>CM066201.1:44439828-49239828 GCA_033675215.1 Rhodiola kirilowii
AAATGAACTCATCAAACATTTATGAGAGTAAATGCATGGGTGTGAGGTTGACTAAAACTTAATGCCTATAGCATTTATTACCTTAGGAAGAGATTCCAAGGATAATAGTGCTATAGAGTGAATCAATATATTTAATAGGTGAGATTCTAATTAAGAGGGCTTGACTAGGATTAGACTTGCATGATAGTTTGTTTATTTTTAGCCAAAGCTAGGTTTGAAACCTATCAACCCCTAAAATGATTAAATTTTTGTATACATGATCGTTGGGAATTTGCCAAAGAGGGGAGTAACCCCTCGAAACTCTCTTTAATAGATTTTGAATCCCTTTGAAACCATTTCATTACTTGTTTCTTGATCGATAATCACCTTAACATTGAATTTGAAGGAATAGCCGAGTTAAAATTTGATTCCCTAGCGTATAATCCAATTGCTCCCTTGGGTTCGACACCGGTCTTACCGGTCAAATTAGAAATATCTTTTGACTATACATAAATTACAAACGTCAAAATGGCGCCATTGCCGGGGAGCAATGGCTAGATTGTCCCTAGGAAAAATCATTTGGAACTCCGACTATTCCATGTTTTTCTTTATTTGTTTTGCAACTTGTGATTCTTGAGCTTATTGCAATATCCTCACTTGTTTTAATTGTTTTCCCCTTGTAGGTTCATTTCTTTTATGCCACCTAAGACAAAGAAGCTCACACAAATTGTGGATAGAGACTTGAGGCAACCGATAGAAGAATTTGTTAATCCCCACCTTACAGGGAGTAAAACAACCAAGGATAAAGGAACCACCTCCAACGCTCAAGAAATCATTCATAAAACCATGGGAGATAGAGATGGACTTCCTCCTCCCCCTCCACCTCCCGCTCGACTACCACAGGGCCCTCAAGCTAGAAGGGTTCTAAAGGACTATGCCGCTCCTACGGCTTATGGGTATCGCTCCCCAATCCTTGTACCAGCGGTTGATAACCGGGACTTTGACTTGATGACTTCAACAATCCAAATGGTCCAATCAAATCAATTTTCGGGAAGAGACCACGAGGATCCAAACTCCCATTTGACCACATTCCTTGAAGTGTGTGCAACTTTCAAGATTAATGGATTCTCCAAAGATGCGAAACTCTTAAGGTTATTCCCATTCTCCCTCACGGGAAGAGCAAGGGATTGGTTAAGGAGCCAAACTCCCGATAGTTTCACCACATGGGAGGAGCTAGCCGTGGCTTTTCTCAACAAATACTTTCCTCCTTCCAAGACGGCCTATACCGGAACCAAATCACAAATTTTACACAATTGGATGGGGAAACACTTTATGAAGCTTGGGAGAGGTATAAAGAGTATCAAAGACTTTGCCCGCACCACAACCTAGATGACCTCCTTGTGTTCCACACTTTCTACCACGGAGTAGATGGTGCCTCGCGGCTTGCACTTGATACCGCCGCGGGAGGAGCTATAATGGAGCTTGAACCGCATGAAGGATATGCGGTGATAGAGAAAATTACAAAAAACTACTTCATGTGGGGAAGTGAAAGAGGGAACCCAAGAAGAAAAGGAGAAAGGCATGAAGTGAAAGCCGTGAGCACAAGTGACTATGAGGCTCTTAGGAAAGATTTTGAGAACCTCTCGGATGAAGTGTTCAAGTTGAAACACCCGGAGAAAGACCACTCAACAAGTCAAGGGTGTGATATTTGTGAGGTCTATGAGCATGAAACCGACTCTTGCCCCTTGGTTCAAAGGGATGGACATAGGTATGGCTATGAAGAAGCAAATTTTGTGGGAGGAAACCAAGGTAGAGATTATGGAGCTAGTGCCACTCAAGGCCAAAATTCTCAATCAAACTACACTACACCAAGGTTCTCCTCGGGATGGAGGAATCACCCTAATTTCTCCTACAAGACCACAAATCCAACTCGTCCCAACTTTGGAGCTACACCTCCCGGATTTGGTCCTAAGCCTACTCAAGCTAATCAAGCTTTTCAACCAAAGAATCTATTCCAACCTAGGAACCAATATCAAAGTCAAGGACCGACTTTGCATCAAAGGAACCAAAACCAAGGGCAACAATATCAAGCTCAAGCTCTAAAGCCTTACCAATAAGTTGACCACTCTCCTCAAACTTCAAATGAGCCCTCAAATATAGATCCTATGATGGCCGTGCTCCTTGAGATGAAGAGAGACCAAGAACAATCTCGCATTTCTCAAGAAAGACTCCTTGCTAACCAAGATAAGATGCAAGCCCAAATAGAAAGGATAGAAACTCACAAAAAGATGCTTGAGAACCAAATAGCTCAACAAGCCGAATCTTCTACAAGGGCACAAGGAAAATTACCGGCTAGACCCGAACAAGGGCAAAGGGAGCATTGTAATGCGGTCACATTGAGGAGTGCCAAGGAGCTAGAGGATGAACAACCAAAGAGGAAGAAAGTCTCTTTTGATCTTGGAGGCCAAGCTAGTGCCAAAATTGAAGAGTTAGATGAAGAGGTCCCTAACCCTCAAACCCAAAAGGAAAAAGTAGTGGAAAAAGAGAAGGATGAGCTTAAGCCATACACCCCTCCTATCCCCTTCCCACAAAGGCTAAAGAAGAAAAGCAATGACAAGCAATTCTCGAAATTCTCCGAGATGATGAGGAAGCTTTATGTTACCATGCCCTTCACCGAGGTAATCACTCAAGCCCCATCTTATGCTCGATTTCTAAAAGATGTCATTACTTGCTGGAGGACGATCGAAAACGTTGACACGGTGTCCCTCAATGGAGAATGTAGTGCCATACTCCAACCTAACATGCCACCCAAACTTGAGGATCTTGGTAGCTTCTCCATCTCATGCTATATAAATAATGTTAAAATTGAACGTGCTATGTGTGATTTGGGTGCTAGCATATCTTTGATGCCTTATTCTTTGTGCAAGAAATTGAACATGGGTGAGCCTAAACCGACTCAAATGGTTTTAAGACTCACGGACCGCTCCTCAAGATTTCCTAGGGGAATTCTTAAGGATGTCTCGGTTAGAGTAGGGAATTTCGATATTTTGGGGGATTTTGTGGTGTTAGAGATGGAAGAGGACAATGAAATTCCCATACTTTTGGGAAGACCTTTCCTCTACACCGCGGGGGCTATATTTGATACTACTAAGGGGTCAATTACCATGAGAGTAGGTGATGATGAAGTTGAATTTAATCTAAAAAAGGCACACAAAGGTCCTAGTTCTACCATGAGTTGTAATTATCTAGACCTTGTTGATGCTTATGAAATGTATGATGTGCCTAATTTTCTTATGGATGAAATTGACGACCTTGATTATGAGCTTCCTAAGCGTGTTGATTGTTGGGCTATCTTGAATGACGAAGATGAAGAGGGTGCTCAAAGCGACAAAGGTAAGGAGTCTTGTTCGGTAGAGTTAAAAGCTCTACCAACAAGCCTAAGGTATGAGTTCTTAGGCCCCAATTCTACTTTGCCTATCATTGTGAACGCTTCCTTGAATGATAATGAGACTTCGAAATTGCTTGATGTGGTTAGAGAGCATAAAGATGCTATTGGCTATTCTATTGATGATTTGAAAGGGATAAGTCCCAATTTGTGCATGCATACAATTAATTTGGAGGATGATAGTTTACCATCTAGGGAACGTGCTAGGAGACTTAATCCCATTGTCGGTGAAGTAGTCAAAAAGGAAATATTGAAAATGCTTGATGCGAGAATCATTTTCCCTATTGCGGATTCCAATTGGGTGAGTCCCATTCATGTGGTACCCAAAAAGGGGGGGCCTGACGGTGGTTAAAAGTGATAAGAATGAGTTAATACCAACTAGAACCATCACCGGTTGGCGAATGTACATTGATTTCCGAAATCTCAACCAAGCCACCAAGAAAGATCATTTTCCACTTCCTTTTATTGATCAAATGTTAGAGAGATTAGCCAAGCATGATTACTTTTGCTATCTTGATGGATATAGTGGATTCTTCCAAATCCCTATTCATCCACAAGATCAAGAAAAGACTACCTTTACTTGTCCCTATGGAACATTTGCCTATCGGCAAATGCCCTTTGGACTTTGTAATGCACCGGGCACATTTCAAAGATGCATGATGGCTATGTTTTCAGAATTTATTGAGGAAATCATGGAAGTGTTTATGGATGATTTTTCTGTTTATGGTTCCTCGTTTGATGATTGCTTGGCCAACTTGGCAAAAGTTTTGAAAAGGTGTATTGAGACGAATCTTGTGCTAAATTGGGAAAAATGTCATTTTATTGTGCAGGAAGGCATAGTGCTTGGACATTCGGTCTCAAAGAGAGGAATTGAGGTGGATAAAGCAAAAGTGGAAGTTATTGAAAAATTGCCACCTCCAAAGGATGTTAAAGGGATAAGGAGCTTTCTAGGCCATGCCGGCTTTTATAGAAGATTTATTAAGGACTTCTCAAAGATTGCAAGGCCCTTGACGAATTTATTATGCAATGACACCAAATTCCGGTTCAATGAAGAATGCTTGGTGGCCTTTGGGAAGTTAAAGAAAGCATTGGTCTCGGCTCCTATTATTCAACCTCCAAATTGTGATTTACCCTTTGAGCTCATGTGTGATGCAAGCGATTATGCTATTGTGGCGGTTCTTGGACAAAGGATGGACAAGAAACTTCACGCCATTCACTACACAAGCAAGGTCTTAAATGGAGCTCAATTGCATTATTCAACAACCGAAAAGGAACTCCTTGCTATAGTGTATGCTTCGACAAGTTTCGTTCATAACTTGTGGGATCAAAGACTATAGTATTCAACGACCACGCGGCAATCAAGTACCTCTTGTCAAAGAAAGACTCCAAGCCAAGGCTAATAAGATGGATTTTCTTGCTCCAAGAATTTGATATTGAGATCAAGGATAAGAAGGGAGTGGAAAATCTTGTCGCCGATCATTTATCTAGGCTTGAAGGAAATGAAGAACTCAAAGAAGACACTAGCCTTGTAGATGACGCTTTCATTGGGGAGAAACTAATGAGAGTGGAAGCGGAAGCCCTCCCATGGTATGCGGATATGGTCAACCTTGTAGTGTGTGGGATTATACCCCACGACATGAATCACCATCAAAAGAGGAAATTCTTATCCGAGACGAAGAGGTATTATTGGGACAAGCCCTACTTGTATAGACTTTGCGCGGATGGGATATATAGAACTTGTGTCGCCGAAGAAGAAATGAGGAACATCCTATACCATCGTCATTCATCCCAATATGGAGGACATGGTAGTGGAGCAAAAACGGCATCACAGGTCCTACACAGTGGATTCTATTGGCCTACCCTCTTTAGTGATGCTTATGAATTTGTAAAGGCTTGTGACCAATGCCAAAGGACGGGAAACATTTCAAAAAGGCTTGAAATGCCCCAACAAAGCATTCTTCCGGTTGAGATATTTGATGTTTGGGGTATAGACTACATGGGTCCTTTCCCGTCTTCATATGGAAATCAATACATATTGGTCGCGGTTCATTATGTCTCCAAATGGGTAGAGGCCATCGCCTCCCCTACTTGTGATGCCAAGGTGGCCACAAGGCTTTTCAAGAAGATAATTTTCCCAAGGTTTGGAGTTCCAAGAACCGTCATTAGTGATGGCGGTTCACACTTTAAGGAAAAGCATTTTGAAGCCTTGCTTCGCAAGTATGGGGTAAGTCACAAGGTTGCTACGCCGTATCACCCACAAACAAGTGGGCAAGTGGAAATCTCGAATCAAGAAATCAAGGCTATCTTAGAAAAGACGGTGGGAAGCTCAAGGACGGATTGGTCATCGAAGCTAGATGATGCATTGTGGGCCTACCGAACCGCTTACAAAACCCCCATTGGGATGTCTCCATATCGCCTCATATATGGGAAACCTTGCCATTTGCCGGTTGAATTGGAATATAAGGCAATGTGGGCAATTAAATTCTTGAATATGGACTTACAAACGGCGGAAGAAAATAGGGTCCTTCAACTTCACGAGTTAGAAGAGATAAGGAATGAAGCTTATGAGAGTGCTAGGATCTACAAGGAAAATACGAAGAAATGGCGTGACAAGAGAATCTTTCGTCGTGAATTCAAAAAGGGAGAGAAGGTCTTACTCTTTAACTCTAGGCTCAAGCTCTTTCCGGGAAAATTAAGGAGCCGATGGAGTGGCCCTTTCACTGTTCACAAGCCTCACAAAGATGGCCATGTAGAAGTACTCAACAATGACAGAACCATCTTTAAGGCAAATGGACAAAGGCTCAAGCACTATAGAGAACAAGTTCGGGATGAGCACAATGCAACTTATACCTTGACCGACCCATGAAAGAGCTACAATCCGCTTGAGGAGGGATCCTAGCAAAGGACTCCTCAAGTGTGTTTCTTGAGAAAAGATTCGGCTCGGTCTTTGCCAAGACGTTAAACTAGGCCCTAACGGGAGGTTACCCGGTTGTGAGTTGTCCATCTTTGCACAATTAATTTCTTATATGTTTGGCATGTGTGAATTGAGCTTCGAATGAGAACATGGTGCTAGGATGGTCTAAAATGCATGATTAGGTGTGCTTGGTGTTGAATTGCGCTTGCATGAATTATCTAGGTGATGGTGATGTCTTAAGTGTGGAGTATATGATCCTAGCTTGCGTCTTGTTGCAAAATATGCTTATGCTAGTGATTTCTCGGTGAAGCATACCTTTGGTTTGAATTGAATTTGTATGAATATTGTATGGCATTTATTCGTGATGTGGGGTAAAAATTCTAAGTGTGGAGTGGGAATACAAACAGGAGAAAAAGATCTGCAAAATCGAAGTTTGAGATCACAGTCGATCGACTGGAAGGATTCCAAATTCCCAGTCGGTCAACTCGATAAGGGTTCAGCAGGCCTGAAATTTCTAGCAATCGAATCGACCGACTCGCCAGCCAGTCGACCGACTGAGATCATTCTATCCAAAACCCTTCTTTCTCTCCTCCAAACCTCTTTTTCTTACTCGACCGACTCCCCCATCTCGACCGACTCCCTCTACCTTCACCGATCACTCCAAATCCGATCTCCACCTCACCTAGCCATCCACTCGCCCTCGCCTAGCCATCCGCTCGCCCTCGCCTCGCCATCACCGTCCAACTCAGCCGCACCAACCGCTCACCGTCCACATCCTCATTTTTCGATCGGAAAAGGCTCAACTCACCCGATCTACTCCGTCCGACGTCGCTAGCTCTCGTCCAACCTCTCAAACTGCTCGGAATAGCCCTACCTACAAAACCCAGACACCAATTTGGTCCGGCGGAGCCGTTTTTGAAGAACCCCATTTTTGCCCTAAATTGCCCCCAGTCGATCGACTGGATATTCCTTGTAACGCCAGTCGACCGACTGGATTGAATTTTAGAGGTTGTTTGCTCAGTTCAATCTTCAGTTCTCCATTACCATTTCGACTATGCCTCACACCGGTTCATCGTCCAAACTCAAGTCCAAGGGCAAGAAGAATGCTCATGAGCCCTCGAGAGATGATCCAATTGTTGAGCACCATGAATTCGACGAGGATGATAGGACTCTTGCCACACGCAAAAGAAAGTTGTTAAGGGATTCATTAAGGGATGATATCTCAGCCTCTGATGAGGAATCAGATGCTCCCCCGGTCTCTCCCACACCTCCTCCTAAGAAGAAAAGCACCCAACCGAGGAAACCGTCGAAGAGGAGAGCTCCCGTGCCTCCTATCCCTAGAGTGCCATCACCTCCTTTGCCTAGAGCACCGTCGCCCACTGCTACAGCACCTTCCTCCACCGCAATCATCCCCATAGTGCCTCATGAAAGACCTCTTGAGGGACCCTTGCCGTCTCCAACCCCGTACCCCTTCTCCATGCCTCTAGAGTTCAATGACGAGGAGCATCGGAAGCATCATGCCATCATCACGAAGAAGGGGAAGACGGCCCTTCCTACCCTCTACCCCGACATGGGACTCCTTCGTGGAATTAATAGTGCCGTCACGGATGAGGTACATTCACGAATTACTCATAGTGGCTTGCATTTCCTGTTTAATGATGATCCGGGATCCTACCAGAGGGTATTAGAGGAGTTCATTTGCTCCTTTGAGTGGTTTGAGGAAGAGGAGGAGGGTGGAGGTGTATTTTATTGGAAATTTGTGTTGGCAGGATGGGATTTCAAGATTAAAGAGAGTGTTATCCGTGATTGGCTAGGATTCCCTCCTCATGATGCTACAGCACGGAAATTCACTGAGCATGACCAGTGTCGGTATTGGAAGAGGATTGATGTACCATATTTATATGATTCATTAAGACAGTTAAACCCACCAAATTAGACTCTTTGTCTATTTAACTTTTGCTTGTTAGTTCCACTTTTGTTCTACAGGCTATTTCAAGGTCTAGAGATGATACGAGCTAAAAAGGAGTTTTAAAGCTGAAAATGGATTACGAGTCAGGACACGACCAGATCCGACTGTACAACTTTCATGATCCTAACCTGGAATCACTCAAACATGTCCAACCCAAGGGCAACCAGGGTCAGTCCGGAGCTGAAAGGACCCGATGGCTTTTGGGGAAAAGATCACAAAACACTCTCACCCACTCCCCTCCACCTAGCCCGGCGGCTTTGGCCATGGAAGTGACACATGGGGGGCGGCTCTCCTCCCCTCCACCTCACCCCGGCGGCTTTCCTCCCCTCCATTCCCCTTGTGACATGTGTCTTCTTCTCCTTGCCTCTCCATGCCTATAAATAGACACCTTCCTTCCCTTTGTAAATCATCCCATCCACATTCCACATCCCAAAACACCATAAGCTCTAGCTTCTCTCTAGATTTGGGCACAATCCTTGTAAACACTTGCTTTAATCTAGAATACTCTTGTTGGTTCTTGAGTATTCTTGTTGTTCTTGAGTTTACTCCTGTCGGTTCTTGAGTATTCTCCTTTAACTTTCATGTCTTTACTTTCGAAAACTTTACTTTACTATCTTTCAAAAACCTTTACTTTTCAAGCACTTAGCTATGATGTCCTATTCCATGGATATTCGTAGCTAAACCCTTCATTCGGTTGAAGGGGTGTGCTTGTATCATACAATGTTTTAGACCCTTCTCTTAGTGCCTCTTTGTGTTCAACTTGTTCTAGGTGCCATTTATTAGGTCAGAACTCCATTGGGTGAGTGAATGCTCGGAAGAGCAAAGCTCTGCCATGGGTTCGTGATCTTCCGTATATAAGTAAAGGCTCGGAAGAGCACATCTTATCTGTGGAAGTCAACCTCTTTTAAACACCATTTGGTTTATCAGGAATGATGATCAAATGGATGCACATACTAGAACAAGAGTTCTTTGTCTTGCAAAAGACTAGACGGTGTGGCAAGTCATGTGCTAGGAATAGCCTTGATACACTTTTGAACACTTAGTATGATCATTAGCGGTCAATGATAAACAGACTATGATACAAGGCCCCTAAAACTGAATACTTTCCTTTAATTGTAATATCACCTGCTACTTTACTTTCAGTACCATTATCAACTGCTTACTTTCAGCACTTTAATTTCCGCAAGTCTTGTCCATTAAGCACTTTACTTTCTGCAAAAGTCTTGTCCTTCAAGCAATTAGTTTCTGCACTTTACTTTCACTACAGACTTTATCAACATCAGCCCGGCATAACCTTTGGTACACAACACGCTTGAAACACAGTGTGCGGCCAGTATCAAACGTGTGTCTGCGGTTGATCTTGAAATCGACTGTTCCAGCACTTTACTTTTCAGCACTAAAATCATAACCAATCCCCAACTGTCTTATTTTTCCGTTTCAGATAGAACAACTATCTACTAATTCCCTTGGGTTCGACCCCTACTTACCCTTTACTACCCAATAGTGAAGTTGCGAGTAGCGGAGATATAAATTTATTTTTGCACAGAGAACATCGCACCTTAACGACAGTGCGGTGGGCTCCGTCAAAATTGGCGCCGTTGCCGGGGAGTTAGCTTTCTAACTAGTTGTTCTTTTCTTTTGTACCCGTTTCTACATAACCATGTCTCATGAAGGAAGCCACCATGACTATCAGGATGACAACGAGATGAATCTGTTCGATCGAAATAATGAGGCGCTGCCTCCATTTCCAATTCTCGAGGATCCAGAGCGACTCATCCGAAACCAAAGAACTCGCGAAAGGGAGGTCGTCCGAAGAAACCAAGGACTACCCGAGGACCAAAATGAAGCTGGTCCAGTGCAACAACCCCCTAGATATCCACCACCTCCTCAACCTCGACAAGTGCCAAGGCGAGAGCCCGTCTTTGATGACTACTATGGGGATAACAACTACCATGCACCTACTATGGGAGAACTTAATGCCCCAGATTTCGAAAATCAGCCGTGGTGCATTTACGAGGGCCCTGAGCTAGAAAACATTACCATCAACGCATCGGTGGCCCACAGCTTGCCCAAGTTCTCAGGAGCTCATGGAGAATCTGCGACAACTCATCTCCAACGCTTACACGGCATTTGCCAAAATTTAAAGCCCAATCGAGTGAATATAGATGACTTCAAGTTGAAGGCGTTCTATTTTCCCTCATTGACTCGGCGAACGACTGGTTCCTTTCATTACCTTCCGGAAGCATCAGAACATGGGCTCAGATGCAAAAGAAATTCCTGGACAAATACTACCCAGCGGGAAGAGCAATGCAAGTAAGGAGGCAACTGCAGGACATCAAGCAAGGGCCCAATGAAACCATGTACGATTACCTGGAGAAATTCAAACGCCTGGAGAGAAGCTGCTGCACCCTTGGACTGCCTGAGAAACTCATCATCGAGTACCTCATTGATGGATTGAGACCTTTAGACAAAATGCTCCTGGATGCCTCAGCTGGAGGATCCATGATGAATCTATCACTGAGTGGCATTAGGAATCTCATCACCGACGTTGCTGAAAATGCCCGATTCAGAGAAGATACAACTCGGCAAGAAGAATTTTCCCGAACAAAGAATGTGGCAAAGGCTGAAACACCAATGAACTCCATGCCAAAGGAGATGAAACAAATGAAGGAGATGATGGTTCAGATCCTACGAAGGCAGCAAGCTCAAATAAAGCCTTACGAATTTTGCGGTTCTACAGACCACAAGACTGACGCATGCCCAACATTAATAGTAGAAGAACCGAGAGAAGTGAACGCAGTTGTAGGATATCGAGGATATAACAACAATAGCAACGACAAAGCCGGACCAAACCGGTAGTATAATCAAACAACCAATCCAAGCTGGCGGAACGACAACCATCGTCCGAGGGAGACACAACAAGCCGCATCGCAATTAGCTCAGTCATTCTACCAACCGCCCCACCGGCAGTATAACCAGAACGCTCCGTCAGCAGGCCAATATCATCAAAGAGGACCAAATCAACACCCGACAGGCCAATATCAACAAAAGAGACAGAATCAGTTCCAAACCAATTCAAACAATCAGCAAGGACCAAACAAATCACTAGAAGACACAATGAAAGAACTCACAGGAAGCGTAAATCAATTGGGTACTTTGCTACACCAATTCCAAGTGAAAACTGACGGGGCAATTTCAGATTTGACCAAACAAATGTCCCAGCTCGCCACCTCAATGTCCGCGCTCACTAATGAACCTGGCCGACTTCCTTCACAAACCATCCAAAACTCAAAAGGAAATGTTAGCATGGTAACGATGTCAGACATGAAGGAGGCGCTGGAAGAAGCAACACGACCCTCGCTACCAGCTACAGAAGTAAATAAGGAAGAGTTCCTTGGTATGATGTGGGAAGACGAAACATATGCCCAGACATTAGGAGAACTAACAGCCATAGAAAGACTCAAAGAAGCACAAACGGCAGCCCTACTGGCAAAACAACAACGAGGACCAGCAACTTACAAACCTACAGCCAAACACTTCAATCGTAGGTGCCGTCCTGATTGGAATCAAGAAGAGGACCGACCCATTGATGGCAGAACGTGGGTCACGCATACTGATAATGGACGCTATGCATTCACCGTTAGCATGACACCACCGCCAGTCACACGCTTTAACGTACCAGCATCTGGGTGGGATGACAATGAAGACTTAGACTCAGATGGTCCTAGATCGGGCCTCGGAATTGAAAAAATCGGAGCTCAAGACTCATCTTACTCCATGAAAATCATTGCCTCCAAAGATCCTGCGACCCAAAAGAACGAAGAAGAAAAAGAGTTGGAGCCAAGGAATGGGCAAAATGGTCTGATAACGGAGAAGCGCCTCACTTGGAATCAGGAGGTACAACTAGAAAAAGGTAAGGACCCAGGAGCCTTCTCGGTCACCTGTGGAATCGGCAAAGCCCAAATTCACCATTGCCTAATTGATCTTGGGGCCGCTGTCAATATCTTACCTTACCCTCTATACTACTCATTGAGGCTTGGACCATTGAAGCCACCAAGGATATCCCTCGAGTTAGGGGACAAGTTGAGTGTCCTTCCGGTTGGAGTGCTAGAAAAATTAATGCTCCGTGTGGGAAAACTCAACGTTCCTACGGACTTTTGTGTGATACACACCGGAAAGTCCAGCGAGGACGACCCTCCAACAGTCATATTGGGATGGCCATTTCTCTACACCACAAGGGCAAGGATCGACGTGGGCAAGGGCTCATTGTCTCTTGCATTCGGCGGCAGAAATTCAAACTTCTGCGTCTATACTAATAGCCGCACGGATACAAAGAAACCACCAGACATCGTGAACACATCTGATCTCAACGCACTAGTTCTTGACCAACCAAGAGAGACCGAGAGGGTGACTAATCCAGCAGCTATGGTCAAAAGGACCTCACCTTCTCGGAAGAATCGGAAGAAGAGGAAGAATAGGAAGACAAAACCACCAGAACAATGGAGTCCTGACCCAAACACATCATCCCACAAGAACTCGGGGAGAATCAATGCTAGAATCAAGGTAGGAGCAGCAGAAAAGTACGACCTAAGCCACCCATGGGATCCAAACTTGTGAGCCCCATGCGTCGAGCCAACGACGTTAAACAAAGGCACTGGTTGGGAGGTAACCCGACATCTATCTTACTTTCAGTCATTTATTTTCAGTCATTTAGTTTTTACCTTAACAGTCGCTCTCACCCATTTTTTGTATAGAAGAAATGACTAACATGTAGGAATCGGATTTTGGAGCAAGATCAAGATCAGCCAGACAGCTTCCGAGAAATACCGGGCCTGCGCCGAGAGTTCAAGGCCCCAGCCGAACTCCCTCAAAGGGAGTACAGTTCTTCTCTTTTCCTTAATGGCATTTCCTTCTCTATAAATATTTGCTTGCATGACTTTTGAACTAATCCGTGCTGTGAGGAACGCCTTCGTTCAAAAGTGTGGGGTGAGAACCGCCTTTGTACATAGTTAATTAACATGCTTTTTCTTTTCCTTTTTCCTTAATATTATCTTTTTGAAAATATAAACTTGAGAATGTGAAAAAGATAGGGCTCAATTCATGCATTTACCTTGTGAAAATTCAACTGTGTAGAGAGTTAGGATGTAACTTTTCATTTGTCCCTTTGTGTGGAGATATACAGGGGATGTGGAGTTGATAGAAAATGCCCTAGAGAGGCTTGGCAAGCACTCGAAGGATCGAATCTAACTATATGGTTTTCGAAGTCAGTGGAGGCTGCACTTCGGGTTTCAAAGAAAATCAGAGTCATCTCCGCCGTGCAGCGTTTTTGCAAGAGGCGGGACGGGAATCAAACCGTCCAATCTCTAGTCCTAGTAGCCGGGAAAATAGATGAGCGACCCTCATCTTGACCCGCGTGAAACGGCGAGGATGAGAAAGAGCGGGGAGGTATTTCCATATGCTCGCGGGCAATGATTGGACCTCCCAAAAGGTTGAGAAAATGGACTAGCAAGTCACAAAGAAGCAAAAGCTCGAAGAAGCTAATCAAAGGCCGAAGGCCAAAATTGTGAAGGTTTTAACCGAAATAAAAGTGAAGAAACTCCAATTCAACATCAAAGGCCAAAGGCCGATTCACTTCAGATGCTGTCCATCACCAAAAAGAAATCAAAGTGCTCAACTCAGTGAATCCCGAACTGAATCATGTGCTAGAGAAAGTGACAGGTTAACCATATAGTACGAGTCGATCCCGAGAATGCAGTCCAGGAGCCTGAAAAGGGCTATCTCCCGAAACATCCAAACTAATATTCATCTCGGCGCGAAGGTACAAGTATCAAGTTTCTTCTAAGTATTTACACGGTTTAGTTTGGTAATAAGTAAGTAATGCATGAATTAGGATAAATCTAGTCCCATATTCTCACTTTCCTATTTTTAAGTTTTTACTTGGATTGTGTGTACATCTCTTTAAAAAGCATTGTTCGGGATGGACAACTAAAAGTGTGGGGTGATCTGATAGACCATATTTATATGATTCATTAAGACAGTTAAACCCACCAAATTAGATTCTTTGTCTATTTAACTTTTGCTTGTTAGTTCCACTTTTGTTCTACAGGCTATTTCGAGGTCTAGATATGATACGAGCTAAAAAGGAGTTTTAAAGCTGAAAATGGATTACGAGTCAGGACACGACCAGATTCCAACTATACAACATTCATGATCCTAACCTGGAATCACTCAAACAAGTCCAACCGAAGGGCAACCAGAGTCAGTCCGGAGCTGAAAGGACCCGATGGCTTTTGGGGAAAAGATCACAAAACACTCTCACCCACTCCCCTCCACCTAGCTCGACGGCTTTGGCCATGGAAGTGACACATGGGGGGGGGGGGGCGGCTCTCCTCCCCTCCACCTCACCCCGGCGGCTTTCCTCCCCTCCATTCCCCTTGTGACATGTGTCTTCTTCTCCTTGCCTCTCCATGCCTATAAATAGACACCTTCCTTCCCTTTGTAAATCATCCCATCCACATTCCACATCCCAAAACACCATAAGCTCTAGCTTCTCTCTAGATTTGGGCACAATCCTTGTAAACACTTGCTTTAATCTAGAATACTCTTGTTGGTTCTTGAGTATTCTTGTTGTTCTCGAGTTTACTCCTGTCGGTTCTTAAGTATTCTTCTTTTACTTTCCTGTCTTTACTTTCAAAAACTTTACTTTACTGTCTTTCAAAAACCTTTACTTTTCAAGCACTTAGCTATGATGTCCTATTCCATGGATATTCGTGGCTAAACCCTTCATTCGGTTGAAGGGGTGTGCTTGTATCATACAATGTTTTAGACCCTTCTCTTAGTGCCTCTTTGTGTTAACCTTGTTCTAGGTGCCATATATTAGGTCAGAACTCCATTGGGTGAGTGGATGCTCGAAAGAGCAAAGCTCTGCCATGGGTTCGTGATCTTCCGTAGATAAGTGGAGGCTCGGAAGAGCACAGCTTATCTGTGGAAGTCAACCTCTTTTAAACACCATTTGGTTTATCAGGAATGATAATCAAATGGATGCACATACTAGAACAAGAGTTCTTTGTCTTGCAAAAGACTAGACGGTGTGGCAAGTCATGTGCTAGGAATAGCCTTGATACACTTTTGAACACTTAGTATGATCATTAGCGGTCAATGATAAACAGACTATGATACAAGGCCCCTAAAACCGAATACTTTCCTTTAATTGTAATATCACCTGTTACTTTACTTTCAGTACCATTATCAACTGCTTACTTTCAGCACTTTAATTTCCGCAAGTCTTGTCCATCAAGCACTTTACTTTCTTCAAAAGTCTTGTCCTTCAAGCAATTACTTTCTGCACTTTACTTTCACTACAGACTTTATCAACATCAGCCCGGCATAACCTTTGGTACGCAACACGCTTGAAACACAGCGTGCGGCCAGTATCAAACGTGTGTCTGCGGTTGATCTTGAAATCGACTGTTCCAGCACTTTACTTTTCAGCACTAAAATAACAACCAATCCCCAACTATCTTATTTTTCCGTTTCAGAAAGAACAACTATCTACTAATTCCCTTGGGTTCGACCCCTACTTACCCTTTACTACCCAATAGTGAAGTTGCGAGTAGCGGAGATATAAATTTATTTTTGCACAGAGAACATCGCTCCTTAACGACAATGCGGTGGGCTCCGTCAAGGATTTCGGGGAGGAATGAGTGGTTTATCTCATCATACAATTCTTCGGCGATCACCGACCCGATTTGGAAGGTGATCCACCATCTTATAGCCATTGGGATAAACACTCGGACGGCGAAAGCTAGGTCGTTTACCCTTCCCGATATGGAGCTTATGTTGGCCATTGATCACGGGGAGGTCATCGATTGGCTTGCTATCCTTGCCACCAGATTTCAGACCATTGTGAAGGAGGGTATGAGGAATCGTGCTATGGGAGGAGGCTTTTTGATCACATTGGTAGCCTTAAGGTGTAACTTCACCTTTGGCCAGGAGGGATGCCCCAAGCCATCCAGGAGCACACTCGATTTGGACACTATGAAGCACATGCATATCCTTAAGAAGGATGGGAAGACTTGGGGTATCGACAAGAAGCCTCATCAGGAGAGCCTCGTGACTAATGCCGTGTATAAGAGGAAGATGTTCAAGAGGGAGAACCCACTCTACTGCCTAGCCAACCTCACCCTATCCCCTCCTTCCTCTCCTATCCCTTCCCCTCCTCCAGCCGACGAGCCTGCAGCTCCCATTCCTGAGGAGGCACACATTGATGATGAGCTGCCACCCGTGCAGCCTGCTGTTGAGAGTCCTCCTCCTGCCACAGATGATTCTACCAAATGGAGACAGAGGATCTCCTTTGATATTGCCGATTTGAGGAGTAGTTTGAGCCGATTAGAGGATTTTGTCAGAGAGTCGGATGCGAGAGCTCGCCAGGAGTGGGAGTGGCTCTGGTCTACAGTATTATCCATGGTCGGCGGCTCCAGCGGTCCAGTAGCTCATCCAGTTGATCCAGCTTTTCCTGTCCCTCGTTCCGCCTCTCCCTTGCCTCCCGCACCATTTACTGATGCTATGGAGGAGGACGATGGAGATTCTACTAGAGAGACCACTCCAGGAGACGATGAGGCTACATCTTCAGCTTCTATTACATTTTGATCATACTTGTATCGATGTTTTGATGCTTTTCTACTTTGATCATGTACTTGGATGTTAAGTCGCCTTTTGGCGCAATTTTGGATGATGTATGCCATTTTGGGTGATTATACTCTTGACTTGCCTTTGGTTGTATGCTACATTTTCTTATGATATTGAAGGTGCTTACCATATATGATGTTCACTCTACAGGATATACACCTACATATTATTCTCTTGTTCAAAATTCACCTCCTTTGTCTATATTTGCAACCAAAAGGTTATTTCTCACTCCAAAGAGTTATGTCACCGGCTCTACAAACGAGGGGAGTTCCTATGCGCCTTTGCCTTTATTTTATCATTCTTTGCGCTTAGGGACTAAGCTTGAATTAAGTGTGGAGTGGTTTGACGCGCATAGTTCACATGTTTTGCATGCCATGCATATCATTTTCGATGGACACTTGCATCTTGTGCACATTATCCCTACATGAGGGTATTTTAACCACATAGGCTTGTGACTATTGATTCTAAATTCCTATAAATCACACCTAGCCTATTTGCCACATTTATTGGATCTTGAACTTAGAACCGACCTAGTCCATTGAATGTGTATTCTTGAAAACCAATATCATTGCTATCTTTTGTCTATCCAATTCTCTAAGTATTTTCGTTGAAATACCTTGGATCAAGTTATAGCAAGCACCTTTTAAAATCTTCGTGAAAAACTTAGACCCTTTGAAATCTCCTTGGTGACTTGAGTTCACTAACACGGTGCCTTGTTCCTGTTTGATTCCCGCACATTCCATACACTTTTTGAATATATTGTCAAGTTTTAAGTGTGGAGTCAAAAGAGGACGAAAAAAATAGGCCCCATTCAAAAAAAAGGGGGAATTTTTGCGGTCAAGGAGGGCAAAGCCCAAACTGAAAACTTTCTCGTGCACGAGAAGTTTTGCTCCAAAATGGTACAAATTTCGGGGGTTAGGAAGGTAAGTTCCCCCTCGAAAGCATTTGTAGGCCAAAGGCTGTTCCAAAAAGAAATTAAGAAGCACTTAAAACTTGACTCTATGTTTTCCTTCATTCTTCACTTGTGCGGGATTCATTATTTGCATTGTGTGCTTGTTAGAATGACTTTTGGATGACCCATGTGCTTGCATGGGAGCTATCATTTGGTCTATGCTTGTTTATTAAAGAACTCTAGTGTCGGACTCCTCTTCCCTTATGGATTACGGCTTAAGCGCCTAAAACTTGGGAATGAGTTCCATGTCGCAAACCCATGGACTAGCCCTAGCTAACATAGGTGAGTGATTGACAATTTTTGTGCAAACTACAAACTTAACTTCTATTGTATTGCCTTGAAAATGAGTAGACTTTTGGATGAGACGATTGATAGCTTTAGTATTGATAACCTTGAATGCACAACCTCAAAGGTACTCAAAGTGGTTTGAAAGTTCTTTTGATGATATTGTGATGATAGTCCTAGCATGGGGTGAGGAATTTGTTTTGAGAAATCATAGCCTCGGTTGAACATTCTTGAATTCATTCTCATGGGATAGGTGCATTTGGGATTTGTGAGTATTCCAAAACTCTCACGAGACTATAACTCGTCCACTAGGGTAGCCTAGGGGTTTAAAGGCTTAATGCATATGCTAAATGCATTCGTAACGCCTACGAAAAGGAGCTAGTTAGGTTGTATATACTTGCATTTACTTTCCAATAACATGTTTAGCAATAATGATCGAGACCTTGTGATTGCTAGTGAGGCAAATAGACGAAAAACATAGCACCACTAGCATTTCGCCATTTGCATGCCCTTGACATATTTGCATACTTTGTTCGGGACGATCAAAGCTTAAGTGTGGAGTGTTGATAAGTTGAGTTTTTGACTTATTATTACCCGTTTCTCACTATAGCTTTGGTTCGTTTCCGGTGATAATTCGATATAATTTGATCTCTTTTCGTACGTTTCAGGTACAAAACAAGATATCTCAGTGTCAAAGCCCAAATACGAAAACTCGGGGGGAAACTGGAGACTTGAGCAAGATTTGGGCAGAAAAGAGCCCCAGTCGATCGACTGGGAATTTCCCCTGCGCCAGTCGATCGACTCGATAAACAATCAGGAGAGGTGCTCAACATCGCCCATCGAGTCGGTCGACTGGACCTCCAGTCGATCGACTGAGAACAAGCTTAGAAGAGCAAAGCACGAGTCGGTCGACTAGGACCATCGAGTCGGTCGACTGGGAGATGACTTCAACAGGCAGCTTTTACTCAGCCAGTCGATCGACTGGGCAGCCAGCGTACGCTGGACTGCTACAGTGCGAATTTTCTGCCGAGGCTATAAATATAAAGAGGGGTTTTTGACCAAAAAACTTGGCAACTTTGGTAGATTTTTCCAGCAAAAGAGATCAAATCAGGGGCACTCATCACCATCCAACCAAGGAGGATTGAAGATCAAAGGGAGATAACTAGGACTAATCATCCTATTCTATTCCTCTTCTCTTCTCTTTTGATTGTGTAAAAACCCTACTCACTCCATGTTGTCTTACATGATGTGTGAGTAGTCCCCTTGTGTTTTGAGGGTGTTATTACCCTCTTTGATACTCAATGATCATGTATACACATTCATTATGCAAATTTATGGAGTTGATTTCATTTTACTATGCTCTCCATTTAGGCATGTTGCTAAGTGTTTGATAAAATGCCTAAGTGACATGTTTGTGTTAGAACTATGATCTAAGTATCGAGAGAGCTTAGTGATGGTTTGGATATAGTAAAACTGAACTCATCAAACATTTATGAGAGTAAATGCATGGGTGTGAGGTTGACTAAAATATAATGCCTATAGCATTTATTACCTTAGGAAGAGATTCCAAGGATAATAGTGCTATAGAGTGAATCAATATCTTTAATAGGTGAGATTCTAATTAAGAGGGCTTGACTAGGATTAGACTTGCATGATAGTTTGTCTATTTTTAGCCTAAGCTAGGTTTGAAACCTATCAACCCCTAAAATGATTAAATTCTTGTATACATAATCGTTGGGAATTTTCCAAAGAGGGGAGTAACCCCTCGAAACTCTCTTTATTAGAATTTGAATCCCTTTGAAACCATTTCATTACTTGTTTCTTGATTGATAATCACCTTAACATTGAATTTGAAGGAATAGCCGAGTTAAAATTTGATTCCCTAGCGTATAATCCAATTGCTCCCTTGGGTTTGACACCGGTCTTACCGGTCAAATTAGAAATATCTTTTGACTATACATAAATTACAAACGTCAACAGATTAGAAAGCAAACCAAGGTCTCACACAAAAGAACTACTCAGATCAACACTAGGAGACGACTGGAGCTTCTACATATGGATTTGACGGGACAAATGCAAGTGGAGAGCTACGGCGGAAAAAGGTATGTGCTGGTGTGTGTTGATGACTACTCACGGTTCACTTGGACAAGTTTCATACGAGAAAAATCAGATGTTATTCAATCCTTTGTTCAACTGTGTACTCAGCTTGAAAGAGAATGAGAAGACAAAGGTGAACACTTGGTGGCCATAAGAAGTGATCATGGTAGAGAGTTTGAGAACAGTGATTTGGCATACTTTTGTCCACAACAAGGGATTTCGCAACAGTTCTCATCCCCCATTACGCCTCAACTGAATGGAGTTGTGGAAGAAACAAATCGAACCATACAAGAGATGGCTCGAGTAATTCTGCATGCGAAGAAGGTACCTTTAAAGTTCTAGGCTGAAGCCATGAACATGGCATGCTACATCATCAACCGAGTAACTATTTGAACAGGCACTGAGAAGACGTGCTACGAGTTGTGGATGGGAAAGAAACCGACGGTGAAGTGCTTCCACATTTTCGAAAGTGAATGATACAAACTCAGTGATCGTGAATATCTTCAGAAGCTTGACCCAAGGAGTTATGAGGGAATTTTCCTTGGATATTCCACAAATAGTCGATCTTACTAAGTCTACAACAATAGAACTGGAGCTATCGTGGAATCGATCAACGTGACCGTAAAAGATGTTGTGGAGGCAAGCTCAGTTCAAGGAGATAATGAAGATGTTATAGGAACGTACCCTGAACAACAATTCCCAACATCTCAAGATGTCCAAGATGTTGTTCCGATAAAGTTCAGTGAACTACCTGATGAGGAAGTTCCAACTAATGATGGACCTATGTCAGAACCACCTGCTATTCCTGATGTTTTACAACCGTCTAGGAGGATTGAGAAGAATCACCCTATAATTGAGGTTATTGGAGAACCAATCGACGACATAAAGACTCGTGGTAAGCAAATAAATTATCGTCATATGATTTCTTACTCATGCCTTTTATCGACTGTGAAGCCAAAGAACATCAAAGAAACAAATGGTGATGACCATTCAAGACGAGCTAGCTGAATTCAAGCAAAACAATGTCTGGGATCTTGTTCCAAGACCTGATGGTGTGAACGTTATCGGAACAAAGTGGATCTTCAAGAACAAGTCGGATGAACACGGTAATATCACCAGGAACAAGGCGAGGCTGGTAGCTCAAGGCTACACGCAGATTGAAGGAGTACATTTTAATGAGACATTGGCCCCTGTTGCACGGCTGGAGGCGATTCTGTTTGGGACCAAAATGTGAAAAGCTGCGGAAGCTTTTGTTTATTGATAGGAAATGAAAGACAAGGATAGAGAGCTCAAAAAAGCTTAATACAATAGAGAAACAATGCCCCGAACAACCCTTGTATCAAAGGTTGAACTTGGCCACAAGGCTTAAGCCATCTATACTACGACTAATTGACCAAGAAAGACCTCAAAATGTATTTATTGATGCCTAGATGGGCTTCCCACGTCCTACTTTTATAGCTGGCCCAATTTGAATTCAAAAACAGTAACCGACGCGCAATAAAGTCCCCTTCAATGAGTGCCTTCAATCCATTTGACCTTGGACTCCCACATTATAACCTCTGGTCATTATTGTGCATCTTGACTACTGGATATTCAAATTCAAATCCTTGGAGGCAGCCATGATGGACCCCAAGTTGTTCCAAGTCCTTGACTTCTCTCAAGTGGGCTATTGTTGCTTTTAGACCCCCAAATTTTGATGCAATTTCTGCCCCAAGATGATGCTCAAATGGACTTGTTTTGACCCAAAAACCTCTCATTGTCGGACTTGAGCATCAATTTTCAAGGCTTGTCCTCAAGGTCGATCATCGCCTTCCATGATGTTGCCTCGTGCGCTTTGAATTTGTGGGTCTCGAGCTCTTTTGTTATGGGTTCTTAATGAGTCTTGGTACTCTCCTCCTCGCTGGGTTGGGTCTCTAGGCTTGTCGCGACATATTTGATGGTGCTCTCTTGGTTGTAATCGATGATCTTGCCTTTCTCGTCCATGATTTTGATAGCGTGCTCTAGTGGCAGCACCTTGGATGGAACTTGGGGACGAACATCATGTTGGGACTTCGAGACGCGGAAGAGCGGGTATTTGTATTTTTCCCACTGAGTATTTTTTTGCCCCTGCTCTTGGCGTTGATGTGAAAATTCCATGGGACATTGCTTGTGCCGACTCCTAGTCTCGGTCCATCCCAAGTATCCTTGCGCCTTGTTTTCCGAGGGCCATGCAAGTGCATTATTCTTCAAATTTAGTGACATAGCAACCTCCTCTCGATGATTACTCAGCAAGTATGCATTGGCTTTATCGCCCCTAATCTTGTCTCTTTTCGGAGTAATTTCCATCCATTCCTCCTCAGACTCGCCAACCAAGATGGCTTGGAAAGTGATGGGATTGCACCTATGTTCCTTGGAAGCATACAAGTAGACCAAGATATGATCAAATAACACAAACTTCAGCAAATGAGGTATGAATACCTAATTTATGAGTGATTGCAAAGTTTGCGTTAGTCCCTTTAGAAAGTTGCCCTCTTGGCACAATATCTTGTCGCTCGACTTGTCTCCTTCATCATTCAGTGGTGCTGCTAGGTGCAAGTAATTCTGCCCTCCTTGGCTCAAGTAACAATGTTTAGGTTTGCCCGGATCAAAAGGAATAAGGTCAAAGTTACCATGTGGATACTGTCGGTCGAAATCGCCTTGTGCACAAGCCTTGCCAATCTCGCCGAGGGGTAGAATCTAACCTTGACGCTGGCTTTCATGAAGACTCTGCCCTCCTTGGCCCCGGTATCCTTGCTCTTGCTTGTCTGGATCAAATGCGATAAGCCCAAGGTGGCCTCGGGCAAAAATTTGGACAATCTGCCCAACCGATAGAATCTGTCCTTAAGCAATTTGGACTGGCACAATCTGCGCCTAGATTGTGATCTGCTATCCTTTGACTATATAGAACACCTCTAGTTCACCCAAATGAAATGGCATGAAAGTGAAGTGACCTTTCCGGGCAGCTTTGGCATAAAAGGACCTCCTGAAATTTTTGCTCGTGAGGTGGAATCGGACCTATTTGAAGCTGATGAATCGCCCGGACCTAGTTCTTCCATGAAGCTACCAACTGGCCTTGTGGGTACGAGTGGGTGACAATATTATATCGTTGCAACAGTGATGAGCATAAATTTGTACTATATTTATGCTCCACATCTATCTGATTTTTGATCATTTGCTTTATTCTTATGAGCTCTCACATTATGTTTTGATGCTTTTAGGTGAAAAACGAATCCAAGGCGAAAGAAAGTGTTTTGTGGGAATTTGAGCGAAAACTGTGCAAAAATAGGCGGATTGACCTCCCTACTAGTCGCACACACCTAGAGCTCATACGGAGTCTTAATCCGTCGATCTATGGCTTGTCGGAAAGAATAGATAAAAATCTACAACTTTGTAGTTTGCACCTAGAGCAGATTCAGCCGTTAAGGGTGTTAGAACTTGAGCTCAAGAAGCCATCTCACTATGCTCCAGTGTCACATGTGTTAAGATTTGTTGACACAAGGAGAAAAATGCAAGCCTCTGGTCCAAATAGTGTCACTTATCAGGTGGCACTGGCTAAATGGGCCAAAAATGCATTTTTCGCTAGGTTTTTGGAAAAAAGGCAAAATGCAAAATTGAAGAAAAATAAAAAGGACCAGCGGCATTGAACGGGAGGGAACATTTTTTTAGTCGACCAAAAAGGAAGAGGATCACCATACACCACTAAAAGCAACCGATTGAAATCAAAGAGATTGCAAATCGAAGAGGAACAACATCATCATCTACATCAAGGTTGTGATCATTCTTCGTAGAATTTGTGTTTTCTATTTCGAAAAAAAATATGAGTTGTATATTCACCTCCATGGATAGTGAGTAGTGACCATATTTTGGGGTCCTACGAATCTTATCTAACTATGATTCGTTTAATAGATTAATTTTTGCATGATTTGGATTGTTTTACATGATTTGTGTTTTACTTGGCACTTAAACCTAGTGATGCATACTAGGTGTTTGAGAAAATGCCTAAGTGCATTGCCTTGAGACGTTAGGCCAATAGCGCCGAAAGGGTGAGGCTAAACGTCGAACTATTAAGTAAAAAACACGTTACGAACTCGGTGACTACGAAAGTGGCCCAAGATTGTAACGTGAAAGGCTAGGATTACGACAAGGACTTCCCATGTTTACGCAACGAAAGTTGGTAAACATCAGTGAGTTACTTGATTTGAACCAATAGAGCGCCGAAAGGGTCAATGATGAGTCGTATTTATATGACTCGTCGAATCAACTAATCCCATTTATTTCGACACTTTTATATGCGAACATTTACTTTTTAGTATGGTTTTGCATTTCAGGTTTTTCGGAAGCTCTAGGAGGAAACGCGCATAAAAGACGGCATTTTGTGCCAAAAACACCACAATGGCAGATGAGACCTTTGGACGCTCGACGGAGTGCTGGGAATGGACCGCTAAGCATAAAAATGTGAGCCACGTGTCATTGCTTAGCAGACTCGATTCCCTACAACTATCTAGTTCACACTGGAGCACCCGAGGTCAATAGGACAGTCAAACCCAGAGTCGAAGTCCGAACTAGCACGCAGAAAGGGGAATCAGACTCAGTGTGTACCGCACTCGGTAGAGACATTAGCGTTAACGCAAATGTCTGAAGTGAACGCGGCTGCTAATGTTGCTGTTGGGTGCAGAGAACCCGACGAGGTGCTGACGTCAGCATCCCATGTGATGACGTCAGCAGGCTGAAACTTGGAAATTGAGCCCAAAAGCAGACTTGGAAACCCTATTTTTTGCTATAAATAAGATCTTTGGGTTATGGTTTCCATCATCTCATAATCCCATCAATCAGAAGACGGCTGTGGAGGAGAAGGCGAAGCTTTCGACGAGAGAAGAGAATTCTTTACTACTTGTCATTATGTTTTCCATGATTATGTGTAGCTAAACTTCTAATTCAGTTTAGGGTTTCATTCATTGTCATGTTTGTTTCGAGACTTTGTTCTTAATGCTATTTAATGTTTTACTAGTTCTTGTGCTTATCTTATGAATTAACTTGTTAAGTGGAAGCTTTGTCGCAAAGCTTAATTGAGCGGTTAATTCTTACGGTTAATATCTACTGGAAACTTTGTCGTAAAGGTAGATCGTAACACCTAGGCTAAATAATACCTTTGTCGGATTATTAAGTTAGGAAAGAACTAGAAGTCTAACACCTTTGTCGGGTTAGATTGTGGTGTATCACCTTTGTTGGGATACTTAGGGTTGTTACCTTTATCGGAACAACCACACTTAGCAGTCAATGATAAACACGTCACAATAGAAACCCTAAGTTGAATGTCGTCTCTGTTTGGAAGTCTTTTGTTATTTTTCTCTTTTTCACTCTTTACTACTAAAAACCCTCCTTTCTTAATTGCTTACAGGAACAGCTTGACAACCAGCTCTCTAGGGTTCGACCCTGCTTGCCGTTTTACTAGGTTTTAGCAGGAGATTATAAATATTAAATTTGACGCGTCAGACGACGCGTGTCAAATTTTGGCGCCGTTGCCGGGGAGTTGCGCGCTTCGGTGAAGTTGTTTATTTTTTGTTTTTATTTTTGTTCTTTTTTATTTTATTTTATTTTATGTTATTTAGTTATTTTTTTGCTTCGCTACTTGCTTCACAAAGTCTCGTGCAGGTAGTGTAATCGGTGATAACAACAATGAGATTTCCCCAATTGTTGATAATGAGAACGTGCATGCATTATATGATGAGCCGGAACGATAGATACATGCTCGTAATAGGGCGAAAAATGCAGCCAGGCAGGCTCGATAGCTGAATCAGAGGGCACCTGTTGCACAACGCTGGGAATGGTGCTGGTGCGAGGTAGCCGCCTCCACCGCCACCACCTCAACCACAAATTCACAGGGACCCGGAAGAAGAGGAAGACTACTACTACGAGCCCACAATGAGGGAGCTGTTTGCTCCTAATTTTGAGAATCAGCCATGGTGCATCGATGAGGGGCCAGAACTAGCTGAGATAGAAATCAAGACTGCGGTAGTGCACTATCTACAAAAGTTTTCGGGTCGGCAAGGAGAGTCAGCCACCAAGCATCTTCAGAGCCTTCATGAATTCTGCCAGACTCTCCGACCTTATGGAGTCACAGTGGAGAATTTCAAACTTAAAGCTCTCCATCTTTCTTTAACTGACATGGCTCATTGATGGACCAAAATTATACGAATAAAAAACACAGTAAAACCCACCAAATTAGACTGTTGGTCTATTTAACTTCTACTTGTTAGTCCCGATTTATTTCTACAGGGTATTTTGGACTCTAGAGAGAAAACACACTAAGGAGAGGATTTTACGCCGAAAAGATGTTACGAGTCATTCCAAGGTCACGACCATGCTACACTCAAAATCAGCCTTAACATCCTTCATGGAACCGACTTGGAATCACTCAAATATGCTAGAACAGTTGGCAAATGGACAAGAACGCAAGGCAAAGGCACCAAGCCCGGTAAAGGCCAAATAAGGGCAATTTCTTCCGATTTGGGATTTAGACCATGTTCCGAGAAGAATTTGGCTTAGGTTCCTTCTTGAGATCATCTTAGAATGACATTTTCATTCAAAATACACTCTCCAAAATCCAAGAAGCTCCGGCCAAAGCTCCGGTCAGATCCGATCAAACCGATGGCTTTTGTGAAAGGTCACACAAGCTTCTAGAAGGATGCTCCTCCTCCATGAGTGGTTAAGCTCTCCTCCACTCTCCTCCCTCCACTTGGCGGCTCCTCCTCCATCCTCCCAAAGCCACCGGCTGCTATTGAGCCTCCATGGGAATGTGACATGTGGTGGCTCCTCCACCACATCTTCATCTCCTCCTCCTCCACCCTTGGATGCAAAAACACATGCCTTCATCTTGGCCCTCCATTGCCTCCTCCCTTAGCCTATAAATAGAAGTGCTCTCCTCTTGTAATCAACATCTCATTCCAAAACATCCTCCACCATAGTTACAGAGAGAAGCTCTCACTTCTCTCTAGAGTTTTGGCACTACAATCATGTAATCTTACTTTGGAATCAAAAGCTGGATCATTGGCGCTTCAACGGTTTTGTAAGTATTATCGTATTTATTTTACTATCTTTCAAAACCCTTGTTTTTCCAAATTCATAGTTATGATATCCATTGCCATGATTAGTAGTAGCTAAACTCTTTATTCGGTTGAAGGGGTGTACTTGTATTATACATGTTTTAGATCTTACTCTTAGTATACCTCTGTATTCAAAACTTGTGCTATGTGCCATATATTAGGTTAGAATCTTCCAAGGTTGAGTGCCTGACAAGCAAAAACTCTTCCGTGGGGATTCGTAAACATACTCGGGTAAGTGGATGCTTGGAATGGCAAAGCTTATCTGAGGAGTTTGACCTCTCTAAAACACCATTTGGTTGCTCGGGAATGACTGACCAAATGGATGCACACAGGCTAATATACCTTGGAATGGGGTATTAGTCTAAGTAGAACAAGTGTTTTAAATGGTGTTGCAAGTCTTGCGCTAGGAATAGCCTCGATTCATCTTTGAATACTTACCATGATCATGTCTTGCGCTAGAAATAGTCCCAATTCATCTTTGAACACTTGGTATGATCATTAGCGGTCGATGATAAACAATTATAATACAAGGCCCCTAAAACCGAATCCTTTCCTTACAGTCCATTTTCAACTGCTGTAATTCACTTTCAGTTCTCAAAACACACTCAAACCCAACCCCAATCGTAATTAATTTCTGCATAAGCTTCATTAAAGAACAACTAATCCACACTGACTCCCTTGGGTTCGACCCCTACTTACCACTTGCTACCCAGTAGTTAAGTCGCGAGTAGCGGACTTATAAATTTATTTGTACATTTGCTCTGACGACAAGCATCTGTCACTCATACTTGGTTTTTATCTCTTCGTCCAGGTAGTATCGGGACATGTGACCAGATGCATAAGAAATTTCTTGACAAGTACTACCCAGCAGCTAAAGCTGGACATGTTCGTAGACAGCTGCAGGATATGAGGTAGGGGCCAAATGAGACGATCTATGACTACCTGGAAATGTTCAACCAATTAGAGCAGAGCTGCTGCAACTTGGGAGTGCCAGAGAAGCTGATAATTGAGTACATGCTTGATGGGTTGAGGCCTCTCGACAGGATGCTGCTAGACAACTCAGGTGGAGGGACCATCATGAATATGTCCCCAGCTGGAGTGCAAAATTTGATAGTGGAGGTGGCTGAGAATGCTAGGTTCAGAGAAGAAGCTAGCAAGCAAGAGGAATTTAGCCGAACCAGACATGTTGCAATGGGTGAGACCCCAGCATCTGATGAGCTGAAAGAACTGAAAGAGATGATGTAGAAGCTCATGATGAATCAGGTAACACGGGTGAAGCCTTGTGAGTTCTACGGTGCAACCAATCATAAGATGGATGCATGGCCTAGTTTACAGGAGGATACACAGGTTGATGTCAACGCAGTGGGTGAATTCCAAAACTACAATAACCATGCACCCCAGCAGACTCAGCAGCAGTAGTTCTATCGCCACCATATCATCAGCATCAGGGCAGCTACAATAATCAGAGTCAGTACCAGCAACGAAGGCAGAACTACAACCAAGCAGCCCTAGTAAGCAGACTTCCAGCAGGTCCTTGAAAGACGTAGGGAAAGAGCTGGAAGCTAGCACCCAACAATTAGCCACTACGATGTAGCAAAATCAGGCTAGGAACGAGGTGAATCGAGCTAGGAATGACGCAAACCAGGCCAAGCATGATGGAGCTCTAGCAGAGCTATCTAAACAGATTTCCCAGATAGCCCAGACCGTTTTTGAGCTGAAGAGAGATCTGAGAAAGCTACCATCGCAGACAGTGCCTAACCCAAAGGGGAACATAAGTACATTAGCAGTGGTAGACAAATCAGGTGCAGAAAACAAAGAAAACGAGTCAGAGTCAGTGCCGATCGCGCCCACAGTAGACGTTAGCTCGATGCTAATGTCTGAAGCGGACGCGCCAGTAATTTGAACACCGGGTGTGCCGATAATGTCTAAAGCGGGCGCGACCCGCACTAATGCATGTCCCAAAATAGTCCATTTGCTTCCGT
The DNA here is from genome assembly GCA_033675215.1 of Rhodiola kirilowii. NCBI lineage: Eukaryota > Viridiplantae > Streptophyta > Magnoliopsida > Saxifragales > Crassulaceae > Rhodiola > Rhodiola kirilowii. The sequence continues at coordinate 44,469,261 of CM066201.1, forward strand.
CTTTTGTGCAGGTAAGAGCTCCCGAAGACCATGTGATCAATAAGGATGAGCTAGGAAGTGAGTTGGAGGCAAAGCTTGAGCCAGATAAGCCAACGATGGAGCACCCACTTGGTGCAAGTCAAGAGGCACTGCCTGGAAAGTGTAAGGACCCAGGTGCCTTCACAGTCACCTGTGGTGTTGGTGATACTCAAATACATCATTGTTTAATTGACTTGGGTGTTGCCATTAATGCCATGCCTTACTCGTTATATTGCTCTTTGAAATTGGGGCCATTGAAACCTCCTAAACTTTTGGTGGAGTTAGAAGATAAGTCGCTTATTCGTCATGTTGGCATACTTGAGGACCTAACACTTCATGTTGGAGATCTTGTTGTTCCTGCAGACTTCTATGTTTTACAGATGGGAGACTGATGGACCATATTTATATGATTCATTAAGATAGTTAAACCCACCAAATTAGACACTTTGTCTTAACAACGATTACTTGTTAGTTCCATTTTTGCTCTACAGGCTATTTTGAGGTTTAGAGAAGAAACGAGCTGAAAAGGGGGTTCTTAAGCTAAAATCATCACAAGGCCATTGGTGCTATCACACAAGAAGATCCATGTGAGCGCATGAGATTTCATGCGACTGGTCCATACCATGCGAGCGCATGCTTGAGTCCATGCGAGCGCATGCCACGAGAAAACCAAGCCATCGACCAGGCCCCCGCCCGGGAAAGTCAGCCGCGCCCAGCGCACCAGCCGAGCTGCCCAGGTCCAAATCCAAGTCGCTCGACCAAACCTTCGGATCTAGAAAATCTGGCTCGACCAAAGTGTTTAAAATGTCAAATGACTCGGTGAATCTCAAATCCCAGACAAAACGCCCGAGTAAATTCATCCATGGCCGAGAAAACCAAGTCTCGCCCGGCCATCGCCCAGGTCGCGACCGAGACAGTGCCCGAGCCTCGCAAGGTCACGCCCGAGGCCCGCGTCCGAGCCCGTCCGAGGCATGCGCCCACACTGAACTTCACATCAGGCCACGACCATGTTCCGGCCAGATTTCGGCTAAACGGTCTCGACCAAAAGGCTTAGAAGTGCTTCAACATTCAAAATCAGCTATTCAAAGGCAAGGCACCTCCGACCAAAATTCTGACCAGAATTCCGGCCAAGCTTCGGCGAACTTCCAACGAGCCTCCGATCAAGCCACATCCAGCCACCACCATGCTCCGGTCAGTTCTAGCCCAACTACGGTCAAAATCCGGCGAAGTCCAACCAAACTACTTATTTCCCGGTTAGGGCATACTATTCACATCGGTTGATCTTTTTGGTTTGAAAACAAACCTCAACCAAGTTCAAGGGCCTTGCCCAAGCCTCAACCGAGCTCAACTAAGTCAGGTGGATGGCTCTTGAGGAGGTTCATGAACTTACTCAAGTAGTTGCCCTTTGAGGTCAAACTAAGCTCACTTAAGGAGCAACCAAGGGAGCAAATCGGTTGGCTTGGGATATTTACTTATTAAGTTGTGTGGTCTTCTAATCCACAAGACCAAGTGCATTCTTCTTATCGGACAACAGCTCCCAAAAGCGTAAACATTGGGTTAGCTGGGCCAACATTTGTCGCCCAAAACAGGCGAGAGGCCTTGGCATCCGCAGTCTTGAGGAGGTTAAAGCGGCCCTTCAAAATAAGCTCACATGGCGGTGCATGGAATCCACGGAGTTATGGGGAAGATATATGAGATTCAGATACACACCGGCCCTTGATGGATCTCACACTTGGACAGTCCTCAAAAAATTACTGCCCAATCTTAAGGGCCAGGCAAAATGGGAGATTGGTCAGGGCAAAATTACTTGTCTAGATTTTTGTTGGCTTTATGATACTAGGCCCCCTGATCATATGAAATGGCTTCCTATGCACTCCATCCTTGCTAGTGCAGACCTCACGGAGTCCATGCAGAGCCTCCTGTCTGTCAAGGGGAAGGAGGACTTTCAACAAATCACGCTTTCAGGCCATCCCGATCGCCTCTTATGGCAGCGTAGTGCTGACAACTGTTTCACCACAAAGAGCTACCGGCGCTGTATAGCCTCCCCTATGGCTTTTCACCCCAAGCTCTCGTGCATTTGGCACATTTGGCTCCCTCCGCGAATCAGCGTATTCTTATGGAAGCTCTTTTATGGGGCCATTGCCACCGATGACAATGTTCAAAATTGCAACATCACCGTGGTTTCTAGATGCCGATGCTGTTATCATCCAGCCATTGAAACTGCTCACCACTTATTTGTGGAAAGTGACATTGCCCAAAAAGTATGGTCCCATGGTTTCAGCCTCCTAGGCATCCGGCAGGCCAGGTTTCTTAACCACATCTGGTTTGCTTGGTTCCAAGGGAGGGAATGCCAGACCCTCAATGACGCCCTTCGCGTGCTATGGGCTGCTTGCGGCTTGTGGGAAATATGGAAGCTTAGGAATCAAATCATGCATGATCGTCCATCCTACAACATAATTGAGAAAGTTAGTTTCTGGGTTCGATCTTTAACAATGCAGGTTCGCCTTCCTTTCAGATCGAGCCTCCAAGACAACCTCACCATAAAAGCCCTGGGCATCCCCCCTCCTTACATCCTGCGTCCGAAATGGAAGAAGTGGTCTCCTCACCCGAAAGGCCTCACCCTTAATGCCGATTGGATGCCCTCCTCCGATGGCCCTATTGGTGCATTGGTGCTTCGTGATCATGCAGGTAAGGTGAGGTGGTGGCTGAGAACCATCGCCCCTAATCCGATTGATAGCTTGGTCGATGCCTTAATCACCCTGCAGCAGCTAGACCTTAGTCCGTCCTCCTTTCAGTCCAGCCACCCCACAGCTAATTATCTAGCTTCCGGGAAGTTCAAGCGGGACTCCACCCACCCGCTTGTCATTTCGAGACTCCAGTCTCTTCTGCACGGGATGAATATCAACCATGTTTGCATTGCTGCCAACTTGGTTGCTACGTCCATTGGCCTCTCGTCCTTGAACCTTCCCACTCCTCTCAACAGCACCCTCCCCCCCCCCCCCCCCCGGTCCAGGAAGCTATTGCAAGAGACCGTCTTCAGCTCCCTTCCGTCTGCCCTACTGACTGCATCGCTTGCCATCCTAGGTCTGTCCCAGACCATGCTGTGTAATAAGTAGTTCTTTGTGTTTTGTTTCCTAGCTTGTTCGGTGTTTTTAAGAGGGTGGGGTTTATAACTTCCCTCTGGCACCTAAGAGCCTCTCGTTTGTTTTCGCCCCGGTCCAGGCTTTTTGGACCCTATCTAAAAAAAAAGACCAAGTGCATTCCCTTTGGCTCTCAAACTCAGCCGCCCATGTGCAAGGTCATGTGCCTTGCCCATTGGATCAATCCAAACTACAACCAAAGAGCAACCGAAGACCAAACTAAGTTGAGGGAGAACTGATGGACCAAAATTATACGAATCAAAAACACAGTAAAACCCACCAAATTAGACTTTTGGTCTATTTAACTTCTACTTGTTAGTCCCAATTTATTTCTACAGGGTATTTTGGACTCTAGAGAGAAAACACGCTAAGGAGAGGATTTTACGCCGAAAAGATGTTACGAGTCATTCCAAGGTCACGACCATGCTACACTCAAAATCAGCCTTAACATCCTTCATGGAACCGACTTGGAATCACTCAAATATGCTAGAACAGTTGGCAAATGGACAATAACGCAAGGCAAAGGCACCAATCCCGGTAAAGGCCAAATAAGGGCAATTTCTTCCGATTTGGGATTTCGACCATGTTCCGAGCAGAATTTGGCTTAGGTTCCTTCTTGAGATCATCTTATAATGACATTTTCATTCAAAATACACTCTCCAAAATCCAAGAAGATCCGGCCAAAGCTCCGGTCAGATCCGGTCAAACCGATGGCTTTTGTGAAAGGTCACACAAGCTTCTAGAAGGATGCTCCTCCACCATGAGTGGTTAAGCTCTCCTCCACTCTCCTCCCTCCACTTGGCGGCTCCTCCTCCATCCTCCCAAAGCCGCCGGCTGCTATTGAGCCTCCATGGGAATGTGACATGTGGTGGCTCCTCCACCACATCTTCATCTCCTCCTCCTCCACCCTTGGATGCAAAAACACATGCCTTCATCTTGGCCCTCCATTGCCTCCTCCCTTAGCCTATAAATAGAAGTGCTCTCCTCTTGTAATCAACATCTCATTCCAAAACATCCTCCACCATAGTTAGAGAGAGAAGCTCTCACTTCTCTCTAGAGTTTTTGCACTACAATCATGTAATCTTACTTTGGAATCAAAAGCTGGATCATTGGCGCTTCAACGGTTTTGTAAGTATTATCGTATTTATTTTACTGTCTTTCAAAACCCTTGTTTTTCCAAATTCATAGTTATGATATCCATTGCCATGATTAGTAGTAGCTAAACTCTTTATTCGGTTGAAGGGGTGTACTTGTATTATACATGTTTTAGATCTTACTCTTAGTATACCTCTGTATTCAAAACTTGTGCTATGTGCCATATATTAGGTTAGAATCTTCCAAGGTTGAGTGCCTGACAAGCAAAAACTCTTCCGTGGGGATTCGTAAACATACTCGGGTAAGTGGATGCTTGGAATGGCAAAGCTTATCTGAGGAGTTTGACCTCTCTAAAACACCATTTGGTTGCTCGGGAATGACTGCCCAAATGGATGCACACAGGCTAATATACCTTGGAATGGGGTATTAGTCTAAGTAGAACAAGTGTTTTAAATGGTGTTGCAAGTCTTGCGCTAGGAATAGCCTCGATTCATCTTTGAATACTTAGCATAATCATGTCTTGCGCTAGAAATAGTCTCAATTCATCTTTGAACACTTTGTATGATCATTAGCGGTCGATGATAAACAATTATAATACAAGGCCCCTAAAACCGAATCCTTTCCTTACAGTCCATTATCAACTGCTGTAATTCACTTTCAGTTCTCAAAACACACTCAAACCCAACCCCAATCGTAATTAATTTCTGCATAAGCTTCATTAAAGAACAACTAATCCACACTGACTCCCTTGGGTTCGACCCCTACTTACCACTTGCTACCCAGTAGTTAAGTCGCGAGTAGCGGACTTATAAATTTATTTGTACATTTGCTCTGACGACAAGCATCTGTCAAATTGGCGCCGTTGCCGGGGAGTTGTGCATCGGAATAGTTGTTCTATTTTGTTTTTTCTTTTTTATTTTATCATGCAATTCACTAAGTCCTACTACTACGAAATGGAACCTTGGAACACTGAGGAGTTTTCCCCACCACCCTTCGAACTTGAAATCCGCGAGAAGATCAACAACATAAAACAATCCCGGGATGAAACATTGGACGAGTACTTGGCGTATTTTGACTCCATGATGATAAGCTGCCCGCACCACGGATTCAATAACCACGTTCTTCTTCAAAGGTTTCTCAATGGGATGCTGCCACAAGAGTGGGATTGGCTAAACAATGCAGCGGGAGGCTCGGTGAACAACTTAGGCATAGATAATCTTTGGAACTTAATAGATAATTTGGCCGCGAGGCCAAGACAAAGACAAGATCAGGCCATGCGGAGCGAAGAACTAGACAACATAATGAACGAAATCAGGGCAAAAACTGAGTTATGGGCGGCAGAAAACGAGCTGGCAGCTAGCACCCAGCAATTGGCCGCAGACATGCAGCAAATGAGTGCCTCGATGCACCAATTCACGGCCAAGACATACCCGGACCTCAATGACGAATTGCCCATATCAGATCCATACCTCAGTGTGACTACCCCCGGAGATCATATTGATGGCGAGGATAAGGACCCATGGTTGCCTGAAGAAGAGCTACATTCAGATTATCCCTGGGAGTTAGAAAAAGAACTGCCCAAATCAGGCCCGGTCCTTATCACCAGTCCACCCGAGGAAATCACAGTCCTAACTGCCGAGCCAACAAAAGTCCCGGACCTCATTGCCGAACAATCCGAGAAAGCCCCAGTCCCACTCACCACGACTCAACAAGGAAAACCTCCTGAAAACTCACTCGTTCCAAGACAACCATCCATCACTGCCGCAATAAAGAAGATTGGCAGAGGCGCATGCCTGATGTCGCCTACATTGAATGGCACAAAACCAAATTTCCAAACTCACAAAGGTGCCAACTATTCCAACATGAAGAGGCGGCAAAGACATGGGCCGAAAGAATGGAAACCCGGAAGGAGCAACAAACAAGAACGACTCATTGGACCAGCAGCTATGGTCAAGGAAACCTCACCCTCTCGGAGCAAAAGGGCTGCCGAGAAGAAGTTTGACCTCAGTCACCCTTGGGATCCGACCTTATGATCCATGATTGAGGTATCGTCGAGCCAATGACGTTAAACAAGTGCACTGGTCGGGAGGTAACCCAACACTATCTTACTTTCCGCACTTTAATTTTCTATCCTTTTTTTTCTGTATTTTACTTTTCCAATAAGTCGCTCTCACCGACTTGGTGCATAGAATAATTTGACTATTTAGGAATTGGTTTTTAGAGCACGATCGGATCAGCCAGGCAGCTTCCGTGAACTACCGGGCCTGCGCTGAGAGTTCAAGGCCCCAGCCGAACTCCCTCGATTAACCAGCCTCATGCCATTCGACACAATAAGGGAGTTCTGATCTTACCTTTCCTTAAGTCATTTCCTTCTCGTATAACATCTGCTTGCATGGCTTTCGAACTAAGTAGTGCTGAAAGGCACGACTTCGTTCGAAAGTGTGGGGTGAGAACCGCATGTGTACATAAATAAAAACTTTTTCTTTTTTAGTTATCTTTTTGAAAATATGAACTTAAGAATGTGAAAAAGATAGACCAAGATTCACGCATTTACCTTGTGAAAATTCAACTGTCTAAAAACTTAGAACGTAACTTCTCATTTGGCCCTTTGTGTTGAGATAAACCAGGGATGTGGAGTTGATAGAAATGCCCTAGAGAGGCTTGGCAAGCAATCGAAGGATCAAATCAAACTATATAGTTTTCGAAGTCAGTGGAGGCTGCACTTCGGGTTTCAGTGAAGATTGAAGTCATCTCCGCCATGCAGTGTTTATGCAAAAGGGGAGGACGGGAATCAGACTGTCCTATCTCCGGTCAGAGTAGCCGAGAAAATAGATGAGCGACCCTCATCTTGACCCACGCAAAACGACAGTCAAAGTAGGCGAGAAAATAGATGAGCGACCCTCACCTTGACCCGCGCAAAAACGGCAAAAACGAGAAGAGCGGGGAGGTATTTCTATAGGCTTGCGGGCGATGATTGGACTTCCCAAAAAGGCTTGAGAAAATGGACTTGCAAAGCCACAAAAAGGCGAAAAGCTCGAAGAAGCAAATCAAGAGGCCAAAGGCCCAAAATTGTGAAGGTTTTAACCGAACAAAAGTGAAGTACTCAAAGCGTCAGATCAAAGGCCAAAGGCCGATTCACTACAAAAAGCAGTCCCTCGCCAAAAGAAAATCAAAGTACTCAAACCAGTGAAACCCGAACCGAATCACGTGCTAGAGAAAGCTACAAGGAAACCATATAGTGCGAGACGATTCCAAGGTTGCAGTCCAGGAGCCTAAAAAGGGCTATCTCCCGAAACATCCAATATAATTTGCATCTCGACACGAAGGTACACGTATCAAGTTTCTTCTATTTATTTACGCAGTTCAATTTAGTAATAAGTAAGCAATGCATGAATTAGGATAAATCGAGTCCCACAGTCTAATTTTCATATTTTAAAACCAAACTTAGAGTGCCGCCCTTTAATAGCATTGTTCGGGACGAACAACTAAAAGTGTGGGGTGATCTGATGGACCAAAATTATACGAATCAAAAACACAGTAAAACCCACCAAATTAGACTGTTGGTCTATTTAACTTCTACTTGTTAGTCCCGATTTATTTCTACAGGGTATTTTGGACTCTAGAGAGAAAACACGCTAAGGAGAGGATTTTACGCCGAAAAGATATTACGAGTCATTCCAAGGTCACGACTATGCTACACTCAAAATCAGCCTTAACATCCTTCATGGAACCGACTTGGAATCACTCAAATATGCTAGAACAGTTGGCAAATGGACAAGAACGCAAGGCAAAGGTACCAAGCCCGGTAAAGGCCAAATAAGGGCAATTTCTTCCGATTTGGGATTTCGACCATGTTCCAAGCAGAATTTGGCTTAGGTTCCTTCTTGAGATCATCTTAGAATGACATTTTCATTCAAAATACACTCTCCAAAATCCAAGAAGCTCCGACCAAAGCTCCGGTCAGATCCGGTCAAACCGATGGCTTTTGTGAAAGGTCACACAAGCTTCTAGAAGGATGCTCCTCCTCCATGAGTGGTTAAGCTCTCCTCCACTCTCCTCCCTCCACTTGGCGGCTCCTCCTCCATCCTCCCAAAGCCGCCGGCTGCTATTGACCCTCCATGGGAATGTGACATGTGGTGGCTCCTCCACCACATCTTCATCTCCTCCTCCTCCACCCTTGGATGCAAAAACACATGCCTTCATCTTGGCCCTCCATTGCCTCCTCCCTTAGCCTATAAATAGAAGTGCTCTCCTCTTGTAATCAACATCTCATTCCAAAACATCCTCCACCATAGTTAGAGAGAGAAGCTCTCACTACTTCTCTCTAGAGTTTTGGCACTACAATCATGTAATCTTACTTTGGAATCAAAAGCTGGATCTTTGGCGCTTCAACGGTTTTGTAAGTATTATCGTATTTATTTTACTGTCTTTCAAAACCCTTGTTTTTCCAAATTCATAGTTATGATATCCATTGCCATGATTAGTAGTAGCTAAACTCTTTATTCGGTTGAAGGGGTGTACTTGTATTATACATGTTTTAGATCTTACTCTTAGTATACTTCTGTATTCAAAACTTGTGCTATGTGCCATAAATTAGGTTAGAATCTTCCAAGGTTGAGTGCCTGACAAGCAAAAACTCTTCCGTGGGGATTCGTAAACATACTCGGGTAAGTGGATGCTTGGAATGGCAAAGCTTATGTGAGGAGGTTGACCTCTCTAAAACACCATTTGGTTGCTCGGGAATGACTGACCAAATGGATGCACACAGGCTAATATACCTTGGAATGGGGTATTAGTCTAAGTAGAACAAGTGTTTTAAATGGTGTTGCAAGTCTTGCGCTAGGAATAGCCTCGATTCATCTTTGAATACTTAGCATGATCATGTCTTGCGCTAGAAATAGTCTCAATTCATCTTTGAACACTTGGTATGATCATTAGCGGTCGATGATAAACAATTATAATACAAGGCCCCTAAAACCAAATCCTTTCCTTACAGTCCATTATCAACTGCTGTAATTCACTTTCAGTTCTAAAAACACACTCAAACTCAACCCCAATCGTAATTAATTTCTGCATAAGCTTTATTAAAGAACAACTAATCCACACTGACTCCCTTGGGTTCGACCCCTACTTACCACTTGCTACCCAGTAGTTAAGTCTCGAGTAGCGGACTTATAAATTTATTTGTACATTTGCTCTGACGACAAGCATCTGTCAAGAACCAAGGCGAAGTCGGCTGGTTCCATGCCAACCACAAACCGCCACTTTTGGCCTATAAATAGAGAGGCTTGGCCTCTCAAAACTCATCTCTTGTTCCATGGTTACTTGGTCACTTATCTTACTAGTTTGATCTTTGTTACTTTCACTCACAAAGCTTGTAAACACTTGACAGTTGGGAATCAAAAGCTCCAACTTCTCTCTTGTTCTTGAGTGTTCTTGAGTTACTTTTCCAAAACCATACTTGTTCTTGAGTTTGTTCTTGAGTTTACTTCCAAATCTCTACTTGTTCTTGAGTTACTTTCCAAAAACCTTACTTTCTTTGTCTTTGATTTTCGAAAACCATTTACTTTCTTTTGTACTAGCTATGGTATTCACTTCAATGAATATTCGTAGCTAAACCCTTCATTCGGTTGAAGGGGTGTGTTTATATCATAAAATGTTCTAGACTCTTTTCTTAATTCTTCTATGTGTTCTAACTAGTTCTTTGTGCCATATATTCGGGTTAAACATAACTAGGTTGAGTGGATGCATCTGATGGACCATAATTGTATGCATCAAAAACACAGTAAAACCCACCAAATTAGACTGTTTGTCTATCTAACTTCGACGTGTTAGTCCCGATATATTTCCACAGGGCATTTGAGAGACTAAAGTGAAAACATGCTAAGGAGAGGATTTTACGCTGAAAAGATGATAAGAGTCAATCCAAGGTCAAGATCAGACGCAGAACGAAGAAATCTCAAGATCCTGACGTTGAATTACTCAAATCAAAATCCAACCGAGGAACAATCAAAGTCAGACGGAGCGAAATTGGATTGATAGTTTTGTAAAGATAGTACAAAACTGTCAAAACTCATCCATGTGCAAAGGATGACCGGCTATTTGGTGAAGAGGATGACTCATGGGTGGCCTCCTCTCTTCTCCTCCTTGGGATGACCGGTGGCTTTGGTAGGAGGTAACCAAAGCCACCAAAACCTCCTCCCAAATGACTTGGTACCGGCGGCTTATGGGAGTCCATAAGGTGGTGCCATGTGGTGGCTCCTCCACCACATCTTCATCTCCTCCTCCACCACCCTTGATGAAAAAACACATGGAGCCATCTCCACCCTCCATTCTCCTCCTCCATGCCTATAAATATGGAGCTCCTCCTCCTCATTTAAACATCCACAAATTTGTAGAACACTTATCTCTCTAAGTTTTGGTTACTTGTAAGTTTGGTTTGGTTTTGGAAATAATACTCCTGTTTGTTCTTGAGTATTATACGCTTTGGAAATAATACTCCTGTTTGTTCTTGAGTATTATACTTTAGAGAATACTCCTATTGGTTCTTGAGTATTCAGTAGGAAATTGGGAATACTCCTGTTGGTTCTTGAGTATTCCACCCCTTTCCCTCTTACTGTTTTCAAAAACCCCCGAGTATTTAGTTATGATATCCTCTTCCATGGATAATCGTAGCTAAACTCATTATTCGGTTAAAGGGGTGTACTGGTATCATAAAATGTTTTAGGCAATTCTTAGAGTTTTTTCTCTGTATTCAAAACTTGTTCTATGTGCCATATATTAGGTTAGAATCTTCCAAGGTTGAGTGCCTGACAAGCAAAAGCTCTTCCGTGGGGATTCGTAAACATACTCGGGTAAGTGGGTGCTTGGAATGGCAAAGCTTATCTGAGGAGTTTGACCTCTCTAAAACACCATTTGGTTGCTCGGGAATGACTGACCAAATGGATCCACAAAGGCTAATATACCTTGGAATGGGGTGTTAGTCTAAATAGAACAAGGGCTCTACGTTCTTTGCAAAAGTCTAGACGGTGTTGCAAGTTGAGTGCTTGGAATGGCCTCGATTCACTATCGAACACTTTTGCAAAAGACTAGACAGTGTGGCAAATCGAGTGCTTGGAATGGCCTTGATGCACGTTTGAATACTTAGAAGGACCACTAAGAGCCAATGATAAATAGGCTATGATACAAGGCCCCTGAAACCGAATGTTTTCCTTGAATTACAAAAAACCCCCCTGTATTTACTTTTATAAACTGCTCAACCATCAACCGCTCATCTACCGGAGGAATCGCAATCACGCATCACCCACTGTAAGTCTTCTTCCCTTAACTCTTTTATTTTCAGTATTTATTTTCTGCAATTTACTTTTCCGCACTCAAAAAACCAAAAAAACCAAAAAAACAGTAGCTTAGTCAATCGCGCTAAAATCTCAACCAACCTAAAACACGCTCCTTCGCCATACAAATCCCTCAAAGAGCAACGTATTCCCCTAATTCCCTTGGGTTCGACCCCTACTTACCACTTACTACCCAGTAGTGTAGTCGCGAGTAGCGGATATTATAAATTTATTTGCACAGAGCACGTTGCACCTTAACGACAGTGCAGTGTCGCCTCCGTCAAATTGGCGCCGTTGCCGGGGAATTAGCCATCGAATAAGTTGTTCAAATCAATACGCGCTCGAAACGACCATGTCTCGCAAAGGAAGTCACGATGACTACCAAGATGATGACGAGATGAACCTGTACGATCGAAACAATGAGGTGCCACTTCCATTTATGGATGATCCGGAGCAACTCATCCGAAGCAGACGAGCTCGTGATAGGGTAGCCATCAGAAGAAACCAAGAACCACCCGAGGACCGAAATGCAGCTGGTCCAGTACGACAACCCCCTAGATATCCACCACCCCCACAACCTAGACAAGTGCCGAGACAAGAACCCGCTTACGTTAACTACTATGGAGATGACAACTACCGTGCACCAACTATGGGAGAACTTAATGCCCCTGAATTCGAAACACAGCCGTGGTGCATTTGCCAGAGCCCTGAACTAGAAAACATTGTCTTCGACATGTCCATGATCCCAAATTTGCCAAAGTTCTCAGGAACTAAAAAAGATTCAGCAATGAATCATATCCAACGCTTACATGGCATTTGCCAAAGTCTAAAGCCCAATGGCGTGAACATAGACGACTTCAAGTTAAAGGCGTTCTATTTTTCCCTCATTGACGCGGCAAATGACTGGTTCCTTTCGTTGCCTTCCGGAAGCATCAGAACTTGGGCTCAGATGCAGAAGAAGTTCTTAGAAAAATACTACCCAGCAGGAAGAGCTATGTAAGTAAGAAGGCAACTGCAGGACATCAGGCAAGGGCCTAACGAAACCATGTACGATTACCTGGAAAAGTTCAACCACTTGGAGAGAAGCTGCTGTACCCTAGGACTGCCCGAGAAACTCATAATCGAGTACCTCATTGATGGATTAAGACCTTTAGACAAAATGCTTCTGGATGCCTCAGCTGGAGGATCCATAATGAATCTATCATTGAGCGGTGTTAGGCAACTGATAAATGACGTTGCTGAAAATGCTTGATTCCGAGAGGAGACGACTCGGCATGAAGAATTCTCCCGAACAAAAAGCGTGGCGAAGGCCTAAACACCAATGAACTCTATGTCTGAGGAGATGAAACAGTTAAAAGAGATGATGATTCAGATCCTACGAAGGCAGCCAGTTCCGGTTAAGCCTTGCAAATTTTGTGGCTCTACGGACCACAAAACTGACGCATGCCCGACATTAGTAGAAGAGGAACCAACAGAAGTGAATGCAGCTGGAGGATACCAAGGATATAACAACAGCAATGACAGAGCCGGACAAAACAGACAGAATGGTCAAGCAACCAACCCGAGCTGGCATTGCAACAACTATCCTCAGAAGAACGCTCAACCAGCTGCTCAGTCATTCTACCAACCCCCACACCGGCAGTATAACCAGAACGCTCCATCAGTAGGCCAATATCAGCAAAAAGGACCAAATCAGTTCCAAACCGGCCCGCAAAATCAGCAAGAACAAACCAAGTCGCTGGATGAAACAATGAAGGAGCTCACAGGATGCATAAATCAATTGGGTACTTCGCTACACCAATACCAGGCAAAAACTGACGGGACAATTTCAGAATTAAACAAACAAATGTCCCATCTCGCCACTGCGATGTCAACGCTCACTAACGAACCTGGCAGACTTCCTTCACAGACCATCCAGAATCCAAAGGCGAATCTTAGCATGATGAAAAGGTCAAAGGTAAGAACGACGCTTGGAGAAGTAGCACGATCCCCAACTTACCAACTTACAAACAAGCACTTCAGCCGTAGGCGTCGTCCTGACTGGAATCAAGAGGAAGACCGACCCAATGATGGCAGAACATGGGCTACGCATGCTGACAATGGACGGTACGCATTCACTGTGTGCATAACACCACCACCGATCATACACTCTGACATACCAACGTCTGGATGGGATGACGATAACAATTTGAAGTGGGACTCTCCAACTAATATTTATGCTTCAAAGCAAAATATTAAGGGGCCTAATAATACAGATCCTAAGCCAAGGAATGAGCAGAATGGCCCGACAATAGAAAGAGCCCTCACTTCAGATCATGAGTCACAACCGGAAAGAGATAAAGACCCAGGGGCCTTTACAGTCACCTGCGGTATTGGTGAAACACAGATTCATAAGTGCTTAGTCGATCTTGGTGCTGCTATCAACGCCATGCCCTCCTCCTTATATTACTTGTTAGGACTGGGTCCATTAAAACCACCCAGATCAAATATCGAGCTAGGAGATAAATCGTGCATCCGTCCGATTGGAGTGCTGGAAGACGTAATACTCCATGTGGGAGAGCTCATAATTGCTGCAGACTTCTATGTGATACAAACAGGAGAGACCAGCGAAGACGATCCTCCAACTATAATCTTGGGACGACCATTTCTCCACGCTACAAAAGCAAGGATCGATGTGGGCAAGGGCTCATTATCACTTAAGTTCGTCGGCAAAATTGCACATTTCTACATTGACAATAGCCGCACGGATACAAAGAAACCGCCAGATATAATACCTATCTCAGATCGCGGTACGCAGATTTCCAACTTGCCAAAAAAGACCAAAAAAGTAACAAGGCCAGCAGCTATAGTCAAAGTTCCCTCACCTTCTCAGAGACGTTGGAAGGAGAAATCACCAGAACAACGGGAACTGGACTCAAGCCCATCATCTCGCTAGAAATTGGGAAAAGGCAAAGCAAAAGTAAACACAGGAACAGTGGCGAAATTCGACCTAAGCCACCCATGGGATCCCAACCAATGATCCAGAAATAAGGTACTGTCGAGCCAACGACGTTAAACAAGTGCACTGGTCGGGAGGTAACCCGACACTATCTTACTTTCCGCACTTTAATTTCTTGTCTTTTTATTTTCTGTATTTTACTTTTCCAATATGTCACTCTCACCGACTTGGTGCATAGAATGATTTGACTATTTAGGAATTTGTTTTTGGAGCACGATCGGATCAGCCAGGCAGCTTCCGTGAACTACCGGGCCTGCGCTGAGAGTTCAAGGCCCCAGCCGAACTCCCTCGATTATCCAGCCTCATGCCATTCGACACAATAAGGGAGTTCTGATCTTACCTTTCCTTAAGTCATTTCCTTCTCGTATAACATCTGCTAGCATGGCTTTCGAACTAAGTAGTGCTGAAAGGCACGACTTCGTTCGAAAGTGTGGGGTGAGAACTGCATGTGTACATAAATAAAAACTTTTTATTTTTTAGTGTATCTTTTTGAAAGTATGAACTTAAGAATGTGAAAAAGATATACCGAAATTCATGCATTTACCTTGTGAAAATTCAACTGTCTAAAAACTTAGAACGTAACTTCTCATTTGTCCCTTTGTGCTGAGATAAACTAGGGATGTGGAGTTGATAGAAATGCCCTAGAGAGGCTTGGCAAGCAATCGAAGGATCAGATCAAACTATATGGTTTTCGAAGTCAGTGGAGGCTGGACTTCGGGTTTTAGTAAAGATTGAAGTCCTCTCCGCCATGCAGTGTTTATGCAAAAGGCGAGAACGGGAATCAGACCGTTCTATCTCCGGTCAAAGTAGCCGAGAAAATAGATGAGCGACCCTCATCTTGACCCGCGCGAAACGACAGTCAAAGTAGCCGAGAAAATAGATGAGCGACCCTCACCTTGACCGGCGCAAAAACGCCAAAAATGAGAGGAGCGGGGAGGTATTTCCATAGGCTTGCGGGCGATGATTGGACCTCCCAAAAAGGCTTGAGAAAATGGACTAGCAAAGCCACAAAAAGGCGAAAAGCTCGAAGAAGCAAATCAAGAGGCCAAAGGCCCAAAATTGTGAAGGTTTTAACCGAACAAAAAGTGAAGTACTCAAAGAGTCAAATCAAAGGCCAAAGGCTGATTCACTACAAAAAGTAGTCCCTCGCCAAAACAAAATCAAAGTACTCAAACCAGTGAAACCCAAACCGAATCACGTGCTAGAGAAAGCTACAAGGAAACCATATAGTAAGAGACGATCCCGAGGTTGCAGTCCAGGAGCCTAAAAAGGGCTATCTCCCGAAACATCCAATATAATTTGCATCTCGGCACGAAGGTACACGTATCAAGTTACTTCTATTTATTTACGCAGTTCAATTTGGTAATAAGTAAGTAATGCATGAATTAGGATAAATCGAGTTCCACAGTCTAATTTTCATATTTTAACAAACCAAACTTAGAGTGCCGCCCTCTAATAGCATTGTTCGGGACGAACAACTAAAAGTGTGGGCTGATCTGATGGACCATAATTGTATGCATCAAAAACACAGTAAAACCCACCAAATTAGACTGTTTGTCTATCTAACTTCGACGTGTTAGTCCCGATATATTTCCACAGGGCATTTGAGAGACTAAAGTGAAAACACGCTAAGGAGAGAATTTTACGCTGAAAAGATGATAAGAGTCAATCTAAGGTCAAGATCAGACGCTGAACGAAGAAATCTCAAGATCCTGACGTTGAATTACTCAAATCAAAATCCAACCGAGGAACAATCAAAGTCAGACGGAGCGAAATTGGATTGATAGTTTTGTAAAGACAGTACAAAACTGTCAAAACTCATCCATGTGCAAAGGATGACCGGCTATTTGGTGAAGAGGATGACTCATGGGTGGCCTCCTCTCTTCTCCTCCTTGGGATGACCGGTGGCTTTGGTAGGAGGTAACCAAAGCCACCAAAACCTCCTCCCAAATGACTTGGTACCGGCGGCTTATGGGAGTCCATAAGGTGGTGCCATGTGGTGGCTCCTCCACCACATCTTCATCTCCTCCTCCACCACCCTTGACGCAAAAACACATGGAGCCATCTCCACCCTCCATTCTCCTCCTCCATGCCTATAAATATGGAGCTCCTCCTCCTCATTTAAACATCCACAAATTTGTAAAACACTTATCTCTCTAAGTTTTGGTTACTTGTAAGTTTGGTTTGGTTTTGGAAATAATACTCCTGTTTGTTCTTGAGTATTATACGCTTTGGAAATAATACTCCTGTTTGTTCTTGAGTATTATACTTTAGAGAATACTCCTGTTGGTTCTTGAGTATTCAGTAGGAAATTGGGAATACTCATGTTGGTTCTTGAGTATTCCACCCCTTTCCCTCTTACTGTTTTCAAAAAGCCCCGAGTATTTAGTTATTATATCCTCTTCCATGGATAATCGTAGCTAAACTCTTTATTCGGTTAAAGGGGTGTACTGGTATCATAAAATGTTTTAGGCAATTCTTAGAGTTTTTTCTCTGTATTCAAAACTTGTTCTATGTGCCATATATTAGGTTAGAATCTTCCAAGGTTGAGTGCCTGACAAGCAAAAGTTCTTCCGTGGGGATTCGTAAACATACTCGGGTAAGTGGATGCTTGGAATGGAAAAGCTTATCTGAGGAGTTTGACCTCTCTAAAACACCATTTGGTTGCTCGGGAATGACTGACCAAATGGATGCACACAGGCTAATATACATTGGAATGGGGTGTTAGTCTAAATAGAACAAGGGCTCTACGTTCTTTGCAAAAGTCTAGATGGTGTTGCAAGTTGAGTGCTTGGAATGGCCTCGATTCACTATCGAACACTTTTGTAAAAGACTAGACAGTGTGGCAAATCGAGTGCTTGGAATGGCCTTGATGCACGTTTGAATACTTAGAAGGATCACTAAGAGCCAATGATAAATAGGCTATGATACAAGGCCCCTGAAACCGAATGTTTTCCTTGAATTACAAAAAACCCCCCTGTATTTACTTTTATAAACTGCTCAACCATCAACCGCTCATCTACCGGAGGAATCGCAATCACGCATCACCCACTGTAAGTCTTCTTCCCTTAACTCTTTTATTTTCAGTATTTATTTTCTGCAATTTACTTTTCCGCACTCAAAAAACCAACAAAACCAAAAAAAAAGTAGCTTAGTCAATCGCGCTAAAATCTCAACCAACCTAAAACACGCTCCTTCGCCATACAAATTTATAAATTTATTTGTACAGAGAACATTGCACCTTAATGACAGTGCAGTATCGCCTCCGTCAGCATCGAAAGGGCAAAACTCTTCCTAGTAGTTCTTCCCCTCTTTAAACACCACTTGGTTGATCGGAAATGATTGATGAAGTAGATGGACTTAGGCTAAGATACTTCGAAAGGAGGAATTAGCCTATCTAAAACTAGTAAGCTATGTCTTGAAAAGGACTAGCCGGTGTGGCAAGGTGCTTGAAAAGGCATTGCTTTGGGTTAAGTCTCGAAAGGGAACAACCTACACCTTAGAACACTTAGTATGATCAGTAGAGGTCGATGATGAACGGAACTATGATATAAAGCCCCTAAACCGAATCCTTCTCTTAATCAAAACACCAACTTGTCATTTACTTTCAGTCCTCTTATCAACTGCTTACTTTCAGTACCCTTTACATTCAGTACTACACATTCGGCAACTAACTTTACTTTCAGCACCTAACTTTTACTTTCAGCACATTTACTTTCAGTCTTTATTTTCCGCATGTACTTTCAGTCTTTATTTTCCGCACTTACTTTCAGTTATTTACTTTTCCGCACTTTGCTTCCACTACAGACATTTTCAACATCAATCTAACATAGCATTTGGCACGTATTGCGCTTGAAACACAGCGTGCGACAAACCAAAAGTATGTTGTTTGGTTGATATTGAACTCGACTGTTCCAGCAATTTACTGTTCAACATTACTTTCAGTACTAAAATCACAACCAACCCCAATCGCACTTAAATTTTGTACAATTTCCTTAAAGATCTGCTATCCACCATTTTCCCTTGGGTTCGACCCCTACTTACCGCTTTACTACCCAATAGTGAAGTCACAAGTAGTGGACTTATAAATTTATCTTTGCATTTGCCTCGCGACAAGGCATCTGTCAGAGACGCTAGAGATGATGATCCTCCAATGCTAATCTTGGGACGTCCATTCCTCTACGCCACCAAGACCAAGATTGACATGGACACAGTCTTATTGTCACTTGCTTTTATTGGCAGGACATCAAACTTTTATATATATGAGGATGGTGACAGTGCATGCATGAAGAAGCCATCGGACATCGTCCACACACCATTTCTTGGTGCCATATCTCCTTACCTACCGGACAAGACTGGTTGTGCAGCTAGACCAGTAGCTATGATGGAAGTGTCCTCACAAAACTCGGGAGGATGTGAAGGCAAAACTGCCTGATCGATGGAGAGCAGACGTGAGCACACCCTTCCACGAGGGCTATGAGCAGAGTGCAGGAGTAGCTGAGGTGAAGTTTGACCTCACATTCCCATGGGATCCTAACTTGTGACCCTAAAGAGGTATTGTCGAGCCAACGACGTAAAACAAAGGCACTCGCAAGGAGGCAGCCCGGCAAATTTTTGTGTTTTTTCATTTTTTTTATGTCGTTTATGTTTGTTTGAGTCTTGAGTCGTGTTTTTACATTGTCTTTTGGGAAAAGAGATGGTTTTCATGCATTAAACAGGTTCAACTCAGTGCGGATCGCTTTGAGTGCGAACATTACCACCGCGCTCACATCACACATTAGTGGCGCGCCGAGTGTGAACATTAGGGCATTGACCGCACCATAATGTCTATTGTGGACGCGATTGACCATTGACCAGCATTGACCGACTCGTTTGACTAGAATTCTGACCATCACGCGGAAAAACGAGGGGAGTGCCTGTTCACCTTTATTCTCTATTTACTTTTTCCCTATGATTGTGTGTCTTGCATTATTTGTGTCTTTGAACTTAAGTCGTACCGTGAGGACACGACTTGGTTCAAAGTGTGGGGTGGGATAGTCAGTTAGTCTGTTGTGTCAGCGTATTTATTTTTCTTGCATATGTACAGTGTCAGCACGTTTCCTTTAAAAAAATTTGGAAGTATGAATTTCTCTTCTATTCTTGAATATGCAGTATTGGATGTTGATGTAAAATTTATGGGCTGACTATACTGTATTCCTCTCATGAAATCTGAATTGTGCTTTTATATGTGAATTTAACCTACTGCGTGTCCTTTTGAGTTGAGATAAACAGGGATGTGGAGTTGATAGAAACGTCCTAGAGAGACTTCACGAAGCATTCAAAGGACCGGATTTCTAACTATATGGTTATGTGGATTTCGTGGAGGCTAGCACTTCGAGACGATTTGCTTTAGAGTTAGCTCCGCCGCTGCAGCATTTATGTAGGTAGGCGAGACGAGACGAGAAAACAGATTATCCTATCTCTAGTCCGAAGCGACCGGGAAGACGTGAGTGACCCTCATCTTGACTCGCGTCAAAAAGTTCGAGGATGAGAAAGAGTGGGGAGGTATTTTCATATGCTCGTGGGCGATGATTGGACCTCCTTCAGAAGAAAAAGGAAAAAGGACAATCTGTTCACAACAAAGGAGCAAAGCTCAAGAAAAATCAGCTACGTTGTGAAGTTTTATACGACAAAAAGTGAAGTACACCATTCATACATCAAGAGCCAAAGGCCAAACAAAGTCACTACAGAAGCTATCCAACAAAAGAATAAAGAAAGCTTAAAAACCTTGAAGCTCGAATGAATCACGTGCAAGAAAAAGCAATGAAGTATAACCATATAGCTAGAGTTCGGAACAATAAATGCAGATCATGGGTCTAAAGAGGACTATCTCCCATTCATCTGGATTGGTTTGAATTTCAGCTCAAAGGTAACATGTATCAAGTTTATTCCACGTTGAGCATGATGATTTAAGTAGCAATTGAGTTATGCGTAGAAAAATGAGTCTAGACTAGCAACTCGTATTCTTGTGCATCTAATCAGGACGTCGAAGAAATTGTGGTGTCATATTTGTTTACCTTCTATGACTTAGTTCTTGTTCGGGACGAACAAGTTTATGTGTGGGGTGGTTTGATGAGTCGTATTTATACGACTCGTCGAATCAACTAATCCCATTAATTTCGATACTTTTAGGGTGTGGGAAACCCCCCAGAGTAGGCGTAGCCGAATTGGGTATCATTCTGTGTGTGCTCCTACTTTGTTCTGTCTCTGGTACAGTTCCAAAGGTGTTCAATGTCTGTCTCAAACAGTCCCGTGAACAGTAGCTTGAACAGGTTACAATATTTCAAACATTCACGACCAAGGCGACAGTTAAGAAAACTGGAAAAGAGGTAATCCCTAAATCTACGACTTCAATTTCGATACGTAGTAGTAGTGCGCATCCAAAATCTGTTGAGGGTTTGAAGATGGTTGTTGAGAAGTCGAAGGTAGTGGATTTGGTTCAGGGGGAGAATCGACCAACCTTTGAGTATTATAATACTGTAGAGAATACTTCTGTTGGTTCTTGAGTATTCAGTAGGAATTAGGAATACTCCTGTTGGTTCTTGAGTATTCCACCCCTTTCCTTTCTTACTGTTTTCAAAAACCCCCGAGTATTTAGTTATGATATCCTTCTCTATGGATAATCGTAGCTAAACTCTCTTCATTCGGTTGAAGGGGTGTTCTTGTATTATAAAACGTTTTAAATTCTTTTAATTTCTTTTCTCTGTATTCAAAACTTGTTCTATGTGCCATTTATTAGATCAGAGCTTCCAAGGTTGAGTGGATGCTTGAAATGACAAAGCTCTTCCGTGCAAGTTCGTAAATATACTCGGGTAAGTGGATGCTTGAAATGGCAAAGCTTATTTGAGGAGTTTGATCTCTCTCAAACACCATTTGGGTAAATCGGAAAAGACAACCCAAATGGATGCACATGGGCTAGTATACCCGGAAAAGGGGTGCTAGTTAATGTAGAACAAGGGCTCTACGACCTTGAAATGGGCTAGACAGTGGGGCAAATCGAGCGCCGGAAAAGGCCTTGATACACGTTTGAATACTTAGAAGGGTTACTAAAAGGATAAACAGGATATAATACAAGGCCCCTGAAACCGAATGCTTCCTTTGAATTACAAACCACCTTGTATTTACTTTCCTAGTATAACTGCCTCAATCAACCGCACTCACCTTCCGGAGGACTCGCAATTCACGCATCACCCACTGTAAGTCTTTCTTTTTACTTTTCAGTATTTTAATTCCTACAATTACTTTTCCGCACAAAAAACCAAAAAAACCAAAAACAGTAGCTTAGTTAATCGCGCTAAAATCTCAATCAACCTTAAAACACGCTCCCTCGCTGTACAAATCCCTTAAAGAACAACGTATCCCCCTAATTCCCTTGGGTTCGACCCCTACTTACCACTTACTACCCAGTAGTGAAGTCGCGAGTAGCGGAAAATATAAATTTATTTGTACAAAGAACATTGCACCTTAACGACAGTGCAGTGGGCTTCGTCAAATTGGCGCCGTTGCCGGGGAGTTAGCCGTCAGATAAGTTATTCAAATCGATACGCGCTTCAAACAAACATGTTTCGCGAAGGAAGCCACCATGACTATCAGGATGATGACGAGATAAACCTATACGAGCGAAATGATGAGGTGCCACTTCCATTTATGGATGATTGATGGACCATAATTATACGAATCAAAAACATAGTAAAACCCACCAAATTAGACTGTTGGTCTAGTTAACTTTTTCTTGTTAGTTCCTATTTATTTCTACAGGGTATTTTGGCGCTTAGAGAGAAAACACGCTAAGGAGAAGATTTTACGCTGAAAAGATGTTACGAGTAATTCCAAGGTCAAGATCAGACGCCGAACGAAGAAATCTCAAGATCCTGACATTGAATTACTCAATACAAATCCAACCAAGGAACAACCAAAGTCAGACCGGAGCGAAATTGGATTGATAGTTTTATGAAAAGACTGCACAAAATTGTCAAAACTCATCCATGGACCAAGTGACCGGCGGCTTTGGTGAGGAGGATGACTCATTGGGTGGCCTCCTCCCCTCCTCCTCCTTGGGTGACCGGTGGCTTTGGCTTGGAGGTGGCCAAAGCCACAACCCTCCCCTCCACGTGACTTGCAACCGGCGGCTAGAGGAGAAGCCACAAGAAGTTGCCATGTGGTGGCTTCTTGACAGATGCTTGCCGTCAGAGCAAATGTACAAATAAATTTATAAGTCCGCTACTCACGACTTAACTACCGGGTAGAAAGTGGTAAGTAGGGGTCGAACCCAAGAGAGTCAGTGTGGATTAGTTGTTCTTTAATGAAGCTTATGCAGAAATTAAATATGATCTGGGTTGGGTTTGAGTGTGTTTTGAGAACTGAAAGTAAATTACGGCAGTTGATAATAGACTATAAGGAAATGATTCGGTTTTAGGGGCCTTGTATCATATTTGTTTATCATCGACCGCTAATGATCATACCAAGTGTTCGAAGATGAATCGAGGCTATTCCTAGCACAAGACTTGCAACATCGCATGGAACACTTGAAATGATCATGCTAAATGTTCAAAGATGAATCGAGGCTATTCCTAGCACAAGACTTGCAACATCGTTTAAAACACTTGTTCTACTTTAGACTAATTCCTCCTTTCAAAGTATCTTAGCCTTGTGTGCATCCACCTGATCTTTCAGTTACGATCGACCGAGTGGTGTTTTAGATAAGTCGAACTCCTCAGATAAGTTTTGCTTGTTACAGCTTCCACTTACCCGAGTATGTTCACGAATCCCCACGGAAGAGCTTTGCTTGTTACAGCTTCCACTCAACCTTGGAAATTCTGACTATATATGGCACATAGAACAAGTTTTGAACACAAAGGTGTACTAAGAGTAAGATCTAAAACATTTATAATACAAGTACACCCCTTCAACCGAATAAAGAGTTTAGCTACTACTATTCATGGAACTGGACATCATAACTATGAATTTGGAAAAGCAAGGGTTTTGAAAGACAGTAAAATAAATACGAGAAGACTTACAAAACCGTTGAAGCGCCAAGGATCAAGCTTTTATTCCAAAGTAAAGTGATTACAAGATTAGTGCCCAAACTCTAGAGAGATAAGTGATTTGTGATTTTGGAATTTGTAGAGAGAGAAGCTCTCCACATTTTGGGATGAAGATTACAAAGGGTGGAGACATGTATTTATAGCCTAAGGGAGGAGGAGGATGTGGTGGAGGAGAAGCCACTTGTCACAAGATGAGGGGAGCTCCATGGAGATGAAGACACATGGGGGAGGAGCAAAAGCCACCGGCGGCTATGAGGTGGAGGAAGGGGAGTGGCTTGTGGTTTAGCCACCCATGTGAGGAGGAGCATCCCTTCTAGAAGCTTGTGATCTTTTCACAAAAGCCATCGGTTTGACCGGAATCTGACCGGAGCTTTGGCCGGAGCTTCTTGGATTTTGGAGAGTGTATTCTGAATGAAAATGTCATTTTAAGATGATCTCATGAAGGAACCTAAGCCAAATTCTGCTTGGAACATGGTCGAAATCCAAAATCGGATGAAATTGCCCTTGTTTGGCCTTTACCGGGCTCTGTGCTTTTGCATTGCGTTCTTGTCCAAATGCTGACTGTTCTAGCATTTTTGAGTGATTCCAAGTCGGTTCCATGAAGGATGTTAAGGCTGATTTTGAGTGTAGCATGGTCGTGACCTGGAATGACTCGTACTTCATTTTCAGCTTAAAAACTCCTCCTTAGCGTGTTTTCTCTCTAGACTCCAAAATACCCTGTAGAAATATATCGGAACTAACAAGAAAAAGTTAAATAGACAAAAGGTCTAATATAGTGGGTTTAACTGTGTTTTTGATTCGTATATTATGGTCCATCAGATCACCCCACACTTTTAGTTGTTCGTCCCGAACAATGCTATTAAAGGGCGGCACACAATCAAGTAAAAACTTTTAAATATGAAAGTGAGACTGTGGGACTAGATTTATCCTAATTCATGCATCACTACTTATTACCAAATTAAACCGTGTAAATAAATAGAAGAAAATTGATATGTGTACCTTCGTGCTAAGATGCAAATTATTTTGGATGTTTCGGGAGATAGCCCTTTTTAGGCTCCTGGACTGCATTCTCGGGACCGTCTCGCACTATATGGTTTTCTTGTAGCTTTCTCTAGCACGTGATTCGGTTCGGGTTTCAATGGTTTGAGCCTTTTTGATTTTCTTTAGGCGAGGGACAGCTTTTGTAGTGAATCGGCCTTTGGCCTTTGATTTGACTCTTTGAGTACTTCACTTTTTTGTTCGGTTAAAACCTTCACAATTTTGGGCCTTTGGCCTCTTGATTTGCTTCTTTGAGCTTTTTGCCTTTTTGTGGCTTGCTAGTCCATTTTCTCAAGCCTTTTTGGGAGGTCCAATCATCGCCCGCAAGCCTATGGAAATACCTCCCCGCTCCTCTCATCCTTGTCGTTTCGCGCGGGTCAAGATGAGGGTCGCTCATCTATTTTCTCGGCTACTTTGACTAGAGATAGGACGGTCTGATTCCCGTCCTCGCCTTTTTTTTCTTTTTGCATAAACACTGTATGGCTGAGATGACTTCAATCTTCAGTGAAACCCGAAGTGCAGCCTCCACTGACTTCGAAAACCATATAGTTTGATTCGATCCTTCGATTGCTTGCCAAGCCTCTCTAGGGCAGTTTATGTCAACTCCACATCCCTAGTTTATCTCAGCACAAAGGGACAAATGAGAAGTTACGTTCTAAGTTTTTAGACAGTTGAATTTTTACAAGGTAAATGCATGAATTTTAGATCTATCTTTTTCACATTCTCAAGTTCATATTTTCAAAAAGATAATATTAAAAAAGGAAAAAAAAACACATATTATGTACACAGGTGGTTCTCACCCCACACTTTTGAACGAAGGCATTCTTTTTACGAAATGACTTAGTTCAAAAGCCATGCAAGCAGTTGTTATACGAGAAGGAAATGATATTAAGGAAAAGGAAAGACAGAACTCCCTTTAAGGTGTCGAGTGAACGACATGGCTCAAGGCTGGATAATCGAGGGAGTTTGGCTGGGGCCTTGAACTCTTAGCGTAGCCCTGACTGGCTTAATGTTGCACCCAAGTCCGATTCCTAAATAGTCAAATCTTCTATGCACCAAGTGGGTGAGAGCGACTTATTGAAAAAGTAAAATACAGAAAATAAAAGACAGAAAATTAAAGTGCGGAAAGTAAGATAGTGTTGGGTTACCTCCCGACTAGTGCCTTTGTTTAACGTCGTTGGCTCGACGATACCTCAATCATGGATCATAAGGTCGGATCCCAAGGATGAGTGAGGTCGCTCCGAGAGGGTGGGGTTTCTTTGACCATAGCTGCTGGTCCAATGAGTCGTGCTTGTTTGTTACTCCTTCCGGGTTTCCATTCTTTCGGCCCATGTTTTTGCCGCCTCTTCATGTTGGAATAGTTGGCACCTTTGTGAGTTTGGAAATTTGGTTTTGTGCCATTAAATGTAGGCGACATCAAGCATGCACCTCTACCAATCCTCTTCATTGTGGTAGTGATGGATGGTTGTCCTGGAACGAGTGAGTTTTCAAGCGGTTTTCCTTGTTGAGTCGTGGTGAGTGGGAAAGGGGCTTTCTCGGACAGTTCGACACTGAGGTCCGGGACTTCCTCGGGTGCTCTGAGCGCAAGGACCGGGCCTGGCTTGATTTATTCGGCCGCTTTGGTAGTGATGTTCGGGACTTCTGTTGGTTCTGCAGTTAGGACTGTGACTTCCTCGGATGGATTGGTGATAAGGACCGGGCTTGATTTGGGTAGTTCTTCTTCTAACTCCCAGGGATAATCTGAATGTAGCTCTTCTTCAGGCAACCATGGGTCCTCATCTTTGTCATTCATATGGTCTCCGGGGGTATTCACACTGAGGTATGGGTCTGATATGGGCAATTCGTCATTGATGTCCGGGTATGTCTTGGCCGTGGATTGGTGTATCGAGGCATTCATTTGTTGCATGTCTGTGGCCAATTGCTGGGTGCTAGCTGCCAGCTCATTTTCTGCCGCCCATAACTCAGTTTTTGCCCTGATTTGGTGCATTATGTTGTCCAGTTCTTCGCTCCGCATAGCCTGATCTTGTCTTGGTCTTGACCTCGCGGCCAAATCATCTATTAAGTTCCAAAGATCATCTATGTCTAAGTTATTCACCGAGCCTCCCGCTGCATCATTTAGCCAATTCCACTCTTGTGGCATCATCCCATTGAGAAACCTTTGAAGAAGATCGTGGTTGGTGAATCCATGGTGCGGGCAGCTTATCAATATGGAGTCAAAATACGCCAAGTACTCGTCCAATGTTTCATCCCGGGATTGTTTTATATTGTTGATCTTCTCGCGGATTTCAAGTTCGAAGGGTGGTGGGGCAAACTCCGCATTGTTCCAAGGTTCCATTCCGTAGTAGTAGGACTTAGTGAATTGCATGATAAAACAAAAAAAAAGAACAACTATTCCGATGCACAACTCCCCGGCAACGGCGCCAATTTGACAGATGCTTGTCGTCAGAGCAAATGCACAAATAAATTTATAAGTCCGCTACTCGCGACTTAACTACTAGGTAGCAAGTGGTAAGTAGGGGTCGAACCCAAGAGAGTCAGTGTGGATTAGTTGTTCTTTAATGAAGCTTATGCAGAAATTAAATACGATTGGGGTTGGGTTTGAGTGTATTTTGAGAACTGAAAGTAAATTACGGCAGTTGATAAAAGACTATAAGGAAATGATTCGGTTTTAGGGGCCTTGTATCATATTTGTTTATCATCGACCGCTAATGATCATACCAAGTGTTCGAAGATGAATCGAGGCTATTCCTAGCACAAGACTTGCAACATCGCATGGAACACTTGAAATGATCATGCTAAATGTTCAAAGATGAATCGAGTCTATTCCTAGCACAAGACTTGCAACATCGTTTAAAACGCTTGTTCTACTTTAGACTAATGCCTCCTTTCGAAGTATCTTAGCCTTGTGTGCATCCACCTGATCTTTCAGTTACGATCGACCGAGTGGTGTTTTAGATAAGTCGAACTCCTCAGATAAGTTTTGCTTGTTACAGCTTCCACTTACCCGAGTATGTTTACGAATCCCCACGGAAGAGCTTTGCTTGTTACAGCTTCCACTCAATCTTGGAAATTCTGACTATATATGGCACATAGAACAAGTTTTGAACACAAAGGTGTACTAAGAGTAAGATCTAAAACATTTATAATACAAGTACACCCCTTCAACCGAATAAAGAGTTTAGCTACTACTATTCATGGCACTGGACATCATAACTATGAATTTGGAAAAACAAGGGTTTTGAAAGACAGTATAATAAATACGAGAAGAATTACAAAACCGTTGAAGCGCCAAGGATCAAGCTTTTATTCCAAAGTAAAGTGATTACAAGATTAGTGCCCAAACTCTAGAGAGATAAGTGATTTGTGATTTTGAATTTGTAGAGAGAGAAGCTCTCCACATTTTGGGATGAAGATTACAAAGGGTGGAGACATGTATTTATAGCCTAAGGGAGGAGGAGGATGTGGTGGAGGAGAAGCCACTTGTCACAAGATGAGGGGAGCTCCATGGAGATGAAGACACATGGGGGAGGAGCAAAAGCCGCCGGCGGCTATGAGGTGGAGGAAGGGGAGTGGCTTGTGGTTTAGCCACCCATGTGAGGAGGAGCATCCCTTCTAGAAGCTTGTGATCTTTTCACAAAAGCCATCGGTTTGACCGGAATCTGACCGGAGCTTTGGCCGGAGCTTCTTGGATTTTGGAGAGTGTATTCTGAATGAAAATGTCATTCTAAGATGATCTCAAGAAGGAACCTAAGCCAAATTCTGCTTGGAACATGGTCGAAATCCCAAATTGGAGGAAATTGCCCTTGTTTGGCCTTTACCGGGCTCTGTGCCTTTGCATTGCGTTCTTGTCCAAATGCCGACTGTTCTAGCATATTTGAGTGATTCCAAGTCGATTCCATGAAGGATGTTAAGGCTGATTTTGAGTGTAGCATGGTCGTGACCTGGAATGACTCGTACTTCATTTTCAGCTTAAAAACTCCTCCTTAGCGTGTTTTCTCTCTAGACTCCAAAATACCCTGTAGAAATATATCGGAACTAACAAGCAAAAGTTAAATAGACAAAAGGTCTAATTTAGTGGGTTTAACAGTGTTTTTGATTCGTATAATTATGGTCCATCACTTCTCCTCCACATGCTCCTCCCCTCCTCCTCCACCCTTGAATTAGCCGCCGGATAAGTTGTTCGAATCGATACGCGCTTCAAACAACCATGTCTCGCGAAGGAAGCCACCATGACTATCAGGATGATGACGAGATAAACCTATACGAGCGAAATGATGAGGTGCCACTTCCATTTATGGATGATCCGGAGCAACTCATCCGAAGCAGAAGAGCTCGTGATAGGGAGGCAATCAGAAGAAATCAAGAACCACCCGAAGACCAAAATGCAGCTGGTCCAATGCAACCCCCTAGACATCCACCACCCCTGCAACCTCGACGAGTGCCGAGACGAGAACCCGCTTTCGATGACTACTACGAAGATAACAACAACTACCGCGAACCTACATTAGGAGAGCTCTCTGCACCAGATTTCAGAATTCAGCCGTGGTGCATTCACGAAAGCCCTGAATTGGAAAATATCGCCATCAACACTTCAGTGGCCCACAACTTACCGAAATTCTCAGGAACGCGTGGAGAATCAGCAATGACTCATCTCCAACGCTTACATGGTATTTGCCAAAACTTAAAACCGAATGGCGTAAACGTAGACGAGTTCAAGTTAAAGGCGTTCTACTTTTCCCTCATTGACGCGACAAACGACTGGTTCCTTTCATTGCCTTCCGGAAGCATCAGAACATGGGCTCAGATGCAGAAGAAGTTCTTAGACAAATATTACCCAGCAGGAAGAGCGATGCAAGTAAGGAGGCAACTGCAGGACATCAAGCAAGGACCCAATGAAACCATGTACGATTACCTGGAAAAATTCAACCGCCTGGAGAGAAGCGGCTATACCCTTAGACTGCCTGAGAAACTCACCGTCGAGTATCTCATTAACGGATTAAGACCCTTAGACAAAATGCTCCTGGATGCCTCAGCTGGAGGGTCCATGATGAATCTTTCATTAAGTGGCATAAGGGATCTTATCACCAACGTTGCTGAGAATGCCCGATTCAGAGAAGAGACAACTCAGCAGGAAGAATTCTCCCGGACGAAAAATGTGGCAAAAGCTGAAACATCGATGAGATCCATGCCTGAAGAGATGAAGCAGCTAAAGGAGATGATGATTCAAATCCTAGAAGGCAGCCAGTTCCGGTAAAACCTTGCGAGTTCTGTGGTTCTACAGACCACAAAACTGACGCATGTCCTACATTAATAAAAGAGGAACCGGCAGAAGTGAATGCAGTGGGAGGATACCAAGGATACAACAACAACAGTAATGATAGAGCCGGACAAAACAGACAGTATGGTCAAGCAACCAACCCGAGCTGGCGTAACAACAACTATTCTCTGAAGGAAGCACAACCAGCTGTCCCTCAACTAGCTCAGTCATTCTACCAACCCCCCACCGGCTATATAACCAGAACGCTCCATCAGCAGGCCAATATCAGCAAAGAGGACCAAATTAGTACCAAACCGGCCTGCAGAATCAGCAAGAACCAACCAAGTCACTTGATGAAACGATGAAGGAGCTCGCAGAAAGCATAAATCAATTGGGTACTTCGCTACACCAATACAAGACAAAAACTGACGGGGCAATTTCAGAATTGACCAAACAAATGTCCCATCTCGCCACAACAATGTCAACACTCACTAACGAACCTGGCAGACTTCCTTCACAGACCATCCAGAATCCAAAGGCGAATCTTAGCATGATGAAAAGGTCAAACGTAAAGACGACACTTGGAGAAGTAGCGCGATCCCCAACTTACAAACTTACAAACAAGCACTTCACCCGTAGGTGTCGTCCTGACTGGAATCAAGAGGAAGACCGACCCAATGATGGCAGAACATGGGCTACGCATGCTGACAATGGACGGTACGCATTCACCGTGTGCATAACACCACCGCCGATCATACACTCTGACATACCAACGTCTGGATGGGATGACGATAACAATTTGAAGTGGAACTCTCCAACTAATATTTATGCTTCAAGGCAAAATATTAAGGGGCCCGATTCTACAAATCCTAAGCCAAGGAATTGGCAGAATGGCCCGACAATAGAAAGGGTCCTCACTTCAGATCATGAGTCACAACCGGAAAGAGATAAAGACCCAGGGGCCTTTACAGTCACCTGCGGTATTGGTGAAGCATAGATTCAGAAGTGCTTCGTCGATCTTGGTGCTGCTGTCAACGCCGTGCCCTCCTCCTTATATTACTTGTTAGGACTGGGTCCATTAAAACCACCCAGGTCAAATATCGAGCTAGGAGATAAATCGTGCATCCGTCCGATTGGAGTGCTGGAAGACGTAATACTCCTTGTGGGAGAGCTCGTAATTGCTGCAGACTTCTATGTGATACAAACGGGAGAGACCAGCGAAGACGACCCTCCAACAATAAACTTGGGACGACCATTTCTCTATGCTACTAAAGCAAGGATCGATGTGGGCAAGGGCTCATTATCGCTTATGTTTGGCGGCAAAATTGCATATTTCTACATTGACAATAGCCGCACGGATACATAGAAACCGCCAGATATAATACCTATCTCAGATCGCGGTACGTAGATTTCCGACTTGCCAAAAGAGACCAAAAAAGTAACAAGACCAGCAGCTATGGTCAAAGTTCCCTCACCTTCTCATAGACGTTGGAAGGAGAAATCACCAGAACAACGGGAACTGGACCCAGGCACATCTGCTCACAAGAAATCGGGTAAAGGCAAGGCAAGAAGCAACACAGGAACAGTGGCAAAATTTGACCTGAGCCACCCATGGGATCCCAACCAGTGATCCAGGAATAAGGTACTGTCGAGCCAACGACGTTAAACAAGTGCACTGGTCGGGAGGTAACCCGACACTATCTTACTTTCTGCAATTTTATTTTCTGTCTTTTAGTTTTTATCAATAAGTCGCTCTCACCCACTTGGTGCATAGAATGATTTGACTATTTAGGAATTGGTTTTTGGAGCACGATCGGATCAGCCAGGCAGCTTCCGTGAACTACCGGGCATGCGCTGAGAGTTCAAGGCCCCAGCCGGACTCCCTCGATTATCCAGCCTCATGCCATTCGACACAATAAGGGAGTTTTGATCTTACCTTTCCTTAATATCATTTCCTTCTCGTAATTGTCTGCTTGCATGGCTTTTGAACTAAGTAGTGCTGAAAGGCACGCCTTCGTTCAAAAGTGTGGGGTGAGAACCGCATGTGTACATAAATAAACAACATGTTTTTCTTTTTTAATAGTATCTTTTTGAAAATATGAACTTAAGAATGTGAAAAAGATAGACCGAAATTCATGCATTTACCTTGTGAAAATTCAACTGTCTAAAAACTTAGAATGTAACTTCTCATTTGTCCCTTTGTGCTGAGATAAACTAGGGATGTGGAGTTGATAGAAATGCCCTTGAGAGGCTTGGCAAGCAATCGAAGGACTGAATTTCACTATATGGTTTACGAAGTCAGTGGAGGCTGCACTTCGGGTTTTTCAGTTGAGTCAAGAGTCAGCTCCGCCATGCAGTGTTTATGCATAAAAAATGAAGAAGGCGGGACGGGAATCAAACCGTCCTATCTCTAGTCAAAGTAGCCGGGAAAATAAATGAGCGACCCTCATTTTGACTCGCGCGAAACGACAATGATGAGAGAGAGCGGGGAGGTATTTCCATAGGCTTGCGGGCGATGATTGGACCTCCCAAAAAGGCTTGAGAAAATGGACTAGCAAAGCCACAAAAAGGCGAAAAGATCGAAGAAGCAAATCAAGAGGCCAAAGGCCCAAAATTGTGAAGGTTTTAACTGAACAAAAAAGTGAAGTACTCAAAGAGTCAAATCAAAGGCCAAAGGCCGATTCACTACAAAAGCAGTCCCTCGCCAAAAAAGAAAGAAATCAAAAAGGCTCAACTCATCTGCAAAACCCGGACCGAATCACGTGCTAGAGAAAGCTACAAGGAAACCATATAGTGCGAGACAGTCCAGAGGTTGCAGTCCAGGGGCCTAAAAAGGGCTATCTCCCGAAACATCCAGAATAATTTGCATCTCAGCACGAAGGTACACGTATCAAGTTACTTCTATTTATTTACGCAGTTCAATTTGGTAATAAGTAAGCAATGCATGAATTAGGATAAATCGAGTCCCACAGTCTAATTTTCATATTTTAAAACCAAACTTAGAGTGCCGCCCTTTAATAGCATTGTTCGGGACGAACAACTAAAAGTGTGGGGTGATCTGATGGACCATAATTATACGAATCAAAAACACAGTAAAACCCACCAAATTAGACTGTTGGTCTAGTTAACTTTTGCTTGTTAGTTCCGATTCATTTCTACAGGGTATTTTGGCGCTTAGAGAGAAAACACGCTAAGGAGAGGATTTTACGCTGAAAAGATGTTACGAGTAATTCCAAGGTCAAGATCAGACGCCGAACGAAGAAATCTCAAGATCCTGACATTGAATTACTCAATACAAATCCAACCAAGGAACAACCAAAGTAAGACCGGAGAGAAATTGGATTGATAGTTTTATGAAAAGACTGCACAAAACTGTCAAAACTCATCCATGGACCAAGTGACCGGCGGCTTTGGTGAAGAGGATGACTCATTGGGTGGCCTCCTCCCCTCCTCCTCCATGGGTGACCGGTTGCTTTGGCTTGGAGGTGGCCAAAGCCACAAAGCCACAACCCTCCCCTCCATGTGACTTGCAACCGGCGGCTAGAGGAGAAGCCACAAGAAGTTGCCATGTGGTGGCTTCTCCTCCACATGCTCCTCCCCTCCTCCACCACCCTTGGATGCAACACCACATGCAACCATCTTGGCCCTCCATTCCTCCTCCTTATGGCTATAAATACAAGCTCACCCCTCCTCAAATCCATCCATCCTCAAATCAACAATTCACTTCTCTCTCTAAGTTTGTGTTACTTTGTAAGTTTGGTTTTGAAAATAATACTCCTATTTTTTCTTGAGTATTATACGCTTTGAAATAATACTCCTGTTTGTTCTTGAGTATTATACGCTTTGAAATTATAATACTCCTATCGGTTCTTGAGTATTATAATACTGTAGAGAATACTCCTGTTGGTTCTTGAGTATTCAGTAGGAATTAGGAATACTCCTGTTGGTTCTTGAGTATTCCACCCCTTTCCTTTCTTACTGTTTTCAAAAACCCCCGAGTATTTAGCTATGATATCCTCTTCCATGGATAATCGTAGCTAAACTCTTTATTCGGTTAAAGGGGCGTACTTGTATTGTAAAATGTTTTAGATCCTGCACCTAGTGCATCTTTGTGTTCAAAACTTGTTCTATGTGCCATATATAGTCAGAATTTCCAAGGTTGAGTGGAAGCTGTAACAAGCAAAGCTCTTCCATGGGAATTCGTGAACATACTTAGTAAGTGGAAGCTGTAACAAGCAAAACTTATCAGAGGAGTTCGACTTATCTAAAAAACCATTTGTGAAACCGTAACAGGAGATCAAATGGATGCACAAAAGGCTAAGATACTTCGAAAGGAGGAATTAGTCTGAAGTAGAACAAGTGTTTTCAACGATGTTGCAAGTCTTGCGCTCAGAAATGGCCTCGATTCATCTTTGAACACTTAGTATGATCATTAGTGGTCAATGATAAACAACTATGATACAAGGCCCCTGAAACCGAATGTTTTCCTTGAATTACAAAAAACCCCCTGTATTTACTTTTATAAACTGTTCGATCAACTACAACCATCAACCGCTCATCTTCCGGAGGACTCGCAATTCACGCATCACCCACTGTAAGTCTCTCTTTTTACTTTTCAGTATTTTAATTCCTGCAATTACTTTTCCGCACAAAAAACCAAAAAAACCAAAAACAGTAGCTTAGTTAATCGCGCTAAAATCTCAATCAACCTTAAAACACGCTCCCTCACTGTACAAATCCCTTAAAGAACAATGTATTCCCCTAATTCCCTTGGGTTCGACCCCTACTTACCACTTACTACCCAGTAGTGAAATCGCGAGTAGCGGAAAATATAAATTTATTTGTACAAAGAACATTGCACCTTAACGACAGTGCAGTGGGCTTCGTCAATGATCCGGAGCAACTCATCCGAATCAGAAGAGCTTGTGATAGGGAGGCAATCAGAAGAAATCAAGAACCACCAGAGGACCAAAATGCAGCTGGTCCAATGCAACCCCCTAGATATCCACCACCCCCGCAACCTCGACAAGTGCCGAGACGAGAACCCGCTTTCGATGACTACTACGGAGATAACAACTACTACCGCGAACCTACATTGAGAGAGCTCTCGGCACCAGTGACGCACGTCGTTTGACGCGTCAAACTTAATTATTTATTTCTTCCTGCTAGAAACTAGTTAGTGGCAAGCAGGGTCGAACCCAAGGGAGCTGGTGTTGTTGAAGCTGTAACTGTAAAACAATTAAAACGGGGGGTTTTTAGAAGTAAGTATCGTAAAAGAAGCAGAGAAACGAATAACGGGGATTTCAATCAGCGAGAAAGTTCAGTCTAGGGTTTCTATTGTGACACGTTTATCATAGATATCTAATGATCAATTTTATATCTCTAAGCGTGGTTGTTCCGACAAAGGTAACAACCCAAGTATCCCGACAAAGGTGATACGCCACAATCTAACCCGACAAAGGTGTTAGACTTCTAGTTCTTTCCTAAACTTAATAATCCGACAAAAGTATTATTTAGCCTAGATGTTACGATCTACCTTTACGACAAAGTTTCCAGTAGATATTAACGATAAGAGTTAATTGCTCAGTTAAGCATTGCGACAAAGCTTCCACTTAACCTAACAAGTCAATTCATGTGATGAAGCAAGAACTAGTAAAATATAAAATAGCATTAAGAAAAGAAAATCTCAAAACGTTTTCACAACGTACGAAACCCTAAACCGAAAGAGAAATTTAGCTACTCATTGTCATGGAAGCAATAAACAAATATTTTTGAGTGAAAGTAGAAATTATCTTCTCTATCGTTGAAAGCTTGATCTCCTCTCGAGCCGTCTCTTCAATTCTGGGAATGTGGTCCCGATTTTGATGTCGAAAACCTAATTTATGAGAAAAGGTTTCTAATTCCGTTTTGGGCCAGATTTCCAAATCCGACTTGCTGACGTCAGCCGCGGACGATGAAGAGTTTAGCGCCGCGGATCATTAAGAGATTACCATCCGCGGAAGCCACCGATAAAATGGCCTGCGTCCGCGATCCGGTCTGAGATGCATTTCTTCTTTTTCTCGTCAGTCTTGACTTTGGCTCTCGATTCGACTCCATGAACTCCATGTGATGATTTTAGCACCGAAATGCCGTCTTTAAGCGCATTTTCCTTCCAGAGCTTCCGAAACACCTGAGATGCAAACAACACTGAAAAGTAACTGTTCGCATCAAAAAAGTATCGAAATAGACGGGATTAGTTGATTCGACGAGTCGTATAAATACGACTCATCAAACCACCCCACACCTAAACTTGTTTGTCCCGAACAAGAACTAAGTCATAGAAGGAACAACGAGACATCACACTCGTTCTTCGATGTCTTGAAAAAATGCACATGAATATGAGTTGCTAGTCTAGACTTGCTTTTCTACGCATAGCTCAATCATTACTCAAATCATCACGCTCAATCATGGAATTAACTTGATACATGTTACCTCAGAGCTGAAATCCAAATCAATTCGGATGTCTGGGAGATAGTCCTTTTTAGACCCATGAACCGCACTCTTGGTTCCGAACTCTTTCTATATGGTTACGCTTCATTGCTTCTTCTTGCACATGATTGATTCGAGCTTCAAGGTGTTTGAGTACTTTTCGGACAGCTTGTAGTGACTCGGTTTGAT
Source organism: Rhodiola kirilowii (assembly GCA_033675215.1). Taxonomy (NCBI): domain Eukaryota; kingdom Viridiplantae; phylum Streptophyta; class Magnoliopsida; order Saxifragales; family Crassulaceae; genus Rhodiola; species Rhodiola kirilowii. The sequence continues at coordinate 44,505,881 of CM066201.1, forward strand.
GTATCAATGGGACACTTCACTTTATTGCGGTGTAAGATTTCACAATTGATCGAATTTGTTTCCTTGTGTTGCGGATTGTGATTGCTTGAACCTACTTGCTCTCACTCATCATTGTCCTTTTGACGCGAGTCAAGCCAAGGGTCGCTTGACTATTTTCCCGGCTACTTGGACTAGAGTTTGGACGGTGTGATGTATTCCCGTCCCGACCAACCGCAAAAGTACCGCAGTGGCGGAGCAGACTCGTAACCATGTCGTCTCGAAGTGCTAGCCTCCACGAAATCAACATAACCATATAACTCGAGTTCGGTCCTTTGAATGTTCTGTCAGGTCTCTCTAGGACGTTTCTATCAACTCCACATCCCTGTTTATCTCAGCTCAGAAGACACGTAATGGGTTAAATTCACAAGTAAGAGCATAATTCGAATTTCACGAGAGAAGTGCATTTAATCAGCTCATATATTTCACATCAACATTCAATACTGCATATTCAAGAACAGAAGAGAGATTTCATGCTTTCATATTTTTTAAATGAAACGTGCTGACACAGTGCATATGCAAGGAAAATAAACGTGCTGACACGACTGACTGACTCTCCCACCCCACACTTTTGAACAAAGCCGTGTCCTCACGGTACGAATTTAGTTCAAAGACAAACAAACAAATGCAGACAGATAAAAAGGGAAAAAAAATAAAGAACAGCAGGACTCCCCTAGTCTGAGTCTGAAGATGGCGACTGTGGTGGAATCAGGTACGCTGGGGGAATAGGCTGATCTGGGGTCCATCCTGGTGGGGCTGGGACTGGCTGAGCTCCCGGCATTACGTGGTGCAGCACTCTATAAATGTTGAACGCAATGTCCAACTGTTCCTGTGGGAGCTGTGCTGGCTGGGGAGCGGGCTGTGGTTGCTCTTGAGTACAGCGACGACGAGGCTCGGACGGACCTGCCTCCTGTGCACGGGTGCGCCGCCTCTTAGCAGGCAACCGCTGACGATACTCGTCCACTAGATGATATGTCCAGGCGAACTGATCCGAGAGGTGGGTCTCTTCTTGATCTCCTTCATGGCGGAGAAGGCCCTCATAGTCAGAAATTCTGCAGGAATGATCTGATGGTCCAAAGCAGGCTGCCCGTGCAGACGGCGCAGCAAATACGTGATCATCCCTCCACAAACGATCGGTCCTGAGGGTGAACGACCATCCCAGAAGAGGCATAGCAAATGGCAGAAGTTTATCTGCCTCCCCTAGTCCATAGCGCTGAGGCAGATCATGTCGGTGAAGGTGAGCTTGTCTATCTCATTCACCCTAGCAAAGACAGCATTCCCCAGCAGCTTCTGAATGTAGAAACGTACTGGGTCTCGTATGAAATTCACTTTCGTCTTGCTCGGAATGAATGTACCTGTATCTGGGATTCGGAGCCTTCCTCAGGCATGCATCAGCGCAACCTCGTCGCGAACCCATTCTCCTCCTGCCTCCCATCCGAACACCTCCCTGATCTGTGGAGGAGTAGTGGTGTGCCACACTCCTCGATGTCTGTAAGCGATCCCCTCATGATCTTGCTGCCCGATGTAGCAAAAGGAGGCTAGGAACTCACAAGTATCCTCCACATCGGTCTCGCTGTTGAGGGTCAAAAGTCCTGGCCAACCACTGACTGTCAGCAACTCGCGGACTCGGTCCTCGAATCCGGTCTTCCCAAGAAATTCGGCGTCCACAAATCTGCTCGCCGCATGATCGCGGGCCATGAACCCCGCATATAACTCTTCGAATGTGGGTTCTCGGGGTGCCATGACACTGCAAACAAGAAACAGGGACACAATTAGACCAGGATAGGAAATTAAACCAAAAATTGGACCGGTCAACACTGGTCAACGCATGCCGCGGATCATGCACACTTTAAGTGTGTCATCCGCGGACTTAAAATTGTCTTCATTCGCGGAGATAAAATAGGCGTGGTCCACGGAGATCCTGCAGATTCAATCCCAGATCGTCGATCGAGTCCTTCGACCGGAATTCTCAAATCCAAATCACAATCGAGCACGCAGCAACATAATATACTCCAAGATGATTCAAACACCGCAAATCCAACACCAATTGTCCATGATACGAAGTAAATCCACCTAAGTTTTAAAACCCTAAAAATCCCACTAGAAAACCCAAAAAATACCTCAATTCCGCGCAGGTTTGGTGGTGAATCGGGCACAAACGAGGCTAGGTCAAGCTCTGATGAGGAGTTGGGTTTGGAAGAGTGAAAGAGAGAAGAGTGTGAAATTGGGTATTAGGGTTTCGAGTCAAACTATTCCGCGGACTGTGACCATTTTATCTCCGCGGACTGTGACCATTTTATCTCCGCGGTCAATCCATAATCTATTCTTCATCTGCGGACTTTATATTCAAATGATCCGCGATCCTCTCTGACAAAAATTGTTTTTCCGGTCAAACCTATTCCGCGGACGATGTGCATGTTATCTCCGTGGTCAACTATTTAACCTCTTCTTCGTCCGCGGAGTATAATATACTCGTGACCCGCGATCCCCTCTGAGAAAATCCTCTTCCTGCATAAAATACATTTCTTTCCCACTGGACAATGTGTAAACACGACTAAGACTCAAATAAAGTAGAGAGATGAAATAAAAAAACGAAAAACAACAAACAAAAAAATGCCGGGCTGCCTCCCTGCGAGCGTCTTTGTTTTACGTCGTTGGCTCGACGATACCTCGTTTATGTTTCTATGGGAGGTTCGGCTAGGTCAAATTCCTGGACCGGTGCTTCGATTTGGCCTTGGTAGTGTTTCACCCGCTGTCCATTGACCTTGAAATGGTCTCCATTTTTCGGGTTTTCCAGCTCAAGTGCCCCGTGGTTAAAAACATTCGTGACCGTGTAAGGACCTGTCCATCTAGAACGCAACTTGCCAGGCAGTAGTCGTAAACGTGATGAAAATAAAAGTACCTGCTGGCCAATCTCAAAAGAGCGTCGTAGAATGAACTTGTCGTGGTACAGCTTGGTCCGCGCCTTCTAGTCTGATTGGCTCTCGTAAGCCTCCAGGCGCAGCTCCTCTAGCTCACATAGCTGCATCTTCCTATCCAATCCAGCCTTCTGCAGGTCGAGATTAGACGTCTTAATCGCCCAAAAGGCCTTGTGCTCTAGCTCGACCGGCAGGTGGCATGCCTTCCCGTACACCAACCGAAAAGGCGAGGTGCCGATCGGTGTCTTGTAGGCTGTCCTGTAAGCCCAGAGTGCATCGTCAAGTCTCTGACTCCAGTCCTTCCTGTTCGGCTTCACCATTTTTTCTAAAATCCCCTTAATTTCTCGGTTAGAGATCTCTGCTTGTCCATTCGTCTGGGGATGATAAGCTGTGGAGGTGCGGTGGTGAACATGATATTGCCTCATCGTGGCTGCCATCATTCGGTTACAGAAATGCGTCCCCTGATCACTGATTATAGCTTTAGGCACTCTGTATCTGCAAAATATGTTAGTGCAAAGAAAATTCACCACAGTTTTAGCATCATCGCACCGAGTAGCCTTAGCTTCTACCCATTTGGACACATAATCCACTGCAACAAGAATATATAAGTAGCCAAACGATGCAGGAAAAGGATCCATAAAATCAATCCCCATATGTCAAAGACATCATCAACTACAATAGGCATTTGGGGCATCTCATTCCTAGCAGAAATATTACCTACTCTCTGGCATCTGTCACATCTCTTACAATGATCGTAGGCATCTCTAAACATATGTGGCCAATAAAAACCACACTCTAAAATTTTTCTGCTAGTCCTCTTGGGGCCAAAGTGACCACCACATGCATGCTCATGACAGAAACTAAGTATAGAAGCAATTTCATCGTCGGGAATACACCGCCTAAGTATTTGGTCTACGCCAATTTTCCACAAATACGGGTCATCCCACATATAATATTTCGAGTCATGCTTAAGTTTCAGACACTGAGCTTTAGAGTAAGAGGGTGGAAATTTACCTCCAACCAGGTAGTTCACAATGGAAGCATACCATGGTACTTTACCTGTAAGAGCATACAAGTGCTCGTCCGGGAAGGTCTCTATGATCTGGCCCGCATCCTCTTCTCGTACCTACCGGCTCAAGTGGTCAGCTACAGTGTTTTCTATCCCCTTCTTGTCCTTGATTTCTAAGTCGAATTCCTGTAGCAGCAAAATCCATCTAATCAGCCGCGGCTTGGCCTCCTTCTTCGTCATCAGGTACCTGATGGCTGCATGATCAGAGAAAACAACTACTTTAGTACCAAGTAAGTAAAATCGAAATTTCTCCAAGGTAAAAACTACTGCTAATAATTCTTTCTCAGTGGTCGAGTAGTTTCGCTGAGCTGCATCCAGAGTCCTCGAAGCGTAGTAAATCACTACTGGCTTTTTATCCATCCTTTGGCCTAGTACAGCTCCCACAGCATAGTCGCTGGCATTGCACATAATCTCAAATGGCTGGTCCCAGACTGGTGCTCGAATGATAGGCGTGCTGGTAAGTGCCTGTTTCAGTTTGTCGAAGGCCTCCCTGCATGAATCTGTAAACTCAAAAGGAACATCTTTCTGCAAAAGGTTAGATAAAGGCAGAGCCTTCTTCGAAAACTCCTTAATAAATCGACGGTAAAAACCAGCATGCCCAAGAAAAGATTTTATATCACGCACCGTAGAAGGATAAGGCAGAGTAAGAATTAAGTCAATTTTTGCTTTATCTACCTTAATACCTTCGTGCGAAACAATATGACCAAGGACCACACCATGAGTAACCATAAAATGACACTTCTCATAATTGAGCACTAAATTCATAGAAACTCAGCGCTCTAGTACTCTACTCAAGTTATCCAAACATGCATCAAAAGTGTCACCATACACAGTGAAATCGTCCATAAACACCTCAATAAAAACACCTATCATGTCAGAAAAAATGCTAGTAACCACCCGCTGAAAAGTACCGGGTGCGTTACACAAGCCGAAAGACATACGTCGAAAAGCAAACGTACCGAATGGACATGTGAAGGTGGTCTTTTCCTGGTCCTCAGGTGCAATGGGAATTTGATTATAGCCAGAAAATCCATCGAGAAAACAAAAATAAGGCTTACCTGCCAGCCTGTCAAGCATCTGGTCAATAAACGGAAGAGGAAAGTGATCCTTACGCGTCACGACATTCAGCTTCCTGTAATCGATGCACATGCGCCATCCGTTCTTGACTCTCGTAGTCACCAACTCACCCGCAGCATTCTTCTCAACTGTGATTCTTGTCTTTTTCGGGACTACCTGCACTGGACTCACCCACTGACTGTCTGAAATCGGGTAAATCACGTCGGCATCCAGTAATTTCTGAATTTCTTTCTGCACTACCTCCATCATGATCGGGTTCAGCCTCCTCTGAGGCTCTCTGGAAGTCTTAGCTCCATCCTCCAACAAGATACGGTGCATGCACACAGTTGGGCTGATTCCTCTGATGTCTGCAAGCGTCCATCAAATAGCGAGCTTGTGGCTACTTAGCACCTCGATCAATCACCTCTCCTGGTCTGTTTCTAGCCCGTTTTTGATGATGACCGACAGCGTATTATTCTCCCCCAAAAATGCATATTTCAGGTGCTCAGGTAGAGGTTTCAGTTCCAGTTTCGGTGCCTGCACAGTAAAAGGCAAAAACACGTTAGATTTAAATAAACGAACCTCATTAACTTCATACATGGGTGTGAGAGGTCCCGCGGTCTTCAGTTGAGATAGCACATCAAGAATCGTCTCAGCGAACTCCTAGGAGTCCTCATGTGAGTAAATCGCATTTTCTAGTGTGAGCTCGAGTGGGTCTGCTCTCCTTTCAGGTCTCACCTCCTGGACTAGATCATCCAGTGTATCTAGAGCGTGCACTGATGCAAAATCTGGTGGGTGCTTCATTGCTTGAAAAATGTCGAAGCGTATCACTTCACCCTCCACCTCCATAGACAGTGTGCCACTGTCGCAGTTAATCTTCATCTTTGAAGTCTTTCAGAATGGGCGACCTAACAAAATAGGAGCGTGATCCGTTGGGCTGTTGCTGTCCATCTTAAGCACGTAGAAATCGGCGGGGAACACCAGTTCTCCCACCTGCACTAGCACATCCTCAATTTTACCTTCTGGTTGCTTGCATGATCTGTCTGCTAGCTGTATGGTAAGACCTGCAGGTTCTAATGGGCCAATAAGAAGACATGAATAGATAGAATATGGCAATACATTAATTGAAGCACCAAGATCGAGCATGCAATTCTCAATGCGGATATTACCAATAGTGCAAGGGATGGTGTAAGTACCGGGGTCACCGCATTTAGGAGGTACCTTTCGCTGAATAACAGCTGAGACGTTCTTAATCAGTAGTTCTTGGTCGATGCCAGTGGAACGTCTCCGGTTGATGCACAGCCACTTTAAGAACTTCGCGTAGCGCGGAATTTGTTTGGTCGCCTCGAGGAGTGGGATGTTGATTTCCACCTTGCTAAATAGTTCTTAAACTTCTCGATCAATCATATGTTTCTTTGAAGCTCTGGCCTGCACAGGAAACGGAAGAGAACGATCAGATTTGAAATTTTCGTCAGACTGGGTCGCGGGCGGTGTACATTTTATTTCCGTCCGCGGACCGTTAAACTCTTCTTCGTCCGCGCCTTTAACTTGGTCTTCGTCCGCGGAAACCTGTTCCACCGCGGGCTCTTTGCATTTTATACTCGCGGGCGATGAGCATTTTATCTGACCGCGAGCGGCATTAAAATGCTCTTCGTTCGTGATCCGGTCTGAGGCGGACTCCTTTGTTGCGTCGTTCAAATCTCTCCCACTTCGCAGTGTGACTGCATTCACGTTTCCTCGCGGGTTAGGTATGGTCTGTGACGGTAGCCTTCCCGGTTCATTCTTGAGCTCAGAAACTGTAGTGGCTAGCTGAGACATCTGCTTGGATAGCTCGGAGATTGCGCCATCTGTTTTGGCCTGATTCTGCTGTACAGTGGCGGCCAGTTGCTGGGTGCTAGCTGCCAGCTCCTTCACGACGTCCTCCAGAGATTTGCTGATGCTCTGACTAGTAGGACCTGCCTGGTTGTAATTCTGCCCACGCTGCTGATACCGGCTCTGATTATTATAGTTGTTGTAGCCTCCCTGTTGCTGGCGGTTTGGTGGACGGTAGTAACTGGACTGCTGGGCTGGTTGAGGGGCTGTCTGCTGTACTGGTTCCCTCGGCGCATTGTTATCATTCCTCCTGCCTTGACCGTTGGCTCCTTGCCCGTACTGTCTGCTCGGTCCAGTCCGATTGCCATAGTTCTGGTAATCGCCCACTACATTGACTTCACCCTGGTCATCCTCCACTAAAGTCGGGCACGCGTCCGTTTTGTGGTCCAGTGCTCCACATTACTCACATGGTTTGGCTTGAACCGGCTGCCTCCTGATGACCTGCTGAATCATCTCCTTGAGTTGTTTAATTTCCTCGGCCATAGTACCAGATGGGGGCTCGACTTGTGAGACGTTCCTGGTCCGACTGAACTCTTCTTCGTTGTTGGACTCGTCTTGGAACCTTGCATTTTCAGCCACTTCCACTATCTTTCTTTGCACACCGGCTTGAGTAAGTCTCATGAGGGTTCCTCCTGCCGAGGCATCCAGCAGCTTTCTGTCCAGCTTCCTTAGTCCATTGAGCATATATTCTACGATTAGTTTTTCTGGGAGTCCGAGGTTGCAACAGCTTTGCTCCAGGGCGTTGAACTTTTCCACGTACTCATACATTGTCTCATTCGGCCCTTGTCTGAGATCTTGCAATTGCTTGCGGACCTGCATTGCTCTGCCCACTGGGTAATACTTATCCAGGAACTTCTTCTGCATATGTTCCCATGTTTGGATGCTGCCTGAAGACACAGACAAGAACCAATCATTAGCAGCATCTACAAGTGAGAAATAGAAGGCTTTTAATTTAAAGTCCTCCACTTCGACTCCATGTGGCTTGAGGTTCTGGCAGATTCCATGATAGTGCTGCAGGTGTGTAGTTGCGGACTCTCCTTGGCGTCCCGAGAACTTGGGCAGGTTATGAATAACTGCCGTGTTGATGGCTATTTCCTCAAGTTCTGGTCCCTCTAAAATGCACCAAGGCTGATTCCGGAAGTGTGGAGCAGACAACTCTCCCATGGTGGCCCCTTGAAGGTAGTCCTCTTCCTCTCTGAAGACCGGCTGTTGTGGAGGCCGTTGATACTGCTGCTGAGGTGGGTATTGTGGATATGGCTGTGGGGGGTATTGCTGCGGTGGGTAATGTGGATATTTTGGGTATGGTTGCTGTTGATGTGGTTGTGGTGGATATGGGACAGCTCCGTGTGGTGCGACCGGGGGTCTTTGGTTTACTGGGGCAGCCCCCCTGTTGTCTCCATTCTGAATCATCTGATTTTCATGCTGTGGAAGTAGCCCTCCCATGTCCTGCATGCCTTGCTCGACTTCCTCGTTGTTTTCACCAACCTGGCTACCTGCATGAGACATAGTGAAACAAGTAGCAAGCACGAAAAAATAGCTAACTAAAAACAAACAAAAAATAAAAACAAAAAAGAAACAGCTTCACCGAAGCGCAGCTCCCCGGCAAAGGTGCCAAAATTTGATGCGCGTCAAATTTGACGCGTCAAACCTAGTTATTTATTTATTCCTCCTAGAAACTAGTTAGTGGCAAGAAGGGTCGAACCCAAGGGAGCTGGTGTTGTTGAAGCTGTAACTGTAAAACAATTAAAACGGGGGGTTTTTAGAAGTAAGTATCGTAAAAGCAGCAGAGAAACGAATAACGGGGATTTCAATCAGCGAGAAAGTTCAGTCTAGGGTTTCTATTGTGACACGTTTATCATAGATATCTAATGATCAATTTTATATCTCTAAGCGTGGTTGTTCCGACAAAGGTAACAACCCAAGTATCCCGACAAAGGTGATACGCCACAATCTAACCCGAAAAAGGTGTTAGACTTCTAGTTCTTTCCTAAACTTAATAATCCGACAAAAGTATTATTTAGCCTAGATGTTACGATCTACCTTTACGACAAAGTTTCCAGTAGATATTAACGATAAGAGTTAATTGCTCAGTTAAGCTTTGCGACAAAGCTTCCACTTAACCTAACAAGTCAATTCATGTGATGAAGCAAGAACTAGTAAAATATAAAATAGCATTAAGAACAGAAAATCTCAAAACGTTTTCACAACATACGAAACCCTAAACCGAAAGAGAAATTTAGCTACTCATTGTCATGGAAGCAATAAACAAATATTTTTGAGTGAAAGTAGAAATTCACTTCTCTATCGTTGAAAGCTTGATCTCCTCTCAAGCCGTCTCTTCAATTCTGGGAATGTGGTCCCGATTTTGATGTCGAAAACCTAATTTATGAGAAAAGGTTTCTAATTCCGTTTTGGGCCAGATTTCCAAATCCGACTTGCTGACGTCAGCCGCGGACGATGAAGAGATTAGCGTCGCGGATCATTAAGAGATTACCATCTGCGGAAGCCACCGATAAAATGGCCTGCGTCCGCGATCCGGTCTGAGATGCATTTATTCTTTTTCTCGTCAGTCTTGACTTTGGCTCTCGATTCGACTCCATGAACTCCATGTGATGATTTTAGCACCGAAATGCCGTCTTTAAGCGCATTTTCCTTCCAGAGCTTCCGAAACACCTGAGATGCAAACAACACTGAAAAGTAACTGTTCGCATCAAAAAAGTATCGAAATAGACGGGATTAGTTGATTCGACGAGTCGTATAAATACGACTCATCAACCAGATTTCAGAATTCAGCCGTGGTGCATTCACGAAAGCCCTGAATTGGAAAATATTGCCATCAACACTTCAGTGGCCCACAACTTACCGAAATTCTCAGGAACGCGTGGAGAATCAGCAATGACTCATCTCCAACGCTTACATGGTATTTCCCAAAACTTAAAACCGAATGGCGTAAACGTAGAGGACTTCAAGTTAAAGGCGTTCTACTTTTCCCTCATTGACGCGGCAAACGACTGGTTCCTTTCATTGCCTTCCGGAAGCATCAGAACATGGGCTCAGATGCAGAAGAAGTTCTTAGACAAATATTACCCAGCAGGAAGAGCGACGCAAGTAAGGAGGCAACTGCAAGACATCAAGCAAGGACCCAATGAAACCATGTACAATTACATTGAAAAATTCAACCGCCTGGAGAGAAGCTGCTATACCCTTGGACTGCCTGAGAAACTCACCGTCGAGTATCTCATTAACGGATTAAGACCCTTAGACAAAATGCTCCTGGATGCCTCAGCTGGAGGATCCATGATGAATCTATCATTAAGTGGCATAAGGGATCTTATCACCAACGTTGCTGAGAATGCCCCATTCAGAGAAGAGAAAACTCAGCAGGAAGAATTCTCCCGGACAAAAAATGTGGCAAAAGCTGAAACATCAATGAGCTCCATGCCTGAAGAGATGAAGCAGCTAAAGGAGATGATGATTCAAATCCTACGAAGGCAGCCAGTTCCGGTAAAACCGTGCGAGTTCTGTGGTTCTACGGACCACAAAACTGACGCATGTCCGACATTAAGAGAAGAGGAACCGGCAGAAGTGAATGCAGTGGGAGGATACAAAGGATACAACAACAACAGTAATGACAGAGCCGGACAAAACCGACAGTATGGTCAAGCAACCAACCCGAGCTGGCGTAACAACAACTATTCTCCGAAGGAAGTACAACCAGCTGTCCCTCAACTAGCTCAGTCATTCTATCAACCCCCCCCCCCCCCCACCGGCAATTTAACCAGAACGCTCCATCAACAGGCCAATATCAGCAAAGAGGACCAAATCAGTACCAAACCGGCCAGTAGAATCAGCAAGAACCAACCAAGTCGCTGGATGAAACGATGAAGGAGCTCGCAGGAAGCATAAATCAATTGGGTACTTCGCTACACCAATACCAGGCAAAAACTGACGAGGCCATTTCAGAATTGACCAAACAAATGTCCCATCTCGCCACAGCAATGTCGACGCTCACTAACGAACCTGGCAGACTTCCTTCACAGACCATCCAGAATCCAAATGGGAATGTTAGCATGGTAACGATGTCAGACATGAAGGAGGTGCGAGAAGAAGACCGACCCATCGATGGCAAAACGTGGGTCACGCATACTGATAATAGAAGCTTAGACTCTGACGGTCCCAAAAGAGACTTCTCACCTAACATCTATGCATCTGAGCAAGGCATTAACCCAGAAGATCAGGTGAATGAAGAAAGAGAAAAGCCAATAAAAGAACAAAATGACCTGATAGCAAAAAAGCATTTCACTTGGAGCCCTGAGGCATATCTAGAAATGAGCAAGGACCCAGGAGCCTTCACAGTAACCTGTGTTTTCGGCGAAACCCAAATTCATCATTGCTTAATAGATCTTGGGGTCGCCGTCAACGTTCTGCCTTACCCTCAGTATTGCTCATTAAAGCTCGGTCCATTGAAGTCACCAATGATATCCCTCGAGTTGGGGGACAAGACGGGTATCCAACCGGCTGGAGTGCTAGAAAGCTGAATGCTCCGTGTGGGAAAAATCGTCGTTCCTACAGACTTTTATGTGATACCAGTCAAGGAATCCAGCAAGGACGACCCTCTAACAATCATATTAGGACGACCATTCCTTTACACCACGGGAGCCAAGATCAACATGAGCAAGGGCTCGTTATCACTTGCCTTCGGTGGCAAAACTTCATATTATAACATCTATGGTGATAACCGCGCGAAACCACTGGAACCATGGAGTCCTGACCCAAGCACATCACCCAGCAAAAGACCAAGCAGAATCAATCCAGGAGCCGAGGCAAAATTTGACTTAAGCCGCCCATGGGATCCCATTTGGTGATCCAGGAATAAGGTACTGTCGAGCCAACGACGTTAAACAAGTGCCCTGGTCAGGAGGTAACCCGACACTATCTTACTTTCTGTCTTTTTATTTTCTGTCTTTTAGTTTTTATCAATAAGTCGCTCTCACCCACTTGGTGCATAGAATGATTTGACTATTTAGGAATTGGTTTTTGGAGCACAATCGGATCAGCCAGGCAGCTTCCGTGAACTACCGGGCCTGCACTGAGAGTTCAAGGCCCCAGCCGAACTCCCTCAATTATCCAGCCTCATGCCATGTCATTCGACACAATAAGGGAGTTCTGATCTTACCTTTCCTTAATATCATTTCCTTCTCATAATTGTCTGCTTGCATGGCTTTTGAACTAAGTAGTGCTGAAAGGCACGCCTTCGTTCAAAAGTGTGGGGTGAGAACCGCATGTGTACATAAATAAACAACATGTTTTTCTTTTAGTATCTTTTTGAAAATATGAACTTAAGAATGTGAAAAAGATAGACCGAAATTCATGCATTTACCTTGTGAAAATTCAACTGTCTACAAACTTAGAACGTAACTTCTCATTTGTCCCTTGGTGCTGAGATAAACTAGGGATGTGGAGTTGATAGAAATGCCCTAGAGAGGCTTGGCAAGCAATCGAAGGACTGAATTTCACTATATGGTTTACGAAGTCAGTGGAGGCTGCACTTCAAGTTTTTCAGTTGAGTCAAGAGTCAGCTCCGCCATGCAGTGTTTATGCATAAAAAATGAAGAAGGCGGGACGGGAATCAAACCGTCCTATCTCTAGTCAAAGTAGCCGGGAAAATAAATGAGCGACCCTCATTTTGACTCGCGCGAAACGGAAATGATGAGAGAGGGCGGGGAGGTATTTCCATAGGCTTGCGGGCGATGATTGGACCTCCCAAGAAGGCTTGAGAAAATGGACTAGCAAGTCACAAAGAAGCAAAAGCTCGAAGAAGCAAATCAAGAGGCCAAAGGCCCAAAATTGTGAAGGTTTTAACCGAACAAAAAAAGTGAAGTACTCAAAGAGTCAAATCAAAGGCCAAAGGCCGATTCACTACAAAAGCAGTCCCTCGCCAAAAAAGAAAGAAATAAAAAAGGCTCAACTCATCTGCGAAACCCGAACCAAATCACGTGCTAGAGAAAGCTACAAGGAAACCATATAGTGCGAGACAGTCCCGAGGTTGCAGTCCAGGAGCCTAAAAAGGGCTATCTCCCGAAACATCCAGAATAACTTGCATCTCGGCACGAAGGTACACGTATCAAGTTACTTCTATTTATTTACGCAGTTCATTTTGGTAATAAGTAAGCAATGCATGAATTAGGATAAATCGAGTCCCACAGTCTAATTTTCATATTTTAAAACCAAACTTAGAGTGCCGCCCTTTAATAGCATTGTTCGGGACGAACAACTAAAAGTGTGGGGTGATCTGATGGACCATAATTATACGAATCAAAAACACAGTAAAACCCACCAAATTAGACTGTTGGTCTAGTTAACTTTTGCTTGTTAGTTCCGATTTATTTCTACAGGGTTTTTTGGCGCTTAGAGAGAAAACACACTAAGGAGAGGATTTTACGCTGAAAAGATGTTACGAGTAATTCCAAGGTCAAGATCAGATGCCGAACGAAGAAATCTCAAGATCCTGACATTGAATTACTCAAATTCAAATTCAATCGAGGAACAATCAAAGTCAGACCGGAGAGAAATTGGACTGATAGTTTTGTGAAAACTACGCAAAAATCACACAAACTCTCATCCTTATCCACCATGACCGGCGGCTTAAGGGAAGAGGTGGCCAAAACCACCTCCCTTCCTCCACCATGACCGGCTACCGGCGGCCCAAGCTCCCCCCAACCGGCAGCTTTTCCTCCCCCCCATGTGTCACCTCCTCCTTCCTCCTCCCTTCTCCTCCCTTGATGCAAAACCACATGGAGCCATCTCCACCCTCCATTCTCCTCCCCTTGGCCTATAAAAGGAGAGCTCCTCCTCCTCATTTCAACATCCTCAAATCAACATTTCACTTCTCTCTCTAAGTTTGTGTTACTTGTAAGTTTGGTTTTTAAATAATACTCATGTTTGTTCTTGAGTATTATACGCTTTGAAATAATACTCCTGTTTGTTCTTGAGTATTATACGCTTTGAAATTATAATACTCCTGTTGGTTCTTGAGTATTATAATACTGTAGAGAATACTCCTGTTGGTTCTTGAGTATTCAGTAAGAATTAGGAATACTCCTGTTGGTTCTTGAGTATTCCACCCCTTTCCTTTCTTACTGTTTTCAAAAACCCCCGAGTATTTAGTTATGATATCTTTCTCTATGGATAATCGTAGCTAAACTCTCTTCATTCGGTTGAAGGGGTGTTCTTGTATTATAAAATGTTTTAAATTCTTTTAGTTTCTTTTCTCTGTATTCAAAACTTGTTCTATGTGCCATTTATTAGATCAGAGCTTCCAAGGTTGAGTGGATGCTTGAAATGGCAAAGCTCTTCCGTGGAAGTTCGTAAAAATACTCGGGTAAGTGGATGCTTTAAATGGCAAAGCTTATCTGAGGAGTTTGATCTCTCTCAAACACCATTTGGGTAAATCGGAAAAGACAACCCAAATGGATGCACATGGGCTAGTATACCCGGAAAAGGGGTGCTAGTTCAAGTAGAACAAGGGCTCTACGACCTTGAAATGGGCTAGACAGTGTGGCAAATCGAGCGCCGGAAAAGGCCTTGATACACGTTTGAATACTTAGAAGGGTTACTAAAAGGATAAACAGGATATAATACAAGGTCCCTGAAACCAAATGCTTCCCTTGAATTACAAACCACCTTGTATTTACTTTCCTAGTATAACTGCCTCAATCAACCGCACTCACCTTCCGGAGGACTCGCAATTCACGCATCACCCACTGTAAGTCTTTCTTTTTACTTTTCAGTATTTTAATTCCTGCAATTACTTTTCTGCACAAAAAACCAAAAAAACCAAAAACAGTAGCTTAGTTAATCGCGCTAAAATCTCAATCAACCTTAAAACACGCTCCCTCGCTGTACAAATCCCTTAAAGAACAACGTATCCCCCTAATTCCCTTGGGTTTGACCCCTACTTACCACTTACTACCCAGTAGTGAAGTCTCGAGTAGCGGAAAATATAAATTTATTTGTACAAAGAACATTGCACCTTAACGACAGTGCAGTGGGCTTCGTCACTTTCGAAAAGACAGAAGAGATTTTTCCTACTTCAATTCATTCAAAAAATACTTGCGCTTTACTTTTAAGGATATGAGTAGCTAAATTTTCTATTTCAGTTTAGCGTTTTGATCTTGTGACAATATGTTACATACTCAAGTATTGTCATGTTAGGAAGTTGGAGGACTTAAAATGTATTTTGTTAAAGTGTGAACAAATCTATATTAGTAGGGAAAAGCAGAACCGAAGAAGTTAACAAATGAATGAAGTCTAATTTCTCATCCATTTCTCTCTCGTTTCTCATCCCCTTCTTCTCAAAACCCTAGTCTCTTTCATCATCTCTTTCCCAAATCTATAGTTCTTGTTATCTCAATTCGTCGCAGATTACGGAGTCTACATCATTGGTGCTTTCACTGAGAGATGGATATGGATCCAGAACTAACGGAGGCTGAAGTGGAGGCCCTCAACAAGATTGTCGACGATGTTGAAAACTGAACAAACAGGTGCAGAGGTTTGAAGAATCTATGCGACTTCATGCTGAGTCTAGGGCAAATAAATTTGATCGTATAATTGATGTCTTGGAGTAGATGGTTCAGCATAGTCAACCGGAACTGCTATTTTAAGATCAAAGCACTCTACTAGAAAATCTATCTCAAGTATCTATTCCAGAAGTTGCTGCTTGTGGTCTGGATGATCCTTCCGATGTGGAAGTGAAACCGATCGACAGTGAAACAAGCTCTCAACACTTAGGCGTCAAGTATTCTTCAAAATCCAACAATCTGATCAAATCGAAATTGACTGTTGATGCTTCTTGTGAGGAGGTCCAGAAATCTAATTTGGTAGTAGATGAATATCCAAAAGAGGATCATGCCAGTTTGGAGGTAAACACTATTATGGATAAGTCTGTTGTGGTTGATTCGGTTCAAACACAGGTAACATTCAATCATCTATCAAGTAAGTTTTCATTAGATTTTGTATGGAATAAATTTGAAGTTGTTGAGTGGAAGGCAACACAAGGGTTTGCGAAATCAGTTTATGCTCCAAGCTGCTATATAAGAAAATGCTCAACAGATGTTTGTCAAAATGCCTCAATGGACTGGTCTTCATATTTTGTTACAAACAGAATTTGTATTAAGAGTTGGTGTTCTCCTTTGCCACTTAAACATACTCAAGTTGATTTTAAATCAGTTTTGGTGTTGAAAGTGGATGAAATATGACTTAAGAGCAAAGAATTCAAGTCTGACACTGAACTTGTTCGACGAAATGTTTGTGAGGTATTTCCATTTTTACTACCATCGGCGAAACCACCTGATGAATGTTTAAGCTTACTACAAAACTATAACATTTGGTGTTGCGCTAAATGTTGGGATTTAGCGCTCTCTTCAATCCAACAGAAGGAGTTACTAGTTTGGGCAACCACAAGGACTTGTGCAAGTATTTTTATTATGGAATCTGGGTTGCTGAGTTGTTACCATACATGTTTCCTCTCATGCATTTCTAATTGGTTGTGGTTACAATTTTCAAGATATAAAATGTGTTTCTCTTGGTTTTATAAGTGGATGTTGCTTGATGATGCAAGATCCATGCACATATTATTTTGCAAGGATTCTGAGAAAGGTGTTCTAGTTTGGGAACAAGTGGCAAAGTTTTTCAAGGAAAAGCTTATTTTCGCATCTGTTGAAGATGGAAGTAGCCTTATTGCAGACGATGTCCTACTTACTGTGTCACTTGGTGTGCTTGAGGTGAATCTAATTTTGTTTGAGCTCCTGTCACTAGAATGGAAGACAACTGCAGTTTTTCATCTGGGTGTGGGAAATGAAGACCAAGTAGCTTTGAAGTTCAGTGACGTGTTTTGGCCAAATTGGAAATTTCTGGGTATGGTAGCATCCATTTCATATGTATGTGGATATTTTCTAAATCATCACAAGGCGACAAGCCAATTTGTCATTGCATACATGGTTGCTGGAAGGTTTGCATATGACATGGAAGAAACTCTTTTTTCTGAGCATATTGTCAAGTTCCCGTTTGACATGCTTCATCCCTCAAAATTATCTGTTAATGCAATTGAGCTCCTGCAGCGGCAGTATCATGTGTCACAGTGGGAAGTAGATCTCATTTCTACTGGTTTCTATTGTTTTGGGCTTCTCGGGGTCGGAGTATTCATATTCTACAGCAAACCGGTCAAGCTTATATACGATATTATTACAATCATTGCAACAGTAACAGAACATGCCGTTACCTTACATGCTTACATGCTTGCTTTAATACATTTCAAAGGGAATCTATCAAATATGCTAGGAAAATTACGGGACTGGAAGTGATTAGGAGTATCAATGAACATGCTGTTGTTTTCATGATATATGAATTTGAGAAGAAAAACAATGGGGCAATTCTAGTGTTTGACCCTGGAGGCGGTACACTTGATGTTTCAGCAAAGAAGCTTAGTGGTAAAGAATCAAGTGTCACTGTCAACCTCATGGAAGTTATTGACATGGCAACTATTGTCCAGATTGTTGTGATGTATAGAGATGTTGGTGACATCATGCTGTTGATTGCAACCCCTCTACCCTTCATTTTGGAGTTTTCATATTATATTAGGATGGAAATCTTTGTTGCCAGGCCAAAGTCAAAAGTTTTGGAGGGGCCAACTTTTATACCCCATGCTGTGTTAGATGCTAGAACTAAGGAATCAACAGACAAAGAGAAGGGAAAGCTTGAAGGGAATTTGAAGGAGAATGGTGGCACTGGTGGGTACACTGCTAGTGTAAAGAAGCACTGCATATTGATAAATGGTGAATGGAAAGAAGATGTGATTGTTTGTGGTGGTACGTGGAGTGCTTGGATCATGAAGGAGGTGACTGGTCGCGAAGAGGGTGGACAGCAAGCTGACACTTTGAGGCGAAGGCGATATTGTGCTGTTCTTTTTGAAAAGGCTCACCAGTTCGTTTTCGATAAATTAATTCAAATGTTTGATGATGGAAGGCTGAAATATGGCCAGGGCACCCAATCGACTTCGCAAACACAGCAAGTACCATGACTTCAAACATGCGTGCAGAATACTCGTGGGCTGAAGTGTTGGGGAAGACTACAATGCAAGTTGTGAGCGATCAGGTTATGCAAGAAGTGAAAATGCTCTTCAGTAAAGAGTTGCTCTGTCAAGTTAATGAAATTGTTATATTTGATCCTACATCACATGATCAACTGAGGAAGGCTGAGTGGCAAGAGGGAAGAGTTCCAGATAAGTTTTTCCTATTTTCGTTGCCTAGACCGCCAGAAATTGCAACCTTAAGGACAAGGTTGACTTCAAGGGGGATGAAATGTTTCATACTCAAGTATCGTCATGTTAGGAAGTGGGAGGACTTAAAATGTATTTTGTCAAAGTGTGAACAAATCTGTATTAGTAGGGAAAAGCAGAACTAAAGAAGTTAACAAATGAATGAAGTATAATATCTCATCCGTTTCTCTCTCGTTTCTCATCCCCTTCTTCTCAAAACCCTAGTCTCCTTCACCATCTCTTTCCCAAATCTATCGTTCTTTTTATCTCAATCCGTCGCAGATTACCGAGTCTGCATCACAATACGTTTTGAGATTCTTTACTTAATGCTTATTTCTCGTATAATTAGTTCTTCATCTTCATCTTACGAACTGAATTGCTAGAATACGTAGAAACTTTTCCGTAAAGCTTAGCTTAACAACCAATTCCTATTGTTAACACTTGTTGGATACTTTGCCATAAAGACAACTAATAACACCTATGTTCAATATTACCTTTGTCGGAATATCTTGCTTATGAGAACTAGAAGTCTATTACTTTTGCTGGAACTGTCGGGATACTTCAGGTTATTACCTTTTCCGGAATCACCATACTTATAAACTTGAAATATGATTATTATTTGTCAATGATAAACATGTCACAAGTAAAAACCCTAGGCCGAATATTGTCTACAAATAAGAAAACCCTCTTTTCGTATTTTCTAGTGCTCTAAAAAGCACCCCTTTTTTACTGTTTGCAAAATACAACTTCAATAACCAGCTCTCTTGAATTCGACCCTGCTTGCCACTAACTAGTTGTTTGTAGGAAGAAAATAAATTAAATTTGACGCGTCAGACGACGCGCGTAAGAAACTCCTAATGTGACTGACTCGTTTGAGAGGTCCAAGACCCTAGCCTTGAACTCACCAATCGTTTCATCCTCTTTCCTCTTTAGATCTTCGAACTTTGAAGTGATCATCTGCATGCGAGAGTTCCTCACTTTATCTGCACTTGAGTAGTTCAGAGTATCTCTCTTGATTCTGGGCGATCTCACAGTTTGCAATGAGCTTGAAATTATTTTCGTATACGACTGAAAATATAGTGTTCATAGCTTTCGAGTTCCCAACATCAGCCATCTCACCAGGAGTAGTCCACAACTCTTCAGGCTTAGGTACATCCTTTCCTTTGGAATCCTTCATAGTAGGAGGAGTCCATCCAACCAAAACAGCTTTCCAAGCTTTCTCATCAAGGATTTCAGTAATGCCTTTATCTTAGATTTCAAATATCCATAGTTTGGCCCTTTTAGCAGTGGAGGATTGCTATGTTTTGCCCTTCCTTTATACTCATCTTGAACATAAGTTGGATCATACTCTATATGTTCAATGTCCTACTCTAATACCAATTAAAATTCTAGCATCTGTACCAAGAAGATTACTAGCTCGTGTTCGGACGCTCACTCGAACAGCGCAACAAATAGAACTAATAGAAAAAAACTGAACACACGATGTAATACCCAGTTTGGCAACCAGCCTATTTTGGGGGGCTTGCCAAGCCCGATGAAAAGCAAATCTTTAATAATTAATAAAGAGTTGCTGCGGACTTACGTTTACAAGACTTCCTCTTTAAACTGCCTAACCTCTAACACTCGTAAGACTTACGACCTAGGCTCCCCCTAGATCCATGACTCCCTCTCGTTGTCCACCAGCAGATCTTCTGCCGAATGCTAATCAATGATATGGTAAAAGAGGGTAAAACAAATAAGCCCCGACTAAAAACTTTCTCGAAGTACCGGAGAAGTTTTGCTTCAAGATATACAAATGCCAGTGGTTAGGAAGAAAAGTTCCCACTCGAAAGCATTTGTAGGCCAAAGGCCAGGGGAAAATGGTAGAGATTTGGGAACCGAGGTCCACCAAATACTCGCAAACGTAGCAGAAATGGGAAAAGTAAGGAAAATGATGAAAAGTGGGAAAATGAGTCGAGCGGATGTGTGGGGAAAACGTCAAATGATTGTATTAAGTGATGGAATGAAAAGAACAAAGGGAACAAGGACTACAATAGTCGGACAATGCACCAAAGTACCCCTTGTAGTAAGGGTAACTTGGGCCCCAAAGGTTGCTAACCTCGACAAAAGCTAAGTGACCAATTAAGAGTTTCTTGTCTATATGCTTGATGCCGAAATGCTACTGATCGTTCTCCCTTTTATAGTCCTCCCCGTTATTTGAATTTGAATACCAAAAGTAACCGACGTCCCATTAATGCCCCCTTTGAATGTGTGGATTCCCCTCTCTAGATTGGTAACCCCCAATGGGATTTAGTAACCGCCCATGCATTTATGTTGAGATCCTCCTATGAATTAATTGTGGATATGTATCTCGAGTGGGCTTTGATTTCGTGGGCTTGGAGGACTCTTGCTTGGGCTCCGTTCATCTTGGGCGCTAAGGCTCCGACAATGCCCAAGTCTCCTCCTAAGGTCATGCGGACGCAACTCGGTCTGTGTGCACGGGTGCCTGATGTCTCGTTGCGCACTTCGGTCGAGGTCACTTCGGCCACTCTATCAGAAAACCACTTAATACTTGACTTTATGCCTTTCCATCATTTCATATGTGTTCGAGTTCACCATTTGTATTGTGTCCTAGTAAGTTAAACTTTAGAACAATCATGTGCTTGCACGTAAGCTATCAATTGGTTGGTGCTTGTTTTTAAGAACTCTTGACGTCAAACTCCTCTTTCCTTATGTATTATGATTTTAACGTCTCAAACTTGGAAATGAATTCTATGTCGTTAGCCCATGGACTAGCCCTAACTAGTTTAGGTGAGCGATTGATGCCTTTGTGCAAACTAATGACCATGTTACAAATGACTTGCCTTGAAAATGTATGGACTCCTAGGTTAGGCGCTCGATAGCTCTAGTATTGACTTCCTTGAATGTGCACCCTCATGTGTTCTTAAATGGTTTGAAAACTCTTTTGATGGTATAGTGATTGTGGTGCTAGTTTGGGATGTGAAGTTGGTTTTAAGAAATCCTTGCCTTATTAGTTAAACATGCTTGCTTTCACTCTTATGGGATAAATGTATTTGGGATTTATGAGTACTCTCGTTTCTAAAAACTCTCACTAGACTTTAACTCATCCACTAGGGTAGCCTAGGGGTTTAAAGGGTTGATGCACATGCTAAGTGCACTCGTAACACCTACGAAAAAGAGTTAGTTAGTAAAACAATAAATAGAAACTCAAGAATGTCCCTTCTACTTGCCCATGTTCCTTCTTGGCATGCTATTATTGTTTGCTCGGGGCGATCAAACTCTAAGCGTGGAGTTTTTTAAAAAGTCAAATTATCGACTTATTTTCCTATACAGTTCTCAGTAGTTTTACTTCATTTCCATATCTTTTGACCCTCATTCATACATTTCAGGTAGAAAACACCCCTGTATCAAAAGTTAAGGCCTAGATACTAAGATTCGAAGAAAAACTGAAGTTTTGGGGCAAAAAGGAGCACAATAAGGTGCTAACATGCCGACTAAATGAAGAGGCTTGTCTCAGTCGTTGGTTGCACAAAGCCTAACCAAAAATCTTTCTTCTGAGGTTTCCGACCGTGTAGCTAAAGATCACCAATTGACCAATTATCATGCCCTACAAACCCACGTCGCTCTTGATGATTTCAGCCGATCGGTTAGCATGACATTGCCTGGATTAATCGACCGGTTGATAAGCCCAGAAAAGGGGAAGGAGCTCGACTCCTGCTAAGCGACCGGTTAGCAGGGCAGCACAAATGCCAACCGACCAGTTAGCATTGCTGTGCCAGGACTTTTTTCCCAAGGTTATAAATAGAGAAATAGGGTTACTAACAAAGACACAAATAGGAGGGTTTCTATATAAAAAGAATCAAGGGTTTTAACAAGGGTTTTAGAAAAAAATAGATCATGGTTTCAAAGGGAGGATCATCCATAAAAGATTGAAGACATCAAGGGTTGAAGAAGATCATCTACACTAGATTGGTTCATTCTTTCCTTGTATTTTTTTATCTTTTGTGTTCTCAATAGAACTTGTGTTTGTCTATGAACATGGGTTGTGAGTAGTCCTTTGTATTATAGGGTCGTATGGACATCATGTCTATGAAGACTTCTTATCTATTATGAATGAATGCTAGCATAACATATTTTGGATGATTGTGATTTGCTTTGTTTGAATGTTCAAACTATGCACTCTAGGTGTTTAAGAAAAATGTCTAAGTGTATGGTTTTGGTATATGGTTTGAGTTAAGCACTCTAGGTGTTTGAGAAAATGCCTATGTGATTAATTTCTATGATTCTTTGGTCAAGTAACCGAGGGGTGGAGCCAAAGTATCTAGATATCGAGTCATTAAGGAATCCTAGGCTAAGTAACCGAGAGGTGGATGCCAAAGGTTCTAGAAAGCAAGTGAATCACCCTTGCTAGGTGGAGTTCACGAGGGTGACCCATCCTAGCATTGAGATAGGCTAGAGCGCAATAAATTCACATGACTTGGTCATGTAACGAGAGTTGATGATTGACGAGTGTTTGTTTAACGCGAGTTAATACATCGAGGGATTGAGACTTATGTGTATAAGGTATATCTTATTCAAGTTGGAGAAGGAACCGAGACGTGAAATTCGACTTGATAGATATACAGACTTTAATCTAATCATCTATGACAAGTATCTTGTATGAAATTGAATTCTTGGAGTCTAAAAACACTTATGAGTGAAGTAGTTCCCTAGAGTAGACCTTTAGCCTTGGTAGTGACTTATCTCTAGATTTCTTCGATAATTTAGATCCTTTAGATAGTTTAACTCTACCAACCAAACCTATAGCAATTAGAATAGACAAATTGGATCCAAATCGATAAGAATAAAAGTTTAGACTTGATCATTGGACGACCATGTAGTTACGGGTTTATAAATTGTTTTTGGCTAGTATTTACATTCTAAATCATATAGATTGAAGTGTGCAAATATTGCAACGTCAACATAGACCTGTACAAATCTGGGTCAGCCCGACCAAACCAATCCGCTGGCCCGGTCATCAAAACGTGTTTGGACAAGCATAATAGCTCGACGGGCCAGCTCAACCTGGTTCGTTTTTCTATTAGGGTCGGGCTTTGATACATATTTTAGCCCGATCGGGCTAATATGCCCGCCCATCAGCTTGCTATAAATTAAATCCAAAGTTTATTATCTTTAACTTAAAACAAATAGTAAATTATACTTGATTAAGCTTCTCTTGCTGATGATTCTATTGTGTTTGGGGGAATGGAAGACGAGTGAAAATGCCTTTAGTTTCGCTCTAGATAATGCATTATGAGATATGGTTACATCTCTTCGAAGTCATTTTTAGAGGAAACAGTCTTTGGTATTGCATGGGGATTTACTCATATCCGTTGTTCTTGTCATATTATTAATTTTGTGGTGCATACTGGTTTGAAAATCATAGATGATGCTGTGCTTAAGATAAGGAAGGTTAAAAATTAAAATGTATCGACATATAATTGTAGCGGGTTGGCCCGATGGGTAGCCTAGTCTAGTAAATAAGGTGAGCTTGGACAAGATTTTAAGTCCAAATTGAATGGGCAGGTTTAGCCAGACCCGGTTTTATGGGTTATAAAATATCAAATAGCCCTACCCGAAACCGGCCTGAATTCGGATTTGTGCAGGTCTAATTAAACATGGGAAGTATTTATATTAATCCTATCCTTTCTCATTACAACTCCAGGCCACTCTTGTTGTCATCGAGTATGTAACGTGTATTTTACTTAATAGTCTGACTTTAAGTCTCACCCTTTAAGGGTTGTTGGCTTAGTGTCTCAAACTCTTACATTTAGTCATCATCTCAAACATATAACATGAGTGGATTGATTATTTCAAATCATGAGTTAAATAACATACCAATCATACAAGATAAATCCAAATCATGCAACATTTATTTAATTAAACGATTTATAGTTGAGTAAGGTTCGCAAGACCCACAAATATGGGTCACTACTCACTATCAATTGTCATGTAAATACAAGTCCTGTTTTGTTCGAACTAGAATTACAAAGCAAAAAAAGGAATTACTACACCCTTGAATTGATGTTGATAATCACTTAAAGCTCAATCCTTGATCCGATCAAAATGCTTGAGTTTTTGCATTTTCCCCTTCTCTGGTTTGTCCCTTCTCATGTGAGTGTGTGGTGGCTGGAGTCTGCTATTTTTCTGTGATAAAATCCGACTCTTCATTTTTTTCAAATACCTAGCAAAAATATTGTTTTTTCCTACAAATAAACTCCAACGAATATTTGTTTGTGTAGTGAATCTATATTTCTAATCAAGCTAAATTGAAGAGGTTTATTTGATTAGAGAAAGAATCCCCGGATCAAACTTCACCCATGCCTACCCCACAATTCATGCAATAATGTCACACAGCTTAAACATGCTATCGAGTTTGGAAATAAACATAATGACATCCGTCCATCCATGGGTCATTGTCAAAATTAACCTAGACTGTTGAACGCCGCTCATCTATGGATTATGAACAATGTATAATCGTTAAGGCTATTGTTTTTGAGAATATTAACATCAACTTTCGTACTAATCTATGTAGAGCGTAGCTACCATGTCCTAATAATAATTTCGCTTAATCTGGTTCAATATCTCAGACCCATCCATCATAAATTTGATTCTAGCGTGCAAACATCTGATTTAATGGAATTAAATAATAGAATTGCAACAATGAAAGCGCTTATATAGATCACATGAAAAGGTTGGTTCTAGCACGGGATCCATAGGATCCTGTAGTAGAGCGACTCCTCACTATTCATGGTAAAAGCAACCAAGAATAATGTTTTTGGAGATCAACGACGAGGAAACGATGTTGATCAATTGTCTCGTTGAATCTTCAATCTCTCTTGACGTTCATGTCACTCTTTTTCTCCAAGCTAGATCTAAGAATCTCCTAAATTAAGCATGGATCAAATCTTGCCCGAATTTCTTAATACTAATTGAAAATTTGAGGAGGGGTCGTCACTACCGTCACCTGTCCAAGCTAACGGCCAACTTAAAATCCTCTCAGCTTTTGAGCTACTGTTACTACCGTTACCTGACAAAGCGTGACGACAGTAACGACCCCCTAGAAATCATTGAGCTTTTAGACCAATGTTACTACCGTCACATGTCCAAGCGTAACACCAGTAACAACCTTTAGCTATAGTTGGCATTTTCTGCTCTTTTGACTCAGCTTTTCCACGATCATTTGGGCTCGTGGATAATTGTGGTTCATCTTTCGACCTAGAACACTCAAGGAAGACGTCAAATAACACCAAATGTTGGGAGAATGAGTTCGGTCCTACATTGAATGAAGCCGATAATATGTCAAAGAATCGACCAATTAAAAAACTTCACACTTAGATTTGTTCGTCGGGAACAAATGTCAAACAATGGCTGAGAGAAATATATAAGTCAATGCCAAAGCTCATCGACTATCTGTCTCTGAACTACCCACTCAGGTTTTGATGCGCGTCGTTTGACGGGTCAAATTTATTTTATTTTAATGCTTTGCGAAACACTAGTGGGCAAGCATTGTCGAACCCAAGGGAACTGGTTGTTGAAGCCGTATCTGTGAAAATTGAAAAAGGCGGTTTGTATGTGATTTTAAGAGCCCCGAAAATACAAAATTGAGTTTTCTTATCAGAGATACATTAATAAGTGTATGGTTTTCACTTATGACATGTTCATCATTCACAGCTAATTATCATATTTCCAGTTTATATGTTTGGTTATTCGGACAAAGATAATAACCTAAAATATCCCGGAAAAAGTGATACACCACACTTATTCCAGCAAAGGTAATATGCTTCTCGTTCCCCTACGCATGTAATTCCGGAAAAGGTAATATCGAACTTAGATACTACTTGTCTTTATGACGACGTATCTAACAAGTGTTAACAACAGGAACGTGTTTTTAAGCTAAACTTTACGGCAAAGTTCCCACTTAGCTTCACAATTCAATTTATAAGATGAAGATCAAGAACTAGTTAAACGAAAAATAACCATTGAGCAAAAAATATTAAAATATTGTCAAAAGATCCAAATTCTAAACTGGAACGGAGATTTGGCTACACATATCCATAGAATTCAACACAAAAGTATGTATGAATAATGAAAATAGTAGGAATCTCTAAGTCACGCGTCGAAAGCTTGTGTCCTTTGTCTTCTCGAGATCCGTCGTCTAATTCTTGGAAATCAGATGTAAACCAGATATAAGATTGATTGGACTCCGAAATTGAATTTAGGGCTTTCCTAATTTCAGATTTGATGATGTCATCACTGCTGAGGATAACTAGCTGGAAAATTTGAGAATATATTTTAGGTAGAGTTTTGTTTAAACAAAATATTATCCATCGAATTTAATTTATAGCTTATAATACCTATATCTCAACGGATTTATTTCCAACAATTTTCTGTTGATTTAATTTGTAGCTTATAACACCTAAATTTTAAAGAATTTTTTTCCCAAGCAAATTCTAAAGATTTTATATAAGTTATTAACAAAATATACTGTTGAATTTAAATCGTAGGTTTTAATCGTTAGGATCACATGGGAAATTTTAGGGATGTGAACAATTTATATATTTACTCGTGCCCCGATGAAGATGAAATGTAATAGAATAGTTATGTTCCATCAAAAACTTATAAATGTGAAATGTGATGTGTTTATATCATTTTGATTTCATGCTTTAAACACATTTGTAATGTATCTAATTATGTAATGCTAAGATTTTTAATGTGTCTAGTTTGTTTCAGTAATAAAATTTTCCGCTAGTTTAATCCTAAATTTCTAATGTGGCTAATATAAGACTAATTTTGTAGTTAGCATAAGTAAGATATAACATTGTATTGGAAAACGATCATATGAAAACCAAATACTTATATAACAACCATAAACCATTTTCAATCCGCGAATTTGAGAATATAATGGCGTAATTTAATTCATAATTAAATTATTAATCAAATTGGAAATTAATTTGCAAAAAGTTTCTTTGTTCACCTTTTCAACTTCAGAGCCGATTTTGGAAATGACTTTTACTTAAGTTGGATGCAGTATTAAAATTACTATGTGTACCAAGATGATTAACTAGCAAGTTGTTCGAACAGCTAGTGGAACAACTTATGCAGAACAACTTAGCACGCAATTAAAAGTAGTAATGACAGAACCAAGCACACACGAATTGATACGCACTTAGGTGTTAACAAGCCTACGTCTGGGAAACTTATCCCAAGCCCAGTGGAATGTAATTCTTTATTATCGAGTTTAGAGTACATTAATCTTATGTTTGCAGACTCTAAGACTACTTCGAAGTCCAATCTAAGCTCCCCTAAGATTAGAGATCCCTCTCTTTGTCCATATGATCTTCTCCCAAAGATCGCATTCCTCTCCTGAAGACTTAGTAACAGAATGCGTGCAACAATCAATCTTGAACAATAGCTTGAAAAGATTGACTCCTAAGCCTTGAGCTCGTTGACAATGATGACATCCAATGAAATGGCAAGCCCAAGCATCAGTTTCAATCGATCTCTCTCAAAGGTGTATGTGTGTTGGCTCTTTTGAAAATCGATACCATTCTAAGAATCCCAGCTAGGTATTTACAGTGTAGTCGGCTGAGGATTTTTTTCTAAAATAGTTTAGGGAATCTCATCCAGATCGCTAAGATCTGGTCCAAAAATTCTTTGAGCTTTTAGGAAATCCCCTGATACTTAGCGTCGCCTCTTCTTGATAATGTAGCTCCTGGTCTTTCCAAGATTCATTGAATATCCTCATTAATCTTCTTAACCAACTTTGAGCTTAGAGTCGACTTAGTAGAATTTAGAAACACTCAATTTTAGGAAGTCTTTATCAGCAGCAAACTTGGTCAGCGCCTGAAGTCACCTTGGTCTAGAACAACTTCTTGTCATCAAGCTTGAACATCTTGAACACGTTTTGCAAAACATCATGCCACACTAAAAAGTGACAATCATCCCCTTGGCATTTTGACAAAACATACATCTAATGTAACTGGGCTTTAAGATTTTCACAATCTAAAAATACTCCCTTTTCATTATTTTCTTCATCTCTTCCTTTTCATTCTTGAGTTTTGTCACGTTTAGGCCGAGCTTGTTGTTTAGGTCTACCACATTAGACCACTTCTCATTGAGAACCTTGTAGTTTTGACTACGTATTCTTTAGTGATTTGTTCATTGAATTTCTGCTGTTTGTTCAAGACACTATCCAGCAGGTGTTCTAACTGTGACTAGAACACCTCAGCAGTAAACCGACAGAAAATAAAACTGGCACAAAAGATGTAAAACCCGGTTCGGAAACCAGCCTACTCTGGGGGGCTTCCCAAGCCCTAATGGAATTGCAAATCTTTAATGCAGAGTTTAGAGATACAAAAGATTTACGTTTACAAGACCCGTCTTGAAACGACCTATCCTCCAACACTCTTCAAGACTTGCAACCTAACCTCACCCTAGATCAGAAACTCCCTCTCGTCTTCTTGTTGTTTGGTCCGAGACTCCCTCTCGACCTCTGCTAGAACCTCTCTCGAAGTTTTGACGCTTTCTCCCTAATGCGTGGTGATAGCAAGGTGTGTGTGCAGTGGTGTGTGTTCCACGGATAGTACTGATCAGCACAGTCAATAGACTATCTCAGCGCCGTTAACTTTTCGGTGAGAAAAGCTTCAGCCGATCGTCTAACCTCCTCCTCTATGTGATGATATGCTCGTGAATTCCTTCTCCAACAATGGTACTGAAGGAGAAACCCTAGCATCGTATTTTTAGGGTACTTGGCAGGTTTCTAATTCAGTTAAGAATATCTTAACCACCAAGATACTCTATCTCCAAATATTTAGGAATATTTCCTAAATATTCTCTGACTTCCAAATCTTCTTTCTTGATAATCATCCGAATATCTTCTCTTGATAAACTTGGCTTCTTGATAATATTACTGGATATTTGATCAGTTTTCTATAATATTTGACATCAGTCGCCATGATATGTTCGATATTGAAACTCCGATATTAGGAAACGTCCAGCAGTCTGTGCCTCTCCTGAGTTCCCACTTCACGTGAATAGCTCCTTGACTTCTAGCTTGAACACTCAGAAATTGTTTTGCAAAACCCATGCCACAGAGGAAGTTTCCTGAAGAAGATGAGGACCCATGGTTGCCTGAAGAAGAGCTCCATTCAGATTATCCATGGTTGCCCCCGGAGACCATATGAATGACGAGGATGAGGACCCATGGTTGCCTGAAGAAGAGCTCCATTCAGATTATCCCTGGGAGTTAGAAGAACTGCCCAAATCAGGCCCGGTCCTTATCACCAATCCATCCGAGGAAATCACAGTCCTAACTACCGAGCCAACAGAAGTCCCGAACCTCACTGCCAAAGCGGCCGAAGAAATCAAGCCAGGCCCGGTCCTTGCGCTCGGAGCACCCGAGGAAGTCCCGGACCTCATTGCCGAACTATCCGAGAAAGACCTGGTCCTCACTGTCGGAGCACCTGAAACAGACCCAGTCCTCATGGTCGAAGTGCCCCAACTTAACCCTTCGTGTTTTATGCCGATCACAGCCACCAAAGATCATATAATCAATAATGATGAGGTGCAAGGGGAGTTAGAGGAGGAGCATGAGCCAAAAAAGCCGACAAAGGAACTCTCACTCGTCACAAGCCAAGGAAAACCGCCTGAAAACTCACTCGTTCCAAGACAACCATCCATCACTGACACAATGAAGAGGATTGGCAGAGGCGCATGCTTAATGTCGTTTACATTTAATGGCACAAAACCAGACTTCCAAACTCGCAAAGGTGCCAACTATTCAAACATGAAGAAGCGGCAAAGACATGGGCCGAAAGAATGGAAACCCGGAAGGAGTAA
The DNA here is from genome assembly GCA_033675215.1 of Rhodiola kirilowii. Lineage (NCBI taxonomy): Eukaryota > Viridiplantae > Streptophyta > Magnoliopsida > Saxifragales > Crassulaceae > Rhodiola > Rhodiola kirilowii. The sequence continues at coordinate 44,536,026 of CM066201.1, forward strand.
CAAGCGAGCACGACTCATTGGACCAGCAGCTATAGTCAATGAAGCCTCACCCTCTCGGAGCAAAAGGGCAGCCGAGAAGAAATTCGACCTCACACGCCCATGGGACCCAACCTTATGATCCAGGAATGAGGTACTGTCGAGCCAACGACGTTAAACAAAGGCACTGGTCGGGAGGTAACCCGACACCTATCTTACTTTCAGTAATTTTATTTTCTATCATTTAGTTTTTACCGTAAGTCGCTCTCACCCATTTTTTGTATAGAAGGAATGACTCCTTGTAGGAATCGGTTTTTGGAGCAAGATCAGATCAAGGCTCCAGCCAAACTCCCTCGATTATCCAGCTCGGAGGCATGTCGTTCCACGACACGACACATAAAAGGGAGTTCAGTTCTTCCCTTTTCCTTAATGTCATTTCCTTCTCTTGTATATATTTGCATGACTTTTGAACTAAGTCGTGCTGAAAGGCACGCCTTCGTTCAAAAGTGTGGGGTGAGAACCACCTTTGTACATAAACATGTTTTCTTTTTCTTTTCCTTTTCCCTTAATATTATCTTTTTGAAAATATGAACTTGAGAATGTAAAAAAGATAGACCTAAATTCATGCATTTACCTTGTGAAAATTCAACTGTTTAAAAACTTAGGATGTGACTTCTCATTTGTCCCTTTGTGGTGAGATATACAGGGGATGTGGAGTTGATAGAAAATGCCCTAGAGAGGCTTGGCAAGCACTCGAAGGATCGAATCTAACTATATGGTTTTCGAAGTCAGTGGAGGCTGCACTTCGGGTTTCAGTGAAGATTGAAGTCATCTCCACCGAGTAGCATTTATGCAAGAGGCGGGACGGGAATCAAACCGTCCTATCTCTAGTCCTAGTAGCCGGGAAAATAGATGAGCGACCCTCATCTTGACCCGTGCGAAACGGCGAGGATGAGAAAGAGCGGGAAGGTATTTCCATATGCTCGCGGGCAATGATTGGACCTCCCAAAAAGGCTGAGAAAATGGACTAGCAAGTCACAAAGAAGCAAAAAGCTCAAAGAAGCTAATCAAAGGCCAAAGGCCAAAATTGTGAAGGTTTTAACCGAAACTAAAGTGAAGAATCTCCAACTCAATATCAAAGGCCAAAGGCCGATTCACTACAGAAGCTATCCCTCGCCAAAAAGAAATCAAAGTGCTCAACTCAGTGAAACCCGAACCGAATCACGTGCTAGAGAAAGCTACAAGGAAACCATATAGTACGAGTCGATCCCGAGAATGCAGTCCAGGAGCCTAAAAAGGGCTATCTCCCGAAACATCCGAATTAATTTGCATCTCGGCGCAAAGGTACAAGTATCAAGTTTCTTCTAAGTATTTACACAGTTTAGTTTGGTAATAAGTAAGTAATGCATGAATTAGGATAAATCTAGTCCCACAGTCTCACTTTCATATTTAAAAGTTTTTACTTAGATTGTGTTCCGCCCTTAAAAAGCATTGTTCGGGACGAACAACTAAAAGTGTGGGTTGATCTGATGGACCATAAGTGTATGAATCATCAACACAGTTAAACCCACCAAATTAGACTCTTTGTCTATTTAACTTTTGCTTGTTAGTTCCGATATTTATCTACAGGGTATTTTGAAGTCTAGAGAGAATACAGGCTAAGGAGAAGTTTTAAAGCTGAAAATGAATTACGAGTCATTCCAGGTCACGACCAAATTCTGACTTTCAAGAACCTGACGTGGAATCACTCAAAACAAGTCCAACCGAAGGGCAACCAGAGTCAGACCGGAGCTGAAAGGACCGATGTCTTTTGGAAAAGATCACAAAACACACTCCACCACTCACCCTCCTCCACCTAGCCCGGCGGCTAAGCCATCATCCACTCCTCCATAGCCATGTGACCGGCGGCTTTGAGGTGGGATGACTCACCCCGATGGCTTTTGGCTTCTCCTCCCTCCATTTGACAAGTGGCTTGCTTCTCCTCCACATCCTTGCCTCTCCTTAGCCTATAAATAGAGCTCCTCCTTCCCTTTGTAATATCATCCCACAATCCACAAGTTCTTTAGAGAGATAGAGGGCTTAACTCTCTTCTCTTCACTTTCAATACACATTTTGTTCTTCATTTTGGAGCTACTTTTCCCTGTTTGGATCTTGCTTAGGAGCTCCTCTCCTCCACTTATTGTAGGTACAAAAGCCACGGCTTTCTCTTCCCTGACTTGTCCTTTACTTTCCGTATATATTGTTCTTACTTTAAAGTTATTCTCCTTTTCGGTATCCTTGTTCAAAGCCATGGTTTGCTTGTATTCCTTGACATGAATACAAGTAGCTAAAGCTTGTATTTGGTAGAGGGAGTATTTATATCATAAACCGTTCTAGACTCTATGCTTAATGCCACTTAGTGTTTCAAAACTTGTTCTATGTGCCATATACTAGGTTAGAACATTCATGGTTGAGTCGATGCTTGAAATGGCAAAGCTCTTCCATGGGGTTCGTGAACATACTCGGGTAAGTGGATGCTTGAAATGGCAAAGCTTATCTGAGGAGTTCGACCTCTTTAAAACACCATTTGGTTGATCGGGAATGATTGATCAAATGGATGCACATAAGGCTAATATACCTTGGAATGGGGTATTAGTCTAAATAGAACAAGTGCTCTATGTCTTGAAATGGACTAGACACCGTGGCAAATCGAGTGCTTGAAATGGCCTTGATACACTTTTGAACACTTAGTATGATCATTAGAGGTCAATGATGAACGATGATATGATATGAAACCCCTAAACCGAATCCTTTCCTTACAGTCCATTATCAATTGTTGTAATTTACTTTCAGTTCTCAAAGCATACTCAAACCCAACCCCAATCGCATTTAATTTATGCATAAGCTTCATTAAAGAACAACTAATCCACCAATTCCCTTGGGTTCGACCCGTACTTACCACTTGCTACCCAGTAGTGAAGTCGCGAGTAGCGGAGATATAAATTTATTTTTGCACAGAGAACGTCGCACCATAACGACAGTGCGGTGGGCTCCGTCAATTATTCATAGTCCCTTCGCTCTCTTGAAGTGTTATTCTGGTGAGGGTCAGGAAGTTGTTCGACTTATCTTTTTGCCTACTGTTGTCAGAGTCACTGTCGCTCCAATGGACGACATAGGACTTCTAGCTCCTTTAGAGAGTGTTTGCACAGTCAGCTTGAATGTGATCGAATCCTTCACACTCCCGGCATTTGTTTCTCTTGGACTTTTCACCCTTGTATTCTTGATTATTGTCACCATATCTAATTCTGTTGCAAAAGTTTCCTCCTCTTCGGTTTGGGATTTGATGTCGACTGTTGTCCTTGATCAACCCCTCGTTTTTTAATTTCTTCATGAACCTTCATAAATTCTTGTCCATAGTCAGAAGGTTGGACATGTCTTCCGCATCATCTTGATCATCAGCAGCCTCAGATTTTAGTGCAATACACTTGGCTTTCTTTTCTTGGACATCGCCTTAAAATTTCATCTCGTGCATTCTTATGGACCCTATGAGTTCATCAAGTCACATCTTTGTTACGTCATGGGCTTTCTCAATGGCTGATACTTTCATTGCAAAAGGTTGAGGCAGCAATCTCAGCACCTTCCTTATAAGCTTATCATCTTTAATAGGTCCTCCTATGGTAAGGGACTCGATGGAGAGGTCAAACAGCCATGCATTGAATTCAGTGACTATTTCATCATCTCTCATCTTCAAACTTTTGAAATTCGGAAGTGATCATCTGGTCCGTTCCTTCACGGGCAGTTTGAAATACGTGCCAAGCATCTTTAGCTACTTCACAGTTTGAGATGAGCTTATAGATAGTTTCATCCACGACTACAAACATGGGATTCATTGTCTTTGAGTTTCCGACAGCAGCATTCTCTTCATCGCCAGTCCACTTATCCTTCCCTTCCTTAAGTATTCTTCATCGTGGCATGAGTCCATTCAACATGTACAGCTGTCCGAGCCTTCTTATCAATTGACTTGAGAAACGCCTTTATCCTGGCTTTCCAGTAGCCATAGTTCAGCACCTCTAGCAGCAGAGGTTGACTTATGTTCTTTCCTTCCTTCAGATTCATCTCCAACAGGAAGTTGGATCACACTATGTATGTTGTGTTTCCCGCTATGATACTAATTGAAATTACTAGATGTGTACATAAATGATTAACAAGTGAGTTGTATAAACAATTGGTTGAACGACTTAAGTAGAACAAGTCAGAACGCAATTAAAAGTAGAAATGACAAAAACAAGCACACACGCACACATTGATACCCAGTTCGGCATTAACGAGCCTACATCTGGGGGGCTTGTCCTAAGCCCGGTGGAAACCTTTTTCTTATTATCGAGTTTTGAGTACAATGATCTTATGTTTGCAGACTCCCTCTCAAACAACCATACCCTCTAACACTCCTTTGAATTGTAATATAAGCTCCCCTTAGAATAGAGATTTCTCTATTTATCCACCGATCTTCTCTTGAAGAACGCGGTCTCTCCTTAAGACTTAGTAGAAGAATGCGTGCAACAATCAAACTCGAACCTTAGCTTGAATAGATTGACTCCTAAACTTTGAGCTTGTTTACAGTCATGACCTCCAACGGAATGGCGAGCTCAAGCAATAATTCCGGTCGATCTTTCTCACATGGGTATGTGTGTTTGCTCTCTTGAAACTGATACCATTCTAAGACCCTAGCTAGGTATTTAAAGTGCAGTCGGCTGAGAATCTTATCCTTGACCGTCAAGATCTTCTCCAAAGATTCTTCAAGCTTTTAGAAAATCCCCTAATACTTGCGCTGCCGCTTCTTGATAATTTCGCACCAGATCTTTTCAAGATTCTTGGAAGATCTTCATCAATCTACCTAACTGACTTCGAGCTTAGGGCCGACTTGGTCAAATTTAGAAACACTAGGCTTTAGGAAGTCTTTATCAGCAGCAAACTTGTTCAACGCCTGAAGTCACCTTGGTCTTGAACAACTCATTGTCAGCAAGCTGGAACATCTTGAAGACATTTCGCCAAACATCCACACTAAAACTAAAAAGTATGATCAGAAAAGAAAACATCTAAATTATTTTACTTCAAATTATGTTAATAGAAATTTTAAATAATATCAACTCGTTCTGATTTAAATATCATGTACCCCAAATAAAAATGGTAACAAAAAGTATAATAAAACTATTTGTATGTATAATTGGATTGTTATTCGGTGCAACGCAACAATTTGCTGTCAATTGTAAAATGACGACGTTTAGATTTTCAATTCATGAAGGGACACCGTTTTCGCGAAGCATAATTTAAAAAAATGTTCAAATCCAGAGGCCTTAAATTGACATATGACCTCAAGAATGCGCGCAACTTGGACTGCAATTGTATTATCCCATCGGTAACTCCATAAATGGGGGCCTCGATATCTCCCACGCGGACATATTTTGAGTGCATTCTTGATTGACTCGATCACATTCTGTGCAAGGTCAAGAGCATTACTATCTTTGTCGTTCCAAGCAACATGTGTCGCTTTCGTTTTATGATGTATGTAATCATATTTCTCTCTACAGTTTGCCAACGCACAAAACTCATTGGGCTGAACAGTTTCTTGAAGCCATTTGTTATATTTTTCGATGACTCTTTGTGAACGTTTTTCTATGATCTCCAACGTGATGTGTCCAAGGGCGTGTATTATTGTTGACCGATAACTATAAGGGGTCAAGATCTTTTTGCATACTGCTATAAAGGATGTTTTTTCGCAGACTAATTTGATCAGCGGATTCTCGGAATGAATTCTCTTACAGTTGATGCAAGCACAGAGTATGAAACTGAGCTGACTGATTAAAAGGAGTGGAGATATTGAAAAAGCCATTGTTAGGATTTCTCACTTTGTTTTGTTTTGGTGTGTCTAACTAACTAGGTGTGATGCATTCAGTGACGGACCCATGTGCAAGGCATATTGGGCCAAAGCCCAATATGTTTTGGATACAAAAGATTTTTTTATAATTTGATGGGTATTTTTAAAATTTTCAATACAAATTTTAGAATTTGCCCAAGTAAAATTTCCCAAAATTTTTTTTGCCCAACATAGACTTTAATCCTGCGTCCGTCACTGGATGCATTTATAGAATTTTGATTTCATTCTCTTCGACTAATTCAATGTTAAAATTCATTTTTAATTCAATGCATTTATAGTATTTGTAGCATTTTGAATCCCTGGGAATGCGCTTAATTATTTAATGCTAAGTTCTTAATGTGTCTAATTTTTTCCAATTATAAATTTTTCTCTATATTCAATCTCAAGTATTTAATGTAGCTGACGAAGTGAGGTTAGCCTGGTGGTAGGCACTCACTACTTGGAACCAATAGGTCCCGGATTCGAGTCACCCCGGGGTACGATTGAAACCCAATAATCCCCATTAGAAAAAAAAAAATTTAATGTAGCTTATTTAAGCCTAAATTTTGTAGTCAGCATAATTAGTCGCATTGAAATTTTGTAGAAATGTAATAAAATAATAAGTTCCGTCAAAAACTAATGAATGATCTCATTCGTTGATAACAAATTTTGAAAGGTATAGGTTGTTTTATAGATGTGAAATGTGATGCATTTGTATCATATTGATTTCATGTTTTTAAACACATTCGTAATGTATCTAATTAATTAACACTAACTTTTTTATATAACTCTTTTGTTTCAAGAATAGAATTCTTCGCTAATTTAATCCTAAATTTTTAATGTGACTAATTTAAGACTAAAAATTGTATAAAAACCATAAACTCATCTCAATTAACTTTGTTATTAAGTTAAGACTAATTTATTAGTATTGGGAAACGGATCATGTGAAAATCACCAAACTGTATAAAAACCATAAACTCATCTCAATCTTCGAATTTTAGAATCCAATGACCTAATTAATTCATAACTGAATTATTAATTAAATTCGTAATCGATGATGGATGGGTATGTTGATCAACATATAGCATAATTCACATAATATTAAATACTATTCACATCCACATTGTTCATAAGATTTCCAATAACTCACAATATTTTTGACATTATTCACATTCTTATTTTTTTGAGATTTTCTCATAATAAATCATATTTGAAAATTCGAACAAATTGGATTAATTAAGAATATTTATAATCAAATATTATTTTAATGTATTATTGTAAGTCATAAAGATAGTAAACACCTTACAAACTAATTGTGATCATCAAATCGCACCAAAATAGCATTGAAAGTAACAGGGCGATTTTTCTCTCTTAGGGTTTGGCGATTAGCGGCGATCGTCGAGGTTCTCCTGCGTCGGCCAACTGGCTGGCTTCGGTGCCCTCATGGCTACTTCTCCATCATTAAGAACGCTTCCCCCGACACCAAAACCACAGGATCCGGTTCATGCAGACGTAAGGAACAATCCTGGACGTGACGCGACGTCGACCTCTTACGCTTCTGCCGCTTCTAAACCCAGACTTGTTCCTCGCTTTCAACCAGTTGATTTGCCGACCAGGCAATACTCTATGGTTGATGGAAAACCATCAGTTCATTTATCTACGGCGGAGTTCGAGCCGGGCACAACGCTATTCCGTTACTCCTTGGTGGCGAAATTCACCATGGGACGACCTACAATCAGGAAATAAGGATGGTCTTGAAAGAAAATTGGGTGATTAAAGGTCGTGCTACAGTTAGTGATATATAGGACTCCAGACATTTGATGATCATCCTGGATTCAGAAGAGTATGCGAAAGTGGCCCTGACTTCGCCCCTGCGTAAAGTAGGCCATGCCAAGTTTCCTAAAAAACCCATACTCAAAAAGACTGAATATCCCGGGGCATCCTGGGACAATATGGCTCAGAGGATGGCTAAGCTGAAGGAATTGAATACTCCTAAGGAGAGAGGAAAAAAATACCAACTCAGGTGGTTCTTTAGTTTATTGTGAGGAGTTAGATATTGGTGGATCCTAGAGGATTTGAGGTATATAAAAAAGTCAGGCAAGGGGTGAAGAATGATGATGTTACTAAAGCCTTGGAGAAAATAGCTAATGTTGAGGAAGCCCAATCTTCTCATTCTGAAAGTAGCAAGTACTGCCCAAAACCCAGTGATCAATGATAAATAAAAACTTTCTTTGCTGGAATGCTAGAGGTATAATGAACAAGGGAACCCTTGACTACCTGAAACTTATTATGTCTCAACATATCATTGATCTCTGTGTTATCATTGAGCCTGTGTCTAGTGCAGACAACATTACCAAATTGGCCAGGAAAACGAAGTTTGAAAATTACATGCATTGTTACCCGACAAATAGTTAGATTTGAATACTTTGGAACAATAATCTGTCAGTGGAAGAGTGATGTTACTCTAACCAGCACATCATAGTGAAGTTGAATATGGTACAAGAGGATGAGACCATCCTGTGTAGTTTTGTGTATGGGTCAGTTGACATCAGTATCAGGCAACAGCTGTGGGATGAACTTTGTAATGTTGCTGCTCTTTGTGACATGCCTTGGTTGATTTGTGGTGATTTTAATACCATCGTTTCCTGGACCGAGAAAATGGGAGGGAGGAAAAGGAGAGGGAAAGCCATCAGGGACTTCAATGAGTTCATTACCCAGGTGGGAGTCTCAGATATTGGCTTCAAAGGCAGCAAGTTCACTTGGTCTAATAATAAAGAAGGTGAGTCTCAAGTTTGAGAGAGGCTGGACAGATGCCTGGCTAATGGTTTAAGTCTGGCGAGATTCCGAGGCTTGGAGATTCACTACCTTATTAGACAAAGCTCAGATCACTGTCCTCTCATGATCTGTTTCAATGGAGAAAGAAGTCCTTTTGTAAATTTCTAGGTGCCTGGACGGAGCACACGGGGTTCATGAACTTGGTGAAAGTATCTTGGGCTGAGAAAGCCCATGAAAATCCTTAAACTAATTTTGCCCAAAAACTAAAAAGGCTGAGAGGTACTCTTCGGAATTGCAATTGGGAGCAGTTTGGAGTGTAAATCGTAAGGTGAAGGAGCTGTCTATCAATGTCGAGCAACTGGAGCAGCATATCCAAGACAGGCGAGGCAACGTCGATATTGTTGAAGTTGTTAAGGCTAAGGAGGAGTTGTCTAATTTTTCAGATTTCAATACTCGATTTTGGAAGGGAAGGCTAAAAGCAAGTGGATTTTTTAAGGGGACAGAAATTCAAGTTTTTTCCATGCCTCTATCAAAGCCAGGCGCATCCACAATCGCATGGAACTTTAGTTTGAAGATGGATCGCATACGGAGGAGGTAGCCATTATTGGAAACAAAGTGGTTAGTTATTTCCAAAGCTTGTTTGGGAGCTTCCCTAGCAATTCGGAAACCAGGCCGAGTAATTTGATCCAGCCTATTATCTCAGAAGCTCAGAACAATACCCTTACTAAAATTCTTGAGGAGGAGGAAGTGAGAACAACGGTTCAGAGCATGAACCCCTCCATCTCCCCTGGCCCCTATGGTTTTACAGGTAAATTTTAATATTTTTGCTGGGAGATTATCAAAAAGGATTTGATGGAAGCTGTGAAGGGTTTCTTTGTTGGTTTGCAAATTCCCAAGCTGATATCCTGTGCTCACATTATTTTACTGCCTAAAGTGAAAAACGCCTGATCCTTTGATCAAGTCCAGCCATCAGTTTGTGCAACTTTATACATAAGATTCTGTCCAGAGTCTTAAATGATAGGGTCAAGGGACTTCTGCCCTCTTTGATCAGTAGAGAACAAGCTGGTTTTGTGGAAGGGAGGAATATTCATGAGTGTATTGGCTTGGCTCATGATTTAGTAAAGGATATAAACAACAAAACTTTTGGGGGGAATGTGCTGATTAAACTTGATATGTCCAAAGCCTATGATAGGCTCTCTTTGAGATTTTTGTTGAATATGCTTCGGGCCTTAGGCTTTTCCGAGCAATGGTGTGATCTCATCCATAGAAACATACCCAATTGTTGGTATTCTATAGCGTGGGACGGGGACTGCTATGGCCATTTTAAATTCAACAGGTGAGTGCATCAAGGGGATCCTCTTTCTCCTAGCCTTTTTATATTAGCTATGGAATACTTCAGCCAACTGCTCTATCAAGCAGTGGATAACAGAAAAATCTACCCGTACAAGCCAAAAGGTAGCAATATGGGCATTCATCATTTGCTATATGCAGATGACATGCTGATTTTTTCTAATGGGCATAAGAACTCTATACAGTAGCTGCTGGGCATTATTAATGGTTTTCATGCAGTGTCTGGGCTGATGTTGAATCCGGATAAGAGCAAGGTGTTTTTCTCTGAAGGGATTGGAGGAACCAGAAGGAAAACTATTCTGGTTATCACTAAGTTTAAAGAAGGTAAATTCCCAGTCATTTATTTGGGTGCTCCTCTTTTCTCTGGCAGAGCCAAAATCAGCTACTTCAAATACCTGGAGGATGTGGTCAAAGGCGAAATTGCTAGCTGGGCTAAGAATTTCCTCTTGTTAAGTGGAAGGGCGACACTTATCCTCTCTGTGCTATCTTCAGTCAGTATCCACACTTTGTGTATTCTGCCAGTCCCAAAGGTTGTCATAAATGGTATAGAAAGATTGATGCATAATTTTGTGTGGGACAGCGGTTCTTCCAGCAGACACCACTTGGTGAATTGGGAGTTTTTCTGCACACCAAAAGACGAAGGGGGTCTGGGGCTGCAAAGATTATCTGATGTTAAACAGTGCCTTCTTAGCAAGTTGGCATGAAAGTTCTTACAAAATCAGTCCATATGGGCCAACTATGCTTGGAGCAAATATTTACATAGATATATGGACTGCTATTAAGCCCTACATTCGCAGACTTCGGAGGGGCAGTTGTTGGGTGATCAGTAGAGGGGAAAGTAATCTATCTCACTTCTGTGAAAGGATCAATGTTCGTCTCCCAAAAGAGGCAAAAGACTTGATGATTAAAGATGTTGTCAGTCATCCTGTCTATAGACAAAAAAATTTGGGCATGTAGAAGGAGTTTTACGTGGAGTGGTGGACAACTTCCTTTTGACTCATAAGCCAGACTCTTTACTGTGGAGTGGGTGTGATTCTGGCAGTTTTAGCACCAAAGCCTGCTATGACTAGATTCGGAAATCCTTACCCAAAAGCACCCTTTTTAAACACAGTTGGCATTATTGGTTGCCACTTAAAATCAGTGCTTTTATATGGAGACTGTGGTACAGAGCTCTCCCCACTGATGACAATGTGATCAGGATTGGTCTTGACATGGTCTCCAAGTGCTGGTGCTGTAAGAACAGTAGGGTGGAGAACCTGGAGCATATTTTCATTGAAAGTGATCTGACCACTCCAATTAGGAACTATCTTGGTATCCTGTTGGTTCTTGAGCATTCCACCCCCTCTCTTCTTACTGTCTTTCAAAAACCCCCGAGTATTTAGCTATGATATCCTCTTCCATGGATAATCGTAGCTAAACTCTTCATTCGGTTGAAGGGGTGTACTTGTATCATAAAATGTTTTAGGCAATTCTTAGAGCCTCTTCTCTGTATTCAAAACTTGTTCTATGTGCCATGTTTTAGGAATGGCCTCGATTCACTTTCGAACACTTTTGCAAAAGACTAGACAGTGTGGCAAATCGAGTGCTTGGAATGGCCTTGATGCACGTTTGAATACTTAGAAGGATCACTAAGAGCCAATGATAAACAGGCTATGATACAAGGCCCCCGAAACCGAATGCTTTCCTTACATTCAAACCCCCTTGCATTTACTTTCTTAGTATAAATATCAAATGCGCTCATCTTCCGGAGGACTTGCCAATCACGCATCACCCGCTGTAAGTCTTCTCTTTTATTTTCAGTATTTACTTTTATGTCATTTACTTTTCCGCACTAAAAACCAAAAACAACCAACCAAAAACAGCACTTACTTTTCCGCACTAAAACTCAATCAACATAAAAGACGCTCCCATCCTGTACAAATCCCTCAAAGAACAACTTATCCCCCTAATTCCCTTGGGTTCGACCCCTACTTACCACTTGCTACCCAGTAGTAAGGTCACGAGTAGCGGAATATAAATTTGCTTTTGCACAGAGAACACCACACCTTAACGACAGTTTGGTGGGCTCCGTCACCCCCGTATCCAACCACCATTTTCTGGGTTTATAATCTTTCAAGTTCAGTTCAGAGATGACTGCCACCCGAAGGTCCTCGTCAAAGTAGAGTTGGCTTCCTTCTTCTTGTTTGTAGACTTGCAGTCCCTTATGCCCATCCTTGCCACAGTTGAAGTACTTGCCTGCACACTTTGGCTGCTTCTTCTTCACCCTGCCTCCCTTAGATCCAAGTCGGTTGGAGGCCTTCTTCTTCTTTGAGCTCCTACTGTTCTCCACAATGTTGGCTCTCTCCGACGAGAATCTTGCTCTTTTACTGGAGTTCCAATTGTCTTCTTCAATACGAAGACGAACCACCAGGTTATCAAGACTCATCTCCTTTTTTTCTTGTGTGAGATAGTTCTTGAAGTCCTTCAACCCTCAATGGAATTTAGTGTTTATGTTTCCTTGTTTTTTTCTTTTTCTCTAGTTTCCTGTGAGTCCCTGCGTGAGTGTCGAGGATCTCGTTTGTTTTCCGGGTCCTTTTCTATTTTGTTCAAGTTTCATTCTCCTTGCTGGATGTTGTGCCAGCTGGAGAGTTGTTTATGTGGTTAGTTTCTTCCAGGAACTCGTTTGCTTTAACCTGTTCGACGTTTTTAAGGGGCTAGAGATTATAACTATCCTCTGGCGCTTGAGGGGTTTTTTGTATTTGCCACGATCCAGGCTTTTTGAATCTTTTTCAAATAAAGATGCTGGCACCGCCCAACTTTAAAAAAAAGGTCCTTCCACCCTGGAGGGAGCTTAACGATAGCCGCGCCGACCAACTTTAAAAAAAAGGTCCTTCCACCCTGGAGGGAGCTTAACGATAGCCGCGCCGACCAGAAACTCTTTACTGATGTGCATCCTTTCTGAGACGATCTCATGGATGATTAGTTGTAGTTCTTCAGCTTGACTAACTACATGCTTTGAATCCACCATTTTGTACTCCGTGAGGCGGGTCAGAATGTAATTCTTAGTACCCGCATCCTCAATTTGGTACTTATGGTCCAAAGCCTCCCAAAGCTCCTTGGATATGGATTTGGTGTTGTACACATTGTACAATGAGTCACGCACATGCAGTTTAGTATGGAGTTGTAGCACATATAATCTTGCTCCTACCACATACTGTACTGCATGCGCATCTTCGAGTCAGTTTCCTCTTTCGATGGGGCAGTAGGAGGTGCCTCAGTCAAAAACCGTGGCAACTTGAAGGTAGTCAAGAAGAACATCATCTTCTAACGCCACATCTTGAAGTTCGATCCATGGAACTTCCCAGGCTTTTCAGACGACATCAACGATGTAGGCACGCGTGCCATGCCACCACTTGAAACCTGTGGATACATTTTTGACCAGAGCCGTCATCACAGGTAGTTGGGATAGCCCCTAGCACCGTGATGGACCATAATTATACGAATCATAAACACATTTAAACCCACTAAATTAGACTGTTTGTCTATTTAACTTTTGCTTGTTAGTTCCGATATTTATCTACTGGGTATTTTGGAGTCTAGAGAGAATACACGCTAAGGAGGAGTTTTTACGCAGAAAAGATATTACGAGTCATTCCAAGGTCAAGATCAGATGCCGACTGAAGAAATCTCAAGATCCTGACATTGAATCACTTAAAACGAATCAAACCTAAGGGCAACCAAAGTCAGTCCGGAGCTGAAATACACCGATAGTTTTGTGAAAACATCACAAAACTCACACAAACCTCCTCCTTCCCCTCCATGACCGGTGGCTTTGGAGAGAAGGTGACCAAAAGAGGAAGCCAACCCTCCATGGCAACCTACAACCGGCGGCTCCTCCCCTCCACACCAAAGTCGCCGACGGCTTTTGCTTCCCCCCCATGTGGCTTCATCTCCTTCATCTCCCTCTCCTCTTGTGACAAGTGTCATCATCTCCTCCATCCTACATGGCTATAAATAGAGCCTCTCCCCTTCACTTGTAATCATCCTCAAATTCACAAAACACTTATCTCTCTAGAAAGTTGGCACTTCTGTAAGCTTTGGTTTGAAATCTATAATACTCCTGTTGGTTCTTGAGTATTCTAGTAGTTTTTGAGAATACTCCTGTTGGTTCTTGAGTATTCTCCTTTACTTACTGTCTTTCAAAAACCCTCGAGTACTTAGCTATGGTATCCACCTCTATGGATATTCGTAGCTAAACTCTTCATTCGGTTGAAGGGGTGTACTTGTATCATAAAATGTTTTAGGCAATTCTTAGAGCCTCTTCTCTGTATTCAAAACTTGTTCTATGTGCCATATATTAGGTTAGAACTTCCAAGATTGAGTGGATGCTTGGAATGGCAAAGCTCTTCCGTGGGGTTCGTAAACATACTCGGATAAGTGGATGCTTGGAATGGCAAAGCTTATCTGAGGAGTTTGACCTTTCTAAAACACCATTTGGTTGTTCGGGAATGACTGACCAAATGGATGCACACAGGCTAATATACCTTGGAATGGGGTATTAGTCTAAGTAGAACAAGTGCTCTACGTTTTTTACAAAAGTCTAGACAGTGTGTGCAAATCGAGTGCTTGGAATGGCCTTGATACACTTTCGAACACTTTTGCAAAAGACTAGACAGTGTGCCAAATCGAGTGCTTGGAATGGCCTTGATGCACGTTTGAATACTTTGAAGGATCACTAAGAGCCAATGATAAACGGGCTATGATACAAGGCCCCCGAAACCGAATGCTTTCCTTAGATTCAAACACACCTGCATTTACTTTCTTAGTATAAACTGCTCTATCAACCGCTCACCTTCCGGAGGACTTGCCAATCACGCATCACCCGTTGTAAGTCTTCTCTTTTATTTTCAGTATTTAATTTTATGTCATTTACTTTTCCGCACTAAAAACCAAAAAACAACCAACCAATCACTTACTTTTCCGCACTAAAACCTCAATCAACCTAAAACACGCTCCCTCGCTGTACAATTCCCTCAAAGAACAACTTATCCCCCTAATTCCCTTGGGTTCGACCCCTACTTACCACTTGCTACCCAGTAGGAAGGTTACGAGTAGCGGAATATAAATTTGCTTTTGCACAAAGAACACCGCACCTTAACGACAGTGCGGTGGGCTCCGTCAAAACTGGCGCTGTTGCCGGGGAATTAGCCGTCGGATTAGCTGTTCTTTCCTTTCTCTCTCGATTCTTGAAATCACCTCTACACAACCTTGTCTCGCGAAGAAAGCCACCATGACTACCAGGATGACGACGAGATAAACCTGTTCGATCGAAATGATGAGGTACAACTTCCATTTGTCGATGATCCGGAACAAATCATGCGAAACCGAAGAGCTCGAGATAGGGAGGCCGCCCGAAGAAACCAAGAACCACCCGAGGACCAAAATGCAGCTGGTCCTGTACAACCCCCTAGATATCCCCACCCCCTCAACCTCGACAAGTGCCTTGGCAAGAACCTGTCTTCGACGACTACTATGGGAACAACAACTACCACGCACCTACGATGAGAGAGCTGAATGCCCCAGATTTTGAAACGCAACCATGGTGCATCTACGAGGGCCCTGAACTGGAATACATTACCATCAACGCCTCAGTGGCTCATAGCTTGCCCAAGTTCTCAGGAGCTCATGGAGAATCTGCGACAACTCATCTCCAACGCTTACACGGCATTTGCCAAAATCTAAAACCCAATCGAGTGATTATAGACGACTTCAAGTTGAAGGCGTTCTATTTTTCCCTCATTGACGCGGCAAACGACTGGTTCCTTTCATTGCCTTCCGGTAGCATCAGAACATGGGCTCAGATGCAAAGGAAGTTCCTGGACAAATACTACCCAGCGACAAAAGCAATGCAAGTAAGAAGGGAACTGCTGGACATAAGGCAGTGACCTAATGAAACTATGTACGACTACCTGGAGAAATTCAACCACCTGGAAAGAAGCTGCTGCACTCACGGACTACCCGAGAAGCTCATCGTCGAGTACCTAATTAATGGACTAACAGATTTAAATAAAACGCTCCTGGACGCCTCAGCTGGAGGATCCATGATGAATCTATCATTAAGTGGCATAAGGGATCTCATCACCAACGTTGCTGAAAACGCTCAGTTTAGAGAGAAGACTACTCGTCAAGATGAATTCTTCCGAACAAAAAACGTATCACAAGACGAGACATCAGTAAACTCCATGCCAGAGAGATGAGACAAATGAAGGAAATGATGATGCAATTCCTACGAATGCAGACAGTTCAAGTAAGACCTTGCGAGTTTTGTGGCTCTACGGACCACAAGACTGATGCATGCCCAACTTTGATCGAAGTCAACCCGATGGGCCAATACCAAGCAAGCTCGAGCAATCATCAAGGACCAAACAAGTCACTTGAGGACATGATGATACAATTGTCAGGTACTGTGCAACAGCTGAATACTACTATACATCAAAACCAAGCCGAAACAAAGGGAGAATTATCAGACTTGAAGAAGCACATCTCCCAACTCGCTGCCTCAGTGTCCGCACTCACTAATGAGCCCAGCAGACTCCTTTCGCAAACCATTCAAAACTCGCAGGAAAATGTGAATGTCGTGACTCTTAGGAGTGGAAACGCTTATCGGCAAACCTATAGAGCAAGAGGAGGACAAAGACCCAAGGTTGCTCGGAGAAGAGCAAATGAGGCCCGAGTCTCTCGAAACTCTAGAGGAAGACGCGGCCGATAAAGACGACGACATGTTTGAGGAAGAGCGAGACTGATGGACCAAAATTATACGAATCAAAAACACAGTAAAACCCACCAAACTAGACTGTTGGTCTATTTAACTTCTACTTGTTAGTCCCGATTTATTTCTACAGGGTATTTTGGCTCTTAGAGAGAAAACACGCTAAGGAGAGGATTTTACGCTGAAAAGATGATAAGAGTCAATCCAAGGTCAAGATCAGACGCTGAACGAAGAAATATCAAGATCCTGACGTTGAATTACTCAAATCAAAATCCAACCGAGGAACAATCAAAGTCAGACCGGAGCAGAATTGAACAATCAAGTGACCGCCGGCTATGTGTGAAATGATGAGTCATGGGTGGTAAAACCCCTCCTCCTCCATGGGATGACCGGTGGCTATTTGGAGGAGGTTACCAAAGGAGGAAAACCTCCTCCATTTCTCACCTAGTACCGGCGGCTTTCCTCCACACCATGAGGTGGTGACATGTGGAGCTCCTCCCCTCCACACCTTCCTCCTCCCTTCTCCTCCCTTGATGTAAAACCACATGGAGCCATCTCCACCCTCCATTCTCCTCCCCTTGTAGCTATAAAAGGAGCTCATCCCCTCCTCATTTGTAACACACACACAATCACAACTTCTCTCTCTAGAAAACTTGGTACTTTTGTAAGTTTTGGATCGAAGTAATAATACTGCAATATTTGGCTATGAAGTCTTCTTCCATGGATAGGCGTAGCTAAACTCCTCATTCGGTTGAAGGTACTTTCTTGTATTATATAATGTTTTAATTTCTTTTAGTTTCATTTCTCTGTATTCAAAACTTGTTCTATGTGCCATATATCAAGTCAGAATCTCCAAGGTTGAGTGAACCATTTGTAACTGGACCAAAGGGACCAAATGGGCAAGCTCTTCCGTGGGGGTTCGTGATCATACTCGGGTAAGTGGACCATTTGTAACTGGATCAAAGGGACCAAATGCGCAAGCTTATCCGAGGAGTTCGGCTTATCTTTAAAAACCATTTGGAAACTGGACCAAAGAATTCAAATGGATGCACAAAAGGCTAAGATACTTTGAAAGGAGGAATTAGTCTGAAGTAGAACAAGTGTTGCTTTAAACGATGTTGCAAGTCTTGCGCTACGAAAGGGCCTCGATTCATCTTTGAATACTTAGAAAGGTTACTAGCGGTTATTAATAAACATATTATAATACAAGGTACCTGAAACCGAATACTTTTCCTTGAATTACAAAAAAACCCCTGTATTTACTTTTATAAACTGCTCGATCAACTACAACCATCAACCACTCATCTACCGGAGGAATCGCACTCACGCATCACCCACTGTAAGTCTTCTTCCCTTAACTCTTTTACTTTCAGTCATTTATTTTCAGTATTTATTTTCTGTAATTTACTTTTCCGCACTCAAAAACCAAAAAAACCAAAAACAGTAGATTAGTCAATCACGCTAAAATATCAATCAACCTAAAACACGCTCCCTCGCTGTACAAATCCCCCAAAGAACAACGCATCCCCCGTATTCCCTTGGGTTCGACCCCTACTTACCACTTACTACCCAGTAGTGTAGTCGCGAGTAGCGGAAAACATAAATTTATTTGTACAGAGAACATTGCACCTTAACGACAGTGCAGTGGGCTCCGTCAAATTGGCGCCGTTGCCGGGGAATTAGCCGTCGGATACGTTGTTCTTACTTTCCCCCCCTATTTCTTTATGACGCTACCCACTACATAATTCACTATGTCTTCCTACCACGAAAGCGAACCTTGGGAAGTTGGGGGCAGCAACCTTATGTTTGAAATGCTTAGCTGTCTCCCCAAATTCAGAGGTACCATTGAAGAGGACTCTGCAACACATTGCCAACAGTTTCACCACTTCTGCCGCCACAAGAAACCTGAGAAGGAGACGCTAGAGGAGTTTAAGCTGAAATGCTTCAAACTTTCTCTAACTGACTCGGCAATAGAGTGGTATTACTCATGTACAGTGTATGAAAGCTGTTATGAAACTCTTTGAACCAAATTCCTAAAAGAGTTTCCCCGGCCAAATTATCTCACCGCTCCCTGTCCAAGAGCCCAACCATCTTTCGAACTTGAAATCCGCAAGAAGATCAACAACCTAAAGCAATCCCGGGACAAAACTTTGGACGAGTACATATGGTACTTCGATTCCCTTGTAACGAGTTGCCCGCACCATGGATTCACGGAGTCTGATCTTCTCCAAAGGTTTCTCGATGGAATGATGCCACTTGAGCGGAAAAGACTTAACGATGCAACGGGAGGCTCGATCATGAAACCATTCGCGTTTCAAACCTGGCGACTCATAGACGATTTGGCAGAAAGCACAAAACAAGGGCCGATGCACCAAACTGATAATACAGCGCCGACAGAGGATGAGGACTCACAAATAACCGAAGAAGAACCGGCCAGGACAGGCCCGGTCCTCACTGTCGAAGCACCCAACACGAGCCCGTGCATCATCAACAATCTACCCGAGGAAGTCCCGGACTTCACTGCCAAAGCACCCGAAACATGCCCAATCCTCACTATCGAAACACCTAAGGCAGGCCGGGTCCTCATTATCAAACTGTCCAAGAAAGACCTGGCCCTTATGGTGGAAGTTCCCCAACTCTTCCCCTCGGTGTGTATGCAAATCACAACTACCAAAGATGTTGTGACCTATGCTGAGGTACAAGGGAAGTTGGAGACAAATCAAGGGCAAGAAAAACCATCGATGGAGCTCTCACTCACCACGACTCAACAAGGCGGCCCTGAAAACTCGCTCGTTCTAAGACGACCATTCGTCACTGCCACAAGGAAGAGGCTCCATATGGAGACATGCTTAAGGTCACCGATGCTTCATGGCACAATACTGAATTTCCAGAATTGCAAAAGTGCCACCCATTCAAACATGAAGATACGACCAAGACATGGCCCGGTGGAATGGAAGCCCGGATGGAGAAACAAGAGAGCACGGTTCGATGGACTAGAAGCTATGGTCAAGGAAGCCTCACCTTTTCGGGGCTATGACAAGAAGAACCTGCCGAACCAATGGAAACCCAAACCGAGCCCATCACTCCACAAGTTCTTTGAGCGGGATAAAAGAGCTACCAATAAGAAGTTTGACCTGAGCCACCCATGGGATCCCAACCAGTGATCCAGAAACGAGGTACTGTCGAGCCAACAACGTTAAACAAGTGCACCGGTCGGGAGGTAACCCGACACTATCTTACTTTCTGTCTTTTAGTTTTTATCAATAAGTCGCTCTCTCCCACTTGGTGCATAGAATGATATGATTATTTAGGAATTGGTTTTTGGAGCACGATCGGATCAGCCAGGCAGCTTCCGTGAATTTACTGGGCCTGCGCTGAGAGTTCTAGGCCCCAGCCGAACTCCCTCAATTATCCAGCCTCATGCCATGTCATTCGACACAATAAGGGAGTTATGTTCTTCCCTTTTCCTTAAGTCATTTCCTTGTCGTATAATATCTGCTTGCATGGCTTTTGAACTAAGTAGTGCTGAAAGGCACGACTTCGTTCAAAAGTGTGGGGTGAGAACCGCATGTGTACATAAATAAACAACATGTTTTTTCTTTTTTAGTGTATCTTTTTGAAAGTATGAACTTAAGAATGTGAAAAAGATAGACCGAAATTCATGCATTTACCTTGTGAAAATTCAACTGTCTAAAAACTTAGAACATAACTTCTCATTTGTCCCATTGTGCTGAGATAAACTAGGGATTTGGAGTTGATAGAAATGCCCTAGAGAGGCTTGGCAAGCAATCGAAGGATCGAATCAAACTATATGGTTTTCGAAGTCAGTGGAGGCTGCACTTCGGGTTTCAGTGAAGATTGAAGTCATCTCCGCCATGCAGTGTTTATGCATAAAAAATGAAGAAGGCGAGGACGGGAATCAGACTGTCCTCTCTCTAGACAAAGTAGCCGGGAAAATAAATGAGCGACCCTCATTTTGACTCGCGCGAAACGGCAAAGATGAGAGGAGCGGGGAGGTATTTCCATAGGCTTGCGGGCGATGATTGGACCTCCCAAAAAAGGCTTGAGAAAATGGACTAGCAAGTCACAAAGACGCAAAAAGCTCGAAGAAGCAAATCAAGAGGCCAAAGGCCCAAAATTGTGAAGGTTTTAACCGAACAAAAAGTGAACTACTCAAAGAGTCAAATCAAAGGCCAAAGGCCGATTCACTACAAAAAGCAGTCCCTCGCCAAAAGAAAAATCAAAGTACTCAAACCAGTGAAACCCGAACCGAATCACGTGCTAGAGAAAGCTACAAGGAAACCATATAGTGCGAGACAGTCCCGAGGTTGCAGTCGAGAAGCCTAAAAAGGGCTATCTCCCGAGACATCCAGAATAATTTGCATCTCGGCACGGAGGTACAAGTATCAAGTTTCTTCTATTTATTTATACAGTTCAATTTGGTAATAAGTAAGCAATGCATGAATTAGGATAAATCGAGTCCCACAGTCTAATTTTCATATTTTAAAACCAAACTTAGAGTGCCGCCCGTTAATAGCATTGTTCGGGACGAACAACTAAAAGTGTGGGGTGATCTGATGGACCAAAATTATACGAATCAAAAACACAGTAAAACCCACCAAATTAGACTGTTGGTCTATTTAACTTCTACTTGTTAGTCCCGATTTATTTCTACAGGGTATTTATACGAAATAAATCGGGTTTGGTGCGTCAAAATACCCTGTAGAAATAAATCGGACTAACAAGCAGAAGTTAAATAGACCAACAGTCTAATTTGGTGGGTTTTACTGTGTTTTTGATTCGTATAATTTTGGTCCATCAGATCACCCCACACTTTCAGTTGTTCGTCCCGAACAATGCTATTAAAGGGCGGCACTCTAAGTTGGGTTTTAAAATATGAAAATTAGACTGTGGGACTCGATTTATCCTAATTCATGCATTGCCTACTTATTACCAAATTGAACTGCGTAAATAAATAGAAGTAACTTGATACGTGTACCTCCGTGCCGAGATGCAAATTATTCTGGATGTTTCGGGAGATAGCCCTTTTTAGGCTCCTGGACTGCAACCTCGGGATCGTCTCTTACTATATGGTTTCCTTGTAGCTTTCTCTAGCACGTGATTTGGTTCGGGTTTCACTGGTTTGAGTACTTTGATTTTCTTTTGGCGAGGGACTGCTTTTTGTAGTAAATTGGCCTTTGGCCTTTGATTTGACTCTTTGAGTACTTCACTTTTTGTTCGGTTAAAACCTTCACAATTTTGGGCCTTTGGCCTCTTGATTTGCTTCTTTGAGCTTTTCGCCTTTTTTTGGCTTTGCTAGTCCATTTTCTCAAGCCTTTTTGGGAGGTCCAATCATCGCCCGCAAGCCTATGGAAATACCTCCCCGCTCTTCTCGTTTTTGCCGTTTTCGCGCGGGTCAAGGTGAGGGTCGCTCATCTATTTTCTCGGCTACTTTGACTGTCGTTTTGCGCGGGTCAAGATGAGGGTCGCTCATCTATTTTCTCGGCTACTTTGACCGGAGATAGGACGGTCTGATTCCCGTCCTCGCCTTTTGCATAAACACTGCATGGTGGAGATGACTTCAATCTTCACTGAAACCCGAAGTGCAGCCTCCACTGACTTCGAAAACCATATAGTTTGATTCGATCCTTTGATTGCTTGCCAAGCCTCTCTAGGGCATTTCTATCAACTCCACATCCCTAGTTTATCTCAGCACAAAGGGACAAATGAGAAGTTACGTTCTAAGTTTTTAGACAGTTGAATTTTCACAAGGTAAATGCATGAGTTTCGGTCTATCTTTTTCACAGTCTTAAGTTCATACTTTCAAAAAGATACACTAAAAAAGAAAAAACATGTTGTTTATTTATGTACACATGCGGTTCTCACCCCACACTTTCGAACGAAGTCGTGCCTTTCAGCACTACTTAGTTCAAAAGCCATGCAAGCAGATGTTATACGAGAAGGAAATGACTTAAGGAAAGGTAAGATCAGAACTCCCTTATTGTGTCGAATGGCATGAGGCTGGATAATCGAGGGAGTTTGGCTGGGGCCTTGAACTCTCAGCGCAGGCCCGGTTGTTCACGGAAGCTGCCTGGCTGATCCGATCGTGCTCCAAAAACCAATTCCTAAATAGTCAAATCATTCTATGCACCAAGTGGGTGAGAGCGACTTATTGATGAAAACTAAAAGACAGAAATAAAAAGACAGAAAATTAAAGTGCGGAAAGTAAGATAGTGTCGGGTTACCTCCCGACCAGTGCACATGTTTAATGTCGTTGGCTCGACAGTACCTTATTCCTAGATCACTGGTTGGAGTCCCATGGGTGGCTTAGGTCGAATTTCGCCACTGTTCCTGTGTTGACTTTTGCCTTGCCTTTTCCCGATTTCTTATGAGCAGATGTGCTTGGATCCAGTTCCCCTTGTTCTGATGGTGTCTCCTTCCAACGTCTCTGAGAAGGTGAGGGACCTTTGACCACTAGCCTCTTGAACTGGGTTTTCTGGTGTTCAGGGCTGCCTTGTCCAGTCATGGCGAAAGCATGCTCCATCGAGGAGTCGTTTTGCTCAGGCCCTTTTCCCATCCTCCTTTCAGCCTCTTCATTGATCACATAGTTTTCAGCGATTTGTCTATTGATCGAGGGGAAAAGTCGGGAAGCTTGCATCTTAAGGCTCGGTTCTGCCTCGTCGTGTCTGTTTGCAAGGAACTGGTCGTAGATTGTCTCGGCTGCTTGGGTGATGATAGCTATGTATGGCTTTGGCAGCATGTCGGTGGTATTCTGGACTTCTTCCATTGCTGACACTTCGTCGTTACTCCCGACACTTTCTATATCCCAGTCTTCTGATGGCTCGGGAGTTTCTTCTGATGGCTCGGGAGTCTCTTCTATTTCTATCTGCATTTCTCCGTCAGCCTCGGGTATTCGTCTTGTGGCTGCGGCCAGATCATTTATGAGGTACCACATGTCTGCTATGGAATAGTTCCTAGCCGATCTCCTCATTGCCTCGTCAATCCTTGCTAGATCAGCGGCCGTCATCCCACGAAGAAATTTTTGAAGCAAAATTTTCTTCGTGAATCCATGGTGCGGGTAGTTTGAGACGATGGTGTCAAAGCTCGTGTAGTATTTGTCCAAAGTCTCATCCCGGGTTCGTTGCAGGCACATGATCTTCTCACGGGTTTTTTGGCGTAAGGATGTAGGGGAGAATTCTTTCAGAAATGGAACGCAGAGGTCCACAAAATGTGCTGCACTGCTAGCGGTTGACGTGTATTACCAGATCGTTGCAAAATCCGTTAGAGAGAATTTGAAGCATTTAAGCTTAAATTCTTCTTACATTATATTCGCAGGTTTTATGAGGTGGCAGACGTGGTGAAAGTTTTGGCAGTGTTGTACTGGGTCTTCTCCATCCGTACCTCCGAACAGTGGCAGATGTCGTGTTGTCCATGCATATGAAGGGGGTTGCGTCATGAGGACATGGGAGGGAAAGAACAACTATTCCGATGGCTAATTCCCCGGCAACGGCGCCAATTTGACGGGGCCCGCTGCACTGTCGTTAAGGTGCAATGTTCTCTGTACAAATAAATTTATATTTTCCGCTACTCGTGACTACACTACTGGGTAGTAAGTGGTAAGTAGGGGTCGAACCCAAGGGAATTAGGGGAATATGTTGTTCTTTAAGGGATTTGTACAGCGAGGGAGCGTGTTTTAGGTTGATTGAGATTTTAGCGCGATTGACTAAGCTACTGTTTTTGGTTTTTTTGGTTTTTTGAGTGCGGAAAAGTAAATTACAGAAAATAAGTACTGAAAATAAAAGAGTTAAGGGAAGAAGACTTACAGTGGGTGATGCGTGATTGCGATTCCTCCGGTAGATGAGCGGTTGATGGTTGAGCAGTTTATAAAAGTAAATACAGGGGGTTTTTTGTAATTCAAGGAAAACATTCGGTTTCTGGGGCCTGGTATCATAGCCTATTTATCATTGTCTCTTAGTGATCCTTCTAAGTATTCAAACGTGCATCAAGGCCATTCCAAGCACTCGATTTGCCACACTGTCTAGTCTTTTGCAAAAGCGTTCGATAGTGAATCGAGGCCATTCCAAGCACTCAACTTGCAACACCGTCTAAACTTTTGCAAAGGACGTAGAGCCCTTGTTCTATTTAGACTAATACCCCATTCCAAGGTATATTAGCCTGTGTGCATCCATTTGGTCAGTCATTCCCGAGCAACCAAATGGTGTTTGAGAGAGGTCAAACTCCTCAGATAAGCTTTGCCATTCCAAGCATCCACTTACCCGATTATGTTTACGAATCCCCACGGAAGAGCTTTTGCTTGTCAAGCACTCAACCTTGGAAGATTCTAACCTAATATATGGCACATAGAATAACTTTTGAATACAGAGAAAAAGCTCTAAGAATTGCCTAAAACATTTTATGATACCACTACACCCCTTTAACCGAATAAAGAGTTTAGCTACGATTATCCATGGAAGAGGATATCATAACTAAATACTCGGGGGTTTTTGAAAACAGTAAGAGGGAAAGGGGTGGAATACTCAAGAACCAACAGGAGTATTCTCTAAAGTATAATACTCAAGAACAAACAGGAGTATTATTTCCAAAGCGTATAATACTCAAGAACAAACAGGAGTATTATTTCCAAAACCAAACCAAATTTACAAAGTAACCAAAACTTAGAGAGATAAGTGACTTTACAATTTTGTGGATGATGAAATGAGGAGGAGGAGCTCCATATTTATAGCGAAAAGGGGAGGAGATGGGTGGTGGAGACGGGTGGCATGTGTTTTTGATCCAAGGGAGGAGAAGGGAGGAGGAGGAGGAGATGACATGTGGAGGAGCCAAAAAGCCGCCGGTCATGGAGAGCTTGAGCCGCCGGTTGCCGGTGGCAAGGGGAGGAGAAGGGTGGCTTTGGCCACCTCCAAGCAAGGTGGCCGGTCATCTTGGTCCATGGATGAGTTTTGACAGTTTTGTGCAGTCTTTTCACAAAACTATCAATCCAGTTTCGCTCCGTCTGACTTTGATTGTTCCTCGGTTGAATTTAATTTGAGTAATTCCTACGTCAGGATCTTGATATTTCTTCGTTCAGCGTCTGATCTTGACCTTGGATTGACTCTTATCATCTTTTCAGCGTAAAATCCTCTCCTTAGCGTGTTTTCTCTCTAAGCGTCAAAATACCCTGTAGAAATAAATCGGGACTAACAAGCAGAAGTTAAATAGACCAACAGTCTAATTTGGTGGGTTTAACTGTGTTTTTGATTCGTATAATTTTGATCCATCAAGGGCACATAACCGAATCATTTCCAGACGAGCATCTCTATGTAGTCTCAACTAAGGTGCCATGGTACGCCTCAATCGTCAACTACCTTGTAGGAGGTACATTTCCTCCTTTTACTAAAGCACAATGCATGAAACTTAGGCATGATGCTAGACACTACTTATGGGATGATCCTTATTTATGGAAAATAGGAGCAGATCAAATACTTAGGGGATGCATCCCAGATAATGAAATAACTTCTGTCGTTAGCTTCTGCCATGAGTTTGCATGTGGAGGACACTTCGGACCTAGGAAAACCGCTAGAAAAATCCTAGATAGCGGTTTTTTCTGGCCAAGTCTATTCAGAGATGCCTATGAAAAGTGTAAAAAGTGTGATAGGTGTCAAAGAGTAGGAAATATGACAGCTAGAAATGAGATGCCTCAAGTGCCCATATTAGTCAACGATGTTTTCGACATTTGGGGCCTTGATTTCATGGGGCCATTCCCAGTTTCATGCGGGTATACTTACATTCTTGTCGATGTAGATTATGTGTCAAAATGGGTAGAGGCTAAGGCCACAAGGTGCGACGATGCAAAAACTGTCATAGAATTTTTGTGCACTAACCTGTTTTGTAGGTACGGGGTACCCAAGGCCATAATCAGCGACCATGGAACTCATTTCTGCAACCGCATGATGGCTTCCACGTTAAAGCGCTACCATGTCCACCACCGAACATCCACGGCATACCATCCCCAAACCAACGGTCAAGTGGAGATCTCCAACCGTGAAATCAAAGGCATTCTGGAAAAGATGGTGAAACTAGGTAGGAAAGATTGGAGTCAGAGGCTAGACGAAGCTCTTTGGGCTTATCGAACGGCATACAAGACGCCAATTGGAACCTCCCCCTTTCAGCTTGTTTATGGGAAGACATGCCACCTTCCGGTGGAATTAGAACATAAAGCCTATTGGGCGCTCAAGCATTGCAATCCAGATTTAAAAGCTGCAGGACTGGATAGGAAGCTTAATCTGTGTGAGCTTGAGGAATTGCGGCTTGAGGCCTATGAAGGGCAAACGGACTACAAAGCGCGGACCAAATTATATCATGACAAATTCATCATCCGATGCTCATTTGAGAAAGGACAACAAGTGCTGGTCTTCTCCTCGCGACTGAAATTAATGCCCGGGAAGCTTAAATCTAGATGGACCGGCCCTTTCACTATAACTGAGGTATTCAACCATGGGGCAGTTGAGTTGGAAAGCCCGGACGATGGGAGAAGATTCACGGTAAATGGATAGCGAGTCAAACATTACCATAGCGAGATCAACTTGATAACACAGAATTATGACCTGAGCCACCCATGGGATCCAAACCAGTGATCCAGGAATAAGGTACTGTCGAGCTAACGACGTTAAACAAATGCACTGGTCGGGAGGTAACCCGACACCTATGTTACTTTCAGTCTTTTATTTTTCTGTCATTTAGTTTTTACCAATAAGTCGCTCTCACCCACTTGGTGCATAGAAGAAATGACTATTCAGGAATCGGACTTGGGTGCAACATCAAGCCAACCAGGCCTACGTCAAGATTTCAAGGCCCCAGCCGAACTCCCTCGATTATCCAACCTCGAGCCATGTCATTCGACACTCTAAAGGGAGTTCTGTTCTTCCCTTTTCCTTAATGTCATTTCCTTCTCATATAATATCTGCTTGCATGGCTTTTGAACTAAGTCTTGCTGAAAGGCACGCCTTCGATCAAAAGTGTGGGGTGAGAACCACCTGTGTACATAACATGTTTTTATTTTTCCTTTTTCTTTAATATTATCTTTTTGAAAATATGAACTTGAGAATGTGAAAAAGATAGATCTAAAATTCATGCATTTACCTTGTGAAAATTCAACTGTCTAAAAACTTAGAACGTAACTTCTCATTAGTCCCTTTGTGCTGATATAAACTAGGGATGTGGAGTTGACATAAACTGCCCTAGAGAGGCTTGGCAAGCAATCGAAGGATCGAATCTAACTATATGGTTTTCGAAGTCAGTGGAGGCTGCACTTCGGGTTTCAGTGAAGATTGAAGTCATCTCCGCCATGCAGTGTTTATGCAAAAAGAAAAAAAGGCGAGGACGGGAATCAGACCGTCCTATCTCTAGTCAAAGTAGCCGAGAAAAGAGATGAGCGACCCTCATCTTGACCCGTGCGAAACGGCAAGGATGAGAGGAGCGGGGAGGTATTTCCATATGCTCGCGGACAATGATTGGACCTCCCAAAAAGGCTTGAGAAAATGGACTAGCAAGCCACAAAAAGTCAAAAGCTCAAAGAAGCAAATCAAGAGGCCAAAGGCCCAAAATTGTGAAGGTTTTAACCGAACAAAAAGTGAAGTACTCAAAGAGTCAAATCAAAGGCCAAAGGCCGATTCACTACAAAAGCTGTCCCTCGTCAAAAGAAAATCAAAGACCAAACCATTGAAACCTGAACCGAGTCACGTGCTAGAGAAAGCTACAAGAAAACCATATAGTGCGAGACGGTCCCGAGGTTGCAGTCCAGGAGCCTAAAAAGGGCTATCTCTCGAAACATCCAAAATAATTTGCATCTCAGCACGAAGGTACACGTATCAAGTTTCTTCTAAGTATTTACATCTCAGCACGAAGGTACAATAACAGAAGCGCTCAAGGATCCAGAATGGGTCAATGCCATGCAAGAAGAGCTCCATCAGTTCGAAAGGAACAAGGTATGGCGATTAGTTATTAGACCAAAGGACAAGAATGTGATCGGGACAAAGTGGGTCTTTAGAAACAAGATGGACGACAAGAGAGTTGTTGTGAGAAACAAAGCCTGCCTGGTAGTCAAAGGGTACAACCAACAAGAGGGGATGGGCTATGATGAGACATTTGCCCCAGTTGCAAGGTTAGAAGCAGTCAGACTATTAATTGCTTATTTTACTTACCATGGCTTCACTCTACAGCAGATGGATGTGAAAACGGCCTTCTTGAACGGAGTTCTGAAAGAGGAGGTACATGTGAGCCAGACACCAAGGTTTGAGGATTACACTCACCTTGATTATGTCCATATCCTGGACAAGGCACACTATATGGGTTTAAGTAAGCACCTCGCGCTCGGTATGAGAGACTGTCACAATTTCTACTTTCCCACGGATATGGCAGAGGAGAGGTGGACAAGACTCTCTTTCTTTTGAAGGAAGGGAAGGCCACTCTAGTGGTTCTGGTTTAAGGCAGATCCCAAAGAAACCCACGTGAAAGCTGTGAAGAGAATACTGAGATATCTGAAGGGAACAGATGACTTGTGTTTGTTCTATCCGAGGGGAGGAGACTTACGCCTGGTGGCCTACACTGATGCAGATTATGCGGGCTGCAAGACAGACAGGAAGCCCACGTCAGGGATGGCTCAGTATCTTGGACCGTGTCTCATCTCTTGGGCTTCAAAGAAGCAGTCCTCTATTGCACTTTCTACCGCTGAGGTGGAATACATTGCTGCTGCTGCTGCTTGCTGTGCGCAGCTACTATGGCTCAGGCAACAGCTAAGTGACTATGGTGTTATTATTAATTGTGCTAAAATTCTGTGTGATAACACTAGTGCTATTAACATCTCTAAGAATCTTGTGCAGTTTTCACGCACTAAGCATATAGAGATTAGATATCACTTTCTGCGAGACGATGTAGAGAAGAGAACAATCGAAATGGAATACTGCAGAACTGAGGAGCAGATAGCGGACATATTCACAAAGGCATTGCACAGGGGAACCCTACGAGAAGCTGAGGCTTGAACTATGTATGGATTCACTTTCTTAGAGCTGTGCTCATATGTTGCTCCCTCAGTGATTGGCTAGACTAGATGCATGCAAGTCATGTCTGATGGAAAATTTAATATGGATATTCTATGCTAGTGAAAATTAAGTTGTGTTCACATTGTATCCATGCATGCTAGCTATGTGATTGATGACTGCATTAGGGATTGAAAAACATGAAATTCTAAATTCTTTCTGCCCAAAAGAGACCTCCATAGTTGATCCCACGTTATAAGCCCAGGAGGTACTCTAGACCAACCCTAGCCTATCTTCATGTGGAGTGCTCCTATGAGCCCGTTGATGTGTTGTTCTAGTTTCCTGGAGTTATTCCACATGAAGTATGAAACTGATAAAAATATGCTTGGATGATTTTACTTGTTTCTGCTTGATTGTGTGTGGTGTTATTTGTACCATTTGGGTAAAGTTAGCACACCATACCAAAAACCTTGTGTACCCATGAGACAAGTCAGATTGAGTTATCACTTTGGAAGGTTCAACTTTGGCTGGAAAGTAATCTCTGTGACAGTTGTGGAGTTAAGGAGATCTGTGACATGCAGATGGATGATGGCTAATGAGGATCGGCCAAGAGAATGGAGTGGCATATAATTCCTTGTCAAGAATGATGATAACTTGAGTTTTGCCCTCAGAATGGACGGGGAAGGCTATCTTTGAGCTAATGAACAGTTCAGAAGTTGAAGGAAAGTGATGACAAGCCAAGTTGCTATGTTGATGACTTGTATGGAAAATTCAACAGAGTAAGGTGTGCACGTTGAGCTGGTCAGCAAGTAACATGATGTTGTGCAATCGCCATTCATAACTCAAGAAGTTGTGAAGGATGTATAATGACAGTATTGAGACACTCAAAAATGTCAAGAATAGTAATTTTGAGAGTAAACCTAAGAGAGGGTATGATGAAGGCCCCTGCAGCTGCGTGATAGAAACGTGGGGTATGGACAACGGTCCATGAGTGCTGCAAGATCAGTTTTGGTGATGGTTATTGTATTCAGTTGAGTCACCCATATTATGAGAAGAAGATCATGAGTCCTGTAGCGCAGTTGGTGTTCTTCTTGCTCTTACTTATGAGCGTGATTGCTGAAGTCTGTGATGAAGGAGATGAAGGATGGAAAAAACCAAGCGCACAGTCGCCACCACCTGCAGAACCAGCTGATGTTGAGCTGTCTTCCGTTGCTGACCACATGCGTCAAGAAAATGTCCTCCCCACTGAATGACTGGATGAGATGATGGAGTTGTTAAGGGAGCTTCGGTCTGAGGTTCAGGATGTGAAAGGGAGGTTAGTAGCCCTAGAGGTGGCAGCAGAGAAATCTCTGAAAGTCCCAGAGGAGAATTGGATGAAAGACTTGGGTGCTGCGGCTGCTGTGATTGAGGGGTTCCCAGAGCAGATCAAGAACTTGCTGCAGAGATTGTGGAACAGCTGAAGGTTCTGTACCAGAATGATGCTTAGTCTGGTCTGTCTCATGCTCCCCATCCTTGCCAACCCAACCACATCTCTCCCTGCTTTTTTGAATATGTTTCTTTTTGAATTTCATGTTCGATTTCTCTGCGCATTTTGATTTCCCTGGTTGACTGTGTGGTGTCCGTATGACACACTTATGCTTGCTAGTATGAATGAAATGTTTTCTCTTTCCATCGG
Organism: Rhodiola kirilowii; assembly: GCA_033675215.1. Lineage (NCBI taxonomy): Eukaryota > Viridiplantae > Streptophyta > Magnoliopsida > Saxifragales > Crassulaceae > Rhodiola > Rhodiola kirilowii. Next base: position 44,567,477 of record CM066201.1, read on the forward strand.
TCTGTGTCCTTATTTGCAAATCTTTTTGATGATGCCAAAAGGGGGAAGACATATGTGTGCATTCACTAAGGGGGAAATCATTGCCAAAACTTAAGCGGATGTCTATCTGAGGGGGAACTACGCTTGCTAGACTTAAATAAAAGTTTAAAGAAAAAAACTCTGAAGTAATTTGAAAAAGCTAGCTGCTGTAGGGAATCATAGATGTATTTCCTTGTCATAGCTGTGTGTGATTTCTCATTTGTGAAGAAGTGTTTGTCATCATCAAAAAGGGGGAATTTGTTGGACCCTTTGTGTTTTGATGATAACGAACACTTAGCTATATTTGACTTGAGTATGCAGAAATCACACTGTTTGACAGAAACGTTAACTGGACATCTCTGAGAGAGCTCAGCGCTACAAGAGAGATGAGATCTACGAGAGAGATGGGATTTGCGTGAGAGACGAGATCAGCACCGACTTTGGATCGGATCAGGGAAGATATACTCGAGATACAAATTGAAGATATATGAGTATATAAGAGCAATATTTGACGAGAGATGTTGATATCGGTATATACACAAGATATACGATTCAATATATATATGACGGCAAGATACGCTCCCGATTTGGAAAGGAAATAAGTGACATGGTTAAGATATGGAAATATCTTAACCAAATCATATCTGCTGGATAGCAATCGGATCTGAGACAGAGATCAGATCTGCCGAGTGAAGACGACTATAAAAGGAGGAGTCTTCAGTCCTAAGCTCGGCTTTTTGGAGAGAGCAATCAGAGATTGAAGAGACGATCAATTCCGGAGCCGACGAAGTGCTGCTGTGTGCGGACAAAACCAAGATCGAGTTAGTTGATACTTGAATTGAGTAGAATTGGTTAACTGTCACTGAGTGAGACAGGTTGTAACATTCTACAAGTATATTCGTTCATCAATAACATCGATCTTGAAGCCCTTCTGGAACTGTCCAGAAGGCAAGTGATTTTCAACCTGTTGCAAGGATTGCAATAAGGTTTCCACTATAAATCCGTGAGCATTTACTTTCTGCATTATTTCCTGTACTGAAGATAATTTCCGCTGCCATCTGTCTGAGGGATACCACTCTGGGATCTCCCTCACATAGACGGCTAACCTAACGATCCAACAGACAGATTGTGCAATGGTGTTCAAAATGACTTTACAAGGAAAGGGAGTTGGAGACATGGCTTCAGAGAGAGTTCATAAGTGCAGAGAATTGTTTGAAAAGAATTTCATGTGGAGTATTAACCTCATTTTCAGGGAAGATAACAAATGTGTAGACAAGCTTGCGAACGAGGCGAAGGTGAAGCGATGGAGTTGGGTGTCTCAGGAGGCTATACCAATGTGTTTATGTGATATAATCTAATCGTTTGTCTTGGTTTGCTTCATGTTCTTGAGCTGCATCTCGGTGTTCTGTTCTTGTTCTTTGTAAGTTTTCCTCAAAAAAGAAAAAAGAAAAAGACCTTTCGATTATGGTGTGAAGGAAACAATAACTGTGGTATTATGACCAACTGTGGATGACGAGTATTTATCTATTGCAACCATTTGAGTTTTGTTTGAAGTTATTTAAAAAGGAAAGTATGTTTCAATTATATTTATAGAATGCTTCTTTATAATATATTCACTTTCATATTTCAAATAATAATTATTATAAAAATGAATCTGACTATTAAGTTGCTTCCTCTCCCCCCCATCTTGTATTTGATTCCAAAATTTTAGGATTTTATATTTTTTATATTTTATTAAATAAAAGTTATCTCCCTTAAAACATGTTTAGATTTTATTTCTAAATAAACATTATCTCCCTTAAAACTCATACACGTGGAGTCGCCCTTCGAAAAAGTTAGGTAAATGCCTCAAGTTTGCAATCCTTTCTGAGTTTCAAATACAATTTTTTTTAGAGAAAAACCTGGCCTACACTGACAAAACTAAGACAAAGGAATAAAACAAGAAAACACAGTTACACCAAATTTGGGAGATCTCTAGGGATGGCTAATTCTGTACTCCACTCCCGATTGCTGGTTTGTGCCTTTCTCGCCTACTAATTGGTATGGATAAGTTTACCTATGCTGAAACGGTGGAAGAGCTGAACAACCTCAAGAAGTCTGTAAAAATGCTCAATTCTAGTTCGAAAAATCTTGATCTTGAGGTCCCAAAGAATTGGTGAAGAACATAAAGGTCTTGGATTTACTGATGGAACAAGCTCAGGAAAGAAAACATTTGTGAAAGCTGTGCATCTGGTGTGCAAAGAACCATTCGAGTGTCCCCCACAAAGAATGCCAAGGATGAATACTATGAGGAGAAGAGATGGAAGAACATGTTACTATTGCAACAGAGTTGACACATCAAACCAAGATGCCACGAGTTCCTGGAACATCTCAGGAACCTGAACCAATGGCATGTACAACAGACGAGACAAGTTTGGAGGGTCAAACAGAAGGAATACGTCTGCTTTGTCGCGTTTAGCTCTACGAGTCCTCTAAAGAAGAAGCGCTTGTACTTAAACAGTGGCTGCTCGAGGCACATGACTGGAGATCCCAACTACCGTGTCGATGTAGATGAGCTCAAGGGAAAGTATGTGACCTTTAGCGACAGAGTGAAAGACAAGGTGATCAGGAAAGGAACATTGAAGGTGCAAGGACTACCAAGGCTGAAAGGAGTACTTCTTGTTAAAGGATTGTAGGAAAATTTGATCAGTATAAGTCAGTTGTGCGATGGTGACCACCATGTGATGTTCACCCATGATGCTTGCCATGTGGTGACCAAGAAAGGAGAATGTGTGATGATTGGCAAAAGATCATACAACAACTGTTATCTGCTTGAACTTGGTCGACCAACCGCTGAGACAACCTGTCTACTTAGCAAGAGTAATGAGATGAATTTATGGCATAAGCGCATGGGACACTTGAATTTGAAGATGTGAAAGAAGGTGGCCACTGAAGGGTTGGTGCAAGGAATTCTTAAATTTCAAGGCGATCTAGACATAATTTATGGAGAACAGATGATAAGTCGAGTTTTTGACTTATTAATACCCGTTTCTCACCATAGCTTTGGTTCGTTTCCGGTGATAATTCGATATCATTTGATCTCTTTTCGTACGTTTCACGTACAAAACAAGATATCTCATTGTCAAATACCAAATACGAAAACTCGGGGGAAAACTGGAGACTTGAGCAAGATTTGGGCAGAAAAGAGCCCCAGTCGATCGACTGGGAATTTCCCCTGCGCCAGTCGATCGACTGGATACACAATCAGGAGAGGTGATCAACATCGCCCATCGAGTCGGTCGACTAGACCTCCAGTCGGTCGACTAAGAAGAAGCTTAGAAGAGGAAAGCACGAGTCGGTCGACTGGGACCCTCGAGTCGGTCGACTGGACAAACAACTCAGGAGGCCCCCCCAAGCATGTCCATCGAGTCGGTCGACTGATCCCCCAGTCGGTCGACTAGGAGATGACTTCAACAGGAAGCTTTGACTCAGCCAGTCGATCGACTGGGCAGCCAGCGTACGCCAGTCGATCGACTGGGACTGCTACAGTGTGAATTTTCTACCGAGGCTATAAATAGAAAGAGGGATTTTTTACCAAAAAACTTGGCAACTTTGGGAGATTTTTCCAGCAAAAGAGATCAAATCAAGGGCACTCATCACCATCCAACCAAGGAGGATTGAAGATCAAAGGGAGATAACTAGGACTAATCATCATATTCTATTCCTCTTCTCTTCTCTTTTGATTGTGTAAAAACCCTACTCACACCATGTTGTCTTACATGATGTGTGAGTAGTCCCCTTGTGTTTTGAGGGTGTTATTACCCTCTTTGGTACTCAATGATCATGTATACACATTCGTTATGAAAATTTATTGAGTTGATTTCATTTTACTATGCTCTCCATTTAGACATGTTGCTAAGTGTTTGATAAAATGCCTAAGTGACATGTTTGTGTTAGAACGATGATCTAAGTATCGAGAGAGCTTAGTGATGGTTTGGATATAGTAAAAAAGAACTCATCAAACATTTATGAGAGTAAATGCATGGGTGTGAGGTTGACTAAAACTTAATGCCTATAGCATTTATTACCTTAGGAAGAGATTCCAAGGATAATAGTGCTATAGAGTGAATCAATATCTTTAATAGGTGAGATTCTAATTAAGAGGGCTTGACTAGGATTAGACTTGCATGATAGTTTGTCTATTTTTATCCAAAGCTAGGTTTGAAACCTATCAACCCCTAAAATGATTAAATTTTTGTATACATGATCGTTGGGAATTTGCCAAAGAGGGGAGTAACCCCTCGAAACTCTCTTTAATAGAATTTGAATCCCTTTGAAACCATTTCATTACTTGTTTCTTGATCGATAATCACCTTAACATTGAATTTGAAGGAATAGCCGAGTTAAAATTTGATTCCCTAGCGTATAATCCAATTGCTCCCTTGGGTTCGACACCGGTCTTACCGGTCAAATTAGAAATATCTTTTGACTATACATAAATTACAAACGTCAAAATGGCGCCATTGCCGGGGAGCAATGGCTAGATTGTCCCTAGGAAAAATCATTTGGAACTCTGACTATTCCATGTTTTTCTTTATTTGTTTTGCAACTTGTGATTCTTGAGCTTATTGCAATATCCTCACTTGTTTTAATTGTTTTCCCCTTGTAGGTTCATTTCTTTTATGCCACCTAAGACAAAGAAGCTCACACAAATTGTGGATAGAGACTTGAGGCAACCGATAGGAGAATTTGTTAATCCCCACCTTACAGGGAGTAAAACAACCAAGGATAAAGGCACCACCTCCAACGCTCAAGAAATCATTCATAAAACCATGGGAGATAGAGATGAACTTCCTCCTCCCCCTCCACCTCCCGCTCGACTACCACAGGGCCCTCAAGCTAGAAGGGTTCTAAAGGACTATGCCGCTCCTACGGCTTATGGGTATCGCTCCCCAATCCTTGTACCGGCGGTTGATAACCGGGACTTTGACTTGATGACTTCAACAATCCAAATGGTCCAATCAAATCAATTTTCGGGAAGAGACCACGAGGATCCAAACTCCCATTTGGCCACATTCCTTGAAGTGTGTGCAACTTTCAAGATTAATGGATTCTCCAAAGATGCGAAACTCTTAAGGTTATTCCCATTCTCCCTCACGGGAAGAGCAAGGGATTGGATAAGGAGCCAAACTCCCGATAGTTTCACCACATGGGAGGAGCTAGCCGTGGCTTTTCTCAACAAATACTTTCCTCCTTCCAAGACGGCCTATACCAGAACCAAATCACAAATTTTACACAATTGGATGGGGAAACACTTTATGAAGCTTGGGAGAGGTATAAAGAGTATCAAAGACTTTGCCCGCACCACAACCTAGATGACCTCCTTGTGTTCCACACTTTCTACCACGGAGTAGATGGTCCCTCGCGGCTTGCACTTGATACCGCCGCGGGAGGAGCTATAATGGAGCTTGAACCGCATGAAGGATATGCGGTGATAGAGAAAATTACAAAAAACTACTTCATGTGGGGAAGTGAAAGAGGGAACCCAAGAAGAAAAGGAGAAAGGCATGAAGTGAAAGCCGTGAGAACAAGTGACTATGAGGCTCTTAGGAAAGATTTTGAGAACCTCTCGGATGAAGTGTTCAAGTTGAAACACCCGGAGAAAGACCACTCAACAAGTCAAGGGTGTGATATTTGTGAGGTCTATGAGCATGAAACCGACTCTTGCCCCTTGGTTCAAAGGGATGGACATAGGTATGGCTATGAAGAAGCAAATTTTGTGGGAGGAAACCAAGGTAGAGATTATGGAGCTAGTGCCACTCAAGGCCAAAATTCTCAATCAAACTACACTACACCAAGGTTCTCCTCGGGATGGAGGAATCACCCTAATTTCTCCTACAAGACCACAAATCCAACTCGTCCCGACTTTGGAGCTACACCTCCCGGATTTGGTCCTAAGCCTACTCAAGCTAATCAAGCTTTACCACCAAAGAATCAATTCCAACCTAGGAACCAATATCAAAGTCAAGGACCGACTTTGCATCAAAGGAACCAAAACCAAGGGCAACAATATCAAGCTCAAGCTCTAAAGCCTTACCAACAAGTTGACCACTCTCCTCAAACTTCAAATGAGCCCTCAAATATAGATCCTATGATGGCCGTGCTCCTTGAGATGAAGAGAGTCTAAGAACAATCTCGCATTTCTCAAGAAAGACTCCTTGCTAACCAAGATAAGATGCAAGCCCAAATAGAAAGGATAGAAACTCACAACAAGATGCTTGAGAACCAAATAGCTCAACAAGCCGAATCTTCTACAAGGGCACAAGGAAAATTACCGGCTAGACCCGAACAAGGGCAAAGGGAGCATTGTAATGCGGTCACATTGAGGAGTGGCAAGGAGCTAGAGGATGAACAACCAAAGAGGAAGAAAGTCTCTTTTGATCTTGGAGGCCAAGCTAGTGCCGAAATTGAAGAGTTAGATGAAGAGGTCCCTAACCCTCAAACCCAAAAGGAAAAAGTAGTGGAAAAAGAGAAGGATGAGCTTAAGCCATACACCCCTCCTATCCCCTTCCCACAAAGGCTAAAGAAGAAAAGAAATGACAAGCAATTCTCGAAATTCGCCGAGATGATGAGGAAGCTTTATGTTACCATGCCCTTCACCGAGGTAATCACTCAAGCCCCATCTTATGCTCGATTTCTAAAAGATGTCATTACTTGCAGGAGGACGATCGAAAACGTTGACACGGTGTCCCTCAATGGAGAATGTAGTGCCATACTCCAACCTAACATGCCACCCAAACTTGAGGATCTTGGTAGCTTCTCCATCTCATGCTATATAAATAATGTTAAAATTGAACGTGCTATGTGTGATTTGGGTGCTAGCATATCTTTGATGCCTTATTCTTTGTGCAAGAAATTGAACATGGGTGAGCCTAAACCGACTCAAATGGTTTTAAGACTCACGGACCGCTCCTCAAGATTTCCTAGGGGAATTCTTAAGGATGTCCCGGTTAGAGTAGGGAATTTCTATATTTTGGGGGATTTTGTGGTGTTAGAGATGGAAGAGGACAATGAAATTCCCATACTTTTGGGAAGACCTTTCCTCTACACCGCGGGGGCTATATTTGATACTACTAAGGGGTCAATTACCATGAGAGTAGGTGATGATGAAGTTGAATTTAATCTAGAAAAGGCACAAAAAGGTCCTAGTTCTACCATGAGTTGTAATTATCTAGACCTTGTTGATGCTTATGAAATGTATGATGTGCCTGATTTGCTTATGGATGAAATTGACGACCTTGATTATGAGCTTCCTAAGCGTGTTGATTGTTGGGCTATCTTGAATGACGAAGATGAAGAGGGTGCTCAAAGCGACAAAGGTAAGGAGTCTTGTTCGGTAGAGTTAAAAGCTCTACCAACAAGCCTAAGGTATGAGTTCTTAGGCCCCAATTCTACTTTGCCTATCATTGTGAACGCTTCCTTGAATGATAATGAGACTTCGAAATTGCTTGATGTGGTTAGAGAGCATAAAGATGCTATTGGCTATTCTATTGATGATTTGAAAGGGATAAGTCCCAATTTGTGCATGCATACAATTAATTTGGAGGATGATAGTTTACCATCTAGGGAACGTGCTAGGAGACTTAATCCCATTGTCGGTGAAGTAGTCAAAAAGGAAATATTGAAAATGCTTGATGCGAGAATCATTTTCCCTATGGCGGATTCCAATTGGGTGAGTCCCATTCATGTGGTACCCAAAAAGGGGGGCCTGACGGTGGTTAAAAATGATAAGAATGAGTTAATACCAACTAGAACCGTCACCGGGTGGCGAATGTACATTGATTTCCGAAAACTCAACCAAGCCACCAAGAAAGATCATTTTCCACTTCCTTTTATTGATCAAATATTAGAGAGATTAGCCAAGCATGATTACTTTTGCTATCTTGATGGATATAGTGGATTCTTCCAAATCCCTATTCATCCACAAGATCAAGAAAAGACTACCTTTACTTGTCCCTATGGAACATTTGCCTATCGGCAAATGCCCTTTGGACTTTGTAATGCACCGGGCACATTTCAAAGATGCATGATGGCTATATTTTCAGAATTTATTGAGGAAATCATGGAAGTGTTTATGGATGATTTTTCTGTTTATGGTTCCTCGTTTGATGATTGCTTGGCCAACTTGGCAAAAGTTTTGAAAAGGTGTATTGCGACGAATGTTGTGCTAAATTGGGAAAAATGTCATTTTATGGTGCAGGAAGGCATAGTGCTTGGACATTCGGTCTCAACGAGAGGAATTGAGGTGGATAAAGCAAAAGTGGAAGTTATTGAAAAATTGCCACCTCCAAAGGATGTTAAAGGGATAAGGAGCTTTCTAAGCCATGCCGGCTTTTATAGAAGATTTATTAAGGACTTCTCAAAGATTGCAAGGCCCTTGACGAATTTATTATGCAATGACACCAAATTCCGGTTCAATGAAGAATGCTTGGTGGCCTTTGAGAAGTTAAAGAAAGCATTGGTCTCGGCTCCTATTATTCAACCTCCAAATTGGGATTTACCCTTTGAGCTCATGTGCGATGCAAGCAATTATGCTATTGTGGCGGTTCTTGGACAAAGGATGGACAAGAAACTTCACGCCATTCACTACACAAGCAAGGTCTTAAATGGAGCTCAATTGCATTATTCAACAACCGAAAAGGAACTCCTTGCTATAGTGTATGCCTTCGACAAGTTTCGTTCATAACTTGTGGGATCAAAGACTATAGTATTCACCGACCACGCGGCAATCAAGTACCTCTTGTCAAAGAAAGACTCCAAGCCAAGGCTAATAAGATGGATTTTCTTGCTCCAAGAATTTGATATTGAGATCAAGGATAAGAAGGAAGTGGAAAATCTTGTCGCCGATCATTTATCTAGGCTTGAAGGAAATGAAGAACTCAAAGAAGACACTAGCCTTGTAGATGACGCTTTCATTGGGGAGAAACTAATGAGAGTGGAAGCGGAAGCCCTCCCATGGTATGCGGATATGGTCAACTTTGTAGTGTGTGGGATTATACCCCACGACATGAATCACCATCAAAAGAGGAAATTCTTATCCGAGACGAAGAGGTATTATTGGGACGAGCCCTTCTTGTATAGACTTTGCGCGGATGGGATATATAGAACTTGTGTCGCCGAAGAAGAAATGAGGAACATCCTATACCATCGTCATTCATCCCAATATGGAGGACATGGTAGTGGAGCAAAAACGGCATCACAGGTCCTACACAGTGGATTCTATTGGCCTACCCTCTTTAGTGATGCTTATGAATTTGTAAAGGCTTGTGACCAAAGCCAAAGGACGGGAAACATTTCAAAAAGGCACGAAATGCCCCAACAAAGCATTCTTCCGGTTGAGATATTTGATGTTTGGGGTATAGACTACATGGGTCCTTTCCCGTCTTCATATGGAAATCAATACATATTGGTCGCGGTTGATTATGTCTCCAAATGGGTAGAGGCCATCGCCTCCCCTACTTGTGATGCCAAGGTGGTCACAAGGCTTTTCAAGAAGATAATTTTCCCAAGGTTTGGAGTTCCAAGAACCGTCATTAGTGATGGCGGTTCACACTTTAAGGAAAAGCATTTTGAAGCCTTGCTTCGCAAGTATGGGGTAAGTCACAAGGTTGCTACGCCGTATCACCCACAAACAAGTGGGCAAGTGGAAATCTGGAATCAAGAAATCAAGGCTATCTTAGAAAAGACGGTGGGAAGCTCAAGGACGGATTAGTCATCGAAGCTAGATGATGCATTGTGGGCCTACCGAACCGCTTAAATAACCCCCATTGGGATGTCTCCATATCGCCTCATATATGGGAAACCTTGCCATTTGCCGGTTGAATTGGAATATAAGGCAATGTGGGCAATTAAATTCTTGAATATGGACTTACAAACGGCGGAAGAAAATAGGGTCCTTCAACTTCACGAGTGAGAAGAGATAAGGAATGAAGCTTATGAGAGTGCTAGGATCTACAAGGAAAAGACGAAGAAATGGCGTGACAAGAGAATCTTTCGTCGTGAATTCAAAAAGGGAGAGAAGGTCTTACTCTTTAACTCTAGGCTCAAGCTCTTTCCAGGAAAATTAAGGAGCCGATGGAGTGGCCCTTTCACTGTTCACAAGCCTCACAAAGATGGCCATGTAGAAGTACTCAACAATGACAGAACCATCTTTAAGGCCAATGGACAAAGGCTCAAGCACTATAGAGAACAAGTTCGGGATGAGCACAATGCAACTTATACCTTGACCGACCCATGAAAGAGCTACAATCCGCTTGAGGAGGGATCCTAGCAAAGGACTCCTCAAGTGTGTTTCTTGAGAAAAGATTCGGCTCGGTCTTTGCCAAGACGTTAAACTAGGCCCTAACGAGAGGTTACCCGGTTGTGAGTTGTCCATCTTTGCACAATTAATTTCTTATATGTTTGGCATGTGTGAATTGAGCTTCGAATGAGTACATGGTGCTAGGATGGTCTAAAATGCATGATTAGATGTGCTTGGTGTGGAATTGTGCTTGCATGAATTATCTAGGTGATGGTGATGTCTTAAGTGTGGAGTATATGATCCTAGCTTGCGTCTTGTTGCAAAATATGCTTATGCTAGTGATTTCTCGGTGAAGCATACCTTTGGTTTGAATTGAATTTGTATGAATATTGTATGGCATTTATTCGTGATGTGGGGTAAAAATTCTAAGTGTGGAGTGGGAATACAAACAGGAGAAAAAGATCTGCAAAATCAAAGTTTGAGATCACAGTCGATCGACTGGAAGGATTCCAAATTCCCAGTCGGTCGACTCGATAAGGGTTCAGCATGCCTGAAACTTCTAGCAATCAAATCGACCGACTCGCCAGCCAGTCGACCGACTGAGATCATTCTATCCAAAACCCTTCTTTCTCTCCTCCAAACCTCTTTTTCTTACTCGACCGACTCTCCCATCTCGACCGACTCCCTCTTCCTTCACCGATCACTCCGACTCCGATCTCCACCTCACATAGCCATCCACTCGCCCTCGCCTAGCCATCCGCTTGCCCTCGCCTCGCCATCACCGTCCAACTCAGCCGCACCAACCGGTCACCGTCCACATCCTCATTTTTCGATCGAAAAAGGCTCAACTCACCCGATCTACTCCGTCCGGCGTCACTAGCTCTCGTCCAACCTCCCAAATTGCTCGGAATAGCCCTGCCTACAAAACCCAGACACAAATTTGGTCCGGCGGAGCCATTTTTGAAGAACCCCATTTTTGCCCTAAATCGCCCCCAGTCGATCGACTGGATATTCCTTGTAACGCCAGTCGACCGACTGGATTGAATTTTAGAGGGTGTTTGCTCAGTTCAATCTTCAGTTCTCCATTACCATTTCGACTATGCCTCACACCGGTTCATCGTCCAAATCCAAGTCCAAGGGCAAGAAGAATGCTCATGAGCCCTCGAAAGATGATCCAATTGTTGAGCACCATGAACTCGACGAGGATGATAGGCCTCTTGCCACACGCAAAAGAAAGTTGTTAAGGGATTCATTAAGGGATGATAGCTCAGCCTCTGATGAGGAATCAGATGCTCCCCCGGTCTCTCCCACACCTCCTCCTAAGAAGAAAAGCACCCAACCGAGGAAACCGTCGAAGAGGAGAGCTCCCGTGCCTCCTATCCCTAGAGTGCCATCACCTCCTTTGCCTAGAGCACCGTCGCCCACTGCTGCAGCACCTTCCTCCACCGCAATTGTCCCCATAGTGCCTCATGAAGGACCTCTTGAGGGACCCTTGCCATCTCCAACCCCGTACCCCTTCTCCATGCCTCTAGAGTTCAATGACGAGGAGCATCGGAAGCATCATGCCATCATCACGAAGAAGGGGAAGACGGCCCTTCCTACCCTCTACCCCGACATAGGACTCCTTTGTGGAATTAATAGTGCCGTCACGGATGAGGTACATTCACGAATTACTCATAGTGGCTTGCATTTCCTGTTTAATGATGATCCGGGATCCTACCAGAGGGTATTAGAGGAGTTCATTTGCTCCTTTGAGTGGTTTGAGGAAGAGGAGGAGGGTGGAGGTGTATTTTATTGGAAATTTGTGTTGGGAGGACGGGATTTCAAGATTAAAGAGAGTGTTATCCGTGATTGGCTAGGATTCCCTCCTCATGATGCTACAGCACGGAAATTCACTGAGCATGACCAGTGTCGGTTTTGGAAGAGGATTGATGTACCATATTTATATGATTCATTAAGACAGTTAAACCCACCAAATTAGACTCTTTGTCTATTTAACTTTTGCTTGTTAGTTCCACTTTTGTTCTACAGGCTATTTCGTGGTCTAGAGATGATACGAGATAAAAAGGAATTTTAAAGCTGAAAATGGATTACGAGTCAGGACACGACCAGATTCCAACTGTACAACTTTCATGATCCTAACCTGGAATCACTCAAACATGTCCAACCGAAGGGCAACCAGAGTCAGTCCGGAGCTGAAAGGACCCGATGGCTTTTGGGGAAAAGATCACAAAACACTCTCACCCACTCCCCTCCACCTAGCCCGGCGGCATTGGCCATGGAAGTGACACATGGGGGGGGGGGGCGGCTCTCCTCCACTCCACCTCACCCCGGCGGCTTTCCTCCCCTCCATTCCCCTTGTGACATGTGTCTTCTTCTCCTTGCCTCTCCATGCCTATAAATAGACACCTTCCTTCCCTTTGTAAATCATCCCATCCACATTCCACATCCCAAACACCATAAGCTCTAGCTTCTCTCTAGATTTGGGCACAATCCTTGTAAACACTTGCTTTAATCTAGAATACTCTTGTTGGTTCTTGAGTATTCTTGTTGTTCTTGAGTTTACTCCTGTCGGTTCTTGAGTATTCTCCTTTAACTTTCCTGTCTTTACTTTCGAAAACTTTACTTTACTGTCTTTCAAAAACCTTTACTTTTCAAGCACTTAGCTATGATGTCCTATTCCATGAATATTCGTAGCTAAACCCTTCATTCGGTTAAAGGGGTGTGCTTGTATCATACAATGTTTTAGACCCTTCTCTTAGTGCCTCTTTGTGTTCAACTTGTTCTAGGTGCCATATATTAGGTCAGAACTCCATTGGGTGAGTGGATGCTCGGAAGAGCAAAGCTCTGCCATGGGTTCGTGATCTTCCGTATATAAGTGGAGGCTCGGAAGAGCACGGCTTATCTGTGGAAGTCAACCTCTTTTAAACACCATTTGGTTTATCAGGAATGATGATCAAATGGATGCACATACTAGAACAAGAGTTCTTTGTCTTGCAAAAGACTAGACGGTGTGGCAAGTCATGTGCTAGGAATAGCCTTGATTCACTTTTGAACACTTAGTATGATCATTAGCGGTCAATGATAAACAGACTATGATACAAGGCCCCTAAAACCGAATACTTTCCTTTAATTGTAATATCACCTGTTACTTTACTTTCAGTACCATTATCAACTGCTTACTTTCAGCACTTTAATTTCTGCAAGTCTTATCCATCAAGCACTTTACTTTCTTCAAAAGTCTTGTTCTTCAAGCAATTACTTTCTGCACTTTACTTTCACTACAGACTTTATCAACATCAGCCCGGCATAACCTTTGGTACGCAACACGCTTGAAACACAGTGTGCGTCCAGTATCAAACGTGTGTCTGCGGTTGATCTTGAAATCGACTGTTCCAGCACTTTACTTTTCAGCACTAAAATCACAACCAATCCCCAACTGTCTTATTTTTCCGTTTCAGAAAGAACAACTATCTACTAATTCCCTTGGGTTCGACCCCTACTTACCCTTTACTACCCAATAGTGAAGTTGCGAGTAGCGGAGATATAAATTTATTTTTGCACAGAGAACATCGCACCTTAACTACAGTGCGGTGGGCTCCGTCAAAATTGGCGCCGTTGCCGGGGAGTTAGCTTTCTGACTAGTTGTTCTTTTCTTTTGTACCCGTTTCTGCATAACCATGTCTCATGAAGGAAGCCACCATGACTATCAGGATGACAACGAGATGAATCTGTTCGATCGAAATAATGAGGCGCTGCCTCCATTTCAAATTCTCGAGGATCCAGAGCGACTCATCCGAAACCAAAGAGCTCGCGAAAGGGAGGCCGTCCGAAGAAACCAAGGACTACCCGAGGACCGAAATGAAGCTGGTCCAGTGCAACAACCCCTAGATATCAACCACCTCCTCAACCTCGACAAGTGCCAAGGCGAGAGCCCGTCTTTGATGACTACTATGGGGATAACAACTACCGTGCACCTACTATGGGAGAACTTAATGCCCCAGATTTTGAAAATCAGCCGTGGTGCATTTACGAGGGCCCTGAGCTAGAAAACATTACCATCAACGCATCGGTGGCCCACAGCTTGCCCAAGTTCTCAGGAGCTCATGGAGAATCTGCGACAACTCATCTCCAATGCTTACACGGCATTTGCCAAAATTTAAAGCCCAATCGAGTGAATATAGATGACTTCAAGTTGAAGGCGTTCTATTTTCCCTCATTCACTCGGCGAACGACTGGTTCCTTTCATTACCTTCCGGAAGCATCAGAACATGGGCTCAGATGCAAAAGAAATTCCTGTACAAATACTACCCAGCGGGAAGAGCAATGCAAGTAAGGAGGCAACTGCAGGACATCAAGCAAGGGCCCAATGAAACCATGTACGATTACCTGGAGAAATTCAAACGCCTGGAGAGAAGCTGCTGCACCCTTGGACTGCCTGAGAAACTCATCATTGAGTACCTCATTGACGGATTGAGACCTTTAGACAAAATGCTCCTGGATGCCTCAGCTGGAGGATCCATGGTGAATCTATCACTGAGTGGCATTAGGAATCTCATCACCGACGTTGCTGAAAATGCCCGATTCAGAGAAGATACAACTCGGCAAGAAGAATTTTCCCGAACAAAGAATTTCGCAAAGGCTGAAACACCAATGAACTCCATGCCAGAGGAGATGAAACAAATGAAGGAGATGATGGTTCAGATCCTACGAAGGCAGCAAGCTCAAATAAAGCCTTGCGAATTTTGCGATTCTACAAACCACAAGACTGACGCATGCCCAACATTAATAGTAGAAGAACCGAGAGAAGTGAACGCAGTGGTAGGATACCGAGGATACAACAACAACAGCAACAAAAAAGCCGGACCAAACCGGTAGTATAATCAAACGACCAATCCAAGCTGGCGGAACGACAACCATCTTCCGAGGGAGACACAACAAGCCGCACCGCAATTAGCTCAGTCATTCTACCAACCGCCCCACCGACAGTATAACCAGAACGCTCCGTCAGCAGGCCAATATCATCAAAGAGGACCAAATCAACACCTGACAGGCCAATATCAACAGAAGGGACATAATCAGTTCCAAACCAGTTCAAACAATCAGCAAGGACCAAACAAATCACTAGAAGACACAATGAAAGAACTCACAGGAAGCGTAAATCAATTGGGTACTTCGCTACACCAATTCCAAGCGAAAACTGACGGGGCAATTTCAGATTTGACCAAACAAATGTCCCAGCTCGCCACCTCAATGTCCGCGCTCACTAATGAACCTAGCCGACTTCCTTCACAAACCATCCAAAACTCAAAAGGAAATGTTAGCATGGTAACGATGTCAGACATGAAGGAGGCGCTGGAAGAAGCAACACGACCCTCGCTACCAGCTACAGAAGTAAATAAGGAAGAGTTCCTTGGTATGATGTGGGAAGACGAAACATATGCCCAGACATTAGGAGAACTAACAGCCATAGAAAGACTCAAAGAAGCACAAACGGCAGCCCTACTGGCAAAACAACAACGAGGACCAGCAACTTACAAACCTACAGCCAAACACTTCAATCGTAGGTGCCGTCCTGATTGGAATCAAGAAGAGGACCGACCCATTGATGGCAGAACATGGGTCACGCATACAGATAATGGACGATATGCATTCACCGTTAGCATGACACCACCGCCAGTCACACGCTTTAACGTACCAGCATCTGGGTGGGATGACAATGAAGACTTAGACTCATATGGTCCTAGATCGGGCCTCGGAATTGAAAAAATCGGAGCTCAAGACTCATCTTACTCCATGAAAATCATTGCCTCCAAAGATCCTGCGACCCAAAAGAACGAAGAAGAAAAAGAGTTGGAGCCAAGGAATGGGCAAAATGGTCTGATAACGGAGAAGCGCCTCACTTGGAATCAGGAGGTACAACTAGAAAAAGGTAAGGACCCAGGAGCCTTCTCGGTCACCTGTGGAATCGGCAAAGCCCAAATTCACCATTGCCTAATTGATCTTGGGGCCGCTGTCAATATCTTACCTTACCCTCTATACTGCTCATTGAGGCTTGGACCATTGAAGCCACCAAGGATATCCCTCGAGTTAGGGGACAAGTTGAGTGTCCTTCCGGTTGGAGTGCTAGAAAAACTAATGCTCCGTGTGGGAAAACTCAACGTTCCTACGGACTTTTATGTGATACACACCGGAAAGTCCAGCGAGGACGACCCTCCAACAGTCATATTGGGATGGCCATTTCTCTACACCACAAGGGCAAGGATCGACGTGGGCAAGGGCTCATTGTCTCTTGCATTCGGCGGCAAAAATTCTAACTACTGCGTCTATACTAATAGCCGCACGGATACAAAGAAACCACCAGACATCGTGAACACATCTGATCTCAACGTACTAGTTCCTGACCAACCAAGAGAGACCGAGAGGATGACTAAACCAGCAGCTATGGTCAAAAGGACCTCACCTTCTCGGAAGAATCGGAAGAAGAGGAAGAATAGGAAGACAAAACCACCAGAACAATGGAGTCCTGACCCAAACACATCATCCCACAAGAACTCGAGGAGAATCAAGGCTAGAATCAAGGTAGGAGCAGCAGAAAAGTACGACCTAAGCCACCCATGGGATCCAAACTTGTGAGCCCCATGCGTCGAGCCAACGACGTTAAAGAAAGGCACTGGTCGGGAGGTAACCCGACATCTATCTTACTTTCAGTCATTTATTTTCAGTCATTTAGTTTTTACCTTAACAGTCGCTCTCACCCATTTTTTGTATAGAAGAAATGACTAACATGTAGGAATCGGATTTTGGAGCAAGATCAAGATCAGCCAGGCAGCTTCCGAGAAATACCGGGCCTGCGCCGAGAGTTCAAGGCCCCAGCCGAACTCCCTCGAAGGGAGTACAATTCTTCTCTTTTCCTTAATGTCATTTCCTTCTCTGTAAATATTTGCTTGCATGACTTTTGAACTAATCCGTGCTGTGAGGCACGCCTTCGTTCAAAAGTGTGGGGTGAGAACCGCCTTTGTACATAGTTAATTAACATGCTTTTTCTTTTCCTTTTCCCTTAATATTATCTTTTTGAAAATATAAACTTGAGAATGTGAAAAAGATAGGTCTCAATTCATGCATTTACCTTGTGAAAATTCAACTGTGTAGAGAGTTAGGATGTAACTTTTCATTTGTCCCTTTGTGCGGAGATATACAGGGGATGTGGAGTTGATAGAAAATGCCCTAGAGAGGCTTGGCAAGAACTCGAAGGATCGAATCTAACTATATGGTTTTCGAAGTCAGTGGAGGCTGCACTTCGGGTTTCAAAGAAAATCAGAGTCATCTCCGCCGTGCAGCATTTTTGCAAGAGGCGGGACGGGAATCAAACCGTCCTATCTCTAGTCCTAGTAGCCGGGAAAATAGATGAGCGACCCTCATCTTGACCCGCGTGAAACGGCGAGGATGAGAAAGAGCGGGGAGGTATTTCCATATGCTCGCGGGCAATGATTGGACCTCCCAAAAGGTTGAGAAAATTGACTAGCAAGTCACAAAGAAGCAAAAGCTCGAAGAAGCTAATCAAAGGCCGAAGGCCAAAATTGTGAAGGTTTTAACCAAAACAAAAGTGAAGAAACTCCAATTCAACATCGAAGGCCAAAGGCCGATTCACTTCAGATGCTGTCCCTCACCAAAAAGAAATCAAAGTGCTCAACTCAGTGAAACCCGAACCGAATCATGTGCTAGAGAAAGCGACAAGTTAACCATATAGTACGAGTCGATCCCGAGAATGCAGTCCAGGAGCCTGAAAAGGGCTATCTCCCGAAACATCCAAATTAATTTGCATCTCGGCGCGAAGGTACAAGTATCAAGTTTCTTCTAAGTATTTACACGGTTTAGTTTGGTAATAAGTAAGTAATGCATGAATTAGGATAAATCTAGTCCCATATTCTCACTTTCCTATTTTTAAGTTTTTACTTGGATTGTGTGTACATCTCTTTAAAAAGCATTGTTCGGGACGAACAACTAAAAGTGTGGGGTGATCTGATAGACCATATTTATATGATTCATTAAGACAGTTAAACCCACCAAATTAGACTCTTTGTCTATTTAACTTTTGCTTGTTAGTTCCACTTTTGTTCTACAGGCTATTTCGAGGTCTAGAGATGATACGAGCTAAAAAGGAGTTTTAAAGCTGAAAATGGATTACGAGTCAGGACACGACCAGATTCCAACTGTACAACTTTCATGATCCTAACCTGGAATCACTCAAACAAGTCCAACCGAAGGGCAACCAGAGTCAGTCCGGAGCTGAAAGGACCCGATGGCTTTTGGGGAAAAGATCACAAAACACTCTCACCCACTCCCCTCCACCTAGCTCGGCGGCTTTGGCCATGGAAGTGACACATGGGGGGGGGGGGGGGGCGGCTCTCCTCCCCTCCACCTCACCCCGGTGGCTTTCCTCCCCTCCATTCCCCTGGTGACATGTGTCTTCTTCTCCTTGCCTCTCCATGCCTATAAATAGACACCTTCCTTCCCTTTGTAAATCATCCCATCCACATTCCACATCCCAAAACACCATAAGCTCTAGCTTCTCTCTAGATTTGGGCACAATCCTTGTAAACACTTGCTTTAATCTAGAATACTCTTGTTGGTTCTTGAGTATTCTTGTTGTTCTTTAGTTTACTCCTGTCGGTTCTTAAGTATTCTCCTTTTACTTTCCTATCTTTACTTTCAAAAACTTTACTTTACTGTCCTTCAAAAACCTTTACTTTTCAAGCACTTAGCTATGATGTCCTATTCCTTAGATATTCGTAGTTAAACCCTTCATTCGGTTAAAGGAGTGTGCTTGTATCATACAATGTTTTAGACCCTTCTCTTAGTGCCTCTTTGTGTTAACCTTGTTCTAGGTGCCATATATTAGGTCAGAACTCCATTGGGTGAGTGGATGCTCGAAAGAGCAAAGCTCTGCCATGGGTTCGTGATCTTCCGTAGATAAGTGGAGGCTCGGAAGAGCACAGCTTATCTGTGGAAGTCAACCACTTTTAAACACCATTTGGTTTATCAGGAATGATAATCAAATGGATGCACATACTAGAACAAGAGTTCTTTGTCTTGCAAAAGACTAGACGGTGTGGCAAGTCATGTGCTGGAATAGCCTTGATACACTTTTGAACACTTAGTATGATCATTAGCGGTCAATGATAAACAGACTATGATACAAGGCCCCTAAAACCGAATACTTTCCTTTAATTGTAATATCACCTGTTACTTTACTTTCAGTACCATTATCAACTGCTTACTTTCAGCACTTTAATTTCTGCAAGTCTTGTCCATCAAGCACTTTACTTTCTTCAAAAGTCTTGTCCTTCAAGCAATTACTTTCTGCACTTTACTTTCACTACAGACTTTATCAACATCAGCCCGGCATAACCTTTGGTACGCAACACGCTTGAAACACAGCGTGCGGCCAGTATCAAACGTGTGTCTGCGGTTGATCTTGAAATCGACTGTTCCAGCACTTTACTTTTCAGCACTAAAATCACAACCAATCCCCAACTGTCTTATTTTTCCGTTTCAGAAAGAACAACTATCTACTAATTCCCTTGGGTTCGACCCCTACTTACCCTTTACTACCCAATAGTGAAGTTGCGAGTAGCGGAGATATAAATTTATTTTTGCACAGAGAACATCACACCTTAACGACAGTGCGGTGGGCTCCGTCAAGGATTTCGGGGAAGAATGAGTGGTTTATCTCATCATACAATTGTTCGGCGATCACCGACCCGGTTGGGAAGGTGATCCACCATCTTATAGCCATTGGGATAAACACTCGGACGGCGAAAGCTAGGTCATTTACCCTTCCCGATATGGAGCTTATGTTGGCCATTGATCACGGGGAGGTCATCGATTGGCTTGCTATCCTTGCCACCAGATTTCAGACCATTGTGAAGGAGGGTATGAGGAATCGTGCTATGGGAGGAGGCTCTTTGATCACATTGGTAGCCTTAAGGTGTAACTTCACCTTTGGCCAGGAGGGATGCCCCAAGCCATCCAGGAGCACACTCGATTTGGACACTATGAAGCACATGCATATCCTTAAGAAGGATGGGAAGACTTGGGGTGTCGACAAGAAGCCTCATCAGGAGAGCCTCGTGACTAATGCCGTGTATAAGAGGAAGATGTTCAAGAGGGAGAACCCACTCTACAGCCTAGCCAACCTCACTCTATCCCCTCCTTCCTCTCTTATCCCTTCCCCTCCTCCAGCCGACGAGCCTGCAGCTCCCATTCCTGAGGAGGCACACATTGATGATGAGCTGCCACCCGTGCAGCCTGCTGTTGAGAGTCCTCCTCCTGCCACAGATGATTCTACCGAATGGAGACAGAGGATCTCCTTTGATATTGCCGATTTGAGGAGTAGTTTGAGCCGATTAGAAGATTTTGTCAGAGAGTCGGACGCGAGAGCTCGCCAGGAGTGGGAGTGGCTCTGCTCTACAGTATTATCCATGGTCGGCGGCTCCAGCGGTCCAGTAGCTCATCCAGTTGATCCAGCTTTTCCTGTCCCTCGTTCCGCCTCTCCCTTGCCTCCCGCACCATTTACTGATGCTATGGAGGAGGACGATGGGGATTCTACTAGAGAGACCACTCCAGGAGACGATGAGGCTACATCTTCAGCTTCTATTACATTTTGATCATACTTGTATCGATGTTTTGATGCTTTTCTACTTTGATCATGTACTTGGATGTTAAGTCGCCTTTTGGCGCAATTTTGGATGATGTATGCCATTTTGGGTGATTATACTCTTGACTTGCCTTTGGTTGTATGCTACATTTTCTTATCATATTGAAGGTGCTTACCATATATGATGTTCACTCTACAGGATATACACCTACATATTATTCTCTTGTTCAAAATTCACCTCCTTTGTCTATATTTGCAACCAAAAGGTTATTTCTCACTCCAAAGAGTTATGTCACCGGCTCTACAAACGAGGGGAGTTCCTATGCGCCTTTGCCTTTATTTTATCATTCTTTGCGCTTAGGGACTAAGCTTGAATTAAGTGTGGAGTGGTTTGACGCGCATAGTTCACATGTTTTGCATGCCATGCATATCATTTTAGATGGACACTTGCATCTTGTGCACATTATCCCTACATGAGAGTGTTTTTAACCACATAGGCTTGTGACTATTGATTCTAAATTCCTATAAATCACACCTAGCCTATTTGCCACATTTATTGGATCTTGAACTTAGAACCGACCTAGTCCATTGAATGTGTATTCTTGAAAACCAATATCATTGCTATCTTTTGTCTATCCAATTCTCTAAGTATTTTCGTTGAAATACCTTGGATCAAGTTATAGCAAGCACCTTTTAAAATCTTCGTGAAAAACTTAGACCCTTTGAAATCTCCTTGGTGACTTGAGTTCACTAACACGGTGCCTTGTTCCTGTTTGATTCCCGCACATTCCATACACTTTTTGAATATATTGTCGAGTTTTAAGTGTGGAGTCAAAAGAGGACGAAAAAATAGGCCCCATTCAAAAAAAGGGGGAATTTTTGCGGTCAAGGAGGGCAAAGCCCCGACTGAAAACTTTCTGGTGCACGAGAAGTTTTGCTCCAAAATGGTACAAATGTCGGGGGTTAGGAAGGTAAGTTCCCCCTCGAAAGCATTTGTAGGCCAAAGGCCGTTCCAAAAAGAAATTAAGAAGCACTTAAAACTAGACTCTATGTTTTCCTTCATTCTTCACTTGTGCGGGATTCATCATTTGCATTGTGTGCTTGTTAGAATGACTTTTGGATGACCCATGTGCTTGCATGGGAGCTATCATTTGGTCTATGCTTGTTTATTAAAGAACTCTAGTGTCCGACTCCTCTTCCCTTATGGATTACGGCTTAAGCGCATAAAACTTGGGAATGAGTTCCATGTCGCAAACCCATGGACTAGCCCTAGCTAACATAGGTGAGTGATTGACAATTTTTGTGCAAACTACAAACTTAACTTCTATTGTATTGCCTTGAAAATGAGTAGACTTTTGGATGAGACGATTGATAGCTCTAGTATTGATAACCTTGAATGCACAACCTCAAAGGTACTCAAAGTGGTTCGAAAGTTCTTTGGTTGAAATTGTGATGATAGTCCTAGCGTGGGGTGAGGAATTTGTTTTGAGAAATCATAGCCTCGGGTGAACACTCTTGAATTCATTCTCATGGGATAGGTGCATTTGGGATTTGTGAGTATTCCCTTTTCTGAAAACTCTCACGAGACTATAACTCGTCCACTAGGGTAGCCTAGGGGTTTAAAGGCTTAATGCATATGCTAAATGCATTCGTAACGCCTACGAAAAGGAGCTAGTTAGGTTGTATATACTTGCATTTACTTTCCAATAACATGTTTAGCAATAATGATCGAGACCTTGTGATTGCTAGTGAGGCAAATAGACGAAAAACATAGCACCACTAGCATTTCGCCATTTGCATGCCCTTTACATATTTGCATACTTTGTTCGGGACGATCAACGCTTAAGTGTGGAGTGTTGATAAGTCGAGTTTTTGACTTATTATTACCCGTTTCTCACCATAGCTTTGGTTCGTTTCCGGTGATAATTCGATATCATTTGATCTCTTTTCGTACGTTTCAGGTACAAAACAAGATATCTCAGTGTCAAAGCCCAAATACAAAAACTCGGGGGAAAACTGGAGACTTGAGCAAGATTTGGGCAGAAAAGAGCCCCAGTCGATCGACTGGGAATTTCCCCTGCGCCAGTCGATCGACTCGATAAACAATCAGGAGAGGTGCTCAACATCGCCCATCGAGTCGGTCGACTGGACCTCCAGTCGATCGACTGAGAACAAGCTTAGAAGAGCAAAGCACGAGTCGGTCGACTAGGACCATCGAGTCGGTCGACTGGGAGATGACTTCAACAGGCAGCTTTTACTCAGCCAGTCGATCGACTGGGCAGCCAGCGTACGCTGGACTGCTACAGTGCGAATTTTCTACCGAGGCTATAAATAGAAAGAGGGGTTTTTGACCAAAAAACTTGGCAACTTTGGCAGATTTTTCCAGCAAAAGAGATCAAATCAGGGGCACTCATCACCATCCAACCAAGGAGGATTGAAGATCAAAGGGAGATAACTAGGACTAATCATCCTATTCTATTCCTCTTCTCTTCTCTTTTGATTGTGTAAAAACCCTACTCACACCATGTTGTCTTACATGATGTGTGAGTAGTCCCCTTGTGTTTTGAGGGTGTTATCACCCTCTTTGGTACTCAATGATCATGTATACACATTCATTATGCAAATTTATGGAGTTGATTTCATTTTACTATGCTCTCCATTTAAGGCACGTTGCTAAGTGTTTGATAAAATGCCTAAGTGACATGTTTGTGTTAGAACTATGATCTAAGTATCGAGAGAGCTTAGTGATGGTTTGGATATAGTAAAACTGAACTCATCAAACATTTATAAGCGTAAATGCATGGGTGTGAGGTTGACTAAAATATAATGCCTATAGCATTTATTACCTTAGGAAGAGATTCCAAGGATAATAGTGCTATAGAGTGAATCAATATCTTTAATAGGTGAGATTCTAATTAAGAGGGCTTGACTAGGATTAGACTTGCATGATAGTTTGTCTATTTTTAGCCTAAGCTAGGTTTGAAACCTATCAACCCCTAAAATGATTAAATTCTTGTATACATAATCGTTGGGAATTTTCCAAAGAGGGGAGTAACCCCTCGAAACTCTCTTTAATAGAATTTGAATCCATTTGAAACAATTTCATTACTTGTTTCTTGATCGATAATCACCTTAACATTGAATTTGAAGGAATAGCCGAGTTAAAATTTGATTCCCTAGCGTATAATCCAATTGCTCCCTTGGGTTTGACACCGGTCTTACCAGTCAAATTAGAAATATCTTTTGACTATACATAAATTACAAACGTCAACAGATTAGAAAGCAAACCAAGGTCTCACACAAAGGAACTACTCAGATCAAAACTAGGAGACGACTGGAGCTTCTACATATGGATTTTACGGGACAAATGCAAGTGGAGAGCTACGGCGGAAAAAGGTATGTGCTGGTGTGTGTTGATGACTACTCACGGTTCACTTGGACAAGTTTCATACGAGAAAAATCATATGTTGTTCAATCCTTTGTTCAATTGTGTACTCAGCTTGAAAGAGAATGAGAAGACAAAGGTGAACACTTGGTGGCCATAAGAAGTGATCATGGTAGAGAGTTTGAGAACAGTGATTTGGCATACTTTTGTCCACAACAAGGGATTTCGCAATAGTTCTCATCCCCCATTACGCCTCAACTGAATGGAGTTGTGGAAGAAAAAAATCGAACCATACAAGAGATGGCTCGAGTAATTCTGCATGCGAAGAAGGTACCTTTAAAGTTCTAGGCTGAAGCCATGAACATGGCATGCTACATCATCAACCGAGTAACTATTTGAACAGGCACTGAGAAGACGTGCTACGAGTTGTGGATGGGAAAGAAACCGACGGTGAAGTGCTTCCACATCTTCGAAAGTGAATGCTACAAACTCAGTGATCGTGAATATCTTCAGAAGCTTGACCCAAGGAGTGATGAGGGAATTTTCCTTGGATATTCCACAAATAGTCGATCTTACTAAGTCTACAACAATAGAACTGGAGCTATCGTGGAATCGATCAACGTGACCGTAAAAGATGTTGTGGAGGCAAGCTCAGTTCAAGGAGATAATGAAGATGTTATAGGAACGTACCCTGAACAACAATTCCCAACATCTCAAGATGTCCAAGATGTTGTTCCGATAAAGTTCAGTGAACTACCTGATGAGGAAGTTCCAACTAATGATGGACCTACGTCAGAACCACCTGCTATTCCTGATGTTTTACAACCGTCTAGGAGGATTGAGAAGAATCACCCTATAATTGAGGTTATTGGAGAACCAATCGACGACATAAAGACTCGTGGTAAGCAAATAAATTATCGTCATATGATTTCTTACTCATGCCTTTTATCGACTGTGAAGCCAAAGAACATCAAAGAAAGAAATGGTGACGAATACTGGGTGATAACCATTCAAGACGAGCTAGCTGAATTCAAGCAAAACGATGTCTGGGATCTTGTTCCAAGACCTGATGGTGTGAACGTTATCGGAACAAAGTGGATCTTCAAGAACAATTCGGATGAACACGGTAATATCACCAGGAACAAGGCGAGGCTGGTAGCTCAAGGCTATACGCAGATTGAAGGAGTACATTTTAATGAGACATTGGCCCCTGTTGCACGGCTGGAGGCGATTCTGTTTGGGACCAATATATGAAAAGCTGCGGAAGCTTTTGTTTATTGATAGGAAATGAAAGACAGGGATAGAGAGCTCAAAAAAGCTTGATACAATAGAGAAACAATGCCCCGAACAACCCTTGTATCAAAGGTTGAACTTGGCCACAAGGCTTAAGCCATCTATACTACGACTAATTGACCAAGAAGAGACCTCAAAATGTATTTCTTGATGCCTAGATGGGCTTCCCGCGTCCTCCTTTTATAGCTGGCCCAATTTGAATTCAAAAACAGTAACCGACGCGCAATAAAGTCCCCTTCAATGAGTGCCTTCAATCCATTTGACCTTGGACTCCCAAATTATAACCGCTGGTCATTATTGTGCATCTTGACTACTGGATATTCAAATTCAAATCCTTGGAGGCTGCCATGATGGACCCCAAGTTGTTCCAAGTCCTTGACTTCTCTCAAGTGGGCTATTGTTGCTTTTAGACCCCCAAATTTTGATGCGATTTCTGCCCCAAGATGATGCTCAAATGCACTTGTTTTGACCCAAAAACCTCTCATTGTCGGACTTGAGCTTCAATTTTCAAGGCTTGTCCTCAAGGTCGATCATCGCCTTCCTTGATGTTGCCTCGTGCGCTTTGAATTTGTGGGTCTCGAGCTCTTTTGTTATGGGTTCTTAATGAGTCTTGGTACTCTCCTCCTCGCTGGGTTGGGTCTCCTGGCTTGTCGCGACATGTTTGATGGTGCTCTCTTGGTTGTAGTCGATGATCTTGCCTTTCTCGTCCATGATTTTGATAGCGTGCTCTAGTGGCAGCACCTTGGATGGAACTTGGGGACTAACATCATGTTGGGACTTCGAGACGCGGAAGAGCGGGTATTTGTATTTTTCCCACTGAGTATTTTTTTGCCCCTGCTCTTGGCGTTGATGTGAAAATTCCATGGGACATTGCTTGTGCCGACTCCTAGTCTCGGTCGATCCCAAGTATCCTTGCGCCTTGTTTTCCGAGGGCCATGCAAGTGCATTATTTTTCAAATTTAGTGACATAGCAACCTCCTCTCGATGATTACTCAGCAAGTATGCATTGGCTTTATCGCCCCTAATCTTGTCTCTTTTCGGAGTAATTTCCATCCATTCCTCCTCAGACTCGTCAACCAAGATGGCTTGCAAAGTGATGGGATTGCACCTATGTTCCTTGGAAGCATACAAGTAGACCAAGATATGATCAAATAACACAAACTTCAGCAAATGAGGTATGAATACCTAATTTATGAGTGATTGCAAAGTTTGCGTTAGTCCCTTTAGAAAGTTGCCCTCTTGGCACAATATCTTGTCGCTCGACTTGTCTCTTTCATCATTGAGTGGTGCTGCTAGGTGCAAGTAATTCTGCCCTCCTTGGCTCAAGTAACAATGTTTAGGTTTGCCCGGATCAAAAGGAATAAGGTCAAAGTTACCATGTGGATACTGTCGGTCGAAATCGCCTTGTGCACAAGCCTTGCCAATCTCGCCGCGGGGTAGAATCTAACCTTGACGCTGGCTTTCATGAAGACTCTGCCCTCCTTGGCCCCGGTATCCTTGCTCTTGCTTTTCTGGATTAAATGCGATAAGCCCAAGGTGGCCTCGGGCAAAAATTTGTACAATCTGCCCAGACGATAGAATCTGTCCTTAAGCAATTTGGACTGGCACAATCTGCGCCTAGATTGTGATCTGCTATCCTTTGACTATATAGAACACCTCTAGTTCCCCCAAATGAAATGGCATGAAAGTGAAGTGACCTTTCCGGGCAGCTTTGGCATAAAAGGACCTCCTGAAATTTTTGCTCGTGAGGTGGAATCGGACCTATTTGAAGCTGATGAATCGCCCGGACCTGGTTCTTCCATGAAGCCACCAACTGGCCTTGTGGGTACGAGTGGGTGACACGATTATATCGTTGCAAGAGTGATGAGCATAAATTTGTACTATATTTATGCTCCACATCTAGTTGATTTTTGATCATTTGCTTTATTCTTACGAGCTCTCACATTATGTTTTGATGCTTTTAGGTGAAAAACGAATCCAAGGCGAAAGAAAGTGTTTTGTGGGAATTTGAGCAAAAACTGTGCAAAAATAGGCGGATTGACCTCCCTACTAGTCGCACACACCCAGAGCTCATACGGAGTCTTAATCCGTCGATCTATGGCTTGTCGGAAAGAATAGATAAAAATCTACAACTTTGTAGTTTGCACCTAGAGCAGATTCAGCCGTTATGGGTGTTAGAACTTGAGCTCAAGAAGCCATCTCACTATGCTCCAGTGTCACATGTGTCAAGATTTGTTGACACAAGGAGAAAAATGCAAGCCTCTTGTCGAAATAGTGTCACTTATCAGGTGGCACTGGCTAAATGGGCCAAAAATGCATTTTTCGCTAGGTTTTTGGAAAAAAGGCAAAAATGCAAAATTGAAGAAAAATAAAAAGGACCAGCGGCATTGAACGGGAGGGGACATTTTGTTAGTCGACCAAAAAGGAAGAGGATCACCATACACCACTAAAAGCAACCGATTGAAATCAAAGAGATTGCAAATCGAAGAGGAACAACATCATCATCTACATCAAGGTTGTGATCATTCTTCGTAGAATTTGTGTTTTCTATTTCGAAAAAAAATATGAGTTGTATATTCACCTCCATGGATAGTGAGTAGTGACCATATTTTGGGGTCCTACGAATCTTATCTAACTATGATTCGTTTAATAGATTAATTTTTGCATGATTTGGATTGTTTTACATGATTTGTGTTTTACTTGGCACTTAAACCTAGTGATGCATACTAGGTGTTTGAGAAAATGCCTAAGTGCATTGCCTTGAGACGTTAGGCCAATAGCGCCGAAAGGGTGAGGCTAAACGTCGAACTATTAAGTAAAATATACGTTACGAACTCGGTGACTACGAAAGTGGCCCGAGATTGTAACGTGAAAGGCTAGGATTACGACAAGGACTTCCCATGTTTACGCAACGAAAGTTGGTAAACATCAGCAAGTTACTTGATTTGAACCAATAGAGCGCCGAAAGGGTCAATGATGAGTCGTATTTATATGACTCGTCGAATCAACTAATCCCATTTATTTCGACACTTTTATATGCGAACATTTACTTTTTAGTATGGTTTTGCATTTCAGTTTTTTCGGAAGCTCTAGGAGGAAACGCGCATAAAACACGGCATTTTGTGCCAAAACACCACAATGGCAGATGAGAGCTTTGGACGCTCGACGGAGTGCTGGGAATGGACCGCTAAGCATAAAAATGTGAGCCACGTGTCATTGTGTAGCTGACTCGATTCCCTACAACTATCTAGTTCACACTGAGAGCACCCGAGGTCAATAGGACAGTCAAACCCAGAGTCGAAGTCTGAACTGGCACGCAGAAAGGGGAATCAGACTCAGTGTGTACCGCACTCGGTAGAGACATTAGCGTTAACGCAAATGTCTGAAGTGAACGCGGCTGCTAATGTTGTTGTTGGGTGCAGAGAACCCGACGAGGTGCTGACGTCAGCATCCCGTGTGATGACGTCAGCAGGCTGAAACTTGGAAATTGAGCCCAAAAGCAGACTTGGAAACCCTATTTTTTTGCTATAAATAAGATCTTTGGGTTAGGGTTTCCATCATCTCATAATCCCATCAATCAGAAGACGGCTGTGGAGGAGAAGGCGAAGCTTTCGACGAGAGAAGAGAATTCTTTACTACTTGTCATTATGTTTTCCATGATTATGTGTAGCTAAACTTCTAATTCAGTTTAGGGTTTCATTCATTGTCACGTTTGTTTCGAGACTTTGTTCTTAATGCTATTTAATGTTTTACTAGTTCTTGTGCTTATCTTATGAATTAACTTGTTAAGTGGAAGCTTTGTCGCAAAGCTTAATTGAGCGGTTAATTGTTACGGTTAATATCTACTGGAAACTTTGTTGTAAAGGTAGATCGTAACACCTAGGCTAAATAATACCTTTGTCGGATTATTAAGTTAGGAAAGAACTAGAAGTCTAACACCTATTTCGGGTTAGATTGTGGTGTATCACCTTTGTTGGGATACTTAGGGTTGTTACCTTTGTCGGAACAACCACACTTAGCAGTCAATGATAAACACGTCACAATAGAAACCCTAAGTTGAATGTTGTCTTTGTTTGGAAGTCTTTTGTTATTTTTCTCTTTTGCACTCTTTACTACTAAAAACCCTCCATTCTTAATTGCTTACAGGAACAGCTTGAACAACCAGCTCTCTAGGGTTCGACCCTGCTTGCCGTTTTACTAGGTTTTAGCAGGAGATTATAAATATTAAATTTGACGCGTCAGACGACGCGTGTCAAATTTTAGCGCCGTTGCCGGGGAGTTGCGCGCTTCGGTGAAGTTGTTTATTTTTTGTTTTTATTTTTGTTCTTTTTTAGTTTATTTTATTTTATGTTATTTAGTTATTTTTTTGCTTCGCTACTTGCTTCACAAAGTCTCGTGCAGGTAGTGTAATCGGTGATAACAACAATGAGATTGCCCCAATCGTTGATAATGAGAACGTGCATGCATTATATGATGAGCCGGAACGAGAGATACATGCTCGTAATAGGGCAAAAAATGCAGCCAGGCAGGCTCGATAGCTGAATCAGTGGGCACCTGTTGCACAGAACGCTAGGAATGGTGCTGGTGCGAGGTAGCCGCCTCCACCGCCACCACCTCAACCACAAATTCACAGGGACCCGGAAGAAGAGGAAAACTACTACTACGAGCCCACAATGAGGGAGCTGTTTGCTCCTAATTTTGAGAATCAGCCATGGTGCATCGATGAGGGGCCAGAACTAGCTGAGATAGAAATCAAGACTGCGGTAGTGCACTATCTACAAAAGTTTTCGGGTCGGCAAGGAGAGTCAGCCACCAAGCATCTTCAGAGCCTTCATGAATTCTGCCAGACTCTCCGACCTTAGGGAGTCACAGTGGAGAATTTCAAACTTAAAGCTCTCCATCTTTCTTTAACTGACATGGCTCATACTTGGTTTTTATCTCTTCCTCCAGGTAGTATCGGGACATGTGACCAGATGCATAAGAAATTTCTCGACAAGTACTACCCAGCAGCTAAAGCTGGACATTTTCGTAGACAGCTGCAGGATATGAGGTAGGGGCCGAATGAGACGATCTATGACTACCTGGAAAAGTTCAACCAATTAGAGCAGAGCTGCTGCAACTTGGGAGTGCCAGAGAAGCTAATAATTGAGTACATGCTTGATGGGTTGAGGCCTCTCGACATGATGCTGCTCGACACCTCAGGTGGAGGGACCATCATGAATCTGTCCCCAGCTGGAGTGCGAAATTTGATAGTGGAGGTGGCTGAGAATGCTAGTTTCAGAGAAGAAGCTAGCAAGCAAGAGGAATTTAGCCGAACCAGACATGTTGCAATGGGTGAGACCCCAGCATCTGATGAGCTGAAAGAACTGAAAGAGATGATGTAGAAGCTCATGATGAATCAGGTAACACGGGTGAAGCCTTGTGAGTTCTACGGTGCAACCAATCATAAGATGGATGCATGGCCTAGTTTACAGGAGGATACACAGGTTGATGTCAACGCAGTGGGTGAATTCCAAAACTATAATAACCATGCACCCCCAGCAGACTCAGCAACAGTAGTACTATCGCCACAATATCATCAGCATCAGGGGCAGCTACAATAATCAGAGTCAGTACCAGCAACGAAGGCAGAACTACAACCAAGCAGCCCTAGTAAGCAGACTTCCAGCAGGTCCCTGGAAGACGTAGTGAAAGAGCGGGCAGCTAGCACGGCTTATCTGTGGAAGTCAACCTCTTTTAAACACCATTTGGTTTATCAGGAATGATGATCAAATGGATGCACATACTAGAACAAGAGTTCTTTGTCTTGCAAAAGACTAGACGGTGTGGCAAGTCATGTGCTAGGAATAGCCTTGATACACTTTTGAACACTTAGTATGATCATTAGCGGTCAATGATAAACAGACTATGATACAAGGCCCCTAAAACCGAATACTTTCCTTTAATTGTAATATCACCTGTTACTTTACTTTCAGTACCATTATCAACTGCTTACTTTCAGCACTTTAATTTCTGCAAGTCTTATCCATCAAGCACTTTACTTTCTTCAAAAGTCTTGTTCTTCAAGCAATTACTTTCTGCACTTTACTTTCACTACAGACTTTATCAACATCAGCCCGGCATAACCTTTGGTACGCAACACGCTTGAAACACAGTGTGCGTCCAGTATCAAACGTGTGTCTGCGGTTGATCTTGAAATCGACTGTTCCAGCACTTTACTTTTCAGCACTAAAATCACAACCAATCCCCAACTGTCTTATTTTTCCGTTTCAGAAAGAACAACTATCTACTAATTCCCTTGGGTTCGACCGCTACTTACCCTTTACTACCCAATAGTGAAGTTGCGAGTAGCGGAGATATAAATTTATTTTTGCACAGAGAACATCGCACCTTAACTACAGTGCGGTGGGCTCCGTCAAAATTGGCGCCGTTGCCGGGGAGTTAGCTTTCTGACTAGTTGTTCTTTTCTTTTGTACCCGTTTCTGCATAACCATGTCTCATGAAGGAAGCCACCATGACTATCAGGATGACAACGAGATGAATCTGTTCGATCGAAATAATGAGGCGCTGCCTCCATTTCAAATTCTCGAGGATCCAGAGCGACTCATCCGAAACCAAAGAGCTCGCGAAAGGGAGGCCGTCCGAATAAACCAAGGACTACCCGAGGACCGAAATGAAGCTGGTCCAGTGCAACAACCCCCTAGATATCCACCACCTCCTCAACCTCGACAAGTGCCAAGGCGAGAGCCCGTCTTTGATGACTACTATGGGGATAACAACTACCGTGCACCTACTATGGGAGAACTTAATGCCCCAGATTTTGAAAATCAGCCGTGGTGCATTTACGAGGGCCTGAGCTAGAAAACATTACCATCAACGCATCGGTGGCCCACAGCTTGCCCAAGTTCTCAGGAGCTCATGGAGAATCTGCGACAACTCATCTCCAATGCTTACACGGCATTTGCCAAAATTTAAAGCCCAATCGAGTGAATATAGATGACTTCAAGTTGAAGGCGTTCTATTTTCCCTCATTGACTCGGCGAACGACTGGTTCCTTTCATTACCTTCCGGAAGCATCAGAACATGGGCTCAGATGCAAAAGAAATTCCTGGACAAATACTACCCAGCGGGAAGAGCAATGCAAGTAAGGAGGCAACTGCAGGACATCAAGCAAGGGCCCAATGAAACCATGTACGATTACCTGGAGAAATTCAAACGCCTGGAGAGAAGCTGCTGCACCCTTGGACTGCCTGAGAAACTCATCATTGAGTACCTCATTGACGGATTGAGACCTTTAGACAAAATGCTCCTGGATGCCTCAGCTGGAGGATCCATGGTGAATCTATCACTGAGTGGCATTAGGAATCTCATCACCGACGTTGCTGAAAATGCCCGATTCAGAGAAGATACAACTCGGCAAGAAGAATTTTCCCGAACAAAGAATTTCGCAAAGGCTGAAACACCAATGAACTCCATGCCAGAGGAGATGAAACAAATGAAGGAGATGATGGTTCAGATCCTACGAAGGCAGCAAGCTCAAATAAAGCCTTGCGAATTTTGCGATTCTACAAACCACAAGACTGACGCATGCCCAACATTAATAGTAGAAGAACCGAGAGAAGTGAACGCAGTGGTAGGATACCGAGGATACAACAACAACAGCAACAAAAAAGCCGGACCAAACCGGTAGTATAATCAAACGACCAATCCAAGCTGGCGGAACGACAACCATCTTCCGAGGGAG
The DNA here is from genome assembly GCA_033675215.1 of Rhodiola kirilowii. Lineage (NCBI taxonomy): Eukaryota > Viridiplantae > Streptophyta > Magnoliopsida > Saxifragales > Crassulaceae > Rhodiola > Rhodiola kirilowii. The sequence goes on from CM066201.1 coordinate 44,600,856, forward strand.
ACACAACAAGCCGCACCGCAATTAGCTCAGTCATTCTACCAACCGCCCCACCGACAGTATAACCAGAACGCTCCGTCAGCAGGCCAATATCATCAAAGAGGACCAAATCAACACCTGACAGGCCAATATCAACAGAAGGGACATAATCAGTTCCAAACCAGTTCAAACAATCAGCAAGGACCAAACAAATCACTAGAAGACACAATGAAAGAACTCACAAGAAGCGTAAATCAATTGGGTACTTCGCTACACCAATTCCAAGCGAAAACTGACGGGGCAATTTCAGATTTGACCAAACAAATGTCCTAGCTCGCCACCTCAATGTCCGCGCTCACTAATGAACCTAGCCGACTTCCTTCACAAACCATCCAAAACTCAAAAGGAAATGTTAGCATGGTAACGATGTCAGACATGAAGGAGGCGCTGGAAGAAGCAACACGACCCTCGCTACCAGCTACAGAAGTAAATAAGGAAGAGTTCCTTGGTATGATGTGGGAAGACGAAACATATGCCCAGACATTAGGAGAACTAACAGCCATAGAAAGACTCAAAGAAGCACAAACGGCAGCCCTACTGGCAAAACAACAACGAGGACCAGCAACTTACAAACCTACAGCCAAACACTTCAATCGTAGGTGCCGTCCTGATTGGAATCAAGAAGAGGACCGACCCATTGATGGCAGAACATGGGTCACGCATACTGATAATGGACGATATGCATTCACCGTTAGCATGACACCACCGCCAGTCACACGCTTTAACGTACCAGCATCTGGGTGGGATGACAATGAAGACTTAGACTCATATGGTCCTAGATCGGGCCTCGGAATTGAAAAAATCGGAGCTCAAGACTCATCTTACTCCATGAAAATCATTGCCTCCAAAGATCCTGCGACCCAAAAGAACGAAGAAGAAAAAGAGTTGGAGCCAAGGAATGGGCAAAATGGTCTGATAACGGAGAAGCGCCTCACTTGGAATCAGGAGGTACAACTAGAAAAAGGTAAGGACCCAGGAGCCTTCTCGGTCACCTGTGGAATCGGCAAAGCCCAAATTCACCATTGCCTAATTGATCTTGGGGCCGCTGTCAATATCTTACCTTACCCTCTATACTGCTCATTGAGGCTTGGACCATTGAAGCCACCAAGGATATCCCTCGAGTTAGGGGACAAGTTGAGTGTCCTTCCGGTTGGAGTGCTAGAAAAACTAATGCTCCGTGTGGGAAAACTCAACGTTCCTACGGACTTTTATGTGATACACACCGGAAAGTCCAGCGAGGACGACCCTCCAACAGTCATATTGGGATGGCCATTTCTCTACACCACAAGGGCAAGGATCGACGTGGGCAAGGGCTCATTGTCTCTTGCATTCGGCGGCAAAAATTCTAACTACTGCGTCTATACTAATAGCCGCACGGATACAAAGAAACCACCAGACATCGTGAACACATCTGATCTCAACGCACTAGTTCCTGACCAACCAAGAGAGACCGAGAGGATGACTAAACCAGCAGCTATGGTCAAAAGGACCTCACCTTCTCGGAAGAATCGGAAGAAGAGGAAGAATAGGAAGACAAAACCACCAGAACAATGGAGTCCTGACCCAAACACATCATCCCACAAGAACTCGAGGAGAATCAAGGCTAGAATCAAGGTAGGAGCAGCAGAAAAGTATGACCTAAGCCACCCATGGGATCCAAACTTGTGAGCCCCATGCGTCGAGCCAACGACGTTAAAGAAAGGCACTGGTCCGGAGGTAACCCGACATCTATCTTACTTTCAGTCATTTATTTTCAGTCATTTAGTTTTTACCTTAACAGTCGCTCTCACCCATTTTTTGTATAGAAGAAATGACTAACATGTAGGAATCGGATTTTGGAGCAAGATCAAGATCAGCCAGGCAGCTTCCGAGAAATACCGGGCCTGCGCCGAGAGTTCAAGGCCCCAGCCGAACTCCCTCGAAGGGAGTACAATTCTTCTCTTTTCCTTAATGTCATTTCCTTCTCTGTAAATATTTGCTTGCATGACTTTTGAACTAATCCGTGCTGTGAGGCACGCCTTCGTTCAAAAGTGTGGGGTGAGAACCGCCTTTGTACATAGTTAATTAACATGCTTTTTCTTTTCCTTTTCCCTTAATATTATCTTTTTGAAAATATAAACTTGAGAATGTGAAAAAGATAGGTCTCAATTCATGCATTTACCTTGTGAAAATTCAACTGTGTAGAGAGTTAGGATGTAACTTTTCATTTGTCCCTTTGTGCGGAGATATACAGGGGATGTGGAGTTGATAGAAAATGCCCTAGAGAGGCTTGGCAAGAACTCGAAGGATCGAATCTAACTATATGGTTTTCGAAGTCAGTGGAGGCTGCACTTCGGGTTTCAAAGAAAATCAGAGTCATCTCCGCCGTGCAGCGTTTTTGCAAGAGGCGGGACGGGAATCAAACCGTCCTATCTCTAGTCCTAGTAGCCGGGAAAATAGATGAGCGACCCTCATCTTGACCCGCGTGAAACGGCGAGGATGAGAAAGAGCGGGGAGGTATTTCCATATGCTCGCGGGCAATGATTGGACCTCCCAAAAGGTTGAGAAAATTGACTAGCAAGTCACAAAGAAGCAAAAGCTCGAAGAAGCTAATCAAAGGCCGAAGGCCAAAATTGTGAAGGTTTTAACCAAAACAAAAGTGAAGAAACTCCAATTCAACATCGAAGGCCAAAGGCCGATTCACTTCAGATGCTGTCCCTCACCAAAAAGAAATCAAAGTGCTCAACTCAGTGAAACCTGAACCGAATCATGTGCTAGAGAAAGCGACAAGTTAACCATATAGTACGAGTCGATCCCGAGAATGCAGTCCAGGAGCCTGAAAAGGGCTATCTCCCGAAACATCCAAATTAATTTGCATCTCGGCGCGAAGGTACAAGTATCAAGTTTCTTCTAAGTATTTACACGGTTTAGTTTGGTAATAAGTAAGTAATGCATGAATTAGGATAAATCTAGTCCCATATTCTCACTTTCCTATTTTTAAGTTTTTACTTGGATTGTGTGTACATCTCTTTAAAAAGCATTGTTCGGGACGAACAACTAAAAGTGTGGGGTGATCTGATAGACCATATTTATATGATTCATTAAGACAGTTAAACCCACCAAATTAGACTCTTTGTCTATTTAACTTTTGCTTGTTAGTTCCACTTTTGTTCTACAGGCTATTTCGAGGTCTAGAGATGATACGAGCTAAAAAGGAGTTTTAAAGCTGAAAATGGATTACGAGTCAGGACACGACCAGATTCCAACTGTACAACTTTCATGATCCTAACCTGGAATCACTCAAACAAGTCCAACCGAAGGGCAACCAGAGTCAGTCCGGAGCTGAAAGGACCCGATGGCTTTTGGGGAAAAGATCACAAAACACTCTCACCCACTCCCCTCCACCTAGCTCGGCGGCTTTGGCCATGGAAGTGACACATGGGGGGGGGGGGGGGGGGGGCGGCTCTCCTCCCCTCCACCTCACCCCGGTGGCTTTCCTCCCCTCCATTCCCCTCGTGACATGTGTCTTCTTCTCCTTGCCTCTCCATGCCTATAAATAGACACCTTCCTTCCCTTTGTAAATCATCCCATCCACATTCCACATCCCAAAACACCATAAGCTCTAGCTTCTCTCTAGATTTGGGCACAATCCTTGTAAACACTTGCTTTAATCTAGAATACTCTTGTTGGTTCTTGAGTATTCTTGTTGTTCTTTAGTTTACTCCTGTCGGTTCTTAAGTATTCTCCTTTTACTTTCCTATCTTTACTTTCAAAAACTTTACTTTACTGTCCTTCAAAAACCTTTACTTTTCAAGCACTTAGCTATGATGTCCTATTCCTTAGATATTCGTAGTTAAACCCTTCATTCGGTTGAAGGAGTGTGCTTGTATCATACAATGTTTTAGACCCTTCTCTTAGTGCCTCTTTGTGTTAACCTTGTTCTAGGTGCCATATATTAGGTCAGAACTCCATTGGGTGAGTGGATGCTCGAAAGAGCAAAGCTCTGCCATGGGTTCGTGATCTTCCGTAGATAAGTGGAGGCTCGGAAGAGCACAGCTTATCTGTGGAAGTCAACCACTTTTAAACACCATTTGGTTTATCAGGAATGATAATCAAATGGATGCACATACTAGAACAAGAGTTCTTTGTCTTGCAAAAGACTAGACGGTGTGGCAAGTCATGTGCTGGAATAGCCTTGATACACTTTTGAACACTTAGTATGATCATTAGCGGTCAATGATAAACAGACTATGATACAAGGCCCCTAAAACCGAATACTTTCCTTTAATTGTAATATCACCTGTTACTTTACTTTCAGTACCATTATCAACTGCTTACTTTCAGCACTTTAATTTCTGCAAGTCTTGTCCATCAAGCACTTTACTTTCTTCAAAAGTCTTGTCCTTCAAGCAATTACTTTCTGCACTTTACTTTCACTACAGACTTTATCAACATCAGCCCGGCATAACCTTTGGTACGCAACACGCTTGAAACACAGCGTGCGGCCAGTATCAAACGTGTGTCTGCGGTTGATCTTGAAATCGACTGTTCCAGCACTTTACTTTTCAGCACTAAAATCACAACCAATCCCCAACTGTCTTATTTTTCCGTTTCAGAAAGAACAACTATCTACTAATTCCCTTGGGTTCGACCCCTACTTACCCTTTACTACCCAATAGTGAAGTTGCGAGTAGCGGAGATATAAATTTATTTTTGCACAGAGAACATCACACCTTAACGACAGTGCGGTGGGCTCCGTCAAGGATTTCGGGGAAGAATGAGTGGTTTATCTCATCATACAATTGTTCGGCGATCACCGACCCGGTTGGGGAGGTGATCCACCATCTTATAGCCATTGGGATAAACACTCGGACGGCGAAAGCTAGGTCATTTACCCTTCCCGATATGGAGCTTATGTTGGCCATTGATCACGGGGAGGTCATCGATTGGCTTGCTATCCTTGCCACCAGATTTCAGACCATTGTGAAGGAGGGTATGAGGAATCGTGCTATGGGAGGAGGCTCTTTGATCACATTGGTAGCCTTAAGGTGTAACTTCACCTTTGGCCAGGAGGGATGCCCCAAGCCATCCAGGAGCACACTCGATTTGGACACTATGAAGCACATGCATATCCTTAAGAAGGATGGGAAGACTTGGGGTGTCGACAAGAAGCCTCATCAGGAGAGCCTCGTGACTAATGCCGTGTATAAGAGGAAGATGTTCAAGAGGGAGAACCCACTCTACAGCCTAGCCAACCTCACCCTATCCCCTCCTTCCTCTCTTATCCCTTCCCCTCCTCCAGCCGACGAGCCTGCAGCTCCCATTCCTGAGGAGGCACACATTGATGATGAGCTGCCACCCGTGCAGCCTGCTGTTGAGAGTCCTCCTCCTGCCACAGATGATTTACCGAATGGAGACAGAGGATCTCCTTTGATATTGCCGATTTGAGGAGTAGTTTGAGCCGATTAGAAGATTTTGTCAGAGAGTCGGACGCGAGAGCTCGCCAGGAGTGGGAGTGGCTCTGCTCTACAGTATTATCCATGGTCGGCGGCTCCAGCGGTCCAGTAGCTCATCCAGTTGATCCAGCTTTTCCTGTCCCTCGTTCCGCCTCTCCCTTGCCTCCCGCACCATTTACTGATGCTATGGAGGAGGACGATGGGGATTCTACTAGAGAGACCACTCCAGGAGACGATGAGGCTACATCTTCAGCTTCTATTACATTTTGATCATACTTGTATCGATGTTTTGATGCTTTTCTACTTTGATCATGTACTTGGATGTTAAGTCGCCTTTTGGCGCAATTTTGGATGATGTATGCCATTTTGGGTGATTATACTCTTGACTTGCCTTTGGTTGTATGCTACATTTTCTTATCATATTGAAGGTGCTTACCATATATGATGTTCACTCTACAGGATATACACCTACATATTATTCTCTTGTTCAAAATTCACCTCCTTTGTCTATATTTGCAACCAAAAGGTTATTTCTCACTCCAAAGAGTTATGTCACCGGCTCTACAAACGAGGGGAGTTCCTATGCGCCTTTGCCTTTATTTTATCATTCTTTGCGCTTAGGGACTAAGCTTGAATTAAGTGTGGAGTGGTTTGACGCGCATAGTTCACATGTTTTGCATGCCATGCATATCATTTTAGATGGACACTTGCATCTTGTGCACATTATCCCTACATGAGAGTGTTTTTAACCACATAGGCTTGTGACTATTGATTCTAAATTCCTATAAATCACACCTAGCCTATTTGCCACATTTATTGGATCTTGAACTTAGAACCGACCTAGTCCATTGAATGTGTATTCTTGAAAACCAATATCATTGCTATCTTTTGTCTATCCAATTCTCTAAGTATTTTCGTTGAAATACCTTGGATCAAGTTATAGCAAGCACCTTTTAAAATCTTCGTGAAAAACTTAGACCCTTTGAAATCTCCTTGGTGACTTGAGTTCACTAACACGGTGCCTTGTTCCTGTTTGATTCCCGCACATTCCATACACTTTTTGAATATATTGTCGAGTTTTAAGTGTGGAGTCAAAAGAGGACGAAAAAATAGGCCCCATTCAAAAAAAGGGGGAATTTTTGCGGTCAAGGAGGGCAAAGCCCCGACTGAAAACTTTCTGGTGCACGAGAAGTTTTGCTCCAAAATGGTACAAATGTCGGGGGTTAGGAAGGTAAGTTCCCCCTCGAAAGCATTTGTAGGCCAAAGGCCGTTCCAAAAAGAAATTAAGAAGCACTTAAAACTAGACTCTATGTTTTCCTTCATTCTTCACTTGTGCGGGATTCATCATTTGCATTGTGTGCTTGTTAGAATGACTTTTGGATGACCCATGTGCTTGCATGGGAGCTATCATTTGGTCTATGCTTGTTTATTAAAGAACTCTAGTGTCCGACTCCTCTTCCCTTATGGATTACGGCTTAAGCGCATAAAACTTGGGAATGAGTTCCATGTCGCAAACCCATGGACTAGCCCTAGCTAACATAGGTGAGTGATTGACAATTTTTGTGCAAACTACAAACTTAACTTCTATTGTATTGCCTTGAAAATGAGTAGACTTTTGGATGAGACGATTGATAGCTCTAGTATTGATAACCTTGAATGCACAACCTCAAAGGTACTCAAAGTGGTTCGAAAGTTCTTTTGATGAAATTGTGATGATAGTCCTAGCGTGGGGTGAGGAATTTGTTTTGAGAAATCATAGCCTCAGGTGAACACTCTTGAATTCATTCTCATGGGATAGGTGCATTTGGGATTTGTGAGTATTCCCTTTTCTGAAAACTCTCACGAGACTATAACTCGTCCACTAGGGTAGCCTAGGGGTTTAAAGGCTTAATGCATATGCTAAATGCATTCGTAACGCCTACGAAAAGGAGCTAGTTAGGTTGTATATACTTGCATTTACTTTCCAATAACATGTTTAGCAATAATGATCGAGACCTTGTGATTGCTAGTGAGGCAAATAGACGAAAAACATAGCACCACTAGCATTTCGCCATTTGCATGCCCTTTACATATTTGCATACTTTGTTCGGGACGATCAACGCTTAAGTGTGGAGTGTTGATAAGTCGAGTTTTTGACTTATTATTACCCGTTTCTCACCATAGCTTTGGTTCGTTTCCGGTGATAATTCGATATCATTTGATCTCTTTTCGTACGTTTCAGGTACAAAACAAGATATCTCAGTGTCAAAGCCCAAATACAAAAACTCGGGGGAAAACTGGAGACTTGAGCAAGATTTGGGCAGAAAAGAGCCCCAGTCGATCGACTGGGAATTTCCCCTGCGCCAGTCGATTGACTCGATAAACAATCAGGAGAGGTGCTCAACATCACCCATCGAGTCGGTCGACTGGACCTCCAGTCGATCGACTGAGAACAAGCTTAGAAGAGCAAAGCACGAGTCGGTCGACTAGGACCATCGAGTCGGTCGACTGGGAGATGACTTCAACAGGCAGCTTTTACTCAGCCAGTCGATCGACTGGGCAGCCAGCGTACGCTGGACTGCTACAGTGCGAATTTTCTACCGAGGCTATAAATAGAAAGAGGGGTTTTTGACCAAAAAACTTGGCAACTTTGGCAGATTTTTCCAGCAAAAGAGATCAAATCAGGGGCACTCATCACCATCCAACCAAGGAGGATTGAAGATCAAAGGGAGATAACTAGGACTAATCATCCTATTCTATTCCTCTTCTCTTCTCTTTTGATTGTGTAAAAACCCTACTCACACCATGTTGTCTTACATGATGTGTGAGTAGTCCCCTTGTGTTTTGAGGGTGTTATCACCCTCTTTGGTACTCAATGATCATGTATACACATTCATTATGCAAATTTATGGAGTTGATTTCATTTTACTATGCTCTCCATTTAAGGCATGTTGCTAAGTGTTTGATAAAATGCCTAAGTGACATGTTTGTGTTAGAACTATGATCTAAGTATCGAGAGAGCTTAGTGATGGTTTGGATATAGTAAAACTGAACTCATCAAACATTTATAAGAGTAAATGCATGGGTGTGAGGTTGACTAAAATATAATGCCTATAGCATTTATTACCTTAGGAAGAGATTCCAAGGATAATAGTGCTATAGAGTGAATCAATATCTTTAATAGGTGAGATTCTAATTAAGAGGGCTTGACTAGGATTAGACTTGCATGATAGTTTGTCTATTTTTAGCCTAAGCTAGGTTTGAAACCTATCAACCCCTAAAATGATTAAATTCTTGTATACATAATCGTTGGGAATTTTCCAAAGAGGGGAGTAACCCCTCGAAACTCTCTTTAATAGAATTTGAATCCATTTGAAACAATTTCATTACTTGTTTCTTGATCGATAATCACCTTAACATTGAATTTGAAGGAATAGCCGAGTTAAAATTTGATTCCCTAGCGTATAATCCAATTGCTCCCTTGGGTTTGACACCGGTCTTACCAGTCAAATTAGAAATATCTTTTGACTATACATAAATTACAAACGTCAACAGATTAGAAAGCAAACCAAGGTCTCACACAAAGGAACTACTCAGATCAAAACTAGGAGACGACTGGAGCTTCTACATATGGATTTTACGGGACAAATGCAAGTGGAGAGCTACGGCGGAAAAAGGTATGTGCTGGTGTGTGTTGATGACTACTCACGGTTCACTTGGACAAGTTTCATACGAGAAAAATCATATGTTGTTCAATCCTTTGTTCAATTGTGTACTCAGCTTGAAAGAGAATGAGAAGACAAAGGTGAACACTTGGTGGCCATAAGAAGTGATCATGGTAGAGAGTTTGAGAACAGTGATTTGGCATACTTTTGTCCACAACAAGGGATTTCGCAATAGTTCTCATCCCCCATTACGCCTCAACTGAATGGAGTTGTGGAAGAAAAAAATCGAACCATACAAGAGATGGCTCGAGTAATTCTGCATGCGAAGAAGGTACCTTTAAAGTTCTAGGCTGAAGCCATGAACATGGCATGCTACATCATCAACCGAGTAACTATTTGAACAGGCACTGAGAAGACGTGCTACGAGTTGTGGATGGGAAAGAAACCGACGGTGAAGTGCTTCCACATCTTCGAAAGTGAATGCTACAAACTCAGTGATCGTGAATATCTTCAGAAGCTTGACCCAAGGAGTGATGAGGGAATTTTCCTTGGATATTCCACAAATAGTCGATCTTACTAAGTCTACAACAATAGAACTGGAGCTATCGTGGAATCGATCAACGTGACCGTAAAAGATGTTGTGGAGGCAAGCTCAGTTCAAGGAGATAATGAAGATGTTATAGGAACGTACCCTGAACAACAATTCCCAACATCTCAAGATGTCCAAGATGTTGTTCCGATAAAGTTCAGTGAACTACCTGATGAGGAAGTTCCAACTAATGATGGACCTACGTCAGAACCACCTGCTATTCCTGATGTTTTACAACCGTCTAGGAGGATTGAGAAGAATCACCCTATAATTGAGGTTATTGGAGAACCAATCGACGACATAAAGACTCGTGGTAAGCAAATAAATTATCGTCATATGATTTCTTACTCATGCCTTTTATCGACTGTGAAGCCAAAGAACATCAAAGAAAGAAATGGTGACGAATACTGGGTGATAACCATTCAAGACGAGCTAGCTGAATTCAAGCAAAACGATGTCTGGGATCTTGTTCCAAGACCTGATGGTGTGAACGTTATCGGAACAAAGTGGATCTTCAAGAACAATTCGGATGAACACGGTAATATCACCAGGAACAAGGCGAGGCTGGTAGCTCAAGGCTATACGCAGATTGAAGGAGTACATTTTAATGAGACATTGGCCCCTGTTGCACGGCTGGAGGCGATTCTGTTTGGGACCAATATATGAAAAGCTGCGGAAGCTTTTGTTTATTGATAGGAAATGAAAGACAGGGATAGAGAGCTCAAAAAAGCTTGATACAATAGAGAAACAATGCCCCGAACAACCCTTGTATCAAAGGTTGAACTTGGCCACAAGGCTTAAGCCATCTATACTACGACTAATTGACCAAGAAGAGACCTCAAAATGTATTTCTTGATGCCTAGATGGGCTTCCCGCGTCCTCCTTTTATAGCTGGCCCAATTTGAATTCAAAAACAGTAACCGACGCGCAATAAAGTCCCCTTCAATGAGTGCCTTCAATCCATTTGACCTTGGACTCCCAAATTATAACCGCTGGTCATTATTGTGCATCTTGACTACTGGATATTCAAATTCAAATCCTTGGAGGCAGCCATGATGGACCCCAAGTTGTTCCAAGTCCTTGACTTCTCTCAAGTGGGCTATTGTTGCTTTTAGACCCCCAAATTTTGATGCGATTTCTGCCCCAAGATGATGCTCAAATGCACTTGTTTTGACCCAAAAACCTCTCATTGTCGGACTTGAGCTTCAATTTTCAAGGCTTGTCCTCAAGGTCGATCATCGCCTTCCTTGATGTTGCCTCGTGCGCTTTGAATTTGTGGGTCTCGAGCTCTTTTGTTATGGGTTCTTAATGAGTCTTGGTACTCTCCTCCTCGCTGGGTTGGGTCTCCTGGCTTGTCGCGACATGTTTGATGGTGCTCTCTTGGTTGTAGTCGATGATCTTTCCTTTCTCGTCCATGATTTTGATAGCGTGCTCTAGTGGCAGCACCTTGGATGGAACTTGGGGACTAACATCATGTTGGGACTTCGAGACGCGGAAGAGCGGGTATTTGTATTTTTCCCACTAAGTATTTTTTTGCCCCTGCTCTTGGCGTTGATGTGAAAATTCCATGGGACATTGCTTGTGCCGACTCCTAGTCTCGGTCGATCCCAAGTATCCTTGCGCCTTGTTTTCCGAGGGCCATGCAAGTGCATTATTTTTCAAATTTAGTGACATAGCAACCTCCTCTCGATGATTACTCAGCAAGTATGCATTGGCTTTATCGCCCCTAATCTTGTCTCTTTTCGGAGTAATTTCCATCCATTCCTCCTCAGACTCGTCAACCAAGATGGCTTGCAAAGTGATGGGATTGCACCTATGTTCCTTGGAAGCATACAAGTAGACCAAGATATGATCAAATAACACAAACTTCAGCAAATGAGGTATGAATACCTAATTTATGAGTGATTGCAAAGTTTGCGTTAGTCCCTTTAGAAAGTTGCCCTCTTGGCACAATATCTTGTCGCTCGACTTGTCTCTTTCATCATTGAGTGGTGCTGCTAGGTGCAAGTAATTCTGCCCTCCTTGGCTCAAGTAACAATGTTTAGGTTTGCCCGGATCAAAAGGAATAAGGTCAAAGTTACCATGTGGATACTGTCGGTCGAAATCGCCTTGTGCACAAGCCTTGCCAATCTCGCCGCGGGGTAGAATCTAACCTTGACGCTGGCTTTCATGAAGACTCTGCCCTCCTTGGCCCCGGTATCCTTGCTCTTGCTTTTCTGGATTAAATGCGATAATCCCAAGGTGGCCTCGGGCAAAAATTTGTACAATCTGCCCAGACGATAGAATCTGTCCTTAAGCAATTTGGACTGGCACAATCTGCGCCTGGATTGTGATCTGCTATCCTTTGACTATATAGAACACCTCTAGTTCCCCCAAATGAAATGGCATGAAAGTGAAGTGACCTTTCCGGGCAGCTTTGGCATAAAAGGACCTCCTGAAATTTTTGCTCGTGAGGTGGAATCGGACCTATTTGAAGCTGATGAATCGCCCGGACCTGGTTCTTCCATGAAGCCACCAACTGGCCTTGTGGGTACGAGTGGGTGACACGATTATATCGTTGCAAGAGTGATGAGCATAAATTTGTACTATATTTATGCTCCACATCTAGTTGATTTTTGATCATTTGCTTTATTCTTACGAGCTCTCACATTATGTTTTGATGCTTTTAGGTGAAAAACGAATCCAAGGCGAAAGAAAGTGTTTTGTGGGAATTTGAGCAAAAACTGTGCAAAAATAGGCGGATTGACCTCCCTACTAGTCGCACACACCCAGAGCTCATACGGAGTCTTAATCCGTCGATCTATGGCTTGTCGGAAAGAATAGATAAAAATCTACAACTTTGTAGTTTGCACCTAGAGCAGATTCAGCCGTTATGGGTGTTAGAACTTGAGCTCAAGAAGCCATCTCACTATGCTCCAGTGTCACATGTGTCAAGATTTGTTGACACAAGGAGAAAAATGCAAGCCTCTTGTCGAAATAGTGTCACTTATCAGGTGGCACTGGCTAAATGGGCCAAAAATGCATTTTTCGCTAGGTTTTTGGAAAAAAGGAAAAAATGCAAAATTGAAGAAAAATATAAAGGACCAGCGGCATTGAACGGGAGGGGACATTTTGTTAGTCGACCAAAAAGGAAGAGGATCACCATACACCACTAAAAGCAACCGATTGAAATCAAAGAGATTACAAATCGAAGAGGAACAACATCATCATCTACATCAAGGTTGTGATCATTCTTCGTAGAATTTGTGTTTTCTATTTCGAAAAAAAATATGAGTTGTATATTCACCTCCATGGATAGTGAGTAGTGACCATATTTTGGGGTCCTACGAATCTTATCTAACTATGATTCGTTTAATAGATTAATTTTTGCATGATTTGGATTGTTTTACATGATTTGTGTTTTACTTGGCACTTAAACCTAGTGATGCATACTAGGTGTTTGAGAAAATGCCTAAGTGCATTGCCTTGAGACGTTAGGCCAATAGCGCCGAAAGGGTGAGGCTAAACGTCGAACTATTAAGTAAAATATACGTTACGAACTCGGTGACTACGAAAGTGGCCCGAGATTGTAACGTGAAAGGCTAGGATTACGACAAGGACTTCCCATGTTTACGCAACGAAAGTTGGTAAACATCAGCAAGTTACTTGATTTGAACCAATAGAGCGCCGAAAGGGTCAATGATGAGTCGTATTTATATGACTCGTCGAATCAACTAATCCCATTTATTTCGACACTTTTATATGCGAACATTTACTTTTTAGTATGGTTTTGCATTTCAGTTTTTTCGGAAGCTCTAGGAGGAAACGCGCATAAAACACGGCATTTTGTGCCAAAACACCACAATGGCAGATGAGAGCTTTGGACGCTCGACGGAGTGCTGGGAATGGACCGCTAAGCATAAAAATGTGAGCCACGTGTCATTGTGTAGCTGACTCGATTCCCTACAACTATCTAGTTCACACTGAGAGCACCCGAGGTCAATAGGACAGTCAAACCCAGAGTCGAAGTCTGAACTGGCACGCAGAAAGGGGAATCAGACTCAGTGTGTACCGCACTCGGTAGAGACATTAGCGTTAACGCAAATGTCTGAAGTGAACGCGGCTGCTAATGTTGTTGTTGGGTGCAGAGAACCCGACGAGGTGCTGACGTCAGCATCCCGTGTGATGACGTCAGCAGGCTGAAACTTGGAAATTGAGCCCAAAAGCAGACTTGGAAACCCTATTTTTTTGCTATAAATAAGATCTTTGGGTTAGGGTTTCCATCATCTCATAATCCCATCAATCAGAAGACGGCTGTGGAGGAGAAGGCGAAGCTTTCGACGAGAGAAGAGAATTCTTTACTACTTGTCATTATGTTTTCCATGATTATGTGTAGCTAAACTTCTAATTCAGTTTAGGGTTTCATTCATTGTCACGTTTGTTTCGAGACTTTGTTCTTAATGCTATTTAATGTTTTACTAGTTCTTGTGCTTATCTTATGAATTAACTTGTTAAGTGGAAGCTTTGTCGCAAAGCTTAATTGAGCGGTTAATTCTTACGGTTAATATCTACTGGAAACTTTGTCGTAAAGGTAGATCGTAACACCTAGGCTAAATAATACCTTTGTCGGATTATTAAGTTAGGAAAGAACTAGAAGTCTAACACCTATTTCGGGTTAGATTGTGGTGTATCACCTTTGTTGGGATACTTAGGGTTGTTACCTTTGTCGGAACAACCACACTTAGCAGTCAATGATAAACACGTCACAATAGAAACCCTAAGTTGAATGTTGTCTTTGTTTGGAAGTCTTTTGTTATTTTTCTCTTTTGCACTCTTTACTACTAAAAACCCTCCATTCTTAATTGCTTACAGGAACAGCTTGAACAACCAGCTCTCTAGGGTTCGACCCTGCTTGCCGTTTTACTAGGTTTTAGCAGGAGATTATAAATATTAAATTTGACGCGTCAGACGACGCGTGTCAAATTTTAGCGCCGTTGCCGGGGAGTTGCGCGCTTCGGTGAAGTTGTTTATTTTTTGTTTTTATTTTTGTTCTTTTTTAGTTTATTTTATTTTATGTTATTTAGTTATTTTTTTGCTTCGCTACTTGCTTCACAAAGTCTCGTGCAGGTAGTGTAATCGGTGATAACAACAATGAGATTGCCCCAATCGTTGATAATGAGAACGTGCATGCATTATATGATGAGCCGGAACGAGAGATACATGCTCGTAATAGGGCAAAAAATGCAGCCAGGCAGGCTCGATAGCTGAATCAGTGGGCACCTGTTGCACAGAACGCTAGGAATGGTGCTGGTGCGAGGTAGCCGCCTCCACCGCCACCACCTCAACCACAAATTCACAGGGACCCGGAAGAAGAGGAAAACTACTACTACGAGCCCACAATGAGGGAGCTGTTTGCTCCTAATTTTGAGAATCAGCCATGGTGCATCGATGAGGGGCCAGAACTAGCTGAGATAGAAATCAAGACTGCGGTAGTGCACTATCTACAAAAGTTTTCGGGTCGGCAAGGAGAGTCAGCCACCAAGCATCTTCAGAGCCTTCATGAATTCTGCCAGACTCTCCGACCTTATGGAGTCACAGTGGAGAATTTCAAACTTAAAGCTCTCCATCTTTCTTTAACTGACATGGCTCATACTTGGTTTTTATCTCTTCCTCCAGGTAGTATCGGGACATGTGACCAGATGCATAAGAAATTTCTCGACAAGTACTACCCAGCAGCTAAAGCTGGACATTTTCGTAGACAGCTGCAGGATATGAGGTAGGGGCCGAATGAGACGATCTATGACTACCTGGAAAAGTTCAACCAATTAGAGCAGAGCTGCTGCAACTTGGGAGTGCCAGAGAAGCTAATAATTGAGTACATGCTTGATGGGTTGAGGCCTCTCGACATGATGCTGCTCGACACCTCAGGTGGAGGGACCATCATGAATCTGTCCCCAGCTGGAGTGCGAAATTTGATAGTGGAGGTGGCTGAGAATGCTAGTTTCAGAGAAGAAGCTAGCAAGCAAGAGGAATTTAGCCGAACCAGACATGTTGCAATGGGTGAGACCCCAGCATCTGATGAGCTGAAAGAACTGAAAGAGATGATGTAGAAGCTCATGATGAATCAGGTAACACGGGTGAAGCCTTGTGAGTTCTACGGTGCAACCAATCATAAGATGGATGCATGGCCTAGTTTACAGGAGGATACACAGGTTGATGTCAACGCAGTGGGTGAATTCCAAAACTACAATAACCATGCACCCCCAGCAGACTCAGCAACAGTAGTACTATCGCCACAATATCATCAGCATCAGGGGCAGCTACAATAATCAGAGTCAGTACCAGCAACGAAGGCAGAACTACAACCAAGCAGCCCTAGTAAGCAGACTTCCAGCAGGTCCCTGGAAGACGTAGTGAAAGAGCGGGCAGCTAGCACCCAGCAATTAGCCACTACGATGCAGCAAAATCAGGCTAGGAACGAGGTGAATCGAGCTAGGAATGACGCAAACCAGGCCAAGCATGATGGAGCTCTAGCAGAGCTATCTAAACAGATTTCCCAGATAGCCCAGACCGTTTTTGAGCTGAAGAGAGATCTGAGAAAGCTACCATCGCAGACAGTGCCTAACCCGAAGGGGAACATAAGTACATTGGCAGTGGTAGACAAATCGGGTGCAGAAAACAAAGAAAACGAGTCGGAGTCAGTGCCGATCGCGCCCACGGTAGACGTTAGCTCGATTCTAATGTCTGAAGCGGACGCCCTAGTAATTTGAACACCGGGCGTGCCGATAATGTCTAAAGCGGGCGCGACCCGCACTGATGCAGGTCCCAAAATAGACCATTTGCTTCCTTCTTTTGTGCAGGTAAGAGCTCCCGAAGACCATGTGATCAATAAGGATGAGCTAGGAAGTGAGTTGGAGGCAAAGCTTGAGCCAGATAAGCCAACGATGGAGCACCCACTTGCTGCAAGTCAAGAGGCACTGCCTGGAAAGTGTAAGGACCCAGGTGCCTTCACAGTCACCTGTGGTGTTGGTGATACTCAAATACATCATTGTTTAATTGACTTGGGTGTTGCCATTAATGCCATGCCTTACTCGTTATATTGCTCTTTGAAATTGGGGCCATTGAAACCTCCTAAACTTTTGGTGGAGTTAGAAGATAAGTCGCTTATTCGTCATGTTGGCATACTTGAGGACCTAACACTTCGTGTTGGAGATCTTGTTGTTCCTGCAGACTTCTATGTTTTACAGATGGGAGACTGATGGACCATATTTATATGATTCAATAAGATAGTTAAACCAACCAAATTAGACACTTTGTCTTAACAACGATTACTTGTTAGTTCCATTTTTGCTCTACAGGCTATTTTGAGGTTTAGAGAAGAAACGAGCTGAAAAGGGGGTTCTTAAGCTAAAATCATCACAAGGCCATTGGTGCTATCACACAAGAAGATCCATGTGAGCGCATGAGATTTCATGCGACTGGTCCATACCATGCGAGCGCATGCTTGAGTCCATGCGAGCGCATGCCACGAGAAAACCAGGCCATCGCCCAGGCCCCCGCCCGAGAAAGTCAGCCGCGCCCAGTGCACCAGCCGAGCTGCCCAGGTCCAAATACAAGTCGCTCGACCAAACCTTCGGATCTAGAAAATCTGGCTCAACCAAAGTGTTTAAAATGTCAAATGACTTGGTAAATCTCAAATCCCAGACAAAACGCCCGAGTAAATTCATCCATGGCCGAGAAAACCAAGTCTCGCCCGACCATCGCCCAGGTCGCGACCGAGACAGCGCCCGAGCCTCGCAAGGTCAAGCCCGAGGCCCGCGTCCGAGCCCGTCCGAGGCATGCGCCCACACTGAACTTCACATCAGGCCACGACCATGTTCCGGCCAGATTCCGGCTAAACAGTCTCGACCAAAAGGCTTAGAAGTGCTTCAACATTCAAAATCAGCTATTCGAAGGCAAAGCACCTCCGACCAGAATTCCGACCAGAATTCCAGCCAAGCTCCGGCGAACTTCCGACGAGCCTCCGATCAAGCCACATCCAGGCACCACCATGCTCCGGTCAGTTCTAGCCCAACTCCGGTCAAAATCCAGCGAAGTCCAACCAAACTACTTATTTCCCGGTTAGGGCATACTATTCACATCGGTTGATCTTTTTGGTTTGAAACCAAACCTCAACCAAGTTCAAGAGACTTGCCCAAGCCTCAACCGAGCTCAACTAAGTCAGGTGGATGGCTCTTAAGGAGGTTCATGAACTTACTCAAGTAGTTGCCCTTTGAGGTCCAACTAAGCTCACTTAAGGAGCAACCAAGGGAGCAAATCGGTTGGCTTGGGATATTTACTTATTAAGTTTTGTGGTCTTCTAATCCACAAGACCAAGTGCATTCCCCTTGGCTCTCAAACTCAGCCGCCCATGTGCAAGGTCATGTGCCTTGCCCTTTGGCTCAATCCAAACTACAACCAAAGAGCAACCGAAGACCAAACTAAGTTGAGGGAGAACCAAGGCCAAGTCGGCTGGTTCCATGCCAACCACAAACCGCCACTTTTGGCCTATAAATAGAGAGGCTTGGCCTCTCAAAACTCATCTCTTGTTCCATGGTTACTTGGTCACTTATCTCACTAGTTTGATCTTTGTTACTTTCACTCACAAAGCTTGTAAACACTTGATAGTTGGGAATCAAAAGCTCCAACTTCTCTCTTGTTCTTGAGTGTTCTTGAGTTACTTTTCCAAAACTTTACTTGTTCTTGAGTTTGTTCTTGAGTTTACTTCCAAATCTCTACTTGTTCTTGAGTTACTTTCCAAAAACCTTACTTTCTTTGTCTTTGATTTTCGAAAACCATCTACTTTCTTTTGTACTAGCTATGGTATTCACTTCAATGAATATTCGTAGCTAAACCCTTCATTCGGTTGAAATGGTGTGTTTATATCATAAAATGTTCTAGACTCTTTTCTTAATGCTTCTATGTGTTCTAACTAGTTCTTTGTGTCATATATTCGGGTTAAACATAACTAGGTTGAGTGGATGCATCGAAAGTGCAAAACTCTTCCTAGTAGTTCTTCCCCTCTTTAAACACCACTTGGTTGATCGGAAATGATTGATGAAGTGGATGGACTTAGGCTAAGATACTTCGAAAGGAGGAATTAGCCTAGCTATAACTAGTAAGCTATGTCTTGAAAAGGACTAGCCGGTGTGGCACGGTGCTTGAAAAGGCATTGCTTTGGGTTAAGTCTCGAAAGGGAACAACCTACACCTTAGAACACTTAGTATGATCAGTAGAGGTCGATGATGAACGGAACTATGATATAAAGCCCCTAAACCGAATCCTTCTCTTAATCAAAACACCAACTTGTCATTTACTTTCAGTCCTCTTATCAACTGCTTACTTTCAGTACCCTTTACATTCAGTACTACACATTCGGCAACTAACTTTACTTTCAGCACCTAAATTTTACTTTCAGCACATTTACTTTCAGTCTTTATTTTCCGCATGTACTTTCAGTCTTTATTTTCCGTACTTACTTTCAGTTATTTACTTTTCCGCACTTTGCTTCCACTACAGACGTTTTCAACATCAATCCAACATAGCATTTGGCACGTATTGCGCTTGAAACACAACGTGCGACAAACCAAAAGTATGTTGTTTGGTTGATATTGAACTCGACTGTTCCAGCAATTTACTGTTCAACAATACTTTCAGTACTAAAATCACAACCAACCCCATTCGCACTTAAATTTTGTACAATTTCCTTAAAGAACTGCTATCCACCATTTTCCCTTGGGTTCGACCCCTACTTACCGCTTTACTACCCAATAGTGAAGTCACAAGTAGTGGACTTATAAATTTATCTTTGCATTTGCCTCGCGACAAGGCATCTGTAAGAGACGCCAGAGATGATGATCCTCCAACGATAATCTTGGGACGTCCATTCCTCTACGCCACCAAGACCAAGATTGACATGGACACAGTCTTATTGTCACTTGCTTTTATTGGCAGGACATCAAACTTTTATATATATGAGGATGGTGACAGTGCATGCATGAAGAAGCCACCGGACATCGTCCACACACCATTTCTTGGTGCCATATCTCCTTACCTACCGGACAAGACTGGTTGTGCAGCTAGACCAGTAGCTATGATGGAAGTGTCCTCACAAACTCGGGAGGATGTGAAGGCAAAACTGCCTGATCGATGGAGAGCAGACGTGAGCACACCCTTCCACGAGGGCTATGAGCAGAGTGCAGGAGTAGCTGAGGTGAAGTTTGACCTCACATGCCCATGGGATCCTAACTTGTGACCCTAAAGAGGTATTGTCGAGCCAACGACGTAAAACAAAGGCACTCGCAAGGAGGCAGCCCGGCAAATTTTTGTGTTTTTTCATTTTTTTATGTCGTTTATGTTTGTTTGAGTCTTGAGTCGTGTTTTTTACATTGTCTTTTGGGAAAAGAGATGGTTTTCATGCATTAAACAGGTTCAACTCAGTGCGGATCGCGTCGAGTGCGAACATTACCACCGCGCTCACATCACACATTAGTGGCGCGCCGAGTGTGAACATTGGGGCATTGACCGCACCATAATTTCTATTGTGGATGCGATTGACCATTGACCAGCATTGACTGACTCGTTTGACCAGAATTCTGACCATCACGCAGAAAAACGAGGGGAGTGCCTGTTCACCTTTATTCTCTATTTACTTTTTCCCTATGATTGTGTGTCTTGCATTATTTGTGTCTTTGAACTTAAGTCGTACCGTGAGGACACGACTTGGTTCAAAGTGTGGGGTGGGATAGTCAGTTAGTCTGTTGTGTCAGCGTATTTATTTTTCTTGCATATGTTCAGTGTCAGCACGTTTCCTTTAAAAAAAATTTGGAAGTATGAATTTCTCTTCTATTCTTGAATATGCAGTATTGGATGTTGATGTAAAATTTATGGGCTGACTATACTGTATTTCTCTCATGAAATCTGAATTGTGCTTTTATATGTGAATTTAACCTACTGCGTGTCCTTTTGAGTTGAGATAAACAGGGATGTGGAGTTGATAGAAACGTCCTAGAGAGACTTGACGAAGCATTCAAAGGACCGGATTTCTAAATATATGGTTATGTGGATTTCGTGGAGGCTAGCACTTCGAGACGATTTGCTTGAGAGTTAGCTCCGCCGCTGCAGCATTTATGTAGGTAGGCGAGACGAGATGAGAAAACAGATTATCCTATCTCTAGTCCGAAGTGACCGGGAAGACGTGAGTGACCCTCATCTTGACTCGCGTCAAAAAGTTCGAGGATGAGAAAGAGTGGGGAGGTATTTTCATATGCTCGTGGGCGATGATTGGACCTCCTTCAGAAGAAAAAGGAAAAAGGACAATCTGTTCACAACAAAGGAGCAAAGCTCAAGAAAAATCAGCTACGTTGTGAAGTTTTATACGACAAAAAGTGAAGTACACCATTCATACATCAAGAGCCAAAGGCCAAACAAAGTCACTACAAAAGCTGTCCAACAAAAGAATAAAGAAAGCTTAAAAACCTTGAAGCTCGAATGAATCACGTGCAAGAAAAAGCAATGAAGTATAACCACATAGCTAGAGTTCGGAACAATAAATGCAGATCATGGGTCCAAAGAGGACTATCTCCCATTCATCCGAATTGGTTTGAATTTCAGCTCAAAGGTAACATGTATCAAGTTTATTCCACGTTAAGCATGATGATTTAAGTAGCAATTGTGTTATGCGTAGAAAAATGAGTCTAGACTAGCAACTCGTATTCATGTGCATCTAATCAGGACGTCGAAGAAATTGTGGTGTCATATTTGTTTACCTTCTATGACTTAGTTCTTGTTCGGGACGAACAAGTTTAAGTGTGGGGTGGTTTGATGAGTCGTATTTATACGACTCGTCGAATCAACTAATCCCATTTATTTCGATACTTTTAGGGTGTGGGAAACCCCCCAGAGTAGGCGTAGCCGAACTGGGTATCATTCTGTGTGTGCTCCTACTTTGTTCTGTCTCCGGTACAGTTCCAAAGGTGTTCAAGGTCTGTCTCAAACAGTCCCATGAACAGTAGCTTGAACAGGTTACAGTATTTCAAACATTCACGACCAAGGCGACGGTTAAGAAAACTGGAAAAGAGGTAATCCCTAAATCTACGACTTCAATTTCAATACGTAGTAATAGTGCGCATCCAAAATCTGTTGAGGGTTTGAAGATGGTTGTTGAGAAGTTGAAGGTAGTAGATTTGGTTCAGGGGGAGAATCGACCAACCTTTGGTACGATTACTACACCTAAACCTAAGGGTACTAGGGTTAAAGTTGTAGGACATAAGCCAACACCTTCATAACATTATGTGAAGAAGTTTAAGGTTGTTTGTCGTAAGGTTATAGTTTTAGAATCTGACGAAGAAGTTCTAGAAGTTGTTAGGACTGTAGATGTTGAGAAAGATCTTGATGCTGTTTAGGAAGCTGCTGAGAAATATGGTGATGGAGAAGCTAGTGATGTAGAGTCCTGAAGAAGGTGACAATCAGCTAAGGAGGATGAGTTGGAGGAACAAGTGGAGGTTCCTGATGCTGGTGAAGAATCTCAGTCTGAGGAGATGCAGGAGATTGTTCCTGAAGCTGGTGAAACTCAGTCCGAAGAGATGGAGGAACAAGAAGTGATTCCTGATTCTGAGGAAAAGTTAGATTCTATGGAAGTTAAGGAACAAGATGTTGTTCCGGCTGAGGAAGACGTAGAGCACAAAGCATCACAAACTGAATCTAATAAATCAATTGATTTACTTCAAGAGTTGTTCGAGGTTGTGATACAATATGTGGATGTGGAGATGAATCAAGTAGTGGATGACGAGGAAGCTGAAGAAGAACAAACTAAGGATGTTGTTGAAGATGTGGAGATGATGGAACAAGTAGTTGTTCCAGAAGTCGAGAAGGATAGAACTCCAGAAGCGGGTGTGAGTGTCCAGGAAAAAGGACTTATTATTGTTAAATCTGTTGTTAAGACCAAACAAACACCAAAGAAGAGAAAAACTGCAAAGGTGCAAACTGTTAGATTAGAAGCTACGGTTGAGGAAGTTATGACTGTGGTGGAACAAGGTGCATAAGCCAAGAGAAACACGAAGAAAGCTGAGTCAGTACATGTAGTTGATCAAGTAAATGCTGCAACAGAGGTCTCTGAAAAGAACGCTAAACAAGTTGAGGTTGAGACAACCGAAGCCCATATTCCGGTGCCTAAGAAGTCTAACACTAGTACCACTGCATGGGGAGTTAAGAGTACCAGGAAGGGAAAGAGGTCAGTATTGATTCAGGAGTAGTTGTTGACAGAATCTTGTTCAGCTCGAAGGAGCAAGTGAAAAAGTGGGAGTTTGTTCAGAAGAAAAAGGTAGTACGAGAGAGAATTCTTGAAGCAAACAAATATTCAGTGAAGGAGATAGTCAGATTGCCGAAAGAAGTACACTTGTTCAACTCTGTGACCATGGAAAAACCATATGCGGAACAAATTTTAAAAGAAGGAATTGTGAATCTATCTGAAGGTTTGGGAAAGAGTGGGGGATCCAGATTATGGGAAGTTTAGAATAAGAGGGAAGAGTGTGACCATCACACCAAATATTATCAATGATTCCTACGGAATAAGTTCATCAGCAGAAGCTCAGGAGATGGTTGACAATGACAGGATATTAATAATATTTACTACAAGCATCAGGAACGATTCAACTATTCCGACCTCTGAGCTATCCTCGAAGTTTTCCCTATTGTATCACATTGGCATAAGGAATTGGATATCAACAAGTCATAGGTCAACGGTGAGTAAGAAACTGGGTCGTCTCATCTATACCATTGGGAGCAGAGAGAAGAGCAATCTTGGAAAGATTATCTTTGATCAACTTGCTGCTCATGCTACCTCAAAGAAGATGAATCACCCTGATTGGTTCTCAATCCCTGATCTACGATCTAATAGTGACCCAGCACCCAGACATCAGGTCATCTCAAGATGTGCTTTCAGACGGTCCTTTCAAGTTTGGAACCGATAACAAACGGTTCAAAAGGAAGCATGTTCTCAACCTAAAAGAAGATGTCCCATCTGCTCGTAGTAAATTCGTTCCATATATATCAATACATGATGGTTGGACAGCTGAAGGAGTTCCTGAGGCCATGCGGATCAAAATGATAGCATACTTGGAGGAGGAGTTGGCGGTCATCAAATAGAAAGCTTTTAGTCTGTCAGTAAGGAGGAAAAAGCTCACAAGCATGTTGGTGACCCTGCGATATCAGAAGGCGAAGGAAGAAGAGGAAGCTACGTCTGAGACGTAAACAATGGTGATTATTCCTCCCACTCTACAGCTATCATTGAAGACAGTTTAATTTGTGCTATGTTTTGTTAAAACTCTAGTTGTTGAAACTTTTTATTGTTATTGATGCACCCTCCTTGTCACTTTGTGGCAAAAAGGGGAGTAGTTCAGGAGTTTGAAACCTCCGTCATCAAAGATTCATTAGCTTAGACTTTTGGGAGTTTGAAATCTCCGTAAAAGATTCATTTGTACTAGAATTTTGGAAGTTTGAAATCCTCAGATATTCATTCGGTAGTCATCTCGGGAGTTTGAAATCTCCTTCAAAGATTCATAGCGAATGAAGTAGCACAGGTAGATGTTTTGCCAAAATGCCTAGGGGGAGATTATTATTTTTGAGTGACATGTGTTTTGGCAAAATCCTGTGAAGCTGTTCAATCTGTCGGACAAGGAGATGTTCAAGACCAGAGAAGCCAACAAGCTACAGAGGACCTGGAATAAGACTACCGCGGAGGATAATTTCCTAATTCATATTTGGAAGGTCAGTGACGAGTTTGGAGGCGGCTGAGGAATATCTTAGGGAATATATGCGCACTAAGATAATTCAGAAAGAAGATATTGAAGAAATATTGTGGAAAATTATCAAGAAGGCAGAGGGCAAGCTTTTAAGAATATTTCCTAAGAGCTAGAGAAGATATTCCCTAATATATAGGGCGGTTGGAATTTGATTTCCTATGAGATTTAGGAAACATCCGACCCTATATACAGAGTGCTAGGGCATTTTGTCATAGACGCACTCAAGGAGAAATTCTACACGCATACACACTATTCGGGAGGTGGTGGTAAACGGCCGGTGAGCTTATTATTTGATTAGTTCATGGCGCACTGAGTTAGTCTGTTCAGAGTACTGTACAAACTAACACTGGAACGTACTTAACGCTACACACACTGTGACTTGGTTGCTACTTTGCTTTCGGGAGAGAGCGTTCGTCTTCGGGAGAGGGCGTTGATCTTCGGGAGAGGATGGTGAAAAAGAGAGGGAGTCTCTGGTCTATGGGGAGCCTAGATCGCAGGTTCACTTGAGAGTGTTAGAGTTTGGCTAATTAAGAGGGAGTCTGTAATCGTAAGTCTATTTGTACTCTAAAATCAATATAGTGAATTGCTTTTCACCCCAGAGTAGACAGTTGCCGAACTGGGTATCATATTGAGTGTCGTTAGTTACGTTTTCGCACTCAGTGATTTTTGAATTCTGCATAAGTTGTTTAGCTAGTTGTTTCACACACTACTATAACAACTTCTCGACACATTCTTTAGAATTTCATTCTCTACAAATTTCATATTTGTTCCTGATCGAAATTGTATAAGATAATCACTAGCATTCGGACATGAAGACACAAGGAACTCAAGAAAGCTCAGGAAAGCTTTGGGTTTCCCTACGGTATATGTCGTTTTCTGATTCTAGGGCTTAAAGTTTGTTTGCCGCATAGCCGCATAGGATATTAGTTACTTAGTTTCTTTTTCATTTTCAGTTTATTTTTGTTGTTGACAGAACCAGTAAAATGTTTGAATAGGTCAAAACTCAAAATGCTTGTGAATAAGATTATTAACCCAATTAAACCTTTCAGTATAGGCAATATATGAACATTTTCTCTTCAGCCTGATAAATTTCTCTTACATTTGAGAAATTTGTCTTATGCTTGAGCAATTTTTGATACGCTATAGATAATGCCCTGAATTAGCAAACATGGATTAATTTGGTGTTCCTGAGCAATTTTGGTTATTTGTGAACAACTTAGTTATATTGATAAGAATTTGCCGGCTGGCGCCTTGGCAAATTCCCGAGTATGCGCAGCGGAATGGAACTCGGCCAAATGGCTCGGACAAATGATGGCTTGGGACAATATTACTCGGCCAAAAGATGGAAATGGGCAAAGTAAAGCTTTATTGAATGGAAAGACGAAGTACAATGGTGATCACTACAAAGGGTTACCCTATTGCCGAAGGGGTGCTACCCCCGGCAAAGGGTAATGATCAAAGAGAGAACTCTTGGTTGGAAACTTTGATGCTCGAGTGCTGCTCCTTGCTCCTCATTATATAGTGTCGCCTTATGAATGGGAAAAGGAAGAAGGAAAGAACTAGCTGTTGCCCTTTAATGCTCCATGCGTTACTCTTTGACTATGGGGGGTCAAAGAGCAACGTTTCACTCCCAACGGCTCCCTTTGGCCCAGTCCGGTCTTCCCAACGGCTAGTGGAAGATTCAGTAACGCCTGGGCATTTAATGCCGGAGATCTCCTTTGACCCAAGACCAACGGCTCTCTTGGATGTGCACTTCTCTCCCAACGGCTCCATGGGCTTCATTGATGGCGTGCTAGATTGAGTACTGCCTGGAGCATTGATGGAAGTGATCTTATAGCCGTTGTGCTGGGACTCGGGTGACTGGGGCGTGCGCGGGTCATTCATCGGGGCCTTAGTCATCTGGCCCGATGCCTTGCGTGCTGATGCGCGGTGAACCTCGGATGCCGGGGCCTTCTCCCCCAGTTCCTCTCAGACGAACCTAGGTCCTTGCGGCAATACTCGGGCGACGGGTCCTTCCTTTGGCGCGCCTGTCGGGTCTGCCGGGGCCAAGAGTGCGTTCTTATCATTCCTACCCCCTTTAATTACGACCTTGTCCTCAAGGTCGTG
Source organism: Rhodiola kirilowii (assembly GCA_033675215.1). Classification (NCBI taxonomy): domain Eukaryota; kingdom Viridiplantae; phylum Streptophyta; class Magnoliopsida; order Saxifragales; family Crassulaceae; genus Rhodiola; species Rhodiola kirilowii. Next base: position 44,627,485 of record CM066201.1, read on the forward strand.
GTTGCTCTCTTCGGTTCTTGATAAGGACCGCCCTTTTGCCCCTAGAGTGTGCGCCGCCTTCCGTTGGTCAAGTGCTTCTCCTTTGGTGGTGCCGAATCTTGCTAGTATCCCGGGATCAAAGGCCATGTTGGGATTTATGCGCTTTCCCATATTCAAACACCGTACCTCTAAGTCCCGGCAATGTTTTCCTCGGTCAAATGATACGACCCACAAGCAATAGCGCAGGTAGACTTGGCTTCTTGTGAGAAACGCAACCAGGAGACTTAGGAAAATCAAGCAAGCGTGAACCACGTTGTACCTTGATTCATGGGGTATCTCGAGAGTCTTCCTAAGTTGAAAGTTCTCGGTTGCGTTGATATCGCCTGGGGGGTCCTTGCTTACAGCCACGGTTGCTGACTTGGCTTGCCTCGATATTGCTTTTGCTGGTGCGCACTTTTCAGCCAAAGTAGGCGCATGGATGCCTTGTTCTTTGGTTCCTCCAAATTCCTCTTGTGTCCCTGGATCAAAAGGCACGCCTAGCTGCCTCAATGGTGCCAGATCATGGCCATGTGCCTCAGCGCCTTGCAATGGGTTAGGACCCGGATCCCATAAGTAGTCGGAATCCTCGTGCTTTGTTCTCGCGGACAGCTTGTCCCCAATGGGTCCTTCCGACATCTTTTGTTGTTGCTCCCATTGTCCCTTGATGGACTCAATAATTTCCTTACCGGCCAGTGGGGAGGGATCCGCTACTCCAAGATCGGCTTGTGACCCTTTCGACCACTATGAAATCTTTGGCAACATCTGGATTTTTCTGGATTGGGGCAGATCTGGGCAACGTTGTACAACTTCTTTCGGCTCTTGGATGCTCCCAATAGATGCCACAAGGTTCTCAGCACCCTTGCACAAGGTCACCTCAACAACTTTAGTCACTTCAGAATTGGAAGGGTCTAGATTGTTTACCTCTTCGGTGCTGGTTGGGACATCCTTGGTGTGCTCCTTCTTTGTGATCTTGGCAAACACTTGCTTTATATCCTTGTGCTGGTCATCCACCAAGGTCACAAGAGCATCCATCTTTGCCTTTATTTCAAGGAGAAGCTCGTGGTTTTGCCTTGCCTCTTGTTGGGATTTCGCCTTGGTAGCCTCCAAGTAGTGTTGCCTTTGTTGCTCTCTTTTGAGCGCATCAGCCCGTGCCCATCCCATAGGATTTTCATGCTCCCAATGACGTCCAAAGTAGTCATTACCGACCTCGACTCGTTGGTAGTGGACTGGATCTCGGTGATCAGCCCCTCTTGTGCGCGCCTGATTTGGGTAGTCATCGTACCCTGCATCTTTGAAGACCGGGTCTGTCCATTGTGGGCACCAAGCGTCGGTCACATATCTTCTTTCGGAATTGTGAGATCTCCTCATGGTGTTTGTTGCAGCGGAAGTGTTCCAAGGGTCGAACTGCTCTGAGGCCAAAATGATAAGAATTTGCCGGCTGGCGCCTTGGCAAATTCCCGAGTATGCGCAGCGGAATGGAACTCGGCCAAATGGCTCGGACAAATGATGGCTTGGGACAATATTACTCGGCCAAAAGATGGAAATGGGCAAAGTAAAGCTTTATTGAATGGAAAGACGAAGTACAATGGTGATCACTACAAAGGGTTACCCTATTGCCGAAGGGGTGCTACCCCCGGCAAAGGGTAATGATCAAAGAGTGAACTCTTGGTTGGAAACTTTGATGCTCGAGTGCTGCTCCTTGCTCCTCATTATATAGTGTCGCCTTATGAATGGGAAAAGGAAGAAGGAAAGAACTAGCCGTTGCCCTTTAATGCTCCATGCGTTACTCTTTGACTATGGGGGGTCAAAGAGTAACGTTTCACTCCCAACGGCTCCCTTTGGCCCAGTCCGGTCTTCCCAACGGCTAGTGGAAGATTCAGTAACGCCTGGGCATTTAATGCCGGAGATCTCCTTTGACCCAAGACCAACGGCTCTCTTGGATGTGCACTTCTCTCCCAACGGCTCCATGGGCTTCATTGATGGCGTGCTAGATTGAGTACTTCCTGGAGCATTGATGGAAGTGATCTTATAGCCGTTGTGCTGGGACTCGGGTGACTGGGGCGTGCGCGGATCATTCATCGGGGCCTTAGTCATCTGGCCCGATGCCTTGCGTGCTGATGCGCGGTGAACCTCGGATGCCGGGGCCTTCTCGCCCAGTTCCTCTCGGACGACCCTAGGTCCCTGCGGCAATACTCGGGCGACGGGTCCTTCCTTTGGTGCGCCTGTCGGGTCTGCCGGGGCCAAGAGTGCGTTCTTATCATATATACCTGAATAGCTTGTTTCAATTATTAGCAATATCAGTTATGCCTGAATAATTTGTTGTACTCTTTCCCTCGTTTCAATATCATTTAACAAATAGTTGGGTTATTGCTGAGCAAAATTTATTTTGTCTGTACATTTTCGCTTAAGCGTGAGCAATTTCTCTTACGTCTAAGTAATTTGTCTTATGCTTGATTAATATATGTTTCGTATGAAATGGAGGCTTAAATTAGCCAACTTTAACTTAGATCAATTTGGGTTATTTGTGAGCACTTACTCATATACACAAATAGTTTGTTTTAATCCTTAGTAGTATGCGTTATGTCTGATTAAGTTTTTGTACTATTTCATTCGTTTCAATATCATTTACCAAATAGTCGCTTTATTGCTGAGCAAAATTTGTTACGTCTGAACATTTTCTCTTAAGCCCGAGCAATTTCTCTCGAGACCGCGCAATTTGTTTATGTGTGCTATACTACATTAGCCAACTTAGATCAACTTGGGAACTAGCTGAATAAGTTGATGTATTCCTATTTTAGTTATTTGTGAGAAATTTTCTGTATTTATGAACCATTTGATATGTATTTTCATATTTACATAAATCTTTGAACTCTTTCATTTGTTTCAGAGTTAAAAAGTAGATCACAAAAGGGCACTGGAGATTATTCGAAAAGACCATATGGGTTAGGACGTAGATATGGTAAATATAAAGGGAGATAAGGAGAAATCATAGACATCACGGTTCATGCTGATCAGATCTATTATATACAAAAGAAAAAAGAGAGAAGAGACAGAATTAGCGCGGAGAACAAAACGTACAGTTCACGTCATTCATGACGAGACTACTTATCTCAATCTGTAACTTCAATGACTCAATGACTTCAAGTAGGTGCACCACTCTTTGGCTTAGGACAGCATATATTTTCTTCAGCTTTTTTATGCTTTCAGGGTGTTCATCTCTGTCTTTCTCCATCTGCATCCTGAACAATGAAGCAACTCCAAGAAGTTCTGCTTTTTGTGCAACCAAGATTGCCTGCTCATCCTTAATTTCCTTGATCTGAAGGTTGAACACCATGAACAGAGCTACTGTCGAGCATAGATTTTTTGTTTACATCAACATCATCAGCCACTTCTCGTACAACATCGTGTAATTTTCAATAATGGCTTTATCGGTAATCTCTTCATCATCAGTGCTACATGGCTGTTCAGCAGGGTGTTATGACCTAGCACTTGAATATTGGCATTCACTCTTTTCAATTTCTTCATCAATTATTCTGGTGAGTGCAACGAAATTGTTTGATTCATCCTCTTGCTTAGTATCCGTCGAGTCACTGTCACCCAGTTAACAACATAATCCATCGTATTTTTCTTGAGTATTAACACATTCAGCTTGAATATGTCCAGAGCCTTCTCATTCACTGCACTTCATTTGCCTTTATCGCTCTTGGACTCGTGGTTGTTATCTGCTGGCCTATTTCTCTTCTGGAATTTTCCTCCTTTTTGACTTTTAAAATTAGAAGTGGAATGATTTTCTTGATTAGGTCCATGCTTGTTCAGCTTCTTTATGATCCTTCCAAAGTTTTTGGTCCTCATAGCAAGATGTTCGGACACATACTCAACGTCCTCCTGGTCTTAAGTCACATCAACCTTCATTGCAACATCTTTTGCTTTCTTTCCTTGAATATCATCTGGAAAGTTCATCTCATATGTTCTCAGGGATCCCATGAGTTTGTCCAGCTTCATTATCGTTATGTCATGTGCTTCCTCAATGGAAGTCACCTACATAGCAAAGCATTGAGGGGGCGGCCTCATAACTTTTCTCACAAGCTTCTATTTTTTTCATAGAAAAAGATGAGTCGTATTTATAACTTTTTGAACTAACTAATCCCATTTATTTTGATACTTTTATATGCGAACATTTACTTTTTAGTATGGTTTTTCATTTGAAGTGTTTCGGAAGCTCTAGGAGAAAATGCGCAGTAAAAGATGGGGTTTTGTGCCAAAATCACCATATGACATATTAGGCCTTTGGAGGTTTGACAAAGTTCTGGGAGTTGATGAGAGATTCAAAAAATATGAGTTACATATTGATGCGTAGATGACTTTATTCTTTACAACTCTCTAGTTCACACCAAGAGCAGTCGAGGTCATTTGTAAGGTCAAATCAATAGTCGACGTCAGAATTGATGCGCAGAAAATGGAAAACCAACTGAGTGAGTCCCCGCCCAGCATAAACATTAGCTTGTTGCTAATGTAAACATTAGACGTGACGAGAGAGCGTCTTCCTTGGGCGCAATGATGTCAGCATACAGGAGTGATGACATTAGCAAAATCAAAATTTGGAAATTGGGCATAAAACAGATTTGGAACCCTATCAACAATATCTTTGTTTCTATTATGATTTCCAATCAATCAGACATTCGAAGAAGAAGAAAAACGTGAAGCTTTCTGATGGACCATAATTATACGAATCAAAAACACAGTAAAACCCACCAAATTAGACTGTTGGTTGACGGAGGGCCACCGCACTGTCGTTAAGGTGCAGTGTCCTCTGTACAAATAAATTTATAATATCCGCTACTTGTGACTACACTACTGGGTAGTAAGTGGTAAGTAGGGGTCGAACCCAAGGGAATTAGGGGAATAGGCTATTCTTTTAGGGTGATTGAACTGGGGGGAGCGTGTTTTTTGGTTGATTGAGATTTTAGCGCTCTAATTAACTACGTGATTTTTTGGGGGTTTTTGGTTTTGATTGCGGAAAAGTAAATACAGAAATTAAAATGCTGTAAATACAAAGAAGACTTACAGTGGGTGATGCGTGATTGTAATTCCACCGGTAGATCAGCAGTTGGTGATTGCGGTTTAACAGTAAAGAAAAGCATTCGGTTTTAGGTACTCTTGTATTATAACATGTATATAATAAACTGTTAGTAACTTTTCTAAGTATTCAAAGATGAATCGAGGCCCTTTCGTAGCGCAAGACTTGCAACATCGTTTAAAGCAACCCTTGTTCTATTTCAGACTAATTCCTCCTTTCGAAGTATCTTAGCCTTTTGTGCATCCACTTGATCTCACAGTTACGATTGACCAAGTGGTGTTTTAGATGAGTCGAACTTCTCAGATAAGCTTTGCCCTTTCGTAGCATCCACTTACCCGAGTATGTTCACGAATCCCCACGGAAGAGTTTTGCCCTTTCGTAGCATCCACTCAACCTTGGAAATTCTGACTATAAATGGCACATAGAACAAGTTTTGAATACAAAGAAATGAAACTAAAAGATATTACAACATTATATAATACAAGAAAATACCTTCCACCGAATAAAGAGTTTAGCTACGAATATCCATAGAGATGGATACCATAGCTAAATACTCGGGGGTTTTTGAAAACAGTAAGAGGGAAAGGGGTGGAATACTCAAGAACCAACAGGAGTATTCCTAATTCCTACTGAATACTCAAGAACCAACAGGAGTATTCTTTACAGTATTATAATACTCGAGAACCGACAAGAGTATTATAATTTCCAGTATAATAATCAAGAACAAACAGGAGTATTATTTCAAAACCGAACCAAACTTACAAGTAACAAAATGTAGAGAGAGAAGTGATTACAATTTTTGGGATGATTTATGAGGAGGAGGAGCACCTCCTTTTATAGGAAAAATGGGTGGAGATGGGTGGTGGAGATTGGTTTGATCCAAGGGAGGAGGAGGGGTGGCGCCGCCGGTAGTGGGTGGTGGAATGGGGAGGTTTTCCTCCTTTGGTCACCTCTTCATCAAGTCACCAAGTCATCTTGCCATATGTGAATTTTGTACAGTTTTGTGCAGTCTTTTCACAAAACTGTCAGTGTGTTCCTTCCCCGGACTGTCTTGACTTCACTCCTGATTCTTCTGATTAATTTATTCTGGTCAATTCAATGCCAGGATCCTTGATATTTCTTCAGTCGGCATATGATCTTGACCTTGGATTGACTCTTGTTATCTTTTCAGCATAAAATCCTCTCCTTAGCGTGTTTTCACTTCAGTCTCTAAAATGCCCTGTGGAAATATATCGGGACTAACAAATGGATGTTAGATAGACAAACAGTCTAACTTGGGGGGTTTTACTGTGTTTTTGATTCGTATAATTGTGGTCCATCAGAATACCCCTCACTTTTAGTTGTTCGTCCCGAACAATGCTATTAAAGGGCGTAAGTTCTAGGTTCGGATTTGGCATATGAAAATTAGACTGTGGTACTCGATCTATCCTAATTCATGCATTGCTTACTTATTACCAAATTAAACTGCGTAAATAAATAGGAGAAACTTAATACTTGTACCTCCGTGCTGAGATGCAAATTATATTGGATGTTTCGGGAGATAGCCCTTTTCAGGTTCTTGGGTTGCAGCCTCGGGATCGTTTCGTACTATATGGTCTTCTGGTAGCTTTCTCATGCACGTGATTCGGTTCGGGTTTCAGTGAGTTGAACCTTCTTGATTTTTTCTTTGGCGAGGGACTGCTTTTTTGTTGTAGTGAATCGGCCTTTGGCCTTTGATTTGACTTTGTCGAGTGCTTCACTTTTGCTCGGTTAAAACCTTCACAATTTTGGGCCCTTGGCCTCTTTTGATTTTCTTCTTTGAGTTTTTCGCTTCTTTGTGACTTGCTAGTCCATTTTGTCAGCCTTCTTGGGAGGTCCAATCATCGCCCGCAAGCCTATGGATATACCTCCCCTCTCCTCTCGTCTTCGTCGTTTTGCGCGGGTCAAGATGAGGGTCGCTTATCTATTTTCTCGGCTATTTTGACTAGAGAGAGGACGGTCTGATTCCCGTCCTCGCCTTTGCATAGATGCTTCTTGGCGGAGTTTGACTCAATTATTCACTGAAAACCCGAAGTGCAGCCTCCACTGACTTCGAAAACCATATAGTTTGATCTGATCCTTTGATTGCTTCCCAAGTCCTTCTAGGGCAGTTTATGTCAACTCCACATCCCTAGTTATCTCAGTACAAAGGACAAATGGAAAGTTACATTCTAAGTTTTTAAACAGTTGAATTTTCACAAGGTAAATGCATGAATTCTGATTTATCTTTTTCACATTCTTAAGTTCATATGTTCAAAAAGATACTATTACTAAAAAAAGAAAAACAGCAAGCATGTTATTTATGTACACAGGCGGTTTTCACCCCCCACTTTTGAACGAAGGCGTGCCTTAGTTCAAAAGTCATGCAAGCTTAAAACTAAGTACTGAAAGTAAGTGCGGAAAGTAAGATAGTGTCGGGTTACCTCCCGACCAGTGCACTTGTTTTACGTCGTTGGCTCGACGATACCTCGTTGTGGATTACTGGTTTGGGTCCCATGGGTGGCTGAGGTCAAACTTTGCCACCGTTCCTGTGTTGTTTCTTGCTTTGACTTGTCCTGACTTCTTGCTGGAGTAAGAGCTCCATGGTTTTGGTGTTTTCTCTTTCCATTGCTTCTGAGAAGGCGGGAGACCTTTGACCATAGCTGCTGGTCTTGTTATTTTTTTGGTCTCTAATGACAGGTCAGAAAACTGTGCACCGTGATCCGAGATAGGCGTTATGTCTGGCGGTTTTTTTGTGTCCGGGCGGCTCTGATGAATGTAGAAGTGTGCAATTTTGCCGCCGAACTTAAGTGATAATGAGCCCTTGCCTACATCGATTCTTGCTTTAGTGGCGTAGAGGAATGGTCGTCCCAATATTATTGTTGGTGGGTCGTCTTTGCAGGTCTCTTCTGTTGGTATTACATAGAAGTCTGCAGCAACGACGAGTTCTCCCACATGGAGTATTACATCTTCCAGTTCTCCAACCGGGCGGATGCATGATTTATCTCCTAGTTCGATGTTTGATCGGGGTGGTTTCAATGGACCAAGTCCTAGTAAGTAATATAAGGAGGAAGGCATGGCATTGACAGCAGCCCCAAGGTCGACTAAGCACTTATGGATTTGGGTCTCACCAATACCGCAGGTGACTGTGAAGGCCCCTGGGTCTTTATCTCTTTCTGGTTGTGACTCATGATCAGAAGTGAGGGCTTTTCCCAATGCTGGGCCATTCTGTTCATCCCTTTCATTGCTATCGTAATCCCATCCAGATGCTGGTATGTCAGAGTGTATGACTGACGGTGGTGATATGCAGACGGTGAATGCGTACCGTCCATTGTCAGCATGCGTGACCCATGTTCTGTCATTATTGGGTCGGTCTTCCTCTTGATTCCAGTCAGGACGACGTCTACGGTTGAAGTGCTTGTTAGTGAGTTTGTAGGCTGGGGCTCGTGCTACTTCTCCCAGGGTTGTCTTTACGTTTGACCTTTTTATCATGCTAAGATTCGCCTTTGGGTTTTGGATGGTTTGTGAAGGAAGTCTGCCAGGTTCACTGGTCAGTGTTGACATTGCAGTGGCGAGCTGGGACATTTGTTTGGTCAATTCAGAAATTGCCCCGTCAGTTTTCGCCTGGTATTGGAGTAGCGAAGTACCCAATTGATTTACGTTTCCTGCGAGCTCCTTCATCGTGTCATCGAGCGACTTGGTTGGTTCTTGCTGATTATTCAGGCCGGTTTGGTGCTGACTCTGATTCGGTCCTCTTTGCTGATATTGTCCTGGAGCGTTCTGGTTATACTGTCGGTGGGGGGTTGGTGGTATGACTGAGCTGGTTGTGCTTCCTTCTGAGGATAGCTGTTGTTGTTACGCCAGTCTGGTTTGGATGTTTGACCGTACTGCCTATTCTGTCCTGCTCTGTCGTTACTGTTGTTGTATCCTTGATATCCTCCTATTGCATTTACTTCCGCCGGTTCCTCTTCTATTAATGTCGGACATGCGTCAGTTTTGTGGTCTATAGATCCACAGAACTCGCAAGGTTTTACCGGAATTGGTTATCTTCGTAGGAGCTGAATCATCATTTCTTTTAACTGCTTTATTTCCTCAGATATAGGCCCCGTCGATGTTTCAGCTTTTGCCACATTTTTCGTTCGGGAGAATTCTTCCTGCCGAGTTGTCTCTTCTCTAAATCGGGCATTTTCGGCAACGTCGTTGATGAGTTGCCTAACACCACTCAATGATAGATTCATTATGGACCCTCCAGCTGAGGCATCCAGGAGCATTTTGTCTAAGGGTCTTAATCCATCAATGAGGTACTCGATTATGAGTTTCTCGGGCAGTCCAAGGGTACAGCAGCTTCTTTCCAGGTGATTGAACTTTTCCAGGTAATCATACATGGTTTCGTTGGGCCCTTGTTTGATGTCTTGCAGTTGCCTTCTTACTTGCATTGCTCTTCCTGTTGGGTAGTATTTGTCTAAGAATTTCTTCTGCATCTGAGCCCATGTTCTGATGCTTCCGGAAGGTAATGACAGGAACCAGTCGTTTGCCGCATCAATGAGGGAAAAGTAGAACGCCTTTAACTTAAAGTCGTCTACGTTTACGCCATTTGGTTTGAGGTTTTGGCAAATCCCATGTAGACGCTGGAGATGAGTCATTGCTGATTCTCCACGAGTTCCTGAGAATTTTGGCAAGCTGTGGGCCACTGAAGTGTTGATGGCGATGTTTTCTAGCTCAGGTCCTTCGTAGATACACCATGGCTGAACTCTGAAATCTGGTGCCGAAAGTTCTCCCAGGGTGGGTTCACGGTAGTTGTCATCCCCGTAGTAGTTATCGAAGACGAGTTCTTGTCTAGGAACTTGTCGAGGGCGAGGGGGTGGGGGATATCTAGGGGGTTGTCGTACTGGACCAGCTGCATTTCGGTCCTCGGGTGGTTCTTGGTTTCGTCTGATGGCCTCCCTATCACGAGCTCGTCTGCTTCTGATGAGTTGCTCCGGATCATCCATAAATGGAAGTGGCACTTCATCATTTCGCTCGTACAGGTTTATTTCATCGTCATCCTGGTAGTCATGATGACTTCCTTTGCGAGACATAGTTGTTTCGAGCGCGAGAATTTAAAAGAGATGGAGGGAGAGAAAAGAACAGTTTATTCGACGGCTAATTCCCCGGCAACGGCGCCAATTTGACGGAGGGCCACCGCACTGTCGTTAAGGTGCAGTGTCCTCTGTACAAATAAATTTATATTATCCACTACTTGTGACTACACTACTGGGTAGTAAGTGGTAAGTAGGGGTCGAACCCAAGGGAATTAGGGGAATAGGCTATTCTTTTAGGGTGATTGAACTGGGGGGAGCGTGTTTTATGGTTGATTGAGATTTTAGCGCTCTAATTAACTACGTGATTTTTTGGGGGGTTTTGGTTTTGATTGCGGAAAAGTAAATACAGAAATTAAAATGATGTAAATACAAAGAAGACTTACAGTGGGTGATGCGTGATTGTAATTCCTCCGGTTGATCAGCGGTTGGTGATTGCGGTTTAACAGTAAAGAAAAGCATTCGGTTTCAGGTACTCTTGTATTATAACATGTATATAATAAACTGTTAGTAACTTTTCTAAGTATTCAAAGATGAATCGAGGCCCTTTCGTAGCGCAAGACTTGCAACATCGTTTAAAGCAACCCTTGTTCTATTTCAGACTAATTCCTCCTTTCGAAGTATCTTAGCCTTTTGTGCATCCACTTGATCTCACAGTTACGATTGACCAAGTGGTGTTTTAGATGAGTCGAACTTCTCAGATAAGCTTTGCCCTTTCGTAGCATCCACTTACCCGAGTATGTTCACGAATCCCCACGGAAGAGTTTTGCCCTTTCGTAGCATCCACTCAACCTTGGAAATTCTGACTATAAATGGCACATAGAACAAGTTTTGAATACAAAGAAATGAAACTAAAAGATATTACAACATTATATAATACAAGAAAATACCTTCCACCGAATAAAGAGTTTAGCTACGAATATCCATAGTGATGGATACCATAGCTAAATACTCGGGGGTTTTTGAAAACAGTAAGAGGGAAAGGGGTGGAATACTCAAGAACCAACAGGAGTATTCCTAATTCCTACTGAATACTCAAGAACCAACAGGAGTATTCTCTACAGTATTATAATACTCGAGAACCGACAAGAGTATTATAATTTCCAGTATAATACTCAAGAACAAGCAGGAGTATTATTTCAAAACCGAACCAAACTTACAAGTAACAAAATGTAGAGAGAGAAGTGATTACAATTTTTGGGATGATTTATGAGGAGGAGGAGCACCTCCTTTTATAGGAAAAATGGGTGGAGATGGGTGGTGGAGATTGGTTTGATCCAAGGGAGGAGGAGGGGTGGCGCCGCCGGTAGTGGGTGGTGGAATGGGGAGGTTTTCCTCCTTTGGTCACCTCTTCATCAAGTCACCAAGTCATCTTGCCATATGTGAATTTTGTACAGTTTTGTGCAGTCTTTTCACAAAACTGTCAGTGTGTTCCTTCCCCGGACTGTCTTGACTTCACTCCTGATTCTTCTGATTAATTTATTCTGGTCAATTCAATGTCAGGATCCTTGATATTTCTTCAGTCGGCATATGATCTTGACCTTGGATTGACTCTTGTTATCTTTTCAGCATACAATCCTCTCCTTAGCGTGTTTTCACTTCAGTCTCTAAAATGCCCTGTGGAAATATATCGGGACTAACAGATGGATGTTAGATAGACAAACAGTCTAACTTGGGGGGTTTTACTGTGTTTTTGATTCGTATAATTGTGGTCCATCATTGATCTAGTTAACTTTTGCTTGTTAGTTCCGATTTATTTCTACAGTGTATTTTGGCGCTTAGAGAGAAAACACGCTAAGGAGAGGATTTTACGCTGAAAAGATGTTACGAGTAATTCCAAGGTCAAGATCAGACGCCGAACGAAGAAATCTCAAGATCCTGACATTGAATTACTAAAATTTAAATTCAACCGAGGAACAATCAAAGTCAGACCGGAGAGAAATTGGACTGATAGGTTTGTGAAAACTACGCAAAAATCACACAAACTCTCATCCTTATCCACCATGACCGGCGGCTTAAGGGAAGAGGTGGCCAAAACCACCTCCCTTCCTCCACCATGACCGGCTACCGGCGGCCCAAGCTCCCCCCAACCGGCGGCTTTTCCTCCCCCCCATGTGTCACCTCCTCCTTCCTCCTCCCTTCTCCTCCCTTAATGCAAAACCACATGGAGCCATCTCCACCCTCCACTCTCCTCCCCTTGGCCTATAAAAGGAGAGCTCCTCCTCCTCATTTCAACATCCTCAAATCAACAATTCACTTCTCTCTCTAAGTTTGTGTTACTTGTAAGTTTGGTTTTGAAATAATACTCCTGTTTGTTCTTGAGTATTATACGCTTTGAAATAATACTCCTGTTTGTTCTTGAGTATTATACGCTTTGAAATTATAATACTCCTGTTGGTTCTTGAGTATTATAATACTGTAGAGAATACTCCTGTTGGTTCTTGAGTATTCAGTAGGAATTAGGAATACTCCAGTTGGTTCTTGAGTATTCCACCCCTTTCCTTTCTTACTGTTTTCAAAAACCCCCGAGTATTTAGTTATGATATCCTTCTCTATGGATAATCCTAGCTAAACTCTCTTCATTCGGTTGAAGGGGTGTTCTTGTATTATAAAATGTTTTAAATTCTTTTAGTTTCTTTTCTTTGTATTCAAAACTTGTTCTATGTGCCATTTATTAGATCAGAGCTTCCAAGGTTGAGTGGATGCTTGAAATGACAAAGCTCTTCCGTGGAAGTTCGTAAACATACTCGGGTAAGTGGATGCTTGAAATGGCAAAGCTTATCTGAGGAGTTTGATCTCTCTCAAACACCATTTGGGTAAATCGGAAAAGACAACCCAAATGGATGTACATGGGCTAGTATACCCGGAAAAGGGGTGCTAGTTAATGTAGAACAAGGGCTCTACGACCTTGAAATGGGCTAGACAGTGTGGCAAATCCAGCGCCAGAAAAGGCCTTGATACACGTTTGAATACTTAGAAGGGTTACTAAAAGGATAAACAAGATATAATACAAAGCCCCTGAAACCGAATGCTTCCCTTGAATTACAAACCACCTTGTATTTACTTTCCTAGTATAACTGCCTCAATCAACAGCACTCACCTTCCGGAGGACTCGCAATTCACGCATCACCCACTGTAAGTCTTTCTTTTTACTTTTCAGTATTTTAATTCCTGCAATTACTTTTCCGCACAAAAAACCAAAAAAACCTAAAACAGTAGCTTAGTTAATCGCGCTAAAATCTCAATCAACCTTAAAACACGCTCCCTCGCTGTACAAATCCCTTAAAGAACAACGTATCCCCCTAATTCCCTTGGGTTCGACCCCTACTTACCACTTACTACCCAGTAGTGAAGTCGCGAGTAGCGGAAAATATAAATTTATTTGTACAAAGAACATTGCACCTTAACGACAGTGCAGTGGGCTTCGTCAAATTGGCGCCGTTGCCGGGGAGTTAGCCGTCAGATAAGTTATTAAAATCGATACGCGCATCAAACAACCATGTCTCGCGAAGGAAGCCGTCATGACTATCAGGATGATGACGAGATAAACCTATACGAGCGAAATGATGAGGTGCCACTTCCATTTATGGATGATTGATGGACCATAATTATACGAATCAAAAACACAGTAAAACCCACCAAATTAGACTGTTGGTCTAGTTAACTTTTGCTTGTTAGTTCCGATTTATTTCTACAGGGTATTTTGGCGCTTAGAGAGAAAACACGCTAAGGAGAGGATTTTACGCTGAAAAGATGTTACGAGTAATTCGAAGGTCAAGATCAGACGCCGAACGAAGAAATCTCAAGATCCTGACATTGAATTACTCAATACAAATCCAACCAAGGAACAACCAAAGTCAGACCGGAGCGAAATTGGATTGATAGTTTTATGAAAAGACTGCACAAAACTGTCAAAACTCATCCATGGACCAAGTGACCGGCGGCTTTGGTGAAGAGGATGACTCATTGGGTGGCCTCCTCCCCTCCTCCTCCTTGGGTGACCGGTGGCTTTGGCCTTGAGGTGGCCAAAGCCACAACCCTCCCCTCCATGTGACTTTCAACCGGCGGCTAGAGGAGAAGCCACAAGAAGTTGCCATGTGGTGGCTTCTTGACAGATGCTTGTCGTCAGAGCAAATGTACAAATAAATTTATAAGTCCGCTACTCGCGACTTAACTACTGGGTAGCAAGTGGTAAGTAGGGGTCGAACCCAAGAGAGTCAGTGTGGATTAGTTGTTCTTTAATGAAGCTTATGCAGAAATTAAATACGATTGGGGTTGGGTTTGAGTGTGTTTTGAGAACTGAAAGTAACTTACGGCAGTTGATAATAGACTATAAGGAAATGATTCAGTTTTAGGGGCCTTGTATCATATTTGTTTATCATCGACCGCTAATGATCATACCAAGTGTTCGAAGATGAATCGAGGCTATTCCTAGCACAAGACTTGCAACTTCGCATGGAACACTTGAAATGATCATGCTAAATGTTCAAAGATGAATCGAGGCTATTCCTAGCACAAGACTTGCAACATCGTTTAAAACACTTGTTCTACTTTAGACTAATTCCTCCTTTCGAAGTATCTTAGCCTTGTGTGCATCCACCTGATCTTTCAGTTACGATCGACCGAGTGGTGTTTTAGATAAGTCGAACTCCTCAGATAAGTTTTGCTTGTTACAGCTTCCACTTACCCGAGTATGTTCACGAATCCCCACGGAAGAGCTTTGCTTGTTACAGCTTCCACTCAACCTTGGAAATTCTGACTATATATGGCACATAGAACAAGTTTTGAACACAAAGGTGTACTAAGAGTAAGATCTAAAACATTTATAATACAAGTACACCCCTTCAACCTAATAAAGAGTTTAGCTACTACTATTCATGGCACTGGACATCATAACTATGAATTTGGAAAAACAAGGGTTTTGAAAGACAGTAAAATAAATACGAGAAGACTTACAAAACCGTTGAAGCGCCAAGGATCAAGCTTTTATTCCAAAGTAAAGTGATTACAAGATTAGTGCCCAAACTCTAGAGAGATAAGTGATTTGTGATTTTGGAATTTGTAGAGAGAGAAGCTCTCCACATTTTGGGATGAAGATTACAAAGGGTGGAGACATGTATTTATAGCCTAAGGGAGGAGGAGGATGTGGTGGAGGAGAAGCCACTTGTCACAAGATGAGGAGAGCTCCATGGAGATGAAGACACATGGGGGAGGAGCAAAAGCCGGCGGCGGCTATGAGGTGGAGGAAGGGGAGTGGCTTGTGGTTTAGCCACCCATGTGAGGAGGAGCATCCCTTCTAGAAGCTTGTGATCTTTTCACAAAAGCCATCGGTTTGACCGGAATCTGACCGGAGCTTTGGCCGGAGCTTCTTGGATTTTGGAGAGTGTATTCTGAATGAAAATGTCATTCTAAGATGATCTCAAGAAGGAACCTAAGCCAAATTCTGCTTGGAACATGGTCGAAATCCCAAATCGGATGAAATTGCCCTTGTTTGGCCTTTACCGGGCTCTGTGCTTTTGCATTGCGTTCTTGTCCAAATGCCGACTGTTCTAGCATATTTGAGTGATTCCAAGTCGGTTCCATGAAGGATGTTAAGGCTGATTTTGAGTGTAGCATGGTCGTGACCTGAAATGACTCGTACTTCATTTTCAGCTTAAAAACTCCTCCTTAGCGTGTTTTCTCTCTAGAATCCAAAATACCCTGTAGAAATATATCGGAACTAACAAGCAAAAGTTAAATAGACAAAAGGTCTAATTTAGTGGGTTTAACTGTGTTTTTGATTCGTATAATTATGGTCCATCAGATCATCCCACACTTTTAGTTGTTCGTCCCGAACAATGCTATTAAAGGGCGGCACACAATCAAGTAAAAACTTTTAAATATGAAAGTGAGACTGTGGGACTAGATTTATCCTAATTCATGCATCACTACTTATTACCAAATTAAACCGTGTAAATAATTAGAAGAAACTTGATACGTGTACCTTCGTGCTGAGATGCAAATTATTTTGGATGTTTCGGGAGATAGCCCTTTTTAGGCTCCTGGACTGCATTCTCGGGACCGTCTCGCACTATATGGTTTTCTTGTAGCTTTCTCTAGCACGTGATTCGGTTCGGGTTTCAATGGTTTGAGCCTTTTTTATTTTCTTTTGGCGAGGGACAGCTTTTGTAGTGAATCGGCCTTTGGCCTTTGATTTGACTCTTTGAGTACTTCACTTTTTTGTTCGGTTAAAACCTTCACAATTTTGGGCCTTTGGCCTCTTGATTTTCTTCTTCGAGCTTTTTGCCTTTTTGTGGCTTGCTAGTCCATTTTCTCAAGCCTTTTTGGGAGGTCCAATCATCGCCCGCAAGCCTATGGAAATACCTCCCCGCTCCTCTCATCCTTGTCGTTTTGCGCGGGTCAAGATGAGGGTCGCTCATCTATTTTCTCGGCTACTTTGACTAGAGATAGGACGGTCTGATTCCCGTCCTCGCCTTTTTTTTCTTTTTGCATAAACACTGTATGGCGGAGATGACTTCAATCTTCACTGAAACCCGAAGTGCAGCCTCCACTGACTTTGAAAACCATATAGTTTGATTCGATCCTTCGATTGCTTGCCAAGCCTCTCTAGGGCAGTTTATGTCAACTCCACATCCCTATTTTATCTCAGCACAAAGGGACAAATGAGAAGTTACGTTCTAAGTTTTTAGACAGTTGAATTTTTACAAGGTAAATGCATGAATTTTAGATCTATCTTTTTCACATTCTCAAGTTCATATTTTCAAAAAGATAATATTAAAAAAGGAAAAAAACACATATTATGTAAACAGGTGGTTCTCACCCCACACTTTTGAACGAAGGCATTCTTTTTACGAAATGACTTAGTTCAAAAGCCATGCAAGCAGTTGTTATACGAGAAGGAAATGATATTAAGGAAAAGGAAAGACAGAACTCCCTTTAAGGTGTCGAGTGAACGACATGGCTTGAGGCTGGATAATCGAGGGAGTTCGGCTGGGGCCTTCAACTCTTAGCGTAGCCCAGACTGGCTTAATGTTGCACCCAAGTCCGATTCCTGAATAGTCAAATCTTCTATGCACCAAGTGGGTGAGAGCGACTTATTGAAAAAGTAAAATACAGAAAATAAAAGACAAAAAATTAAAGTGCGGAAAGTAAGATAGTGTTGGGTTACCTCCCGACTAGTGCCTTTGTTTAACGTCGTTGGCTCGACGATACCTCAATCATGGATCATAAGGTCGGATCCCAAGGGTGAGTGAGGTCAAACTTATTCTCGGCAACCCTTTTGCTCCGAGAGGGTGGGGTTTCTTTGACCATAGCTGCTGGTCCAATGAGTCATGCTTGTTTGTTACTCCTTCCGGGTTTCCATTCTTTCAGCCCATGTATTTGCCGCCTCTTCATGTTGGAATAGTTGGCACCTTTGTGAGTTTGGAAATTTGGTTTTGTGCCATTAAATGTAGGCGACATCAAGCATGCACCTCTACCAATCCTCTTCATTGTGGTAGTGATGGATGGTTGTCCTGGAATGAGTGAGTTTTCAAGCAGTTTTCCTTGTTGAGTTGTGGTGAGTGGGACTGGGGCTTTCTCGGACAGTTCGGCACTGAGGTCCGGGACTTCCTCGGGTGCTCTGAGCACAAGGACTGGGCCTGGCTTGATTTCTTCGGCCGCTTTGGTAGTGATGTTCGGGACTTCTGTTGGCTCGGCAGTTAGGACTGTGACTTCCTCGGATGCATTGGTGATAAGGACCGGGCGTAATTTGGGTAGTTCTTCTTCTAGCTCCCAGGGATAATCTGAATGTAGCTCTTCTTCAGGCAACCATGGGTCCTCATCTTTGTCATTCATATGGTCTCCGAGGGTAGTCACACTGAGGTATGGGTCTGATATGGGCAATTCGTCATTGATGTCCGGGTATGTCTTGGCCGTGGATTAGTGTATCGAGGCATTCATTTGTTGCATGTTTGTGGCCAATTGCTGGGTGCTAGCTGCCAGCTCATGTTCCGCCGCCCATAACTCAGTTTTTGCCCTGATTTGGTGCATTATGTTGTCCAGTTCTTCGCTCCCCATAGCCTGATCTTGTCTTGGTCTTGACCTCGCGGCCAAATCATCTATTAAGTTATAAAGATCATCTATGTCTAAGTTATTCACCGAGCCTCCCGCTGCATCATTTAGCCAATTCCACTCTTGTGGCATCATCCCATTGAGAAACCTTTGAAGAAGATCGTGGTTGGTGAATCCATGGTGCGGGCAGCTTATCAACATGTAGTCAAAATACGCCAAGTACTCGTCCAATGTTTCATCCCGGGATTGTTTTATATTGTTGATCTTCTCGCGGATTTCAAGTTCGAAGGGTGGTGGGGAAAACTCCGCATTGTTCCAAAGTTCCATTCCGTAGTAGTAGGACTTGTGAATTGCATGATAAAACAAAAAAAGAACAACTATTCTGATGCACAACTCCCCGGCAACGGCGCCAATTTGACAGATGCTTGTCGTCAGAGCAAATGCACAAATAAATTTATAAGTCCGCTACTCGCGACTTAACTACTGGGTAGCAAGTGGTAAGTAGGGGTCGAACCCAAGAGAGTCAGTGCGGATTAGTTGTTCTTAAATGAAGCTTATGCAGAAATTAAATATGATTGGGGTTGGGTTTGAGTGTGTTTTGAGAACTGAAAGTAAATTACGGCAGTTGATAATAGACTATAAGGAAATGATTCGGTTTTAGGGGCCTTGTATCATATTTGTTTATCATCGACCGCTAATGATCATACCAAGTGTTCGAAGATGAATCGAGGCTATTCCTAGCACAAGACTTGCAACATCGCATGGAACACTTGAAATGATCATGCTAAATGTTCAAAGATGAATCGAGGCTATTCCTAGCACAAGACTTGCAACATCGTTTAAAACACTTGTTCTACTTTAGACTAATGCCTCTTTTCGAAGTATCTTAGCCTTGTGTGCATCCACGTGATCTTTCAGTTACGATCGACCGAGTGGTGTTTTAGATAAGTCGAACTCCTCAGATAAGTTTTGCTTGTTACAGCTTCCACTTACCCGAGTATGTTCACGAATCCCCACGGAAGAGCTTTGCTTGTTACAGCTTCCACTCAACCTTGGAAATTCTGATTATATATGGCACATAGAACAAGTTTTGAACACAAAGGTGTACTAAGAGTAAGATCTAAAACATTTATAATACAAGTACACCCCTTCAACCGAATAAAGAGTTTAGCTACTACTATTCATGGCACTGGACATCATAACTATGAATTTGGAAAAACAAGGGTTTTGAAAGACAGTAAAATAAATACGAGAAGACTTACAAAACCGTTGAAGCGCCAAGGATCAAGCTTTTATTCCAAAGTAAAGTGATTACAAGATTAGTGCCCAAACTCTAGAGAGATAAGTGATTTGTGATTTTGGAATTTGTTGAGAGAGAAGTTCTCCACATTTTGGGATGAAGATTACAAAGGGTGGAGACATGTATTTATAGCCTAAGGGAGGAGGAGGATGTGGTGGAGGAGAAGCCACTTGTCACAAGATGAGGGGAGCTCCATGGAGATGAAGACACATGGGGGAGGAGCAAAAGCCGGCGGCGGCTATGAGGTGGAGGAAGGGGAGTGGCTTGTGGTTTAGCCACCCATGTGAGGAGGAGCATCCCTTCTAGAAGCTTGTGATCTTTTCACAAAAGCCATCGGTTTGACCGGAATCTGACCGGAGCTTTGTCCGGAGCTTCTTGGATTTTGGAGAGTGTATTCTAAATGAAAATGTCATTCTAAGATGATCTCAAGAAGGAACCTAAGCCAAATTCTGCTTGGAACATGGTCGAAATCCCAAATTGGAGGAAATTGCCCTTGTTTGGCCTTTACCGGGCTCTGTGCCTTTGCATTGCGTTCTTGTCCAAATGCCGACTGTTCTAGCATATTTGAGTTATTCCAAGTCAGTTCCATGAAGGATGTTAAGGCTGATTTTGAGTGTAGCATGGTCGTGACCTGGAATGACTCGTACTTCATTTTCAGCTTAAAAACTCCTCCTTAGCGTGTTTTCTCTCTAGACTCCAAAATACCCTGTAGAAATATATCGGAACTAACAAGCAAAAGTTAAATAGACAAAAGGTCTAATTTAGTGGGTTTAACTGTGTTTTTGATTCGTATAATTATGGTCCATCACTTCTCCTCCACATGCTCCTCCCCTCCTCCTCCACCCTTGAATTAGCCGCCGGATAAGTTGTTCGAATCGATACGCGCTTCAAACAACCATGTCTCGCGAAGGAAGCCACCATGACTATCAAGATGATGACGAGATAAACCTATACGAGCGAAATGATGAGGTGCCACTTCCATTTTTGGATGATCCGGAGCAACTCATCCGAAGCAGAAGAGCTCGTGATAGGGAGGCAATCAGAAGAAATCAAGAACCACCCGAGGACCGAAATGCAGCTGGTCCAATGCAACCCCCTAGACATCCACCACCCCCGCAACCTCGAAGAGAACCCGCTTTCGATGACTACTACGGAGATAACAACAACTACCGCGAACCTACATTAGGAGAGCTCTCGGCACCAGATTTCAGAATTCAGCCGTGGTGCATTCACGAAAGCCTTGAATTGGAAAATATTGCCATCAACACTTCAGTGGCCCACAACTTACCGAAATTCTCAGGAACGCGTGGAGAATCAGCAATGACTCATCTCCAACGCTTACATGGTATTTGCCAAAACTTAAAACCGAATGGCGTAAACGTAGACGACTTCAAGTTAAAGGCGTTCTACTTTTCCCTCATTGACGCGACAAACGACTGGTTCCTTTCATTGCCTTCCGGAAGCATCAGAACATGGGCTCAGATGCAGAAGAAGTTCTTAGACAAATATTACCCAGCAGGAAGAGCGATGCAAGTAAGGAGGCAACTGCAGGACATCAAGGAAGGACCCAATGAAACCATGTACGATTACCTGGAAAAATTCAACCGCCTGGAGAGAAGCTGCTATACCCTTGGACTGCCTGAGAAACTCACCATCGAGTATCTCATTAACGGATTAAGACCCTTAGACAAAATGCTCCTGGATGCTTCAGCTGGAGGGTCCATGATGAATCTATCATTAAATGGCATAAGGGATCTTATCACCAACGTTGCTGAGAATGCCTGATTCAGAGAAGAGACAACTCAGCAGGAAGAATTCTCCCGGACGAAAAATGTGGCAAAAGCTGAAACATCGATGAGCTCCATGCCTGAAGAGATGAAGCAGCTAAAGGAGATGATGATTCAAATCCTACGAAGGCAGCCAGTTCCGGTAGAACCTTGCGAGTTCTGTGGTTCTACAGACCACAAAACTGACGCATGTCCTACATTAATAGAAGAGGAACCGGCAGAAGTGAATGCAGTGGGAGGATACCAAGGATACAACAACAACAGTAATGACAGAGCCGGACAAAACAGACAGTATGGTCAAGCAACCAACCCGAGCTGGCGTAACAACAACTATTCTCAGAAGGAAGCACAACCAGCTGTCCCTCAACTAGCTCAGTCATTCTACCAACCCCCCACCGGCAATATAACCAGAACGCTCCATCAGCAGGCCAATATCAGCAAAGAGGACCAAATCAGTACCAAACCGGCCTGCAGAATCAGCAAGAACCAACCAAGTCACTGGATGAAACGATGAAGGAGCTCGCAGGAAGCATAAATCAATTAGGTACTTCGCTACACCAATACCAGACAAAAACTGACGGGGCAATTTCATAATTGACCAAACAAATGTCCCATCTCGCCACAGCAATGTCAACACTCACTAATGAACCTGGCAGACTTCCTTCACAGACCATCCAGAATCCAAAGGCGAATCTTAGCATGATGAAAAGGTCAAACGTAAAGACGACACTTGGAGAAGTAGCGCGATCCCCAACTTACAAACTTACAAACAAGCACTTCACCCGTAGGCGTCGTTCTTACTGGAATCAAGAGGAAGACCGACCCAATGATGGCAGAACATGGGCTACGCATGCTGACAATGGACGGTACGCATTCACCGTGTGCATAACACCACCACCGATCATACACTCGGACATACCAACGTCTGGATGGGATGACGATAACAATTTGAAGTGGAACTCTCCAACTAATATTTATGCTTCAAGGCAAAATATTAAGGGGCCCGATTATACAAATCCTAAGCCAAGGAATGGGCAGAATGGCCCGACAATAGAAAGGGTCCTCACTTCAGATCATGAGTCACAACCGGAAAGAGATAAAGACCCAGGGGCCTTTACAGTCATTTGCGGTATTGGTGAAGCACAGATTCAGAAGTGCTTCGTCGATCTTGGTGCTGCTGTCAACGCCATGCCCTCATCCTTATATTACTTGTTAGGACTGGGTCCATTAAACCCACCCAGGTCAAATATCGAGCTAGGAGATAAATCGTGCATCCGTCCGATTGGAGTGCTGGAAGACGTAATACTCCATGTGGGAGAGCTCGTAATTGCTGCAGACTTCTATGTGATACAAACGGGAGAGACCAGCGAAGACAACCCTCCAACAATAATCTTGGGACGACCATTTCTCTACGCTACTAAAGCAAGGATCGATGTGGGCAAGGGCTCATTATCGCTTAAGTTTGGCGGCAAAATTGCATATTTCTACATTGACAATAGCCGCACGGATACAAAGAAACCGCCGGATATAATACCTATCTCAGATCGCGGTACGCAGATTTCCGACTTGCCAAAAGAGACCAAAAAAGTAACAAGACCAGCAGCTATGGTCAAAGTTCCCTCACCTTCTCATAGACGTTGGAAGGAGAAATCACCAGAACAACGGGAACTGGACCCAGGCACATCTGCTCACAAGAAATCGGGTAAAGGCAAGGCAAGAAGCAACACAGGAACAGTGGCAAAATTTGACCTGAGCCACCCATGGGATCCCAACCAGTGATCCAGGAATAAGGTACTGTCGAGCCAACGACGTTAAACAAGTGCACTGGTCGCGAGGTAACCCGACACTATCTTACTTTCTGCAATTTTATTTTCTGTCTTTTGGTTTTTATCAATAAGTCGCTCTCACCCACTTGGTGCATAGAATGATTTGACTATTTAGGAATTGGTTTTTGGAGCACGATCGGATCAGCCAGGCAGCTTCCGTGAACTACCGGGCCTGCGCTGAGAGTTCAAGGCCCCAGTCGGACTCCCTCGATTATCCAGCCTCATGCCATTCGACACAATAAGGGAGTTTTGATCTTACCTTTCCTTAATATCATTTCCTTCTCGTAATTGTCTGCTTGCATGGCTTTTGAACTAAGTAGTGCTGAAAGGCACGCCTTCGTTCAAAAGTGTGGGGTGAGAACCGCATGTGTACATAAATAAACAACATGTTTTTCTTTTTTAATAGTATCTTTTTGAAAATATGAACTTAAGAATGTGAAAATGATGAACCGAAATTCATGCATTTACCTTGTGAAAATTCAACTGTCTAAAAACTTAGAACGTAACTTCTCATTTGTCCCTTTGTGCTGAGATAAACTAGGGATGTGGAGTTGATAGAAATGCCCTAGAGAGGCTTGGCAAGCAATCGAAGGACTGAATTTCACTATATGGTTTACGAAGTCAGTGGAGGCTGCACTTCGGGTTTTTCAGTTGAGTCAAGAGTCAGCTCCGCCATGCAGTGTTTATGCATAAAAAAATGAAGAAGGCGGGACGGGAATCAAACCGTCCTATCTCTAGTCAAAGTAGCCGAGAAAATAAATGAGCGACCCTCATTTTGACTCGCGCGAAACGACAATGATGAGAGAGAGCGGGGAGGTATTTCCATAGGCTCGCGGGCGATGATTGGACCTCCCAAAAAGGCTTGAGAAAATGGACTAGCAAAGCCACAAAAAGGCGAAAAGCTCGAAGAAGCAAATCAAGAGGCCAAAGGCCCAAAATAGTGAAGGTTTTAACCGAACAAAAAAGTGAAGTACTCGAAGAGTCAAATCAAAGGCCAAAGGCCGATTCACTACAAAAGCAGTTCCTCGCCAAAAAAGAAAGAAATCAAAAAGGCTCAACTCATCTGCGAAACCCGAACCAAATCACGTGCTAGAGAAAGCTACAAGGAATCCATATAGTACGAGACAGTCCAGAGGTTGCATTCCAGGAGACTAAAAAGGGCTATCTCCCGAAACATCCAGAATAATTTGCATCTCAGCACGAAGGTACACGTATCAAGTTACTTCTATTTATTTACGCAGTTCAATTTGGTAATATGTAAGCAATGCATGAATTAGGATAAATCGAGTCCCACAGTCTAATTTTCATATTTTAAAACCAAACTTAGAGTGTCGCCCTTTAATAGCATTGTTCGGGACGAACAACCAAAAGTGTGGCGTGATCTGATGGACCATAATTATACGAATCAAAAACACAGTAAAACCCACCAAATTAGACTGTTGGTCTAGTTAACTTTTGCTTGTTTGTTCCGATTCATTTCTACAGGGTATTTTGGCGCTTAGAGAGAAAACACGCTAAGGAGAGGATTTTACGCTGAAAAGATGTTACGAGTAATTCCAAGGTCAAGATCAGACGCCGAACAAAGAAATCTCAAGATCCTGACATTGAATTACTCAATACAAATCCAACCAAGGAACAACAAAAGTCAGACCGGAGTGAAATTGGATTGATAGTTTTATGAAAAGACTGCACAAAACTGTCAAAACTCATCCATGGACCAAGTGACCGGCGGCTTTGGTGAAGAGGATGACTCATTGGGTGGCCTCCTCCCCTCCTCCTCCTTGGGTGATCGGTGGCTTTGGCTTGGAGGTGGCCAAAGCCACAACCCTCCCCTCCATGTGACTTGCAACCGGCGGCTAGAGGAGAAGCCACAAGAAGTTGCCATGTGGTGGCTTCTCCTCGACATGCTCCTCCCCTCCTCCTCCACCCTTGGATGCAACACCACATGCCACCATCTTGGCCCTCCATTCCTCCTCCTTATGGCTATAAATACAAGCTCACCCCTCCTCAAATCCATCCATCCTCAAATCAACAATTCACTTCTCTCTCTAAGTTTGTGTTACTTTGTAAGTTTGGTTTTGGAAATAATACTCCTGTTTGTTCTTGAGTATTATACGCTTTGAAATAATACTCCTGTTTGTTCTTGAGTATTATACGCTTTGAAATTATAATACTCCTGTCGGTTCTTGAGTATTATAATACTGTAGAGAATACTCCTGTTGGTTCTTGAGTATTCAGTAGGAATTAGGAATACTCCAGTTGGTTCTTGAGTATTCCACCCCTTTCCTTTCTTACTGTTTTCAAAAAACCCCAGAGTATTTAGCTATGATATCCTCTTCCATGGATAATCGTAGCTAAACTCTTTATTCGGTTAAAGGGGCGTATTTGTATTGTAAAATGTTTTAGATCCTGCACCTAGTGCATCTTTGTGTTTAAAACTTGTTCTATGTGCCATATATAGTCAGAATTTCCAAGGTTGAGTGGAAGCTGTAACAAGCAAAGCTCTTCCGTGGGAATTCGTGAACATACTCAGTAAGTGGAAGCTGTAACAAGAAAAACTTATCTGAGGAGTTCGACTTATCTAAAAAACCATTTGTGAAACCGTAACAGGAGATCAAATGGATGCACAAAAGGCTAAGATACTTCGAAAGGAGGAATTAGTCTGAAGTAGAACAAGTGTTTTCAACGATGTTGCAAGTCTTGCGCTTAGAAATGGCCTCGATTCATCTTTGAACACTTAGTATGATCATTAGTGGTCAATGATAAACAACTATGATACAAGGCCCCTGAAACCGAATGTTTTCCTTGAATTACAAAAAACCCCCCTGTATTTACTTTTATAAACTGTTCGATCAACTACAACCATCAACCGCTCATCTTACGGAGGACTCGCAATTCACGCATCACCCACTGTAAGTCTCTCTTTTTACTTTTCAGTATTTTGATTCCTGCAATTACTTTTCCGCACAAAAAACCAAAACAACCAAAAAAAGTAGCTTAGTTAATCGCGCTAAAATCTCAATCAACCTTAAAACACGCTCCCTCGCTGTACAAATCCCTTAAAGAACAATGTATTCCCCTAATTCCCTTGGGTTCGACCCCTACTTACCACTTACTACCCAGTAGTGAAGTCGCGAGTAGCGGAAAATATAAATTTATTTGTACAAAGAACATTGCACCTTAACGACAGTGCAGTGGGCTTCGTCAATGATCCGGAGCAACTCATCCGAAGCAGAAGAGCTCGTGATAGGGAGGCAATCAGAAGAAATCAAGAACCACCAGAGGACCAAAATGCAGCTGGTCCAATGCAACCCCCTAGATATCCACCACCCCCGCAACCTCGACGAGTGCCGAGACGAGAACCCGCTTTCGATGACTACTACGGAGATAACAACAACTACCGCGAACCTACATTGGGAGAGCTCTCGGCACCAGTGACGCGCGTCATTTGACTCGTCAAACTTAATTATTTATTTCTTCCTGCTAGAAACTAGTTAGTGGCAAGCAGGGTCGAACCCAAGGGAGCTGGTGTTGTTGAAGCTGTAACTGTAAAACAATTAAAACGTGGGGTTTTTAGAAGTAAGTATCGTAAAAGAAGCAGAGAAACGAATAACGGGGATTTCAATTAGTGAGAAAGTTCAGTCTAGTGTTTCTATTGTGACACGTTTATCATAGATATCTAATGATCAATTTTATATCTCTAAGCGTGGTTGTTCCGACAAAGGTAACAACCCAAGTATCCCGACAAAGGTGATACGCCACAATCTAACCCGACAAAGGTGTTAGACTTCTAGTTCTTTCCAAAACTTAATAATCCGACAAAAGTATTATTTAGCCTAGATGTTACGATCTACCTTTACGACAAAGTTTCCAGTAGATATTAACGATAAGAGTTAATTGCTCAGTTAAGCTTTGCGACAAAGCTTCCACTTAACCTAACAAGTCAATTCATGTGATGAAGCAAGAACTAGTAAAATATAAAATAGCATTAAGAACAGAAAATCTCAAAACCTTTTCACAACGTACGAAACCCTAAACCGAAAGAGAAATTTAGCTACTCATTGTCATGGAAGCAATAAACAAATATTTTTGAGTGAAAGTATAAATTCTCTTCTCTATCGTTGAAAGCTTGATCTCCTCTCGAGCCGCCTCTTCAATTCTGGGAATGTGGTCCCGATTTTGATGTCGAAAACCTAATTTATGAGAAAAGGTTTCTAATTCCGTTTTGGGCCAGATTTCCAAATCCGACTTGCTGACGTCAGCCGCGGACGATGAAGAGATTAGAGCCGCGGATCATTAAGAGATTACCATCCGCGGAAGCCACCGATAAAATGGCCTGCGTCCGCGATCTGGTCTGAGATGCATTTCTTCTTTTTCTCGTCAGTCTTGACTTTGGCTCTCGATTCGACTCCATGAACTCCATGTGATGATTTTAGCACCGAAATGCCGTCTTTAAGCGCATTTTCCTTCCAGAGCTTCCGAAACACCTGAGATGTAAACAACACTGAAAAGTAACTGTTCGCATCAAAAAAGTATCGAAATAGACGGGATTAGTTGATTCGACGAGTCGTATAAATACGACTCCTCAAACCACCCCACACCTAAACTTGTTCGTCCCGAACAAGAACTAAGTCATAGAAGGAACAAAGAGACATCACACTCGTTCTTCGATGTCTTGAAAAAATTCACATGAATATGAGTTGCTAGTCTAGACTTGCTTTTCTACGCATAGCTCAATCATTACTCAAATCATCACGCTCAATCATGGAATTAACTTGATACATGTTACCTCAGAGCTGAAATCCAAATCAATTCGGATGTCTGTGAGATAGTCTTTTTTAGACCCATGAACCGCACTCTTGGTTCCGAACTCTTGCTATATGGTTACGCTTCATTGCTTCTTCTTGCATGTGATTGATTCGAGCTTCAAGGTGTTTGAGTACTTATCGGACAACTTGTAGTGACTCGGTTTGATGTATCAATGGGACACTTTACTTTATTGCGGTGTAAGATTTCACAATTGATCGAATTTGTTTCCTTGTGTTGCGGATTGTGATTGCTTGAACGTACTTGCTCGCACTAATCATTGTCCTTTTGACGCGAGACAAGCCAAGGGTCGCTTGACTATTTTCTCGGCTACTTGGACTAGAGTTTGGACGGTGTGATGTATTCCCGTCCCGACCAACCGCAAAAGTACCGCAGTGGCGGAGCAGACTCGTAACCATGTCGTCTCGAAGTGCTAGCCTCCACGAAATCCACATAACCATATAACTCGAGTTCGGTCCTTTGAATGTTCTGTCAGGTCTCTCTAAGACGTTTCTATCAACTCCACATCCCTGTTTATCTCAGCTCAGAAGACACGAAATGGGTTAAATTCACAAGTAAGAGCATAATTCGAATTTCCCGAGAGAAGTGCATTTAATCAGCTCATCTATTTCACATCAACATTCAATACTGCATATTCAAGAACAGAAGAGAGATTTCATGCTTTCATATTTTTTTTAATGAAACGTGCTGACACAGTGCATATGCAAGGAAAATAAACGTGCTGACACGACTGACTGACTCTCCCACCCCACACTTTTGAACAAAGCCGTGTCCTCACGGTACGACTTTAGTTCAAAGACAAACAAACAAATGCAGACACACAAAAAGGGAAAAAAAAATAAAGAACAGCAGGACTCCCCTAGTCTGAGTCTGAAGATGGCGACTATGGTGGAATCAGGTACGCTAGGGGAATAGGCTGATCCGGGGTCCATCCTGGTGGGGCTGGGACTGGCTGAGCTCCCAACATTACGTGGTGCAGCACTCTATAAATGTTGAACGCAATGTCCAACTGTTCCGGTGGGAGCTGTGCTGGCTGGGGAGCGGGCTGTGGTTGCTCTTGAGTACAGAGACGACGAGGCTCGGACGGACCTGCCTCCTGTGCACGGGTGCGCCGCCTCTCAGCAGGCAACCGCTGACGATACTCGGCCACTGGATGATATGTCCAGCCGAACTGATCCGGGACGGTGGGTCTCTTCTTGATCGCCTTCAAGGCGGAGAAGGCCCTCATAGTCAGAAATTCTGCAGGAATGATCTGATGGTCCAAAGCAGGCTGCCCGTGTAGACGGTGCAGCAAATACGTGATCATCCCGCCACAAACGATCGGTCCTGAGGGTGAACGACCATCCCAGAAGAGGCATAGCAAATGGCAGAAGTTTATCTGCCTCCCCTGGTCCATAGCGCTGAGGCAAATCATGTCGGTGAAGGTGAGTGATGGACCAAAATTATACGAATCAAAAACACAGTATAACCCCCTTATTTAGACATTTTGTCTATTTAACTTTTGCTTGTTAGTTCAGATATATTTTTACAGGGTAATTCAGAGCTTAGAGAGAATACACACTAAAGATGAGCTTTTAAAGCAGAAAAGATGTTACGAGTCAATCCAAGGTCAAGATCATATGCCGACTGAAGAAATATCAAGGATCCTGACGTTGAATCACTCATAACAAATTAATCAGAAGAATCAGGAGAGGAATCAAGACAGCCCGGGGAAGAAACACATTGACAGTTTTGTGAAAAGACTGCACAAAACTGTACAAATCTCACACATGGGCAAAGTGACCGGCCACTTGGGCAAGAGGTGGCCAAAGCCACCCCTCCTCCTTCCTCCACCACCGGCAACCGGCGGCTCCTCCACACATGGTGACCGGTGGCTTTTGCTCCTCCATAGGTGGCGGCTCCTCCTTGCTCCTCCTCTCCTTCCTCCATGTGTTGGCCATCTCCTCCATCCATTTTCTCCTCCAATTACCATGGGACACTTGTGGCCATCTCCTCCTACCTCCATGGCTATATAAGGAGGAGCTCCTCCCCTCATTTGTATCATCCACAAAATCAATATTCACTTCTCTCTCTAAGTTATGTAATTGTAAGTTTGGCTTTGGAAATAAAGGATAGCTCCCTTGGCGCTTCAACGGTTGTAAGTAATTCTTAGTATTTATTCAACTATTTTTATTTCCTTAGTTATAATGTTTAGCGTGATGAATAGTAGCTAAACTAGTAGTTCGGTAGAAGGGGCGCACTTGTATTATAAAATGTTTTAGACTATTAACTTAGTGTCTCATATTAGTATTCAAAACTTATTCTATGTGCCATATATAAAAGTTAGAATGTCTAAAGGTTGAGTAAACCATTTGGAAATGTGACCATAGGGGTCCAAACTCGTAAGCTCTTCCTTAGATATTCGTGATCAAACTTGGGTAAGTGGACCATTTGGAAACTGGACCAAAGGGACCAAATGGATAAACTTATCTGAAGAGGTCGACAATCCTGAAAACCAATTGAAAACTGGGCCAAAGGGATCAAATGGATGCACGTAGGCTAATATAACCGGGAATGGAGTATTAGTCTAAGTAGAATAAGTGCTCTACGTCCTTGGAATAGGCTAGACAGTGTACGCAAATCGAGTGCTTGGAATGGCCTTGATACACCGTTTGAATACTTAGATGATTCACTAAAAGTCAATGATAAACAGGATATAATACAAGACCCCTGAAACCAAACATTTCTCTTCAATTATAAACTGCAATTTACTTTCCAGTAATAAAACCAACCAACCAATCAATCACTTAGCTGGTAGCTTTAAAACCAACCAACCGACCTAAAACACGCTCTCTAGCTAGACAACCCCCTCAAAGAACTTCTATTCCCCTGATTCTCTTGGGTTCGACCCCTACTTACCAAGTACTACCCAGTAGTATAGTTGCGAGTAGCGGACTATTATAAATTTATTCTTGACGTTTGCACATAACGACTGTGCATCCATCAAAATTGGCGCCGTTGCCGGGGAATCAGCCATCGGATAAAGTTCTTTGAATCGTTACGCGCTTCAAAACAACCATGTCTCGCGAAGAAAGTCACCATGACTACCAGGATGGCGAAGAAATAAACCTGTACGATCAAAATAATGAGGTACCGTTTCCATTCGTCAACGATCCGGAGCAACTCATCAGAAACAGAAGAGCTCGTGATAGGGAAGCAGTCAGAAGAAACCAAGAATTACCCGAGGACCGAAATGCAGCTGGTCCAGTACAACCTCCTATCCATCCCCCACGACCACAACCTCAACCTCGATACATGCCAAGAAGAGAACCCACTTTCGACGACTACTATGGGGATAACTACTACCGTGAACCAACTATGGGCGAGTTAAATGCCCCTAATTTCGAGACACAGCCGTGGTGCATCTATGAGAGCCCTGAATTAGAAAACATAACCATCAACGCATAAGTGGCGCACAGCTTGCCAAAATTCTCAGGAGCTCAAGGAGAATCTGCCACAACTCACCTCGAACGCCTACATGGCATTTGCCAGAATCTAAAGCCCAATCGAGTGAATATGGACGACTTCAAGTTAAAGGCGTTCTATTTTTGCCTCATAGACTCGGCAAGCGACTGGTTCCTTTCATTGCCTTCCGGAAGCATCAGAACATGGGCTCAGATGCAGAAGAAATTCTTAGACAAATACTATCCGGCTGGAAGAGCAATGCAAGTAAGGAGGCAACTACAGGAAATCAAACAAGGTCCCAATGAAACCATGTACGATTACCTGGAAAAGTTCAATCACCTAGAAAGGAGCTGCTGTACCCTTGGATTGCCCAAGAAACTCGTCATCGAGTACCTCATTGATGGATTAAGACCCTTAGACAAAATGCTCTTGGATGCCTCAACGGGAGGATCCATGATGAATCTATCATTGAGTGGCATAAGGAATCTCATCGCCAACGTTGCTGAAAATGCCCGATTTAGAGAAGAGACTACTCGTCAAGACGAATTCTCTCGATCAAAAAAGGTAGCGCAAGCCGAGACATCAGTAAACTCCATAACTGAAGAGATGAAACAGTTAAAGGAGATGATGATCGAGATCATACGTAGACAGCCAGTTTCGGTAAAACCGTGCGAGTTCTGTGGTTCTACAGACCGCAAAACTGACGCATGCCCAACATTAATAGAAGAAGAACCGGCTGATGTGAATATAGTGGGAGGATATCAAGGATACAACAACAACAACAACAACGACGACAGAGCTGGACAAAGCAGACAGTACGGTCAGACATCCAACCCAGGCTGGCGTAACAACAACAGCTATTCTCAGAAGGAGACACAACCAGCTGTCCCTCAACTAGCGCAGTCATTCTACCAACCCCCCCACCGACAATATAACCAAAACGCTCCATCAGCAGGCCAATATCAGCAAAAAGGGCCAAATCAGTACCAAGCCAGCCTGAGCAATCAACAGGAACCAAGCAAGTCGCTCAATGACACGATGAAGGAGCTCGCGGGAAACATTAATCAATTGGGTACTTCGCTACACCAGTACCAGGCAAAAACTGACGGGGCAATTTCAGAATTGACCAAACAAATGTCCCAGCTCGCCACCGCAATGTCAACACTCACTACTGAACCTGGCAGACTCCCTTCACAGACCGTCCAAAATCCAAAGGCGAACGTAAGCATGATAAGGAGGTCAAACATGAAGGCTACACTAGGAGAAGTATCACGGTCCCCAACTTACAGACTTACGAACAATCACTTCAACCGTAGGCATCGACCTAATTGGAATCAAGAAGAATACCGACCCAATGATGGTGAAACATGGGTTACACATGCTGACAATGGACGGTACGCGTTCACTGTTTGCATAACACCGCCGCCGATCACACACTTTGACATACCAGCATCTGGTTGGGACTCCCCAACTTATACTTATGCTTCAAAGCAAAATGTTAAAGGATCCGAGTATGCAAATCCTAAACCAGGGAATGGGCAGAATAGCCCAACAATTAAAAGAGCCCTCAATTCAGATCATGAGCAACAACCGGAAAGAGATAAAGACCCTGGGGCCTTTACAATCACCTGTGGTATTGGTGAAACCCAGATCCATAAATGCTTAATCGATCTTGGGGCTGCTGTCAACGCCATGCCTTCCTCCTTGTATTACCTACTAGGACTTGGTCCGTTGAAACCACCTCGATCAAATATCGAGCTAGGAGCTAAATCATGCATCCGCCCGGTTGGAGAACTGGAAGATGTAATACTCCATGTAGGAGAACTCGCCGTTGCTGCAGACTTCTATGTAATACCAACAGAAGAGACCTGCGAAGACGACTCACCAACAATAATATTGGGACGACCATTCCTCTACGCCACTTAAGCAAGAATCGATGTGGGCAAGGGCTCATTATCGCTTAAGTTCGGCGGCAAAATTGCACACTTCTACATTGATAAGAGCCGCCCGGACACAAAGAAACTGCTGGACATAACACCTATCTCAGATCATGGTACACAGTTTTCTGACCTGTCATTAGAGACCAAAAAAGTAACAAGACCAGCAGCTATGGTCAAGGGGTCTCTCGCCTTCTCAGAAACAATGGAAAGAAAAAACACCAAAACCATGGAGCTCTTACTCCAGCAAGAAGTCAGGACGAGTCAAAGCAAGAAGCAACACAGGAACGGTGGCGAAGTTTGACTTGAGCCACCCATGGGACCCAAACCAGTGATCCACAACGAGGTACTGTCGAGCCAACGACGTTAAACAAGTGCACTGGTCGGGAGGTAACCCAACACTATCTTACTTTTCCGCACTTTAATTTCTGTCATTTAAATTCAGTAATTTAGTTTTAAGCTTGCATGACTTTTGAACTAAGGCACGCCTTCGTTCAAAAGTGGGGGGTGAGAACCACCTGTGTACATAAATAACATGCTTGCTATTTTCTTTTTCTTTTTTAATAGTATCTTTTTGAAAATATGAACTTAAGAATGTGAAAAAAATAAATCACAATTCATGCATTAACCTTGTGAAAATTCAAACTGTTTAAAAACTTAGAATGTAACTTTTCACTTGTCCTTTGTGCTGAGATAACTAGGGATGTGGAGTTGATATAAACTGCCCTAGAGAGGCTTGGCAAGCAATTAAAGGATCAGATCAAACTATATGGTTTTCGAAGTCAGTGGAGGCTGCACTTCGGGTTTCAGTGAAGATTCAAGTCATCTCCGCCATGCAATGCAAAAGGCGAGGACGGGAATCAGACCGTCCTATCTCCGGTCAAAGTAGCCGAGAAAATAGATGAGCGACCCTCATCTTGACCCGCGCGAAACGACAGTCAAAGTAGCCGAGAAAATAGATGAGTGACCCTCACCTTGACCCGCGCGAAAATGGCAAAAACGAGAAGAGCGGGGAGGTATTTCCATAGGCTTGCGGGCAATGATTGGACCTCCCAAAAAAGGCTTGAGAAAATGGACTAGCAGCCACAAAAAGGCGAAAAGCTCGAAGAAGCAAATCAAGAGGCCAAAGGCCCAAAATTGTGAAGGTTTTAACCGAACAACAAAAGTGAAGTACTCAAGAGTCAAATCAAAGGCAAAGGCCGATTCACTACAAAAAGCAGTCCCTCGCCAAAAGAAAATCAAAGTACTCAAACCATTGAAACCCGAACCGAATCACGTGATAGAAAAAGCTACCAGAAAACCATATAGTGCGAGACGATCCCAAGATTGCAGTCCAGGAGCCTAACAAGGGCTATCTCCCGAGACATCCAATATAATTTGCATCTCAGCACGGAGGTACAAGTATTAAGTTTCTTCTATTTATTTACGCAGTTTAATTTAGTAATAAGTAGTAATGCATGAATTAGGATAGATCAAGTACCACAGTCTAATTTTCATATTTCAAAGCCAACTTATAGTACAGCCCTTGAATAGCATTGTTCGGGACGAACAACTAAAAGTGTGGGGTGATCTGATGGACCAAAATTATACGAATCAAAAACACAGTATAACCCCCTTATTTAGACATTTTGTCTATTTAACTTTTGCTTGTTAGTTCAGATATATTTTTACAAGGTAATTCAGAGCTTAGAGAGAATACACACTAAAGAGGAGCTTTTAAAGCAGAAAAGATGTTACGAGTCAATCCAAGGTCAAGATCATATGCCGACTGAAGAAATATCAAGGATCCTGACGTTGAATCACTCATAACAAATTAATCAGAAGAATCGGGAGAGGAATCAAGACAGCCCGGGGAAGAAACACATTGACAGTTTTGTGAAAAGACTGCACAAAACTGTACAAATCTCACACATGGGCAAAGTGACCGGCCACTTGGGCAAAGGTGGCCAAAGCCACCCCTCCTCCTTCCTCCACCACCGGCAACCGGCGGCTCCTCCACACATGGTGACCGGCGGCTTTTGTTCTTCCATAGGTGGCGGCTCCTCCTTGCTCCTCCTCTCCTTCCTCCATGTGTTGGCCATCTCCTCCGTCCATTTTCTCCTCCAATCACCATGGGACACTTGTGGCCATCTCCTCCTCCCTCCATGGCTATATAAGGAGGAGCTCCTCCCCTCATTTGTATCATCCACAAAATCAATATTCACTTCTCTCTCTAAGTTATGTAATTGTAAGTTTGGCTTTGGAAATAAAGGATAGCTCCCTTGGCGCTTCAACGGTTGTAAGTAATTCTTAGTATTTATTCAACTATTTTTATTTCCTTAGTTATAATGTTTAGCGCGATGAATAGTAGCTAAACTAGTAGTTCGGTAGAAGGGGCGCACTTGTATTATAAAATGTTTTAGACTATTAACTTAGTGTCTCATATTAGTATTCAAAACTTATTCTATGTGCCATATATAAAAGTTAGAATGTCTAAAGGTCGAGTAAACCATTTGGAAATGTGACCATAGGGGTCCAAACTCGTAAGCTCTTCCTTAGATATTCGTGATCACACTTGGGTAAGTGGACCATTTGGAAACTGGACCAAAGGGACCAAATGGATAAACTTATCTGAAGAGGTCGACTATCCTGAAAACCATTTGAAAACTGGGCCAAAGGGATCAAATGGATGCACGTAGGCTAATATAACCGGGAATGGAGTATTAGTCTAAGTAGAATAAGTGCTCTACGTCCTTGGAATAGGCTAGACAGTGTACGCAAATCGAGTGCTTGGAATGACCTTGATACACCGTTTGAATACTTAGATGATTCACTAAAAGTCAATGATAAACAGGATATAATACAAGACCCCTGAAACCAAACATTTCTCTTCAATTATAAACTGCAATTTACTTTCCAGTACTAAAACCAACCAACCAATCAATCAATCAATCACTTAGCTGGTAGCTTTAAAACCAACCAACCGACCTAAAACACGCTCTCTAGCTAGACAACCCCCTCAAAGAACTTCTATTCCCCTGATTCTCATGGGTTCGACCCCTACTTACCAAGTACTACCCAGTAGTATAGTTGCGAGTAGCAGACTATTATAAATTTATTCTTGACGTTTGCACATAACGACTGTGCATCCATCAGTGAGCTTGTCTATCCCATTCACCCTAGCAAAGACAGAATTCCCCAGCAGCTTCTGAATGTAGAACAGTACTGGGTCTCGTATGAAATTCACTTTCGTCTTGCTCGGAATGAATGTACCTGTATCTGGGATTCGGAGCCTTCCCCAGGCATGCATCAGCGCAACCTTTTCGCGAACCCATTCTCCTCCTGCCTCCCATCCGAACACCTCCCTGATCTGTGGAGGAGTAGTGGTGTGCCACACTCCTCGATGTCTGTAAGCGATCCCCTCATGATCTTGCTGCCCGATGTAGCGAAAGGAGGCTAGGAACTCACAAGTATCCTCTACATCGGTCTCGCTGTGGAGGGTCAAAAGTCCTGGCCAACCACTGACTGTCAGCAACTCGCGGACTTGGTCCTCGAATCCGGTCTTCCCAAGAAATTCGGCGTCCACAAATCTGCTTGCCGCATGATCGCGGGCTACGAACCCCGAGTATAACTCTTTGAATGTGGGTTCTCGGGGTGCCATGACACTGCAAACAAGAAACAGGGACACAATTAGACCAGGATAGGAAATTAAACCAAAAATTGGACCGGTCAACACTGGTCAACGCATGCCGCGGATCATGCACACTTTAAGTGTGTCATCCGCGGACGTAAAATTGTCTTCATTCGCGGAGATAAAATAGGCGTGGTCCGCGGCGATCCTGCAGATTCAATCCCAGATCGTCGATCGAGTCCTTCGACCGGAATTCTCAAATCCAAATCACAATCGAGCACGCAGCAACATAATATACTCCAAGATGATTCAAACACCGCAAATCCAACACCAATTGTCCATGATACGAAGTAAATCCACCTAAGTTTGAAAACCCTAAAAATCCCACTAGAAAACACAAAAAATACCTCAATTCCGCGCATGTTTGGTGGTGAATCGGGCACAAACGAGGCTAGGTGAAGCTCTGATGGCGGGGATTGTAGCTTGGCGACGGTGGCGATCGGTTGCGAGAGGTGGCCGGTTGCAGTGTGATGAGGAGTTGGGTGGAAGAGTGAAAGAGAGAAGAGTGTGAAATTGGGTATTAGGGTTTCGAGTCAAACTATTCCGCGGACTGTGACCATTTTATCTCCGCGGTCAATCCATAATCTATTCTTCATCCGTGGAGTTTATATTCAAATGATCCGCGATCCTCTCTGACAAAAATTGTTTTTTCGGTCAAACCTATTCCGCGGACGATGTGCATGTTATCTCCGTGGTCAACTATTAACCTCTTCTTCGTCCGCGGAGTATAATATACTCGTGACCCGCGATCCCCTCTGAGAAAATCCTCTTCCTGCATAAAATACATTTCTTTCCCACTGGACAATGTGTAAACACGACTAAGACTCAAATAAAGTAGAGAGATGAAATAAAAAACGAAAAACAACAAACAAAAAAATGCCGGGCTGCCTCCCTGCGAGCGCCTTTGTTTTACGTCGTTGGCTCGACGATACCTCGTTTATGTTTCTATGGGAGGTTCGGCTAGGTCAAATTCTTGGACCGGTGCTTCGATTTCGCCTTGGTAGTGTTTCACCCGCTGTCCATTGACCTTGAAATGGTCTCCATTCTTCGGGTTTTCCAGCTCAAGTGCCCCGTGGTTAAAAACATTCGTGACCGTGTAAGGACCTGTCCATCTAGAACGCAACTTGCCAGGCATTAGTCGTAAACGTGATGAAAATAAAAGTACCTGCTGGCCAATCTCAAAAGAGCGTCGTAGAATGAACTTGTCGTGGTACAGCTTGGTCCGCGCCTTGTAGTCTGATTGGCTCTCGTAAGCCTCCAGGCGCAGCTCCTCTAGCTCACATAGCTGCATCTTCCTTTCCAATCCAGCCTTCTGCAGGTCGAGATTACACGTCTTAATCGCCCAAAAGGCCTTGTGCTCTAGCTCGACCGGCAGGTGGCATTCCTTCCCGTACACCAACCAAAAAGGCGAGGTGCCGATCGGTGTCTTGTAGGCTGTCCTGTAAGCCCAGAGTGCATCGTCAAGTCTCTGACTCCAGTCCTTCCTGTTCGGCTTCACCATTTTTTCTAAAATCCCCTTAATTTCTCGGTTAGAGATCTTGGCTTGAACATTCGTCTGGGGATGATAAGTAGTGGAGGTGCGGTGGTGAACATGATATTGCCTCATCGTGGCTGCCATCATTCAGTTACAGAAATGCGTCCCCTGATCACTGATTATAGCTTTAGGCACTCCGTATCTGCAAAATATGTTAGTGCGAAAAAAATCCACCACAGTTTTAGCATCATCGCACCGAGTAGCCTTAGCTTCTACCCATTTGGACACATAATCCACTGCAACAAGAATATATAAGTAGCCAAACGATGCAGGAAAAGGACCCATAAAATCAATCCCCCATATGTCAAAGACATCATCAACTACAATAGGCATTTGGGGCATCTCATTCCTAGCAGAAATATTACCTACTCTCTGGCATCTGTCACATCTCTTACAATGATCGTAGGCATCTCTAAACACATGTGGCCAATAAAAACCACACTCTAAAATTTTTCTGCTAGTCCTCTTGGGGCCAAAGTGACCACCACATGCATGCTCATGACAGAAACTAAGTACAGAAGCAATTTCATCGTCGGGAATACACCGCCTAAGTATTTGGTCTACGCCAATTTTCCACAAATACGGGTCATCCCACATATAATATTTCGAGTCATGCTTAAGTTTCAGACACTGAGCTTTCGAGTAAGAGGGTGGAAATTTACCTCCAACCAGGTAGTTCACAATGGAAGCATACCATGGTACTTTACCTGTAAGAGCATACAAGTGCTCGTCCAGGAAGGTCTCTATGATCTGGCCCGCATCCTCTTCTCGTACCAACCGGCTCAAGTGGTCAGCTACAGTGTTTTCTATCCCCTTCTTGTCCTTGATTTCTAAGTCGAATTCCTGTAGCAGCAAAATCCATCTAATCAGCCGCGGCTTGGCCTCCTTCTTCGTCATCAGGTACCTGATGGCTGCATGATCAGAGAAAACAACTACTTTAGTACCAAGTAAGTAAGATCGAAATTTCTCCAAGGCAAAAACTACTGCTAATAATTCTTTCTCAGTGGTCGAGTAGTTTCGCTGAGCTGCATCCAGAGTCCTCGAAGCGTAGTAAATCACTACTGGCTTTTTATCCATCCTCTGGCCTAGTACAGCTCCCACAACATAGTCGCTGGCATCACACATAATCTCAAATGGCTGGTCCCAGACTGGTGCTCGAATGATAGGCGTGCTGGTAAGTGCCTGTTTCAGTTTGTCGAAGGCCTCCCTACATGAATCTGTAAACTCAAAAGGAACATCTTTCTGCAAAAGGTTAGATAAAGACAGAGCCTTCTTCGAAAAATCCTTAATAAATCGATGGTAAAAACCAGCATGCCCAAGAAAAGATTTTATATCACGCACCGTAGAAGGATAAGGCAGAGTAAGAATTAAGTCAATTTTTGCTTTATCTACCTTAATACCTTCGTGCGAAACAATATGACCAAGGACCACACCATGAGTAACCATAAAATGACACTTCTCATAATTGAGCACTAAATTCATAGAAACGCAGCGCTCTAGTACTCTACTCAAGTTATCCAAACATGCATCGAAAGTGTCACCATACACAGTGAAATCGTCCATAAACACCTCAATAAAAACACCTATCATGTCAGAAAAAATGCTAGGAACCACCCGCTGAAAAGTACCGGGTGCGTTACACAAGCCGAAAGACATACGTCGAAAAGAAAACGTACCGAATGGACATGTGAAGGTGTTCTTTTCCTGGTCCTCAGGTGCAATGGGAATTTGATTATAGCCAGAAAATCCATCGAGAAAACAAAAATAAGGCTTACCTGCCAGCCTGTCAAGCATCTGGTCAATAAATGGAAGAGGAAAGTGATCCTTACGCGTCACGGCATTCAGCTTCCTGTAATCGATGCACATGCGCCATCCGTTCTTGACTCTCGTAGTCACCAACTCACCCGCAGCATTCTTCTCAACTGTGATTCCTGTCTTTTTCGGGACTACGTGCACTGGACTCACCCACTGACTGTCTGAAATCGGGTAAATCACGTCGGCATCCAGCAATTTCTGAATTTCTTTCTGCACTACCTCCATCATGATCGGGTTCAGCCTCCTCTGAGGCTCTCTGGAAGTCTTAGCTCCATCGTCCAACAAGATACGGTGCATGCACACAGTTGGGGTGATTCCTCTGATGTCTGCAAGCGTCCATCCAATAGCGAGCTTGTGGCTACTTAGCACCTCGATCAATCGCCTCTCCTGGGCTGTTTCTAGCCCGTTTTTGATGATGACCGACAGCGTATTATTCTCCCCCAAAAATGCATATTTCCGGTGCTCAGGTAGAGGTTTCAGTTCCAATTTCGGTGCCTGCACAGTAGAAGGAAAAAACACGTTAGATTTAAATAAACGAACCTCATTAACTTCATACCTGGGTGTGAGAGGTCCCGCGGTCTTCAGTTGAGATAGCACATCATGAATCGTCTCAGCGAACTCGTAGGAGTCCTCATGTGAGTAAATCGCATTTTCTAGCATGAGCTCGAGTGGGTCTGCTCTCCTTTCAGGTCTCACCTCCTGGACTAGATCATCCAGTGTATCTAGAGCGTGCACTGATGCAAAATCTGGTGGGTGCTTCATTGCTTGAAAAATGTCGAAGCGTATCACTTCACCCTCCACCTCCATAGACAGTGTGCCACTGTCGCAGTCGATCTTCATCTTTGAAGTCTTTCAGAATGGGCGACCTAACAAAATAGGAGCGTGATCCGTCGGGTCGCTGCTGTCCATCTTAAGCACGTAGAAATCGGCGGGGAACACCAGTTCTCCCACCTGCACTAGCACATCCTCAATTTTACCTTCTGGTTGCTTGCATGATCTGTCTGCTAGCTGTATGGTAAGATCTGCACGTTCTAATGGGCCAATAAGAAGACAGGAATAGATAGAATATGGCAATACGTTAATTGAAGCACCAAGATCGAGCATGCAATTCTCAATGCGGATATTACCAATAGTGCAAGGGATGGTGTAAGTACCGGGGTCACCGCATTTAGGAGGTACCTTTCGCTGAATAACAGCTGAGACGTTCTTACTCAGTAGTTCTTGGTCGATGCCAGTGGAACGTCTCCGGTTGATGCACAGATCCTTATAGAACTTCGCGTAGCGCGGAATTTGTTTGATCCCCTCGAGGAGTGGGATGTTGATTTCCACCTTGCAAAATAGTTCCCAAACTTCTCGATCAATCATATGTTTCTTTGAAGCTCTGGCCTGCACAGGAAACGGAAGAGAACGATCAGATTTGAAATTTTCGTCAGACCGGGTCGCGGGCGGTGTACATTTTATTTCCGTCCGCAGACCATTGAACTCTTCTTCGTCCGCGCCATTAACTTGGTCTTCGTCCGCGGAAACCTGTTCCAACGCGGGCTCTTTGCATTTTATACCCGCGGGCGATGAGCATTTTATCTGACCGCGGGTGGCATTAAAATGCTCTTCGTCCGCGATCCGGTCTGAGGCGGACTCCTTTATTGCGTCGTTCAAATCTCTCCCACTTCGCAGTGTGACTGCATTCACGTTTCCTCGCGGGTTAGGTATGGTCTGTGACGGTAGCCTTCCCGGTTCATTCTTGAGCTCAGAAACTGTAGTGGCTAGCTGAGACATCTGCTTGGATAGCTCGGAGATTGCGCCATCAGTTTTGGCCTGATTCTGCTGTACCGTGGCGGCCAGTTGCTGGGTGCTAGCTGCCAGCTCCTTCACGACGTCCTCCAGAGATTTGCTGATGCCCTGACTAGTAGGACCTGCCTGGTTGTAATTCTGCCCACGCTGCTGATACTGGCTCTGATTATTATAGTTGTTGTAGCCTCCCTGTTGCTGGCGGTTTGGTGGACGGTAGTAACTGGACTGCTGGGCTGGTTGAGGGGCTGTCTGCTGTACTGGTTCCCTCGGTGCATTGTTATCATTCCTCCAGCCTTGACCGTTGGCTCCTTGCCCGTACTGTCTGCTCGGTCCAGTCCGATTGCCATAGTTCTGGTAATCGCCCACTGCATTGACTTCACCCTGGTCATCCTCCACTAAAGTCGGGCACGCGTCCATTTTGTGGTCCAGTGCTCCACAAAACTCACATGGTTTGGCTTGAACCGGTTGCCTCCTGATGACCTGCTGCATCATCTCTTTGAGTTGTTTAATTTCCTCGGCCATAGTACCAGATGGGGGCTCGACTTGTGAGACGTTCCTGGTCTGACTGAACTCTTCTTCGTTGTTGGACTCGTCTTGGAACCATGCATTTTCAGCCACTTCCACTGTCTTTCTTCGCACACCGGCTGGAGTAAGTCTCATGAGGGTTCCTCCTGCCGAGGCGTCCAGCAGCTTTCTGTCCAGCTTCCTCAGTCCATTGAGCATATATTCTACGATTAGTTTTTCTGGGAGTCCGAGGTTGCAACAGCTTTGCTCCAGGGCGTTGAACTTTTCCACGTACTCATATATTGTCTCATTCGGCCCTTGTCTGAGATCTTGCAATTGCTTGCGGACCTGCATTGCTCTGCCCGCTGGGTAATACTTATCCAGGAACTTCTTCTGCATATGTTCCCATGTTTGGATGCTGCCTGAAGACACAGACAAGAACCAATCGTTAGCAACATCTACAAGTGAGAAATAGAAGGCTTTTAATTTAAAGTCCTCCACTTCGACTCCATGTGGCTTGAGGTTCTGGCAGATTCCATGATAGCGCTGCAGGTGTGTAGTTGCGGACTCTCCTTGGCGTCCCGAGAACTTGGGCAGGTTATGAATAACTGCCGTGTTGATGGCTATTTCCTCAAGTTCTGGTCCCTCTAAAATGCACCAAGGCTGATTCCGGAAGTGTGGAACAGACAACTCTCCCATGGTGGCCCCTTGAAGGTACTCCTCTTCCTCTCTGAAGACCGGCTGTTGTGGAGGCCGTGGAGGCCGTTGATACTACTGCTGAGGTGGGTATTGTGGATATGGCTGTGGGGGGTATTGCTGCGGTGGGTAATGTGGATATTGTGGGTATGGTTGCTGTTGATGTGGTTGTGGTGGATATGGGACAGCTCCGTGTGGTGC
Source organism: Rhodiola kirilowii (assembly GCA_033675215.1). Lineage (NCBI taxonomy): Eukaryota > Viridiplantae > Streptophyta > Magnoliopsida > Saxifragales > Crassulaceae > Rhodiola > Rhodiola kirilowii. Next base: position 44,671,039 of record CM066201.1, read on the forward strand.
GACCGGGGGTCTTTGGTTTACTGGGGCAGCCCCCCTGTTGTCTCCATTCTGAACCATCTGATTTTCATGCTGTGGAAGTAGCCCTCCCATGGCCTGCATGCCTTGCTCGACTTCCTCGTTGTTTTCACCAACCTGGCTACATGCATGAGACATAGTGAAACAAGTAGCAAGCACGAAAAAATAGCTAACTAAAAACAAACAAAAAATAAAAACAAAAAAGAAACAGCTTCACCGAAGCGCAGCTCCCCGGCAACGGCGCCAAAATTTGACACGCGTCAAATTTGTCGCGTCATACTTAATTATTTATTTATTCCTGCTAGAAACTAGTTATTGGCAAGCAGGGTCGAACCCAAGGGAGCTGGTGTTGTTGAAGCTGTAAGTGTAAAACAATTAAAACGGGGGGTTTTTAGAAGTAAGTATCGTAAAAGCAGCAGAGAAACGAATAACGGGGATTTCAATCAGCGAGAAAGTTCAGTCTAGGGTTTCTATTGTGACACGTTTATCATAGATATCTAATGATCAATTTTATATCTCTAAGCGTGGTTGTTCCGACAAAGGTAACAACCCAAGTATCCCGACAAAGGTGATACGCCACAATCTAACCCGACAAAGGTGTTAGACTTCTAGTTCTTTCCTAAACTTAATAATCCGACAAAAGTATTATTTAGCCTAGATGTTACGATCTACCTTTACCACAAAGTTTCCAGTAGATATTAACGATAAGAGTTATTTGCTCAGTTAAGCTTTGCGACAAAGCTTCCACTTAACCTAACAAGTCAATTCATGTGATGAAGCAAGAACTAGTAAAATATAAAATGCCATTAAGAACAGAAAATCTCAAAACGTTTTCACAACGTATGAAACCCTAAACCGAAAGAGAAATTTAGATACTCATTGTCATGGAAGCAATAAACAAATATTTTTGAGTGAAAGTTAAAATTCTCTTTTCTATCGTTGAAAGCTTGATCTCCTCTCGAGCCGTCTCTTCAATTCTGGGAATGTGGTCCCGATTTTGATGTCGAAAACCTAATTTATGAGAAAAGGTTTCTAATTCCGTTTTGGGCCAGATTTCCAAATCCGACTTGCTGACGTCAGCCGTGGACGATGAAGAGATTAGCGCCGCGGATCGTTAAGAGATTACCATTCGCGGAAGCCACCGATAAAATGGCCTGCGTCCGCGATCCGGTCTGAGATGCATTTATTCTTTTTCTCGTCAGTCTTGACTTTGGCTCTCGATTCGACTCCATGAACTCCATGTGATGATTTTAGCACCGAAATGCCGTCTTTAAGTGCATTTTCCTTCCAGAGCTTCCGAAACACCTGAGATGCAAACAACACTGAAAAGTAACTGTTCGCATCAAAAAAGTATCGAAATAGACGGGATTAGTTGATTCGACGAGTCGTATAAATACGACTCCTCAACCAGATTTCAGAATTCAGCCGTGGTGCATTCACGAAAGCCCTGAATTGGAAAATATTGCCATCAACACTTCAGTGGCCCACAACTTACCGAAATTCTCAGGAACGCGTGGAGAATCAGCAATGACTCATCTCCAACGCTTACATGGTATTTGCCAAAACTTAAAACTGAATGGCGTAAAAGTAGACGACTTCAAGTTAAAGGCGTTCTACTTTTCCCTCATTGACGCGGCAAACGACTGGTTCCTCTCATTGCCTTCTGGAAGCATCAGAACATGGGCTCAGATGCAGAAGAAGTTCTTAGACAAATATTACCCCGCAGGAAGAGCGATGCAAGTAAGGAGGCAACTGCAAGACATCAAGCAAGGACCCAATGAAACCATGTATGATTACTTTGAAAAATTCAACCGCCTGGAGAGAAGCTGATATACCCTTGGACTGCCTGAGAAACTCACCGTCGAGTATCTCATTAACGGATTAAGACCCTTAGACAAAATGCTCCTGGTTGCCTCAGCTGGAGGATCCATGATGAATCTATCATTAAGTGGCATAAGGGATCTTATCACCAACGTTGCTGAGAATGCCCGATTCAGAGAAGAGACAACTCAGCAGGAAGAATTCTCCCGGACAAAAAATGTGGCAAAAGCTGAAACATCAATGAGCTCCATGCCTAAAGAGATGAAGCAGCTAAAGGAGATGATGATTCAAATCCTACGAAGACAGCCAGTTCCAGTAAAACCGTGTGAGTTCTGTGGTTCTACGGACCACAAAACTGACGCATGTCCGACATTAAGAGAAGAGGAACCGGCAGCAGTGAATGCAGTGGGAGGATACCAAGGATACAACAACAACAGTAATGACAGAGCCGGACAAAACCGACAGTATGGTCAAGCAACCAACCCGAGCTGGCGTAACAACAACTATTCTCAGAAGGAAGTACAACCAGTTGTCCCTCAACTAGCTCAGTCATTCTATCAACCCCCCCCCCCCCCCCACCGGCAATATAACCATAACGCTCCATCAACAGGCCAATATCAGCAAAGAGGACCAAATCAGTACCAAACCGGCCAGCAGAATCAGCAAGAACCAACCAAGTCGCTGGATGAAACGATGAAGGAGCTCGCAGGAAGCATAAATCAATTGGGTACTTCGCTACACCAATACAAGGCGAAAACTGACGGGGCAATTTCAGAATTGACCAAACAAATGTCTTATCTCGCCACAGCAATGTCGACGCTCACTAACGAACCTGGCAGACTTCCTTCACAGACCATCCAGAATCCAAAGGGGAATGTTAGCATGGTAACGATGTCAGACATGAAGGAGGCGCGAGAAGAAGACCGACCCATCGATGGTAAAACGTGGGTCACGCATACTAATAATAGAAGCTTAGACTCTGACGGTCCCAAAAGAGACTTCTCACCTAACATCTATGCATCTGAGCAAGGCATTAACCCAGAAGATCAGGTGAATGAAGAAAGAGAAAAGCCAATAAAAGAACAAAATGACCTGATAGCAAAAAAGCGTTTCACTTGGAGCCCTGAGGTATATCTAGAAATGAGCAAGGACCCAGGAGCCTTCACAGTAACCTGTGTTTTCGGCAAAACCCAAATTCATCATTGCTTAATAGATCTTGGGGTCGCCGTCAACGTTCTGCCTTACCCTCTGTATTGCTCATTAAAGCTCGGTCCATTGAAGTCACCAATGATATCCCTCGAGTTGGGGACAAGACGGGTATCCAACCGGCTGGAGTGCTAGAAAGCTTAATGCTCCGTGTGGGAAAAATCGTCGTTCCTACAGACTTTTATGTGATACCAATCAAGGAATCCAGCAAGGACGACCCTCCAACAATCATATTAGGACGACCATTCCTTTACACCACGGGAGCCAAGATCAACATGAGCAAGGGCTTGTTATCACTTGCATTCGGTGGCAGAACTTCATATTATAACATCTATGGTGATAACCGCGCGAAACCACTGGAACCATGGAGTCCTGACCCAAGCACATCACCCAGCAAAAGACAAGGCAGAATCAATCCAGGAGCCGAGGCGAAATTTGACTTAAGCCGCCCATGGGATCCCATTTGGTGATCCAGGAATAAGGTACTGTCGAGCCAACGACGTTAAACAAGTGCACTGGTCGGGAGGTAACCCGACACTATCTTACTTTCTGTCTTTTTATTTTCTATCTTTTAGTTTTTATCAATAAGTCGCTCTCACCCACTTGGTGCATAGAATGATTTGACTATTTAGGAATTGGTTTTTGGAGCACGATCGGATCAGCTAGGCAGCTTCCGTGAACTACCGGGCCTGCACTAAGAGTTCAAGGCCCCAACCGAACTCCCTCGATTATCCAGCCTCATGCCATGTCATTCGACACAATAAGGGAGTTCTGATCTTACCTTTCCTTAATATCATTTCCTTCTCATAAATGTCTGCTTGCATGGCTTTTGAACTAAGTAGTGCTGAAAGGCACGCCTTCGTTCAAAAGTTTGGGGTGAGAACCGCATGTGTACATAAATAAAAAACATGTTTTTCTTTTAGTATCTTTTTGAAAATATGAACTTAAGAATGTGAAAAAGATAGACCGAAATTCATGCATTTACCTTGTGAAAATTCAACTGTCTAAAAACTTAGAACGTAACTTCTCATTTGTCACTTGGTGCTGAGATAAACTAGGGATGTGGAGTTGATAGAAATGCCCTAGAGAGGCTTGGCAAGCAATCGAAGGACTGAATTTCACTATATGGTTTACGAAGTCAGTGGAGGCTGCACTTCGGGTTTTCAGTTGAGTCAAGAGTCAGCTCCGCCATGCAGTGTTTATGCATAAAAAATGAAGAAGGCGGGACGGGAATCAAACCGTCCTATCTCTAGTCAAAGTAGCCGGGAAAATAAATGAGCGACCCTCATTTTGACTCGCGCGAAACGGCAATGATGAGAGAGAGCGGGGAGGTATTTCCATAGGCTTGCGGGCGATGATTGGACCTCCCAAGAAGGCTTGAGAAAATGGACTAGCAAGTCACAAAGAAGCAAAAGCTCGAAGAAGCAAATCAAGAGGCCAAAGGCCCAAAATTGTGAAGGTTTTAACCGAACAAAAAAAGTGAAGTACTCAAAGAGTCAAATCAAAGGCCAAAGGCCGATTCACTACAAAAGCAGTCCCTCGCCAAAAAAGAAAGAAATCAAAAAGGCTCAACTCATCTGCGAAACCCGAACCAAATCACGTGCTAGAGAAAGCTAAAAGGAAACCATATAGTGCGAGACAGTCCCGAGGTTGCAGTCCAGAAGCCTAAAAAGGGCTATCTCCCGAAACATCCAGAATAACTTGCATCTCGGCACGAAGGTACACGTATCAAGTTACTTCTATTTATTTACACAGTTCAGTTTGGTAATTAGTAAGCAATGCATGAATTAGGATAAATCGAGTCCCACAGTCTAATTTTCATATTTTAAAACCAAACTTAGAGTGCCGCCCTTTAATAGCATTGTTCGGGACGAACAACTAAAAGTGTGGGGTGATCTGATGGACCATAATTATACGAATCAAAAACACAGTAAAACCCACCAAATTAGACTGTTGGTCTAGTTAACTTTTGCTTGTTAGTTCCGATTTATTTCTACAGGGTATTTTGGCGCTTAGAGAGAAAACACGCTAAGGAGAGGATTTTACGCTGAAAAGATGTTACGAGTAATTCCAAGGTCAAGATCAGACGCCGAACGAAGAAATCTCAAGATCCTGACATTGAATTACTCAAATTCAAATTCAATCGAGGAACAATCAAAGTCAGATCGGAGAGAAATTGGACTGATAGTTTTGTGAACTACGCAAAAATCACACAAACTCTCATCCTTATCCACCATGACCGGCAGCTTAAGGGAAGAGGTGGCCAAAACCACCTCCCTTCCTCCACCATGACCGGCTACCGGCGGCCCAAGCTCCCCCAACCGGCGGCTTTTCCTCCCCCCCATGTGTCACCTCCTCCTTCCTCCTCCCTTCTCCTCCCTTGATGCAAAACCACATGGAGCCATCTCCACCCTCCATTCTCCTCCCCTTGGCCTATAAAAGGAGAGCTCCTCCTCCTCATTTCAACATCCTCAAATCAACAATTCACTTCTCTCTCTAAGTTTGTGTTACTTGTAAGTTTGGTTTTGAAATAATACTCCTGTTTGTTCTTGAGTATTGTACGCTTTGAAATAATACTCCTGTTTGTTCTTGAGTATTATACGCTTTGAAATTATAATACTCCTGTTGGTTCTTGAGTATTATAATACTGTAGAGAATACTCCTGTTGGTTCTTGAGTATTCAGTAGGAATTAGGAATACTCCTGTTGGTTCTTGAGTATTCCACCCCTTTCCTTTCTTACTGTTTTCAAAAACCTTCGAGTATTTAGTTATGATATCCTTCTCTATGGATAATCGTAGCTAAACTCTCTTCATTCGGTTGAAGGGGTGTTCTTGTATTATAAAATGTTTTAAATTCTTTTAGTTTCTTTTCCCTGTATTCAAAACTTGTTCTATGTGCCATTTATTAGATCAGAGCTTCCAAGGTTGAGTGGATGCTTGAAATGGAAAAGCTCTTCCGTGGAAGTTCGTAAAAATACTCGGGTAAGTGGATGCTTTAAATGGCAAAGCTTATCTGAGGAGTTTGATCTCTCTCAAACACCATTTGGGTAAATCGGAAAAGACAACCCAAATGGATGCACATGGGCTAGTATACCCGGAAAAGGGGTGCTAGTTCAAGTAGAACAAGGGCTCTACGACCTTGAAATGGGCTAGACAGTGCGGCAAATCGAGCGCCGGAAAAGGCCTTGATACACGTTTGAATACTTAGAAGGGTTACTAAAAGGATAAACAGGATATAATACAAGGTCCCTGAAACCGAATGCTTCCCTTGAATTACAAACCACCTTGTATTTACTTTCCTAGTATAACTGCCTCAATCAACCGCACTCACCTTCCGGAGGACTCGCAATTCACGCATCACCCACTGTAAGTCTTTCTTTTTACTTTTCAGTATTTTAATTCCTGCAATTACTTTTCCGCACAAAAAACCAAAAAAACCAAAAACAGTAGCTTAGTTAATCGCGCTAAAATCTCAATCAACCTTAAAACACGCTCCCTCGCTGTACAAATCCCTTAAAGAACAACGTATCCCCCTAATTCCCTTGGGTTTGACCCCTACTTACCACTTACTACCCAGTAGTGAAGTCTCGAGTAGCGGAAAATATAAATTTATTTGTACAAAGAACATTGCACCTTAACGACAGTGCAGTGGGCTTCGTCACTTTCGAAAAGACAGAAGAGATTTTTCCTACTTCCATTCATTCAAAAAATACTTGCGCTTTACTTTTAGGGATATGAGTAGCTAAATTTTCTGTTTCAGTTTAGCGTTTTGAACTTGTGACAATATGTTACATACTCAAGTATTGTCATGTTAGGAAGTTGGAGGACTTAAAATGTATTTTGTTAAAGTGTGAACAAATCTGTATTAGTAGGGAAAAGCAAAACTGAAGAATTTAACAAATGAATGAAGTCAAATTTCTCATCCATTTCTCTCTCGTTTCTCATCCCTTCTTCTCAAAACCCTAGTCTCCTTCATCATCTCTTTCCCAAATCTATAGTTCTTGTTATCTCAATTCGTCGCAGATTACAGAGTCTACATCATTGGTGCTTTCACTGAGAGATGGATATGGATCCAGAACTAACGGAGGCTGAAGTGGAGGCCCTCAACAAGATTGTCGACGATGTTGAAAATAGAACAAACAGGTGCAGAGGTTTGAAGAATCTATGCGACTTCATGCTGAGTCTAGGGCAAATAAATTTGATCGTATAATTGATGTCTTGGAGCAGATGGTTCAGCATAGTCAACCGGAACTGCTATTTTAAGATCAAAGCACTCTACTAGAAAATCTATCTCAAGTATCTATTCCAGAAGTTGCTGCTTGTGGTCTGGATGATCCTTCCGATGTGGAAGTGAAACCGATCGACAGTGAAACAAGCTCTCAACACTTAGGCGTCAAGTATTCTTCAAAATCCAACAATCTGATCAAATCGAAATTGACTGTTGATGCTTCTTGTGAGGAGGTCCAGAAATCTAATTTGGTAGTAGATGAATATCTAAAAGAGGATCATGCCAGTTTGGAGGTGAACACTATCATGGATAAGTCTGTTGTGGTTGATTCGGTTCAAACACAGATAACATTCAATCATCTATCGAGTAAGTTTTCATTAGATTTTGTATGGAATAAATTTGAAGTAGTTGAGTGGAAGGCAACACAAGGGTTTGCGAAATCAGTTTATGCTCCAAGCTGCTATATAAGAAAATGCTCAACAGATGTTTGTCAAAATGCCTCAATGGACTAGTCTTCATATTTTGTTACAAACAGAATTTGTATTAAGAGTTGGTGTTCTCCTTTGCCACTTAAACATACTCAAGTTGATTTTAAATCAGTTTTGGTGTTGAAAGTGGATGAAATATGACTTAAGAGCAAAGAATTCAAGTCTGACACTGAACTTGTTCGACGAAATGTTTGTGAGGTATTTCCATTTTTACTACCATCGGCGAAACCACCTGATGAATGTTTAAGCTTACTACAAAACTATAACATTTGGTGTTGCGCTAAATGTTGGGATTTAGCGCTCTCTTCAATCCAACAGAAGGAGTTACTAGTTTGGGCAACCACAAGGACTTGTGCAAGTATTTTTATTATGGAATCTGGGTTGCTGAGTTGTTACCATACATGTTTCCTCTCATGCATTTCTAATTGGTTGTGGTTACAATTTTCAAGATATAAAATGTGTTTCTCTTGGTTTTATAAGTGGATATTGCTTGATGATGCAAGATCCATGCACATATTATTTTGCAAGGATTCTGAGAAAGGTGTTCTAGTTTGGGAACAAGTGGCAAAGTTTTTCAAGGAAAAGCTTATTTTCGCATCTGTTGAAGATGGAAGTAGCCTTATTGCAGACAATGTCCTACTTACTGTGTCACTTGGTGTGCTTGAGGTGAATCTAATTTTGTTTGAGCTCCTGTCACTAGAATGGAAGACAACTGAAGTTTTTCATCTAGGTGTGGGAAATGAAGACCAAGTAGCTTTGAAGTTCAGTGACGTGTTTTGGCCAAATTGGAAATTTCTGGGTATGGTAGCATCCATTTCATATGTATGTGGATATTTTCTAAATCATCACAAGGCGACAAGCCAATTTGTCATTGCATACATGGTTGCAGGAAGGTTTGCATATGACATGGAAGAAACTCTTTTTTCTGAGCATATTGTCAAGTTCCCGTTTGACATGCTTCATCCCTCAAAATTATCTGTTAATGCAATTGAGCTCTTGCAGCGGCAGTATCATGTGTCACAGTGGGAAGTAGATCTCATTTCTACTGGTTTCTATTGTTTTGGGCTTCACGGGGTCGGAGTATTCATATTCTACAGCAAACCGGTCAAGCTTATATACGATATTATTACAATCATTGCAACAGTAACAGAACATGCCGTTACCTTACATGCTTACATGCTTGCTTTAATACATTTCAAAGGGAAGCTATTAAATATGCTAGGAAAATTACGGGACTGGAAGTGATTAGGAGTATCAATGAACATGCTGTTGTTTTCATGATATATGAATTTGAGAAGAAAAACAATGGGGCAATTCTAGTGTTTGACCCTGGAGGCGGTACACTTGATGTTTCAGCAAAGAAGCTTAGTGGTAAAGAATCAAGTGTCACTGTCAACCTCATGGAAGTTATTGACATGGCAACTATTGTCCAGATTGTTGTGATGTATAGAGATGTTGGTGACATCATGCTGTTGATTGCAACCCCTCTACCCTTCATTTTGGAGTTTTCATATTATATTAGGATGGAAATCTTTGTTGCCAGGCCAAAGTCAAAAGTTTTGGAGGGGCCAACTTTTATACCCCATGCTGTGTTAGATGCTAGAACTAAGGAATCAACAGACAAAGAGAAGGGAAAGCTTGAAGGGAATTTGAAGGAGAATGGTGGCACTGGTGGGTACACTGCTAGTGTAAAGAAGCACTGCATATTGATAAATGGTGAATGGAAAGAAGATGTGATTGTTTGTGGTGGTACGTGGAGTGCTTGGATCATGAAGGAGGTGACTGGTCGCGAAGAGGGTGGACAGCAAGCTGACACTTTGAGGCGAAGGCGATATTGTGCTGTTCTTTTTGAAAAGGCTCACCAGTTCGTTTTCGATAAATTAATTCAAATGTTTGATGATGGAAGGCTGAAATATGGCCAGGGCACCCAATCGACTTCGCAAACACAGCAAGTACCATGACTTCAAACATGCGTGCAGAATACTCGTTGGCTGAAGTGTTGGGGAAGACTACAATGCAAGTTGTGAGCGATCAGGTTATGCAAGAAGTGAAAATGCTCATCAGGATAGAGTTGCTCAGTCAAGTTAATGAAATTGTTATATTTGATCCTACATCACATGATCAACTGAGGAAGGCTGAGTGGCAAGAGGGAAGAGTTCCAGATAAGTTTTTCCTATTTTCGTTGCCTAGACCGCCAGAAATTGCAACCTTAAGGACAAGGTTGACTTCAAGGGGGATGAAATGTTTCATACTCAAGTATCGTCATGTTAGGAAGTTGGAGGACTTAAAATGTATTTTGTCAAAGTGTGAACAAATCTGTATTAGTAGGGAAAAGCAGAACTAAAGAAGTTAACAAATGAATGAAGTATATTATCTCATCCGTTTCTCTCTCGTTTCTCATCCCCTTCTTCTCAAAACCCTAGTCTCCTTCACCATCTCTTTCTCAAATCTATCGTTCTTTTTATCTCAATTTGTCGCAGATTACCGAGTCTGCATCACAATACGTTTTGAGATTCTTTACTTAATGCTTATTTCTCGTATAATTAGTTCTTCATCTTCATCTTACGAACTGAATTGCTAGAATAAGTAGAAACTTTGCCGTAAAGCTTAGCTTAACAACCAATTCCTATTGTTAACACTTGTTGGATACTTTGCCATAAAGACAACTAATAACACCTATGTTCAATATTACCTTTGTCGAAATATCTTGCTTATGAGAACTAGAAGTCTATTACTTTTGCTGGAACTGTCGGGATACTTCAGGTTATTACCTTTGCCGGAATCACCATACTTATAAAATTGAAATATGATTATTATTTGTCAATGATAAACATGTCACAAGTAAAAACCCTAGGCCGAATATTGTCTACAAATAAGAAAACCCTCTTTTCGTATTTTCTAGTGCTCTAAAAAGCACCCCTTTTTTACTGTTTGCAAAATACAACTTCAATAACCAGCTCTCTTGAATTCGACCCTGCTTGCCACTAACTAGTTGTTTGTAGGAAGAAAATAAATTAAATTTGACGCGTCAGACGACGCGCGTAAGAAACTCCTAATGTGACTAACTCGTTTGAGAGGTCCAAGACCCTAGCCTTGAACTCACCAATCGTTTCATCCTCGTTCCTCTTTAGATCTTCGAACTTTGAAGTGATCATCTGCATGCGAGAGTTCCTCACTTTATCTGCACTTGAGTAGTTCAGAGTATCTCTCATGATTCTTGGCGATCTCACAGTTTGCAATGAGCTTGAAATTATTTTCGTATACGACTGAAAATATAGTGTTCATAGCTTTCGAGTTCCCAACATCAGCCATCTCACCAGGAGTAGTCCACAACTCTTCAGGCTTAGGTACATCCTTTCCTTTGGAATCCTTCATAGTAGGAGGAGTCCATCCAATCAAAACAGCTTTCCAAGCTTTCTCATCAAGGATTTCAGTAACGCCTTTATCTTAGATTTCAAATATCCATAGTTTGGCCCTTTTAGCAGTGGAGGATTGCTATGTTTTGCCCTTCCTTTATACTCATCTTGAACATAAGTTGGATCATACCCTATATGTTCAATGTCCTACTCTAATACCAATTAAAATTCTAGCATCTGTACCAAGAAGATTACTAGCTCGTGTTCGGACGCTCACTCGAACAGCGTAACAAATAGAACTAATAGAAAAAAACTGAACACACGATGTAATACCCAGTTTGGCAACCAGCCTATTTTGGGGGGCTTGCCAAGCCCGGTGAAAAGCAAATCTTTAATAATTAATAAAGAGTTGCTGCGGACTTACGTTTACAAGACTTCCTCTTTAAACTGCCTAACCTCTAACACTCGTAAGACTTACGACCTAGGCTCCCCCTAGATCCATGACTCCCTCTCGTTGTCCACCAGCAGATCTTCTGCCTAATGCTAATCAATGATATGGTCAAAGAGGGTAAAACAAATAAGCCCCGACTAAAAACTTTCTCGAAGTACCGGAGAAGTTTTGCTTCAAGATATACAAATGCCGGTGGTTAGGAAGAAAAGTTCCCACTCGAAAGCATTTGTAGGACAAAGGCCAAGTGAAAATGGTAGAGATTTGGGAACCGAGGTCCACCAAATACTCGCAAACGTAGCAGAAATGGGAAAAGTATGGAAAATGATGAAAGGTGGGAAAATGAGTCGAGCGGATGTGTGGGGAAAACGTCAAATGATTGTATTAAGTGATGGAATGAAAAGAACAAAGGGAACAAGGACTACAATAGTCGGACAATGCACCAAAGTACCCCTTGTAGTAAGGGTAAGTTGGGCCCCATAGGTTGCTAACCTCGACAAAAGCTAAGTGACCAATTAAGAGTTTCTTGTCTATATGCTTGATGCCGAAATGCTGCTGATCGTTCTCCCTTTTATAGTCCTCCCCGTTATTTGAATTTGAATACCAAAAGTAACCGACGTCCCATTAATACCCCCTTTGAATGTGTGGATTCCCCTCTCTAGATTGGTGACGGAGGCGACACTGCACTGTCGTTAAGGTGCAGCGTGCTCTGTGCAAATAAATTTATACTATCCGCTACTCGCGACTACACTACTGGGTAGTTAGTGGTAAGTAGGGGTCGAACCCAAGGGAATTAGGTGGAATATGTTGTTCTTTAAGGATTTGTACAGCGAGGGAACGTGTTTTAGGTTGGTTGAGATTTTAGCGCGAGTAATTAAACTACTGTTTTTGGTTTTTTGGGTTTTTTATGCGGAAAGTAAATACAGAAAATAAATACTAAAATTAAATACTGAAAGTAAAGAGTTAAGGGGAAGAAGACTTACAGTGGGTGATGCGTTATTGCGATTCCTCCGGTAGATCAGCGGTTGATGGTTGCGATTGATTGAGCGATAAAAGTAAATACAGGGGGGGTTTTTTATCGAAAGAAAACATTCGGTCTTAGGGGGCCTTGTATTATATCATGTTTATTCCTTTAGTAACCCTTCTAAGTATTCAAAAGTGTATCGAGGCCCTTTCGTAGCGCTCAATTTGCCACACTGTTTAAAGCAACACCTGTTCTATTTCAGTCTAGCGCCAATACCCGAGGGTATGCTAGCCTGTGTGCATCCACCTGATCTCACAGTGACGCTCGACCAGATGGGGTTTAAGATGAGTCGAACTCCTCGATAAGTTTTGCTTGTGACAGCTTCCACTTACCGAGTATGATCACGAATTCCCACGGAAGAGCTTTGCTTGTGACAGCTTCCACTCAACCTTGGAAACTCAGACTATAAATGGCACATAGAACAAGTTTTGAATACAGAGAAATGAAACTAAAAGAAATTAAACATTTTATAAAACAAGAACACCCCTTTAACCGAATAAAGAGTTTAGTTACGACTATCCATGGAAAAGGACATCGTAACTAAATACTCAGGGGTTTTTGAAAACAGTAAGAGGGAAAGGGTGGAATACTCAAGAACCAACAGGAGTATTCCCAATTTCCTACTGAATACTCAAGAACCAACAGGAGTATTCTCTAAAGTATAATACTCAAGAACAAACAGGAGTATTATTTCCAAAGCGTATAATACTCAAGAACAAACAGGAGTATTATTTCCAAAGCGTATAATACTCAAGAACAAACAGGAGTATTATTTCCAAAGCGTATAATACTCAAGAACAAACAGGAGTATTATTTCCAAAACCAAACCAAACTTACAAGTATTACAAACTTAGAGAGATAAGTGTTTTTACAAATTTTTGGGATGATGAAATGAGGAGGAGGAGGCTTGTATTTATAGCCAAAATGGGAGGAGATGGGTGGTGGAGATGGGGGGCAAGTGTCTTTTGATCCAAGGGAGGAGAAGGGAGTAGCAAGGAGGAGGTGACACATGGGGGGGGGGGGAGGAAAGCCGCCGGTTGCCTTGGGTGGAGGAGCCGCCGGTAGCCGGTTGCAAGGGGAGGACGCTTCCTCCTTTGGCCACCTCCAAGCATGGTGGCCGGTCACCTTGATCAATGGGTGCATTTTGACAGTTTTGTGCAGTCTTTTCACAAAACTATCAATCCAATTTCGCTCCGTCTGACTTTAATTGTTCCTCGGTTGGATTTTGATTTGAGTAATTCAACGTCAGGATCTTGAGATTTCTTCGTTCAGCGTCTGATCTTGACCTTGGATTGACTCTTATTATCTTTTCAGCATATAATCCTCTCCTTAGCGTGTTTTCACTTTAGTCTCTCAAATGCCCTGTGGAAATATATCGGGACTAACACGTCGAAGTTAGATAGACAAACAGTCTAATTTGGTGGGTTTTACTGTGTTTTTGATGCATACAATTATGGTCCATCAGATCACCCCACACTTTTAGTTGTTCGTCCCGAACAATGCTATTAAAGGGCGGCACTCTAAGTTTGGTTTGTTAAAATATGAAAATTAGACTGTGGGACTCGATTTATCCTAATTCATGCATTACTTACTTATTACCAAATTGAACTGCGTAAATAAATAGAAGTAACTTGATACGTGTACCTCCGTGCCGAGATGCAAATTATTCTGGATGTTTCGGGAGATAGCCCTTTTTAGGCTCCTGGACTGCAACCTCGGGATCGTCTCTTACTATATGGTTTCCTTGTAGCTTTCTCTAGCACGTGATTTGGTTCGGGTTTCAATGGTTTGAGTACTTTGATTTTCTTTTGGCGAGGGACTGCTTTTGTAGTGAATCGGCCTTTGGCCTTTGATTTGACTCTTTGAGTACTTCACTTTTTGTTCGGTTAAAACCTTCACAATTTTGGGCCTTTGGCCTCTTGATTTGCTTCTTCGAGCTTTTCGCCTTTTTGTGGCTTTGCTAGTCCATTTTCTCAAGCCTTTTTGGGAGGTCCAATCATCGCCTGCAAGCCTATGGAAATACCTCCCCGCTCTTCTCGTTTTTTCCGTTTTCGTGCGGGTCAAGGTGAGGGTCGCTCATCTATTTTCTCGGCTACTTTGACTGTCGTTTCGCGCGGGTCAAGATGAGGGTCGCTCATCTATTTTCTCGGCTACTTTGACCGGAGATAGGACGGTCTGATTCCCGTCCTCGCCTTTTGCATTGCATGGCGGAGATGACTTCAATCTTCACTGAAACCCGAAGTGCAGCCTCCACTGACTTCGAAAACCATATAGTTTGATCTGATCCTTCGATTGCTTGCCAAGCCTCTCTAGGGCATTTCTATCAACTCCACATCCCTAGTTTATCTCAGCACAAAGGGACAAATGAGAAGTTACGTTCTAAGTTTTTAGACAGTTGAATCTTCACAAGGTAAATGCATGAATTTCGGTCTATCTTTTTCACATTCTTAAGTTCATTCTTTCAAAAAGATACACTAAAAAAAAGAAAAACATGTTGTTTATTTATGTACACATACGGTTCTCACCCCACACTTTCGAACGAAGTCGTGCCTTTCAGCACTACTTAGTTCGAAAGCCATGCAAGCAGATGTTTTACGAGAAGGAAATGACTTAAGGAAAGGTAAGATCAGAACTCCCTTATTGTGTCAGATGGCATGAGGCTGGATAATCGAGGGAGTTCGGCTGGGGCCTTGAACTCTCAGCGCAGGCCCGGTAGTTCACGGAAGCTGCCTGGCTGATCCGATCGTGCTCCAAAAACCAATTCCTAAATAGTCAAATCATTCTATGCACCAAGTCGGTGAGAGCGACTTATTGGAAAAGTAAAATACAGAAAATAAAAAGACAGGAAATTAAAGTGCGGAAAGTAAGATAGTGTCGGGTTACCTCCCGACCAGTGCACTTGTTTAACGTCGTTGGCTCGACAGTACCTTATTCCTGGGTCACCAGTTGGGATCCCAAGGGTGGCTTAGGTCGAATTTCGCCACTGTTCCTGTGTTGACTTTTGCTTTGCCTTTTCCCAATTTCTTGCGAGATGATGGGCTTGAGTCCAGTTCCCGTTGTTCTGGTGATTTTTCCTTCCAACGTCTCTGAGAAGGTGAGGGAACTTTGACCACTAGCTTCTTGAACTGGGTTTTCTGGTGTTCAGGGCTGCCTTGTCCAGTCATGGCGAAAGCATGCTCCCTTGAGGAGTCGTTTTGCTCAGGCCCTTTTCCCATCCTCCTTTCAGCCTCTTCATTGATCACATAGTTTTCAGCGATTTGTCTATTGATCGAGGGGAAAAGTCGGGAAGCTTGCATCTTAAGGCTCGGTTCTGCCTCGTCGTGTCTGTTTGTAAGGAACTGGTCGTAGATTGTCTCGGCTGCTTGGGTGATGATAGCTGGGTATGGCGTTGGCAGCATGTCGGTGGTATTCTGGACTTCTTCCATTGCTGACACTTCCTCGTTACTCCCGACACTTTCTATATCCCAGTCTTCTGATGGCTCGGGAGTTTCTTCTGATGACTCGGGAGTCTCTTCTCTTTCCGTCTGCATTTCTCCATCAGCCTCGGGTATTCGTCTTGTGGCTGCGGTCAGGTCATTTATGAGGCACCACATGTCTGCTATGGAATAGTTCCTAGCTGATCTCCTCATTGCCTCGTTAATCCTTGCTAGATCAGTGGCCTTCATCCCACGAAGAAATTTTTGAAGCGGAATTTTCTTCGTGAATCCATGGTGCGGGCAGTTTGAGATGATGGTGTCAAAGCTCGTGTAGTATTCGTCCAAAGTCTCATCCCGGGATTTTTGCAGGCACATGATCTTCTCACGGGTTTTTTGGCGTAAGGATGGAGGGGAGAATTCTCTCAGAAATGGAACGCAGAGGTTCACTAAATGTACTGTACTGCAAGCGGTTGACGTGTAATACCAGATCGTTGCGAATTCAGTTAGAGAGAATTTGAAGCACTTAAGCTTAAATTCCTCTAACAGTTCATTTGCAGGTTTAATGAGGTGGCAAACGTGGTGAAAGTTTCGGCAGTGTTGTACTGGGTCTTCTCCATCCGTACCTCCGAACAGTGGCAGATGTCGTGTTGTCCATGCATATGAAGGGGGTTGCGTCATGAGGACATGGGAGGAAAAAAACAACTATTCCGATGGCTAATTCCCCGGCAACGGCGCCAGTTTGACGGAGGCGACACTGCACTGTCATTAAGGTGCAGCGTGCTCTGTGCAAATAAATTTATAATATCCGCTACTCGCGACTACACTACTGGGTAGTTAGTAGTAAGTAGGGGTCGAACCCAAGGGAATTAGGTGGAATATGTTGTTCTTTAAGGATTTGTACAGCGAGGGAACGTGTTTTAGGTTGGTTGAGATTTTAGCGCGAGTAATTAAACTACTGTTTTTTGTTTTTTGGGTTTTTTATGCGGAAAGTAAATACAGAAAATAAATACTAAAATTAAATACTGAAAGTAAAGAGTTAAGGGGAAGAAGACTTACAGTGGGTGATGCGTGATTGCGATTCCTCCGGTAGATCAGCGGTTGATGGTTGCGATTGATTGAGCGATAAAAGTAAATACAGGGGGGGTTTTTGATCGAAAGAAAACATTCGGTCTTAGGGGGCCTTGTATTATATCATGTTTATTCCTTTAGTAACCCTTCTAAGTATTCAAAAGTGTATCGAGGCCCTTTCGTAGCGCTCAATTTGCCACACTATTTAAAGCAACACCTGTTCTATTTCAGTCTAGCGCCAATACCCGAGGGTATGCTAGCCTGTGTGCATCCACCTGATCTCACAGTGACGCTCGACCAGATGGGGTTTAAGATGAGTCGAACTCCTCGATAAGTTTTGCTTGTGACAGCTTCCACTTACCGAGTATGATCACGAATTCCCACGGAAGAGCTTTGCTTGTGACAGCTTCCACTCAACCTTGGAAACTCTGACTATAAATGGCACATAGAACAAGTTTTGAATACAGAGAAATGAAACTAAAAGAAATTAAACATTTTATAAAACAAGAACACCCCTTTAACCGAATAAAGAGTTTAGTTACGACTATCCATGGAAAAGGACATCGTAACTAAATACTCAGGGGTTTTTGAAAACAGTAAGAGGGAAAGGGGTGGAATACTCAAGAACCAACAGGAGTATTCCCAATTTCCTACTGAATACTCAAGAACCAACATGAGTATTCTCTAAAGTATAATACTCAAGAACAAACAGGAGTATTATTTCCAAAGCGTATAATACTCAAGAACAAACAAGAGTATTATTTCCAAAGCGTATAATACTCAAGAACAAACAGGAGTATTATTTCCAAAGCGTATAATACTCAAGAACAAACAGGAGTATTATTTCCAAAGCGTATAATACTCAAGAACAAACAAGAGTATTATTTCCAAAACCAAACCAAACTTACAAGTATTACAAACTTAGAGAGATAAGTGTTTTTACAAATTTTTGGGATGATGAAATGAGGAGGAGGATGCTTGTATTTATAGCCAAAATGGGAGGAGATGGGTGGTGGAGATGGGGGGCAAGTGTCTTTTGATCCAAGGGAGGAGAAGGGAGGAGCAAGGAGGAGGTGACACATGGGGGGGGAGGAAAGCCGCCGGTTGCCTTGGGTGGAGGAGCCGCCGGTAGCCGGTTGCAAGGGTAGGAGGCTTCCTCCTTTGGCCACCTCCAAGCATGGTGGCCGGTCACCTTGATCCATGGGTGCATTTTGACAGTTTTGTGCAGTCTTTTCACAAAACTATCAATCCAATTTCGCTCCGTCTGACTTTAATTGTTCCTCGGTTGGATTTTGATTTTAGTAATTCAACGTCAGGATCTTGAGATTTCTTCGTTCAGCGTCTGATCTTGACCTTGGATTGACTCTTATTATCTTTTCAGCATAAAACCCTCTCCTTAGCGTGTTTTCACTTTAGTCTCTCAAATGCCCTATGGAAATATATCGGGACTAACACGTCGAAGTTAGATAGACAAACAGTCTAATTTGGTGGGTTTTACTGTGTTTTTGATGCATACAATTATGGTCCATCAATTGGTAACCCCCATTTGGATTTAGTAACCGCCCATACATTTATGTTGAGATCCTCCTTTGAATTACTTGTGGATATGTATCTCGAGTGGGCTTTGATTTCGTGGGCTTGGAGGACTCTTGCTTGGGCTCCGTTCATCTTGGGCGCTAAGGCCCCGACAATGCCCAAGTCTCCGCCTAAGGTCATGCGGACGCAACTCGGTCTGTGTGCACGGGTGCCTGATGTCTCGTTGCGCACTTCGGTCGAGGTCACTTCGGCCACTCTATGAGAAAACCACTTAATACTTGACTTTATGCCTTTCCATCATTTCATATGTGTTCGAGTTCACCATTTGTATTGTGTCCTAGTAAGTTAAACTTTAGAACAATCATGTGCTTGCACGTAAGCTATCAATTGGTTGGTGCTTGTTTTTAAGAACTCTTGACGTCAAACTCCTCTTTCCTTATGTATTATGATTTTAACGTCTCAAACTTGGAAATGAATTCTATGTTGATAGCCCATGGACTAGCCCTAACTAGTTCAGGTGAGCGATTGATGCCTTTGTGCAAACTAATGACCATGTTACAAATGACTTGCCTTGAAAATGTATGGACTCCTAGGTTAGGCGCTCGATAGCTCTAGTATTGACTTCCTTGAATGTGCACCCTCATGTGTTCTTAAATGGTTTGAAAACTCTTTTGATGGTATAGTGATTGTGGTGCTAGTTTGGGATGTGAAGTAGGTTTTAAGAAATCCTTGCCTTATTAGTTAAGCATGCTTGCTTTCACTCTTATGGGATAAATGTATTTGGGATTTATGAGTACTCTCGATTCTAAAAACTCTCACTAGACTTTAACTCGTCCACTAGGGTAGCCTAGGGGTTTAAAGGGTTGATGCACATGCTAAGTGCACTCGTAACACCTACGAAAAAGAGTTAGTTAGTAAAATAATAAATAGAAACTCAAGAATGTCCCTTCTACTTGCCCCTGTTCCTTCTTGGCATGCTATTATTGTTTGCTCGGGGCGATCAAACTCTAAGCGTTGAGTGTTTTAAAAAGTCAAATTATCGACTTATTTTCCTATACAGTTCTCCGTAGTTTTACTTCATTTCCATATCTTTTGACCCTCATTCATACATTTCAGGTAGAAAACACCCCTGCATCAAAAGTTAAGGCCTAGATACTAAGATTCGAAGAAAAACTGAAGTTTTGGGGCAAAAAGGAGCACAATAAGGTGCTAACATGCCGACTAAATGAAGAGGCTTGTCTTAGTCGGTTGTTGCAAAAAGCCTAACCAAAAATCTTTCTTCTGAGGTTTCCGACCGTTTACCTAAAGATCACCAATTGACCAATTATCATGCCCTACAAACCCACGTCGCTCTTGATGATTTCAGCCGGTCGGTTAGCATGACATTGCCTGGATTAATCGACCGGTTGATAAGCCCAGAAAAGGGGAAGGAGCTCGACTCCTGCTAAGCGACCGGTTAGCAGGGCAGCACAAATGCCAACCGACCAGTTAGCATTGCTGTGCCAGGACTTTTTTCCCAAGGTTATAAATAGAGAAATAGGGTTACTAACAAAGACACAAATAGGAGGGTTTCTAGATAAAAAGAATCAAGGGTTTTAACAAAGGTTTTAGAAAAAAATAGATCATGGTTTCAAAGGGAGGATCATCCATAAAAGATTGAAGACATCAAGGGTTGAAGAAGATCATCTACACTAGATTGGTTCATTCTTTCCTTGTATTTTTTTATCTTTTGTGTTCTCAATAGAACTTGTGTTTGTCTATGAACATGGGTTGTGAGTAGTCCTTTGTATTATAGGGTCGTATGGACCTCATGTCTGTGAAGACTTCTTATCTATTATGAATGAATGCTAGCATAACATATTTTGGATGATTGTGATTTGCTTTGTTTGAATGTTCAAACTATGCACTCTAGGTGTTTAAGAAAAATGTCTAAGTGTATGGTTTTGGTATATGGTTTGAGTTAAGCACTCTAGGTGTTTGAAAAAATGCCTATGTGATTAATTTCTATGATTCTTTGGTCAAGTAACCGAGGGGTGGAGCCAAAGTATCTAGATATCGAGTCATTAAGGAATCCTAGGCTAAGTAACCGAGAGGTGGATGCCAAAGGTTCTAGAAAGCAAGTGAATCACCCTTGCTAGGTGGAGTTCACGAGGGTGACCCATCCTTGCATTGAGATAGGCTAGAGCGCAATAAATTCACATGACTTGGTCATGTAACGAGAGTTGATGATTGACGAGTGTTTGTTTAACGCGAGTTAATACATCGAGGGATTGAGACTTATGTGTATAAGGTATATCTTCCTCAAGTTGGAGAAGGAACCGAGACGTGAAATTCGACTTGATAGATATACAGACTTTAATCTAATCATCTATGACAAGTATCTTGTATGAAATTGAATTCTTGGAGTCTAAAAACACTTATGAGTGAAGTAGTTCCCTAGAGTAGACCTTTAGCCTTGGTAGTGACTTATCTCTAGATTTCTTCGATAGTTTAGATCCTTTAGATAGTTTAACTCTACCAACCAAACCTATAGCAATTAGAATAGACAAACTGGATCCAAATCGATAAGAATAAAAGTTTAGACTTGATCATTGGACGACCATGTAGTTACGGGTTTATAAATTGTTTTTGGCTAGTAATTACATTCTAAATCATATAGATTGAAGTGTGCAAATATTGCAACGTCAACATAGACCTGTACAAATCTGGGTCAGCCCGACCAAACCAATCCGCTGGCCCGGTCATCAAAACGTGTTTGGACAAGCATAATAGCTCGACGGGCCAGCTCAACCTGGTTCGTATTTCTATTAGGGTCGGGCTTTGATACATATTTTAGCCCGATCGGGCTAATATGCCCGCCCATCAGCCCGCTATTAATTAAATCCTAAGTTTATTATCTTTAACTTAAAACAAATAGTAAATTAAACTTGATTAAGCTTCTCTTGCTGATGATTCTATTGTGTTTGGGGGAATGGAAGACGAGTGAAAATGCCTT
Organism: Rhodiola kirilowii; assembly: GCA_033675215.1. Taxonomy (NCBI): domain Eukaryota; kingdom Viridiplantae; phylum Streptophyta; class Magnoliopsida; order Saxifragales; family Crassulaceae; genus Rhodiola; species Rhodiola kirilowii. The sequence continues at coordinate 44,692,640 of CM066201.1, forward strand.
TAGTTTCGCTCTAGATAATGCATTATGAGATATGGTTACATCTCTTCGAAGTCATTTTAAGAGGAAACAGTCTTTGGTATTGCATGGGGATTTACTCATATCCGTTGTTCTTGTCATATTATTAATTTTGTGGTGCATACTGGTTTGAAAATCATAGATGATGTTGTGCTTAAGATAAGGAAGGTTAAAAATTAAAATGTATCGACATATAATTGTAGCGGGTTGGCCCGATGGGTAGCCTAGTCTAGTAAATAAGGTGAGCTTGGACAAGATTTTAAGTCCAAATTGAATGGGCAGGTTTAGCCAGACCCGGTTTTTATGGGTTATAAAATATCAAATAGCCCGACCCGAAACCGGCCTGAATTCGGATTTGTGCAGGTCTAATTAAACATGGGAAGTATTTATATTAATCCTATCCTTTCTCATTACAACTCCAGGCCACTCTTGTTGTCATCGAGTATGTAACGTGTATTTTACTTAATAGTCTGACTTTAAGTCTCATCCTTTAAGGGTTGTTGGCTTAGTGTCTCAAACTCTTACATTTAGTCATTATCTCAAACATATAACATGAGTGGATTGATTATTTCAAATCATGAGTTAAATAACATACCAATCATACAAGATAAATCCAAATCATGCAACATTTATTTAATTAAACGATTTATAGTTGAGTAAGGTTCGCAAGACCCACAAATATGGGTCACTACTCACTATCAATTGTCATGTAAATACAAGTCCTGTTTTGTTCGAACTAGAATTACAAAGCAAAAAAAGGAATTACTACACCCTTGAATTGATGTTGATAATCACTTAAAGCTCAATCCTTGATCCGATCAAAATGCTTGAGTTTTTGCATTTTCCCCTTCTCTGGTTTGTCCCTTCTCATGTGAGTGTGTGGTGGCTGGAGTCTGCTATTTTTCTGTGATAAAGTCCGACTCTTCATTTTTTTCAAATACCTAGCAAAAATATTGTTTTTTCCTACAAATAAACTCCAACGAATATTTGTTTGTGTAGTGAATCTATATTTCTAATCAAGCTAAATCGGAGAGGTTTATTTGATTAGAGAAAGAATCCCCGGATCAAACTTCACCCATGCCTACCCCACAATTCATGCAATAATGTCACACAGCTTAAACATGCTATGGAGTTTGGAAATAAACATAATGACATCCGTCCATCCATGGGTCATTGTCAAAATTAACCTAGACTGTTGAACGCCGCTCATCTATGGATTATGAACAATGTAGATTCATTAAGGCTATTGTTTTTGAGAATATTAACATCAACTTTCGTACTAATCTATGTAGAGCGTAGCTACCATGTCCTCATAATAATTTCTCTTAATCTGGTTCAATATCTCAGACCCATCCATCATAAATTTGATTCTAGCGTGCAAACATCTGATTTAATGGAATTAAATAATAGAATTGCAACAATGAAAGCGCTTATATAGATCACATGAAAAGTTGGGTTCTAGCACGGGATCCATAGGATCCTGTAGTGGAGCGACTCCTCACTATTCATGGTAAAAGCAACCAAGAATAATGTTTTTGGAGATCAACGACGAGGAAACGATGTTGATCAATTGTCTCGTTGAATCTTCAATCTCTCTTGACGTTCATGTCACTCTTTTTCTCCAAGCTAGATCTAAGAATCTCCTAAATTAAGCATGGATCAAATCTTGCCTGAATTTCTTAATACTAATTGGAAATTTGAGGAGGGGTCGTCACTACCGTCACCTGTCCAAGCTAACGGCCAACTTAGAATCCTTTGAGCTTTTGAGCTACTGTTACTACCGTTACCTGACAAAGCGTGACGACAGTAACGACCCCCTAGAAATCATTGAGCTTTTAGACCAATGTTACTACCGTCACATGTCCAAGCGTAACACCAGTAACAACCCTTAGCTATAGTTGGCCTTTTCTGCTCTTTTGACTCAGCTTTTCCACGATCATTTGGGCTCGTGGATAATTTTGGTTCATCTTTCGACCTAGAACACTCAAGGAAGATGTCAAATAACACCAAATGTTGGGAGAATGAGTTCGGTCCTACATTGAATGAAGCCGATAATAGGTCAAAGAATCGACCAATTAAAAAACTTCACACTTAGATTTGTTCGTTGGGAACAAATGTCAAACAATGGCTGAGAGAAATATATAAGTCAATGCCAAAGCTCATCGACTATCTGTCTCTGAACTACCCACTCAGGTTTTGATGCGCGTCGTTTGACGGGTCAAATTTATTTTATTTTAATGCTTTGCGAAACACTAGTGGGCAAGCATTGTCGAACCTAAGGGAACTGGTTGTTGAAGCCGAATCTGTGAAAATTGAAAAAGGCGGTTTGTATGTGATTTTAAGAGCCCCGGAAATACAAAATTGAGTTTTCTTATCAGAGATACATTAATAAGTGTATGGTTTTCACTTGTGACATGTTCATCATTGACAGCTAATTATCATATTTCCAGTTTATATGTTTGGTTATTCGGACAAAGATAATAACCTAAAATATCCCGGAAAAAGTTATACACCACACTTATTCCAGCAAAGGTAATATGCTTCTCGTTCCCCTACGCATGTAATTCCGGAAAAGGTAATATCGAACTTAGATACTACTTGTCTTTATGACGACGTATCTAACAAGTGTTAACAACAGGAACGTGTTTTTAAGCTAAACTTTACGGCAAAGTTCCCACTTAGCTTCACAATTCAATTTATAAGATGAAGATCAAGAACTAGTTAAACGAAAAATAACCATTGAGCAAAAAATATCAAAATATTGTCAAAAGATCCAAATTCTAAACTGGAACGGAGATTTGGCTACACATATCCATAGAATTCAACACAAAAGTATGTATGAATAATGAAAATAGTAGGAATCTCTAAGTCACGCGTCGAAAGCTTGTGTCCTTTGTCTTCTTGAGATCCGTCGTCTAATTCTTGGAAATCAGATGTAAACCAGATATAAGATTGATTGGACTCCGAAATTGAATTTAGGGCTTTCCTAATTTCAGATTTGATGATGTCATCACTGCTGAGGATAACTAGCTGGAAAATTTGAGAATATATTTTAGGTAGAGTTTTGTTTAAACAAAATATTATCCATCGAATTTAATTTATAGCTTATAATACCTATATCTCAACGGATTTATTTCCAACAATTTTATGTTGATTTAATTTGTAGCTTATAACACCTAAATTTTAAAGAATTTTTTTCCCAAGCAAATTCTAAAGATTTTATATAAGTTATTAACAAAATATACTGTTGAATTTAAATCGCAGGTTTTAATCGTTAGGATCACATGGGAAATTTTAGGGATGTGAACAATTTATATATTTACTCGTGCCCGATGAAGATGAAATGTAATAGAATAGTTATGTTCCATCAAAAACTTATAAATGTGAAATGTGATGTGTTTATATCATTTTGATTTCATTCTTTAAACACATTTGTAATGTATCTAATTATGTAATGCTAAGATTTTTAATGTGTCTAGTTTGTTTCAGTAATAAAATTTTCCGCTAATTTAATCCTAAATTTCTAATGTGGCTAATATAAGACTAATTTTGTAGTTAGCATAAGTAAGATATAACATTGTATTGGAAAACGATCATATGAAAACCAAATACTTATATAACAACCATAAACCATTTTCAATCCGCGAATTTGAGAATATAATGGCGTAATTTAATTCATAATTAAATTATTAATCAAATTGGAAATTAATTTGCAAAAAGTTTCTTTGTTCACCTTTTCAACTTCAGAGCCGATTTTGGAAATGACTTTTACTTAAGTTGGATGCAGTATTAAAATTACTATGTGTACCAAGATGATTAACTAGCAAGTTGTTCGAACAGCTAGTGGAACAACTTATGCAGAACAACTTAGCACGCAATTAAAAGTAGTAATGACAGAACCAAGCACACACGAATTGATACGCAGTTAGGTGTTAACAAGCCTACGTCTGGGGGACTTATCCCAAGCCCAGTGGAATGTAATTCTTTATTATCGAGTTTAGAGTACATTAATCTTATGTTTGCAGACTCTAAGACTACTTCGAAGTCCAATCTAAGCTCCCCTAAGATTAGAGATCCCTCTCTTTGTCCATATGATCTTCTCCCGAAGATCGCATTCCTCTCCTGAAGACTTAGTAACAGAATGCGTGCAACAATCAATCTTGAACAATAGCTTGAAAAGATTGACTCCTAAGCCTTGAGCTCGTTGACAATGATGACATCCAATGAAATGGCGAGCTCAAGCATCAGTTTCGATCGATCTCTCTCAAAGGTGTATGTGTGTTGGCTCTTTTGAAAATCGATACCATTCTAAGAATCCCAGCTAGGTATTTACAGTGTAGTCGGCTGAGGATTTTTTTCTAAAATAGTTTAGGGAATCTCATCCAGATCGCTAAGATCTGGTCCAAAAATTCTTTGAGCTTTTAGGAAATCCCCTGATACTTAGCGTCGCCTCTTCTTGATAATGTAGCTCCTGATCTTTCCAAGATTCATTGAATATCCTCATTAATCTTCCTAACCAACTTTGAGCTTAGAGCCGACTTAGTCGAATTTAGAAACACTCAATTTTAGGAAGTCTTTATCAGTAGCAAACTTGGTCAGCGCTTGAAGTCACCTTGGTCTAGAACAACTTCTTGTCATCAAGCTTTAACATCTTGAACACGTTTTGCAAAACATCACGCCACACTAAAAAGTGACAATCATCCCCTTGGCATTTTGACAAAACATACATCTAATGTAACTGGGCTTTAAGATTTTCACAATCTAAAAATACTCCCTTTTCATTATTTTCTTCATCTCGTCCTTTTCATTCTTGAGTTTTGTCACGTTTAGGCCGAGCTTGTTGTTTAGGTCTACCACATTAGACCACTTCTCATTGAGAACCTTGTAGTTTTGACTACGTATTCTTTAGTGATTTGTTCATTGAATTTCTGCTGTTTGTTCAAGACACTATCCAGCAGGTGTTCTAACTGTGACTAGAACACCTCAGCAGTAAACCGACAGAAAATAAAACTGGCACAAAAGATGTAAAACCCAGTTCGGCAACCAGCCTACTCTGGGGGCTTCCCAAGCCCTAATGGAATTGCAAATCTTTAATGCAGAGTTTAGAGATACAAAAGATTTACGTTTACAAGACCCGTCTTGAAACGACCTATCCTCCAACACTCTTCAATACTTGCAACCTAACCTCACCCTAGATCAGAAACTCCCTCTCGTCTTCTTGTTGTTTGGTCCGAGACTCCCTCTCGACCTCTGCTAGAACCTCTCTCGAAGTTTTGACGCTTTCTCCCTAATGCGTGGTGATAGCAAGGTGTGTGTGCAGTGGTGTGTGTTCCACGGATAGTACTGATCAGCACAGTCAATAGACTATCTCAGCGCCGTTAACTTTTCGGTGAGAAAAGCTTCAGCCGATCGTCCAACCTCCTCCTCTACGTGATGATATGCTCGTGAATTCCTTCTCCAACAATGGTACTGAAGGAGAAACCCTAGCATCGTATTTTTAGGGTACTTGGCGGGTTTCTAATTCAGTTAAGAATATCTTAACCACCAAGATACTCTATCTCCAAATATTTAGGAATATTTCCTAAATATTCTCTGACTTCCAAATCTTCTTTCTTGATAATCATCCGAATATCTTCTCTTGATAAACTTGGCTTCTTGATAATATTACTGGATATTTGATCAGTTTTCTATAATATTTGACATCAGTCGCCTCGATATGTTCGATATTGAAACTCCGATATTAGGAAACGTCCAGCAGTCTGTGCCTCTCCTGAGTTCCCACTTCACGTGAATAGCTCCTTGACTTCTAGCTTGAACACTCAGAAATTGTTTTGCAAAACCCATGCCACAGAGGAAGTTTCCTGAAGAAGATGAGGACCCATGGTTGCCTGAAGAAGAGCTCCATTCAGATTATCCATGGTTGCCCCCGGAGACCATATGAATGACGAGGATGAGGACCCATGGTTGCCTGAAGAAGAGCTCCATTCAGATTATCCCTGGGAGTTAGAAGAACTGCCCAAATCAGGCCCGGTCTTTATCACCAATCCATCCGAGGAAATCACAGTCCTAACTACCGAGCCAACAGAAGTCCCAAACCTCACTGCCAAAGCGGCCGAAGAAATCAAGCCAGGCCCGGTCCTTGCGCTCGGAGCACCCGAGGAAGTCCCGGACCTCATTGCCGAACTGTCCGAGAAAGACCTGGTCCTCACTGTCGGAGCACCTGAAACAGACCCATTCCTCATGGTCGAAGTGCCCCAACTTGACCCTTCTTGTTTTATGCCGATCATAGCCACCGAAGATCATATAATCAATAATGATGAGGTGCAAGGGGAGTTAGAGGAGAAGCATGAGCCAAAAAAGCCGACAAAGGAACTCTCACTCGTCACAAGCCAAGGAAAACCGCCTGAAAACTCACTCGTTCCAAGACAACCATCCATAACTGCCACAATGAAGAGGATTGGCAGAGGCGCATGCTTAATGTCGTTTACATTTAATGGCACAAAACCAGACTTCCAAACTCGCAAAGGTGCCAACTATTCAAACATGAAGAAGAGGCAAAGACATGGGCCGAAAGAATGGAAACCCGGAAGGAGTAACAAGCGAGCACGACTCATTGGACCAGCAGCTATGGTCAATGAAGCCTCACCCTCTCGGAGCAAAAGGGCAGCCGAGAAGAAATTCGACCTCACACGCCCATGGGACCCAACCTTATGATCCAGGAATGAGGTACTGTCGAGCCAACGACGTTAAACAAAGGCACTGGTCGGGAGGTAACCCGACACCTATCTTACTTTCAGTAATTTTCTTTTCTATCATTTAGTTTTTACCGTAAGTCGCTCTCACCCATTTTTTGTATAGAAGGAATGACTCCTTGTAGGAATCGGTTTTTGGAGCAAGATCAGATCAGCCAGGCAGCTTCCGAGAATTACCGGGCCTGTGCGGAGAGTTCAAGGCCCCAGCCAAACTCCCTCGATTATCCAGCTCTGAGGCATGTCGTTCCACGACACGACACATAAAAGGGAGTTCAGTTCTTCCCTTTTCCTTAATGTCATTTCCTTCTCTTGTATATATTTGCATGACTTTTGAACTAAGTCGTGCAGAAAGGCACGCCTTCGTTCAAAAGTGTGGAGTGAGAACCACCTTTGTACATAAACATGTTTTCTTTTTCTTTTCCTTTTCCCTTAATATTATCTTTTTGAAAATATGAACTTGAGAATGTAAATAAGATAGACCTAAATTCATGCATTTACCTTGTGAAAATTCAACTGTTTAAAAACTTAGGATGTGACTTCTCATTTGTCCCTTTGTGCTGAGATATAAAGGGGATGTGGAGTTGATAGAAAATGCCCTAGAGAGGCTTGGCAAGCACTCGAAGGATCAAATCTAACTATATGGTTTTCGAAGTCAGTGGAGGCTGCACTTCGGGTTTCAGTGAAGATTGAAGTCATCTCCGCCGAGAAGTGTTTATGCAAGAGGCGGGACGGGAATCAAACCGTCCTATCTCTAGTCCTAGTAGCCGGGAAAATAGATGAGCGACCCTCATCTTGACCCGTGCGAAACGGCGAGGATGAGATAGAGCGGGAAGGTATTTCCATATGCTCGCGGGCAATGATTGGACCTCCCAAAAAGGCTGAGAAAATGGACTAGCAAGCCACAAAGAAGCAAAAAGCTCAAAGAAGCTAATCAAAGGCCAAAGGCCAAAATTGTGAAGGTTTTAACCGAAACAAAAGTGAAGAATCTCCAACTCAATATCAAAGGCCAAAGGCTGATTCACTACAGAAGCTATCCCTCGCCAAAAAGAAATCAAAGTGCTCAACTCAGTGAAACCCGAACCGAATCACGTGCTAGAGAAACTACAAGGAAACCATATAGTACGAGTCGATCCCGAGAATGCAGTCCAGGAGCCTAAAAAGGGCTATCTCCCAAAACATCCGAATTAATTTGCATCTCGGCGCAAAGGTACAAGTATTAAGTTTCTTCTAAATATTTACACAGTTTAGTTTGGTAATAAGTAAGTAATGCATGAATTAGGATAAATCTAGTCCCACAGTCTCACTTTCATATTTAAAAGTTTTTACTTAGATTGTGTTCCGCCCTTAAAAAGCATTGTTCGGGACGAACAACTAAAAGTGTGGGGTGATCTGATGGACCATAATTGTATGAATCATAAACACAGTTAAACCCACCAAATTAGACTCTTTGTCTATTTAACTTTTGCTTGTTAGTTCCGATATTTATCTACAGTGTATTTTGAAGTCTAGAGAGAATACAGGCTAAGGAGGAGTTTTAAAGCTGAAAATGAATTACGAGTCATTCCAGGTCACGACCAAATTCTGACTTTCAAGAACCTGACGTGGAATCACTCAAAACAAGTCCAACCGAAGGGCAACCAGAGTCAGACGGGAGCTGAAAGGACCGATGGCTTTTGGAAAAGATCACAAAACACACTCCACCACTCACCCTCCTCCACCTAGCCCGGCGGCCAAGCCATCATCCACTCCTCCATAGCCATGTGGCCGGCGGCTTTGAGGTGGGATGACTCACCCCGATGGCTTTTGGCTTCTCCTCCCTCCATTTGACAAGTGGCTTGCTTCTCCTCCACATCCTTGCCTCTCCTTAGCCTATAAATAGAGCTCCTCCTTCCCTTTGTAATATCATCCCACAATCCACAAGTTCTTTAGAGAGATAGAGGGCTTAGGAGCTCCTCTCCTCCACTTATTGTAGGTACAAAAGCCACGGCTTTCTCTTCCCTGACTTGTCCTTTACTTTCCGTATATATTGTTCTTACTTTAAAGTTATTCTCCTTTTCGGTATCCTTGTTCAAAGCCATGGTTTGCTTGTATTCCTTGACATGAATACAAGTAGCTAAAGCTTGTATTCGGTAGAGGGAGTATTTATATCATAAACCGTTCTAGACTCTATGCTTAATGCTACTTAGTGTTTCAAAACTTGTTCTATGTGCCATATACTAGGTTAGAACATTCATGGTTGAGTCGATGCTTGAAATGGCAAAGCTCTTCCATGGGGTTCGTGAACATACTCGGGTAAGTGGATGCTTGAAATGGCAAAGCTTATCTGAGGAGTTCGACCTCTTTAAAACACCATTTGGTTGATCGGGAATGATTGATCAAATGGATGCACATAAGGCTAATATACATTTGAATGGGGTATTAGTCTAAATAGAACAAGTGCTCTATGTCTTGAAATGGACTAGACAGTGTGGCAAATCGAGTGCTTGAAATGGCCTTGATACACTTTTGAACACTTAGTATGATCATTAGAGGTCAATGATGAACGATGATATGATATGAAACCCCTAAACCGAATCCTTTCCTTACAGTCCATTATCAACTATTGTAATTTACTTTCAGTTCTCAAAGCACACTCAAACCCAACCCCAATCGCATTTAATTTATGCATAAGCTTCATTAAAGAACAACTAATCCACCAATTCCCTTGGGTTCGACCCATACTTACCACTTGCTACCCAGTAGTGAAGTCGCGAGTAGCGGAGATATAAATTTATTTTTGCACAGAGAACGTCGCACCATAACGACATTACGGTGGGCTCCGTTAAGTATTCATAGTCCCTTCGCTCTCTTGAAGTGTTATTCTGGTGAGGGTCAGGAAGTTGTTCGACTTATCTTTTTGCCTACTGTTGTCAGAGTCATTGTCGCTCCAATGGACGACATAGGACTTCTAGCTCCTTTAGAGAGTGTTTGCACAGTCAGCTTGAATGTGATCGAATCCTTCACACTCCCGGCATTTGTTTCTCTTGGACTTTTCACCCTTGTATTCTTGATTATTGTCACCATATCTAATTCTGTTGCAAAAGTTTCCTCCTCTTCGGTTTGGGATTTGATGTCGATTGTTGTCCTTGATCAACCCCTCGTTTTTTAATTTCTTCATGAACCTTCATAAATTCTTGTCCATAGTCAGAAGGTTGGACATGTCTTCCGCATCATCTTGATCATCAGCACCCTCAGATTTTAGTGCAATACTCTTGGCTTTCTTTTCTTGGACATCGCCTTAAAATTTCATCTCGTGCATTCTTATGGACCCTATGAGTTCATCAAGTCACATCTTTGTTACGTCATGGGCTTTCTCAATGGCTGATACTTTCATTGCAAAAGGTTGAGGCAGCAATCTCAGCACCTTCCTTATAAGCTTATCATCTTTAATAGGTCCTCCTATGGTAAGGGACTCGATGGAGAGGTCAAACAGCCATGCATTGAATTCAGTGACTATTTCATCATCTCTCATCTTCAGACTTTTGAAATTCGGAAGTGGTCATCTGGTCCGTTCCTTCACGGGCAGTTTGAAATACGTGCCAAACATCTTTAGCTACTTCACAGTTTGAGATGAGATTATAGATAGTTTCATCCACGACTATAAACATGGGATTCATTCTCTTTGAGTTTTCGACAGCAGCATTCTCTTCATCGCTAGTCCACTTATCCTTCCCTTCCTTAAGTATTCTTCATTGTGGCATGAGTCCATTCAACATGTACAGCTGTCTGACCCTTCTTATCAATTGACTTGAGAAACGCCTTTATCCTGGCTTTCCAGTAGCCATAGTTCAGCCCCTCTAGCAGCAGAGGTTGACTTATGTTCTTTCCTTCCTTCAGATTCATCTCCAACAGGAAGTTGGATCACACTCTGTATGTTGTGTTTCCTGCTATGATACTAATTGAAATTACTAGATGTGTACATAAATGATTAACAAGTGAGTTGTATAAACAATTGGTTGAACGACTTAAGTAGAACAAGTCAGAACGCAATTAAAAGTAGAAATGACAAAAACAAGCACACACGCACACATTGATACCCAGTTCGGCATTAACGAGCCTACATCTGGGGGGGCTTTTCCTAAGCCCGGTGGAAACCTTTTTCTTATTATCGAGTTTTGAGTACAATGATCTTATGTTTGCAGACTCCCTCTCAAACAACCATACCCTCTAACACTCCTTTGAATTGTAATCTAAGCTCCCCTTAGAATAGAGATTTCTCTATTTATCCACCGATCTTCTCTTGAAGAACGCGGTCTCTCCTTAAGACTTAGTAGAAGAATGCGTGCAACAATCAAACTCGAACCTTAGCTTGAATAGATTGACTCCTAAACTTTGAGCTTGTTTACAGTCATGACCTCCAACGGAATGGCGAGCTCAAGCAACAATTCCGGTCGATCTCTCTCACATGTGTATGTGTGTTTGCTCTCTTGAAACTGATACCATTCTAAGACCCTAGCTAGGTATTTAAAGTGCAGTCGGCTGAGAATCTTATCTTTGACCGTCAAGATCTTCTCCAAAGATTCTTCAATCTTTTAGAAAATCCCCTAATACTTGCGCTGCCGCTTCTTGATAATTTCGCACCAGATCTTTTCAAGATTTTTGGAAGATCTTCATCAATGTACATAACTGACTTCGAGCTTAGGGCCGACTTGGTCAAATTTAGAAACACTAGGCTTTAGGAAGTCTTTATCAGCAGCAAACTTGTTCAACGCCTGAAGTCACCTTGGTCTTGAACAACTCATTGTCAGCAAGCTGGAACATCTTGAAGACATTTCGCCAAACATCCACACTAAAACTAAAAAGTATGATCAGAAAAGAAAACATCTAAATTATTTTACTTCAAAGTATGTTAATAGAAATTTTAAATAATATCAACTCGTTCTGATTTAAATTTGATGTACCCCAAATAAAAATGGTAACAAAAAGTATAATAAAACTATTTGTATGTATAACTGGATTGTTATTCGGTGCAACGCAACAATTTGCTGTCAATTGTAAAATGACGACGTTTAGATTTTCAATTCATGAAGCGACACCGTTTTCGCGAAGCATAATTTAAAAAAATGTTCAAATCCAGTGGCCTTAAATTGACATATGACCTCAAGAATGCGCGCAACTTGGACTGCAATTGTATTATCCCATCGGTAAATCCATAAATGGGGGCCTCGATATCTCCCACGCGGACATATTTTGAGTGCATTCTTGATTGACTCGATCACATTCTGTGCAAGGTCAAGAGCATTACTATCTTTGTCGTTCCAAGCAACATGTGTCGCTTTCGTTTTATGATGTATGTAATCATATTTCTCTCTACAGTTTTCCAACGCACGAAACTCATTGGGCTGAACAGTTTCTTGAAGCCATTTGTTATATTTTTCGATGACTCTTTGTGAACGTTTTTCTATGATCTCCAACGTGATGCGTCCAAGGGCGTGTATTATTGTTGACCGATAACTATAAGGGGTCAAGATCTTTTTGCATACTGCTATAAAGGATGTTTTTTCGCAGACTAACTTGATCAGCGGATTCTCGGAATGAATTCTCTTACAGTTGATGCAAGCACAGAGTATGAAACTGAGCAGACTGATTAAAAGGAGTGGAGATATTGAAAAAGCCATTGTTAGGATTTCTCACTTTGTTTTGTTTTGGTGTGTCTAACTAACTAGGTGTGATGCATTCAGTGACGGACCCATGTGCAAGGCATATTGGGCCAAAGCCCAATATGTTTTGGATGCAAAAAAAATTTTTTTATAATTTGATGGGTATTTTTAAAATTTTCAATACAAATTTTAGAATTTGCCCAAGTAAAATTTCCCAAAATTTTTTTTGCCCAACATAGACTTTAATCCTGTGTCCGTCACTGGATGCATTTATAGAATTTTGATTTCATTCTCTTCGGCTAATTCAATGTTAAAATTCGTTTTTAATTCAATGCATTTATAGTATTTGTAGCATTTTGATTCCATGTGAATGCGCTTAATTATTTAATGCTAAGTTCTTAATGTGTCTAATTTTTTCCAATTATAAATTTTTCTCTATATTCAATCTCAAGTATTTAATGTAGCTGACGAAGTGAGGTTAGCCTGGTGGTGGCACTCACTACCTGGAACCAATAGGTCCCGGATTCGAGTCACCCCGGGGGTAGGATTGAAACCCAATAATCCCCATTAGAAAAAAAAAATTTAATGTAGCTTATTTAAGCCTAAATTTTGTAGTCAGCATAATTAGTCGCATTGAAATTTTGTATATTTATGTGTGCCAGATAAAGTAGAAATGTAATAAAATAATAAGTTCCGTCAAAAACTAATGAATGATCTCATTCGTTGATAACAAATTTTGAAAGGTGTAGGTTGTTTTATAGATGTGAAATGTGATGCATTTGTATCATATTGATTTCATGTTTTTAAACACATTCGTAATGTATCTAGTTAATTAACACTAACTTTTTTATATAACTCTTTTGTTTCAAGAATAGAATTCTTCGCTAATTTAATCCTAAATTTTTAATGTGACTAATTTAAGACTAAAAATTGTATAAAAACCATAAACTCATCTCAATTAACTTTGTTATTAAGTTAAGACTAATTTATTAGTATTGGGAAACGGATCATGTGAAAATCACCAAACTGTATAAAAACCATAAACTCATCTCAATCTTCGAATTTTAGAATCCAATGACCTAATTAATTCATAACTGAATTATTAATTAAATCCGTAATCAATGATGGATGGGTATGTTGATCAACATATAACATAATTCACATAATATTAAATACTGTTCACATCCACATTGTTCATAAGATTTCCAATAACTCACAATATTTTTGACATTATTCACATTCTTATTTTTTTGAGATTTTCTCATAATAAATCATATTTGAAAATTCGAACAAATTGGATTAATTAAGAATATTTATAATCAAATATTATTTTAATGTATTATTGTAAGTCATAAAGATAGTAAACACCTTACAAACTAATTGTGATCATCAAATCGCACCAAAATAGCATTGAAAGTAACAGGGCGATTTTTCTCTCTTAGGGTTTGGCGATTAGCGGCGATCGTCGGGGTTCTCCTGCGTCGGCCAACTGGCTGGCTTCGGTGCCCTCATGGCTACTTCTCCATCATTAAGAACGCTTCCCCCGACACCAAAACCACAGGATCCGGTTCATGCAGACGTAAGGAACAATCCTGGACGTGACGCGACGTCGGCCTCTTACGCTTCTGCCGCTTCTAAACCCAGACTTGTTCCTCGCTTTCAACCAGTTGATTTGCCGACCAGGCAGTACTCTATGGTTGATGGAAAACCATCAGTTCATTTATCTACGACGGAGTTCGAGCCGGGCACAACGTTATTCCGTTACTCCTTGGTGGCGAAATTCACCATGGGACGACCTAACAATCAGGAAATAAGGATGGTCTTCAAAGAAAATTGGGTGATTAAAGGTCGTGCTACAGTTAGTGATATATAGGACTCCAGACATTTGATGATCATCCTGGATTCAGAAGAGTATGCGAAAGTGGCCCTGACTTCGCCACTGCGTAAAGTAGGCCATGCCATGTTTCCTAAAAAACCCATACTCAAAAAGAGTGAATATCCCGGGGCATCCTGGGACAATATGGCTCAGAGGATGGCTAAGCTGAAGGAATTGAATCCTCCTAAGGGGAGAGGAAAAAAATAACAACTCAGGTGGTTCTTTAGTTTATTGTGAGGAATTAGATATTGGTGGATCCTGGAGGAATTGAGGTATATAAAAAAGTCAGGCAAGGGGTGAAGAATGATGATGTTACTAAAGCCTTGGAGAAAATAGCTAATGTTGAGGAAGCCCAATCTTCTCATTCTGAGGGTAGCAAGTACTGCCCAAAACCCAGTGATCAATGATAAATGAAAACTTTCTTTGCTGGAATGCTAGAGGTATAATGAACAAGGGAACCCTTGACTACCTGAAACTTATTATGTCTCAACATATCATTGATCTCTGTGTTATCATTGAGCCTATGTCTAGTGCAGACAACATTACCAAATTAGCCAGGAAAACGAAGTTTGAAAATTACATGCATTGTTACCCGACAAATAGTTAGATTTGGATACTTTGGAAAAATAATCTGTCAGTGGAAGAGTGGTGTTACTCTAACCAGCACATCATAGTGAAGTTGAATATGGTACAAGAGGATGAGACCATCCTGTGTAGTTTTGTGTATGGGTCAGTTGACATCAGTATCAGGCAACAGCTGTGGGATGAACTTTGTAATGTTGCTGCTCTTTGTGACATGCCTTGGTTGATTTGTGGTGATTTTAATACCATCGTTTCCTGGACCGAGAAAATGGGTGGGAGGAAAAAGAGAGGGAAAGCCATCAGGGACTTCAATGAGTTCATTACCCAGGTGGGAGTCTCAGATATTGGCTTCAAAGGCAGCAAGTTCACTTGGTCTAATAATCAAGAAGGTGAGCCTCAAGTTTGGGAGAGGCTGGACAGATGCCTGGCTAATGGTTTAAGTCTGGCGAGATTCCGAGGCTTGGAGATTCACTACCTTATTAGACAAAGCTCAGATCACTGTCCTCTCATGATCTGTTTCAATGGAGAAAGAAGTCCTTTTTTAAATTTCTAGGTGCCTGGACGGAGCACAAGGGGTTCATGAACTTGGTGAAAGTATCTTGGGCTGAGAAAGCTCATGAAAATCCTTAAACTAATTTTGCCCAAAAACTAAAAAGGCTGAGAGGTACTCTTCGGAATTGGAATTGGGAGCAGTTTGGAGTGTAAATCGTAAGGTGAAGGAGCTGTCTATCAATGTCGAGCAACTGGAGCAGCATATCCAAGACAGGCGAGGCAACTTCGATATTGCTGAAGTTGTTAAGGCTAAGGAGGAGTTGTCTAATTTTTCAGATTTCAATACTCGATTTTGGAAGAGAAGGCTAAAAGCAAGTGGATATTTTAAGGGGACAGAAATTCAAGTTTTTTCCAAGCCTCTATCAAAGCCAGGCGCATCCACAATCGCATGAAATTTTAGTTTGAAGATGGATCGCATACGGAGGAGGCAGCCATTATTGGAAACAAAGTGGTTAGTTATTTCCAAAGCTTGTTTGGGAGCTTCCCTAGCAATTCGGAAACCAGGCCGAGTAATTTGATCCAGCCTATTATCTCATAAGCTCAGAACAATACCCTTACTAAAATTCTTGAGGAGGAGGAAGTGAGAACAACGGTTCAGAGCATGAACCCCTCCATCTCCCCTGGCCCCTATGGTTTTACAGGTAAATTTTACTATTTTTGCTGCGAGATTATCAAAAAGGATTTGATGGAAGCTGTGAAGGGTTTCTTTGTTGGTTTGCAAATTCCCAAGCTGATATCCTGTGCTCACATTATTTTACTGCATAAAGTGAAAAACGCCTGATCCTTTGATCAAGTCCGGCCATCAGTTTGTGCAACTTTATACATAAGATTCTGTCCAGAGTCTTAAATGATAGGGTCAAGGGACTTCTGCCCTCTTTGATCAGTAGAGAACAAGCTGGTTTTGTGGAAGGGAGGAATATTCATGAGTGTATTGGCTTGGCTCATGATTTAGTAAAGGATATAAACAAAAAATCTTTTGGGGGGAATGTGCTGATTAAACTTGATATGTCCAAAGCCTATGATAGGCTCTCTTTGAGATTTTTATTGAATATGCTTCGGGCCTTAGGCTTTTCCGAGCAATGGTGTGATCTCATCCATAGAAACATACCCAATTGTTGGTATTCGATAGCGTGGGACGGGGACTGCTATGGCCATTTTAAATTCAACAGGTGAGTGCATCAAGGGGATCCTCTTTCTCCTAGCCTTTTTATATTAGCTATGGAATACTTCAGCCAACTGCTCTATCAAGCAGTGGATAACAGAAAAATCTACCCGTACAAGCCAAAAGGTAGCAATATGGGCATTCATCATTTGCTATATGCAGATAACATGCTGATTTTTTTCTAATGGGCATAAGAACTCTATACAGCAGCTGCTGGGCATTATTAATGGTTTTCATGCAGTGTCTGGGCAGATGTTGAATCCGGATAAGAGCAAGGTGTTTTTCTCTGAAGGGATTGGAGGAACCAGAAGGAAAACTATTCTGGATATCACTAAGTTTAAAGAAGGTAAATTCCCAGTCATTTATTTGGGTGCTCCTCTTTTCTCTGGCAGAGCCAAAATCAGCTACTTCAAATACCTGGAGGATGTGGTCAAAGGCGAAATTGCTAGCTCGGCTAAGAATTTCCTCTTGTTAAGTGGAAGGGCGACACTTATCCTCTCTGTGCTATCTTCAGTCAGTATCCACACTTTGTGTATTCTGCCAGTCCCAAAGGTTGTCATAAATGGTATAGAATGATTGATGCGTAAATTTGTGTGGGACAGCGGTTCTTCCAGCAGACACCACTGGGTGAATTGGGAGTTTTTCTGCACACCAAAAGACGAAGGGGGTCTGGGGCTGCAAAGATTATCTGATGTTAAACAGTGCCTTCTTAGCAAGTTGGCATGAAAGTTCTTACAAAATCAGTCCATATGGGCCAACTATGCTAGGAGCAAATATTTACATAGATATATGGACTGCTATTAAGCCCTACATTCGCAGACTTCGGAGGGGTAGTTGTTGGGTGATCAGTAGAGGGGAAAGTAATCTATCTCACTTCTGTGAATGGATCAATGTTCGTCTCCCAAAAGAGGCAAAAGACTTGATGATTAAAGATGTTGTCAGTCATCCTGTCTATAGACAAAAAAATTTGGGCATGTAGAAGGAGTTTTACGTGGAGTGGTGGACAACTTCCTTTTGACTCATAAGCCAGACTCTTTACTGTGGAGAGGGTGTGATTCTGGCAGTTTTAGCACCAAAGCCTGCTATGACAAGATTCGGAAATCCTTACCCAAAAGCACCCTTTTTAAACACAGTTGGCATTATTGGTTGCCACTTAAAATCAGTGCTTTTATATGGAGACTGTGGTACAGAGCTCTCCCCACTGATGACAATGTGATCAGGATTGGTTTTGACATGGTCTCCAAGTGCTGGTGCTGTAAGAACAGTAGGATGGAGAACCTGGAGCATATTTTCATTGAAAGTGATCTGACCACTCCAATTAGGAACTATCTTGGTATCCTGTTTGGTAAGGATGTCCCTATCAATATGTCGAACTTGCAACAAATTTGTTTGTCAATAATCTTTGCAGTTTGTCAATATCAATATGTCCCATTCATGACATTATTTCTGGACAACCATATCTCCCGCAAACTACACGCAGCAAGGCAAAGAGACAAACATTCCATATGTCTCTTTGCCTTGCTGAGTGTAGTTTGTGGGAGATATGGTTGTCCAGAAATAATGTCATGAATGGCAGGACTGGTATGCCGATAAGGAAGAATATCCAGAGCTGGGCGACTTCTATTGCTCCTAACATCAAGGCTGAGTATAACCTTCTTTCCAAAGCCAGTTGACTCTTGATGCTCTTCATGTTAATTACCCGGGTTCTAATATCAAAGGGAGATGGACTGCGTGGTGCCCCAGCGCTTCTGATCTCACTCTCAACTTCGCTGTCAATGGGTATCGGTGTGCTGGCATTCTCAGGGATGCTACTGGAACATTCAAGTTTGGTTTCCATTTCCTCGTTGAATATGATGACTTTAATTAGGGGTTAATATCAGCAATGCTCCTGTTAAACAATGTAGGCCTGGAGGTTACTTGTATCCAGGCTTCACATCCGGACGTTGGTTTTCTTGGCTTGGATGCCTTTGCTGGCAGCTGGGCTCACTTCAAAAGATGGAGGGAGGCCAGAAAGTTACTCGGCCAGACCAAGGTAACGAAGATTGGAACTGAGCTGAATG
The DNA here is from genome assembly GCA_033675215.1 of Rhodiola kirilowii. NCBI lineage: Eukaryota > Viridiplantae > Streptophyta > Magnoliopsida > Saxifragales > Crassulaceae > Rhodiola > Rhodiola kirilowii. Next base: position 44,711,278 of record CM066201.1, read on the forward strand.
ACACTGCCATTGCGCTTTGTTTCAAAGAGGCTACTGCAGGAATTTTTTATAGTCTTCGAGAGCTGCCCAAACCAATCCATGTAGCTTTGACTTGTGACTAGTTCCGACTCCCTGTTTGGTGCAGGAACCATTTGCATCATCAGTCCTATGGCCAAACTCATAATCCGGGTAGAGCCAGCGCGGCAGAAGATCCTTGAGCTTTAGCATGTCTTTACAATATATGCACATAGTCTTTGTTTGTTTAGTTTTGTCCTGTATGATCCCGCCTACGCGCGTGGGGAGAGGCACGAACCTGCCCTTTTGTTGCAGGGTGTTTGGCTTGCCAATTAGGCCCCTTGTGGCGCGCCGAGGCGCCTTCACCCTGCTCAGCTTTCGCAGCACCCGTTCGGCGTTATTAGGACCTTGGATTCTATAACCACGGTCTGGCGCTTGAGGGACTCTTTTGTAACTGCCTCGGTTCAGGCTCTTTTGAACCTCATCAATAAAAATGCTGGCACCAACCCAGTTTAAATAAAAAAAATCTTATAATTTATTTCGTAGAGGATAACTTGCTGAAAAAAATGAAAATATATTTTATGTGTTGAAAAAAGTAGATTATTTATCTTTAAGTTATATTCGTCAATTCAAGTCTCATATATAAATAAAGTTAAGTTTTTCTAGTTTAAGTTCAATATTCAGTTCTGTTGAATATTGATCCATGTGGGTTAGTCCCACAAGAAATGCAACTCATCTTACTTCATCTTCTTATCTATAAATGCTTGCAACATTGTTTTCCATACTGCAATACGTTTGAATAATTTCAGACGCAATTGACATTGAGTTGGGACAAGACAATTCATAATATTATTCTGATAAGTGGACGGTGATACACTCTATGAAGCCTGGGAAAGATACAAGGAGCTGATGAGACTATGCCCACATCACAACCTTGAGCTATGGCAAATTGTAGACACGGGAGAGAGACAGGGAGACAGAGAGAGACCTTTAGCTCATTACTCCGTTGAAGTTCATCAATGTCAAGGAGCTCAAGCGCTTGAGTCTGTCTATTCAAGGTTTTTTTTTTAAGTTGGACGGTGCCAGCACCTTTATTAATGATAGGAGGGTTCAAAAAGCCTGAACCGTGGCTACAAGAAAAGGTCCTCAAGCGCCAGCACCTTTATTCAAGGTGTTGTTCAAGACTAACTGTTGCATGAATTGAAGTTGCGCGCACTGAAGCTTGTTGCTAATAAGTCTTCCGGAGAAGACCAGGTGGACTAAGCGAGGAATCTCTGATCTAAAGGGAGTTTAGTTCGTAACTTACTGGAGTGTTACAAAGTAGACTGTTTGAAAGTGAGTCTGCAAACGTAAGACCATTGTACTCCAAACTCAATATAGTTAATTGCTTTCCACTGGGCTTGGGATAAGCCCCAGACATAGGTTTGCTAACGTCGAACTAGGTATGAATTTGTGTGTCCTTACTTACATTACTGCACGTAAGTTCTTATATCATAGTATTCTGCATAAGTAGTTCAGCTAGTTGTTCCACAAACTGTTGGTATAACATCTTGACACGTACGGGATAATTTCACTTTTGAAATTCAGTTCTAAGAAGATTTATAGTAAAAGTAAAAAACTAGTGCATTGATCGGATTGGGTTGTAACCTTCAAAATGAAAATAAAGCAATTTGATCTCCCCCATTTCAAGCTACTAAAAAAAATTAAAAAAAAAATCACCTTAACCGCATGCTATAGCTTCATTTGTATACTTGAACTAAAATCCAACATGAGGTTAGATTAGACGCTCTGACGTACTACTCTCTAACTTTTCAGCTAGAGAGGCTTTCCACTTATATCAGACTGAGTTTGGAATTCTGTTCGTGTTCCAAAAGGTACTTAAGGTCTTGACGGTTAAAGGTGCATCGTCTCGGCTTTTGCCGGAAAACATGGCGGATGAGGTAGATCGGGAAATTGAGCATAACACCAAGGTTCCATGGATAAGCAATATTTTCAATTTCAACAGGTGACTGGAGGAAGGCGGACGACAACAATGAAGGCGCACAGGTTCTTGAGGTAGGCATCGGGAAAGGATGAAAGTGGGTTTCACCTAGAATTGTACAAATCCGAGCCAGCCCAACCGGATCGATCCGCTCGCCCGGTTATTAAAACGGATTTGGACAAGCATATTAGCTCGACGGTCCAGCCCGATCCGGTCCGTATTTATATTAGGGCCTGAAATTATATCCCCTGTTCAAGCTTGTGTCCAAGATACTATTGCGACAGACCTTGAACTCTGACGGAGCCCACCGCACTGTCGTTAAGGTGCGATGTTCTCTGTGCAAAAGCTAATTTATATCTCCGATACTCGCGACTTAACTATTTTTGGTAGTCAGTGGTAAGTACGGATCGAACCCAAGGGAGTCAGGTGAATAGTTGTTCTTTCGAAAAGGGGGGATTAAATAAAACAGTTGGGGGGTTGGTTTTGGTTTCTGGTACTGAAAAGTAAAGTGACAGGTGATATTACAATTAAAGGAAAGATTCGGTTTCAGGGGCCTTGTATCATATTCTGTTTATCATTGACCTCTAATGATCATACTAAGTGTTCAAAGATGAATCGAGGCTATTTCTAGCACAAGACTTGCAACATCGTTTAGAACACTTGTTCTATTTAGACTAATTCCTCCTTTCAAAGTATCTTAGCCTTATGTGCATCCATTTGATCTTCAGTTACGATCAACCAAATGGTTTTTAAAAGAGGTTGAACTCCTCAGATAAGCTTTGCCCGTTAAAGCATCCACTTACCCGAGTACGTTCACGAACCCCACGGAAGAGCTTTGCCCGTTAAAGCATACACTCAACCTTGGAAGTTCTAACCTAATATGTGGCACATAGAACAAGTTTTGAACACAGAGCGGCACTAGGTGCAGGGTCTAAAACATTTATGACACAAGTACACCCCTTCAACCGAATGAAGGGTTTAGCTACGACTATCCATGGAACAGGACATCATAGCTAAGTGCGTTGAAAAGTAAAGGTTTTTGAAAGACTGAAAAGTAAAGTTTTCGAAAGTAAAGACAGGAAAGTAAAGTTGCTGAATTGAAAAGACAGTAAAGTAAAGACGAGAATACTTACAAAAACTGATAAGAGTGCTCAAGATCCAAACAAGGAAAAGTAGCTCCAAAATGAAGAACAAAAGGTATATTGAAAGTGAAGAGAAGAGGGTTAAGCCCTCTATCTCTCTAAAGACTTGTGGATTGTGGGATGCATTTACAAGGAGAGGAGGGGCTCTATTTATTGGCTAAGGGAGGAGATGGATGTGGAGGAGAACAAGCCACTTGTCACAAGGGAAGAGGAGGAGCTCAAAGCCATCGGGTGATGTCATCCTTCCCATAGCCGCCGGCCACATGGCATGAGGGGAGGAGAAGCTCCCTTAGCCGCCGGCTAGGTGGAGGATGGAGAGTGGTGGAGTGTGTTTTGTGAGCTTATTCCCAAAAGCCATCGGTCTTTTCAGCTCCGGACTTACTCTGGTTGCCCTTCGGTTGGATTTGTTTTGAGTGATTCCACGTCCGGTTCTTGAAAGTCAGAATTTGGTTGTGACCTGGAATGACTCGTACTTCATTTTCAGCTTTAAAACTCCTCCTTAGCCTGTATTCTCTCTATACTTCAAAATGCCATGTAGATAAATATCGGAACTAACAAGCAAAAGTTTAATAGACAAAGAGTCTAATTTGGTGGGTTTAACTGTGTTTATGATTCTAATAATTATGGTCCATCAGATCACCCCACACTTTTAGTTGTTCGTCCCGAACAATGCTTTTTAAAGGGATGCACACAATCCAAGTAAAAACTTCAAAATAGGAAAGTGAGATTGCGGGACTCGATTTATCCTAATTCATGCATTACTTACTTATCATCAAACTAAATCGTGTAAATACTTAGAAGAAACTTGATACTTGTACCTTTGCGCCGAGATGCAAATTAATTCGGATGTTTCGGGAGATAGCCCTTTTCAGGCTCCTGGATTGCATTCTCGGGATCGACTCGCACTATATGGTTTCCTTGTAGCTTTCTCTAGCACGTGATTTGGTTCGGGTTTCACTGAGTTGAGCACTTTGATTTCTTTTGTGCGAGGGACAGCTTCTGTAGTGAATCGACCTTTGGCCTTTGGCCTTTGATATTGAGTTGGAGATTCTTCACTTTTGTTTCGGTTAAAACCTTTACAATTTTGTCCTTTGGCCTTTGATTAGCTTCTTTGAGCTTTTTGCTTCTTTGTGACTTGCTAGTCCATTTTCTCAGCCTTTTTGGGAGGTCCAATCGTCGCCCGCAAGCATATGGAAATACCTCCCCGCTCTTTCTCATCCTCGCCGTTTTGCGCGGGTCAAGATGAGGGTCGCTCATCTATTTTCCGGGCTACTAGGACTAGAGATAAGACGGTTTGATTCCCGTCCCGCCTCTTGCATAAACGCTGCATGGCGGAGATGACTTTAATCTTTACTGAAACCCGAAGTGCAGCCTCCACTGACTTCGAAAACCATATAGTTAGATTCGATCCTTCGAGTGCTTGCCAAGCCTCTCTAGGGCAGTTTATATCAACTCCACATCCCCTGTTTATCTCAGCACAAAGGGACAAATGAAAAGTTACATTCTAAGTTTTTAAACAGTTGAATTTTCACACGGTAAATGCATGAATTTAGGTCTATCTTTTTCACATTCTCAAGTTCATATTTTCAAATAGATAATATTAAGGGAAAAGGAAAAGAAAAAGAAAACATGTTTATGTACAAAGGTGGTTCTCACCCCACACTTTTGAACGAAGGCGTGCCTTTCAGCACGACTTAGTTCAAAAGTCATGCAAATATATACAAGAGAAGGAAATGACATTAAGGAAAAGAGAAGAACTGAACTCCCTTTTACTGTGTCGTGTCGTGGAACGTCATGGCTCGGAGCTGGATAATCGAGGGAGTTCGGCTGGGGCCTTGAACTCTCAGCGCAGGCCCGGTAATTTCTCGGAAGCTGCCTGGGTGATCTGATCTTGCTCCAAAAACCGATTCCTACAAAGGGTCATTCCTTCTATACAAAAAGTGGGTGAGAGCGACTTATGGTAAAAACTAAATGACAGAAAATAAAATTACTGAAAGTAAGATAAGTGTCGGGTTACCTCCCGACCAGTGCCTTTGTTTAACGTCGTTGGATCGACAGTACCTCACTCATGGATCATAAGTAGGGATCCCATGGGTGCTTGAGGTCGAACTTCTTCTCGGCTGCCCTTTTCCTCCGAGAGGGTGAGGCTTTATTGACCATAGCTGCTGGTCCAATGAGTCATGCTCGCTTGTTACTCCTTCCGGGTTTCCATACTTTCGGCCCATGTCTTTGTCGCTTCTTCATGTTTGAATAGTTGGCACCTTTGCGAGTTTGGAAGTTTGGTTTTGTGCCATTAAATGTAGGCGACATTAAGCATGCGCCTCTGCCAATTCTCTTCATTGTGGCAGTGATGGATGGTTGTCTTGGAATGAGTGAGTTTTCAGGCGGTTTTCCTTGGCTTATGACGAGTGAGAGTTCCTTTGTCGACTTTTTTGGCTCATGCTCCACCTCTAACTCCCCTTGCACCTCATCATCATTGATTATATGATCTTCGGTGGCTATGATCGGCATAAAACACGAAGGGTTATGTTGGGGCACTTCGACCATGAGGACTGGGTCTGTTTCAGGTGCTCCGACAGTGAGGACCAGGTCTTTCTCGGACAGTTCGGCAATGAGGTCCGGGACTTCCTCGGGTGCTCTAAGCGCAAGGACCGGGCCTGGCTTGATTTCTTCGGCCGCTTCGGTAGTGAGGTTCGGGACTTCTGTTGGCTCGGTAGTTAGGACTGTGATTTCCTCGGATGGATTGGTGATAAGGACCGGGCCTGATTTGGGCAGTTCTTCTTCTAACTCCCAGGGATAATCTGAATGGAGCTCTTCTTCAGGCAACCATGGGTCCTCATCCTCGTCATTCATATGGTCTCTGGGGGCAATCATACTGAGGTTCGTGTCTGTTTTGGGCAACTCTTCAGTTAGGACCGAAATTGATTTGGGCAGTTTGTTAATGAGGTCCCAGAGCTGGTTTGATGTTTCTTTTTGAGCCTCCCATGATTCGTCGCTTTCGACCTGGATTTGGTGTACCATATTGGCCAACTGCTAGTTGCTAGATGCCAGCTCTGTTATAACGTCCTCGAGTATCTTGGCCTGATCTTCTCTTGGTCTTGACCTCGCGGCCAAATCGTTTATCAATTTCAAAAGATCATCCAAGTTTAAGTTATTTACCGAGCCTCCTGCCGCGTCATTAAGCCAATTCCACTCATATGGCATCATTTTATTGAGAAACCTTTGAAGAAGATTGTGGTTGGTGAATCCATGGTGCGGGCAGCTCGTCACAAGGGAATCGAAGTACCATAAGTACTCGTCCAATGTTTCGTCCCGGGATTGCTCAAGGTTGTTGATCTTCTCGCGGATTTCAAATTCAAAAGGTGGTCGGGAAAACTCCTCATTGTTCCAAGGCTCCATTCCGTAGTAGTAAGACTTAGTGAATTGCATGATAAAACAATAAAACAAAAACAAAAAGAACAACTATTCCGATGCACAACTCCCGGCAACGGCGCCAGTTTTGACGGAGCCCACCGCACTGTCGTTAAGGTGCGATGTTATCTGTGCAAAAGCTAATTTATATCTCCGATACTCGCGACTTAACTATTTTTGGTAGTCAGTGGTAAGTACGGGTCGAACCCAAGGGATTCAGGTGAATAGTTGTTCTTTCGAAAAGGGGGGATTAAATAAAACAGTTCGGGGGTTGGTTTTGGTTTTTGGTACTGAAAAGTAAAGTGACAGGTGATATTACAATTAAAGGAAAGATTCGGTTTCAGGGGCCTTGTATCATATTCTGTTTATCATTGACCTCTAATGATCATACTAAGTGTTCAAAGATGAATCGAGGCTATTTCTAGCACAAGACTTGCAACATCGTTTAGAACACTTGTTCTATTTAGACTAATTCCTCCTTTCGAAGTATCTTAGCCTTATGTGCATCCATTTGATCTTCAGTTACAATCAACCAAATGGTTTTTAAAAGAGGTTGAACCCCTCAGATAAGCTTTGCCCGTTAAAGTATCCACTTACCCGAGTACGTTCACGAACCCCACGGAAGAGCTTTGCCCGTTAAAGCATCCACTCAACCTTGGAAGTTCTAACCTAATATGTGGCACATAGAACAAGTTTTGAACACAGAGCGGCAATAGGTGCAGGGTCTAAAACATTTACGACACAAGTACACCCCTTCAACCGAATGAAGGGTTTAGCTACGACTATCCATGGAATAGGACATCATAGCTAAGTGCGTTGAAAAGTAAAGGTTTTTGAAAGACTGAAAAGTAAAGTTTTCGAAAGTAAAGACAGGAAAGTAAAGTTGCTGAATTGAAAAGACAGTAAAGTAAAGACAAGAATACTTACAAAAACTGATAAGAGTGCTCAAGATCCAAACAAGGAAAAGTAGCTCCAAAATGAAGAACAAAAGGTATATTGAAAGTGAAGAGAAGAGGGTTAAGCCATCTATCTCTCTAAAGACTTGTGGATTGTGGGATGCATTTACAAGGAGAGGAGGGGCTCTATTTATAGGCTAAGGGAGGAGATGGATGTGGAGGAGAACAAGCCACTTGTCACAAGGGAAGAGGAGGAGCTCAAAGCCATCGGGTGATGTCATCCTTCCCATAGCCGCCGGCCACATGGCATGAGGGGAGGAGAAGCTCCCTTAGCCGCCGGCTAGGTGGAGGATGGAGAGTGGTGGAGTGTGTTTTGTGAGCTTATTCCCAAAAGCCATCGTTCCTTTCAGCTCTGGACTTACTCTGGTTGCCCTTCGGTTGGATTTGTTTTGAGTGATTCCACGTCCGGTTCTTGAAAGTCAGAATTTGGTTGTGACCTGGAATGATTCGTAATTCATTTTCAGCTTTAAAACTCCTCCTTAGCCTGTATTCTCTCTAGACTTCAAAATGCCCTGTAGATAAATATCGGAACTAACAAGCAAAAGTTAAATAGACAAAGAGTCTAATTTGGTGGGTTTAACTATGTTTATGATTCATACAATTATGGTCCATCAAACTCTTTGCACAACAGTTCAGCTGACAGTTCAAGGCACAGTTGCGACAGACCTTGAACTCGTATCCCAACAGTTCAGCAAACAGAAAAAAGCAGTAGAACTCACAGACTGATAACCCAGTTCGGCTCCGCCTACTCTGGGGGGTTTCCCACACCTGAAAAAGGGACTGCAAATCTTTATTACGAGTATAGGGCTTACACAGGGACTTACACTTACACCTTGTAATTGCCTAACCTCAATACTCCGTGATAAGACGTATTTATACGACTCATTAAGTCAACAGAACCCACCATTTACGACATTTGATCATGAGAACGTTTACTTGTTAATATCGTTTTGGATTTCAGGGCCTTTTGGAGCTTAAAGAAGAATCGGGCTTAAAAGATGGCATTTAAGGCCAAAATCACCACAAGACATTATTGGCCCACACGTGAAGCCCAAGCCAAACCTAGCCCACTTGCAAAATCTTGATGATTCTAGAAGCATCTCATTATTCGCTCATGCCAATCCGTTTTGACTACATCCAAAGCAAGAGTGCCTTGATGATTCTAGAAGCATCTCAACATTTGCAATGGCCAAACCACTTATGCCACTCCAACTTGGTGCCCAAGACAAGAGAAACCCTAGCTCATTTCCTATAAATAGAACCCCTTTGCCTTGTGTAATCTATTCGAAAATGTAGACAAAAATCACTCATTTGTATCCTTGTTGGTTTGGCATTGGAAAGTAACAAAGCTCTCAACTTCTCCCTACTCTTCCTTCTTACATTACGCATTTTACTCTTTGTTCTATGCATTCTAGGTTGAGCCTATATTCCGATTGTGATTCCTTAGCTCTTGTGTTCTTACAATGAACATGAGTGGCTAAATCCTTCACAATTCGGTTTGGGGTTCCCTAATGTTGTAGCAAGGCTTTGAGACCTTGATCTTAATGCTTCTTTGTACCCATTCGCTAGTTGTGCCAATAGTTTGGGGAATAAGTACCTAGGCTAAACTAAAGCTTGGAATGGCAAGGTTTAGCCGTGTGGTCTCTTCACCAATATTGTGTTTATTTTCATTGGAATGTGAAACAAGCTTTTGCACCTAATCTAGTACACCTTGGAAGAGGGTATTAGTCTTATGTACACTAGTGTTCTATTCTTGGAATGGAATAGAGCATGGAGTAAGTGCTTGGAATGGCCTTACTTGGGTGATCTCTTGGAATGGAGTAACCACGCTTATGGGCGCAAGGATAGATCATTAGAGGTCAATGATGAGTTGAGCTATAACAAAAGGCCCCTAGACCGAATATCATTCTCTTGATCACAATCCATTGCATTTGCTTTTAGTTCTTACTTTCACGTTCAAAACCATTTTCCAAAACCCCCAAAACTTGTACTTACTTTCTTTTACTGTTTTTCCTAGAACAACAAGTAGCCATTACAACTCCTCTGGGTTCGACCCCAACTTGACGCTTTACTTATTCATAGTAAGCTAAGGGTAGTGGACTTATAAATTTAGATTTGATTTGGCACACGACGACTGTGTCATATCACTCCGTCTCTCAGATTTGCAACCGAGGTTCACCGCAATTCCCCTCGATCCCCTTCGTTCAGTCCTTCTGTCCGAACGTTCTCGATCTTCTCCTCGAAGCTCGGATGCTTTCTCTCGAAAGCTTGATCACCTTTTGTTTTGTGCTGCAGTTGAATCGCTTCAGGCAGTCTGGGTTGCACTTGAGCAGACTGCACTTGCACCGATGTATTATCAATTAGAAAAATACAAACGGCCGTCGCTTTCTTCCTTCCCAATCGATAGTGTATACTCGTGTATGTTTGATCTTGAAAGCGATGGAGAATAAGGGCGCCCTAGCATTGTATTTATATGCTTGGACGAAACCCTAATTCGCACAAGATAATCCCATCAAATATTTAGGAAATATTCCAAGATATTTGATGTATATCTTTTGAATCAGTTGGAAGAATATACAAAGTCGTCTTCTTGCCCAAGAGAGCTTTGCCGCCTTCAATGTAGATATTCATTCGAATATCTCATGCTCGATTAAGTCGCTGGCCGACTTCAACTTGACGAAATCTTCGCTGTCCAATATCCTTCCGGAAGATATCCTTGCGTCAGTTCTACGCTGTACATGAGTACCAGGATATGTTCGAACTCCCCCTGAACACCTGCTCGAACTGTCTAAGCTAGGTTTTTCCAAATACATGCCACTTAAGGGAACATCAATCTCCCCCTTGGCATTTTGGCAAAACCAGATCTACTAGATAACTAGGTCAATCTAACTATCTAGACAATAGATAACTTTGAGGGAAACAAGAATTGTCTCCTCCAAAATACTCCCCCTTTTTTCCACAAACTGGCAAGGGGTGCGATCCGAGTTCGAACAGTCAATTAAAATGTGCCAGAACAAGCACTAAGTACGAGAGTTTTAAACAAATAGTTCAAGGAGATAGTTTTTTTAGACGACCTTTATTCAGACGACCCGTCATCCGTGGCATCCTCAGAATCAGCATCATCAGATTCATCCTCACTTGGGTAGCTGAGGGAACGAGCGAGCTTGTTGATGCGCTTGCGTTGCTCCTTGTCCACATCGATGATGACATTCATGTCATTGAGTAGTTGGCTCCTCTCATCTCGGCCCATCCTGGCTCCCCCTCGACTTGTCTCCGCAACGCCCTTTCCTTTCTAGTTCCCCTCCTTGAGATCGTTTACGTGACGCCCTTTAAACAACTTGTGGTCAACGACGAACTTGCTGGGTGCCTTTGTGAGATCGTCAGGCGAGGCCTTCAAATCTGGAGCTTGATGGATGATCAGCTCATAAATCAGAGACGGGAAGCAGATCTGGTGCTCATAAATCGGAAATTGCAATTTTCCGATCTCTAGTTGCATATATCTGAGCTAGGTATTTTCTGGGAGAGTCACGAGCCCGCTTAGTCTTCTTTCTGCGACCAGCCTTTGGAGGTACGTATCCAGTGGCAAAGATCTTTTCCCTCCATGTTCCTGAGCCTCCCGCCACCTTGCTGGGTTCCTCTTCTTCCATAATCTTGACAGAATCCTTTTCAGTAACCGCACGACCGGCTTTGTCAACCGCAACAGCCCTACCACTCTCAAGATTTCTACCATCATCACCACCAAGCACCGCCCTACTGTTTTCAACACCAACAGCCATATTGGCTTCATCACCGTCAACCGACTCAACATTCTTCTCAACCCCCACAATCTTTTTAATAATAGGAATATTTGCAGAAACTGAAGGAACAGTTGGAAATACCTCAGATTGGGGACGGACTTCTTGAGATATACCAGCATATAATGAGACAGACGAGTCAATCGCGATTGACTGAGGGATTTCAGCGGTGACTCCTTTGGCGGATTTCTTTGCTTCGGCCAAAGATTCGGTGGCGGATCGTAAAGGCGACGCCTTTTTCACCGTTGGAGCTTTCGATTTCTGAATTTTGGATTTCGCCGCCAGAGCTTTTGAGGACTGCATGCCTTCCCTCTTCTTTTCAGCGGATTTGATGCCAGACTTCGCTGACTTCCTTGTGTTCACCATCGCCGTTGAGTGTATGAGCGGTTGAGAGAGAAGTCACTGGATGCCGTTCTAGGGTTTGAGCGAGAGAGGGAGAGTAGACTGCGAACTGATGTGTTTCAAACAAAATTAATACTTCAGCCTTTTCAACTTCCCAAATTGGTCAACTCTCGTTTCAAATAACGGCAGGAAAATCTTCGAGAATATTCAAAAAAAAAATTGGTCTTCACGCGCTATGCCTTCTGTTCCAGCTCTCTTCATTAGGTGGTCAGTATAGCTGTTCAGCTGGAGATTCAACTATGACTGACCACCGTTGGATGCTTTCAGTGGTTGACACCACATAGACCCACTGAGGGTCTGGGTGTTCCACTCCGTATCCTGCCATGGGGGTTGACCACGATCTTGGTATGCCTCAGAGTTATCATCTTCTGGTGCCCTCCATATTAATATTTTCTTGTTCGGCTCCAGGCATATTTCTGCGAGCATTGTACGAACTCCTTCTGTAACTGTGACAGCTTCTGATTCAACAGTTTCCCGGGACAATTGTCTACATGGATTTGTGCGCATCTCCAATCAGATCTTCTGTCCACTCCCTCTCGCAGAAATCGATGTTTGACGTTTTCACAAGCTAGAGTAACCAGTTGCTGGCCATGGTTCTCGACGTCCATTGATCCCATTAGACCCATCCCAATGGTGTAGCAGTTGTTGGCATCCCTTTTTCCTTTCATCAGTGTATCACCATTCTTGTCTAGGACAAGACATGAGTAGCTGGAGAATGACACATAATGTGCATCATCGCACAGTTGACTGATGCTGATGAGATTCCTTGTCAGAACTTTGACAAGGAGGGTGTTCTTGAGTGCAGGTAGATCCGGAACCATCAATGTCCCACAGCCGATCACCTGACCCTTTCCACCATCCCCGAAGGTGACAAACCACATCTGCTCAACAGGTCTAATATGGGTAAGATATTGAGAGTTACCTGTCATGTGGGCGGAGCATCCGCTGTCGAAGATCCAACTGTCTTGTATTGTATAGGTTGAGGAGCAACAGGCCACCATGCAAATGGTTTAGTCTGCCTTTTGAACCCAGACTTGTTTCTGTCGCGGTATGGTCCATTGTTGGAAAGCACGTCGTTCAGCAAGAAACAGGTGACACTTCAGTTTGATGTGTCCCATCTGGTTGCAGTACCAGCAAGTGCACCGATCTATCCTTTGTGTCACTGGCGAATAGTCACGGTTTCGGACGGGTGATCTACGAGTCTTTCCACCACCGAGTGTTCCATGCGTCTCATTGTGATCAGCTCGGTTCTTCCCTTTGGACTGATTTTGGGACAACTCTACTTTCTGTCTGGGGTGCTGTCTCACCTTCTATTCTGGCAGGTGTTCAGACACTGGTCTTGCTTTAACACACGTACTCCCTTTAGAGGTACCTTCTTTTGTAAACCCCAGGCCTCGATGTCCAGACTCAAACCTCTGAGATCTGAGAATATCATTTAAATCGTTAGTGCTAGAGTTTAGCATCCTTACCGACTGTTTGAGGTGATTGAGCTCCTTCTTGGTGTCTGAGTGATCCATCTTTTCAGATTCTAGCTGAAGTTCCAGCTGTTCTACTCTCCTCAGTTGGAACACCTCTGTACGCTTCAGATCTGTGATGGTTTTTCTTAGTCCCGTCATGCCTACAAGATGAGTGTCTCGGTCCTTCTCCATTTCGACTTTCAGTGAGGAGACAGTCCCCAAGAGTTATGTTCTTTGAGCAAGAAGACCCAATCTTTCCTATTTCATCTCAGCCAGTAGAGAATTCAGTGAGACAATTGTACCTTCCAGTTCTACCTTCAGTGTAAGCAGTATCTCGACCTCCTGCCAGACCTTGTCCTTTTCCATAGTGACGCTGGCAACTGTGTCATTTAGCTTCTTGTTGATCTTGATCAGAAGCAACCACTTCTCGTACAGATCTGTATATGTCTGAGCCAGAGAATCCTGCGTGAGTTCTTCATTGTCACTGTCAGAGAGGTCTTCACTTGGGAGTTCCAACTGCGATGGAACTGTTTCACTAGTGTTGCTGCACTCACCCAGAGTAGTGACAAAGGCCTCAAAGTTGGTGGTTTCACCTCCTTCTTTTTCTTCGTCTGACTCACTGTCGCTGAAGCTAGCGACCATTGCCTTCTTTTTCATGAGAGTGTTTGCACATTGTGAGGCAATATGACCGAAACCCTGGCATTCATGGCACTGAATCTCTTCTTTCCCTTTGTCAGACGAGTCTTGCCTCGAATCACTGGACCTTGTCCTGCCGGATTTCCAGTTTTGGTAACCGGTTGAAGAAGACTGACCTTGTTCTGGACCATGTCTGTTGATTTTCCGCACCATTCTTCCAAAGTTTTGTGCCATCATAGCCAGTTGCTCAGTGGTGCAGCCAGCGTCCAGTTTGTCTTCCGTCATGTCTGCTTTGAGGGCGATTCCCTTCACTTCTCCGGTTTGGAAGTCATGATTGATCTCGTAAGTTCTGAGAGAACCCATTAGCTCGTCCAGCTTCAGTTTGGTGATGTCATGCATTTCCTCAATGGCCGTGACTTTCATGGCAAATCTCGGAGGGAGTGATCTCAGGACCTTAATGGCCAATCTTTCTTCATCGATGGGTTTCCCTAGTGCAGACGCCTCGTTGGACAGTTCCAGAACTCTGGTGTTGTACTCAGTGATGGTTTCACTCTCCTTCATCTTCATCTCTTCGAACCTGGTTGTGACAGCCTGCATGCGAGAGTTGCGAACTTTGTCTGTACCTTCAAAGGCTGTTTGGAGGATGTCCCATGCTTCCTTGGCCACTTCACAGTTAATGATTAGCTTCATGACGTTTTCATCTACGGCTGAGAAAATTGCGTTCATAGCCTTTGAGTTTCCCATGGAAGCTTTGTCCTCCTCTTCTGTCCACAGTGCTTCTGGTTTTGCGATCGGTTCTCCAGTGAGATTGTTCATCATGGGTTCCGTCCACCCTTTCAGAACAGCCTTCCATGCTTTTTCATCTAGAGATTTTAGAAAGGATCTCATCACGGGCTTCCAGGTGGCATAGTTCGATCCTTCGAGTAGCGGGGGTCTGGTGATGCTTTTTCCTTCCTTCAGAGTCATCTTGAACAGTTCAGGATCCACTCAGTGTGTCGAGTGTCTGCTCTGATACCAATTGAAATTATATCCCTTGTTCAAGCTTGTGTCCAAGATACTGTTGCGACAGACCTTGAACTCTTTGCACAACAGTTCAGCTGGCGGTTCAAGGCACATTTGCGACTGACCTTGAACTCGTATCTCAACAGTTCAGTAAACAGACAAAAGCAGTAGAACTCACAGACTGATAACCCAGTTCGGCTCCGCCTACTCTGGGGGGTTTCCCACACCCGAAAAAGGGACAGCAAATCTTTTTACGAGTATAGGGCTTACACAGGGACTTACACTTACACCTTGTAATTGCCTAACCTCAATACTCCGTCTCTCAGATTTGCAACCGAGGTTCACCGCAATTCCCCTCGATCCCCTTCGTTCAGTCCTTCTGTCCGAACGTTCTCAATCTTCTCCTCGAAGCTCGGATGATTTCTCTTGAAAGCTTGATCACCTTTTGTTTTGTGACGCAGTTGAATCGCTTCAAGCAGTCTGGGTTGCACTTGAGCAGACTGCACTTGCACCGATGTATTTTCAATTAGAAAAATACAAGCGGCCGTCGCTTTCTTCCTTCCCAATCCATAGTGTATACTCGTGTATGTTTGATCTTGAAAGCGATGGATAATAAGGGCTCCCTAGCATTGTATTTATATGCTTGGACGAAACCCTAATTCGCACAAGATAATCCCATCAAATATTTAGGAAATATTCCTAGATATTTGATTTATATCTTTTGAATCGGTTGGAAGAATATACGAAGTCGTCTTCTTGCCCAAGAGAGCTTTGCCGCCTTCAATGTAGATATTCATTCGACTATCTCATGCTCGATTAAGTCGCTGGCCGACTTCAACTTGACGAAATCTTCGCTGTCCAATATCCTTCCGGAAGATATCCTTGCGTCAGTTCTATGCTGTACATGAGTACCAGGATATGTTCGAACTCCTCCTGAACACCTGCTCCAACTGTCTAAGCTAGGTTTTGCCAAATACATGCCACTTAAGGGAACATCAGGGCCGGGCTTGGACTCATATCTAAACCCTATCGGACTTAAAAGCTTGCCCGTCACAAATTTGACCCTAAATTTATTATTTCAATTTTATCTTTTGATTCATTCAATTAAAAAAGATAGTAAAGTCTCCCGTCTACGACTCTTCGCTATCTCCCTTAGTC
Organism: Rhodiola kirilowii; assembly: GCA_033675215.1. Taxonomy (NCBI): domain Eukaryota; kingdom Viridiplantae; phylum Streptophyta; class Magnoliopsida; order Saxifragales; family Crassulaceae; genus Rhodiola; species Rhodiola kirilowii. Next base: position 44,727,211 of record CM066201.1, read on the forward strand.
CTTTGCGATCAACCTTGCGACCTCTTGACCTTGCGATTGCGAGCTCTTTACCTGCTGCTTTCATAGGTCACCTTGTCCGCCAATTCCAACTCATAGTCACAGGTTATCACTTGTTGATATTTATTATGAATCTATATTAATTTATGTTTATTTGTAGGTTTGGCAAGCAGTAAGCTTTTAAGATTATACCAAATCTCAGTTGATCTAATACCCTTTTTATGTTTTATTTGGATCCTGTATTATATTATGTAGATTTTAGCTAGAAACTTTGCGGCTGTAATGCTAATGATTCAGATCTTAGGGTTCAATTCAAGATGTTTTAGTGTTACCTTGTTTTATGCCCTGCTATGCTACATCCGGCTAATGTAATTTAATTTTGTAATTCACATTATACCAAATCACAGCAAGGTTTTGCCAAAAATGCCAAGGGGGAGATTGTTAATTTCTGAGTGGCATTGGTTGGCAAAACGACTTCAGGGTGTTTGACGGAGGGCCACCGCACTGTCGTTAAGGTGCAGTGTCCTCTGTACAAATAAATTTATAATATCCGCTACTTGTGACTACACTACTGGGTAGTAAGTGGTAAGTAGGGGTCGAACCCAAGGGAATTAGGGGAATAGGCTATTCTTTTGAGTGATTGAACTGGGGGAGCGTGTTTTATGGTTGATTGAGATTTTAGCGCTCTAATTAACTACGTGATTTTTTGGGGGTTTTTGGTTTTGATTGCGGAAAAGTAAATACAGAAATTAAATGCTGTAAATACAAAGAAGACTTACAGTGGGTGATGCGTGATTGTAATTCCTCCGGTAGATCAGCAGTTGGTGATTGCGGTTTAACAGTAAAGAAAAGCATTCGGTTTCAGGTACTCTTGTATTATAACATGTAGATAATAAACTGTTAGTAACTTTTCTAAGTATTCAAAGATGAATCGAGGCCCTTTCGTAGCGCAAGACTTGCAACATCGTTTAAAGCAACCCTTGTTCTATTTCAGACTAATTCCTCTTTTCGAAGTATCTTAGCCTTTTGTGCATCCACTTGATCTCACAGTTACGATTGACCAAGTGGTGTTTTAGATGAGTCGAACTTCTCAGATAAGCTTTGCCCTTTCGTAGCATCCACTTACCCGAGTATGTTCACGAATCCCCACGGAAGAGTTTTGCCCTTTCGTAGCATCCACTCAACCTTGGAAATTCTGACTATAAATGGCACATAGAACAAGTTTTGAATACAAAGAAACGAAACTAAAAGATATTACAACATTATATAATACAAGAAAATACCTTCCACCGAATAAAGAGTTTAGCTACGAATATCCATAGAGATGGATACCATAGCTAAATACTCGGGGGTTTTTGAAAACAGTAAGAGGGAAAGGGGTGGAATACTCAAGAACCAACAGGAGTATTCCTAATTCCTACTGAATACTCAAGAACCAACAGGAGTATTCTCTACAGTATTATAATACTCGAGAACCGACAAGAGTATTATAATTTCCAGTATAATACTCAAGAACAAACAGGAGTATTATTTCAAAACCGAACCAAACTTACAAGTAACAAAATGTAGAGAGAGAAGTGATTACAATTTTTGGCATGATTTATGAGGAGGAGGAGCACCTCCTTTTATAGGAAAAATGGGTGGAGATGGGTGGTGGAGATTGGTTTGATCCAAGGGAGGAGGAGGAGCCAAGGAGGAGCCACCAAGTGGCGGAGGAGGAGTGGTGGAGGGCAGCCGCCGGTAGCCGGTTGTGGTGGAGGAGGAGAGGTTGGCTTTGCCACCTCCAAGGCAAGTCAACCGGTCACATGGAGGAGGAGGGTGGAGGAGCCGCCGGTGGTGGGTGGTGGTTTTGGGGTGGTTTTCCTCTTTGGCCACCTCTTCTTCAAGTCACAAGTCATCTTGCCCATATGTGAGTTTTGTACAGTTTTGTGCAGTCTTTTCACAAAACTGTCAGTGTGTTCCTTCCCCGGGCTGTCTTGATTCCTCTCCTGATTCTTCTGATTAATTTGTTATGGTCAATTTCACGTCAGGATCCTTGATATTTCTTCAGTCGGCATATGATCTTGACCTTGGATTGACTCTTGTTATCTTTTCAGCATAAAATCCTCTCCTTAGCGTGTTTTCACTTCAGTCTCTAAAATGCCCTGTGGAAATATATCGGGACTAACAGATGGATGTTAGATAGACAAACAGTCTAACTTGGGGGGCTTTACTGTGTTTTTGATTCGTATAATTGTGGTCCATCAGAATACCCCCCACTTTTAGTTGTTCGTCCCGAACAATGCTATTAAAGGGCGTAAGTTCTAGGTTCGGATTTGGCATATGAAAATTAGACTGTGGTACTCGATCTATCCTAATTCATGCATTGCTTACTTATTACCAAATTAAACTGCGTAAATAAATAGAAGAAACTTAGTACTTGTACCTCCGTGCTGAGATGCAAATTATATTGGATGCTTCGGGAGATAGCCCTTTTCAGGTTCCTGGGTTGCAGCCTCGGGATCGTTTCGTACTATATGGTCTTCTGGTAGCTTTCTCATGCACGTGATTCGGTTCGGGTTTTGGTGAGTTGAATCTTCTTGATTTTTTCTTTTGGCGAGGGACTGCTTTTTTGTTGTAGTGAATCGGCCTTTGGCCTTTGATTTGACTTTGTCGAGTGCTTCACTTTTGCTCGGTTAAAATCTTCACAATTTTGGGCCCTTGGCCTCTTTTGATTTTCTTCTTTGAGTTTTTCGCTTCTTTGTGACTTGCTAGTCCATTTTGTCAGCCTTCTTGGGAGGTCCAATCATCGCCCGCAAGCTTATGGATATACCTCCCCTCTCCTCTCGTCTTCGTCGTTTTGCGCGGGTCAAGATGAGGGTCGCATATCTATTTTCTCGGCTATTTTGACTAGAGAGAGGACGGTCTGATTCCCGTCCTCGCCTTTGCATAGATGCTTCTTGGCGGAGTTTGACTCAATTATTCACTGAAAACCCGAAGTGCAGCCTCCACTGACTTCGAAAACCATATAGTTTGATCTGATCCTTTGATTGCTTCCCAAGTCCTTCTAGGGCAGTTTATGTCAACTCCACATCCCTAGTTATCTCAGTACAAAGGACAAATGGAAAGTTACATTCTAAGTTTTTAAACAGTTTGAATTTTCACAAGGTAAATGCATGAATTCTGATTTATCTTTTTCACATTCTTAAGTTCATATGTTCAAAAAGATACTAAAAAAAGAAAAACAGCAAGCATGTTATTTATGTACACAGGCGGTTTTCACCCCCCACTTTTGAACGAAGGCGTGCCTTAGTTCAAAAGTCATGCAAGCTTAAAACTAAGTACTGAAAGTAAGTGCGGAAAGTAAGATAGTGTCGGGTTACCTCCCGACCAGTGCACTTGTTTTACGTCGTTGGCTCGACGATACCTCGTTGTGGATTACTGGTTTGGGTCCCATGGGTGGCTGAGGTCAAACAATTTGATTCCACCGACCTTGATTCTTGCGGTGAGTCTTCCTGATTTTTTAGCAGATGACGGGTTTGGGTCCAGTTCTGATGGTATCTCCTTCCAACGTCTCTGAGAAGGCGAGGGACCCTTTATCATAGCTGCTGGTTCAATGAGCCGTGCTCTCTTGCTTTTCCTTCCAGGTTTCCATTCTTTGGGCCCATGTCTTTGCCGCTTCTTCATGTATGGCCGGTTGGCATCTTTGCAGTTTTGGAAATTCAGTCTTTTGCCAAGCGACCTCAAGCATGCTTCCGTTCTAAACCTCTTATTTGTGGCAAAGATGATTGGCCCTCCTTGGTCCTTACTCCTTTCAGGAGGATCTTCTTGGCTTGTGACGAGTGGGAGCTCCATTGATGGCTTTTCTTGCCCTTGATTTGCCTCCAATTCGCCTTGCACCTCAGCGTTAATTACTTCATTTTCAGGGGTTATGATCCGTATACAAACCGAGGGGAAAAGTTGGGGAACTTCCACCATAAGGGCCAGGTCTTTCTTGGACAGTTCTTCAGTGAGGGCCGGGCCTAATTTGGCCGATTCTTCTTCGGTTATTTGTGAGTCCTCATCCTCGGTTGGCTCCGTGGCATCCAATATTGGCTCCTTTAGAGCCGCCTCCACGTCCATTACTGCCCCTGTACTGGTGTCTTCTTCCAGGTTTGTTGCGGGCAAGCTCGCAATGGGTGTGGTTTTGGGCTCGTTTTGCACTGAGTCTACTTCCATCGTCGGTGCCTTATCTTCAGTTTGGTGCCACTGACCCTGTTTTGTGTTCTTTGCCAAATCATTTATGAGGCGCCAGGCTTCACCTATGGTTAACTTCCTGAGTGACACCCCGTTACATCATTAAATCTTTTCCGCTCAAGTGGCATCATTCCACCGAGAAATATTTGAAGAAGATTGAGTCTGGTGAATCCATGGTGCGGGTAGCTCTCTATCATGGAGTCAAAGCACGCTAAGTACTCATCCAAAGTTTCGTCCCGCGATTGCTTAGTGTCGATGATCTCTTCGCGGAGTAGCGAAACATATGCCTCATTGTTCCAAGGCTCGTGATCGTAGTAGGAAGGCATGGCGAAATTTTAAAAGAACAACTATCCATTAACTAGTTCCCCGGCAACGGCGCCAATTTGACGGAGGGCCACCGCACTGTCGTTAAGGTGCAGTGTCCTCTGTACAAATAAATTTATAATATCCGCTACTTGTGACTACACTACTGGGTAGTAAGTGGTAAGTAGGTGTCGAACCCAAGGGAATTAGGGGAATAGGCTATTCTTTTAGGGTGATTGAACTGGGGGGAGCGTGTTTTATGGTTGATTGAGATTTTAGCGCTCTAATTAACTACGTGATTTTTTGGGGGTTTTTGGTTTTGATTGCGGAAAAGTAAATACAGAAATTAAATGCTGTAAATACAAAGAAGACTTACAGTTGGTGATGCGTGATTGTAATTCCTCCGGTAGATCAGCAGTTGGTGATTGCGGTTTAATAGTAAAGAAAATCATTCGGTTTCAGGTACTCTTGTATTATAACATGTAGATAATAAACTGTTAGTAACTTTTCTAAGTATTCAAAGATGAATCGAGGCCCTTTCGTAGCGCAAGACTTGCAACATCGTTTAAAGCAACCCTTGTTCTATTTCAGACTAATTCCTCTTTTCGAAGTATCTTATCCTTTTGTGCATCCACTTGATCTCACAGTTACGATTGACCAAGTGGTGTTTTAGATGAGTCGAACTTCTCAGATAAGCTTTGCCCTTTCGTAGCATCCACTTACCCGAGTATGTTCACGAATCCCCACGGAAGAGTTTTGCCCTTTCGTAGCATCCACTCAACCTTGGAAATTCTGACTATAAATGGCACATAGAACAAGTTTTGAATACAAAGAAACGAAACTAAAAGATATTACAACATTATATAATACAAGAAAATACCTTCCACCGAATAAAGAGTTTAGCTACGAATATCCATAGAGATGGATACCATAGCTAAATACTCGGGGGTTTTTGAAAACAGTAAGAGGGAAAGGGGTGGAATACTCAAGAACCAACAGGAGTATTCCTAATTCCTACTGAATACTCAAGAACCAACAGCAGTATTCTCTACAGTATTATAATACTCGAGAACCGACAAGAGTATTATAATTTCCAGTATAATACTCAAGAACAAACAGGAGTATTATTTCAAAACCGAACCAAACTTACAAGTAACAAAATGTAGAGAGAGAAGTGATTACAATTTTTGGCATGATTTATGAGGAGGAGGAGCACCTCCTTTTATAGGAAAAATGGGTGGAGATGGGTGGTGGAGATTGGTTTGATCCAAGGGAGGAGGAGGAGCCAAGGAGGAGCCACCAAGTGGCGGAGGAGGAGTGGTGGAGGGCAGCCGCCGGTAGCCGGTTGTGGTGGAGGAGGAGAGGTTGGCTTTGCCACCTCCAAGGCAAGTCAACCGGTCACATGGAGGAGGAGGGTGGAGGAGCCGCCGGTGGTGGGTGGTGGTTTTGGGGTGGTTTTCCTCTTTGGCCACCTCTTCTTCAAGTCACAAGTCATCTTGCCCATATGTGAGTTTTGTACAGTTTTGTGCAGTCTTTTCACAAAACTGTCAGTGTGTTCCTTCCCCGGGCTGTCTTGATTCCTCTCCTGATTCTTCTGATTAATTTGTTATGGTCAATTTCACGTCAGGATCCTTGATATTTCTTCAGTCGGCATATGATCTTGACCTTGGATTGACTCTTGTTATCTTTTCAGCATAAAATCCTCTCCTTAGCGTGTTTTCACTTCAGTCTCTAAAATGCCCTGTGGAAATATATCGGGACTAACAGATGGATGTTAGATAGACAAACAGTCTAACTTGGGGGGTTTTACTGTGTTTTTGATTCGTATAATTGTGGTCCATCAGTGTTCAAGCAAGAAGTCAAGAAGCTGTTCAAATGAAGATTGGAACTTAGACGCTGCACAGAACTTACTGCTTGAAGTTTCCTAGTGTCGGATTTGCTAAATATCGAGATCCCAATATTTGAAATGGCTAACAAGGAGATCAAAGAGAAGATACAGGAAATCATGATCAAATATCTAGCAATATTATCGAGAGCAGAGAAGATATACGTGGAATATTATCAAGATTTGAAGAAGCTAAATTTGGGAGAAAAGATAAGAAAGATACCTGAATAAATTCACAATGTATTCAAAGATATCTTGATGGTTAAGATTTCCTTAACCGAATAAGAAACCAGCCGAGTATAATAAATACAAGGCTAGGGTTTCTTATTTCGTATTTGTTTTTGGAGAAGTTTTATCATGACACATAATAAAGCCGACGAGGAGGAGGAGGTTGACGGCAGACTAGTTTTTCACACTAAAAAACTAACGGCGCTGAGACAGACTGTTTAGTGTGTTGCTCAGTGTTGTCCGTGGAACTATCGCTGCACACACACTACTGCCATCATCACGCATTCGGGAGAAAGTGTCAGAATTTCGGGAGAGGTTCTAGCAAAGGTCGGGAGGGAGTCTCGGGTCGAACCGCAAGGGATCGGGGGGGAGCCTAGATCGCAAATCAAGGAGAGGAAGTGTTAGAGGCTAGGCTATTACAAACGGGAGTTGTGTAAGAGTAAGTCCACTTGTAGTTCTAAATTCTTAACAAAGATTTTCTACCCTTTTAGGCTTGGGAAGCCCCCCAGAGTAGGCTGATTGCCGAACTGGGAAGTACATCGTGTGTGCCAGTATTTCTTTACTTTCAGATACTTGCTGCTAAGGTGTTCTACACTCCATTAGAACACGTATTGGATCTGGTCTTGAACAGACAACCAAATTTCAAGTTGGTTTCTCGACTTATTAAAATACTCCACGCTTACGGTTTGATCGTCTGACAAACTATTCTTTTCAGCCTCTAAATAGTATCAATTAAGAGACGATCGAATGTAGTCAAAACATTAATAATACCGGTAAAGTACTGGGTCGAACCTAAAGGAGCAAGCCAAGCACATGCACTATATGCGATTGTGTTTCCATTCGGCTATTCTAATAAAAAATGTATAAGGGTGTGTGTATCTAAATTCTAAATGGCAAGTGATTAGAGATAGAAGATAGATAAAAGGAGTTTCGAGGAGTTACTCCCTTCCTTGGCATTTCTCAAAGATCACATACACAATATTCAAGCATTTCATGGTGTCAAATAGTTTTGAACCTAGTTTAGACTAAGGTAGACCAACTTTCGTGTGAATATATTCTTAGCCAAACCATCCTAACTAGAATCCTCACTCCATCGAGATTGTTGGTTCACTCTATTGCCTTTATCATCCTTGAAAGATCTCCCAAGGTAATAAATGCAATAGGCATAAAGTACTAGTTCACTTCAATCCCATATAAATGATCATATTCACTACATTTTAACCTTCCCTAAGGTCCATCGATACTTAGGTCGAGTTTTAAGATCAACATGTTACTTAGGCATTTCATCAAACACTTAGTTACATGTCATATATGAAAAGCTTAGTGAACATGAGTTTAACACCATTCGATGGGATTAATTGATGATTTGCTTAGTGACCAAATCCAATGAATAAAACATTTAACCCTAGTCAAGCATCCATATCCTAGGGTTCACCATCGTGATTAACATATGGATCATTTTCTCCATCCTAGAACTATTCCCTAGCTCTTTCAAGTCATAGATTCAAGTTTTAGTCTAAGTTGTCACCTAGGCATTTTGTCAAACACCTTGAAACATAGCATTTCATAACACAAGAGAAAATGAAATCAACAATGATCCATATGAATATCAATGTATATTTGTGATCATAGAGTACCAAGGAAGGTTGTAAGACCCTCAAAACACAAGAACTACTCACACATCATCATGATACAAGTTTTCAATACAAAACAAAAAGAGGGAGAAAAGATGACTAGAGAAAACCCAAATTGGAGATGTTGAGCAGGCTATAGGTTCCTTCCTTGGTCTTCTATCTTCTCCCCCAAGCAATTCTTTGATGATGGTTAGCCTTCCTTAGCCTTCTTCTCACACTTTTTCTCTCTAAAAACCACCTCTGCCATCCTCTTTGGGTCAAAACCCTCTTCTTCTATTTATAGCCTCGGATGAAAAACCCTAGAGTAGCAGGTCTAGCCGGTCGGCTGGTGGCTAAAAATCCAGACAACTTCTGTTGTGATAGTCCAACTGACCGGTAGGATTGGCCAACCGACCGACTCAAAGTGAGCTGTTGCATTGCTTGTAATCCCCTGTCTTCAATCGACCGATTGGCTAGGTCAGTCGACCGGTTCATTATGTGCGAGGGCAAGCCTTGGATAGCTCTCCTCTAGCCGACTAGTTGGATGCTCAGCCGACCGACTCAAAGTGAGCGGTTGTGAGCATCCTTGAGTCCTTCAGCCAGCCGGTCGGCTAGTGAGTCCAACCGATCGACTCAAAGTGGGCGATTGCTCTGAAGTCTAACTCTTTCATCCAGCCGGCCGGACGGTTCAGGGTGATTTCCGAACCGGTCGGCTGGGAGTCATTTTGCCCACTTTTTGCTCTAAAACTTCGGTTTTTTGAAGTGATTTTGATATTGAGGTCTTGAATTCCATAAGGTACCAATTTGTACCTGAAATGTGAAAGACAAGGGTCAAATGACATCAAATAAAGTCGGAAACGACTCAAAGCTATAGTGAAAATGGCTATTAATGTGGCCAAAATTTGACTCATCATCGTCCCAAGCAAACAATCAGATCTAGCTAAGATGGAATAAGTTGTTTAATAAAAATTAATTATAACTCCTTTTTGTAGGTGTTACGGGTGCATTAAGTGCATGCACTAAGCCTGTAAACACCTAGGCTACCCTAGTAGACGAGTTACAGTCTCTTGAGAGTTTTCGGGAAAGGGAATACTCACAAATCCCTCATGTGATTAACCCTGGTGAATGAGCGTATAATGATCAACCTACGTTCATTCAAACTAAACGTAGTATACCCCTTGCTAGAGCTCCGATCAGATTTAAGGCCGGTTGAATCAATGCATTTTGTTAAGGTCAGTGCAAAAACCATCAAGAGTCTAACCCAAGTGTCTACTCTTTCTTGTTTTACGACAGTTGTGCAAGGTTTTCAGGCCACCATGGATGTACTAGCCAAGTACCTGTACTAGCAAAAGAGGCTAGTCCGCGGGCTAACGACCTAACTCATTCCCAAGTCTCAGATCGTGTTCATCGTGAGCCGTAAGGGAAGAGGAGTTTGGCACAGACACGGTGACTTAAACAGTTAATGCAACAAAGCAGTGGTTATTCTAGAGGCTCCTCCAGTCCTAACTCTTTTGTTCCTAGTGCCCGACTCACTCACACATATAAGGGAAGATGGGAAAGCACGTTGTCAAGTACTAAATGTGTATTTTACTTGGCCTTTGGCCTTGCAAATACTTTCAAAGGTGAACTTTTCTTCCTAACCCTTGGCACTATTTAAAGAACAACTTCTTTTCAAAGTGAACTTTTCGGCTAGGGCTAACTTTTGCACCCTCTTTGACCATGTAAATTTTTAAATGGGGCCTATTTTCGCCCTCTTTTCAACTCCACACTTAAACTTGACAACGAGCGTAAGGTATTTGAGGGAGTGAGAGTGAAGCAAGAGCACAACGATGCAGAGAAGAGTATCAAGAGTTACCACAAACGATTGCAAGGCATTTATTTAATGCATAGATGTTTACTTAGATCATTGCTTAATATCCACAATGGAAAACTTAGATAAGTGGGTTGACCAAAGGTAGTTAGAGCCCTAATTTTAAAGGAATGTGTGACTACTCAGGCCTGGATCAACTCTAAGTTCTCTAGTCTAGATGTATAGCAGAGCTCATATGGGATTTTTCAAAGCTAAGAATGAAATTACGAGCTCAAAAAGTTACTCCAACGTTAAGGGTTAAACACACAATTGCAAGTTCGTATCTCTTGATCATTGCATATAAAAAGTGAACTTTTGTGCCTACCACTCCACACTTAAAATAAAACTTAGTCCCTGCGCGCATATGATAAATGAAAAGTAAAGCATAAGGTGCAAAAAGAACTCGACTCATCAGAGGCAGGCATCGTTGAAAACAAAAGAAACATCATTCTGTAGGAGGTTATTTAGGGTCTTCGCGATTTTGGAGAAATCCTTGATGAAACGTCTGTAACACCCGGCGTGGCCTTAGAAGCTACGGATCCCCCTCACGTCCCTCGATGGTGGGAGTTTTTCTATGAGCTGAATCTTAGCCTTGTCAACTTCTATTCCTCTATGGCCTTGTTTAGCTTCCGATAGTCAACACACATCCGCTAGCGTGTGACAGTGCGTGTGGGGATGAGTTTGTTTTTATCGTTCTTTACTACCATGAGGCCTCCTTTTTTCGAAACCACATGGATGGGACTAACCCACTCAGAGACGGGAATGGCATATATGATTCCCGCTTCCCTTAGCTTGGCGATTTCCTTGAAAACCACCTCACCTAATTTTGGGTTTAAACGTCTCAACCTCTCTCATGTCGGTCTGGCATCATCTTCTAGCCTAATTCTATGCATGCAGACATCTGGGCTTATGCCTCTCAAGTCATCAATCAGGTAACCTTTGGCACTTGATGAGTCGTATCTATACGACTCATCGAACTAACTAATCCCTTTTATTTCGACACTTTTATATGCAAACATTTACAGTTTAGCATGGTTTTGCATTTTAGGTGTTTCGAAAGCTCTAGGAGGAAGCGCGCATAAAAGACGGCATTTCATGCCAAAAACACCAAAGTGGCAGATCAACCTTTGCAGGTTCGACGGAGTGCTGAGAATTGACCACTTATCAGAAAAATATGAGCTACATGTCATTGCGTAGCTGAATAAGGTCTCTACAACTATATAGTCCACACCGAGAGCATCCGAGGTCATTTGGAAGGTCTAATCGAGAGTCGAAGTCAGGACTGCTGCGCAGAAACGGAAAAACATGGTCAGTGAGGACCGCGCCCAAGGAAGACATTAGCGCATTGCTAACGTTAATTTTGGGCGCGGCAATACCTATAACGTCAATGTTGGGCGCCCGTAACGTCTTCCTTGGGCGTGGTGATGACATCATCAGCGTACTTGATGACATCGGCAGTTCCGAGAATTGGCATTTGGGCCCAAAAATAGATTTAGAACCCCTCATGTTTTTCTTTTCTCTCAAAAAGCGACACAGATCTGGTCGCCCTAGCCTTGTATCTATATGCATGGGCGAGATCCAAATCTGTTCCAAATATCCTCATCAAATATTTAAGAAATATTCCTAAATATTCGATGGATATTTCCAATCCAATCTTTGGAGATTACTTCCGTGCCATGCCATCCGATATTCTCTCAGCCAATCTGCATATATTTGATCGCCTATCTGATCTTTGGTGATGACTTGTCGATTGGCTCCAATCAAATCATATCTTCGACCTTCCGAATTAGGAAACGTTCTTATTTCCTCCAATCTTCAAGAAGATCTCGATCTTTCTTTCTCACCAAGTAATTCCGAATCTTCTCAAACGACTCCTAATTTATGAGAGGATATTCGTTTGAATATCTGATCCTCTAATTTATTGATGAGCCGACTCCAATCAGATGAGATCTTTGATCGTCCAGATTAGGCAACGTCTTATCTTCAGATCTGCTGTATGCGAATTCCAGTAGTCGGTTGAACACTCCTTGAACTCCTGCTTGAACTGTCTAAAGCCGTTTTGCCAAAGCCATGCCATTCATGGGAACATCAATCTCCCCCTTGGCATTTTGGCAAAACCAAATCTACGCTTTAGACACAACTTGAGGAACCAGAACAGTTACCTCAAAACACTCCCCCTTTTTGCCACAAATCGGCAAGGGGTCCAATCAAACAACCTGGTCTCCTCGGCATCTGGAATCCTACCAACTCCCCCTCAAACATAGCCTGTGACAGTGACACATACTGTGAGTCTATCGGACCATGGTGTCTCAGTAGCTATTCGACCACGGGTCAGCAAATGATAGGTTTTTGATGATCAGGTTTCTTGAACTGATTCAGCTCGTCCAGTACTGCCGCGGGGTAGTCCTTCTCCACCTCAAGGGCTTGACTTCGTATAGAGGACATATCTCTCTTTGGCTCATGACAGCATGTCTTTGTCTTTCTTCAAGTGTATGTTCAACGACGAGATAACATCAAGGAGGTCTGCCTTTTCTTCAATCAGGACATCACTGGGATTTCCCAAAGTGCGCACCACTTGATTGATTCTTTTCTTCTGCTCTTGTTCGACCTCTGGAACGATCTCTACCTCTTTTGGTAGCTGTCCACGTTCAAATCGGGACATCTTCTCTCCAACAACTCTCCTCATAGATGACTCAGGAAAAGTCTTCCTCTTTAGCTCGGGGTCTTTCAGATCCTTAGTATGGCGTACCTTGATCCACTTGTGATCAACCACCAACTTCATCAGAGCACTTGACAGTCTGTCATGGTCAGTCTGCAAATCTGGATGCTGGTTGATGTTCAGCTCATAGATAAGCAATGGGAAGATTATCTGGTGCAGAGACTTTGTAAATATGGCGTATTCTGCAATCTGGTCGAACATAATTCTTCCCATGTCAATGAGAATCCTGTTTCCAATCTGGAGGAGCAACTGGCCCATCTCCTTGTTGACCGTGGTTCTATGAGATGTAGGCTTCCAGTTTACTATGGGATGAAGAACAACATCGAGTAAAATAGAGTCAGATCTGCAACTGGGATGGAACTGTCTTCTCACTAAGCAGCCTTTCAGGGATGATCTTTCTTTTCTGCACTGCCTTCCACTTGGCTCCTGCTTCTGTACTGGCACACCATACTCCATTTTTCACAATTCTAATTGGAACATGGGCAGGAACAGGATTTGGACTATACCTTTTCCTATTTTTAGACGCACTTTCTCCCCCTGCGACTGTGTTCCCATTCATCTTGATAGTTGCCTAGATGAGCATGCTTGGAAGATCACTTTCTTCTCGGGTATCTTCTTTTCAGCTTTCTTGAGCTCAGACAGTGAAACTGTGTCCTGAACCTCCTTCTGAGTGTTTTCATTTTCAGCCTCTTCTTGATCCGATAATTGCATCTATACATCTGTATTAGCTAGATATTCCAACTCAGTTGGCACAATTGGTGCGTCAGATGCCTTTTCTTCAACATGATCATTTTTTGATTGTGCTGCAGACCCAATATGCAGATCTCCTTCCTTCTGTTTCTCTTTTACTTCAGCTAATGATCCAGGATTTTGACCAGCTCTCTGTGTGTGATTACCAACACCATGTTCTGCTTCAGTCATGATTACTTATTGGACAGCTGACTGCTTTTCCTTCTTCTAGACGACAGGATCAGTAACAACTTGCTCTTCTACTTGTTTTGTCTTCGTCAGATTTTCAGGTCGGTCTGACTCATCAGGGACAACATCTTTAGGCTCTTGTTTCTTCACATCATCAGCTTCCATAGGAACAACTTCTTCTTATTTGAACCACAATGTTAGCCCTACTGGCTTCACCTTCTTCTGCAGCATCGACCACATAATATATAACAGGTTTCAATCCCTTCGGCTTCTCACCACTTTGTCACCGTTATAACTCACTGAATCTTTACCAATCGCCGGTACTTCCTCATCAACAGAATTGAGTGCAGTAGCTTAGGAGTGAGAACAAGGGATTACCTTATTGAGGGGTGGTTCAGCCATCGCCTGATATTCCTTCGCAGTCTGCACAATCCCTTTAGTTGGATCATGATCAGCCTTTGACACCTTTGAAGTAACTTCTTTCAGTTCTGTCACAGCCGCCTCTTCTCCCTTCTTGATATGTTCCAATGGTTCATAGGACTACAAGCAGACCCTGAGAGGATCTAAGTGTTTCGAACTGAGCAGCGTTTAGGTGAGTGGTAAGAATTTCAGCTAGCAGCTTGTCGGTTGTCACATGGTTCACTGTGGTGGCCTTCTTCTTTACCGGCTCACTGTGCTTTGTCTTATACTGTTGACGGGCGTCGTTGTACCCGTCAAAAATAATATTTCTTTATCTCCGACTAGATAGTGGTAAGTCGGGTCGTATCCACAGAGATCGGTGTGAGAATCTGTTTCACTAAGTAAGAACGTAACAATGGGGGGGGGGGGGGTAAACTCCGAACAAGTCAAATAAAAACGCAAGTAGCAAGTAACAACGATTAATAATCAGTAGAGAAACCGTCACACAAATTTAAGTATCAAATATCAAAGAACAGTGCAAGCTAGAACTTTCGATTGTGATGCAAGACTAAATCATTAACCCAACCGTTTTGATTTCTAATGTTTTACAACTTATAGCTCCCCGCTAGGTTGCACTACAAGTTGTCCTAGGGTGTCAATCCTAGTGGTATATTACTCGTATCCTAGTTTACTATCCCCGCTAGGTTGCTAGTAAACTTTGATAATCGAAATTAACACACAAACAAAAGCTCTCCCGCTAGGGTTCCACTCATGCTAGCATATCAAATCCATAAACAATGCATAGTAATATAGCGCAAAACATAGAAATTCAATGTAAGTCTCAAGTCAATACATCACAATTTCGAGTTCTAGCCTACACATAAGAGTTTAGCTACTCATCGAAATGCAATACATCATAAAGTATTTGAGTAAGATGAAATTAAAATACCGATGTCTAATTCCTTCTCCAAGCCTTCTTCAATTCGGAATCCTTCTCCAAAATCCTCCAAAGATCCACACCTTTTGTTTCTTTTCTCTCCTCCAAAACGTGTATATCAAACCACACACAAATACCCTCCTTTTCTCTTCTCAGTCGTGTGTCAAAATAACACCAGCTACCCACCTTCAAAACCCCTAATCCACACGGCCAAAAGACTCAGCAACCCCTCTTTCTTTCTCTCCACCGTGTGTCTCCTTTCACTCCCCAAAAACGTATCCAATCCAATCCTTGAAAACCACTCTTCTTTTTCTTAAATCAAGAGCTAGTCCTCTCCTCTTCTGTCCCTTCGAAATCTGTATTTTTCCTTTCGAGATATGGCTCCTCAAATTCTATTTTTCTCCTTCCCGAAATTACAAATCCAAAAATAAGAAATTTGACTGCCAGCTGGATTCCACTTACGTCTCTTGATTTAACGTCCGCGGACGTCTTAACAATTATCGAAATTGTTAAGACGTAAGTGCCCATAATTCTTCGGACGTAAGTGGTCTGCACTGACTAAAACTTCAGCACTTCGGACTTCATTTCTTTCGATGCCAAACATCTTCTAATGGGCTCCCTTTAGCCTATATTCCTTCTATGGTCTCCAAATGTACCTGAGAATGAAAACTACTCACAGTTAGTGAAATAATATACAGGCAATCACTAAGAGACGGGGTTTTAACACAGAAAATAGTCGTACAACTACGACTTATCAAACTACCCCACACTTGAACT
This sequence comes from Rhodiola kirilowii, assembly GCA_033675215.1. Taxonomy (NCBI): domain Eukaryota; kingdom Viridiplantae; phylum Streptophyta; class Magnoliopsida; order Saxifragales; family Crassulaceae; genus Rhodiola; species Rhodiola kirilowii. Next base: position 44,743,051 of record CM066201.1, read on the forward strand.
TGTTCGTCCCGAACAAGAACAAAGCCATAGAACGAATTACAATGTACTATCATGCTAATCCTTACATCTCCATCTCAAATCCAGACACTAATCTTATCATGCTTAAGATTCTAACAATGCGAGTAAAGATAGATTTTTCGATACTTGTTACCTCGCGAGTTGCAATCCAAACGACCTTGGATGTTTGGGAGATAGTCCCCTATAGGTACCACGGACATTGCATTCTTTTCTGAGTTTTGGTCTTTAGACTGAGTCGGTGGCTTTCTCTGACACGTGATTAATTCACTGCTTTCATACCATTGAGATGGACCTTGATAAACGACACATTTTTGCTTGAATCAATCAGATTTCTGATTTTCTTCTCACTTGATGGTTTGCCTTCGGCTTTTGAATTGGTTTCTTGCCCACATAATCATTTGCGCCTTCTGCTCTTTTCTCATCCTCGTCCTTTTCACGCGAGTCAAGCCGAGGGTCGCTTGTCTTTTTTCTGGGCTACTCGGACTAGAGATTGGACGGTGTGATGTTCTCCCGTCCCACCTAACCGCATAAGTACTGCAGTGGCGGAGCAAACTCTCAGGATTAGGCTAGGGAAGCATCAACCTCAACCGCTTTTCTCAATCATCGAAACCAAACACTCAGAACTTCCTGCAATTTTCCGTACTTTTCTAGGACATTTCTGTCAACTCCACATCCCTGCATATCACAACTCACAAGTACAAAGCATCGAAATTTTTTGAAATTTCACATTTTTAGTCAAATGAACACAATAGTCATAAAAAACTGGAAATAAGATTTCGACATATGAGAAAAGCATAGCAGTGCATCATCAGTTCATTATGAGTTCATCAAGACACATAACATGCGACATAAAAATTTAAAAACAGACACGACGCACAACTGACTCAACAACATCCCACCCCACACTTAGATGGACCCGTGTCCTCACGGTACAATTCAAGAGATGAGATGTATAACAAACCAGACTCACACAAAATAGACTCAACAGACTCAAATAAAAATAATAAAAATAAAAACGAAAGGAACTGGTACTCCCCTGATAGTCTGGTGGTGGTGACGCTCTGCATGCGAAGCACCACGGACGCCTCCATCATTTACTGCTGCGGACGTCTCTTGATTTTGCATAATGTTCAGGCGTCCGCGCATGTTATTGTCAAGACGTGCGCAATCTGCACTGATGTAGAATTCTTTTCCTCGTTTAATCACCTGAAACCACTAGAAATGAAAAAGAAATGCACTCGGGGAGCATTATCAGATTCCCAATTCCACAAATTTAAGTATCAAATATCAAAGAACAGTGCAAGCTAGAACTTTCGATTGTGATGCAAGACTAAATCATTAACCCAACCGTTTTGATTTCTAATGTTTTACAACTTATAGCTCCCCGCTAGGTTGCACTACAAGTTGTCCTAGGGTGTCAATCCTAGTGGTATATTACTCGTATCCTAGTTTACTATCCCCGCTAGGTTGCTAGTAAACTTTGATAATCGAAATTAACACACAAACAAAAGCTCCCCCGCTAGGGTTCCACTCATGCTAGCATATCAAATCCATAAACAATGCATAGTAATATAGCGCAAAACATAGAAACTCAATGTAAGTCTCAAGTCAATATATCAAAATTTCGAGTTCTAGCGTACACATATGAGTTTAGCTACTCATCGAAATGCAATACATCATAAAGTATTTGAGTAAGATGAAATTAAAATACTGATGTCGAATTCCTTCTCCAAGCCTTCTTCAATTCGGAATCCTTCTCCAAAATCCTCCAAAGATCCACACCTTTTGTTTCTTTTCTCTCCTCCAAAACCACACACAAATACCCTCCTTTTCTCTTCTCAGCCGTGTGTCAAAATAACACCAGCTACCCACCTTCAAATCCCCTAATCCACACGGCCAAAAGACTCAGCAACCCCTCTTTATTTCTCTCCACCGTGTGTCTCCTTTCACCCACGAAAAACGTATCCAATCCAATCCTCCAAACTATAACTCACGACCAAAAAAAAGACACCTTGAAAAACCACTCTTCTTTTTCTTAAATCAAGAGCTAGTCCTCTCCTCTTCTGTCCCTTCGAAATCTTTATTTTTCCTTTCGGGATATGGCTCCTCAAATTCTATTTTTCTCCTTCCCGAAATTACAAATTCGAAAATAAGAAATTTGACTGCCAGCTGGATTCCACTTACGTCTCTTGATTTAACGTCCGCGGACGTCTTAACAATTACCGAAATTGTTAAGACGTAAGTGCCCATAATTCTTCAGACGTAAGTGGTCTGTACTGACTAAAACTTCAGCACTTCGGACTTCATTTCTTTCGATGCCAAACATCTTCTAATGGGCTCCCGTTAGCCTATATTCCTTCTATGGTCTCCAAATGTACCCGAGAATGAAAACTACTCACAGGTAGTGAAATAATATACAGGCAATCACTAAGAGACGGGGTTTTAACACAGAAAATAGTCGTACAACTACGACTTATCAACTGTTGTACCGAATTTCAGAACTGCTACTGGTACTCATGTTGTCACAGTCAGGCGTCATCTCCTCCTGTTCAACTCCGTATTCAGACAGCATCTGCTTCATCCATAACCACTGAGTGTAGCAACTCCCTGCAGCGATGCTCTCTTGCTCTCCTGCAGTGAGGCTCTCCTGCTCTCCTAGCATCTGGTCAGCATGTGTTCCCGGAAGGTGTTTCATCTCTCCCGCCATGGTCACCTGGAGCTCCTTTTGCATCTGTCTCACGAACTGGCCAACCAGCTTCTGTGTACTCATGTACTTGGCGAATATAAGCTTCTCTACTCCCCCTTGCTCATAGCCATGGTCGATGAGGAACATCTCGTACCATGCTCTGGGCGCTTGTGTGAGTCCATATATAGTCACCTTCAGTTCGTGACTGTGCAAAAGATGATATAACTTCCATGCTTCATATCTGATGAGCTCTTCCAGTTCCACGTGAATGGCCACCACCCAAATCTCATCAATTAATTCTTTGATGACATTCTTCGGACTGGATGAACAGGCAGCAAGCTCTCGACACTTGATCTCATTCGCTCGACTCTTAATTCTCCATGAGGTTTGCAGCGCCGGTGCCTCGTCAAGTGTCCCATCTGGAGTAGGTGTGGCTTCATCAGCTGGACCTCCCTCTGGAATTTTATCTTCTGTAGACTTGGTCTGAATGTGTGTTTCATATGAAGTCCCGCCTCTACATTTATCATCTTCTAGAACTGAGTTTGGGGTAACTTCATCTTTCACTTTTCCAGAAGAGGACACCATACCTGTCCCTTGCAATTCCATCTCATGTATCGTGTTTGTCGGACAGACAGTGGCAGCTCCTGTTCCGACTGTGCCTAGAAAGTAGCCTTTGTTTGATGACCTACTTCCTTCCATCAGTGTGTCTCCATTCCTATCCAGTACTTGACAGGAATCACGAGTGAATGTAACAGACTGTCCTTCATCACACAATCTACTGATACTGATCAGGTTCACCTTTAGCCCATCCACTAGGAGGATATCCTCGAGCTCAGGTAGATCCGGAACCTTCAATGTCCCACAGCCGATCACCTGTCCCTTCCCTCCATCTCCAAAAGTGACAAACTGACGCTAGCGAATTGGTTTAACATTGATGAGATATTGAGGATTACCTGTCATGTGAGCCGAGCATCCACTGTCGAGGTACCAGCATTCTTCCTTCATGTGACTGAATGAGCTAAGAGCAACGAGGCACACTTCTTTCCTTGATTTTGGTTTCCAGACTTGTCTGACTCGAGGGGTGACTCTGGATTCCATTACTTTTCGCTCAGCTAGAAGTAGTCGGCACCTTGATTTGATGTGCCCCATCTGATAGCAATACCAACATGTACGATTGTTTCTCCTCCATTCAGTACCATGTCTTCCACGGTTGAGCATGAGCTGCTTTCTTCCTTGATTCCCAAGTTGCTTCTCAGGGTAGTGGTTCACACTCTGTTCTGCTCTATGTGCAGGTTTCAGCTTTGCCTTAACAGACAAAGTCTTATCTGAGCCACTGTTACCATTGAAGCCGAGACCTCTATATCCATCTTCAATTCTTTGGGATCTTAGTATGGATTCCGAGTTCTTTGGGCATGAGTCCAACATCTTTGTCGATCTTTTGAACTTGCTCAATTCTTTCATAGTAGCAGCATGATTATCTTTCTCCATCTTGATTTGTAACTCCAGGGAGTCTACCTTGTTCAGAAGATGGACTTCTTTGCGGCTCAAGTCAGCATTCTTTCTCCTTAGCTCCACCAAGCCTGCATGATGTGTTTCTCTATTTTTCTTCATCAACTCTTTTTCAGAACCGATACAGTGTCTAACAGTTCCACCTTCTGTGCAAGAAGAGATGAACGTTCTTGACTCATCCCGATTAACTCTTTTTTCAAAGCAGAGAGATCTTCCTGCTTTTCCACCTTCTGGGCAACTTGGAGTTTAACCTCCTGCCACATTTTATCCTTTTCTTATGTTAGGCTCGTCACAGTTTCTGTGAGCTTTTTGTTCAAGCCAATCATCATCAGCCACTTCTTATGCAGTTCCTTGTACGTCTCAGCAAGGGCCTCATGGGTAAGTTCTTCTTTGTCATTACCTGAGGTGTCATCAGCAGGCTGTTCAGACAGTGCACTGGAGTATGGACTTTTACTTGTCTCACTGCAGTCTTCGATAGTGACTACAAGTCCCATGATATTGACATTCTCATGGTCTTCTTCCTCATCGTTAGATTCACTATCTGAACCCTCATAGGCTACTCTGAGAATATCCCATGCTTCCTTGGCCACCTCACATTCAGCAATCAGTTTGAACATGTTCTCGTCCACTCCATAAAATATTGCATTCAGCGCCTTTGAATTCCCAACAGCCGCTACTTCATCTGCTTCAGACCACAGAGCTTCAGGTTTTGGCATAACAACTCCTTCAGGGTTGGCCATCATGGGTTCTGTCCATCCTACCAATACAGCTCCCCAAGCCTTTTCATCGAGAGATTTCAAAAAGGCTTTCATCTTGGATTTCCAATAGGCATAATTCGGCCCTTCAAGCAACAGTGGTCGGTTAGTGCTCTGTCCTTCCTTCAAACTCATCTTGAACAGTCGTCGGATCACACTCTGTATGTCGAGTGTCTGCTCTGATACCAATTAAAATCTACTTCTCTTAGTCAAGACGAGTTCCAGATGGTGTTCGAACTGCGTCTCGAACACTTGTTGGACAGTTGCAGGTTGTGTTCAAACAAAGACTGGAACACCTTAGCAGACAGTACCGTAAACAAAACAAATAGGAGCACACACGATATGTTACCCAGTTCGGCTTCGCCTACTCTGGGGGGTTTCCCACACCCTAAAAGGGACACAAATCGTATTACGAGATTAGAGCTACAAGTTGTCTTACTCTTACACAACACCTTGTTTGTAATCGCCTAGCCTCTAATTCTTCGTCTCTCGGATTTGCAATCTCGGTTCACCGCAGCTCCCCTCGATCCCCTGTGGGTAGGACGAGACTTCCCTCTCGGCCCAGTCTTGGACCTCCCAGAAGTTCAGTCGCCTTCTCTCAAAGACGTATCTTGAGTGTCGTGTGTGTGTGTGCACTTTGTAGTTCTTCAAGCACAGTCTGAAAAGCACACTAAACAGACCGTAACTTCTACCGTTGATATTCAAGTGAGGAATATTCAGCCGGCCGTCGCTTCTCCTCCAATCTCACGAACTCTCGTGTTTTTCTTTTCTCTCAGGAAGCGACACAGATTTGGTCGCCCTAGACTTGTATTTATATGCATGGGCGAGATCCTAATCAGTTCCAAATATCCCCATCAAATATTTAGGAAATATTCCTAAATATTCGATGGATATTTCCAATCCAATCTTTGGAGATTACTTCCATGCCAAGCCATCCGATATTCTCTCAGCCAATCTGCATATATTTGATCGCCTATCTGATATTCAGTGATGACTTGTCGATTGGCTCCAATCAAATCATATCTTCGATCTTCCGAATTAGGAAACGTTCTTCTTTCCTCCAATCTTCAAGAAGATCTCGATCTTTCTTTCTCACCAAGTAATTCTGAATCATCTCAAACGACTCCTAATTGATGAGAGGATATTCATTTGAATATCTGATCCTCTAATTTATTGATGAGCCGACTCCAATCAGATGAGATCTTCGATCGTCCAGATTAGGCAACGTCTTATCTTCAGTTCTGCTGTATGCAAGTTCTAGTAGTCGGTGGAACACTCCTTGAACTCCTGCTTGAACTGTCTAAAGCCGTTTTGCCAAAGTCATGCCATTCATGGGAACATCAGAGTGCAATGCTTGACAATGGAGGTGCTCAACCGGTCGGCTGAAATTTCAATCGGTCTGACTTACGGGGGATTTGTGGCTGTCTTAGAGTCCGAATATGGTCTTGGCGTAAACTGGAGAGTTGTAGCTCTTTGAGTCAGCTTTCCAACAAGCTATAGATCAACTTTTTTAGACATCGTAAGCGCCTTAGGCATCCAAAGTAAATCGGAAAGGTCAATCTGCCCTGTTTTGCGCCGAAACTTCAATTTTTCATGTAATCTTGATATTGAGGTCTTGAATTCAATGGGGTATCATTTTATATCTGAAATGTGAAAGGCAAGGGTCAAATGACCTCAAATAAAGTCGGAAACGACTCAAAGCTATAGTGAAAAATGGCTTTTAATGAGTCGAAAATTCGACTTATCACTGTAGTCTCGTGAATGATACCATTCAACTGAAAATATACAGGATAGTAATATTCCCCACCTCTATTGGTTCTAATTCTCCAAGTCAAATCGAGCATCAATTCTACCTCGGCTTTAAACACTTTAAATTTGTCTAAAGCTTCAACTTTAGCATGCAACAAGTACACATAACAATATCTAGAACAATCATCTATGAAAGTTATGTAGTACTTCTTATTCCCTAAAGATGGAGTAGAATGCATATCACCCAAGCCACTATGAACAATTTCAAGCAAGTTTGATGTTCTTGAAATACTTTTGAATGGTAACCTATTGATCTTTGTAAGCATGCAAGTAGTGCATCTATCAACATTCATGTCAACTTTAGGAATCAGTCCTTCCTTAGACATAAGATGCATATGCCGATAGTGAACATGTCCTAATCTAGCATGCCACAAAATAGAATCATCACTAGAACAAGTCATGTTAACGGAATTCACCACTTTATTTACATTCAACATAAACATGTCATTACAAAAGTATCCAAATCCAACAAACACACCACATTTGGACAATACATATTTGTCCGACTCATGCACTTGCTTGAAACCAAATTTGTTCAACAAACTACCGGAAACCAAGGTTTTCCGAATAAGAGGTACATGCAAAACATTTAAAAGTTCAAGGGTTTTCCCCGAGCTAAACTCTAACACTACAGTGCCTTGGCCAAGTATTGGTGTTGTTGACTCGTTTCCCATATGTAGGACCGATCCATCATTCATCGTTTCATAAGTCTTGAAACATTGACGGTCTTTAAACACATGATTTGTAGCACCCTAGTCAATCCACCATGCTACCTCATTATCCTGAACATAAAATGCTTTAGCGATTGTTGATACATAATTCACATTAGAATTATAACTCGAAAGATAAATCTGACCTTGAAGGTTAGAAGGGCCTTGTTCTTTGCCTTATCCCCAACATTCACTTTCATCTTTCATTTCCCACCCTTAGCCAACCTACAATCACTTTTGTAGTGTCCCGGTTTACCACAAATCCAATAAGAATCGTTAAGTTTCTTATTGAACTTGCTAACAGAGTTCTCATTAGGATGTTTCTTCCCTTTGACCTTTGTAAGACCTCCCTTGTCTTCCACCATATGCACGGAAGAAGACTCATTGGTCTCTTTCTGTTTTACATTCTCTTGCTTCCGTATAGATTCCTCTACACACAACTCACCACCGAGTTCTTCAAGAGATAATTCATCTTTCTTATGCTTAAGCGTGTGCTTAAAATCCTTCCACGAAGATGGCAGATTGTCTATAATAGTAGACACCGAGATAGAATCATCCATCTTCATATTATACTGGGTGAATTTCCCAAGAATGCGAATCAATTCAATGAATTGCTCCATCACCGGTCTAAAATTGACCATCTTGTAACTGTTAAAGTCACCCACAAGAAATTTCCTGCTCGATGCATCTTCTTGCATAAATTTTGCTTCAAGATCATCCCACAACTCTTTTTCGGATTCCACATTTTGAAAAACTTCAAACAACGGATCAGGCATACCGTTCAGAATGTGACCACGACAGATGTAGTCATCATTCTCCCACTTGCTCCTCTTCCTAATTGCTATAATTTGAGCATTGTCACTCACTACCGGAATAGGGGTAGAGAGCACGTGGACCACCTTCAAACTCGTCACCAGAAAGTGCATCTTCTTCTGCCATCTTCGAAAGTTCACTCGTTCAAATTTCTCCAATTTTCCGAAGTTTGCAGTCATCTCCCTCACGCTTGCTGCAGTAGCCATTGTAGTTGATTTAGAGAAATCTAGTATTTGATTGTAAGTGCTGGGACTTTTTCAGGGCTTCGAGTCTACACAATAAGACTTGGATACTACTTGAATCACGAAGAAACTTCGCTTTCCAAATACAAGATTTCTGCCATATGTGGGTATCCAGAAATTTCTACTAGACAAGTGAAAGTACTGAGAATAGATGTAGGTTGAAATGAGTAAACAAATCAACACGAAATTGGTCTCAATTGAAGGAGACATCTTTTCAAAACAATTATCGCTTTGTTTCTTTCCGTTTCTGTGCAGAAACTAGAAGCAATATCCCTAATTTTCATCCATTTTGTCTAGATAAGAATCGACTTTTGAATCCGTAATTGCAACGTCGCGCGCCTAGCATTAACGTTACAGTCGCGCCTAGTGAAGACATTAGGTGATGGGCACGACACAACCCAAAAGTCTTAACTGCAAGCGGTATCAACCCGCCGCGCGCCCAGCCATAACATTATTGAGCCGCGTTCAAAGAAGACACTAACTAGGTTAATAACAACGTTGGACGCACCTAATAATGTCTTGCTTGGGCGCGGATCACAGTTAACAAAAACTCAAACCGAGCTCAAATGATTTCGGAATGACTTGATTTATTCACAAAATCTTTCTTACAGGGTATCGACATGCTTTTGTCTTACAAATACCTTAAAATCTCTAACACTTTTTGAAGGCCGCCCTTCTGACACGTATGACGCAGCTCTATCTGATACTGTCTCCAAGTACGTACCCAGTTGGCGTTCAGGTACCTCTTATGTGCAAAGTCAATTATGATGATTGTGTGTGATTTGGTCTGGTCATTGCGTTCATGTAATACATCAGATGGAAGGGTTAGAAACATGGGTATAATCTGTATACATGTCTTTCAGCCATTTAAAGAGATGATAGAAGGAATGCGACTGGACCTGAAAAAGTCAAGATACCAGCTGAGATTTGACGAGCTGTGCCTCTACTACTATTATGTTGTCGGTATCGTTGGGTTGATGAGTGTTCCTATAATGGGAATCACACCAGAATCCAAAGCATCAAAACTGAAATCGTTTACAATGCTGCATTGGCTCCTTTAGTGTGTCATATTAATCAATCTGCATTTAGTACGAAGTTCAAACCTTGTTTGTCAATTTTATCAATGCGAGGAGGGGAAGAATATACCTCCTACTGGATGAACTAGCAAATTGTTGGATCGTTAGTTAGCATTCCCTTGAAGGCAGGGACGGACGGAGACTGACGCAACATGGGATGCAGCCCTAGTTGCTTTGTACCAAAAATAATAATTTCAAACGTTTTTACAAAAGGTAATTTCGGATTTAGCCGGCCCAAATCAGATCTTTTTAAGCTTCCACTCGTTCCTTTTGTTTAAATTCAGTAAATTAAAACTGAAACAGTAACGCCAACGCCGAAACAACGATAAACCCAGGTCACAAGTTGTATCGTCACTCGTCAGGTCGAGTTCTTAGTTTTGCGCAGGTTGGAATGTGCTGATTTTACCATTGATGGGTTGTTGCTTATTGAAATTTTGTAGTTAGGAATATCATAAACGAGGTAAATTTTGTAGCAACACTTGATTGTTGCCTACTTTTGCCAAGCTCAAACTAGCTACTTTATATTTCATGCGATCCCAGCAGCTTCTATGGCAAGTTTTTTTGCATCAAAATTAATATTTGATTTGTTTGTAGGGTTTTGGTTGATGTCCCGTTTCGATCTTTTGACCTTGATCAAAAAAGAGCGAGGATGAGCCTTTCCGCAAACCTCAAACAAAAAATTTAGCCCTACATGGATTTAAATCCTGGCTCCGTCCCTGCTTAAAGGTATACATACCTTCAAGGTATATGTAACACTGCGGAATTTAATGTAGAAATATAAAGTACAGCGACACAATAATTTATAATGGAAACCTAGATACTGGAATCAGTACCTAAGAAAAACCATTACCTTCTAGTTTCCACTAGAAGGGTTTAGAAATAATCCCTTGTATTGATGTGTTCTCGGTTACAGTTGTATAGATCACTCACCCAACCACACTCAGTGTTGTACCGCCATACTCTCAGACGCACCATAGTTCGTGATCTATTTTCGTGTTCTCCGTAGAACAAGAGCTTACTTCCCTTCTGGCTCAGATTGCAGTGCTGCTCCCACCAAGGTATACGTCAGATCTTTCGATTCTAATTTAACCTCGATCACGCGATCTCTCCTCGTAGTTTTGCTAAAAACTCAACGCCAAGGATCTCCAACTCTGAACCGCGACTTTGAAAGGCAGCCTTAGCATCATTTATATAGTCAGTTTATTGTTAGGAAGCCCTATATTTTCTAGGCAAAAATCTCTCATCTTGATTCCAAGTCGAATCAAGATCTCCCAGTAGATAAGATATTCCCAAAACTTTCTCATCAACTCTCCAATTGGATCATCCCATACTGATCTTATTGGATCTGTGTCAAATCTTTTATCCCTAATAAGTAGGGTTGAATATCTAGCGAATCTTCAAACCTTTCCTAATCTTTAGCAAAAAATCAAAACCAATCCTTGTAAATATCCTGAGGATATCTCACTCGAATCATCAAATCTTTGGAGCATAAGATCACCCGAGAATATATCTTCATCGATATTCTCATCCCCCAGCTATGCGTCAAGGCATTGTTACCTTCAGAGTAACTGTGATAGGTTATGACACCTTCAAGGATCATGTCCTTATCCAGCACACTCAAGTAACCGTTACTTTCAGAATATATGTGCAACAACCTGCACACTCAAGTAACATATCGGCAAGATGTTTGTCACATCAAAACCCATTGGAGGTACACATACTCCAATAATTTCCTCTTTTTTGATGCTGACAGACATCCTCTTAACAAAAGATAATAAACACGTAAAAACACAAACACGCATCAATCTCTACACTAGTTTCACACCAATAGTATCATGTTCAAGGTTTTTAAGTGAAAGTGTTAGATAAGTTCCTTCTCCAAAAGTAAGATGAAATTAAAATACTGATGTCGAATTCCTTCTCCAAGCCTTCTTCAATTCGGAATCCTTCTCCAAAATCCTCCAAAGATCCACACCTTTTGTTTCTTTTCTCTCCTCCAAAACGTGTATATCAAACCACACACAAATACCCTCCTTTTCTCTTCTCAGCCGTGTGTCAAAATAACACCAGCTACCCACCTTCAAATCCCCTAATCCACACGGCCAAAAGACTCAGCAACCCCTCTTTCTTTCTCTCCACCGTGTGTCTCCTTTCACCCCCCAAAAACGTATCCAATCCAATCCTCCAAACTATAACTCACGGCCAAAAAAAGACACCTTGAAAAACCACTCTTCTTTTTCTTAAATCAAGAGCTAGTCCTCTCCTCTTCTGTCCCTTCGAAATCTTTATTTTTCCTTTCGAGATATGGCTCCTCAACTTCTATTTTTCTCCTTCCCGAAATTACAAATCCGAAAATAAGAAATTTGACTGTCAGCTGGATTTCACTTACGTCTCTTGATTTAACGTCTGCTGACGTCTTAACAATTAACGAAATTGTTAAGACGTAAGTGCCCATAATTCTTCAGACGTAAGTGGTCTGCACTGACTAAAACTTCAGCACTTCGGACTTCATTTCTTTCGATGCAAAACATCTTCTAATGGGCTCCCTTTAGCCTATATTCCTTCTATGGTCTCCAAATGTACCTGAGAATGAAAACTACTCACAGGTAGAGAAATAATATACAGGCATTCACTAAGAGACGGGGTTTTAACACAGAAAATAGTCGTACAACTACGACTTATCAAACTACCCCACACCTGAAATTGTTCGTCCCGAACAAAAACAAAGCCATAGAACGAATTACAATGTACTATCATGCTAATCCTTACATCTCAATCTCAAATCCAACCACTAATCTTATCATGCTTAAGATTCTAACAATGCGAGTAAAGATAGATTTTTCGATACTTGTTACCTCGCGAGTTGCAATCCAAACGACCTTGGATGTTTGGGAGATAGTCCCCTATAGGTACCACGGACATTGCATTCTTTTCTGAGTTTTGGTCTTTAGACTGAGTCGACGGCTTTCTCTGACACGTGATTAATTCACTGCTTTAATACCATTGAGACGGACCTTGATAAACGACACATTTTTGCTTGAATCAATCAGATTTCTGATTTTCTTCTCACTTGATGGTTTGCCTTCGGCTTTTGAATTTGTTTTTTGCCCACATAATCATTTGCGCCTTCTGCTCTTTCCTCATCCTCGTCCTTTTCACGCGAGTCAAGCCGAGGGTCGCTCGTCTTTTTTCCCGGCTACTCAGACTAGAGATTGGACGGTGTGATGTTCTCCCGTCCCACCTAACCGCATAAGCACTGCAGTGGCAGAGCAGACTCTCAATATTAGGCTAGTGAAGCATCAACCTCAACCGCTTTTCTCAATCATCGAAACCAAAAACTCAGAACTTCCTGCAATTTGCCGTACCTTTCTAGGACATTTCTGTCAACTCCACATCCCTGCATATCACAACTCACAAGAACAAAGCATCGATTTTTTTTGAAATTTCGCATTTTTAGTCAAATGAGCACAATAGTCATAAAAAACTGGAAATAAGATTTCGACATATGAGAAAAGCATAGCATTGCATCATCAGTTCATTACGAGTTCATCAAGACACATAACATGCGACATAAAAATTTAAAAACAGACACGACGCACAACTGACTCAACAACATCCCACCCCACACTTAGATGGACCCGTGTCCTCACGGTAAAATTCAAGAGATGAGATGTATAACAAAACAGACTCACACAAAATAGACTCAACAGACTCAAATAAAAACAATAAAAATAAAAATGAAAGGAACTGGTACTCCCCTGATAGTCTGGTGGTGGTGACGCTCTGCATGCGAAGCACCACGGACGCCTCCATCATTTACTGCCGCGGACGTCTCTTGATTTAGCATAATGTTCAGGCCTCCGCGCATGTTATTGTAAAGACGTGCGCGATCTGCACTGATGTAGAATTCTTTTCCTCGTTTAATCACCTGAAACTACCAGAAATGAAAAAGAAATGCACTCGGGGCACATTATCAGATTCCCAATTCCACTAATTAACCTACTCCTAACATGTGTAAAGGAAAAAAACACACCGGGTTGCCTCCCGGTAAGCGCCTTTGTTTTACGTCCTTGGCTGGACATTACCTCTACGAGATCACAAGTTAGGATCCCATGGCTGCTCCAAGTCATACTTCTTTACTCCATTGTGATGCTCATAGCACTCATCTAGTGGTGCTCTCGTGTCTCTCCATCCTGGTTTCCATCCAAACGTGCCATGTCTCGGCCGTTTCCTCATGTATGGATGGTCGGAATCCTCGTGAACATGGAGGTTTGATGTCCTGCCAGCAAACGCAAGCAACAACATTTTTGTTCCCTTGTCATTCTTGGTCCTTTTGGCCAAGAGGATTGATTGTCCCAGAATGAGTGCAAGAGGACCGTCAGCGCTGGCATCTCCCATCTGCAAAATATAAGAGTCAACATCACGAGTGATTGTGAGAGTACCTGGGTTCTTACTCTTTCCAGGCGGGGCCTCGTGATTCGTAGTGAGTGGACTCTCTATCGTTGGGTCATTTTGCTCATTCCTCGCCTCCAATCTGCCTTCAAGCTCATCTTTGTCGATCGTGTGGTCCTTAGGAGCTGTCACCTGCATTGGGAATGGTAGAGGGGTGTTAGAATTTGGAATCTCATTACCTGAAACTGGGGAGTCCGCGCACGTCCCTTGCATTTCATCCGCAGACGTCTCTATGTTTTGTTGTAATTCATCAGGCGTCCGCGTGTTAATTGTTGAGACGTCCGCGTTCTCCACTGAGGGCGAATCTTCATTCAGCTCTTCTTCGGGCGTGATGCTCACGGCCTCTGACTTATTTTCTTCGTTCTCTGCCCCTAGTTCGTCATTCATGGCTAATGTGGTGTCGTGCACAATCTGCACTGAATCAGCTTCCACTGTCTGTGACTCATCCTCCGTTTTATGCAGCTGACCTTGTCTTGATTTCTGTGCCATATCATCTATCAGGTCCCATGCGTCATAGATGTCTAAATTCATTAGTGACCCTCCTGCTGCGGCATCAAGCATAGAACACTCTAGTGGCATCATCCCATCAAGAAATTTCTTAAAAATAAATGAACCTGTGAATCCATGATGTGGACAGCTTCCCGCAATCCCTTCGAGGCGCACAACGTACTCATATAATGTTTCGCCCCGGAATTGCTCAATGGTATAAATTTTCTCACGAATTTCTGCTCGAAAGGATGGCATAGAAAACTTTTTAAAAAAATGGGCTCGTAGATTCACATAATGACTTTCACTATTTGCATCTGATGAGTAAAACCAAGATTTTGCAGAGTCAGTTAGTGAAAAATAAAAATATTTTAGTTTAAACCTTTCTAATGACTCTTCTTCAGGCCTTAAGCGGCAGCAGACTGAATGGAACGTTTTCACATGTGCCACGGGGTCTTCTCCGGTAAAACCTCCAAATTTGGGGAATCGCCGAATCACCCAAAACTTAACCTCGCTGCCCTCGTATTTCTTTTCCTCAGCGTTGTCATAATATGTTTCACTATAATAGGAATACATAGCGAACGTAAAACCAAACAAAACAAAAAAACAGTAAAATAAAACTTAAAAGAAATAAATACTTAGTGAGATTCTTCGTTACCGATCCCCGGTAACGGCGCCAAAATTTGACGGGCGTCGTCGTACCCGTCAAAAATAATATTTCTTTATCTCCGACTAGCTAGTGGTAAGTTGGGTCGTATCCACAGAGATCGGTGTGAGAATCTGTTTCACTAAGTAAGCACGTAACAATGGGGGGGGGGGGTAAACTCCGAACCAGTCAAATAAAAACGCAAGTAGCAAGTAACAACGATTAATAATCAGTAGAGAAACCGTCACACAAATTTAAGTATCAAGTATCAAAGAACAGTGCAAGCTCGAACTTTCGATTGTGATGCAAGACTAAATCATTAACCCAACCGTTTTGATTTCTAATGTTTTACAACTTATAGCTCCCCGCTAGGTTGCACTACAAGTTTTCCTAGGGTGTCAATCCTAGTGGTATATTACTCGTATCCTAGTTTACTATCCCCGCTAGGTTGCTAGTACACTTTGATAATCGAAATTAACACACAAACAAAAGCTCCCCCGCTAGGGTTCCACTCATGCTAGCATATCAAATCCATAAACAATGCATAGTAATATAGCGCAAAACATAGAAATTCAATGTAAGTCTCAAGTCAATACATCCAAATTTCGAATTCTAGCGTACACATATGAGTTTAGCTACTCATCGAAATGCAATACATCATAAAGTATTTGAGTAAGATGAAATTAAAATACTGATGTCGAATTCCTTCTCCAAGCCTTCTTCAATTCGGAATCCTTCTCCAAAATCCTCCAAATATCCACACCTTTTGTTTCTTTTCTCTCCTCCAAAACGTGTATATCAAACCACACACAAATACCCTCCTTTTCTCTTCTCAGCCGTGTGTCAAAATAACACCAGCTACCCACCTTCAAATCCCCTAATCCACACGGCCAAAAGACTCAGCAACCTCTCTTTCTTTCTCTCCACCGTGTGTCTCCTTTCACCCCCCAAAAACGTATCCAATCCAATCCTCCAAACTATAACTCATGGCCAAAAAAAAGACACCTTGAAAAACCACTCTTCTTTTTCTTAAATCAAGAGCTAGTCCTCTCCTCTTCTGTCCCTTCGAAATCTTTATTTTTCCTTTCGAGATATGGCTCCTCAAATTCTATTTTTCTCCTTCCCGAAATTACAAATCCGAAAATAAGAAATTTGACTGCCAGCTGGATTCCACTTACGTCTCTTGATTTAACGTCCGCGGACGTCTTAACAATTACCGAAATTGTTAAGACGTAAGTGCCCATAATTCTTCAGACGTAAGTGGTCTGCACTGACTAAAACTTCAGCACTTCGGACTTCATTTCTTTCGATGCCAAACATCTTCTAATGGGCTCCCTTTAGCCTATATTCCTTGTATGGTCTCCAAATGTACCTGAGAATGATAACTACTCACAGGTAGTGAAATAATATACAGGCAATCACTAAGAGACGGGGTTTTAACATAGTCGTACAACTACGACTTATCAACTGTTGTACCGAATTTTCGGAACTGCTACTGATACTCATGTTGTCACAGTCAGGCGTCATCTCCTCCTGTTCAATTCCGTATTCAGACAGCATCTGCTTCATCCATAACCACTGAGTGGAGCAACTCCCTGCAGCGATGCTCTCTTGCTCTCCTGCAGCGATGCTCTCCTGCTCTCCTAGCATCTGGTCAACATGTGTTCCAGGAAGGTGTTTCATCTCTCCCGCCATGGTCACCTGGAGCTCCTTTTGCATCTGTCTCACGAACTGGCCAACCAGCTTCTGTGTACTCGTGTACTTGGCGAATATAAGCTTCTCTACTCCCCCTCGCTCATAGCCATGGTCGATGAGGAACATCTCGTACCATGCTCTGGGCGCTTGTGTGAGTCCATATATAGTCTCCTTCAGTTCGTGACTGTGCACAAGATGATATAACTTCCATGCTTCATATCCGATGAGCTCTTCCAGTTCCACGTGAATGGCCACCACCCAAATCTCATCAAGAAATGCTTTGATGACATTCTTCGGACTGGATGAACAGGCAGCCAGCTCTCGACACTTGATCTCATTCGCTCGACTCTTAATTCTCCATGAGGGTTGCAGCGCCGGTGCCTCGTCAAGTGTCCCAGCGGGAGTAGGTGTGGCTACATCAGCTTGACCTCCCTCTGGAATTTTATCTTCTGTAGACTTGGTCTGAATGTGTGTTTCATATGAAGTCCCGCCTTTACATTTATCATCTTCTAGAACAGAGTTTGGGGCAACTTCCTCTTTCACTTTTCCAGAAGAGGACACCATACCTGTCCCTTGCAATTCCATCTCACGTATCGTGTTTGTCGGACAGACAGTGGAAGCTCCTGTTCCGACTGTGCCTAGAAAGTAGCCTTTGTTTGATGACCTACTTCCTTCCATCAGTGTGTCTCCATTCCTATCCAGTACTTGACAGGAATCACGAGTGAATGTAACAGACTGTCCTTCATCACACAATCTACTGATACTGATCAGGTTCACCTTTAGCCCATCCACTAGGAGGATATCCTCGAGCTCAGGTAGATCCGGAACCTTCAATGTCCCACAACCGATCACCTGTCCCTTCCCTCCATCTCCAAAAGTGAAAAACTGACGCTTGCGAATTGGTTTAACATTGATGAGATATTGAGGATTACCTGTCATGTGAGCCGAGCATCCACTGTCGAGGTACCAGCATTCTTCCTTCATGTGACTGAATGAGCTAAGAGCAACGAGGCACACTTCTTTCCTTGATTTTGGTTTCCAGACTTGTCTGACTCGAGGGGTGACTCTGGATTCCATTACTTTTCGCTCATCTAGAAGTAGTCGGCACCTTGATTTGATGTGCCCCATCTGATAGCAATACCAACATGTACGATTGTTTCTCCTCCATTCAGTACCATGTCTTCCACGGTTGAGCATGAGCTGCTTTCTTCCTTGATTCCCAAGTTGCTTCTCAGGGTAGTGGTTCACACTCTGTTCTGCTCTCTGTGCATGTTTCAGCGTTGCCTTAACAGACGAAGTCTTATCTGAGCCACTGTTACCATTGAAGCCGAGACCTCTATATCCATCTTCAATTCTTTGGGATCTTAGTATGGATTCCGATTTCTTTGGGCATGAGTCCAGCATCTTTGCCGATCTTTTGAACTTGCTCAATTCTTTCATAGTAGCAGCATGATTATCTTTCTCCATCTTGATTTGTAACTCCACCTTGTTCAGAAGATGGACTTCTTTGCGGCTCAAGTCAGCATTCTTTCTCCTTAGCTCCACCAAGCCTGCATGATGTGTTTTTCTATTTTTCTTCGTCCCAACTTTCAGAACCGATACAGTGTCTAACAGTTCCTCCTTCTGTGCAAGAAGAGATAAACGTTCTTGACTCATCCCGATAAACTCTTTCTTCAAAGAAGAGAGATCTTCCTGCTGTTCCACCTTCTGGGCAACTAGGAGTTCAACCTCCTGCCATATTTTATCCTTTTCTTCTGTCAGGCTCGTCACAGTTTCTGTGAGCTTTTTGTTCAAGCCAATCATCATCAGCCACTTCTTATGCAGTTCCTTGTACGTCTCAGCAAGGGCCTCATGGGTAAGTGATGGACCACAATTATACGAATCAAAAACACAGTAAAACCCCCCAAGTTAGACTGTTTGTCTATCTAACATCCATCTGTTAGTCCCGATATATTTCCACAGGGCATTTTAGAGACTGAAGTGAAAACACGCTAAGGAGAGGATTTTATGCTGAACAGATAACTAGAGTCAATCCAAGGTCAAGATCATATGCCGACTGTAGAAATATCAAGGATCCTGACATTGAATTGACCAGAATAAATTAATCAGAAGAATCAGGAGTGAAGTCAAGACAGTCCGGGGAAGGAACACACTGACAGTTTTGTGAAAAGACTGCACAAAACTGTACAAAATTCACATATGGCAAGATGACTTGGTGACTTGATGAAGAGGTGACCAAAGGAGGAAAACCTCCACATTCCACCACCCACTACCGGCGGCGCCACCCCTCCTCCTCCTTGGTGACCGGCTACTTGCCTTGGAGGTGGAGGAAACAACCCATTGCTCCTCCACCACAACCGGCTACCGGCGGCTGAGCTCCACCACTCCTCCTCCGCCACTTGGTGGCTCCTCCTTGGCTCCTCCTTTCCTCCTCCTCCTCCCTTGGATCAAACCAATCTCCACCAACCATCTCCACCCATTTTTCCTATAAAAGGAGGTGCTCCTCCTCCTCATAAATCATCCCAAAAATTGTAATCACTTCTCTCTCTACATTTTGTTACTTGTAAGTTTGGTTCGGTTTTGAAATAATACTCCTGTTTGTTCTTGAGTATTATACTGGAAATTATAATACTCTTGTCGGTTCTCGAGTATTATAATACTGTAGAGAATACTCCTGTTGGTTCTTGAGTATTCAGTAGGAATTAGGAATACTCCTGTTGGTTCTTGAGTATTCCACCCCTTTCCCTCTTACTGTTTTCAAAAACCCCCGAGTATTTAGCTATGGTATCCATCTCTATGGATATTCGTAGCTAAACTCTTTATTCGGTGGAAGGTATTTTCTTGTATTATATAATGTTGTAATATCTTTTAGTTTCATTTCTTTGTATTCAAAACTTGTTCTATGTGCCATTTATAGTCAGAATTTCCAAGGTTGAGTGGATGCTACGAAAGGGCAAAACTCTTCCGTGGGGATTCATGAACATACTCGGGTAAGTGGATGCTACGAAAGGGCAAAGCTTATCTGAGAAGTTCGACTCATCTAAAACACCACTTGGTCAATCGTAACTGTGAGATCAAGTGGATGCACAAAAGGCTAAGATACTTCGAAAGGAGGAATTAGTCTGAAATAGAACAAGGGTTGCTTTAAACGATGTTGCAAGTCTTGCGCTACGAAAGGGCCTCGATTCATCTTTGAATACTTAGAAAAGTTACTAACAGTTTATTATATACATGTTATAATACAAGAGTACCTGAAACCGAATGCTTTTCTTTACTGTTAAACCGCAATCACCAACTGCTGATCTACCGGAGGAATTACAATCACGCATCACCCACTGTAAGTCTTCTTTGTATTTACAGCATTTTAATTTCTGTATTTACTTTTCATCAATCAAAACCAAAAACCCCCAAAAAATCACGTAGTTAATTAGAGCGCTAAAATCTCAATCAACAATAAAACACGCTCCCCCCAGTTCAATCACCCTAAAAGAATAGCCTATTCCCCTAATTCCCTTGGGTTCGACCCCTACTTACCACTTACTACCCAGTAGTGTAGTCACAAGTAGCGGATATTATAAATTTATTTGTACAGAGGACACTGCACCTTAACGACAGTGCGGTGGCCCTCCGTCAAATTGGCGCCGTTGCCGGGGAATTAGCCGTCGAATAAACTATTCTTTTCTCTCCCTCCATCTCTTTTAAATTCTCGCGCTCGAAACAACTATGTCTCGCGAAGGAAGTCATCATGACTACCAGGATGACGATGAAATAAACCTGTACGAGCGAAATGATGAAGTGCCACTTCCATTTATGGATGATCCGGAGCAACTCATCAGAAGCAGACGAGCTCGTGATAGGGAGGCCATCAGACGAAACCAAGAACCACCCGAGGACCGAAATGCAGCTGGTCCAGTACGACAACCCCCTAGATATCCCCCACCCCCTCGCCCTCGACAAGTTCCTAGACAAGAACCCGTCTTTGATAACTACTATGGGGATGACAACTACCGTGAACCCACCCTGGGAGAACTTTCGGCACCAGATTTCAGAGTTCAGCCATGGTGTATCTACGAAGGACCTGAGCTAGAAAACATTGCCATCAACACTTCAGTGGCCCACAGCTTGCCAAAATTCTCAGGAACTCGTGGAGAATCAGCAATGACTCATCTCCAGCGTCTACATGGGATTTGCCAAAACCTCAAACCAAATGGCGTAAACGTAGACGACTTTAAGTTAAAGGCGTTCTACTTTTCCCTCATTGATGCGGCAAACGACTGGTTCCTGTCATTACCTTCCGGAAGCATCAGAACATGGGCTCAAATGCAGAAGAAATTCTTAGACAAATACTACCCAGCAGGAAGAGCAATGCAAGTAAGAAGGCAACTGCAAGACATCAAACAAGGGCCCAACGAAACCATGTATGATTACCTGGAAAAGTTCAATCACCTGGAAAGAAGCTGCTGTACCCTTGGACTGCCCGAGAAACTCATAGTCGAGTACCTCATTGATGGATTAAGACCCTTAGACAAAATGCTCCTGGATGCCTCAGCTGGAGGGTCCATAATGAATCTATCATTGAGTGGTGTTAGGCAACTCATCAACGACGTTGCCGAAAATGCCCGATTTAGAGAAGAGACAACTCGGCAGGAAGAATTCTCCCGAACGAAAAATGTGGCAAAAGCTGAAACATCGACGGGGCCTATATCTGAGGAAATAAAGCAGTTAAAAGAAATGATGATTCAGCTCCTACGAAGACAACCAATTCCGGTAAAACCTTGCGAGTTCTGTGGATCTATAGACCACAAAACTGACGCATGTCCGACATTAATAGAAGAGGAACCGGCGGAAGTAAATGCAATAGGAGGATATCAAGGATACAACAACAGCAACGACAGAGCAGGACAAAATAGGCAGTACGGTCAAACATCCAAACCAGACTGGCGTAACAACAACAGCTATCCTCAGAAGGAAGCACAACCAGCTCAGTCATACCACCAACCCCCCCACCGACACTATAACCAGAACGCTCCAGGACAATATCAGCAAAGAGGACCGAATCAGAGTCAGCACCAAACCGGCCTGAATAATCAACAAGAACCAACCAAGTCGCTCGATGACACGATGAAGGAGCTCGCAGGAAACGTAAATCAATTGGGTACTTTGCTACTCCAATACCAGGCGAAAACTGACGGGGCAATTTCTGAATTGACCAAACAAATGTCCCAGCTCGCCACTGCAATGTCAACACTGACCAGTGAACCTGGCAGACTTCCTTCACAAACCATCCAAAACCCAAAGGCGAATCTTAGCATGATAAAAAGGTCAAACGTAAAGACAACCCTGGGAGAAGTAGCACGAGCCCCAGCCTACAAACTCACTAACAAGCACTTCAACCGTAGACGTCGTCCTGACTGGAATCAAGAGGAAGACCGACCCAATAATGACAGAACATGGGTCACGCATGCTGACAATGGACGGTACGCATTCACCGTCTGCATATCACCACCGTCAGTCATACACTCTGACATACCAGCATCTGGATGGGATTACGATAGCAATGAAAGGGATGAACAGAATGGCCCAGCATTGGGAAAAGCCCTCACTTCTGATCATGAGTCACAACCAGAAAGAGATAAAGACCCAGGGGCCTTCACAGTCACCTGCGGTATTGGTGAGACCCAAATCCATAAGTGCTTAGTCGACCTTGGGGCTGCTGTCAATGCCATGCCTTCCTCCTTATATTACTTACTAGGACTTGGTCCATTGAAACCACCCCGATCAAACATCGAACTAGGAGATAAATCATGCATCCGCCCGGTTGGAGAACTGGAAGATGTAATACTCCATGTGGGAGAACTCGTCGTTGCTGCAGACTTCTATGTAATACCAACAGAAGAGACCTGCAAAGACGACCCACCAATAATAATATTGGGACGACCATTCCTCTACGCCACTAAAGCAAGAATCGATGTAGGCAAGGGCTCATTATCACTTAAGTTCGGCGGCAAAATTGCACACTTCTACATTCATCAGAGCCGCCCGGACACAAAAAAACCGCCAGACATAACGCCTATCTCGGATCACGGTGCACAGTTTTCTGACCTGTCATTAGAGACCAAAAAAATAACAAGACCAGCAGCTATGGTCAAAGGTCTCCCGCCTTCTCAGAAGCAATGGAAAGAGAAAACACCAAAACCATGGAGCTCTTACTCCAGCAAGAAGTCAGGACAAGTCAAAGCAAGAAACAACACAGGAACGGTGGCAAAGTTTGACCTCAGCCACCCATGGGACCCAAACTAGTAATCCACAACGAGGTATCGTCGAGCCAACGACGTAAAACAAGTGCACTGGTCGGGAGGTAACCCGACACTATCTTACTTTCCGCACTTACTTTCAGTACTTAGTTTTAAGCTTGCATGACTTTTGAACTAAGGCACGCCTTCGTTCAAAAGTGGGGGGTGAAAACCGCCTGTGTACATAAATAACATGCTTGCTGTTTTTCTTTTTTTAGTAATAGTATCTTTTTGAACATATGAACTTAAGAATGTGAAAAAGATAAATCAGAATTCATGCATTTACCTTGTGAAAATTCAAACTGTTTAAAAACTTAGAATGTAACTTTCCATTTGTCCTTTGTACTGAGATAACTAGGGATGTGGAGTTGACATAAACTGCCCTAGAAGGACTTGGGAAGCAATCAAAGGATCAGATCAAACTATATGGTTTTCGAAGTCAGTGGAGGCTGCACTTCGGGTTTTCAGTGAATAATTGAGTCAAACTCCGCCAAGAAGCATCTATGCAAAGGCGAGGACGGGAATCAGACCGTCCTCTCTCTAGTCAAAATAGCCGAGAAAATAGATAAGCGACCCTCATCTTGACCCGCGCAAAACGACGAAGACGAGAGGAGAGGGGAGGTATTTCCATAGGCTTGCGGGCGATGATTGGACCTCCCAAGAAGGCTGACAAAATGGACTAGCAAGTCACAAAGAAGCGAAAAACTCAAAGAAGAAAATCAAAAGAGGCCAAAGGCCCAAAATTGTGAAGGTTTTAACCGAGCAAAAGTGAAGCACTCGACAAAGTCAAATCAAAGGCCAAAGGCCGATTCACTACAACAAAAAAGCAGTCCCTCGCCAAAGAAAAAATCAAGAAGGTTCAACTCACTGAAACCCGAACCGAATCACGTGCATGAGAAAGCTACCAGAAGACCATATAGTACGAAACGATCCCGAGGCTGCAACCCAAGAACCTGAAAAGGGCTATCTCCCGAAACATCCAATATAATTTGCATCTCAGCACGGAGGTACAAGTATTAAGTTTCTTCTATTTATTTACGCAGTTTAATTTGGTAATAATTAAGCAATGCATGAATTAGGATAGATCGAGTACCACAGTCTAATTTTCATATGCCAAATCCGAACCTAGAACTTACGCCCTTTAATAGCATTGTCGGGACGAACAACTAAAAGTGGGGGGTATTCTGATGGACCACAATTATACGAATCAAAAACACAGTAAAACCCCCCAAGTTAGACTGTTTGTCTATCTAACATCCATCTGTTAGTCCCGATATATTTCCACAGGGCATTTTAGAGACTGAAGTGAAAACACGCTAAGGAGAGGATTTTATGCTGAAAAGATAACAAGAGTCAATCCAAGGTCAAGATCATATGCCGACTGAAGAAATATCAAGGATCCTGACATTGAATTGACCAGAATAAATTAATCAGAAGAATCAGGAGTGAAGTCAAGACAGTCCGGGGAAGGAACACACTGACAGTTTTGTGAAAAGATTGCACAAAACTGTACAAAATTCACATATGGCAAGATGACTTGGTGACTTGATGAAGAGGTGACCAAAGGAGGAAAACCTCCCCATTCCACCACCCACTACCGGCGGCGCCACCCCTCCTCCTCCTTGGTGACCGGCTACTTGCCTTGGAGGTGGAGGAACAACCCATTGCTCCTCCACCACAACCGGCTACCGGCGGCTGAGCTCCACCACTCCTCCTCCGCCACTTGGTGGCTCCTCCTTGGCTCCTCCTTGCCTCCTCCTCCTCCCTTGGATCAAACCAATCTCCACCACCCATCTCCACCCATTTTTCCTATAAAAGGAGGTGCTCCTCCTCCTCATAAATCATCCCAAAAATTGTAATCACTTCTCTCTCTACATTTTGTTACTTGTAAGTTTGGTTCTGTTTTGAAATAATACTCCTGTTTGTTCTTGAGTATTATACTGAAATTATAATACTCTTGTCGGTTCTCGAGTATTATAATACTGTAGAGAATACTCCTGTTGGTTCTTGAGTATTCAGTAGGAATTAGGAATACTCCTGTTGGTTCTTGAGTATTCTACCCCTTTCCCTCTTACTGTTTTCAAAAACCCCCGAGTATTTAGCTATGGTATCCATCTCTATGGATATTCGTAGCTAAACTCTTTATTCGGTGGAAGGTATTTTCTTGTATTATATAATGTTGTAATATCTTTTAGTTTCATTTCTTTGTATTCAAAACTTGTTCTATGTGCCATTTATAGTCAGAATTTCCAAGGTTGAGTGGATGCTACGAAAGGGCAAAACTCTTCCGTGGGGATTCATGAACATACTCGGGTAAGTGGATGCTACGAAAGGGCAAAGCTTATCTGAGAAGTTCGACTCATCTAAAACACCACTTGGTCAATCGTAACTGTGAGATCAAGTGGATGCACAAAAGGCTAAGATACTTCGAAAGGAGGAATTAGTCTGAAATAGAACAAGGGTTGCTTTAAACGATGTTGCAAGTCTTGCGCTACGAAAGGGCCTCGATTCATCTTTGAATACTTAGAAAAGTTACTAACAGTTTATTATATACATGTTATAATACAAGAGTACCTGAAACCGAATGCTTTTCTTTACTGTTAAACCGCAATCACCAACTGCTGATCTACCGGAGGAATTACAATCACGCATCACCCACTGTAAGTCTTCTTTGTATTTACAGCATTTTAATTTCTGTATTTACTTTTCAGCAATCAAAACCAAAAACCCCCAAAAAATCACGTAGTTAATTAGAGCGCTAAAATCTCAATCAACCATAAAACACGCTCCCCCCAGTTCAATCACCCTAAAAGAATAGCCTATTCCCCTAATTCCCTTGGGTTCGACCCCTACTTACCACTTACTACCCAGTAGTGTAGTCACAAGTAGCGGATATTATAAATTTATTTGTACAGAGGACACTGCACCTTAACGACAGTGCGGTGGCCCTCCGTCAGTAAGTTCTTCTTTGTCATTACCTGAGGTGTCATCAGCAGGCTGTTCAGACAGTGCACTGGAGTATGAGCTTTTACTTGTCTCACTGCAGTCTTCGATAGTGACTACAAGTCCCATGATATTGACATTCTCATGGTCTTCTTCCTCATCGTTAGATTCACTGTCTGGACCCTCATATGCTACTCTGAGAATATCCCATGTTTCCTTGGCCACCTCACATTCAGCAATCAGTTTGAACACGTTCTCGTCCACTCCATAGAATATTGCATTCAGCGCCTTTGAATTCCCAACAGCCGCTACTTCATCTGCTTCAGACCACAGAGCTTCAGGTTTTGGCATAACAACTCCTTCAGGGTTGGCCATCACGGGTTCTGTCCATCCTACCAATACAGCTCTCCAAGCCTTTTCATCGCGAGATTTCAAAAAGGCTTTCATCTTGGATTTCCAATAGGCATAATTCGGCCCTTCAAGCAACGGTGGTCGGTTAGTGCTCTGTCCTTCCTTCAAACTCATCTTGAACAGTCGTCGGATCACACTCCGTATGTCGAGTGTCCACTCTGATACCAATTAAAATCTAATTGTCTTAGTCAAGATGAGTTCCAGATGGTGTTCGAACTGCGTCCCGAACACTTGTCGGACAGTTGCAGGTTGTGTTCAAACAGAGACTGGAACACCTTAGCAGACAGTACCGTTAACAAAACAAATAGGAGCACACACGATATGTTACCCAGTTCGGCTTCGCCAACTCTGGGGGGTTTCCCACACCCTAAAAGGGACACAAATCGTATTACGAGATTAGAGCTACAAGTGGTCTTACTCTTACACAACACCTTGTTTGTAATCGCCTAGCCTCTAATTCTTCGTCTCTCGGATTTGCAATCTCGGTTCACCGCAGCTCCCCTCGATCCCCTGTGGGTAGGACGAGACTTCCCTCTCGGCCTAGTCTTGGACCTCCCAGAAGTCCAGTCGCCTTCTCTCAAAGACGTATCTTGAGTGTCGTGTGTGTGTGCACTTTGTAGTTCTTCAAGCACAGTCTGAACGGCACACTGAACAGACCGTAACTTCTACCGTTGATATTCAGGTGAGGAATATTCAGCCGGCCGTCGCTTCTCCTCCAATCTCACGAACTCTCGTGTTTTTCTTTTCTCTCAGGAAGCGACACAGATTTGGTCGCCCTAGCCTTGTGTTTATATGCATGGGCGAGATCCAAATCAGTTCCAAATATACTCATCAAATATTTAGGAAATATTTCTAAATATTCGATGGATATTTCCAATCCAATCTTTGGAGATTACTTCCATGCCAAGCCATCCGATATTCTCTCAGCCAATCTGCATATATTTGATCGCCTATCTGATCTTAGGTGATGACTTGTCGATTGGCTCCAATCAAATCATATCTTCGATCTTCCGAATTAGGAAACGTTCTTCTTTCATTCCAATCTTCAAGAAGATCTCGATCTTTCTTTTTCACCAAGTAATTCCGAATCTTCTCAATTGACTCCTAATTGATGAGAGGATATTCATTTGAATATCTGATCCTCTAATTTATTGATGACCCGACTCCAATCAGATGAGATCTTCGATCGTCCAGATTAGGCAACGTCTTATCTTCAGTTCTACTGTATGCGAGTTCCAGTAGTCGATTGAACACTCCTTGAACTCCTGCTTGAACTGTCTAAAACCGTTTTGCCAAAGCCATGCCATTCATGGGAACATCAGAGTGCAATGCTTGACAATGGAGGTGCTCAACCGGTCGGTTGAAATTTCAATCGGTCTGACTTACGGGGGATTTTTGGCTGTCTTAGAGTCCGAATATGGTCTTGGCGTAAACTGGAGAGTTGTAGCTCTTTGAGTCATCTTTCCAACAAGTTATAGATCAACTTTTTTAGACATCGTAAGCGCCTTAGGCATTCCAAGTAAATCGGAAAGGTCAATCTGCCATGTTTTGCGCCGAAACTTCAATTTTTCATGTAATCTTGATATTGAGGTCTTGAATTCAATGGGGTATCATTTTATATCTCAAATGTGAAAGGCACGGGTCAAATGACATCAAATAAAGTCGGAAACAACTCAAAGCTATAGTGAAAAATGGCTATTAATGAGTCAAAAATTCGACTTATCACTGTAGTCTCGTGAATGATACCATTCAACTGAAAATATACAGGATAGTAATATTCCCCACCTCTATTGGTTCTAATTCTCCTAGTCAAATAGAGCATCAATTCTACCTCGGCTTTAAACACTTTAAATTTGTCTAAAGCTTCAACTTTAGCATGCAACAAGTACACATAACAATATCTAGAACAATCATCTATGAAAGTTATGTAGTACTTCTTATTCCCTAAAGATGGAGTAGAATGCATATCACCCAAGCCACTATGAACAAGTTCAAGCAAGTTTGATGTTCTTGAAATACTTTTGAATGGTACCCTATTGATCTTTGTAAGCATGGAAGTAGTGCATCTATCAACATTCATGTCAACTTTATTAATCAATCCTTCCTTAGACATAAGATGCATATGCCGATAGTGAACATGTCCTAATCTAGCATGCCACAAAATAGAATCATCACTAGAACAAGTCATGTTAACGGAATTCACCACTTTATTTACATTCAACATAAACATGTCATTACAAAAGTATCCAAATCCAACAAACACACCACATTTGGACAATACATATTTGTCCGACTCATACACTTGCGTGAAACCAAATTTGTTCAACAAACTACCGGAAACCAAGTTTTTCCGAATAAGAGGTACATGCAAAACATTTAAAAGTTCAAGGGTTTTCCCCGAGCTAAACTCTAACACTACAGTGCCTTGGCCAAGTATTGGTGTTGTTGACTCGTTTCCCATATGTAGGACTGACGAAAGCGCGACTGTACTGTCGTTAAGGTGCAGTGTGCTTTGTGCAAATAAATTTATAATATCCGCTACTCGCGACTACACTACTGGGTAGTAAGTGGTAAGTAGGGGTCGAACCCAAGGGAATTAGGGGGATGCGTTGTTCTTTGAAAACTATACTAGCGGGGGGCGTGTTTTAGGTTGGTTGAGATTTTAGCGCGAGTAATTAATCTACTGTTTTTGGTTTTTTGGGTTTTTTATGCGGAAAAGTAAATACAGAAAATAAATACTGAAATTAAATACTGAAAGTAAAGAGTTAAGGGAAAGAAGACTTACAGTGGGTGATGCGTGATTGCGATTCCTCCGGTAGATCAGCGGTTGATGGTTTCGATTGATTGAGCGATAAAAGTAAATACAGGGGGGGTTTTTGATCGAAAGAAAACATTCGGTCTTAGGAAGCCTTGTAATATATCCTGTTTATTCTTTTAGTAACCCTTCTAAGTATTCAAAAGTGCATCGAGGCCCTTTCGTAGCGCTCAATTTGCCACACTGTTTAAAGCAACACCTGTTCTATTTCAGTCTAGCACCAATACCCGAGGGTATGCTAGCCTGTGTGCATCCACCTGATCTCACAGTGATGCTCGACCAGATGGGGTTTAAGATGAGTCGAACTCCTCAGATAGCTTTGCTTGTGACAGCTTCCACTACCTGAGTATGATCACGAATTCCCACGGAAGAGCTTTGCTTGTGACAGCTTCCACTCAACCTTGGAAACTCTGACTATAAATGGCACATAGAACAAGTTTTGAATACAGAGAAATGAAACTAAAAGAAATAAAACACCTTATAAAACAAGAACACCCCTTTAACCGAATAAAGAGTTTAGCTACGAATATCCATAGAGGTGGATACCATAGCTAAATACTCGGGGGTTTTTGAAAATAGTAAGAGGGAAAGGGGTGGAATACTCAAGAACCGACAGGAGTATTCCCAATTTCCTACTGAATACTCAAGAACCAACAGGAGTATTCTCTAAAGTATAATACTTAAGAACAAACAGGAGTATTATTTCCAAAGCGTATAATACTCAAGAACAAACAGGAGTATTATTTCCAAAACCAAACCAAACTTACAAAGTAACCAAAACTTAGAGAGATAAGTGAAATGTTGATTTTTGGATGATACAAATGAGGAGGAGGAGCTCCATATTTATAGGCTAAGGGGAGGAGGATGGAGGGTGGAGATGGTGGCATGTGGAGGAGCATCCAAGGGTGGAGGAGATGGGGGAGGAGATGTGGAGGAGAAGCCTCCACATGTCACACTCTCATGGTGACACAAGAAGCCGCCGGCGGCTTTGGGAGGAGATGGAGGAGGAGCCGCCAAGTGGAGGGAGGAGAGTGGAGGAGCCGCCGGTTGCCGGTCATCCCATGGAGGAGGAGGGTGGCTTGCCACCCATGAGTCATCCTTCTTCACCTTTAGCACCGGTCACCTTATGCATATGGATGAGTTTTGACAGTTTTGTACTGTCTTTACAAAACTATCAGTCTAATTTTACTCCGGGCTGTCTTTGATAATTCCTCAATTGGATTTAATTTGAGTAATTCATCGTCAGGATCTTGAGATTTCTTCGTTCAGCGTCTGATCTTGACCTTCGATTGACTCTTGTTATCTTTTCAGCATAAAATCCTCTCCTTAGCGTATTTTCACTTTAGTCTCTCAAATGCCCTGTGGAAATATATCGGGACTAACACGTCAAAGTTAGATAGACAAACAGTCTAATTTGGTGGGCTTAACTGTAATTATGATGCATACAATTATGGTCCAACAGATCACCCCCACACTTTTAGTTGTTCGTCCCGAACAATGCTATTAAAGGGCGGCATACTAAGTAAGCTTGTTGATATATGAAAATTAGACTGTGGTACTTGACTTCTCCTAATTCATGCATTACTACTTATTACCAAATTAAACTGCGTAAATAAATAGAATAAACTTGATACTTGTACCTTCGTGCAGAGATGCAAATTAATTCGGATGTTTTGGGAGATAGCCCTTTTTAGGCTCCTGGACTACACCTTCGGGACCGTCTCGCACTATATGGTTTTCTTGTAGCTTTCTCTAGCACGTGATTCGATTCGGGTTTCAATGGTTTGAGTACTTTGATTTTCTTTTGGCGAGGGACTGCTTTTTGTAGTGAATCGGCCTTTGGCCTTTGATTTGACGCTTTGAGTACTTCACTTTTGTTCGGTTAAAACCTTCACAATTTTGGGCCTTTGGCCTCTTGATTTGCTTATTCGAGCTTTTCGCCTTTTTGTGGCTTTGCAAGTCCATTTTCTCAAGCCTTTTTGGGAGGTCCAATCATCGCCCGCAAGCCTATGGAAATACCTCCCCGCTCCTCTCGTTTTTGCCATTTTCGCGCGGGTCAAGGTGAGGGTCGCTCATCTATTTTCTCGGCTACTTTGACTGTCGTTTCGCGCGGGTCAAGATGAGGGTCGCTCATCTATTTTCTCGGCTACTTTGACCGGAGATAGAACGGTCTGATTCCCGTCCTCGCCTTTTGCATAAACACTGCATGGCGGAGCTGACTTCAATCTTCACTGAAACCCAAAGTGCAGCCTCCACTGATTTCGAAAACCATATAGTTTGATCTGATCCTTCAAGTGCTTGACAAGCCCCTCTAGGGCAATTTCTATCAACTCCACATCCCTAGGTTATCTCAGCACAAAGGGACAAATGAGAAGTTACATTCTAAGTTTTTAAACAGTTTGCATTTTCACAAGGTTGATGCATGAATTATGATCTATCTTTTTCACATTCTTAAGTTCATATATTCAAAAAGATAATACTAATAAAAAAAGAAAAACATGCAGATGGTTCTCACCCCACACTTTTGAACAAAGGCGTGCCTTTGTTCAAAAGTCATGCAAATATATACAAGAGAAGGAAGTGACATTAAGGAAAAAGAAGAACAGAACTCCCTTTAAGGTGTCGAGTGATCGATATGGCATGAGGCTGGATAATCGAGGGAGTTCGGCTGGGGCCTCGAACTCTCAACGCAGTCCCGGGAAATTCACGGAAGCTGCCTGGCTGATCCGATCTTGCTCCAAAACTTAATTCCTACATGTAAGACATTCCTTCTATACAAAAAGTAGGTGAGAGCGCTTATTGGAAATTTAAATGACAGAAAATAAAAGTGCAGAAAAGTAAGATAGTGTCGGGTTACCTCCCGACCAGTGCACTTGTTTAACGTCGTTGGCTCGACGCATGGGATTTATTGATTTGTATCCCATGGGTGGCTCAGGTCAAATTTCGCCACCATTCTTGTGTTACTTCCGGTACTCTCCATGTATGATTCTTCTGATGGCTCAGAAGTTTCTTCTGTTGGTTCGGATGTGACCTCCAATGTAGGCTCTTTCTCTGAGCCTTCTATTTCTGATTCGTTTATCACATCCTCTGCAACGTCCCTTTTTGGACTGGCCTCATTCCTTCGTATCCCTTCATTAGGTCGAGACATTGGCCTTCGTATTGCGGTTCCGGCCAAGTTGTCTATCACATCCCATATTTGAGTCAAGGATAAGTGTGTGGTTGTTCCTCCCACTGCGTCATTGAACCTTGAGAACTCATTAGCCCTCATCCCACAAAGGAATTTTTGAAGAAGAAAAACCTCCGTGAATCCATGGTGCGGGCAGCGTGAGATGATGTCATCATATTTCGTGTTGTATTCGCCAAAGGTCTCATCCCGGGACTACTGAAGGTTCATGATCTTCTCGCGCGTTTGTTGTCGTAAGGATGGGGGAGAGAATTCTTTCAGGAATGGAATGCTAATGTCCATGAAATACTTAGCATTCATAGCGGTTGAGGTGTAATACCAGATTGTCGCGAAATCGGTTAGAGAGAATTGGAAGCAATTAAGCATAAATTCTTCTAACGTTTCATTAATAGGTTTTATGCGCAGACAAACATGGTGAAAGTTTCGGCAGTGTAGTACCGGATCTTCTGCATCCGTACCTCCGAACAATGGAAGGTGTCGTGTTGTCCATGCGTATGAAGGTGGTTGCGTCATGAGGTCATGGGAGGGTAAGAACAACGTATCCGATTAATTAACTAACTCTTCGGCAACGGCGCCAATTTGACGAAAGCGCGACTGCACTGTCGTTAAGGTGCAGTGTGCTTTGTGCAAATAAATTTATAATATCTTCTACTCGCGACTACACTACTGGGTAGTAAGTGGTAAGTAGGGGTCGAACCCAAGGGAATTAGGGGGATGCGTTGTTCTTTGAAAACTATACTAGCGGGGGGCGTGTTTTAGGTTGGTTGAGATTTTAGCTCGAGTAATTAATCTACTGTTTTTGGTTTTTTTGGTTTTTTATGCGGAAAAGTAAATACAGAAAATAAATACTGAAATTAAATACTGAAAGTAAAGAGTTAAGGGAAAGAAGACTTACAGTGGGTGATGCGTGATTGCGATTCCTCCGGTAGATCAGCGGTTGATGGTTGCGATTGATTGAGCGATAAAAGTAAATACAGGGGGGGTTTTTGATCGAAAGAAAACATTCGGTCTTAGGGGGCCTTGTATTATATCCTGTTTATTCTTTTAGTAACCCTTCTAAGTATTCAAAAGTGCATCGAGGCCCTTTCGTAGCGCTCAATTTGCCACACTGTTTAAAGCAACACCTGTTCTATTTCAGTCCAGCGCCAATACCCGAGGGTATGCTAGCCTGTGTGCATCCACCTGATCTCACAGTGACGCTCAACCAGATGGGGTTTAAGATGAGTCGAACTCCTCAGATAGCTTTTCTGGTGACAGCTTCCACTACTTGAGTATGATCACGAATTCCCACGGAAGAGCTTTGCTTGTGACAGCTTCCACTCAACCTTGGAAACTCTGACTATAAATGGCACATAGAACAAGTTTTGAATACAGAGAAATGAAACTAAAAGAAATAAAACATTTTATAAAACAAGAACACCCCTTTAACCGAATAAAGAGTTTAGCTACGAATATCCATAGAGGTGGATACCATAGCTAAATACTCGGGGGTTTTTGAAAACAGTAAGAGGGAAAGGGGTGGAATACTCAAGAACCGACAGGAGTATTCCCAATTTCCTACTGAATACTCAAGAACCAACAGGAGTATTCTCTAAAGTATAATACTCAAGAACAAACAAGAGTATTATTTCCAAAGCGTATAATACTCAAGAACAAACAGGAGTATTATTTCCAAAACCAAACCAAACTTACAAAGTAACCAAAATTTAGAGAGATAAGTGAAATGTTGATTTTTGGATGATACAAATGAGGAGGAGGAGCTCCATATTTATAGGCTAAGGGGAGGAGGATGGAGGGTGGAGATGGTGGCATGTGGAGGAGCATCCAAGGGTGGAGGAGATGGGGGAGGAGATGTGGAGGAGAAGCCTCCACATGTCACACTCTCATGGTGGCACAAGAAGCCGCCGGCGGCTTTGGGAGGAGATGGAGGAGGAGCCGCCAAGTGGAGGGAGGAGAGTGGAGGAGCCGCCGGTTGCCGGTCATCCCATGGAGGAGGAGGGTGGCTTGCCACCCATGAGTCATCCTTCTTCACCTTTAGCACCGGTCACCTTATGCATATGGATGAGTTTTGACAGTTTTGTACTGTCTTTACAAAACTATCAGTCTAATTTTACTCCGGGCTGTCTTTGATAATTCCTCAATTGGATTTAATTTGAGTAATTCATCGTCAGGATCTTGAGATTTCTTTGTTCAGCGTCTGATCTTGACCTTCGATTGACTCTTGTTATCTTTTCAGCATAAAATCCTCTCCTTAGCGTGTTTTCACTTTAGTCTTTCAAATGCCCTGTGGAAATATATCGGGACTAACACGTCGAAGTTAGATAGACAAACAGTCTAATTTGGTGGGTTTAACTGTATTTATGATGCATACAATTATGGTCCATCAAGGACCGATCCATCATTCACCGTTTCATAAGTCTTGAAACATTGACGGTCTTTAAACACATGATTTGTAGCACCCTAGTCAATCCACCATGCTACCTCATTATCCTGAACATAAAATGCTTTAGCGATTGATGATACATAAATCACATTAGAATTATAACTCGAAAGAGAAATCTGACCTTGAAGGTTAGAAGGGCCTTGTTCTTTGCCTTATCCCCAACATTCACTTTCATCTTTCATTTCCCACCCTTAGCCAACCTACAATCACTTTTGTAGTGTCCCGGTTTACCACAAATCCAATAAGAATCTTTAAGTTTCTTATTGAACTTGCTAACAGAGTTCTCATTAGGACGTTTCTTCCCTTTGAACTTTTTAAGACCTCCCTTGTCTTCCACCATATGCACGGAAGAAGACTCATTGGTCTCTTTCTGTTTTACATTCTCTTGCATCCGTATAGATTCCTCTACACACAACTCACCACCGAGTTCTTCAAGAGATAATTCATCTTTCTTATGCTTTAGCGTGTGCTTAAAATCCTTCCACGAAGATGGCAGCTTGTCTATATTAGTAGACACCGAGATAGAATCACCCATCTTCATATTATACTGGGTGAATTTCCCAAGAATGCGAATCAATTCATTGAATTGCTCCATCACCGGTCTAAAATTGACCATCTTGTAACTGTTAAAGTCACTCACAAGAAATTTCCGGCTCGATGCATCTTCTTGCATAAATTTTGCTTCAAGATCATCCCACAACTCTTTTTCAGATTCCGCATTTTGATAAACTTCAAACAACGGATCAGACATACCGTTCACAATGTGACCACGACAGATGTAGTCATCATTCTCCCACTTGCTCTTCTTCCTAATTGCTTTAATTTGAGCATTGTCACTCTTTACCGGAATAGGGGTAGAGAGCACGTGGACCACCTTCAAACTCGTCACCAGAAAGTGCATCTTCTTCTGCCATCTTCGAAAGTTCACTCCTTCAAATTTCTCCAATTTTCCAAAGTTTGCAGTCATCTCCCTCACGCTTGCTGCAGTAGCCATTTTAGTTGATTTAGAGAAATCTAGTATTTGATTGTAAGTGCTGGGACTTTTTCAGGGCTTCGAATCTACACAATAAGACTTGGATACTACTTGAATCACGAAGAAACTTCGCTTTCCAAATACAAGATTTCTGCCCTATGTGGGTATCCAGAAATTTCTACTGGGATAAGACAAGTGAAAGTACTGGGAATAGATGTAGGTTGAAATGAGTAAACAAATCAACACGAAATTAATCTCAGTTGAAGGAGAAATCTTTTCAAAACAGTTATCGCTTTGTTTCTTTCCGTTTCTGTGCAGAAACTAGAAGCAATATCCCTAATTTTCGTCCGTTTTGTCTAGATATGAATTGACTTTTGAATCCGTAACTACAACACCGCGCGCCTAGCATTAACGTTACAGTCGCGCCTAGTGAAGACATTAGGTGATGGGCACGACACAACCCAAAAGTCTTAACTGCAAGCGGTATAAACCCGCCGCGCGCCCAGCCATCACATTATCGAGCCACGTTCAAAGAAGACATTAACTAGGTTAATGTCACCGTTGGATGCACCTAATAATGTCTTGCTTGGGCGCGGATCACAGTTAACAAAAACTCAAACCGAGCTCAAATGATTTCGGAATGACTTGATTTATTCACAAAATCTTTCTTACAGGGTATCGACATGCTTTTGTCTTACAAATGCCCTAAAATCTCTAACACTTTTTGAAGGCCGCCCTTCTGACACGTATGACGCAGCTCTATCTGATACTGTCTCCAAGTACGTACCCAGTTGGCGTTCCGGTACCTCTTATGTGCAAAGTCAATTATGATGATTGTGTGTGATTTGGTCTGGTCATTGCGTTCATGTAATACATCATATGGAAGGGTTATAAACATGGGTATAATCTGTATACATGTCTTTTAGCCATTTAAAGAGATGATAGAAGGAATGCGACTGGACCTGAAAAAGTCAAGATATCAGCTGAGATTTGACGAGCTGTGCCTCTACTACTATTATGTTGTCGGTACCGTTGGGTTGATGAGTGTTCCTATAATGGGAATCACACCAGAATCCAAAGCATCAAAACTGAAAGCCGTTACAATGCTGCATTGGCTCCTTTAGTGTGTCATATTAATCAATCTGCATTTAGTACGAAGTTCAAACCTTGTTTGTCAATTTTATCAATGCGAGGAGGGGAAGAATATACCTCCTACTGGATGAACTAGCAAATTGTTGGATCGTTAGTTAGCATTCCCTTGAAGGCAGGGACGGACGGAGACTGACGCAACATGGGATGCAGCCCTAGTTGCTTTGTACCAAAAATAATAATTTCAAACATTTTTACAAAAGGTAATTTCGGATTTAGCCGGCCCAAATCAGATCTTTTTAGGTTTCCACTCGTTCCTTTTGTTGAAATTCAGTAAATTAAAACTGAAACAGTAACGCCAACGCCGAAACCACGATAAACCCAGGTCACAAGCTGTATCGTCACTCGTCAGGTCGAGTTCTTAGTTTTGCGCAGGTTGGAATGTGCTGATTTTACCATTGATGGGTTGTTGCTTATTGAAATTTTGTAGTTAGGAATATCATAAACGAGGTGAGTTTTGTAGCAACACTTGATTGTTGCCTACTTTTGCCAAGCTCAAACTAGCTACTTTATATTTCATGCGATCCCAGCAGCTTCTATGGCAAGTTTTTTTGCATCAAAATTAATATTTGATTTGTTTGTAGGGTTTTGGTTGATGTCACGTTTCGATCTTTTGACCTTGATAAAAAAAAGAGCGAGGATGAGCCTTTCTGCAAACCTCAAACAAAAAATTTAGCCCTACATGGATTTAAATCCTGGCTCCGTCCCTGCTTGAAGGTATACATACCTTCAAGGTATATGTAACACTGCGGAATTTAATGTAGAAATATAAAGTACAGCGACACAATAATTTATAATGGAAACCTCGATACTGGAAACAGTACCTAAGAAAAACCATTACCTTCTAGTTTCCACTAGAAGGGTTTAGAAATAATCCCTTGTATTGATGTGTTCTCGGTTACAGTTGTATAGATCACTCACCCAACCACACTCAGTGTTGTACCGCCATACTCTCAGACGCACCTTAGTTCGTGATCTATCTTCGTGTTCTCCGTAGAACAAGAGCTTACTTCCCTTCTGGCTCAGATTGCAGTGCTGCTCCCACCAAGGTATACGTCAGATCTTTCGATTCTAATTTGACCTCGATCACGCGATATCTCCTCGTAGTTTTGCTAAAAACTCAACGCCAAGGATCTCCAACTCTGAACCGCGACTTTGAAAGGTAGCCTTAGCATCATTTATGTAGTCAGTTTCTTGTTAGGAAGCCCTATATTTTCTAGGCAAAATCTCTCATCTTGATTCCAAGTCGGATCAAGATCTCCCAGTAGATAAGATATTCCCAAAACTTTCTCATCAACTCTCCAATTGGATCATCCCATACTGATCTTATTGGATCTCTGTCAAATCTTTTATCCCTAATAAGTAGGGTTGAATATCTAGCGAATCTTCAAACCTTTCCTAATCTTTAGAAAAAAATCGAAACCAATCCTTGTAAATATCCTGAGGATATCTCACTCGAATCATCAAATCTTTGGAGCATAAGATCACCCGAGAATATATCTTCATCGATATTCTCATCCCCCAGCTATGCGTCAAGGCATTGTTACCTTCAGAGTAACTGTGATAGGTTATGACACCTTCAAGGATCATGTCCTTATCCAGCACACTCAAGTAACCGTTACTTTCAGAATACATGTGCAACAATCTGCACACTCAAGTAACATATCGGCAAGATGTTTGTCACATCAAAACCCATTGGAGGTACACATACTCCAATAATTTCCCCTTTTTTGATGCTGACAAACATCCTCTTAACAAAAGATAATAAACACGTAAAAACACAAACACGCATCAATCTCTACACTAGTTTCACACCAATAGTATCATGTTCAAGGTTTTTAAGTGAAAGTGTTAGATAAGTTCCCCTCACAATATGTAGGATCTAGTACACCCTTGTCCAGGATTTAGCACACCCTTACATCATTAAGGTTCTACTCAGTTTCCCCTCACGTCATGCATATCTAGTTCACCCTTAGGATCTAGTCCACCCACACCATCCAAAATCTCGGTAATTCGCCCATAGCAACATATACACATAACACCATACATCCCCTCAGCAGCTTACCGTTCCCCGTCAGATAGGTGCAGGTTACTTCCATTGTGTACCTTCTTGATGGGGTCCATTAATCAAGAAGGTACACAACAAGTAATTCGTCCATAGCAATAGACACACAGCACACCATATATCCCCTCAGCACCTTACCGTTCCCCCTCAGATAGGCGCAGGTTACTTCCGTTATGAAAGCTTTGATATGCACAGATTAATGCAAATAGTACTTATGTACGGGAGAAAATAAACCTCACTGGGGTCAGCATGATCCATATGTTGTATTGTTGTTGTGGGCAGGTTAATGTGCTCTCTTGAGCTTCTTTAGTAGGATGTAGTGCCAGAGATATTGCACTTTTGTTCCCTTAGGGTGTCATTCTTTACCATGTAGGAATGCCCATCCTTCAAGTAACGTAACTATCTCGGTACACAGTGCCATCATTTCCTACAGAGGCTCGTCGCATAAATATGTCATCAAGTACTTCCTCTATACAGTTACCCAAACTCGTAATCCCGCGTCCCTTCCCCACGATATAGATATCCTTCGCAATTTACCGTGGTCTTTCAAGGGGGTGGTGTGATGCAGTAGTGTTACTCGAATGGTATGAGAGTATGCATCACATACAAAAAGTAGCCAAAGTATGCAAATGAAAATGATAATACCTCATGGGGATCATCTCCCGTATATCGGGAATAACAATGGGCTCATAGGAGCGTTTCGCCATGAGTAGGCTAGGGACGGTCGTTGATACCTTCCATCATATAGGCTTATATTGAGGGATCAAGACATCATGAAGGTTCTTTTGTGCTAGAAAGAAAGCTACCTCATCCTTTTGTAGTGAATCAGAAATCACACAATCAATTAGCACACACAATTCATGTTCATGAGTAAATTTATAGGTGTGAATGAAGTGAATCGATTTTAATGACTCCAAATACTCACAAGTTAATCATTTCTCACCAGTCATCGAGGTCCTCATGAGGGATGCATACCCATTCATGGGAAATCCTACCTAGTTCCATGTGTAGCTTCTCGCAAGGTTCCCTGATCAGTGCCTTGGTGAGTATATCAGTAAGTCGCTCCTCTGTCCTATAAGATATCCTATGTTCAATAGTCCTATCTCAATGCAGTCACGAAGAAATGATGTTTTATCTTGATATATTGTGTTCTAAGTGTTGCACATGATGATTAGAGAAGTGTATACCCGTAATATTACCACAGGGGATAGGAACAGAATCAAATGTACAGACATAATCACTTAGTTGTTCCCTGCGAGGTCACTGTCAGTGTATCATACCAGTCAGGGATCAGCATTCGTGGGATAGTCAGTTTCCTTTCAGGGACAGGTGCTATATGTGTACCAGGAACAATTCTTCCCTCCAACCTGCAATAAAAGATATCAGTTCTTACGCACCGAGATAAACTTAGGCTTACCTGATTTGCATGTAACATAAGCATTTTTGAGTCCACTTTTGTCTCTGAGTTCCGTCTCAGGGGTCTTCTTGGTTGCGTCCCTTTGTGGGGATGTCTGTCTCTATGCTCTTATTCTACGTTCACCTTTGTGGGGATAGTTCCATCGGTGGTGTTCTTCCTGTTTGTAGTACTAGAATACTTGAGCTTGTTTACCATATCTCGTTTGTATCCCCTTCTCAAGATCCCTATGGAGGGAACAGTCCCTTCGGTAGTGCCTTGCTTGACTGCAGTACCAGCATACACGGTGATATTTGAGATCTACATATTTGCTATGTCCAGGGTGGATGGATTTGTTTGCTATCCTCGCTGCAAAGTCAATGTGAGATGGCTTCGTATTCTTGGCCTCGTTAAGACATAAATTATAAGCCTTCTTCCCATCAAATGGATTTGTGTTTTGCTCAATTCAGCCAGCCTTCTGAGTGATTTGACATCTGCATTATGGGGGTTCGCCATTGCGATTCAAGGTGGTCGTCTCTACAGATTGTTGGGCATCGTTCCCTAGGTAGTAAACTATCCCTGGTCTGGATACTAACCGACTTGAGAAATCTTCCTTGATTTCTTTTATCTTGGAGTCAGCATACTCCTTCATCCATTCCTCCTTATCTTCTTCCTTGTTGATTTGAGCTCTTTCAATTCTTCCCAGCAATTTTGCATTTTTTGACAGGAACTGGGTAATTCTATCCTCGAGGGTTCTGATCCTTTCGATCTGTGCTGACACTCCATCACTTTTTGTCCTTAGTGGGGACAGTTTCCCTTCTAGGGAGCAAATCGTTTTTGTGAGCTTAGCCTCAGTTATGC
Source organism: Rhodiola kirilowii (assembly GCA_033675215.1). Lineage (NCBI taxonomy): Eukaryota > Viridiplantae > Streptophyta > Magnoliopsida > Saxifragales > Crassulaceae > Rhodiola > Rhodiola kirilowii. The sequence goes on from CM066201.1 coordinate 44,784,478, forward strand.
ACAATTTCTCCTCAAGTCTTGTTGCTTTGGCCGATCACTGGTTGCTGTTATCTTCTAGCCCTGCAATCTATTCGTCCTATTCTTCTAGACTTGTACTAAGCTCCTCATTTTTCTCAGTAAGATTTTTCAAGAGTGACAACAATTGTTCAGTACTACCAGGTAAACATAAAAGGTAATCTGAGTCAAATACCTTGTTGTTTACCATTAAGCACATTTTCCTGATGATGTAGTCATCGACACTCTTTTCTTCGGACACTCTCCAAGCTGCCAAGATAGCTTTCGTGTCCTTCTGAGCTAGAGGTTCTCCTACCTTTTTGCTGAAGCAATCCTTCACCATATGTCATTTTTTCTGATAGTGGTGACAAATGAAATCTCTTGAGGATCGCCTCCCTTTGAGCGAACGCAAGTGTGCAGTCTCTGCCATTATGAGCGCTCTGGTCATTACATCAGTTGTCTCGTCTTCACAGTCTTACGCATTGTCTGTCTGGGCCAGCTCAAAAGCTTTCTCAACTTTGAGTGTTATGGATTGTTCTCTGTTAGGGACCCGTCGAGCTTCTTTCCTTTGTTGTATCCAATCACTGCTATGGAGTCTTGCCACGGGATCCTCAAGGGTCACCTTCTTAGTATCCTTCTGAGCCTGAAGCGTCAGTGCCACCGCATCCCATGTGGAGTTTATAGCTTGAAGGAAGTGATGCGTTATTTTCCACTCAAGGTTGCTCTCCCCCAGAAACTCCATCTGTCCCACCTAACTTTGGAAGCGTGAGTAAAACTTTTCAATTGTATAGATCACTCACCCAACCACACTCAGTGTTGTACCGCTATACTCTCAGACGCACCTTATTTCATGATTTATCTTCGTTGTCTCTGCATAACAGGAGATTACTGCCCTTCTGACTCAGATTGACTGCTGCTCATACAAAGGTATACATCAGATCTTCCGATTCTAATTTCACCTCGAACACGCGATCTCTCCTCGTAGTTTTGCTAAAAACTCGACGCCAAGGATCTCTAACTTTGAATCGCGACTTTGAAAAGCAGCCTTAGCATCCTTTATATAGGCGGTTCCCTGTTAGGTAGCCCTAGATTTTTTAGGGGAAAATCTCTCATCTTAATTCCCAAGTCGGCTCAAGATCTCACAATAGACAAGATATTTCCATAAATATATCATCAACTCTCCAATTAGATCGTCCCATACCGATTTAATTGGATCTCCGCCCTAGCTTCTATCCCTAATAAGTAGGGTTGAATATCTAGTGAGTCTCCAATCATTTCCCATTCTTTAGCAAAGAATCTAAACCAGTCCTTGTGAAATGAAGCTTATACACTGGTCATTAGTCTCTGACTCTGAACAAGTCCCCGTCAAAGATAAAAGCTTCACATTTGTTAAAGAGAAAATTATAAGGAAAGGGGTAAGGGAATGTCCTCACCTTTGAGGCCTTTGGAGAGAGAGCAAGATCTTTCTAGCAAAAGTCAATAACCAACAACAGGCCTGTGGAAGCCGACATTGTTGCTTATTGTGAATTTTTTTTGATGCTGAATAATGAGGGAAGTTGCTAAGGAATGAGATTGGTTGCTGACAGGACTAGTTTTTGGGAGCAAACTAAACTCAGGAAAGCTGAAGGGTTTCATTAAAACAAGATGAGAGAGCTAGCTATTAAGCGTTGCACAAATGAAATCAGGATTTTGATAACGCACGTTAGGTTTTAAAGCTTCGTCCCCTGAGGAGAGCTAAGACTAAAACATTGAAAACATAAGATCTCTTCCATTTAAGGAGAAGAATTAGACAGCTTACAAGCACAGTTTGTAGACTCATCATTCGTCACGACAGCAAATGACACTACATCATTTTGTCTCTTATGTCACTAGTCTAAAATAGACGCAAAAAGACATATTCAGTCGCATAAGACTTTATGCGACTGCAGTCAGTGACATAAGGTCTAGTCATATTACGAATGTGACATAAGGTCTATTGCGACTGACTATAGTACACGACCGTATTACATATGTTAAGTGACAAACCTATGACAGCCGCGTAAGGAGATAAGTCAGTTGCGGTAGGATATGTAAGTGTCAATCTCAGACCACTATTTACTCGTTTTTGTTTGACGCTTAAGTAATTTGTTTGCAATGTCAGTCGCTTTAGAAGATTATTTCGTAGTACAATGAGACGCATAAGGTGAATGTTTTTTATTAATGTGAGTCGTCTAAGTATAGATAATATAGTTCAATGTGCCGCATAAGTTTATTTAAGTATGGTGTGTACTGGTTTGCAGTCGCATAAGTACAAATAATGGTATTTTGCAAATTCACCTACATTCAAAATTCACCTGTTTTAGGCATATTACACAATGCTAGAAACAGTTTTTACAGCACCAAAAAGGATAACATGTTCAACCAGCGAGACAATACATTACACAAAAGAGTTAATTTTCAAATGTCAAGCTTTAGCAAACTAGACAACACCCAAACCAAAGCTCGCACCATCGGAGACATTGCATCCATGCCGAGAAACCCCCACTCCCAGTCGGACCATTTCTTTAAGCGCCTTTAGCCGATCCTCTAACACAGCATCCCTTTTGGTAGCCTCTTCTTTTGCCTTGAAGAGCTCTTCCTTCAGCACGTGGTTAGACGCCCCGCCTCTAGGACGAGGAGGCCTCCTTATAGTATCACAAAATCCGGACACTTGAATCCCTTTCTTTTGCCCAACAGCCTTATAAATAATGTCCAGTTGTTTGTCTGTCGGTAGGGGATCATCATCAGCAACACGCTGTCCGGGTCATCAGAATCATTGTCATGGTCATGGGTCAGCAACTTGACTTCGGCACACATTTGCTCCTATGTAAAATTAGAAAATAATTTATAAAAAAAGAACACATCATGCCTAAAAAATGATATACTTAAATATAGTTATAAACTTTCATCTTCATGAACAAATAACAGAGCACACATTGATATCTATTAATAATATGATAAAACCACATAACATTAAAATTGCATTGATCTAAATAACTGGGCATAACACATACATTAGTAAAATGGACTAGCAACAAATCTTTATCATATTGACAATATGTATGTTATCATATTCATAACCAAGACAAAACATAAAACAAAATCGACAGTGAAATTACAGAACACCAATCCATTTTCGTGAAACAATTGAAAACAACCCTAATATAGACTACGTCATTAACACTTTTGTAACCAACCATTTGTCAATGTACAGACACTGAAATTGTAAAGCAGGATTGAGTAAGTTACCACTAAAGGACCGCTTTCAGGCTCCTGTGAGTAAACCTCCTCAAATGTAGCAACTAAGGGCGCTTTGTGTCCCTTTTCTAAGTGCTTTAATGCTCGGATGCAGAATGGAGTTTTACCAGAATGATGGTTCATTTATTTGAGCCTAGCACCTTTCATTCTTGCAGAAATAGCCTACATAACAAAGGAAATATTAGGAAGATAAAAAACAGTGAAGTTAATTTCAAAAAATAAAGGATAAGTTACAAAACATAACCTGCTGACCAGGCCCCTGAAAGTGCTGCACAAGCCATTTCCACTCATCCTTTCTATGTATGCACTCCTTGGGGGTCTTCTCTCCATGGGCCAAATAGTGAGTGCGGCAATCTGATTTCTAGTCTTTATAGCGATTGTTGGTTGTCCTTGTTATAAACTCCCAGAGAAAAGTGTCATTCTTGGGGAGGAAGAAATGCGACTACACAGAAAACATTAAAGTAAACATGTAAGTATAACACCTTTGTAAAAAAGGATATGTTGCCGACCAAACTAATTAAACTCATGCTTAGGTAATTGTTAACTATGTCCCAGTGCTTGGACTCTGACAAGCATATTTTTAACCCCTTATAGTTGCAAGTTATATGTTTTAGGGGTCAAGTTGCAGTCAAACAAAATTTATAAACCGTGGTAAGCCAAGGGTCGATCCAAGGAACAACGTGTGCAATTACTAGCTAACGAGTGACCTATTCAGCTATTCCAAATAACAAGAGAAAGAATACGGAAAATAAATAGGTTTCGCACCTAGGATCAAACTTTACCCGTGCCAACCCCACTAATCATGCAACCATATAACGTAATTCAATCATGCTATCGAATATGAAAATAAACCAAAATAACACTAGACAAGCCGCCCATCCACCGATCATTGTCTAGATTAATCTCAATCATTGAACGCCGCCCATCCACGGATTATCAACGATTTTGATTAGTTAAGCTTAGGGTTTTTCAGACAAAAGTCAACTTTCCTATTAATTCATGTACTACTATTGTAGCTACCATGACCTAATATCAATTTCATGCAATTTGGTTAATACCTAGGACCCATTCATCTTTTGGTAATTAACCTAAATACGTTCTAGCATGCAAACATCCCATTCAATGTAAAACTTGCAAGAACGATAAAATTAAGCACAATGAAATTGAATATTCGAATTGCATTAATGAAAAACGTTCAATTGATCACATAAAGATATGGGTTACAAGGCACGGGATCTGTAGGATCCCAGAATACGCAAGACTACTCACTACTCATGGTAAGTTAACCAAAAATAGTAAAGATGGAGAAATCAAGGACGAGGAAACCTGTAGACGATGTAGCTCGTTGAGTCGTTGATCTCTCTCGATGTTCTGCTCTGTCTTCTTCTCCAAGTTAGGTCAGAAACTCTCCAAAATCCAGCTCTCTAAAAATAGAACCCAAATTTCCTATTTATAATTGGAAATGCCCGACGGGGCCGTGACACCCGTGATAGTCTAGTGTGTCACGGCTGTCACGGCATGAGAAAAACTCACTGAGCAATAAGTGTGTCGTGACACCCGTGACAGTCCAATGTGTCACGGCTGTCACGGTCTGCCCAGAATCCTTCTATGAAAAATAGGTGTCGTGACACCCGTGACGCATAGGATGTCACGGCCATCACGGTCTGTTGCTGGTGTTGAGGACCGACCTATCTACACTTGACCTGAGGAATGACCAAGGAAATTGGAGGACAGCCCGAGAAAAACATCACAAGGCCACTCTGGCCCGAGAAGGACCAAGCCGCGCCCAGCAGAGCCCCAGGCCAGCGCCCCAGGCCCCAGCCGAGCTGTCTAGTACTCAATTCAAGTTACTCGAGAAAACGAGCTGATCTGAGGAATCCACCTCGAGCAAAGTGATCTAAATAGAAAATAAGGTGGAAGATGTTGGAAAACCAAGGAGAACGCCCGAGCCGAATGGCAGTTGGCTCGATTCCAAGCAAAGGCCCCACGCGTTGATAGGCACAAAACCAAGTTGCTCGACCAGACAGACGAATCTGGCAAATCCGGCTCGACCAAGTTGTTCGAAATACCCAAAAACTTGGACGATCTCACTTTCCAGACAAAATGCATGAGTAAATCCAGCCCATGCCCGAGAAATGCCTAGTTCCGTCCAAAACCGAGTCAAGGCCGGCCCAAGCCGAGTTCAAAGTCACAAATCCCGGATCGTCTTCTCCTCCTTCATTGGCGGTTTAGAGGCTTCTAGAAGGTCCTGGAAGAATCTAGAAGACTTGCAAGGCAAGTAAACTTACAAGCCAAGCAAAGTCGGTTTTAGGACATGTTTCCTAAAACCGTTTACGGGCCAACCTCAACTTGGAAACTTCGAAGCCCTAGTATTCTCTATAAATACAACCTCATATCAAGGGTTTCAAGCATCCATCAGAGCAGCGACCATCCCTCATCCCACAAAACAGAATTCGAGCTCTCCTCTCGATTCGAAGTCCTCCTCGGCGCTTTCCAACAATCCGGCTCCGATCCCCCCTTCGTTCGGCAATAGAGAAGAACATCTTTCCTTTATTTTTATTGTCTTTTGTTTCCATGGCCATGTGTAGCTAATCCCTCTATTCGGGCTAGGGTTTCATATATTGTGACTATTGTTTGAGACTTCATTCTTAATGCTATTCCATGTTTCACTAGTTCACGTGCCTATATTATGAATTATTGCTAGACTAGGTGGATGCTTTGTTGCAAAGCTTAGTTGATCAATATTTCTATCATTATTATCTGTCTAATACTTTGTCATTTGGGTAGATAGCACATCTAGGTTAAATAACACCTTTGTCGGGTTGTTTAACTTAGGAGGGAATTAGAAGCCTTTCACCTTTGTCGGGTTATTTGGGAAGTCACCTTTGTCGGGACGACCACTGACAGATGCTTGTCGTCATAGCAAATGTACAAATAAATTTATAAGTCCGCTACTCGCGACTTTACTACTGGGTAGCAAGTGGTAAGTAGGGGTCGAACCCAAGGGAGTCAGTGTGGATTAATTGTTCCTTAATGAAGCTTATGCAGACATTAAATACGATTGGGGTTTGGTTTGAGTGTGTTTTGAGAACTGAAAGTAAATTACAGCAGTTGATAATGAACTGTAAGGAAAGGATTCAGTTTTAGGGGCCTTGTATCATATTTGTTTATCATCGACCGCTAATGATCATACCAAGTGTTCGAAGATGAATCGAGGCTATTCCTAGCACAAGACTTGCAACATCGCGTAGAACACTTGAAATGATCATGCTAAATGTTCAAAGATGAATCGAGGCTATTCCTAGCACAAGACTTGCAACATCGTTTAAAACACTTGTTCTACTTTAGACTAATTCCTCCTTTCGAAGTATCTTAGCCTTCTGTGCATCCACCTGATCTTTCAGTTACGATCGACCGAGTGGTGTTTTAGATAAGTCGAACTCCTCAGATAAGTTTTGCTTGTTACAGCTTCCACTTACCCGAGTATGTTCACGAATCCCCACGGAAGAGCTTTGCTTGTTACAGCTTCCACTCAACCTTGGAAATTCTGACTATATATGGCACATAGAACAAGTTTTGAACACAAAGGTGTACAAAGAGTATGATCTAAAACATTTATAATACAATTACACCCCTGCGACCGAGTACAAGCTTTTAGCTGCTTGTATTCATGTCAAGGAATACAAGCAAACTATTGTCTTGAACAAGGGTACCGAATAATAGACTAACTTTAAAGTAAGAACAAAATATACTGAAAGTAATTTTATACCTTACAATAAGTCGAGGAGAGGAGCTCCTAGGAAAGATCCAAGCAAGGGAAGTCGCTCCAAAATGAAGAACACAAATATTTATTGATAGTGAAGAGAAGAGGGTTAAGCCCTCTATCTCTCTAAAACATTTGTGGAATTGTGGATTGTGTGTTGATACAAATGAGGAGGGGATGGCATGTATTTATAGCCAAAGGAGGAGGAAATGGAGGGTTGAGATAGTTTGCATCCAAGGGAGGAGGAGGAGGAGTGCATGGCAAGTTTGCTTGGAGAGCAAGTAGCCGCCCCTTGTGACTCACCATGGCAAAAAGCCATCGGAAGATATTTGTTCTTCAAAAGCCATCGGGTTGACCAAAATTTGACCGGAGCTTCCTGGATTTTCGAGAGTGTATTCTAAATGAAAATGTCATTCTAAGATGATCTCAAGAAGGAACCTAAGCCAAATTCTGCTTGGAACATGGTCGAAATCCCAAATCGGATGAAATTGCCCTTGTTTGGCCTTTACCGGGCTCGGTGCCTTTGCATTGCGTTCTTGTCCAAATGCTGACTGTTTTAGCATATTTGAGTGATTCCAAGTTGGTTCCATGAAGGATGTTAAGGCTGATTTTGTGTGTAGCATGGTCGTGACCTGGAATGACTCGTACTTCATTTTCCCCATAAAATCCTCTCCTTAACGTGTTTTCACTTTAGTCTCTAAAATACCCTGCAAATATATTTCTGAACTAACAAGTAAAAGTTAAATAGACAAACAGTCTAATTCTGGGGGTTTTACTGTGTTTCTGATTCGTATAATTATGGTCCATCAACCACACTTAGAAACATTGAATTAGTTTGTTAGTAGTCGATGATAACAAGTCACAATAGAAACCCTAGACCGAATATTCTCTCTGATTAATATCTCTCAGTTTATTTCCTATTTCTGCACTTATTTCCAAATCCCTCTCAAACCCCAATTGTCTTTCTATTTACAGAGCAACAAGTAACCTCACCAGCTCCCTAGGGTTCGACCCTTGCTTGCCGCTATACTAGCCAAGAGTAAGGAAAATTAAAAATTCAAATTTGCAGGTACCGACGACGCTTATCAAAATTTGGCGCCGTTGCCGGGGAGCTGCAATACGGTGAAGTTGTTCTTTTTTGTTTTCATTTTTGTGTTTTTGTGTATTTTTTCGATTTTGTAGCGAAACGACAGGATTCGAGCTACAGGTGTCCGATTTCAGCCCATAATATCCTGTTCTGAGCAGAACAACGAACGGAGCCGTAATCACCGCTATGTTGTGACATACGGTGTTTTTCGGCCATCCGAGATCGTTTACTATTTTATTTTGAATTTCTAGTGTTTTTAGAAATTTTCTATTTTTGAAAATTTTCTGTTCTTTCACCATGTCTCATGCAGGTAGCCACTTTGGGGACAACATAGACGATAATGAGGTCAACCAGCACATGCCACTACCAAATCAGCAACAACCGCTCCAACAACAGCAAGTGCCACCTCCACTTCCTCAGATACGACCACCTATGATGCAACTACCACAAGAGCCACTCTATCAGGACAACTACGATGAAGAATACTACAAGGAAGAGTACATCCGAGAGCCCACCATGGGAGAGCTATCAGGCCCGAACTTCAGAAACCAACCATGGTGCATCTATGAAGGGCCAGAGCTAGCAGGGATAGTAATCAACACAGCAGTAGTCCACCACCTGCCTAAATTCTCAGGACGCTAGGGAGAGTCGGCCACTGCTCATCTGCAGCGCTATCACGGCATATGCCAAAACCTTCGGCCATACGGAGTCGAAGTGGAGGACTTCAAGTATAAAGCTTTTTATTTCTCACTTATTGATGCCGCTAACGATTGGTTCTTGTCTTTGCCCTCAGGTAGCATTCAAACATGGGACCAGATGCAGAAGAAGTTCCTGAACAAGTACTACCCAGCAGGTAGAGCAATGCAGGTTCGCAGGCAGCTGCAAGATCTCAAACAAGGGCCGAATGAGACGATGTACGAATACGTGGAAAAATTCAACGCCTTAGAGCAGAGCTACTGCAACCTTGGACTTCCCGAGAAGCTGATTGTGGAGTACATGCTAGATGGATTAAGGCGACTCGATAGGAAGTTGCCAGACGCCTCGGCTGGAGGAACTATCATGAGACTATCCCCAGCCGGTGTGCGAAGAAAGATTATGGAAGTGGCCGAGAATGCGAGATTCCAGGACGAGTCCAACAAAGAAGAAGAGTTCAGCCGGACCAGGAACGTTTCAAAAGTCGAGCCCCCATCTAGTTCCATGGCCGAAGAAATCAAACAGCTCAAAGAGATGATGCAACAGGTAATAAGGAGGCAGCCGATCCAAGCAAGGCCATGCGAGTTCTGTGGTGCTACAAACCACAAAACAGACGAGTGCTCGACTGTAGTGGAGGTTGACCAGGGCGAAGTCAATGCAGTGGGTGATTACCAGAGCTATGGCAACCTAGCCGGACTGAACAGACAATATGGAGCATCCACGACCGGGCAAGGGGCCAACGGGCAGCACTGGAGGAACGACAACCAGGCCCCAAGGGAACCAGCACAGCAGGCCGCACCTCAACAGACCCAGTAATACTATCGGCCTCCGTATCATCAAAAACAGGGCAGCTATAACAATCAGAGCCAGTACCAGCAGCGAGGGCAGAATCAAAACCAGGCAGGCCCGAGTCAGCAAGGAAAATCCCTAGAGGACATTGTGAAGGACTTAGCTACCTCGGTGCATCAATTTCAGACTAAAACCGATGGTGCCATTGCCGACCTGTCCAAGCAGATGTCCAACTTAGCCCAGGACGTGTTCGAGCTGAAGAGAGATCCGGGGAGGCTGCAATCCCAAACAGTGCCCAATCTAAGAGGGAACGTCAGCACGATGGAAGTAGTGGACGTGGATGCAGCACTTAAGGAGTCTGCATATTGGCTGAACAAGATGCTTAACAGGGAGGCAAGGGTCAGCGAGGAAGAGCCTACCTCAGATTACACCAGCCCTACAGAAGAATTCGGCCCACTAGCATCCGAAGAAGAACCGGCTGAAACACTCGGCCCAGACACGCTCGAGGCATCCGAGCCATGCCCGGTCCTCACGGCCGAAAATTTTGAAACTACTATTCCTTCATGTGCTATGTAGGTAATCGCTCCCGGAGGCCATGAGATCACTAAGGACGAGCCAGAAATGAGATTGGTGGCAAGGCCTAAGCAGAACGACCCGATGGTGAGGTGACGAAAGCGCGACTGCACTGTCGTTAAGGTGCAGTGTGCTTTGTGCAAATAAATTTATAATATCCGCTACTCGCGACTACACTACTGGGTAGTAAGTGGTAAGTAGGGGTCGAACCCAAGGGAATTAGGGGGATGCGTTGTTCTTTGAAAACTATACTAGCGGGGGCGTGTTTTAGGTTGGTTGAGATTTTAGCGCGAGTAATTAATCTACTGTTTTTGGTTTTTTGGGTTTTTTATGCAGAAAAGTAAATACAGAAAATAAATACTGAAATTAAATACTGAAAGTAAAGAGTTAAGGGAAAGAAGACTTACAGTGGGTGATGCGTGATTGCGATTCCTCCGGTAGATCAGCGGTTGATGGTTGCGATTGATTGAGCGATAAAAGTAAATACAGGGGGGGGGGGGTATTGATCGAAAGAAAACATTCGGTCTTAGGGGGCCTTGTATTATATCCTGTCTATTCTTTTAGTAACCCTTCTAAGTATTCAAAAGTGCATCGAGGCCCTTTCGTAGCGCTCAATTTGCCACACTGTTTAAAGAAACACCTGTTCTATTTCAGTCTAGCGCCAATACCCGAGGGTATGCTAGCCTGTGTGCATCCACCTGATCTCACAGTGACGCTCGACCAGATGGGGTTTGAGATGAGTCAAACTCCTCAGATAGCTTTGCTTGTGACAGCTTCCACTACTTGAGTATGATCACGAATTCCCACGGAAGAGCTTTGCTTGTGACAGCTTCCACTCAACCTTGGAAACTCTGACTATAAATGGCACATAGAACAAGTTTTGAATACAGAGAAATGAAACTAAAAGAAATAAAACATTTTATAAAACAAGAACACCCCTTTAACCGAATAAAGAGTTTAGCTACGAATATCCATAGAGGTGGATACCATAGCTAAATACTCGGGGATTTTTGAAAACAGTAAGAGGGAAAGGGGTGGAATACTCAAGAACCGATAGGAATATTCCCAATTTCCTACTGAATACTCAAGAACCAACAGGAGTATTCTCTAAAGTATAATACTCAAGAACAAACAGGAGTATTATTTCCAAAGCGTATAATACTCAAGAACAAACAGGAGTATTATTTCCAAAACCAAACCAAACTTACAAAGTAACCAAAACTTAGAGAGATAAGTGAAATGTTGATTTTTGGATGATTTTTGGATGATTTTTGGATGATACAAATGAGGAGGAGGAGCTCCATATTTATAGGCTAAGGGGAGGAGGATGGAGGGTGGAGATGGTGGCATGTGGAGGAGCATCCAAGGGTGGAGGAGATGGGGGAGGAGATGTGGAGGAGAAGCCTCCACATGTCACACTCTCATGCTGGCACAAGAAGCCGCCGGCGGGTTTGGGAGGAGATGGAGGAGGAGCCGCCAAGTGGAGGGAGGAGAGTGGAGGAGGGGGAGAGTGGCGGAGCCGCCGGTTGCCGGTCATCCCATGGAGGAGGAGGGTGGCTTGCCACCCATGAGTCATCCTTCTTCACCTTTAGCACCAGTCACCTTATGCATATGGATGAGTTTTGATAGTTTTGTACTGTCTTTACAAAACTATCAGTCTAATTTTACTCTGGGATGTCTTTGATAATTCCTCAGTTGGATTTAATTTGAGTAATTCATCGTCAGGATCTTGAGATTTCTTCGTTCAGCGTCTGATCTTGACCTTCGATTGACTCTTGTTATCTTTTCAGCATAAAATCCTCTCCTTAGCGTGTTTTCACTTTAGTCTCTCAAATGCCCTGTGGAAATATATCGGGACTAACACGTCGAAGTTAAATAGACAAACAGTCTAATTTGGTGGGTTTAACTGTATTTATGATGCATACAATTATGGTCCATCAGATCACCCCACACTTTTAGTTGTTCGTCCCGAACAATGCTATTAAAGGGCGGCATACTAAGTAAGCTTGTTGATATATGAAAATTAGACTGTGGTACTTGACTTCTCCTAATTCATGCTTTACTACTTATTACTAAATTAAACTGCGTAAATTAATAGAAGAAACTTGATACTTGTACCTTCGTGTAGAGATGCAAATTAATTCGGATGTTTCGGGAGATAGCCCTTTTTAGGCTCCTGGACTACACCTTCGGGACCGTCTCGCACTATATGGTTTTCTTGTAGCTTTCTCTAGCACGTGATTCGATTCGGGTTTCAATGGTTTGAGTACTTTGATTTTCTTTTGGCGAGGGACTGCTTTTTGTAGTGAATCGGCCTTTGGCCTTTGATTTGACGCTTTGAGTACTTCACTTTTGTTCGGTTAAAACCTTCACAATTTTGGGCCTTTGGCCTCTTGATTTGCTTCTTCGAGCTTTTCGCCTTTTTGTGGCTTTGCAAGTCCATTTTCTCAAGCCTTTTTGGGAGGTCCAATCATCGCCCGCAAGCCTATGGAAATACCTCCCCGCTCCTCTCGTTTTTGCCGTTTTCGCGCGGGTCAAGGTGAGGGTCGCTCATTTATTTTCTCGGCTACTTTGACTGTCGTTTCGCGTGGGTCAAGATAAGGGTCGCTCATCTAGTTTCTCGGCTACTTTGACCGGAGATAGAACGGTCTGATTCCCGTCCTCGCCTTTTGCATAAACACTGCATGGCGGAGATGACTTCAATCTTCACTGAAACCCGAAGTGCAGCCTGCACTGACTTCAAAAACCATATAGTTTGATCTGATCCTTCAAGTGCTTGTCAAGCCCCTCTAGGGCAATTTCTATCAACTCCACATCCCTAGGTTATCTCAGCACAAAGGGACAAATGAGAAGTTACATTCTAAGTTTTTAAACAGTTTGCATTTTCACAAGGTTGATGCATGAATTATGATCTATCTTTTTCACATTCTTAAGTTCATTTATTCAAAAAGATAATACTAATAAAAAGAAAAACATGCAGATGGTTCTCACCCCACACTTTTGAACGAAGGCGTGCCTTAGTTCAAAAGTCATGCAAATATATACAAGAGAAGGAAGTGACATTAAGGAAAAAGAAGAACAGAACTCCCTTTAAGGTGTCGAGTGATCGACATGGCATGAGGCTGGATAATCGAGGGAGTTCGGCTTGGGCCTCGAACTCTCAACGCAGGCTCGGGAAATTCACGGAAGCTGCCTGGCTGATCCGATCTTGCTCCAAAACTTAATTCCTACATGTAAGACATTCCTTCTATACAAAAAGTGGGTGAGAGCGCTTATTGGAAATTTAAATGACATAAAATAAAAGTGCAAAAAAGTAAGATAGTGTCGGGTTACCTCCCGACCAGTGCACTTGTTTAACGTTGTTAGCTCGACGCATGGGATTTATTGATTCGGATCCCATGGGTGGCTCAGGTCAAATTTCGCCACCATTCTTGTGTTACTTCTGGTACTCTCCATGTCTGATTCTTCTGATGGCTCAGAAGTTTCTTCTGTTGGTTCGGATGTGACCTCCAATGTAGGCTCTTTCTCTGAGCCTTCTATTTCTGATTCGTTTATCACATCCTCTGCAACGTCCCTTTCTGGACTGGCCTCATTCCTTCGTATCCGTACATTAGGTCGAGACATTGGCCTTCGTATTGCGGTTCCGGCCAAGTTGTCTATCACATCCCATATTTGAGTCAAGGATAAGTGTGTGGTTGTTCCTCCCACTGCGTCATTGATCCTTGAGAACTCATCAGCCCTCATCCCACAAAGGAATTTTTGAAGAAGAAAAACCTCCGTGAATCCATGGTGTGGGCAGCGTGAGATGATGGCATCATATTTCGTGTAGTATTCGCCAAAGGTCTCATCCCGGGACTGCTGAAGGTTCATGATCTTCTCGCGCGTTTGTTGTCGTAAGGATGGGGGAGAGAATTCTTTCAGGAATGGAATGGTAATGTCCACGAAATACTTAGCATTCATAGCGGTTGAGGTGTAATACCAGATTGTCGCGAAATCAGTTAGAGAGAATTGGAAGCAATTAAGCTTAAATTCTTCTAACGTTTCATTATTAGGTTTTATGCGCAGAAAACATGGTGAAAGTTTCGGCAGTGTAGTACTGGATCTTCTGCATCCGTACTTCCGAACAGTGGAAGGTGTCATGTTGTCCATGCGTATGAAGGTGGTTGCGTCATGAGGTCATGGGAGGGTAAGAACAATGTATCCGATTAATTAACTAACTCCCCGGCAACGGCGCCAATTTGACGAAAGCGCGACTGCACTGTCGTTAAGGTGCAGTGTGCTTTGTGCAAATAAATTTATAATATCCGCTACTCGCGACTACACTACTGGGTAGTAAGTGGTAAGTAGGGGTCGAACCCAAGGGAATTAGGGGGATGCGTTGTTCTTTGAAAACTATACTAGCGGGGGGCGTGTTTTAGGTTGGTTGAGATTTTAGCGCGAGTAATTAATCTACTGTTTTTGGTTTTTTGGGTTTTTTATGCGGAAAAGTAAATACAGAAAATAAATACTTAAATTAAATACTGAAAGTAAAGAGTTAAGGGAAAGAAGACTTACAGTGGGTGATGCGTGATTGCGATTCCTCCGGTAGATCAGCGATTGATGGTTGCGATTGATTGAGCGATAAAAGTAAATACAGGGGGGGTTTTTGATCAAAATAAAACATTCGGTCTTAGGGGGCCTTGTATTATATCTTGTCTATTCTTTTAGTAACCCTTCTAAGTATTCAAAAGTACATCGAGGCCCTTTCGTAGCGCTCAATTTGCCACACTGTTTAAAGCAACACCTGTTCTATTTCAGTCTAGCGCCAATACCCGAGGGTATGCTAGCTTGTGTGCATCCACCTGATCTCACAGTGACGCTCGACCAGATGGGGTTTGAGATGAGTCGAACTCCTGAGATAGCTTTGCTTGTGACAGCTTCCACTACCTGAATATGATCACGAATTCCCACGGAAGAGCTTTTCTTGTGACAGCTTCCACTCAACCTTGGAAACTCTGACTATAAATGGCACATAGAACAAGTTTTGAATACAGAGAAATGAAACTAAAAGAAATAAAACATTTTATAAAACAAGAACACCCCTTTAACCGAATAAAGAGTTTAGCTACGAATATCCATAGAGGTGGATACCATAGCTAAATACTCGGGGATTTTTGAAAACAGTAAGAGGGAAAGGGGTGGAATACTCAAGAACCGACAGGAATATTCCCAATTTCCTACTGAATACTCAAGAACCAACAGGAGTATTCTCTAAAGTATAATACTCAAGAACAAACAGGAGTATTATTTCCAAAGCGTATAATACTAAAGAACAAACAGGAGTATTATTTCCAAAACCAAACCAAACTTACAAAGTAACCAAAATTTAGAGAGATAAGTGAAATGTTGATTTTTGGATGATTTTTGGATGATTTTTGGATGATACAAATGAGGAGGAGGAGCTCCATATTTATAGGCTAAGGGGAGGAGGATGGAGGGTGGAGATGGTGGCATGTGGAGGAGCATCCAAGGGTGGAGGAGATGGGGGAGGAGATGGGGGAGGAGATGTGGAGGAGAAGCCTCCACATGTCACACTTTCATGGTGGCACAAGAAGCCGCCGGCGGCTTTGGGAGGAGATGGAGGAGGAGCCGCCAAGTGGAGGGAGGAGAGTGGAGGAGGGGGAGAGTGGAGGAGCCTCCGGTTGCCGGTCATCCCATGGAGGAGGAGGGTGGCTTGCCACCCATGAGTCATCCTTTTTCACCTTTAGCACCGGTCACCTTATGCATATGGATGAGTTTTGACAGTTTTGTACTGTCTTTACAAAACTATCACTCTAATTTTACTCCGGGCTGTCTTTGATAATTCCTCAGTTGGATTTAATTTGAGTAATTCATCGTCAGGATCTTGAGATTTCTTCGTTCAGCGTCTGATCTTGACCTTCGATTGACTCTTGTTATCTTTTCAGCATAAAATCCTCTCCTTAGCGTGTTTTCACTTTAGTCTCTCAAATGCCTTGTGGAAATATATCGGGACTAACACGTCGAAGTTAGATAGACAAACCGTCTAATTTGGTGGGTTTAACTGTATTTATGATGCATACAATTATTGTCCATCATGAGGCATCCACTCGCTACGAGCCATGAGACACCTATAGGGAAGAGTAAGGATCCAGGGGCCTTCACGGTCACCTGTGGTATCGGTGAGACTCAAATTCATCACTGTTTGATCGATCTTGGTGCTGCCATTAATGTTATGCCATATTCTCTATATTGTTCACTGAAACTTGGCCCACTGAAACCACCAAGATTGTTGATCGAGTTAGGGGATAAATCATGTATTCGTCCTATTGGCTTGCTTGAAAACCTAACCCTCCGAGTAGGAGACCTTGTTGTTCCTGCAGATTTCTATGTCTTGCAGATGGGAGATGCTTGAAACGACGATCCTCCAGCACTCATTTTGGGACGGCCATTCCTTTTCACCACCAAGACCAAGATTGACATGGACACGGGCTTGCTGTCACTTGCTTTCGGTGGCAAAATATCAGATTTCTACATCTATGGGGATGATGACCGTCCATGCACGAGGAAACCACCAGACATAGTGCACACATCTTGAAATTATATCCCCTGTTCAAGCTTGTGTCCAAGATACAGTTGCGACAGACCTTGAACTCTTTGCACAACAGTTCAGCATACAGTTCAAGGTTCAGTTGCGACAGACCTTGAACTCGTATCACAATAGTTCAGCAAACAGACAAAAGCAGTAGAACTCACAGACTGATAACCTAGTTCGGCTCCGCCTACTCTAGGGGGTTTCCCACACCCGAAAAAGGGACAGCAAATCTTTATTACGAGTATAGGGCTTACACAGGGACTTACACTTACACCTTGTAATTGCCGAACCTCAATACTCCGTCTCTCAGATTTGCAACCTAGGTTCACCGCAATTCCCCTTGATCCCCTTCGTTCAGACCTTCTGTCCGAACGTTCTCGATCTTCTCCAGAAGCTCGGATGCTTTCTCTCGAAAGCTTGTTCACCTTTGTTGTGTGCGCAAGTTGATACGCTTCAGGCAGTCTGAGTTGCACTTGAGCAGACTGCGCTTGCACCGATGTATTCCCAATGAGAAAACACAACCGGCCGTCGCTTTCTTCTTCTCCAATCAGTAGAGTATACTCGTGTGTAATTGATCTTTGAAAGCGATGCGGAATAAGGGCGCCCTAGCATTGTATTTATATGCTTGGATGAAACCCTAATTCGCATAAGATAATCCCATCAAATAGTTAGAAAATATTCCTAGATATTTGATGTATATCTTTTGAATCGGTTGGAAGAATATACGAAGTCGTCTTCTTGCCCAAGAGAGCTTTGCCGCCTTCGATGTAGATATTCATTCGAATATCTCATGCTCGATTAAGTCGCTGGCCAACTTCAACTTGACGAAATCTTCGCTGTCCAATATCCTTCCGGAAGATATCCTTGCGTCAGTTCTACGCTGCACATGAGTACTATGATATGTTCGAACTCCCCCTGAACACCTGCTCGAACTGTCTAAGCTACGTTTTGCCAAATACATGCCACTCAAGGGAACATCAATCTCCCCCTTGGCATTTTGGCAAAACCAAATCTACTAGATAATTAAGTCTACCTAACTATCTAGACAGTAGACAACTTTGAGGGAAACAAGAATTGTCTCCTCCAAAATACTCCCCCTTTTTGCCACAAACTGGCAAGGGGTGCGATCCAAGTTTGAACAGACAATCAAAATGTGCCAGAACAAGCACTAAGTAGGAAAGTTTTAAACAAATAGTTCAGGGAGATAGTTTTTTAGAGGACCTTTATTCAGACAACCCGTCATCAGTGGCATCCTCAGAATCTGTATCATCAGATTTATCCTCACTTGGGTAGCTGAGGGCACGAACAAGCTTGTTGATCCGCCTGCGTTGCTCCTTGTCCACTTCGATGATGACATTCAGGTCCCTGAGCAGTTGGCTCCTCTCATCTCGGCCTATCCTTGCCCCCCTCGACTTGACTCCGCAACGCCCTTTCCTTTCTGGTTCCCCTCCTTGAGATCGTTCACGTGACGCCCTTTAAAACACTTGTGGTCAACGACGAACTTGCTGGGTGCCTTTGTGAGATGGTCAGGTGAGGCCTTCAAATCTGGAGCTTGATGGATGATCAGCTCATAAATCAGAGACGGGAAGCAGATCTGGTGCAGAGTTCTCATCGAAGTAGCATGTTCAGCAATCTGTTTGAACATTATTCTGCCCAGGTTGAACTTCAACTTATTCCCTATCTGATAAATCAATTGGGCCATGTCCTTGTTGACAGTAGAGCGATGAGTAGACGGCCTCCAGTTGAAAACAACAATGAAAAACAGCATTGAATAGAACGTAGACAGATCCGCTGTATTCACAACTGACTCAGGCCTCCACCGAACAGAGCCTGCAGTGATGGTGCTCACTATCCTCTCAAGGCTTGGTTCCTCTTCATCAACGGCTAAGTCGTCCATGGAAAAGTATACATTGATCAGCTCAGGATCAATCTTGATCCTTCTTCCTCGAACATAGAAGACCCCATATTCTGCTTCTCCAATGACCCCAAATCCAGGAGGAAGATTTACCATAGCTTCACGCACTAATTGCTCATTGAACGGCTTGCATCTGTCCAATGTCCAGAACAGATCAGATTCCTTGAGCACCTCAATCACTTCCTTTCCCTTGTATCGGGACTCATCTAGCAACCTCCCAGGAATGATTTTCCTTTTTAGCACACAACTCCATTTCAACACAGTGTCTTTATTGACGAACCACACTCCTTTCTTGACCTTACCCACTGGAACAGTCTCATACTCAGGGGCTAGGACTTCGCATCTCCCAGCATCTTCAGAGACGGGAACCGCAGCATCGCGCTTCCTTTTCTTGGAAGAGCCAAATCCCCCTGCCTTGATGCCTATCTCAGCATCCTTCTGAACTGGTTCCTTTGTAGTCTTAGCAAAAACTACCTTTTTCTTTTCCTTGCCCTTCGTTGTCTTTTTGAGATTGACAAGAGGAACACTGTCTTGGTCATCTTCTGAAAGAGTAACGCCTTTTGCTGCTGCCTTTGGAGCATCCTCACGAATGGATGAACCTTCTTCCTCCATATGATCATTGCGGAGATCGCTTTGAATGACTACTGGTACAGCCACTGTCTCCTTAGGCAAAACTTCCTCTGGAGCTGGTGCAGTTTGAGCTTCAGTCTGAACAGATGGTTTCACAGTTGAACCGCTTGTAGCTTTCTCTGCAACTCTTCCAGTCTCAACATCAGACTAAACACTCGGTTCCACAGTTGGAACACTTGTAGCTTTTTCTGCATCATATTCTTTTGCCCCAATAGCCTGATCACGCTGAGCTTCCTCTGGACTTGCCACTTCCTGATCCTTCTCCTTTTCCAGTTCTTTTATGACATTATCAATGTCTTTGAACAACTTCTGCAACTCCTCATCCTTTTCTGCTGAGTCTGATTCTTCTGGTATGGATTCTTTCAACACATCTGTCTTCCCTGATGGATTAATCTCCTCTGCCACAGTCTCAGCATGCATACCGGAACCTTCTTCAGTGATTCCACATTGATTCTCAGACGGCTCAGCATCATTAATCACCAACTTTCTCTTCCCCGAGGTCTCAATGAACTTCTCTGTTTCTTCATCGGACATTGCAATCTTCCGTCCTCTAGTGGCATATATCTTAGCTAGGTATTTTTTGGGAGAGTCACTAGCCCGCTTAGTCTTCTTTCTGTGACCTGCCTTCGGAGTAATGTATCATGTGGCAAAGATCTTTTCCCTCCATGTTCCTGAGCCTCCAGCCACCTTACTGGGTTCCTCTTCTTCCATAATCTTCACAGAATCCTTTTCAATAACCGCACGACCGGCTTTGTCAACCGCAACAGCCCTACCACTCTCAAGATTCCTACCATCATCACCACCAAGCACCGCCCTACTGGTTTCAACACCAACAGCTCTACTGGCTTCATCACCGTCAACCGACTCAACATCCTTCTCAACCCCCACAATCTTTTTAATAATAGGAATATTTGCAGAAACTGAAGGAACAGTTGGAAATACCTCAGATTGGGGACGGACTTCTTGAGATGTACCAGCATCTAATGAGACAGACGAGTCAACCGCGGTTGACTGAGGGATTTCAGCGGTGACTCCTTTGGCAGATTTCTTTGCTTCGGCCAAAGATTCGGTGGTCGATCGTAAAGGCGACGCAGAGCTGTTTTGGATTTCGATTTCTGAATTTTGGATTTCGCCCCCAGAGCTTTTGAGGATTGCATGCCTTCCCTCTTCTTTTCAGCGGATTTGATGCCGGACGTCGTTGACTTCCTTGTGTTCACCATCGCCGTTGAGTGTATGAGCGGTTGAGAGAGAAGTCACTGGATGCCGTTCTCGGGTTTGAGCGAGAGAGGGAGAGTAGACTGTGAACTGATGTGTTACAAACAAAAATAATACTTCAGCCTTTTCAACTTCCCAAATTGGTCAACTCTCGTTTCAAATAACTGCAGGAAAATCTTCGAGAATATTCAAAAAAAATTGGTCTTCACGCGCTGTGCCTTCTGTTCCAGCTCTCTTCATTAGGTGGTCAGTCCAACTGTTCAGCTGGAGATTCGACTATGACTGACCACCATTGGATGCTTTCAGTGGTTGACACCATATAGACCCACTGAGGGTCTGGGTGTTCCACTCCGTATCCTGCCATGGGGGTTGACCAAGATCTTGGTATGCCTCAGAGTTATCATCTTCTGGTGCCCTCCATATTCATATTTTCTTGTTCGGCTCCAGGCATATTTCTGCGGGCATTGTACGAACTCCTTCCGTAACTGTGACACCTTCTGATTCAATAGTTTCCTGGGACAGTTGTCAACATGGATTTGTCAACATGAGGGACAGTTGCAGAAATCGATGTTTGACGTTCTCACAAGCCAGTTGCTGGCCATGGTTCTCGACGTCCATTGATCCCATTAGACCCATCCCAATGGTGTAGCAGTTGTTGGCATCCCTTTTTCCTTTCATCAGTGTATCACCATTCTTGTCTAGGACAAGACATGAGTAGCTAGAGAATGACACATAATGTCCATCGTCGTACAGTTGACTGATGTTGATGAGATTCCTTGTCAGACCTTTGACAAGGAGGGTGTTCTTGAGTGCAGGTAGATCCGGAACCATTGATGGACCAAAATTATACGAATCAAAAACACAGTAAAACCCACCAAATTAGACTGTTGGTCTATTTAACTTCTACTTGTTAGTCCCGATTTATTTCTACAGGGTATTTTGGCGCTTAGAGAGAAAACACGCTAAGGAGAGGATTTTACGCTAAAAATGAAGTACGAGTCATTCCAGGTCACGACCATGCTACACTCAAAATCAAACTTAACATCCTTCATGGAACCGACTTGGAATTACTCAAATATGCTAGAACCATCGGCAAATGGACAAGAACGCAAGGCAAAGGCACGATGCCCGGTAAAGGCCAAACAAGAGCAATTTCATCCGATTTGGGATTTCGACCTTGTTCCAAGCGGAATTTGGCTTAGGTTCCTTCTTGAGATCATCTTAGAATGACTTTTTCATTCAAAATACGCTCTCCAAAATCCAAGAAGGTCCGACCAAGGCTCCGGTCAGATTCCGGTCAAATTCCGGCGAACTCCGGCCATACTCCGGCGATGCTCTGACCACCACCATGCTCCGATCATTTCTTGCTCCGGCGACAATTCCGGCCAAAGCAAACCAAAGTCAGTCCAGAGCTGAAATACACCGATCGTTTTGTGAAAACTGCACAAAACTCACTCTTATCCATTGATGACCGGTGGCTTTTGGTTGGAGGTGACCAAAGCAAAGCTTGCTTCCTCCATGGTGACTTGAGACCGGCGGCTTTTGGGAAACTTGCTCCCCACTCCATCCGTGGAAGCTTGCCATGCACTCTTCCTCCTCCACCCTTGGATGCAACACCACATGCCACCATCTCCACCCTCCATTGCCTCCTCCCTTAGCCTATAAATAGAAGTGCTCTCCTCCTCATTTGTATCATCCAACAATTATCCCATAATCCACAATTCCACCATGTTTTAGAGAGATAGAGGGCTTAACCCTCTTCTCTTCACTTTCAATAAATATTGTTCTTCATTTTGGAGCTACTTCTCTTGTGTGGATCTTGCTTAGGAGCTCCTCTCCTCGACTTATTGTAAGGTATAAAATTACTTTCAGTATTATTTGTTTTTACTGTAAAGTTATTTTATTATTCGGTACCCTTGTTCAAGACAATAGTTGCTTGTATTCCTTGACATGCATATAAGTAGCTAAAAACTTGTACTCGGTCGCAGGGGTGTACTTGTATTATAAATGTTTTAGATCTTACTCTTAGTATACCTTTGTATTCAAAACTTGTTCTATGTGCCATTTATAGTCAGAGTTTCCAAGGTTGAGTGGAAGCTGTCACAAGCAAAGCTCTTCCGTGGGAATTCGTGATCATACTCGGTAAGTGGAAGCTGTCACAAGCAAAACTTATCGAGGAGGTCGAATTATCTAAAACACCACTTGATCGCAACGTCACTGGGAGATCAGGTGGATGCACATAGACTAGCATACCTTGAAAGGGGTGTTTTAAATGATGTTGCAAGTCTTGCGTTAGAAATAACCTAGATTCATCTTTGAATACTTAGCGCGGTCAATGATAAACAATTATAATACAAGGCCCCTAAAACTGAATCCTTTCCTTACAATCTGCTAGCAATTATTGTAATTTACTTTCAGTTCTCAAAACACACTCAAACCCAACCCCAATCGTAATTAATTTCTGCATAAGCTTCATTAAAGAACAACTAATCCACACTGACTCTCTTGGGTTCGACCCCTACTTACCACTTACTACCCAGTAGTTGAGTCGCGAGTAGCGGACTTATAAATTTATTTGTACATTTGCTCTGACGACAAGCATCTGTCAAATTGGCGCCGTTGCCGGGGAGTTGTGCATCGGAATAGTTGTTCTATTTTTTTTCTTTTTTATTTTATCATGCAATTCACTAAGTCCTACTACTACGGAATGGAACCTTGGAACATCGAGGAAATTTCCCCACCACCCTTCGAACTTGAAATCCGCGAGAAGATCAACAATATAAAACAATCCCGGGATGAAACATTGGACGAGTACTTGGCGTACTTTGACTCCATGTTGATAAGCTGCCCGCACCATGGATTCACCAACCACGATCTTCTTCAAAGATTTCTTAATGGGATGATGCCACAAGAGTGGGATTGGCTAAACGATGCAGCGGGAGGCTCGGTGAACAACTTAGGCATAGATGATCTTTGGAACTTAATAGATAATTTGGCCGCGAGGTCAAGACAAAGACAAGATCAGGCCATGCAGAGCGAAGAACTAAACAACATAATGAACCAAATCAGGGCAAAAACTGAGTTATGGGCGGCAGAAAACGAGCTGGCAGCTAGCACCCAGCAATTGGCCGCAGACATGCAGCAAATGAATGCCTCGATGCACCAATTCACGGCCAAGACATACCCGGACCTCGATGAAGAATTGCCCATATCAGACCCATACCTCAGTGTGACTACCCCCGGAGATCATATTGATGACGAGGATAAGGACCCATGGTTGCCTGAAGAAGAGCTACATTCAGATCATCCCTGGGAGTTAGAAAAAGAACTACCCAAATCAGGCCCGGTCCTTATCACCAGTCCACCCGAGGAAATCACAGTCCTAACTGCCGAGCCAATAGAAGTCCCGAACATCACTACCAAAGCGGCCGAAGAAATCAAGCCAGGCCCGGTCCTTACGCTCGGAGCACCCGAGAAAGTCCCGGACCTCATTGCCGAACTATCCAAGAAAGCCCCAATCCCACTCACCACGACTCAACAAGGAAAACCGCCTGAAAACTCACTCGTTCCAAGACAACCATCCATCACTGCCGCAATAAAGAAGATTGGCAGAGGCGCATGCCTGATGTCACCTACATTGAATGGCACAAAAACAAATTTCCAAACTCACAAAGATGCCAACTATTCCAACATGAAGAGGCGGCAAGGACATGGGCCGAAAGAATGGAAACCCGGAAGGAGCAACAAACAAGCACGACTCATTGGACCAGCAGCTATGGTCAAGGAAACCTCACCTTCTCGGAGCAAAAGAGCTACCGAGAAGAAGTTTGACCTCACTCACCCTTGGGATCCGACCTTATGATCCATGATTGAGGTACTGTCGAGCCAACGACGTTAAACAAGTGCACTGGTCGGGAGGTAACCCGACACTATCTTACTTTCCGTACTTTAATTTTCTGTCTTTTTATTTCTGTCTTTTAGTTTTCATCAATAAGTCGCTCTCACCCACTTGGTGCATAGAATGATTTGACTATTTAGGAATTGGTTTTTGGAGCACGATCGGATCAGCCAGGCAGCTTCCGTGAACTACCGGGCCTGCGCTGAGAGTTCAAGGCCCCAGCCGAACTCCCTCGATTATCCAGCCTCATGCCATTCGACACAATAAGGGAGTTCTGATCTTACCTTTCCTTAAGTCATTTCCTTCTCGTATAACATCTGCTTGCATGGCTTTTGAACTAAGTAGTGCTGAAAGGCACGACTTCGTTCAAAAGTGTGGGGTGAGAACCGCATGTGTACATAAATAAACAACATGTTTTTTCTTTGGTAGTGTTATCTTTTTGAAAGTATGAACTTAAGAATGTGAAAAAGATAGACCAAAATTCATGCATTTACCTTGTGAAAATTCAACTGTCTAAAAACTTAGAACGTAACTTCTCATTTGTCCCTTTGTGCTGAGATAAACCAGGGATGTGGAGTTGATAGAAATGCCCTAGAGAGGCTTGGCAAGCATTCAAAGGATCGAATCAAACTATATGGTTTTCGAAGTCAGTGGTGGCTGCACTTCGGGTTTCAGTGAAGATTGATGTCATCTCCGCCATGCAGTGTTTATGCAAAAGGCGAGGACGGGAATCAGACCGTCCTATCTCCGGTCAAAGTAGCCGAGAAAATAGATGAGCGACCCTCATCTTGACCCGCGCGAAACGACAATCAAAGTAGCCGAGAAAATAGATGAGCGACCCTCACCTTGACCCGCGCGAAAACGGCAAAAACGAGAAGAGCGGGGAGGTATTTCCATAGGTTTGCGGGTGATGATTGGACCTCCCAAAAAGGCTTGAGAAAATGGACTTGCAAAGCCACAAAAAGGCGAAAAGCTCGAAGAAGCAAATCAAGAGGCCAAAGGCCCAAAATTGTGAAGGTTTTAACCGAACAAAAGTGAAGTACTCAAAGCGTCAGATCAAAGGCCAAAGGCCGATTCACTACAAAAAGCAGTCCCTCGCCAAAAGAAAATCAAAGTACTCAAACCAGTGAAACCCGAACCGAATCACGTGCTAGAGAAAGCTACAAGGAAACCATATAGTAAGAGACGATCCCGAGGTTGCAGTCCAGGAGCCTAAAAAGGGCTATCTCCCGAAACATCCAATATAATTTGCATCTCGGCACGAAGGTACACGTATCAAGTTACTTCTATTTATTTACGCAGTTCAATTTGGTAATAAGTAAGGAATGCATGAATTAGGATAAATCGAGTCCCACAGTCTAATTTTCATATTTTAAAACCAAACTTAGAGTGTCGCCCTTTAATAGCATTGTTCGGGACGAACAACTAAAATTGTGGGGTGATCTGATGGACCAAAATTATAAGAATAAAAAACACAGTAAAACCCACCAAATTAGACTGTTGGTCTATTTAACTTCTACTTGTTAGTCCCGATTTATTTCTACAGGGTATTTTGGCGCTTAGAGAGAAAACACGCTAAGGAGAGGATTTTACGCTAAAAATGAAGTACGAGTCATTCCAGGTCACGACCATGCTACACTCAAAATCAAACTTAACATCCTTCATGGAACCGACTTGGAATCACTCAAATATGCTAGAACCATCGGAAAATGGACAAGAACGCAAGGCAAAGGCACCAAGCCCGGTAATGGCCAAACAAGGGCAATTTCATCCGATTTGGGATTTCGACCATGTTCCAAGCGGAATTCGGCTTAGGTTCCTTCTTGAGATCATCTTAGAATGACTTTTTCATTCAAAATACACTCTCCAAAATCCAAGAAGGTCCGACCAAGGCTCCGGTCAGATTCCGGTCAAATTCCGGCGAACTCCGGCCATACTCCGGCTATGCTCCGACCACCACCATGCTCCGGTCATTTCTTGTTCCGGCGATAATTCCGGCGACAATTCCGGCCAAAGCAAACCAAAGTCAGTCCAGAGCTGAAATACACCGATAGTTTTGTGAAAACTGCACAAAACTCACTCTTATCCATTGATGACCGGTGGCTTTTGGTTGGAGGTGACCAAAGCCAAGCTTGCTTCCTCCATGGTGACTTGAGACCGGCGGCTTTTGGGAAACTTGCTCCCCACTCCATCCATGGAAGCTTGCCATGCACTCTTCCTCCTCCACCCTTGGATGCAACACCACATGCCACCATCTCCACCCTCCATTGCCTCCTCCCTTAGCCTATAAATAGAAGTGCTCTCCTCCTCATTTGTATCATCCAACAATCATCCCACAATCCACAATTCCACCATGTTTTTGAGAGATAGAGGGCTTAACCCTCTTCTCTTCACTTTCAATAAATATTGTTCTTCATTTTGGAGCTACTTCTCTTGTGTGGATCTTGCTTAGGAGCTCCTCTCCTCGACTTATTGTAAGGTATAAAATTACTTTCAGTATTATTTGTTTTTACTGTAAAGTTATTTTATTATTCGGTACCCTTGTTCAAGACAATAGTTGCTTGTATTCCTTGACATGCATATAAGTAGCTAAAAACTTGTACTCGGTCGCAGGGGTGTACTTGTATTATAAATGTTTTAGATCTTACTCTTAGTATACCTTTGTATTCAAAACTTGTTCTATGTGCCATTTATAGTCAGAGTTTCCAAGGTTGAGTGGAAGCTGTCACAAGCAAAGCTCTTCCGTGGGAATTCGTGATCATACTCGGTAAGTGGAAGCTGTCACAAGCAAAACTTATCGAGGAGGTCGAATTATCTAAAACACCACTTGATCGCAACGTCACTGGGAGATCAGGTGGATGCACATAGACTAGCATACCTTGAAAGGGGTGTTTTAAATGATGTTGCAAGTCTTGCGTTAGAAATAACCTAGATTCATCTTTGAATACTTAGCGCGGTCAATGATAAACAATTATAATACAAGGCCCCTAAAACTGAATCCTTTCCTTACAATCTGCTAGCAATTATTGTAATTTACTTTCAGTTCTCAAAACACACTCAAACCCAACCCCAATCGTAATTAATTTCTGCATAAGCTTCATTAAAGAACAACTAATCCACACTGACTCTCTTGGGTTCGACCCCTACTTACCACTTACTACCCAGTAGTTGAGTTGCGAGTAGCGGACTTATAAATTTATTAGTACATTTGCTCTGACGAAAAGCATCTGTCAACCATCAATGTCCCACATCCGATCACCTGACCCTTTCCACCATCCCCGAAGGTGACAAACCACATCTGCTCAACAGGTCTAATATGGGTAAGATATTGAGAGTTACCTGTCATGTGGGCGGAGCATCCGCTGTTGAAGATCCAACTGTCTTGCATTGTATAGGTTGAGGAGCAACAGGCCACCATAAAAACGGTTTGGTCTGCCTTTTGAACCCAGACTTGTTTCTGTCGTGGTATGGTCCGTTGTTGAAAAGCACGTCGTTCAGCACGAAACAGGCAACACTTCAGTTTGATGTGTCCCATCTAGTTGCAGTACCAGCAAGTGCGCCGATCTATCCTTTGTGTCACTGGTGAATAGTCACAGTTTCGGACGGGTGATCTACGAGTCTTTCCACCACCGAGTGTTCCATGCATCTCCTTGTGATCAGCACGGTTCTTCCCTTTGGACTAATCTTGGGACAAGTCTACTTTCTATCTGGGGTGCTGTCTCACCTTCTGTTCTGGCAGGTGTTCAGACACTGGTCTTGCTTTAACACACGTACTGCCTTTAGAGGTACCTTCTTTTGTAAACCCCAGGCCTCAATGTCCAGACTCCAACCTCTGAGATCTGAGAATATCATTTAAGTCGTTAGTGCTAGAGTTTAGCATCCTTACCGACTATTTAAGGTGATTGAGCTCCTTCTAAGTGTCTAAGTGGTCCATCTTTTCAAATTCTAGCTGAAGTTCCAGCTGTTCTACTCTCCTCAGTTGGAACACCCCTGTACGCTTCCGATCTGTGATGGTTTTTCTTAGTCTCGTTATGCCTTCAGGATGAGTGTCTCGGTCCTTCTCCATTTCGACTTTCAGTGAGGAGACAGTCCCCAAGAGTTCTGTTCTCTGAGCAAGAAGACCCAATCTTTCCTGTTTCATCTCAGCCAGTTGAGAATTCAGTGAGACAATTGTACCTTCCAGTTCTACCTTCAGTGTAAGCAGTATCTCGACCTCCTGCCAGACCTTGTCCTTTTCCATAGTGACGCTGGCAACTGTGTCATTTAGCTTCTTGTTGATCTTGATCAGAAGCAACCACTTCTCATACAGATCTTTATATGTCTAAGCCAGAGAATCCTGCGTGAGTTCTTCATTGTCACTGTCTGAGAGGTCTTCACTTGGGAGTTCCAACTGCGATGGCACTGTTTCACTAGTGTTGCTGCACTCACCCAGAGTAGTAACAAAGGCCACAAAGTTGGTGGTTTCACCTCCTTCTTTTTCTTTGTCTGACTCACTGTCGCTGAAACTAGCGACCATTGCCTTCTTTTTCATGAGAGTGTTTGCACATTGTGAGGCAATATGACCGAAACCCTTGCATTCATGGCACTGAATCTCTTCTTTCCCTTTGTCTGACGAGTCTTCCCTCAAATCACTGGACCTTGGCCTGCCAGATTTCCGGTTTTGGTAACCGGTTGAAGAAGACTGACCTTGTTCTGGACCACGTCTGTTGATTTTCCGTACCATTCTTCCGAAGTTTTGTGCCATCATAGTGATGGACCATAATTATACGAATGAAAAACACAGTAAAACCCACCAAATTAGACTGTTGGTCTATTTAACTTTTGCTTGTTAGTCCCGATTTATTTTTACAGGGTATTTTGGCGCTTAGAGAGAAAACACGCTAAGGAGAGGATTTTACGTAGAAAAGATGTTACGAGTAATTCCAAGGTCAAGGACAGATGCCGACTGATGACATATCAAGATCCTGACATTGAATTACTCAAATCAAAATCAACCGAGGAACAATCAAAGTCAGACCGGAGAGAAATTGGACTGATAGTTTTGTGAAAACTACGCAAAAATCACACAAACTCTCATCCTTATCCACCATGACCGGCGGCTTAAGGGAAGAGGTGGCCAAAACCACCTCCCTTCTTCCTCCATGACCGGCTACCGGCGGCCCAAGCCTCCCCCAACCGGCGGCTTTCTCCTCCCCCATGTGTCACCTCCTCCTTCCTCCTCCCTTCTCCTCCCTTGATGCAAAAACACATGGAGCCATCTCCACCCTCCATCTCCTCCTCCTTAGCCTATAAATGGGAGCTCACCCCTCCTCATTTCAACATCCTCAAATCAACAATTCACTTATCTCTCTAAGTTTTGGTTACTTTGTAAGTTTGGTTTTGGAAATAATACTCCTGTTTGTTCTTGAGTATTATACGCTTTGAAATAATACTCCTGTTTGTTCTTGACTATTATACGCTTTGAAATTATAATACTCTTGTCGGTTCTTGAGTATTATAATACTGTAGAGAATACTCCTGTTGGTTCTTGAGTATTCAGTAGGAATTAGGAATACTCCTGTTGGTTCTTGAGTATTCCACCCCTTTCCTTTCTTACTGTTTTCAAAAACCCCCGAGTATTTAGCTATCCTCTTCCATGGATAATCGTAGCTAAACTCTCTATTTGGTTAAAGGGGCGTACTTGTATTGTAAAATGTTTTAGATCCTGCACCTAGTGCATCTTTATGTTCAAAACTTGTTCTATGTGCCATATATCAAGTCAGAATTTCCAAGGTTGAGTGGAAGCTGTAACAAGCAAAGCTCTTCCGTGGGAATTCGTGAACATACTCGGGTAGTGGAAGCTGTAACAAGCAAAGCTATCTAAGGAGTTCGACTTATCTCAAAAACCATTTGGGAAACCGTAACAGGAGATCAAATGGATGCACAAAAGGCTAAGATACTTCGAAAGGAGGAATTAGTCTGAAGTAGAACAAGTATTTTCAATGATGTTGCAAGTCTTGCGCTCAGAAATGGCCTCGATTCATCTTTGAACACTTAGTATGATCATTAGAGGTCAATGATAAACAACTACGATACAAGGCCCCTGAAACCGAATGTTTTCCTTGAATTACAAAACCCCCTTGTATTTACTTTTATCAATTGCTCGATCAACTGCAACCACCAACCGCTCATCTACCAGAGGACTCACCAATCATGCATCACCCACTGTAAGTCTTCTTCCCTTAACTCTTTTACTTTCAGTATTTTAATTTCTGTAATTCACTTTCCTGCACTCAAAACCAAAAAAACCAAAAACAGTAGCTTAGTTAATCGTGCTAAAATCTCAATCAACCTAAAACACGCTCCCTCGCTGTACAAATCCCTTAAAGAACAACATATTCCCCTAATTCCCTTGGGTTCGACCCCTACTTACCACTTACTACCCAGTAGTGTAGTCGCGAGTAGCAGAAAATATAAATTTATTTGTACAGAGAACATTGCACCTTAACGACAGTGCAGTGGGCTCCGTCAAATTGGCGCCGTTGCCGGGGAATTAGGCATCGGACAAGTTGTTCGAATCGATACGCGCTTCAAACAACCATGTCTCGCGAAGGAAGCCACCATGACTATCAGGATGATGACGAGATAAACCTATACGAGCGAAATGATGAGGTGCCACTTCCATTTATGGATGATCCGGAGCAACTCATCCGAAGCAGAAGAGCTCGTGATAGGGAGGCAATCAGAAGAAATCAAGAACCACCCGAGGACCGAAATGCAGCTGGTCCAATGCAACCTCCTAGATATCCACCACCCCCGCAACCTCGACGAGTGCCGTGACGAGAACCCGCTTTCGATGACTACTACGGAGATAACAACAACTACCGCGAACCTACATTGGGAGAGCTCTCGGCACCAGATTTCAAAATTCAGCCGTGGTGCATTCACGAAAGCCCTGAATTGGAAAATATCGCCATCAACACTTCAGTGGCCCACAACTTACCGAAATTCTCAGGAACACGTGGAGAATCAGCAATGACTCACCTCCAACGCTTACATGGTATTTTCCAAAACTTAAAACCGAATGGCGTAAACGTAGACGACTTCAAGTTAAAGGCGTTCTACTTTTCCCTCATAGACGCGGCAAACGACTGGTTCCTTTCATTGCCTTCCGGAAGCATCAGAACATGGGCTCAAATGCAGAAGAAGTTCTTAGACAAATATTACCCAGCAGGAAGAGCAATGCAAGTAAGTATGCAACTGCAGGACATCAAGCAAGGACCCAATGAAACCATGTACGATTACCTGGAAAAATTCAACCGCCTGGAGAGAAGCTGCTATACCCTTGGACTGCCTGAGAAACTCACCGTCGAGTATCTCATTAACGGATTAAGACCCTTAGACAAAATGCTCCTGGATGCCTCAGCTGGAGGGTCGATGATGAATCTATCATTAAGTGGCATAAGGGATCTTATCACCAACATTGCTGAGAATGCCCGATTCAGAGAAGAGGCAACTCGGCAGGAAGAATTCTCCCGGACAAAAAATGTGGGAAAAGCTGAAGCATCAATAAGCTCTATGCCTGAAGAGATAAAGCAGCTAAAGGAGATGATGATCCAAATCCTACGAAGGAAGCCAGTTCCGGTAAAACCTTGCAAGTTCTGTGGTTCTACGGACCACAAAACTGACGCATGTCCGACATTAATAGAAGAGGAACCGGCAGAAGTGAATGCAGTGGGAGGATACCAAGGATACAACAACAGTAATGACAGAGCCGGACAAAACCGACAATATGGTCAAACAACCAACTCGAGCTGGCGTAACAACAACTATTCTCAGAAGGAAGCACAACCAGCTGTCCCTCAACTAGCTCAGTCATTCTACCAACCCCCCCACCGGTAGTATAACCAGAACGCTCCATCAGCAGGCCAATATCAGCAAAGAGGATCAAATCAGTACCAAACCGGCCCGCAGAACCAACAAGAACCAACCAAGTCGCTGGATGAAACAATGAAGGAGCTCGCAGGAAGCATAAGTCAATTGGGTACTTCGCTACACCAGTACCAGGCGAAAACTGACGGGGCAATTTCAGAATTGACCAAACAAATGTCCCATCTCGCCACAGCAATGTCAACACTCACTAACGAATCTGGCAGACTTCCCTCACAAACCATCCAGAACCCAAAGGGGAATGTTAGCATGGTAACGATGTCAAACAGAAAGGAGGCGCGAGAAGAAGACCGACCCATCAATGGAAAAACGTGGGTCACGCATACTGATAATAGAAGCTTAGACTCTGACGGTCCCAGAAGAGACTTCTCATCTAACATCTATGCATCAGAGCAAGGCATTAACCCAGAAGATCAGGTGAATGAAGAAAGAGAAAAGCCAATAAAAGAACGAAATGACCTGATAGCGAAAAAACGTTTACTTGGAGCCCTGAGGCATATCTAGAAATGAGCAAGGACCCAGGGGCCTTCACAGTAACCTGTGTTTTCGGCGAAACCCAAATTCATCATTGCTTAATAGATCTTGGGGCCGCCGTCAACGTTCTGCCTTACCCTCTATATTGCTCATTAAAGCTCGGTCCATTGAAGTCACCAATGATATCCCTCGAGTTGAGAGACCAGACGTGTATCCAACCGGCTGGAGTGCAAGAAAGCTTAATGCTCCGTGTGGGAAAAATCATCGTTCCTACAGACTTTTATGTGATACCAATCAAGGAACCCAGCAAGGACGACCCTCCAACAATCATATTTGGACGACCATTCCTTTACACCACGGGAGCCAAGATCAACATGGGCAAGGGCTCGTTATCACTTGCATTCGGTGGCAGAACTTCATATTATAACATCTATGGTGATAACCGCGCGAAACCACTGGAACCATGGAGTCCTGGCCCAAGCACATCTCCCAGCAAAAAAACAAGCAGAATCAATCCAGGAGCCGAGGCAAAATTCGACCTAAGCCGCCCATGGGATCCCAACTGGTGATCCAGGAACAAGGTACTGTCGAGCCAACGACGTTAAACAAGTGCACTGGTCGGGAGGTAACCCGACACTATCTTACTTTCTGTCATTTTATTTTCTGTCTTTTAGTTTTTATCAATAAGTCGCTCTCACCCACTTGGTGCATAGAATGATTTGATTATTTAGGAATTGGTATTTGGAGCACGATCGGATCAGCCAGGCAGCTTGCGTGAATTTACCGGGCCTGCGCTGAGAGTTCAAGGCCCCAGCCGAACTCCCTCGATTATCCAGCCTCAAGCCATTTGACACAATAATGGAGTTCTGATCTTACCTTTCCTTAATAACATTTCCTTCTCGTAATTGTCTGCTTGCATGGCTTTTGAACTAAGTATTGCTGAAAGGCACGCCTTCGTTCAAAAGTGTGGGGTGAGAACCGCATGTGTACATAAATAAACAACATGTTTTTCTTTTTTTTAAAACTACCTTTTTGAAAATATGAACTTAAGAATGTGAAAAAGATAGACCGAAATTCATGCATTTACCTTGTGAAAATTCAACTGTTTAAAAACTTAGAATGTAACTTCTCATTTGTCCCTTTGTGCTGAGATAAACTAGGGATGTGGAGTTGATAGAAATGCCCTAGAGAGGCTTGGCAAGCAATCGAAGGACTGAATTTCACTATATGGTTTACGAATTCAGTGGAGGCTGCACTTCGGGTTTTTCAGTTGAGTCAAGAGTCAGCTCCGCCATGCAGTGTTTATGCATAAAAAATGAAGAAGGCGAGGACGGGAATCAAACCGTCCTCTCTCTAGTCAAAGTAGCCGAGAAAATTGATGAGCGACCCTCATCTTGACCCGCGCAAAACGACAAGGATGAGAGGAGCGGGGAGGTATTTCCATAGGCTTGCGGGCGATGATTGGACCTCCCAAAAAGGCTTGAGAAAATGGACTAGCAAAGCCACAAAAAGGCGAAAAGCTCGAAGAAGCAAATCAAGAGGCCAAAGGCCCAAAATTGTGAAGGTTTTAACCGAACAAAAAAGTGAAGTACTCAAAGAGTCAAATCAAAGGCCAAAGGCCGATTCACTACAAAAGCAGTCCCTCGCCAAAAAAGAAAGAAATCAAAAAGGCTCAACTCATCTGCGAAACCCGAACCGAATCACGTGCTAGAGAAAGCTACAAGAAAACCATATAGTGCGAGACAGTCCCGAAGTTGCAGTCCAGGAGCCTAAAAAGGGCTATCTCCCGAAACATCCAGAATAATTTGCATCTCGGCACGAAGGTACACGTATCAAGTTACTTCTATTTATTTACATAGTTCAATTGGGTAATAAGTAAGCAATGCATGAATTAGGATAAATCGAGTCCCACGGTCTAATTTTCATATTTTAAAACCAAACTTAGAGTGCCGCCCTTTAATAGCATTGTTCGGGACGAACAACTAAAAGTGTGGGGTGATCTGATGGACCATAATTATACGAATCAAAAACACAGTAAAACCCACCAAATTAGACTGTTGGTCTATTTAACTTCTGCTTGTTAGTCCTGATTTATTTCTACAGGGTATTTTGGCACTTAGAGAGAAAACACGCTAAGGAGAGGATTTTACGCAGAAAAGATGTTACGAGTAATTCCAAGGTCACGGACAGATGTCGACTGACGATATATCAAGATCTTGACATTGAATTACTCAAATCAAAATCAACCGAGGAACAATCAAAGTCAGACCGGAGAGAAATTGGACTGATAGTTTTGTGAAAACTACGCAAAAATCACACAAACTCTCATCCTTATCCACCATGACCGGCGGCTTAAGGGAAGAGGTGGCCAAAACCACCTCCCTTCCTCCTCCATGACCGGCTACCGGCGGCCCAAGCCTCCCCTGACCGGCGGCTTTCTCCTCCCCCATGTGTCACCTCCTCCTTCCTCCTCCCTTCTCCTCCCTTGATGCAAAAACACATGGAGCCATCTCCACCCTCCATCTCCTCCTCCTTTGCCTATAAATGGGAGCTCACCCCTCCTCATTTCAACATCCTCAAATCAACAATTCACTTATCTCTCTAAGTTTTGGTTACTTTGTAAGTTTGGTTTTGGAAATAATACTCATGTTTGTTCTTGAGTATTATACGCTTTGAAATAATACTCCTGTTTGTTCTTGAGTATTATACGCTTTGAAATTATAATACTCCTGTCGGTTCTTGAGTATTATAATACTGTAGAGAATACTCCTGTTGGTTCTTGAGTATTCAGTAGGAATTAGGAATACTCCTGTTGGTTCTTGAGTATTCCACCCCTTTCCTTTCTTACTGTTTTCAAAAACCCCCGAGTATTTAGCTATGATATCCTCTTCCATGGATAATCGTAGCTAAACTCTCTATTCGGTTAAAGGGGCGTACTTGTATTGTAAAATGTTTTAGATCCTGCACCTAGTGCATCTTTGTGTTCAAAACTTGTTCTATGTGCCATATATCAAGTCAGAATTTCCAAGGTTGAGTGGAAGCAGTAACAAGCAAAGCTCTTCCGTGGGAATTCGTGAACATACTCGGGTAGTGGAAGCTGTAACAAGCAAAGCTATCTGAGGAGTTCGACTTATCTTAAAAACCATTTGGGAAACCGTAACAGGAGATCAAATGGATGCACAAAAGGCTAAGATACTTCGAAAGGAGGAATTAGTCTGAAGTAGAACAAGTGTTTTCAACGATGTTGCAAGTCTTGCGCTCAGAAATGGCCTCGATTCATCTTTGAACACTTAGTATGATCATTAGAGGTCAATGATAAACAACTACGATACAAGGCCCCTGAAACCGAATGTTTTTCTTGAATTACAAAACCCCCTTGTATTTACTTTTATCAATTGCTCGATCAACTGCAACCACCAACCGCTCATCTACTGGAGGACTCACCAATCACGCATCACCCACTGTAAGTCTTCTTCCCTTCACTCTTTTTCTTTCAGTATTTTAATTTCTGTAATTTACTTTCCTGCACTCAAAACCAAAAAAACCAAAAATAGTAGCTTAGTTAATCGTGCTAAAATCTCAATCAACCTAAAACACGCTCCCTCGCTGTACAAATCCCTTAAAGAACAACATATTCCCCTAATTCCCTTGGGTTCGACCCCTACTTACCACTTACTACCCAGTAGTGTAGTCGCGAGTAGCGGAAAATATAAATTTATTTGTATAGAGAACATTGCACCTTAACGACAGTGCAGTGGGCTCCGTCACATAGCCAGTTGCTCTGCGGTGCAGCCAGCGTCCAGTTTGTCTTTTGTTATGTCTGCTTTGAGGGCGATTACCTTCACTTCTCCGGTTTGGAAATCATGGTTGATTTTGTAGTTTCTGAGAGACCCCATCAGCTCGTCCCACTTTAGTTTGGTAATGTCATGCATTTCCTCAATGGCTGTGACCTTCATGGCTAATCTCGGAGGGAGTGATCTCAGGACCTTTGATGGACCATAATTATACGAATCAAAAACACAGTAAACCCACCAAATTAGACTGTTGGTCTAGTTAACTTTTGCTTGTTAGTTCCGATTTATTTCCACAGGGTATTTTGGTGCTTAGAGAGAAAACACGCTAAGGAGAGGATTTTATGCTGAAAAGATGTTACGAGTGATTCCAAGGTCAAGATCAGACGCCGAACGAAGAAATCTCAAGATCCTGACATTGAATTACTCAAATCAAATCCAACCGAGGAACAACCAAAGTCAGACCAGAGCGAAATTGGATTGATAGTTTTGTGAAAAGACTACACAAAACTGTCAAAACTCATCCATGGACCAAGTGACCGGCGGCTTTTGGCTTTGTGGTGACTCATGGGTGGCCAAAACCACCCCTTCCTCCTCCATGACCGGCGGCCCAAGGCAAAGGGTGGCAAAGCCACCAAAAGTCCCCTCCATTTGGACTTGAAACCGGCGGCTTTTGAGCCACCACAAGAAGATGACAAGTGGTGGCCTCCTCCTCCACATGCTCCTCCCCTCCTCCTCCACCCTTGGATGCAACACCACATGCCACCATCTTGGCCCTCCATCCTCCTCCCCTTTGGCTATAAATGGGAGCTCACCCCTCCTCATTTCAACACACACAATCCTCAAATCAACAATTCACTTCTGTTGGTTCTTGAGTATTATAATACTGTAGAGAATACTCCTGTTGGTTCTTGAGTATTCAGTAGGAATTAGGAATACTCCTGTTGGTTCTTGAGTATTCCACCCCTTTCCTTTCTTACTGTTTTCAAAAACCCCCGAGTATTTAGCTATGATATCCTCTTCCATGGATAATCGTAGCTAAACTCTCTATTCGGTTAAAGGGGCGTACTTGTATTGTAAAATGTTTTAGATCCTGCACCTAGTGCATCTTTGTGTTCAAAACTTGTTCTATGTGCCATATATCAAGTCAGAATTTCCAAGGTTGAGTGGAAGCAGTAACAAGCAAAGCTCTTCCGTGGGAATTCGTGAACATACTCGGGTAGTGGAAGGTGTAACAAGCAAAGCTATCTGAGGAGTTCGACTTATCTTAAAAACCATTTGGGAAACCGTAACAGGAGATCAAATGGATGCACAAAAGGCTAAGATACTTCGAAAGGAGGAATTAGTCTGAAGTAGAACAAGTGTTTTCAACGATGTTGCAAGTCTTGCGCTCAGAAATGGCCTCGATTCATCTTTGAACACTTAGTATGATCATTAGAGGTCAATGATAAACAACTACGATACAAGGCCCCTGAAACCGAATGTTTTTCTTGAATTACAAAACCCCCTTGTATTTACTTTTATCAATTGCTCGATCAACTGCAACCACCAACCGCTCATATACCGGAGGACTCACCAATCACGCATCACCCACTGTAAGTCTTCTTCCCTTAACTCTTTTTCTTTCAGTATTTTAATTTCTGTAATTTACTTTCCTGCACTCAAAACCAAAAAAACCAAAAACAGTAGCTTAGTTAATCGTGCTAAAATCTCAATCAACCTAAAACACGCTCCCTCGCTGTACAAATCCCTTAAAGAACAACATATTCCCCTAATTCCCTTGGGTTCGACCCCTACTTACCACTTACTACCCAGTAGTGTAGTCGCGAGTAGCGGAAAATATAAATTTATTTGTATAGAGAACATTGCACCTTAACGACAGTGCAGTGGGCTCCGTCACATAGCCAGTTGCTCTGCGGTGCAGCCAGCGTCCAGTTTGTCTTTTGTTATGTCTGCTTTGAGGGCGATTACCTTCACTTCTCCGGTTTGGAAATCATGGTTGATTTTGTAGTTTCTGAGAGACCCCATCAGCTCGTCCCACTTTAGTTTGGTAATGTCATGCATTTCCTCAATGGCTGTGACCTTCATGGCTAATCTCGGAGGGAGTGATCTCAGGACCTTTGATGGACCATAATTATACGAATCAAAAACATAGTAAACCCACCAAATTAGACTGTTGGTCTAGTTAACTTTTGCTTGTTAGTTCCGATTTATTTCCACAGGGTATTTTGGTGCTTAGAGAGAAAACACGCTAAGGAGAGGATTTTATGCTGAAAAGATGTTACGAGTGATTCCAAGGTCAAGATCAGACGCCGAACGAAGAAATCTCAAGATCCTGACATTGAATTACTCAAATCAAATCCAACCGAGGAACAACCAAAGTCAGACCAGAGCGAAATTGGATTGATAGTTTTGTGAAAAGACTGCACAAAACTGTCAAAACTCATCCATGGACCAAGTGACCGGCGGCTTTTGGCTTTGTGGTGACTCATGGGTGGCCAAAACCACCCCTTCCTCCTCCATGACCGGCGGCCCAAGGCAAAGGGTGGCAAAGCCACCAAAAGTCCCCTCCATTTGGACTTGAAACCGGCGGCTTTTGAGCCACCACAAGAAGATGACAAGTGGTGGCCTCCTCCTCCACATGCTCCTCCCCTCCTCCTCCACCCTTGGATGCAACACCACATGCCACCATCTTGGCCCTCCATCCTCCTCCCCTTTGGCTATAAATGGGAGCTCACCCCTCCTCATTTCAACACACACAATCCTCAAATCAACAATTCACTTCTGTTGGTTCTTGAGTATTATAATACTGTAGAGAATACTCCTGTTGGTTCTTGAGTATTCAGTAGGAATTAGGAATACTCCTGTTGGTTCTTGAGTATTCCACCCCTTTCCTTTCTTACTGTTTTAAAAAACCCCCGAGTATTTAGTTATGATATCCTTCTCTATGGATAATCGTAGCTAAACTCTCTTCATTCGGTTGAAGGGGTGTTCTTGTATTATTAAATGTTTTAAATTCTTTTAGTTTCTTTTCTCTATATTCAAAACTTGTTCTATGTGCCATTTATTAGATCAGAGCTTCCAAGGTTGAGTGGATGCTTGAAATGGCAAAGCTCTTCCGTGGAAGTTCGTAAACATACTCGGGTAAGTGGATGCTTGAAATGGCAAAGCTTATCTGAGGAGTTTGATCTCTCTCAAACACCATTTGGGTAAATCGGAAAAGACAACCCAAATGGATGCACATGGGCTAGTATACCCGTAAAAGGGGTGCTAGTTCAAGTAGAACAAGGGCTCTACGACCTTGAAATGGGCTAGACAGTGTGGCAAATCGAGCGCCGGAAAAGGCCTTGATACACGTTTGAATACTTAGAAGGGTTACTAAAAGGATAAACAGGATATAACACAAGGCCCCTGAAACTGAATGCTTCCCTTGAATTACAAACCACCTTGTATTTACTTTCCTAGTATAACTGCCTCAATCAACCGCACTCACCTTCCGGAGGACTCGCAATTCACGCATCACCCACTGTATGTCTTTCTTTTTACTTTTCATTATTTTAATTCCTGCAATTACTTTTCCGCACAAAAAACCAAAAAAACCAAAACTAGTAGCTTAGTTAATCGCGCTAAAATCTCAATCAACCTTAAAACACACTCCCTCACTGTGCAAATCCCTTAAAGAACAACGTATCCCCCTGATTCCCTTGGGTTCGACCCCTACTTACCACTTACTACCCAGTAGTGAAGTCGCGAGTAGCGGAAAATATAAATTTATTTGCACAAAGAACATTGCACCTTAACGACAGTGCAGTGGGCTTCGTCAACCTTATTGGCCAATCTTTCTTCATCGATGGGTTTCTGATGGACCATAATTATACGAATCAAAAACACAGTAAAACCCACCAAATTAGACTGTTGGTCTATTTATCTTCTGCTTGTTAGTCCCGATTTATTTCTACATGGTATTTTGGCGCTTAGAGAGAAAACACGCTAAGGAGAGGATTTTACGCGGAAAAGATGTTACGAGTAATTCCAAGGTCAAGGACAGATGCCGACTGACGACATATCAAGATCCTGACATTGAATTACTCAAATCAAAATCAACCGAGGAACAATCAAAGTCAGACCGGAGCGAAATTGGACTGATAGTTTTGTGAAAAGACTGCACAAAACTGTCAAAATGCACTTATGGACCAAGGTGACCGGCCACCTTGCTTGGAGGTGGCCAAAGCCACCCTTCTCCTCCCCTTGCAACCGGCTACCGGCGGCTCCTCCACCCAGGCAACCGGCGGCTTTTCACACCCCCACATGTGTCACCTCCTCCTTCCTCCTCCCTTCTCCTCCCTTGATGCAAAAACACATGGAGCCATCTCCACCCTCCATCTCCTCCTCCTTAGCCTATAAATGGGAGCTCACCCCTCCTCATTTCAACATCCTCAAATCCAAAAAACACTTATCTCTCTAATTTTTGGTTACTTGTAAGTTTGGTTTTTAAAATAATACTCCTGTTTGTTCTTGAGTATTATACGCTTTAAATAATACTCCTGTTTGTTCTTGAGTATTATACGCTTTGAAATTATAATACTCCTGTCGGTTCTTGAGTATTATAATACCGTAGAGAATACTCCTATTGGTTCTTGAGTATTCAGTAGGAATTAGGAATACTCCTGTTGGTTCTTGAGTATTCCACCCCTTTCCTTTCTTACTGTTTTCAAAAAACTCCGAGTATTTAGCTATGATATCCTCTTCCATGGATAATCGTAGCTAAAATCTCTATTCGGTTAAAGGGGCGTACTTGTATTGTAAAATGTTTTAGATCCTGCACCTAGTGCATCTTTGTGTTCAAAACTTGTTCTATGTGCCATATATCAAGTCAGAATTTCCAAGGTTGAGTGGAAGCTGTAACAAGCAAAGCTCTTCCGTGGGAATTCGTGAACATACTCGGGTAGTGGAAGCTGTAACAAGCAAAGCTATCTGAGGAGTTCGACTTATCTGAAAAACCATTTGGGAAACCGTAACAGGAGATCAAATGGATGCACAAAAGGCTAAGATACTTCGAAAGGTTGAATTAGTCTGAAGTAGAACAAGTGTTTTCAACGATGTTGCAAGTCTTGCGCTCAGAAATGGCCTCGATTCTTCTTTGAACACTTAGTAAGATCATTAGCGGCCAATGATAAACAACTATGATACAAGGCCCCGGAAACCGAATGTTTTCCTCGAATTACAAAACCCCCCTTGTATTTACTTTTATCAATTGCTCGATGAACTGCAACCACCAACCGCTCATCTACCGGAGGACTCACCAATCACGCATCACCCACTGTAAGTCTTCTTCCCTTAACTCTTTTACTTTCAGTATTTTAATTTCTGTAATTTACTTTCCTGCACTCAAAACCGAAAAAACCAAAAACAGTAGCTTAGTTAATCGCGCTAAAATCTCAATCAACCTAAAACACGCTCCCTCGCTGTATAAATCCCTTAAAGAATAACATATTCCCCTAATTGCCTTGGGTTCGACCCCTACTTACCACTTACTACCCAGTAGTGTAGTCGCGAGTAGCGGAAAATATAAATTTATTTGTACATAGAACATTGCACCTTAACGACAGTGCAGTGGGCTCCGTCAAATTGGCGCCGTTGCCGAGGAATTAGCCATCGGATAAGTTGTTCGAATCGATACGCGCTTCAAACAACCATGTCTCGCAAAGGAAGCCACCATGACTATCAGGATGATGATGAGATAAACCTATACGAGCGAAATGATGAGGTGCCACTTCCATTTATGGATGATCCGGAGCAACTCATCCGAAGCAGAAGAGCTCTTGATAGGGAGGCAATCATAAGAAATCAAGATCCACCCGAGGACCGAAATGCAGCTGGTCCTGTGCAACCCCCTAGATATCCACCACCCCCTCAACCTCGACGAGTGCCGAGACGAGAACCCACTTTCAATGACTACTACGGGGATAACAACAACTACCATGCACCTACTATGGGAGAACTCAATGCTCCAGATTTCGCAACACAGCCGTGGTGCATTTGCTAGAGCCCTGTACTAGAAAATGTTGCCATCAACATGTCCATAATCCCAAATTTGCCAAAGTTCTCAGGAACTAATGGAGTTTCGGCAATGACTCATCCCCAACGCTTACATGGCATTTGCCAAAGTCTAAAGCCCAATGGCGTGAACGTAGACGACTTCAAGTTAAAGGCATTCTATTTTTCCCTCATTGACGCGGCAAATGACTGGTTCCTTTTGTTACCTTCGGGAAGCATCAGAACATGGGTTCAGATGCAAGGAAAATTCCTTGACAAATACTACCCAGCGACAAAAACAAAGGAAGTAAGAAAGCAACTGCAGGACATAAGGCAGGAACCTAACGAAACCATGTACGACTACCTGGAGAAATTTAACCACCTGGAAAGAAGCTGTTGTACCCTTGGACTGCCTGAGAAACTCACCGTCGAGTATCTCATTAACAGATTAAGACCCTTAGACAAAATGCTCCTCGATGCCTCAGCTGGAGGGTCGATGATGAATCTATCATTAAGTGGCATAAGGGATCTTATCACCAACGTTGCTGAGAATGCCCGATTCAGAGAAGAGGCAACTCAGCAGGAAGAATTCTCCCGGACAAAAATGTGGCAAAAGCTGAAGCATCAATAAGCTCTATGCCTGAAGAGATAAAGCAGCTAAAGGAGATGATGATTCAAATCCTACGAAGGCAGCCAGTTCCGGTAAAACCTTCCGAGTTCTGTGGTTCTACAGACCAAAAAACTGACGCATGTCCGACATTAATAGAAGAGGAACCGGAAGAAGTGAATGCAGTGGGAGGATACCACGGATACAACAACAACAGTAATGACAGAGCCGGACAAAACCGACAGTATGGTCAAGTAACCAACTCGAGCTGGCGTAACAACAACTATTCTCAGAAGGAAGCACAACCAGCAAAGAGGATCAAATCAGTACCAAACCGGCCCACAGAATCAACAAGAACCAACCAAGTCGCTGGATGAAACAATGAAGGAGCTCGCAGGAAGCATAAGTCAATTGGGTACTTCGCTACACCAATACCAGGCAAAAACTGATGGGGCAATTTCAGACCTAAACAAACAAATGTCCCAGCTCGCCACGGCAATGTCAACACTTACTAACGAACCTGGTAGACTTCCTTCACAAACCATCCAGAACCCAAAGGCGAATCTTAGCATGATGGAAAGGTCAAACGTAAAGACGACACTTGGAGAAGTAACACGATCCCTGACGCAGCGCACTGCACTGTCGTTAAGGTGCAATATTCTCTGTACAAATAAATTTATAATATCCGCTACTCGCGACTACACTACTGGGTAGTAAGTGGTAAGTAGGGGTCGAACCCAAGGGAATTAGGGGAATACGTTGTTCTTTGAGGGATTTGTATGGCGAAGGAGCGTGTTTTAGGTTGGTTGAGATTTTAGCGCGATTGACTAAGCTACTGTTTTTTTGGTTTTGTTGGTTTTTTTAGTGCGGAAAAGTAAATTACAGCAAATAAATACTGAAAATAAAAGAGTTAAGGGAAGAAGACTTACAGTGGGTGATGCGTGATTGCGATTCCTCCGGTAGATGAGCGGTTGATGGTTGAGCAGTTTATAAAAGTAAATACAGGGGGGTTTTTTGTAATTCAAGGAAAACATTCGGTTTCAGGGGCCTTGTATCATAGCCTATTTATCATTGGCTCTTAGTGATCCTTCTAAGTATTCAAACGTGCATCAAGGCCATTCCAAGCACTCGATTTGCCACACTGTCTAGTCTTTTGCAAAAGTGTTCGATAGTGAATCGAGGCCATTCCAAGCACTCAACTTGCAACACCGTCTAGACTTTTGCAAAGAACGTAGAGCCCTTGTTTTATTTAGACTAATACCCCATTCCAAGGTATATTAG
This sequence comes from Rhodiola kirilowii, assembly GCA_033675215.1. NCBI lineage: Eukaryota > Viridiplantae > Streptophyta > Magnoliopsida > Saxifragales > Crassulaceae > Rhodiola > Rhodiola kirilowii. The sequence continues at coordinate 44,829,021 of CM066201.1, forward strand.
CCTGTGTGCATCCATTTGGTCAATCATTCCCGAGCAACCAAATGGTGTTTTAGAGAGGTCAAACTCCTCAGATAAGCTTTGCCATTCCAAGCATCCACTTACCCGAGTATGTTTACGAATCCCCACGGAAGAGCTTTTGCTTGTCAGGCACTCAACCTTGGAAGATTCTAACCTAATATATGGCACATAGAACAAGTTTTGAATACAGAGAAAAAACTCTAAGAAATGCCTAAAACATTTTATGATACCAGTACACCCCTTTAACCGAATAAAGAGTTTAGCTATAATTATCCATGGAAGAGGATATCATAACTAAATACTCGAGGGTTTTTGAAAACAGTAAGAGGGAAAGGGGTGGAATACTCAAGAACCAACAGGAGTATTCCCAATTTCCTACTGAATACTCAAGAACCAACAGGAGTATTCTCTAAAGTATAATACTCAAGAACAAACAGGAGTATTATTTCCAAAGCGTATAATACTCAAGAACAAACAGGAGTATTATTTCCAAAACCAAACCAAACTTACAAAGTAACCAAAACTTAGAGAGAGAAGTGATTTTACAATTTGTGGATGATGAAATGAGGAGGAGGAGCTCCATATTTATAGGCATGGAGGAGGAGAATGGATGGTGGAGATGGTGGACATGTGCATTTGCATCCAAGGGAGGAGAAGGGAGGAGCTTGTGGGGGAGACAAGTGGCGCAAGGAGAAGGAGCCTCCCAAAGCCGCCGGTTGCCGGTTATGGGGAGAAGGAGCAGCCAGTCACATGGAGGAGGAGAGGGAGGAGGCCACCCATGAGTCATCACTTTCACCCATGAGTCATCACTTTGCACAAATACCACCGGTCATCCCTTGCATATGGATGAGTTTTGACGGTTTTGTACAGTCTTTACAAAACTATCAGTCCAATTTCACTCCGGGCTGTCTTTGATAATTCCTCAGTTGGATTTAATTTGAGTAATTCGTCGTCAGGATCTTGAGATTTCTTCGTTCAGCGTTTGATCTTGACCTTGGATTGACTCTTATCATCTTTTCAGCATAAAATCCTCTCCTTAGCGTGTTTTCACTTTAGTCTCTCCAATGCCCTGTGGAAATATATCGGGACTAACACGTCGAAGTTAGATAGACAAACAGTCTAATTTGGTGGGTTTTACTGTGTTTTTGATTCATACAATTATGGTCCATCAATCCCCAACTTACAAACTTACAAACAAGCACTTCAACCGTAGGCGTCGTCCTGACTGGAATCAAGAGGAAGACCGACCCAATGATGGCAAAACATGGGCTACGCATGCTGACAATGGACGGTACGCATTCAACGTGTGCATAACACCACAGCCGATAATACACTCTGACATACCAACGTCTGGATGGGATGACGATAACAATTTGAAGTGGGACTCTCCAACTAATATTTATGCTTCGAAGCAAAATATTAAGGGGCCCGATTATACAATTCCTAAGCCAAGGAATGGGCAGAATGGCCCGACAATAGAAAGAGCCCTCACTTCAGATCATGAGTCAGAACCGGAAAGAGATAAAGACCCAGGAGCCTTTACAGTCACCTGCGGTATTGGTGAAGCACAGATACATCATTGCTTAATAGATCTTGGGGCCGCCGTCAACGTTCTGCCTTACCCTCTATATTTCTCATTAAAGCTCTGTCCATTGAAGTCACCAATGATAACCCTCGAGTTGGAGGACAAGACGTGTATCCAACCGGCTGGAGTGTTAGAAAGCTTAATGCTCCGTGTGGGAAAAATCGTCGTTCCTACAGACTTTTATGTGATACCAATCAAGGAATCCAGCAAGGACGACCCACCAACAATCATATTAGGACGACCATTCCTTTACACCACGGGAGCCAAGATCAACATGGGCAAAGGCTCGTTATCACTTGCATTCGGTGGCAGAACTTCATATTATAACATCTATGTTGATAACCGCGCGAAACCACTGGAACCATGGAGTCCTGGCCCAAGCACATCTCCCAGCAAAAAACCAAGCAGAATCAATCCAGGAGCCGAGGTGAAATTTGACTTAAGCCGCCCATGGGATCCCAACTAGTGATCCAGGAATAAGGTACTGTCGAGCCAACGACGTTAAACAAGTGCACTGGTCGGGTGGTAACCCGACACTATCTTACTTTCTGCCTTTTTATTTTCTGTCTTTTAGTTTTTATCAATAAGTCGCTCTCACCCACTTGGTGCATAGAATGATTTGATTATTTAGGAATTGGTTTTTGGAGCACGATCGGATCAGCCAGGCAGGTTTTGTGAATTTACCGGGCCTGCGCTGAGAGTTCAATGACCCAGCCGAACTCCCTCGATTATCCAGCCTCATGCCATTCGACACAATAAGGGAGTTCTGATCTTACCTTTCCTTAATATCATTTCCTTCTCGTAATTGTCTGCTTGCATGGCTTTTGAACTAAGTAGTGCTGAAAGGCATGCCTTCGTTCAAAAGTGTGGGGTGAGAACCGCATGTGTACATAAATAAACAACATGTTTTTCTTTTTTAATAGTATCCTTTTGAAAATATGAACTTAAGAATGTGAAAAAGATAGATCTAAAATTCATGCATTTACCTTGTGAAAATTCAACTGTCTAAAAACTTAGAATGTAACTTCTCATTTGTCCCTTTGTGCTGAGATAAACTAGGGATGTGGAGTTGATAGAAATGCCCTAGAGAGGCTTGGCAAGCAATCGAAGGACCGTATTTCACTATATGGTTTACGAAGTCAGTGGAGGCTGCACTTCGGGTTTTTCAGTTGAGTCAAAGAGTCAGCTCCGCCATGCAGTGTTTATGCATAAAAAATGAAGAAGGCGAGGAAGAGAATCAGACCGTCCTCTCTCTAGTCAAAGTAGCCGAGAAAATAGATGAGCGACCCTCATCTTGACCCGCGCGAAACAGCAAGGATGAGAGGAGCGGGGAGGTATTTCCATAGGCTTGCGGGCGATGATTGGACCTCCCAAAAAGGCTTGAGAAAATGGACTAACAAAGCCACAAAAAGGCGAAAAGCTCGAAGAAGCAAATCAAGAGGCCAAAGGTCCAAGATTGTGATGGTTTTAACCGAACAAAAAAGTGAAGTACTCAAAGAGTCAAATCAAAGGCCAAAGGCCGATTCACGACAAAAGCAGTCCCTCGCCAAAAAAGAAAGAAATCAAAAAGGCTCAACTCATCTGCGAAACCCGAACCGAATCACGTGCTAGATAAAGCTACAAGAAAACCATATAGTGCGAGACAGTCCCGAAGTTGCAGTCCAGGAGCCTAAAAGGGCTATCTCCCGAAACATCCAGAATAATTTGCATCTCAGCACGAAGTCGCGAGTAGAGGAAAATATAAATTTATTTGTACAAAGAACATTGCACCTTAACGACAGTGCAGTGGGCTTCGTCAACCTTACTGGCCAATCTTTCTTCATCGATGGGTTTCTGATGGACCATAATTATACGAATAAAAAACACAGTAAAACCCACCAAATTAGACTGTTGGTCTATTTAACTTCTGCTTGTTAGTCCCGATTTATTTCTACAGGGTATTTTGGCGCTTAGAGAGAAAACACGCTAAGGAGAGAATTTTACGCTGAAAAGATGTTACGAGTAATTCCAAGGTCAAGGACAGTTGCCGACTGACGACATATCAAGATCCTGACATTGAATTACTCAAATCAAAATCAACCGAGGAACAATCAAAGTCAGACCGGAGCAAAATTGGACTGATAGTTTTGTGAAAAGACTACACAAAACTGTCAAAATGCACTCATGGACCAAGGTGACCGGCCACCTTGCTTGGAGGTGGCCAAAGCCACCCTTCTCCTCCCCTTGCAACCGGCTACCGGTGGCTCCTCCACCCAAGGCAACCGGCGGCTTTTCACACCCCCCCATGTGTCACCTCCTCCTTCCTCCTCCCTTCTCCTCCCTTGATGAAAAAACACATGGAGCCATCTCCACCCTCCATCTCCTCCTCCTTAGCCTATAAATAGGAGCTCACCCCTCCTCATTTCAACATCCTCAAATCCAAAAAACACTTATCTCTCTAAGTTTTGGTTACTTGTAAGTTTGGTTTTGGAAATAATACTCCTGTTTGTTCTTGAGTATTATACGCTTTGAAATAATACTCCTGTTTGTTCTTAAGTATTATACGCTTTGAAATTATAATACTCCTGTCGGTTCTTGAGTATTATAATACTGTAGAGAATACTCCTGTTGGTTCTTGAGTATTCAGTAGGAATTAGGAATACTCCTGTTGGTTCTTGAGTATTCCACCCCTTTCCTTTCTTAATGTTTTCAAAAACCCCCAAGTATTTAGCTATGATATCCTCTTCCATGGATAATCGTAGCTAAAATCTCTATTCGGTTAAAGGGGCGTACTTGTATTGTAAAATGTTTTAGATCCTGCACCTAGTGCATCTTTGTGTTCAAAACTTGTTCTATGTGCCATATATCAAGTCAGAATTTCCAAGGTTGAGTGGAAGCTGTAACAAGAAAAGCTCTTCCGTGGGAATTCGTGAACATACTCGGGTAGTGGAAGCTGTAACAAGCAAAGCTATCTGAGGAGTTCGACTTATCTTAAAAACCATTTGGGAAACTGTAACAGGAGATCAAATGGATGCTCAAAAGGCTAAGATACTTCGAAAGGAGGAATTAGTATGAAGTAGAACAAGTGTTTTCAACGATGTTGCAAGTCTTGCGCTCAGAAATGGCCTCGATTCATCTTTGAACACTTAGTATGATCATTAGCGGTCAATGATAAACAACTATGATACAAGGCCCCTGAAACCGAATGTTTTCCTTGAATTACAAAACCCCCTTGTATTTACTTTTATCAATTGCTCGATCAACTGCAACCACCAACCGCTCATCTACCGGAGGACTCACCAATCACGCATCACCCACTGTAAGTCTTCTTCCCTTAACTCTTTTACTTTCAGTATTTTAATTTCTGTAATTTACTTTCCTGCACTCAAAACCAAAAAACCAAAAACAGTAGCTTAGTTAATCGCGCTAAAATCTCAATCAACCTAAAACACGCTCCATCGATGTACAAATCCCTTAAAGAACAACATATTCCCCTAATTCCCTTGGGTTCGACCCCTACTTACCACTTACTACCCAGTAGTGTAGTCGTGAGTAGCGGAAAATATAAATTTATTTGTACAGAGAACATTGCACCTTAACGACACTGCAGTGGGCTCCGTTAGTTTCCCTAGTGCAGACACCTCGTTGGACAGTTCCAGAACTCTGGTGTTGTACTCAGTGATGGTTTCACTCTCCTTCATCTTCATCTCTTCGAACCAGGTTGTGACAGCCTGCATGCGAGAGTTGCGAACTTTATCTGTACCTTCAAAGGCTGTTTGGAGGATGTCCCATGCTTCCTTGGCCACTTCACAGTTGATGATTAGCTTCATGACGTATTCATCTACGGCCGAAAAAATTGCGTTCATAGCCTTTGAGTTTCCCATGGAAGCTTTGTCCTCCTCTTCTGTCCACAGTGCTTCTAGTTTTGAAATCGGTTCTCCAGTGAGATTGTTCATCATGGGTTCCGTCCACCCTTTCAGAACAGCCTTCCATGCTTTTTCGTCTAGAGATTTCAGAAAGGATCTCATCACGGGATTCCAGGTGGCATAGTACGATCCTTCGAGTAGCGGGGGTCTGGTGATGCTTTGTCCTTCCTTCAGAGTCATCTTGAACAGTTCAGGATCCCACTCAGTGTGTCGAGTGTCTGCTCTTATACCAATTGAAATTATATCCCCTGTTCAAGCTTGTGTCCAAGATACAGTTGCGACAGACCTTGAACTCTTTGCACAACAGTTCAGCATACAGTTCAAGGTTCAGTTGCGACAGACCTTGAACTCGTATCACAACAGTTCAGCAAACAGACAAAAGCAGTAGAACTCACAGACTGATAACCCAGTTCGGCTCCGCCTACTCTGGGGGGTTTCCCACACCCGAAAAAGGGACAGTAAATCTTTATTACGAGTATATGGCTTACACAGGGACTTACACTTACACCTTGTAATTGCCTAACCTCAATACTCCGTCCCTCAGATTTGCAACTGATCAGCCGATATTTCGACTAATCATTCGCTACATTCGATGAGGGATTTCGTTCATTCTCCCGGCAAATTGTCTATATTTGATGTCTTTCTCTAGTGTTTCAATTAAAATCGACATATCATCGCTCCTTGGAGTCGAAATGTCAAAAGAACGGAAAGATCGATCGAAAAAGGCCAAAAAAACCAGAATTAAGCCAGCACTGCCCGTTACAAGCTCGCCGGCCGTTACACACCAGGCTGTCACGGGTGTAACGGCTGTGTTTTCTACCCGAGTTTTCAGAGCCGCCCGTTACAAGAAGAATCACCCGTTACACCTTGGCTGTAACGGGTGTAACGGCTATGAAACGCATCCGAGAATTGGGCTTCAACCATTACAGCCATTACACACTGGGCTGTAACGGCTGTAACGGGACCGTCGGCTGAAAATAACAAGTTGTTTCTAAATTCGATTTTTTTGAACTTTTCGGCCTTTTTAGACGGTCTATATAAAGAAACACAAACAGAATAGACTGGTTGTTGTTACTTTGGAGAAAAACCCTAACTTGGGAAAGAAGACAAGCTTTCAATCGTGAGGATCAACGAGGATAATCTCTACGGTTTATTCATTTCTTCCTTTCATATTACACTGTTTTTGGTTAATCGCCATGAATAACGAGTAGTCTTCTCTATTCCGGGATCCTACGGATCCCGTGCTATGTAACCCTAACTCTCATGTGATCAATTAAAGTTTTTGTTTATGCGAATCGATTATTCAATTTCAATGTGTGCTTAATATTATCATTCTATGCATGTATTTACATCAAAGGGTATGTTTGCATTGGTAGAACGTATTTAGGTTATATGCCGAAAGGTGGATGGGCCTTAGGGATTAACCGGAATGCAAGAAATTGATATTAGGTCATGTTTACATGATTTAATAGGAAAACCATTATTTTAATAAATCGAAATCGTTGATAATCCGTGGATGGGCGGCGTTCAACGATGGAGATTAATCTAGACAATGATCCGTGGATGGGCGGCTTGTCTAGTGTTATTTCGGTTATATTCCATATTCGATAGCATAAATACTTAACTTGCCATTATTGCATGATTAGTAGGGTTAGCACGGGTGAAGTACGGATTCTGGGATTCTTTGTCTGATAAAAACACAACATTTAATTTTCTGCAATTGAATTTCTGCACTTTTCAGAACAAACCAAACAATTGTCATTCGGAATAGCTAAATAGGTCGCTTGTTACCTAGTACTCACACGCACTGCTCCTAAGATCGACCCTTGGCTTACCAAGGATTATAAATTTTGTTTGACTGCAACTTGACCCCTAAAACGTATAAATTGACAACTAAAAAGGGTTAAAAATACGCTTGTCAAAATGGCACCGTTGCCGGGGAGCAGCGTTTAGTGTGATATTAGATCTAACTCGTGTAGTTTAGACTATTTCACCTTACTTGATTTCTGATTTTTTTTTTCTGTTGTGATTTCTTCGCTCACAGTTTTTCTTGGTTTTTGCAGATTCTACCTAGTTCATGCCAAGGAAAGCGCTCAAACAGAAAAAGCAGATTCAGATTTCAGACGACAAATCACCGGTCCAACGAAAGTTTAATCGTCAGGCCAAGAACGAAGCTCGGTAGCTACGAGCACTGAACCGTAACTTTGCGGCAATGGCTATGAATCAAGACCTGTTGAACAGAGGGATCGAAGATGGTCAGCCACCACGAGTGCAACAGCCAGTGCGCAGAACTCTTGGGGATTACACTACTCCACGTGTCACTGGATTTCATTCCGCTATTGCACCGCCTGGAATAGAAGCAAATACTTGGGAGCTGAAAACCGGTCTCATCCAGATGGTGCAGAATAGTCAATTCTCAGGAAGGATTAATGAAGACCCTCACCAGCATCTCAAGCGGTTCGTTCAGATGTGCAATACAGTGAAGACCAATGGGGTCCCTTCAAAGTCTTACTATCTCAGGCTATTCCCGTTCTCATTGTCCGACAAAGCCAGCAGGTGGCTCGATAGCCACGCAGAAGGTACTTTTACCACATGGAACAGGCTGGCCGAAGCTTTTCTCCAGCAGTACTTCCCGCCATCAAAGACAGCTCACTTCAGGAATAAAATTATATCATTTCGCTCTATTGATGGTGAGACTTTGTACGACGCTTGGAAGAGGTACAAGGAGCTGACCAGGATGTGTCCACACCACAATCTAGAGCAGTGGCAGATTATTGACACTTTCTATCAGGGGATCGATCAGGGGATGCGTACCTTAATCAATCAAGCAGCAGGTGGGGGACTGAACCAAGTCCCGCTTGAAGACACCTATGATATCATAGAGAGAGCAGCCCAAGACTACCACCTCTGGACGAGTGATCGAGGCAACCCTAGGGACAGGAAGGGCGTGCAGGACCTCTGCCAAGCCGAGAGCACTAATGATATCGCTCGGTTGGCTGACTCAATGAAGATACTTGCCACCGAGATGCAGCAATATATGAAGCTAGCAAACTCCATGAAGTCCTCAGACGTTGCTAATATTGGCGTATACTGTCAGATTTGCGGCTCTCCTTCTCACTACGCAGATGGTTGCCCAGTGATCGGATCAGATAATGACGGTGAGAATCAAGAGGATGCAAATTTTGTTGGGCAGAATAATCAAGGGACTGGTTTCGGGAACGGATCCGCTGGTAACAGGTGGGACAATCCCAACCGGAATCACCCTAACTTATCATACAAACCACAAAACCAGGCGCCTACGAGTTTCCCGTACAAACAACAGCAAGGCAATGCTCCATACCAGCCACGAGGGCAATACAACGTCCGAGCTCAAGAGAAATATAACAACTCCTACCAGCCAAAGCCTCAGTACAATAACCAGTTACAAGGGCAGCATAATCAGAACTCGTGAAGCTACTCATATCAGCCGCAGCAGCCCAAGCAACAGGAGACTAGCGAATCATCTGGCCTGGAGACCATGATGGCTAAGGTCATGGAAGATCAAGAAAGGAGAGCTCAAGAGGCAGATAAGAGAGCTCAAGAGCAGGAAAGACGAGTGAAAGAACTCGAGCAGACAATACGGATGATAGGAAATCAGGTTGCTCAACAAGCAGATTCAGCACATAGAGAACCTGGGAAACTCCCTTCAAAACCAGAGCATCATCCTAGGGAATCGGTGAATGCCATCACACTCCGGGTGGGAAGCAACTCGAAATGATACCAGCTCAAACCACTCGAAATTCTGCAGCAAAATCAGCACTAAATTCTGCACTTGATGAAGAAGAAACATCAAAAGAAGCTTAAAACCGAGAAGAGAATTCTGCGCAGACAGTGGAGCCTGCTCCTTACAAGCCTCCAGTCCCGTACCCTCAGCGACTCAAGGGTGCTAAGAGAGACAAAGAATTCATGAAGTTCGTGGATAAGATTCGCACTCTATACATCACTATGCCCTTCACAAATGCAATCACGCAGATTCCGACATATGCCAAATTCATGAAGGAGATTATGACTGGGAAACGGAAGATGGAAGGGACCGAGATAGTGGCTCTAAGTGAGGAGCGCAGCGCTGCCATGCACGTGCCCATGCCACCTAAGCTTAAGGATTCAGGGAGTTTTTCTATTCCTTGTGATATTGGTGGTCTTACTATTCGCCGTGCATTGTGTGATTTAGGTGCTAGTGTGTCTATCATGCCATATTCTCTGTATTCTAAACTGAACTTGGGTGATCTCTGTCCTACTAACATCTCCATTCGCCTTGCGGATCGTTCTTGTAGACTCCTGATGAGCCGTATTTATACGACTCATTGAGTCATTAATTCCCACCATTTCATTCACTTTATTATGCGAACAGTTACTTTTTAGTGTTGTTTCGTATTTCAGGTGATTTGGAAGCTCTATGAGGAATCGTGCTTAAAAGACGGCTTTTGAAGCCAAAAACATCGCAGTGGAAGAACGGAGCCAAAAGAGGGCCGTGAACAGTGTTTTTCGGCTCGTGAACAGTAACTCCAGCGTGAATAGTAATTCCGGCGTGAATAGTGATTTCGGGCCGTGAACAGTAACTTCGGGGAAAAATCCAAATTTCATGCTGAGTCCAAGCCCTAGCGTCCAAGTCCATTCGTCCGGCCCAAAAGCAATGTGAAATTAGGGCAAACTTACACCTAGGGTTTTGGAATCATCTAGAAGATTCAAGGTGGCTTGAAGATCAAGCAAGATTACTTTGGAATTATTTCCATAATAATCTTTGGTGCCTATTTTGGAAGTTTTAGGGTTTCTACAAACTCTATATAAGGAGGTGCATACTACACTAGAATTCATCCCTTCAACACACAACAACCCGTGTGCTCTCCTCCTTGGCCGTGCACCACCTTGCTCCGCCCAGCTCCTCCGCCGTCCGCCGTAGCTCAGCCCTCACGGCAGCAGCTCCTCCGTGCCCTAGTTGCTCCATTCTCGGTTGTTTTTAGTGAAGTTTCTTCCTTTTATTACTTGCATTGTTTCATCATAATCATGTGTAACTAAACCTTCTATTCGGATTAGGGTTTATTATATTGTGACTATGTTTTTGAGACTTGGTTATTAATGCTATATTCTATGTTTTACTAATTCTCGTACATTAATTCCATGAAATATTGTTAGACTAGACGTATACTTTGTCGTGAAATCTAGTTGCGCATATTTCTACATTAGTCATCTATCTAATACTTTGTCGTTTAGATAGGTAGTACGACTAGGGCAATTAACACCTTTGTCGGGTTAATTAAACCTAGGGGAATTAGGTAGTGGCATAACACCTTTGTCGGGTTATTTGGGAAGTCACCTTTGTCGGGACAACCACACTTAAAACATTGAATTAGATATTTATAAGTCTATGATAAAACAAGTCACAATCAAACCCTAATCTGAATATTTCCCTCTGATATTTACAACCCAGTTTATTTCGTGATTTACAGTTTTTGCACTAACAATTACTCTCATTCCAGTTTCTTGTCTTTCTCCATTATAGAACAAAGTAGTAGCTATCTAGCTCCCTTGGGTTCGACCCTTGCTTGCCATTGTGCTAACCCACAGTTCATGGCGAGGAAATTATAAATTGTTTTTGCGCAGGTACGACGACAGCGTGTTCAAAAATGGCGCCGTTTCCGGGGAGCTAAGCACGGTGAACTTTTGTTCTTCTCTCAATTTTTTCATTTATTTTCTGTTTTGTTATTTTCGAAATTCTGCTACTCGGTGATCCCCCCAACTGTTCATTTTTTTGTTTTTTTTAAAATTAGTTCGATTTCCAATTTCTAGCGGTTAGAGGGTTCTATCACCAAGACTTACGAGTCTAAGGAGATTGGGTTTTAAGTGAGACCGCTGTGACTCCTCCAATCTCCTGGGGACCCTTTGCTGCTAGTATGTGCTTGATATTCGGTGCTATGCTAGTTCGCACCTTTTTCTGATTCAGTTGCAGATTCAACATGTCTTCCTACTATGAAAGTGAGCCGTGGAATTATGGGGAGTACTATCCACCACCCTCTCTACGAGAAATCCGAGAAAAGATCATGCACCTTGAGCAATCCCGGGATGAAACTTTGGATGAGTACTTACGGTACTTTGATTCCCTTGTGATAAGCTGCCCGCACCATGGATTCACAGACTTATATCTTCTTCAAAGGTTTCTCGTTGGGATGTTACCACATGAGTGGAGTTGGCTCAATGAGGAGGCCGAAGGCTCGATCTATGAATTGACCATGAGTGCTACTTGGGACTTGATAGCTGATTTGGCCGAGAGATCTAGACCAATACAAGAGCAGACCAAGTCACTTGAAGATATGCTGAAAGAGATGGCAGACATGATGGAGAAATCTCAAGCCGAAATAGAGAAAAATTCGGTCGAGTTATCAAAAGCATTGTCCGACATGGAACGGGCCACGTCCGAGAGGATCAGAAGACAAAGGGTTATTGAAGATGTCGGTACAAAAACAGAGGAGGACGTGGAAGAGGCTCTAATAGAGCCTATCTCGGAGCCCATAGAACCGGCAGAAGATGAGGACCAATGGTTGAAGGAAGAAGAGCTCAATTCGGACTACCCCGATTATTTGGAAGAAGGCAGCTCGCTGGCACCTAAAGAAGAGCCGACCGAGCCATTCGAATCAGACCTCAGTATCAAGCTGCCTGAGACATGCTCAGACCTCATTACAGATCTGCCTGAGGAAGAACCGGTCATCACTATCAAAGCAGCAGAGGAAATCAAGGTCACATCCATCGAAGATCCTACCTCAGTAAAGGGCGCGGACGCCTCTACGATTTGTGCACGGACGTATGAGGAATTACCAATAAATCAGGAGACATCCGCGGGAATCACTGACTCAGGTAAGGACCCAGGAATCCTCGTACTCACCCGTGATATTGACTCTTATATTTTGCAGACGGGAGATGCTAGGGACGATGATCCTCCACCACTTATTCTTGAACAACCGCTCATCCGTGCCAAAAAGAGGAGGGTTGACATGGGAACATACTTAATGTCGCTTGATGGCAAGAAACTGAACTTCCATGCCGACCACTCATACATGAAGAAACGACCAAGACAAGGCGCGTTTGGATGGAAACCAGGATGGAGGAACACTAGAGTACGACTCAATGGACCAGTGACTATGATAAAGGTGGCCTCGCCAGCTCAGAAGGATGTAAAGGCGAATCCGCCTGATCTTTGGAAGGTAGAGCCGAATGGACAGCTAGAGGAGCAGTATGGACGAACAGAAGGAAAGGCCGAGAACAAATATGACCTCACACGCCCATGGGACCCTAACTTGTGATCCCTACAGAGGTACTGTCGAGCCAACGATGTTAAACAAAGGCGCTAGCAGGGAGGCAGCCCTGCACTATCTGCATTTCACTTGTCGTGTCATTTACTTTACTATGTTTGAGTCTTTATTGTCACATTGTACCTTGGGAAGTAGATGATTGTCATGCAGGGACAGAGGCGAACGTATCAGAGATGTTAGTAACAGACTGTATCCGGCATGAGTAGTTCACACCTCGAATAAGTTGCGTCGAGAAACATGAGCGTTTAAAGATTCTGTCACAAAGACTTACGAGTCTAAGGAGGTTGGGTTTTAAGCGAGACCGCTGTGACTCCTCCAACCTCCTGGGAATCTTTTATTCGTCTTAATGTCATTGACGCAGACCTTTCGGTGTGCAACAAACTCACGCTGCGATGCAAGCTCCAATGGTGCTCTTCGAGGACTCATAGGAGAATTATCAGCCATCTCTCATTGTCACGCACGCACGAGGGAAGTGCCTGTCCTTACTCTATGCTTATTTCCCTTTGTTTTATTGCATGCATTGTGTGTCTTGATTTAAGTCGTACCGTGAGGACACAGCTTATTTCAAAAGTGTGGGGTGGGAGAGTCAGTATTGAGTCAGCACGTTTATTTCCTGCACCCTGCACAGAGTCAGCACGTTTCGGGTCAATTTTAAAAATTTTGTACATGATACTTCACTATTTCCTAGACTTGCAGTATTGGATAATGATTAGGTGAAATAGATAGAGCCGATTACATGCATGTCTTTGGTGAAAATTGATTTGTGCGACTAACATGTGATCTTAAAATCTTTGCGTGCCTTTGTTAGTTGAGATAAACAGGGATGTGGAGTTGATAGAAATGCCCTAGAGAGACTTGACAGATCATTCAAAGACCGAACTCAAGGTGTATGGTTATGTGGAGCTCGTGGAGGCCAGCACTTCGAGGCAACATAGTACGAGTCTGCTCCGCCACTGCGGTACCCTTTGCGGTTGGTCGGGACGGGAATACTTCACACCGTCCAAGCTCTAGTCTAAGTAGCCGGGAAAATAGGCAAGCGACCCTTGACTTGACCCGTGTCAAAAGGACGAGGATGAGTGAGAGCAGGAAGGTTTCTAATCCAAGTAACCGGGAAAATAGACGAGCGACCCTCGGCTTGACTCGCGTCAAATGGAGAAGGAACCACGGTTCAAGCAAGTCACAATCCGCACTTCAAGGCAACAAATCCACCACCATTGTGATAGTCCACACGTTTCTCATGTGAAAGCATCATTGAAATCCCAAATCAGATGACACTATAGCTGGCCAAAAAAACACTCAACACTTTGAAGCTCGAATCAATCACGTGCAAGAAAAAGCGGCAAAGCATAACCATATTCCAGCGAGTTCGAGTCCGAGAATGAGGGTTCATGGGTCTAAAAAGGGCTATCTCCCGATACATCCGAATTGGTTTGCATCTCGACCCAAAGGTAACACGTATCATTAACGCCATGTTTTTCGCACGATGATATTAGTAGCAAGCATGCATAACTGGCGAGATCTATAGTAGCTTAATTCATGTCCATGTAGCTCGTCTAGGATGACCGAAGCATTGTGATGTTTACATTAGTCGTTCCTCTTATGACCTAGTTCTTGTTCGGGACGAACAAGTTTAAGTGTGGGGTGGTTTGATGAGCCGTATTTATACGACTCATTGAGTCATTAATTCCCACCATTTCATTCACTTTATTATGCGAATAGTTACTTTTTAGTGTTGTTTCGTATTTCAGGTGATTTGGAAGCTCTATGAGGAATCGTGCTTAAAAGACGGCTTTTGAAGCCAAAAACATCGCAGTGGAAGAACGGAGCGAAAAGAGGGCCGTGAACAGTGTTTTTCGGCACGTGAACAGCAACTCCGGCGTGAACAGTAACTCCGGCATGAATAGTAAATCCGACGTGAATAGTAATTCCGGTGTGAACAGTGATTTGGGCCGTGAACAGTACTTCGGGGAAAAATCCAAATTTCATGCTGAGTCCAAGCCCTAGCGTCCAAGTCCATTCGTCCGGCCCAAAAGCAATGTGAAATTAGGGCAAACTTACACCTAGGGTTTTGGAATCATCTAGAAGATTCAAGGTGGCTTGAAGATCAAGCAAGATTACTTTGGAAATATTTCCATAATAATCTTTGGTGCCTATTTTGGAAGTTTTAGGGTTTCTACAAACTCTATATAAGGAGGTGCATACTACACTAGAATTCATCCCTTCAACACACAACAAACCGTGTGCTCTCCTCCTTGGCCGTGCACCACCTTGCTCCGCCCAGCTCCTCCGCCGTCCGCCGTAGCTCAGCCCTCACGGCAGCAGCTCCTCCGTGCCCTAGTTGTTCCATTCTCGGTTGTTTTTAGTGAAGTTTCTTCCTTTTATTACTTGCATTGTTTCATCATAATCATGCGTAACTAAACCTTCTATTCGGATTAGGGTTTATTATATTGTGACTATGTTTTTGAGACTTGGTTATTAATGCTATATTCTATGTTTTACTAATTCTCGTACATTAATTCCATGAAATATTGTTAGACTAGACGTATACTTTGTCGTGAAATCTAGTTGCGCATATTTCTACATTAGTCATCTATCTAATACTTTGTCGTTTAGATAGGTAGTACGACTAGGGCAATTAACACCTTTGTCGGGTTAATTAAACCTAGGGGAATTAGGTAGTGGCATAACACCTTTGTCGGGTTATTTGGGAAGTCACCTTTGTCGGGACAACCACACTTAAAACATTGAATTAGATATTTAGAAGTCTATGATAAAACAAGTCACAATCAAACCCTAATCTGAATATTTCCCTCTGATATTTACAACCCAGTTTATTTCATGATTTACAGTTTTTGCACTAACAATTACTCTCATTCCAGTTTCTTGTCTTTCTCCATTACAGAACAAAGTAGTAGCTATCTAGCTCCCTTGGGTTCGACCCTTGCTTGCCATTGTGCTAACCCACAGTTCATTGCGAGGAAATTATAAATTGTTTTTGCGCAGGTACGACGATAGCCTGTTCAACTCCCAAAAGGGATTCTGAAGGACATACCCGTTAAGGTGAAGAATATTTATATCCCTGCTGATTTTATCGTGCTAGAGATTTCAGAGGACACTAATATCCCAATCATTCTTGGTAGACCATTCCTTTACACAGCTAGGGTTGTTATTGATATGGATAGGGGTTCTATCGCCTTGCGAGTAGGCAGCGAACGTGTTGTTTTTTATTTACCGTATATGTGCAGAACTCCTAGTCTTCTTGCTGATTGTGATGTGTTAGACTCTGCTGATGTTGATCAGCCAATTTCACTGACTTCTATTGAGTCTCACAAGGTTGTACCAGGCTGCCCTATACCGATGGATGTCTACGCGATGAGCGTAGAGGGCGCGGACGCAGCTGATGCCGCAGGAGACGCAGGTAAGGAATCTTGCAAGGTAGAATTGAAACCTCTACCTGCAAGTCTCAGGTATGAATTTCTGGGCCCTAACTCGACATACCCGGTGATTGTTAATGCGTCCTTGACTGATGTAGAGACCCAGAAATTGCTTGATGTCTTGCGAAAACATAGACCAGCCCTAGGATATTCTATAGATGACCTAAAGGGGATTAGCCCAGATTTGTGCATGCATAGAATTAACCTTGAGGATGATGCTAGACCTAGTAGGGATGCCTTGAGACGCTTAAACCCCAAATTGAATGATGTCGTTAAGAAAGAAATTCTGAAATTATTAGATGCCGGCCTTATTTATTCTGTTGCTGATAGTAAGTGGGTCAGCCCCGTGCACGTTGTCCCTAAGAAGGGAGGATTGACTGTTGTACGAAATGAGCATAATGAATTGATTCCTACTCGTACTGTGACTGGTTGGCGTATGTGTATTGACTATAGGAAATTGAATAAGGCTACTCTTAAGGATCACTTCCCTCTGCCTTTTATTGATCAAATGTTAGAACGTCTAGCAAAGCATAAATTTTTCTGCTACCTCGACGGTTATAATGGATTTTTCCAGATTCCTATACACCCCGAGGACCAGGAGAAAACGACTTTTACTTGCCCTTTTGGCACATTTGCTTATAGACGTATGCCCTTTGGTCTTTGCATTGCACCAACCACTTTTCAACATTGCATGATGGCTATTTTTTCTGATTTTTTGGAACATACCATGGAAGTATTTATGGATGATTTTTCGGTATATGGTTCCTCATTTGATTCATGTCTCTCTAACCTTACTGGTGTTCTTCGTCGTTGTGTTGACTCTAACCTGGTTTTGAACTGGGAGAAGTGTCACTTTATGGTGCAGGAAGGTATAGTTCTTGGACACATGGTCTCTCACAGAGGAATCGAGGTTGACCGCGTGAAGGTAGAGGTGATTGAAAAACTGCCACCACCAAAGGATGTGAAGAGGATCAGGAGCTTTCTCGGGCACGCTGGATTTTACAGGCGATTTATCAGGGATTTCTCGAAGATAGCAAAGCCGCTCACTGATCTTCTTTGTCAGGAAGCTGAGTTTGAATTTATTGTTTCTTGTTTAAATGCTTTCAACAGTCTAAAAACTGCTCTTACTTCCGCTCCTATAGTACAGCCTCCCGATTGGGAGTTGCCGTTTGAACTAATGTGTGATGCTAGTGACTTTGCAGTAGGAGCAGTTTTGGGGCAGCGCATAGACAAGAAACTACACGTAGTTTACTACGCCAGCAAGGTCCTCGCCGGAGCAGCAGTCAATTACACTACCACCGAGAAAGAAATGCTAGCCGTTGTCTATGCTTTCGAGAAATTCAGGCAGTACCTTTTATGTTCGAAAACTATAGTATACACTGATCATGCCGCTATCAAGTATCTGCTGTCGAAGAAGGACTCCAAACCTCGTCTTATCCGATGGGTCCTCCTCCTCCAGGAATTCGACATTGAAATTAGGGACAAAAAGGGCGCTGAAAATCTGGTTGCAGATCACTTGTCACGCCTCGAGCTAGGAGAGCTCAACCGCGAAGAGGACAAGCTCCCGATAAATGACTCTCTCGTGGACGAACAGCTGATGCGCATTGAGGTGGACAATGCCCCGTGGTAAGCAGATTTCGTTAACTTCCTGGCCTGTGGCATCCTACCTCCTGACCTCTCGCACAACCAGAAGAGGAAATTCCTTTTCGACGTTAAAAGGTACTTCTGGGATGACCCTTTCCTGTATAGATTATGTGCTGAAGGTCTCTACAGGACTTGTGTCGATGAGGATCAGATCCCGTTTATTCTGGAGCGTTGCCACTCTTCACAGTACGGTGGACATGGGGCTGGTTCGAAAACAGCTACGAAGGTTCTACAGTCCGGCTTCTTCTGGCCCTCACTATTCAAGGACGCGCATGAATTTGTCAAAGCGTGTGATCAGTGCCAGCGGACTGGTAATATTTCGAAGCAGCAGGAGATGCCCCAGCAGAGCATTCTCGCAGTCGATCTTTTCGATGTATGGGGGATTGATTTTATGGGCCCATTCCCACCTTCTTACGGAAATCAGTATATCTTGGTAGCATTCGACTATGTTTCTAAGTGGGTTGAAGCAGTTGCTACTCCTACTTGCGACGCCAAGGTAGTAATCAAAATGTTTCAGAAGGTGATTTTCCCCCGGTTCGGAGTACCCAGAACAGTCATCAGTGATGGTGGATCTCATTTTAAAGAAAGAAACTTCGAGACGTTGCTGAAAAAGTATGGAGTGTATCATAAAATTGGCACCCCTTATCATCCTCAGACCAGTGGACAGGTAGAGATCTCTAACAGAGAGATCAAGAGCATATTGGGAAAGACTGTTTCGAGCCACAGGAAAGACTGGGCGTCCAAGCTAGATGACGCACTGTGGGCATACATGACTGCATACAAAACACTATCGGTATGAGTCCGTTCAGACTCGTCTATGGAAAAACCTGCCACTTGCCGGTCGAACTCGAGTACAAGGCGTTATGGGCTATTCGAGAGCTGAATATGGACATGAGAGCAGCAGGAGAAAAGCGAATACTGCAGCTCCACGAGCTTGATGAAATTCGACTAGATTCATATGAGAACGCTCGGATTTACAAGGAGAGAACGAAGAAATGGCATGACAAGAGGATCGTGCGCAGAGAATTCAACGAGGGCGAGCGAGTTCTTCTCTACAACTCCCGTCTTAGATTATTTCCTGGGAAATTGCGCACAAAATGGAGTTGCCCTTATACAGTAGAACGAGCACACCCAGACGGGCATGTAGAAATCAGTGTGGAAGGAGGTAAATCAATGGTAGTCAATGGGCAACGACTCAAGCACTACCACGTTCTGAAGCATCTTGCACCTCCTGACGGGATTGATGACAACCTACTTCTCGGGAAGGGATCCCAGCAAGGGACTTCCCGAGAATGCTCCTAGTCCTACCTCTCTACCTGTGTCTCACCAAGACGTTAAACTAGGTCTCTTCGGGGAGTAACCCGCGCTGTAAGTTTTATTTATTTGCATTTTGCATTGTATACCTTTCTCTGTGGACCATGCAGGACTCAAAGTGTGGAGTTAAACGGGATTCAGAATTCGGAGCACGAAGTAAAATTCAGTGCAAGCACTGGAGAGACGGCTAATAAAAGTAGTAGAACTCACAGACTGATAACCCAGTTCGGCTCCGCCTACTCTGGGGGGTTTCCCACACCCGAAAAAGGGACAGCAAATCTTTATTACGAGTATAGGGCTTACACAGGGACTTACACTTACACCTTGTAATTGCCTAACCTCAATACTCTGTCCCTCAGATTTGCAACTGAGGTTCACCGCAATTCCCCTCGATCCCCTTCGTTCAGACCTTCTGTCCGAACGTTCTCGATTTTCTCCAGAAGCTCAGATGCTTTCTCTCGAAAGCTTGTTCACCTTTGTTGTGTGCGCCAGTTGATACGCTTCAGGCAGTCTGAGTTGCACTTGAGCAGACTACACTTGCACTGATGTATTCCCAATGAGAAAACACAACCGGCCGTCGCTTTCTTCTTCTCCAATCAGCAGAGTATACTCGTGTGTATTTGATCTTTGAAAGCGATGCGGAATAAGGTCGGCCTAGCATTGTATTTATATGCTTGGACGAAACCCTAATTCGCACAAGATAATCCAATCAAATATTTAGGAAATATTCCTAGATATTTGATGTATATCTTTTGAATCGGTTGTAAGAATATACGAAGTCGTCTTCTTGCCCAAGAGAGCTTTGCCACCTTCAATGTAGATATTCATTCCAATATCTCATGCTCGATTAAGTCGCTGGCCGACTTCAACTTGACGAAATCTTTGCTGTCCAATATCCTTCCGGAAGATATCCTTGCGTCAGTTCTACGTTGTACATGAGTACTAGGATATGTTCGAACTCCCCCTGAACACCTACTTGAATGTCTAAGCTAGGTTTTGCCAAATACATGCCAGTTAAGGGAACATCACATCTGATCTTGGTGCCCTAGTTCCTGACCTACCAGAAGAGACCGTGCATACGAATGGACCAGTATCTATGAGCAAGATGTCCTCACCAACTCGGGAGTATGTGAAGGCGAACCCGCCTAATCGATGGAGAGCAGATCCGAGCACATCATTACACAGCAATTTCAGGCACATTGAAGAATCGGCTGAGAAGAAGTTTGACCTCACACGCCCATGGGATCCTAACTTGTGATCCCTAAAGACGTAACGTCGAGCCAACGACGTAAAACAAAGGCGCTCGCAAGGAGGCAGCCCGGCACTTATATCATTTTTTCAGTTTTATTTTCTTATTTTGTTTTCGGTTTTTTTTTTGAGTTTTGAGTCATATTGATCACATTGTACTTGGGAAAGAAGATGATTTTTATGCAGGGAGTAGATGCACTTCATGCGTTCGCATGCTTATACCATGCGCTCGCATGGTCTCCTGCAGGGTGGAAGTACGAGCTCGCAGAACCATCCGTGCGAGCGCACAAAGATTTCATGCGACTGGTCACTTTTGTGCGAACGCACAATAAGAGTTGTGCGAACGCACAATAAGAGTTGTGCGAACGCACAAGGCCTCAGCACAGGCACCGTACGAGAACGCAGAGCCAAGAGTGCGATCGCACGGGATTTCATGCCACTGATCGAGATTGTGCGATCGCACAAGGTAATCCATCCGAGCGCATGACAGGGCCGCGCCCGAGTGAAACCAAGCCGCACCCGATTTTTTTCTGGACCTCGTCCGAGTCTGACCAGCCACCGGCCGACACCATCAGGGGAGTATTGTTTCACCCCCTTTCTCTTCTTTTTCATGAATTTTGCATGCATTGTGTGTCTAGTGTCGAAGTCGTGCCATGAGGACACGGCTTTATGCAAAAGTGTGGGGTGGGAGAGTCAGTCGTTGTGTCAGCACGTTTATTTTCTGCACCTTGCATAAGAGTCAACACGTTTCCCTCAAATTTTTAAATTTTTTTTACAAATTTCTCTCTATTTCCTAGAATTGCGGTATTGAATTTTGATGATGTGAAATAGACAGAGCCGATTACATGCATGTCTCTAGTGAAATTTGAATTGTGCAATAACATGTGAACTTAACCCTTTACGTGTCTTTATAAGTTGAGATAAACAGGGATGTGGAGTTGACAGAAACGTCCTAGAGAGACTTGACAAAGCACTCAAAGGACCGGATTCAAACTATATGGTTATGTGGATTTCGTGGAGGCTAGCACTTCGAGGCAACATGGTTTAGAGTCTGCTCCGCCACTGCGATACTTATGCGGTAAGGTGGGACGGGAAAACAACACACCGTCCAATCTCTAGTCCAAGTAGCCGGGAAAATAGACGAGCGACCCTCGGCTTGACTCGCGTCAAAAGGACGAGGATGAGTGAGAGCAGGGAGGTATTTCCATATGCTTGCAGGCGATGATTGGACCTCCATCAAAAGAGTAGAATCACGGACGAGCAGTTCACAATCAGTAGCAAAAAGGGAAAAAATTAGTCAATTGGGAAGTTCTACACGCAACAAAAGTGAATTACACCACTGTTACATCAAAAGCCAAGTCACTACAAAAGCTGTCCTAAAAGAACTCAAACACCTTGAAGCTCGAATCAATCATGTGCAAGAAAAAGAAATAAAGTATAACCATATAGCAAGAGTTCGGAATCGAGAGTGCAGTTCATGGGTCTAAAAAGGACTATCTCCCAGACATCCGAATTGATTTGCATCTCGACCCAAAGGTAACACGTATCAATTACTTCCATGTTTGAGCACGAGACTTTTAGTAACGAGATATGCATGGAAAAGTGAAGTCTAGATTAGCGAGTCATATTCATGTAGCAATATCTAGGATGCCGAAGGACTTGTGGTGTTTTCATATTTTTCCTCTTATGACCTAGTCCTTGTTCGGGACGAACAAGTTTAAGTGTGGGGTGGTTTGATGAGCCGTATTTATACGACTCATCGAGTCAACAAATCCCACCAATTCCAGCACTTTATTATACAAACAGTTACTTCTTAGTGTTGTTTTGTATTTCATGTGATTTGGAAGCTTTAAGGGGAATCGTGCTTAAAAGATGGCTTTCTGAGCTAAAAACATCACAAGGAGTTGAGGACCGACCTATCTACACTTGACCTGAGGAATGCCCGAGGAAATTGGAGGAGAGCCTGATGGGCCGTATTTATACGACTCATTGAGTCAACTAAAACCACCAAAAACGACACTTTATCCTTTGAACATTTACTTGTTGAGGTTGTTTTGTATTTCAGGAGATTTTGGGGTGTATTGAAGAAACAAGCTTAACAAGGGGTTTTTATGCTAAAAAGGGATCGCTAATCATTTCTGGCCAACCAGGGCCCGAGGAAACTCAGCCAGACCCGAGAAGTCTCGAGTCAGGACTGAAGAATCCCAGCCGGCCGCATCCGAGAAGTGTTGGTCCCCGTATGATAAAATGTCCCGAAAGGAACAGTAACGGACCAGTCCCTGGCACAAGAACCAGTACCAAGAAGCTTCGGGCGCGCCCGAGAAACCTTAACCGGGCTGTATCCGAGAAGCCCCGAGCCGCGCCCTAGGGTAGTACCGTGCATCGCTACTGTTGCACTGGCCAGTGTGCCGAGGCTCGCATCCGAGAAAACTAGGTTCCCGCCTGAGACAGGCGCCCAAGCCCGACCGGCCAAACACCCGAACGGAACTTTAAACCAGGCCATGACCCTTTTCCGGCCAGAAGCTGGCTTAACATCCTTCTTGACATCGGTTTATAATGGTTTTGTCGTTCAGAATCCATGGTCCATGAGCAAAGATCCTCCGGCCAAATTTCGGTCAAACTCCGGCGAGATTCCGGCCATACTCCGATTTAGCTCCGACCAAGAACCAGCCATGCTAGTCACGTCCGGATGCCCCAACTCCGGCAAAAGCTCCGATCAAGTTCCGGGTGCTTGCTAGTCACGTCTGGATGCCCTTTGGCTTCGACCAATGAGAAGCCGGTTGCCCTTTGGCTTCAACCAATGAGAAGTCGGTGGACTAGTGGCTGCAACTAGCTCAAAGGCGGCTGACCTTTGGATGAAGACAAGTTCCTAGGCGGTTGCCCTTTGGAGAGAACTAAGTCCATGGCGGTTGGTTCCTCTCAATCACCAACCGCCTCCCTTGCCTATAAATAGAGGAGCATGCCCCTTGAACGTACATGTGTGAAATCCATCACTTATCTCTCATCTTTTGTATCACCCATACTTGTAACACTTTGCACTTGATATCGAAAGCTCCAACTTCTCTCTACTTGTTCTTGTTTCATTTTCGTAATCACATTTTCCTTTAAGCAATTTCCGCAATCCTTACTTTTCTAGTAATGGCTCTTGTGTTCTTTGACATGAATACAAGCGGCTAAAGCTCATATTCGGCATAGGGTTCTCATCCTTGTGCCGACTTCTTGAGACTTGTGTTTTTAATGCTTTTTAATCTTCTCTAGTCCTTAAGCTCATTTCAAGGTCCATTCGGCAAGACTAAGTGGATGTTTTGCACAAAGCTTAGTCGAGCTAATGGTTCCTATAGTCAATATCTACTGGATGCCTTGCAGCAAAGGTAGATAGTGACATCTAGCTTGAGCAACACCTTTGCCGGGTTGTTCGTTCTAGTAGAGGACTAGAAGCCTTAAACTTTGTCAAGCTTAGTTGTGGAGTACCACCTTTGTCGGGGTACTAGGGTTGTCACCTTTGTCGAGACAACCACATAACACCTTGACAAGTTGAGGGTGTGGAATACTACCTTTGTCGGGGTATTTGGATTGCCACCTTTGTCGGGACAATCACACTTAGAATTGTAAAAGAGATCATTAGAAGTCTATGATGGAAGTGTCACAAGTTGAGACCCTAGACTGAATATCACTCTCACTAAGTTACCTCCACTTTATCATTAAAGCACTCTACTTCAAGAATTTTACTTTAACGCTTACTTTCAAGTCTTTACCTTCAGCACTTTCATTTCAAATCATTTATTTTCAGTTTAAAACCACAATCAACCCCAATTGTCTTTACTTTATTTCCCGCTTTCTCAAGAACAACTGTTTCCAACCAAACTCCCTTGGGTTCGACCCCTACTTACCGCTCTACTAACCAATAGTGAGCCAACAAGTAGTGGATGTACAAATAACAATTTGCAGTGCCACGATGACGGCCTGTCAAATTTTGGCACCGTTGCCGGGGAGTTAGCGCATCGGATAGTTGTTCTTTCTTTTGTTTCTTTTTCTTAATTTTTCGTGCTTGCTTCTGCATAACCATGTCTCGTACAGTAAGCCACCATGATAATGAAGAGGTTACCGACGAGGCAAACAAGTTCGCCCAAATTGATGAAGATCCACCTCCATTTTATGACGACCCGGAACAGCTCATTCGGGACCGAAACCGTGCTCTTCGGGATGCCGCCCGAAGAAACCAAGTGCCACCCGAGGTCCGGAATGGAGCCGGCCCGAGGCAACCCCCTAGACAGCCACCACCACATCAGCAAGTACCGAGGCAGCAGCCCGTCTTCGAGGAATTCTATGAGAACGATGTCCTCCGCGAGCCTACCATGGGAGAACTCTCGGTACCAAATTTCAGAAATCAGCCATGGTGTATGTACAAAGGCCCGGGCCTTGAAAACATTGCTATCAACACGTCCGTAGTACATAATTTTCCCAAGTTCTCGGGAAATCAGGGAGAATCCGCAACTACTCATCTTCAACGTTTACATGGCATTTGCCAAAATTGAAAACCCTATGGAGTAGACTTAGAGGACTTCAAA
Source organism: Rhodiola kirilowii (assembly GCA_033675215.1). Lineage (NCBI taxonomy): Eukaryota > Viridiplantae > Streptophyta > Magnoliopsida > Saxifragales > Crassulaceae > Rhodiola > Rhodiola kirilowii. The sequence continues at coordinate 44,854,080 of CM066201.1, forward strand.
TTGAAGGCCTTCTACTTCACCCTTATTGACTCGGCTAACGACTGGTTCCTTTCATTACCTTCAGGTAGCATCCGAACTTGGGCTCAAATGCAAACAAAATTTCTCGACAAGTACTACTCGGCGGGAAGGGCAATGCAAGTAAGAAGGCAACTGCAAGACATAAGGCAGGGGCCTAATGAAACCATGTACGATTACCTTGAGAAGTTCACTCGCTTGGAGAGGAGTTGTTACACGCTTGGACTACCCGAGAAGCTCATCAACGAGTACCGTATTGATGGGTTGAAGCCTCTTGACAAAATGCTTTTGGATGCCTCGGCTGGAGGATCAATGATGAGCTTATCATTGAGCGGCATAAGGCAACTCATCACCAACGTTGCTGAAAATGCCCGGTTCCGGGAGGAGACCACTCGGCAAGAGGAGTTCTCCCGAACAAAGAATGTGGCGAAGGCCGAGACACTAATGAACTTCAAGTCCTACGAAGGCAGTCGGCTCAAATTAGACCTTATGAATTTTGTGGTTCTATGGACCACAAAACTGATGCGTGCCCGACCTTAGTAGAAGAGGACCCGGTGGAGGTCAACGCAAAGGGTAAGTACCAAGGGTAAAATAACAGCGACCGAGTGGAACCGAGCCAGCAGTATGGACAAGCGACCGGACAAAACTGGCAAGCGACCGGGCAGAATTGGCGAAATGACTCGGGCCCGAACTGGCGACACGACCCCGAGCAGAACTGGCGGAACGACAGCCATCCCCCGAGGGACACGCAACAGGCCGCCCCTCAGCCGGCTCAGCAATTCTACCGACTGCCTCACCGACACTACAGCCAGAACGGCCCGGGCCAATATCAGCAGAAGGGACCGAATCAGTACCAAGCCGGTCCGAGCCAGCAAGGTCCGAGCAAATCACTCGAGGATGTTGTTAAAGAGTTGGCCAGCACGGTACATCAAAACATGGCGAAAACTGATGGAGCAATAGCAGATTTGGCCAAGCAAATGTCCCAGCTTGCTACCATGGTCTCCGAGCTCAAAAATAAATCCGGCCGGCACCCTTCACAAACCATCCAAAACCCTAAGGGAAATGTGAATGCCGTCACTCTTAGAAGTGAGCAGAGGCGTGTCGTTTAACCCACGGAGCCAGAGGAAGACGAGGACCCAGAGGTGCCCGAAGAAGAGCAAGCTAGGCTCGAGACTCTCGATACTCTCAAGCAGGACACGACCGAAGAACTCAGGTCGCACCCGGTACTAGTGCCTAAAGCACGAAGGGCACGCCCGGTACCTGCGACCGAAGAAACTAGGGCAGACCCGGTACCAAGGACCAAGAAATCCAAGACCAGCGCCACTCTTTCGTTCCCCGTGCCAGCCCGAGTTCCAAAACAGCACATCATGGATAAAGATGTGTTTGAGCTATTCAGCAAGGTCGAGATCAACATCCTTCTCTTGGAAGCCATCAAGCAAATCCCAAAATAAGCAAAGTTCTTAAAGGAGCTTTGCACTAACCGAAGGAGGAGTACTCGAAATGATCAAGAGCTGATGAGTAGGAACGTGTCAGCCGTCATGCAGCGAAAGGTGCCCCCCAAATGTGGCGACCCAGGAACTTACACCATTCCATGCACAATTGGCAATATCCGGATCGAAAACTGCATGCTAGATATTGGGGCCTCCATCAACGTCTTACCTTTCTCCATTTACTCGTGCCTTCGGATTGGGCCTCCCGAACCCACCGGTCTCACGATCCAACTGGCAGACCGGTCGTGCAAACAGCCTGAGGGAAAAATAGAAGAAGTATTGGTTCAAGTGGGCGAGTTAGTGTTCCCGGCGAACTTCTACGTCCTGAAGATGGAGAACGGCGGGCCAACAGACCATGCACCAATCCTTCTCAGCCGTCCTTTCCTCAAAACGTCGAAAATGAAGATAGATTGCGGCAGTGGGATGCTCTCAATGGAGGTAGAAGGAGAGGACTTTAGCTTTGACATATTCAGGGCAATGAAGCACCCCATGGAGTTTGAGGAGGTGCATGCTCTCGACACTTTGGACGATCTAGTTCAGCCGGAACCAAGGGTGGATCCTCTAGAACTCACCCTCGTTGGAGCCATACACTCGCATGAGAACTCTTATGAGTTGGCGGAAGGCGTCTATGAGGCACTAACATAGTTGATGAACTCGGAGCCTCTTACACCAAGGTATGAAGTAAATGAAGTAAAATTATTCAAATCTAATACTTTCTTACCTTCAATTGTGCAGGCACCCGAGGTAGAGTTGAAGCCCCTACCCGGGCATTTGAAGTACGCATTCCTTAAGGAGAACAACACCCTCCCGGTAATTATCAAGAGTGACTTGGAAACAGACCAAGAGCATCGTTTGGTAGAGGAGCTAAGTTGGCACAAATTGGCGATTGGATGGACTTTAGTCGACTTAAGGGGAGTAAGCCCGGCGATATGCATGCATCGCATCTTGCTCGAGGAAGAAGCCAAGCCATCGAAAGAACCTCAACGACGACTCAACCCAATCATGATGGAGATCATCCGGAAGGAGATACAAAAACTACTTGATGCGGATGTCATCTATCCAATCTCGGATAGCCAGTGGGTGAGCCCGGTACATGTGGTCCCGAAGAAGACTGGGATCACGGTCGAGGAAGATGCCGAAGGCAAGATGGTGACAACAACGGTCAAGAATGTCTGGAGGATGTGCATCGACTACAGAAGATTGAATGCCGTCACAAGGAAGGACCATTTCCCTCTACCATTCATCGACCAAATGCTGGACCGACTGGCGGGCAAGCCATACTTCTGCTTCTTGGATGGGTTCTCGGGGTACAATCATATTCCTATAGCACCCAAGGACCAAGAGAAGACAACATTCACATGCCCATTCGGTACATTTGCCTTCCGAAGGATGTCGTTTGGTCTATGCAATGCCCCGGGTACTTTTCAAAGGGTGGTGACCAGCATCTTCTCAGACATGATTGGAACATTCATTGAAGTCTTCGTGGACGACTTCACCATCTATGGAGACACATTCGACACTTGTCTAAACAATTGGAGCACAGTCTTGGCACGATGTGTGGCAATGAACTTGGTACTCAACTATGAGAAGTGCCACTTCATGGTAACACACGGAGTAGTCTTGGGACATGTCGTCTCACACGAAGGCAAAGAAGTGGACAAGGCAAAGATCGATCTAATCATGACTCTACCCTACCCCTCCACAGTGCGAGACATCAAGTCTTTCCTTGGACATGCGGGATTGACGGACGTACAGTTGTCGTGTGCAAACGTCAAGAATAAATTTGTAAGTCCGCTACTCGCGACTTCACTACTGGGTAGCAAGTGGTAAGTAGGGGTCGAACCCAAGGGAATTAGGGGGATAAGCTATTCTTTGAGGGAATTGTACAGCGAGGGAGCGTGTTTTAGGTTGATTAATGTTTTAGTGCGGAAAAGTAAGTGATTGGTTGGTTGGTTTTGGTTTTTAGTGCGGAAAAGTAAATGACAGAAAATGTAAATACTGAAAATAAAAGAGAAGACTTACAGCGGTTGTTGCGTGATTGGCAAGTCCTCCGGAAGGTGAGTAGTTGATAATCAGTTTATACTAAAATTGAAAGTAAATGCAGGTGGTGTTTAAATTTAAGGAAAGCATTCGGTTTCGGGGGCCTTGTATCATAGCCTGTTTATCATTGACCGCTAATGATCATACTAAGTGTTCAAAGATGAATCGAGGCTATTTCTAGCACAAGACTTGCAACATTGTTTAGAACACTTGTTCTACTTAGACTAATTCCTCCTTTCGAAGTATCTTAGCCTTATGTGCATCCATTTGATCTTTCAGTTACAATCGACCTAATGGTGTTTTAGATAAGTCGAACTCCTCGGATAAGCTTTGCCCGCTAAAGCATCCACTTACCCGAGTATGTTCACGAACCCCACGGAAGATCTTTGCCCGTTAAAGCATTCACTCAACCTTGGAAGTTCTGACCTAATATATGACACATAGAACAAGTTTCGAACACAAAGATGCACTAGGTGCAGGGTCTAAAACATTTTATGATACAAGTACACCCCTTGAACCGAATGAAGAGTTTAGCTATGAATATCCATAGAGGTGGATACCATAGCTAAGTACTTACGGTTTTTGAAAGATAGTAAGTAAAGGAAAGGGGTGAGTACTTCAAGAACCGACAAGAGTACTCAAGAATAGTAAAGACAAGCTTGAGTACTACAAGAACCGACAAGAGTACTCAAGACCAAACTACAATACTCAAGAACCAACAAGAGTATTATAGATTTAAAACCAAAGCTTACAAAGTGCCAAACTTAGAGAGAGAAGTGTATTGTGAATTTGAGGATGCATACAAATGAGAGGGGAGGGCTCTATTTATAGCCATGGGAGGATGAGATGTGTGGTGAGGATGGAGAGCACATGGCAAGCCATCCATGGCTTGCCAAAAGCCGCCGGTTGGAGGTTGCAAGAAGGAGAGCCGCCGGTCATGGAGGGGAGGGGAAGGGAAAGCCACCCCATGAGTCATCCTGCTTCCCCAAGTAGCCGGTCATCTAGAGGGGAGAAGAGGAGTTTTGTGATTTTTGTGATGTTTTCACAAAACTATCGGTGTATTTCAGTTCCGGACTTACTTTGGTTGCTCCTCGGTTGGATTTGTTTTGAGTGATTCAATGTCAGGATCTTGAGATTTCTTTAGTCAGCATCTGATCTTGACCTTGGAATGACTCGTAATATATTTTCAGCGTAAAATCCTCTCCTTAGCGTGTATTCTCTCTAGGCTCCAAAATACCCTGTAGATAAATATCGGAACTAACAAGCAAAAGTTAAATAGACAAACAGTCTAATTTAGTGGGTTTAACTGTGTTTATGATTCGTATAATTATGGTCCATCAGATCACCCCACACTTTTTGTTGTTCGTCCCAAACAATGCTATTAAAGGGCGGCACACTAAGTAAGCTTTTAAAATATGAAGGTAAGACTGTGGGACTAGATTTATCCTAATTGATGCATTATTACTTATTACCAAATTAAACCGTGTAAATAAATAGAAGGAACTTGATACTTGTACCTCCGTGCTGAGATGCAAATTATTTTGGATGTTTCGGGAGATAGCCCTTTTTAGGCTCCTGGACTGCATTCTCGGGACCGTCTCGCACTATATGGTTTCCTTGTAGCTTTCTCTAGCACGTGATTTGGTTCGGGTTTCAATGGTTTGGTCTTTGATTTTCTTCTGGCGAGGGACAGCTTTTGTAGTGAATCGGCCTTTGGCCTTTGATTTGACTCTTTGAGTACTTCACTTTTTGTTCGGTTAAAACCTTCACAACTTTGGGCCTGTGGCCTCTTGATTTGCTTCTTTGAGCTTTTGCCTTTTTGTGGCTTGCTAGTCCATTTTCTCAAGCCTTTTTTGGGAGGTCCAATCGTCGCCCGCAAGCATATGGAAATACCTCCCCGCTCCTCTCATCCTTGCCGTTTCACGCGGGTCAAGATGAGGGTCGCTCATCTATTTTCTCGGCTACTTTGACTAGAGATAGGACGGTCTGATTCCCTTCCTCGCCCTTTTTTTTTCTTTTTGCATAAACACTGCATGGCGGAGATGACTTCAATCTTCACTGAAACCCGAAGTGCAGCCTCCACTGACTTCGAAAACCATATAGTTAGATTCGATCCTTCGAGTGCTTGCCAAGCCTCTCTAGGGCAGTTTATGTCAACTCCACATCCCTAGTTTATCTCAGCACAAAGGGACAAATGAGAAGTTACATTCTAAGTTTTTAAACAGTTGAATTTTCACAAGGTTAATTCATGAATTATGATCTATCTTTTTCACATTCTTAAGTTCATATTTTCAAAAAGATAATAAAAAAGAAAACATGTTACGTACATAGGTGGTTCTCACCCCACACTTTTGAACGAAGGCGTGCCTTTCTGCACAACTTAGTTCAAAAGCCATGCAAGCAGATATTATATGAGAAGGAAATGACATTAAGGAAAAGGGAAGAACAGAACTCCCTTTAAAGTGTCGAATGACATGGAATGAGGCTGGATAATCGAGGGAGTTCGGCTGGGGCCTTGAACTCTTGGCATAGGCCTGGCTGGCTTGATGTTACACCCAAGTCCGATTCCTGAATAGTCATTTCTTCTATGCACCAAGTGGGTGAGAGCGACTTATTGGTAAAAACTAAATGACAGAAAAATAAAAGACAGAAAGTAAGATAGGTGTCGTGTTACCTCCCGACCAGTGCCTTTGTTTAACGTCGTTGGCTCGACAGTACCTCATTCCTGGATCACTGGTTTGGATCCCATGGGTGGCTCAGGTCGTATTTCGCCACTATTCCTGTGTTGATTTTTGCCTTGCCTTTCCCCGATTTCTTGTGAGATGAAGTGCTTGGGTCCTGTTCCCATTGTTCTGGTGATTTCTCCTTCCAACGTCTCTGAGAAGGTGAGGGACCTTTTACTACTAATTTCTTGAATCGGGTTTTCTGGTGTTTAGGGCTGCCTTGTTCAGTTATGGCGAAAACATGCTCCATTGAGGAGTCATTCTGCTCAGGCCCTTTTCCCATCCTTCTTTTAGCCTCTTCATGGATCACATAGTTTTCTGTGATTTGCCTATTGATCGAGGGGAAAAGTTGGGAAGCTTGCATCTTAAGGCTTGGTTCGGCCTTGTCATGTCTGTCTGTAAAGATCTGGTCGTAGATGGTCTCGGATGCTTGGGTGATGATAGCTGGGTATGGCTCGGGCAGCATGCTGGTGGTATTCTGGACTTCTTCCATTGCTGACACGGCATTCAGTTCCCATGAAGGTTTTTCCTCGTAGCTCCCGATACTTTCTATATCCCAATCTTCTGATGCCTCGGAAGTCTCTTCTAATGGCTCGGGAGTTTCCTCTTCGTCTGTCTCTGGACCAGCTTCTTCTATATGCATTCCTCTGTCAGCTTGGGGTATTCGTTTTGTGGTTGCGGCCAGGTCATCTATGAGGTTCCACATGTCTGCTATGGATAAGTTCCTGGCCGATCTTCTCATTGCTTCGTTAATCCTTGTCAGCTCATCGGCCCTCATCCCACGAAGAAATTTTTGAAGAAGAATTTTCTTCGTGAATCCATGGTGCGGGCAGCGTGAGACGATGGTGTCATAGTTCGTTTAGTATTCGGCCAAGGTCTCATCCCGGGATTGTTGAAGGCCCATGATCTTTTCTCGGGTTTGTTGTCGTAAGGATGGGGGGAGAATTCCCTCAGAAATGGAACGCAAAGGTCCACAAAATGTACTGCACTACTAGCGGTTGATGTGTAATACCAGATCGTTGCAAAATCAGTTAAAGTAAATTTGAACCATTTAAGCTTAAATTCCTCTAACATTTCATTTTTAGGTTTTATGAGGCAGCAAACGTAGTGAAAGTTTCGGCAGTGTTGCACTGGGTCTTCTCCATCCGTCCCTCCGAACAGAGGTAGATGGCACATAGAACAAGTTTCGAACACAAAGATGCACTAGCTGCAGGGTCTAAAACATTTTATGATACAAGTACACCCCTTCAACCGAATGAAGAGTTTAGCTACGAATATCCATAGAGGTGGATACCACAGCTAAGTACTTACGGTTTTTGAAAGACATTAAGTAAGGGAAAGGGGTGAGTACTTGAAGAACCGACAAGAGTACTCAAGAATAGTAAAGACAAGCTTCAGTACTACAAGAACCGACAAGAGTACTCAACACCGAACTACAATACTCAAGAACCAACAAGAGTATTATAGATTTAAAACCAAAGCTTACAAAGTGCCAAACTTAGAGAGAGAAGTGTATTGTGAATTTGAGGATGCATACAAATGAGAGGGGAGGGCTCTATTTATAGCAATGGGAGGAGGAGATGTGTGGTGAGGATGGAGAGCACATGGCAAGCCATCCATGGCTTGCCAAAAACCGCCGGTTGGAGGTTGCAAGGAGGAGAGCCGCCGGTCATGGAGGGGAGGGGAAGGGAAAGCCACCCCATGACTCATCCTTCTTCCCCAAGTAGCCGGTCATCTAGAGGGGAGAAGAGGAGCTTTGTGATTTTTGTGATGTTTTCACAAAACTATCAGTGTATTTCAGTTCCGGACTGACTTTGGTTGCTCCTCGGTTGGATTTGTTTTGAGTGATTCAATGTCAGGATCTTGAGATTTCTTTAGTCAGCATCTGATCGTGACCTTGGAATGACTCGTAATATATTTTCAGCTTAAAATCCTCTCCTTAGCGTGTATTCTCTCTAGGCTCCAAAATATTCTGTAGATAAATATCGAAACTAACAAGCAAAAGTTAAATAGACAAACAGTCTAATTCAGTGGGTTTAACTGTGTTTATGATTCGTATAATTATGGTCCATCAGGGATTTTACCGACGATTCATCAAGGACTTCTCCAAAAAAGCTTTGCCTCTATCCACTCTCCTCCAAAAAGAAGTCCCTTTCGAATTCACCAAGGCATGCGAGGACACCTTTGATAAGCTCAAGAAAGCCCTCACTAGCACACCCATTATCCGAACACCGAATTGGGAGCAGCCATTCGAAATCATCTGCGACGCAAGCGACTTTGCTGTGGGGGCGGTTCTTGGCCAAAGGATTGACAAGAAGGCGGTCGTGATCTGCTACGCCTCAAGAACCTTGGATGCTACCCAAAGGAACTACTCCACTACCGAGAAGGAGCTCTTGGCCGTAGTGTTTGCTCTAGAGAAGTTCCGATCCTACCTACTCGGAGCCAAGGTGATAGTCTACTCGGACCATGCTGCCATCCGGTACTTGATGAAGAAAAAGGAGGCCAAGCCAAGACTGATACGATGGATCTTGCTACTACAAGAGTTCGATGTAGAGATAAGGGACAAGAAGGGAATTGAGAATACGGTGGCCGACCATCTAAGCCGGATCATCCGAGGAGAAGAGGAAGGGCAAATCACCGAGTCGTTCCCGGATGAGCATCTCTATGCCATCTCAACCAAGGTGCCATGGTATGCTCCAATCGTCAACTACCTTGTAGGAGGTACATTTCCTCCCTCTTTTACTAAAGCACAATGCCTGAAACTTAGGCATGATGCTAGATTCTACTTATGGGATGATCCCTATTTATGGAAAATACGAGTGGATCAAATGCTTAGGAGATGCATCCCCGATAGAGAAGTAGATTCTGTCCTTAGCTTTTGCCATGAGTTTGCATGTGGAGGACACTTTGGGCCTAGGAGAACTGCTAGGAAAGTCCTAGATAGCGGCTTCTTCTGGCCAAGTATATTTAGAGATGCCTATGAGAAGTGTAGGAAATGCGATAGGTGTCAAAGAGTAGGAAATGTAACGGCTAGAAATGAGATGCCCCAAGTGCCCATCTTGGTCAATGATGTCTTTGACATTTGGGGCATTAATTTCATGGGGCCATTCCCAGTTTCTCGCGGCTATACTTAGATTCTAGTTGCCGTTGATTATGTGTCGAAATGGGTAGAGGCTAAGGCCACTAAGAGCGATGATGCAAAGACTATCGTAGATTTTTTGCGCACTAACCTTTTTTGCAGATACGGAGTACCCATGGCATTAATCAGCGATCAAGGCACGCATTTCTGCAATCGCATGATGGCTGCCACCTTGAAACACTACCATGTGCACCACCGGACGTCCACAGCGTATCATCCCCAAACCAACGGACAAGCGGAGATCTCCAACCGCGAGATCAAGGGGATTTTAGAAAAGATGGTGAAGCCGACAAAGATGGATTGGAGCAAAAGGGTGGATGAGGCTCTATGGGCCTATAGAACGTCGTATAAGACGCCAATAGGGACCTCCCCCTTCCTGCTAGTCTATGGAAAGGCATGCCATCTCCCGGTGGAGTTGGAGCATAAGGCCTACTGGGCACTCAAGCGTTGTAATTCGGACTTGAAGGCTGCCGGACTGGATAGGAAGCTTCATCTATGCGAGCTTGAGGAGTTGAGACTCGAGGCCTATGAGAGCCAAACCGACTACAAGGCGCGGACAAAGCTCTACCATGATAAGTTCATTCTTCGGCGGCAATTTGAAGTTGGACAACAAGTGCTATTGTTCTCATCGCGGCTAAAGCTCATGCCCGGGAAGTTGCGCTCCAGGTGGACGGGCCCCTACACGATCGTTCGAGTCCACAACCATGGGGCGCTAGAACTGGAGAACCCGGGAGATGGGAACATATTCAGAGTCAATGGGCAAAGGGTAAAACATTATCATGGTGAGATCGAACACCTGCCCAAGAGTTTGACCTTGCCGAGCCTCCCGGCGACACACGAGAGAGGTATCGTCGAGCCAACGACGTTAAACAAAGGCACTTGTCGGGAGGTAACCCGGAATTTTCAGTTTTATGCATAATTTCATTTAGTTTAGGTTTAAAGTCGTACTCATCCCCTTTATATTTGGAAGGAATTTGACTTATTGTGCAGGAGTCGGGGCCACGACCGAGAATGACCGGGCTTAGACCGAGAATGACTGAGTCGCGACCGAGAAGTACCGGGTCGCGCCCAAGGAACACCGGGCTGCGCCTGAGAAACCTAGTCCCCTGCCGAACTCCCTCGAGCATCAACTGAATCTGGCCTGACCAGGGCTTGTCGTTTGCTCCTACATCCACGACATAGCAACGACGCTATAAGGGGAGTTCAGTTCTTTTACTCTTATGTCATTTCGTTTCCATGTTCACTTTCTTTTTGTGTTTTGAACTAAGTCATGCCGTAAGGCACAACTTTGTTCAAAAGTGTGGGGTCAGTTAGTCTTTGCACATAGTACTCAACACGTTTGTCTTGTTTCCTTAAAATGTTTATCTTTTTGAAATTTTTTGAATATAAGCTTCATGATGTGAAATAGATAGATCCGAATTCATACATTTCCTTGTGAAATCTAAGCTGTGTTAAAACGTTAGAATTTAACTTTTCTTTTGTCCTTGTTAGCCGAGATAAATGTAGGATGTGGAGTTGAAAGAAAATGCCCCAGAGAGGCTTGACAAGCACTCAAAGGACCGGGTCTCACTATGTGGTTATACGAAGTCAGTGGAGGCTAGCGCTTCGGGTTTCTTGGGTTTTGAGTGGACTCCGCCGTGCAGCGTCTATGCAAGAGGTGGGACGGGAATCAAACCGTCCTATCTCTAGTCCGAGTAGCTGGGAAAAGAGGTGAGCGACCCTCATCTTGACCTGCGCGAAATGGGCAAGGATGAGAAAGAGCGGGGAGGTATTTCCATATGCTCTCGGGCGATGATTGGACCTCCCAAAGGTAAAGAAAATGGACAAGCAATTCACAAGGAAGCAAAGCTCGAAGAATCAAACCAAAGGCCGAAGGCTAATTTGTGAAGGTTTTAACCAAAGAAAAAAGTGAAGTACTCCAATTCAATATCAAAGGCCAAAGGCCAAAAGTCACTTCAAGAAGCTGTCCAAGCAATCAACATAAATACTCAACCCATTTAGCCCGAACAAATCAAGTGCTAGAGAAAGCTACCAAAGATAACCATATAGTGCGAGTTCGGACCGAAGAGTGCAAATCAAGAGCCAAAGAGGGCTATCTCCCACTCATCCAAATTGGTTTGCATCACGGCTCATAGGTACAAGTATCAAGTTTCTTCTAAGTTTTAGCACGCTTTATTTTGGCAACAAGTAATGCATGAATAGGATAAGTCTAGACTAGCACTCTAACATTCATATCTAGGACTTTTTGATATTTAGTTTGCCTCTTTTGCCTAAGCCTTGTTCGGGACGAACAAGAATAAGTGTGGGGTGATTTGATGGGCCGTATTTATACGACTCATCGAGTCAACTAAAACCACCAAAAACGACACTTTATCCTTTGAACATTTACTTGTTGAGGTTGTTTTGTATTTCAGGAGATTTTGGGGTGTATTGAAGAAACAAGCTTAAAAAGGGGTTTTTATGCTAAAAAGGGATCGTTAATCATTTCTGGCCAACCAGGGCCCGAGGAAACTCAGCCAGACCCGAGAAGTCTCGAGTCGGGACCGAAGAATCCCAGTCGGGCCGCGTCCGAGAAGTGTCGGTCCCCGTCTGAGAAAATGTCCCGAAAGGAACAGTAACGGACCAGTCACTGGCCCGAGAACCAGTACCAAGAAGCTTCGGGCGCGCCCGAGAAACCTTAATCGGGCTGTATCCGAGAAGCCCCGGGCCGCGCCCCAAGGTAGTACCGTGCATCGCTACTGTTGCGCTCGCCAGTGCACCGAGGCCCGCATCCGAGAAAACTAGTTTCCCGCCCGAGACAGGCGCCCAAGCCCGACCGGCCAAACACCCGAACGGAACTTCAAACCAGGCCATGTCCCTTTTCCGGCCAGAATCTGGCTTAACATCCTTCTTGAGATCGGTTTATAATGGTTTTGTCGTTCAGAATCCATGGTCCATGAGCAAAGATCCTCCGGCCAAATTCCGGTCAAACTCCGGCGAGATTCCGGCCATACTCCGATCTAGCTCCGACCTAGCCCCGACCAAGAACCAGTCATGCTCCGGCCCAACTCTGGCCAAAGCTCCGATCAAGTTCCGGGTGCTTGCTATTCACGTCCGGATGCCCTTTGGATTCGACTAATGAGAAGCCGGTTGCCCTTTGGCTTCAACCAATGAGAAGTCGGTGGACTAGTGGCTGCAACTAGCTCAAAGGCGGCTGACCTTTGGATGAAGACAAGTTCCTAGGCGGTTGCCCTTTGGAGAGAACTAAGTCCATGGCGGTTGGTTCCTCTCAATCACCAACCGCCTCCCATGCCTATAAATAGAGGAGCATGCCCCTTGAACGTACATATGTGAAATCCATCACTTATCTCTCATCTTTTGTATCACCCATTCTTGTAACACTTTGCACTTGATATCGAAAGCTCCAACTTCTCTCTACTTGTTCTTGTTTCATTTTCGTAATCTCATTTTCCTTTAAGCAATTTCCGCAATCCTTACTTTTCTAGTAATGGCTCTTGTGTTCTTTGACATGAATACAAGCGGCTAAAGCTCATATTTGGCATACGGTTCTCATCCTTGTGTCGACTTCTTGAGACTTGTGTTTTTAATGCTTTTTGCACTTCTCTAGTCCTTAAGCTCATTTCAAGGACCATTCGGCAAGACTAAGTGGATGTTTTGCCACAAAGCTTAGTCGAGCTAATGGTTCCTATAGTCAATATCTACTGGATGCCTTGCAGCAAAGGTAGATAGTGACATCTAGCTTGAGCAACACCTTTGCCGGGTTGTTCGTTCTAGTAGAGGACTAGAATCCTTAAACTTTGTCAAGCTTAGTTGTGGAGTACCACCTTTGTCGGGGTACTAGGGTTGTCACCTTTGTCGGGACAACCACATAACACCTTGACAAGTTGAGGGTGTGGAATACTACCTTTGTCAGGGTATTTGGATTGCCACCTTTGTCGGGACAATCACACTTTGAATTGTAAAAGAGATCATTAGAAGTCTATGATGGAAGTGTCACAAGTTCAGACCCTAGACTGAATATCACTCTCACTAAGTTACCTCCACTTTATCATTCAAGCACTTTACTTTCAAGCATTTTACTTTAACGCTTACTTTCAAGTCTTTACCTTCAGCACTTTCATTTCAAATCATTTACTTTCAGTTTAAAACCACAATCAACCCCAAATGTCTTTACTTTATTTCCCGCTTTCTCAAGAATAACTGTTTCTAACCAAACTCCCTTGGGTTCGGCCCCTACTTACCGCTCTACTAACCAATAGTGCGCCAACAAGTAGTGGATTTACAAATAACAATTTGCAGTGCCACGACGACGGCCTGTCAGAGCCCGAGAAAAACATCACAATGCCACTCTAGCCCGAGCAGGACCAGGCCGCGCCCAGCAGAGCCCCAGGCCGCGCCCCAGGCCCCGGCCAAGCTGTCTAGTACTCAATTCAAGTTACTCGAGCAAACGAGCTGATCTGATGAATCCACCTCGAGCAAAGTGATCCAAATAGCAAATAAGGTGGAAGATGTTGGAAAACCAAGGAGAACACCCGAGCCGATTGGCAGTTGGCCGATTCCAAGCAAAGGCCCCGCGCGCTGATAGGCACGACACCAAGTTGCTCAACCAGACGGACGAATCTGGAAAATCCGGCTCAACCAAGTTGTTCGAAATACCCAAAAACTTGGACGATCTCACTTTCCAGACAAAACGCACGAGTAAAACCAGCCCATGCCCGAGAAATGCCTAGTTCCGTCCAAAACCGAGTCAAGGCCGGCCCAAACCGAGTTCGAAGTCACAAATCTCGGATCGTCTTCTCCTCCTTCATTGGCGGTTTAGAGGCTTCTAGAAGGTCTTGGAAGAATCTGGAAGACTTGCAAGGCAAGTAAGCTTACAAGCCAAGCAAAGTCAGTTTTAGGACATGTTTCCTAAAACCGTTTATGGGCCAACCTCAACTTGGAAACTTCAAAGCCCTAGTATTCTCTATAAATACAACCTCATATCAAGGGTTTCAAGCATCCATCACAGCAGCGACCATCCCTCATTCCACAACACAGAATTCGAGCTCTCCTCTCGGTCCGAAGTCCTCCTCGGCGCTTTCCAACATTCCGGCTCCGGTCCCCCTTCGTTCGGCAATAGAGAAGAACATCTTTCCTTTATTTTTATTGTCTTTTGTTTCCATGGCCATGTGTATCTAAGCCCTCTATTCGGGCTAGGGTTTCATATATTGTGACTATTGTTTGAGACTTCATTCTTAATGATATTCCATGTTTCACTAGTTCACGTGCCTATATTATGAATTATTGCTAGACTAGGTGGATGCTTTGTCGCAAAGCTTAGTTGATCAATATTTCTATCATTATTATCTGTCTAATACTTTGTCGTTTGGGTAGATAGCACATCTAGGTTAAATAACACCTTTGTCGGGTTGTTTAACTTAAGAGGGAATTAGAAGCCTTTCACCTTTGTCGGGTTAGGTTGTGGCATAACACATTTGTCGGGTTATTTGGGAAGTCACCTTTGTCGAGACGACCACACTTAGAAACATTGAATTAGTTTGTTAGTAGTCGATGATAACAAAATACAATAGAAACCCTAGACCAAATATTCTCTCTGATTAATATCTCTCAGTTTATTTCCTATTTCTGCACTTGTTTCCAAATCCCTCTCAACCCCCAATTGTCTTTCTTTTTACAGAGCAACAAGTAACCTCACCAGCTCCCTAGGGTTCGACCCTTGCTTGCCGCTATACTAGCCAAGAGTAAGGAAAATTATAAATTCAAATTTGCAGGTACCGACGACGCCTGTCAATGACACGAGAGAATACACACACGAATAAAACTATTTCAAGTCCTAGACTTCAAATCCAAAAGAATGACAATCAATCAAGGAGTATCGTAGAAAATGAGGATTTCAATCGCAATACATGGACATTTGAGCATATGCAAGAGTGAATGTGTGACAAGTGATGTATGTGACTATGCGCTACCCACTCCACACTTAAAAAAGAGCTTAGTCCCTAAGCGAAGAAATAGAAGATAAGAAAAGGTGCATAGGAACTTCCCTCGTGTGTGATAGCTTGATATCCATAGAGATTAGCGATGCCCGGGGAGTGAAATGTGACTCATGAGCTGGTAGATAAATAGATAAAAACATAGAGCTGCACAAGTGATATGTTAGCATCAAAATTCGTGAAGGGGCTAGTGCACTGCACACTTAGAACTCTAAAATGTCCACACACAATGCAAATGAAAAATGCAACTAACTAATACTTACAGCGCGGGTTACTCCCCGAAGAGGCCTAGTTTAACGTCTTGGCGAGACATAGCTAGGGAGATAGTGTCAATCCACCTTCGAATCCCATTGAAATTTACGTCCATCAAGAATGATATGGACGTTAAGCAGAGAATAGAAGCCCTTCAAAAGTGTAAGTCCTTTAAGGAGTAGTAGGGGCTCCTTTTCGGTAGTTCCAAGATATATGGTAAGAACTGTCGAAACTTGTCTTGATGTGGTGCAGCAAGATATGCATCTTCAAGCCCAGATCCAACAAGCACACTTCCTGTATACTCTTTAGCTAGGAACTCACGTTCGCGCACTTCAAAATCTCCCTTCACTATCACATTCATATGTATGCGAGGATCCACTGTAGTCGAGCTGAGGTACACATCAATGAAGTCTTCGTACCTATAATCCTTTGATAGCTCATCAGCGCCTAGAGAAACTGGTGGAATGATGTTCTCTTCTGTGTGTTCAGCTAAATGACCTTTTGAAGCAGTCATAGTGGAGGGGGATGTATCTTCATGTTCTGAGACGTCCTCAGTACAAAACTCATCATCCATTAACTCAGTGTAAGCCATGGCAACCGTTCTCAACGCCTCAAAACCATCCTCACAAACAGGTTGTTCTGGTTTAGAGAGCATTCTCTTATCCTGATCATCTTCCATGTGGATTGGAAATAAAACTGAAGATGTATGTGCTTCATAGACTTGAACCTCTTGATGATTGTCCATTACCATCTCGATGTCCTCGTCTCTACATGCATTGGTGGCTGCAATGGCTTGTTGCTCTAAGTGATCCTTCAGTATTTTCTGTCTGTCTGCGAGTTGCTCTATTGACCTCTCTACCCCCTGAAGTCGCCTATCTTGCTCTGCCATGAAACTAGTCAGCAGAGACTCTATACGTGATGATTCTCTAGTGTTCAAAGGTTGTTGTTGTTGCGACTGGTCCTGGTAACTCTCATAATATTAGTCATCTTGATAATACGATTAATCATAAAACTGATGTTGCTGCTGCGACTGGTCCTGGTAACTCTCATAGTAGTGGTCATTTTGATAACAGGCTCCTGGTAATTCCACCGTCTTCCGAAGGTCACTTAATGTCGCAGCAATTTCCCTAGATGATCTTTCTTGCTCCGCTAAGAAGCTAGCCAACATACACTCTAAACGCGACGATCCACCAATGTCCTGAGACTGTTGCTGCTGCGAGTGATTCTGGTAGCTATCATAATAAGGATCATCTTGATAATAATGTTGATCATAGAACTGATTTTGATTTCCTTCCCAATTTGTATCATATGAATATGTCTGACAATAAGGGAAAATTTTCCAATTTACACTACAATTGAGATTGAGTTCCTATTCTACACAGTTTTAGATTGGTTAGGCGTCTTGATGACCAAAAGAGAACATCCTTGCAACATTCAAAGTAAAAGTGATTAGTGAAGGTCAGAAGTATATAGAGTATGTACAAGGAAGTGTGCTTGTTGGAGCTGGGCTTTGATGAGCCGTATTTATACGACTCATCGAGTCATCAAATCCCACCAATTCCAGTACTTTTATATGCAAACAGTTACTTCTTAGTGTTGTTTCGCATTTCAGGTAATTTGGAGGCTCTAAGAGAAATCACATTCAAAATATGGCTTTTGGAGCCAAAAACACCACAAAGGCCACAAGGACCCGAGACCCACAGGCTGGCCGTGCTCAGGGAATGGCACGTCCGTCATTTGACACAGGAGGACTCAATTCCAGATCGGAGACCACCATGTTATAGACCACATGTCAGGCTACATCTCAGGCCAAACCAAACTGATTTTCGACCCACGGCCAAGAAACGACCGGAGCAACAACGCATGAGTCCGATCAGCGCAGATTTCAGGACTTAGCCAAATTCAGGGCCTGTTTTCCGGCTGGCTGAGATGCCAACTTTGAGAGCCGCCCCGGCCTAATCCGTCTACACAATGGGGTGATTTCAAGGTTTGGACATCAAATATACATGTCCAGCTAGTGCTCCAGCTCAAGATCTCGGCCAGAAGAGTGTCCGAAGGCGAGTCAAATCGGCCCCAAAGTACCCAGTACGATCAGCATTCATCCGAGTTCCAGCCGAGTTGAAACTGAGTTGAGTCCGAGTTTGACCGAGTTTGACCGAGTTTAAAGCCCAAAATTCGTCCAGCCCAATGTCATATTAGGGCAAACTTACATCTAGGGTTTCGGAAGGTTCCAGAAGATCGAGATAGCTTTATCATCAAGCAAAGATAATTATGGAAATATTTCCATGATTATCTTCAAGGCTTATTTTAGGAACTTTAGGGTTTCTCAAACCTTATAAAAAGAGGAGATCACAAGCCATAATTGAGATCTCATCCCTCACACTCTCCTCATCACACACAGCCGTGTGCCCTAATCCCATCACCACCGTCCGCCCTTCTCCTCCATTAGCCGCCGTGCCTTCCACCGTAGCTCAGCCCATAGCAGCCGTGACTTGTGCTTTGTAATTTTCGGTCATTAGTGAAGTTTTCTCGTTTCTTATTTACTGCATTATTTCTTTATGACGATGTGTAGCTAAAACCCATATTCGGGTTAGGGTTAAATAATTGTGACTTATGTCTTTGAGATTTGAATCTTAATGCTTGTTTCGTTATTCGATTAAATCGTTTGTGCTCATTATTTGGATTGAATTGTGAAGTTAAGTGGAGGCTTGGAATGGCAAAGCTTAACTGATCAATTCAACTCCCCTATTTGCTATTTGTTGATACTAGAGAGCTATTAACAAGTAGTGCACTAATTCGATATATCTTGGAATGGAATATTGAATTATTAGGTTTAATTGTGGTGTAGGCGTCCGGAAAGACACTACTTTAGGTTATAACTTGGAATGGAAGTAACCACACTTAGGAATTAGAAACACGATAATTAGAAATCAATGATAAAACCAAGTCACAATTGAATAATACCCTAACCTGAATATCTTCTCTGATTGATAAAACCCCAGCAATTTTCGTGCCTTCTTAGTGTTCACTAACCAATACTTTCACTCTAGTTTCTTGTTTTTCTCCATTACAGAACGAAGTAGTAACCATCTAGATCCCTTGGGTTCGACCCTTGCTTACCCCTGTTCTAATCCACAGTCTGAAGTGAGGAGATTATAAATTGTTTTTGCACAGGTACGACGACAGCCTGTTCAGGCTTCCTCCCTTACACAACTCCCATTGGCACTTTCTCCCTTACACAACTCCCAATCTGATGAGTCATCATGCTGCGAATCTTCACACTAACAGGCCCATTAGCCTCTACTGTGCACTCCACTTTGATCCTGGTCCTGAGCCTGTGGACCATGTCTGCTATCTTGGCGCCACAAACTACACCACGGCGCTTTCGCTTCTTACCAGGTTCAGGTTCATCATCGGACTCTGTCACATTTGAATCACAACCCAATATCAAAATGCATACCATTCATCGTCAAATGACCACATATATAATAAACAATAACTGACTAATTCATCAAAACAGCAGTATGATACTAAAAAATTGAACTAAAATGCATAATATCACCAGTGGCATTGGACTTCTTGCAACAGTGCTCAAGGGTTCTTCAACTGGTTCATCAGGAATCATCACTTCAATGTGCTCATCATCAGCATGGTCTTCATCAGCATGGTCTTCAATGTGTTCATCAGCAGCATGGTCTTCATTAGCAGGGTCTTCATCAGCCAGGTCTTCATCAACAGTGTCTTCATCAGCAGGGTCTTCATCAACAGTGTCTTCATCAGCAGGGTCTTCATCAACATGGTTTTCAACTGGGGCATTCATTTCTTTGCCAGTAGATGCAGCATGCGAGGGTGTAAGGGATGGATATGGGGCAAAAGTTGAATGGGGTTAGGACGCAAAGCGAAGTGTACGGGTAGGGTATTTAGAATTAGTGGGTGGAGCGATTTTGGGATTTGTATCTATGATTTGTGGTGGTATATCAGTGTTACGGTTGTGGACTCGGAGCTTCGATGAACATCTAGGGCTACGGTGGAGTTGGAGTTGGATGGATTTAGGTTTCTTCTTAGGACTAGTGTGGTCTGCAGTGTCAAGATCTTGGTTTTGGTCTTCGGGCTCGGAAGTTGCAGGCGGTTTGGCCGACACAGTCGGCGTAGTGGTCTCTTTGCGGTGGTTTCTGTGGTGGTTTGGCAGGCTGCAGTTTGGTGGTCGCTTTGCATGCCGCCTGCTTCTTCACTGCAGGCTTCTTCGTTACCGCCCCTTTCTTCGCCGCAGGCTCTGGCGTGTGTACCTTGGCCGGTTTCCTCTTTGTAGGCGAACGCAACTTCATGGCACGGTTGCTGGTGGCGTCGACGACCTCGTTGAGGGTCTTCTTCTTCGGAGGCATGGCGGAGATTGTGTATAAGGGATGGGAGGAAAATGGAGAGGGAGAGATGCGGCGGCAGATTAGAAAGTGTACCTTCGCACACGTCAGCTTGTGTAGGACACGTGTAAGGTTTAGATTTAAGTACTTCCTTAAGCGACTGACTAACTAACTCAGTTACATATAATTTTGAATTCAGAGATTGAAAAATTGCAGTTTCAACTTTGAACTTTTATTTGTCCCGCCCAGACACATGATATTCACATGATTGTTGTCGATTTCATTTTCTCTTGTGTTATGAAATATTATGCACTCTAGGTGTTTGTTAAAATGCCTAAGTGACAATAAAGACTAAAACTTGAACCTAGGACTTGGAAACCCTAGGGAATAGTTCTAGGATGGAGAAAATGATCCATATCTTAAATCATGGAAGTGAATCTTAGGATATGGATGCTTAACTAGGATTGAATGTTTAAATCAATGGAGTTGGTCATTAAGCGAATCATTAATTAATCCCATTAAATGGTGTCAAATTCATGTTCACTATGCACTTTATACATGTGATGGACCATAATTATACGAATCAAAAACACAGTAAAACCCACCAAATTAGACTGTTTGTCTATTTAACTTCTGCTTGTTAGTCCCGATATATTTCTACAGGGTATTTTGGACTCTAGAGAGAAAACACGCTAAGGAGAGGATTTTACGCTGAAAAGATGTTACGAGTCATTCCAAGGTCAAGATCAGACGCTGAATGAAGAAATCTCAAGATCCTGACATTGAATTACTCAAATCAAATCAAACCGAGGAACAACCAAAGTCAGACTGGAGCGAAATTGGACTGATAGTTTTGTGAAAAGACTGCACAAAAATCACAAAACTCATCCTTTGGACCAAAGGTGACCGGCGGCCTTGCTTGGAGGTGGCCAAAGGAGGAAGCCTCCCCTCCATGGTGACCGGCCACTGGTGGCTTTCCCTTACCCCACCAAGGTGACCGGCGGCTTTTGCTCCCCCCCATGTGGTGCCTCCTCCTTCTTCCTCCTTCTCCTCCCTTGGATCAAAAACCACATGCCATCATCTCCTCCATCCATTCCTCCCTTCTCCTCCCTATAAATGGAGCTCATCCCCTCCTCATTTCAATCATCCAAAAATTGTAAATCACTTCTCTCTCTAAAACATTTGGTTACTTTGTAAGTTTGGTTTGAAATTATAATACTCCTATCGGTTCTTGAGTATTATAATACTGTAGAGAATACTCATGTTGGTTCTTGAGTATTCAGTAGGAATTGGGAATACTCATGTTGGTTCTTGAGTATTCCACCCCCTCTCCTCTTACTATTTTTAAAAACCCCCGAGTATTTAGCTATGGTATCCACCTCTATGGATATTCGTAGCTAAACTCTTTATTCGGTTAAAGGGGTGTACTTGTATTGTAAAATGTTTTAGACCCTGCACTTAATGCCGCTTTGTGTTCAAAACTTGTTCTATGTGCCATATATAGTCAGAATTTCCAAGGTTGAGTGGAAGCTGTAACAAGCAAAGCTCTTCCGTGGGGATTCGTGAACATACTCGGGTAAGTGGAAGCTGTAACAAGCAAAACTTATCTGAGGAGTTCGATAAAACACCACTCGGTCGATCTTAACTGAAAGATCAGGTGGATGCACACAAGGCTAAGATACTTCGAAAGGAGGAATGAGTCAAAAGTAGAACAAGTGTTTTAAACGATGTTGCAAGTCTTGCGCTTAGAAATGGCCTCGATTCATCTTTGAACACTTAGTATGATCATTAGCGGTCGATGATAAACAACTATGATACAAGGCCCCTGAAACCGAATGTTTTCTTTAGATTACAAAACCCACCTGTATTTACTTTTAATATTAGTATAACTGCAATCATCAACCGCTCATCTTCCGGAGGACTCGCCAATCATGCATCACCCACTGTAAGTTTTCTCCCTTTAATTTTTAGTATTTATTTTATGTCATTTACTTTTCCGCATAAAAAACCAAAAACAACCAAAAAAATCACTTAGTTAATTAGCGCTAAAACTCAATCAACCTAAAAACACGCTCCCCGCCAGTATAGTTCTTAAAGAACAACGTATCCCCCTAATTCCCTTGGGTTCGACCCCTACTTACCACTTACTACCCAGTAGTGAAGTCGCGAGTAGCGGAAAATATAAATTTATTTGCACAAAGAACATTGCACCTTAACGACAGTGCAGTGGGCTCCGTCAAATTGGCGCCGTTACCGGGGAGTTAGCCATCGGATAAGTTGTTCTTTCCCTCCCATGTCCTCATGACGCAACCCCCCTCATATGCATGGACAACAAGATACCTTCCTCTGTTCGGAGGTACGGATGGAGAAGACCCAGTTCAACACTGTCGAAACTTTCACCATATTTGTCAACACATAAAACCTGATAATGCAATGTTAGAGGAGTATAAGCTTAAATGCTTTAAATTCTCTCTAACTGATTTTGTGACGATCTGGTATTACACTTCAACCGCTAGCAGTGCAGTACATTTTGTGGACCACTGCGTCCCATTCCTGAAAGAATTCTCCCCTCCATCCTTACGACAACAAACCCATGAGAAGATCATGTGCCTGCAACAATCCCGGGATGAGACTTTGGACGAATACTACACGAGCTATGACACCATCGTCTCAAGCTGCCCGCACCATGGATTCACGAAGAAAGTTCTGCTTCAAAAATTTCTTCGTGGGATGAAGGCCGATGATCTGACGAGGATTAACGAAGCAATGAGAAGATCAGCCAGGAACTTAACCATGGCACACATGTGGTACCTCATAAATGACCTGGCCGCAGCCACAAAACGAATGCCCCAAGCTGATAGAGAAATGCAAGAGGCTGGTCCAGAGACAGAAGAAGAAACTCCCGAGCCATCAGAAGAGACACCCGAGCCATCAGAAGACTGGGATATAGAAAGTATCGGGAGCAACGAGGAAGTGTCAGCAATGGAAGAAGTCCAGAATACCACCGACATGCTGCCAAAGCCATACCCAGCTATCATCACCCAAGCAGCCGAAACCATCTATGACCAGTTCCTCACAAACAGACACGACGAGGCAGAACCGAGCCTTAAGATGCAAGCTTCCCGACTTTTCCCCTCGATCAATAGGCAAATCGCTGAAAACTATGTGATCCATGAAGAGGCTGAAAAGAGGATGGGAAAAGGGCCTGAGCAGAACGACTCCTCGATGGAGCATGTTTTCGCCATGACTGGACGAGGCAGCCCTAAACACCAGAAAACCCAGTTCAAGAGACTAGTTGTAAAGGGTCCCTCACCTTCTCAGAGACGTTGGAAGGAGAAATCACCAGAACAACAGGAACAGGACCCAAGCACATCGTCTCACAAGAAATCAAGGAAAGGCAAGGCAAGAAGCAACACAGGAACAGTGGCAAAATTCGACCTGAGCCACCCATGGGATCCCAACCAGTGATTGATGGACCAAAATTATACGAATCAAAAACACCGTAAAACCCACCAAATTAGACTGTTGGTCTATTTAACTTCTACTTGTTAGTCCCGATTTATTTCTACAGGGTATTTTGACGCTTAGAGAGAAAACACGCTAAGGAGAGGATTTTACGCTGAAAAGATAACAAGAGTCAATCCAAGGTCAAGATCAGACGCTGAACGAAGAAATCTCAAGATCCTGAAGATGAATTACTCAAATTAAATCCAACTGAGGAATTATCAAAGACAGCCCGGAGTAAAATTAGACTGATAGTTTTGTAAAGACTGTACAAAACTGTCACAAAACTCATCCATGGACCAAAGTGACCGGCTACTTGGTGAAGAGGATGAGTCATTGGGTGGCAAAACTCCACCCTCCTCCTCACATGGGCGGCTCCCCACTCACACCTCCTCTCCTCCTCTCCCACACCTCCACATGTCGGCTCCTCCTCCTCTCCTCCCTTAGCCGCCGGCGGCTTTGAGCTCCACCATGGAGAGCTTGCCATGTGGTGACTCCTCCACCACATCTCCATCTCCTCCTCCTCCACCATTGGATGCAAAGCCACTTGCCACCATCTCCACCACCCATCTCCACCCCATTTGGCTATAAATACAAGCCATCCCCTCCTCATTTCATCATCCAAAAATTGTAAAACACTTCACTCTCTAAGTTGGTTACTTTGTAAGTTTGGTTCGCTTTATGAAATAATACTCCTGTTTGTTCTTGAGTATTATACTTTAGAGAATACTCCTGTTGGTTCTTGAGTATTCAGTAGGAAATTGGGAATACTCCTGTCGGTTCTTGAGTATTCCAACCCTTTCCCTCTTACTGTTTTCAAAAACCCCCGAGTATTTAGCTATGGTATCCACCTCTATGGATATTCGTAGCTAAACTCTTTATTCGGTTAAAGGGGTGTTCTTGTTTTATAAAATGTTTTATTTCTTTTAGTTTCATTTCTCTGTATTCAAAACTTGTTCTATGTGCCATTTATAGTCAGAGTTTCCAAGGTTGAGTGGAAGCTGTCACAAGCAAAGCTCTTCCGTGGGAATTCGTGATCGTACTCAGGTAGTGGAAGCTGTCACAAGCAAAGCTATCTGAGGAGTTCGACTCATCTAAAACCCCATCTGGTCGAGCGTCACTGTGAGACCAGGTGGATGCACACAGGCTAGCATACCCTCGGGTATTGGCGCTAGACTGAAATAGAAAAGGTGTTGCTTTAAACAGTGTGGCAAATTGACCGCTACGAAAGGGCCTCGATGCACTTTTGAATACTTAGAAGGGTTACTAAAAGAATAAACAGGATATAATACAAGGCCCCCTAAGACCGAATGTTTTCTTTCAATCAAAAACCCCCCTTGTATTTACTTTTATCGCTCAATCAATCGCAACCATCAACCGCTGATCTACCGGAGGAATCGCAATCACGCATCACCCACTGTAAGTCTTCTTTCCCTTAACTCTTTACTTTTAGTATTTAATTTCAGTATTTATTTTCTGTATTTACTTTTCCGCATAAAAAACCAAAAAACCAAAAACAGTAGATTAATTACTCGCGCTAAAATCTCAACCAACCTAAAACACGCCCCCCGCTAGTATAGTTTTCAAAGAACAACGCATCCCCCTAATTCCCTTGGGTTCGACCCCTACTTACCACTTACTACCCAGTAGTGTAGTCGCGAGTAGCGGATATTATAAATTTATTTGCACAAAGCACACTGCACCTTAACGACAGTGCAGTCGCGCTTTCGTCAGTGATCCAGGAATAAGGTACTGTCAAGCCAACGACGTTAAACAAGTGCACTGGTTGGGAGGTAACCCGACACTATCTTACTTTCTGTCATTTTATTTTCTGTCTTTTAATTTTTATCAATAAGTCGCTCTCACCCACTTGGTGCATAGAATGATTTGACTATTTAGGAATTGGTTTTTGGAGCACGATCGGATCAGCCAGGCAGCTTTCGTGAACTACCGGGATTGCGCTGAGAGTTCAAGGCCCCAACCGAACCCCCTCGATTATCCAGCCTCATGCCATGTCGTTCACTCGACACTTTAAAGGGAGTTCTGATCTTACCTTTCCTTAATATCATTTCCTTCTCGTAATTGTCTGCTTGCATGGCTTTTGAACTAAGTAGTGCAGAAAGGCACGCCTTCGTTCAAAAGTGTGGGGTGAGATCCGCATGTGTACATAAATAAATAACATGTTTTTCTTTTTTAGTGTTATCTTTTTGAAAATATGAACTTAAGAATGTGAAAAAGATAAATCTAAAATTCATGCATCTACCTTGTGAAAATTCAACTGTCTAAAAACTTAGAACGTAACCTCTCATTTGTCCCTTTGTGCTGAGATAAACTAGGGATGTGGAGTTGATAGAAATGCCCTAGAGAGGCTTGGCAAGCAATCAAAGGACTAAATTTCACTATATGGTTTACGAAGTCAGTGGAGGCTGCACTTCGGGTTTTTCAGTTGAGTCAAGAGTCAGCTCCGCCATGCAGTGTTTATGCATAGAAAATGAAGAAGGCGGGATGGGAATCAAACCGTCCCATCTCTAGTCAAAGTAGCCGGAAAAATAAATGAGCGACCCTCATTTTGACTCGCACGAAACGGCAATGATGAGAGAGAGCGGGGAGGTATTTCCATATGCTCGCGGGCGATGATTGGACCTCCCAAAAAGGCTTGAGAAAATGGACTAGCAAGTCACAAAGAAGTGAAAGCTCGAAGAAGCAAATCAAGAGGCCAAAGGCCCAAAACTGTGACGGTTTTAATCGAACAAAAGTGAAGTACTCAAAAAAGTCAAATCAAAGGCCAAAGGCCGATTCACTACAAAAAGCTGTCCCTCGCCAAAAGAAGAAAGAAATCAAAAAGGCTCAACTCAACTGTGAAACCCGAACCGAATCACGTGCTAGAGAAAGCTACAAGGAAACCATATAGTGCGAGACAGTCCCGAAGTTGCAGTCCAGGAGCCTAAAAAGGGCTATCTCCTGAAACATCCAGAATAATTTGCATCTCAGCACGAAGGTACAAGTATCAAGTTTCTTCTATTTATTTACACAGTTCAATTTGGTAATAAGTAAGTAATGCATGAATTAGGATAAGTCTAGTACCACAGTCTAATTTTTATATTTTAACAAACTTACTTAGAGTGCCGCCCTTTAATAGCATTGTTCGGGACGAACAACTAAAAGTGTGGGGTGATCTGATGGACCATAATTATACGAATCAAAAACACAGTAAAACCCACCAAATTAGACTGTTTATCTATTTAACTTCTGCTTGTTAGTCCCGATATATTTCTACAGGGTATTTTGGACTCTAGAGAGAAAACACGCTAAGGAGAGGATTTTACGCTGAAAAGATGTTACGAGTCATTCCAAGGTCAAGATCAGACGCTGAATGAAGAAATCTCAAGATCCTGACATTGAATTACTCAAATCAAATCAAACCGAGGAACAACCAAAGTCAGACCGGAGCGAAATTGGACTGATAGTTTTGTGAAAAGACTGCACAAAAATCACAAAACTCATCCTTTGGACCAAAGGTGACCGGCGGCCTTGCTTGGAGGTGGCCAAGGGAGGAAGCCTCCCCTCCATGGTGACCGGCCACCGGTGGCTTTCCCTTCCCCCACCAAGGTGACCGGCGGCTTTTGCTCCCCCCATGTGGCGCCTCCTCCTTCTTCCTCCTTCTCCTTCCTTGGATCAAAAACCACATGCCATCATCTCCTCCATCCATTCCTCCCTTCTCCTCCCTATAAATTTTGCTCATCCCCTCCTCATTTCAATCATCCAAAAATTGTAAATCACTTCTCTCTCTAAAACATTTGGTTACTTTGTAAGTTTGGTTTGAAATTATAATACTCCTGTCGGTTCTTGAGTATTATAATACTGTAGAGAATACTCCTGTTGGTTCTTGAGTATTCAGTAGGAATTGGGAATACTCCTGTTGGTTCTTGAGTATTCCACCCCCTCTCCTCTTACTGTTTTCAAAAACCCTCGAGTATTTCGCTATGGTATCCACCTCTATGGATATTCGTAGCTAAACTCTTTATTCGGTTAAAGGGGTGTACTTGTATTGTAAAATGTTTTAGACCCTGCACTTAATGTCGCTTTGTGTTCAAAACTTGTTCTATGTGCCATATATAGTCAGAATTTCCAAGGTTGAGTGGACGCTGTAACAAGCAAAGCTCTTCCGTGGGGATTCATGAACATACTCGGGTAAGTGGAAGCTGTAACAAGCAAAACTTATCTGACGAGTTCGACTTATCTAAAACCACTCGGTCGATCGTAACTGAAAGATCAGGTGGATGCACACAAGGCTAAGATACTTCGAAAGGAGGAATTAGTCTAAAGTAGAACAAGTGTTTTAAACGATGTTGCAAGTCTTGCGCTTAGAAATGGCCTTGATTCATCTTTGAACACTTAGTGTGATCATTAGCGGTCGTTGATAAACAACTATGATACAAGGCCCACCTGTATTTACTTTTAATATTAGTATAACTGCAATCATCAACCGCTCATCTTCCGGAGGACTCGCCAATCACGCATCACCCACTGTAAGTTTTCTCCCTTTAATTTCCAGTATTTATTTTATGTCATTTACTTTTCCGCATAAAAAACCAAAAACAACCAAAAAAATCACTTAGTTAATTAGCGCTAAAACTCAATCAACCTAAAAACACGCTCCCCGCCAGTATAGTTCTCAAAGAACAACGTATCCCCCTAATTCCCTTGGGTTCGACCCCTACTTACCACTTACTACCCAGTAGTGAAGTCGCGAGTAGCGGAAAATATAAATTTATTTGCACAGAGAACATTGCACCTTAACGACACTGCAGTGGGCTCCGTCAACATGTCATGCTACTAAGTGTTTGATAAAATGCCTAAGTAACATGTTGAATCTTAAAACTAGACCTAAGAATCAAACGACCTTAGGGATAGTTTGGATAATAGATAATGTGATCCTATCTAGTGTATTACAGAAGTAAACACATGCATTTGTTGCTAACTAGTCCTTCATATGCCTATTTCACTTATTACCTTAGGAAGACATTCCAAGAATAATAGTGCTATTAAGGGAATCAACATCCTCGAATGAGTGAGGCTCTAATTAAGAGAGTTTGACTAAGAATAGATCACATGAAAGTTGGTCTAACTTAGCCTAAGCTAGGTTAGAGACAATGCATGGGTAGGAATTGAACTAGTGCGTATGTTCATTGTATTTATCTCCCACCCATAGGACGATAATGCAATGGAATGAACCGATATCCTCGATTGAGTGAGGTTCGAGTTAAGAGGGTTTGTCTAGGAATAGATTCAAGAGAGAGTTGGTCTAACCTAGTCTAAACTAGGTTCATTACTATTTGACTACCATGAAATGTTTGAATATCATGTATGTGATCATTGGGAAATGCCAAGGAGGGGTGTAACCCCTCGAAACACATCTTGTCTATCTTTTATCCTTAATTACTCACCACATAGGATTTAGAATATACACTTTATACATTTTTGGTTAAGAATAGCCGAACGGAAACACGATCTTACATAGTGCATGTGTTTGGCTTGCTCCTTTGGGTTCCACCCGGTACTTTACTGATCAATATAAATGTTTTGACCTACTACATTCGATCCACTCTTCATTGATACTATTCTAGAGGGTAAAGAGAATTAGTTCGTCATACCTCTTTGAGCAACGACATTGACAACTTTCCAATTATCTCCGAATTTTGGATCTGCCACATAGAACACTTGTTGTGCATGTTTTGCAAGACAATAAGAAGTATCATCATACAAAGTGGAGGAAGTGTCAATCGAGATTATTCCATGGTCTATCTTAATATTTCCCTCTAATGAATCGGTGTTAAACTACTTGCATCGAAAGATGATTACCGGTAGTCCTTCAGCATACTTAAGTTCGATGATATTTTGAAGAACCCCGTAGTAATTTACTTCTCCTGAAAAGGTAATAAAATGTCAGATTTTTAAAATGAATGAAATGCCCACAACATGTACAACATTTTCAAAATATAGTGTCATACCGGCTAGAACCATGACTCCACTGTTTTGGGTCTTCAAATCTTGATCCTTATCCCACACAACAAATTTTAGGCCATTCACAATACAATGTGTGTAACACATATGAAACTGTGGTTTCCAAGCAAGGATGTGAAGCGTTTTGGAATATGAGTCAGATCCTTTGTTGCTTAATTTAAGCATATGTACATAGGTAAACGTAGCAAGACAGAGATCAGTTGATTTATTTGATATGAAAAGATGCATCATCAAATATTTAATATTAATAAGTGCTTACCAAATCAAGCAAATGGGAATGGAAATCATCAATTCTTGAATCATTGTCACCATTAGGATTTCTCATGTAGAAAATGTCAACATGTATGTTAATATACTCTCTGGCCTCCTCACAATTCTCCATGACACACCAGTGCATGACATCAATGGCATTGTTGTCGAACTTCATCCTTCTAAGGTACCCCATAGGTTTTATGACATTTTAAATTACAAATATGTCCCAATAATCTTCCTCGACCTCCTCATGATTTGGTGATGTGTACCCAATTTCCCCCATGTACAGTTTGTAATACATTACACATTCATAGCCCACTTACTGCTCAGCAATACAACCTTCCGGATACCGCGTGTTCCTCACGTACTTCTTGTATTGACCAAGTTGCCTGCAATAAAAATAAAAGACCTTCCGGATACCGCGTGTTCCTCACGTACTTCTTGTATTGATCAGGTAAGTGGACCATGAGATGTACCATAATTGTGAAGAAAGACGGTGGAAAAATGCGCTCTAACTGACACAAAATGTTAACTATGTCGACCTTTAGTCTATGCACCTCTTCCTTTTAAAACTCTCTGCAACATAGTCTCCGAAACCAGTGCGACAATGATATAAGAGGGTCAATTACATTCATGGGTAAATAAGGTCTAATGAAAATCGGGAACAACCACTGTAACATAACATGACAGTCATGTGTCTTCAGCCCAATAAACTTTTTGTCGTCTACACTAATCTTATTCTTCAAGCTTCCAGCATATCCAGACGGATACTTAACATCTCTGATCAGTTCTAACTCGGAGTGACAGTGTAAGGTGCCTTACTCACCTTCTCTTTTCTCGAAGTCCCAGAGGTTGGTTTAAACAACAACTTTCTTCTTACCCCTTGCTCTTCCAACCCTTTTCTTGCCTTTAGTCTTAAGGCCTCCCAACATCTCTAGACCCGGGAAGTCACTAATAGTCCACATAACAGCTGTTTTTGTAATGAACGATGACCCATCATGTCGATCATAGGTACAAACACCTTGTCCCCATAACTCCTTCAACTCATCAATAAGAAGCCTCATAAAAACATTTAAGCACTTTCCAGGAGACTTCTGTCCCAAAATCAACATACAAAGTATGTTCATCTCCTTCTTCATACATGTATGGGGTGGCAAATTGTAGGGAATAAGAACAATAGGCCATGTGCTGTGAGAGAGGCTCGATGCTCCAAAAGGATTAAAACTGTCACTTGCTAATTGACAAGCTGCTCGTCGTCAAAGCAAATTGCAAATAAATTTATAAGTCCGCTACTCGCGACTTTACTACTGCGTAGCAAGTGGTAAGTAGGGGTCGAACCCAAGGGAGTCAGTGTGGATTAATTGTTCTTTAATGAAGCTTATGCCGAAATTAAATGCGATTGGGGTTGGGTTTGAGTGTGTTTGAAAACTGAAAGTAAATTACAATAATAGAAAAGAAAGGATTCGGTTTAGGAGTTTCATATCATATCATCATTCATCATTGACCTTTAATGATCCTACTAAGTATTCAAAAGTGTATCAAGGCCATTTCAAGCGCTCGATTTGCATACACTACCTAGCCCCTTTCAAGGTCGTAGACACTTGTTCTACTTAGACTAGCACCAGTACCCATTTCAAGGTACACTAGCCTGTGTGCATCCATCTGGTCCCTTTGGTCCAGTTTCCAAATGGTTTTTTAGATAAGTCGAACTCCTCAGATAAGCTTTGCCCGTTAAAGCGTCCACTTACCCGAGTATGTTCACGAACCCCACGGAAGAGTTTTGCCCGTTAAAGCGTCCACTCAACCTTGGAAAATTCTGACTTTATATATGGCACATAGCACAAGTTTTGAAATACTAAGCAGCATTAAACATAGAGTCTAGAACGGTTTATGATATAAATACTCCCTCTACCGAGTACAAGCTTTTAGCTACTTGTATTCATGTCAAGGAATACAAGTAAACTATTGTCTTGGACAAGGGTACTGACGGAGGCAACACTGCACTGTCGTTAAGGTGCAGCGTGCTCTGTGCAAATAAATTTATAATATCCGCTACTCGCGACTACACTACTGGGTAGTAAGTGGTAAGTAGGGGTCGAACCCAAGGGAATTAGGTGGAATATGTTGTTCTTTAAGGATTTGTACAGCGAGGGAACGTGTTTTAGGTTGGTTGAGATTTTAGCGCGAGTAATTAAACTACTGTTTTTGGTTTTTTGGGTTTTTTATGCGGAAAAGTAAATACAGAAAATAAATACTGAAATTAAAAGAGTTAAGGGAAAGAAGACTTACAGTGGGTGATGCGTGATTGCGATTCCTCCGGTAGATCAGTGGTTGATGGTTGTAGTTGATCGAGCAGTTTATAAAAGTAAATACAGGGGGGGTTTTTTGTAATTCAAGGAAAAGTATTCTGTTTCAGGGGCCTTGTATCATAGCCTGTTTATCATTGGCTCTTAGTGATCCTTCAAAGTATTCAAACGTGCATCAATTCCATTCCAAGCACTCGATTTGCCACACTGTCTAGTCTTTTGCAAAAGTGTTCGATAGTGAATCGAGGCCATTCCAAGCACTCAACTTGCAACACCGTCTAGACTTTTGCAAAGAACGTAGAGCCCTTATTCTATTTAGACTAATACCCCATTCCAAGGTATATTAGCCTGTGTGCATCCATTTGGTCAGTCATTCTTGAGCAACCAAATGGTGTTTTAGAGAGGTCAAACTCCTCAGATAAGCTTTGCCATTCCAAGCATCCACTTACCCGAGTATGTTTACGAATCCCCACATAAGAGCTTTTGCTTGTCAGGCACTCAACCTTGGAAGATTCTAACCTAATATATGGCACATAGAACAAGTTTTGAATACAGAGAAAAAACTCTAAGAATTGCCTAAAACATTTTATGATACCAGTACACCCCTTTAACCGAATAAAGAGTTTAGCTACGATTATCCATGGAAGAGGATATCATAACTAAATACTCGGGGGTTTTTGAAAACAGTAAGAGGGAAAGGGGTGGAATACTCAAGAACCAACAGGAGTATTCCCAATTTCCTACTGAATACTCAAGAACCAACATGAGTATTCTCTAAAGTATAATACTCAAGAACAAACATGAGTATTATTTCCAAAGCGTATAATACTCAAGAACAAACAGGAGTATTATTTCCAAAGCGTATAATACTCAAGAACAAACAGGAGTATTATTTCCAAAACCAAACCAAACTTACAAAGTAACCAAAACTTAGAGAGATAAGTGTTTTTACAAATTTTGGGATGTTGAAATGAGGAGGAGGAGGAGGCTTGTATTTATAGCCAAAATGGGAGGAGATGGGTGGTGGAGATGGGGGGCAAGTGTCTTTTGATCCAAGGGAGGAGAAGGGAGGAGCAAGGAGGAGGTGACACATGGGGGGAGGAAAGCCGCCGGTTGCCTTGGGTGGAGGAGCCGCCGGTAGCCGGTTGCAAGGGGAGGAGGCTTCCTCCTTTGGCCACCTCCAAGCATGGTGGCCGGTCACCTTGATCCATGGGTGCATTTTGACAGTTTTGTGCAGTCTTTTCACAAAACTATCAATCCAATTTCGCTTCGTCTGACTTTAATTGTTCCTCGGTTGGATTTTGATTTGAGTAATTCAACGTCAGGATCTTGAGATTTCTTCGTTCAGCGTCTGATCTTGACCTTGGACTTACTCTTATCATCTTTTCAGCGTAAATCCTCTCCTTAGCGTGTTTTCACTTTAGTCTCTCAAATGCCCTGTGGAAATATATCGGGACTAACACGTCGAAGTTAGATAGACAAACAGTCTAATTTGGTGGGTTTTTCTGTGTTTTTGATGCATACAATTATGGTCCATCAGATCACCCCACACTTTTAGTTGTTCGTCCCGAACAATGCTATTAAAGGGCGGCACTCTAAGTTTGGTTTGTTAAAATATGAAAATTAGACTGTGGGACTCGATTTATCCTAATTCATGCATTACTTACTTATTACCAAATTGAACTGCGTAAATAAATAAAGTAACTTGATACGTGTACCATCGTGCCGAGATAGCCCTTTTTAGGCTCCTGGACTGCAACCTCGGGATCGTCTCTTACTATATGGTTTCCTTGTAGCTTTCTCTAGCACGTGATTCGGTTCGGGTTTCACTGGTTTGAGTACTTTGATTTTCTTTTGGCGAGGGACTGCTTTTTGTAGTGAATCGGCCTTTGGCCTTTTTGATTTGACGCTTTGAGATCTTCACTTTTGTTCGGTTAAAACCTTCACAATTTTGGACCTTTGGCCTCTTGATTTGCTTCTTCGAGCTTTTCGCCTTTTTGTGGTTTTGCAAGTCCATTTTCTCAAGCCTTTTTGGGAGGTCCAATCATCGCCCGCAAGGCTATGGAAATACCTCCCCGCTCTTCTCGTTTTTGCCGTTTTCGCGCGGGTCATGGTGAGGGTCGCTCATCTATTTTCTCGGCTACTTTGACTGTCGTTTTGCGCGGGTCAAGATGAGGGTCGCTCATCTATTTTCTCGGCTACTTTGACCGGAGATAGGACGATCTGATTCCCGTCCTCGCCTTTTGCATTGCATGGCGGAGATGACTTCAATCTTCACTGAAACCCGAAGTGCAGCCACCACTGACTTCGAAAACCATATAGTTTGATCTGATCCTTCGATTGCTTGCCAAGCCTCTCTAGGGCATTTCTATCAACTCCACATCCCTAGTTTATCTCAGCACAAAGGGACAAATGAGAAGTTACGTTCTAAGTTTTTAGACAGTTGAATTTTCACAAGGTAAATGCATGAATTTTGGTCTATCTTTTTCACATTCTTAAGTTCATACTTTCAAAAAGATACACTAAAAAAAAGAAAAACATGTTGTTTATTTATGTACACATGCGGTTCTCACCCCACACTTTCGAACGAAGTCGTGCCTTTCAGCACTACTTAGTTCAAAAGCCATGCAAGCAGATGTTATATGAGAAGGAAATGACTTAAGGAAAGGTAAGATCAGAACTCCCTTATTGTGTCGAATGGCATGAGGCTGGATAATTGAAGGAGTTCGGTTGGGGCCTTGAACTCTCAGCGCAGGCCCGGTAGTTCACGGAAGCTGCCTGGCTGATCCGATCGTGCTCCAAAAACCAATTCCTAAATAGTCAAATCATTCTATGCACCAAGTCGGTGAGAGCGACTTATTGGAAAAGTAAAATACAGAAAATAAAAAGACAGGAAATTAAAGTGCGGAAAGTAAGATAGTGTCGGGTTACCTCCCGACCAGTGCACTTGTTTAATGTCGTTGGCTCGACAGTACCTTATTCCTGGATCATTGGTTGGGGTCCCATGGGTGGCTTAGGTCGAATTTCGCCATTGTTCCTGTGTTGACTTTTGCTTTTCCTTTTCCCTATTTCTTGCGAGATGATGGGCTTGAGTCCAGTTCCCGTTGTTCTGGTGATTTCTCCTTCCAACGTCTCTGAGAAGGTGAGGGAACTTTGACCACAGCTGCTGGCCTAGTTACTTTTTTGGCAAGTTGTGGGCCACTGAAGTGTTGATGACGATATTTTCTAGCTTCGGGCCTTCATAGATACACCACGGCTGAACTCTGAAATCTGGTGCCGAGAGCTCTCCTAATGTAGGTTCGCGGTAGTTGTTGTTATCTCTGTAGTAGTCATCGAAAGCGGGTTCTTGTCTCGGTACTTGTCTAGGTTGTGGGGGCGGTGGATATCTTGGGGGTTGTCGTACTGGACCAGCTGCATTTCGGTCCTCGGGTGGTTCTTGGTTTCTTCTGATGGCTTCCCTAACACGAGCTCGTCTGCTTCCGATGAGTTGCTCCGGATCATCCATAAATGGAAGTGGCACCTCATTGTTTCGATCGTACAGGTTCATCTCGTCATCATCTTGGTAGTCATGGTGACTTCCTTCGCGAGACATGGTTGTTTCGAGCGCGTATTGATTTGAACAACTTATTCGATGGCTATCTCCCCGGCAACGGCGCCAATTTGATGGAGGCGACAATGCACTGTCGTTAAGGTGCAGCGTGCTCTGTGCTAATAAATTTATAATATCCGCTACTCGCGACTACACTACTGGGTAGTAAGTGGTAAGTAGGGGTCGAACCCAATGGAATTAGGTGGAATATGTTGTTCTTTAAGGATTTGTACAGCGAGGGAACGTGTTTTAGGTTGGTTGAGATTTTGGCGAGAGTAATTAAACTACTGTTTTTGGTTTTTTGGGTTTTTTATGCGGAAAAGTAAATACAGAAAATAAATACTGAAATTAAAAGAGTTAAGGGAAAGAAGACTTACAGTGGGTGATGCGTGATTGCGATTCCTCCGGTAGATCAGTGGTTGATGGTTCTAGTTGATCGAGCAGTTTATAAAAGTAAATACGGAGGGGGGGGGGTTTTGTAATTCAAGGAAAAGTATTCGGTTTCAGGGGCCTTGTATCATAGCCTGTTTATCATTGGCTCTTAGTGATCCTTCTAAGTATTCAAACGTGCATCAAGGCCATTCCAAGCACTCGATTTGCCACACTGTCTAGTCTTTTGCAAAAGTGTTCGATAGTGAATCGAGGCCATTCCAAGCACTCAACTTGCAACACCGTCTAGACTTTTGCAAAGAACGTAGAGCCCTTATTCTATTTAGACTAATACCCCATTCCAAGGTATATTAGCCTGTGTGCATCCATTTGGTCAGTCATTCCCGAGCAACCAAATGGTGTTTTAGAGAGGTCAAACTCCTCAGATAAGCTTTGCCATTCCAAGCATCCACTTACCCGAGTATGTTTACGAATCCCCACGGAAGAGCTTTTGCTTGGCAAGCACTCAACCTTGGAAGATTCTAACCTAATATATGGCACATAGAACAAGTTTTGAATACAGAGAAAAAACTCTAAGAATTGCCTATAACATTTTATGATACCAGTACACCCCTTTAACCGAATAAAGAGTTTAGCTACGATTATCCATGGAAGAGGATATCATAACTAAATACTCGGGGGTTTTTGAAAACAGTAAGAGGGAAAGGGGTGGAATACTCAAGAACCAACAGGAGTATTCCCAATTTCCTACTGAATACTCAAGAACCAACAGGAGTATTCTCTAAAGTATAATACTCAAGAACAAACAGGATTATTATTTCCAAAGCGTATAATACTCAAGAACAAACAGGAGTATTATTTCCAAAGCGTATAATACTCCAGAACAAACAGGAGTATTATTTCCAAAACCAAACCAAACTTACAAAGTAACCAAAACTTAGAGAGATAAGTGTTTTTACAAATTTTGGGATGTTGAAATGAGGAGGAGGAGGCTTGTATTTATAGCCAAAATGGGAGGAGATGGGTGGTGGAGATGGGGGGCAAGTGTCTTTTGATCCAAGGGAGGAGAAGGGAGGAGCAAGGAGGAGGTGACACATGGGGGGGAGGAAAGCCGCCGGTTGCCTTGGGTGGAGGAGCCGCCGGTAGCCGGTTGCAAGGGGAGGAGGCTTCCTCCTTTGGCCACCTCCAAGCATGGTGGCCGGTCACCTTGATCCATGGGTGCATTTTGACAGTTTTGTGCAGTCTTTTCACAAAACTATTAATCCAATTTCGCTCCGTCTGACTTTAATTGTTCCTCGGTTGGATTTTGATTTGAGTAATTCAACGTCAGGATCTTGAGATTTCTTCGTTCAGCGTCTGATCTTGACCTTGGACTGACTCTTATCATATTTTCAGCGTAAAATCCTCTCCTTAGCGTGTTTTCACTTTAGTCTCTCAAATGCCCTGTGGAAATATATCGGGACTAACACGTCGAAGTTAGATAGACAAACAGTCTAATTTGGTGGGTTTTACTGTGTTTTTGATGCATACAATTATGGTCCATCAGGTACCGACAAAGAGAATAACTATAAAGTAAGAACAAAATATACGAAAAGTAATTTTATACCTTACAATAAGTGGAGGAGAGGAGCTCCTAGGCAAGATCCAAGCAAGGGAAGTAGCTCCAAAATGAAGAACAAATATTTATTGAAAGTGAAGAGAAGAGGGTTAAGCCCTCCATCTCTCTAAAACTTGTGAAGTTGTGGATGATTTACAAATGAAGTGAAGACGTCTATTTATAGGCTAAGGAGGAGAAGATGGAGGGTGGAGATGAATTTGATCCAAGGGAGGAGGAAGGAGGAGTGGAGAGCAAGTTTGTGTGGAGGGCAAGTTTGTGTGGAGGGCAAGTTTGCCCAAAAGCCGCCGGTTGCAAGGTGGCTTTGCCACCAAAAGCCGCCGGTCATGGAGGGGGAAGAGTGAGTTTGTATGAGTTTTGTGAAGTTTTCACAAAACTATCGGTCCAATTCTGCTCCGGACTGACTTTGGTTGCTCCTCGGTTTGATTTGTTTTGAGTAATTCAATGTCAGGATCTTGAGATTTCTTCATTCGGCGTCTGATCTTGACCTTGGAATGACTCGTAATATCTTTTCATCGTAAAATCCTCTCCTTAGCCTGTATTATCTCTAAGCGCCAAAATACCCTGTAGAAATATATCGGAACTAACAAGCAAACGTTAAATAGACAAATAGTCTAATTTAGTGGGTTTTACTGTGTTCTTGATTCGTATAATTATGGTCCATCAGATCACCCCACACTCTTAGTTGTTCGTCCCGGACAATGCTATTAAAGGGCTGGCACACTAAGTAAGTTTAAAATATGAAAATTAGACTGTGGTACTAGACTTATCCTAATTCATGCATTACTACTTATTACCAAATTAAACTGCGTAAATAAATAGAAGAAACTTGATACTTGTACCTTCATGCCGAGATGCAAATTATTTTGGATGTTTCGGAAGATAGCCCTTTTTAGGCTCCAGGACTGCAACCTTGGGATCGTCTCGCACTATATGGTTTTCTTGTAGCTTTCTCTAGCACGTGATTCGGTTCGGGTTTCAATGGTTTGGTCTTTGATTTTCTTTTGGCGAGGGACAGCTTTTTGTAGTGAATCGGCCTTTGGCCTTTGATTTGACTCTTTGAGTACTTCACTTTTTGTTCGGTTAAAACCTTCACAATTTTGGGCCTTTGCCCTCTTGATTTGCTTCTTTGAGCTTTTTGCGTCTTTGTGACTTGCTAGTCCATTCTCTTACGCCTTTATTGGGAGGTCCAATCATCGCCCGCGAGCATATGGAAATACCTCCCCGCTCTCTCTCATCATTGCCGTTTCGCGCGAGTCAAAATGAGGGTCGCTCATTTATTTTCCCTGCTACTTTGACTAGAGATAGGACGGTTTGATTCCCGTCCCGCCTTCTTCATTTTTTTATGCATAAACACTGCATAGCGAAGCTGACTTCAATCTTCACTGAAACCCGAAGTGCAGCCTCCACTGACTTCGAAAACCATATAGTTTGATTCGATCCTTCGATTGCTTGCCAAGCCTCTCTAGGGCAGTTTATGTCAACTCCACATCCCTAGTTTATCTCAGCACAAAGGGACAAATGAGAAGTTACGTTCTAAGTTTTTAGACAGTTGAATTTTCACAAGGTAAATGCATGAATTTTAGATCTATCTTTTTCACATTCTCAAGTTCATATTTTCAAAAAGATAATATTAAAAAAGGAAAAGAAAAAGAAAAACATATTATGTACACAGGTGGTTCTCACCCCACACTTTTGAACGAAGGCGTGCCTTTTAGCACTACTTAGTTCAAAAGCCATGCAAGCAGACAATTACGAGAAGGAAATGATATTAAGGAAAAGGTAAGATCAGAACTCCCTTAAAAGTGTCGAGTGAACGACATGGCATGAGGCTGGATAATCGAGGGAGTTCGGCTGGGGCCTTGAACTCTCAGCGCTGGCCCGATAGTTCACGGAAGCTGCCTGGCTAATCCGATCGTGCTCCAAAAACCAATTCCTAAATAGTCAATTCATTCTATGCACCAAGTGGGTGAGAGCGACTTATTGATAAAAACTAAAAGACAGAAAATAAAATGACAAAAAGTAAGATAGTGTCGGGTTACCTCCCGACCAGTGCTTTTGTTTAACGTCGTTGGCTCGACGATACCTCATTCTTGGATCATAAGGTGGGATCCCATGGGTGGGTGAGGTCAAACTTCTTCTCGGCTGCCCTTTTGCTCCGAGAGGGTGAGGTTTCTTTGATCATAGCTGCTGGTCCAATGAGTTCTGCTTGCTTGTTACTCCTTCCGGGTTTCCATTCTTTCGGCCCATGTCTTTGCCGCTTCTTCATGTTTGAATAGTTGGCACCTTTGCGATTTTGGAAGTTTGGTTTTGTGCCATTAAATGTAGGCGACATTAAGCATGCGCCTCTGCCAATCCTCGTCATTGTGGCAGTGATGGATGGTTTTCTTGGAACGAGCGAGTTTTCAGGCGGTTTTCTTTGTTGAGTCGTGGAGAGTGGGACCGGGGCTTTCTCGGACAGTTCGGTGATGAGGTCCGGGACTTCCTCGGGTGTTCCGAGGGCAAGGGCCGGGCCTGGCTTGATTTCTTCGGCCACTTTGGTAGTGATGTTCGGGACTTCTGTTGGCTCGGCAGTTAGGACTGTGATTTCCTCGGATGGATTGGTGATAAGGACCGGGCCTGATTTGGGCAGTTCTTCTTCTAACTCCCAGGGATAATCTGAATGTAGCTCTTCTTCAGGTAACCAAGGGTCCTTATCCTTGTCATTCGTATAGTCTCCGGGGGTAATCCCACTGAGGTATGGGTCTGATATGGGTAACTCGTCATTGAGGTCCGGGTATGTCTTGGCCGTGAATTGGTGCATCGAGGCATTCATTTGCTGCATGTCTGCGGCCAATTGTTGGGTGCTAGCTGCCAGCTCGTTTTCTGCTGCCCATAACTCAGTTTTGGCCCTGATTTGGTTGTTGTCCAGTTCTTCGCTCCGCATAGCCTGATCTTGTCTTGGTCTTGACCTTGCGGCCAACTCATCTATTAAGTTCCAAATATCATCTATGTCTAAGTTGTTCACCGA
This sequence comes from Rhodiola kirilowii, assembly GCA_033675215.1. NCBI lineage: Eukaryota > Viridiplantae > Streptophyta > Magnoliopsida > Saxifragales > Crassulaceae > Rhodiola > Rhodiola kirilowii. The sequence goes on from CM066201.1 coordinate 44,894,780, forward strand.
GCCTCCCGCTGCATCATTTAGCCTATTCTTCTCTTGTGGCATCATTCCACCGAGAAACCTTTGAAGAAGATCGTGGTTGGTGAATCCATGGTGCGGGCAGCTTATCAACAAGGAGTCAAAGTACGCCAAGTACTCGTCCAAAGTTTCACCCCGGGATTGCTCTAGGTTGTTGATCTTCTCGCGGATTTTAAGTTTGAGGGGTGGTGGGGAAAACTCCTCGTTGTTCCAAGGTTCCATTCCTTAGTAGTAGGACTTAGTGAATTGCATGATAGAAAAAAAAAGAAAAAACAAAATAGAACAACTATTCCGATGCACAACTCCTCGGCAACGGCGCCAATTTGACAAGATGCTCGTCGTCAAAGCAAATTGCAAATAAATTTATATGTCCGCTACTCGCGACTTTACTACTGGGTAGCAAGTGGTAAGTAGGGGTCGAACCCAAGGGAGTCAGTGTGGATTAATTGTTCTTTAATGAAGCTTATGCAGAAATTAAATGCGATTGGGGTTGGGTTTGAGTGTGTTTGAAAACTGAAAGTAAATTACAATAATAGAAAAGAAAGGATTCGGTTTAGGAGTTTCATATCATATCATCATTCATCATTGACCTTTAATGATCCTACTAAGTATTCAAAAGTGTATCAAGGACATTTCAAGCGCTCAATTTGCATACACTACCTAGCCCCTTTCAAGGTCGTAGACACTTGTTCTACTTAGACTAGCACCAGTACCCATTTCAAGGTACACTAGCCTGTGTGCATCCATCTGGTCCCTTTGGTCCAGTTTCCAAATGGTTTTTTAGATAAGTCGAACTCCTCAGATAAGCTTTGCCCGTTAAAGCGTCCACTTACCCGAGTATGTTCACGAACCCCCACGGAAGAGTTTTGCCTGTTAAAGCGTCCACTCAACCTTGGAAAATTCTGACTTTATATATGGCACATAGCACAAGTTTTGAAATACTAAGCATCATTAAACATAGAGTCTAGAACGGTTTATGATATAAATACTCCCTCTACCGAGTACAAGCTTTTAGCTACTTGTATTCATGTCAAGGAATACAAGTAAACTATTGTCTTGGACAAGGGTACCGACAAAGAGAATAACTATAAAGTAAGAACAAAATATACGAAAAGTAATTTTATACCTTACAATAAGTGGAGGAGAGGAGCTCCTAGGTAAGATCCAAGCAAGGGAAGTAGCTCCAAAATGAAGAACAAATATTTATTGAAAGTGAAGAGAAGAGGGTTAAGCCCTCTATCTCTCTAAAACTTGTGACGTTGTGGATCATTTACCAATGAAGTGAAGACATCTATTTATAGGCTTAGGAGGAGAAGATGGAGGGTGGAGATGAATTTGATCCAAGGGAGGAGGAAGGAGGAGTGGAGAGCAAGTTTGTGTGGAGGGCAAGTTTGTGTGGAGGGCAAGTTTGCCCAAAAGCCGTCGGTTGCAAGGTGGCTTTGCCACCAAAAGCCGCCGGTCATGGAGGGGGAAGAGTGAGTTTGTGTGAGTTTTGTGAAGTTTTCACAAAACTATCGGTCCAATTCTGCTCCGGACTGACTTTGGTTCCTCCTCGGTTTGAATTGTTTTGAGTAATTCAATGTCAGGATCTTGAGATTTCTTCATTCGGCGTCTGATCTTGACCTTGGAATGACTCGTAATATCTTTTCAGCGTAAAATCCTCTCCTTAGCCTGTATTCTCTCTAAGCGCCAAAATACCCTGTAGAAATATATCGGAACTAACAAGCAAAAGTTAAATAGACAAATAGTCTAATTTAGTGGGTTTTACTGTGTTCTTGATTCGTATAATTATGGTCCACCACTAATCCAAGTCTCACATTTATAATCTCACTTGCAAACTCAGGAAAGTCCTTATCAAATGTTTTCCATGATTCTCCATCTGCAGGGTGTCTAATATACTCCTTCTCACTAACCTTTCTTTCAGCGTGCCATCGCATTTGCCCTGCAATGTGTGGTGTCATATATAAGCGCTACAATCGTGGAGTCAAAGGGAAATACTTCACCATCTTCTTTGGAACCTTGCTTTTACTACCACGATGCGCGTATCTTGGCTCGCCACAGACTGGGCAAATAACATGATCTTGAAACTCTTTGTAGTATAATATACATCCATGCTCGCAAGCATGGATGGTCTCATAACCCAAACCCATGTTCTTCAAAACTTTTTTAACATCTTTATAAGAACCAGGGCAGATGTTATCGCGAGGAAGAATTTCTTTCGTGATTTGCAGCATTTTGTTAAACCCTTTGTCCGACAGTCGACTCTCCACTTTCATTTGCATTGCCCTCAAAATGGTTTCAAGAACATATTTCTCACAATTTCTATACAAAGGAGTTTTTTCTTCACCTATAAGATTGCTATAGCTTTCATAAGCGATTCTACTCCCTAAATCACCATCCGTTGGATTCATAATCATATTATCATCCTCTTGATGCAAATGTCTAAAAGGAAACTGATCTTCAATCATCTCTATGGTTGGGTTTGTTTGATGATGCATCGCACCACTACTTGATTCTCCATGTCTCTCCGCAAGCCATTGTTGTCTCAATGTGTACGCTGAAAGTTCGTTACTCTTTTCACCATATGATGTCCAAGTATTGTAACCGTTCAAAAACCCATAATTGACCTTCTGCAAGGACATAAATGGTTGTTTTCTCCATTTTGTTTCACAAACTCTACAATCCCTTGAATGTAGCATTGATCACCCCTTTCTAACCTCATCCAACTTTTATCCATGTTTAAAACCACCTTCATAATCATAAAACACAAACCAATAATCACTGTGATGCATCTCAATTTTTTTTCTAAGCACGGATGGGAGAGGAGGAACATGATGGGTGCATATATATAGATTACTCAATATTTTCAAGGGAAATCGATGTATTATGCTAAGCAACTACAAAACAAACTCAAATTACAATTTGTGTGCATTTAGCTGAATGTTTGTGCCGGCAAGGAGCTCCAAAAATGGTTTCAGCCGTGGGTAGAACCGGAGAAAAGGAGGAAGAAAAAGTGGGTGATGAAGTTGATTTTTGATCATTTAATGCGGTATACTTGTGCGACCAAGTTTTCGTATGTCAGTCGCTTTAAGACACTTGTTGGTGTACCTGTCTTCTTTAATGCGGATAAGGTACGGTTAACCCACACAAAGTCAATGATTTTCAAATCTATTTATCTTACGTGGCACCTATACGTCTCACTTCGTCTCAATTACATAAGATGTAGTCGTCTAAGTGATCATATGTAACAGACTTTGTCATGCGACGTAAGATCCAGTCGTCTAAGTGATCATATGTAACAGACTTAGGCATGTGACATGAGATCTAGTCGTCTAAGTGTCTTTATGTAACCAACTTATGTATGCGACATAAGATATAGTCGTATAAAGATGTTTATGTCACAAACCTGTATTACTCGGTCACCTTAGTCTACTTGTGCGACTACATTTTATGTCACTAACTCAAAGTACGTTACATAAGCGACAAAATGACGCAATGTGATGAACAACTAATTTATGCAACCATCTTCGCAAGAATTTTGCTACAAATTAATTCAAGCATTCAATAGTCATCCAGGGTCCTAATAAAGTGAATATAATCCCAAAAAGTCGTATATGAATGTGAGCTTCTAGTTCTGTGGGTGATAGGAACCTGATTTCCATCGATATAGAATTGAATAATGTTGCAGTGATACAAGGACGTGACCCTAAATCTTGGGCACAAGGATGGACTTCTGGTCATAAAGGTATATTATAAGGCCAAAATATAAAGAATGACGACCACACTGAATATATGACAGACTTAAGACATGGGTTGGCTACCCAAATGAGGGTCTTTAGACTCTTATCTATAGCCTGATGTCCTCCCCTAGTGCTTTTAAATAGGAGGCAGATCTGCCCCAAAGGATGGCAGGTAATCGCACTTATCCATTCACACACTTTGGGTTAAAAATCTGCCGCAAAGTTTTCAAGTGTCGTATGTGCTTCATAATTTGACCTTAGGAAATGTCTATGATGCGCGTAAATGTCATTGTCCTTGGTCTTATTGACCCTAAGTGCCTCCGACCATAGGCTATCTCCATTATGCATATAGTGCGTCTGATCTTTCGACATGCACTGAAGTTCTTTCGCATGCATGGCCTTAATTTCATCGTACATTCTGATAATGATCTGGTCCCTCACTGCCGAGTTCCTAATAGTGGGCAGTGTGCCAGTGTTATTAATTTGAATACCTTGTTACAAAGCATTATATCCTTAGGCTTGTTTGGTTCATGAAAAGTTTTTGGGATGGAAACAAAATTTAGGAGAAAAATAGAGTTTTATGTTTGGGTTTTTTTTTGGTAAAAGTGTTTTCTGTTTTTTTTTGTCATTAAAAATTCAAGCAAAATTAAAAAGATCCGATACAAACTTTTTCGAACCTTTCTCCATGAGAAAATGACTTTCCTATGCATTTAAAATTTAATTTTTATTCCACCACATTTTTCACTATCCAAACGGACGAAACTGGTTAGTGGGTTGTCCGGGCTGCAGCATAGGTAGAATTTTTGGCCCAATTTTTTTATATACAGTTTCCCAAATAGAGAAACAAACTGGAAATTGCGCACGAACTGAGAACTGAAGAGGAGCTACATGCGACGGCCTTCGGTTCATCTGATTAGCCAATTTCGACTAAGCGGTGAGTAGCCAAAGTCTTTCTTTTTGAGGATTAATAGAAGTTTGGTCAAGGAATAGGGTTTTCCTGTCTAGTGCCCAACTGCTGATTGATTGTTGAATTAATTTTGATTCATATATTTTATTGTATTTTATCTTTCTTTTTTTTGTTAATATTTTGCATGTTTTGCATCTTGCAACCTCTGATAAAATTTCAGAAGTAAGTTATACATCACTCTTATGCAATCAGAAGGATCTTTGTAAAAACAGAAGACTACATTCAATGCATTTTGTGTATATAAAATGTAATAATGTGCTTCCAAAAGCTTCATAGATGAATAAGAATGGAAACCATCTGTAGTGTTATCATATACTGACAGAAGTAGCTGTTTTGCAATTTTTGATTGAATTTTGTCAATTTCAAATCTTTGATGCTGGATAAATAGCATGAGGGCTGTTTGGATTATTGTGTGTGGCCACTGCCCGCTGGTCAGGAACTCGGGATATGGGGAATTTGAAACCTGGAACATCCTCTTGTATTCAGTGGGAGAGATTTTCACTGAACCGGTTGAGATTGAAAGTGTTAGACTTTTTGCATAATTGTGAGAAAGGAGTATCATATGAATATGGTTCAAAACGGTCACACATCTTGTCTCAATTGGGAAGCAATAAAAAAAGGCGTGAGGATGAGCTTCCCATCGAGTTCCAAATGTCCAAAAAAGATTGGTAATTTAGCCCGACCTATTTTTCAATCATGGCTCAGCCCCTGTATCCAAATGAAGGTTTAAAGATGAAGGCAAATAAAAATTTAACCACTGTTTGAGCAGAACTTAGAAGACGTGCAAAAACAGATGTGAATTTTTATTTCTTATTTGTAAATTGACATCGAAGAGGGAAACTATTGTTCTTTCCATTAACTCATCTAAAGAGACTGCAAATCAAGTTAAATATACGGTTTACTATTTCAAGCCCTGAATTTTGGATTCAAAATCATGATTTCTTCAATGAATCTCTCTTCTCAGTGATTTCTTTTCCTCCGTCGACTACAACCCTAGCTTTTGCAGTCGCATATCTCTCAACATATCGAAGGTGCCATACATATGTTGGGATGTTTCTGGGTTGGTGTTGGTTGTTCGTGAATATGTCTCCGTTGTTCGTGGTTTTCTATAAGAAGTTTGAAAATTTCCCCTAGTAGATGAGATGTTGTTCTGGTCGAGATCCAGAGCAAATCCTAAAACAACTTATGCGCTAAAACAAGTAGTGCGGAAATAAAAACGACACGCAAAGTTGTTACCCAGTTCGGCGTTAACGAGCCTACGTCTGGGGGGCGTTCTCTAGCCCGGTGGACAGCAATTCACTATTATTGAGTATTGCGAGTACAGGGTTTACCGTTTACAGAATCCCTATTAAACAACCTGAGCCTCGGACACTCTAGTAATTGCAATCTAGGTCTCCCCCTAGATCATTGCTCCCGCTCCGTATCCACCAGAATGATTCTTCGAGAGAATCAGCGCCTTCTCCCGAATGGGCAGTAACAGAACTTCAGTGCGTGAACCTTCAGCTTCGTCCTTCGATCAATCTGTTGAGCACCAATGCAGATTGATCTGAGCGCCTTCGAGTAACCAGTGACGGTTAGTTCTCCAGCCGATTACGTGCGTCGTGAATAACCAGTTACGATTAGTTCACCGTCGTTTGCCTCCTCCTCCCTTCAATGAGTATGAGTGTGATTAATATCTCCGTAAGTGCTGACTAATACCTAAGCATTAGCCTTACTTATATAGGCGATAGAAACCCTAGATCGAATAGGATTTCTAAGCTAAACCGCCTCTATCTATTAGGAAATCTTTCCTAATCTTTTGCGCATATCTCTTGAAGATAATCCTCCAATAACTATCTTCAATCTTGATTAGGCAATCTTCTATTATCTTCATAGCAAGATAGCTTTATGCGCAAGCAACCTCCAAACCGACTTCTTAATATCCTCGATATGAGTATGCACCGACTTTCCAAAACTGATCTCGGAAATATCCTCAAGCAAGTTGTGCTACGTCGGCTGAGCCAAGTTTCCAAATCTAAATTTGGAAACTTCCAACTTCTGTCCATGCACCTGCAACCGCCTTAATCTTCCAACGGTCGACTGTGTTTCCAAATCTGAATTTGGAAACATTCCATCTGCTTCAACTTGTTCCAGGACAGTTGTCTATTCCAGTCTTGAACAACAGCTGGAACAACTATACTAAGTTTTGCCAAACAACATGCCATAAAACTAACAATCTCCCCCTTGGCATTTTTGGCAAAACTACCTATTTGAAGCTACCTGTACTACCAATACAGTTGAATCTTTGAGGAGATTTCAAACTCCCAAGCTGTGCTACGAACTAAGCTACCTACAGAATCTTTGAGGAGATTTCAAACTCCGAACAAAATAAAAGCTCAACCGAATCTTAAAGGAGATTTCAAACTCCCAAACATGTCTAACAGACTAGCACGAACGAATTTTTTAAGGAGCTTTCAAACTCCAAATTTACTCCCCCTTTTTGCCATAAAGTGACAAGGGAGCACCACGACGTCACAAGATGCAGATAATACAAAATACTTTGAAGATCCTTTGAAACTCAGGCCGTTCATACTGCCTCCAAGTCAACCTATCACGTATAGACATGAGAGACCCGGTTGACCACCTTGATCCGAAACAACTTAGTTGTCAATGACACACGGACCCAGAGAGGATCTAAGTGTCTCAAACTGAAGATTGTCTAAAGCTTTTGTGAATATGTCTGCAAGCTGTTTCTCCGTTGATACGTGGGTCAGGGTGAGTGTCTTCTTTTCTACAAGCTCCCGAATGAAATGATGCCTGATATCGATATGCTTTGTTCTAGAATGTTGTACCGGATTCTTAGATATGTTGATGGCACTCATGTTGTCGCAGTAGAGAGTCATCATACCTTGTTTTACCCTGTATTCCTCTAGCATCTGTTTCATCCATACCATTTGGGTACAACAACTTCCGGTTGCAATATATTCTGCTTTAGCGGTAGATAAGGATATACTATTCTGCTTCTTACTGAACCAAGAGACCAGATTGTTTCCTAGAAAGAAACATCCTCCAGAGGTACTTTTGCGATCCTCTGCATTCCCAGCCCAATCTGCATCACAATAGCCTACCAGACATGCGTTAGTATCCTTGGTGTATGATGGACCATAATTATACGAATCAAAAACACAGTAAAACCCACTAAATTAGACTGTTGGTCTAGTTAACTTTTGCTTGTTAGTTCTGATTTATATCTACAGGGTATTTTGGACTCTAGAGAGAAAACACGCTAAGGAGAGGATTTTACACTGAAAAGATATTACGAGTCAGTCCAAGGTCACGTTCAGACGCTGAATGCAGAAATCTCAAGATCCTGACATGGAATCACTCAAAATAAATCCAACCGACGAACAACCAAAGTCAGACCAGAGTGAAATTGGACTGATAGTTTTGTGAAAACTGCACAAAACTCACAAAACTCCCTCTTTCTCCTCCAAGGTGACCGGCGGCTTTGTGAATGAGGTGAGTCATGGGGATGACTCACCCCCTTCCTCCTCCCTTGCAACCTCCATGACCGGCGGCTTTCCAAAGCCTCCATGTGTCTCCTCCACACCAAAAGCCGCCGCTAGCTCCATGGAGTTCCTCTCATCTTGTGACACTTGTCCTCCTCTCCTCCATCCTTATCCACCCCCCCTCCTATAAATAGAAGCTCCTCCCTTTGTAATCCAACATCCCAATCCACAATTCACTTCTCTCTCTAGAAAGTTTGGCATTTGTAAGCTTTGGTTTGAAATAATACTCCTGTTGGTTCTTGAGTATTATAACGATTTTTAGAGAATACTCCTGTTGGTTCTTGAGTATTCAGTAGGATTGGGAATACTCATGTTGGTTCTTGAGTATCCCACCCACTCTCTTCTTACTGTCTTTCAAAAACCCCCGAGTATTTAGCTATGATATCCTCTTCCATGGATAATCGTAGCTAAACTCTTCATTCGGTTGAAGGGGTGTACTTGTATCATAAAATGTTTTAGGCAATTCTTAGAGCCTCTTCTCTGTATTCAAAACTTGTTCTATGTGCCATATATTAGGTTAGAACTTCCAAGGTTGAGTGGATGCTTGGAATGGCAAAGCTCTTCCGTGGGGTTCGTAAACATACTCGGATAAGTGGATGCTTGGAATGGCAAAGCTTATCTGAGGAGTTTGACCTTTCTAAAACACCATTTGGTTGCTCGGGAATGACTGACCAAATGGATGCACACAGGCTAATATACCTTGGAATGGGGTATTAGTCTAAGTAGAACAAGTGCTCTACGTTTTTTGCAAAAGTTTAGACGGTGTTGCAAGTTGAGTGCTTGGAATGGCCTCGATTCACTTTCGAACACTTTTGCAAAAGACTAGACAGTGTGGCAAATTGAGTGCTTGGAATGGCCTTGATGCACGTTTGAATACTTAGAAGGATCACTAAGAGCCAATGATAAACAGGCTATGATACAAGGCCCTCGAAACCGAATGCTTTCCTTACATTCAAACCCCCTTGCATTTACTTTCTTAGTATAAATATCAACTGCGCTCATCTTCCGGAGGACTTGCCAATCACGCATCACCCGCTATAAGTCTTCTCTTTTATTTTCAGTATTTACTTTTATGTCATTTACTTTTCCGCACTAAAAACCAAAAACAACCAACCAAAAACAGCACTTACTTTTCCGCACTAAAATCAACCTAAAAGACGCTCCCATCCTGTACAAATCCCTCAAAGAACAACTTATCCCCCTAATTCCCTTGGGTTCAACCCCTACTTACCACTTGCTACCCAGTAGTAAGGTCACGAGTAGCGGAATATAAATTAGCTTTTGCACAGAGAACACCGCACCTTAACAACAGTGCGGTGGGCTCCGTCAAAACTGGCGCCGTTGCCGGGGAATTAGCAGATGGATAGTTGTTCTTTTTTCTGTTATACATAATCCGCCATGTCTTCCTACTACGAAAACGAGCCTTGGAACAATGAGGAGTTTATCTCGGTAGTCCGCGAAGAGATCATCGACATTAAGCAATCCCGGGACGAAACTTTGGACGAGTACTTGGCGTACTTTGACTCCATTGTGGCGAGCCGCCCGCACCATGGATTCACCAGATCCAATCTTATTCAAAGGTTTCTCGGTGGAATGATGCCACTTGAGCGGAAAAGACTTAATGATGTAGCAGGATGTTCACTCATGAAGTTAACCGTGACTGAAGCCTGGCGCCTCATAAATGATTTGGCAAAGAACACAAAACAGGGTCAGTGGCACCAAACTGACGATGAAGCACCGACGATGGAAGTGGACTCAGTACAGAACGAGCCCGACATCATGCCCATTGCGAGCTTGCCCGCAACAAAGCCGAGAGAAGACATCAGTACGAGGGTAGTAATGGACGTGGAGGCAGCTCTAAAGGAGCCAATATTGGAGCCCACGGAGCCAACTGAGGATGAGAACTCGCAAATAACCGAAGAAGAACTGGCCAAATCAGGCCCAGTCCTCATTGCCAAACCAGCCGAGCCACTTGAACCGGTCCTCATTACCAATCTGCCCGAGACAGTCCCGGACGTCACTGCCAAATCAGCCAAGACATGCCCGGACCTCACTACCAAACTAACCGAGGAAATCACGGCAGGCCCGATCCTTGCGCTCGAAGCACCCAAAACATGCCCGATCCTCACTATCGAAGCACCTAAGGCAGGCCTGGTCCTCATTATCAAACTATCCAAGAAAGACCTGGCCCTTATGGTGGAAGTTCCCCAACTTTTCCCCTCGGTTTGTATGCAAATCACAACCACCAAAGATGATGTGACCTATGCTGAGGTGCAAGGGAAGTTGGAGGCAAATCAAGGGCGAGAAAAGCCATCAATGGAGCTCTCACTCACCACGACTCAACAAAGTGTCCCTGAAAACTGGCTCGTTCTAGGACGACCATTCGTCGCTGCCACAAAGAAGAGGCTCCACATGAAAACAGGCTTAATGTCGCCTACTTTTAATGGCACAAAACCAAACTTCCAAACTCGCAAAGGTGCCAACTATTCAAACATAAAGAAGCGGCAAAGGCACGGGCCAAAGGAATGGAAGCCGGGAAGGAGGAACAAGAGAGCTCGACTTGATGGACCAGCAGCTATGGTCAAGGAATCCTCGCCTTCTCGGGGATATGTGAAGAAGAAGCCTCCGGATCAAGGGAGAACAGAACTGAGCCAGCTGCCATATGTGTTCTTTGGGCAAATCAAAAGGGCAGCCGAGAAGAAGTTCGACTTCAAGCACCCATGGGATCCCACCTTATGATCCAGGAAAGAGGTACTTTCGAGCCAACGACGTTAAACAAAGGCACTGGTCAGGAGGTAACCCGACACCTATCTTACTTTCTGTCTTTTATTTTCTTTCATTTAGTTTTTTCCAATAAGTCGCTCTCACCCACTTGGTGCATAGAAGAAATGACTATTCAGGAATCGGTTTTTGGAGCAAGATCGGATCAGCCAGGCAGCTTCCGTGAGTTACCGGGCCTGCGCTGAGAGTTTAAGGCCCCAGCCGAACTCCCTCGATTATCCAGCCTCAAGCCATGTCATTCGACACTCTAAAGGGAGTTCTGTTCTTCCCTTTTCCTTAATGTCATTTCCTTCTCATATAATATTTGCTTGCATGGCTTTTGAACCAAGTCTTGCTGAAAGGCACGCCTTCGTTCAAAAGTGTGGGGTGAGAACCACCTGTGTACATAACATGTTTTTTCTTTTCCTTTTTTAAAATTATCTTTTTGAAAATATGAACTTGAGAATGTGAAAAAGATAGATCTAAAATTCATGCATTTACCTTGTGAAAATTCGACTGTCTAACAACTTAGAACGTAACTTCTCATTTGTCCCTTTGTGCTGAGATAAACTAGGGATGTGGAGTTGACATAAACTGCCCTAGAGAGGCTTGGCAAGCAATCGAAGGATCGAATCAAACTATATAGTTTTCGAAGTCAGTGGAGGCTGCACTTCGGGTTTCAGTGAAGATTGAAGTCATCTCCGCCATGCAGTGTTTACGCAAAAAGAAAAAAAAGGCAAGGACGGGAATCAGACCGTCCTATCTCTAGTCAAAGTAGCCGAGAAAATAGATGAGCGACCCTAATCTTGACCCGCACGAAACGGCAATGATGAGAGGAGCGGGGAGGTATTTCCATAGGCTTGCGGGCAATGATTGGACCTCCCAAAAAGGCTTGATAAAATGGACTAGCAAGTCACAAAGAAGCAAAAAGCTCAAAGAAGCAAATCAAGAGGCCAAAGGCCCAAAATTGTGAAGGTTTTAACCAAACAAAAAAGTGAAGTACTCAAGGAGTCAAATCAAAGGCCAAAGGCCGATTCACTACAAAAGCTGTCCCTCGCCAAAAGAAAATCAAAGACCAAACCATTGAAACCCAAACCGAATCACATGCTAGAGAAAGCTACAAGGAAACCATATAGTGCGAGACGGTCCCGAGGTTGCAGTCCAGGAGCCTAAAAAGGGCTCTCTCCCGAAACATCCAAAATAATTTGCATCTCAGCACGAAGGTACACGTATCAAGTTTCTTCTATTTATTTACACAGTTCAATTTGGTAATAAGTAAGCAATGCATGAATTAGGATAAATCGAGTCCCACAGTCTAACTTTCATATTTTAAAAGCTTACATTGTGTGCCGCCCTTTAATAGCATTGTTCGGGACGAACAACTAAAAGTGTGGGGTGATCTGATGGACCATAATTATACGAATCAAAAACATAGTAAAACCCACTAAATTAGACTATTGGTCTAGTTAACTTTTGCTTGTTAGTTCCGATTTATATCTACAGGGTATTTTGGACTCTAGAGAGAAAACACGCTAAGGAGAGGATTTTACGCTGAAAAGATATTACGAGTCAGTCCAAGGTCACGTTCAGACGCTGAATGCAGAAATCTCAAGATCCTGACATGGAATCACTCAAAATAAATCCAACCGAGGAACAACCAAAGTCAGACCAGAGTGAAATTGGACTGATAGTTTTGTGAAAACTGCACAAAACTCACAAAACTCCCTCTTTCTCCTCCAAGGTGACCGACGGCTTTGTGAATGAGGTGAGTCATGGGGATGACTCACCCCCTTCCTCCTCCCTTGCAACCTCCATGACCGTCGGCTTTCCAAAGCCTCCATGTGTCTCCTCCACACCAAAAGCCGCCGGCGGCTCCATGGAGTTCCTCTCATCTTGTGACACTTGTCCTCCTCTCCTCCATCCTTATCCATCCTCCCCTCCTATAAATAGAAGCTCCTCCCTTTGTAATCCAACATCCCACAATCCACAATTCACTTCTCTCTCTAGAAAGTTTGGCATTTGTAAGCTTTGGTTTGAAATAATACTCATGTTGGTTCTTGAGTATTATAACGGTTTTTAGAGAATACTCCTGTTGGTTCTTGAGTATTCAGTAGGATTGGGAATACTCCTGTTGGTTCTTGAGTATTCCACCCCCTCTCTTCTTACTGTCTTTCAAAAAACCCCGAGTATTTAGCTATGATATCCTCTTCCATGGATAATCGTAGCTAAACTCTTCATTCGGTTGAAGGGGTGTACTTGTATCATAAAATGTTTTAGGCAATTCTTAGAGCCTCTTCTCTGTATTCAAAACTTGTTCTATGTGCCATATATTAGGTTAGAACTTCCAAGGTTGAGTGGATGCTTGGAATGGCAAAGCTCTTCCGTGGGGTTCGTAAACATACTCGGATAAGTGGATGCTTGGAATGGCAAAGCTTATCTGGGGAGTTTGACCTTTCTAAAACACCATTTGGTTGCTCGGGAATGACTGACCAAATGGATGCACACAGTCTAATATACCTTGGAATGGGGTATTAGTCTAAGTAGAACAAGTGCTCTACGTTTTTTGCAAAAGTTTAGACGGTGTTGCAAGTTGAGTGCTTGGAATGGCCTCGATTCACTTTCGAACACTTTTGCAAATGACTAGATAGTGTGGCAAATCGAGTGCTTGGAATGGCCTTGATGCACGTTTGAATACTTAGAAGGATCACTAAGAGCCAATGATAAACACGCTATGATACAAGGCCCCCGAAACCGAATGCTTTCCTTACATTCAAACCCCCTTGCATTTACTTTCTTAGTATAAATATCAACTGCGCTCATCTTCCGGAGGACTTGCCAATCACGCATCACCCGCTATAAGTCTTCTCTTTTATTTTCAGTATTTACTTTTATGTCATTTACTTTTCCGCACTAAAAACCAAAAACAGCACTTACTTTTCCGCACTAAAATCAACCTAAAAGACGCTACCATCCTGTACAAATCCCTCAAAGAACAACTTATCCCCCTAATTCCCTTTGGTTCGACCCCTACTTACCACTTGCTACCCAGTAGTAAGGTCACGAGTAGCGGAATATAAATTAGCTTTTGCACGGAGAACACCGCACCTTAACGATAGTGCGGTGGGCTCCGTCAGTGTACCATAGACCATAGTCGGCTGTTCCACAAACATATCTGATAATTCTCTTCACATTCATCAGGTGACTCTCCTTGGGATTAGCTTGGTATCAGGCACAGACACCAACCGCATAAGCAATGTCCGGTCTACTGGCAGTTAGGTATAGAAGACTGCCAATCATGCTTCTGTACAAGGTTTGATCCACCTTCGCACCAGCCTCATCTTTTGTGACCTTTACATGAGTTGCAGCGGGGGTTCTCTTATGTGTTGCTTTCTCTAGATCAAACTTCTTGATTAGGTTCCTTGCATACTTGCTTTGGGAAATAAAGATACCGTCCACCTTCTGTTTGACTTGTAATCCAAGGAAGTAACACATCTCTCCCACCATGCTCATCTGGAATTCGCTCTGCATTTGTTCAACAAACTTGTCTAACAGCTTCTGACTGCTAGAGCCGAACACAATATCATCCACGTAAATCTGAGCAATGATGAAATCGGACCATGTGTGTTTTACAAACAGCGTCTTATCGACTCCTCCTCGCACATAGCCATGAGTGACCAGGAACTCAGTAAGCTGCTCATACCAGGCTCTGGGCGCCTGTTTGAGACCATAGAGAGCCTTCTTCAGGTGATACACATATTCCGGATGGTGAGGGTCTTCGAAGCCCTTTGGTTGAGAAACATAAACTTTTTCATTTAGCACCCCATTCAGAAACGCACTCTTTACGTCCATCTGAAACAACTTGAATTTTAGGTGGCACGCTAGAGCTAAAAGGAGACGGATGGCTTCCAAACGAGCAACTGGAGCGAACGTCTCATCAAAGTCTACTCCTTCGATCTGAGTATAGCCTTGAGCCACAAGTCTTGCCTTGTTTCTGGTGATGTTCCCGTGTTCATCATATTTGTTCTTGAAAATCCACTTCGTGCCAATAATGTTCACGTTATCAGGACGTGGAACAAGATCCCACACATCATTGCGCTGAAACTCACCAAGTTCTTCTTGCATGGCAACAACCCAGTATTCGTCTTTGATGGCTTCCTTGATGTTCTTGGGTTCGATAGTAGATATGAAGCATGCAAAACCAGCCAAATCTTGAAAATTTACTTGTTTACCTCTAGTTGTGATGCCGTCAGTTAGATCACCGATCACCTCACTGATGGGATGATTCTTCTCGATGGCTCTTGAGGGATGAAAGACTCGTGGAGAATCAGGGGGTGTTGGAGGAGAATCCGTATTATCATTTTCTCCCGGTTGATTGTCAGTCGATGCAGGAAGGTTGGGATCTGCATCAGAGCTGACCGTTGTGGTGGGACAGGTGGTTTCAGAATGTTCTGGAGGTGATGGAACATCATCATCATCTGCAGCACTTGTCTCAGATGCTCCTGGAACAACATCTTGTACAACCACATTAATGGATTCCATGACGAATCCAGTGCGCTTGTTGTAGACACGATATGCCCTGCTGTTAGAAGAATATCCAAGAAAGATTCCTTCATCACTTTTCGGGTCCAACTTCTGCAGATACTCTCGATCTCTGAGAATATAGCACTGGCTCCCGAAGACATGGAAGTACTTTACTATAGGTTTTTTACCTTTCCACAACTCGTAGCAAGTCTTTTCTGTTCCGGATCGAATCATGACTCGGTTAATGACATAGCATGATGTATTCATTGCTTCCGCCCAAAACTTTAAAGGAACCTTCTTTGCGTGAAGCATAACACGAGTCATCTCCTGAATGGTTCGATTCTTCCTTTCTACAACTCCATTTTGTTGAGGGGTAATTGGAGAAGAGAATTATTGAGTGATCCCTCTTTTTGAACAGAACTCAGCAAGAGCAGCATTCTCAAACTCTTTCCCATGATCACTTCGTACTTTTATTATGTGCTCATCTTTATCCTCTCTTTCGCGTTCCAGTCGAGTGCAAAGTTGAACAAAAGCTTGAACAGCATCTGATTTTTCTCGCAAGAAGCAAGACCAGGTGAACATGGTGAAATCGTCAACACAAACAAGAACATACCTTTTCCCAGAATAGCTTTCCACTTGCATAGGCCCCATTAGATCAATGTGATGTAGTTCCAGGGGTCTGCTCGTATTGATCTGAGTGGTGCTCTTGTGGGGAACTTTGATTTGTTTTCCAATCTGACAGTCTCCACAAACAATGGTAAGTTCTCCTTGAACTCTGGGTACGCCTTGAACAAGCCCTTCTGATGTAATCTTCTGTAGTGTTCTAAGATTCACATGACCCATTCGCTGATGCCATAAGTTCATCTCTTCAGTTCTGCTCAGTAAGCATGTTGCTTCCGCATTGGGTTTACCAAGGTTGAGAAGATAGCGGTTAATCGATGACCTCCTTCCAGTAAGGACTGTTTCATTATTCTTGTTTAACACCACATACTCATCCTGTGAGAATTGAACATGATGCTCTCTGTCGCACAACTGACTGATGCTAATTAGATTAGCCTGCAAACCTTTGACAAGAAGAACTTCTTTCAATCTGGGGAGACCTTGAACATTTAAAATTCCTTTCCCAAGGACTCTGCTTTCAACACCATCACCAAACGTTACATTCGAACTTCCTTTGCACTCCTCTATATTAGTCAAAAACTCGGAGTTGCCAGTCATATGTCTCGAACATCCACTGTCAAAGTACCATTTTTCTTTCTTTAGATGACTGGTAGAACTGAAGGCAACATAGCAAACTTCACTTCTTTGCTTAACTAACCAAACTTGCTTCATTCGTGGTTTCTGGACTTGTTTCACCTTTCTGAAGGACATATGAAACTCATGACATCTTGCCCTAATGTGTCCCACTTGATTACAGAAGAAACATCTTCGTCTTTCTCGCTGTCTTATGGGATGCCGTGTGGCAAACCAAGATAATTTTCTTCGTGGGAAATGATTGGCTGGAACAAATTCCGGTTCTGGCTCAGCAAAAGATTTTCTTCGTGTACAATGTTCAGCTGGAACAAGTTGTGGTAGCGGTTGTGGCACAGCCTTAACAAAAGCCATCTTTCCGGAGCTTGATCCTCGGGTAAATCCAAGCCCTTTATGGCCACCCCCTATCCTTTGTGCTCCCAGAATAGAGTATAGATCTTTTGTTCCAGAGTTCAGCATTTTGACTGTCTTTTTCAAGTGATTCAGCTCTTCTATTGTCGCCTCATGAGCAAGTTTGCCTGTTTCGATTTCACATTTAAGGGTATCAATAATATCAATAAGATTTACCTCTCTTCTTTTCAGAGTATCATTTTCTTGCTTTAGGTCATCTGTAACTCCTGAATGATCTCCTTGGTAGTCTTTACTTTGAAGTTTCAGGGAAGATATAACTGCCAGTAACTACGTTTTTTGAGAAATTAGCTCAGCTCTTTCGTTTGTTGCTTCCATCAATTGGGCTTTGAGAGCAGTGATTGTCTGTTGATGATTTAGGTTTAAGGTGCTAACCTCTTTCTTTAGCTTCTCCTTTTCTACTGTTAGATCTCCTAGTGAGTTTTGTAGTTCTGTTTTTCGCTTGATTTCAACCAGCCACTGTTGATATAGATCTTTGTAGTTGTTGGCAATTTCCTCTTCAGTAATTTCATCATTGTCACTGTAGCTAGAATATAGAATGTGGTCTTCAGGTGATTTCATTGTCTCCTATTCTATGCTTTGGTCTTTTTTGAGTTTGACACAACTGGTAAGAGCAACAAAGTTGTTGGTTTCCCCCTTAGAATCACTATCACTCCAATTCACAGCATACGCGTTCTTTTTTTCTGTGTGTTAATACATTATGCCCGGATATGACCAAAGCCTTCACATTCTCTGCATTGGATCCCTTTGCCCTTGTTCTCGGATAAGGAGTCTTCAGCACTATTTTTCTTGTAATCTTTTTCTTCTTTCTGAAACTTGGTTCTGTTATTCTTCTGGAATCTTGAGTCAGATGACTGACTGGACTCAGTCCCTTTACCGTACTGCCTTCTCATAGATTTCCCAAAGTTTTTGGCAAACATGGAAAACTATTGTTCTGACGCGTCGTCTGTCTTGTTTTTAACAACTTCACCCTTTAGACCGACGCTGGAGACTTTTGTAAGACGATCTTCTTCATTCATGTCCATCTCATGGGTCTGCAGGGATCCCATTAGTTCATCAAGTCTCATGGTTTTCACATCATTGGCTTCCTTAACAGCAAGAGCTTTCATGGCGAACCGCTTTGTGAGAGATC
Source organism: Rhodiola kirilowii (assembly GCA_033675215.1). Taxonomy (NCBI): domain Eukaryota; kingdom Viridiplantae; phylum Streptophyta; class Magnoliopsida; order Saxifragales; family Crassulaceae; genus Rhodiola; species Rhodiola kirilowii. Next base: position 44,913,122 of record CM066201.1, read on the forward strand.
TCAACACCTTTATCACCAGTGTTTCCTCGGTCATTGGTTCTCCAAGCGCGAATGCTTCGTTAGAGATGTCAAGGACCCGAGTATTGAAGTCAGGAATGGTCTCATCCTCCTGCATTCTCAGATTTTCGAATTTTGATGTGACCGTCTCCATCCTAGAGATTTTTACTTTGGTAGTATCTTCATGAGCAGTTCGTAGAATGTCCCAAGCCGTCTTTGCAATTTCACAGGTAGAGATTGAACAGGCTTGTCGTCGTACCTGCGCAAAAACAATTTATATTTTCCTTGTCCTGAACTGTGGGTTAGCACAATGGCAAGCAAGGGTCGAACCCAAGGGAGCTAGATAGCTACTACTTTGTTCTGTAATGGAGAAAAACAAGAAACTGAGATGAGAGTAAAGGTTAGTGAAACAATTGTAAATTCGAAAATATGCTAAGGTGTAAATATCAGAGAGAAGTATTCAGATTAGGGTTTTATTCAATTGTGACTTGTTTTATCATAGACTTCTAAATATCTAACTCGTGTTTTAAGTGTGGTTGTCCCGACAAAAGTGACTTCCCAAGTAACCCGACAAAGGTGTTACGCCACGACCTAATTCCCCTAGGTTTAATTAACCCGACAAAAGTGTTAATTGCCCTAGTCGTACTACCTATCTAAATGACAAAGTATTAGATAGATGATTAATGTAGAAATATGCGCAACTAGATTTCACGACAAAGTATACGTCTAGTCTAACAATATTTCATGGAATTCATATACGAGAATTAGTAAAACATAGAATATAGCATTAAAATCCAAGTCTCAAAAACGTAGTCACAATTATTCAACCCTAACCCGAATAATCGGATTAGTTACACATGATCATGGAGAAACAATGCATGAATGAAAGGAAAATAAGAACTTCACTAATGACCGAGATTAGGGCTTGAACACGGCGGCGCAAGGAGGAAGGCACGGTGGAGCAAGGGCGGACGAGTGGGGAAGAGAGGGAGCTCGAGTGAGTGTGTGAAGGATGATTATTGTGGCTGGTATGCTCCTCTATATATAGGGTTTGAGAAACCCTAAAGTTCCCAAAATAAGCCAAGAGATAACTATGGAAATATTTCCATAATAATCTTGCTTTATCTTCAAGCTATCTCTTTGCTTGGGACTTAAGCCACCTTAAACCTTCTTGAATATTCCGAAACCCTAGATGTAAGTTGCCCTAAATATGACATTGGGCTGGACGAAATTTGGGCTTTGAACTCGGTCAAACTCGGATGCAACTCGGTCAACTCGGCTGGTACTCGGATGCTCGGGCTGATCGGACTGGGTACTTTGGGGCCGATTTGACTCGCCTTCGGAAACTCTTCTGGCCGGTCTCTTGAGCTGGAGCACTAGCTGGACATGTATACTTGATGTCCAAACCTTGAAATCACCCCATTGTGTGGACGGATTAGGCCGGAGCGGCTCTCAAAGTTGGCATCTCAGCCAGCCGGAAAAACAGGCCCTGAATTTGGCTAAGTCCTGAAATCTGCGCTGATCGGACTCATGGATTCTTGATTGGACCTTCCAAACGACCTCGGATGCTCTCGGTGTGAACTGTAGAGTTGTAGGGAATTGAGTCACCTACGCAACGGCATGTGTCTCGTATTTTTCTGATCATCGGTGCATTCCCAGTCGTCCGGTGAAGCTCCAAAGGTCAATCTGCCAATGTGATGTTTTTGGCATAAAATGCCGTCTTTTATGCACGTTTCCTCCTAGAGCTTCCAAATCACCTGAAATACAAAACAACACTAAAAAGTAACTGTTCGCATAATAAAGTGAATGAAATGGTGGGATTTAATGACTCGACGAGTCGTATAAATACGGCTCATCAAACCACCCCACACTTAAACTTGTTCGTCCCGAACAAGAACTATGTCATAAGAGGAATAAATAATGTAAACACCACAATGCTTCGGTCATCCTAGACGAGCTACATGGACGTGACTTGGCTACTATAGATCCTACCTGTTATGCATGCTTGCTACTAATGTCAGTGTGCGAAAAACATGGGTTAAAGATACGTGTTACCTTTGGGTCGAGATGCAAATCAATTCGGATGTATCTGGAGATAGCCCTGTTTAGACCCATGAACCCTCATTCTCGGACTCGAACTCGCTGCTATATGGTTATGCTTTGCCGCTTTTTCTTGCACGTGATTGATTCGAGCTTCAAAGTGTTGAGTGTTTTTCGGCCAGCTATAGTGTCATCTGATTTGGGATTTCAATGATGCTTTCACGTGCGGACTATCACAATGGTGGTGGATTTGTTGCCTTGAAGTGCGGATTGTGACTTGCTCGAACCGTGGTTCCTTCTCCTTTTGACGCGAGTCAAGCCGAGGGTCGCTCGTCTATTTTCCCGGTTACTCGGATTAGAAACCTTCCTGCTCTTACTCATCCTCGTCCTTTTGACACGGGTCAAGTCAAGGGTCGCTTGCCTATTTTCTCGGCTACTTGGACTAGAGCTTGGACGGTGTGAAGTATTCCCGTCCCGACCAACCGCAAGGTACCGCAGTGGCGGAGCAGACCCGTACTATGTTGCCTCGAAGTGCTAGCCTCCACGAACTCCACATAACCATATATCCTGAGTTCGGTCTTTGAATGATCTGTCAAGTCTCTCTAGGGCATTGCTATCAACTCCACATCCCTGTTTATCTCAATTAACAAAGGCACGCAAAATTTTAAGATCACATGTTAGTCGCACAAATCAATTTTTACCAAAGACATGCATGTAATCGGCTCTATCTATTTCACCATATCATTATCCAATACTGCAAGTCTAGGAAATAGTGAAGTATCATGTACAAAAAATTTTAAAAATGACTCGAAACGTGCTGACTCTGTGCAGGGTGCATGAAATAAACGTGCTGACTCGATAACTGACTCTCCCACCCCACACTTTTGAAATGAGCCGTGTCCTCACGGCACGACTCAAATCTAGACACACAATGCATGCAATAAAACAAAAGGGAAATAGAATAAGGACAGGCACTTCCCTCGTGCGTGCGTGACGATCAGGAACGACTGATAATTCTCCTGTGAGTCCTCGAAGAGCACCTTTGGAGCTTGCATCGTAGCGTGAGTTTGTTGCACACCGAAAGGTCTGCGTCAATGACATTAAGACGAATAACAGATTCCCAGGGGGTTGGAGGAGTCACATCGGTCTCACTTAAAACCCAACCTCCTTAGACTCGTAAGTCTTTGTGACAAAATCTGTAAACGCTCATGCTTCTCGACGCAACTTATTCAAGGTGTGAACTACTCATGCCGGATGCAGTCTGTTGCTAATCATCTCTGATTCGTTCGCCTCTGTCCCTGCATGAATATCATCTACTTCCCAAGGTACAATGTGATGATAAGACATAATAAATAGAAAATATAAATAGTAAATAAACTGAAAGGTAAAAAGTGCAGGGCTGCCTCCCTGCGAGCGTCTTTGTTTTACGTCGTTGGCTCGACGGTACCTCTGTAGGGATCACAAGTTAGGGTCCCATGGGCGTGTGAGGTCATACTTCTGCTTGGCCTCTCCTTCTGTTCGTCCATACTGCCCCTCTGGATGTCCATTCGGTTCTACCTTCCAAAGATCAGGCGGATTCGCCTTCACATCCTTCTGAGCTGGCGAGGTCACCTTTGTCACAGTCACTGGTCCATTGAGTCGTACTCTAGTGTTCCTCCATCCTGGTTTCCATCCAAACGCGCCTTGTCTTGGTCGTTTCTTCATGTATGAGTGGTCGGCATGGAAGTTCAGTTTCTTGCAATCAAGCGACATTAAGTATGTTCCCATGTCAACCCTCCTCTTTTTGGTACGGATGAGTGGTCGTTCAAGAATAAGTGGTGGAGAATCATCATCCCTAGCATCTCCCGTCTGCAAAATATAAGAGTCAATATCACGGGCGAGTACGAGGATTCCTGGGTCCTTACCTGAATTGATGCTTTCCGCGGACGTCTCTTGATTTATTGGTAATTCTTCATACGTCCGCGCATGAATCGTAGAGGCGTCCGCGCCCTGAACTGAGGTAGGATCTTCGATGGACGTGGCCTTGATTTCCTCGGCTGCTTTGATAGTGACGACCGGTTGTTCCTCAGGCAGATCCGTAATGAGGTCTGATTCGAATGGCTCGGTCGGCTCTTCTTTAGGTGCCAGCGGGCTGCCTTCTTCCAAATACTCGGGGTAGTCTGACTTGAGCTCTTCTTCCTTCAACCATTGGTCCTCATCTTCTGCCGGTTCTATGGGCTCCGAGATAGGCTCTATTAGAGCCTCTGCCATGTCCTCCTCTGTTTTTGTGCTGACATATTCTTCCTGATTTCTCCTCAACTCTGACACAATCTGATTCAAGTCGGACAATGTTCTTGATAACTCGGCCAAGTCTCTCTTGTTTTCGGCCCGAGATTGCTCCACTATGTCGGCCAACTGTTGGACGCTAGCTGCCAACTCTTTCTCATTGTCCTCTCGTGCCTCGGTCTGCTCTTGTATTGGTCTTGATTTCTCGGCCAAATCAGCTATCAAGTCCCAAATAGCACTTATGGTCATGTCATAGACCGAGCATCCTGCCTCCTCAGTGAGCCAACTCCACTCATGTGGTAACATCCCAGCGAGAAACCCTTGAAGAAGATACAAGTCTGTGAATCCATGGTGCGGGCAGCTTATCACAAGGGAATCAAAGTACCGTAAGTACTCATCCAAAGTTTCATCCCGGGATTGCTCAAGGTGCATGATCTTTTCTCGGACTTCTTGTCGGGAGGGTGGTGGATAGTACTCCCCATAATTCCACGGCTCACTTCCGTAGTAGGAAGTCATGTCGAATCTGCAAGTGAATCAGAAAAACGTGCAAGCTAGCATGGCACCGAATATCAAGCACATACTAGCAACAAAGGGTCCCCAGGAAATTGGAGGGGTCACAGCGGTCCCACTTAAAACCCAATTTCCTTAGACTCGTAAGTCTTGGTGACAGGACCCTCTGAGAGCTAGAAAACAAAATCGAAAGAAATTGAAAACAAGAATCGAACAGTTGGGGTTTTTGAATTATTGAAATCACCAAATAGCAAATTTCTAAATAATCAAGAAAGAAAAATAAACGAAAAAGAAAAGAAGAACAAATTTCACCGTGCATAGCTCCCCGGCAACGGCGCCATTTTGAACAGGCTTGTCGTCGTACCTGCGCAAAAACAATTTATATTTTCCTTGTCCTGAACTGTGGGTTAGCACAATGGCAAGCAAGGGTCGAACCCAAGGGAGCTAGATAGCTACTACTTTGTTCTGTAATGGAGAAAAACAAGAAACTGAGATGAGAGTAAAGGTTAGTGAAACAATTGTAAATTCGAAAATATGCTAAGGTGTAAATATCAGAGAGAAGTATTCAGATTAGGGTTTTATTCAATTGTGACTTGTTTTATCATAGACTTCTAAATATCTAACTCGTGTTTTAAGTGTGGTTGTCCCGACAAAAGTGACTTCCCAAGTAACCCGACAAAGGTGTTACGCCACGACCTAATTCCCCTAGGTTTAATTAACCCGACAAAAGTGTTAATTGCCCTAGTCGTACTACCTATCTAAATGACAAAGTATTAGATAGATGATTAATGTAGAAATATGCGCAACTAGATTTCACGACAAAGTATACGTCTAGTCTAACAATATTTCATGGAATTCATATACGAGAATTAGTAAAACATAGAATATAGCATTAAAATCCAAGTCTCAAAAACGTAGTCACAATTATTCAACCCTAACCCGAATAATCGGATTAGTTACACATGATCATGGAGAAACAATGCATGAATGAAAGGAAAATAAGAACTTCACTAATGACCGAGATTAGGGCTTGAACACGGCGGCGCAAGGAGGAAGGCACGGTGGAGCAAGGGCGGACGAGTGGGGAAGAGAGGGAGCTCGAGTGAGTGTGTGAAGGATGATTATTGTGGCTGGTATGCTCCTCTATATATAGGGTTTGAGAAACCCTAAAGTTCCCAAAATAAGCCAAGAGATAACTATGGAAATATTTCCATAATAATCTTGCTTTATCTTCAAGCTATCTCTTTGCTTGGGACTTAAGCCACCTTAAACCTTCTTGAATATTCCGAAACCCTAGATGTAAGTTGCCCTAAATATGACATTGGGCTGGACGAAATTTGGGCTTTGAACTCGGTCAAACTCGGATGCAACTCGGTCAACTCGGCTGGTACTCGGATGCTCGGGCTGATCGGACTGGGTACTTTGGGGCCGATTTGACTCGCCTTCGGAAACTCTTCTGGCCGGTCTCTTGAGCTGGAGCACTAGCTGGACATGTATACTTGATGTCCAAACCTTGAAATCACCCCATTGTGTGGACGGATTAGGCCGGAGCGGCTCTCAAAGTTGGCATCTCAGCCAGCCGGAAAAACAGGCCCTGAATTTGGCTAAGTCCTGAAATCTGCGCTGATCGGACTCATGGATTCTTGATTGGACCTTCCAAACGACCTCGGATGCTCTCGGTGTGAACTGTAGAGTTGTAGGGAATTGAGTCACCTACGCAACGGCATGTGTCTCGTATTTTTCTGATCATCGGTGCATTCCCAGTCGTCCGGTGAAGCTCCAAAGGTCAATCTGCCAATGTGATGTTTTTGGCATAAAATGCCGTCTTTTATGCACGTTTCCTCCTAGAGCTTCCAAATCACCTGAAATACAAAACAACACTAAAAAGTAACTGTTCGCATAATAAAGTGAATGAAATGGTGGGATTTAATGACTCGACGAGTCGTATAAATACGGCTCATCAGAGATCATCTTGAAATTATTTCCATTAATTCCAGAGAATATGGCATTCATTGCTTTAGAGTTCGCCGCTTCAGATTTCTTTTGAACCTCAGTCCACTTGTCTTTAGCAAGAAGGCTAACCTTACCTTCTTCGTCGGTACCCACTGGGTGAGTCCATCCTTGTTCAACAGCTTCCCAGACTGATTCGTCTTGAGACTTTAGAAACGCCTTCATTCGTACCCTCCAATAACCATATTTGTTTCCTTCTAGCAGAGGAGGTCGCGTGATGTTCTGCCCTTCTCTTAAATCCATCTCACCACCCTTCGGATCTTTACTCTGTGTGTCGAGTATTTGCTCTGATACCAATTGAAAATTTCCCCTAGTAGATGAGATGTTGTTCTGGTCGAGATCCAGAGCAAATCCTAAAACAACTTATGCGCTAAAACAAGTAGTGCGGAAATAAAAACGACACGCAAAGTTGTTACCCAGTTCGGCGTTAACGAGCCTACGTCTGGGGGGCGTTCTCTAGCCCGGTGGACAGCAATTCACTATTATTGAGTATTGCGAGTACAGGGTTTACCGTTTACAGAATCCCTCTTAAACAACCTGAGCCTCGGACACTCTAGTAATTGCAATCTAGGTCTCCCCATAGATCTTTGCTCCCGCTCCGTATCCACCAGAATGATTCTTTGAGAGAATCAGCGCCTTCTCCCGAATGCGCAGTAACAGAACTTCAATACGTGAACCTTCAGCTTCGTCCTTCGATCAATCTGTTGAGCACCAATGCAGATTGATCCGAGCGCCTTCGAGTAACCAGTGACGGTTAGTTCTCCAGCCGATTACGTGCGTCGTGAATAACCTGTTACGATTAGTTCACCGCCGTTTGCCTCCTCCTCCCTTCAATGAGTATGAGCGTGATTAATATCTCCGTAAGTGCTGACTAATACCTAAGCATTAGCCTTACTTATATAGGCGATAGAAACCCTAGATCGAATAGGATTTCTAAGCTAAACCGCCTCTATCTATTAGGAAATCTTTCCTAATCTTTTGCGCATATCTCTTGAAGATAATCCTTCAATAACTATCGTCAATCTTGATTAGGCAATCTTCGATTATCTTCATAGCAAGATAGATTTATGCGCAAGCAACCTCCAAACCGACTTCTTAATATCCTCGATATGAGTATGCACCGACTTGCCAAAACTGATCTCGGAAATATCCTCAAGCAAGTTGTGCTACGTCGGCTGAGACAAGTTTCCAAATCTAAATTTGGAAACTTCCAACTTCTGTCCATGCACCTGCAAGCGCCTTAATCTTTCAACGGTCGACTGTGTTTCCAAATCTGAATTTGGAAACATTCCATCTGTTTCAACTTGTTCCAGGACAGTTGTCTCTTCCAGTCTTGAACAACAGCTTGAACAACTATACTAAGTTTTGCCAAACAACATGTCATAAAACTAACAAAGTTGAATCTCGATTGTACTATAAAATGCAAATCCGTGCATATAATAACAATGTTCGTGGTTTAGAATATACCCATATATATTTCTGGGGTTGGATTGATTGTTCGTGAATATGCCTATATTGTTCCTGATTTTAATTAACACGGTTCTGCTCAAAATCACAAACATCAAGTTCTGATCCACGAACAATAAAACCTCATTTGGACAGAAAACCAAATGAAGATGACACAACACTTTGGTTCAAAAATAGAGTTAAATAAAACGAAGAAGCTTCACAATTGAGCAAATGATTTAATAAACATGAAAATGGCTGCATTCCATATATCAATTGAACAACCAACTACAAAACTAAACAAATATAACCACAACACACTTCAACCAACTCAGTATGTCATTTTATTCACTAAGCTGCAGTCGGAGCAACCACAAACTGGACAACTCCAACCTGAGTCAAAGCCTCAATAAACGGTTGCATGCTCACAGGCTCAACCGACACTTCATCAGCAGGAAACGGGCACCACAACAGAAGAAGCTACTTACGTTGCAACCTGCTGTTGTTCCAGGCTCTCATCGTTGTAAACATGCCACCATTTCTTCACCAGCATTTGATTTTCCGTCGGAAGGGAGTGACATAATCAGACTACATACTATTGTCGTCGATCTTCGACTGCGAAAATAATTCTGTAACGGATGACCGTAAGACGATATCAAATCTTGTTCAGAAATCGTGGAATTTAGTTAATATAAGATCGTGTGAAATAAGAAGCTTCGATCATCTAAAAACAATGGTAGGCCAAAAGATGAGAGAGGACAGGGGAGAGAGAAAACTCTCCCAATGGAAAAGTTTAAGACATATTCAGCGGAGAAGGGAGGATGTGGAGCATTTCAGACAGAGTTCATTCAGCCTCTTCGTGGATACCATACCGGATAATAAAGACTCAAGGTGGTTAAGAGTTCTTTTCAATAAAGACGGACAACAATGGATTGTTTCCTACCAAGCAGGGGAAGGATAGCTTCAAGAAGTATATTTAGTTTTATAAGATATAGGACAATGACGAAAGCAAGGGCGGCTATTCGCAGATTGCACGGAACCATGGTGGGGAATAGAAGGCTAGTAGTGATGTTGGCGGACAATGAAGGCAAACCAAAGGATTTCAAACAGAATGTTGGGAGGCCTATTAAAACATTAGAAGGAAAAGCCATGACGCCTGAATATGAACTAAAGGAATGGAAGCCAAAACATAAGGAAAGGAGCAATCTAGTCATGAGTCCATTGAAGCTAGGGGTGGGAAAAAAGAGCAATTGGAAAGAAGAAAACTCAAACTAGAAGCTATTCCGGAGCAATAGGAATGGTTCAAATTTTGTGCAACTGCAGAGCTAAGGTTAATAATACCGGCGGATCAACTAGAAGAGGAAATGCAAGAGGATGGAATAACGTTTATAAAGGTTATTCCCGCAGGGGAAAATGATGATTATACAGTTTGCAACAATGGTGAATCTGGAAAAATGTTTGACAGAGGACTACCCAACAATTATCACGAGGGTCTCAAACATTCAAATTTGGATGGAGGAACACCTAAGAAGAACAAGTTGTGTCTGGCTAAGTATTATTGGACTCTCTTTCAAGGCATGGTATGAAGACAACTTTAGATTGATTTCTGCACCCAATGGGGAATATCTAAGGATGGAAGAAAGACATGTACAAATAGGTTGGGTAGGGAGAACTAGAATACTGGTGGAAACGAGCAAAATGGATAGAATCATGGAGGTAATCGAAGCAAAAATCAATGGAATCCAGTATGAGATATCAGTGGTTGAGGAATGCTTTCATAATGGGTGTGAGTTTGAGATCCCTGAAAAGGAAAACTCAAAGGAGAAGATGAATGACAATAATAGCATAGCCAGAACTCAAGGAGAGAGGAGTGTGGGCGATCATTCCGGCCAGTTTAGTCAAACGCCACCAGAAATGGAGGAGCAAGGAGGAGCTATGAAGTCGAGGACTTGTTTAGAGAGAAAAGGACATAGACAAGGGAAGCTGTCAGGGCACTGTAAAAGTTCTGAAAAGGAGTGGACTACAAAAGGTGATCTAGACAAGGCTCTTGTTTTGCCAGGGGACTCCCAAAATGATGAAAATATAGAAATAAGAGCCGAAGAGTCGGAGGAAATTTGCGTATATAGAGCTCGGTTGGGTGATTTGAATTAGGTCAATGAAAGGAAGGACAGTGAATCACATGAGGAAATCAAAATAGAGGGAACAAAAAAGAAGCATAAAAGATGAAAAACGACAGAGCCTAGGAAGGAAGATGAGGAAAATTCTGACGAAGACATTTTTCTAGCAGACATAATGAAAGCTCAAAAATCTTTAAAAATGGAAAGAAGAAAAGAATCAAAAAAGAAGGAGCTCGTAAAGTGCAAAAGAAGACACGGGAAAAGCGAACCGGACCAGTCTAAGGAACTCGCGGGAGATGGAAAAGAGAAAAACTCTAAAATTCAATCCTAATAAAGAAGTGGTAGATTCAATTGAAATACTAAAAAAGAAGAAGAAACAAAGGAAGGAAGCTGAGCTCACTTACCAGTTTACAAGAAGGATGGGTGTGGAGTATGGTGGAACTAACGAGGAGGCAATTAAGTTAATCATGAACTTGGAAGAGGAGCGGTAATAAGATTAGTTGTAGAGAATCAACTAACACCATACTGAGAGAGCAACTCAATCTTAGTGGGGAAGAGGTCAGCTTCAGATGCAGCTTCAGACTCAGTTCAGAACAGTTTAGTGGTAAGGTAATTTTAAATCAGAAGGTCTCAATAGAAGAGGCAGAAAAATCTAAAGAGGTTGAAGGAGGAGAGGGTAGCGAAACGGTCTAGAGTTATCAATCAGCGTTGGAGACAAAGAAAAAATTAGTAGAGTATTCCGATCCCAATAAGAAACTACAGGCATAAGAAAGGAGAGTTGATGCTAAGGCCCTGTCCACTTTGACTTGTTTTTTTGACTTGTAAGTTAAGATAAGTTAAGATCAGTTAAGATCAGTTAAGATAAGTTAATATCAGTTAAGATAAGTTAAGATCAGTTAAGATAAGTTAAGTTACTTTTAACATACCATCATACTATTTATCATACCATCATACTATTCACCATCATCATACCATCATCATCATCATACCATCATCATCATCATCATCATCATACTATTCATCATACCATCATATTCATAACATCATAATATTCATCATACCATCATCATCATCATCATACCATCATCATCATACTATTCATCATACCATCATCATCATCATACTATTCATCATACCATCATCATCATCATACTATTCATCATACCATCATACTATTCATCATACCATCATCATCATACTATTCACCATCATCATACCATCATACTATTCATCATACCATCATCATACCATCATCATCATACCATCACACTATTCATCATCATACCATCATCATCATCATACTATCATCATCATACCATCATACTATTCATCATACCATCATCATCATACTATTCACCATCATCCTACCATCATACTATTCATCATACCATCATCATCATACTATTCATATCATCATCATCATACCATCATACTATTCATCATACCATCACACTATTCATCATACTATCATCATCATAAAATTACTATTCATCATCATAAAATTACTATTCATCACCATCATCACTCCCATCATCATCATCAGTATATTACTATTCATCATCATAAAATTACTATTCATCATCATCACCATCATCATAATATTACTATTCATCATCATAATAATATTACTATTCATCATCATAAAATTACTATTCATCATCATCATAATATTACTATTCTTCATCATCATAATAATACTATTCATCATACCATCATCATCATCATACTATTCACCATCATCATAAAATTACTATTCATCATCATCATAATATTACTATTCATCATTATCATAGTATTACTATTCATCATCATCATAATATTACTATTCATCATACAATATAAGTTTCAGTTAAGTTAAGATAAGTTAATATCAGTTAATATCAGTTAAGATAAGTTAATATCAGTTAAGATAAGTTAAGATCAGTCACTATCAGTTAAGATCATTTAAGATAAGATAAGACACTATAAGTTTCAGTCAAAGTGGACAGGCCCTAAGTCTCATACCCTAGCAGTCGGAGTTTGAAGGGTGTGCGTCAGAAAAGACAGAGTGGGCAACGAGAAGAGAAGTGTTGGTTTTCAGAGTGTTTCTACGCCGAATGGAATTTAAGTCGAAGGCAACCGGAAGAGGAAGATCCCTGCCAATTTGAAAGGTTTAGGTGGAGCCGTCACCAGAGGATAATCGTTTTTTTATGAGAAGAGATTAATCGTTTTGAAGTAAGTAGGGTTAGTAGTTAAATAGAAAAAAGTTTAAAAGTGGGCTAAGAGTTTGTAAGGTCGGCCAGTAGAGTTATTATGTGTGGACCAAAACACATTGATCCTTGGGATCTATTTTAATACAACAAATAAAAAAGATCGTGTGAAATGTTTTCCAATTAACTAATATGCCCTCCCATCAGATTTAATATAATTAAATAATTATTGTATTTGTTAAAATTAAGAACCGTAAATGATTTAATCGTACATATATAAAAAGTTCTGATTTCTGACGAAAAATGATGGTTCTAACTTGATCTTTTTTCAATGTGGAATATACCAAATTACTTCATAAATGTATTTTATTTGATTGCAATTTCCATATAAATCTTGTACCGACCTAATGATTATTTTATTTTGTATTTTTTATGACATTATTCCACATCCACACTATTCAAATCGGAGCAGACATATGTTTCCACACTAATGATAATGAGGATTGCATAACAACATTGGCAGGCCAGTGCTGCCTCTTAAGTTGGAGGTAGCAAGATGATCAGCCTCATATCATATCACAGAAGAAAGTGTCTGCATTAGCATGATGATGTCAGTACTGATTCTTTTCAATGTAAGGTGGTTTCATATCTTAGTTCCTTCTGATATCATATGACTTATGAGTTATGAGATGGCTTCAGATGAATTTCACATATGGCCGCTTATTCTTCGACACCTCCATCACCATCTGCCACACTACAACCTCACATGTAAGAAATATCGACCTTCTGCAGGTTTGGTCTGTATACATTCAACAACAATGAGAGATTTATTTTCTACTCCTCACATACATGCTTTTCCTATGCTTACATACTAGCTCAGTAGCTCTACATAAATTCTCATCCCACATGCAAAATATCCAAAAGACCACATGTACCGATTCTTGGGAACTAAAATTTGTAACGAATAACAAGAGGTTGCTCATACTCACTTTTTCCTGAATTTTCCATTAACACCATCCTTCAGAGATGAGGATGAAGAGGATGATGATGCAAGACTGGCATGATTCTTTTGAGCCATATCTCTGTTGAATGCTTTTTGAACATCATCTTTAAGTTCTATGAAGCGCCTTTTCTTAATTTTCTTCTCCTCTGCAGACCCCTTCTCTAGGAACACTATGTCAGGCATATCATCTTCCAAAAATTTGTCTATCACTTCAGAGCAGAGTGGGAAGTAGCGCCGCCCAGTTTCCACTGCCAATAACAGAAATGAAAAGAGTTATGTAAACCAAGAATTCTAACAGAACTTTGCAAAGCAACATTACATCATATTCACAATTACAAGTAATAAACATGCTACCGGATGAACCTCCAACTGCACCTTTTAGCTTACTCTTTAGAGATTAGGCCTCACAGTGACATACATGCTTGCAAAAAATCATTTTTGTATCGCGTATTACCTGTTTTTTGTAGGGCTTCCATTCTTGATACTAGTCTCATAGCTTTCATATCTGGCGATTCATTCAAGTCCACTGACCGCAAGTCAGTAAATCCTTTTGATGCCAATAGCAGAGCAGCATGTTCGCGCCCAATCTCTTTGGCTAGCCTTGCTTCAGAAGGAAATAATAGCTGCGCAAACGCCACTGTGACATACAAAGTGTTAAGGTAGTAATGTCACTCCAACATAAATTTCGGGAAAAAGAAAGAAAAAAAAGGTAAAACATTCAAGTGTACTGCGATCAAGATTAAAACCAGACTAAAATCTTGAGATGAATAACAAATGAAACCTAGAACCACCAATTTATTAACCTAAAATAAAAGCATTCCGCTATTGTATCCTCCTTTCGTAATTCTACCCTAAACCACCATACTGTATCTCAGCAACTAGAAGATCGAATAACGAAAAGAAATGCAAGTTCATCTATACTATAGATGAAGAGAGTGTGGGAGGGGAAACCGTGATGAGGTGTTTGTTAAGAAGTATAACCTCGGTTTTCCAAGTAATCAAGTCTCATTTGAAAGTCATCGGCCATAACTGGAGATGAAATTGACAATTCTGGGGTCAAGGGACTCCTTCGCATTTCCCTTTGCAGAACATCAATGCATAGTCGGCTTTTGTTGGATTCTTGGCCCTGCCTGGTGTTTTCATTATAATCCTTCGGTCTAGTCAGCATCCGACAAATTGTAACTGCTGTTTGTCCATCCATAGCAGTCAACGATGCACGAGCTCCATTTGCCAACAGAGCTATTATGATTGATGGCTCCTTTCGTCTAGCAGCAACGTGAAGTACGGTATATCCACGCGAATTCCGATGGTCAAGAGTCACAGCTCGCATGCTGAGTAACTCTTTCACGATTTTAGGATCACAATAGGCAACAGCATAATGGAGTGCAAATGCATCATCCAAAGTCACTTTGGATTCATCTAATAATAGTTTTACTAATTCTATATCGTCAGAGTCAAAGGCTTTATGGATTCTCCCAATTCTCCTTTCATGCAAAGGGTCTACAACTGTCAGAGTTGGCTCAATTTCTTGTAAAAACTTCTTCCGAAGTGATATTATCTCAGTTGAAACTTGATCTGGCAGTTCCTTTTCTAGCGAGACCTTATCAAGATCAGATCGTGCAATTCTCTGAACACAGTGCGAGCGGAGGTCAGTTAACTGGCAGTTGAAAGCAGTCAAAATGATGGGGATTACGTCTTCAACAAGAGCCTTCTCAACGAAGTTGAATAAACGTCGCTGCAGGCATACATACAAATCTTTAATAAGGAAAGTTCAAGGTTCATCTACTAGTTAAATTTTAAAAGGAATATGACATTGAGTTTAACCGACCAAATAAGTTCAATTCATCTATTAATAAAACAACAGATGCGTGATAAAGCAGAACTGCAAACCTTCACGGCTGGCACAAGTTCTTTCATCTGAAAAGTGACACATGCATACATCAACTCTACCGCGTAATCAATGGCAGGACGGCAGGCATCATGGGTACATACATCATAAACACAAGTCGACAACTCCACAGGTGAAGCTTTCAGTTTCCCAGTATACATGTAGTTCAATATTACATTAAACGTTTCATAGCCAATGGAAATTTGAGATACCATATCCGACAAGTGGTACTTTGGTTTACCCTCTTTTGCAACCTCACCAGTTCCATTCTTGAAGAGGTCATGGAAAAATGGACTCCGAGCAGCCAAAATACATCTGTGCACACCCACTGGTTTTCCATCAACAACAATCAGGGCATCAGCATAATCAAACTCAGCATCAGCCAAAAGCCTTTCAAGGTTTGAACTGAGCTTGGTTAAACTCAAATTATCAGGACTAGCACCAAGCTCAGACGCACAGGATCCATTGGTCACACACGATGATGCTACAAAACTAAAGGAAGAAGACAGTTCACCGGAACTATCCATGATACTGAAAGAAACCCCTTTCGAATCCTTATAAATGGAAGCACCTCAGAAACCCATTTAAATTCAAATCAACAGAACTCCAATCGCAGCATAGAGCAAAATCCAGCCCAAATCATCAGGATTCTCAAAAACTGATTAATTTTTCAAATCTGGGCTTTTTCAAGTCTCAAAAACTCCATTGACCAGAAGAAGAGCCTGAAGATAGAAACAGTTTGCAATATAATATACAGTGTTCAACCAAAAACACAAACACCCCCGTTGACTTGAGAATTGAGATAATCTTGGAAGAGAAAAACCTGCAACTGCACACAGCACGAACGGGGATTGAGCAAAGAATAAATGAGTAAATTGAGAGATTGATTGAGTAGTGAATACCTTGTATTGTCGGTTGAGAGAGATAGAGAGATAAATGGGTGTCGGAGTTGTTTTCTGCGTTAAACGAAACACGGTAGAGAAGAAGATTCGACGAAAACTGTCAATTGACTTCAATTTTCCGTATACTACAAAAAAATCTGCCTTGCAAAACATTTTCATAAATTTTACCATCTACTGTAGTAGTGGTCTGGACATTTTTATCTTACATTTTACATTGTCAAGGTTAATAAAAGCCCATGACATTTTGTTCTTCTTTGATGTTTCCTCGTCCTTGGTGGACGTATGCAGACTCCGCTAGGGTCTATTGTTTAGTAGGTCTAAGGTCTTTGTTTTTGGGGAGACATTTATTTGTGAGTTTCAAATTGGAGGTGTCAAATTGTCTCTGCTTCAATAAATAATTCAAATTCAAATTTAAATTAGTGTGTGAAAATGCTTGAATAGTCTAAGATATATATACATGTTACCGTACCAAGAAGTACCCATGTAATTTGTATAAATGAATTTGTGTAACCCACACTAAAAATCTAGACATTTTGAAAGCTTAGTGATCCATGGGAGCATGTCATAAGATTCCAGGTCAAGTAGATTTCTCCAATCCAGTAATTTTTAACCCACATCTCTGCCTAACCCAAGTCCAATGTGCCTAGATATTTCTGGACTCTTCCCTTTTCTTATTTCTTCGCTTCCCCTTCTACCTAGGTGCCGCTTATAAAGGTGGGTCCTTGGTTTAGCGATGGTGGCGCCTTGGTCCAATTTGGTTTAATTTTTGCTTATTTTCATGTTTTGATCCTCTTTCGATCCATGTAAGCTGAAACATTCAAAATGCATATTAGAACGACTAATGTTTCTCGCAAACGTTATGAAATCTATAAGAAATAGAGTTCAAAAAGTGTTATAAATTCTGTTGATCATTAAACTAGGTAGCATGTGTGATAAGAACATGTAGGTGCGGGTCGTCTTCTTCTTGTAGTAACTCAGCACCAAATACAACATGGCAAAGATGGAAGCTTATTTCTTCACCGGTGAATCTTTCAAAAGCAGTAAGCTTTAGTAGCAGTAAAAGGGATCGCTTGAATATCAAATTGGATCGCGTAAATTTGCTTTTCGAAATCGATATTTCCACCCTTGTATAATTTGCCTCAGGTTACAGGAAATTTGAAGTGAGATAATCCAACTGAGAAAATACTGTTATTTCAGGTAGTAGAATAACAATAGGCTTAGGTTTGAGGTGTATTTGGGAATCAAAGATGGACTGCTCGGTTTTCTGATGATTTCAAAGTGTCTTACATCGGAAATAACATCTGATATTTAGAGTGAAGCAATCAGGTACGAGCAATGGGTGTGTCCCAGGCTGAGCAGTCGCGTTTGTCTAACAGACACCGCACACCCTGCCTTCACTTTAAACTCGCGCCCAGTGTAGACATTAACATTAGGACGAGCTGGGATAATGAACAACGTACGGCGCGGTGAACCTACAGAATCCGCGCGCCCAACGTAAACATTATCATCGCGTCCCATGCTTACATTAACGTCCACGCCCAACACACTTAATGTGTACACTGGGCGCGATCCACACTGACTTTGAGTCCTAACTTCGCTCGATTTCATCCCGATTTGACTCATTTCACTAAGACTGATTGTCCTAATAGGTTTAAGCATGTTACCATGCTCATAAACCTTAAAATTACCAACAATCCTCCCACATTTTAAGGTTTCCCTTTGTAAAGCACCTTTATTTTTAAGTAAAACATGCACAAACAGAAATGTTGAAACGATTGAATTTCCGCATAGTGTAATCACCCATACAATATACCCAAAAATATAGTGTCGTAATGATTGAACCAATCAATCCATTTGGGTACTTGACAGTAACACACGCATGAGTTACTTCACAAACCGTTAAGCTTATCTTGACTCTTAATGGCCCTTGAGTCCCTATCCATTCATAAACGTATTTAGATCAAAACCCGAGATTTCATGAAGCGACCAGCAACTTCACGTTTATATAGGTAGATTCTTTAGTGGGTCACACTACCCGATTATGCTCCTACAATCAGCACTTTTTCAAAGAATCTATTAAGAAGAGTTTCTCTTCAACCTAGTACTTGTAGGTTATGAGCACATACTTGAGGATGTTTATTTGTGTTCATCAATTTTCTAGGAATGAGCTTTCCACATTGAGTTCAGCTCTAACGCTAGTTAGATGTGAATTGGATGTCTCAAGACTAGAAAATTTATATGGGTTTTAGTCTAATTCCCTTAACAGACTTAGTGACAAAGTCTCTAGTCAATCCCTTCATCAACTGATCGACTAAGTTTTGTTGTGACTTAACAAAATCCACGGATATCACCTTGTGCATAATGAGCTCTCTTACGGCACTATTTCTAACACCTAAGTGTCTAGATTTCCCATTGTATACATGGCTATATGCCTTAGCCAATGTTGAAGCGCTATAACAATGTCTCGATATGGGTGATATCGGTCTTTCCCACAATGAAATTTCATATATCATGTTCTTTAACCATTCTGTTTCTTTCGAAGCAGCGACTAGAGCAACAAACTCAAATTCCATTGTTGAACTTTTGATGCAAGTTTGTTTCTTAGATGCCTATGAAACGGCACATTCCCCAAGTAGAAATACCCATCCACTTGTAGAGGAATGGTCCTCCTCATTTGAAATCCAACTTGCATCCGAGTATCCTTCTATAACTGAAGGAAAATCAGAATATACAAGACCAAAATTCATGGTCCCCTTAAAGGTACCGTAGCACCCTATGAATTGCTTGCCAATGATCCACACTAGGATTACTAGTGTAGCGACTTAGCTTTCCCACCACAAAAGCGATGTCGGGTCTTGTACTTGTCATCGCATACATGAAGCTCCCAATGACTCTTGAATATTCAAGTTGAGACACGGGCTTTCCTTAATTAGGAAGTAGGCGGTTAGAGGATTCAAAAGGAGTATTTGCCGAATGGCAATCAAAATAATCAAACCTCTTCAACACTTTCTCAATATAATGAGATTGTGTTAGAGCGAGACCTCCTCCTTCTACTCTCTTTATTCTTATGCCAAGAATAATCTCCGCCTCCCCCATGTCTTTCATGGAAAATTTATATGATAAAAATTCTTTAGTTTGATTTATGCACTTTAGGTTATTGCCAAAAATCAACATATCATCCACATATAGACAAATGATAACCTCATTTCCGGAGTTGTCAAACTTGCTATATACACATTTATCCGATTGATTTAAAATAAATTCATCGGATAATACCACCTCATCAAATTTTTGATGTCATTGCATAGGTGCTTGTTTAAGCCCATATAGTGACTTAACAAGCTTGCATGCCTTATGCTCTTGTCCCGGCATAAGGAAACCTTCCGGTTGTTCATGTAGATCTCTTCCTCTAACTCACCATTAAGAAATGCGGTCTTTACATCCATTTGATGTATTAGCAACTTATGAATAGATGCTAAAGCAATTGATCAGTCGAGTTTTCAACTGATTTATGGTCATTCTTCACTATAGTTTTGGATCGTTTCCGATATTATTTTGATGTCATTTGACCTCTTTTCGTACGTTTCAGGTACAAATCAAGTTTCCCCCATGGTCAATGTCAAAATAGAAAACTCGGGGAAGAATCGGAGACTTGAGCAAAATCTGGGCTGAAAAGTGCTCCAGTCGGTCGACTGGGAATTTCCCCTGCTCCAGTCGACCGACTGGCTGAACATGCAGGAGAGGACTTCACTTCGCCCATCGAGTCGGTCGACTGGGACATCAGTCGGTCGATTGACAAATGGCTTGGACAACTCAAACTGCGAGTCGGTCGACTGGGACCTCCAGTCAATCAACTGAGAAGATGCTTCAGGAGGCCCTCCAGGTGTGTCAATCGAGTCGGTCAACTGGGAGATCTCTTCATCAGCCAGCTCGCTCACCGCCAGTCGACCGACTGGGCCACCAGCTTCCGCCAGTCGACCGACTGGGACTGCTACAGTACCGAAACCCTACCCGAGGCTATAAATAGAAAGAGGGCTTTTTGGACCAAGTGGGGAGGTTTTTAGGGAGAAGAAGATCAAGAAAAGAGGTCAACCAAGGTCATCAATCATCATCTAACCAAGGAGAAGTGAAGATCAAAGGGAGATATTAGGATTAACCATCCTACTCTATTCCTCTTCTATTCTACTTGTTGTTGCCATTAAACCCTACTCACACCATGTTGTCTTACATGATGTGTGAATAGTGGATCTTGTTTTTTGAGGGTCTTGTGACTCTCCTTGGTACTCTTTGATCACATATATACATTGATATTCGTATGGATGATTGTTGATTTCATTTTCTCTTGTGTTATGAATGTTATGCACTCTAGGTGTTTGATAAAATGCCTAAGTGACAATTTGGACTAAAACTTGAACCTAGGACTTGGAAACCCTTGGGGATAGTTCTTGGATGGAGAAAATGATCTATATCTTGAATCATGTAAATGAACCTTAGGATATGGATGCTTGCCTAAGGATTGAATGTTTGAATTATTGGAGTTAGTCATTAAGCGAATCATCAATTTATCCCATCTAATGGTGTCAAATTCATGTTCTCTATGCGCTTCATATATGACATGTTACTAAGTGTTTGACGAAATGCCTAAGTAATATGTTGAATCTAGTTTGGATAATAGAGAATGTGATCCTATTCCAATGTATGCATTTGTTGTTAACTAGTCTCCGAGTTCAAAGTAGTTATTACCTTAGGAAGAGATTCCACGGATAATGGCGCTATGGAATGAACCAATTATCTCTAGAGAGTGAGGTTCGAGCTATAAGAGAGCTTGGCTAAGACTAGATTCAATGAGAATTGGCCTACCTTAGTCTAAGCTAGGTTTTCTACAATGCATGGGTAGGAAGTGAACTAGTCCTCGAGTTCATGGTATTTATTGCCATGGAATGCACCGAGAGGTTCGAGCTATAAGAGAGTTTGGCTAGGAATAGATTCAAATGACGGTTGGTCTATCCTAGTCTAAACTAGGTTCAATACTATTTGACTACCATGAAATGTTTTAATATCGTGTATGTGATCATTGAGAATTTGTCAAGGAGGGGAGTAACCCCTCGAAACACCTCTTACTTATCTTTCATCCCTAATTACTCGCCACTTAGGATTTAGATACACCACTTTATACATTTTGGTTAGAATAGCCGAACGGAAACACAATCTTGAATAGCGCATGTGCTTGGCTTGCTCCCTTGGGTTCGACACCGGTCTTACCGGTCAAATTATAAATTCTTTTGACTATACATAAATTACAATTGTCAAAATGCAACAATCTAATCGTTGAAATCCTTGGAACCGGTGCATAAGTGTCAAAGTAGTCTGTTCCATATTTTTGCCTAAAGCCTTGGACAATCAACCTTGCTTTAAACTTATCAATGTTACCATCTACTTTCATCTTTTTCCTAAACATCAACTTATTTCCCAAAGGTTTATGCCCCGGTGGTAAGTCGACTTTCATCTTTTTCCTAAATATCCACTTATTTCCCTAAGGTTTATTACCCATTATAGAGTCAATTTCATCATTTATAGCCTCTTTCCAAAATGATACATCTTGGTATTTCATGGCTTCATCAAATGTCTTAGGATCACTTTCAATACTATGACAACACATGTATAGTGAGTCAACCTCATCCCTAGTTCCTTCTACTGGGTAGATATGAAGATCATCTCCAATTGAATTTTCTTTTCTTGCTCTTTTACTGCTTATTTCAGAAATTTGTTCGTTTTGGGTGTCATTTGATTCTTGATTTGCACTAGGCACAAGAATCAAATGTTTAGGCATGCTAATTGATGAAAATCTCTTTTCATCAAATATGGCATCTCTCGATTCTATAACTGTATGAATCGATACATGCTTATTTGGTATGACATAGAATCTATAAGCCGTGGAGTGTTCGGCATATCCTATGAAAATGCATTCAACTCCTTTTTCTCCGAAAGTCTTACGTTCAAGGACAGGTAGTCTCACTACCACCCCACAACCCCAAACTCGAACATGTCCCAAATTTGGCTTCTTATTATACCAAATTTCATAAGGAGTAATATTGCTCCTTTTGTTAGGAACCTTATTTAATAAATAGTAAGCCGTTAACATGTCTTCTCCCCAAAATCCATCATTTAAACCCGAGTGAGAAAGCATGGAATTAACCATCTCTTTCAATGCTCGATTCTTTCTCTCCAAAACACTATTTTGTTGTGGTGTATAGGGAGCCGTGGTTTCATGAATGATACCAACGCTTTGGAAATAACTTGGATTAAAGTATTCCCCACCTCTATCGGTGCGCAACCTTTTAATTAAGGTTCCCTTTTAAAGTTCAAATTCGCTCTTATAAATTTTAAATTTATCAAGAGCCTCATATTTTGAATGCAACAAATAAACATAGCAAAATCTTAAACAATCATCTATGTATGTCACTACATATTTATTGTTTCCTAGAGATGGTTGAAAATCACATAAATTGCTATGTATTAAATCAAGTAGATTGCTTTCTCTTTTAACATCATGAAATGGTAGCCTAGTAATTTTAGTAAGCATGCAAGTTCTACACTTATCAATATTCATATCAAATGAGGGAATCAAATCATGCTTAGACATTTCATGCAATCTTTTGTAATGAACATGTCCTAAACGTGAATGCCAAAGAGTAGAAATATCATCATTCAAATTTGAAGACTGATAAGTCAAGTTTTAGACTTATTAATAGCCGTTTTCACTATAGTTTTGGGTCCAATCTAACGTTATTTTGATGTCATTTGACCTCTATCTCTATGTTTCAGGTAGAAAACAAGTCTTCCTCAAAGTTAAAGCCTTAATACAAACAATTAGGGAAAAACCGAAGATTTAGTGCAAAAAATGGGCAAAAAAGACTCCCAGTCGACCGGTTCGGAAATCACCCTGAACCAGTCTGTCGGCTAGATGAAAGAGCTAGACTTGAGAGCAATCGCCCACTTTGAGACGGTCGGTTGGACTCACCAGCCGACCGGCTGGCTGAAGGACTTGAGGATGCTCACAACCGCTCACTTTGAGTCGGTCGGTTGAGCATCCAACCGGTCAGTTGAAAAAGAGATATCCAAATGCTTGCCCTCGCACGAAATGAACCGATCGGCTCACCTGACCAACCGATTTGCTGAAGACAGGGGAATTCCAAGCTACAACTGCACACTTTGAGTCGCTCGGTTGGCCAATCCAACCGACCGGCTGGTCCTTGCCCTCTACAAGCAATGCAACCACTCACTTTGAGTCGGTCGGTTAGCCAATCTAGCCGGTCGACTGGATGTTTACATAGAAGAACTCTGGATTTCAGCCACCAACTGACCGGCTAGACCTGCTACTTCAAGATTTTTACCCGAGACTATAAATAGAAGAAGGAAGGTTTGACCTAGGGAGCTGAGTTCTTGGGGAAACATTTCCAGAAAAAGAGGCTCAATCAAGGTATTCAACAAGGATTCAACCAAGGAGGAGAAGAGAAGATCAAAGGGTGATTCTAGGACTAACCATCCTACTTCCTCCACACCTTTTTCATTCCCTTTGTTGTTTTCTATAAACCCTACTTACACCATGTTGTCTTACATGATGTGTGAATACTCACCTTGTGTTTTGAGGGTCTTATGACTGATGGACCATAATTGTATGAATCATAAACACAGTTAAACCCACCAAATTAGACTCTTTGTCTATTTAACTTTTGCTTGTTAGTTCCGATATTTATCTACAGGGTATTTTGAAGTCTAGAGAGAATACAGGCTAAGGAGGAGTTTTAAAGCTGAAAATGAATTACGAGTCATTCTAGGTCACGACCAAATTCCAACTTTGAAGAATCGACTTGGAATCACTCAAATATGCTAGAACAGTCGGCATTTGGACAGGAACGCAATGCAAAGGCACTGAGCCCGGTAAAGGCCAAACAAGGGCAATTTCAGCCGATTTGGGATTTCGACCATGTTCGGGACAGAATTTGACTTAACTTCCTTCTTGAGATCATCTTAGAATGACATTTTCATTCAGAATACACTCTCCAAAATGCAAGAAGCTCCGGCCAAAGCTCCGGCCAGTTTTCGGTCAAATTCCGGTGAACTCCGGCCATACTCCGGCGAAGCTCCGCGCGATGCGCCGATCAAGCCAATTCCGACCACCACCATGCTCCGGTCATTTCTTGCTCCGGCGACAATTCCGGCCAAAGCAAACCAAAGGCAAACTAATCTCTAACCGGGAGTTGTATGGGAACCGATGGCTTTTTGGAGACAAATATCTCAATCCACTCAACTCACTTCCTCCTCCACCTTTGGCCACCTGTCCCGGCGGCTTTGGGAGAGCAGCCGGCTGCTTTGGGTTGCCCTCTCATCCCTTGCCATGTGTTGTGATCTCAATCCACACTCCTCCCATCTCTTGCCAAGTGGATGCTTCTCCTCCACACCCTTGCCTCCCCTTAGCCTATAAATAGAGACATCCCTTCCCTTTGTAAATCATCCCAAAATGTGGAGAGCTCATCTCTCTACACAATCCCATTTCATTCCAACACAAGTTAGTGAGAGAAGCTCTCACTTCTCTCTAGAATTTGGGCACTAATCTTGTAATCACTTTCCTTTGGAATCGAAGCTTGATCTTTAGCAATCTCAACGGTTTTTGTAAGTTTTTTCGTCTTTACTTTACCGTCTTTTCAATTCAGTACTTTACTTTCCTGTCTTTACTTTCGAAAACTTTACTTTACTGTCTTTTCAATTCAGCAACTTTACTTTCATGTCTTTACTTTCAAAAACTTTACTTTACTGTCTTTCAAAAACCTTTACTTTTCAACGCACTTAGCTATGATGTCCAGTTCCATGAATAACCGTAGCTAAACCCTTCATTCGGTTGAAGGGGTGTACTTGTATCATACAATGTTTTAGACCCTGCACCTAGTGCCTCTCTGTGTTCAAAACTTGTTCTATGTGCCACCTATTAGGTTAGAACTTCCAAGGTTGAGTGGATGCTTTAACGGGCAAAGCTCTTCCGTGGGGTTCGTGAACGTACTCGGGTAAGTGGATGCTTTAACGGGCAAAGCTTATCTGAGGAGTTCAACCTCTTTTAAAAACCATTTGGTTGATCGTAACTGAAGATCAAATGGAT
The DNA here is from genome assembly GCA_033675215.1 of Rhodiola kirilowii. Lineage (NCBI taxonomy): Eukaryota > Viridiplantae > Streptophyta > Magnoliopsida > Saxifragales > Crassulaceae > Rhodiola > Rhodiola kirilowii. The sequence continues at coordinate 44,938,643 of CM066201.1, forward strand.
GCACATAAGGCTAAGATACTTTGAAAGGAGGAATTAGTCTAAATAGAACAAGTGTTCTAAACGATGTTGCAAGTCTTGTGCTAGAAATAGCCTCGATTCATCTTTGAACACTTAGTATGATCATTAGAGGTCAATGATAAACAGAATATGATACAAGGCCTCTGAAACTGAATCTTTCCTTTAATTGCAATATCAACTGTCACTTTACTTTCCAGCACTAAAAACCAAAAACAACCCCCCCAACTGTTTTATTTAATCCCCCCTTTTCGAAAGAACAACTACTCACCTGACTCCCTTGGGTTCGACCCGTACTTACCACTGACTACCCAAAATAGTTAAGTCGCGAGTATCGGAGATATAAATTAGCTTTTGCACAGAGAACATCGCACCTTAACGACAGTGCGGTGGGCTCCGTCAATGACCCACCTTTGTACTCTATGATCATGTATACACATTTGATTCTATAATCTATGGTGTTAAATTCATGTTCACTAAGCTCTTCATAAATGACATGTAACTAAGTGTTTGATGAAATGCCTAAGTAAATTGTTGATCCTAAAACTTGACCTAAGTATCGATGGACCTTAGGAAAGATTTGGATGTAGTAAATATGATCATATCTAGTGTCTACAACGGTAAATGCATAGATATGAAGTGAACTAGTGCTTATTGCCTATAGCATTTATTACCTTGGGAGATGTTCCAAGGATAATAAAGGCTATAGAGTGAACCAACAATCTCGATGGAGTGATGATTCTAGTTAAGATGGTTTGGCTAAGAATAGATTCACATGAAAATTGGTCTACCTTAGTCTAAGCTAGGTTCTAAACTATTTGACACCTTGATATGCATAATTCTTGTATACGTGATCAATGGGAAATGTCGAGGGGAGTAACCCCTTGAAACTCTCTTGTAATTGAAGTTTAAACCCTTGAAACTCTTGCATTGTTAGTTTAAACTGAAACTCATCCCATACTTGATTCGTAGAAGTAGCCAAGTAACATATGCGACATTGTCCTCGCACATAATCGTGTTTGCTCCTTTGGGTTTGACCCGGTCTTACCGGTCATTACAAATTGTTTTTGACTAGCTTACCACATCTTGAATCTCATCGATTTAAGAGTAGAAAAACTTGCAACGTCAAAGACTTAGTAGAAATTTTATGCTCATAACTCATATATAAAGAAGAAACAACCTTATTAATACTTAGCTTGAACATTCCATTACAAAAGTATCCTTTTCCGACAAATACACCACCTTTTGATAAAAATTTAGTTATCGGCTTCATACACTAGTCGATAACCTAATTTATTCAAAACAGTACCCGATACAATATTTTTTTAATATTTGGTACAAATAGAACATTAGTTAGAACAATTCTCTTTCTCGAAGAAAGTTCTAATTCTACTTGGCCTTGTCCTAGAATAGGGGCAGTCGATTCGTCTCCCATGTGAAGAACTCTTCCTTCACTTGTAGCGGCGAAAGACTTGAACAATACTTTGTCTCACCAAACATGTGTCGTAGCACCGGAGTCAACCCACCATGAAATATCATCATCCTGCATAGCATACATTTCAGAAAAGTTAGAAACATAATCTAAATTAGACGATGTATCAAACTTTTATTGTAAACTTGAAACCAAACTTTTCTGACCTTGATGAGAATTTTGCTCTTGGTTTTTATTGCCAAAAACATGGCCTTGAGCCTTCTCGCTCTTCCCCTTTCCTACGCGGCAATATCTCTTGAAGTGCCCCGCTTTTCCTCAAATCCAACACACATTCCCTTTAGAAGGATGCTTCTTGTTTGGATCCTTACTTGCTTGATGGTAAGGCCTCTGGACAGATGCCTTGTCACGAGGCAAATGCAAATATAAATTTATAAGTCCACTACTTGTGACTTCACTATTGGGTAGTAAAGCGGTAAGTAGGGGTCGAACCCAAGGGAAAATGGTGGATAGCAGTTCTTTAAGGAAATTGTACAGAATTTAAGTGCGATTGGGGTTGGTTGTGAGTTTAGTACTGGAAGTAATGCTGAAGAGTAAATTGATGGAACAGTCGAGTTCAATATCAACCAAACAACATGCTTTTGGTTTGTCGCACGCTGTGTTTCAAGCGCAATACGTGCCAAATGCTATGTTGAATTGATGTTGAAAACGTCTGTAGTGGAAGCAAAGTGCGGAAAAGTAAATAACTGAAAGTAAGTGTGGAAAATAAAGACTGAAAGTAAATGCGGAAAATAAAGACTGAAAGTAAATGTGCTGAAAGTAAAAGTTAGGTGCTGAAAGTAAAGTTAGTTGCCGAATGTAAAGTACTGAATGTAAAGGGTACTGAAAGTAAGCAGTTGATAAGAGGACTGAAAGTAAATGACAAGTTGGTGTTTTGATTAAGAGAAGGATTCGGTTAGGGGCTTTATATCATAGTTCCGTTCATCATCAACCTCTAATGATCATACTAAGTGTTCTAAGGTGTAGGTTGTTCCCTTTCGAGACTTAACCCAAATCAATGCCTTTTCAAGCACCTTGCCACACCGGCTAGTCCTTTTCAAGACATAGCTTACTAGTTCTAGCTATAGGTTAATTCCTCCTTTCGAAGTATCTTAGCCTAAGTGCATCCACTTGATAATTCATTTCCGATCAACCAAGTGGTGTTTAAAGAGGGGAAGAACTACTAGGAAGAGTTTTGCCCTTTCGATGCATCCACTTAACCTAGCTATGTTTAACCCGAATATATGGCACAAAGAACTAGTTAGAACACATAGAAGCATTAAGAAAAGAGTCTAGAACATTTTATAATATAAACACACCCCTTCAACCGAATGAAAGGTTTAGCTACGAATATTCATTGAAGTGAATACCATAGCTAGTACAAAAGAAAGTAGATGGTTTTCGAAAATCAAAGACAAAGAAAGTAAGGTTTTTGGAAAGTAACTCAAGAACAAACTCAAGAACAAGTAAAGTTTTGGAAAAGTAACTCAAGAACACTCAAGAACAAGAGAGAACAAGAGAGAAGTTGAAGCTTTTGATTCCCAAATGTCATGTGTTTACAAGCTTTGTGAGTGAAAGTAACAAAGATCAAACTAGTGAGATAAGTGACCAAGTAACCATGGAACAAGAGATGAGTTTTGAGAGGCCAAGCCTCTCTATTTATAGGCCAAAAGTGGCGGTTTGTGGTTGGCATGGAACCAGCCGACTTGGCCTTGGTTCTCCCTCAACTTAGTTTGGTCTTCGGTTGCTCTTTGGTTGTAGTTTGGATTGAGCCAAAGGGAAAGGCACATGACCTTGCACATGGGCGGCTGAGCTTGAGAGCCAAGGGGAATGCACTTGGTCTTGTGGATTAGAAGATCACACAACTTGATAAGTAAATATCCCAAGCCAACTGATTTGCTCCCTTGGTTCCTCCTTAAGTGAGCTTAGTTGGACCTCAAAGGGCAACTACTTGAGTAAGTTCATGAACCTCCTCAAGAGCCATCCATCTGACTTAGTTGAGCTCGGTTGAGGCTTGGGCAAGTCCCTTGAACTTGGTTGAGGTTTGGTTTCAAACCAAAAAGATCAACCGATGTGAATAGTATGCCCTAACCGGGAAATAAGTAGTTTGGTAAGAATTCGCCGGATTTTGACCGGAGTTGGGCTAGAACTGACCGGAGCATGGTGGTGGTTGGATGTGGCTTGATCGGAGGCTCGTCGGAAGTTTGCCGGAGCTTGGCCGGAATTCTGGTCGGAGGTGCTTTGCCTTTGAATAGCTGATTTTTAATGTTGAAGCACTTCTAAGCCTTTTGGTGGAGACCATTTTGCCGGAATCTGGCCGGAACATGGTCGTGGCCTGATGTGAAGTTCAGTGTGGGTGCAGGCCTCAGACGGGCTCGGACGCGGGCCTGGTTTTCTCGGGCACGGGCCTCGGGCGTGACCTGGCAAGGCTCGGGCGCTGTCTCGGTCGCGACCTGGGCGATGGCCGGGCTTGACCTGGGCGAGACTTGGTTTTCTCGGCCATGGATGAATTTACTCAGGCGTTTTATCTGGGATTTGAGATTCACCGAGTTATTTGACATTTTAAACACTTTGGTTGAGCCAGATTTTCTAGATCCGAAGGTTTGATTGAGCGACTTGGATTTGGACCTGGGCAGCTCGGCTGGTGCGCTGGGCGCGGCTGACTTTCTCGGGCGGGGGCCTGGGCGATGGCCTTGTTTTCTCGTGGCATGCGCTCGCATGGTATGGACCAGTCGCATGAAATCTCATGCGCTTGCATGGATCTTCTTGTGTGATAGCACAAATGGCCTTGTGATGATTTTAGCTTAAAAACCCCCTTTTTAGCCCCTTTCTTCTCTAAACCTCAAAATAGCCTGTAGAGCAAAAATGGAACTAACAAGTAAACGTTGTTAAGACAAAGTGTCAAATTTGGTGGGTTTAACTATCTTAATGAATCATATAATATGGTCCATCAGATCACCCGACACTTATACTTGTTCGTCCCGAACAATGCTATTCGAAAGAGGAACACAAAAGCTCTAAATAAGAAAGTGAGAATGAGTTACTAGATTCATCCTATCCATGCAATACTTACTTGTTACCAAAATAAACCGTGTAAATGCATAGAAGAAACTTGATACTTGTACCTTCGAGCTGAAATGCAAATGAATTCGGATGATTCGGGAGATAGCCCTTTTCAGGCTTCTTGAGCTGCATTCTTGGGACCGACTCACACTATATGGTTATCTTGTAGCTTTCTCTGGCACATGATTTGGTTCGGGTTTCAATGATCTGAGTTCTTTGATTTCCTTTTGATGAGGGACAGCTTTTGAAGTGATTTGGTCTTTGGCCTTCGATTTTGAATTGGAGTTTCTTCACTTTTGTTTTGGTTAAAACCTTCACAATTTTGGCTTTCGGCCTTTGATCTGCTTCTTCGAGCTTTGCTTCTTTGTGATTTGCTTGTCCATTTTCTCAACCTTTTGGGAGGTCCAATCATCGCCCGAGAGCATATGGAAATACCTCCCCGCTCTTTCTCATCGTAGTCGTTTCGGCGCAGGTCAAGATGAGGGTTGCTCATCCATTTTCTCGGCTACTTGGACTAGAGTTAGGACGGTTTGATTCCCGTCCCGCCTTTTGCATAGTCGCTGCATGGCGTAGATGACTCTAAATCCAATGAAACCTGAAGTGCAGCCTCCACTGACTTCGTAAACCATATAGCGAAATCTGATCCTTCGAGTGCTTGCCAAGCCTCTCTAGGGCATTTTATGTCAACTCCACATCCCCTATATATCTCAGCACAAAGGGACAATTAAGAAGTTACGTTCTCAAGTTTTTACACAGTTGAGATTTCACAAGGTAAATGCACTAATTTGGATCAATCTATTTCACATTCTCAAGTTCATATTTTCAAAAAGATAATATTAAGGGAAAAGGAAAAAGAAAGCATCTTAACAAACTATGTGCAAAGGTAGTTCTCACCCCACACTTTTGAACGAAGGCGTGCCTCTCAGCATGACTTAGTTCAAAAGCCGATTTCAAGCGAATATTTACAAGAAAGATGAGAACAGTTCAAAAAGCTAAATGACATAAGATAAAATGATTGAAAAATAAGAAAAGTGTCGGGTTACCACCCGACCAGTGCCTTTGTTTAACGTCGTTAGCTCGACGATACCTCGCTCAGGAGGGGTCTGGGTCCCATGGGCGGCTTAAGTCAAATTTTGCCGCGGCTCCTGCATTTGATTCTTGCCTTGACCCTTTGGTGGCTTTTGTGAGATGATATGCTCAGGTCAGGACTCCATTGACTGGGCAGATTTTTCTTCCTATTCTGTCGATTCTTCCGATTAGGTGAGGTTCTTTCGACCATAGCTGCTGGTTTAGTCACACTCTTGGTCTCTCTTGGTTGGTCAGGAACTAGTGCACTGAGTTCAGCGGTGGTCACAATGTCTGGTGGTTTTGCTAGGTCATAGTGCTGCGTTGTCACGTCGACCTCGCCATGGTAGTGTTTGACCCGCTACCCATTCACATTGAATCGGCCTCCATTCTTCAAGCTTTTCAACTCAAGCATTCCATGGTTGAATCCTTAGTCACGGTGTAGGGGCCGGTCCATCTTGATTTCAGTTTGCCGGACATTAACTTCAACCGTGAGGAGAAGAGTAGCACTTGTTGTCCTTCCTCAAATGAGTGTCGGAGGATGAATTTGTCATGATATAATTTGGTCCGCGCTTTGTAGTCCGTTTGCCCTTTCATAGGCCTCAAGTCGCAACTCCTCAAGCTCGCATAGATTAAGCTTCCTATCTAGACCGGCAGCCTTCAAATCCGGATTGCAATGCTTGAGCGCCCAATAGGCTTTATGTTCTAATTCCACCGGAAGGTGGCATGCCTTCCCATAAACAAGCCGAAAGGGGGAGGTTCCAATTGGCGTCTTGTATGCCGTCCGATAAGCCCAAAGAGCTTCATCTAGCCTCTGACTCCAATCTTTCCTACCGGTTTCACCATCTTTTCTAAAATACTTTTGATTTCGTGGTTGGAGATCTCTGTTTGACCATTGGTTTGGGGATGATATGCCGTGGACGTCCGGTGGTGGACATGATAGTGCTTCAAGGTGGCAGCCATCATGCGGTTGCAGAAATGAGTTCCTTGGTCGCTGATTATGGCCTTGGGTACCCCGTACCTACAAAACAGGTTAGTGCGCAAAAAGTCTATGACAGTTTTTGCATCGTCGCACCTTGTGGCCTTAGCCTCTACCCATTTCGACACATAATCTACAGCAACTAAAATGTAAGCATAACCGCATGAAACTGGGAATGGTCCCATGAAATCAATGCCCCAAATGTCGAAGACATCATTGACTAAGATGGGAACTTGAGGCATCTCATTCCTAGCCGACACATTCCCTACTCTTTGGCACCTATCACACTTCTTACATTTTTCATAAGCATCTCTAAATACACTTGGCCAAAAGAAGCCGCTATCTAGGATTTTCCTAGCGGTTCTCTTAGGCCCAAAGTGCCCTCCACATGCAAACTCATGGCAGAAGCTAATAACAGAAGCTATTTCATTATCGGGGATGCATCTCCTAAGTATTTGATCTGCTCCTATTTTCCACAAATAAGGATCATCCCATAAGTAATGTCTAGCATCATGCCTAAGTTTCATGCATTGTGCTTTAGTAAAAGGAGGAAATGTACCTCCAACTAGATAGCTGACGATTTGAGCATACCATGGCACCTTGGTTGAGACCGCATAGAGATGCTCATCTGGAAATGATTCGATTATGTGCCCTTCTTCTTCCTCTCGGAATATCCGGCTTAGATGGTCGGCCACTGTATTCTCAATCCCTTTTTTGTCCCTTATCTCTACATCGAACTCTTGCAGCAGCAAGATCCACCGTATAAGCCTCGGTTTGGCCTCTTTTTTCTTCATTAGGTACCGGATGGCTGCATGGTCTGAGAAGACAATTACTTTTGCTCCGAGCAAGTAGGCTCAGAATTTCTCTAGAGCGAACACCACGGCTAGGAGCTCCTTCTCGGTGGTGGAGTAGTTCCGTTGGGCTGAGTCTAGGGTTCTTGAGGCATAGTAGATCACGACTGCTTTCTTTTCAAACATTTGGCCGAGAACTGCCCCCACAACTTAATCGCTTGCGTCGCACATGATTTTGAATGGCTGCTCCCAATCCGGTGTTTGGATGATAGGTGTGCTAGTGAGGGCTTTCTTGAGCTCATCAAAGGCCTCCTTGCATGCATTGGTGAATTCGAAAGGGACTTCTTTTTGGAGAAGAGTGGATAGAGGCAACGCCTTTTTGGAGAAGTCGTTGATGAACCGTCGGTAGAATCCCGCATGACCAAGGAAGGATTGGATGTCTCGGACAGTGGAAGGGTATGGTAGAGTCATGATCAGGTCTATTTTAGCTTTGTCCACCTCTATGCCTTCTTGTGAGACGATATGCCCTAAGACCACTCCATGAGTTACCATGAAATGGCACTTCTCATAATTGAGCACAAGGTTCATTGAGACACATTGTGCTAGAACCGTGCTTAAGTTATCTAGGCAAGCGTCGAATGTATCGCCATAGATGGTGAAGTCGTCCATGAAGACTTCGATGAATATCCCGATCATGTTTGAGAAGATGCTGGTCACCACTCTTTGAAAAGTCCCCGGAGCATTGCATAGACCGAACGACATTCTTCTGAGGAGAATGTGCCGAATGGGCAAGTGAATGTAGTCTTCTCTTAGTCCTCAGGTGCTATGGGAATCTGGTTGTATCCTGAGAATCCGTCCAGGAAGCAAAACTATGGCTTGCCCGCCAGTCGGTCTAGCATTTGATCGATGAATGGCAGAGGGAAATGGTCCTTCCTTGTGACGGCGTTCAATTTTCTGTAGTCGATGCACATTCTCTAGCCGTTCTTGACCCTTGTTGTCACCATTTTTCCTTCGGCATCTTCCTCGACCGTGATCCCAGTTTGCTTCGGGACCACGTGGCCCGGGCTTACCCATTGGCTATCCGAGATTGGATAGATGACATCTGCATCCAGTAGCTTCTGTATTTCCTTCTGGACGATCTCCATCATGATTGGGTTGAGTCGTCGCTGAGGTTCTCTTGATGGCTTAGCTCCATCCTCGAGTAGGATGTGATGCATGCGTACTGCCGGGCTAACTCCTCTCAAGTCGGCTAGAGTCCATCCAATAGCCAACTTGTGATGTCTCAACACTTTTATCAAACGACGCTCCTGTTCTGCTTCCAAGCCACTCTTGATGATTACCGGAAGTGTGTTATTTTCCCCAAGGAATGCGTACTTCAGATGCCCGGGTAGGGGCTTCAACTCTATTTCGGGAGCTTGCATAACTGAGGGCAGAAAGGTATTGGATTTGAATAATTTTACCTCATTGACTTCATATCCTGGTGTGAGAGGCTCCGAGATCGTTAAGTGGGCAAGCGTTTTATGGAAGCCTTCGGCTAGTTCATATGAGCTCTCGGCTCCATAGAGTATGAGTTCTAAGGGATCTGCTCTAGGATCTGTTTAAACTTCTTGGTCTAGGTCGTCCAAAGTGTCGAGAGCATGGATAGCCTCAAACTCCACGGAATGTTTCATTGCTCGGAATATGTCGAAGCTAAAGACCTCTCCTTCTACTTCCATCGAGAGCATCCCACTCCCGCAGTCTATCTTCATTTTCGATGTTTTGAGGAATGGACGGCCGAGAAGGATAGGTGCATGGTCTGTTGGCCCGCCATTCTCCATCTTTAGGACGTAGAAGTCCGCTGGAAATACCAATTCTCCCACTTGAACTAAGACATCTTCTATTTTGCCTTCGGGCTGTTTGCAAGATCGGTCCACCATCTGGATAGTGAGACCGGTGGGTTCGAGGGGTCCAATCCTGAGGCACGAATAGAGTGAAAATGGAAGGACGTTGATCGAAGCCCCGAGGTCTAGCATGCAGTTCTCAATTCGGATGTTGCCAATTGTGCATGGAATGGTGTAAGTTCCCGGATCGCCACACTTGGGGGGCACTTTCCGTTGCATGACAGCCGACACGTTTCTACTCATCAGCTCTTGATCACTTCTAGTATTCCTTCTCCGGTTGGTGCAAAGCTCCTTTAAAAACTTTGCATATCGAGGGATTTGCTTGATGGATTCCAAGAGGGGGATGTTGATCTCAACCTTGCTGAATAATTCGAACACGTCCTCATCCATGACATGTTGTTTTGGTACTCGGGACGGCACAAGAAATGGAAGAGATGCACTGATGTTGGAGGTTTCTGTCCTGGGCTCCGGGCGTGGCCTGTGTTTCTTGGCTGCGCCCTGCCCTTCTTCGGTTGTGTCCCGGCCTTCCTCGGGCGCGTGCTGCTCAAGAGTACCAGGGTCCTCGGGCATCATCGGTGTCTCGGCCTTTGCCACATTCTTTGTTCGGGAAAATTCTTCCTGCCGAGTTGTCTCCTCTCTAAATCGGGCGTTTTCAGCAACGTCGGTGATGAGTCGCCTTATGCCGCTCAATGATAGATTCATCATGGATCCTCCAGCTGAGGCATCCAGGAGCATTTTTTCTAATTGTCTCAGTCCATCTATGAGGTACTCGATGATGAGTTTCTCGGGCAGTCCAAGGGTGCAGTAGCTTCTCTCCACGCGGTTGAATTTTTCCAGGTAGTCATACATTGTTTCATTAGGCCCCTGCTTGATGTCCTGCAGTTGCCTTCTTACTTGCATTACTCTTCCTGCCGGGTAGTATTTGTCCAGAAATTTCTTTTGCATCTGAGCCCATGTTCTGATGCTACCGGAAGGCAATGAAAGGAACCAGTCGTTCGCCGAGTCAATGAGGGAAAAGTAGAACGCCTTCAACTTGAAGTCCTCTACATTCACTACATTGGGTTTTAGGTTTTGGCAAATGCCATGTAAGCGTTGGAGATGAGTTGTCGCTGATTCTCCATGAGTTCCTGAGAACTTGGGCAAGTTGTGGACCACTGATGTGTTGATGGCAATGTTTTCCAGGTCAGGGCCATCGTAAATGCACCATGGTTGATTCCAGAAATCCGGTGCCGATAGTTCTCCCATAGTAGGTTCGCAGTAATTGTTATCCCCATAGTGCTCATCGAAGATGGGTTTTTGCCTTGGCGCTTGTTGGTGTTGAGGTGGTGGTGGATGTCTAGGTGGTTGTTTTGCTGGGCCAGCTTCATTTCGGCCCTCGGGTGGTCATTGGTTTCTTCGGATGGCCTCCCTATGAGCTCTTCGGTCTCAGATGAGCTGTTCCGGATCGTCAAGAAATGGAGGCGGCGCCTCATTATTACGATCGTACAGATTCAACTCGTCATCATCCTGATAGTCATGGTGGCTTCCTAAACGAGACATGGTTATGCAAAAGCGAGTACAAATTTTTAAGAACTTTATCCGATTGTAATCCCAATTCTCCCCGGCAACGGCGCCAATTTTGACAGATGCCTTGTCGCGAGGCAAATGCAAAGATAAATTTATAAGTCCACTACTTGTGACTTCACTATTGGGTAGTTAAGCGGTCAGTAGGGGTCGAACCCAAGGGAAAATGGTGGATAGCAGTTCTTTAAGGAAATTGTACAGAATTTAAGTGTGATTGGGGTTGGTTGTGATTTTAGTACTGAAAGTAATGCTGAAGAGTAAATTGCTGGAACACTCGAGTTCAATATCAACCAAACAACATGCTTTTGGTTTGTCGCACGCTGTGTTTCAAGCGCAATACGTGCCAAATGCTATGTTCGATTGATGTTGAAAACGTCTGTAGTGGAAGCAAAGTGCGGAAAAGTAAATAACTGAAAGTAAGTGCGGAAAATAAAGACTGAAAGTAAATGCAGAAAATAAAGACTGAAAGTAAATGTGCTGAAAGTAAAAGTTAGGTGCTGAAAGTAAAGTTAGTTGCCGAGTGTAAAGTACTGAATTTAAAGGGTACTGAAAGTTAGGTGCTGAAAGTAAAGTTAGTTGCCGAATGTAAAGTACTGAAAGTAAAGGATTCGGTTTAGGGGCTTTATATCATAGTTCCGTTCATCATCGATCTCTAATGATCATACTAAGTGTTCTAAGGTGTAGGTTGTTCCCTTTCGAGACTTAACCCAAATCAATGCTTTTTCAAGCACCTTGCCACACTGGCTAGTCCTTTTCAAGACATAGCTTACTAGTTCTAGCTAGGCTAATTCCTCCTTTCGAAGTATCTTAGCCTAAGTGCATCCACTTGATCAATCATTTCCGATCAACCAAGTGGTGTTTAAAGAGGGGAAGAACTACTAGGAAGAGATTTGCCCTTTCGATGCATCCACTCAACCTAGTTATGTTTAACCCGAATATATGGCACAAAGAACTAGTTAGAACACATAAAAGCATTAAGAAAAGAGTTTAGAACATTTTATGATATAAACACACCCCTTCAACCGAATGAAAGGTTTAGCTACGAATATTCATTGAAGTGAATACCATAGCTAGTACAAATGAAAGTAGATGGTTTTCGAAAATCAAAGACAAAGAAAGTAAGATTTTTGGAAAGTAACTCAAGAACAAACTCAAGAACAAGTAAAGTTTTGGAAAAGTAACTCAAGAACACTCAAGAACAAGAGAGAAGTTGGAGCTTTTGATTCCCAAATGTCATGTGTTTACAAGCTTTGTGAGTGAAAGTAACAAAGATCAAACTAGTGAGATAAGTGACCAAGTAACCATGGAACAAGAGATGAGTTTTGAGAGGCCAAGCCTCTCTATTTATAGGCCAAAAGTGGCGGTTTGTGGTTGGCATGGAACCAGCCGACTTGGCCTTGGTTCTCCCTCAACTTAGTTTGGTCTTCGGTTGCTCTTTGGTTGTAGTTTGGATTGAGCCAAAGGGCAAGGCACATGACCTTGCACATGGGCGGCTGAACTTGAGAGCCAAGGGGAATGCACTTGGTCTTGTGGATTAGAAGATCACACACCTTGATAAGTAAATAACCCAAGCCAACCAATTTGCTCCCTTGGTTGCTCCATAAGTGAGCTTAGTTGTACCTTAAAGGGCAACTACTTGAGTAAGTTCATGAACCTCCTCAAGAGCCATCCACTTGACTTAGTTGAGCTCGGTTGAGGCTTGGGCAAGTCCCTTGAACTTTGTTGAGGTTTGGTTTCAAACCAAAAAGATCAACCGATGTGAATAGTATGCCCTAACCGGGAAATAAGTAGTTTGGTTGGACTTCGCCGGATTTTGACCGGAGTTGGGCTAGAACTGACCGGAGCATGGTGGTGGTTGGATGTGGCTTGATTGGAGGCTCATCGGAAGTTCGCCGGAGCTTGGCCGGAATTCTGGTCGGAGGTGCTTTGCCTTTGAATAGCTGATTTTGAATGTTGAAGCACTTCTAAGCCTTTTGGTGGAGACCGTTTTGCCGGAATCTGGCCGGAAAATGGCCGTGGGCTGATGTGAAGTTCAGTGTGGGCGCAGGCCTCGGACGGGCTCGGACGCGGGCCTGGTTTTCTCGGGCGCGGGCCTCGGGCGTGACCTGGCAAGGCTCGGGCGCTGTCTCGGTCGCGACCTGGGCGATGGCCGGGCATGACCTGGGCGAGACTAGGTTTTCTCAGCCATGGATGAATTTACTCGGGCGTTTTGTCTGGGATTTGAGATTCACCGTGTCATTTGACATTTTAAACACTTTGGTCGAGCCAGATTTTCCTGATCCGAAGGTTTGGTCGAGCGACTTGGATTTGGACCTGGGCAGCTCGGCTGGTGCGCTGGGCGCAGCTGACTTTCTCGGGCGGGGGCCTGGACGATGGCCTGGTTTTCTCTTGGCATGCGCTCACATGGTATGGACCAGTGATGGACCACAATTATACGAATCAAAAACACAGTAAAACCCCCCAAGTTAGACTGTTTGTCTATCTAACATCCATCTGTTAGTCCCGATATATTTCCACAGGGCATTTTAGAGACTGAAGTGAAAACACGCTAAGGAGAGGATTTTATGCTGAAAAGATAACAAGTGTCAATCCAAGGTCAAGATCATATGCCGACTGAAGAAATATCAAGGATCCTGACGTAAAATTGACCATAACAAATTAATCAGAAGAATCAGGAGAGGAATCAAGACAGCCCGGGGAAGGAACACACTGACAGTTTTGTGAAAAGACTGCACAAAACTGTACAAAACTCACATATGGCAAGATGACTTGGTGACTTGATGAAGAGGTGGCCAAGGGAGGAGCTCCTCCACCCAAGGCAACCGGCAACCGGCGGCTGCCACCACCCTCCTCCTCCTTGACCGGCGGCTTTTGGCTCCTCCATGTGGTGGCTCCTCCTCCCTTGATTTGCCCATCCAATCTCCATACAACAAGTGCCCTCATCTTAGCCCTCCATTTCTCCTCCCCATGGCTATAAATACACCCCTCCTCCTCCTCATAAATCATGCCAAAAGTTGGAATCACTTCTCTCTCTACATTTTGTTACTTGTAAGTTTGGTTCGGTTTTGAAATAATACTCCTGTTTGTTCTTGAGTATTATACTGGAAATTATAATACTCTTGTCGGTTCTCGAGTATTATAATACTGTAGAGAATACTCCTGTTGGTTCTTGAGTATTCAGTAGGAATTAGGAATACTCCTGTTGGTTCTTGAGTATTCCACCCCTTTCCCTCTTACTGTTTTCAAAAACCCCCGAGTATTTAGCTATGGTATCCATCTCTATGGATATTCGTAGCTAAACTCTTTATTCGGTGGAAGGTATTTTCTTGTATTATATAATGTTGTAATATCTTTTAGTTTCGTTTCTTTGTATTCAAAACTTGTTCTATGTGCCATATTTAGTCAGAATTTCCAAGGTTGAGTGGATGCTACGAAAGGGCAAAACTCTTCCGTGGGGATTCGTGAACATACTCGGGTAAGTGGATGCTACGAAAGGGCAAAGCTTATCTGAGAAGTTCGACTCATCTAAAACACCACTTGGTCAATCGTAACTGTGAGATCAAGTGGATGCACAAAAGGCTAAGATACTTCGAAAGGAGGAATTAGTCTGAAATAGAACAAGGGTTGCTTTAAACGATGTTGCAAGTCTTGCGCTACGAAAGGGCCTCGATTCATCTTTGAATACTTAGAAAAGTTACTAACAGTTTATTATACACATGTTATAATACAAGAGTACCTGAAACCGAATGCTTTTCTTTACTGTTAAACCGCAATCACCAACTGCTGATCTACCGGAGGAATTACAATCACGCATCACCCACTGTAAGTCTTCTTTGTATTTACAGCATTTAAATTTCTGTATTTACTTTTTCGCAATCAAAACCAAAAAACCCCCAAAAAAATCACGTAGTTAATTAGAGCGCTAAAATCTCAATCAACCATAAAACACGCTCCCCCCAGTTCAATCACCCTAAAAGAATAGCCTATTCCCCTAATTCCCTTGGGTTCGACCCCTACTTACCACTTACTACCCAGTAGTGTAGTCACAAGTAGCGGATATTATAAATTTATTTGTACAGAGGACACTGCACCTTAACGACAGTGCGGTGGCCCTCCGTCAAATTGGCGCCGTTGCCGGGGAATTAGCCGTCGAATAAGCTATTCTTTCGTTCCCTCCCATGACCTCATGCCGCAACCACCTTCATATGCATGGACAACACGGCACCTTCCACTGTTCGGGGGAACGGATGCAGAAGATCCAGTACTACACTGTCGGAGCTTTCACTACGTTTGCTGCCACATTAAACCTGAGACTGAAACGTTAGAAGAATTTAAGCTTAAATGCTTTAAATTCTCTCTAACGGATTTCGCAACAATCTGGTATTACACATCACCCGCTAGTAGTGCGGTACGTTTCGTGGACCTCTGTGCACTATTCCTGAAAGAATTCTCCCCACCATCTTTACGCCAAGAAACCCGCGAGAAGATCCTGAACCTTCAACAATCCCGGGATGAGACTTTGGACGAATACTACATGAACTACGATGGCATCGTCTCAAGCTGCCCGCACCATGGGTTTACGAAGAAAATTCTTCTCCAAAAATTTCTTCGTGGGATGAGGGCCGAAGAGCTGGGAAGAGTTAACGAAGCTATGAGAAGGTCTGCCATAAACTTCACCATTGCAGACATGTGGCACCTTATAATCGGCTTGGCCGCTGCCACAAGACGAGCACCCAAAATTGACGAGGAAATGCAGACAGAAGAAGCTGAACCAGAGGCTGATGAAGGAGAAACCACCGAACCATCAGAAGAGACTCTTGAACCATCTGAAGAATCAGACATGGAAAGCACCGGAAGCAACGAAGTAGGAGTCCAGAACACCACTGACGAATTTTTCAGGCCTTCCCAACTTTTCCCCTCGATCAATAGGCAAATCGCTGAAAACCATGTGATCAAAGAAGAGGCTGAAAAGAGGATGGGAAAAGGGCCTGAGCAGAATGACTCCTACTTGGAGCACGCTTTCGCCATGACTGGACAAGGCAGCCCTAAACAGGAGAACACCCAGTTCAAAAAGCTGATAGTGAAAGGTCCCTCGCCTTCTCAGAGACGTTGGAAGGAGATACCATCAGAACTGGACCCAAACCCGTCATCTGCTAAAAAATCCGGAAGACTCACCGCAAGAATCAAGGTCGGTGGAATCAAAAAATTTGACCTCAGCCACCCATGGGACCCAAACCAGTAATCCACAACGAGGTATCGTCGAGCCAACGACGTAAAACAAGTGCACTGGTCGGGAGGTAACCCGACACTATCTTACTTTCCGCACTTACTTTCAGTACTTAGTTTTAAGCTTGCATGACTTTTGAACTAAGGCACGCCTTCGTTCAAAAGTGGGGGGTGAAAACCGCCTGTGTACATAAATAACATGCTTGCTGTTTTTCTTTTTTTAGTAATAGTATCTTTTTGAACATATGAACTTAAGAATGTGAAAAAGATAAATCAGAATTCATGCATTTACCTTGTGAAAATTCAAACTGTTTAAAAACTTAGAATGTAACTTTCCATTTGTCCTTTGTACTGAGATAACTAGGGATGTGGAGTTGACATAAACTGCCCTAGAAGGACTTGGGAAGCAATCAAAGGATCAGATCAAACTATATGGTTTTCGAAGTCAGTGGAGGCTGCACTTCGGGTTTTCAGTGAATAATTGAGTCAAACTCCGCCAAGAAGCATCTATGCAAAGGCGAGGACGGGAATCAGACCGTCCTCTCTCTAGTCAAAATAGCCGAGAAAATAGATAAGCGACCCTCATCTTGACCCGCGCAAAACGACGAAGACGAGAGGAGAGGGGAGGTATATCCATAGGCTTGCGGGCGATGATTGGACCTCCCAAGAAGGCTGACAAAATGGACTAGCAAGTCACAAAGAAGCGAAAAACTCAAAGAAGAAAATCAAAAGAGGCCAAAGGCCCAAAATTGTGAAGATTTTAACCGAGCAAAAGTGAAGCACTCGACAAAGTCAAATCAAAGGCCAAAGGCCGATTCACTACAACAAAAAAGCAGTCCCTGGCCAAAAAAAAAAACAAGAAGGTTCAACTCATTAAAACCCGAACCGAATCACGTGCATGAGAAAGCTACCAGAAGACCATATAGTACGAAACGATCCCGAGGCTGCAACCCAGGAACCTGAAAAGGGCTATCTCCCGAAACATCCAATATAATTTGCATCTCAGCACGGAGGTACAAGTATTAAGTTTCTTCTATTTATTTACGCAGTTTAATTTGGTAATAAGTAAGCAATGCATGAATTAGGATAGATCGAGTACCACAGTCTAATTTTCATATGCCAAATCCGAACCTAGAACTTACGCCCTTAAATAGCATTGTTCGGGACGAACAACTAAAAGTGGGGGGTATTCTGATGGACCACAATTATACGAATCAAAAACACAGTAAAACCCCCCAAGTTAGACTGTTTGTCTATCTAACATCCATCTGTTAGTCCCGATATATTTCCACAGGGCATTTTAGAGACTGAAGTGAAAACACGCTAAGGAGAGGATTTTATGCTGAAAAGATAACAAGAGTCAATCCAAGGTCAAGATCATATGCCGACTGAAGAAATATCAAGGATCCTGACGTAAAATTGACCATAACAAATTAATCAGAAGAATCAGGAGAGGAATCAAGACAGCCCGGGGAAGGAACACACTGACAGTTTTGTGAAAAGACTGCACAAAACTGTACAAAACTCACATATGGCAAGATGACTTGGTGACTTGATGAAGAGGTGGCCAAGGGAGGAGCTCCTCCACCCAAGGCAACCGGCAACCGGCGGCTGCCACCACCCTCCTCCTCCTTGACCGGCGGCTTTTGGCTCCTCCATGTGGTGGCTCCTCCTCCCTTGATTTGCCCATCCAATCTCCATACAACAAGTGCCCTCATCTTAGCCCTCCATTTCTCCTCCCCATGGCTATAAATACACCCCTCCTCCTCCTCATAAATCATGCCAAAAGTTGTAATCACTTCTCTCTCTACATTTTGTTACTTGTAAGTTTGGTTCGGTTTTGAAATAATACTCCTGTTTGTTCTTGAGTATTATACTGGAAATTATAATACTCTTGTCGGTTCTCGAGTATTATAATACTGTAGAGAATACTCCTGTTGGTTCTTGAGTATTCCACCCCTTTCCCTCTTACTGTTTTCAAAAACCCCCGAGTATTTAGCTATGGTATCCATCTCTATGGATATTCGTAGCTAAACTCTTTATTCGGTGGAAGGTATTTTCTTGTATTATATAATGTTGTAATATCTTTTAGTTTCGTTTCTTTGTATTCAAAACTTGTTCTATGTGCCATATTTAGTCAGAATTTCCAAGGTTGAGTGGATGCTACGAAAGGGCAAAACTCTTCCGTGGGGATTCGTGAACATACTCGGGTAAGTGGATGCTACGAAAGGGCAAAGCTTATCTGAGAAGTTCGACTCATCTAAAACACCACTTGTTCAATCGTAACTATGAGATCAAGTGGATGCACAAAAGGCTAAGATACTTCGAAAGGAGGAATTAGTCTGAAATAGAACAAGGGTTGCTTTAAACGATGTTGCAAGTCTTGCGCTACGAAAGGGCCTCGATTCATCTTTGAATACTTAGAAAAGTTACTAACAGTTTATTATACACATGTTATAATACAAGAGTACCTGAAACCGAATGCTTTTCTTTACTGTTAAACCGCAATCACCAACTGCTGATCTACCGGAGGAATTACAATCACGCATCACCCACTGTAAGTCTTCTTTGTATTTACAGCATTTAAATTTCTGTATTTACTTTTCCACAATCAAAACCAAAAAACCCCCAAAAAAATCACGTAGTTAATTAGAGCGCTAAAATCTCAATCAACCATAAAACACGCTCCCCCTAGTTCAATCACCCTAAAAGAATAGCCTATTCCCCTAATTCCCTTGGGTTCGACCCCTACTTACCACTTACTACCCAGTAGTGTAGTCACAAGTAGCGGATATTATAAATTTATTTGTATAGAGGACACTGCACCTTAACGACAGTGCGGTGGCCCTCCGTCAACCAGTCGCATGAAATCTCATGCGCTCGCATGGATCTTCTTGTGTGATAGCATCAATGGCCTTGTGATGATTTTAGCTTAACAACCCCCTTTTTAGCTCGTTTCTTCTCTAAACCTCAAAATAGCCTGTAGAGCAAAAATGGAACTAACAAGTAAACGTTGTTAAGACAAAGTGTCTAATTTGGTGGGTTTAACTGTCTTAATGAATCATATAAATATGGTCCATCACCTCTTCTTACCCTTGTTCATGTTCATCTTTTGTGAACTTGGTTCCATCATATTTACCTTAGGTAAATTTGAAACTTCCTCTTTCTTGTCACTTTCTTGTTCAAGAAGCTCCTGTTCAATTCGCAATTTTTTAGCAAGTTCCACAAGAGACATTTCTTCTTTCTTGTGCTTCAAAGTACGCTTGAAGTCTTTCCAAGCCGGTGGTAACTTGCTAGTTATGGTTGACATCGAGATGGACGAGTCCATCTTCAACTTGTGTTGGGCAAACTACCCCAAGATATGCTGTATCTCATGGAATTGCTCCATCACCGGCCGAGAATCCACCATCTTGTAATTATTGAAATTACTTACAAGAAACTTGACACTAGAAGCGTCCTCGGCCATGTACTCGATTCAAGTGAATCCCAGAGTTTCTTTGCGGACTCTATGGTTTGATAAATATCGAAAAGGGCATCGGACATACCGTTGAAGATATGTCATCATTCGGATATGTCGTCGTTCAGCCTAAGATTATTGAATCAAGTACTATATCGCCATGTACTATATCTTGAGGATATGTCGTCGTTCAGCCCAAAATAGATTTAGAAACTCAATTTTCTTATAAATAAAAGGTTTGGAGAAGGGTTTCATAATCCCATCATTCTACGAAGATCAGAAGACGACTCTGGAGGAGAAGGCAAAGCTTTCGACGAAGATAAGAGATTTCTCTACTACTTTCCATCATGAATATTTGTGTTTTTATTTCGATGATGTGTAGCTAAACTCTCAATTCAGTTTAAGGTTTCGTTTATTGTGATTTATGTTTTGAGACTCTTTTCTTAATGTGATTTCATGTTTTACTAGTTCTTATGCTTCATCCCATGAATTGAATTATTAGGTTAAGTGGAAACTTTGGCGTAAAGCTTAATTTGACAACCAATTCTTATGTTTAATATCTACTGGAAACTTTTTTGTCAAGGTAGATCGTAACACCTAGACTAAATAATACCTTTGCCGGATTATTGTGTTTAGGAAAGAACTAGAAGTCTAGAACCTTTGCCGGGTTAGATTGTGGTGTATCACCTTTGCCGGGATAATTTAGGATATTACCTTTGCCGGAATTCCACACTTAGAAACTTGAGATTTGATATTTGATATTTAGCAGTCTATGATAAACATGTCACAATAGAAACCCTAAACTGAATATTCTCCTAGATTGAAATCTTCCTTGCTATTTTTCTCTTTTGCACTGATAATCACTCACAACCCCCTTCTTTTTAATTGTTTTCAGAAATAGCTTCAACAACCAGTTCCCTTGGGTTCGACCCTGCTTACCACTAGCTAGTAGTTGCGGGAGAAATATAAATTTAAGTTTGACGCATCAGACGACGCGCATCAAATTTTGGCACCGTTGCCGGGGGAGCTGCGCTTCGATGAAGCTGTTTTTTTATTTTTTTTTAATTTTTAGCTTTTTGTGTGCTTTTCTAATGGTGTCGTAATGTCTCGTGCATGTAGCGATGTTGGTGACAACAACAACCAGATCAGCGAAGGTGACGATGATTAGATAAAGTTGTATCAGCCTACGATGAAGGAGTTGTCTGCCCCTAATTTTCAAAATATACCTTAGTGCACCAATGAGGGGCCAGCCACGCAGGAAATTGAGATCAAGACTGCGGTAGTGCACTAACTACCGAAGCTTTCAGGTCGGCAAGGGGAATCAGCCACCAGGCATCTGCAGGATTTCCATGGCATCTGCCAGACTCTCCGACCTTATGGAGTCACAGTGGAGAACTTTAAACTCAAAGCTTTTCAATTTTCTTTAATTGACATGGCTAGATCTTGGTTTCCGTCTCTTCCATCAGGTAGCATCACAACATGGGACCAGATGCAGAAGAAGTTTCTCGATAAATACTACCCAGCAGCTAAGGCCGGACAGGTTCGTAGACAGCATCAAGATGTGAGGCAGGGGCCGAACGAGCCAATGTACAACTACCTAGAAAAATTCAACCAACTAGAGCAGAGCTGCTGTAACTTGGGAGTTCCAGAGAAGTTGATAATTGAGTACCTGCTTGATGGTCTGAGGCCTCTCGACAGGATGCTGCTAGACGCCTCAGCGGGAGGGACCATCATGAATTTGTCCCCAGCTGGAGTGCAAAATTTGATAGCGGAGGTAGCCGAGAATGCTAGGTTCAGAGAAGAAGCCAGCAGGCAAGATGAATTCAGCAGGACTAGGAACGTCGCAAAGGCTGAGACCCCATCAAACCAGGTGATGAGCCGTATTTATACGACTCATCGAGTCAATAAATCCCATCAATTCCGATACTTTTGTATGCAAACAGTTACTTCTTAGTATGGTTTTGTATTTCAGGTGTTTCGGAAGCTCTAGGAGGAAACGTGCATAAAAGACGGCATTTTATGCCGAAAACATCACAATGGCAGATCAGACCTTTGGACGTTCGTCGGAGTGCTGGGAGTTGACCGTTGATCAGAAAAATACGAGCCACATACCGTTGCGTAGGTGACTCAATTCCCTACAACTCTCTAGTTCACACCGAGAGCATCCGAGGTCGTTTCAAAGGCCAAATCGAGAGCTGAAGTCAAAACAGATGCGCAGAACGGATGAACAGTGTCCGCGGATGAACAGTAATTCCGGCATGAACAGTAATTCTGCGTGAACAGTAACTTCGGGAAAAAATCCGAATTTCATGCATGACGGTTTAAAGGCTTCTAGAAGGTTCTGGAAGGCTCTACACAGATCTGGAAGACTTGCAGAAGACGAAAACTTAGAGACCAAGCAAAGTCGGTTTTAGGACATGTTTCCTAAAACCGTTTTCGGACCGACTTCAATTTGGAAGCTTTGAGGCCTGAGTTTTCTCTATAAATACAGCCTCATATCAAAGGTTTCAAGCATCCCAAAACGTGGAGAGCTCCTCTCTCCACAAAATCCCACAACGTAGAGAGCTCCTCTCTCTAGAGTTCCTCCTCCTCCGACGGTGTTCCAACATTCCGGCACTGATCTTCTTCCTTCGGCAATAGAGAAGACATCCTCTTCCTTTATTTTTATTGTCTTTATTTCAATGGCCATGTGTAGCTAAACTTATTATTCGGGCTAGGGTTTAATACATTGTGACGAATGTTTTTGAGACTTGTTGCTTAATGCTATTTTCATTGTTCTACTAGTCCTTGTGCTTATTATCTCGGTTTGAATTGCGAAGCTAAGTTGATACTCGGAACGGTTAGACTTAGCCGAGCAATTCATTCCCTTTATTCACTGTTTGTTTGATACTAGACCGTTGAGAACAAATAGAGCACTAATCTAATATATCTTGGAATGGAGTATTAGATTGCTAGGGCTAGAATTCTATAACCCGGAAAGGAAGTAGATTGTGTTGTAGGCGTCCGGAAAGACCCTACTTTAGGTTATAACTTGGAATGGAAGTAACCACACTTAGGAACTAGAAAATAGATAATTAGAAGTCGATGATAAAACAGGTCACAAATGAAAACCCTAGTCTGACTATCCTCTCTGATTGATACATCCTTAGTTTATTTCCTATTTTTGCACTGTTTCCGAATTACTCACAACCCAATTGTTTTCCCTTTTTTACAGAACAAATAGTAACCCGTCTAGCTCTCTTGGGTTCGACCCCTTGCTTTCCGCTATACTAGCCAAGAGTAAGTGGAATTATAAATTTAAATTTGCAGGTACTAACGACGACCTGTCAAATTTTGGCGCCGTTGCCGGGGAGCTACGCACGGTGAACTTTGTTCTTTCCTTTTTCGTTTATTTTCTTTATTTCCTGGTATTTCAATTTCCTAGTTTTTATTTCGATTTCCTCGTTTTTCGATTTCCGTTTATTTCGATTTCAATTTTCTAGCTTTTAAAGGGTTCTGTCACCAAGACTTACGAGTCTAAGGAGATTGGGTTTTAAGTGAGAACATTGTGACTCCTCCAATCTCCTGGGAATCCTTTATTTGCTAGTCTGTGCTTTGCTACTCTTGTGCCATGTCTCGCGCAGGTAGTAGAATTGATGACGAAGAGGAGTACTACCCACCATCCATCCAACAAGAAGTCCGAGAAAAGATCATGTACATTAAGCAATCCCGGGACGAAAACTTGGACGAGTACTTGACGTACTTCTATTCCATTTTGGCGAGCTGCCCGCACCATGGATTTACAAACTTATATCTTCTTCAAAGGTTTCTCGGTGGAATGTTGCCATATGAGTGGAATAGGCTTAATGATGCTGCAGCAGGAGGCTCGGTGAATAACTTAGACATGAACGAGCTGTGGGACTTGGTAGAAGATATGGCAGAAAGCTCAAGACAATCTCGGGCCAAGTTGATCAAAGAAATAGACAAGATGATGAAGCAATCTCAGGCCGAAAATGAGGAAGCCTCGGCCGAGTTATCAAGAGCAATGTCCGACTTGGACAGGGCCACGTCTGAGTGGAGGAGAAGACAAAGGGTTATTGAAGATGTCGGTACAAAAACCGAGGAGGACATGGCAGAGGCTCTAATAGAGCCTATCTCGGAGCCTATAGAACCGGCAGAGGATGAGGACCCATGGTTGATGGAAGAAGAGCTCAAGTCGGACTACCCCGCATATTTGGAAGAAGACGGCCCGCTGGCGCCTAAAGAAGAGCCGACCGAGCCACTCGAATCAGAACCCATTGTCGAGTTGCCCGAGACGTGCTCAGACTTCATTGCGGATCTACCCGAGGCAGAACCGGTCCTCACTGTCGAAGCGGCCGAGGAACTCAAGGTCACAGAAGATTCTACCTCAGTGCAGGACGCGGACGCCTCAACAATTACGGCGCGGACGTCTGAAGAATTACCACAAAATCAAGAGACGTCCGCGGAAGATATTCAGAAGACCTCCGTGGTATGCACTGATGCAGTTGAAGAAACTCTAACTTCTAACACCCCTCTGCCATCCCCAATGCAGGTGATTGCTCCTAAGGACATGTGATCGACAATGATGAGCTTGAAGGCAAATTAGAGGCAAAGCATGAGCCAGAAAAGCCAACGATGGAGTACTCACTCGTTACAGTTCAAGAAGAGCCACCTGGAAAGAGCAAGGATCCAGGTATTCTCACACTCACCCGTGATATTGACTCTTATATTTTGCAGACGGGAGATGCCAGCGCTCACAGTCCTCTTGCACTCATTCTGGGACAATCGGTCATCTTGGACACAAGGACCAAGAATGACATGGGAACAAAAAGGTTGTCACTTGCGCTTGCTGGAAAGAAATCAAACTACCATGTTCACGAGGATTCTGACCGTCCATACATGAGGAAGAGACCGAGGCATGGAACGTTTGGATGGAAGCCAGGATGGACAGACACGAGAGCACCACACGATGAGGGCTATGAGCATCACAGAGGAGTAGCAAAATTTGACCTCAGACGTCCATGGGATCCTAACTTGTGATCCCTAAAGAGGTACCGTCGAGCCAACGACGTAAAACAAAGGCACTCGCCGGGAGGCAGCACGGCATTCTTTTGTCTCTCTTTAGTTTTTTATTTATTTATGTCGTTCACTCTACCATGTCTTGAGTCTTTTCATCACATTGTACTTGGGAAAGAAGATGATTTTCATGCAGGGGACATATGCGAACGTATCCGAGATATTGGCATAAAACTATTATCCAACGTGAGTAGTTCACGCCTTGAATAAGTTGTGTCGAGAAACATCAGCTTTAGAGGATTCTGTCACCAAGACAACCGAGTCTAAGGAGATCGGGTTTTAAGTGAGACCGTTTGTGACTCCTCCAATCTCCTGGGAATCCTTTATTTGTCTTAATTTCTTTGACACATCCTTTCATTTTGTGACGAACTCACGTTGCGATACAAACTTCAATGGTGCTCTGCGAGGACTCAAAGGAGAATAGTCAGCTGTTTCTGAACGTCACGCGTCGCATGAGGGAAGTGCCTGTCCAACCGTACCCTCTTCTTATTTCCCTTTTGTTTGTTTGCATGCATAGTCGTGTCTTTGAACTTAAGATGAGCCGTGAGGACACGTCAGTTCAAAAGTGTGGGGTGGGAGAGTCCGTCGTTGAGTCAGCACGTCTACTTTCCTGCACCTTGCATAGAGTCAGCACGTTTCCTTGAAAATTTTAAATTTTTTGTACACGTTTCTTCACTATTTCCTAGACTTGCGGTATTGGATGTTGGTTAGGCGAAATAGATATAGCCGATTACATGCATGTCTTTAGTGAAATTTGACTTGTGCAATTACATGTGATCATAAAATATTGCGTGCCTTTGTTAGTCGAGATAAACAGGGATGTGGAGTTGATAGAAACGCCCTAGAGAGACTTGACAGAACATTCAAAGGCCGAGTTCGAGTTATATGGTTATACGGATTTCGTGGAGGCTAGCACTTCGAGGCGACATAGTACGAGTCTACTCCACCACTGCGGTACCCTTGCGGTTGGTCGGGACGGGAATACTTCACACCGTCCAATCTCTAGTTCGAGTAGCTGGGAAAATAGACAAGCGACGCTTGGCTTGAACCGAGTCAAAAGGACCAGGATGAGTGAGAGCAAGTAGGTTCGAGCAAGTCACAATCCGTACCACAAAGTAACAAATCCATCATCATTGTGAAGGTTTACACCGAAACAAGTGAAGAGCACCACTGATATATCAAAACCAAGACACTATCAAGCTGGCCGAAAAGCACTCAACACTTTGAAGCTCGAATCAATCACGTGCAAGAAAAAGCAATGAAGTATAACCATATAGCAAGAGTTCGGTACTGAGGATACAGTTCATGGGTCTAAAAAGGGCTATCTCCCGAGACATCCGAATTGGTTTGCATCTCGGCCCAAAGGTAACACGTATCATTAACCCATGTTTTCGCACAAGGCTTTTAGTAACGAGTATGCATGGAAAGGTGAAATCTAGATTAGCCGAGTCATGTTCATGTAGCAATATCTAGGATGCCGAAGCTTTGTGATGTTTGCAATTTATTTTCCTCTTATGACCTAGTCCTTGTTCGGGACGAACAAGTTTAAGTGTGAGGTGGTTTGATGAGCCGTATTTATACGACTCATCGAGTCAATAAATCCCATCAATTCCGATACTTTTGTATGCAAACAGTTACTTCTTAGTATGGTTTTGTATTTCAGGTGTTTCGGAAGCTCTAGGAGGAAACGTGCATAAAAGACGGCATTTTATGCCGAAAACATCACAATAGGAGATCAGACCTTTGGACGTTCGTCAGAGTGCTGGGAGCTGACCATTGATCAGAAAAATACGAGCCACATACCGTTGCGTAGGTGACTCAATTCCCTACAACTCTCTAGTTCACACCGAGAGCATCCGAGGTCCTTTCGACGGCTAAATCGAGAGCCGAAGTCAAAACAGATGCGCAGAACGGATGAACAGTGTCTGCGGATGAACAGTAATTCTGGCGTGAACAGTAATTTCGTGAAAAAATCCGAATTTCATGCATGACGGTTTAAAGGCTTCTAGAAGGTTCTGGAAGGCTCTACACAGATCTGGAAGACTTGCAGAAGAAGAAAACTTAGAGACCAAGCAAAGTCGGTTTTAGGACATGATTCCTAAAACCGTTTTGGACCGACTTCAATTTGGAAGCTTTGAGGCCTGAGTTTTCTCTATAAATACAGCCTCATATCAAAGGTTTCAAGCATCCCAAAACGTGGAGAGCTCCTCTCTCCACAAAATCCCACAACGTAGAGAGCTCCTCTCTCTAGAGTTCCTCCTCCTCCGACGGTGTTCCAACATTCCGGCTCCGATCTTCTTCCTTCGGCAATAGAGAAGACATCCTCTTCCTTTATTTTTATTGTCTTTATTTCAATGGCCATGTGTAGCTATACTTATTATTCGGGCTAGGGTTTAATACATTGTGACGAATGTTTTTGAGACTTGTTGCTTAATGCTATTTTCATTGTTCTACTAGTCCTTGTGCTTATTATCTCGGTTTGAATTGCGAAGCTAAGTTGATACTTGGAACGGTTAGACTTAGCCGAGCAATTCATTCCATTTATTCACTGTTTGTTTGATACTAGACCGTTGAGAACAAATAGAGCACTAATCTAATATATCTTGGAATGGAGTATTAGATTGCTAGGGCTAGAATTCTATAACCCGGAAAGGAAGTAGATTGTGGTGTAGGCGTCCGGAAAGACCCTACTTTAGGTTATAACTTGGAATGGAAGTAGCCACACTTAGGAACTAGAAAATAGATAATTAGAAGTCGATGATAAAACAAGTCACAATTGAAAACCCTAGTCTGAATATCCTCTCTGATTGATACATCCTTAGTTTATTTCCTATTTTTGCACTGTTTCCAAATTACTCACAACCCAATTGTTTTCCCTTTTTTACAGAACAAATAGTAACCCGTCTAGCTCTCTTTGGTTCGGCCCCTTGCTTGCCGCTATACTAGCCAAGAGTAAGTGGAATTATAAATTTAAATTTGCAGGTACCAACGACGACATGTTACCAGGTGACTGAGGAGCTGTAGCAGATGAGAGAGATAATGCAGAAACTCATGATGAAGCAGACAGTCCAGGTGAAGCCTTGTGAGTTTTGTGGTGCGACTAATCATAAGACGGATGCTTGCCCGACTCTACAGGAGGATACACAGGCCAATATCAATGCAGTGGGTGGATTCCAAAACTTCAATAACCATGCACCCCAGCAACCTCAGCAACAGCAGCAGTACTACCGTCCACCGTACCGGTAGCAGCAGGGTAGCTATAACAATCAGAGTCAGTACCAGCAGCGAGGGCAGAATTACAATCTAGCAGACCCTAGTACTCAGAGTTCCAGCAAGTCTCTAGAAGATGTGGTGAAGGAGCTGGAAGCTAGCACCAGCCAGTTAGCCACCACTGTGCAGCAAAATCAGGCTAAGACTGATAGAGATATAGAAGACCTGTCGAAACAAATGTCCCACTTATCCCAGACAGTCTTTGAGCTGAAGAGAGATCCGGGAAAGCTACCGTCACAGATAGTGCCTAATCTAAAGGGAAACATCAGTACATTGGCCATAGTAGACAAAACAAAGGCAGAAAACGAAGATAAGGAGTCGGAGTCCGTGAGTCTCGCGCCCAAGGGCAACATTAATATTGGGCGCGCCGACTTAACATCTGACCTAGACGCGGCGTTAAAGATGTATGCAGACGCGGTGAACAGGTTGGTCGCGCTACATGAGGAGATTAGAGCCGCGCCGAAGGAGGACATTACAGCTGGGCGCAGGGAGTTAAAATGCCCTGTGGACGCGACACTCACAGCGAGGGAAAATTTATTTTCAAATTGTGAGACCCCGCCTTCGTTCCTGAAGAGCATATGATCGAGAAGGATGAGTTAGGAAGAGAGTTGAAGGCGAAGCATGAGCCAGAAAAGCCAACGATAGAGCACCCACTTCCTGCGAGTCAAGAGGCAACACCTAGAAAGTGTAAGGACCCAGGTGCCTTCACAGTCACCTGTGGTGTTGGTGAGACTCTTATACATCACTGTTTAATCGATTTAGGTGCTGCTATTAATGCCATGCCGCACTCTTTATATTGTTCTTTCAAACTAGGCCCATTGGAACCTCCTAAACTATTGGTAGAGTTAGGAGATAAATCATGTATTCATCATGTTGGCTTTCTAAAGGATCTAACACTCCATGTTGGAGATCTTGCTGTTCCTGCAGACTTTTATGTTTTGCAGATGGGAGATGCTAGAGATGATTATCCTCCAGCACTTATATTGGGACGTCCATTCCTCTTTGCCACAAAGACCAAGATTGACATGGAAACAGGCTTGTTGTCGCTTGCGTTTAGTGGCAAGACATCGAACTTCCATATTTATGAGGAAGCCGACTATCCATGCATGAAGAAGCCACCGGACATCGTGCACACACCATATCTTGGTGCCATATCTCCTTACCTACCGGACGAGACTGGTTGTGTAGCTAGACCAGTAGCTCTGAGCGAAGTGTCTTCGCAAACTCAGGAGTATGTGAAGGCTAATCCGCCTGATCGGTGGAGGAGAGATGTGAGAGAACCGTCCTATGAGGGCTATGAGCAGAATGAAGGAGTAGCTGAGGCAAAGTTTGACCTCACACGCCCATGGGATCCTAACTTGTGATCCCTAATGAGGTATCATCAAGCCAACGATGTAAAACAAAGGCGCTCGCAGGGTGGTTGCCCAGCAAAATTTTTGTTTTTCTCATTTGTTTTTGTCTTTTGTGTTTGTTTGAGTCTTGTTCAGTCTTGTGTCGTCTAACTGAGTTTATTTTTGACTTTGTTTTTGTTGGAAAGACATGTTTTTATGTAGAAAATGGGTCCAACTCAGTGCGGATCGCGCCGAGCATTAACATTAGAGGCGCGCCCAAGCGTAGCATTAATGGCGCGTCTTAGGAGAATATTAAGGCGTTGACCGTGCCCCTAACGTCTACACTGGGCGCGGCAGTCGGTTGACCAGCGTTGACCGACTTGTTTGACCAGAATTCTCATCATCACACGACGAAACGAGGGGAGTACCGGTTCAATTTGATCTCTTCCTTTTCCCATATGTTTGTGTGTCTTGCATTGTTGTGTCTTTGAGCTTAAGTCGTACCGTGAGGACACGACTTAGTTCAAAAGTGTGGCATGGGAGAGTCAGTCAGTTAGTTGTGTCAGCATAATTATTTTTCTTGCATATTGTACTATGTCAGTACGTTTCCTTTTTAAAAAAAATATGAATGAAAAGTATGAATTTCTCTCTATTTCCTGAATATGCAGTATTGAATGTTGATGATGTTAAATAGATGATCCTGATTATATTGAATTTCTCTCATGAAATTTGAATTGTGCTCTTACATGTGAATTTAACCCACTACGTATCCTTTTTTGTTGAGATAAACAGGGATGTGGAGTTGATAGAAATGTCCTAGAGAGACTTGACGAAGCATTCAAAGGACCGGATTTCCAGTCATATGGTTATATGGGTTTAGTGGAGGCTAGCACTTCGAGACTTTATTAATCAGAGTTTGCTTCACCGCTGCAGCGTTTATGTAGGTAGGCAGGACGGGAAAACCGATCGTCCTTTCTCTAGTCCGAAATAACTGGGAAAAGGTGAGTGACCCTTAAGTTTGACGCATCAGATGACGCGCGTCAATCTTCATCTGCCAACGCCAAAAATTAGTGCCTTCGAACTTGTCTATCTTTTGAAAGTGGTGAGTCATCTGTCCTAAGCTTGCCATCCATCAGAATATTGATTTTGTTTGTAGAAGCGGGTCGTCTTCTTGTAGTAAGTCAGCAGCAAATACAGCAGGGCTAAGATGCTAGCTTATTTCTTCACAGGTGAATCTTCCAAAAGAAGTAAACGTCATTAGCAGTAAAGGGGATCACTTGGATATCAAATTGAATCGCGTAAATTCGCTCTCTAAAATCGAATATTCCATCTGATGGACCATAATTATACGAATCAAAAACACAGTAAAACCCACCAAATTAGACTGTTTGTCCATTTAACTTTTGCTTGTTAGTTCCGATTTATTTCTACAGGGTATTTTGGCGCTTAGAGAGAAAACACGCTAAGGAGAGGATTTTACGCTGAAAAGATGTTACGAGTAATTCCAAGGTCAAGATCAGACGCCGAACGAAGAAATCTCAAGATCCTGACGTTGAATTACTCAAATTCAAATCCAACCAAGAACAACCAAAGTCAGACCGGAGCAGAATTGGACTGATAGTTTTGTGAAGACTGCACAAAACTGACAAAACTTCCTCATTTCCTCAAGTGACCGGCGGCTTGTGCAATATGGTGACTCATTGGGTGGCCTCCTCCTCTCCTCCTCCTTGGGTGACCGGTGGCTTTGGCTTGGAGGTGGCCAAAGCCACAACCCTCCCCTCCATGTGACTTGCAACTGGCGGCTAGAGGAGAAGCCACAAGAAGTTGCCATGTGGTGGCTTCTCCTCCACATGCTCCTCCCCTCCTCCTCCACCCTTGGATGCAACACCACATGCCACTATCTTGGCCCTCCATCCTCCTCCCCTTTGGCTATAAATGGGAGCTCACCCCTCCTCATTTCAACACACACCATCCACAATCCCACAATCCCACAATCCACAATTCACTTCTCTCTCTAAGTTTGTGTTACTTGTAAGTTTGGTTTTGAAATAATACTTCTGTTTGTTCTTGAGTATTATACGCTTTGAAATAATACTCCTGTTTGTTCTTGAGTATTATACGCTTTGAAATTATAATACTCCTGTTGGTTCTTGAGTATTATAATACTGTAGAGAATACTCCTGTTGGTTCTTGAGTATTCAGTAGGAATTAGGAATACTCCTGTTGGTTCTTGAGTATTCCACCCCTTTCCTTTCAAACTGTTTTCAAAAACCCCCGAGTATTTAGTTATGATTTCCTTCTCTATGGATAATCGTAGCTAAACTCTCTTCATTTGGTTGAAGGGGTGTTCTTGTATTATAAAATGTTTTAAATTCTTTTAGTTTCTTTTCTCTGTATTCGAAACTTGTTCTATGTGCCATTTATTAGATCAGAGCTTCCAAGTTTGAGTGGATGCTTGAAATGGCAAAGCTCTTCCGTGGAAGTTCGTAAACATACTTGGGTAAGTGGATGCTTGAAATGGCAAAGCTTATCTGAGGAGTTTGATCTCTCTCAAACACCATTTGGGTAAATCGGAAAAGACAACCCAAATGGATGCACATGGGCTAGTATACCCGGAAAAGGGGTGCTAGTTCAAGTAGAACAAGGGCTCTACGACCTTGAAATGGGCTAGACAGTGTGGCAAATCGAGCGCCGGAAAAGGCCTTGATACACGTTTGAATACTTAGAAGGGTTACTAAAAGGATAAACAGGATATAACACAAGGCCCCTGAAACTGAATGCATCCCTTGAATTACAAAACCACCTTGTATTTACTTTCCTAGTATAACTGCCTCAATCAACTGCACTCACCTTCCGGAGGACTCGCAATTCACGCATCACCCACTGTAAGTCTTTCTTTTTACTTTTCAGTATTTTAATTCCTGCAATTACTTTTCCGCACAAAAAACCAAAAAAACCAAAAACAATAGCTTAGTTAATCGCGCTAAAATCTCAATCAACCTTAAAACATGCTCCCTCGCTGTACAAATCCCTTAACGAACAACGTATCCATCTAATTCCCTTGGGTTCGACCCCTACTTACCACTTACTACCCAGTAGTGAAGTCGCGAGTAGCGGAAAATATAAATTTATTTGTACAAAGAACATTGCACCTTAACGACAGTGCAGTGGGCTTCGTCAAATTGGCGCCGTTGCCGGGGAATTAGCCGTCGGTTAAGTTGTTCGAATCGATACGCGCTTCAAACAACCATGTCTCGCGAAGGAAGCCACCATGACTATCAGGATGATGACGAGGTAAACCTATACGAGCGAAATGATGAGGTGCCACTTCCATTTATGGATGATCCGGAGCAACTCGTCTGAAGCAGAAGAGCTCGTGATAGGGAGGCAATCAGAAGAAATAAAGAACCACCCGAGGACCGAAATGCAGCTAGTCCAATGCAACCCCTTAGATATCCACCACCCCCGCAACCTCGACGAGTGCCGAGACGAGAACCCGCTTTTGATGACTACTACGGAGATAACAACAACTACCATGCACCTACTATGGGAGAACTCAATGCCCCAGAATTCGAAACGCAGCCATGGTGCATTTGCCAGAGCCCTGAACTAGAAAATATTATCGTCGACATCAACAATTTGTCAAGGTTCTCAGGAACTAATGAAGAATCTGCGACAACTCATCTCCAACGCCTACATGGCATTTGCCAAAATCTAAAACCCAATCGAGTAAATATAAACGATTTCAAGTTGAAGGCGTTCTATTTTTCCCTCGTTGACTCAGCAAGCGACTGGTTCCTTTCATTGCCTTCCGGAAGCATCAGAACATGGGTTCAGATGCAAAGGAAATTCCTGGACAAATACTGCCCAGCAACAAAAACAATGCAAGTAAGAAAGCAATTACAGGACATAAGGCAGGAACCTAATGAAACCATTTACGATTATCTGGAGAAATTCAACCACCTGGAGAGAAGCTGCTGCACTCTACGATTACCCGAGAAACTCATCATCGAGTACCTAATTAATGGACTAACTAAGATAGACAAGATGTTCCTGGATGCCTCAGCTGGAGGATCCATGATGAATCTATCATTAAATGGCATAAGGAATCTCATCACCAACATTGCTGAAAATGCTCGATTTAGAGAGGAGACTACTCGTCAAGATGAATTCTTCCAAACAAAAAACGTCTCACAAGCCGATGCATCAGTAAAATCCATGCCAGAAGAGATGAGACAAATGAAGGAAATGGTG
This sequence comes from Rhodiola kirilowii, assembly GCA_033675215.1. Lineage (NCBI taxonomy): Eukaryota > Viridiplantae > Streptophyta > Magnoliopsida > Saxifragales > Crassulaceae > Rhodiola > Rhodiola kirilowii. The sequence goes on from CM066201.1 coordinate 44,972,081, forward strand.
ATGCTGCTCTTACAAAAACAAACAGTTCAAGTAAGACCTTGCGAGTTCTGTGGTTCTACGGACCACAAAACTGACACATGCCCGAGCCATCATCCATGACCAAACAAGTCTCTTAAGGACATGATGACACAATTGTCAAGTACTGTGCAGCTGTTAAACACTACTATGCATAAAAACCAAGCCGAGACAAAGGGAGAATTATCGGACTTGAAGAATCACGTCTCCCAACTCGTTGCCAAAGTATCCGCAATCGCTAAGCCCTACAGACTCCTTTCACAAACCATTCAAATCATGCAAGAAGATGTGAATGCCTTGACTCTTAGGAGTGGAAAAACCCTTGTCGGCAAACCTATGGAGCAAGAGGAGGACAAAGACCCAAGGTTGCCCGGAGAAGAGCAATTGGGGCCCGAGTCTCTCGAAACTCTAGAGGAGGACGCGGCCAATAAAGACAACGACATGTTTGAGGAAATCACGGCAGGCCCGGTCCTTGCGCTCGAAGTACCCGAAACATGCCCGATCCTCACTATCGAAGCACCTAAGGCAGGCCTGGCCCTCATTATCAAACTGTCCAAGAAAGACCTGGGCCTTATGGTGGAAGTTCCCCAACTCTTCCCCTCGGTTTGTATGCAAATCGCAGCCACCAAAGATAATGTGACCTATGCTGAGATACAAGGGGAGTTGCAGACAAATCAAGGGCGAGAAAAGCCATCAATGGAGCTCTCACTCACCACGACTCAACAAAGCAACCCTGAAAACTCGCTCGTTCTAGGACGACTATTCGTCGCTGCCACAAAAAAAAGGCTTCACATGGAGACATGCCTGAGGTCACCAATGCTTGATGGCACAATACTGAATTTCCAGAATTGCAAAAGTGCCACCCATTCAAACATGAAGAAACGACCAAGACATGGGCCGGTGGAATGGAAGTCCGTATGGAGAAACAAGAAAGTCCGACTCAAAAGACCAGCAACTATGGTCAAAGGATCATCACCTTCCCGGAAGAATGTAAAGAAGAAATTATCGGTTCAATGGATATCAGAACCAAGCCCGCTGCCATATGAGAACTTGGGACAGATTAAGAGAGCAGTTGGGAAAAAGTTCGACCTCAAGCCCCCATGGGATCCCTATTTATGATCTGGGAATAAGGTACTGTCGAGCCAACGACGTTAAACAAGTGCACTGGTCGGGAGGTAACCCGACACTATCTTACTTTCTGTCATTTTATTTTCTGTCTTTTAGTTTTCATCAATAAGTCGCTCTCACCCACTTGGTGCATAGAATGATTTGACTATTTAGGAATTGGTTTTTGGAGCACGATCGGATCAGCCAGGCAGCTTCCGTGAACTACCGGGCCTGCGCTGAGAGTTCAAGGCCCCAGCCGAACTCCCTCGATTATCCAGCCTCATGCCATTCGACACAATAAGGGAGTTCTGATCTTACCTTTCCCTAAATATCATTTCCTTCTCGTAATTGTCTGCTTGCATGGCTTTTGAACTAAGTAGTGCTGAAAGGCACGCCTTCGTTCAAAAGTGTGGGGTGAGAACCGCATGTGTACATAAATAAACAACATGTTTTTCTTTTTTAATAGTATCTTTTTGAAAATATGAACTTAAGAATGTGAAAAAGATAGATCTAAAATTTATGCATTTACCTTGGGAAAATTCAACTGTCTAAAAACTTAGAACGTAACTTCTCATTTGTCCCTTTGTGCTGAGATAAACTAGGGATGTGGAGTTGATAGAAATGCCCTAGAAAGGCTTGGCAAGCAATCGAAAGACTGAATTTCACTATATGGTTTACGAAGTCAGTGGAGGCTGCACTTCGGGTTTTTCAGTTGAGTCAAGAGTCAGCTTCGCCATGAAGTGTTTATGCATAAAAAATGAAGAAGCCGGGACGGGAATCAAACCGTCCTATCTCTAGTCAAAGTAGCCAGGAAAATAAATGAGCGACCCTCATTTTGACTCGCGCGAAACGGAAATGATGAGAGAGAGCGGGGAGGTATTTCCATAGGCTTGCGGGCGATGATTGGACCTCCCAAAAAGGCTTGAGAAAATGGACTAGCAAAGCCACAAAAAGGCGAAAAGCTCGAATAAGCAAATCAAGAGGCCAAAGGCCCAAAATTGTGAAGGTTTTAACCAGACAAAAAAGTGAAGTACTCAAAGAGTCAAATCAAAGGCCAAAGGCCGATTCACTACAAAAGCAGTCCCTCGGCAAAAAAGAAAGAAATCAAAAAGGCTCAACTCATCTGCGAAACCCGAACCGAATCACGTGCTAGAGAAAGCTACAAGGAAACCATATAGTACGAGACAGTCCCGAGGTTGCAGTCCAGGAGCCTAAAAAGGGCTATCTCCCGAAACATCCAGAATAATTTGCATCTCAGCACGAAGGTACACGTATCAAGTTACTTCTATTTATTTACGCAGTTCAATTTGGTAATAAGTAAGCAATGCATGAATTAGGATAAATCGAGTCCCACAGTCTAATTTTCATGTTTTAAAACCAAACTTAGAGTGCCGCCCTTTAATAGCATTGTTCGGGACGAACAACTAAAAGTGTGGGGTGATCTGATGGACCATAATTATACGAATCAAAAACACAGTAAAACCCACCAAATTAGACTGTTTGTCTATTTAACTTTTGCTTGTTAGTTCCGATTTATTTCTACAGGGTATTTTGGTGCTTAGAGAGAAAACACGCTAAGGAGAGGATTTTACGCTGAAAAGATGTTACGAGTAATTCCAAGGTCAAGATCAGACGCCGAACGAAGAAATCTTAAGATCCTGACGTTGAATTACTCAAATTCAAATCCAACCAAGAACAACCAAAGTCAGACCGGAGCAGAATTGGACTGATAGTTTTGTGAAGACTGCACAAAACTGACAAAACTTCCTCATTTCCTCAAGTGACCGGCGGCTTGTGCAATATGGTGACTCATTGGGTGGGCTCCTGCCCTCCTCCTCCTTGGGTGACCGGTGGCTTTGGCTTGGAGGTGGCCAAAGCCACAACCCTCCCCTCCATGTGACTTGCAACCGGCGGCTAGAGGAGAAGCCACAAGAAGTTGCCATGTGGTGGCTTCTCCTCCACATGCTCCTCCCCTCCTCCTCCACCCTTGGATGCAACACCACATGCCACCATCTTGGCCCTCCATCCTCCTCCCCTTTGGCTATAAATGGGAGCTCACCCCTCCTCATTTCAACACACACCATCCACAATCCCACAATCCCACAATCCCACAATCCACAATTCACTTCTCTCTCTAAGTTTGTGTTACTTGTAAGTTTGGTTTTGAAATAATACTCCTATTTGTTCTTGAGTATTATACGCTTTGAAATAATACTCCTATTTGTTCTTGAGTATTATACGCTTTGAAATTATAATACTCCTGTTGGTTCTTGAGTATTATAATACTGTAGAGAATACTCATGTTGGTTCTTGAGTATTCAGTAGGAATTAGGAATACTCCTGTTGGTTCTTGAGTATTCCACCCCTTTCCTTTCTTACTGTTTTCAAAAACCCCCGAGTATTTAGTTATGATATCCTTCTCTATGGATAATCGTAGCTAAACTCTCTTCATTCGGTTGAAGGGGTGTTCTTGTATTATAAAATGTTTTAAATTCTTTTAGTTTCTTTTCTCTGTATTCAAAACTTGTTCTATGTGCCATTTATTAGATCAGAGCTTCCAAGGTTGAGTGGATGCTTGAAATGGCAAAGCTCTTCCATGGAAGTTCGTAAACATACTCGGGTAAGTGGATGCTTGAAATGGCAAAGCTTATCTGAGGAGTTTGATCTCTCTCAAACACCATTTGGGTAAATCGGAAAAGAAAACCCAAATGGATGCACATGGGCTAGTATACCCGGAAAAAGGGTGCTAGTTCAAGTAGAACAAGGGCTCAACGACCTTGAAATGGGCTAGACAGTGTGGCAAATCGAGCGCCGGAAAAGGCCTTGATACACGTTTGAATACTTATAAGGGTTACTAAAAGGATAAACAGGATATAACACAAGGCCCCTGAAACTAAATGCATCCCTTGAATTACAAAACCACCTTGTATTTACTTTCCTAGTATAACTGCCTCAATCAACTGCACTCAACTTCCGGAGGACTCGCAATTCACGCATCACCCACTGTAAGTCTTTCTTTTTACTTTTCAGTATTTTAATTCCTGCAATTACTTTTCCGCACAAAAAACCAAAAAAACCAAAAACAGTAGCTTAGTTAATCGCGCTAAAATCTCAATCAACCTTAAAACACGCTCCCTCGCTGTACAAATCCCTTAAAGAACAACGTATCCCCCCTAATTCCCTTGGGTTCGACCCCTACTTACCACTTACTACCCAGTAGTGAAGTCGCGAGTAGCGGAAAATATAAATTTATTTGTACAAAGAATATTGCACCTTAATGACAGTGCAATGGGCTTCGTCACCATCCTTGTGTGATTTGCTTCGGGTTACAAAAAATTCAAAGTGGGATAATCGAACTGAGAAAACATTGTAATTCTAGGCAGTAGATTAACGGAAGGTTAGGGTTTGAGGTGGATTTGGGAATCAAAGATGGATTGCTAGATTTTCTGATGATTTCAAAGTGTCTTACATTGGAAATAACATCAGATTTTTATAGTGGAGCAATCGGGTACGAGCAATGGGTGTGTCCCAGTGTTAGGACCTCGCAAATTCCTGCTCCAATCCAACAATCAGAGGTTGTTGGGCCAAAAACAACTACCTTGGAGTAGGAATTTGGGGCCAAGCACGCAGCAAACAATGGGAGCCAAAAGCCCATCTGGGAGAATACAAGACTTTGGCCCAACTTGAATTCCATCAGATCTGCGTCCCTACATTTAAATTCAAATATCATGGCTTTAAGACGCACAATAATGGCCAGCGGTTACTAATTGGAAGGGGCTTGAAGGATCTCATTGATGATGGTCCTTAAATGTGCGTCGGTTACTCTTACTTCAAATTTGAATTAAGACGGCTATAAAAGGAGGACGAGGCAGCTCATTTCTACATCAAAAAAATCTGATTGAAGAGTCTTGTCTTGGACATCTAAGTTGTAGTTCAAAAGGAGTAGCCTTGGGCTCGATAATTCCTCGCTACATGGGGGTTATTTGAGCATTATCTCTTATTGTAGCGTCATAACCACTTGTTTTTCCCACTTTTTACACCATCTTTTAATTCCGCTGCACTCTATGCATCATTTAGGGGGACTTTCATTTTTATGTCCCAAATATTTTGCCTTAGAGAAGTTCCGATCCGACGGAAAATGGAGACACGACAAGACGCTGCCATCACAAAATTGGAGGAGCGAATGACAGCCATCGAGGCTGAGATTTGTGAGTTCAAGGATTCCACCACGGCGAGGTTCACTGCCATAGAGCAGCACCTAGACGACTTGCTGGAACAGATCTGCAAGTTGGTGTAAGAGAAGGCTGGCAAGGTGAGTTCGAGCGATAATGAGGAAAAACCCACTGAGTCTACCATCAACAAGGCTCTCGACCGAGGCAAGGCAGTCATGGAGAGCGGATCTGGATCCCTTGGGGTCGAGGCAAGCCTCGCTCAATGATGGACCAAAATTATACGAATCAAAAACACAGTAAAACCCACCAAATTAGACTGTTGGTCTATTTAACTTCTACTTGTTAGTCCCGATTTATTTCTACAGGGTATTTTGGCGCTTAGAGAGAAAACACGCTAAGGAGAGGATTTTACGCTAAAAAGATGTTACGAGTCATTCCAGGTCACGACCATGCTACACTCAAAATCAGCCTTAACATCCTTCATGGAACCGACTTGGAATCACTCAAATATGCTGGAACAGTCGGCATTTGGACAAGAACGCAATGCAAAGGCACAGAGCCCGGTAAAGGCCAAACAACGGCAATTTCATCCGATTTGAGATTTCGACCATGTTCCGAGCAGAATTTGGCTTAGGTTCCTTCTTGAGATCATCTTAGAATGACATTTTTATTCAGAATACACTCTCCCAAATCCAAGAAGCTCGGACCAAGGCTCCGGTCAGATTCCGGTCAAATCGATGGCTTTTATGAAAAGGTCACAAGCTTCTAGAAGGCTAAGGGGATGCTACTCCTCACATGGGTGGCTAAGCTCTCCTCCACTCTCCTTCCTCCACCTCATAGCAGCCGGCGGCTAATGGAGCTCCATGGAGAGCTTGCCATGTGGTGGCTCCTCCACCACATCTTCATCCCCTCCTCCTCCCCCCTTGGATCAAAAACACATGGAATCATCTCCTCCATCCATCCTCCTCTCCTTTGGCTATAAAAGGAGGCATCTCCTCCTCATTTGTATTATCTCATTCTAAAACATCCTCCACCATAGTTAGTGAGAGAAGCTCTCACTTCTCTCTAGAGTTTGGGCACTACTATTGTAATAATCTTACTCTGGAATCAAAGCTTGATCCTTGGCGCTTCAACGGTTTTGTAAGTCTTCTCGTATTTATTTTACTGTCATTCAAAACCCTTGTTTTTCCAAATTCGTAGTTATGATATCCAGTGCCATGATTAGTAGTAGCTAAACTCTTTTCGGTTGAAGGTGTGTACTTGTATTGTAAAATGTTTTAGACCTTGCACTTAATGTCGCTTTGTGTTCAAAACTTGTTATATGTGCCATATATAGTCAGAGTTTCCAAGGTTGAGTGGAAGCTGTAACAAGCAAAGCTCTTCCGTGGGAATTCGTGATCATACTCGGTAAGTGGAAGCTGTAACAAGCAAAACTTATCGAGGAGTTCGACTTATCTAAAACACCACTTGGTTGATCGTAACTGAGAGATCAGGTGGATGCACAAAAGGCTAAGATACTTCGAAAGGAGGAATTAGTCTGAAGTAGAACAAGTGTTGCTTTAAACGATGTTGCATGTCTTGCGCTGCGAAAGGGCCTCGATTCATCTTTGAACACGTAGTATGATCATTAATGGTCGATGATAAACAGACTATGATACAAGGCCACACCCGAAATTAAATGCTTTCTTTTAAATTGTAATATCCACGGTAACTTTACCTCTCAGTACTAAAATCACAACCAACCCACGCTACTCTAAGTCCTAAAATCACAACCAACTCCCGACTGTCCAACTTAAAGAACAACTATTCACCTGACTCCCTTGGGTTCGACCCCTACTTACCACTTACTACCCAGTAGTGTAGTCGCGAGTAGCGGAAAATATAAATTTATTTGTACAGAGAACATTGCACCTTAACGACAGTGCAGTGGGCTCCGTCACTCAACACTTGCCCCCGATGAGCCAACCGATCTACAAAGGAGCCTACCCCATTGCATCGGCGTTCTCACAAGGGCCTGGCCAATGGAGCGAGTTCAAACAGGGGCATTATCAGAAGGCCCTCATGATGGGGAGGCCCCCATAGGATCCCTACCTCGGCAAGCCAGTGGAGTATGGAGGACTTTCGGTGCGCAGCAACGACCTATCAACCAAGGCCCAATGGTTCGAGGGGGAATTTTCAGACTCCAACCAAATAAGGCTAGCAAGGACCTTCGACCCAAGGCATCACAAGCTGGACATGATGGTGTTTGAAGGTGACAACATCCGAGGATGGGTGCACCGAGCAGAATGTGTTTGTTAATGGTCTCACGAAGCCTGAAAAACTATGTGTCGCTGTTATGTGTCGAGATGGGAAGGCACTTCAATGTTATTGCTGGGACAAACTCCGTGCGAGGTTGTTGAGCCGATTCCAAGGGCAACAAGGGAGAGTGCACGAGGAGTTCTTTGCTCTTACATAAGAGTCGAACGCGGCAACTTACCAGGACATGTGAGAGGCGCTGTCTGCGAGACTCGAAGGAATGACTAATAAGGCATTGATGGGAAACTTCATAAAGCGGCTAAAGCCGGTCATTCGAGAGGGAGTTCGAGTCCTTAGACCCTGAGGGGCTAAAGCCAGTCACTCAAGGAGCTAAAGCCGATCACTCGATGAGGCAATGAACTTGGCACAGCTAGTCGAGGACAAGAAGGTAGGGGACAAGGCGAGCAAGAGTGCGGGGCTGCCACATTGCATACCAAGTGGAGGATCCAATTCTGGTGGAGGGCGCAAAAGGCCAAAGGAACCAGAAAATGGGGCATCAAGGGTCCGGTGCATAACCAAGGCAGATAATGAAGCAAAGAGGGCCAAGGGCCTTTGCTATAGATGCGACAAAAGGTGGAAACCAAGGTATCGATGCAAGGTAGGAAGGCTTTAAGTCCTTTAGGCGGATGAGAATGAGGCAAACCCAATTGATGATGTAAGTTCAGATGACGAGGAAGGCAATGTGACGGACCAAGGGCCGGTTGAGGTGTCCTTAACTGCATTTCGGGGCTAACCACCGCGAGATCGATGAAGTTGAAAGGTAAGATTGCGGGCAGGGATGTCTTAGTATTGGTGGACAACGGCGCAACACATAACTTCATCTCTCGACGGGCTAGTGGAGGAAGTAGGAATTCCCATCGAGGATCGAGGGAGATTAAGAATTATCCAAGGCACTGACACTATTGAAAAAAGTCAAGGGCTCTGCTCTGGAGTTCGCTTAGAACTACTGACGGAGCCCACCGCACTGTCGTTAAGGTGCGGTGTTCTCTGTGCAAAAGCAAATTTATATTTCGCTACTCGTGACCTTACTACTGGGTAGCAAGTGGTAAGTAGGGGTCGAACCCAAGGGAATTAGGGGGATAAGTTGTTCTTTGAGGGATCGTTTAGGCAGGGAACGTGATTTTAGGTTGATTGAGGTTTTACTGCGGAAAAGTAAGTGTTTTTTGGTTGGTTTTGGTTTTTAGTGCGGAAAGGTAAATGACAGAAAAGTAAATACTGAAAATAAAAGGCAGAAGACTTACAGCGGTTGTTGCGTGATTGGCAAGTCTTCCGGGAGGTGAGCAGTTGATGAGGAGGTTTATACTAAGAAAGTAAGTGCAGGTGGTGTTTGAATTTAAGGAAAGCATTCGGTTTCGGAGGCCTTGTATCATAGCCTGTTTATCATTGACCTTTAGTGATCCTTCTAAGTATTCAAACGTGTATCAAGGCCATTCCAAGCACTCGATTTGCCACACTGTCTAGCCCATTCCAAGGTCGTAGAGCACTTGTTCTACTTATACTAATACCCCATTCCAAGGTATATTAGCCTGTGTGCATCCATTTGGTCAGTCATTCCCGAGCAACCAAATGGTTTTTTAGAGAGGTTAAACTCCTCAGATAAGCTTTGCCATTCCAAGCATCCACTTATCCGAGTATGTTTGCGAACTCCCACGGAAAAGCTTTGCCATTCCAAGCATCCACTCAATCTTGGAAGTTCTAACCTAATATATGGCACATAGAACAAGTTTTGAATACAAAGAAGAGGCACTAAAATATGGCCTAAAACATTTTATGATACAAGTACACCCCTTCAACCGAATGAAGAGTTTAGCTACGAATATCCATAGAGGTGGATACCATAGCTAAGTACTCGAGGGTTTTTGAAAGACAGTAAGTAAAGGAGAATACTCAAGAACCAATAGGAGTATTCTCAAAAACTACTAGAATACTCAAGAACCAACAGGAGTATTCTTTAAAACTACTATAATACTCAAGAACCAACAGGAGTATTATAGATTTCAAACCAAAGCTTACAAAAGTGCCAACTTTCTAGAGAGATAAGTGAAGTGTTGTGTTGTGGGATAGATGAAGATTACAAGTGAAGAGGAGGTGTATTTATAGGCTTAAGGGAAAGGAAGATGTGGTTTTGATGAGGACACTTGGCATCATCCCATGGAGGGAGCTCAAAGCCGCCGGCGGCTTTTTGAGGGAGGAGAGGAGCCGCCCCCTAGGTGGCACAAGGTGGATGGATGATGCTCAAAGCCGCCGGTCACTATGCAAGGGAGAAGAGGTTTTGTGATTTTTGTGAAGTTTTCACAAAGCCATTGGTCCAATTTCAGCTCCGGACTGACTTTGGTTGCTCTTCGGTTGGATTTATTTTGAGTGATTCCTTGTCAGGATCTTGAGATTTCTTCATTCGGCATCTGGTCGTGACCTTGGAATGACTCGTAATATATTTTCAGCGTAAAAACTCCTCATTAGCGTGTATTCTCTCTAGGCTCCAAAATACCCTGTAGATAAATATCGGAACTAACAAGCAAAAGTTAAATAGACAAACAGTCTAATTTGGTGGGTTTAACTGTGTTTATGATTCGTATAATTATGGTCCATCAGATCACCCCACACTTTTAGTTGTTCGTCCCGAACAATGCTATTAAAGGGCGGCACACAATGTAAGCTTTTAAAATATGAAAGTAAGACTGTGGGACTAGATTTATCCTAATTCATGCATTACTACTTATTACTAAATTAAACCGTGTAAATACTTAGAAGAAACTTGATACGTGTACCTTCGTGCTGAGATACAAATTATTTTGGATGTTTCGGGAGATAGCCCTTTTCAGGCTCCTGGACTGCATTCTCGGGACCGTCTCGCACTATATGGTTTCCTTGTAGCTTTCTCTAGCACGTGATTCGGTTCGGGTTTCACTGAGTTGAGCCTTTTGATTTCTTTTTGGCGAGGGACAGCTTTTGTTGTAGTGAATCGGCCTTTGGCCTTTGATTTGACTCTTTGAGTACTTCACTTTTTGTTCGGTTAAAACCTTCACAATTTTGGGCCTTTGGCCTCTTGATTTGCTTCTTTGAGCTTTTGCCTTTTTGTGGCTTGCTAGTCCATTTTCTCAAGCCTTTTTTGGGAGGTCCAATCATCGCCCGCGAGCATATGGAAATACCACCCCGCTCTTTCTCATCCTCGCCGTTTCGCGCGGGTCAAGATGAGGGTCGCTCATCTATTTTCTCGGCTACTAGGACTAGAGATAGGACGGTTTGATTTCCTGTCCCGCCTTTTTCTTTTTGCATAAACACTGCATGGCAGAGATGACTTCAATCTTCACTGAAACCCGAAGTGCAGCCTCCACTGACTTCGAAAACCATATAGTTAGATTCGATCCTTCGAGTGCTTGCCAAGCCTCTCTAGGGCAGTTTATGTCAACTCCACATCCCTAGTTTATCTCAGCACAAAGGGACAAATGAGAAGTTACATTCTAAGTTTTTAAACAGTTGAATTTTCACAAGGTTAATGCATGAATTATGATCTATCTTTTTCACATTCTCAAGTTCATATTTTCAAAAAGATAATATTAAAGGAAAAGAAAAACATGTTATGTACACAGGCGGTTCTCACCCCCCACTTTTGAACGAAGGCGTTCCTTTCAGCACGACTTAGTTCAAAAGTCATGCAAATATATACAAGAGAAGGAAATGACATTAAGGAAAAGAGAAGAACTGAACTCCCTTTTATTGTGTCGTGTCGTGGAACGACATGCCTCGGAGCTGGATAATCGAGGGAGTTCGGCTGGGGCCTTGAACTCTCAGCGCAGGCCCGGTAATTCTCGGAAGCTGCCTGGCTGATCCGATCTTGCTCCAAAAACCGATTCCTACAAGGGGTCATTCCTTCTATACAAAAAGTGGGTGAGAGTGACTTATGGTAAAAACTAAATGATAGAAAATAAATGACTGAAAGTAAGATAGGTGTCGGGTTACCTCCCGACCAGTGCCTTCGTTTAACGTCGTTGGCTCGACGCATGGGGATCACAGGTTTGGATCCCATGGGTGGCTTAGCTCATATTTCTGTGCAGTTAAGTCGACCTCTTGGTAGTCATGGTGGCTTCCTTCGTGAGACATGGTTGCGTAGAAGTGATTTCGAGAATTGAGAGAGAGAAAGAAAAGAAAAGAACAACTAATCTGACTGCTAATTCCCCGGCAACGGTGCCAGTTTTGACGGAGCCCACCGCACTGTCGTTAAGGTGCGGTGTTCTCTGTGTAAAAGAAAAGTTATATTCCACTACTCGTGACCTTACTACTAGGTAGCAAGTGGTAAGTAGAGGTCGAACCTTAGGGAATTAGGGGGATAAGTTGTTCTTTGAGGGATCGTTTAAGCAGGGAACGTGATTTTAGGTTGATTGAGGTTTTAGTGCGGAAAAGTAAGTGTTTTTTGGTTGGTTTTGGTTTTTAGTGCGGAAAGGTAAATGACAGAAAAGTAAATACTGAAAATAAAAGGCAGAAGACTTACAGCGGTTGTTGCGTGATTGGCAAGTCTTCCGGGAGGTGAGCAGTTGATGAGGCAGTTTATACTAAGAAAGTAAGTGCTGGTGGTGTTTGAATTTAAGGAAAGCATTCGGTTTCGGGGGCCTTGTATCATAGCCTGTTTATCATTGACCTTTAGTGATCCTTCTAAGTATTCAAACGTGTATCAAGGCCATTCCAAGCACTCGATTTGCCACACTGTCTAGCCCATTCCAAGGTCGTAGAGCACTTGTTCTACTTAGACTAATACCCCATTCCAAGGTATATTAGCCTGTGTGCATCCATTTGGTTAGTCATTCCCGAGCAACCAAATGGTTTTTTAGAGAGGTCAAACTCCTCAGATAAGCTTTGCCATTCCAAGCATCCACTTATCCGAGTATGTTTACGAACTCCCACGGAAGAGCTTTGCCATTCCAAGCATCCACTCAATCTTGGAAGTTCTAACCTAATATATGGCACATAGAACAAGTTTTGAATACAAAGAAGAGGCACTAAAATATGGCCTAAAACATTTTATGATACAAGTACACCCCTTCAACCGAATGAAGAGTTTAGCTACGAATATCCATAGAGGTGGATACCATAGCTAAGTACTCGAGGGTTTTTGAAAGACAGTAAGTAAAGGAGAATACTCAAGAACCAACAGGAGTATTCTAAAAAACTACAAGAATACTCAAGAACCAACAGGAGTATTCTTTAAAACTACTATAATACTCAAGAACCAACAGGAGTATTATAGATTTCAAACCAAAGCTTACAAAAGTGCCAACTTTCTAGAGAGATAAGTAAAGTGTTGTGTTGTGGGATAGATGAAGATTACAAGTGAAGAGGAGGTGTATTTATAGGCTTAAGGGAAGGGAAGATGTGGTTTTGATGAGGACACTTGGCATCATCCCATGGAGGGAGCTCAAAGCCGCCGGCGGCTTTGTGAGGGAGGAGAGGAGCCGCCCCCCTAGGTGGCACAAGGTGGATGGATGATGCCCAAAGCCGCCGGTCACTATGCAAGGGAGAAGAGGTTTTGTGATTTTTGTGAAGTTTTCACAAAGCCATCGGTCCAATTTCAGCTCCGGACTGACTTTGGTTGCTCTTCGGTTGGATTTGTTTTGAGTGATTCCTTGTCAGGATCTTGAGATTTCTTCAGTCGGCATCTGGTCGTGACCTTGGAATGACTCGTAATATATTTTCAGCGTAAAAACTCCTCCTTAGCGTGTATTCTCTCTAGGCTCCAAAATACCCTGTAGATAAATATCGGAACTAACAAGCAAAAGTTAAATAGACAAACAGTCTAATTTGGTGGGTTTAACTGTGTTTATGATTCGTATAATTATAGTCCATCAGAACCATATGACACGGTGCAGGCCAACTTTCTTCCCATAAAGATGAGAGGGACAGACGCGATCCTACGATGCACTATCCAAGCTATTTGGCTACGACTTTGAGATCCAATACAAAGTGGGTAATGAGAACCAAGCCGCGGACGCACTATCCAAGAAGATCGAAGGAAAGCGCGATGACCTCGAGGACAAGGTCAAACTCGAAGGGGCGGAAATCGTTAGGACCTCGCAAATTCAAGCTCCGGTCCAACAATCAGAGGTAGTTGGGTCCATAACTAAAACCTTGGAGCAGAAATTTGGGGCTAAGCGCGCAGCAAACAATGGTGGCGTTAAGGAGCAGAAAGCCTATCTGGGAGAAACCAAGACTTTGGCCCAACTTGTAGTCCATCAGATCTGCATGCCTACATTTAAATTCAAATATCATTGCATCAAGACACACAATAATGGCCAGCGGTTACTAATTGGAAGGGGCTTGAAGGATCTCATTGATGAGGGTCTTTAAATGCGCGTCGGTTATTCTTATTTCAAATTTGAATCAAGGCAGCTCATTTCTACATCAAGAAATCTGATTGAAGAGTCTTCTCTTGGTCATCTTAGTTGTAGTTCAATAGGCGTAGCCTTGGGCTCGATAATTCCTCACTACAAGGGGGTTATTTGAGCATTATCTCTTATTGTAGCGTCATAGCCACTTGTTTTTCCCACTTTTCCATCAATAGACCCACTTCTTACACCATCTTTTGATTCCGCTGCACTCTATGCATCATTTAGGGGGACTTTCCTTTTTGGGTCCCTAACACCTAGGCTGAGCAGCCGCGTTTGTCTAACAGACGCCGCGCGCCTTGCCTTCACTTTAAGTCCGCGCCCAGTGTAGACATTAACATTAGGGCGCGGTTGGGATAATGTCAACATAGGGCGCGACGAACCTGCAGAATCCGCGCACCCAACGTAAACATTATCATCGCGCCCCATGCTTACATTAACGTCCGCGCCCAACACACTTAATGTGTACACTAGACGCGATCCACACTAACTTTGATTCCTAACTTCGCTCAATTTCATCCCGATTCGACTCATTTCATTAAGACTGATTGTCCTAATAGGTTTAAGCATGTTACCATGCTCATAAACCCTAAAATTACCAACAGAACATATGATGCTTGATATTATGAAGAAGAACAATTATACATCATAGTCTTGCTCGCATAAATTTAACTCAAATAAAATTCATCACAAATGGTGTTATGGTTAAAATACAAGAATGTAGAAATAGGAAGACTAATCCGGTCACAAGAAATCCTCGACTAAATCTTGAGTCGATTGCGCTTCTACCGTAACTCTACACTCCAACGTTGGCATGTCTCTTCTCTGAAGCTCAATACTCTGAGAATGGTGTTTGAAATGAAGACAACAACTCTCTAGAAACTTAGAATTGATTTGTTTATATTAAATGAATGGATAATCAAAATAAATGACTTTCCTCTAGCTTTATATTTATTTGGAGTTGGGTTGACATCCTATGAAAAGTCCAAATAACATGAGAAAACGAATTTATTAGCTCTGTAGATCTCATGAGATAAACGGTTCAGATTAATCCTAATTAATACTAATATTTGTTTTTTTAATCTGTTTACTTTAACCGTATAATTAAGGGTATTTTTGTTTATGTAATTAACCCTAATTAAATCAGACCCTCCCATTCTTCGTCGACATCTCTCTCGCTCATAGTTTCTCCAAGTGCCAATTGCTCTCCGCAGTGCCTGAATGATCGCCGATCGTGGTTCTTCTAGTTCCGTTCATTATCATCTGTTTAGAAGGTTCAAAAATCGCTCCATCCATCTTCGTGCCCTAATTATCGGTAGATCAAGTGTGGTGAAGTTACATCACATTTCAACAGAGATAAGTCTCATTTACATGAATTCATTGATTTAAGGGGCTGTCCATTTCGACTGAAACTTAACTTATCTTAATTGATCTTAACTGATCTTAACTTATAGTGGCTGATATTAACATATAGTGACTGATATTAACTTATAGTGACTGATATTAACTTAACTGAAACTTATATTAACTTAACTTAATAGAAGGGCCCCACCACCACCACCGTCGGCCACCTCCGGCCACCGCCACCACTGCCGGCCGGAGGTGGCGGCGGCGGCGGTGGTGGTCGTCGAACTTCACTTAATTTAACTTGACTGAAAGTAACTTAACTTAACTTGACTGAAAGTAACTTATATTAACTGATAGTAACTTATATTGACTGAATATAACTTATCTTATCTTAACAATCAAAAATATAAGTTCAAATGGACAGAGTCTAAATTTGCATGCGGCTACTTAGGATGAAGAAGCAACTGAGTCCACGAGTAGCTACAAAGATATTTGTGATTGAAGTACAAAATACATGATTTGAAAATAAAAATTCTTGATTGTTAATAACCAAAATTCATAGTCTAAAAAACAAAATTCATGGCGACTAGTGACAAAGAAAACAAATTATATTTGTGATTGTTAATGACTAAAAATCGTAATTTAAAAACCAAAATTTGTAGCGAGTAGTGACAAATCAATCCAACTGAATTCTTAACTATTGATGATTAAAATTCGTAATTTAAAACCTAAAATTCATAGCAAATTTTGGTCATCAGTGACTGTTATTAGTAAGTTCGTAACTGTTACGAATTTTGGTCATCAGTGACTACGAATTTTGTTCATAATTGTTACAAATTTTTGTCATCAATGATTGTTACCAATTTTATTTGAAACTATTACGAATTTTGGTCATCAGTGACTGTTACGAATTTTGCTCATTCGTGAGTGTTACGAATTTTGCTTATTCGTAAGTGTTACGAATTTTCGTCGGAAAGCACTCCGCAATCCCCAAAACCCTAAATCTTCTTCGAATAAAATCAACACAAATACTTAAAACCCTAAGCAAACCATCCGTTCCGCTATCCTTCATCCACCATAGTACATATTACATTCAGATGGAATCCAGAACGATATCCTCCTCCAAATCACATCCTAGTCGCAGATCGGAATATGAAAGTAACAGCCACCACACCCACGATTGATGGCACGACGGCGGATGACGGGGAAATTGTGTAGCGATTACTGTTTGATTTGAACTAAATCAAATTAAATTAAAGACTAAATCATTATAATTCTAATTAAATAATTAAAATTTTTTAGGATTGAAATTAATTTATTTAATCAATACATATAATCCGGACCATTGCTTGATTTGATCAAACGATTGATTTAACTTCTCATTTGTCATAAAACTTATAAGTTCTCATATGATCCGAACTCTTTGGAGTTAATGTATTCTAAATGTGAAATACTTAGGTTAAATTTTTATTTAGAGTTTATTTCTTCCATTCTTAATACAATTTAGTTTTTTGGTATTAGGGATGCACATCCGGTCTGATCTTTATAGGACCGGATCGAAATTTTACGGTTTAAGTCGGACCGGTGGACCGTAATTTTCTTAAAATGTGGACCATAGACTAGATTCACTAGTACAGAACACGATAAAGATAGCGTTTATCATAAACGCTGTCTTTCTTAAACTAGTCATTAGACATCGCTTATCATAAACGTTGTCTTTCAAAAACTGGTCATTAGACATCGCTTCATCAATAAGCGTTGTCTTATGGTCACTTTAGACAGCGCTTATTGGTGAGGCGCTGTCTTTTGGCGATTTTAGACAGTGCTTAAGGAAAGGCGATGTCTAAAGGTTACATAAGACAGCGCTTGACCAAAAAGCGCTGTCTAAAGTTTACATAAGACAGCGCTTGTTGGTGAAGCGCTGTCTAAAACACAGAATAAAGACAGCGCATGAGGACTTAAAGCGCTGTCATTTGTTAAAGTAAAAACTCAGATCTGCAGTTGAAATTACCTATCTTGCTTTTCACTCGCATTCGAATTCTCACCGTCGTCTTCACCCGCCACCGAACTGCATCTCCGTCGTCGTTCATTCAGTTTGCGATTTTCGTTTCAGTTAAAATTGTTGCAGTGAGTTTAATTTTGATTTTATTTTCGTTTCAATTAGTTAGTGTCGATTTTGCATCGTGTACTATCGATTTTCGGCTTAGCGTCACCAATTGAGAAGCTTCAGTTTTTTGGTTTCGATTGGTTGATTGTTATTGGTATGGATTTGAAACAGATTTGTTGCTTGGGTTGCTTCCATTCGATTGTTCGTCACCGGCGCTTATGCACCCAATACCAAAGCCCTAACTTCAGATTTGTTGGTGATTATGCTCCGAATATGTAAGCTCTCTTTTCAGATTTGTTTGATTCTTTGATGGGTTGGGTTTTGTTTTCAATTGATTATGTTTGTCAATTGATTTTGTTAGATGGATTTTTGTATTGACGTATGATTTGTTGTGTGCATATTTTCAAAGACGAATTCATTCATTGAGTTGATTGTGAGTCCCTTCTAGGCATTGTCTCGTCGTATCTTTGAGTAGGTAAGTTATTACTTGTGACTTGATTTAATATTTTGATTTGAATGATCCAAAGTGTCCCATGTATTTGTTTAGGTTTCTTATTGGTTATTTTTTTCTTTTTTCATGAACATAGCTTATAAGAAGTTGCCAAACAACTTTGTTCACCGCTATCTTCTCAGATATCTTCTCCTTGACCTAAGTAAGTTACATGTGCCATATATTATTTAACGTTTGGATTTGAATGATCGAAAGCGTGTCATTGAATTGTTTATATATATATTGCTACTTGGGTATAAGTTTGATACTTTGTCAAATAATGTTCTTGTTACAATTTTGATATATACTTGCCAGACTTGTTAGATATACTTGCTTTAAAATAAATATACATGCTAATTTTGCTATTTCTTTTTTTTGGTCCAATATAAACATAGGTTGGAATCTATTCATATCCTTAATAAACACTATACATATAGTTTGATGACAATGGACCGAGCTTGGATGTCAGCTACACGTTTAACAGATGAATACGAGCAAGGAATTCATAGTTTTTGTAATTTCACGAGGTTATTTGCCAAACGAAATGGGTTCGAGTACGTTCACTGTCCGTGCATGCGTTGTTGGAATAATAAAAAAGTTAAAGTCGGTGAATTGGTAAACCACCTAATGTTAAGTGGTATCAACCCCAATTACAAAGTATGGCGTATGCACGGTGAGCCTGAACCACAAATCGATGCACCTTAAGTTAGTTCCCTAAAAATGGATGATGTTAATTATACGGAATGGGAAGATGACGATATGATTGATATGGTTAACAATGTTGCCGAAGACTCGAATGTCAGGCCGCAGGTTTTGGAGACACTGAGAAATGACTCTGAACTACCGCTGTACAAAGGTTGTACAAAGTTCACCAGGCTGTCATCAGTATTGAAGTTGTTCAATTTGAAGGAAAAAATGGTTGGAGTGATAAGAGCTTCACTGATCTACTGCAGCTAGTGAAAGAAATGCTTCCGGATGGGAACACCCTCCCGAGTCGTACTTATGAGGCAAAGAAGGTGATGTGTCCTATGGGCATCACCTACAAGAAGATACACACCTGTCCCAACGACTGTATTTTGTACCGAAATGATCATAGTGATTTGGTCGAGTGCTCGATGTGTAAGACTTCCCGTTATAAGCCTAACAAGTGACCGATAACTAATTCAAAAGGCTCTCGGACCAAGTTTCTATGGTATCCTCCAATAATACAAAGGATTCAAAGGCTATATTCTGATCCTGAAGATGCAGAACATATGAGGTGGCATGCTGAGAAACGTATAGTTGGCACAAAAATGCGGCATCCTGTTGACTCACCGCAATGGGTCAATGTAGACCAAACATTCCCAGACTTTGGATCTGAATCTAGAAATATACGTTTTGGGTTGTGTACCGATGGGGTCAACCCACATGGGAATCTTAGCAGTCAACATAGCATGTGGCCTGTGATATTGGTCCTGGTCGTCAACTCGGACCAGACCATAATTTTACGGTCTGGATCAGATCGGTGACCTAAAAATTTTTGAAAAAGTGGATTATAGATCGGATCGGACCCGTAAAAATCCTTTCTGATATCGTCCGGTCTAATTTTGTGCATCCATTATTGTTATGTCTTAATAGTTATATACTCTTTTTTATTATAATAATATTGGTTATATACTAAAAGTCCGGTTCCCGTGAGAAAGGGTTTATTGGTGAGAAATGAGAACATATCTGAACCATACATTAAATCAGATCTGTGGCCGATAAAAAATCAGATGATATTCATAATTGGTAATTAAAATCCGATAAATACTTCCTTAAGGGTAATCTTGGTACCAAAATGAAATTAATAAACCATAATCCCGCTAATTTCGTAACGACTGACCTAATCAGAGCCCTCAAGCTTACTATCATTGGAGGTTTGTGCTCAATAATCTGTGTTGAAATTCTTGACATTTTTGTTATATTTACATGGTTTTCCTCTTTAGCTGTTTTTGATTGTTATAGATTTGCTGCTTAGAGGCAAAGTTATTATATATGACCAACCATAAAAGCGGATTGGATGGGTTGCTCGCAATTGTGAGTTCTTTAAGTCTTGACATTCTGTTTGAAGCATTTGGATGTAAATTACATATTCCGTGAGCATCATTGATGATTTTTCGTCACCCACCTGTTGCAGGCTCTCTACCTGTTAATGATCCATGGAATACAACATCGGTTCAAATAGTGTGTCATGGAAATTTAGAGCCACTCAGCATTGGGGATTGTGGCGTCTAGCGTTGATGTGTTTTAGTCTGATGTTGTAATTACAGGAGTGCTAAATTATGAAGTCTATTTAAAGATTGTAGACTTGTTTGAAAATTCTGGTTACTGTACTGGTAATAAAATCCTTCTCTAAGTCACTGTTCTTACTCGATGCTTATCGATAAAATACAACTCGATTATTTCCATGTATTTATGTATTAGTCAATTGCATCCCAGTCTTGACCATCAGATTACGCTGCAGATGGTATGGTATAAATATCGAAAAAGACTGAGGTATAAAAAAAACTCAAGAATTTTAACTTGAATAGCTACAAATTTTAAAAAGAAAGCTACGTATTTTAACTAGAAAGCTACGCATTTTTATTAGAAAGTACGCATTTTTATTAGAAAGCTACGAATTTTAACTATAAACTAAAAAGCTACGTATTTTACTAGAAACCAAAAAGTAACTTGTATCCACTTTGATATGTAAGGTGGCATGAGAGGAGATGTAAATGTATTGATCTTCCTAGATGTTCAAAAAGCCTTGGCAGATGGAATGAATCTATACATATCAGACAATAAAGTAATTCTGACAGAAGGCTTTGAAGGCGTGGTGCCTGTTAAGTATTTCGAATAGATAGAATCATGGCCGGATAGAAGACCAATACCATTAAATTAAACAGCCACATGGTTTACAATTCCAGTGTATGTGACATTGTTTTTATCAGCATAGTAAGACAATTGTGGCCAACAAGTTTGGCTTTGTCTCTGTCACATCTATAAATTTGTAAATGCTTTCTCCTGCATCTCAATTTCCTTTAAAAAAAAGGTTCGGTATCACACAGGATTATTAACTATAGCACAACGTGATACAAGCATCTATCATTTGAAATGTACAACAAAGAATTACTATGTGGCAAAAGAATTGCTACGAATGTTACACACATCACTGCTATTGCACCAGGAAGCCCCCCATCTGGCGAAACAAAAATAACAACTTGGCTGAAATCGGAAGCTTCAGAATGATAATCCTTTAGCACATGCACCACGAGCATGGACAACACGCTCAGGCAAGGCCGTTCCTGAGATTTTGGGGGCTCTTTGGCAAAATCAAAATTTGGGCCCGTATTTAAATAAAAATACACATAGTTAAATATAATTCTTAAATTAAAACTTCAAGAATTTAGATGAACTGAAGCGAAAAGTAATGATTTGGTCATATCAATGAACATTTAGCTAAATCACTAAACAAGGAAATTGGAAAAGACCATATTACACTTGTCATGTGTCATAATTTTACGTGGTTTATAGTTATTTAATAAAAAGATAGGGTTTATATTTGATCTGTTTTCCATAATCAATATCATGAAATATATTTTTCAAAGTTAGTTTATTATCTTCTACAATTTTCTTTACACTTATTAATCAATTATATTAACTCATTACAAGCTATTTTTATGTCTAATATAATATCGATAGTGAAATGACATACATTTCAACCTTAAATTTAGATATAAAATGTCAAGGCTATTCATAAACAGAAATAACTAATGACTTTCATCTAAGGTTAAAGTTTGAGGGTAATTAGTTTCATCTACTAACTTTTTTAGATCAAATCATTGAGTATATAGTGAAGTAGTGTAGCAGTGGCTGATCTGGGCTGTGGCTAACCCAGCTTCAGCCCGGTAAGAATTGAAGGCCCGTATTGAAAAAATAAAAATAGCCTGGTGAAAATCAGCTTCGGTGAATTTTGAAGTCGAGTCGACGATTCTGGTTGCGGACTGCGGAGAAGCTGCTGGAGGAGTTTGTGAATGTGGATTGCGCATAGCGGGTCGCGGGAGTGCGGAACAAACTACGAAGGTGAGCCGTGAGGTGTTTGAGTATGACTTTTTCCGTAATTTGTTATCCTGGCTATATCCATCCAGTCGCATGTTTGTTTAAAATTGACTCAAGTGTAATTTGTTGGCAACAAGCATCCATCTCAACCTTTCTTCAACTTATTCGTTTGTCCATTAAGCATCTGTCTGCCGGTGAAACAAACAGAAGAAGGAAATACTAAGCGATTGTTGTTGATATTAGACTGTCACAGATTGTTGTTCAAACTTTACCACTACCAGTTATGAATTTTGGATTCATCTCAAATGAAGAAAGGCACTTTTTGGAAATTCAATCTTGAAATCCTAAATTGATGAAATTTAGCTATGATGAAATCCAATTTTGGTCAAATTCTTGATGAATACTATGTAAGAATCGTGTTTTGACTTATCAAGAATTTTACCTATTATTGATGATTTTTTTTCCCGCTCACCTAGTTTTTAAACCCTAGATCCGCCACTGTAGTGTAGTGTCATATTGATGGGCCTCCCACATAGAATGGGCCCCGGGCGGGTGCCCCACAGACACGGCCCTGCGCTCAGGGATCCTTTCACGGTCAAAGTTGGCAAACTTTTTGACCAAATGGTAATCCTCAAGGAGGATTGGACCTGTCAAAGCAAAGATCCATAAGTATTAGTCACAACACATCAACTTTCATGACAATTATTATAATTAGCTATTCATTTCCTACGGATCGAACAGAAACCCTAAGGCATCATCAAAAAAGCATCATTTTAAAAATCATCCTAGCAGTACCTAAATTACCTGATTTGCTGTACATGTTGATCAAACTGGTTACAACATATATATCATCAAGACCATGTCGTAGACTGAAGCAACCTTTAGCACATCCAGAGGACTTTTGATCAGCCGGATCATCTTCGACAGTGTTTGGAACGATTTAGTAGAGGAGATCGAGACGAGGGTTATCTCGAAACACTCGCCTTGGGTGCAGATGGATCTGCAAAGTCTCGCTCATCGCAATTTTTGATTCGGCTTGAACGCTGCTCACTTGGATTCGCCAGTCGACAGAACCCTAATCCAATCCCTTCCAAACAAATGGCGCGTCGCTGATTCTCGCCGACGACAATTTAATTGCTGGAAGGGAAATCTGATCGGGGGGAATGCACCGGTGGTGGTTGGGGCGAGATTTCCGAATCGGACTAGCGAAAAAACAGGATCCATGATATTATAACCAAATACGAGTGTGTTATTCTTCCAAAATACCCTTCAACCATTAATTTCCATTTAATTAAATGTTAAAATTACTGTTTATTTACAACTGTTAGATTAGTAATCTAATAGTCATTAACCCTTCTCATTTCTCATGAAAATTGCCTCTTCTCTTGTGATATTTTTGTTGAAAAATGTGTTTAAATGAGTGAAGAAAACGGTGGTGCGCCCCATTTGAGACCTAATTTGAGTGTGGAGAACACCTCAAAATAAATTTGGTATTTTCCAATGCTGCTGATTTTTCCAATGCTCTTGATTTGTGAACAAGCAGCCTTAGTGTTTCCCATGCACTTGGTTGTTGAACCATCAACCGCATTTGGAAACTCAAGGACAACATTGGACTTTCAATGTTAATTATTGATCTCCCAAAGGCTCTTGGACTATGAACCATTAGCCGCCTTGGATTTATTAGGCAGGGGCTGACCTCTCCTATAAATTGAGGTTCATTCTTCACTTTCAAAAAAATGAAAACACAAACAACTCTCCTCCATTGTTCTCTTGTTTTTCATTCGTGGTGAGTGATAGCTAAAGACCATCAGCGGTTCGTTCAGCAAAGCTTCGGTGTTCAAGTGTTTGCTGAGGATAGTTTTATCCTGGGAAGCATATTGCCATTCAGTCCCAAACACCGGTAGGGCGGCAATCCTGCTTTAAGGACAGCGTCAAACGTGACTCTATCCAATCTGGTTTGCAATTTTTGTTTAATGTTCAATTACTATTCATATCATATCTACATTCAGTATATTTGTTCAGTAACTCCGCCTGTGTTATAAGCAATACGTCCAACAATCTTAAAGCAGGATTCGTTATTGTTTAAAGTTACTAACAATCTACCATTTGTGTAGAAATATGAATACAGAAAACAATCTGTGTGTTTATAGACAGATTTTGAATCAACAGAAATGGAAGACAGTCAGTGACTTGGTTACGAACAATACAGCTAGAGAGACTTGAAAATTTCCCCTAGTAGATGAGATGTTGTTCTGGTCGAGATCCAGAGCAAATCCTAAAACAACTTATGCGCTAAAACAAGGAGTGCGGAAATAAAAACGACACGCAAAGTTGTTACCCAGTTCGGCGTTAACGAGCCTACGTCTGGGGGGCGTTCTCTAGCCCGGTGGACAGCAATTCACTATTATTGAGTATTGCCAGTACAGGGTTTACCGTTTACAGAATCCCTCTTAAACAACCTGAGCCTCGGACACTCTAGTAATTGCAATCTAGGTCTCCCCCTAGATCTTTGCTCCCGCTCCGTATCCACCAGAATGATTCTTCGAGAGAATCAGCGCCTTCTCCCGAATGCGCAGTAACAGAACTTCAGTGCGTGAACCTTCAGCTTCGTCCTTCGATCAATCTGTGGAGCACCAATGCAGATTGATCTGGGCGCCTTCGAGTAACCAGTGACGGTTAGTTCACCAGCCGATTACGTGCGTCGTGAATAACCAGTTACGATTAGTTCACCACCGTTTGCCTCCTCCTCCCTTCAATGAGTATGAGCGTGATTAATATCTCCGTAAGTGCTGGCTAATACCTAAGCATTAGCCTTACTTATATAGGCGATAGAAACCCCAGATCGAATAGGATTTCTAAGCTAAACCGCCTCTATCTATTAGGAAATCTTTCCTAATCTTTTGCGCATATCTCTTGAAGATAATCCTCCAATAACTATCTTCAATCTTGATTAGGCAATCTTCGATTAACTTCATAGCAAGATAGCTTTATGCGCAAGCAACCTCCAAACCGACTTCTTAATATCCTCGATATGAGTATGCACCGACTTGCCAAAACTGATCTCGGAAATATCCTCAAGCAAGTTGTGCTACGTCGGCTGAGACAAGTTTCCAAATCTAAATTTGGAAACTTCCAACTTCTGTCCATGCACCTGCAACCGCCTTAATCTTCCAACGGTCGACTGTGTTTCCAAATCTGAATTTGGAAACATTCCATCTGCTTCAACTTGTTCCAGGACAGTTGTCTCTTCCAGTCTTGAACAACAGCTTGAACAACTATACTAAGTTTTGCCAAACAACATGCCATAAAACTAACAATCTCCCCCTTGGAATTTTTG
This sequence comes from Rhodiola kirilowii, assembly GCA_033675215.1. Lineage (NCBI taxonomy): Eukaryota > Viridiplantae > Streptophyta > Magnoliopsida > Saxifragales > Crassulaceae > Rhodiola > Rhodiola kirilowii. The sequence continues at coordinate 44,997,390 of CM066201.1, forward strand.
GCAAAACTACTTATTTGAAGCTACCTGTACTACCAATACAGTTGAATCTTTGAGGAGATTTCAAACTCCCAAGCTGTGCTACGAACTAAGCTACCTATTGAATCTTTGAGGAGATTTCAAACTCCGAACAAAATAAAAGCTCAACCGAATATTTAAGGAGATTTCAAACTCCGAAACATGTCTAACAGACTAGCACGAATGAATCTTTTAAGGAGCTTTCAAACTCCCAATTTACTCCCCCGTTTTGCCATAAAGTGACAAGGGAGCACCACGACGTCACAAGATGCAGATAATACAAAATACCTTGAAGATCCTTTGAAACTCAGGCCGTCCATACTGCCTCCAAGTCAACCTATCACGTATAGACGTGAGAGACCCGGTTGACCACCTTGATCCGAAACAACTTAGTTGTCAATGACACACAGACCCAGAGAGGATCTAAGTGTCTCAAACTAAAGATTGTCCAAAGCTTTTGTGAATATGTCTACAAGCTGTTTCTCCGTTGATACGTGGGTCAGGGTGAGTGCATTTTGACGTTGCAATAGATGTATAGTCAAAAACAATTTATATTTTAACCGGTAAGACCGATGTCGAATCCAAGGGAGCAAACTATTAAACTTTAGGTCTATCAATGGCTAACTCGACTATTCTTTCAATTCAAGTGTGAGAATGGTTATCAATGATGAGAAACAGGTAATCAAATGGTTTTAGGGGATTAAATTCAATTAAAAGCGAGTTTCGAGGGATTAATCCCCTCCTTGGCAATTTCCCAATGATCATGCATACAAGAGTTCAATTAATTATGAGTTGATAGGTTCTAAACCTAGCTTAGACTAAAATTAGGCAAACCATGTATGTCTAATCCTAGTCAAGCCATCTTAGTTAGGATCTCACTAATTAAAGAGTATTGATCCACTATATAGCATTTACTCTCATAAATACTATATGCATAAAGTTCTAGTTCACCTCTCCCCATGCATTTACTCTCATAAATGTAGGTTAAGTTGATTTTTACTATATCCAAACCATCACTAAGCTTTCTCAAGACTTAGGTCAAAGTTCTAACACAAACATGTCACTTAGGCATTTTATCAAACACTTAGAGGCATGTCTAACATGAAGATCATAGTAAAATGAAATCAACTTCAATAAATCCAAATAGATGTGTTTACAATGATCATTGAGTACCAAGGAGGTTCATAGAACCCTCAAAACACAAGGAGAACTACTCACACATCATGTAAGACAACATGATGTGTAGGTTTTTAACACAAATCTAAGAGAAAAGAAGAGAGATTAGATTAGGATTGATGATCCTAATAAACTCCCTTAGTCTTCAAATCCCCTTGATTGGATGATGATGAAACCCTTGATTTAGCTCACTTCCTTTTGTCTTTTCTCCAGAAAAATCCAAGATGCTAGGTCAAACTTCCCTCTTTCTATTTATAGCCTCGCTGAAAATTTCTGGAACTGTAGCAGTCTAGTCGATCGACTGGCGTTGTACTTGTGGCCCAGTCAATCGATTGGAGGAAGAATTGTCGCTTGCGTAGCAGTTTCTCAGTCGATCGATTGGTGCAGGGAGAATCTTCAGTCGATCGACCGCGGTAATGTGGAAATTGGGTCCTCCTGAGACTGCTCCCAGTCGCTCGACTGGAGTCTCAATCGAGCGACTGAAGTCACGTGGCCTGCATGCCCTGGATGGAGGATTCGCCAGTCGACTGACTGAAGGGGCCAGTCGATCGACTGCGGAAACATGGATTGCAGGTCCTCCTGAGACTTCTCCCAGTCGATCGACTGGAGCAGGGGAGCTTCCCAGTCGATCGACTGGGGACAGTTCTGCCCCACTTTTTGCTCCAATCTCCGATTTTCACCGAGTTTCCTTCTATAGGCTTTCGGCACCGAGACATCTTGTTTTGTGCCTGAAACGCACGAAAAAGGGATCAAATGACATCAAATAATCGTCGGAAACGAACTAAAGCTATAGTGAAAACGGGCATTAATGAGTCGAAAACTCGACTCATCAACACTCCACACTTAAGCTTTGCTCATCCCGAACAAAGTATGCAAATATGCCAAGGAAGTGGAAATGCCCAAATGCTTGCGGTGCTATGTTTTTCGTGTATTTGCCTCACCAGATTTTACAAGGTCTCGATCCTTATTTCTAAACATGTTATTGAAAAGTAAATGGCAAGTATGTACAATCTACCTAGCTCCTTTTCGTAGGCGTTACGAATGCATTTAGCGAATGCATTAAGCCTTTAAACCCCTAGGCTACCCTAGTGGACGAGTTATAGTCTCGTGAGAGTTTTCAGAAAAGGGAATACTCGCAAATCCCGAATGCACCTATCCCATAAGAATGAATCCAATAGTGCTCAACCGAGGCTATGATTTCTCAAATCACATTCCTCTCCCCCACGCTAGGTCTATCATCACAGTATCATCAAAAGAACTTTTGAACCACTTTGAGTACCCTTGAGGTTGTGCATTCAAGGTCATCAATACTAGAACTATCAATCGTCTCATCCAAAAGTCTATTCATTTTCAAGGCTATACAATAGAGTTGAAATTTTTAGTTTGCACAAAAATTGTCAATCACTCACCTATGCTAGCTAGGGCTAGTCCATGGGTTTGCGACATGGAACTCATTCCCAAGTTTTAGGCGCTTAAGCCGTAATCCATAAGGGAAGAGGAGTTCGACACTAGAGTTCTCAATAAATATGCATAGACCAAATGATAATTCCCGTGCAAGCACATGGGTCGTCCTAAAGTTATTCTAACAAGCATACAATGCAAATGATGAATCCCGCACAAATGAAGAATGGAGGAAAAACATAGAGTCAAGTTTTAAGTGCTTCTTATTTTCTTTTTGAAACGGCCTTTGGCCTACAAATGCTTTCGAGGGGGGACTTACCTCCCTAACCCCCGGCATTTGTATATTTTGATCAAAACTTCTCTTGTACTTTGTGAAAGTTTTTAGTCGGGGCTTTGCCCTCTTTGACCGCAAACATTTTTTTTTGATTGGGGCCAATTTTTCGCCCTCTTTTGACTCCACACTTAAAACTTGACAATATGTTCAAAAAGTGTATGGAATGTGCGGGAATCAAACATAAGCATGGCACTAAATTAGAAAACTCAAGTCACCAAGGAGCTATCAAATGGTCTAAGTTTTTCACGAAGATTTTAGAGGTGCTTGCTGTAACTTGATCCAAGGTATTTCAACGAAAATATTTAGAGGATTGGATAGACGAAGGATAGCAATGATATTGGCTTTCATGAATGCACATTCAATGGACTAGGTCGGTTCTAGATTCAAGATCCAATAAATGTGGCAAATAGACTAGATGTGATTTATAGGAATTAAGATTCGATAGTCACAAGCCTATATGGTAAGAAACTTCTTATGTAGGGATAGGGTGCAAGTATGCGAGTGTCCATCTCAAAATGATGTGTATAACATGCAAACATGTGAACTATGCGCATCAAACCACTACACACTTAATTCAAGCTTAGTCCCTAAGCGCAAAGAATGATAATATAAAGGCAAAGGTGCATAGGAACTCCCCTCGTTTGTAGACCCGGTTATAAGACTCTTGGGAGTGAGAAATAACCTTTTGGTTGCAATTGTAGATAAAGTAGGTGTTTTTGGACATGATAAGATATGAAAATGGATATCCTGTAGAGTGAACAACATGAATGGTAAACACCTTCAATATCATAAGAGTAATGATCATTCAACAAAAGGAAAGTCAAGAGTATAAGCATCAAAATGGCATACATCATCAAAATTGCGCCAGAGGGTGACTTAACATCCAAAACAATCATCCAATGCAACAATCAAAATCAAAGATACACATGTGTAAACTAAGTGAAGCAAGGAATCAAGATGTAGCCTCGTCGTCTCCAGGCCTAGCTGAATCAACAACACCATCGTCGTCCGGCGGTGCCGTGGGACCCGTCATCAGAGGGCTATCCTCTCTAAAAGAGCGAACTGGCTCCAAGGTTCCTCCTGAGAGACGCGGTGTGCCCGCCTCCCCTACAAAAGAAGCTAGCGTGGTAGGTGACGAAAGCGCGACTGCACTGTCGTTAAGGTGCAGTGTGCTTTGTGCAAATAAATTTATAATATCCGCTACTCACGACTACACTACTGGGTAGTAAGTGGTAAGTAGGGGTCGAACCCAAGGGAATTAGGGGGATGCGTTGTTCTTTGAAAACTATACTAGCGGGGGGCGTGTTTTAGGTTGGTTGAGGTTTTAGCGCGAGTAATTAATCTACTGTTTTTGGTTTTTTGGGTTTTTTATGCGGAAAAGTAAATACAGAAAATAAATACTGAAATTAAATACTGAAAGTAAAGAGTTAAGGGAAAGAAGACTTACAGTGGGTGATGCGTGATTGCGATTCCTCCGGTAGATCAGCGGTTGATAGTTGCGATTGATTGAGCGATAAAAGTAAATACAGGGGGGTTTTTGATCGAAAGAAAACATTCGGTCTTAGGGGGCCTTGTATTATATCCTGTCTATTCTTTTAGTAACCCTTCTAAGTATTCAAAAGTGCATCGAGGCCCTTTCGTAGCGCTCCATTTGCCACACTGTTTAAAGCAACACCTGTTTTATTTCAGTCTAGCGCCAATACCCGAGGGTATGCTAGCATGTGTGCATCCACCTGATCTCACAGTGACGCTCGACCAGATGGGGTTTGAGATGAGTCGAACTCCTCAGATAGCTTTGGTTGTGACAGCTTCCACTGCCTGAGTATGATCACGAATTCCCACGGAAGAGATTTGCTTGTGACAGCTTCCACTCAACCTTGGAAACTCTGGCTATAAATGGCACATAGAACAAGTTTTGAATACAGAGAAATGAAACTAAAAGAAATAAAACATTTTATAAAACAAGAACACCCCTTTAACCGAATAAAGAGTTTAGCTACGAATATCCATAGAGGTGGATACCATAGCTAAATACTCGGGGATTTTTGAAAACGGTAAGAGGGAAAGGGGTGGAATACTCAAGAACCGACAGGAGTATTCCCAATTTCCTACTGAATACTCAAGAACCAACAGGAGTATTCTCTAAAGTATAATACTCAAGAACAAACAGGAGTATTATTTCCAAAGCGTATAATACTCAAGAAAAAACAGGAGTATTATTTCCAAAACCAAACCAAACTTACAAAGTAACCAAAACTTAGAGAGATAAGTGAAATGTTGATTTTTGGATGATACAAATGAGGAGGAGGAGCTCCATATTTATAGGCTAAGGGGAGGAGGATGGAGGGTGGAGATGGTGGCATGTGGAGGAGCATCCAAGGGTGGAGGAGATGGGGGAGGAGATGTGGAGGAGAAGCCTCCACATGTCACACTCTCATGGTGGCACAAGAAGCCGCCGGCGGCTTTGGGAGGAGATGGAGGAGGAGCCGCCAAGTGGAGGGAGGAGAGTGGAGGAGGGGGAGAGTGGAGGAGCCGCCGGTTGCCGGTCATCCCATGGAGGAGGAGGGTGGCTTGCCACCCATGAGTCATCCTTCTTCACCTTTAGCACAGGTCACCTTATGCATATGGATGAGTTTTGACAGTTTTGTACTGTCTTTACAAAACTATCAGTCTAATTTTACTCCGGGCTGTCTTTGATAATTCCTCAATTGGATTTAATTTGAGTAATTCATCGTCAGGATCTTGAGATTTCTTCGTTCAGCGTCTGATCTTGACCTTCGATTGACTCTTGTTATCTTTTCAGCATAAAATCCCCTCCTTAGCGTGTTTTCTCTCTAAGCGCCAAAATACCCTGTAGAAATAAATCGGGACTAACAAGTAGAAGTTAAATAGACCAACAGTCTAATTTGGTGGGTTTTACTATGTTTTTGATTCGTATAATTTTGGTCCATCAGATCACCCCACACTTTTAGCTGTTCGTCCCGAACAATGCTATTAAAGGGCGGCACTGTAAGTTTGGTTTTAAAATATGAAAATTAGACTGTGGGACTCGATTTATCCTAATTCATGCATTGCTTACTTATTACCAAATTGAACTGTATAAATAAATAGAAGTAACTTGATACGTGTACCTCCGTGCCGAGATGCAAATTATTCTGATGTCTCGGGAGATAGCCCTTTTTAGGCTCCTGGACTACACCTTCGGGACCGTCTCGCACTATATGGTTTTCTTGTAGCTTTCTCTAGCACGTGATTCGATTCGGGTTTCAATGGTTTGAGTACTTTGATTTTCTTTTGGCGAGGGACTACTTTTTGTAGTGAATCGGCCTTTGGCCTTTGATTTGACGCTTTGAGTACTTCACTTTTGTTCGGTTAAAACCTTCACAATTTTGGGCCTTTGGCCTCTTGATTTGCTTCTTCGAGCTTTTCGCCTTTTTGTGGCTTTGCAAGTCCATTTTCTCAAGCCTTTTTGGGAGGTCCAATCATCGCCCGCAAGCCTATGGAAATACCTCCCCGCTCCTCTCGTTTTTGCCGTTTTCGCGCGGGTCAAGGTGAGGGTCGCTCATCTATTTTCTCGGCTACTTTGACTGTCGTTTCGCGCGGGTCAAGATGAGGGTCGCTCATCTATTTTCTCGGCTACTTTGACAGGAGATAGAACGGTCTGATTCCCGTCCTCGCCTTTTGCATAAACACTGCATGGCGGAGATGACTTCAATCTTCACTGAAACCCGAAGTGCAGCCTCCACTGACTTCGAAAACCATATAGTTTGATCTGATCCTTCAAGTGCTTGCCAAGCCCCTCTAGGGCAATTTCTATCAACTCCACATCCCTAGGTTATCTCAGCACAAAGGGACAAATAAGTGTTTTTAAACAGTTTGCATTTTCACAAGGTTGATGCATGAATTAAAAAGATGTGTGGCTTGAATTAAAACAATGACAATTTCTATCTTTTTCACATCCTTAAGTTCATATATTCAAAAAGATAATACTAATAAAAAGAAAAACATGCAGATGGTTCTCACCCCACACTTTTGAACGAAGGTGTGCCTTAGTTCAAAAGTCATGCAAATATATATAACAGAAGGAAGTGACATTAAGGAAAAAGAAGAACAGAACTCCCTTTAAGGTGTCGAGTGATCGACATGGCATGAGGCTGGATAATCGAGGGAGTTCGGCTGGGGCCTCGAACTCTCAGCGCAGGCCCGGGAAATTCGCGGAAGCTGCCTGGCTGATCCGATCTTGCTCCAAAACTTAATTCCTACATGTAAGACATTCCTTCTATACAAAAAGTGGGTGAGAGCGCTTATTGGAAATTTAAATGACATAAAATAAAAGTGCAGAAAAGTAAGATAGTGTCGGGTTACCTCCCGACCAGTGCACTTGTTTAACGTCGTTGGCTCGACGCATGGGATTTATTGATTCGGATCCCATGGGTGGCTCAGGTCAAATTTCTGTGAGGCTAGGTTGACTTCGCCGTGGTACTGTTTGACTCGCTGCCCGTTTACCGTGAATTTGCTTCCATCGTCCATGCTTTCTAACTCAAGCATCCCTTGGTTGAATACTTAAGTCACGGTATAAGGACCGGTCCATCTTGATCTCAATTTGCCGGGCATAAACTTCAATGGTGAGGAGAAGAGTAGTACTTGTTGTCCTTCCTCAAATGAGCGCTGGAGGATGAATTTGTCATGATATGATTTCGTTCGCGCCTTGTAGTCTGTTTGCCCTTCATAGGCCTCAAGACGCAATTCTTCAAGTTCGCATAGCTTAAGCTTCCTATCTAGTCTGGCAGCTTTTAAATCTGGATTGCACTGCTTGAGTGCCCAATAGGCTTTGTGTTCTAATTCCACCGGAAGGTGGCATGCCTTCCCATAAACAAGCCGAAAGGGGGAGGTTCCAATTGGCGTCTTGTATGCCGTCCGATAAGCCCAAAGGGCTTCATCTAGCCTCTGACTCCAATCTTTCCTACCTGGTTTCACCATCTTTTCTAGAATACTCTTGATTTCGCGGTTGGAGATCTCCGCTTGACCATTGGTTTGGGGGTGATATGCCGTGGATGTTTGGTGGTGGACATGGTAGCGTTTCAAGGTGGCAGCCATCATGCGGTTGCAGAAATGCGTTCCTTGGTCGCTTATTATGGCCTTGGGTACCCCGTATCTACAAAACAGGTTAGTGCGCAAAAAATCTATGACAGTCTTTGCATCGTCGCACCTTGTGGCCTTAGCTTCTACCCATTTTGACACATAATCTACAGCAACTAAAATGTAAGTATACCCGCATGAAACTGGGAATGGTCCCATAAAATCAATTCCCCAAATGTCAAAAACATCGTTGACCATTATGGGAACTTGAGGCATCTCATTTCTAGCCGACACATTTCCTACCCTTTGACACTTATCGCACTTTTGACACTTCTCATTTGTATCTTTAAATATACTGGGCCAGAAAAAACCGCTATCTAGGATTTTTTCTGGCGGTTCTCCTAGGCCCGAAGTGTCCTCCACATGCAAACTCATGGCAAAAACTAATAACAGAAGCTATTTCATTATCAGGGATGCATATCCTAAGTATTTGATCTGGTCCTATTTTCCATAAATAAGGATCATCCCATAAGTATTGTCTAGCATCATGTTTAAGTTTCATGCATTGTGCTTTAGTAAAAGAGGGAGGAAACGTACCTCCCACAAGGTAGTTGACGATTGAAGCATACCATCACACTTTGGTAGAAACGGCGTATAGGTGCTCATCTGGAAATGACTCGGTTATGTGCCCTTCTTCTTCCTTTCGGACAATTCTCGATCCCTTTTTTGTCCCTTATTTCCACATCGAATTCTTGCAGCAGTAATATCCACCGAATGAGTCTTGGCTTGGCCTCCTTTTTCTTCATCAGGTAACGGATGGCAGCATGGTCAGAATAAACTATTACTTTTGCTCCAAGCAAATAGGGTCTGAATTTTTCTAGAGCGAATACTGCTGCCAATAGTTCCTTTTCGGTGGTAGAGTAGTTCCGTTGGGCAGGATCTAGGGTTCGTGAAGCGTAGTAGATCACACCTGCCTTCTTATCAATCTTTTGGCCGAGAACTGCTCCTACAGCAAAGTCGCTTGCGTCGCACATGATTTCAAATGGTTTTTTCCAATCCGGAGTTTGGATGATGGGTGTGCTAGTGAGGGCCTTTTTAAGCTCATTGAAGGCTTCCTTGCATGCATTGGTGAATTCAAAAGGAACTTCTTTTTGGAGAAGAGTGGATAGAGGCAACGCTTTTTTGGAGAAGTCCTTGATGAATCGTCGGTAGAATCCCGCATGCCCAAGAAAGGATTAGATGTCTCGGACAGTGGAGGGGTATGGTAAAGTCTTGATCAGGTCTATTTTAGATTTATCCACCTCTATGCCTTCTTGTGAGACGATGTGCCCTAAGACTACTCCATGAGTTACCATGAAGTGGCATTTCTCATAATTGAGCACGAGGTTCATTGAGACACATCGTGCCAGAACCGTGTTCAGGTTATCAAGGCAAGCGTCGAATGTATTGCCATAGATGGTGAAATCGTCCATGAAGACTTCAATGAATTCCCCGATCATGTCTGAAAATATGCTGGTTACTACCCTTTGAAACGTCCCCGGGGCATTGCATAGGCCGAACGACATTCTTCTGAAAGCGAATGTACCGAATGGACAGGTGAATGTAGTCTTCTCTTGGTCTTCAGGTGCTATGGGGATCTGGTTGTAGCCTGAGAATCCGTCCAAGAAGCAGAAATATTGTTTGCCTGCCAGTCGGTCTAGCATTTGATCGATGAATGGTAGGGGAAAATGATCTTTTCTTGTGACAGCGTTTAACTTCCTGTAGTCGATGCACATTCTCCATCCGTTCTTGATCCTCGTTGTTACCATGTTTCCCTCGGCATCTTCTTCGACTGTGATCCCACTTTTCTTGGGAACCACGTGGACAGGACTCACCCATTGGCTATCTGAAATGGGATAGATAACGTCCGCATCTAGTAGTTTTTGTATTTCCTTTTGGACGATCTCCATCATGATTGGGTTGAGTCTTCGTTGAGGCTCTCTTGATGGTTTTGCTCCATCATCTAGTAGAATACGGTGCATGCATACGGCCGGGCTGACTCCTCTTAAATCGGCTAGTGTCCATCCGATAGCCAACTTATGTTGTTTCAGCACTTTTATCAAGCTTTGTTCCTGTCCTGCCTCCAAGCCACTTTTGATGATTACTGGGAGAGTGTCATTATCTCCTAGGAAGGCGTACTTAAGATGTCCAGGCAGGGGCTTTAATTCTATTTTGGGGGCTTGCATCACCGAGGGCAAGAAAGTATTTGATTTGAACAATTTTACCTCGTTGACATCATATTCTGGTGTTAGAGGCTCCGTGATCGTTAAATGGGCCACCATTTCATGCAAGTCTTCAGTTAATTCGTATGAGCTTTCGACTCCGTTGAGTATGGCTTCTAAGGGATCTGCTCTTGGTTCTGATTGAATTTCTTGGACTAGGTCGTCCAAAGCATCGAGAGCGTGAACTTCCTCGAAATCCATAGGGTGCTTCATTGCTTGGAATATGTCGAAGCTGAAGACTTCTCCCTCTACTTCCATTGAGAGCATTCCACTTCCACAGTCTATTTTCATTTTTGCTGTTTTTAGAAATGGACGGCCGAGAAGGATGGGAGCATGATCAGTAGGTCCGCCATTTTCCATTTTTAAGACGTAGAAGTCTGCTGGAAACACTAATTTGCCTACTTGAACCAGGACGTCTTCAATTTTGCCCTCGGGCTTTTTGTATGATCGATCAGCTAATTGAATAGTGAGACCGGTGGGTTTGAGCGGTCCAATCTTAAGGCATGAGTAGATAGAGAAGGGAAGAACATTGATTGACGCCCCTAGGTCTAGCATGCAGTTATCGATCCTGATGTTGCCAATTTTGCATGGAATGGTGTAAGTTCCAGGATCTCCACATTTAGGGGGAACTTTCCGTTGCATGACTGCCAATACGTTCCTACTTATCAGCTCCTGATCATTTCAAGTATTCCTCTTCCGGTTGATACAAAGTTCTTTCAAAAACTTGGCATACCGAGGAATTTGCTTGATGGCTTCCAAGAGGGGGATGTTGATTTCAACCTTGCTGAACAACTCCAATACTTCCGTATCCATGACATGTTGTTTTTGCACGCGTGCAGGTACTGGAAATGGAAGTGTTGTGCTGATTCTAGGATTTTCGGTTCTGGGCACCTGGTCAGGCCCGTGTTCTTGGGACGTGTTCTCTTCTTCTTCGGACGTGTCCCTTTCTTCCTCAATTATGTCGTCGTCTTTATCGGATGCTTCTTCCTCTAGAGTTTCGAGAGACTCGGACCTCATTTGCTCTTCTCCGGGTAACCTTGGGTCTTTGTCTTCCTTTTGCTTAATCGGTTTGCCGACAAGCATTTTTCCACTCCTAAGAGTCAAGGCATTCACATCTTCCATGATTTGGATGGTTTGTGAAAGGAGTCTGCCGGACTCATTAGCGTGTGCGGTCATTGAGGCAGTGAGTTGGGAGATGTCCTTCTTCAAGTTTGATAATTCCCCCGTAGTTTCGGCTTGGTTCTGATGCATAGTAGTGCTTAACTGCTGCACAGTCTCTGACAATTGTGTTATCATGTCCTCAAGTGACTTGTTTGGTCCTGGATGATGGTTCGGACATGCGTCAGTTTTGTGGTTTGTAGAACCACAGAACTCGCATGGTGTTACTTGAACTGTTTGCTTATGTAAGAGTTGCATCACCATTTCCTTCATTTGTTTCATCTCTTCTGGCATAGAATTTACTAATGCATCGTCTTGTGAGACGTTTCTTGTTTGGAAGGATTCATCTTGACGAGTAGTCTCCTCTCTAAACCGAGCATTTTCAGCAACGTTGTTTATCAGTTGCCTAACACCGCTCAATGATAGATTCATTATGGATCCTCCAGCTGAGGCATCCAGAAGCATTTTATCTAAAGGTCTTAATCCATCAATGAGGTACTCGATTATGAGTTTCTCGGGCAGTCCTTGGGTACAACAGCTTCTCTCCAAGTGGTTGAACTTTTCCAGGTAATCGTACATGGTTTCGTTGGGTCCTTGCCTGATGTCCTGCAGTTGCCTTCTTACTTGCATTGCTCTTCCTGCTGGGTAGTATTTGTCTAAGAACTTCTTCTGCATCTGAGCCCATGTTCTGATGCTTCCGGAAGGCAATGAAAGGAACTAGTCGTTTGCCGTGTCAATGAGGGAAAAGTAGAACGCCTTTAACTTGAAGTCGTCTACGTTTACGCCATTCGGTTTTAGGTTTTGGCAAGTACCATGTAAGCGCTGGAGATGAGTCATTGCTGACTCTCCACGAGTTCCTACGAACTTTGGCAGTGTTGATGTCGACGACAATGTTTTCTAGTTCTGGGTTCTGGCAAATGCACCAAGGCTGCGTTTCGAATTCTGGGGCAGTGAGTTCTCCCATAGTAGGTTCGCGCAAATGGTAGTTATCCCCATAGTAGTTATCAAAGACGGGTTCTCGTCTTGGCATTTGTCGAGGTTGTGGGGGTGGTGGTGGATATATAGGGGGTTGTACCGGACCAGCTACATTTCGGTCCTCGGGTGGTTCTTGGTTTCGTCTGTTAGCTTCCCTATCGCGAGCTCTTCTGTTTCTGATGAGTCGTTCCGGATCGTCGATAAATGGAACCTCATCATTTCGATCGTACAGGTTTATTTCTTCATCATCCTGGTAGTCATGGTGACTTTCTTCGCGAGACATGGTGGTTTTGAAACGCGTATAGTTTCAAACAACTATCCGATTAATTAACTAACTCCCCGGCAACGGCGCCAATTTGACGAAAGCGCGACTGCACTGTCGTTAAGGTGCAGTGTGCTTTGTGCAAATAAATTTATAATATCCGCTACTCGCGACTACACTACTGGGTAGTAAGTGGTAAGTAGGGGTCGAACCCAAGTGAATTAGGGGGATGCATTGTTCTTTGAAAACTATACTAGCGGGGGGCGTGTTTTAGGTTGGTTGAGATTTTAGCGCGAGTAATTAATCTACTGTTTTTGGTTTTTTGGGTTTTTTATGCGGAAAAGTAAATACAGAAATTAAATACTGAAATTAAATACTGAAAGTAAAGAGTTAAGGGAAAGAAGACTTACAGTGGGTGATGCGTGATTGCGATTCCTCCGGTAGATCAGCGGTTGATGGTTGCGATTGATTGAGCGATAAAAGTAAATACAGGGGGGGTTTTTGATCGAAAGAAAACATTCGGTCTTACGGGGCTTGTATTATATCATGTCTATTCTTTTAGTAACCCTTCTAAGTATTCAAAAGTGCATCGAGGCCCTTTCGTAGCGCTCAATTTGCCACACTGTATAAAGCAACACCTGTTCTATTTCAGTCTAGCGCCAATACCCGAGGGTATGCTAGCCTGTGTGCATCAACCTGATCTCACAGTGACGCTCGACCAGATGGGGTTTGAGATGAGTCGAACTCCTCAGATAGCTTTGCTTGTGACAGCTTCCACTACCTGAGTATGATCACGAATTCCCACGGAAGAGCTTTGCTTGTGACAGCTTCCACTCAACCTTGGAAACTCTGACTATAAATGGCACATAGAACAAGTTTTGAATACAGAGAAATGAAACTAAAAGAAATAAAACATTTTATAAAACAAGAACACCCCTTTAACCGAATAAATAGTTTAGCTACGAATATCCATAGAGGTGGATACCATAGCTAAATACTCGGGGATTTTTGAAAACAGTAAGAGGGAAAGGGGTGGAATACTCAAGAACCGACAGGAGTATTCCCAATTTCCTACTGAATACTCAAGAACCAACAGGAGTATTCTCTAAAGTATAATACTCAAGAACAAACAGGATTATTATTTCCAAAGCGTATAATACTCAAGAACAAACATGAGTATTATTTCCAAAACCAAACCAAACTTACAAAGTAACCAAAACTTAGAGAGATAAGTGAAATGTTGATTTTTGGATGATACAAATGAGGAGGAGGAGCTCCATATTTATAGGCTAAGGGGAGGAGGATGGAGGGTGGAGATGGTGGCATGTGGAGGAGCATCCAAGGGTGGAGGAGATGGGGGAGGAGATGTGGAGGAGAAGCCTCCACATGTCACACTCTCATGGTGGCACAAGAAGTCGCCGGCGGCTTTGGGAGGAGATGGAGGAGGAGCCGCCAAGTGGAGGGAGGAGAGTGGAGGAGGGGGAGAGTGGAGGAGCCGCCGGTTGCCGGTCATCCCATGGAGGAGGAGGGTGGCTTGCCACCCATGAGTCATCCTTCTTCACCTTTAGCACCGGTCACCTTATGCATATGGATGAGTTTTGACAGTTTTGTACTGTCTTTACAAAACTATCAGTCTAATTTTACTTCGGGCTGTCTTTGATAATTCCTCAATTGGATTTAATTTAAGTAATTCATCGTCAGGATCTTGAGATTTCTTCGTTCAGCGTCTGATCTTGACCTTCGATTGACTCTTGTTATCTTTTCAGCATAAAATCCTCTCCTTAGCGTGTTTTCTCTCTAAGCGCCAAAATACCCTGTAGAAATAAATCGGGACTAACAAGTAGAAGTTAAATAGACCAACAGTCTAATTCGGTGGGTTTTACTGTGTTTTTGATTCGTATAATTTTGGTCCATCAGTAGGCAAAGGGGAGGCGCCACGAGGAGCAGCAGAAGGAGTGAAAGGAGCGCTGGGGCCACTGATGAAGGTCAGGACCGTGGATCTGAGCCACTCCCACTCCCGGCGGGCTCTCTCATCAGACTCTCGGACTAAGCCCTCAAGGCGAGTCAATCCGCTCCTCAACTCAGCCACTCCGCTAGTCAAGCCGGCAATGTCGGAGGAGACTCTCCCTCTCCATTCAGCTGAATCATCTATGACCTGGGGCGGGATCTCGACGACAGGAAGCTCCTCATCTGCTAGTGGCTCATGCACGTCTGCTGGTGGAGGAGGAGGAGGTGAGGGAGTAGGCGAAGGAGTGAGGTTGGCAAGGCAATAGAGATCGTTCTGCTGTTTGAACATGCTCTTCTTTGTGGCGGCACCGGTCACAAGCCCTTCCTGATGAGGCTTCGTGTCCCTCTCCCAAGTCTTGCCATCCCTCTTAAGGATGTGCTTGTGCTTCATGAGGTCCATGTCAAGCACGCTCCTAGATGGCGCCTCACAACCCTCGTAGCCGAAGATTAAGTTACACCTTAGGGCTATCATGGTGATCAAGGAGCCTCCTCCCAAGCCTCGGTTCCTCGTAGTAGGCTTCACAATGGTCTCGAACCGGTCTGTAAGAATGGCTAGCCAATCAACGCCCTCCCCATGATCTATAGCGAGCATGAGCTCCATATCTGGGAGAGTAAACGACCTCGCCCTCGCTGTCCTCGTGTTGATCCCAATGGCAATGACGTGGTGTATAATCTTCCAGACCGGATCAGTAATGGTCGAAGAGTTATACGATGAGATGAACCACTCATTCCTCCCGGAAATCCTCTTCCAAAATCGGGTCTGCTGATGCTCATTGAATTTCCGGGGTGACGCCTCCGGCTCTGGGAATCCCAACCATTCCCTAATCAAACTCTCCCTGATTCTGAATTCCCGTCCTCCCAACACAAACTTCCAATAGAATACAATACCATTCCCCTCCTCCTCCTTCAACCACTCAAAAGAGCAAATGAACTCTTCAACAAGCCTCGGGTAAGTCCCCAGATCATCCACAAATAGGAAGGAGAAACCACACTGAGTGAGGTGAGAGTGTACCTCATCCGTGACTGCTTCGTCGATGCTACGGAGCAATCCCATATCGAGGTAGAGTGTAGGGATGGCCGTCGCCTTCCTCGACGTGATGGTGGCATGGTGAGTCTGGTGCCTCTCGTTTCTAAACATGAGGGGGACCGAGAACGGGTACGGAACCGGCATGGGCAACGGTCCCTCATAGGGCCCCACGTGAGGCTCAATAGGCACAATGGCCGTGGATGGCGGAGCTGCAGCAGGAGAGGGCTCTCTAGGCAAAGGGGGCGAAGGCGCCTGACAGATGCTCGTCGTCAGAGCAAATGTGCAAATAAATTTATAGTCCGCTACTCGCGACTAGACTACTGGGTAGCAAGTGGTAAGTAGGGGTCGAACCCAAAGGAGTCAGTGTGGATTAGTTGTTTTTACGGGATTGTCACGAAAGTAAATACAGTTGGGGGTTGTGTTTGAGTGTTTTGGGAACTGAAAGTAAATTACAGCAGTGGATAATGGACTGTAAGGAAAGTATTCGGTTTTAGGGGCCTTGTATTATAATTGTTTATCATCGACCGCTAATGATCATACCAAGTGTTCAAAGATGAATTGAAACTATTTCTAGCGCAAGACATGATCATGCTAAGTATTCAAACGGTGTATCAAGGTCATTCCAAGCACTCGATTTGCGTACACTGTCTAGCCTATTCCAAGGACATAGAGCACTTATTCTACTTAGACTAATACTCCATTCCCGGTTATATTAGCCTACGTGCGTCCATTTGATCCCTTTGGCCCAGTTCTCAAATGGTTTTTAGAATAGTCGACCTCTTCAGATAAGTTTATCCATTTGGTCCCTTTGGTCCAGTTTCCAAATGGTCCACTTACCCGAGTGTGATCACGAATATCTAAGGAAGAGTTTACGAATTTGGACCCCTATGGTCACATTTCCAAATGGTTTACTCGACCTTAGACATTCTAACTTTTATATATGGCACATAGAATAAGTTTTGAATACAAAGGTATACTAAGAGTAAGATCTAAAACATTTATAATACGAGTACACCCTTTAACCGAATAACAAGTTTAGCTACTATTCATCACGCTAAACATTATAACTAAGGAAATAAAAACAGTTGAATAAATACTAAGAATTACTTACAACCGTTGAAGCGCCAAGGGAGCTATCCTTTATTTCCAAAGCGAAGAACAATTTTATTGAAAATGAAGAGAGGAGGGTTAAGCCCTCTCTCTCTCTAAAGTGTGTACAAGTATGGGATATGGGATGATTTACAAATGAGGAGGAGCTCTCATATTTATAGCCAAGGAGGAGGAGGATGGGTGGTGGAGATGGTAGCACATGGCATCATGCAAGGAGGAGGAAGGAGGAGCCACCACATGGCAATCATCCATGGAGGAGGAGTGGAGAGCAAGTTTTGGAGATGTGTGGCTTGGATGGAAACACATGGAGGAGGAGCAAGGAGGAGCCGCCGGTCATGGTGGCCAAAAGCCGCCGGTGGTGGGTGGTGGAAAGGGGAGGAGCTCCTCCCTTGGCAACCTTCTCATCAAGTGGCCGGTCACTTTGCCCATATGTGAGTTTTGTACAGTTTTGTGCAGTCTTTTCACAAAACTGTCAATGTGTTTCTTCCCCGGACTGTCTTGATTCCTCTCCTGATTCTTCTGATTAATTTGTTATGAGTGCTTCAACGTCAGTATCCTTGATATTTCTTTAGTCGGCATATGATCTTGACCTTGGATTGACTCTTGATATCTTTTCAGCGTAAAATCCTCTCCTTAGCCTGTATTCTCTCTAAGCGCCAAAATACCCTGTAAAAATATATCGGGACTAACAAGTAGAAGTTAAATAGACCAACAGTCTAATTTTGTGGATTTTACTGTGTTTTTGATTCGTATAATTTTGGTCCATCAGCGCCCGAGTGACAGGAGGCATGGGCGCTCTCCTCTTCAGTGCCGGTTTCTTCGGTTGAGGCTTTTTCCTCTTTGGAGGCGCTGGGGAAACCGGCACGGCCTCAACCTCTGCATCTGACTCTGAACTAATGTCTGCTAGCGAACCCCTCAACAATTTCCTCTTCCGGGAAACAAGAGGTCTATCATCCTCGTCCTCGCTATGAAACTCATCAATTTGATCGTCGAGAGAGGGCTCGTGAGCAACCCCCATGCCCTTCGATTTGGAACTGGACGAGGTAGCGGGATGACCCATAATTTCACTGGTAGAGGGGAACAAAAACTGAAGTGAGCAAAATATGCACTGAGCCGTAGGCCAGTCGATCGATTGGGGACCAAATTTTAGTCGGGTTTAGGGCAGATTTGGGGGTTTTTCCGGGAGGCTTTGGGAGATGGAACTGAGGCTTGGGGTTTGTAGGCGGGTTGATTAGGAGTAGAATGACGGTTGAATCGGGTTGATTGGGTGGCGGACGAAGGAGATCAGGGGAGGAGAAGGTTTCCGGTCGGAAATCGGATTTGGCACGGCTGAGCTCGGCTGAAACGGTGCGGCTGGCTGTTGGCGAGGTGGTGGACGGACGGCGAGCTGAAGGCGAGCTGGGCGGAGGAGATTTGGCGGAGTCGGGATTTGGATTGGAGTTTAGGGTTTTCGGGGAGATTGAACGAAATGAGGAAGAAGGGGAGAAAGGCTGGGGGTTTGGATAGGAAGATCCCAGTCGATCGACTGGGAGGCGAGTCGATCGACTGCGGAAAGTGAGAAATGGGGGATCTGAAACTCTCCCCAGTCGATCGACTGGGAGAATGGGCATAGGCCAGTCGATCGACTGGAGCTAGTCTTCAGCTTCAAAATTTTTCCGCTTTTCTTCGAAACTCCAACTCCACACTCAAAATTTTTACCCCACATCAAGAATAATTACCACTCAAAATATCGCATAAAATCAACGAACGCTCACCCAAGAAATCACTAGCATGCAAACATACGATTTCCAAACAAAACAAGCTAGGATTATGGACTCCACACTTAAAACGCCACTATCATCAAGAGTGTTCAAGCAAGCTTCATATCACACCACACACACCAAATTATGCATTCAAAATCATCCAAATCACCAAGCCACATGACACGTTCACAAAACGCATGCTACACACATATGAAAATTTCTTGTGCATAAATGGACAACTCACAATCCGGGGTACCTCCCGTGAGGGCCTAGTTTAACGTCTTGGCAAAGACTGAGCCGAATCTTTTCTTAAGGAACACACTTGAGGAGTCCTTTGCTAGGATCCCTCCTCAAGCGGATAGTAGCTCCTGTACGGGTCGGTCAAGGAATAGGTCACATTTTGCTCATCCCGAACTTCCTCTCTGTAATGCTTGAGCCTTTGTCCATTCGCCGCGAAGGTGGTTCCGTCATTGTTGAGCAATTCTACATGTCCATCCTTGTGAGGCTTGTGGACAATAAATGGACCACTCCATCGGCTCCTCAACTTTCCCGGAAATAATTTGAGCCTAGAGTTAAAGAGTAAGACTTTTTCTCACTTTTTGAACTCACGACGAAAGATTTTCTTGTCGTGCCATTTCTTAGTCTTCTCTTTATAGATCCTTGCGCTTTCGTAGGCTTCATTCCTTATTTCCTCTAGCTCGTGGAGTTGAAGGACTCTATTGTCTCCCGCCGTTTGTATGTCCATATTCAAGAGTTTGATTGCCCACATTGCCTTGTATTCCAATTCAACCGGCAAATGGCATGGTTTCCCATATATAAGACGATAGGGAGACATTCCAATAGGGGTTTTGAACGCCGTACGATAGGCCCATAGAGCGTCATCTAGCTTTGATGACCAATCTTTCCTTGAGCTCCCCACGGTTTTCTCCAAGATTGCCTTTATTTCTCGATTTGAAATTTCCACTTGCCCACTAGTTTGTGGGTGATAAGGTGTGGCAACCTTGTGACTAACTCCATATTTGCGAAGCAAGGCCTCGAAATGCTTTTCCTTGAAATGTGAACCGCCATCACTAATGACGGTCCTTGGCACTCCAAATCTAGGAAAAATAATCTTCTTGAAGAGCTTGGTGACCACCTTGGCATCACAAGTAGGGGAGGCGACGGCCTCAACCCATTTAGAGACGTAGTCGACCGCTACCAATATATATTGGTTTCCATATGAAGAGGGGAAGGGGCCCATGTTGTCAATGCCCCATACATCAAATATCTCGACCGGGAGGATGCTTTGTTGGGGCATTTCATTCCTCTTGGAGATATTCCCCGTTCTTTGGCATTGATCGCAAGCTTTCACAAATTCATAAGCATCACCAAAGAGAGTTGGCCAATAAAAACCGCTTTGTAGGACTTTGGACGCCGTCTTTGCTCCACTACCATGTCCTCCATATTGTGATGAATGACAATGGTATAGAATATCTCTCATTTCTTCTTCGGCGACACAAGTCCTATATAAACCATCCGCGCAAAGCCTATATAAATAAGGCTCATCCCAATAGTATCTCTTGGTCTTGGACAAGAACTTCCTCTTTTGATGGTGGTTCATGTCGTGAGGAATAATCCCACAAACCACGAAGTTTACAAAGTCC
The DNA here is from genome assembly GCA_033675215.1 of Rhodiola kirilowii. Classification (NCBI taxonomy): domain Eukaryota; kingdom Viridiplantae; phylum Streptophyta; class Magnoliopsida; order Saxifragales; family Crassulaceae; genus Rhodiola; species Rhodiola kirilowii. The sequence continues at coordinate 45,017,580 of CM066201.1, forward strand.
GCATACCATGGGAGGGCCTCCGCCTCAACTCTCATGAGTTGCTCTCCAATAAAAGAATCATCTACGGGCCTTGTATCCTCTTCAATCACTTCATTTCCCTCTAGCCTCGATAAGTGGTCGGCTACCACATTTTCTACTCCCTTTTTATCTTTGATCTCTATATCAAATTCTTGGAGCAATCTTGGCTTGGAATCTTTCTTTCCTAAGAGGTACTTGATCGCCGCATGATCCGTGAACACTATAACCTTTGAAGCCACTAGGTATGGGCGAAACTTATCAAAAGCGTACACAATAGCAAGAAGTTCCTTCTCGGTAGTAGTATAATTCAATTGGGCTCCATTGATAACTTTGCTTGTGTAGTGGATGGCGTGAAGTTTCTTGTCCACCCTTTGTGCAAGGACCGCCCCAATAGCATAATCACTAGCGTCGCACATGAGCTCAAAGGGCAAATCCCACCTTGATGGTTGAATAATTGGAGCCGAAATCAATGCCTCTTTCAACTTCTCGAAGGCCACCAAGCACTCTTCATCAAACCGAAACTTGGTGTCATTGCATAATAGGTTTGTTAAAGGCTTTGCAATCTTTGAGAAATCCTTGATAAACCTTCTATAGAAACCGGCATGACCGAGAAAACTCCTTATTCCTCTTACATCCTTTGGAGGTGGCAATTTTTCCATAACTTCAATTTTAGCCTTGTCTACCTCAATTCCCCTTTTTGAGACCAAGTGACCAAGCACTATCCCTTCCTGCACCATGAAATGACATTTTTCCCAATTAAGCACAAGGTTCGTCTCAATACATCTTTTCAACACTTTTGCCAAATTGGCTAAGCAATCATCAAAAGAGGAACCATAAACGGAAAAGTCATTCATGAATACTTCCATAATCTTTTCAATAAATTCTGAAAATATAGCCATCATGCATCTTTGAAATGTACCCGGCGCATTACAAAGTCCAAAAGGCATTCGCCGATAGGCAAATGTTCCATAAGGACAAGTAAAGGTGGTTTTCTCTTGGTCTTGTGGATGAATAGGGATTTGGAAAAATCCACTATATCCATCAAGATAGCAAAAATAATCATGCTTAGCTAGTCTTTCCAACATTTGATCAATAAAAGGAAGTGGAAAGTGATCTTTCTTAGTGGCTTGGTTAAGTTTCCTATAGTCCACACACATACGCCACCCGGTCACGGTTCTTGTGGGGATCAATTCATTTTTAGCATTTTTGACCACCGTCATTCTCCCTTTTTTTGGTACTACATGAATGGGGCTCACCCACTTAGAGTCCGCAACGGGGAAAATGATTCCCGCATCTAGCAATTTAAGAACCTCTTTCTTCACTACCTCACCAACAATAGGATTCAACCTCCTAGCTCTTTCCCTAGATGGCATACTATCACTCTTTAAATTGATTTCATGCATGCATAAATTTGGGCTTATTCCCCTTAAGTCATCGATAGAGTAGCCAATAGCATCCTTATGTTCTCTAACCACGTCAAGCAATTTAGAGGTTTCAACATCATTCAAAGAAGCATTCACAATGATAGGCAAGCTAGAGTTTGGGCCTAAGAATCATACCTTAGGCTTGTTGGTAGAGCTTTTAACTCTACCGAACAAGACTCCTTACCTTTGTCGCTTTGAGTCCCTTCTACACTTTCTTTCTCAAAGATAGCCCAACAATCGACATGCTCGGAAAACTCATTAGCAAGGTCAATTTCATTTACAATCAAGTTAGGCACATCAAATAGCTCATAAGAATCAACAAGGTCTAGATAATTGCAACTCATGGTAGAAAGAGGACCCTTTCGTGCCTTTTCCAAGTTAAATTCAACTTCCTCATCACCTACCCTCATGGTAATTGACCCCTTAGTGGTATCAAATATAGCCCCCGCGGTGTAGAGGAAGGGCCTTCCCAATAGAATGGGAACTTCATTGTCCTCTTCCATCTCTAACACCACGAAATCCCCCGGAATGTAGAAATTCCCTACTCTAACCGGGACATCCTTAAGAATTCCCCTAGGAAACCTTGAGGAGCGGTGCGCGAGCCTTAGAATCATTTGGGTTGGTTTAGGCTCACCCATGTTTAACTTTTTGCACAAAGAATAAGGCATCAACGATATACTTGCACCCAAATCACACATAGCACGTTCAATCTTAATATCATTAATATAGCATGAAATGGAGAAGCTACCGGGATCCTCAAGCTTTGGTGGCATGCGCGGTTGGAGTATGGCGCTACATTCTCCATTGAGGGACACCGTGTCAACGTCCTCGATCGTTCTCCTGCAAGTGATGACATCTTTTAGAAATCTTGCATAAGATGGGGCTTGGGTGATTACCTCGGTGAAGGGCATTGTGACATAGAGCTTCCTCATCATCTCGACGAACTTGGTAAATAGCTTATCATTTCCCTTCTTCTTAAGCCTTTGGGGAAAAGGGATGGGGGGAGTGTATACTCTTGGTTCGTCTTTCTCCTTTTCTACCTCACTTTCCTTTTGAGCTTGAGGGTTAGGGACCTTTTCATCCAACTCTTCAATTTCGGCACTAGCTTGGCCTCTTAGATCAAAGGAAACCTTCTTCTTCTTCGGTTGTTCCTCCTCTAGCTCCTTACCACTTCTCAATGTCACCGCATTACAATGCTCTCTTTGCCCGTGCTCGGGTTTAGCCGGTAGTTTCCCGTGTGACCTTGTAAAGGACTCGGCTTGTTGCGCAATTTGGTTCTCCAACATCTTGTTATGGGCTTCCAATTGCTCCATTCTCTTGTTGGTCTCTTTTTGATTTTCTAGCACTTGAGCCAACATAGACATCATAGCGTTATCTTGAGTATTGGAGGGAGCTTGTCTTTGTGGATTGGAGGTTCCTTGATCATTCATTTGAGGCTTGGCTTGATAAGGCTTTTGATAATTCCCTTGGTTGGAACTTTGGCCTTGGGTGGAGTAAGAATTTTGCCCTTGATTTTGGTTGGACCCATATCCTTGTCTTTGGTAATTGTTTTGCCCTTGGGGCTTAGGAGTAAAATTGGAGTCATTGGTCATTCTTCTTTTCGGAGGCTCATAGCTTCTTGTGATAGGATTGGAATTTGGAGCATAATTTCTTTGTTGATTCACATAGTGGGCTTCCTCATACCCGTCATCATCATCTTCATATCGTCCATCGGGCCAATTCTTTGTGGTATGCCTTGTGCTAGAACACAAGAAACATGATTGTTGACCCGAAGTTTTCTCTTTATCATTTCTTGGCTTAGTTGCCTCCACCGAATTGACCATACTTATCATAGACTCCATTTTTTTCGACAACTCATTAATTTGCTCTTTCGCTGCATAAGTCGAGGAATCATCTCTTGACTTGGCCATTTTCTTGTGGTTGACTCCTTGATATCTATCTGAATTGATCGCGATCTTGTCAACAATTTTGAACCCTTGAGTCGCCGGTAATTCCATAATAGCACCTCCACTTGCCGTATCCATTTGATTTTTAGCTTCCTTGCTCATTCCCAAATAGAAATAGCGCATAAGGTCGGCTTTTCTGAAGTTGTGGTGAGGGCATTCCCTCAAATAGTGTTTGAAGCGATCATATGCTTGATGGAATAGCTCATTGTCTCTTTGGGAGAAAGTCAATATGAAATCCGTGAATTTCTTGGTTCTTGACGGAGGGAAGAACTTGTTCAGAAAAGAATTTGCTAGATGATCCCAAGTTCTAAAGGTTCCCGGCTCATGGTTTTGAAACCATTCTTTGGCGTCTCCATATAACAAAGAAGGAAATAGCTTTAGATAGACATGTTCCACGGGTACATTTCTTGGCTTGTATGTTCGGCAATACTCTTGGAAATTGGCCAAATGTGTGGAGGGATTTCCGACTCCTTGATATTGATCATGGGTCACCATATGCACTAAAGAAGATTTCACGTCGAAATCAAAGGCATCCTCGTCCGGAGGCATAATAGCCGAGCCATTCCCTTCAAGAGTGGGAGTCATGTAATCTCCAACGGGTCTTTCATCATCCTCCTCGTCATAATATCTATAATTACGGTTTTCCCTTTGCGGAGCGGTAGGATTCCGAATAGGACGCCGATCATCATCGTTATCATTTCTAGCGGGAGGATCTTCTATCTCATCCCCATCGATTCTATGATAGCGAGCATTCCTTTGGAGAATCGGACGGTTTTCCACCTCGTCTTCCATTCTAAACCCTGGTGGCAAGTAAGGTACCGGATTCAAAAGAGGAGGTGGACGAGGTCTTGGCCCTTGGAAAGCCGGTGGAATAATAGGAGCAATAGGAGGAACAAGAGGTAGAGGATTCTTGCGCGGTCTACCCCTTGGTTTCTTGACGATTGGGAGGGAAGAGTTTGAAGTTGAACCGGTAGCTATGTGCCTTTGCCCCTTAAACCTCGTGTTCATTCAAATTCCTACAAGAATAAAGGGGAATCGTCAAGTCGCAAACAATACCACAAGCAATACCACGAGAAACGAACGAAATAGCCCAAATATTGTAGAGTCCAATTTAGTTCCCTAAGTTCATTCGTTGCTCCCCGGCAACGGCGCCATTTTGACGTTGCAATAGATGTATAGTCAAAAACAATTTATATTTTAACCGGTAAGACCGGTGTCGAACCCAAGGGAGCAAACTATTAAACTTTAGGTCTATCAATGGATAACTCGACTATTCTTTCAATTCAAGTGTGAGAATGGTTATCAATGATGAGAAATAGGTAATCAAATGGTTTTAGGGGATTAAATTCAATTAAAAGCGAGTTTCGAGGGATTAATCCCCTCCTTGACAATTTCCCAATGATCATGCATACAAGAGTTCAATTAATTATGAGTTGATAGGTTCTAAACCTAGCTTAGACTAAAATTAGGAAAACCATGCATGTCTAATCCTAGTCAAGCCATCTTAGTTAGGATCTCACTAATTAAAGAGTATTGATCCACTATATAGCATTTACTCTCATAAATACGATATGCATAAAGTTCTAGTTCACCTCTCTCCATGCATTTACTCTCATAAATGTAGGTTAAGTTCAATTTTACTATATCCAAACCATCACTAAGCTTTCTCAAGACTTAGGTCAAAGTTCTAACACAAACATGTCACTTAGGCATTTTATCAAACACTTAGAGGCATGTGTAACATGAAGATCATAGTAAAATGAAATCAACTTCAATAAATCCAAATAGATGTGTTTACAATGATCATTGAGTACCAAGGAGTTTCATAGAACCCTCAAAACACAAGGGGAACTACTCACACATCATGTAAGACAACATGATGTGTAGGTTTTTAACACAAATCTAAGAGAAAAGAAGAGAGATTAGATTAGGATTGATGATCCTAATAAACTCCCTTAGTCTTCAAATCCCCTTGATTGGATGATGATGAAACCCTCGATTTAGCTCACTTCCTTTTGTCTTTTCTCCAGAAAAATCCAAGATGCTAGGTCAAACTTCCCTCTTTCTATTTATAGCCTCGCTGAAAATTTCCGGAACTGTAGCAGTCCAGTCGATCGACTGGCGTTGTACTTGTGGCCCAGTCGATCGACTGGAGGAAGAATTGTCGCTTGCGTAGCAGTTTCTCAGTCGATCGATTGGTGCAGGGAGAATCTTTAGTCGATCGACTGCGGTAATGTGGAAATTGGGTCCTCCTGAGACTGCTCCCAGTCGCTCGACTGGAGTCTCAATCGAGCGACTGAAGTCACGTGGCCTGCATGCCCTGGATGGAGGATTCGCCAGTCGATCGACTGCGGAAACATGGATTGCAGGTCCTCCTGAGACTTCTCCCAGTCGATCGATTGGAGCAGGGGAGCTTCCCAGTCGATCGACTGGGGACCAGTTCTGCCCCACTTTTTGCTCTAATCTCTGATTTTCACCGAGTTTCCTTCTATAGGCTTTCGGCACCGAGACACCTTGTTTTGTGCCTGAAACGCACGAAAAGGGGATAAAATGACATCAAATAATCGTCGGAAACGAACTAAAGCTATAGTGAAAATGGGCATTAATGAGTCGAAAACTCGACTCATCATCTTCTTTTCTACAAGCTCCCGAATGAAATGATGCCTGATATCGATATGCTTTGTTCTAGAATGTTGTACCGGATTCTTAGATATGTTGATGGCCCTCATGTTGTCACAGTTGAGAGTCATCATACCTTGTTTTACCCCGTAATCCTCTAGCATCTGCTTCATCCATACCATCTGGGTACAACAACTTCCGGCTATAATATATTCTGCTTCAGCGGTAGATAAGGATATACTATTCTGCTTCTTACTGAACTAAGAGACCAGATTGTTTCCTAGAAAGAAACATCCTCCAGAGGTACTTTTGCGATCCTCTGCACTCCCAGCCCAATCTGCATCACAATAGCCTACCAGACATGCGTTAGTATCCTTGGTGTACCATAGACCATAGTCGGCTGTTCCACAAACATATCTGATAATTCTCTTCACATTCATCAGGTGACTCTCCTTGGGATTAGCTTGGTATCTAGCACAGACACCAACCTCATGAGCAATGTCCGGTCTACTGGCTGTTAGGTATAAAAGACTGCCAATCATGCTTCTGTACAAGGTTTGATCCACCTTCGCACCAGCCTCATCTTTTGTGACCTTTACATGAGTTGCAGCGGGGGTTCTCTTATGTGTTGCTTTCTCCAGATCAAACTTCTTGATTAGGTTCCTTGCATACTTGCTTTGGGAAATAAAGATACCGTCCACCTTCTGTTTGACTTGAAATCCAAGGAAGTAACACATCTCTCCCACCATGCTCATCTGGAATTAGCTCTGCATTTGTTCAACAAACTTGTCTAACAGCTTCTGACTACTAGAGCCGAACACAATATCATCCACGTAAATCTCAGCAATGATGAAATCGGACCCTGTGTGTTTCACAAACAGCGTCTTATCGACTCCTCCTCGCACATAGCCATGAGTGACCAGGAACTCAGTAAGCCGCTCATACCAGGCTCTGGGCGCTTGTTTGAGACCATAGAGAGCCTTCTTCAGGTGATACACATATTCCGGATGGTGAGGGTCTTCGAAGCCCTTTGGTTGAGCAACATAAACTTCTTCATTTAGCACCCCATTTAGAAACGCACTCTTTACGTCCATCTGAAACAACTTGAATTTTAGGTGGCACGCTAGAGCTAAAAGGAGACAGATGGCTTCCAAACGAGCAACCGGAGCGAACGTCTCATCAAAGTCTACTCCTTCGATCTGAGTATAGCCTTGAGCCACAAGTCTTGCCTTGTTTCTGGTGATGTTCCCGTGTTCATCAGATTTGTTCTTGAAAGTCCACTTCGTGCCAATAATGTTCACGTTATCAGGACGTGGAACAAGATCCCACACATCATTGCGCTGAAACTCACTAAGTTCTTCTTGCATGGCAACAACCCAGTATTCGTCTTTGATGGCTTCCTTGATGTTCTTGGGTTCGATAGTAGATATGAAGCATGCAAAACCAGCCAAATCTCGAAATTTACTTGTTTACCTCTAGTTGTGATGCCGTCAATTAGATCACCGATCACCTCACCGATGGGATGATTCTTCTCGATGGCTCTTGAGGGATGAAAGACTCGTGGAGAATCAGGGGGTGTTGGAGGAGAATCCGTATTATCAATTTCTCCCGGCTGATTGTCAGTCGATGCAGGAAGGTTGGGATCTGCATCAGAGCTGACCGTTGTGGTGGGACAGGTTGTTTCAGAATGTTTTGGAGGTGATGGAACATCATCATCATCTGCAGCACTTGTCTCAGATGCTCCCGGCACAACATCTTGTACAACCACATTAATGGATTCCATGACGACTTCAGTGCGCTTGTTGTAGACACGATATGCCCTGCTGTTAGAAGAATATCCAAGAAAGATTCCTTCATCACTTTTAGGGTCCAACTTCTGCAGATACTCTCGATCTCTGAGAATATAGCACTGGCTCCCAAAGACATGGAAGTACTTTACTGTAGGTTTTTTACCTTTCCACAACTCGTAGCAAGTCTTTTCTGTTCCGGATCGAATCATGACTCGGTTAATGACATAGCATGTTGTATTCATTGCTTCCGCCCAAAACTTTAAAGGAACCTTCTTTGCGTGAAGCATAACACGAGTCATCTCCTGAATGGTTCGATTCTCCTTTTCTACAACTCCATTTTGTTGAGGGGTAATTGGAGAAGAGAATTGTTGAGTGATCCCTCTTTTTGAACAGAACTCAGCGAGAGCAGCATTCTCAAACTCTTTCCCATGATCACTTCGTACTTTTATTATGTGCTCATCTTTATCCTCTCTTTCGCGTTCCAGTCGAGTGCAAAGTTGAACAAAAGCCTGAACATCATCTGATTTTTCTTGCAAGAAACAAGACCAGGTGAACCTGGTGAAATCGTCAACACAAACAAGAACATACCTTTTCCCAGAATAGCTTTCCACTTGCATAGGCCCCATTAGATCAATGTGAAGTAGTTCCAAGGGTCTGCTTGTATTGATCTGAGTGGTGCTCTTGTGGGGAACTTTGATTTGTTTTCCAATCTGACAGTCTCCGCAAACAATGCTAAGTTCTCCTTGAACTCTGGGTACGCCTCGAACAAGCCCTTCTGATGTAATCTTCTGTAGTGTTCTAAGATTCACATGACCCATTCGCTGATGCCATAAGTTCATCTCTTCAGTTCTGCTCAGTAAGCATGTTACTTCCGCATTGGGTTTACCAAGGTTGAGAAGATAGCAGTTATTCGATGACCTCCTTCCATTAAGGACTGTTTCATTATTCTTGTTTAACACCACACACTCATCCTGTGAGAATTGAACATGATGCTCTCCGTCGCACAACTGACTAATGCTAATTAGATTAGCCTGCAAACCTTTGACAAGAAGAACTTCTTTCAATCTGGGGAGACCTTGAACATTTAAAATTCCTTTCCCAAGGACTCTGCTTTCAACACCATCAACAAACGTTACATTCGAACTTCCTTTGCACTCCTCTATATTAGTCAGAAACTCGGAGTTGCCAGTCATATGTCTCGAACATCCACTGTCAAAGTACCATTTTTCTTTCTTTAGATGTCTTGTAGAACTGAAGGCAACATAGCAAACTTCACTTCTTTGCGTAACTCTCCAAACTTGCTTCATTCGTGGTTTCTGAACTTGTTTCATCTTTCAGAAGGACATATGAAACTCATGACATCTTGCCCTAATGTGTCCCACTTGATTACAGAAGAAACATCTTCGTCTGTCTCGCTGTCTTGTGGAATGCCGTGTGGCAAACCAAGATAATTTTCTTCGTGGGAAATGATTGGCTGGAACAAATTTCGGTTCTGGCTCAGCAAAAGATTTTCTTCATGTACAATGTTCAACTGGAACAAGTTGTGGTAGCGGTTGTGGCACAGCCTTAACAAAAGCCGTCTTTCCGGAGCTTGATCCTCGGGTAAATCCAAGCCCTTTATAGCCACCCCCTATCCTTTGTGCTCCCAGAATAGAGTCTAGATCTTTTGTTCCAGAGTTCAGCATTTTGACTGTCTTTTTCAAGTGATTCAGCTCTTCTATTGTCGCCTCATGAGCAAGTTTGCCTGTTTCGATTTCACATTTAAGGGTATCAATAATATCAATAAGATTTACCTCTCTTCTTTTCAGAGTATCATTTTCTTGCTTTAGGTCATCTGTAACTCCTAAATGATCTCCTTGGTAGTCTTTCATTTGAAGTTTCGGGGAAGATATAACTGCCAGTAACTCCGTTTTTTGAGAAATTAGCTCAGCTCTTTCGTTTGTTGCTTCCATCAACTAGGCTTTGAGAGCAGTGATTGTCTGTTGATGATTTAGGTTTAAGGTGCTAACCTCTTTCTTGAGCTTCTCCTTTTCTGCTGTTAGATCTCCTAGTGAGTTCTGTAGCTCTGTTTTTCGCTTGATTTCAACCAGCCACTGTTGATATAGATCTTTGTAGTTGTTGGCAATTTCCTCGTCAGTAATTTCATCATTGTCACTGTAGCTAGAATATAGAATGTGGTCTTCATGTGATTTCATTGTCTCCTCTTTTATGCTCTGGTCTTTTTCGGGTTTGACACAGCTGGTAAGAGCAACAAAGTTGTTGGTTTCCCCCTCAGAATCACTATCACTCCAATTCACAGCATACGCGTTCTTTTTCTCCTGTGTGTTAATACATTCTGCCCGGATATGACCAAAGCCTTCACATTCTCTGCATTGGATCCCTTTGCCCTTGTTCTCGGATAAGGAGTCTTCAGCACTATTTTTCTTGTAATCTTTTTCTTCTTTCTGAAACTTGGTTCTATTATTCTTCTGGAATCTTGAGTCAGATGACTGACTGGACTCAGTCCCTTTACCGTACTGCCTTCTCATAAATTTCCCTAAGTTTTTGGCAAACATGGCAAATTGTTGTTCTGACGCGTCGTCTATCTTGTTTTTAACAACTTCACCCTTTAGACCGACGCTGGAGACTTTTGTAAGACGATCTTCTTCATTCATGTCCATCTCATGGGTCTGCAGGGATCCCATTAGTTCATCAAGTCTCATGGTTTTCACATCATTGGCTTCCTTAACAGCAAGAGCTTTCATGGCGAACCGCTTTGTGAGAGATCTCAACACCTTTCTCACCAGTGTTTCCCCGGTCATCATATGGCATTCATTGCTTTAGAGTTCACCGCTTCAGCTTTCTTTTGAACCTCAGTCCACTTGTCTTTAGCAAGAAGGCTAACCTTACCTTCTTCGTCGGTACCTACTGGGTGAGTCCATCCTTGTTCAACAGCTTCCCAGACTGATTCGTCTTGGGACTTTAGAAACGCCTTCATTCGTACCCTCCAATAACCATATTTGTTTCCTTCGAGCAGAGGAGGTCGCGTGATGTTCTGCCCTTCTCTTAAATCCATCTCACCACCCTTCGGATCTTTACTCTGTGTGTCGAGTATTTGCTCTGATACCAATTGAAAATTTCCCCTAGTAGATGAGATGTTGTTCTGGTCGAGATCCAGAGCAAATCCGAAAACAACTTATGCGCTAAAATAAGTAGTGCGGAAATAAAAACGACACGCAAAGTTGTTACCCAGTTCGGCGTTAACGAGCCTACGTCTGGGGGGCGTTCTCTAGCCCGGTGGACAGCAATTCACTATTATTGAGTATTGCGAGTACAGGGTTTACCGTTTACAGAATCCCTTTTAAACAACCTGAGCCTCGGACACTCTAGTAATTGCAATCTAGGTCTCCCCCTAGATCGTTGCTCCCGCTCCGTATCCACCAGAATGATTCTTCGAGAGAATTAGCGCCTTCTCTCGAATGCGCAGTCACAGAACTTCAGTGCGTGAACCTTCAGCTTCGTCCTTCGATCAATCTGTTGAGCACCAATGCAGATTGATCCGAGCGCCTTCGAGTAACCAGTGACGGTTAGTTCTCCAGCCGATTACGTGCGTCGTGAATAACCAGTTACGATTAGTTCGCCGTCGTTTGCCTCCTCCTCCCTTCAATGAGTATGAGCGTGATTAATATCTCCGTAAGTGCTGGCTAATACCTAAGCATTAGCCTTACTTATATAGGCGATAGAAACCCTAGATCGAATAGGATTTCTAAGCTAAACCGCCTCTATCTATTAGGAAATCTTTCCTAATCTTTTGCGCATATCTCTTGAAGATAATCCTCCAATAACTATCTTCAATCTTGATTAGGCAATCTTCGATTAACTTCATAGCAAGATAGCTTTATGCGCAAGCAACCTCCAAACCGACTTCTTAATATCCTTGATATGAGTACGCACCGACTTGGCAAAACTGATCTCGGAAATATCCTCAAGCAAGTTGTGCTACGTCGGCTGAGACAAGTTTCCAAATCTAAATTTGGAAACTTCCAACTTCTGTCCATGCACCTGCAACCGCCTTAATCTTCCAACGGTCGACTGTGTTTCCAAATCTGAATTTGGAAACATTCCATCTGCTTCAACTTGTTCCAGGACAGTTGTCTCTTCCAGTCTTGAACAACAGCTTGAACAACTATACTAAGTTTTGCCAAACAACATGCCATAAAACTAACAATCTCCCCCTTGGCATTTTTGGCAAAACTACCTATTTGAAGCTACCTGTACTACCAATACAGTTGAATCTTTGAGGAGATTTCAAACTCCCAAGCTGTGCTACGAACTAAGCTACCTATTGAATCTTTGAGGAGATTTCAAACTCCGAACAAAATAAAAGCTCAACCGAATATTTAAGGAGATTTCAAACTCCGAAACATGTCTAACAGACTAGCACGAACGAATCTTTTAAGGAGCTTTCAAACTCCCAATTTACTCCCCCTTTTTGAACTAAAGTGACAAGGGAGCACCACGACGTCACAAGATGCAGATAATACAAAATACCTTGAAGATCCTTTGAAACTCAGGCCATCCATACTGCCTCCAAGTCAACCTATCACGTATAGACGTGAGAGACCCGGTTGACAACCTTGATCCGAAACAACTTAGTTGTCAATGACACACAGACCCAGAGAGGATCTAAGTGTCTCAAACTGAAGATTGTCCAAAGCTTTTGTGAATATGTCTACAAGCTGTTTCTCCATTGATACGTGGGTCAGGGTGAGTGCATTTTGACGTTGCAATAGATGTATAGTCAAAAACAATTTATATCTTAACCGGTAAGACCGGTGTCGAACCCAAGGGAGCAAACTATTAAACTTTAGGTCTATCAATGGCTAACTCGACTATTCTTTCAATTCAAGTGTGAGAATGGTTATCAATGATGAGAAACAGGTAATCAAATGGTTTTAGGGGATTAAATTCAATTAAAAGCGAGTTTCGAGGGATTAATCCCCTCCTTGGCAATTTCCCAATGATCATGCATACAAGAGTTCAATTAATTATGAGTTGATAGGTTCTAAACCTAGCTTAGACTAAAATTAGGCAAACCATGTATGTCTAACCCTAGTCAAGCCATCTTAGTTAGGATCTCACTAATTAAAGAGTATTGATCCACTATATAGCATTTAATCTCATAAATACTATATGCATAAAGTTCCAGTTCACCTCTCCCCATGCATTTACTCTCATAAATGTAGGTTAAGTTTACTATATCCAAACCATCACTAAGCTTTCTCAAGACTTAGGTCAAAGTTCTAACACAAACATGTCACTTAGTCATTTTATCAAACACTTAGAGGCATGTCTAACATGAAGATCATAGTAAAATGAAATCAACTTCAATAAATCCAAATAGATGTGTTTACAATGATCATTGAGTACCAAGGAGGTTCATAGAATCCTCAAAACACAAGGGGAACTACTCACACATCATGTAAGACAACATGATGTGTAGGTTTTTAACACAAATCTAAGAGAAAAGAAGATAGATTAGATTAGGATTGATGATCCTAATAAACTCCCTTAGTCTTCAAATCCCCTTGATTGGATGATGATGAAACCCTTGATTTAGCTCACTTCCTTTTGTCTTTTCTCCATAAAAATCCAAGATGCAAGGTCAAACTTCCCTCTTTCTATTTATAGCCTCGCTGAAAATTTCTGGAACTGTAGCAGTCCAGTCGATCAACTGGCGTTGTACTTGTGGCCCAGTCGATCGATTGGAGGAAGAATTGTCGCTTGCGTAGCAGTTTCTCAGTCGATCGATTGGTGCAGGGAGAATCTTCAGTCGATCAACTACGGTAATGTGGAAATTGGGTCCTCCTGAGACTGCTCCCAGTCGCTCGACTGGAGTCTCAATCGAGCGACTGAAGTCACGTGGCCTGCATTCCCTGGATGGAGGATTCGCCAGTCGACCGACTGAAGGGGCCAGTCGATCGACTGCGGAAACATGGATTGCAGGTCCTCCTGAGACTTCTCCCAGTCGATCGACTGGAGCAGGGGAGCTTCCCAGTCGATCGACTGGGGACCAGTTCTGCCCCACTTTTTGCTCTAATCTCGGATTTTCACCGAGTTTCCTTCTATAGGCTTTCGGCACCGAGACATCTTGTTTTGTGCCTGAAACGCACGAAAAGGGGATCAAATGACATCAAATAATCGCCGGAAACGAACTAAAGCTATAGTGAAAACGGGCATTAATGAGTCGAAAACTCGACTCATCAACTCTCCACACTTAAGCTTTGCTCGTCCCGAACAAAGTATGCAAATATGCCAAGGAAGTGGAAATGCCCAAATGCTAGCGGTGCTATGTTTTTCGTGTATTTTCCTCACCAGATTTTACAAGGTCTCGATCCTTATTTCTAAACATGTTAGTGAAAAGTAAATGGCAAGTATGTACAATCTACCTAGCTCCTTTTCGTAGGCGTTACGAATGCATTTAGCGAATGCATTTAGCGAATGCATTAAGCCTTTAAACCCCTAGGCTACCCTAGTGGACGAGTTATAGTCTCGTGAGAGTTTTCAGAAAAGGGAATACTCGCAAATCCCGAATGCACCTATCCCATAAGAATGAATCCAAGAGTGCTCAACCGAGGCTATGATTTCTCAAATCACATTCCTCACCCCCACGCTAGGTCTATCATCACAATATCATCAAAAGAACTTTTGAACCACTTTGAGTACCCTTGAGGTTGTGCATTCAAGGTCATCAATACTAGAGCTATCAATCCTCTCATCCAAAAGTCTATTCATTTTCAAGGCTATACAATAGAGTTGAAATTTTTAGTTTGCACAAAAATTGTCAGTCGCTCACCTATGCTAGCTAGGGCTAGTCCATGGGTTTGCGACATGGAACTCATTCCCAAGTTTTAGGCGCTTAAGCCGTAATCCATAAGGGAAGAGGAGTTCGACACTAGAGTTCTCAATAAACATGCATAGACCAAATGATAATTCCCGTGCAAGCACATGGGTCGTCCTAAAGTTATTCTAACAAGCATACAATGCAAATGATGAATCCCGCACAAATGAAGAATGGAGGAAAAACATAGAGTCAAGTTTTAAGTGCTTCTTATTTTCTTTTTGAAACGGCCTTTGGCCTACAAATGCTTTCGAGGGGGGACTTACCCCCCTAACCCCCGGCATTTGTATATTTTGATCAAAACTTCTCTTGTACTTTGAGAAAGTTTTTATTCGGGGCTTTGCCCTCTTTGACAGCAAACATTTTTTTTTGATTGGCGCCAATTTTTTGCCCTCTTTTGACTCCACACTTAAAACTTGACAATATGTTCAAAAAGTGTATGGAATGTGCGGGAATCAAACATAAGCATGGCACTAAATTAGAAAACTCAAGTCACCAAGGAGCTATCAAATGGTCTAAGTTTTTCACGAAGATTTTAGAGGTGCTTGCTGTAACTTGATCCAAGGTATTTCAACGAAAATATTTAGAGGATTGGATAGATGAAGGATAGCAATGATATTGGATTTCATGAAAGCACATTCAATGGACTAGGTCGGTTCTAGATTCAAGATCCAATAAATGTGGCAAATAGACTAGATGTGATTTATAGGAATTAAGATTCGATAGTCACAAGCCTATATGGTAAGAACACTTCTTATGTAGGGATAGGGTGCAAGTATGCGAGTGTCCATCTCAAAATGATGTGTATAACATGCAAACATGTGAACTATGCACATCAAACCACTCCACACTTAATTCAAGCTTAGTCCTTAAGCGCAAAGAATGATAATATAAAGGCAAGGCGCATAGGAAGTCCCCTCGTTTGTAGACCCGGTGATAAGACTCTTGGGAGTGAGAAATAACCTTTTGGTTGCAATTGTAGATAAAGTAGGTGTTTTTGGACATGATAAGATATGAAAATGGATATCCTGTAGAGTGAACAACATGAATGGTAAACACCTTCAATATCATAAGAGTAATGATCAGTCAACAAAAGGAAAGTCAAGAGTATAAGCATCAAAATGGCATACATCATCAAAATTGCGCCAGAGGGCGACTTAACATCCAAAACAATCATCCAATGCAACAATCAAAATCAAAGATACACATGTGTAAACTAAGTGAAGCAAGGAACCAAGATGTAGCCTCGTCGTCTCTGGGCCTAGCTGAATCAACAACACCATCGTCGTCCGGCGGCGCCGTGGGACCCGTCATCAGAGGGCTATCCTCTCTAAAAGAGCGAACTGGCTCCAAGGTTCCTCCTAAGAGACGCGGTGTGCCCGCCTCCCCTACAAAAGAAGTTGGCGTGGTAGGCAAAGGGGAGGCGCCACGAGGATCAGCAGAAGGGGTGAAAGGAGCGCTGGGGCCACTGATGAAGGTCAGGACCGTGGATCTGAGCCACTCCCACTCCCGGCGGGCTCTCTCATCAGACTCTCGGACTAAGCCCTCAAGGCGAGTCAATCCGCTCCTCAACTCAGCCACTCCGCTAGTCAAGCCGGCAATGTCGGAGGAGACTCTCCCTCTCCATTCAGCTGAATCATCTATGACCGGGGGAGGGATCTCGACGGCAGGCTCTACGGGAGGAAGCTCCTCATCTGCTAGTGGCTCATGCACGTCTGCTGGTGGAGGAGGAGGAGGTGAGGGAGTAGGCGAAGGAGTGAGGTTGGCAAGGCAATAGAGATGGTTCTGCTGTTGAACATGCTCTTCTTTGTGGCGGCACCGGTCACAAGCCCTTCCTGATGAGGCTTCGTGTCCCTCTCCCAAGTCTTGTCATCCCTCTTAAGGATGTGCTTGTGCTTCATGAGGTCCATGTCAAGCACGCTCCTAGATGGCACCTCACAACCCTCGTAGCCGAAGGTGAAGTTACACCTTAGGGCTATCATGGTGATCAAGGAGCCTCCTCCCAAGCCTCGGTTACTCGTAGTAGGCTTCACAATGGTCTCGAACCGGTTTGTAAGAATGGCTAGCCAATCAATGCCCTCCCCATGATCTATAGTGAGCATGAGCTCCATATCTGGGAGAGTAAACGACCTCGCCCTCGCCGTCCTCGTGTTGATCCCAATGGCAATGACGTGGTGTATAATCTTCCAGACCGGATCAGTAATGGCCGAAGAGTTATACGATGAGATGAACCACTCATTCCTCCTGGAAATCCTCTTCCAAAATCGGGTCTGCTGATGCGCATTGAATTTTCGGGGTGACGCCTCCGGCTCTGGGAATCCCAACCATTCCCTAATTAAACTCTCCCTGATTCTGAATTCCCGTCCTCCCAACACAAACTTCCAATAGAATACAATTCCATCCCCCTCCTCCTCCTTCAACCACTCAAAAGAGCAAATGAACTCTTCAACAAGCCTCGGGTAAGTCCCCGGATCATCCACAAATAGGAAGGAGAAACCACACTGAGTGAGGCGATAGTGTACCTCATCTGTGACTGCTTCGTCGATGCTACGGAGCAATCCCATATCGAGGTAGAGTGTAGGGATAGTCGTCGCCTTTCTTGACGTGATGGTGGCATGGTGAGTCCGGTGCCTCTCGTTTCTAAACATGAGGGGGACCGAGAACGGGTACGGAACCGGCATGGGAAACGGTCCCTCATAGGGCCCCACGTGAGGCTCAATAGGCACAATGGCCGTGTATGGCGGAGCTGCAGCAGGAGAGGGCTCTCTGGGCAAAGGGGGCGAAGGCGCCCGAGGGACAGGAGGCATGGGCGCTCTCCTCTTCGGTGTCGGTTTCTTCTGTTGAGGCTTTTTCTTCTTTGGAGGCGCTGGGGAACCGGCACGGCCTCAACCTCTGCATCTGACTCTAAACTAATGTCTGCTAGCGAACCCCTCAACAATTTCCTCTTCCGGGAAACAAGAGGTCTATCATCCTCGTCCTCGCTATGAAACTGATCAATTTGATCGTCGAGAGAGGGCTCGTGAGCAACCCCCTTGCCCTTCGATTTGGTACTGGACGAGGTACCGGGACGACCCATAATTGCACTGGTAGAGGGGAACAAAAACTGAAGTGAGCAAAATATGCACTGAGCCGTAGCCCAGTCGATCGATTGGGGACCAAATTTCAGTCGAGTTTAGGGCAGATTTGGGGGTTTTTCCGGGAGGCTTTGGGAGATGGAATTGAGGCTTGGGGTTTGTAGGCGGGTTGATTAGGAGTAGAATGACGGTTGAATCGGGTTGATTGGGAGGCGGACGAAGGAGATTGGGGGAGGAGAAGGTTTCCGGTCGGAAATCGGATTTGGCACGGCTGAGCTCGGCTGAAACGGTGTGGCTGGCTGTTGGCGAGGTGGCGGACGGACGGCGAGCTGAAGGCGAGCTGGGCGGAGGAGATTTGGCGGAGTCGGGATTTGGATTGGAGTTTAGGGTTTTCGGGGAGATTGAATGAAATGAGGAAGAAGGGGAGAAAGGCTGGGGGTTTGGATAGGAAGATCCCAGTCGATCGACTGGGAGGCGAGTCGATCGACTGCGGAAAGTGAGAAATGGGGGCTCTGAAACTCTCCCCAGTCGATCGACTGGGGGAATGGGCATAGGCCAGTCGATCGACTGGAGCTAGTCTTCAGCTTCAAAAATTTTCGCTTTTCTTCGAAACCCCAACTCCACACTCAAAATTTTTACCCCACATCAAGAATAATTACCACTCAAAATATCGCATAAAATCAATGAACGCTCACCCAAGAAATCACTAGCATGCAAACATACGATTTCCAAATAAAACAAGCTAGGATTATGGACTCCACACTTAAAACGCCACTATCATCAAGAGTGTTCAAGCAAGCTTCATATCACACCACACACACCAAATTATGCATTCAAAATCATCCAAATCACCAAGCCACATGACACGTTCACAAAACGCATGCTACACACATATGAAAATTTCTTGTGCATAAATGGACAACTCACAATCCGGGGTACCTCCCGTGAGGGCCTAGTTTAACGTCTTGGCAAAGACTGAGCCGAATCTTTTCTTAAGGAACACACTCGAGGAGTCCTTTGCTAGGATCCCTCCTCAAGCGGATAGTAGCTCCTCTACGGGTCGGTCAAGGAATAGGTCACATTTTGCTCATCCCGAACTTCCTCTCTGTAATGCTTGAGCCTTTGTCCATTCGCCGCGAAGGTGGTTCCGTCATTGTTGAGCAATTCTACATGTCCATCCTTGTGAGGCTTGTGGACAATAAATGGACCACTCCATCGGCTCCTCAACTTTCCCGGAAATAATTTGAGCCTAGAGTTAAAGAGTAAGACTTTTTCTCACTTTTTGAACTCACGACGAAAGATTTTCTTGTCGTGCCATTTCTTAGTCTTCTCTTTATAGATCCTTGCGCTTTCGTAGGCTTCATTCCTTATTTCCTCTAGCTCGTGGAGTTGAAGGACTCTATTGTCTCCCGCCGTTTGTATGTCCATATTCAAGAGTTTGATTGCCCACATTGCCTTGTATTCCAATTCAACCGGCAAATGGCATGGTTTCCCATATATAAGACGATAGGGAGACATTCCAATAGGGGTTTTGAACGCCGTACGATAGGCCCATAGAGCGTCATCTAGCTTCGATGACCAATCTTTCCTTGAGCTCCCCACGGTTTTCTCAAAGATTGCCTTTATTTCTAGATTTGAAATTTCCACTTGCCCACTAGTTTGTGGGTGATAAGGTGTGGCAACCTTGTGACTAACTCCATATTTTCGAAGCAAGGCCTCGAAATGCTTTTCCTTGAAATGTGAACCGCCATCACTAATGACGGTCCTTGGCACTCCAAATCTAGGAAAAATAATCTTCTTGAAGAGCTTGTGACCACCTTGGCATCACAAGTAGGGGAGGCGACGGCCTCAACCCATTTAGAGACGTAGTCGACCGCTACCAATATATATTGGTTTCCATATGAAGAGGGGAAGGGGCCCATGTAGTCAATGCCCCATACATCAAATATCTCGACCGGGAGGATGCTTTGTTGGGGCATTTCATGCCTCTTGGAGATATTCCCCATTCTTTGGCATTGATCGCAAGCTTTCACAAATTCATAAGCATCACCAAAGAGAGTTGGCCAATAAAAACCGCTTTGTAGGACTTTGGACACCGTCTTTGCTCCACTACCATGTCCTCCATATTGTGATGAATGACAATGGTATAGAATATCTCTCATTTCTTCTTCGGCGACACAAGTCCTATATAAACCATCCGCGCAAAGCCTATATAAATAAGGCTCATCCCAATAGTATCTCTTGGTCTCGGACAAGAACTTCCTCTTTTGATGGTGGTTCATGTCGTGAAGAATAATCCCACAAACCACGAAGTTTACAAAGTCCGCATACCATGGGAGGGCCTCCGCCTCAACTCTCATGAGTTGCTCTCCAATAAAAGAATCATCTACGGGCCTTGTATCCTCTTCAATCTCTTCATTTCCCTCTAGCCTCGATAAGTGGTCGGCTACCACATTTTCTACTCCCTTTTTATCTTTGATCTCTATATCAAATTCTTGGAGCAATCTTGGCTTGGAATCTTTCTTTGCTAAGAGGTACTTGATCGCCGCATGATCCGTGAACACTATAACCTTTGAAGCCACTAGGTATGGGCGAAACTTATCAAAAGCGTACACAATAGCAAGAAGTTCCTTCTCGGTAGTAGTATAATTCAATTGGGCTCCATTGAGAACTTTGCTTGTGTAGTGGATGGCGTGAAGTTTCTTGTCCACCCTTTGTCCAAGGACCGCCCCAATAGCATAATCACTAGCGTCGCACATGAGCTCAAAGGGCAAATCCCACCTTGGAGGTTGAATAATTTGAGCCGAAATCAATGCCTCTTTCAACTTCTCGAAGGCCACCAAGCACTCTTCATCGAACCGAAACTTGGTGTCATTGCATAATAGGTTTGTTAAAGGCTTTGCAATCTTTGAGAAATCCTTGATAAACCTTCTATAGAAACCGGCATGACCGAGAAAACTCCTTATTCCTCTTACATCCTTTGGAGGTGGCAATTTTTCCATAACTTCAATTTTAGCCTTGTCTACCTCAATTCCCCTTTTTGAGACCAAGTGACCAAGCACTATCCCTTCCTGCACCATGAAATGACATTTTTCCCAATTAAGCACAAGGTTCGTCTCAATACATCTTTTCAACACTTTTGCCAAATTGGCTAAGCAATCATCAAAAGAGGAACCATAAACGGAAAAGTCATCCATGAATACTTCCATAATCTTTTCAATAAATTCTGAAAATATAGCCATCATGCATCTTTGAAATGTACCCGGCGCATTACAAAGTCCAAAAGGCATTCGCCGATAGGCAAATGTTCCATAAGGACAAGTAAAGGTGGTTTTCTCTTGGTCTTGTGGATGAATAGGGATTTGGAAAAATCCACTATATCCATCAAGATAGCAAAAATAATCATGCTTAGCTAGTCTTTCCAACATTTGATCAATAAAAGGAAGTGGAAAGTGATCTTTCTTAGTGGCTTGGTTAAGTTTCCTATAGTCCACACACATACGCCACCCGGTCATGGTTCTTGTGGGGATCAATTCATTTTTAGCATTTTTGACCACCGTCATTCTCCCTTTTTTTGGTACTACATGAATGGGGCTCACCCACTTAGAGTCCGCAACGGGGAAAATGATTCCCGCATCTAGCAATTTAAGAACCTCTTTCTTCACTACCTCACCAACAATAGGATTCAACCTCCTAGCTCTTTCCCTAGATGGCATACTATCACTCTCTAAATTGATTTCATGCATGCATAAATTTGGGCTTATTCCCCTTAAGTCATCAATAGAGTAGCCAATAGCATCCTTATGTTCTCTAACCACGTCAAGCAATTTAGAGGTTTCAACATCATTCAAAGAAGCATTCACAATGATAGGCAAGCTAGAGTTTGGGCCTAAGAACTCATACCTTAGGCTTGTTGGTAGAGCTTTTAACTCTACCGAACAAGACTCCTTACCTTTGTCGCTTTGAGTCCCTTCTTCACTTTCTTTCTCAAAGATAGCCCAACAATCGACATGCTCGGAAAACTCATTAGCAAGGTCAATTTCATTTACAATCAAGTTAGGCACATCAAATAGCTCATAAGAATCAACAAGGTCTAGATAATTGCAACTCATGGTAGAATGAGGACCCTTTCGTGCCTTTTCCAAGTTAAATTCAACTTCCTCATCACCTACCCTCATGGTAATTGACCCCTTAGTGGTATCAAATATAGCCCCCGCGGTGTAGAGGAAGGGCCTTCCCAATAGAATGGGAACTTCATTGTCCTCTTCCATCTCTAACACCACGAAATCCCCCGGAATGTAGAAATTCCCTACTCTAACCGGGACATCCTTAAGAATTCCCCTAGGAAACCTTGAGGAGCGGTCCGCGAGCCTTAGAATCATTTGGGTTGGTTTAGGCTCACCCATGTTTAACTTTTTGCACAAAGAATAAGGCATCAACGATATACTTGCACCCAAATCACACATAGCACGTTCAATCTTAATATCATTAATATAGCATGAAATGGAGAATCTACCGGGATCCTCAAGCTTTGGTGGCATGCGCGGTTGGAGTATGGCGCTACATTCTCCATTGAGGGACACCGTGTCAACGTCCTCGATCGTTCTCCTGCAAGTGATGACATCTTTTAGAAATCTTGCATAAGATGGGGCTTGGGTGATTACCTCGGTGAAGGGCATTGTGACATAGAACTTCCTCATCATCTCGACGAACTTGGTAAATTGCTTATCATTGCCCTTCTTCTTTAGCCTTTGGGGAAAAGGGATAGGGGGAGTGTATACTCTTGGTTCGTCTTTCTCCTTTTCTACCTCACTTTCCTTTTGAGCTTGAGGGTTAGGGGCCTCTTCATCCAACTCTTCAATTTCGGCACTAGCTTGGCCTCTTAGATCAAAGGAAACCTTCTTCTTCTTCGGTTGTTCCTCCTCTAGCTCCTTACCACTTCTCAATGTCACCGCATTACAATGCTTTCTTTTCCCGTGCTCTGGTTTAGCCGGTAGTTTCCCGTGTGACCTTGTAGAGGACTCGGCTTGTTGCGCAATTTGGTTCTCCAACATCTTGTTATGGGCTTCCAATTGCTCCATTCTCTTGTTGGTCTCTTTTTGATTTTCTAGCACTTGAGCCAACATAGACAGCATAGCGTTATCTTGAGTATTGGAGGGAGCCTGTCTTTGTGGATTGGAGGTTCCTTGATCATTCATTTGAGGCTTGGCTTGATAAGGCTTTTGATAATTCCCTTGGTTGGAACTTTGGCCTTGGGTGGAGTAAGAATTTTGCCCTTGATTTTGGTTGGACCCATATCCTTGTCTTTGGTAATTGCCTTGGTAATTGTTTTGCCCTTGGGGCTTAGGAGTAAAATTGGAGTCATTGGTCATTCTTCTTTGCGGAGGCTCATAGCTTCTTGTGATAGGATTGGAATTTGGAGCATAATTTCTTTGTTGATTCACATAGTGGGCTTCCTCATACCCGTCATCATCATCTTCATATCGTCCATCAGGACAATTCTTTGTGGTATGCCTTGTGCTAGAACACAAGAAACATGATTGTTGACCTGAAGTTTTCTCTTTATCATTTCTTGGCTTAGTTGCCTCCACCGAATTGACCATACTTATCATAGACTCCATTTGTTTCGACAACTCATTAATTTGCGCTCTCGTTGCATAAGTCGAGGTATCATCTCTTGACTTGGCCATTTTCTTGTGGTCGACTCCTTGATATCTATCCGAATTGATCGCGATCTTGTCAACAATTTTGAACCCTTGAGTCGCCGGTAATTCCATAATAGCACCTCCACTTGCCGTATCCATTTGATTTTTAGCTTCCTTGCTCATTCCCAAATAGAAATAGCGCATAAGGTCGGCTTTTCTGAAGTTGTGGTGAGGGCATTCCCTCAAATAGTGTTTGAAGCGATCATATGCTTGATGGAATAGCTCATTGTCTCTTTGGGAGAAAGTCAATATGAAATCCGTGAATTTCTTGGTTCTTGACGGAGGGAAGAACTTGTTCAGAAAAGAATTTGCTAGATGATCCCAAGTTCTAAAGGTTCCCGGCTCATGGTTTTGCAACCATTCTTTGGCGTCTCCATATAACGAAGAAGGAAATAGCTTTAGATAGACATGTTCCACGAGTACATTTCTTGGCTTGTATGTTCGGCAATACTCTTGGAAATTGGCCAAATGTGTGGAGGGATTTCCGACTCCTTGATATTGATCATGGGTCACCATATGCACTAAAGAAGATTTCACGTCGAAATCAAAGGCATCCTCGTCCGGAGGCATAATAGCCGAGCCATTCCCTTCAAGAGTGGGAGTCATGTAATCTCCAACGGGTCTTTCATCATCCTCCTCGTCATAATATCTATAATTACGGTTTTCCCTTGGCGGAGCGGGAGGATTCCGAATAGGACGCCGATCATCATCGTTATCATTTCTAGCGGGAGGATCTTCTATCTCATCCCCATCGATTCTATGATCGCGAGCATTCCTTTGGAGAATCGGACGGTTTTCCACCTCGTCTTCCATTCTAAACCCCGGTGGCAAGTAAGGTACCGGATTCAAAAGAGGAGGTGGACGAGGTCTTGGCCCTTGGAAAGCCGGTGGAATAATAGGAGCAATAGGAGGAACAAGAGGTAGAGGATTCTTGCGCGGTCTACCCCTTGGTTTCTTGATGGTTGGGAGGGAAGAGTTTGAAGTTGAATCGGTAGCTATGTGCCTTTGCCCCTTAAACCTCGTGTTCATTCAAATTCCTACAAGAATAAAGGGGAATCGTCAAGTCGCAAACAATACCACGAGCAATACCACGAGAAACGAACGAAATAGCCCAAATATTGTAGAGTCCAATTTAGTTCCCTAAGTTAATTCATTGCTCCCCGGCAACGGCGCCATTTTGACGTTGCAATAGATGTATAGTCAAAAACAATTTATATTTTAACCGGTAAGACCGGTGTCGAACCCAAGGGAGCAAACTATTAAACTTTAGGTCTATCAATGGCTAACTCGACTATTCTTTCAATTCAAGTGTGAGAATGGTTATCAATGATGAGAAACAGGTAATCAAATGGTTTTAGGGGATTAAATTCAATTAAAAGCGAGTTTCGAGGGATTAATCCCCTCCTTGACAATTTCCCAATGATCATGCATACAAGAGTTCAATTAATTATGAGTTGATAGGTTCTAAACCTAGCTTAGACTAAAATTAGGCAAACCATGCATGTCTAATCCTAGTCAAGCCATCTTAGTTAGGATCTCACTAATTAAAGAGTATTGATCCACTATATAGCATTTACTCTCATAAATACTATATGCATAAAGTTCTAATTCACCTCTCCCCATGCATTTACTCTCATAAATGTAGGTTAAGTTCAATTTTACTATATCCAAACCATCACTAAGCTTTCTCAAGACTTAGGTCAAAGTTCTAACACAAACATGTCACTTAGGCATTTTATCAAACACTTAGAGGCATGTCTAACATGAAGATCATAGTAAAATGAAATCGACTTCAATAAATCCAAATAGATGTGTTTACAATGATCATTGAGTACCAAGGAGGTTCATAGAACCCTCAAAACACAAGGGGAACTACTCACACATCATGTAAGACAACATGATGTGTAAGTTTTTAACACAAATCTAAGAGAAAAGAAGAGAGATTAGATTAGGATTGATGATCCTAATAAACTCCCTTAGTCTTCAAATCCCCTTGATTGGATGATGATGAAACCCTTGATTTAGCTCACTTCCTTTTGTCTTTTCTCCAGAAAAATCCAAGATGCTAGGTCAAACTTCCCTCTTTCTATTTATAGCCTCGCTGAAAATTTCCGGAACTGTAGCAGTCCAGTCGATCGACTGGCGTTGTACTTGTGGCCCAGTCGATCGATTGGTGGAAGAATTGTCGTTTGCGTAGCAATTTCTCAGTCGATCGATTGGTGCAGGGAGAATCTTCAGTCGATCGACTACGGTAATGTGGAAATTGGGTCCTCCTGAGACTGCTCCCAGTCGCTCGACTGGAGTCTCAATCGAGCGACTGAAGTCACGTGGCCTGCATGCCCTGGATGGAGGATTCGCCAGTCGACCGACTGAAGGGGCCAGTCGATCCACTGCGGAAACATGGATTGCAGGTCCTCCTGAGACTTCTCCCAGTCGATTGATTGGAGCAGGGGAGCTTCCCAGTCGATCGACTGGGGACCAGTTCTGCCCCACTTTTTGCTCTAATCTCCGATTTTCACCGAGTTTCCTTCTATAGGCTTTCGGCACCGAGACATCTTGTTTTGTGCCTGAAACGCACGAAAAGGGGATCAAATGACATCAAATAATCGTCGGAAACGAACTAAAGCTATAGTGAAAATGGGCATTAATGAGTCGAAAACTTGACTCATCATCTTCTTTTCTACAAGCTCCCGAATGAAATGATGCCTGATATCGATATGCTTTGTTCTAGAATGTTGTACCGGATTCTTAGATATGTTGATGGCACTCATGTTGTCACAGTAGAGAGTCATCATACCTTGTTGTACCCCGTATTCCTCTAGCATCTGCTTCATCCATACCATCTGGGTACAACAACTTCTGGCTATAATATATTCTGCTTCAGCGGTAGATAAGGATATACTATTCTGCTTCTTACTGAACCAAGAGACCAAATTGTTTCCTAGAAAGAAACATCCTCCAGAGGTACTTTTGCGATCCTCTGCATTCCCAGCCCAATCTGCATCACAATAGCCTACCAGACATGCGTTAGTATCCTTGGTGTACCATAGACCATAGTCGGCTGTTCCACAAACATATCTGATAATTCTCTTCACATTTATCAGGTGACTCTCCTTGGGATTAGCTTGGTATCTGGCACAGACACCAACCGCATGAGCAATGTCCGGTCTACTGGCTGTTAGGTATAAAAGACTGCCAATCATGCTTCTGTACAAGGTTTGATCCACCTTCGCACCAGCCTCATCTTTTGTGACCTTTACATGAGTTGCAGCGGGGGTTCTCTTATGTGTTGCTTTCTCCAGATAAAACTTCTTGATTAGGTTCCTTGCATACTTGCTTTGGGAAATAAAGATACCGTCCACCTTCTGTTTGACTTGAAATCCAAGGAAGTAACACATCTCTCCCACCATGCTCATCTGGAATTCCCTCTGTGATGGACCATAACTGTATGCATCAAAAACACAGTAAAACCCACCAAATTAGACTGTTTGTCTATCTAACTTCGATGTGTTAGTCCCGATATATTTCCACAGGGCATTTGAGAGACTAAAGTGAAAACACGCTAAGGAGAGGATTTTATGCTGAAAAGATAATAAGAGTCAATCCAGGGTCAAGATCAGACGCTGAACGAAGAAATCTCAAGATCCTGACGTTGAATTACTCAAATCAAAATCCAACCGAGGAACAATTAAAGTCAGACGGAGCGAAATTGGACTGATAGTTTTGTGAAAAGACTGTGCAAAAATCACAAAATTCATCCCTTGTGCACAAGGTGACCGGCCACCTTGCTTGGAGGTAGGCAAGGGAGGAAACCACCCTCCATGGCAACCGGCCACCGGTGGCTTTCCTCCCCCTCATCCGGCGGCTTCCTCCCCCCACACATGGCATCTCCTCCTTGCTCCTCCTCCTCCACCCTTGGATCAAAAGACATGTGCATCCATCTCCTCCCTTGATCCTCCTCCTCCTTAGCCTATAAATAGAGAGCTTCACCTCCTCATTTCACTCATCCCAAAATTTGTAAAACACTTATCTCTCTAAGTTTTGGTTACTTTGTAAGTTTGGTTTGGTTTTGGAAATAATACTCATGTTTGTTCTTGAGTATTATACGCTTTGGAAATAATACTCCTGTTTGTTCTTGAGTATTATACGCTTTGGAAATAATACTCCTGTTTGTTCTTGAGTATTATACTTTAGAGAATACTCATGTTGGTTCTTGAGTATTCAGTAGGAAATTGGGAATACTCCTGTTGGTTCTTGAGTATTCCACCCCTTTCCCTCTTACTGTTTTCAAAAACCCCTGAGTATTTAGTTACGATGTCCTTTTCCATGGATAGTCGTAACTAAACTCTTTATTCGGTTAAAGGGGTGTTCTTGTTTTATAAAATGTTTAATTTCTTTTAGTTTCATTTCTGTGTATTCAAAACTTATTCTATGTGCCATTTATAGTCAGAGTTTCCAAGGTTGAGTGGAAGCTGTCACAAGCAAAGCTCTTCCGTGGGAATTCGTGATCATACTCGGTAAGTGGAAGCTGTCACAAGCAAAACTTATCGAGGAGTTCGACTCATCTTAAACCCCATCTGGTCGAGCGTCACTGTGAGATCAGGTGGATGCACACAAGCTAGCATACCCTCGGGTATTGGCGCTAGACTGAATAGAACAGGTGTTGCTTTAAACAGTGTGGCAAATTGAGCGCTACGAAAGGGCCTCGATACACTTTTGAATACTTAGAAGGGTTACTAAAGGAATAAACATGATATAATACAAGGCCCTCTAAGACCGAATGTTTTCTTTCGATCAAAAACCCCCCCTGTATTTACTTTTATCGCTCAATCAATCGCAACCATCAACCGCTGATCTACCGGAGGAATCGCAATCACGCATCACCTACTGTAAGTCTTCTTTCCCTTAACTCTTTACTTTCAGTATTTAATTTCAGTATTTATTTTCTGTATTTACTTTTCCGCATAAAAAACCCAAAAAACCAAAAACAGTAGTTTAATTACTCGCGCTAAAATCTCAACCAACCTAAAACACGTTCCCTCGCTGTACAAATCCTTAAAGAACAACATATTCCACCTAATTCCCTTGGGTTCGACGCCTACTTACCACTTACTACCCAGTAGTGTAGTCGCGAGTAGCGGATATTATAAATTTATTTACACAGAGCACGCTGCACCTTAACGACAGTGCAGTGTCGCCTCCGTCACTCTGCATTTGTTCAACAAACTTGTCTAACAGCTTCGGACTGCTAGAGCCGAACACAATATCATCCACGTAAATCTGAGCAATGATGAAATCGGACCCTGTGTGTTTCACAAACTGCGTCTTATCGACTCCTCCTCGCACATAGCCATGAGTGACCAGGAACTCAGTAAGCCGCTCATACCAGGCTCTGGGCGCCTGTTTGAGACCATAAAGAGCCTTCTTCAGGTGATACACATATTCCGGATGGTGAGGGTCTTCGAAGCCCTTTGGTTGAGCAACATAAACTTCTTCATTTAGCACCCCATTCAGAAACGCACTCTTTACGTCCATCTGAAACAACTTGAATTTTAGGTGGCACGCTAGAGCTAAAAGGAGACGGATGGCTTCCAAACGAGCAACCGGAGCGAACGTCTCATCAAAGTCTACTCCTTCGATCTGAGTATAGCCTTGAGCCACAAGTCTTGCCTTGTTTCTGGTGATGTTCCCGTGTTCATCAGATTTGTTCTTGAAAATCCACTTCGTGCCAATAATGTTCACGTTATCAGGACGTGGAACAAGATCCCACACATCATTGCGCTGAAACTCACCAAGTTCTTCTTGCATGGCAACAACCCAGTATTCATCTTTGATGGCTTCCTTGATGTTCTTGGGTTCGATAGTAGATATGAAGCATGCAAAACCAGCCAAATCTCGAAATTTACTTGTTTACCTCTAGTTGTGATGCCGTCAATTAGATCACCGATCACCTCACTGATGGGATGATTCTTCTCGATGGCTCTTGAGGGATGAAAGACTCGTGGAGAATCAGGGGGTGTTGGAGGAGAATCCGTATTATCATTTTCTCCCGGCTGATTGTCAGTCGATGCAGGAAGGTTGGGATATGCATTAGAGCTGACCGTTGTGGTGGGACAGGTGGTTTCAGAATGTTCTGGAGGTGATGGAACATCATCATCATCTGCAGCACTTGTCTCAGATGCTCCTGGCACAACATCTTGTACAACCACATTAATGGATTCCATGACGACTCCAGTGCGCTTGTTGTAGACACGATATGCCCTGCAGTTAGAAGAATATCCAAGAAAGATTCCTTCATCACTTTTAGGGTCCAACTTCTGCAGATACTCTCGATCTCTGAGAATATAGCACTGGCTCCCGAAGACATGCAAGTACTTTAGTGTAGGTTTTTTACCTTTCCACAACTCGTAGCAAGTCTTTTCTGTTCCGGATCGAATCATGACTCGGTTAATGACATAGCATGCTGTATTCATTGCTTCCGCCCAAAACTTTAAAGGAACCTTCTTTGCGTGAAGCATAACACGAGTCATCTCCTGAATGGTTCGATTCTTCCTTTCTACAACTCCATTTTGTTGAGGGGTAATTGGAGAAGAGAATTGTTGAGTGATCCCTCTTTTTGAACAGAACTCAGCGAGAGCAGCATTCTCAAACTCTTTCCCATGATCACTTCGTACTTTTATTATGTGCTCATCTTTATCCTCTCTTTCGCGTTCCAGTCGAGTGCAAAGTTGAACAAAAGCCTGAACAACATCTGATTTTTCTTGCAAGAAACAAGACCAGGTGAACCTGGTGAAATCGTCAACACAAACAAGAACATACCTTTTCCCAGAATAGCTTTCCACTTGCATAGGCCCCATTAGATCAATGTGAAGTAGTTCCAAGGGTCTGCTTGTATTGATCTGAGTGGTGCCCTTGTGGGGAACTTTGATTTGTTTTCCAATCTGACAGTCTCCGCAAACAATGCTAAGTTCTCCTTGAACTCTGGGTACGCCTCAAACAAGCCCTTCTGATGTAATCTCCTGTAGTGTTCTAAGATTCACATGACCCATTCGCTGATGCCATAAGTTCATCTCTTCAGTTCTGCTCAGTAAGCATGTTACTTCCGCATTGGGTTTACCAAGGTTGAGAAGATAGCAGTTATTCGATGACCTCCTTCCATTAAGGACTGTTTCATTATTCTTGTTTAACACCACACACTCATCCTGTGAGAATTGAACATGATGCTCTCCATCGCACAACTGACTGATGCTAATTAAATTAGCCTGCAAACCTTTGACAAGAAGAACTTCTTTCAATCTGGGGAGACCTTGAACATTTAAAATTCCTTTCCCAAGGACTCTGCTTTCAACACCATCACCAAACGTTACATTCGAACTTCCTTTGCACTCCTCTATATTAGTCAGAAACTCGGAGTTGCCAGTCATATGTCTCGAACATCCACTATCAAAGTACCATTTTTCTTTCTTTAGATGTCTGGTAGAACTGAAGGCAACATAGCAAACTTCACTTCTTTGCTTCACTCTCCAAACTTGCTTCATTCGTGGTTTCTGAACTTGTTTCACCTTTCTGAAGGACATATGAAACTCATGACATCTTGCCCTAATGTATCCCACTTGATTACAGAAGAAACATCTTCGTCTGTCTCGCTGTCTTGTGGGATGCCGTGTGGCAAACCAAGATAATTTTCTTCGTGGGAAATGATTGGCTAGAACAAATTCCGGTTCTGGCTCAGAAAAAGATTTTCTTCGTGTACAATGTTCAGCTGGAACAAGTTGTGGTAGCGGTTGTGGCACAGCCTTAAAAAAAGCCGTCTTTCCGGAGCTTGATCCTCGGGTAAATCCAAGCCCTTTATAGCCACCCCCTATCCTTTGTGCTCCCAGAATAGAGTCTAGATCTTTTATTCCAGAGTTCAGCATTTTGACTGTCTTTTTCAAGTGATTCAGCTCTTCTATTGTCGCCTCATGAGCAAGTTTGCCTGTTTCGATTTCACATTTAAGGGTATCAATAATATCAATAAGATTTACCTCTCTTCTTTTCAGAGTATCATTTTCTTGCTTTAGGTCATCTGTAACTCCTGAATGATCTCCTTGGTAGTCTTTACTTTGAAGTTTCAGGGAAGATATAACTGCCAGTAACTCCGTTTTTTGAGAAATTAGCTCAGCTCTTTCGTTTGTTGCTTCAATCAACTGGGCTTTGAGAGCAGTGATTGTCTGTTGATGATTTAGGTTTAAGGTGCTAACCTCTTTCTTGAGCTTCTCCTTTTCTGCTGTTAGATCTCCTAGTGAGTTCTGTAGCTCTGTTTTTCGCTTGATTTCAACCAGCCACTGTTGATATAGATCTTTGTAGTTGTTGGCAATTTCCTCGTCAGTAATTTCATCATTGTCACTGTAGCTAGAATATAGAATGTGGTCTTCAGGTGATTTCACTGTCTCCTCTTTTATGCTTTGGTCTTTTTCGGGTTTGACACAGCTGGTAAGAGCAACATAGTTGTTGGTTTCCCCCTCAGAATCACTATCACTCCAATTCACAGCATACGCGTTCTTTTTCTTCTGTGTGTTAATACATTCGGCCCGGATATGACCAAAGCCTTCACATTCTCTGCATTGGATCCCTTTGCCCTTGTTCTCGGATAAGGAGTCTTCAGCACTATTTTTCTTGTAATCTTTTTCTTCTTTCTGAAACTTGGTTCTGTTATTCTTCAGGAATCTTGAGTCAGATGACTGACTGGACTCAGTCCCTTTACCGTACTGCCTTCTCATAAATTTCCCTAAGTTTTTGGCAAACATGGCAAACTGTTGTTCTGACGCGTCGTCTGTCATGTTTTTAACAACTTCACCCTTTAGACCGACGCTGGAGACTTTTGTAAGACGATCTTCTTAATTCATGTCCATCTCATGGGTCTGCAGGGATCCCATTAGTTCATCAAGTCTCATGGTTTTCACATCATTGGCTTCTTTAACAGCAAGAGCTTTCATGGCTAACCGCTTTGTGAGAGATCTCAACACCTTTCTCACCAGTGTTTCCTCGGTCATTGGTTCTCCAAGCGCGAATGCTTCGTTAGAGATGTTAAGGACCCGAGTATTGAAGTCAGCAATGGTCTCATCCTCCTGAATTCTCAGATTTTCGAATTTTGATGTGACCGTCTCCATCCTAAAGATTTTTACTTTGGTAGTACCTTCATGAGCAGTTCGTAGAATGTCCCAAGCCGTCTTTGCAATTTCACAGATAGAGATCATCTTGAAATTCTTTCCATCAATTCCAGAGAATATGGCATTCATTGCTTTAGAGTTCGCCGCTTCAGCTTTCTTTTGAACCTCAGTCCACTTGTCTTTAGCAAGAAGGCTAACCTTACCTTCTTTGTCGGTACCTACTGGGTGAGTCCATCCTTGTTCAACAGCTTCCCAGACTAATTCGTCTTGGGACTTTAGAAACGCCTTCATTCGTACCCTCCAAAAACCATATTTGTTTCCTTCGAGCAGAGGAGGTCGCGTGATGTTCTGCCCTTCTCTTAAATCCATCTCACCACCCTTCGGATCTTTACTCTGTGTGTCGAGTATTTGCTCTGATACCAATTGAAAATTCCCCTAGTAGATGAGATGTTGTTCTGGTCGAGATCCAGAGCAAATCCTAAAACAACTTATGCGCTAAAATAAGTAGTGCGGAAATAAAAACGACACGCAAAGTTGTTACCCAGTTCGGCGTTAACGAGCCTAGGTCTGGGGGGCGTTCTCTAGCCCGGTGGACAGCAATTCACTATTATTGAGTATTGCGAGTACAGGGTTTACCGTTTACAGAATCCCTCTTAAACAACCTGAGCCTCGAACACTCTAGTAATTGCAATCTAGGTCTCCCCCTAGATCTTTGCTCCCGCTCCGTATCCACCAGAATGATTCTTTGAGAGAAACAGCGCCTTCTCTCGAATGCGCAGTAACAGAACTTCAGTGCGTGAACCTTCAGCTTCGTCCTTCGATCAATCTGTTTAGCACCGATGCAGATTGATCCGAGCGCCTTCGAGTAACCAGTGACAGTTAGTTCTCCAGCCGATTACGTGCGTCGTGAATAACCAGTTACGATTAGTTCACCGTCGTTTGCGTCCTCCTCCCTTCAATGAGTATGAGCGTGATTAATATCTCCGTAAGTGCTGGCTAATACCTAAGCATTAGCCTTACTTATATAGGCGATAGAAACCCTAGATCGAATAGGATTAACAAGCTAAACCGCCTCTATCTATTAGGAAATCTTTCCTAATCTTTTGCGCATATCTCTTGAAGATAATCCTCCAATAACTATCTTCAATCTTGATTAGGCAATCTTCGATTATCTTCATAGCAAGATAGCTTTATGCGCAAGCAACCTCCAAACCGACTTCTTAATATCCTTGATATGAGTATGCACCGACTTGCCAAAACTGATCTCGGAAATGTCCTCAAGCAAGTTGTGCTACGTCGGCTGAGACAAGTTTCCAAATCTAAATTTGGAAACTTCCAACTTCTGTCCATGCACCTGCAACAGCCTTAATCTTCCAACGGTCGACTGTGTTTCCAAATCTGAATTTGGAAACATTCCATCTGCTTCAACTTGTTCCAGGACAGTTGTCTCTTCCAGTCTTGAACAATAGCTTGAACAACTACACTAAGTTTTGCCAAACAACATGCCATAAAACTAACAAGACTAATGAAGAAATTGTGTCCACTGGTTTGAACTTGAACTCAGTTCAGTTTGTCTAATTTAAGTTACTGACCATTTTGTGATTCATGTAACAAGAGTATGTGAAGTTGAACTGCTCATTCTCCATTATTATATATACGGACCATGTTCTCTCATCCACCTTGATAGAACAGTTTCTGTAGCAAGATACATGATGAATCAGAAAGAAGGAAGGTGCTAAGCTTCTTGCCGGGGAAGCCTTGGATCGGCACGGCGTTGAAGTTGCTGCTGCCATCAATGGTAATTGAAGAGATATGGTGGTTAGTTCCAATGTCAATGGCAGCTCTCGCCAGCAAAGCGGTCGGCCGCAGCTGCATTTTTTGTTGTGCGTCTCCCCACTGTTTTCCATGAACGATGAATCGGAAAAGATGGAGAAACCGAAGCGAGTTGCTTGGTTATAAAGAGAGCAGTGTTGGGGATTGGACTAACAAGATTTGGTAATGGACCATAATTGTATGCATCAAAAACACAGTAAAACCCACCAAATTAGACTGTTTGTCTATCTAACTTCGACGTGTTAGTCCCGATATATTTCCACATGGCATTTGAGAGACTAAAGTGAAAACACGCTAAGGAGAGGATTTTATGCTGAAAAGATGATAAGAGTCAATCCAAGGTCAAGATCAGACGCTGAAAGAAGAAATCTCAAGATCCTGACGACGAATTACTCAAATTAAATCCAACTGAGGAATTATCAAAGACAGCCCGGAGTGAAATTGGACTGATAGTTTTGTAAAGACTGTACAAAACCGTCAAAACTCATCCATATGCAAGGGATGACCGGTGGCTTTTGTGCAAAGGGATGACTCATGGGTGAAAGTGATGACTCATGGGTGGCCTCCTCCCTCTCCTCCTCCATGTGACCGGCTGCTCCTTCTCCCCATAACTGGCAACTGGCGGCTTTGGGAGGCTCCTCCTCCTTGCGCCACTTGTCTCCCCCACAAGCTCCTCCCTTCTCCTCCCTTGGATGCAAATGCACATGTCCACCATCTCCACCATCCATTCTCCTCCTCCATGCCTATAAATATGGAGCTCCTCCTCCTCATTTCATTATCCCAAAATTTGTAAAACACTTATCTCTCTCAGTTTTGGTTACTTTGTAAGTTTGGTTTGGTTTTGGAAATAATACTCCTGTTTGTTCTTGAGTATTATACGCTTTGGAAATAATACTCCTGTTTGTTCTTGAGTATTATACGCTTTGGAAATAATACTCCTGTTTGTTCTTGAGTATTATACTTTAGAGAATACTCCTGTTGGTTCTTGAGTATTCAGTAGGAAATTGGGAATACTCCTGTTGGTTCTTGAGTATTCCACCCCTTTCCCTCTTACTGTTTTCAAAAACCCCTGAGTATTTAGTTACGATGTCCTTTTCCATGGATAGTCGTAACTAAACTCTTTATTCGGTTAAAGGGGTGTTCTTGTTTTATAAAATGTTTAATTTCTTTTAGTTTCATTTCTGTGTATTCAAAACTTATTCTATGTGCCATTTATAGTCAGAGTTTCCAAGGTTGAGTGGAAGCTGTCACAAGCAAAGCTCTTCCGTGGGAATTCGTGATCATACTCGGTAAGTGGAAGCTGTCACAAGCAAAACTTATCTGAGGAGTTCGACTCATCTTAAACCCCATCTGGTCGAGCGTCACTGTGAGATCAGGTGGATGCACACAGGCTAGCATACCCTCGGGTATTGGCGCTAGACTGAAATAGAACAGGTGTTGCTTTAAACAGTGTGGCAAATTGAGCGCTACGAAAGGGTCTCGATACACTTTTGAATACTTAGAAGGGTTACTAAAGGAATAAACATGATATAATACAAGGCCCCCTAAGACCGAATGTTTTCTTTCGATCAAAAACCCCCCCTGTATTTACTTTTATCGCTCAATCAATCGCAACCATCAACCGCTGATCTACCGGAGGAATCGCAATCACGCATCACCCACTGTAAGTCTTCTTTCCCTTAACTCTTTACTTTCAGTATTTAATTTCAGTAATTATTTTCTGTATTTACTTTTCCGCATAAAAAACCCAAAAAACCAAACACAGTAGTTTAATTACTCGCGCTAAAATCTCAACCAACCTAAAACACGTTCCCTCGCTGTACAAATCCTTAAAGAACAACATATTCCACCTAATTCCCTTGGGTTCGACCCCTACTTACCACTTACTACCCAGTAGTGTAGTCGCGAGTAGCGGATATTATAAATTTATTTGCACAGAGCACGCTGCACCTTAACGACAGTGCAGTGTCGCCTCCGTCAAATTGGCACCGTTGCCGGGGAATTAGCCATCGGAATAGTTGTTCTTTCCCTCCCATGTCCTCATGACACAACCCCCTTCATATGCATGGACAACACGACACCTTCCACTGTTCAGAGGTACGGATGCAGAAGATCCAGTACTACACTGCCGAAACTTTCACCATGTTTGTCTGCGCATAAAACCTAATAATGAAATGTTAGAGGAATTTAAGCTTAATTGCTTCCAATTCTCTCTAACTGATTTCGCGACAATCTGGTATTACACCTCAACCGCGATGAATGCTAAGTATTTCGTGGACATTAGCATTCCATTCCAAAAAGAATTCTCTCCCCCATCCTTACGACAACAAACGCGCGAGAAGATCATGAACCTTCAACAGTCCCGGGATGAGACATTTGGCGAATACTACACAAAATATGACGCCATCTTCTCACGCTGCTCGCACCATGGATTCACGGAGGTTTTTCTTCTTCAAAAATTCCTTTGTGGGATGAGGGCTGATGAGTTCTCAAGGATCAATGACGCAGTGGGAGGAACAACCACACACTTATCCTTGACTCAAATATGGGATGTGATAGACAACTTGGCCGGAACCGCAATACGAAGGCCAATGTCTCGACCTAATGAAGGGATACGAAGGAATGAGGCCAGTCCAGAAAGGGACGTTGCATAGGATGTGATAAACGAATCAGAAATAGAAGGCTCAGAGAAAGAGCCTACATTGGAGGTCACATCCGAACCAACAGAAGAAACTTCTGAGCCATCAGAAGAATCAGACATGGAGAGTACCGGAAGTAACACAAGAATGGTGGCGAAATTCGACCTAAGCCACCCATGGGACCCCAACCAATGATCCAGGGATAAGGTACTTTCGAGCCAACGACGTTAAACAAGTGCACTGGTCGGGAGGTAACCCGACACTATCTTACTTTCCGCACTTTAATTTCCTGTCTTTTTATTTTCTGTATTTTACTTTTCCAATAAGTCGCTCTCACCGACTTGGTGCATAGAATGATTTGACTATTTAGGAATTGGTTTTTGGAGCACGATCGGATCAGCCAGGCAGCTTCCGTGAACTACCGGGCCTGTGCTGAGAGTTCAAGGCCCCAGCCAAACTCCCTCGATTATCCAGCCTCATGCCATTCGACACAATAAGGGAGTTCTGATCTTACCTTTCCTTAAGTCATTTCCTTCTCATATAACATCTGCTTGCATGGCTTTTGAACTAAGTAGTGCTGAAAGGCACGACTCCGTTCGAAAGTGTGGGGTGAGAACCGCATGTGTACATAAATAAACAACATGTTTTTCTTTTTTTTAGTGTATCTTTTTTAAAGTATGAACTTAAGAATGTGAAAAAGATAGACCGAATTCATGCATTTACCTTGTGAAAATTCAACTGTCTAAAAACTTAGAACGTAACTTCTCATTTGTCCCTTTGTGCTGAGATAAACTAGGGATGTGGAGTTGATAGAAATGCCCTAGAGAGGCTTGGCAAGCAATCGAAGGATCAGATCAAACTATATGGTTTTCGAAGTCATTGGAGGCTGCACTTCGGGTTTCAGTGAAGATTGAAGTCATCTCCGCCATGCAATGCAAAAGGCGAGGATGGGAATCAGACCGTCCTATCTCCGGTCAAAGTAGCCAAGAAAATAGATGAGCGACCCTCATCTTGAACCGCGCGAAACGACAGTCAAAGTAGCCGAGAAAATAGATGAGCGACCCTCACCTTGACCCGCACGAAAACGGCAAAAACGAGAAGAGCGGGGAGGTATTTCCATAGGCTTGCGGGCGATGATTGGACCTCCCAAAAAGGCTTGAGAAAATGGACTTGCAAGTCACAAAGACGCAAAAAGCTCGAAGAAGCAAATCAAGAGGCCAAAGGCCCAAAATTGTGAAGGTTTTAACCGAACAAAAGTGAAGAACTCAAAGCGTCAAATCAAAAAGGCCAAAGGCCGATTCACTACAAAAAGCAGTCCCTCGTCAAAAGAAATCAAAGTACTCAAACCAGTGAAACCCGAACCGAATCACGTACTAGAGAAAGCTACAAGGAAACCATATAGTAAGAGACGATCCCGAGGTTGCAGTCCAGGAGCCTAAAAAGGGCTATCTCCCGAAACATCCAATATAATTTGCATCTCGGCACGAAGGTACACGTATCAAGTTACTTCTATTTATTTACGCAGTTTAATTTGGTAATAAGTAAGTAATGCATGAATTAGGATAAATCGAGTCCCACAGTCTAATATTCATATTTTAACAAACCAAACTTAGAGTGCCGCCCTTTAATAGCATTGTTCGGGACGAACAACTAAAAGTGTGGGGTGATCTGATGGGCCATAATTGTATGCATCAAAAACACAGTAAAACCCACCAAATTAGACTGTTTGTCTATCTAACTTCGACGTGTTAGTCCCGATATATTTCCACAGGGCATTTGAGAGACTAAAGTGAAATGCGTCTTTGTGACTTCGACGTGTTTATCTCAGCATTGTTCGGGACGAACAACTAAAAGTGTGGGGTGATCTGATGGACCAAAATTATACGAATCAAAAACACAGTAAAACCCACCAAATTAGACTATCGGTCTATTTAACTTCTACTTGTTAGTCCCGATTTATTTCTACAGGGTATTTTGACGCTTAGAGAGAAAACACGCTAAGGAGAGGATTTTACGCTGAAAAGATGATAAGAGTCAATCCAAGGTCAAGATCAGACGCTGAACGAAGAAATCTCAAGATCCTGACGTTGAATTACTCAAATCAAAATCCAACCGAGGAACAATCAAAGTCAGACGGAGTAAAATTGGATTGATAGTTTTGTGAAAAGACTGCTCAAAACTGTCAAAATGCACACATGGACCAAGGTGACCGGCCACCTTGCTTGGAGGTGGCCAAAGCCACCCTTCTCCTCCTTGGACAACCGGCAACCGGCGGCTCAAGCCCTCCCCAACCGGCGGCTTTTGGCTCCCCCATGTGTCATCTCCTCCTTGCTCCTACCTTCTCCTCCCTTGGATCAAAAACACATGCCACCCATCTCCACCACCCATCTCCTCCCCTTGTGGCTATAAATATGGAGCTCCTCCTCCTCATTTGAAACATCCACAAATTGTAAAATCACTTCTCTCTCTAAGTTTTGGTTACTTTGTAAGTTTGGTTTGGTTTTGGAAATAATAATCCTGTTTGTTCTTGAGTATTATACGCTTTGGAAATAATACTCCTGTTTGTTCATGAGTATTATACTTTAGAGAATACTCCTGTTGGTTCTTGAGTATTCAGTAGGAAATTGGGAATACTCCTGTTGGTTCTTGAGTATTCCACCCCTTTCCCTCTTACTGTTTTCAAAAACCCCCGAGTATTTAGTTATTATGTCCTCTTCCATGGATATTCGTAGCTAAACTCTTCATTCGGTCAAAGCTATTTTCTTGTATTATATAATGTTTTAATTTCTTTTAGTTTCATTTCTCTGTATTCAAAACTTGTTCTATGTGCCATACATAGTCAGAGTTTCCAAGGTTGAGTGGAAGCTATAACAAGCAAAGCTCTTCCGTGGGAATTCGTGCTCATACTCGGTAAGTGGAAGCTGTAACAAGCAAAACTTATCGAGGAGTTCGACTTATCTAAAACACCACTTGGTCGATCGTAACTGAGAGATCAGGTGGATGCACAAAAGGCTAAGATACTTCGAAAGGAGGAATTAGTCTGAAGTAGAACAAGTGTTGTTTTAAACGATGTTGCAAGTCTTGCGCTACGAAAGGGCCTCGATTCATCTTTGAATACTTAGAAAGGTTACTAACGGTTATTAATAACATGTTATAATACAAGGTACCTGAAACCGAATACTTTCCCTTGAATTACAAAAACCCCCCTGTATTTACTTTTGTTAACTGCTCGATAAACTGCTCAACCATCAACCGCTCATCTACCGGAGGAATCGCAATCACGCATCACCCACTGTAAGTCTTCTTTCCTTAACTCTTTTACTTTCAGTATTTTAATTTCTGTAATTTACTTTCCTGCACTCAAAACCAAAAAAACCAAAAATAGTAGCTTAGTCAATCGCGCTAAAATCTCAATCAACCTAAAACACGCCCCCTCGCTGTACAAATCCCTTAAAGAACAACATATTCCCCTATTTCCCTTGGGTTCGACCCCTACTTACCACTTACTACCCAGTAGTGTAGTCGCGAGTAGCGGAAAATATAAATTTATTTATACATAGAACATTGCACCTTAACGACAGTGCAGTGGGCTCCGTCACTTGCGTTTAAAGCTATCTTAGTCGAGAAGATAATCGAAGGTTGCCTAATCTAGATTGAAGATTCAAATGGAGGATTATCTACAAGAGATATGCGCAAGAGATTAGGAAAGATTTCCTAATGATAGAGGCGGTTTAGTTTAGGAATCCTTATCGTTTTAGGGTTTCCATCGCCTATATAAGTAAGGCTAATGCTTAGGTATTAGTCAGCACTTACGGAGATATTAATCACGCTCATACTCATTGAAGGGAGGAGGAGGCAAACGGCGGTGAATTAATCGTAACTGGTTATTCACGACGCACGGAATCGGTTGGAGAACTAACCATCACTGGTTACTCGAAGGCGCTCAGATCAATCTGCATTGGTTCTCAACAGATTGATCGAAGGACGAAGCTGAAGGTTCATGCACCAAAGTTCTGTTACTGCGCATTCGGGAGAAGGCGCTGATTCTTTCGAAGAATCATTCTGGTGGATACGGAGCGGGAGCAAAGATCTAGGGGGAGACCTAGATTGCAATTACTAGAGTGTCCGAGGCTCGGGTTGTTTAAGAGGGATTCTGTAAACGGTAAACCCTGTACTCGCAATACTCAATAATAGTGAATTGCTGTCCACCGGGCTAGAGAACGCCCCCCAGACGTAGTCTAGTTAACGCCGAACTGAGTAACAACTTTGCGTGTCGTTTTTATTTCCGCACTACTTGTTTTAGCGCATAAGTTGTTG
Source organism: Rhodiola kirilowii (assembly GCA_033675215.1). Lineage (NCBI taxonomy): Eukaryota > Viridiplantae > Streptophyta > Magnoliopsida > Saxifragales > Crassulaceae > Rhodiola > Rhodiola kirilowii. The sequence continues at coordinate 45,058,974 of CM066201.1, forward strand.
TAGGATTTGCTCTGGATCTCGACCAGAACAACATCTCATCTACCAGGGTAAGATTTCAATTGGTATCAGAGCAAATACTCGACACACAGAGTAAGATCCGAAGGCTGGTGAGATGGATTTAAGAGAAGGGCAGAACATCACGCGACCTCCTCTACTTGAAGGAAACAATTATGGTTATTGGAGGGTGCGAATGAAGGCATTTCTGAAGTCTCAAGACGAATTAGTTTGGGAAGCTGTTGAACAAGGATGGATTCACCCAGTAGCTACCGACGAAGAGGGTAAAGCTAGCCTTCTTGCTAAAGACAAGTGGACAGAGGTTCAGAAGAATGCTGAAGCGGCAAACTCCAAAGCAATGAATGCCATATTTTCAGGAGTTGATGGAAAGAATTTCAAGATGATCTCTACCTGTGAGACTGCCAAGACGGCTTTGGATATTTTACGAACTGCTCATGAAGGTACAACCAAAGTTAAAATATCTAGAATGGAGATAGTCACGTCAAAATTCGAAAACCTAAGAATGCAGGAGGACAAGACAATAGCTGACTTCAATACTCGGGTTCTCGACATCTCTAACGAAGCATTCGCTCTTGGAGAACCAATGTCTGAAGAAATGTTGGTAAGAAAAGTACTGAGGTCGCTAAAAAAGCGGTACGCTATGAAGGCTCTTGCTGTCAAGGAAGCAAACGATGTAAAGACCATGAGGTTGGATGAATTGATGGGATCTCTTCAGACTCGTGAGATGGACATGAATGGAGAAGATGAATTCAGGAAGGATAAAATTGTTGGTCTAAAATTCGAAGTCTCAGTTGTTCCAGACAAGATGGAAGACTTATCAGAACAACAATATGCTATGTTTGCGAAAAACTTCGAGAAGTTTATGAGGAAACAATACAACAAAGGAACTGATCCTGGTCAGTCTTCTAGATCAAAATTCCAAAAGGTGCACCAAGCTGGAGACTCCAATTATGACACTAAAAGCAAAGGGATACAATGCAGAGAATGTGAAGGTTATGGACATATTCGGGCAGAATGTATCAATACGTAGAAGAAGAAAAACGCATATGCTGTCAGTTGGAGTGACAGTGAATCTGATCAGGAGGATGAGACTAATAACTTTGTAGCCTTGGCTTCCTATGTTAGCAATGAAGGAGAAACAAGTAACGAGGTAGGGTCAGAGTCATCCTCGGAAAATCCCACTCAGTACTCAAGTTGCAGTAATAATGAAGAAATCATTGATGAAGACTTTGCCAACAAATACAAGGAGTTGTTCCAGGAATGGCTGAATGAAGTTGAGCAGAACAAGACTCTCCGCAGCAATATAACTGACTTAATAAAAGAAAAAGAAGAGCTATGGGAAGAGGCTGCTGTTCTTGTAACTCAGAAGGTGGAACTTCAACAAACAATCACCGATCTTCAGGCCCAAGTAATTAAAGTAAAAGATGAACGAGATGATCTTTGTGCTCAAAAGGCTGAACTTCTGTCAGTTATCTCATCCCTGAAGGTACAGATCGAAAGGAGTCAAGGTGATCATCCAGAAGACATGTTCAATCTAAAGAAGAAGAATGCCGCGTTAAAACGTCAAGAGGTAATTCTACTTAACACTATAGATGCGTTGAAAATTGAGATTGAGACAGACAAGGAAACCCATGTCAAGACCCTGGAAGATCTAAACATTCTGAAGAAATCTGGGTATCGCTCGCGAGTTGTTCCAGAGGAACATCTCTCACAAAGATATTCGGTGGGATTCCGCACGAAGAGGCAAGACAACAGAAGGTGCTTCTACTGCAACCAAGTGGGACACCTCAAGCCAAGATGTCCTGATTTCCACAACTATCTCAGAAGGATGGATCAGCATCGTGAAGTGTCAAAACCACCCATGAAACAAGTCTGGAGAATTAAAAGAGGTGAGACATGTCTCGCAACCTTCAGATCCACGTTTCTTCCAGAAAAGCAAAGATGGTATTTCGACAGTGGATGTTCTAGACACATGACTGCAATCCCAAGTTTCTAACTAAAATAGAAAGATTCAATGGGAAATCTGTGACTTTTGGTGATGGAGTAGAAGGCAGAGTTCTTGGAAGAGGAACATTGAAGGTTCCAGGTCTACCTAGATTAACCAATGTCTTTCTCGTTGAAGGCTTACAGGCAAATCTGATCAGCATAAGCCAGCTATGTGATGGGGATAACCATGTCCAGTTCACTCAGAACAAGTGTATTGTGCAGAACAACCAGAATCAAACTGTTCTCACTGGAAGAAGAGCCCCAACCAACTGCTATTTGTTGGATCTTGATCTACCCTCTGATGCGAGTACATGTCTTCCAACCACTATGAAGTCCACTCATGTCACGAGAGTTAGAAGAAGCTGGTGCCATCGCGTGAAGACACCAACGGCATGTAGTGATCATCTCAACCGTGGCCATATTCAAAGGGGAGTTAACCCTAAGGAAAACAACACCAAATATGCAAGATTCAAGTTTGAAAGTTGTTACACCAAGACGCTGTGGAAGAAGTCAATACTGAACGAAGTCGATATTGAGAGTTGTTACACCAAGGAGCTGCGGAAGAAGTCAATTCTGAAAAAATGCAGGGTGGAACAAGATATGATGAAGCAACGGTTAGATATCTCAATTAGTGCCGTGAACAACATGTGGTTTCGGACACCTAGATTCTCACCGGATCTGTGTGTCACCAACAACTAAATTGTTCCAGATCAAGTCCGTCAGCCAAAACAACAGGGTGATATGTTTTTAGGGCTGACGTGGAAGGCAGGGTGTGGTGCAAGAAGAAACGTTTGGTCTACCAAAGATTTTTCAAAAATATTCAAATATTTTAAACGGAGGAAAGAAACACGTGGCAGCATGGGGAGCCTCAAGAAGTTACTTATGGGCTGCCAAAATAAAATAGAGTTTCAAAAATCAAAACGTGTTCATATCAACTGTTCGTCTCTCGCTGCGTTACTCTCCCGACGAAACCCTAGACAAAGCCTGACAGAATTCAACAATGGTGAACACAAGGAAGAACAAGGTACCCAAAGCAGCGACAGTTGACGCATCCTCAAAATCCGTTGTCGCACCCAAGATTACCAAAGAAAACCCTAAATCGGCGAGTGACCTAGTTCCCACAGGAAAATCAGCATCTGATGTCATAGAGAAAACGGCTGTTCCGAAAATTCCTAAAGTTTCAGTTCCTGAAAAGAAGAAGTTAGACAAATCGGTGAAAGTGATGGAAACCGTTGGCCAGGCAAAGGAAAAGAAGATCCATAAATCCATTCCGGAGGAAATCTCCAAAAAGGCGCCTGCTTTAAAGTCTGTTTCAGCCAAAGAACCAGCAAAGAAGCCGGCACAAGAGGCACTGACGGAGCCCACCGCACTGTCGTTAAGGTGCAGTGTTCTCTGTGCAAAAGAAAATTTATATTCCGCTACTCGTGACCTTACTACTGGGTAGCAAGTGGTAAGTAGGGGTCGAACCCAAGGGAATTAGGGGGATAAGTTGTTCTTTGAGGGATTTGTACAGGATGGGAGCGTCTTTTAGGTTGATTGAGTTTTAGTGCGGAAAAGTAAGTGCTGTTTTTGGTTGGTTGTTTTTGGTTTTTAGTGCGGAAAAGTAAGTGACATAAAAGTAAATACTGAAAATAAAGAGAAGACTTACAGCGGGTGATGCGTGATTGGCAAGTCCTCCGGAAGGTGAGTGCAGTTGATATTTATACTAAGAAAGTAAATGCAAGGGGGTTTCAATATAAGGAAAGCATTCGGTTTCGGGGGCCTTGTATCATAGCCTGTTTATCATAGGCTCTTAGTGATCCTTCTAAGTATTCAAACGTGCATCAAGGCCATTCCAAGCACTCGATTTGCCACACTGTCTAGTCTTTTGCAAAAGTGTTCGAAAGTGAATCGAGGCCATTCCAAGCACTCAACTTGCTACATTGTCTAGTCTTTTGCAAAAAAACGTAGAGCACTTGTTCTACTTAGACTAATACCCCATTCCAAGGTATATTAGCTTGTGTGCATCCATTTGGTCAGTCATTCCCGAGCAACCAAATGGTGTTTTAGAAAGGTCAAACTCCTCAGATAAGCTTTGCCATTCCAAGCATCCACTTATCCGAGTATGTTTACGAACCCCACGGAAGAGTTTTGCCATTCCAAGCATCCACTCAACCTTGGAAGTTCTAACCTAATATATGGCACATGGAACAAGTTTTGAATACATAGAATAGGCTCTAAGAATTGCCTAAAACATTTTATGATACAAGTACACCCCTTCGACCGAATGAAGAGTTTAGCTACGATTATCCATGGAAGAGGATATCATAGCTAAATACTCGGGGGTTTTTGAAAGACAGTAAGTAAAGGGGAATACTCAAGAACCAACAGGAGTATTCCCAAATCCTACTTGAATACTCAAGAACCAACATGAGTATTCTCTAAAACTGTTATAATACTCAAGAACCAACAGGAGTATTATTTCAAACCAAAGCTTACAAAAGTACCAACTTTCAAGAGAGAGAAGTGAATTGTTGATTTTGGGATGAAGATTACAAAGGTGGAGAGGTCCCTTTTATAGGCATGGAGGAGGAGAAGATGTGGAGAGGAAGAGGGACACTTGGCAAGCTCCCATGGAAGGAGGAGGAGATGATGACACATGGGGGGGGCGAAGAGGAGCCGCCGGCGGCTTTGAGAGGGAGGAGGAGAGCCGGCCCCCCATGTGGCACAAGGGGAGTGGTTTGTGGCTTTTGTGATCTCATTCCAAAAAGCCATCGGTCCATTTCAGCTCCGTACTGACTTTGGTTGCTCTTCGGTTGGATTTGTTTTGAGTGATTCAATGTCAGGATCTTGAGATTTCTTCAGTCAGCATCTGGTCTTGACCTTGGAATGACTCGTAATATCTTTTCTGCGTAAAATCATCTCCTTAGCGTGTTTTCTCTCTAGGCTCCAAAATACCCTGTAGAAATATATCGGAACTAACAAGCAAAAGTTAAATAGACAAACAGTCTAATTTGGTGGGTTTAACTGTGTTTATGATTCGTATAATTATGGTCCATCAGATCACCCCACACTTTTAGTTGTTCATCCCGAACAATGCTATTAAAGAGCGGCACACTAAGTAAGCTTTTAAAATATGAAAGTAAGACTGTTGGACTCGATTTATCCTAATTCATGCATTACTTACTTATTACCAAATTAAACTGTGTAAATAAATAGAAGAAACTTGATAAGTGTACCTTCGTGCTGAGATGCAAATTATGTTGGATGTTTCGGGAGATAGCCCTTTTTAGGCTCCTGGACTGCGACCTCGGGACCGTCTCGCACTATATGGTTTTCTTGTAGCTTTCTCTAGCACGTGATTCGGTTCGGGTTTCAATGGTTTGGTCTTTGATTTTCTTTTGGCGAGGGACAGCTTTTGTAGTGAATTGACCTTTAGCCTTTGATTTGACTCTTTGAGTACTTCACTTTTTGTTCGGTTAAAACCTTCACAATTTCGGGCCTTTGGCCTCTTGATTTGCTTCTTCGAGCTTTTTGCCTTTTTGTGGCTTGCTAGTCCATTTTCTCAAGCCTTTTTTGGGAGGTCCAATCATTGCCCGCGAGCATATGGAAATACCTCCCCGCTCTCTCTCATCCTTGCCGTTTCGCGCGAGTCAAAATGAGGGTCGCTCATTTATTTTCCCGGCTACTAGGACTAGAGATATGACGGTTTGATTTTCTATCCCGCCTTTTTTATTTTTTTTGCATAAACACTGCATGGCGGAGATGACTTCAATCTTCACTGAAACCCGAAGTGCAGCCTCCACTGACTTCGAAAACCATATAGTTAGATTCGATCCTTCGATTGCTTGCCAAGCCTCTCTAGGGCAGTTTATGTCAACTCCACATCCCTAGTTTATCTCAACACAAAGGGACAAATGAGAAGTTACGTTCTAAGTTTTTAGACAGTTGAATTTTCACAAGGTAAATGCATGAATTTTAGATCTATCTTTTTCACATTCTCAAGTTCATATTTTCAAAATGATAATATTAAGGAAAAAGAAAAAGAAAAACATGTTATGTACACAGGTGGTTCTCACCCCACACTTTTGAACGAAGGCGTGCCTTTCAGCAAAACTTAGTTCAAAAGCCATGCAAGCAGACATTATGAGAAAGAAATGACATTAAGGAAAAGGGAAGAACAGAACTCCCTTTAAAGTGTCGAGTGAATGACATGGCATGAGGCTGGATAATCGAGGGAGTTCGGCTGGGGCCTTGAACTCTTGACGCAGGCCTGGTTGGCTTGATGTTGCACTTAAGTCCGATTCCTAAATAGTCATTTCTTCTATGCACCAAGTGGGTGAGAGCGACTTATTGGTAAAAACTAAATGACAGAAAATAAAAGGCTGAAAGTAAGATAGATGTCAGGTTACCTCCCGACCAGTGCCTTTGTTTAACGTCGTTAGCTCGACAGTGCCTCATTCCTGGATTACTGGTTTGGATCCCATGGGTGGCTCAGGTCGTATTTTTGCGGAGTTTCTGCTTTCATTTTTTCCGTTCCTTTCCCCGATTTCTCGTGAGATGATGTGCTTGGTTCCTGTTCCCCTTGTTCAGGTGGTGTCTCCTTCCAATGTTTCTGAGAAGGTGAGGGTCCTTTGACCATAGCTGCTGGTCCTCGTTGTTGTTTTTTCAGTAGGGCTTCAGTTTGTGCTTCTTTGAGTATTTCCATGGCTCTTAGTTCTCCGAGTGTTCGTGTTTCGTCTTCCCCAATCATACCAACGAATTCTTCTTTCCTTGGTTGTGAGGGTCGTGCAGCTTCTTCCAGTGCCTCCTTCACTTCTGACATTGTTACTACGTTAATATTCCTTTTTGGGTCTTCGATGGTTTGTGAAGGAAGTTGCTGGGCTCATTAGTAAGGGCGGTCATTGAGGTAGCTAGCTGAGACATTTGTTTGGTTAATTCTGAAATTGCCCCGTTAGTTTTCGCCTGGTATAGGTGCACAATAGTACTCAACTGCTGTACAGAGCCTGACAATTGCTGCACAGTTCCTGAGAGCTCCTTTATTATGTCTTCCAGCCACTTGTTTGGTCCTTGCTGATTATTCGGTCCCGCCTGGTATTGATTTGGAGCCTTCTGTTGATATTGGCTAGCCGGTGGAGAGTTTTGGTTGTACTGCTTATGGGGAGGTCGGTAGAACGCTTGAGCTGGTTTAGGGGCGTATTGTTGTATTTCTCTCTGAGCATAGTTGTTGTTGTTATTGTACCCTTGGTATCTTCGGATGGCCTCCTTATCACGAGCTCTTCTGTTTCTGATGAGTTGTTCAAGATCGTATAGGTTTATCTCTTCATCATACTGGTAGTCATGGTGGCTTCCTTCGCGAGACATGGTCGTTTTGAAGCGAGTATCGATTCAAAGAACTTATCCGATTAATTAACTAATTCCCCGGCAACGGCGCCAGTTTTGACGGAGCCCACCGCACTGTCGTTAAGGTGCGGTGTTCTCTGTGCAAAAGCAAATTTATATTCCGCTACTCGTGACCTTACTACTGGGTAGCAAGTGGTAAGTAGGGGTCGAACCCAAGGGAATTAGGGGGATAAGTTGTTCTTTGAGGGATTTGTACAGGATGGGAGCGTCTTTTAGGTTGATTGAGTTTTAGTGCGGAAAAGTAAATGCTGTTTTTGGTTGGTTGTTTTTGGTTTTTAGTGCGGAAAAGTAAATGACATAAAAGTAAATACTGAAAATAAAGAGAAGACTTACAGCGGGTGATGCGTGATTAGCAAGTCCTCCGGAAGGTGAGCGCAGTTGATATTTATACTAAGAAAGTAAATGCAAGGGGGTTTGAATATCAGGAAAGCATTCGGTTTCAGGGGCCTTGTATCATAGCCTGTTTATCATTGGCTCTTACTGATCCTTCTAAGTATTCAAACGTGCATCAAGGTCATTCCAAGCACTCGATTTGCCACACTGTCTAGTCTTTTGTAAAAGTGTTCGAAAGTGAATCGAGGCCATTCCAAGCACTCAACTTGCTACACTGTCTAGTCTTTTGCAAAAAAACGTAGAGCACTTGTTCTACTTAGACTAATACCCCATTCCAAGGTATATTAGCCTGTGTGCATCCATTTGGTCAGTCATTCCCGAGCAACCAAATGGTGTTTTAGAAAGGTCAAACTCCTCAGATAAGCTTTGCCATTCCAAGCATCCAGTTATCCGAGTATGTTTACGAACCCCACGGAAGAGTTTTGCCATTCCAAGCATCAACTCAACCTTGGAAGTTCTAACCTAATATATGGCACATAGAACAAGTTTTGAATACAGAGAATAGGCTCTAAGAATTGCCTAAAACATTTTATGATACAAGTACACCCCTTCGACCGAATGAAGAGTTTAGCTACGATTATCCATGGAAGAGGATATCATAGCTAAATACTCGGGGGTTTTTGAAAGACGGTAAGTAAAGGGGAATACTCAAGAACCAACAGGAGTATTCCCAAATCCTACTTGAATACTCAAGAACCAACAGGAGTATTCTCTAAAACTGTTATAATAATCAAGAACCAACAGGAGTATTATTTCAAACCAAAGCTTACAAAAGTACCAACTTTCTAGAGAGAGAAGTGAATTGTTGATTTTGGGATGAATATTACAAAGGAGGAGAGGTCCCTTTTATAGGCATGGAGAAGGAGAAGATGTGGAGAGGAAGAGGGACACTTGGCAAGCTCCCATGGAAGGAGGAGGAGATGATGACACATGGGGGGGGGGAAGAGGAGCCACCGGCGGCTTTGAGAGGGAGGAGGAGAGCCGCCCCCCATGTGGCACAAGGGGAGTGGTTTGTGGCTTTTGTGATCTCATTCAAAAAAGCCATCGGTCCATTTCAGCTCCGGACTGACTTTGGTTGCTCTTCGGTTGGATTTGTTTTGAGTGATTCAATGTCAGGATCTTGAGATTTCTTCAGTCAGCATCTGGTCTTGACCTTGGAATGACTCGTAATATCTTTTCTGCGTAAAATCCTCTCCTTAGCGTGTTTTCTCTCTAGGCTCCAAAATACCCTATAGAAATATATCAAAACTAACAAGCAAAAGTTAAATAGACAAACAGTCTAATTTGGTGGGTTTAACTGTGTTTATGATTCGTATAATTATGGTCTATCAGGTACTTTCAAATATTTCCAAATCTTTGAATACGAATAGTCCTCGTACTCCTGGTGTTTCTGTGGTTGGATCGGTAGTAGTTGGAGAAAAACTAGAGGTTGTGGCTGGTGTGCTAGGGAAGAACTCTCCTGTGGTGAAAGGTACAAGGGTTAAGATGGTTGCTTGTAAGAAAACTCCTGTGGAAGAGAAGTTTAGGATTGTGAAGCGTAAGGTTATCGTGTCTGAGTCTTATGATGAAAAGTCTAGTGAAAAAGTTGGGGTGGTTGGTGATGAAGAGGTTGCTGCCAATGAACATCATGATGATTCTGGTTCTGTAGAGAAAGACGAGAGTCAAGACAAGCAGAGCATAGCTTCTGCTGAAAATTCTGGTGAAAATGTTCCAGAAGTTGCTAAAACTTCCAGTGAAGAGGTGCAAGCCGAGCCTGCAAAAGAAGATACACAGGGGTTGTTCGATGGGGAAGAAGAGGCTTCTCAGAAAGAAGCTGACAAATCTGATGATTCTCTCCAAAGTCTATTTGATGCTGTTGAGCAATATGTTGAAGAAGAGTTTACCTCTACAGTTGCTGAAGAAGGTGAAATCAATCAACCAGAACAAACAGCTGTTGATGAAGAGATGGAGGAACAGAGTGAAGGTTCAAAAAGTGAGACAATCAAGTTATCAGAATTGGTGAAAGAAGTCCACAAAAGTGTTCCAGTAAGTAAGGAACATGCTACCAAGTCAAAGAAAGCGACTGCTCAAGAGAAAACTTCAAAGAAAAGGAAGGCATCTGCTCCTTCCCCAGGCAACATTCCTGTTGAGGTTGATGCTTCTGTTCAACAGAAGGATGCTTCACCAGTTGCAAAGAAAGCTAAGACAAGTTCTCCTACGGGCAAGGTTAAAGAAAAAGGGAAGAAAGTGCAGTTTGAATCTGGGGTATTGGTGAATGGTGTCTGGTTTGTGTCAGAAGATCATGCTAAGAAGTGGGATCTGGTTCAGAAGAGGAAGATCGTGGCGGAAAGGGTGTTGGATGCTGACAAATATACAGCCAAGGAGATAGTAAGTCTGATCAAAGAAGTGGACTTGTGGCCATCAGTGACAATGGCTAAACCTTTTACAACAAACCTTGTAAGGGAAGTTATCGTAAATCTTCCAGAAGGGTTTGGAGATTTTGAAAGCTCAGCTTTTGGAATGGCAAGTGTCAGAGGCAGGCAGGTGGTCATTACTCCAGATGGTATCAATGATTATTTTGGGATTGAAGCTGGAGCATTGAATAATGGAGAAAATCCCAATTGGCACAAGGTTGGAGCTGCTCTTACTGGCGGTGTTCGTTCAAGGTGGTCCACCATGACTTTCCTGGTGAAGGACCTTTCCTCAAAGCACTCATTGCTTCACAGCATAGCAGTTCATAACTGGCTGCCGAATAATCATCATACTACTCTTGGGCATACAATGGGCGCTATTCTGAAGACCCTTGGAGCTGGGAAGAAGATTGATCTTGGACGTCTTATTTTCGATCAAATTGCTAGCCACGCAACTTCTGTCAAAGTCAATCATCCGATTGGATTCCCCTCGCTGATTCACCAACTTGTGGTGGGACAACATCAAGATATCTTAACAAGGCAGGACAAGTTGACTGGAGATCCAAAGGTCTTTCTTGCAGATCACAAGCACTTTTCTGGTTCACATAATGTAGATCTGGACCTGGATGCCCTTATTAAGCCTAAGAAGAAGTTGTCTGGGCAATCTCTGGATGCATCAAGTGCTCATGTTCATGCTGTCACTCGGAAAAGGATGATCACTCATCTTGAAGAGGAGTTAGCTGATGCGAGTGAGAGAATAGTGCTGCTTATGGCCAGAAAGAAAAAAATCACAAAACTTTTGGTGAGCCTGCGCTATCCGGAGGAAGAAGATGATGGTGAATCGGCTTGTGATGAAGCCAGTGATGAGGAGTCCGACTACTAGTCCTGGTGATGCACTCTGTTCTTACTACAAACATTTCTCTTTTTGTTGAACTCTGGCTTTATTGTTGAACTCTTGCTATTTTTTTGTGTGTGCTCCCTTGTCACTTTATGGCAAAAAGGGGGAGTAAATTTGGAGTTTGAAAGCTCCTTAAAAGATTCGTTTTGTTAGCCATGTTTCGGAGTTTGAAATATCCTAAAAAGATTCGTTTGAGCTTCTACTGTGTTTGGAGTTTGAAATCTCCTCAAAGATTCAGTTAGTAGCTTAGTTCATAGCACAGCTAGGGAGTTTGAAATCTCCTCAAAGATTCAACTGTATTGGTAGTACGAGTAGCTTCAATAGGTAGTTTTGCCAAAAATGCCAAGGGGGAGATTGTTAGTTTTATGGCATGTTGTTTGGCAAAACTTAGTATAGTTGTTCTAGCTGTTGTTCGAGTCTAGCAGAGACAACTGTCCTGGAACAAGGTGAAGAATCGAAGAGTTTCCTAATTCAGATTAGGAAACCTAGCCGACCGTTGGAAGTCAAGACGGTGGCATATCGATGGACAGAAGTTGGAAGTTTCCAAATTCAGATTTGGAAACTTGTCTCAGCCGACCTAGCACATCTCTGGCGTAGCAGTGAATATCCGGAAACGGATTTGGGAAGTCGGTGCTTATGGATAATTGAAGATATCCTTGGAAGTCGGTTGCTTGCGTTTAAAGCTATCTTAGTCGAGTAGATAATCGAAGGTTGCCTAATCTAGATTGAAGATTCAAATGGAGGATTATCTACAAGAGATATGCGCAAGAGATTAGGAAAGATTTCTTAATGATAGAGGCGGTTTAGTTTAGGAATCCTTATCGTTTTAGGGTTTCCATCGCCTATATAACTAAGGCTAATGCTTAGGTATTAGTCAGCACTTACGGAGATATTAATCACGCTCATACTCATTGACGGGAGGAGGAGGCAAACGGCGGTGAATTAATCGTAACTGGTTATTCACGACTCACGGAATCGGCTGGAGAACTAACCGTCACTGGTTACTCGAAGGCGCTCGGATCAATCTGCATTGGTGCTCAACAGATTGATCGAAGGACGAAGCTGAAGGTTCATGCACTGAAGTTCTGTTACTGCGCATTCGGGAGAAGGCGCTGATTCTTTCGAAGAATCATTCTGGTGGATACGGAGCGGGAGCAAAGATCTAGGGGGAGACCTAGATTGGAATTACTAGAGTGTCCGAGGCTCAGGTTGTTTAAGAGGGATTCTGTAAACGGTAAACCCTGTACTCGCAATACTCAATAATAGTGAATTGCTGTCCACCGGGCTAGAGAACGCCCCCCAGACGTAGGCTCGTTAACGCCGAACTGGGTAATAACTTTGCGTGTCGTTTTTATTTCCGCACTACTTGTTTTAGCGCATAAGTTGTTGTAGGATTTGCTCTGGATCTCGACCAGAACAACATCTCATCTACCAGGGGTAGATTTCAATATTCAATTTAAGAGCTCAATAATATACAAAGAAAATTTCCTATACGTCCCGTACCTAACCTGACATTGCAATTGAAAAATCAACCATAGACTTGTAATGTAACTTTCAGGATAAAAATATTTAATATAAGTATTCAGGCCGGCCGATGGTAGCAACTACACAACACTCGTCAGTCATCACTACCCAGAAACAAATTCTACTAGTTGTGCAAAACACATTACTTACATTGAAAAAGATTATGGTTTGAGATGGATGCAAAAACATTGGAATGGAAATACCAAGATGAAGCTCAGTGCTGCCTTTTTATTTCTTTTTTTGATTAAAAGACTGGTCATTGCACCAAGACTATAACCGCTAAACCACAACTATTTCTGCAGCTCAGTACTGCCATCAAACGAGTAGTTCTGCTTTTGAAAATCATGGAGAACAAGTATGTGTTTACTACACACTATACCAAAAATAAAAACAAGAAGAAGAGAGAAACCCCCGACACTGTTATGGTTAGAGCATCCAGCGACAGCTCGAGCGAGAACAGGTGGCCGATCATCTAGCAAATTAGTATTATGAAGATCTGAGGCGAAGGGTATACAGATACAGACAGTAGTTGTGGTTCCACCATCTAAACCCAAAATAACATTGTTGGAGCCTTTTCTGATAGGCACCTCCTGCTCAAAATCCCAAATCTCGCAATTTCTGTACCTCTTCATCGATTGCTCGATCGTGTTCACAGCTTCAACATGCAACTGATGGAGTAATGGATGGAAAGGATAGGGGTGGTTTATTTAACAACGTGATGAGCATGAGGTAGCTTGGGAATAAGTAAATAATAAAGAAGAGAAAAAAGGTGGAAGACGAAGACGGCCGGAAAGACCAAATGCTATGAGTTGAAATGCATGATTAAGGGGTGATGAGATGATGATGATGGTTGAGAAACAAATGGATTGTGTAAGCTTGTTTTGGAGTGTTCTGGTTGGGTGGCAGAATCAAATAGACCAACTACGTTGTCTGTTACAGAATTAGCATTTGTGTGTCTTGGCTTATTTTATAAATGGCTTAGTGGACGGCTTTAACTTGTTCTAAAGACTCTGTTTTGTGATAGATGTATAATTGGAGTGGGTAGCTTTTTGCTTCTCACTAAAACTGTCATAAAATTTAAATTCAGTTACACATACCTTGTGCAAAAGTAGTTGTTGGGATGTAATCCATTTTGTGTGATGGAATAGTACCCATATGTGATCTATGTATGTAAATTTGTAGGTAGTTTAGTGCAGGGTATTTTTGGGGATAGAATTAGAAACCTTATGCTGATCCTGTCCCAGACCAGCCAAAACGACGCAGTATGAGGAGAGCGCCAAAAGGAAATTTGAGGCTTTAGTGGAACATCGTCGTTCCATGAAAGCACGAGTTTTTAAGACTTGATGAAGACGACGTCGTGGTGTCAAGCACGAGCTGCAATTTGGTTTTTGTCAGAAGCGATGCGTTTTGGTCTTCGTTGTCCTTCACTTAAAAGTCAGCTGAATTCCTAAATTGTGAATTAGGGCAAACACTTCGAGAAAGATCGTTCGAGTGTGATTGATCGAGTTCGTCCACGAGAGCTGTTGGCAAGGATCGAAGCACTGTGGCGCACCAGCCTACATCGGCAATTCGATCGGAGACGACGCAGTCGGTTAAGCTGGTCCGCGTGAAGATGCGAGAAGTGGTGGAGTCAGTCTTTGGCGTGCCTTGTGTTGTAGCAATCCCAGGAAAGTTCAACAATGTTTTCCTTCGCCTTTAGATTGTGCTTAGATTTTTTCGATTAGGCTTTGACAATTTTAAGCTTGCAAGATCATTTAGAATAATTTGTGCCAATTTGTAACCTAATTGATTCATATTGGAAAGTTGGGTTGAGTCTCCTAGCTCCGAAGAGTAGGGCATCCCCCGAACCTCATAAAAACTGTTGGTACATTTTAATTTCAGTTTACTCAACTTACTTTAGGTAATCTTGAACCAAGAATCAACTAAGGGCACATAATTGGATTAAGGGAAATGGGGAACGAATTGGAATTGAATTTACGGCGTGGTATTAGAGCACAAAGTGACATGTTCTTAAGCTTTCTTGACAGCCCTTGAAGGTCATGTTCTGTGTTTTTTCTCCTATTCCTTTCAGCCTTCATCCTAGTCTTTGGGATGGTTGATGCTATGAGATTGAAGCCTCTTGATGGCACTTCTGACTTTGCCATGTGGAAGGTCAGAATGAAGGCCATTTTAATAAATAAAATGTCATAGAGCAGTGACAAATGAGTGGCTTGATCGAACTTCTGACCAATAAAAGAAAGACTTAAAGGAACTTGACTATTCTGAAATTATGATGAGACTAAATGATGATGTTGCTAGACAAGTTTTGCACCATACTGACCCCAAAAATTTGTGGGATGCTCTCTCCATACCAAACAAAATTTCTTTGTTAAATAGGTTTTTCAATTTTAAGATGGATACTTGACACGCGTCGTCTGACGTCTCAAATTTATATTTATAATTTTCCCTGCAAGCAACTAGTAGAGCGACAAGTAGGGGTCGAACCCTAGAGAGCTGGTGTGGTTCAGTTGTCCTGTAAACAAGTTAATTGGGGGTTTTTTGTAAGCAAGTGTAAGAAAACACAAGAGAAACGAATAACGAGGATTTCAATCAGCGAGAAAATTCAGTCTAGGGTTTCTATTGTGACACGTTCATCATCGATATCTAATGATCAATTTTATATTTCAAAGTGTGGTTGTCCCGACAAAAGTAACAACCTAAGTATCCCGACAAAGGTGATACGCCACAACCTAACCCGACAAAGGTGTTAGGCTTCTAGTTCTTTCCTAAATCAAACAACCCGACAAAGGTGTTATTTAACCTAGGTGTTACTATCTACTTTTGCGACAAAGCATCCTGTAAATATTAACGGTAAGAATTAATTGTTCAACTAAGCTTTGCGACAAAGCATCCACTTAATCTAACAAGTTAATTCATAAGATAAGCACAAGAACTAGTGAAATTTAAAATAGCATTAAGAACGACAATCTCATAACGTGTTCACAACGTACGAAACCCTAAACCGAAAGAGAAATTTAGTTACTCATTGTCATTGAAATAAACACAAATATTTTTGATGAAAAGGAAGTAGAAATTCGCTGTATCGTCAAAAGCTTCGCGTTCTTCGTCTTCTCCAGAGCTGTCCAGTCTTCGTATGTGATGTGTTTTTTAAACCCTAACCCACGCTTCTTGTTTATATTAAACTGCGATTTCCAAATCTGTTTTGGGCTGGAATTATCAAAATTCGGACTTGCTGACATCATCAAACGACCTGCTGACATCAGCGACCGCGTTTTCCCTAAGCATTATCGGCGCTTTTTCCTTTGGCATTAGCGTTGCTGCTAACGTTAAGGCAAAACGCGATATGCACAGTATCTCGACTTCGGCTCTTGATTTGACCATCTAAACGACCTCGGATGCTCTCGGTGTGAACTAGAGAGTTGTAGGAAATTGAGTTAGCTTTGTAACGGCGTATGACTTGTATTTTTCTGATCAGCGGTTCATTCCCAGCGCTCTGTCGAAGATCAAAAGGTGTAATCTGAAACTGTGATGCTTTTGGCATGAAAAGCCATCTTTTATGCGCTTTTCCTCCTAGAGCTTCCGAAACACCTGAGATGCAAAACCATACTAAAAAGTAAATGTTCGCATATAAAAGTGTCGAAATAAACGGGATTAGTTAATTCGACGAGTCGTATAAATACGACTCATCAATACTCCATTAGTCTTGAAGAGAACTTAGATGTTTTCTTAAAACTGATTCAAGAACTCAAAAGATGTGATGATGACATCAAGGCTGATCACTTATGGACCATACTTATACGAATCAAAAACACAGTAAAACCCACCAAATTAGACTGTTTGTCTATCTAACTTCTGCATGTTAGTCCTGATATATTTCTACAGGGTATTTTGGCGCTTAGAGAGAAAACACGCTAAGGAGAGGATTTTACGCTGAAAAGATGTTACGAGTCATTCCAAGGTCAAGATCAGACGCTGAATGAAGAAATCTCAAGATCCTGACATTGAATTACTCAAAACAAATCCAACCGAGGAACAACCAAAGTCAAACCGGAGCGAAATTGGACTGATAGTTTTGTGAAAAGACTGCACAAAACTCACAAACTCATCCTTATCTCCAAGTGACCGGCGGCTTTTGGTGTTTGGATGACTCATGGGTGGCCATAGCTCCTCCCTTCTCCTCCATGACCGGTGGCTTTGGCAAGAGGTGGCCAAAGCCACAAGCTCTCCTCCTAGGACAACCTCCAACCGGCGGCTTTCAAGCTTCCATGGATGAGCTCCACATGCTTTCATCTCCACCCTCCATTCTCCTCTCCTTTGGCTATAAAAGGGAGCTCACCCCTCCTCATTTCAATCATCCAATCCACAAACAATTCACTTCTCTCTCTAAGTTCGGTTACTTTGTAAGTTTGGTTTTTGAAATAATACTCTTGTTGGTTCTTGAGTATTATAACGGTTTGAAATTATAATACTCCTGTCGGTTCTTGAGTATTATAATACTGTAGAGAATACTCCTGTTGGTTCTTGAGTATTCAGTAGGAATTGGGAATACTCCAGTTGGTTCTTGAGTATTCCACCCCCTCTCCTCTTACGGTTTTCAAAAACCCCCGAGTATTTAGCTATGGTATCCACCTCTATGGATATTCGTAGCTAAACTCTTTATTCGGTTAAAGGGGTGTACTTGTATTGTAAAATATTTTAGACCATGCACTTAATGTCGCTTTGTGTTCAAAACTTGTTCTATGTGCCATATATAGTCAGAATTTCGAAGGTTGAGTGGAAGCTGTAACAAGCAAAGCTCTTCCGTGGAGATTCGTGAACATACTCGGTAAGTGGAAGCTGTAACAAGCAAAACTTATCTGAGGAGTTCGACTTATCTAAAACACCACTTGGTCGATCGTAACTGAAAGATCAAGTGGATGCACACAAGGCTAAGATACTTCGAAAGGAGGAATTAGTCTAAAGTAGAACAAGTGTTTTAAACGATGTTGCAAGTCTTGCGCTTAGAAATGGCCTCGATTCATCTTTGAACACTTAGTATGATCATTAGCGGTCAATGATAAATAACTATGATACAAGGCCCCTGAAACCGAATGTTTTCTTCAAATTACAAAACCCCCCTGTATTTACTTTTATTTACTTAGTATAAATTGCTCGATCAACTGCAACAATCAACCGCTCATCTACCGGAGGACTCGCCAATCACGCATCACCCACTGTAAGTCTTCTTCCCTTAACTCCTTTATTTTCAGTATTTTAATTCCTGTAATTACTTTTCCGCACAAAAAACCAAAAACAACCAAAAACAGTTGCTTAGTTAATCGCGCTAAAACCTCAATCAACCTAAAACACGCTCCCCGCCAGTATAGTTCTTAAAGAACAACGTATCCCCCTAATTCCCTTGGGTTCGACCCCTACTTACCACTTAACCTAAAACACGCAACCTCGACAAGTGCCGAGACGAGAACCCGCTTTCGATGACTACTACGGAGATAACAACAACTACCGCGAACCTACATTGGGAGAGCTCTCGGCACCAGATTTCAGAATTCAGCTGTGGTGCATTCACGAAGGCCCTGAACTGGAAAATATCGCCATCAACACTTAAGTGGCCCACAATTTACCTAAATTCTCAGGACCGCGTGGAGAATCAGCAATGACTCATCTCCAACACTTACATGGTATTTGCCAAAACTTAAAACCAAATGGCGTGAACGTAGACGACTTCAAGTTAAAGGCGTTCTACTTTTCCCTCATCGACGCGGCAAACGACTGGTTCCTTTCATTGCCTTCCGAAAGCATCAGAACATGGGCTCAGATGCAGAAGAGGTTCTTAGACAAATATTACCCAGCAGGAAGAGCGATGCAAGTAAGGAGGCAACTGCAGGACATCAAGCAAGGACCCAATGAAACCATGTACGATTACCTGGAAAAATTCAACTGCCTGGAAAGAAGCTGCTATACCCTGGGACTGCCCGAGAAACTCACCGTCGAGTATCTCATTAACGGATTAAGACCCTTAGACAAAATGCTCCTGGATGCCTCAGCTGGAGGGTCCATGATGAATCTATCATTAAGTGGCATAAGGGATCTTATCACCAACGTTGCTGAGAATGCCCGATTCAGAGAAGAGACAACTCAGCAGGAAGAATTCTCCCGGACAAAAAATGTGGCAAAAGCTGAAACATCGATGAGCTCTATGCCTGAAGAGATGAAGCAGCTAAAGGAGATGATGATTCAAATCCTACGAAGGCAGCCAGTTCCGGTAAAACCTTGCGAGTTCTGTGGTTCTACAGACCACAAAACTGACGCATGTCCGACATTAATAGAAGAGGAACTGGCAGAAGTGAATGCAGTGGGAGAATACCAAGGATACAACAACAACAGTAATGACAGAGCCGGAAAAAACAGACAGTATGGTCAAGCAACCAACCCGAGTTGGCGTAACAACAGCTATTCTCAGAAGGAAGCACAACCAGCTGTCCCTCAACTAGCTCAGTCATTCTACCAACCCCCCCACCGACAGTATAACCAGAACGCTCCATCAGCAGGCTAATATCAGCAAAGATGACCAAATCAGTACCAAACCGGCCCGCAGAATCAGCAAGAACCAACCAAGTCGCTTGATGAAACGATGAAGGAGCTCGCAGGAAGCATAAATCAATTGGGTACTTCGCTACACCAATACTAGGCGAAAACTGACGGGGCAATTTCAGAATTGACCAAATAAATGTCCCATCTCACCACATCAATGTCAACACTCACAAACGAACCTGGTAGACTTCCTTCACAGACCATCCAGAATCCAAAGGCAAATCTTAGCATGATAAAAAGGTCAAACGTAAAGGCGACACTTGGAGAAGTAGCACGATCCCCAACTTACAAACTTACAAACAAGCACTTCACCCGTAGGCGTCGTCCTGACTGGAATCAAGAGGAAGACCGACCCAATGATGGCAGAACATGGGCTACGCATGCTGACAATGGACGGTACGCATTCACCGTGTGCATAACACCACCACCGATCATACACTCTGACATGCCAACGTCTGGATGGGATGACGATAACAATTTGAAGTGGGACTCTCCAACTAATATTTCTGCTTCGAAGCAAAATATTAAGGGGCCCGATTATACAAATCATAAGCCAAGGAATGGGCAGAATGGCCCGACAATAGAAAGAGCCCTCACTTCAGATCATGAGTCACAACCGGAAAGAGATAAAGACACAGGGGCCTTTACAGTCACCTGCGGTATTGGTGAAGCACAAATTCGTAAGTGCTTTGTCGATCTTGGGGCTGCTGTCAACGCCATGCCCTCCTCCTTATATTACTTGTTAGGACTGGGTCCATTAAAACCACCCAGGTCAAATATTGAGCTAGGAGATAAATCGTGCATCCGTCCGATTGGAGTACTGGAAGACGTAATACTCCATGTGGGAGAGCTCGTCATTGCTGCAGACTTCTATGTGATACAAACGGGAGAGACCAGCAAAGACGACCCTCCAACAATAATCTTGGGACGACCATTTCTCTACGCTACTAAAGCAAGGATCGATGTGGGCAAGGGCTCATTATCGCTTAAGTTCAGCGGCAAAATTGCATATTTCTACATTGACAATAGCCGCACGGATACAAAGAAACCGCCAGATATAATACCAGTCTCAGATTGCGGTACACAGATTTCTGACCTGCCGAAGGAGATCGAAAAAGTAACAAGACCAGCACCTATGGTCAAAGGTCCCCCGTCTCCTCAGAAACAATGGAAAGAAAAAACACCAAAACCATGGAGTTCTAACCCAAGCAAGAAATCGGGGAAAGGCAAGACAAAAATCAACACAGGAACAGTGGCAAAATATGACCTGAGCCACCCATGGGATCCAAACCAATGATCCAGGAATGAGGTACTGTCGAGCCAACGACGTTAAACAAGTGCACTGTTCGGGAGGTAACCCGACACTATCTTACTTTCTTTCATTTTATTTTATGTCTTTTAGTTTTTATCAATAAGTCGCTCTCACCCACTTGGTGCATAGAATGAAATGACTATTCAAGAATCAATTTTTGGAGCAAGATCGGATCAGCCAGGCAGCTTCCGTGAATTTACCGGGCCTACGCTGAGAGTTCAAGGCCCCAGCCGAACTCCCTCGATTATCCAGCCTCATGCCATGTCGCCCACACGACACAGTAAAGGGAGTTCTGTTCTTCTCTTTTCCTTAATGTCATTTCCTTCTCGTAATTGTCTGCTTGCATGGCTTTTGAACTAAGTAGTGCTGAAAGGCACGCCTTCGTTCAAAAGTGTGGGGTGAGATCCGCATGTGTACATAAATAAATAACATGTTTTTCTTTTTTAATATTATCTTTTTGAAAATATGAACTTAAGAATGTGAAAAAGATAGATCTAAAATTCATGCATTTACCTTGTGAAAATTCAACTGTCTAAAAACTTAGAACGTAACTTCTCATTTGTCCCTTTGTGCTGAGATAAACTAGGGATGTGGAGTTCATAGAAATGCCCTAGAGAGGCTTGGCAAGCAATCGAAGGACTGAATTTCACTATATGGTTTACGAAGTCAGTGGAGGCTGCACTTCGGGTTTTTCAGTTGAGTCATGAGTCAGCTCCGCCATGCAGTGTTTATGCATAAAAAATGAAGAAGGCGGGACGGGAATCAAACCGTCCTATCTCTAGTCAAAAAAGCCGGGAAAATAAATGAGCGACCCTCATTTTGACTCGCGCGAAACGGCAATGATGAGAGAGAGCGGGGAGGTATTTCCATATGCCCGCGGGCAATGATTGGACCTCCCAAGAAGGCTTGAGAAAATGGACTAGCAAGTCACAAAGAAGCAAAAAGCTCAAAGAAGCAAATCAAGAGGGCAAAGGCCCAAAATTGTGAAGGTTTTAACCGAACAAAAGTGAAGTACTCAAAAAAAGTCAAATCAAAGGCCAAAGGCCGATTCACTACAAAAAGCTGTCCATCGCCAAAAGAAGAAAGAAATCAAAAAGGCTCAACTCAACTGTGAAACCCGAACCGAATCACGTGCTAGAGAAAGCTACAAGGAAACCATATAGTGCGAGACAGTCCCGAGGTTGCAGTCCAGGAGCCTAAAAAGGGCTATCTCCCGAAACATCCAGAATAATTTGCATCTCGGCAAGAAGGTACAAGTATCAAGTTTCTTCTATTTATTTACACAGTTCAATTTGGTAATAAGTAAGTAATGCATGAATTAGGATAAGTCTAGTACCACAGTGTAATTTTCATATTTTAACAAACTTACTTAGAGTGCCTCCCTTTAATAGCATTGTTCAGGACGAACAACTTAAAGTGCGGGGTGATCTGATGGACCATAATTATACGAATCAAAAACACAGTAAAACCCACCAAATTAGACTATTTGTCTATCTAACTTCTGCATGTTAGTCCCGATATATTTCTACAGGGTATTTTGGCGCTTAGAGAGAAAACACGCTAAGGAGAGGATTTTATGCTGAAAAGATGTTACGAGTCATTCCAAGGTCAAGATCAGACGCTGAATGAAGAAATCTCAAAATCCTGACATTGAATTACTCAAAACAAATGCAACCGAGGAACAACCAAAGTCAAACCGGAGCGAAATTGGACTGATAGTTTTGTGAAAAGACTGCACAAAACTCACAAACTCATCCTTATCTCCAAGTGACCGGCGGATTTTGGTGTTTGGATGACTCATGGGTGGCCAAAGCTCCTCCCTTCTCCTCCATGACCGGTGGCTTTGGCAAGAGGTGGCCAAAGCCACAAGCTCTCCTCCTTGGACAACCTCCAACCGGCGGCTTTCAAGCTTCCATGGATGAGCTCCACATGCTTTCATCTCCACCCTCCATTCTCCTCTCCTTTGGCTATAAAAGGGAGCTCACCCCTCCTCATTTCAATCATCCAATCCACAAACAATTCACTTCTCTCTCTAAGTTCGGTTACTTTGTAAGTTTGGTTTTTGAAATAATACTCCTGTTGGTTCTTGAGTATTATAACGGTTTGAAATTATAATACTCCTGTCGGTTCTTGAGTATTATAATACTGTAGAGAATACTCCTGTTGGTTCTTGAGTATTCAGTAGGAATTGGGAATACCCCTGTTGGTTCTTGAGTATTCCACCCCCTCTCCTCTTACTGTTTTCAAAAACCCCCAAGTATTTAGCTATGGTATCCACCTCTATGGGTATTCGTAGCTAAACTCTTTATTCGGTTAAAGGGGTGTACTTGTATTGTAAAATGTTTTAGACCCTGCACTTAATGTCTCTTTGTGTTCAAAACTTGTTCTATGTGCCATATATAGTCAGAATTTCCAAGGTTGAGTGGAAGCTGTAACAAGCAAAGCTCTTCCGTGGAGATTCGTAAACATACTCGGTAAGTGGAAGCTGTAACAAGCAAAACTTATCTGAGGAGTTCGACTTATCTAAAACACCACCTGGTCGATCGTAACTGAAAGATCAAGTCGATGCACATAAGGCTAAGATACTTCGAAAGGAGGAATTAGTCTAAAGTAGAACAAGTGTTTTAAACGATGTTGCAAGTCTTGCGCTTAGAAATGGCCTCGATTCATCTTTGAACACTTAGTATGATCATTAGAGGTCAATGATAAACAACTATGATACAAGGCCCCTGAAACCGAATATTTTCTTCAAATTACAAAACCCCCCTATATTTACTTTTATTTACTTAGTATAAATTGCTCGATCAACTGCAACCATCAACCGCTCATCTACCGGAGGACTCGCCAATCACGCATCACCCACTGTAAGTCTTCTTCCCTTAACTCCTTTATTTTCAGTATTTTAATTCCTGTAATTACTTTTCCGCACAAAAAAAACCAAAAACAACCAAAAACAGTAGCTTAGTTAATCGCGCTAAAACCTCAATCAACCTAAAACACGCTCCCCGCCAGTATAGTTCTTAAAGAACAACGTATCCCTCTAATTCCCTTGGGTTCGACCCCTACTTACCACTTACTACCCAGTAGTGAAGTCGCGAGTAGCGGAAAATATAAATTTATTTGCACATAAAACATTGCACCTTAACGACAGTGCAGTGGACTTCGTCAATCACCAAGCACTAATCCTCCTTGGTTCCCTTCCCCTCAATTTGACATCCTTAAGGATGTCATACAGTATTCTAGGGATACTGAAACTGTCCCTAAAATCTTAGAGGCCATTAATCAAAAGAATGAAACTCTTAAAGTTTTTAAAGCTAAAACATGCCCTAAAATGAAGTTCAAACTGAGGTTATGTATGTTAAAGGGAAGAACACATTTAATGAAAAGCCTAAGAGAAGTCCCAGTAGCAGTCTCAACAGAATTTTAACTCTGAGAAAAGCACAACCCTGACAGGTCTTCTAGTCCCTTAAATGTACCTTTGTGGAAGATTAGGACATTTTATAGGCTAATGTTTTAAAAGAAAATATGAGAAAAACTCTGGAAAAAATAGTTTCAGTGATGTTTGTGAAAAAGGACACCAATATAATGTAGAAATTTTAATGGTCACCAAGAAGTCTGATGGTGAATCTTGATCTTGGATTTAGGATGCACCATGCATGCCACATCTCACAAGCATTTGGAGCTGTGCAATGCTTGTGGAGTGATGCTTGCCATCACACCTCACTGCAGATTAAGGGAATCGGAAATGTTTACGTAAGGATGCATAATGGTGTTGTTAGAATAATTCAAAATGCTAACTGGGTGGGTGCCTGATGAGCATAAATCGTAACTATATTTATGCTCCACATTTAATTGATTTTTGATCATTTGCCTTATTCTTTTAAGTTTTCACTTTATATTTTGGTGCTTTATAGGTGAAAAACGATTCCAGAGTGAAATAAAGCATTTTGTGAAAATTTGGCCGAAAATAGTGCAAAAATAGGCGGATTGAACTTCCTACTTGTCACACATGCCCAGAGTTTGTACGGTGTCCGAATCCATCGATTTATGTCTTGCTGGAAAGCTTAGACAAAGGGCTACAAGTTTGTGGTTTGCACCTGGAGCAGATTAAGCCGTTAAGGGTGTCAGAACGTGAGCTCAAGAAGCCATCTCACTATGCGCCAGTGTCACCTGTGTCAAGATTTGTCGACACAAAGAGAAAAATGCGAGCCCCTGGTCCAAACCAGTGTCACTTGTGTCACTTATTAGGTGGCACTGGCTAAATGGGCCAAAAATGTAAATTTTGCTAGGTTTTTGCGAAAAAACCCAAAAATAACAAAAAGATGAAAAAGAAGGAGCAGGCGCCAAACCTATTCTCTACATTCATACGCACATATACACACCTACACACTTGGAAACGATGGAAAAGAGAGAAGGTGGAACAAAAACGCAAGAATTTATGATCGGATCTAGGATTTAGATTGAAGGGAGTTATCAACATCAATTCGAAGGGTGTAGTAATTCCTTTTTCTCATTTTGTATTTCTATTCCCGTTCA
This sequence comes from Rhodiola kirilowii, assembly GCA_033675215.1. Lineage (NCBI taxonomy): Eukaryota > Viridiplantae > Streptophyta > Magnoliopsida > Saxifragales > Crassulaceae > Rhodiola > Rhodiola kirilowii. Next base: position 45,084,001 of record CM066201.1, read on the forward strand.
TGAACATGACTTGTATTTCCATGACAATGGATAGTGAGTAGTGACCCATATTTTGGGGTCCTACGAATCTTATCTAACTACGAATCGTTTAATAAATTAATTTTTGCATGATTTGGATTGTTTTATCTGATTTGTATTTTACTTAGCGCCTAAAACCCAACGATGCATACTAGGTGTTTGAGAAAATGACTAAGTGCATAGCTTTGAGACGTTAAGTCAATGTCGCCATAAATTTGTTCGTCCCGAACAAAAAACAAGTCATAGACCGCGTTTGGTAACAAGCGCTATCTAAAGTCTTCTTTAGACAGCGTTTGGAAACCAGCGTTATCTAAAGTTGACTTAAAATAGCGTTTGGCAACAAGGCTGTCTAAAGTGTGGCACATTAGACAGCGATTTACAACAAGCGTTGTCTAAAGTCCACTTAAAACAACGTTTGGTAACAAGCGATGTCTAAAGTCCACTTAAAACATCGTTTGGCAACAAGGTTGTCTAAAGTGTGCCACATTAGACAACGTTTTAAAAAAAGTGCTGTCTAAAGTTCACTTTAGACAGCATTTGAAAACAAGAGTTGTCTAAAGTCTACATTCGACAGCGCTTATGTTTTAAGCGCTGTCTAATGGTCTATTTTTTTAAAGACAACGCTTCTTTGAAGCAATGTCTATTCCATGTTCTGTACTAGTGTATATTAAAAATGTTCGACGTGAACTAACTTATATAGGGTGTTTGCAACCATTTAAAACCCGGCACAAATCCTATGGAATTCAGGGGATAAGAACATGGCGCAGGGCTAGCACCGGACATACACAGGATTAATGTCGGTGAATGTCCGAGGACAAATATATCATCAAAATATTGTTTTTCCCAGGAAAACCCATGTATGTAGACATTCAAAAAAGTTTTGCTGGATTTTCCCCAATTCACCGCGTGAATTTATCCGGCCCAAAAAAAGCACCAGAATTCCGCCAAATATTTTGGCCGGACAAAATTGCAAAATTTGTAGTGCACGGTGACATAATGAGGACAAAGGAGGCCAGGAATAAGAGTCAGTTGGAGAGTATTTGATTCTTTTCATTTACTCAAATTCAACTTTATTTCAACAGAAAAAGAAAAAGAGGAAGAAGAGAAAAGTGTCTAAATGTAATGGATGTCATCGTGAACTGTCTTTACAAAAAAAAGTCCATTTCTTTCTTATATGTGTAAATGCATCCATATTGCTAGCTCTCCATATTGCTCTGCAATAGTTCACGCGTGTATCTTGTTATTATTAGGTGGAGTAGGTATTGATCATCAAATTATAATGGTTGAATTACTGTTGTTCTTTTATCTTACGATTGTAGAGACGTAGTTTAAAATGGATAAAAGTTGGATACCGTTTAAAATTGGTGCTACTTGTTACATTCAAGAGATTGCTAATTTCGTTAAATTTGTTAAGCAAAATAGGAAATATATGTGTGCATGTCCTTGTAGAAAGTGTTTGTTGTGTAAAGGTGACGTGCGTCGTCTGACGCATCAATTTTTTTTGTTCCTGCTTGTAGCTAGTGTAGTGGAATGCTGGGTCGAACCCAATGGAACTGATTTGTGAAGTTTTTTTAGCTGCAAGACAATTGAAAGAGGGGGGTTATGAGTGAAGGTCGGTCGAAAACTCAAGAAACAAGATAAAATCTAATAATTTATGCAGCCTCATTTCAGAAGAATCCCTTGTAGTTTTTGGTTATCATTGACACTAAAAATCATTATTATTTTTCGATGTGGTCACTCTTTCCAAGATAGTGGCCTAAAGTATCTCGACAAAGGTGATACACCATAAACATGCTCCGGCAAAAGAAATATGTTTTCTAGTTCTCCAAGGCATGCATATTCCGGCGAAGGGTATACTCAACCTAGATTTTACAATCTACCTGTACGGAAAAGTTTCTAGTAAATATTAACGATAAGAATAAGACAAATAGAGAAAGCTTTATGGTAAAGTTTCCACTAAATCTATATATTAAATTTGTAGAAATAAGCCCAGAGAACTAGTAAGGAAAATGATAACTATGCATCAACAATATGTCTCAAAAGAGAAAAGGCAAGTTCATAATCTGAATTGAAACACTAAATTTAAGCTAGACATGCATAGCTAAATGCATCAAAATAAAAGAAAGAGTATAAAGCTTCTTGGCGCACTCGATTGATTGATTCTGCTTCTGTTGGGAAAGCTTCTTATGTAGTGTTTAGGGTTTCTAAATCTTCATCGGGTAGAATCTAGATGAGGACCTCCTTCTAAATTTTGATTGATTATTCCCCGAGAATTCCAAAAATAAGATCTGTGATTCTCCCAATATTATTTGCTTATTCAGTAAGGAAATAAAATATTTTGGGCTTTAGAAATGAAGATCGTGGCTGATGTCGTCATGATGCACGTTGACATCATCCCACTCTCTGAATGCATTTTAATAGCCACGATCTACGTTCACTTTCGTTACTAAAGTGTTCCTTGCGCGCGCAACTTAGAGTTTTCTCTGCCCGCTGTAACTTCTGTTCCTTCTGGTCCATTCTACGCTGCTACCCTGGCTTCGCCTCTCGTTTTGACCGTCTAAACTTCAAAACTGGATCTTGATGTGAATTTGAGAGTTATAGTACTTTGATTCAACTTTGTAACAGTTTATGGCTCGTCTCCATCAAAATTTACGTCTGTGCCTAGCAACTCTTTGAAGCATCGAAGGTCTAGTGACATCGTGGTGACTCAACGCATAGAATGCGCGTTTAAGTCTGTATTCTCTGATATAGCTTCCAATACACCTGAATTGCAAAGAAGCCTACAAAAGTAAATCTTTGCATATAAATGTATAAAAATAAATGGGATTAGCTAGTTAGACAAGTCGTATAAATACGTTTCATCAAACCACCCCACACTTGTACGTCCCCGTATATGAATAAGGCGTAAGAGAGAACAAAGAAATAGATCACCACAATCTCTACGACGACGACGATATCATACTCATGCAAATAGGATGTTAGTCTAACCTAACCATTGTACGCACAACCCACTTAGGTTGCGGATTGTGGATTTAAGAGCAACATCATCATTATCTACATGTAGATTGTTATTGTTCTTCGGAAAAATGTGTAATCATAGTTTTGAACAAAACATGAATTGTATGTTCACATTCATGGATAGTGACTAGTGACCCATATTTTGGGGTCTTACGAATCAACAGTGAATCGTTGAATAAATTAATTTTTGCACTAATTGGATTGTCTTATTGGATTTGTATTTTACAAGGCGCTTAAACCCAACGATGTATATTATGTGTTTGAGAGAATGCCTACGTGCATTATTTTGAGATGTTAAGTTAATAGCATCGAAAGGGTGAGATTTAACGTCCGACTATTTAAGTAAAATACATGTTACAAACTCGGTGACTACGAAAGTGACCCGAGATTGTAACGGAAAAGGCTACAAATACGACAAGTAGTCCACATGTGTACGCAATGAGAGTTGGTAAGCATCAACGAGTTACTAGATTTGAACTAATAGCGCCGAAAGGGTGACGTTCGTAGTTGAGTTACATTTCCAATATGAATCAATAGTGCCGAAAGGGTGAGGCTCTAACTTCGAACGACGACTATTTTCTAATCAATATAGGGTAATCCTTGCATGTTAGCTAATAAACTCAATTCAAATGGCAGGTAATTAAAGTGAAGTAGATCCCCGGAATATCTTTTGAGATTGACAAAACTTTTTCTTACTTTGATTTACTTTAAATTCTAAAAACAGAACAAAAACTTGTTTAAGACTAGGATAAATACTAGCTCAGCCGTACATAGTGCATATGTTTACACTTGCTCTTTTGGATGATCTAGTTCTTATCGATTTATAAATTAACTTTGACATCCAAATTACTATACATCAATCAACGTCCGCAACGCGTAGTTAGAAAACTTCACCATTACTATAGAAGCAATAGAAGTAACTGAAACCATCAAAGAAATTGGGTATTTATCAAAAATCGAACCTGGGACATAATGATGCTCTGAATCAAAAGTAGGGGTCGACGCATTTGATCGAGTGATAGGGTGTAAAAAACCAAGTCCCATGGATGCTGTATTCGGATGAGAGGGCACACAAAAAAAATGAAAATAAATATCATTTTTAATATAAATAAATATAAATTTGACCTTATCGATAAATTAGAATAAAAATGAAATGGAAGCAAACGCCCAGACAAACCTTAGAATGAGACTAACGTTTGTCTTTGTTCGTCCCAACTTAGTCTCGTTAGTCTCATTATATGGTTTGTCTAAGTTCGTCCTTAGAAAGAGACTAACTTGGGACGAACTTAGACAAACCTTAGAATGAGACTAACGTTTGTCTTTGTTTGTCCCAACTTAGTCTCGTTAGTCTCATTCTATGGTTTGTCTAAGTTCCTCCTTAGAAAGAGACTAACTTGGGACGAACTTAGACAAACCTTAGAATGAGACTAACGTTTGTCTTTGTTCGTCCCAAGTTAGTCTCGTTAGTCTCATTTTATAGTTTGTCTAAGTTCGTCCTTAGAAAGAGACTAACTTGGGATGAACTTAGACAAACCTTAGAATGAGACTAACGTTTTTCTTTGTTCGTCCCAAGTTAGTCTCGTTAGTATCATTCTATGGTTTGTCTCAGTTGGTCCTTAGAAAGAGACTAACTTGGGACGAACTTAGACAAACCTTACAATGAGACTAACGTTTGTTTTTGTTCATCTCAAGTTAGTCTCGTTAGTCTCATTCTATTGTTTGTCTAAGTTCGTCCTTAGAAAGAGACTAACTTGGGACGAACTTAGACAAACCTTAGCATGAGACTAACGTTTGTCTTTTGACAGCACTGCCTTGTCACGAGGCAATGTGTACAAAATTAATTTATAAGTCCGCTACTCGTGACTTTACTATTGGTAGTAAAGCGGTAAGTAGGGGTCGAACTCAAGGGAATTAGTGGATAGTTGTTCTTTCGAAAATGGAAAATTAAATAAGACAGTTGGGGGTAGGTTGTGGTTTTAGTACTGAAAAGTAATACTGGAAAGTAAAGTGCTAGAAAGTAAGTGCAGAAAGTAATTGCGGAAAGTAAATTGCGGAAAGTAAATACTGAAAGTAAAGTGCTGAAAGTAAGTGCTTGAAGGACAAGACTTGCGAAAAGTAAATGCTTGAAGGACAAGACTTGCGGAAAGTAAATGCTTGAAGGACAAGACTTGCGGAAAGTAAATGCTTGAAGGACAAGACTTGCGGAAAGTAAGCAGTTGATATGGGACTGAAAGTAAATTGACAGGTGATGTTTTAATTACAGGAAAGATTCGGTTTTAGGGGCCTTGTATCATTGTCCGTTTATCATCGACCTCTAATGATCATACTAAGTGTTCAAAGATGTATCAAGGCTATTTCTATCACTTGACTTGCCACACCGTCTAGTCCTTTTCAAGACATAGAACTCTTGTTCTAGTTGGGCTAATTCCTCCTTTCGAAGTATCTTAGCTTATGTGCATCCACTTGATCAATCATTTCCGATCAACCAAATGGTGTTTAAACGAGGTTGAATTCCACAGATAAGCTGTGCTCTTTCGAGCCTCCACTTATCCACGGAAGTTCACGAACCCATGGAAGAGCTTTGCTCTTTCGAGCCTCCACTCAACCAATAGCATTCTGACCTAATATATGGCACATAGAACAAGTTGAACACAAAGAGGCACTAAGAGAAGGGTCTAAAACATTTTATGATACAAGTACACCCCTTCAAATGAATGAAGGGTTTAGCTACGAATATTCATAGAGGTGGATATCATAGCTAAGTACTTGGAAAAGTAAAAGTTTTTGAAAGACAGGAAAGTAAAGGTTTTTGAAAGTAAAGACAAGGAAAGTAAAGATTGTTGAAAGTAAACTCAAGAACAAACTTGGGACTTTTGATTCAAAGGAAAGTGTTTACAAGGATTGTAGTGAGATTTTCTACTTAAACTACAAGTGATCAAAGGACTAGAACATGGAACTTGGGACTACCAAAGGAGGAGGAGATGTTCTATTTATAGGCAAAGGGGAGTAGGAGGGAAGGAGGAGATGTGGAGGAGAGGCCATCCACATGTCAAGAGGGGGGAGGAAGGCTTCAAAAGCCGCCGGCCAAGGTGGCAAGAAGCCATGAGCCGCCACCCATGTGGCAAAGGAGGAGAGGAGGAGTGAGTTTGAGTGGAATGAGATCTTTTGCCTCCAAAAGCCATCGGTTCCCATATGACTCCGATTGCCATTTGGTTGCCCTTTGGTTGCTTCTTGGTTGCTTCTTAGTTGACATCAAAAGGTGAGGAACTTAGACTTGGCATTTTACTTGTGTTCTTGATCTTTGTTGAAATAAGTCCTTGGGACTTAGTTGTGGCTTTGATCGGAGTACTGCTGGAGCATGGCCAGTTCTGACTTGTGATTCACTTTCAGCGTTAAGAACTCCATTTTAGCTCGTTTCATCTTTACTCCTTGAAATAGCCTGTAGAACAAAAGTGAAACTAACAAGTAAAAGTTGTCAAGATAAAGCGTCTAGTTTGGTGGGTTTAACTGTCTTAACGAATCATATAAATATGGTCCATCAGATCACCCCACACTTATACTTGTTCGTCCCGAACAATGACATTTAAGAGATGCACACACAATCCAAGTAAACACTTAAAAATAGGAAAGTGAGAATGTGGGACTAGATTTATCCTAATTCATGCAATACTTATTTGTTACCAATCTAAACCGTGTAAATACTTAGAAGAAACTTGATACTTGTACCTTCGAGCCGAGATGCAAATTAATTTGGATGCTTCGGGAGATAGCCCTTTTCAGGCTCCTGGACTGCATTCTCGGGACCGACTCGCACTATATGGTTTTCTTGTAGCTTTTTCTAGCACATGACTTGATTCGGGTTTCAATGAGTTGAGTTCTTTGATTTCCTTTTGGTGAGGGACAGCTTTTGAAGTGACTTGGTCTTTTACCTTTGATGTTGAATTGGAGTTTCTTCACTTTTGTTTCGGTTAAAACCTTCACAGAATTTGGTCTTTGGCCTTTGATTTGCTTCTTCGAGCTTTGCTCCTTGTGATTTGCTTGTCCAATTTCTCAACCTTTTTGGGAGGTCCAATCATCGCCCGCGAGCATATGGAAATACCTCCCCGCTCTTTTCTCATCCTCGCCGTTTCGTGCGGGTCAAGATGAGGGTCGCTCATCTATTTTCCCGGCTACTAGGACTAGAGATAAGACGGTTTGATTCCCGTCCCGCCTCTTGCATAAACGCTGCACGGCGGAGATGACTTCAATCTTCAATGAAACCCGAAGTGCAGCCTCCACTGACTTCGTAAACCATATAGTAAAATTCAGTCCTTCGAGTGCTTGCCAAGTCTCTCTAGGGCATTTTATATCAACTCCACATCCCCTGTATATCTCAGCACAAAGGGACAAATGAGAAGTTACATCCTAAGTTTTTAAACAGTTGAGATTTCACAAGGTAAATGCATGAATTATGATCTATCTTTTTCACATTCTCAAGTTCATATTTTCAAAAAGATAATATTAAGGGAAAAGGAAAAAAGAAAGCATGTTAATTACTATATACAAAGGCGGTTCTCACCCCACACTTTTGAAAGAAGGCATTTCTCACGAAATGACTTAGTTCAAAAGCCGATTGCAAGCAAATATATACAGGAAAGGTGAGAATGACTTATGGCAAAAACTAAATGACATAAAATAAAATGACAGAAAGTAAGATAAATGTCGGGTTACCTCCCGACCAGTGCCTTTGTTTAACGTCGTTTGCTCGACGATACCTCACTCCTGGATTATAAGTTTGGATCCCATGGGCAGCTCAGGTCATATTTCTGCGCGGTCAAGTTTACCTCACCATGGTAGTGTTTGACTCGCTGCCCATTCACATTGAATCGGCTTCCATTCTCCATGCTTTCCAACTCAAGCATCCCATGGTTGAATACCTTAGTCACGGTATAAGGGCCGGTCCATCTTGATTTTAGTTTGCCGGGCTTCAACTTCAACCGTGAGGAGAAGAGTAGTACTTGTTGTCCTTTCTCAAATGAGCGCCGGAGGATGACTTTGTCATGATACAATTTTGTATGCGCTTTGTAGTCCGTTTGCCCTTCATAGGCCTCAAGCCGCAACTCCTCAAGTTCACACAGCTTAAGTTTCCTATCCAGTCCGGTAGCTTTTAAATCTGGATTGCAATGCTTGAGCGCCCAATAGGCTTTATGTTCTAATTCCACCGGAAGGTGGCATGCCTTCCCATAAACAAGCCTAAATGGGGAGGTCCCAATTGGCGTCTTGTATGCCGTCCGATAAGCCAAAAGAGTTTCATCCAGCCTTTGACTCCAATCTTTCCTCGCTGGCTTCACCATCTTTTCTAAAATACCCTTGATTTTGCGGTTGGAGATCTCTGCTTGACCATTGCTTTGGGGATGATATGTCGTGGACGTCCGGTAGTAGACAAGGTAGTGCTTTAAGGTTGCAGCCATCATGCGGTTGCAGAAATGAGTTCCTTGGTCGCTGATTATGACCTTGGGTACTCCGTACCAACAAAACAGGTTAGTGCGCAAAAAATATATGACAGTTTTTGCATCGTCGCACCTTGTGGCCTTAGCCTCTACCCATTTTGACACATAATCTACAGCAACAAGAATGTACGTATAACCGCATGAAACTGGGAATGGCCCCATGAAATCAATTCCCCAAATGTCGAAAACATCGTTGACCAATATGGGTACTTGAGGCATCTCATTCCTAGCTGACACATTTCCTACTCTTTGACACCTATCACATTTTTTACACTTCTCATATGCATCTCTAAATATACTCGGCCAAAAGAAGCCGCTATCTAAGATCTTTCTAGCGGTTCTCCTAGGCCCGAAGTGTCCTCCGCATGCAAACTCATGGCAAAAGCTAATCACAGAATCGATTTCACTATCGGGGATGCACCTCCTAAGTATTTGATCTGCTCCTATTTTCCACAAATAGGGATCATCCCATAAGTAATGCCTAACATCATGCCTAAGTTTCATGCATTGTGCTTTAGTAAAAGAGGGAGGAAATGTACCTCCTACTAGATAGTTGACGATTTGAGCATACCATGGCACTTTTGTTGAGACTGCATAGAGGTGCTCGTCTGGAAATGATTCGGTTATGTGCCCCTCTTCTTCCTCTCGGACAATCATGCTTAGATGATCGGCCACTGTATTTTCAATCCCCTTTTTGTCCGTTATCTCCACATCAAATTCTTGCAGTAGCAAGATCCACCGTATGAGCCTTGGCTTGGCCTCCTTCTTTTTCATCAGGTATCGGATGGCAGCATGGTCAGAGAAGACTATCACTTTTGCTCCAAGCAAATAGGATCTGAACTTTTCCAGAGTGAATACTACCGCTAGGAGCTCCTTCTCTGTGGTGGAATAGTTTCGTAGGGCTGAATATAGGGTTCTTGAGGCGTAATAGATCACAACCGCCTTCTTATCAATCCTTTGGCCGAGAATTGCCCCCACGGAAAAGTCGCTTGCGTCGCACATGATTTCAAATGGTTTTTTCCAATCCGAAGTTTGGATGATGGGTGTGCTAGTGAGGGCCTTCTTGAGTTCATTAAAGGCTTCCTTGCATGCATTGGTGAATTCAAAAGGGACTTCTTTTTGGAGAAGAGTGGATAGAGGCAATGCCTTTTTGGAGAAGTCCTTGATGAACCGTCGGTAGAATCCTGCATGCCCAAGGAAGGATTGGATGTCTCGGACAGTGGAGGGGTATGGTAAAGTCATGATCAGGTCTATTTTAGCCTTGTCCACCTCTATGCCTTCTTGTGAGACGATGTGTCCTAAGACCACTCCATGAGTTCCCATGAAATGGCACTTCTCATAATTGAGCACTAAGTTCATCGAGACACATCGAGCCAGAACCGTGCTTAAGTTGTCTAGGCAAGCGTCGAATGTATCGCCATAGATGGTGAAGTCGTCCATGAAGACTTCGATGAATATTCCGATCATGTCCGAGAAGATGTTGGTCACCACTCTTTGAAAAGTCCCCGGAGCATTGCATAGACCGAACGACATTCTTCTGTAGGCGAATGTGCCAAATGGACAGGTGAATGTAGTCTTCTCTTGGTCCTCAGGTGCTATGGGGATGTGGTTGTAGCCCGAGAACCCGTCCAGGAAGCAAAAGTATGGTTTTCCCGCCAGTCGGTCTAGCATTTGATTGATGAATGGCAGAGGGAAATGGTCCTTCCTTGTGACGGCGTTCAATTTTCTGTAGTTGATGCACATTCTCCAGCCGTTCTTGACCCTTGTTGTCACCATTTTTCCTTTGGTATCTTCCTCGACTGTGATTCCAGTTTTCTTCAGGACTACGTGGACTGGACTCACCCACTGGCTATCCGAGATTGGATAGATGACATTTGCATCCAGGAGCTTCTGTATTTCCTTCTGGACGATCTCCATCATGATTGGGTTGAGTCGTCGCTGAGGTTCTCTTGACGGCTTAGCTCCATCCTCGAGTAAGATGCAATGCATGCAAACCGCCGGGCTAACTCCTCTCAAGTCGGCTAGAGTCCATCCAATAGCCAACTTGTGTTGTCTCAGCACTTTTATCAAACGACGCTCCTGGTCTGTTTCCAAGCCACTCTTAATGATCACCGGGAGTGTGTTGTTTTCTCCTAGGAATGCGTACTTCAGATGCTCGGGCAGGGGCTTTAATTATATTTTGGGAGCTTGCATCAGTGAGGGCAAAAAGGTGTTGGATTTGAATAATTTTACCTCATTGACTTCATATCCTGGTGTGAGAGGCTCCGAGATTGTTAAATGGGCTAGTGTTTCATGCAAGCCTTCGGTTAATTCGTATGAACTCTCGGCTCCATTGAGTATGACTTCTAAGGGATCTGCTCTTGGTTTTGATTGAACTTCTTGGACCAGGTCGTCCAGAATGTCAAGAGTGTGCACTTCCTCGAACTTCATGGGATGCTTCATTGCTTGGAATATGTAGAAGCTATAACCTCTCCTTCTACTTCCATTGATAGCATTCCACTCCCGCAGTCTATCTTCATTTTTGAGGTTTTAAGAAATGGTCGACCGAGAAGGATAGGAGCATGGTTTGTCGGCCCATTATTCTCCATTTTAAGGACGTAGAAGTCTGCTGGGAACACTAATTCTCCTACTTGGACCAAAACGTCTTCAATTTTGCCCTCAGGCTGTTTGCAGTTTGCACGACTGATCTGCCAGTTAAATAGTGAGACCGGTGGGTTCGAGCGGCCCAATCCTAAGGCATGAGTAGATAGAGAAGGGCAAGACGTTGATTTATGCTCCAAGGTCTAGCATGCAGTTCTCGATCCGGATGTTGCCAATTGTACATGGAATGATGTAAGTTCTCGGATCTCCGCATTTGGGGGGCACCTTTCGTTGCATGACGGCCGATACGTCCCTACTCATCAGCTCTTGATCATTTCTATTGCTCCTCCACCGGTTGGTGCAAAGCTCCTTTAGAAACTTGGCATATCGAGGGATTTGCTTGATGGCTTCCAAGAGGGGGATGTTGATTTCGACTTTGCTGAACAATTCGAACACGTCCTCATCCATTACATGTTGTTTTGGTGCTCGGGCTGGCACTGGAAATGGAAGCTCGGCGCTGCTCTTGGAGGTCTCAGTTCTGGGCACTGGGCATTCCTTGTGCTTTTCGGACGCTGGAACCGGGCTGGCAACTGGTACTGGGCCAGGCCTGCGTTCCTTGGGCGCGTTCCCTTCTTCCTCGGATGCATCCTTATTTTTCTCGGCCGTGTCCTGCTCAAGAGTTCCGAGAGCCTCGGGCCTCATTTGTTCTTCTCCGGGCAACCTCGGGCTTTTATCCTCCTCTTGCTCCATGGGTTCGTCGACAAGTGACAACACTGCCTTGTCGCGAGGCAATGTGTACAAAATAAGTTTATAAGTCCGCTACTCGTGACTTTACTATTGGGTAGTAAAGCGGTAAGTAGGGGTCGAACCCAAAGGAATTAGTGGATAGTTGTTCTTTCGAAAATGGAAAGTAAGACAGTTGGGGTTTGGTTGTGATTTTAGTACTGAAAAGTAAGTGACTGAAAGTAAATACTGAAAAGTAAAGTGCTTGAAGGACAAGACTTGCGGAAAGTAAATGCTTGAAGGACAAGACTTGCTGAAAGTAAATGCTTGAAGGACAAGACTTGCGGAAAGTAAATGCTTGAAGGACAAGACTTGCGGAAAGTAAGCAGTTGATATGGTACTAAAAGTAAAGTGACAGGTGATGTTTTAATTAAAAGAAAGGATTCGGTTTTAGGGGCCTTGTATCATAGTCCGTTTATCATTGACCTCTAATGATCATACTAAGTGTTCAAAAGTGTATCAAGTCTATTCCTAGCACATGACTTGCCACAACGTCTAGTCTTTTGCAAGACAAAGAACTCTTGTTCTAGTATGTGCATCCATTTGATCATCATTCCTGATAAACCAAATGGTGTTTACAAGAGGTTGACTTCCACAGATAAGCTGTGCTCTTCCGAGCCTGAACTTATCCACGGAAGATCATGACGTTGTAGATTTTAGCATACGGTCAAAAATAATTTATAAATGACCGGTAAGATCGGTGTCGAACCCAAGGGAGCAAACAGATTACGCGCTAGAATTATCAAATTTTCTAACTCGGCTAATTCATAAAATTCAAGTGTGACGATTATCAATGATTTAAAACAAGTATGAAATGGTTTTAAGGGATTCAAATCAATTAAAAGCGAGTTTCGAGGGATTATTCCCCTCCTTGGCAATTTCCCAATGATCATGCATACAAGAGTTCAATTAACTATGAGTTGATAGGTTTGAAACCTAACTTAGGCTAGGACTAGACAAACTATCATGCAAGTCTAATCCTAGTCAAGTCATCTTAGTTAGAATCTCACTAATTAAAGGGTGTTGATTCACTATATAGCATTTATTCTCACAAGTGCTATATGCATAAAGTTCTAGTTAACCTCTCACCATGCGTTTACTCTCATAAATGTTGGTTAAGTTCAATTTTACTATATCCAAACCATCACTAAGCTCTCTCGATACTTAGATCAGAGTTCTAACACAAACATGTCACTTATGCATTTTATCAAACACTTAGCAACATGTCTAACATGAAGATCTTAGTAAAATGAAATCAACTTCATAAAATCCATATATATGTATATACAATGATCATTGAGTACCAAGGAGGATCATAAAACTCTCAAAACACAAGGGGGACTACTGATGGACCATAATTGTATGAATCATAAACACAGTTAAACCCACCAAATTAGACTCTTTTGTCTATTTAACTTTTGCTTGTTAGTTTCGATATTTATCTACAAGGTATTTTGAAGTCTAGAGAGAATACAGGCTAAGGAAGAGTTTTAAAGCTGAAAATGAATTACGAGTCATTCCAGGTCACGACCAAATTCTGACTTTCAAGAACCGGACGTGGAATCACTCAAAACAAATCCAACCGAAGGGCAACCAGAGTTAGACCGGAGCTAAAAGGACCGATGGCTTTTGGGGAAAAGATCACAAAGCTCTCCACCACTCTCCCCTTGCCACATGGGCAGCGGCTTTGAGCTCAAAGCCACCTAACCGGCGGCTTTCCTCCCTTGCCACCTCACCCCGGCGGCTAAAGCTCTCCCCCTCCCATCTTGAGCCATGTGTCTTCATCTCCTTGCCTCCCTTAGCCTATAAATAGAGCCCTCCATTGCCTTTGTAAATCATCCCACAATTCCAACATCACACAATCACTTATCTCTCTAGGTTGAGAGCACAATCCTTGTAACACTTGATGAGTCGAATTCTCGACTCATTTACATACCCATTTACGAAGAGTTTTGGTCAATTCCCGATGCTATTTCGATGCCATTTGACCATTATCATTGTATTTTAGGCTTGGAGCAACCATACATTGAGCTCAGGACCTTGACACGAAGAATCAAGGAAAAATCGAAAATTTGGGTTGGAAGGTGTTCCAGTCGACCGACTGGCTATTTCCCCTGAGCCAGTCGGTCGAGTTGGAGAAGTCCCAGAATGCTCCTCAAATACTCCCACCGAGTCGATCGACTGGCTACCTCCAGTCGGTCGAGTTGGAGAACTTCTCAGATGGCCTCCTCAAGCACGTCAATCGAGTCGGTCGACTCGCAGCACCAGTCGGTCGAGTTGTCAAGCTCCTCAGATGGCCTTCCATATTCCTCTATCGAGTCGGACGACTGGACCATCCAGTCGACCGACTGAGAAACTCCTTCATCAGCCACAGTTTCAGCATCAGTCGACCGACTGGGAAAACCAGTCCCGCCAGTCAACCGACTGGAGCTACAGTACCGGAAACCCTAACTTGGGCTATAAATAGAAACTTTTTGGGGATTTTCAAGGGGACTTTTTTGGAGGATTTTTGGGCACGAATTTTGAGGAGACCTGCACTAATTTCAAGGTGGATTGAGTGGAGAAGAAGATCAACAACAAGGATTCTTATACTCTTCAATCTCATATTGGTTTTAGACTTCTTAACTCCATCTCTTTCAATTGTTTTGATTGTAATCTCACCATGAGTGAGTAGTGACCTTGATTGGGGATTATGGATCCCCTAGACACATTTGTGATGATATAAATACCATTGATGCTAATGTTGAATGAGTGTGCACATGAATCTTCTTCATTTGAACTAAATGTTTATAGTTGCCCATAAGGTGTTTCTGAAATGTCCTCAATGGGAACTTAGCTTGATCTCATGTTTGATGTAGCTCACGTTGATCAATATGACTTCAATGAAATGAATGAAGAAGCATTAGAGTCTTTGTGTTACATGGCGACACCTAAATTCTAATGAGAATGGCTTGAACTTAACAAGAATGTGTTTATCTAGTCAATAGAGCGCGAGTGTGAGACTAGACATGCATGTTCTATAGGGCCAATAGAGCGCGAGTGTGAGGTCCTATGCGAGATGTAACCCCTTCATTCTAAGTTGTGGCGCGAGTTGAACTTAGCTTGAATGTTGCATGGCTAAATTCTACTAATGTGCATGTGATTTCATCATTGGTATATCATTCCATTGTCATAATAATTGTCTAGGTGGTGAAGTAATCCCTAGTCATCTTTTAATTGGAAGTTAACTCTTTTTGCAAGTTTAATCTCACTTTGGATTGAAAAATAGACCCCCCCCAACCTTAGACATTCTAATCACATTGTTAGCACTATTAGTTTAATCACCTATCCTTTGGGTACGACCTCGGATCCCCGAGTCTTTATAAATGTTTTGATTAATCATGACTAGCAATAGTATTTGAATTCTATTCGAATATTTACGCTATATTTCGCATCGATCAAATGGCGCCGTTGCCGGGGATAGGTTAATTAACTAGGTGCTACTAGATTGTTTAGTTTGTCTACTTTCCCTTGCTCGATAGTTATTGCTTGTTTTGAGCTTGATCGTGTTAGCTTCTCTTGCCTCTCATTGCTAACAATTTCTTTTGTTCTCGCAGACACTTGAATGAACACAAGATTCAAAGGGAAAAAACAAGTAGCTACCGATTCAACTTCAAACCTCCCAACCGTCAAGAAACCAAGAGGTAGACCTCGCAAGAACCCTCCTCCCCTTGATCCTATTGTTCCTCCGGCTTTCCAAGGCCCAAGACCTCGTCCACCTCTACTCCTAAACCCACTACTTTACTTGCCATCGGGATTTAGAATGGAGGATGAGATAGGGAACCCTCCCGCTCTTCAAAGAAACGACCGAAACTTTAGAATGGAAGAGGATAGGGAAGAAGACCCTCCCGCTAGACGGAACAATGTTGATGATCAAAATCCTATACGGAATCCCCCCTTTCCTCAAAGGAATGCTAGAAATTATAGATATGATGACGAGGATGATGAGAGACCCGTTGGGGTTTATATGACCCCTACCCTTGAAGGGAATGGCTCGGCTATTGTGCCCCCGGATGAAGATGCATTTGATTTTGATGTGGAGTCCTCCTTGGTCCATATGGTGACTCGTGATCAATACCAAGGAGTTGGGAACCCTTCCACCCACTTAGCAAGCTTTCAAGAATATTGCCGCACTTATAAGCCAAGGGACGTACCCGTGGAATATGTCTATCTAAAGCTCTTCCCGTCTTCACTATACGGAGATGCGAAGGAATGGTTGCAAAATCAAGAGCCGGGATCCTTTAGGACTTGGAGCGAGCTAGCAAATGCTTTTCTCACCAAATTCTTTCCACCATCAAGGACAAAGAAATTCACCAATTTTATATTGATGTTCTCTCAAAGGGATAACGAGCTATTTCATCAAGCCTATGATCGGTTCAGACACTATTTGAGGGAGTGCCCTCACCACAACTTTAGAAAGGCCGATCTAATGCGTTATTTCTATTTGGGGATGAGTAAGGAGGCTAAGAATCAGATGGACACGGCTAGTGGAGGCGCTATAATGGAATTACCGGTGACCCAAGGTTTCAAAATTGTGGACAAAATTGCTATAAACTCCGATAGATATCAAGGAGTGGACCACAAAAAGATGGCTAAGTCAAGAGATGACTCCTCGAATTCTGCACTTAAAGATCAAATGGCGGATTTGACAAAGAAAGTGGAGAACATGATAAGTATGGTGAATTCCGTTGAGGCAACTAAGGCCAAGGCCGATAAAGAGAAAATCTCGGCGCAACAATCTTGCATCTTATGTGCTAGCACGAGACATTCTACAAAGAATTGCCCGGAAGGGAAATATGAGGATGATGATGACGTTTATGAAGAGGCACACTTTGTAAATCGACAAAGGAATTATGCTCAAAATGCTAGTCCTATTACTAGGAATTACGAGCCTCCTCAACGAAGAATGTCCAATGACTCAAATTTCCCTCCAAAGCCTCAAGGACAAAATAATTTCCAAGGGAACTACCAAAGGCAAGGGTATGGCTCTAACCAAAATCAAGGGCAAAACTCCTATTCAAATCAAAGGCAAAACTCCTATTCAAATCAAGGCCAAGGTTCAAACCAAAATTTGCAATATTCCCAAGGGAATTATCAAAAACCCTATCAAGCCAAGTCCAACGTGAATGATCAAGGGAGCTCTTCTTCTAACTCTCAAGATAACTCTATAATGTCTATGATGGCGCAAATGATGGAAAGTAACAAGGAGAGCACTAGAAGAATGGAAGCAAAGATGGATGAAATAGTGGCCGAGAACAAAAGACTTGCTAAAGAGAATACTCAACTGAAGCAAATAGGGAAACTTCCCTCTCAACCGGTCGTGAATTCCATAGAACATGTTGAAGCCATCACGTTGAAGAGCGGGAAAGTTCTACCTAACCTTCAAGGGAAATCTAGTCCCAATGACAAGGAAATGGAAAGAGGGGTTGCCAAGGAAAATTTGGAAGTTGAACCTCAAGCTCCTACGGAGGAGGAGAAAAAGGAAGAAGAGCCAATTCTTATGAGGAAGTACGTGCCAATGGTTCCCTTCCCTCAAAGGTTAAATAAAAGCAAGCTTGATGCTCACTTTCAAAGATTCGTTGAGATGCTAAAGAAGTTGTACGCCACACTCCCATTCCATGAGGTAATTACTCAAAACCCTACCTATGCTAGATTTCTAAAGGATATTGTGTCTAATCATAGAGTCATTGAGGAATCTAGCAAGGTAGCTTTGAATGCGGAATGTAGTGCAATTGTGCAAAGTCGTATGCCTAGAAAAATGCAAGATCAAGGATCATTCTCTGTTCCTATCTCAATAGGAAAAATTGAAATTGATAGAGCCTCATGTGATTTAGGAGCTAGCATTTCCTTGATTCCTTATTCGTTGAATGAGAAAATTGATATGGGTGAGTGATGGACCATAATTATACGAATCAAAAACACAGTAAAACCCACCAAATTAGACTGTTGGTCTAGTTAACTTTTGCTTGTTAGTTCCGATTTATTTCCACAGGGTATTTTGGCGCTTAGAGAGAAAATACGCTAAGGAGAGGATTTTACGCTGAAAAGATGTTACGAGTGATTCCAAGGTCAAGATCAGACGTCGAACGAAGAAATCTCAAGATCCTGACGTTGAATTACTCAAATTCAAATCCAACCAAGAACAACCAAAGTCAGACCGAAGCGAAATTGGACTGATAGTTTTGTGAAAAGACTGCACAAAACTGTCAAAACTCATCCATGGACCAAGTGACCGGCGGCTTTTGGCTTTGTGGTGACTCATGGGTGGCAAAAACTACCCCTTCCTCCTCCATGACCGGCGGCCCAAGGCAAAGGGTGGCAAAGCCACCAAAAGTCCCCTCCATTTGGACTTGAAACCGGCGGCTTTTGAGCCACCACAAGAAGATGACAAGTGGTGGCCTCCTCCTCCACATCTTCAAAGCCTCCTCCTCCACCCTTGGATGCAACACCACATGCCTCCATCTCCACCCTCCATTCCTCCTCCTTATGGCTATAAATGGAGAGCTCCTTATCCTCATTCAAAAACATCCTCCACCATAGTTAGTGAGAGAAGCTCTCACTTCTCTCTAGAGTTTGGGCACTACTATTGTAATAATCTTACTCTGGAATAAAAGCTTGATCCTTGGCGCTTCAACGGTTTTGTAAGTCTTTTCGTATTTACTTTACTGTCTTTCAAAACCCTTGCTTTCCAAGTTCATAGTTACGATGTCCAGTGCCATGAATAGTAGTAGCTAAACTCTTTTCGGTTGAAGGTGTGTACTTGTATTATAAAATGTTTTAGACTATTTTAGTGTTTTTTCTCTGTATTCAAAACTTGTTCTATGTGCCATTTATTAGATCAGAGCTTCCAAGGTTGAGTGGATGCTTGAAATGGCAAAGCTCTTCCGTGGAAGTTCGTAAACATACTCGGGTAAGTGGATGCTTGAAATGGAAAAGCTTATCTGAGGAGTTTGATCTCTCTCAAACACCATTTGGGTAAATCGGAAAAGACAACCCAAATGGATGCACATGGGCTAGTATACCCGGAAAAGGGGTGCTAGTTCAAGTAGAACAAGGGCTCTACGACCTTGAATTGGGCTACACAGTGTGGCAAATCGAGCGCCGGAAAAGGCCTTGATACACGTTTGAATACTTAGAAGGATTACTAAAATGATAAAACAGACTATGATACAAGGCCACCCCCGAAACCAAATGCTTTCCTTTAAATTGTAATATCCACTGTCACTTTACCTCTCAGTACTAAAATCACAACCAACCCACGCTACTCTAAGTCCTAAAATCACAACCAACTCCCAACTGTCCAACTAAAGGAACAGCTATTCACCTAACTCCCTTGGGTTCGACCCCTACTTACCACTTACTACCCAGTAGTGAAGTCGCGAGTAGCGGAAAATATAAATTTATTTGTACAAAGAACATTGCACCTTAACGACAGTGCAGTGGGCTTCGTCAAATTGGCGTCGTTGCCGGGGAGTTAGCCGGCCGGATAACTTGTTCTTTCCCTCCCATGTCCTCATGACGCAACCCCCTTCATATGCATGGACAACAAGACATCTCCCCCTGTTCGGAGGTACGGATGGAGAAGACCCAGTACAACACTGCCGAAACTTTCACCACGTTTGTCACCTCATAAAACCTGAAAATGAAATGTTAGGGGAATTTAATCTTAAATGCTTCAAATTCTCTCTAACTGATTTCACAACGATCTGGTATTACACGTCAACTGCTAGCAGTGCAGTACATTTTGTGGACCTCTGCGTTCCCTTCCTGAAAGAATTCTCACCTCCATCCTTACGCCAAAAAACCTGTGAGAAGATCATGTGCCTGCAACAATCCCGGGATGAGACTTTGGACGAATACTACACGAGCTTTGACACCATCGTCTCAAGCTGCCCGCACCATGGATTCACGAAGAAAGTTCTGCTTCAAAAATATCTTCGTGGGATGAAGGCTGACGGAGCCCACTGCACTATCGTTAAGGTGCAATGTTCTCTGTACAAATAAATTTATATTTTCCGCTACTCGCAACTACACTACTGGGTAGTAAGTGGTAAGTAGGGGTCGAACCCAAGGGAATTAGGGGAATATGTTGTTCTTTAAGGGATTTGTACAGCGAGGGAGCGTGTTTTAGGTTGATTGAGATTTTAGCGCGATTAACTAAGCTACTGTTTTTGGTTTTTTTGGTTTTGAGTGCAGGAAAGTAAATTACAGAAATTAAAATACTGAAAGTAAAGGAGTTAAGGGAAGTAGACTTACAGTGGGTGATGCGTGATTGGTGAGTCCTCCGGTAGATGAGCGGTTGATGGTTGTAGTTGATCGAACAGTTTATAAAAGTAAATACAGGGGGGTTTTTTGTAATTCAAGGAAAACATTCGGTTTCAAGGGCCTTGTATCATAGTTGTTTATCATTGACCGCTAATGATCATACTAAGTGTTCAAAGATGAATCGAGGCCATTTCTGAGCGCAAGACTTGCTACATCGTTGAAAACACTTGTTCTACTTCAGACTAATTCCTCCTTTCGAAGTATCTTAGCCTTTTGTGCATCCATTTGATCTCCTATTACGGTTTCCCAAATGGTTTTTAAGATAAGTCGAACTCCTCATATAGCTTTGCTTGTTACAGCTTCCACTACCCGAGTATGTTCACGAATTCCCACGGAAGAGCTTTGCTTGTTACAGCTTCCACTCAACCTTGGAAATTCTGACTTGATATATGGCACATAGAACAAGTTTTGAACACAAAGATGCACTAGGTGCAGGATCTAAAACATTTTACAATACAAGTACGCCCCTTTAACCGAATAGAGAGTTTAGCTACGATTATCCATGGAAGAGGATATCATAGCTAAATACTCGGGGGTTTTTGAAAATAGTAAGAAAGGAAAGGGGTGGAATACTCAAGAACCAACAGGAGTATTCCTAATTCCTACTGAATACTCAAGAACCAACAGGAGTATTCTCTACAGTATTATAATACTCAAGAACCGACAGGAGTATTATAATTTCAAAGCGTATAATACTCAAGAACAAACAGGAGTATTATTTCAAAGCGTATAATACTCAAGAACAAACAGGAGTATTATTTCCAAAACCAAACTTACAAAGTGACCAAAACTTAGAGAGATAAGTGAAATGTTGATTTGAGGATGTTTGAAATGAGGAGGAGGAGGCTTGTATTTATAGCCATGGGAGAGGGAGGAGAGCCATACACTTGTCACATGGGGAGAGGAGGAGCAAGGAGGAGAAGCCACATGGGGGGGTGGCAAAAGCCGCCGGTTGGGGGGAAGAAAAGCCACCGGTGGCCGGTTGCAAGGGGAGGAGAAGGGTGGCTTTGGCCACCTCCAAGCAAGGTGGCCGGTCACCTTGGTCCATGAGTGCATTTTGACAGTTTTGTGCAGTCTTTTCACAAAACTATCAGTCCAATTTTGCTCTGTCAGACTTTGATTGTTCCTCGGTTGGATTTGATTTGAGTAATTCCTACGTCAGGATCTTGAGATTCTTCATTCAGCGTCTGATCGTGACCTTGGACTGGCTCGTAATATCTTTTCAGCATAAAATCCTCTCCTTAGCGTGTTTTCTCTCTAAGCGCCAAAATACCCTATAGAAATAAATCGGGACTAACAAGTAGAAGTTAAATAGACCAACAGTCTAATTTGGTGGGTTTTACTGTGTTTTTGATTCGTATAATTATGGTCCATCAAAGGCCGATGATCTGACGAGGATTAACGAAGCAATGAGGAGATCAGCCAGGAACTTCTCCATGGCAGACATGTGGTACCTCATAAATGACCTGGCCGCAGCCACAAAACGAATACATGAGGCTGACAGAGAAATGCAGACGGAAGGAGAAACTCCCGAGCCATCAGAAGAAACTCCCGAGCCATCAGAAGAGACTCCCGAGCCATCAGAAGACTGGGATATAGAAAGTATCGGGAGCAACGAGGAAGTGTCAGCAATGGAAGAAGTCCAGAATACCACCGACATGCTGCCAAAGCCATACCCAGCTATCATCACCCATGCAGCCGAAACCATCTATGACCAGTTCCTCACAAACAGACATGACGAGGCAGAACCGAGCCTTAAGATGCAAGCTTCCCAACTTTTCCCCTCGATCAATAGGCAAATCGCTGAAAACTATGTGATCCATGAAGAGGCTGAAAAGAGGATGGGAAAAGGGCCTGAGCAGAACGACTCCTCGATGGAGCATGTTTTCGCCATGACTGGACGAGGCAGCCCTAAACACCAGAAAACCCAGTTCAAGAGACTAGTTGTAAAGGGTCCCTCGCCTTCTCAGAGACGTTGGAAGGAGAAATCACCAGAACAGCGGGAACTGGACCCAAACACATCTACTCACAGGAAATCAATGAAAGGCAAGGCAAGAAGCAACACAGGAATAGTGGCAAAATTTGACCTGAGCCACCCATGGGACCCCAACCAGTGATCCAGGAATAAGGTACTGTCGAGCCAACGACGTTAAAAAAGTGCATTGGTCGGGAGGTAACCCGACACTATCTTACTTTCTGTCATTTTATTTTCTGTCTTTTAGTTTTTATCAATAAGTCGCTCTCACCCACTTGGTGCATAGAATGATTTGACTATTTAGGAATTGGTTTTTGGAGCACGATCAGATCAGCCAGGCAGCTTCCATGAACTACCGGGCCTGCGCTGAGAGTTAAAGGCCCCAGCCGAACTCCCTCGATTATCCAGCCTCATGACATGTCATTCGACACAATAAGGGAGTTCTGATCTTACCTTTCCTTAATATCATTTCCTTCTCATAATTGTCTGCTTGCATGGCTTTTGAACTTAGTAGTGCTGAAAGGCACGACTTCGTTCAAAAATGTGGGGTGAGAACCGCATGTGTACATAAATAAATAACATGTTTTTCTTTTTTAATAGTATCTTTTTGAAAATATGAACTTAAGAATGTGAAAAAGATAGACCGAAATTCATGCATTTACCTTGTGAAAATTCATCTGTCTAAAAACTTAGAACGTAACTTCTCATTTGTCCCTTGGTGCTGCGATAAACTAGGGATGTGGAGTTGATAGAAATGCCCTAGAGAGGCTTGGCAAGCAATCGAAGGACTGAATTTCACTATATGGTTTACGAAGTCAGTGGAGGCTGCACTTCGGGTTTTTCAGTTGAGTCAAGAGTCAGCTCCGCCATGCAGTGTTTATGCATAAAAAATGAAGAAGGCGGGACGGGAATCAAACCGTCCTATCTCTAGTCAAAGTAGCCGGGAAAATAAATGAGCGACCCTCATTTTGATTTGCGCGAAACGGCAACGATGAGAGAGAGCGGGGAGGTATTTCCGTAGGCTTGCGGGCGATGATTGGACCTCCCAAGAAGGCTTGAAAAAATGGACTAGAAGGTCACAAAGAAGCAAAAGCTCGAAGAAGCAAATCAAGAGGCCAAAGGCCCAAAATTGTGAAGGTTTTAACCGAACAAAAAAGTGAAGTACTCAAAGAGTCAAATCAAAGGCCAAAGGCCGATTCACTACAAAAGCAGTCCCTCGCCAAAAAAGAAAGAAATCAAAAAGGCTCAACTCATCTGCGAAACCCGAACCGAATCACGTGCTAGAGAAAGCTACAAGGAAACCATATAGTGCGAGACAGTCCCGAGGTTGCAGTCCAGGAGCCTAAAAAGGGCTATCTCTCGAAACATCCAGAATAATTTGCATCTCAACACGAAGGTACACGTATCAAGTTACTTCTATTTATTTACACAGTTCAATTTGGTAATAAGTAAGTAATGCATGAATTAGGATAAATCGAGTCCCACAGTCTAATTTTCATATTTTAAAACCAAACTTAGAGTGCCGCCCTTTAATAGCATTGTTCGGGACGAACAACTAAAAGTGTGGGGTGATCTGATGGACCATAATTATACGAATCAAAAACACAGTAAAACCCACCAAATTAGACTGTTGGTCTAGTTAACTTTTGCTTGTTAGTTCCGATTTATTTCCAAAGGGTATTTTGGCGCTTAGAGAGAAAACACGCTAAGGAGAGGATTTTACGCTGAAAAGATGTTACGAGTGATTCCAAGGGCAAGATCAGACGCCGATCGAAGAAATCTCAAGATCCTGACGTTGAATTACTCAAATTCAAATCCAACCAAGAACAACCAAAGTCAGACCGGTGCGAAATTGGACTGATAGTTTTGTGAAAAGACTGCACAAAACTGTCAAAACTCATCCATGGACCAAGTGACCGGCGGCTTTTGGCTTTGTGGTGACTCATGGGTGGCCAAAACCACCCCTTCCTCCTCCATGACCGGCGGCCCAAGGCAAAGGGTGGCAAAGCCACCAAAAGTCCCCTCCATTTGGACTTGAAACCGGCGGCTTTTGAGCCACCACAAGAAGATGACAAGTGGTGGCCTCCTCCACCACATCTTCAAAGCCTCCTCCTCCACCCTTGGATTCAACACCACATGCCTCCATCTCCACCCTCCATTCCTCCTCCTTATGGCTATAAATGGAGAGCTCCTCATCCTCATTCAAAAACATCCTCCACCATAGTTAGTGAGAGAAGCTCTCACTTCTCTCTAGAGTTTGGGCACTACTATTGTAATAATCTTACTCTGGAATCAAAGCTTGATCCTTGGCGCTTCAAAGGTTTTGTAAGTCTTTTCGTATTTACTTTACTGTCTTTCAAAACCCTTGCTTTCCAAGTTCATAGTTACAATGTCCAGTGCCATGAATAGTAGTAGCTAAACTCTTTTCAGTTGAAGGTGTGTACTTGTATTATAAAATGTTTTAGACTATTTTAGTGTTTTTCTCTGTATTCAAAACTTGTTCTATGTGCCATTTATTAGATCAGAGCTTCCAAGGTTGAGTGGATGCTTGAAATGGCAAAGCTCTTCCGTGGAAGTTCGTAAACATACTCGGGTAAGTGGATGCTTGAAATGGCAAAGCTTATCTGAGGAGTTTGATCTCTCTCAAACACCATTTGGGTAAATCGGAAAAGACAACCCAAATGGATGCACATGGGCTAGTATACCCGGAAAAGGGGTTCTAGTTCAAGTAGAACAAGGGCTCTACGACCTTGAATTGGGCTAGACAGTGTGGCAAATCGAGTGCCGAAAAAGGCCTTGATACATGTTTGAATACTTAGAAGGATTACTAAAATGATAAAACAGACTATGATACAAGGCCACCCCCGAAACCAAATGCTTTCCTTTAAATTGTAATATCCACTGTAACTTTACCTCTCAGTACTAAAATCACAACAAACCCACGTTACTCTAAGTCCTAAAATCACAACCAACTCCCAACTGTCCAACTAAAAGAACAGCTATTCACCTAACTCCCTTGGGTTCGACCCCTACTTACCACTTACTACCAGTAGTGAAGTCGCGAGTAGCGGAAAATATAAATTTATTTGTACAAAGAACATTGCACCTTAAAGACAGTGCAGTGGGCTTCGTCAGTGAGCTCCATCCCACAACCATTTCTTTGAAGCTAGCCGATAGGAGTTCTAGAATTCCGAATGGAGTCCTAAGGGATGTGCCTATTAAAGTTGGAAAATTTTTCATCCCCGTAGACTTCTATGTGCTAGATATGGATAGTGAGCAGGAAACACCCGTTATCCTAGGAAGACCCTTTCTAAACACCGTTGAAGCGGTCATTAAATGTGGTGAAGGGTCTATTGAATTGAAGATAGGAAATGAAAAACTGAAATTCTTTCTGAAAAATGCCATGAAAGCTCCTACTTCGTCCTTTGAATGCAATATGCTTGATATATCTTGTGAAACTTTTGGGCTAACCTCTTTTGAGAATGAAGTTATGGAGTTAGACGACTCTAGTACACTTTTTGCTTCATTGAAGAATATGGAAGATGAGGATTTGGGCGACATAACTTTGGGTGAAGGTGAGCAAGAGCCGAGTGCTCATGAAAATAAGGAAGACCCGGTGCCAAGAGGTAAGGAATTCGAAGGAGAGTTAAAACCTCTACCTTCGAATCTAAGGTATGAATTTCTTGGGTCCAATGCTACTTACCCCGTTATAGTTGGTGCAACTTTGAATGAGGATGAAACGTCCAAACTTGTGCATGTTTTGAAGGCTAATAGAAAAGCCCTAGGCTACTCCATTGATGATATTACGGGAATTAGCCCTTCACTATGCATGCATAGGATAAATCTTGAGGAAAACGTGAAACCCTCTAGGGAATTGTTGAGGAGATTGAATCCTAAACTTAGCGAGGTGGTTTTCAAAGAAATCACCAAGTTAAGAGATGCGGGCATCATTTACTCCGTTCCGGACTCGGAATGGGTAAGCCCCATCCACGTCGTCCCTAAAAAGGGAGGACTCACGGTAGTGCAAAATGAAAAAGGGGAGTTAGTCCCCACGAGAACCATGAATGGATGGAGGATGTGCATTGACTATAGGAGACTAAATAAAGAAACCAAGAAAGATTATTTCCCTATTCCATTTATTGATCAAATGCTAGAAAGGCTTGCGGGACATGATTATTTTTGCTTCCTAGATGGATATAGCGGTTTTTACCAAATTCCCATTTTGTCAAATGATCAAGGAAAACCCACTTTTACATGTCCATATGGAACCTTTGCGTTTAGGCGCATGCCTTTTGGTTTATGCAATGCACCGGGAACTTTTCAACGTTGTATGATGTCCATCTTTAGTAACTATATTGAGAAATGCATTGAAGTTTTCATGGATGATTTTTCAATTCATGGAACCTCGTTCGATGATTGTTTAGCTAATCTTTCTCATGTTCTTGCTAGGTGTATTGAGACGAATTTGGTGTTAAATTGGGAGAAGTGTCATTTCATGGTGCAAGAGGGAATTGTGCTCGGGCATTTAGTGTCTAAGAGAGGAGTGGAAGTTGACAAAGCCAAAATTCAAGTTATTGAGCAACTACCTCCTCCGAAAAATCAAAAGGGAGTGAGAAGTTTCCTAGGCCACGCCGGTTTTTACCGAAGGTTTATCATGGATTTCTCAAAAATTGCCAAGCCGTTGACTCATCTCCTTTGCAACAATGTGGATTTTAATTTTGATGAAGGATGCCTTGAGGCGTTTGAAAAATTGAAGAAGAACCTTGTATCGGCACCTATAGTGCAACCGCCGAAGTGGGATCTTCCCTTCGAACTAATGTGCGATGCAAGTGACTACGCCATTGGGGCAGTTTTGGGACAACGGGTCGAGAAAAAGCTCCACGTGATCTACTATGTGAGCAAGGTGCTCAATAATGCCCAAATGAACTATTCAACCACCGAAAAGGAGTTGTTAGCGGTGGTCTACGCCTTTGAAAAATTCAGGCCTTATCTTGTTGGAACGAAGACTATTGTCTACACGGACCACACCGCTATCAAGTACTTGATGGCGAAGAAAGATGCTAAGCCAAGGCTTATTCGATGGGTCCTCCTTCTACAAGAGTTCAACATTGAGATTAGAGACAAGAAAGGAGTGGAGAATGTAGTGGCGGATCACCTCTCAAGGGTCGAGCTATATGATTCAAAGTGGTTACTCGGCGCCTATCCAAGACTCTTTTGTTGGCGAATATTTGATGAGTGCCGAAGATGATGCCCCGTGGTATGTAGATTTTGTGAATTACTTGACATGCAACATTCTTCCGGAAGGCCTTAATTACAATCAAAAGAGCAAGTTCTTGCATGACGTCTCGAGGTATTATTGGGATGACCCATTCTTGTACAAGCTATGCTCAGATGGGATATATAGAACGTGTGTGCCCAAGGAAGACTTCAAGGAAATCATAGCTTGTTGTCACTCTTCTTCTTATGGTGGTCATGGTTCGGCCTCAAAGACCACTTCCAAAATCCTTCAGTCAGGATTCTATTGGCCAAGCATGTTTAAATACACGTATGAATTTGTCAAGGCTTGCAATGAATGCCAACGAATGGGAAACATAGCTAGAAGGGAGGAAATGCCTCAAAAAGGCATATTAGAAGTGGAGATCTTTGATGTTTGGGGCGTGGACTTCATGGGGCCCCTACCGTCGTCACAAGGGAACGCCTTTATCCTAGTAGCAGTGGACTACGTGTCCAAATGGGTTAAAGCCATAGCTTCCCCATCCTGTGACGCTAAAGTGGTGATTAAGATGTTCAAAAAGATCATATTCCCGAGATTTGGAGTCCCGAGAGCAGTAATCAGTGACAATGGCTCCCACTTCAAGGGAAGGAGATTTGAGTCCATGCTAAAGAAACAAGGGATCTACCATAGGTGTTCCACTCCATATCATCCTCAAGCCAATGGTCAAGTCGAGGTGTCAAACAGAGAAATAAAAAACATCTTGACAAAGACAGTTGGAAAGGCAGGAAAGGACTGGGCGTTAAAGCTTGATGACGCGCTATGGGCATATAGGACCGCGTTCAAGACACCAATTGGGATGTCTCCTTACAGGCTAGTGTATGGCAAATCATGCCATCTTCCGGTGGAACTTGAGTATAAGGCCATGTGGGCGGTCAAGGAGCTAAATTTTGACACGAAAGCTTCGGGAGAAAAGAGGCTCCTTCAACTAAATGAACTGGATGAAATCCGATTAGACTCCTACGAGAGTTCAAGAATCTATAAGGAGAAAACCCGGAGATGGCATGACAAACTCATTCTGAAGAAACAATTCTCGGTGGGAGACAAGGTTTTGCTATTCAACTCTAAATACAAGTTATTTCCCGGGAAGTTCAAGTCTAGGTGGTTTGGGCCATATAAAATTCATAGAGTTTTCAACGATGGCCACCTAGAGCTAATTGACAACCATGAGAACATCTTTAAGGCAAACGGGCAAAGAGTTAAGATCTATCATGCTGCTGATGGAAACCAAGGCCTATTAGAAGCACCCTCGTGAATGTTATACGCAATACCGCTAGAGAAGGGATCCCGCTCGGGACTTCTCTTAGTGTGCTTCTCTACGTATCAAGCCTCGTCTCGGTCTTTGCCAAGACGTTAAACTAGGCCCTTACGGGAGGTAGCCCGGTTTGTGAGTTGTCCATTGATGCACAATTAATTTCATATATGTTTGGCATGCGTCATAGAACTATGTATGTGAACTTGGTGCTTGTATGATTAAAAATGCATGATTTGGTGTGCTTAGTGTGGTTTTGTGCTTGCATGATTTATCTTGGTGATGGTGATGTCTTAAGTGTGGAGTCTTTGATCCTAGCTTGCGTTTTATTGCGAAATATGTTTATGCTAGCGATTTCTTGGTGAAGCATGACTATGTTTGAATTGAATTTGCGTGATTATTGTGTGGTGCTATTTAGTGGTGTGGAGTAAAAATCTTATGTGTGGAGTTGGAGAGTTCGAAAAAGAAGAAAAAAATTCATGGAACCTGAAGTCTGGTCCCAGTCGACCGACTGAGAGAGGACCACACGTCCAGTCGGTCGAGTTGGCGAAGAGTCAGCGAGGCGTCATTTTCCTGCCATTCGAGTCGGTCGACTGGCCACCTCCAGTCGGTCGAGTTGGCCAAAACTCAGAAGACCCTTATTTTTCTGCCATTCAAGTCGGTCGACTCGCCTTCTAGTCGATCGACTGAGATCATCATATCCAAATACCCCAGTCTTCATTTCAAACCTCATTTCACTCGCCCCACTCCTACTCAAATCGACCGACTCCCATCCTTCGACCCTCCGATTCCAACCTCCACCAATCCTCGCCGCCTCCTCGCCAAAGCCTCGCCGCCTCCTCGCCGAAGCCTCGCCACCGTCTCGCCATCACTCCGCCGTCCCCAGCCAGCCCAGCCGCGCCGCCCTCCGTCCGCATCTCCGATTCGATCGGAAATCACAACCACCGGCCAATCTCCTCGTTTCGGCGTCCTCCCGCCCCGTCCGACCGCTCATTCTTCTCCACAAAGCCTCGCCAACAAACCACTGGCATCAATTCACACCGCCGAGCCTGATTTCAAAAAATCCAGTTTGCCCTAGAAATCGCCCTCCAGTCGACCGACTGAAGAATCTGCTCCACGCCAGTCGGTCGAGTTGATTGGATTTTCAGTGGGATTTTTGCAGAGTTTTTGCTCAGTTTGATCATCAGTTCAATCATGCCTCGTGCCGGTTCTTTGTCTCAATCCACATCAAAGGGAAAAGAGGTTGCCTATGAGCCTACAAGAGTTGAGCGCATTACAGAGCAGAGCGAAGACGACGAGGATGACATGCCTCTCGTCTCTCGCAAAAGGAAATAGTTCAGAGCTTCGCTAGCGGACTCTAGCTCATCCTCGGAAGAGGAATTGGATGTCACACCAGTTTCTCCCACTCCTCGTCCCAAGAACAGAAGAGCTCCTCTGAAGAAACCGGCGCAGAAGAGGAGAGCTCCCGTGCCACCCATTCATAGAGCCCCTTCACCTCCGGTGCCGAGACTACCCTCTCCTCCAGCTTTTGCACCGTCCTCCAGTGCTATTGTCCCGGTGTTGCCGAATGAGGGACCTTTCGATGGACCATTGCCCTGCCCGACTCCTTACCCTTTCTAAGTACCTCTCGAGTTCACGGATGAGACGCACCTGACTAATCTGGCCACGATCGTGAGGAAGAGGAAGACTGTCATCCCCACTCTCTACCCCGACATGGCACTCCTTAGAGGCATTGATAGCGCAGTCACGGATGAGGTACATTCACGCCTCGCTAGTTGTGGTTTAGGCTTTTTATTGAATGATGATCCTGGATGCTATGAGAGGGTTGTGAAGGAGTTTATTAGCTCGTTTGATTGGATTAGAGAGGACGGGGAGGAAGGAAGGGAATATTATTGGAAGTTTGTGTTGGGTGGGTGATGGAACATAATTATACGAATCATAAACACAGTTAAACCCACTAAATTAGACTGTTGGTCTATTTAACTTGTGCTTTTTAGTTCCGATTTATATCTACAGGGTTTTTTGGACTCTAGAGAGAATACACGCTAAGGAGAGGATTTTACGCTGAAAAGATATTACGAGTCAGTCCAAGGTCACGATCAGACACTGAATACAGAAATCTCAAGATCCTGACATTGAATTACTCAAAACAAATCCAACCGAGGAACAACCAAAGTCAGTCCGGAGCGGAATTGGACTGATAATTTTGTAAAAACATCACAAAACTCTCATCCACTCTTCTTCCTCCACATGGGCGGTGGCTTTCTCCTCACAACCACACTCCACCACTCCCCTTCCTCCACATGGGGGGGGGGGCGGCTAAAGGAGGAAACTTCCTCCACAAGGGGCGGCTAAATGAAGCCACCATGGGAATGTGACACTCGTCCTCCTCTCCTCCACATCCTTGCTTCTCCAATCATCTTGTGCCAAGTGTCATCTTCTCCTCCATCCTCCATGGCTATAAAAGGAAGCCTCTCCCCTTCATTTGTATCATCCTATCATCCAATCCCACAATCAACATCCACTTCTCTCTCTAGAAACTTTGGTCACTTTGTAAGTTTGGTTTTGAGATAATACTCCTGTTGGTTCTTGAGTATTATAACGGTTTTTAGAGAATACTCCTGTTGGTTCTTGAGTATTCAATAGGATTGGGAATACTCCTGTTGGTTCTTGAGTATTCCACCCCCTCTCTTCTTACTGTCTTTCAAAACCCCTCGAGTATTTAGCTATGATATCCTCTTCCATGGATAATCGTAGCTAAACTCTTCATTCGGTTGAAGGGGTGTACTTGTATCATAAAATGTTTTAGGCAATTCTTAGAGCCTCTTCTCTGTATTCAAAACTTGTTCTATGTGCGATATATTAGGTTAGAACTTCCAAGGTTGAGTGGATGCTTGGAATGGCAAAGCTCTTCCGTGGGGTTCGTAAACATACTCAGATAAGTGGATGCTTGGAATGGCAAAGCTTATCTAAGGAGTTTGACCTTTCTAAAACACCATTTGGTTGCTCGGGAATGACTGACCAAATGGATGCACACAGGCTAATATACCTATGAATGGGGTATTAGTCTAAGTAGAACAAGGGCTCTACGTTTTTTGCAAAAGTCTAGACGGTGTCGCAAGTTGAGTGCTTGGAATGGCCTCGATTCACTATCAAACACTTTTGCAAAAGACTAGACAGTGTGGCAAATCGAGTACTTGGAATGGCCTTGATGCACGTTTGAATACTTAGAAGGATCACTAAGAGCGAATGATAAACAGGCTATGATACAAGGCCCCCGAAACCGAATGCATTTCTGATATTCAAACCCCCTTGCATTTACTTTCTTAGTATAAACTGCTCTATCAACCGCTCACCTTCCGGAGGACTTGCCAATCACGCATCACCCGCTGTAAGTCTTTCCTTTTATTTCCGTATTTACTTTTATGTCATTTACTTTTCCGCACTAAAAACCAAAAACAACCAACCAAAAACAGCACTTACTTTTCCGCACAAAAACTCAATCAACCAAAAAGACGCTCCCATCCTGTCCAAACCCCTCAAAGAACAACTTATCCCCCTAATTCCCTTGGGTTCGACTGCTACTTACCACTTGCTACCTAGTAGTAAGGTCACGAGTAGCGGAATATAAATTAGCTTTTGCACAGAGAACACCGCACCTTAACGACAGTGCGGTGGGCTCCGTCAAAACTGGCGCCAATGCCGGGGAATTAGCCATCGGATAAGTTCTTTAAATCAATACGCGCTTCAAAACAACCATGTCTCGCGAAGGAAGCCACCATGACTACCAAGATGACGACGAGATGAACCTGTACGGTCGAAACAATGAGGTGCCACTTCCATTTGTGGACGATCCGAAACAACTCATCAGAAACAGAAGAGCTCGTGATAGGGAGGCCATCAGAAGAAATCAAGAACCACCCGAGGACCGAAATGCAGCTGGTCCAGTGCAACCTCCTAGATATCCACCACCCCCGCAACCTCGACAAGTGCCGAGACGAGAACCCGCTTTCGATGACTACTACGGAGATAACAACAACTACCGTGCACCTACTATGGGAGAACTCAATGCCCCAGAATTCGAAACGCAGCCGTGGTGCATTTGCCAGAGCCCTGAACTAGAAAATATTGTCGTCGACATCAACAATTTGCCAAGGTTCTCAGGAACTAATGAAGAATCTGCGACAACTCATCTCCAACGCCTATATGGCATTTGCCAAAATCTAAAACCCAATCGAGTAAATATAAATGATTTCAAGTTGAAGGCGTTATATTTTTCCCTCGTTGACTCGGCAAGCGACTGGTTCCTTTCATTACCTTCAGGAAGCATCAGAACATGGGTTCAGATGCAAAGGAAATTCCTAGACAAATACTGCCCAGCAACAAAAACAATGCAAGTAAAAAGGCAATTACAGGACATAAGGTAGGAACCTAATGAAACCATTTACGACTATCTGGAGAAATTCAACCACCTGGAGAAAAGCTGCTGCACTCTAGGATTACCCGAGAAACTCATCATCGAGTACCTAATTAATAGACTAACTAAGATAGACAAGATGTTCCTGGATGCCTCAGCTGGAGGATCCATGATGAATCTATCATTAAATGGCATAAGGGATCTCATCACCAATGTTGCTGAAAATGCTCGATTTAGAGAGGAGACTACTCGTCAAGATGAATTCTTCCAAACAAAAAACGTCTCAAAAGCCGATGCATCAGTAAACTCCATGCCAGAAGAGATGAGACAAATGAAGGAAATGGTGATGCAGCTCTTACAAAAGCAAACAGTTCAAGTAAGACCTTGCGAGTTCTGTGGTTCTACGGACCATAAAACTGACACATGCCCGAGCCATCATCCAGGACCAAACAAGTCTCTTTCGGACATGATGACGCAATTGTCAAGTACTGTGCAGTTGTTAAGCACTACTATGCATAAAAACCAAGCCGAGACAAAGGGAGAATTATCGGACTTGAAGAATCACGTCTCCCAACTCGCTGCCTCAGTGTCCGCATTTGCTAATGAATCAGGCAGACTCCTTTCACAAACCATTCAAATACAGGAAGATGTGAATGCCTTGACTCTTAGGAGTGGGAAAACGCTTGTCGGCAAACCTTTGGAGCAAGAGGACAAGGACCCAAGGTTACCCGAAGAAAAGCAAATGAGGCCCGAGACTCTCGAAACTCTAGAGGAAGAAGCGGCCGATAAAAACGACGACACATATGAGGAAGAGCAGGACGTAACCGAAGAAGAAGAGAATACATCCAAGGAACACAGGACCGACCCGATGCCTAGAACCGAAACCCCTAAAATCAGCGCAACACTCCCATTTCCAGTACCTGCTCGCATGCAAAAACAGCATGTCATGGATGAGGACGTGTTCGAGTTGTTCAGCAAAGTCGAAATCAACATCCCCCTCCTGGAAGCCATCAAGCAAATTCCTCGATATGCCAAGTTTTTAAAAGAACTTTGTACCAACCGGAGGAAGAGTACTAGAAACGATCAAGAGCTGATGAGTAGAAACGTGTCGGCCGTCATACAACGGAAAGTGCCCCCCAAATGCGGAGATCCGGGAACTTATACAATTCCTTGCACAATTGGCAACATCCGGATCGAGAACTGCATGCTAGACCTTGGAGCATCAATCAACGTCTTGCCCTTCTCTATCTACTCATGCCTTAGGATTGGGCCGCTCGAACCCACCGGTCTCACTATTCAGCTGGCGGACCGATCTTGTAAACAACCCGAGGGCAAAATAGAAGACGTCCTGGTTTAAGTGGGTGAATTAGTATTTCCAGCAGATTTCTACGTCCTAAAGATGGAGACTGGTGGGCCAACTGATCATGCACCTATCCTTCTCGGTCGACCATTTCTCAAAACATCGAAAATGAAGATAGACTGCGGAAGTGGGATGCTATCAATGGAAGTAGAAGGAGAAGTTTTTAGCTTCGACATATTCCGAGCAATGAAGCACCCTATGGAATTCGAGGAAGTACACGCTCTCGATGCTTTGGACGACCTGGTCCAAGATATTCAACCAGAACTAAGAGCAGATCCCTTAGAAGCCATACT
Organism: Rhodiola kirilowii; assembly: GCA_033675215.1. Taxonomy (NCBI): domain Eukaryota; kingdom Viridiplantae; phylum Streptophyta; class Magnoliopsida; order Saxifragales; family Crassulaceae; genus Rhodiola; species Rhodiola kirilowii. The sequence goes on from CM066201.1 coordinate 45,118,822, forward strand.
CAACGGAGCCGAAGGTTCATACGAATTAACCAAAGACTTACATGAAACGGTGGCCCACTTAACAGTCTCAGAGCCTCTCACACCAGAACATGAAGTTAACGAGGTAAAATTATTCAAATCAAATACTTTTATACCCTCGGTGATGCAAGCCCCAAAAATAGAATTAAAGCCCCTGCCTGGACATCTGAAGTACGCCTTTCTAGGAGATAATGACACACTCCCAATAATCATCAAGAGTGGCTTGGAAGCAGGCCAGGAACAAAGGTTGATAAAAGTATTAAAACAGCACAAGTTAGCTATTGGATGGACACTGGCCGACTTAAGAGGAGTCAGCCCGGCTGTATGCATGCACCGTATTTCATTCGAGGACGGAGCAAAGCCATCAAGAGAACCTCAACGACGACTCAACCCAATCATGATGGAAATCGTCCAAAAGGAAATACAAAAGCTTCTAGATGCGGACGTTATCTATCCCATATCAGATAGCCAATGGGTGAGTCCTGTCCACGTGGTCCCAAAGAAAAGTGGGATCACAGTCGAGGAAGATGCCGAAGGAAATATGGTAACAACAAGGATCAAGAACGGCTGGAGAATGTGCATTGACTACAGGAAATTAAACGCCGTCACAAGAAAACACCATTTTCCCCTACCATTCATCGATCAAATGCTAGACTAACTAGCAGGCAAGCCATATTTTTGCTTCTTGGACGGGTTCTCAAGTTACAACCAGATCCCCATAGCACCTGAGGACCAAGATACATTCACCTGCCCGTTCGGTACATTCGCCTTCAGAAGAATGTCGTTCGGCCTATGCAATGCCTTGGGAACTTTCCAACAGGTAGTAACCAGCATCTTTTCAGACATGATCAGAGAATTCATTGAAGTCTTCATGGACGACTTCACCATCTATGGCAATACATTCGACGCTTGCCTAGATAATTTGAGCACGGTTCTGGCACGATGTGTCTCAATGAACCTCGTGCTCAATTATGAGAAATGCCACTTCATGGTAACTCATGGAGTAGTCTTAGGGCACGTCGTCTCGCAAGAAGGCATAGAGGTGGATAAATCTAAAATAGCATGATCATGACTCTACCATACCCCTCCACTGTCCGAGACATCCAATCCTTCCTTGGGCATGCGGGATTCTACCGACGCTTCATCAAGGACTTCTCCAAAAAGGCGTTGCCTCTATCCACCCTTCTCCAAAAAGAAGTTCCTTTTGAATTCACCAATGCATGCAAGGAAGCTTTTAATGAGCTCAAGAAGGCCCTCACTAGCACACCCATCATTCAAACTCCGGATTGGAAAAAACCATTTGAGATCATGTGCGACGCAAGCGACTTTGCTGTGGGAGCAGTTCTTGGCCAAAAGATTGATAAAAAGGCGGGTGTGATCTATTACGCCTCACGAACCCTAGATCCTGCCCAACGGAACTACTCCACCATCGAGAAGGAGCTCTTGGCAGTGGTATTCACTCTGGAAAAATTCTGACCCTATTTGCTTGGAGCAAAAGTGATAGTTTATTCTGATCAGGCTGCAATCCGTTACCTAATGAAGAAGAAAGAGGCCAAGCCAAGGCTCATACGGTGGATCTTGCTACTGCAAGAATTCGATGTGGAGATAAGGGACAAAAAGGGGATTGAAAATACTGTGGCAGACCATCTAAGCAGGATTGTCCGAGAAGAAGAAGAAGGGCACATAACCGAGTCATTTCCAGACGAGCATCTCTATGCAGTCTCAACCAAGGTGCCATGGTACGCCTCAATCGTCAACTACCTTGTAGGAGGTACATGTCCTCCCTCTTTTACTAAAGCACAATGCATGAAACTTAGGCATGATGCTAAACATTACTTATGGGATGATCCTTATTTGTGGAATATAGGAGCAGATCAAATACTTAGGAGATGCATCCCCGATAATGAAATAGCTTCTGTTATTAGCTTTTGCCATGAATTTGCATGTGGAGGACACTTCGGGCCTAGGAGAACCGCTAGAAAAATCCTAGATAGCGGCTTCTTTTGGCCAAGTATATTTAAAGATGCATATGAGAAGTGTCAAAAGTGTGATAGGTGTCAAAGAGTAGGAAATGTGTCAACTAGAAATGAGATGCCTCAAGTACCTATAATGGTCAACGATGTTTTTGCCATTTGGGGCATTGATTTTATGGGACCATTCCCAGTTTCATGCGGGTATATGACGGAGCCCACTGCACTGTCGTTAAGGTGCAGTGTTCTCTGTACAAATAAATTTATATTTTCCGCTACTCGCGACTACACTACTGGGTAGTAAGTGGTAAGTAGGGGTCGAACCCAAGGGAATTAGGGGAATATGTTGTTCTTTAAGGGATTTGTACAGCGAGGGAGCATGTCTTAGGTTGATTGAGATTTTAGCGCGATTGACTAAGCTAATGTTTTTTGTTTTTTTGGTTTTTGAGTGCGGAAAAGTAAATTACAGAAAATAAATACTGAAAATAAACGAGTTAAGGGAAGAAGACTTACAGTGGGTGATGCGTGATTGCGATTCCTCTGGTAGATGAGCGGTTGATGGTTGAGCAGTTTATAAAAGTAAATACAGTGGGGTTTTTTGTAATTCAAGGAAAACATTCGGTTTCCAGGGGCCTTGTATCATAGCCTATTTATCATTGGCTCTTAGTGATCCTTCTAAGTATTCAAACGTGCATCAAGGCCATTCCAAGCACTCGATTTGCCACACTGTCTAGTCTTTTGCAAAAGCGTTCGATAGTGAATCGAGGCCATTCCAAGCACTCAACTTGCAACACCATCTAGACTTTTGCAGAGAAAGTAGAGCCCTTGTTCTATTTAGACTAATACCCCATTCCAAGGTATATTAGCCTGTGTGCATCCATTTGGTCAGTCATTCCCGAGCAACCAACTGGTGTTTTAGAGAGGTCAAACTCCTCAGATAAGCTTTGCCATTCCAAGCATCCACTTACCCGAGTATGTATACGAATCCCGACGGAAGAGCTTTTGCTTGTCAGGCACTCAACCTTGGAAGATTCTAACCTAATATATGGCACATAGAACAAGTTTTGAATACAGAGAAAAAGCTCTAAGAATTGCCTAAAACATTTTATGATACCAGTACACCCCTTTAACCGAATAAAGAGTTTAGCTACGAGTATCCATAGAAGAGGATATCATAGCTAAATACTCGGGGGTTTTTGAAAACAGTAAGAGGGAAAGGGGTGGAATACTCAAGAACCAACAGGAGTATTCCCAATTTCCTACTGAATACTCAAGAACCAACAGGAGTATTCTCTAAAGTATAATACTCAAGAACAAACAGGAGTATTATTTCCAAAGCGTATAATACTCAAGAACAAACAGGAGTATTATTTCCAAAACCAAACCAAACTTACAAAGTAACCAAAACTTAGAGAGATAAGTGAAATGTTGATTTGTGGATGTGTGAAATGAGGAGGAGGAGCTCCATATTTATAGGCTAAGGGGAGGAGGATGGAGGGTGGAGATGGTGGCATGTGGAGGAGCATCCAAGGGTGGAGGAGATGGGGGAGGAGATGTGGAGGAGAAGCCTCTACTTGTCATCTTCTCATGGTGGCTCAAAGAGCCGCCGGCGGCTTTGGGAGGGGAGGAGTGAGGTGGTGACAAGTGGAGCAAGGAGAGTGGAGGAGCCACCATGTGAGGGAGGAGCCGCCGGTCACCCACGGAGGAGGAAGGTGTTGCCACCTAATGACTCATCCTCTTCACCAAGTAGCCGGTCACCTTATGCATATGGATGAGTTTTGACAGTTTTGTATTGTCTTTACAAAACTATCAGTCCAATTTTACTCTGGGCTGTCTTTGATAATTCCTCAATTGGATTTAATTTGAGTAATTCATCGTCAGGATCTTGAGATTTCTTCGTTCAGCGTCTTATCTTGACCTTCGATTGACTCTTGTTATCTTTTTAGCATAAAATCCTCTCCTTAGCGTGTTTTCACTTTAGTCTCTCAAATGCCCTGTGGAAATATATCGGGACTAACACGTCGAAGTTAGATAGACAAACAGTCTAATTTGGTGGGTTTAACTGTATTTATCATGCATACAATTATGGTCCATCAGATCACCCCACACTTTTTGTTGTTCGTCCCGAACAATGCTATTAAAGGGAGGCATACTAAGTAAGCTTGTTGATATATGAAAATTAGACTGTGGTACTTGACTTCTCCTAATTCATGCATTACAACTTATTACTAAATTAAACTGCATAAATAAATAGAAGAAACTTGATACTTGTACCTTCGTGCAGAGATGCAAATTAATTCGGATGTTTCGAGAGATAGCCCTTTTTAGGCTCCTGGACTACACCTTCGGGACCGTCTCGCACTATATGGTTTTCTTGTAGCTTTCTCTAGCACGTGATTCGATTCGGGTTTCAATGGTTTGAGTACTTTGATTTTCTTTTGGCGAGGGACTGCTTTTTGTAGTGAATCGGCCTTTGGCCTTTGATTTGACGCTTTGAGTACTTCACTTTTGTTCGGTTAAAACCTTCACAATTTTGGGCCTTTGGCCTCTTGATTTGCTTCTTCGAGCTTTTCGCCTTTTTGTGGCTTTGCAAGTCCATTTTCTCAAGCCTTTTTGGGAGGTCCAATCATCGCCCGCAAGCCTATGGAAATACCTCCCCGCTCTTCTCGTTTTTTCCGTTTTCTCGCGGGTCAAGGTGAGGGTCGCTCATCTATTTTCTCGGCTACTTTGACTGTCGTTTCGCGCGGGTCAAGATGAGGGTCGCTCATCTATTTTCTCGGCTACTTTGACCAAAGATAGGACGGTCTGATTCCCGTCCTCGCCTTTTGCATAAACACTGCATGGCGGAGATGACTTCAATCTTCACTGAAACCCGAAGTGCAGCCTCCACTGACTTCGAAAACCATATAGTTTGATCTGATCCTTCAAGTGCTTGCCAAGCCCCTCTAGGGCAATTTCTATCAACTCCACATCCCTAGGTTATCTCAGCACAAAGGGACAAATGAGAAGTTACATTCTAAGTTTTTAAACAGTTTGCATTTTCACAAGGTTGATGCATGAATTATGATCTATCTTTTTCACATTCTTAAGTTCATATATTCAAAAAGATAATACTAATAAAAATAAAAATATGCAGATGGTTCTCACCCCACACTTTTGAACGAAGGCGTGCCTTAGTTCAAAAGTCATGCAAATATTAAGGAAAAAGAAGAACAGAACTCCCTTTAAGGTGTCGAGTGATCGACATGGCATGAGGCTGGATAATCGAGGGAGTTCGGCTGGGGCCTCGAACTCTCAGCGCAGGCCCGAGAAATTTACGGAAGCTGCCTGGCTGATCCGATCTTGCTCCAAAACTTAATTCCTACATGTAAGACATTCCTTCTATACAAAAAGTGGGTGAGAGCGCTTATTGGAAATTTAAATGACAGAAAATAAAAGTGCAGAAAAGTAAGATAGTGTCGGGTTACCTCCCGACCAGTGCACTTGTTTAACATCGTTGGCTCGACGCATGGGATTTATTGATTCGGATCCCATGGGTGGCTCAGGTCAAATTTCGCCACTGTTCCTGTGTTGGTTTTTTCCTTGCCTGATTTCTTGCTTGGTTCAGAACTCCATGGTTTTGGTGTTTTTACTCTCCATTGTTTCTGGGAAGTCGGGGGACCTTTGACCATAGCTGCTGGTCTTGATGCTTTTTTGGTCTTTTTTAGCAAGTTAGAAATCTGGGTACCGCATTCTGAGATAGGTATAATGTCTGGTGGTTTCTTTGTATCCGTGCGGCTATTATCAATGTAGAAATTTGCGATTTTGCCGCCGAACTTGAGTGATAATGAGCCCTTGCCCACATCAATTCTTGCCTTAGTATTGTAGAGGAATGGTCGTCCCAATATGATTGTTGGAGGGTCGTCTTCGCTGGTCTCTCCCGTTTGTATTACATAAAAGTCTGCAGCAACGACGAGCTCTCCCACATGGAGTATTACATCTTCTAGTACTCCAGCCGGACGGATGCATGATTTGTCTCCTAGCTCGATATTCGTTTTGGGCGGTTTTAATGGACCAAGTCCTAGTAAGAAATATAAGGAGGAAGGCATGGCGTTGACAGCAGCCCCAAGATCGATTAAGCACTTATGAATCTGGGTTTCCCCAATACCACAGGTGACTGTGAAGGCCCCTGGGTCTTTATCTCTTTCCGGTTGTGGCTCATGGTCTGTAGTGAGGGCTCTGTCTATTGTCGGGCCATTCTGCCCATTCCCTGGCTTACGATTTGTATAATCGGATCCCTTAATATTTTGCTTCGAAGCATAAATATTGGTTGGGGAGTCCCACCTTAAATCGTTATTGTCGTCCCATCCAGATGCTGGTATGTCAGAGTGTATGATTGGCGGTGGTGTTATGCAAACGGTGAATGCGTATCGGCCGTTGTCAGCGTGCGTGACCCATGTTTTACCATCATTGGGTCGATCTTCCTCTTGATTCCAATCAGGTCGGCTTCTGCGGGTGAAGTGCTTGTTTGTAAGTTTGTATGTTGGTGATCGTGCTACTTCTCCCAGTGTCGCCTTTCCGTTTGACCTCTTAATCATGCTGAGACTCGCCTTTGGATTCTGGATGGTCTGTGAAGGAAGTCTGCCAGGTTCGCTAGTGAGCGTTGACATCGCAGTGGCGAGATGGGACATTTGTTTGGTTAATTCGGAAATTGCCACGTCAGTTTTTGCCTGATATTGGTGTAGCAAAGTACCCAATTGATTTATGTTTCCTGCGAGCTCCTTCATCGTGTCATCAAGCGACTTGGCTGGTTCTTGCTGATTATGCTGGCCAGTTTGGTACTGATTTGGTCCTTTTTGCTGATATTGGCCTGTTGATGGAGTGTTTTGGTTATACTGCCGGTGTGGGGGTTGGTAGAATGACTGAGCAGCTGGTTGAGCGTTCTTCTGAGGATAGTTGTTGTAATGCCAGCTCGGGTTGGTTGCTTGACCATTCTGTTTGTTTTGTCCGGCTTTGTCATTGCTGTTGTTGTATCCTTGGTATCCTCCAGCTGCATTCACTTCTGCTGGTTCCTCTTCTACTAATGTCGGGCATGCGTCAGTTTTGTGGTCCGTAGAGCCAAAAAATTTGCAAGGCTTAACCGGAACTGGCTGCCTTCGTAGGATCTGAATCATCATCTCTTTTAACTGTTTCATCTCCTCAGACATAGAGTTCATTTGTGTTTCGGCCTTCGCCACGCTTTTTGTTCGGGAGAATTCTTCCTGCCGAGTCGTCTCTTCTTGGAATCGAGCATTTTCAACAACGTCATTTATCAGTTGCCTAACACCGCTCAATGATAGATTCATTATGGATCCTCCAGCTGAGGCATCCAGAAGCATTTTGTCTAAAGGTCTTAATCCATCAATGAGGTACTCGATTATGAGTTTCTCGGGTAGTCCTCGGGTACAGCAGCTTCTCTCCAAGTGGTTGAACTTTTCCAGGTAATCGTACATTGTTTCGTTGGGTCCTTACCTGATGTCCTGCAGTTGCCTTCTTACTTGCATTGCTCTTCCTGCTGGGTAGTATTTGTCTAAGAACTTCTTCTACATCTGAGCCCATGTTCTGATGCTTCCGGAAGGCAATGAAAGGAACCAATCGTTTGCCGCGTCAATGAGGGAAAAATAGAACGCCTTTAACTTGAAGTCGTCTATGTTTACGCCATTCAGTTTTAGGTTTTGGCAAGTACCATGTAAGCGCTGGAGATGAGTCATTGCTGATTCTCCACGAGTTCCTGAGAATTTTGGCAAGTTGTGGGCCACTGAAGTGTTGATGACGATATTTTCTAGCTCCGGGCCTTCATAGATACACCACGGCTGAACTCTGAAATCTAGTGCCGAGAGCTCTCCTAATGTAGGTTCGCGGTAGTTGTTGTTATCTCTGTAGTAGTCATCGAAAGCGGGTTCTTGTCTCGGCACTTGTCTAGGTTGTGGGGGTGGTGGATATCTAGGGGGTTGTCGTACTGGACCAGCTGCATTTCGGTCCTCGGGTGGTTCTTGGTATCTTCTGATGGCTTCCCTATCACGAGCTCTTCTGCTTCGGATGAGTTGCTCCGGATCATCCATAAATGGAAGTGGCACCTCATTGTTTCGATCGTACAGGTTCATCTCGTCGTCATCTTGGTAGTCATGGTGACTTCCTTCGTGAGACATGGTTGTTTCGAGCGCGTAACGATTCGAACAACTTATTCGATGGCTAATTCCCCGGCAACGGTGCCAATTTGACGGAGCCCACTGCACTGTCGTTAAGGTGCAGTGTTCTCTGTACAAATAAATTTATATTTTCCGCTACTCGCGACTACACTACTGGGTAGTAAGTGGTAAGTAGGGGTCAAACCCAAGGGAATTAGGGGAATATGTTGTTCTTTAAGGGATTTGTACAGCGAGGGAGCGTGTTTTAGGTTGATTGAGATTTTAGCGCGATTGACTAAGCTACTGTTCTTGGTTTTTTTGGTTTTTGAGTGCGGAAAAGTAAATTACAGAAAATAAATACTGAAAATAAAAGAGTTAAGGGAAGAAGACTTACAGTGGGTGATGCGTGATTGCGATTCCTCCGGTAGATGAGCGGTTGATGGTTGAGCAGTTTATAAAAGTAAATACAGGGGGGTTTTTTGTAATTCAAGGAAAACATTCGGTTTCAGGGGCCTTGTATCGTAGCCTATTTATCATTGGCTCTTAGTGAACCTTCTAAGTATTCAAACGTGCATCAAGGCCATTCCTAGCACTCGATTTGCCACACTGTCTAGTCTTTTGCAAAAGCGTTCGATAGTGAATCGAGGCTATTCCAAGCACTCAACTTGCAACACCGTCTAGACTTTTGCAAAGAACGTAGAGCCCTTGTTCTATTTAGACTAATACCCCATTCCAAGGTATATTAGCCTGTGTGCATCCATTCGGTCAGTCATTCCCGAGCAACCAAATGGTGTTTTAGAGAGGTCAAACTCCTCAGATAAGCTTTGCCATTCCAAGCATCCACTTACCCGAGTATGTTTACGAATCCCCACGGAAGAGCTTTTGCTTGTCAGGCACTCAACCTTGGAAGATTCTAACCTAATATATGGCACATAGAACAAGTTTTGAATACAGAGAAAAAGCTCTAAGAATTGCCTAAAACATTTTATGATACCAGTACACCCCTTTAACCGAATAAAGAGTTTAGCTACGAGTATCCATAGAAGAGGATATCATAGCTAAATACTCGGGGGTTTTTGAAAACAGTAAGAGGGAAAGGGGTGGAATACTCAAGAACCAACAGGAGTATTCTCTAAAGTATAATACTCAAGAACAAACAGGAGTATTATTTCCAAAGCGTATAATACTCAAGAACAAACAGGAGTATTATTTCCAAAACCAAACCAAACTTACAAAGTAACCAAAACTTAGAGAGATAAGTGAAATGTTGATTTGTGGATGTGTGAAATGAGGAGGAGGAGCTCCATGTTTATAGGCTAAGGGGAGGAGGATGGAGGGTGGTGATGGTGGCATGTGGAGGAGCATCCAAGGGTGGAGGAGATGGGGGAGGAGTGTGGAGGAGAAGCCTCCACTTGTCATCTTCTCATGGTGGCTCAAAGAGCCGCCGGCGGCTTTGGGAGGGGAGGAGTGAGGTGGTGACAAGTGGAGCAAGGAGAGTGGAGGAGCCACCATGTGAGGGAGGAGCCGCCGGTCACCCAAGGAGGAGGAAGGTGTTGCCACCTAATGACTTATCCTCTTCACCAAGTAGCCGGTCACCTTATGCATATGGATGAGTTTTGACAGTTTTGTACTGTCTTTACAAAACTATCAGTCCAATTTTACTCTAGGGTGTCTTTGATAATTCCTCAATTGGATTTAATTTGAGTAATTCATCGTCAGGATCTTGAGATTTCTTCGTTCAGCGTCTGATCTTGACCTTCGATTGACTCTTGTTATCTTTTTAGCATAAAATCCTCTCCTTAGAGTGTTTTCACTTTAGTCTCTCAAATGCCCTGTGGAAATATATCGAGACTAACACGTCGAAGTTAGATAGACAAACAGTCTAATTTGGTGGGTTTAACTGTATTTATGATGCATACAATTATGGTCCATCAGTATACTTACATTTTAGTTGCTGTAGATTATGTGTCAAAATGGGTAGAGGCTAAAGCCACAAGGTGCGACGATGCAAAGACTGTCATAGAATTTTTGCGCACTAACCTGTTTTGTAGATACGGGGTACCCAAGGCCATAATCAGCGACCAAGGAATGCATTTCTGCAACCGCATAATGGCTGCCCCCTTGAAGCGCTACCATGTCCACCACCGAACATCCACGGCATATCATCCCCAAACCAATGGCCAAGCAGAGATCTCCAACCGCGAAATCAAAGGTATTCTAGAAAAGATGGTGAAACCGGGGAGGAAAGATTGGAGTCAGAGGCTAGACGAAGCTCTTTGGGCTTATCGAACGGCATACAAGACGCCAATTAGAACCTCCCCCTTTCGGCTTGTTTACGGAAAAGCATGCCATCTTCCGGTAGAATTAGAACATAAAGCCTATGGGGCGCTCAAGAAGTGCAATCCAGATTTAAAAGCTGCCGGACGAGATAGGAAGCTTAAGCTATGCGAGCTTGAGGAATTGCGGCTTGAGGCCTATGCAGGGCAAACGGACTACAAAGCGCGGACCAAATTATATCATGACAAATTCATCCTCCGACGCTCAATTGAGAAAGGACAACAAGTGCTAGTCTTCTCCTCGCGACTGAAATTAATGCCCGGGAAGCTTAAATCTAGATGGACCGGCCCTTTCACTATAACTGAGGTATTCAACCATGGGGCAGTTGAGTTGGAAATCCCGGACGATGGGAGAAGATTCACGGTTAATGGGTAGCGAGTCAAACATTACCATAGCGAGATTAACTTGATAACACAGAAATACGACCTGAGCCACCCATGGGATCCAAACCAATGATCCAGGAAAGAGGTACTGTCGAGCCAACGACGTTAAACAAAGGCACTGGTCGGGAGGTAACCCGACACTATCTTACTTTCTGTCTTTTATTTTCTGTCATTTAGTTTTTTTTCCAATAAGTCGCTCTCACCCACTTGGTGCATAGAAGAAATGACTATTCAGGAATCGGACTTGGGTGCAACATCAAGCCAGCCAGGGCCTACGCCAAGAGTTCAAGGCCCCATCCGAACTCCCTCGATTATCCAGCCTCATGCCATGTCATTCGACACTCTAAAGGGAGTTCTGTTCTTCCCTTTTCCGTAAAGTCATTTCCTTCTCGTATAATATCTGCTTGCTTGGCTTTTGAACTGAGTATTGCTGAAAGGCACGCCTTTTTTCAAAAGTGTGGGGGTGAGAACCACCTGTGTACATAACATGTTTTTCTTTTTTTTTAAATTACCTTTTTGAAAATATGAACTTGAGAATGTGAAAAAGATAAATCCAAAATTCATGCATTTACCTTGTGAAAATTCAACTGTCTAAATCATTTGTTCCTTTGTGCTGAGATAAACTAGGGATGTGGAGTTCACATAAACTGCCCTAGAGAGGCTTGGCAAGCAATCAAAGGATCGAATCAAGCTATATGGTTTTCGAAGTCAGTGGAGGCTGCACTTCGAGTTTCAGTGAAGATTGAAGTCATCTCCGCCATGCAGTGTTTATGCAAAAAGAAAAAAGGCAAGGACGGGAATCAGACCGTCCTCTCTCTAGTCAAAGTAGCCGAGAAAATAGATGAGCGACCCTCTTCTTGACCCGCGCGAAACGGCAATGATGAGAGGAGCGGGGAGGTATTTCCATAGGCTTGCGGGCAATGATTGGACCTCCAAAAAAGGCTTGAGAAAATGGACTAGCAAGCCACAAAAAGGCAAAAAGCTCGAAGAAGCAAATCAAGAGGCCAAAGGCCCAAAATTGTGAAGGTTTTAACCGAACAAAAAGTGAAGTACTCAAAGAGTCAAATCAAAGGCCATAGGCCGATTCACTACAAAAGCTGTCCCTCGCCAAAAGAAAATCAAAGACCAAACCATTGAAACCCGAACCGAATCACGTGCTAGAGAAAGCTACAAGAAAACCATATAGTGCGAGACGGTCCCGAGGTTGCAGTCCAGGAGCCTAAAAAGGGCTATCTCCCGAAACATCCAATATAATTTGCATCTCAGCACGAAGGTACACGTATCAAGTTTCTTCTATTTATTTACACAGTTCAATTTGGTAATAAGTAAGTAATGCATGAATTAGGATAAATCGAGTCCCACAGTCTAACTTTCATATTTTAAAACCAAACTTAGTGCCGCCCTTTAATAGCATTGTTCGGGACGAACAACTAAAAGTGTGGGGTGATCTGATGGACCATAATTATACGAATCATAAACACAGTTAAACCCACTAAATTAGACTGTTGGTCTATTTAACTTTTGCTTGTTAGTTCCGATTTATATCTACAGGGTATTTTGGACTCTAGAGAGAATACACGATAAGGAGAGGATTTTACGCTGAAAAGATATTACGAGTCAGTCCAAGGTCACGATCAGACGCTGAATGCAGAAATCTCAAGATCCTGACATTGAATTACTCAAAACAAATCCAACCGAGGAATAACCAAAGTCAGTCCGGAGCGGAATTGGACTGATAATTTTGTAAAAACATCACAAAACTCTCATCCACTCTTCTTCCTCCACATGGGCGGTGGCTTTCTCCTCACAACCACACTCCACCACTCCCCTTCCTCCACATGGGGGGCGGCTAAAGGAGGAAACTTCCTCCACAAGGGGCGGCTAAATGAAGCCACCATGGGAATGTGACACTTGTCCTCCTCTCCTCCACATCCTTGCTCCTCCAATCATCTTGTGCCAAGTGTCATCTTCTCCTCCATCCTCCATGGCTATAAAAGGAAGCCTCTCCCCTTCATTTGTATCATCCTATCATCCAATCCCACAATCAACATCCACTTCTCTCTCTTGAAACTTTGGTCACTTTGTAAGTTTGGTTTTGAAATAATACTCCTGTTGGTTCTTGAGTATTATAACGGTTTTTAGAGAATACTCCTGTTGGTTCTTGAGTATTCAGTAGGATTGGGAATACTCCTGTTGGTTCTTGAGTATTCCACCCCCTCTCTTCTTACTGTCTTTCAAAAAACCCCCGAGTATTTAGCTATGATATCCTCTTCCATGAATAATCGTAGCTAAACTCTTCATTCGGTTGAAGGGGTGTACTTGTATCATAAAATGTTTTAGGCAATTCTTAGAGCCTCTTCTCTGTATTCAAAACTTGTTCTATGTGCCATATATTAGGTTAGAACTTCCAAGGTTGAGTGGATGCTTGGAATGGCAAAGCTCTTCCGTGGGGTTCGTAAACATACTCGGATAAGTGGATGCTTGGAATGGCAAAGCTTATCTGAGGAGTTTGACCTTTCTAAAACACCATTTGGTTGCTCGGGAATGACTCACCAAATGGATGCACACAGGCTAATATACCTTGGAATGGGGTATTAGTCTAATTAGAACAAGGGCTCTACGTTTTTTGCAAAAGTCTAGATGGTGTCCTAAATTGAGTGCTTGGAATGGCCTCGATTCACTTTCGAACACTTTTGCAAAAGACTAGACAGTGTGGCAAATCGAGTGCTTGGAATGGCCTTGATGCAAGTTTGAATACTTAGAAGGATCGTTAAGAGCCAATGATAAACAGGCTATGATACAAGGCCCCCGAAACCGAATGCATTTCTGATATTCAAACCCCCTTGCATTTACTTTCTTAGTATAAACTGCTCTATCAACCGCTCACCTTCCGGAGGACTTGCCAATCACGCATCACCCGCTGTAAGTCTTTCTTTTTATTTTCCGTATGTACTTTTATGTCATTTACTTTTCCGCACTAAAAACCAAAAACAACCAACCAAAAACAGCACTTACTTTTCCGCACTAAAACTCAATCAACCTAAAAGACGCTCCCATCCTGTCCAAACCCCTCAAAGAACAACTTATCCCCCTAATTCCCTTGGGTTCGACCCCTACTTACCACTTGCTACCCAGTAGTAAGGTCACGAGTAGCGGAATATAAATTAGCTTTTGCACAGAGAACACCGCACCTTAACGACAGTGCGGTGGGCTCCGTCAGTGGGGCGAAATTTTGAGATAAAGGAGAGTGTGATCAGTGAATGGTTGGGATTCCCTCTATATGATGCCGTAGCCCGGAAATATACCGAACATGACCAGAGCAGATTTTGGAAGCGGATTTCGCGAAGAAACGAGTGGTTCATTTCGCCATATAATTCTTCGGCGATCACCGACCCGATGTGGAAGATCATACATCATCTCATTGCTATTGGGATCAACACCTGGACGGCGAAGGCTCGTTCATTCACTCTCCCGGACATGGACCTGATGCTTGCCATTGATCACGAGGAGGGCATTGATTGGCTCGCTACCCTTGCTACTCGTTTCAAGAATATTGTGAAAAAGGGTGCGAGGAACCGCGCTTTAGGAGGAGGCTCGTTGATTACTATGATCGCCCTTAGGTGTAACTTCACCTTCGGCCATGAGGGATGCCCCAAGCCTTCCAAGAGTACTCTCACTCTGAAAACCATGAAGCTTATGCACATCGTCAAAAAGGACAGGAAGACTTGGAAGGTCGACAGGAAGCCTCATCAGCCAGACCTCGTGACTTATGTCGGGTATAGGAGGCAGTTCTTCAAGAGGCCGAACCCACTGTATTGCAGCATGACACGCACTGCCTTGTCGCGAGGCAATGTGTACAAATAAATTTATAAGTCCGCTACTCGCGACTTCACTACTGGGTAGCAAGTGGTAAGTAGGGGTCGAACCCAAGGGAATTAGGGGGATAAATCATTCTTTGAAGGATTGTACAGGCGGGGAACGTGATTTTAGGGTTGATTGAGGTTTTAGCGCGAATAACTACGTGACTTTTTGGTTGGTTTTGGTTTTTGGTGTGGAAAAGTAAATAACAGAAAAGTAAATACTGAAAATAAAAGGAAGACTTACAGCAGTTGTTGCGTGGTCGGCAAGTCTTGCGGAACGTCAGCAGTTGATAGTGTAGTTTATACTAAGAAAGTAAAGTGCAGGTGATGTTTTAAGTCAAGAAAAGATTCAGTTTTAGGGGCCTTGTATCGTAGTTGTTTATCATTGACCGCTAATGATCATACTACGTGTTCAAAGATGAATCGAGGCTATCTCTAGCACAAGACTTGCAACATCGTTTAAAACACTTGTTCTATTTTAGACTAATTCCTCCTTTCGAAGTATCTTAGCCTTATGTGCATCCATTTGATCTTCAGTTACGATCAACCAAATGGTTTTTGAAATAAGTCGAACTCCTAAGATAAGCTTTGCCCGTTAAAGCATCAACTTACCCGAGTATGTTCACAAACCCCACGGAAGAGCTTTGCCCGTTAAAGCTTCCACTCAACCTTGGAAATTCTAACCTGATATATGGCACATAGAACAAGTTTTGAACACAGAGAGGCACTATGTGCAGGATCTAAAACATTGTATGATACAAGTACACCCCTTCAACCGAATGAAGGGTTTAGCTACGTATATCCATGGAAGAGGACATCATAACTAAGTACTTGAAAAGGTTTTTGAAAGACAGTAAAGTAAGTTTTCGAAAGTAAAGACAGTAAGGGAAAGGGGGTGAGTACTTCAAGAACCGACAAGAGTACTCAAGAATAATAAAGTAAAGCTTGAGTACTCAAGAACCGACAAGAGTACTTGATGGACCATAATTGTATGCATCATAAATACAGTTAAACCTACCAAATTAGACTGTTTGTCTATCTAACTTCGACGTGTTAGTCCTGATATATTTCCACGGGGCATTTGAGAGATTAAAGTGAAAACACGCTAAGGAGAGGATTTTATGCTGAAAAGATAACAAGAGTCAATCGAAGGTCAAGATCAGACGCTGAACGAAGAAATCTCAAGATTCTGACGACGAATTACTCAAATAAAAATCCAACCGAGGAACAATCAAAGTCAGACGGAGCGAAATTGGATTGATAGTTTTTTGAAAAGACTGCACAAAACTGTCAAAATTCATCCATGGACCAAGTGACCGGCGGCTTGTGCAATATGATGACTCATTGGGTGGCCTCCTCCCCTCCTCCTCCTTGGGTGACCGGTGGCTTTGGCTTGGAGGTGGCCAAAGCCACAACCCTCCCCTCCATATGACTTGCAACCGGCGGCTAGAGGAGAAGCCATGAGAAGTTGCCATGTGGTGGCTTCTCCTCCACATCTCCATCTCCTCCTCCTCCACCCTTGGATGCTCCTCCACATGCCACCATCTCCACCCTCCATTCTCCTCCTCCTAGCCTATAAATATGGAGCTCCTCCTCCTCATTTCATCATCCTCAAATCCACAAATTTGTAAAACACTTATCTCTCTAAGTTTTGGTTACTTTGTAAGTTTGGTTTGGTTTTGGAAATAATACTCCTGTTTGTTCTTGAGTATTATACGCTTTGGAAATAATACTCCTGTTTGTTCTTGAGTATTATACTTTAGAGAATACTCCTGTTGGTTCTTGAGTATTCAGTAGGATATTGGGAATACTCCTGTTGGTTCTTGAGTATTCCACCCCTTTCCCTCTTACTGTTTTCAAAAACCCCCGAGTATTTAGTTATGATATCCTCTTCCATGGATAATCGTAGCTAAACTCTTTATTCGGTTAAAGGGGTGTACTGGTATCATAAAATGTTTTAGGCAATTCTTAGAGTTTTTTCTCTGTATTCAAAACTTGTTCTATGTGTCATATATTAGGTTAGAATCTTCCAAGGTTGAGTGCCTGACAAGCAAAAGCTCTTCCGTGGGGATTCGTAAACATACTCGGGTAAGTGGATGTTTGGAATGGCAAAGCTTATCTGAGAAGTTTGACCTCTCTAAAACACCATTTGGTTGCTCGGGAATGACTGACCAAATGGATGCACACAGGCTAATATACCTTGGAATGGGGTATTAGTCTAAATAGAATAAGGGATCTACGTTCTTTGCAAAAGTCTAGACGGTGTTGCAAGTTGAGTGCTTGGAATGGCCTCGATTCACTATCGAACACTTTTGCAAAAGACTAGACAGTGTGGCAAATCGAGTGCTTGTAATGGCCTTGATACACGTTTGAATACTTAGAAGGATCACTAAGAGCCAATGATAAACAGGCTATGATACACGGCCCCTGAAACCGAATACTTTTCCTTGAATTACAAAAAAAACCCCCCTGTATTTACTTTTATAAACTGCTCGATCAACTACAACCATCAACCACTGATCTACCGGAGGAATCGCAATCACGCATCACCCACTGTAAGTCTTCTTTCCCTTAACTCTTTTAATTTCAGTATTTATTTTCTGTATTTACTTTTCCGCATAAAAACCCAAAAAACCAAAAACAGTAGTTTAATTACTCGCGCTAAAATCTCAACCAACCTAAAACACGCTCCCTCGCTGTACAAATCCCTTAAAGAACAACATATTCCACCTAATTCCCTTGGGTTCGACCCCTACTTACCACTTACTACCCAATACTGTAGTCGCGAGTAGCGGATTTTATAAGTTTATTTGCACAGAGCACGCTGCACCTTAACGACAATGCAGTGTCGCCTCTGTCAAATTGGCGCCGTTGCCGGGGAATTAGCCATCGAATAAGTTGTTCAAATCAATACGCGCTCGAAACAACCATGTATCGCGAAGGAACTCACCATGACTACCAAGATGATGATGAGATGAACCTGTATGATCGAAACAATGAGGTGCCACTTCCATTTATGGATGATCCGGAGCAACTCATCCTAAGCAGACGAGCTCGTGATAGGGAAGCCATCAGAAGAAACCAAGAACCACCCGAGGACCGAAATGCAGCTGGTCCAGTACGACGACCCCCAAGATATCCACCGCCCCCACAACCTAGACAAGTGCCGAGACAAGAACCCGCTTTCGATGACTACTACAGAGATAACAACAACTACCGCGAACCTACATTAGGAGAGCTCTCGGCACCAGATTTCAGAGTTCAGCCGTGGTGTATCTATGAAGTCCCGGAGCTAGAAAATATCGTCATCAACACTTCAGTGGCCCACAACTTGCCAAAATTCTCAGGAACTCGTGGAGAATCAGCAATGACTCATCTCCAGCGCTTACATGGGATTTGCCAAAACCTCAAACCGAATGGCACAAACGTAGACGACTTTAAGTTAAAGGCGTTCTATTTTTCCCTCATTGACGCGGCAAACGATTGGTTCCTTTCATTGCCTTCCGGAAGCATCAGAACTTGGGCTCAGATGCAGAAGAAGTTCTTAGCCAAATACTATCTAGCAGGAAGAGCAATGCAAGTAAGAAGGCAACTGCAGGACATCAGGCAAGGACCTAACGAAACCATGTACGATTACCTGGAAAAGTTCAACCACTTGGAGAGAAGCTGCTGTACCCTAGGACTGCCCGAGAAACTCATAATCGAGTACCTCATTGATGAATTAAGACCTTTAGACAAAATGCTTCTGGATGCCTCAGCTGGAGGATCCATAATGAATCTATCATTGAGCGGTGTTAGGCAATTGATAAATGACGTTGCTGAAAATGCTCGATTCCGAGAGGAGACGACTCGGCAGGAAGAATTCTCCCGAACAAAATGCGTGGCGAAGGCCGAAACACCAATGAACTCTATGTCTGAGGAGATGAAACAGTTAAAAGAGATGGTGATTCAGATCCTACGAAGGCAGCCAGTTCCGATTAAGCCTTGCGAATTTGTGGCTCTACGGACCACAAAACTGACGCATGCCCGACATTAGTAGAAGAGGAACCAGCAGAAGTGAATGCAGCTGGAGGATACCAAGGATACAACAACAGCAATGACAGAGCCGGACAAAACAGACAGAATGGTCAAGCAACCAACCCGAGCTGGCATTACAACAACTATCCTCAGAAGAACGCTCAACCAGCTGCTCTGTCATTCTACCAACCCCCACACCGGCAGTATAACCAGAACGCTCCATCAGCAGGCCAATATCAGCAAAAAGTACCAAATCAGTTCCAAACCGGCCCGCAAAATCAGCAAGAACAAACCAAGTCGCTGGATGAAACAATGAAGGAGCTCACAGGAAGCATAAATCAATTAGGTACTTCGCTACACCAATACCAGGCAAAAACTGACGGGACAATTTCAAAATTAACCAAACAAATGTCCCATCTTGCCACTGCGATGTCAACGCTCACTAACGAACCTGGCAGACTTCCTTCACAGACCATCCAGAATCCAAAGGCGAATCTTAGCATGATGAAAAGGTCAAAGGTAAGAACGACGCTTGGAGAAGTAGCACGATCCCCAACTTACCAACTTACAAACAAGCACTTCAGCCGTAGGCGTCGTCCTGACTGGAATCAAGAGGAAGACCGACCCAATGATGGCAGAACATGGGCTGCGCATGCTGACAATGGACGGTACGCATTCACTGTGTGCATAACACCACCACCGATCATACACTCTAACATACCAACGTCTGGATGGGATGACGATAACAATTTGAAGTGGGACTCTCCAACTAATATTTATGCTTCAAAGCAAAATATTAAGGGGCCCAATAATACAGATCCTAAGCCAAGGAATGAGCAGAATGGCCCGACAATAGAAAGAGCCCTCACTTCAGATCATGAGTCACAACCGGAAAGAGATAAAGACCCAGGGGCCTTTACAGTCACCTGCGGTATTGGTGAAACACGGATTCAGAAGTGCTTAGTCGATCTTGGTGCTGCTATCAACGCCATCCCCTCCTCCTTATATTACTTGTTAGGACTGGGTCCATTAAAACCACCCAGGTCAAATATCGAGCTAGGAGATAAATCGTGCATCCGTCCGATTGGAGTGCTGGAAGACGTAATACTCCATGTGGGAGAGCTCGTAATTGCTGCAGACTTCTATGTGATACAAACAGGAGAGACCAGCGAAGACGATCCTCCAACTATAATCTTGGGACGACCATTTCTCTACGCTACTAAAGCAAGGATCGATGTGGGCAAGCGCTCATTATCACTTAAGTTCGGCGGCAAAATTGCACATTTCTACATTGACAATAGCCGCACGGATACAAAGAAACCGCCAGATATAATACCTATCTCAGATCGCGGTACGCAGATTTCCAACTTGCCAAAAAAGACCAAAAAAGTAACAAGGCCAGCAGCTATGGTCAAAGTTCCCTCACCTTCTCAGAGACGTTGGAAGGAGAAATCACCAGAACAACGGGAACTGGACTCAAGCCCATCATCTCGCAAGAAATTGGGAAAAGGCAAAGCAAAAGTCAACACAGGAACAGTGGCAAAATTCGACCTAAGCCACCCATGGGATCCCAACCAATGATCCAGAAATAAGGTACTGTCGAGCCAACGACGTTAAACAAGTGCACTGGTCGGGAGGTAACCCAACACTATCTTACTTTCCGCACTTTAATTTCCTGTCTTTTTATTTTCTGTATTTTACTTTTCCAATAAGTCGCTCTCACCGACTTGGTGCATAGAATGATTTGACTATTTAGGAATTGGTTTTTGGAGCACGATCGGATCAGCCAGGCAGCTTCCGTGAACTACCGGGCCTGCGCTGAGAGTTCAAGGCCCCAGCCGAACTCCCTCGATTATCCAGCCTCATGCCATTCGACACAATAAGGGAGTTCTGATCTTACCTTTCCTTAAGTCATTTCCTTCTCGTATAACATCTGCTTGCATGGCTTTCGAACTAAGTAGTGCTGAAAGGCACGACTTCGTTCGAAAGTGTGGGGTGAGAACCGCATGTGTAAATAAATAAAAACTTTTTCTTTTTTAGTGTATCTTTTTGAAAGTATGAACTTAAGAATGTGAAAAAGATAGACCGAAATTCATGCATTTACCTTGTGAAAATTCAACTGTCTAAAAACTTAGAACGTAACTTCTCATTTGTCCCTTTGTGGTAAGATAAACTAGGGATGTGGAGTTGATAGAAATGCCCTAGAGAGGCTTGGAAAGCAATCGAAGGATCAGATCGAACTATATGGTTTTCGAAGTCAGTGGAGGCTGCACTTCGGGTTTCAGTGAAGATTGAAGTCATCTCCGCCATGCAATGCAAAAGGCGAGGATGGGAATCAGACCGTCCTATCTCCGGTCAAAGTAGCCGAGAAAATAGATGAGCGACCCTCATCTTGACCCGCGCGAAACGACAGTCAAAGTAGCCGTGAAAATAGATGAGCGACCCTCACCTTGACCCGCACGAAAACGGCAAAAACGAGAAGAGCGGGGAGGTATTTCCATAGGCTTGCGGGCAATGATTGGACCTCCCAAAAGGCTTGAGAAAATGGACTTGCAAGTCACAAAGACGCAAAAAGCTCGAAGAAGCAAATCAAGAGGCCTAAGGCCCAAAATTGTGAAGGTTTTAACCGAACAAAAGTGAAGAACTCAAAGCGTCAAATCAAAGGCCAAAGGCCGATTCACTACAAAAAGTAGTCCCTCGCCAAAAGAAAATCAAAGTACTCAAACCAGTGAAACTCGAACCGAATCACGTGCTAGAGAAAGCTACAAGGAAACCATATAGTAAGAGACGATCCCAAGGTTGCAGTCCAGGAGCCTAAAAAGGGCTATCTCCCGAAACATCCAATATAATTTGCATCTCGGCACGAAGGTACACGTATCAAGTTACTTCTATTTATTTACGCAGTTCAATTTGGTAATAAGTAAGCAATGCATGAATTAGGATAAATCGAGTCCCACCGTCTAATTTTCATATTTTAAAACCAAACTTAGAGTGCCGCCCTTTAATAGCATTGTTCGGGACGAACAACTAAAAGTGTGGGGTGATCTGATGGACCATAATTGTATGCATCATAAATACAGTTAACCCACCAAATTAGACTGTTTGTCTATCTAACTTCGACGTGTTAGTCCCGATATATTTCCACAGGGCATTTGAGAGATTAAAGTGAAAACACGCTAAGGAGAGGATTTTATGCTGAAAAGATAACAAGAGTCAATCGAAGGTCAAGATCAGACGCTGAACGAAGAAATCTCAAGATCCTGCCGACGAATTACTCAAATAAAAATCCAACCGAGGAACAATCAAAGTCAGACGGAGCGAAATTGGATTGATAGTTTTTTGAAAAGACTGCACAAAACTGTCAAAATTCATCCATGGACCAAGTGACCGGCGGCTTGTGCAATATGATGACTCATTGGGTGGCCTCCTCCCCTCCTCCTCCTTGGGTGACCGGTGGCTTTGGCTTGGAGGTGGCCAAAGCCACAACCCTCCCCTCCATATGACTTGCAACCGGCGGCTAGAGGAGAAGCCATGAGAAGTTGCCATGTGGTGGCTTCTCCTCCACATCTCCATCTCCTCCTCCTCCACCCTTGGATGCTCCTCCACATGCCACCATCTCCACCCTCCATTCTCCTCCTCCTAGCCTATAAATATGGAGCTCCTCCTCCTCATTTCATCATCCTCAAATCCACAAATTTGTAAAACACTTATCTCTCTAAGTTTTGGTTACTTTGTAAGTTTGGTTTGGTTTTGGAAATAATACTCCTGTTTGTTCTTGAGTATTATACGCTTTGGAAATAATACTCCTGTTTGTTCTTGAGTATTATACTTTAGAGAATACTCCTGTTGGTTCTTGAGTATTCAGTAGGAAATTGGGAATACTCCTGTTGGTTCTTGAGTATTCCACCCCTTTCCCTCTTACTGTTTTCAAAAACCCCCCCGAGTATTTAGTTATGATATCCTCTTCCATGGATAATCGTAGCTAAACTCTTTATTCGGTTAAAGGGGTGTACTGGTATCATAAAATGTTTTCGGCAATTCTTAGAGTTTTTTCTCTGTATTCAAAACTTGTTCTATGTGCCATATATTAGGTTAGAATCTTCCAAGGTTGAGTGCCTGACAAGCAAAAGCTCTTCCGTGGGGATTCGTAAACATACTCGGGTAAGTGGATGCTTGGAATGGCAAAGCTTATCGGAGGAGTTTGACCTCTCTAAAACACCATTTGGTTGCTCGGGAATGACTGACCAAATGGATGCACACAGGCTAATATACCTTAGAATGGGGTATTAGTCTAAATAGAATAAGGGCTCTACGTTCTTTGCAAAAGTCTAGACGGTGTTGCAAGTTGAGTGCTTGGAACGGCCTCGATTCACTATCGAACACTTTTGCAAAAGACTAGACAGTGTGGCAAATCGAGTGCTTGGAATGGCCTTGATACACGTTTGAATACTTAGAAGGATCACTAAGAGCCAATGATAAACAGGCTATGATACAAGGCCCCTGAAACCGAATACTTTTCCTTGAATTACAAAAAAAACCCCCCTGTATTTACTTTTATAAACTGCTCGATCAACTACAACCATCAACCACTGATCTACCGGAGGAATCGTAATCACGCATCACCCACTATAAGTCTTCTTTCCCTTAACTCTTTTAATTTCAGTATTTATTTTCTGTATTTACTTTTCCGCATAAAAAACCCAAAAAACCAAAAACAGTAGTTTAATTACTCGCGCTAAAATCTCAACCAACCTAAAACACGCTCCCTCGCTGTACAAATCCCTTAAAGAAAACCATATTCCACCTAATTCCCTTGGGTTCGACCCCTACTTACCACTTACTACCCAGTAGTGTAGTCGCGAGTAGCGGATATTATAAATTTATTTGCACAGAGCACGCTGCACCTTAACGACAGTGCAGTGTCGCCTCCGTTAGTACTCAAGAACGATCTACAATATTCAAGAACCAACAAGAATATTATAGATTGAAAACCAAACCTACAAAGTGCCAAAACTAGAGAGATAAGTGTTTATGAGATTTTTTGATGATACAAATGAGAGGTGAAGGCTTCCTTTTATAGCCAAATGAGGAGAGAATGGAGGGTGGAGATGGCTTTGATCCAAGGGAGGAGAAGGAGGGAGTGAAGATGTGGTGGAGGAGGAGACAAGTGGCAAGCTCTCCATGGCTCACAAAAGCCGCCGGTTGCAATGGGATGGGAGGGAGGAAGCCGTCGGTTGCAAGGAGGAGGGGAGGAGGAAGGAGGGGGTGAGTCACCCCATGACTCACCTCTTCCTTAAAGCCGCCGGTCACCTTGGGAAGGAGGAGGAATTTTGTGAATTTTGTGTAGTCTTCTCAAAACTATCAGTACAATTCCGCTCCGGTCTGACTTTGGTTGCTCCTCGGTTGGATTTGTATTGAGTGATTCCACGTCAGGATCTTGAGATTTCTTCATTCAACGTCTGATCGTGACCTTGGACTGACTCGTAATATCTTTTCAGCGTAAAATCCTCTCCTTAGCGTGTTTTCTCTCTAGAGTCCAAAATACCCTATAGATATAAATCGGAACTAACAAGCAAAAGTTAAATAGACAAACAGTCTAATTTAGTGGGTTTAACTGTGTTTATGATTCGTATAATTATGGTCCATCAGATCACCCCACACTTTTAGTTGTTTGTCCCGAACAATGCTATTAAAGGGCGGCACTAAGTTTGGTTTAAAATATGAAAGTTAGATTGTGTGACTCGATTTATCCTAATTCATGCATTGGTTACTTATTACCAAATTAAACTGTGTAAATAAATAGAAGAAACTTGATACGTGTACCTCCGTGCTGAGATGCAAATTATTTTGGATGTTTTGGGAGATAGCCCTTTTTTGGCTCCTGGACTGCATTCTCGGGACTGTCTCGCACTATATGGTTTTCTTGTAGCTTTCTCTAGCACGTGATTCGATTCGGGTTTCAATGGTTTGGTCTTTGATTTTCTTTTGGCGAGGGACAGCTTTTGTAGTGAATTGGCCTTTGGCCTTTGATTTGACTCTCTAGTACTTCACTTTTGTTCGGTTAAAACCTTCACAAGTTTGGGCCTTCGGCCTCTTGATTTGCTTCTTTGAGCTTTTTGCTTCTTTGTGACTTGCTAGTCCATTTTCTCAAGCCTTTTTGGGAGGTCCAATCGTCGCCCGCAAGCATATGGAAATACCTCCCCGCTCCTCTCATCCTTGCCGTTTCGCGCGGGTCAAGATGAGGGTCGCTCATCTATTTTCTCGGCTACTTTGACTAGAGATAGGACGGTCTGATTCCCGTCCTCGCCTTTTTTTTCTTTTTGCATAAACACTGCATGGCGGAGATGACTTCAATCTTCACTGAAACCCGAAGTGCAACCTCCACTGACTTCGAAAACCATATAGCTTGATTCGATCCTTCGAGTGCTTGCCAAGCCTCTCTAGGGCAGTTTCTATCAACTCCACATCCCTAGGTTATCTCAGCACAAAGGGACAAATGAGAAGTTACGTTCTAAGTTTTTAGACAGTTGAATTTTCACAAGGTAAATGCATGAATTTTAGATCTATCTTTTTCACATTCTCAAGTTCATATTTTCAAAAAGATAATATTAAGGGAAAAGGAAAAACATGTTATTTATTTACAAAGGTGGTTCTCACCCCACACTTTTGAACGAAGGCGTGCCTTTCAGCACAACTTAGTTCAAAAGCCATGCAAGCAGACATATGAGAAAGAAATGACATTGAGGAAAAGGGAAGAACGGAACTCCCTTTAAGGTGTCGAGTGAACGACATGGCATGAGGCTGGATAATCGAGGGAGTTCGGCTGGGGCCTTGAACTCTCAGTGCAGGCCTGGTAATTCACGAAAGCTGCCTGGCTGATCCGGTCTTGCTCCAAAAACCGATTCCTAAATAGTCATTTCATTCTATGCACCAAGTGGGTGAGAGCGACTTACGGAAAAAACTAAATGACAGAAAAATAAAAGACAGAAAGTAAGATAGGTGTCGGATTACCTCCCGACCAGTGCACTTGTTTAACGTCGTTGGCTCGACGGTACCTCATTCCTGGATTACTGGTTTGGATCCCATGGGTGGCTCAGGTCGTATTTCGCCAATGTTCCTGTGTTGATTTTTGCCTTGCCTTTTCCTGAGTTCTTCTCGGTTTCTCTTGGTAGGTTGGAAATCTGTGTACTGAGATTTGAGATAGGCACAATGTCTGGTGGTTTCCACGTCCCAGGGCGGCCATCATAATCATCGATGTAGAACTCTGAACTTTTGTCGCCAAATGTAAGTGATAACAAGCCTTTGCCCATGTCGATCCTTGCTTTGGTGGCGTAGAGAAAAGGTCGTCCCAATATAAGCGTCGGAGGCCCGTCTTTGCTGGTCTCTTTTGTTTCTATTACATAAAAGTCTGCATCCACTATGAGATCTCCTACATCGAGTATTAGATCTTCGAGTACTCCAACTGGTTTGATGCATGATTTGTCTCCTAACTCGATATTTGACCTCGGTGGTTTCAATGGGCCAAGCCCTAATAAGAAATATAAGGAGTACGGCATGGCATTGACGGCAGCCCCAAGATCGATTAAACATTTATGAATTTGGGCTTCACCAATCCCACAGGTGACTGTGAAAGCCCCCGGGTCCTTATCCCTTTGTGACTCATGTTTTGGAGTGAAGGGTTCTTCCATTATTGGGCCATTCTGTTCATCCTTTGGCTCTGGATTTGTATGATTGGTCCCTTTCAACTCCTGATCTTCTAGGTAAATGTTTTGTTCTGATGCTTAGATGTCGGTTGGGAAATCCCAATTGAGATCATCTAAATCGTAATTGTCACCCCAGCCAGATGCTGGTATTTTGACGTGGGTAATTGGCGGTGGTGTCATGGTGACGGTGAATGCATTACGTCCATTGTCAGCATGCGTAACCAATGTTTTGCCATTATTGGGCCAATCTTCCTCTTGATTCCAATCAGGTCGGTACCTACGGAGGAATTGTTTGGCCGTAGGTCTGTTAGTTGGGGATCGTGATGTTTTTTCTAGTGCTACCTTCATGTTTGACTTTTTCATCATACTAAAAAAAGTCTTTGGGTTTTGCACGGTTTGGGAAGGTAGTCGGCCAGGCTCATTAACGAGTGCGGACATTGAGGTGGCGAGCTGGGCCATTTGCTTGGTCAAATCTGAGATTGCCCCGTCCGTTTTTGCCTGAAATTGGTTAAACGAATTACCCAATTGATTTACGCTTCCTGTGATTTCCTTCATTGCATTTTCAAGCGACTTGCTTGGTCCTTGCTGATTATTTGAACTGGGGTGGTATTGATTCGATCCTCTTTGCTGGTATTGGCTTGTTGGTGGAGCGTTTTGGTTATACTGCTGGTGGGGGGGTTGGTAGAATGACTGAGCTAGTTGAGGGACAGCTGGTTGTGTTTCCTTCTGGGGATAGTTGTTGTTACGCCAGCTAGGGTTGGTTGTTTGACCATACTGTCTGTTTTGTCCGGCTCTGTCATTGCTGTTGTTGTTGTATCCTTGGTATCCTCCTATTGCATTTACTTCTGTCGGTTCCTCTTCTATTAATGTTGGGCATGCGTCAGTCTTGTGGTCCGTAGAACCACAAAATTCGCAAGGCTTTACTTGAACTGGTTGTCTTCGCAGGATCTCAATCATCATCTCCTTTATTTCTTTCATCTCTTCTGGCATAGAGCTCATTGATGTTTCAGCTTTTGCCACATTCTTTGTTCAGGAAAATTCTTCCTGCCGAGTTGTCTCTTCTCTAAACCGGGCATTTTCAGCAACGTTGGTGATGAGATTTCTTATGCCACTCAGTGATAGATTCATCATGGATCCTCCAGCTGAGGCATCCAGAAGCATTTTGTCTAAGGGTCTTAATCCATCAATGAGGTATTCGATGATGAGTTTCTCGGGCAGTCCAAGGGTACAGCAGCTTCTTTCCAGGTGGTTGAACTTCTCCAGGTAATCGTACATGGTTTCGTTGGGTCCTTGCTTGATGTCCTGTAGTTGCCTCCTTACTTGCATTGCTCTTCCTGCTGGGTAATATTTGTCTAAGAACTTCTTCTGCATCTGAGCCCATGTTCTGATGCTACCGGAAGGTAATGAAAGGAACCAGTCGTTCGCCGAGTCAATGAGGGAGAAGTAGAACGCTTTTAACTTGAAGTCGTCTATACTCACTCGATTGGGTTTTAGATTTTGGCAAATGCCGTGTAAGCATTAGAGATGAGTCGTTGTTGATTCTCCATGAGCTCCTGAGAACTTGGGCAAGCTATGGGCCACTGATGCATTGATAGTAATGTATTCCAGTTCAGGGCCCTCGTAGATGCACCATGGTTGCTGATGGACCATAATTATACGAATCAAAAACACAGTAAAACCCACCAAATTAGACTGTTGGTCTAGTTAACTTTTGCTTGTTAGTTCCGATTTATATCTACAGGGTATTTTGGACTCTAGAGAGAAAACACGCCAAGGAGAGGATTTTACGCTGAAAAGATATTACGAGTCAGTCCAAGGTCACGTTCAGACGCTGAATGCAGAAATCTTAAGATCCTGACATGGAATCACTCAAAATAAATCCAACCGAGGAACAACCAAAGTCAGACCAGAGTGAAATTGAACTGATAGTTTTATGAAAACTGCACAAAACTCACAAAACTCCCTCTTTCTCCTCCAAGGTGACCGGCGGCTTTGTGAATGAGGTGAGTCATGGGGATGACTCACCCCCTTCCTCCTCCCTTGCAACCTCCATGACCGGCGGCTTTACAAAGCCTCCATGTGTCTCCTCCACACCAAAAGCCGCCGGCGGCTCCATGGAGTTCCTCTCATCTTGTGACACTTGTCCTCCTCTCCTCCAACCTTATCCATCCTCCCCTCCTATAAATAGAAGCTCCTCCCTTTGTAATCCAACATCCCACAATCCACAATTCACTTCTCTCTCTAGAAAGTTTGGCATTTGTAAGCTTTGGTTTGAAATAATACTCCTGTTGGTTCTTGAGTATTATAACGGTTTTTAGAGAATACTCCTGTTGGTTCTTGAGTATTCCACCCCCTCTCTTCTTACTGCCTTTCAAAAACCCCCGAGTATTTAGCTGTGATATCCTCTTCCATGGATAATCGTAGCTAAACTCTTCATTCGGTTGAAGGGGTGTACTTGTATCATAAAATGTTTTAGGCAATTCTTAGAGCCTCTTCTCTGTATTCAAAACTTGTTCTATGTGCCATATATTAGGTTAGAACTTCCAAGGTTGAGTGGATGCTTGGAATGGCGAAGCTCTTCCGTGGGGTTCGTAAACATACTCGGATAAGTGGATGCTTGGAATGGCAAAGCTTATCTGAGGAGTTTGACCTTTCTAAAACACCATTTGGTTGCTCGGGAATGACTGACCAAATGGATGCACACAGGCTAATATACCTTGGAATGGGGTATGAGTCTAAGTAGAACAAGTGCTCTACGTTTTTTGCAAAAGTTTAGACGGTGTTGCAAGTTGAGTGCTTGGAATGGCCTCGATTCACTTTCGAACACTTTTGCAAAAGACTAGACAGTGTGGCAAATCGAGTGCTTGGAATGGCCTTGATGCACGTTTGAATACTTAGAAGGATCACTAAGAGCCAATGATAAACAGGCTATGATACAAGGCCCCCGAAACCGAAAGCTTTCCTTACATTCAAACCCCCTTGCATTTACTTTCTTAGTATAAATATCAACTGTGCTCATCTTTCGGAGGACTTGCCAATCCCGCTGTAAGTCTTCTCTTTTATTTTCAGTATTTACTTTTATGTCATTTACTTTTCCGCACTAAAAACCAAAAACAACCAACCAAAAACAGCACTTAGTTTTCCGCACTAAAATCAACCTAAAAGACGCTCCCATCCTGTACAAATCCCTCAAAGAACAACTTATCCCCCTAATTCCCTTGGGTTCGACCCCTACTTACCACTTGCTACCCAGTAGTAAGGTCACGAGTAGCGGAATATAAATTAGCTTTTGCACAGAGAACACCGCACCTTAACGACAGTGCGGTGGGCTCCGTCAAAACTGGCGCCGTTGCCGGGGAATTAGCAGATAGATAGTTGTTCTTTTTTCTGTTATACATAATCCGCCATGTCTTCCTACTTCGAAAACGAGCCTTGGAACAATGAGGAGTTTATCTCGGTAGTCCGCGAAGAGATCATCGACATTAAGCAATCCCGGGACGAAACTTTGGACGAGTACTTGGCGTACTTTGACTCCATTGTGGCGAGCTGCCCGCACCATGGATTCACCAGATCCAATCTTATTCAAAGGTTTCTCGGTGGAATGATGCCACTTGAGTGGAAAAGACTTAATGATGTAGCAGGATATTCACTCATGAAGTTAACCGTGACTGAAGCCTGGCGCCTCATAAATGATTTGGCAAAGAACACAAAACAGGGTCAGTGGCACCAAACTGACGATGAAGCACCGACGATGGAAGTGGACTCAGTACAGAACGAGCCCGACATCATGCCCATTGCGAGCTTGCCCGCAACAAAGCCGAGAGAAGACATTAGTACGAGGGCAGTAATGGACGTGGAGGCAGCTCTAAAGGAGCCAATATTGGAGCCCACGGAGCCAACTGAGGATGAGAACTCGCAAATAACCGAAGAAGAACCAGCCAAATCAGGCCCAGTCCTCATTGCCAAACCTGCCGAGCCACTTGAACCGGTCCTCATCACCAATCTGCCCGAGACAGTCCCGGACTTCACTGTCAAATCAGCCAAGACATGCCCGGACCTCACTACCGAACTAACCGAGGAAATCACGGCAGGCCCGATCCTTGCTCTCGAAGCACCCAAAACATGCCCGATCCTCACTATCGAAGCACCTAAGGCAGGCCTGGTCCTCATTATCAAACTATCCAAGAAAGACCTGGCCCTTATGGTGGAAGTTCCCAAAACATGCCCGATCCCCTCGGTTTGTATGCAAATCACAACCACCAAAGATGATGTGACCTATGCTGAGGTGCAAGGGAAGTTGGAGGCAAATCAAGGGCGAGAAAAGCCATCAATGGAGCTCTCACTGACCAAGACTCAACAAAGCGGCCCTGAAAACTCGCTTGTTCTAAGACGACACTTCGTCGCTGCCACAAAGAAGAGGCTCCACATGAAAACAGGGTTAATGTCGCCTACATTTAATGGCACAAAACCAAACTTCCAAACTCGCAAAGGTGCCAACTATTCAAACATAAAGAAGCAGCAAAGGCACGGGCCAAAGGAATGGAAGCCGGGAAGGAGGAACAAGAGAGCTCGACTTGATGGACCAGCAGCTATGGTCAAGGAATCCTCGCCTTCTCGGGGATATGTGAAGAAGAAGCCTCCGGATCAAGGGAGAAGAGAACTGAGCCCGCTGCCATATGTGTTCTTTGGGCAAATCAAAAGGGCAGCCGAGAAGAAGTTCGACCTCAAGCACCCATGGGATCCCACCTTATGATCCAGGAAAGAGGTACTGTCGAGCCAACGACGTTAAACAAAGGCACTGGTCGGGAGGTAACCCGACACCTATCTTACTTTCTGTCTTTTATTTTATGTCATTTAGTTTTTTCCAATAAGTCGCTCTCACCCACTTGGTGCATAGAAGAAATGACTATTCAGGAATCGGTTTTTGGAGCAAGACCGGATCAGCCAGGCAGCTTCTGTGAGTTACCGGGCCTGCGCTGAGAGTTCAAGCCCCAGCCGAACTTCCTCGATTATCCAGCCTCAAGCCATGTCATTCGACACTCTAAAGGGAGTTCTATTCTTCCCTTTTCCTTAATGTCATTTCCTTCTCATATAATATTTGCTTGCATGGCTTTTGAACCAAGTCTTGCTGAAAGGCACGCCTTCGTTCAAAAGTGTGGGGTGAGAACCACCTGTGTACATAACATGCTTTTTCTTTTCCTTTTTTAAAATTATCTTTTTGAAAATATGAACTTGAGAATGTGAAAAAGATAGATCTAAAATTCATGCATTTACCTTGTGAAAATTCAACTGTCTAAAAACTTAGAACGTAACTTCTCATTTGTCCCTTTGTGCTGAGATAAACTAGGGATGTGGAGTTGACATAAACTGCCCTAGAGAGGCTTGGCAAGCAATCGAAGGATCGAATCAAACTATATGTTTTTCGAAGTCAGTGGAGGCTGCACTTCACGTTTCAATGAAGATTGAAGTCATCTCCGCCATGCAGTGTTTATGCAAAAAGAAAAAAAGGCGAGGACGGGAATCAGACCGTCCTATCTCTAGTCAAAGTAGCCGAGAAAATAGATGAGCGACCCTCATCTTGACCCGCGCGAAACGGCAATGATGAGAGGAGTGGGGAGGTATTTCCATAGGCTTGCGGGCAATGATTAGACCTCCCAAAAAGGCTTGAGAAAATGGACTAGCAAGTCACAAAGAAGCAAAAAGCTCAAAGAAGCAAATCAAGAGGCCAAAGGCCCAAAATTGTGAAGGTTTTAACCGAACAAAAAAGTGAAGTACTCAAGGAGTCAAATCAAAGGCCAAAGGCCGATTCACTACAAAAGCTGTCCCTCGCCAAAAGAAAATCAAAGACCAACCCATTGAAACCCGAACCGAATCACGTGCTAGAGAAAGCTACAAGGAAACCATATAGTGCGAGACGGTCCCGAGGTTGCAGTCCAGGAGCCTAAAAAGGGCTATCTCCCGAAACATCCAAAATAATTTGCATCTCAGCACGAAGGTACACGTATCAAGTTTCTTCTATTTATTTACACAGTTCAATTTGGTAATAAGTAAGCAATGCATGAATTAGGATAAATCGAGTCCCACAGTCTAACTTTCATATTTTAAAATCTTACATTGTGTGCCGCCCTTTAATAGCATTGTTCGGGACGAACAACTAAAAGTGTGGGGTGATTTGATGGATCATAATTATACGAATCAAAAACACAGTAAAACCCACTAAATTAGACTGTTGGTCTAGTTAACTTTTGCCTGTTACTTCCGATTTATATCTACAGTGTATTTTGGACTCTAGAGAGAAAACACGCTAAGGAGAGGGTTTTACGCTGAAAAGATATTACGAGTCAGTCCAAGGTCACGTTCAGACGCTGAATGCAGAAATCTCAAGATCCTGACATGGAATCACTCAAAATAAATCCAACCGAGGAACAACCAAAGTCAGACCAGAGTGAAATTGGACTGATAGTTTTGTGAAAACTGCACAAAACTCACAAAACTCCCTCTTTCTCCTCCAAGGTGACCGGCGGCTTTGTGAATGAGGTGAGTCATGGGGATGACTCACCCCCTTCCTCATCCCTTGCAACCTCCATGACCGGCGGCTTTCCAAAGCCTCCATGTGTCTCCTCCACACCAAAAGGCGCCGGCGGCTCCATGGAGTTCCTCTCATCTTGTGACACTTGTCCTCCTCTCCTCCATCCTTATCCATCCTCCCCTCCTATAAATAGAAGCTCCTCCTTTTGTAAGCCAACATCCCACAATCCACAATTCACTTCTCTCTCTAGAAAGTTTGGCATTTGTAAGCTTTGGTTTGAAATAATACTCCTGTTGGTTCTTGAGTATTATAACGGTTTTTAGAGAATACTCCTATTGGTTCTTGAGTATTCAGTAGGATTGGGAATACTCCTGTTGGTTCTTGACTATTCCACCCCCTCCCTTCTTACTGCCTTTCAAAAAACCCCCCGAGTATTTAGCTATGATATCCTCTTCCATAGCTCTTCCGTGGGGTTCGTAAACATACTCGGATAAGTGGATGCTTGGAATGGCAATAGACAAACAGTCTAATTTAGTGGGGTTAACTGTGTTTATGACTCATATAATTATGGTCCATCACAGCACCCATCTCACCCCCTCCCCTCTTGCCTCTCCTATCCATTCCCCTCCCCCGGCCGACGATCTTGAGGACCCTATCCCTGAGGAGCCACTCATTCAGGAGGATTTGCCTCACGTAGAGATTGCTGTGGAGAGACCTCCCCCTGCCACAGACGATCTGACCGAGTGGAGACAGAGGACCTCCTCTGACATTGCTGACCTGAAGGGTGGAGTGGCCGATTTGAGGAGCGGCTTAGCCTGCCTTGAGGACTTTGTTCGAGAGTCTGACGCGAGAGCTCGCCAGGAGTGGGAGTGGCTCAGATCCACGGTCCTAACCTTCATTAGTGGCCCCATCGTTCCTTTCACCTCTTCTGCCGCTCCGCGTGGCGCCTCCCCTTTGCCTATCACGCTAGCTTCTATGGTAGGGGAGGCGGGCACACCACTTCCAGGAGGGATGCTCCCTAATGCGAGTTCGGGTCGGGACTACAGCCCTTTATTCCCGGGCACCACGGCACCGCCTGATGATGAGGGTGTCGATGATTCAGTTAGGCCCGGAGACGACGAGGATACATCTTGATTCCGTGTTTCATTTAGCACTCACATGTGTATATCATATTTTACTTGTTACATTGGATGACTGTTTTGGATGTTAAGTCGCCTTTTGGCGCAAATTTTGGATGATGTATGCCATTTTGAGTGATTTGCCCTTGACTTGCTTTTGGTTGTATGCTTCATTTCATATGATATTGAAGGTGTTTACCATTTCTACTGTTCACTCTACAGGACATGCACCTATATATTATGCACATGTTCAAAATTCACCTTCTTGTCTACATTTGCAACCAAAAGGGTATTTCTCACTCACATGAGTTTTGTCATCGGCTCTACAAACGAGGGGAGTTCCTATGCGCCTTTGCCTTTAATTTATCATTCTTTGCGCTTAGGTACTAAGCGTGAGATAAGTGTGGAGTGGTTTTATGCGCATAGTTCACATGTTTGCATGCCTTGCATATCATTTTTGATGGACACTTGCATCTTTTGCACCTTATCCCTACATGAGAGTGTTCTTAACCACATAGGCTTGTGACTATCAATT
Source organism: Rhodiola kirilowii (assembly GCA_033675215.1). Taxonomy (NCBI): domain Eukaryota; kingdom Viridiplantae; phylum Streptophyta; class Magnoliopsida; order Saxifragales; family Crassulaceae; genus Rhodiola; species Rhodiola kirilowii. The sequence goes on from CM066201.1 coordinate 45,153,438, forward strand.
CCAATTCCTATAAATCACATCTAGCCTATTTATCACATTTATTGGATTTTGAACTTAGAACCGACCTAGTCCATTGAATATGTATTCTTGAAAACCAATATCATTGCTATCTCTCGTCTATCTAATTCTCTAAGTATTTTCGTTGAAATACCTTGAATCAAGCTATAGCAAGCACTTTCAAAATCTTCGTGAAAAACTTAGACCCCTTGAATATTCCTTGGAGACTTGAGTTCTCTAACACGGTGCCTTGCTTACGTGTGTTCCCCGCACATTCCATACACTTTTTGAACATATTGTCAAGTTTTAAGTGTGGAGTCAAAAGAGGGCGAAGCCCCACACACACAAAAAAAATGAAAATGAAAAAAAAATGATACAAATGCCGGGGGTTAGGGAGGTAAGTCCCCCCTCGAAAGCATTTGTAGGCCAAAGGCCATTCAAAAAAAAAGAGAAAATAAAAGGCAATTAAAACTTGACTCTATGTTCTTCCATCATTATTCACTTGTGCGGGATTCAACATTTGCATTGTGTGCTAGTTGGAACAACTCTTGGACGACCCATGTGCTTGCACGGGAGTATGCATTTGGTTTATGACTTGTTTGTAAAGAACTCTCGTGTCGAACCCCTCTTCCCTTATGGATTATGGCTTAAGCGCCTAAAACTTGGGAACGAGTTCCATGTCGCAAGCCCGTGGACTAGCCCTAGCTAGCATAGGCGAGCGATTGACACATTTTGTGCAAACTAGAAGCTCTAATTCTATTGTATTACCTTGAAAATGAATAGACATTTGGATGAGACGATTGATAGCTCTAGTATTGATGACCTTGAATGCATAATCTCAAAGGTACTCAAAGTGGTTTGAAAGTCCTTTTGATGGTATTGTGATGATAGCCCTAGCGTGGGGTGAGGAATTTGCATTGAGAAATCATAGCCTTGGTTAAACGCTCTTGAATTCAATTCTCATGGGATAAGTGGACTTGGGATTTGTGAGTATTCCCTAATCTGAAAACTCTCACGAGACTATAACTCGTCCACTAGGGTAGCCTAGGGGTTTAAAGGCTTGGTGCATATGCTAAATGCACTCGTCACACCTACGAAAAGGAGTTAGATTGTAAATATGTGTTAGAATAGTTAGAAATAAAGTTTGCCCGTTGTTTCTCTTTGACTTGTTCTTATTGTTTGCTCGGGACGGTCAAACTCTAAGTGTGGAGTGTTTTGATGAGTCGAATTCTCGACTCATTTACATACCCATTTACGAAGAGTTTTGGTCAATTCCCGATGCTATTTCGATGCCATTTGACCATTATCGTTGCATTTCAGGCTTGGAGCAACCATACATTGAGCTCAGGACCTTGACACGAAGAATCAAGGAAAAATCGAAAATTTGGGCAAATTTGGACTGGAAGGTGTTCCAGTCGACCGACTGGTTATTTCCCCTGAGCCAGTCGGTCGAGTTGGAGAAGTCCCAGAATGCTCCTCAAATACTCCCACCGAGTCGATCGACTGGCTACCTCCAGTCGGTCGAGTTGGAGAACTTCTCAGATGGCCTCCTCAAGCACGCCAATCGAGTCGGTCGACTCGCAGCACCAGTCGGTCGAGTTGTCAAGCTCCTCAGATGGCCTTCCATACTCATCTATCGAGTCGGACGACTGGACCATCCAGTCGACCGACTGGGAAACTCCTTCATCAGCCACAGTTTCAGCATCAGTCGACCGACTGGGAAAACCAGCTCCCGCCAGTCGACCGACTGGAGCTACAGTACCGGAAACCCTAACTTGGGCTATAAATAGAAACTTTTAGGGATTTTCAAGGGGACTTTTTGGGAGGATTTTTGGGCACGAATTTTGAGGAGACCTGCACTGATTTCAAGGTGGATTGAGTGGAGAAGAAGATCAACAACAAGGATTCTTATACTCTTCAATCTCATATTGGTTTTAGACTTCTTAACTCCATCTCTTTCAATTGTTTTGATTGTAATCTCACCATGAGTGAGTAGTGACCTTGATTGGAGATTATGGATCCCCTAGACACATTTGTGATGATATAAATACCATTGATGCTAATGTTGAATGAGTGTGCACATGAATCTTCTTCATTTGAACTAAATGTTTATAGTTGCCCATAAGGTGTTTGTGAAATGTCCTCAATGGGAACTTAGCTTGATCTCATGTTTGATGTAGCTCACGTTGATCAATATGACTTCAATGAAATGAATGAAGAAGCATTAGAGTCTTTGTGTTACATGGCGACACCTAAATTCTAATGAGAATGGCTTGAACTTAACAAGAATGTGTTTATCTAGTCAATAGAGCGCGAGTGTGAGACTAGACATGCATGTTCTATAGGGCCAACAGAGCGTGAGTGTGAGGTCCTATGTGAGATGTAACCCCTTCATTCTAAGTTGTAGCGCGAGTTGAAATTAGCTTGAATGTTGCATAGCTAAATTCTACTCATGTGCATGTGATTTCATCATTGGTATATCATTCCATTGTCATAATAATTGTCTAGGTGGTGAAGTAATCCCTAGTCATCTTTTAATTGGAAGTTAACTCTTTTTGCAAGTTTAATCTCACTTTGGATTGAAAAATAGACCCCCCCCAACCTTAGACATTCTAATCACATTGTTAGCACTATTAGTTTAATCACCTATCCTTTGGGTACGACCTCGGATCCCCGAGTCTTTATAAATGTTTTGATTAATCGTGACTAGCAATAGTATTTGAATTCTATTTGAATATTTACGCTATATTTCGCATCGATCAACACTTTACTTTGGAATCGAAGCTTTAGCACTTTCAACGGTTTTTGTAAGTACTCTCTTCTTTACTTTACTGTCTTTTCAATTCAACAACTTTACTTTCCTGTCTTTACTTTCGAAAAATTTACTTTACTGTCTTTCAAAAACCTTACTTTTCAACGCACTTAGCTATGATGTCCTGTTCCATGAATATTCGTAGCTAAACCCTTCATTCGGTTGAAGGGGTGTACTTGTGTCATAAAATGTTTTAGACCCTTCGCTTAGTGCCTCTCTGTGTTCAAAACTTGTTCTATGTGCCACATATTAGGTTAGAATTTCCAAGGTTGAGCGGATGCTTTTACGGGCAAAGCTCTTCCGTGGGGTTCGTGAACATACTCGGGTAAGTGGATGCTTTAACGGGCAAAGCTTATCTGAGGAGTTCGACCTCTTTCAAAAACCATTTGGTTGATCGTAACTGAAGATCAAATGGATGCACATAAGGCTAAGATACTTCGAAAGGAGGAATTAGTCTAAATAGAACAAGTGTTCTAAATGATGTTGCAAGTCATGTGCTAGAAATAGCCTTGATTCATCTTTGAACACATAGTATGATCATTACAGGTCAATGATAAACAGACTATGATACAAGGCCCCCTAAAACCGAATACTTTCCTTTAATTATAATATCAACTGTGACCTTACTTTTCAGTAACTAAAACCAAAACCAAACCCCCAACTGCTTAATTTAACTCCCCCTTTTAGAAAGAACAACTGTCACCTAATTCCCTTGGGTTCGACCCGTACTTACCACTGACTACCAAAAATAGTTAAGTCGCGAGTATCGGAGATATAAATTTATTTTTGCACAGAGAACATCGCACCTTAACGACAGTACGGTGGGCTCTGTCAAAAATCGGCGCCGTTACCGGGGAATTAGCTTCAGATTAGCTGTTCTTTTCTTTTTCTTTCCTCTTTTGAACTCGCTTCTGCACAACCATGTCTCGTGAAGGAAGCCACCATGACTATCAGGATGACGACGAGATGAATCTGTTCGATCGAAATAATGAAGCGCCGCCACAGTTTGTCGATGATCCGGAACAAATCATCCGAAACCGAAGAGCTCGAGATAGGGAGGCTATCCAAAGAAACCAAGGACCACCTGAGGACCGAAATGGAGCTGGTCCAGTACAACCCCCTAGATATCCCCCACCCCCTCAACCTCGACAAGCGCCAAGGCAAGAACCCGTCTTCGATGATTACTATGGGGATAACAACTTCCGTGAACCTACTATAGGAGAACTCAATGCCCCAGATTTCGAAACACAGCCATGGTGCATTTACGAGGGCCCTGAACTAGAATACAATACCATCAACGCGTCAGTGGCCCACAGCTTGCCAAAATTCTCAGGAGCTCATGGAGAATCTGCCACAACTCACCTCCAACGCCTACATGGCATTTGCCAAAATCTAAAGCCCAATCGAGTGAATATAGACGACTTCAAGTTGAAAGCGTTATATTTTTCCCTCATTGACTGGGCAAACGACTGGTTCCTTTCATTGCCTTCGGGAAGCATCAGAACATGGGTTCAGATGCAAAGGAAATTCCTGGACAAGTACTACCCAGCAGGAAGAGCAATGCAAGTAAGAAGACAACTGCAGGACATAAGACAAGGACCTAATGAAACCATGTACGACTACCTGGAGAAATTCAACCACCTGGAGCGAAGCTGCTGCACTCTTGGACTACCCGAGAAGCTCATCATCGAATACCTGATTAATGGATTGACTCCCTTAGACAAAAAGCTCCTTAATGCTTCAGCTGGAGGATCTATGATGAGACTATCATTGAGCGGCATAAGGCGACTCATCTCTGACGTTGCTGAAAATGCTCGGTTTACAGAGGAGACCACTCGGTAAGATGAGTTCTCCCGAACAAAAAACATAGCACGAGACGAGACGTCAGAAAACTCCATGACAGAAGAGATGAAACAAATGAAAGAAATGATGATGCAAATCCTGCGAAGGCCGCCAGTTCAAGTAAAGCCTTGCGAGTTTTGTGGTTCTACGGACCACAAGACTGACGCATGCCCGACGGTACTAGTAGAGGACCCTGTAGAAATAAATGCGGTAGGAGGATACCAAGGGTACAATAACAACAGCAATGATAGAGCTGGACCAAACCGACAGTATGGCCAAGCAACCAACCCGAGCTGGCAAAACAACAGCTATCCTCAGAAGGAAACACAACAAGCTGCCCCTCAACTAGCTCAGTCATTCTACCAACCTCCACACTGACAGTACAATCAGATCACCCCACCTACGGGTCAGTATCAGCAGAAGGGATCAAACCAATATCAGGCGGGCCCGAGTAATCAGCAAAGACCTAACAAATGGCTTGAGGACATGATAAAGGAACTCCAGGGGAATATTAATCACATATCAGGCACCGTGAATCAATTAAGTGCTACTGTCCAGCAAAACCAGGCGAAAAATGATGGAGCAATAGCTGACCTAAAGAAACAAATGTCCCAGCTCGCTACCTCAATGTCCACCCTTACTAATGAGCCTGGCCGACTACCTTCACAAACCATCCAAAACCCAAAGGCAAATGTCAGCATGATACGAAAGTCAAACATGAAGGTAGCACTGGAAGAACCAGCACGATCCACAACTTACAAACCTACGGTCAAGTACTTCACCCGTAGGCACCGTCTCGATTGGAATCAAGAGGAAGATCGACCCAATGATGACAGAACATGGGTCACGCATGCTGACAATGGACGTTATGCATTCACGGTTAGCATGACACCTCCACCGAGTACATACTTTGACATACCGGCATCTGGCTGGGATGACAATGACTCTAATGGTCTCAGATGGGATTCCCCAACTAACATCTATGCATCAGAGCAAAACATTTACCTAGAAGATCAGGAGTTAAAAGGGCCCGATCATACAAATCCAGAGCCAAAGGATGAACAGAATGGCCTGATAATGGAAAGATCCCTCACTTCAGATCAGGAGTCACAACCGGAAAGGGATAAGGACCCAGGGGCCTTCACAGTCACCAGTGGTATTGGTAAAGCCCAAATTCACAAGTGCTTAATCGATCTTGGGGCTGCCGTCAATGCCATGCCGTACTCCTTATATTACTTATTGGGGCTTGGCCCATTGAAACCACCAAGGTCAAATATCGAGTTGGGAGATAAATCATGTATCCGACCGGTTGGAGTGCTTGAAGATCTAATACTCCATGTGGGAGAGCTCGTCGTTGCTGCAGACTTTTATGTAATACAAACGGGAGAGACCAGCAAAGACGACCCTCCAACACTTATTTTGGGACGACCTTTTCTCTACGCCACCAAAGCATGGATCGACATGGGAAAGGGCTTATTATCACTTGCATTTGGCAGCAAAATTTCAGATTTCTACATCAATAATTATGATGGCCGCCCAAGGACAAGGAAACCACCAGACATTGTGCCTATCTCAGATCACAGTACACAGATTTCTGACCTAGCAAGAGAGACCAAGAAAGTGACAAGACCAGCTGCTATGGTCAAAAGTTACTCGCCTTCTCAGAAACAATGGAAAGAAAAACCACCGAAACAAGGAAGTCCTGACCCAAGCACATCATCCAGCAAAAAAATCAAGAAGGGTAAAGGCTAGAATCAATGCAGGAGCCGCGGCAAAATTTGACTTAAGCCACCCATGGGATCCAAACTTATAATCCCCATGCGTCGAGCCAACGACGTTAAATAAAGGCACTGGTCGGGAGGTAACCCGACACCTATCTTACTTTCATTCATTTATTTTCTATCATTTAGTTTTTACCGTAAGTCGCTCTCACCCACTTTTTGTATAGAAGGAATGTCTAACATGTAGGAATCGGTTTTTGGAGCAAGATCAGATCAGCCAGGCAGCTTCCGAGAAATTACCGAGCCTGCACTGAGAGTTCAAGGCCCCAGCCGAACTCCCTCGATTATCCAGCTCCGAGGCATGTCATTCGACGACACGACACAGTAAAAAGGGAGTTCAGTTCTTCTCTTTTCCTTAATGTCATTTCCTTCTCTTATATATATTTGCATGACTTTTGAACTAAGTCGTGCTGAAAGGCACGCCTTCGTTCAAAAGTGTGGGGTGAGAACCACCTTTGTACATAAACATGTTTTCTTTTTCTTTTCCTTTTCCCTTAATATTATCTTTTTGAAAATATGAACTTGAGAATGTGAAAAAGATAGACCTAAATTCATGCATTTACCTTGTGAAAATTCAACTGTTTAAAAACTTAGGATGTAACTTCTCATTTGTCCCTTTGTGCTGAGATATACAGGGGATGTGGAGTTGATAGAAAATGCCCTAGAGAGGCTTGGCAAGCACTCGAAGGATCGAATCTAACTATATGGTTTTCGAAGTCAGTGGAGGCTACACTTCGGGTTTCAGTGAAGATTGAAGTCATCTCCGCCGTGCAGCGTTTATGCAAGAGGCGGGACGGGAATCAAACCGTCCTATCTCTAGTCCTAGTAGCCGGGAAAATAGATGAGCGACCCTCATCTTGACCCGCGCGAAATGGCGAGGATGAGAAAGAGCGAGGAGGTATTTCCATATGCTCGCGGGCAATGATTGGACCTCCCAAAAAGGCTGAGAAAATGGACTAGCAAGTCACAAAGAAGCAAAAAGCTCAAAGAAGCTAATCAAAGGCCAAAGGCCAAAATTGTGAAGGTTTTAACCGAAACAAAAGTGAAGAATCTCCAACTCAATATCAAAGGCCAAAGGCCGATTCACTACAGAAGCTGTCCCTCGCCAAAAAGAAATCAAAGTGCTCAACTCAGTGAAACCCGAACCAAATCACGTGCTAGAGAAAGCTATAAGGAAACCATATAGTACGAGTCGATCCCGAGAATGCAGTCCAGGAGCCTGAAAAGGGCTATCTCCCGAAACATCCGAATTAATTTGCTTCTCGGCGCAAAGGTACAAGTATCAAGTTTCTTCTAAGTATTTACACGGTTTAGTTTGGTAATAAGTAAGCAATGAATGAATTAGGATAAATCTAGTCCCACAATCTCACTTTCATATTTGAAGTTTTTACTTAGATTGTGTTCCGCCCTTAAAAAGCATTGCTCGGGACGAACAACTAAAAGTGTGGGGTAATCTGATGGACCATAATTGTATGAATCATAACCACAGTTAAACCCACCAAATTAGACTCTTTTGTCTATTTAACTTTTGCTTGTTAGTTCCGATATTTATGTACAGGGTATTTTGAAGTCTAGAGAGAATACAGGCTAAGGAGGAGTTTTAAAGCTGAAAATGAATTACGAGTCATTCCAGGTCACGACCATATTCTGACTTTCAAGAACCGGACGTGGAATCACTCAAAACAAATCCAACCGAAGGGCAACCAGAGTCAGACCAGAGCTGAAAGGACCGATGGCTTTTGGGGAAAAGATCACAAAGCTCTCCACCACTCTCCCCTTGCCACATGGGCGGCGGCTTTGAGCTCAAAGCCACCTAACCGGCGACTTTCCTCCCTTTCCACCTCACCCCGGCGGCTAAAGCTCTCCCCCTCCCATCTTGAGCCATGTGTCTTCATCTCCTTGCCTCCCTTAGCCTATAAATAGAGCCCTTCATTGCCTTTGTAAATCATCCCACAATTCCAACATCACACAATCATTTATCTCTCTAGGTTGAGAGCACAATCCTTGTAAGACTTTACTTTGGAATCGAAGCTTTAGCACTTTCAACGGTTTTTGTAAGTACTCTCTTCTTCACTTTTTTGTCTTTTCAATTCAACAACTTTACTTTCATGTCTTTACTTTCAAAAACTTTACTTTACTGCCTTTCAAAAACCTTACTTTTCAACGCACTTAGCTATGATGTCCTGTTCCATGAATATTCGTAGCTAAACCCTTCATTCGGTTGAAGGGGTGTACTTGTGTCATAAAATGTTTTAGACCCTTTGCTTAGTGCCTCTCTATGTTCAAAACTTGTTCTATGTGCCACATATTAGGTTAGAATTTCCAAGGTTGAGTGGATGCTTTAACGGGCAAAGCTCTTCCGTGGGGTTCGTGAACATACTCGGGTAAGTGGATGCTTTAACGGGCAAAGCTTATCTGAGGAGTTCGACCTCTTTTAAAAACCATTTGGTTGATCGTAACTGAAGATCAAATGGATGCACATAAGGCTAAGATACTTCGAAAGGAGGAATTAGTCTAAATAGAACAAGTGTTCTAAATGATGTTGCAAGTCATGTGCTAGAAATAGCCTTGATTCATCTTTGAACACATAGTATGATCATTAGAGGTCAATGATAAACAGACTATGATACAAGGCCCCCTAAAACCGAATACTTTCCTTTAATTATAATATCAACTGTGACCTTACTTTTCAGTAACTAAAACCAAAACCAAACCCCCAACTGCTTAATTAACTCCCCCTTTTAGAAAGAACAACTGTCACCTAATTCCCTTGGGTTCGACCCGTACTTACCACTCACTACAAAAAATAGTTAAGTCGCGAGTATCGGAGATATAAATTTATTTTTGCACAGAGAACATCGCACCTTAACGACAGTGCGGTGGGCTCTGTCAACTACTCACACATCATGTAAGACAACATGATGTGTAGGTTTTCAACAAAAATCTAAGAGAAAGGAAGAGGAATAGAGTAGGATTGTTAATCCTAATGAACTCCCTTAGTCTTCAAATCTCCTTGATTAGATGATGATTGATCCCTTGATTGAGCTCACTTTTCCTTGTCTTTTTCCCAAAAATCGCAGATCCCTAGGTCAAAAATGACACTTTCTATTTATAGCCTCGGGTAGAAAAGTGTGAGTAGCAGATTTCAGCCAGCCGGCTGAGATAGAGTTCTAATCCAGCCGGTCGGCTGAGTTGAGCCGAGTAGATGAATGGTGCAGGGGAATGGCCAGCCGGGCGGCTCAAGGATCAGCCGGGCGGCTGAATGTTGCCGATTGCATCCAACCTTGTTCTTTTGGCCAGTCGGTCGGCTGGTTCTTCAGTCGGTCGGCTCAGCATGGCCGATTGGCATTGAGCATTGATGATTCCTCCAACCGGTCGGCTCAACTCGGCCAATTGCAATGAAGCTTTGTAGCCATGATCCAGCCGGTCGGCTGGTGCAGGGGAATGCCCAGCCGGTCGGCTGAAATGCCTTGGACGATTTTCGCTCCAAAACCTCGATTTCTCCCGAGTTCTCCTATTTTGACTTCGGTACTGAGATATCTTGATTTGTACCTGAAACGCACGAATAGAGATCAAATTACATCGAATTATCGTCGGGAACGAACCAAAACTATAGTGATAGTCGGACATTAATAAGTCGAAAACTCGACTTATCAGATCACGAACCCATGGTAGAGCTTTGCTCTTCCGAGCATCCACTCAACCAATGGAGTTCTGACCTAATATATGGCACCTAGAACAAGTTGAACACAAAGAGGCACTAAGAGAAGGGTCTAAAACATTTTACGATACAAGTACACCCCTTCAACCGAATGAAGGGTTTAGCTACGAATATCCATAGGGGTGGATATCATAGCTAAGTACTGAGTAAAGTAAAGGTTTTGAAAGACAGGAAAGTAAAGGTTTTTGGAAATGAAGACAAGGAAAGTAAAGGGGAGAATACTCAAGAACCAACAGGAGTAAACTCAAGAACAACGAAAAGTAAAGGAAATGCTTGAGTACTTCAAGAACCGACAAGAGTACTCAAGAACAAACTTGGAGCTTTTGTTTCAAAGCAAAGTGTTTACATGGATTGTGCCCAAACTCTAGAGAGATAAGTAACAAATGACTATGGGATTGAGGATGTTGGGATTATTTTACAAAGGTAAGGAGCTTGGTATTTATAGGCATGGAGGAGGAGGAGATGTGGAGGGGAAGCAAGCCACATGTCAAGAGGGGGGGTGGGGGAGAGCTTAGCCGCCGGTGGTGAAGTGGCTTCTCCAAAAGCCGCCGCCCCATGTGTCTTCTCCATAAGCAAGCCGCCGGCCATGAGGTGGAGGAGAGATGAGTTGAATGAGATCTTTTCCCCGAAATCCATCGGTTGGCTTATGACTCCGGTTGGTCTTCGGTTGCCCTTTGGTTGCTCCTTTGGTTGCTCCTTAGTTGACATCAAAAGATGAGGAACTTAGACTTGGCATTTCACTTGTGTTCTTGATCTTTGTTGGAATAAGTCATTGGGACTTAGTTGTGGCTTGATCGGAGTATGGCCAGTTCTGACTTGTAATCCACTTTCAGTGTTAAGAACTCCATTTTAGCTCGTTTCATCTTTACTCCTTGAAATGGCCTGTAGAACAAAAGTGAAACTAACAAGTAAAAGTTGTCAAGACAAAGCGTCCAATTTGGTGGGTTTAACTGTCTTAATGAATCATATAAATATGGTCCATCAGATCACCCCACACTTTTAGTTGTTCGTCCCGAACAATGCTATTTAAGAGATGCACACAATCCAAGTAAAAACCTCAAATAGGAAAGTGAGAATATGGAACTAGATTTATCTTATTCATGCATTACTTACTTATTACCAAACTAAACCGTGTAAATACTTAGAAGAAACTTGATACTTGTACCTTCGAGCTGAGATGCAATTTAATTTGGATGTTTCTGGAGATAGCCCTTTTCAGGCTCCTGGACTGCATTCTCTAGACCGACTCGCACTATATGGTTAACTTGTCGCTTTCTCTAGCACATGATTCGGTTCGGGTTTCACTGAGTTGAGTATTTTGATTTCCTTGTGGTGAGGGACAGCTTTTGAATTGAATTGGCCTTCGGCCTTTGATTTTGAATTGGAGCTTCTTCACTTTTGTTTCGGTTAAAACCTTCACATACTTTGGCTTTTGGCCTTTGATTAGATTCTTCGAGCTTCTGCTTCTTTGTGACTTGCTAGTTTATTTTCTCAACCTTTCTTTGGGAGGTCCAATCATCGCCCGAGAGCATAAGGAAATACCCCCCCGCTCTTTCTCATCCTCGCCGTTTCGCGCGGGTCAAGATGAGGGTCGCTCATCTATTTTCTCGGCTACTAGGACTAGAGATAGGACGGTTTGATTGCCGTCCCGCCTCTTTGCATAAACGCTGCACGGCGGAGATGACTCTGATCTTCTTTGAAACCCGAAGTGCAACCTCCACAGACTTCGTAAATCACATAGTGAAATTCAGTCCTTTGATTGCTTGCCAAGCCTCTCTAGGGCAATTTATATCAACTCCACATCCCCTGTATATCTCAGCACAAAGGGACAAATGAGAAGTTACATCCTAAGTTTTTATACGGTTGAGATTTCACAAGGTAAATGCATGAATTTAGATCTATCTTTTTCACATTCTCAAGTTCATATTTTCAAAAAGATAATATTAAGGGAAAAGGAAAAGAAAAAACATGTTAACTAACTATGTACTAAGGCGGTTCTCACCCCACACTTTTGAACGAAGGCGTGCCTCACAGCACGACTTAGTTCAAAAGCTCAAAAAAGTAAGCAAGCAAAGGAAATGACATAAAGAAATAAAACTGAAAAGACTAAATATGTCGGGTTACCTCCCAGCAAGTGCCTTTGTTTAACGTCGTTGGCTCGACAGTACCTCACTCATGGATCATAAGTTCGGATCCCAAGGGTGAGTGAAGTCGAACTTCTTCTCGGCTGCCCTTTTACTCTGCCCAAAGAACTTGTGGAGTGATGTGTTCGGTTTGGTTCTCCATAGGTCCGGCAGGTTCTCTTTTACATGCATCCAAGAAGGTGAGGATATTTTTACCATAGCTGGTGGTCCATCGAGCCGTGCTTTCTTGTTTCTCCTTCCGGGTTTCCATTCCTTCGGTCCATGTCTTTGCCGCTTTTTCATGTATGGCCGGTTGGCATCTTTGCAGTTTTGGAAGTTCAGTCTTTTGCCAAGCGACCTCAAGTACGCGCCCTTGTGAAGCCTCTTCTTTGTGGTAGCTACGAATGGTCGTCCTAGAACGAGTGAGTTTTCCGGGCTCGTGGCGAGTGAGTGCTCCATCTTTGCCTCTTCTGGCTCATGTTTTGCCTCCAACTCCCCTTGCACCTCATCATCATTGACTACATGATCTTCGGTGGCTATGATCTACATAAAACATGAAGGGTCAAGTTGGGGGACTTCAATTACAAGGACCGGGCCTGTCTCAACCAGCCCGTCTGTGAGGACCAGGTCAGTCTCGGGCAGCTCGGGCGCTTTGGCCATGAGGACTGGGCTCGTCTCGGGTGCTTCAGCAATGAGGAACGGGACTGCATCGGTTAGCTCGGGCGTGTCCTGGTCTATCTCGGCCAGCCCGTCAGTGAGGTCCGGGACTTCCTCGGGTAGATTGGTGATGAGGACCGGGCCTGAATTGGGCAGTTTTTCTTCTAACTCCCAGGGGTAATTTGAGTGGAGCTCTTCTTCAGGCAACCATGGGTCCTCATCCTCGTCATTTATATGGTCTCCGGGGGCAATCACACTGAGGTTCGGGTCTGAATTAGGCAGCTCGGCACTGAGGTCCGGGTATGTCTCGGGTAACTCATCAGTTAGGACCGGGACTTCCTCGGGCAGTTCGGAAATGAGGATCGAGCCTGATTTGGCTGGTTCTTCTTTGGGTGCACGCGGCTCCTCGTCCTCTGCCGGCTCCATGGGCTCTATTGTAGGCTCTTCCTCGCTGACCCTTGGCTTGAGCATCTCATTGATCAGATATTCAGTTTCTTTCATAGGCGCCTCTATTTCTGCCCATGCTTCCTCGGATCTGGCTTGATTTTTGTCCATCATGTTGGCCAGCTACTGGTTGCTAGATGCCAGCTCCATTGTAATGTCCTCGAGTGGCTCGGCCTGATCTTGTCTTGGTCTTGACCTCGCGGCCAAATCATCTATTAAGTTCCAAAGATCATCTATGTCTAAGTTGTTCACCGAGCCTCCTGCTGCATCATTTAGCTAATTCCACTCTTGTGGCATCATCCCATTGAGAAACCTTTGAAGAAGATCGTGGTTGGTGAATCCATGGTGCGGGCAGCTCGTCACAATGGAGTCAAAGTACGCCAAGTACTCGTCCAAAGTTTCGTCCCGGGATTGCTCTATGTTGTTGATCTTCTCACGGACTTCAAGTTCGAAAGGTGGTGGGGAAAACTCCTCATTGTTCCAAGGCTCGCATCCGTAGTAGAAAGACTTTGTGAACTGCATGACAAAACAAAAACAAAAGAAAAACAAATAGAACAACTATTCCGAGTGCTAACTCCCCGGCAACGGCGCCAATTTGACAACACTGCCTTGTCGCGAGGCAATGTGTACAAAATAAATTTATAAGTCCGCTACTCGTACTCTACTATTGGGTAGTAAAGCGGTAAGTAGGGGTTGAACCCAAGGGAATTAGTGGATAGTTGTTCTTTCGAAAATGGAAAGTAAGACAGTTGGGGGTTGGTTGTGATTTTAGTACTGAAAAGTAAGTGACTGAAAGTAAAGAAAGTAAATACGGGACTGAAAAGTAAAGTGCTTGAAGGACCAGACTTGCGGAAAGTAAATGCTTGAAGGACAAGACTTGCTGAAAGTAAGCAGTTGATATGGTACTGAAAGTAAAGTGACAGGTGATGTTTTAATTAAAGGAAATGATTCGGTTTTAGGGGCCTTGTATCATAGTCCGTTTATCATCGACCTCTAATGATCATACTAAGTGTTCAAAAGTGTATCAAGGCTATTCCTGGCACATGACTTGCCACACCGTCTAGTCTTTTGCAAGACAAAGAACTCTTGTTCTAGTATGTGCATCCATTTGATCATCATTCTTGATAAACCAAATGGTGTTTAAAAGAGGTTGACTTCCACAGATAAGCTGTGCTCTTCCGAGCCTCCACTTATCCACGGAAGATCACGAACCCATGGCAGAGCTTTGCTCTTCTGAGCATCCACTCACCCAATGGAGTTCTGACCTAATATATGGCACCTAGAACAAGTTGAACACAAAGAGGCACTAAGAGAAGGGTCTAAAACATTTTATGATACAAGTACACCCCTTCAACCGAATGAAGGGTTTAGCTACGAATATCCATAGGGGTGGATATCATAGCTAAGTACTGAGTAAAGTAAAGGTTTTGAAAGACAGGAAAGTAAAGGTTTTTGGAAATTAAGACAAGGAAAGTAAAGGGGAGAATACTAAAGAACCAACAGGAGTAAACTCAAGAACAACGAAAAGTAAAGGAAATGCTTGAGTACTTCAAGAACCGACAAGAGTACTCAAGAACAAACTTGGAGCTTTTGATTCAAAGCAAAGTGTTTACATGGAATGTGCCCAAACTCTAGAGAGATAAGTAACAAGTGACTATGGGATTGAGGATGTTGGGATTATTTTACAAAGGGAAGGAGCTTGGTATTTATAGGCATGGAGGAGGAGGAGATGTGGAGGGGAAGCAAGCCACATGTCAAGAGGGGGGTGGGGGAGAGCTTAGCCGCCGGTGGTGAGGTGGCTTCTCCAAAAGCCGCCGCCCCATGTGTCTTTGACGGAGGCGGCACTGCACTGTCGTTAAGGTGCAGCGTGCTCTGTGCAAATAAATTTATAATATCCGCTACTCGCGACTACACTACTGGGTAGTAAGTGGTAAGTAGGGGTCGAACCCAAGGGAATTAGGTGGAATATGTTGTTCTTTAAGGATTTGTACAGCGAGGGAACGTGTTTTAGGTTGGTTGAGATTTTAGCGCGAGTAATTAAACTACTTTTTTTGGTTTTTTTGGGTTTTTTATGCGGAAAAGTAAATACAGAAAATAAATACTGAAATTAAATACTGAAAGTGAAGAGTTAAGGGAAAGAAGACTTACAGTGGGTGATGCGTGATTGCGATTCCTCCGGTAGATGAGCGGTTGATGGTTGAGCAGTTTATAAAAGTAAATACAGGGAGTTTTTTGTAATTCAAGGAAAAGTATTCGGTTTCAGGTACTTTGTATTATAACATGTTATAATAACTGTTAGTAACCTTTCTAAATATTCAAACGTGCATCAAGGCCCTTTCGTAGCACTCAATTTGCATACATTGTCTAGCCCATTAAAAGGTCGTAGACACCTGTTCTATTTAGACTAGCCTGAGTACCCCTTTCAAGGTACGCTAGTCTTATGTGCATCCACCTGATCTCCCAGTGACGTTGCGACCAAGTGGTGTTTTAGATAAGTCAACCTCCTCGATAAGTTTTGCTTGTGACAGCTTCCACTTACCGAGTATGATCACTAATTCCCACGGAAGAGCTTTGCTTGTGACAGCTTCCACTCAACCTTGGAAACTCTGACTATATATGGCACATAGAACAAGTTTTGAATACAGAGAAATGAAACTAAAAGAAATTAAAACATTATATAATACAAGAATGTACCTTCGACCGAATGAAGAGTTTAGCTACGACTATCCATGGAAAAGGACAGCGTAACTAAATACTCAGGGGTTTTTGAAAACAGTAAGAGGGAAAGGGGTGGAATACTCAAGAACCAACAGGAGTATTCCCAATTTCCTACTGAATACTCAAGAACCAACAGGAGTATTCTCTAAAGTATAATACTCAAGAACAAACAGGAGTATTATTTCCAAAGCGTATAATACTCAAGAACAAACAGGAGTATTATTTCCAAAACCAAACCAAACTTACAAAGTAACCAAAACTTAGAGAGATAAGTGTTTTACAATTTTTGGGATGATGAAATGAGGAGGAGGAGCTTCATATTTATAGGCATGGAGGAGGAGAATGGAGGGTGGAGATGGTGGCATGTGGAGGAGCATCCAAGGGTGGAGGAGGAGGGGAGGAGCATGTGGAGGAGAAGCCACCACATGGCAAGCTCTCCATGGAGCTTGGAAAGCCGCCGGTTGCCGGTTGGAGGAGGGGAGGAGCTTGTGGCTTTGGCCACCTCTTCCCAAAGCCACCGGTCACAAGGAGGAGGAGGAGGAGGAGGAGGAGGAAGGCCACCCATGAGTCATCCTCTTCACAAAAGCCGCCGGTCACCTTTGCACATGGATGATTTTTGACAGTTTTGTACAGTCTTTACAAAACTATCAATCCAATTTCGCTCCGTCTGACTTTGATTGTTCCTCGGTTGGATTTTGATTTGAGTAATTCAACGTCAGGATCTTGAGATTTCTTCGTTCAGCGTCTGATCTTGACCTTGGATTGACTCTTATCATCTTTTCAGCGTAAAATCCTCTCCTTAGCGTGTTTTCTCTCTAAGCGTCAAAATACCCTGTAGAAATAAATCGGGACTAACAAGTAGAAGTTAAATAGACCGATAGTCTAATTTGGTGGGTTTTACTGTGTTTTTGATTCGTATAATTTTGGTCCATCAGATCACCCCACACTTTTAATTTCTCAAATGCCCTGTGGAAATATATCGGGACTAACACGTCGAAGTTAGATAGACAAACAGTCTAATTTGGTGGGTTTTACTGTGTTTTTGATGCATACAATTATGGTCCATCAGTCTTCTCCATAAGCAAGCCGCCGGCCATGAGGTGGAGGAGAGATGAGTGGAATGAGATCTTTTCCCCAAAAGCCATCGGTTGGCTTATGACTCCGGTTGGTCTTCGGTTGCCCTTTGGTTGCTCCTTTGGTTGCTCCTTAGTTGACATCAAAAGATGAGGAACTTAGACTTGGCATTTCACTTGTGTTCTTGATCTTTGTTGGAATAAGTCATTGGGACTTAGTTGTGGCTTGATCGGAGTATTGTCGGAGTATGGCCAGTTCTGATTTGTAATCCACTTTCAGTGTTAAGAACTCCATTTTAGTTTGTTTCATCATTACCCCTTGAAATGGCCTGTAGAACAAAAGTGAAACTAACATGTAAAAGTTGTCAAGACAAAGCGTCCAATTTTGTGGGTTTAACTGTCTTAATGAATCATATAAATATGGTCCATCACTTAGAATGAGACTAATGTTTGTCATTGTTCGTCCCAACTAAGTCTCGTTAGTCTCATTCTATGGGTTGTCAAAGTTCGTCCTTAAAAAGAGACTAACTTGGGATGAACTTAGACAAACTTTAGAATGAGACTAACGTTTGTCTTTGTTCATCCCAAGTTAGTCTCGTTAGTCTCATTTTAAGGTTTGTCTAAGTTTGTTCTTTGAAAGAGACTAACTTGGGACGAACTTAGACAACCCATAGAATGAGACTAACGTTTGTCTTTGTTCGTCCCAAATTAGTCTCGTTAGTCTCATTCTAAGGTTTGTCTAAGTTCGTCCTTAGAAAGAGTCTAACTTGGGACGAACTTAGACAAACCTTAGAATGACACTTAAGTTTGTGTTTGAGCGTCCCAAGTTAGTCTCGTTAGTCTCATTTTAAGGTTTGTCTAAGTTCGTCCTTAGAAAGAGACTAACTTGGGACGAGCTTAGACAAACCTTAGAATGACACTTAAGTTTGTGTTTGAGCATCCCAAGTTAGTCTTGTTAGACTCATTTTAAGGTTTGTCTAAGTTCGTCCTTACTAAGAGACTAACTTGGGACGAACTTAGATAAACCTTAGAATGAGACTAACATTTGTCTTTGTTCATCCCAAGTTAGTCTCGTTAGTCTCATTTTAAGGTTTGTCTAAGTTTGTCCTTAGAAAGAGACTAACTTGGGATGAACTTAGACAAACCTTAGAATGAGACTAACGTTTGTCTTTGTTCATCCCAAGTTAGTCTCGTTAGTCTCATTTTAAGGTTTGTCTAATTTCATTCTTAGAAAGAGACTAACTTGGGACGAACTTAGACAAACCATAGAATGAGACTAACGTTTTTCTTTGTTCATCCCAAGTTAGTCTCGTTAGTCTCATTCTAAGGTTTGTCTAAGTTCGTCCTTAGAAAGAGTCGAACTTGGGATGAACTTAGACAAACCTTAGAATGACACTTAAGTTTGTGTTTGAGCGTCCCAAGTTAGTCTCGTTAGTCTCATTTTAAGGTTTGTCTAAGTTCATCCTTAGAAAGAGACTAACTTGGGATGAACTTAGACAAACCTTACAATGAGACTAACATTTGTCTTTGTTTGTCCCAAGTTAGTCTCGTTAGTCTAATTCTATGGTTTGTCTAAGTTTGTCCTTAGAAAGAGACTAACTTGGGACGACCTTAGACAAACCTTAGAATGAGACTAACGTTTGTCTTTGTTCGTCCCAACTAAGTCTCGTTAGTCTCATTCTATGGTTTGTCTAAGTTCGTCCTTAGAAAGAGACTAACTTGGGACGAACTTTGACAAACCTTAGAATGAGACTAACGTTTGTCTTTGTTTGTCCCAAGTTAGTCTCGTTAGTCTCAGTTTAAGGTTTGTCTAAGTTCGTCCTTAGAAAGAGACTAACTTGGGACAAACTTAGACAAACCTTAGAATGAGACGAACGTTTGTCTTTGTTTGTCCCAAGTTAGTCTCGTTAGTCTCATTCTATGGTTTGTCTAAGTTCGTCCTTAGAAAGAGACTAACTTGGGACGACCTTAGACAAACCTTAGAATGAGACTAACGTTTGTCTTTGTTCGTCCCAACTAAGTCTCGTTAGTCTCATTCTATGGTTTGTCTAAGTTCGTCCTTAGAAAGAGAATAACTTGGGATGAACTTAGACAAACCATAGAATGAGACTAACGTTTGTCTTTGTTCGTCCCAAGTTAGTCTCGTTAGTCTCATTCTAAGGTTTGTCTAAGTTTGTCCTTAGAAAGAGTCTAACTTGGGACGAACTTAGACAAACCTTAGAATGACACTTAAGTTTGTGTTTGAGCGTCCCAAGTTAGTCTCGTTAGTCTCATTTTAAGGTTTGTCTAAGTTCGTCCTTAGAAAGAGACTAACTTGGAACGAACTTAGACAAAACTTACAATAAGACTAACATTTGTCTTTGTTCGTCCCAAGTTAGTCTCATTCTATGGTTTGTCTAAGTTCGTCCTTAGAAAGAGATTAACTTGGGACGACCTTAAACAAACCTTAGAATGAGACTAACATTTGTCTTTGTTCGTCCCAACTAAGTCTCGTTAGTCTCATTCTATGGTTTGTCTAAGTTCGTCCTTAGAAAGAGACTAACTTGGAACGAACTTAGACAAACCTTAGAAAGAGACTAACGTTTGTCTTTGTTCATCCCAAGTTAGTCTCGTTAGTCTCATTTTAAGGTTTGTCTAAGTTCGTCCTTAGAAAGAGACTAACTTGGGACGAACTTAGACAAACGTTAGAATGAGACTTAAGTTTGTGTTTGAGCGTCCCAAGTTCGTCTTGTTAGTCTCATTTTAAGGTTTGTCTAAGTTCGTCCTTAGAAAGAGACTAACTTGGGACGAACTTAGACAAACCTTACAATGAGACTAACATTTGTCTTTGTTCGTCCCAAGTTAGTCTCGTTAGTCTTATTCTATGGTTTGTCTAAGTTCGTCCTTAGAAAGAGTCTAACTTGGGACGAACTTAGACAAACCTTAGAATGAGACTAACGTTTGTCTTTGTTCGTCCCAACTAAGTCTCGTTAGTCTCATTCAATGGTTTGTCTAAGTTCATCCTTAGAAAGAGACTAACTTGGGACGAACTTAGACAAACCTTAGAATGAGACTAACGTTGGTCTTTGTTCGTCCAAAGTTAGTCTCGTTAGTCTCAGTTTAAGGTTTTTCTAAGTTCGTCCTTAGAAAGAGACTAACTTGGGACGAACTTAGACAAACCTAAGAATGAGACTAAGGTTTGTCTTTGTTCGTCCCAAGTTAGTCTCGTTAGTCTCATTCTATAGTTTGTCTAAGTTCATCCTTAGAAAGAGACTAACTTGGGACGACCTTAGACAAACCTTAGAAAGAGACTAACGTTTGTCTTTGTTCATCCCAACTAAGTCTCTTTAGTCTCATTCTATTGGGTTGTCTAAGTTCGTCCTTAGAAAGAGTCTAACTTGGGACGAACTTAGACAAACCTTAGAATGAGACTAACGTTGGTCTTTGTTCGTCCCAAGTTAGTCTCGTTAGTCTCAGTTTAAGGTTTGTCTAAGTTCGTCCTTAGAAAGAGACTAACGTTTGTCTTTGTTCATCCCAAGTTAGTCTCGTTAGTCTCATTTTAAGGTTTGTCTAAGTTCGTTCTTTGAAAGAGACTAACTTGGGACGAACTTAGATAAACCATAGAATGAGACTAACGTTTGTCTTTGTTCATCCCAAATTAGTCTCGTTAGTCTCATTCTAAGGTTTGTCTAAGTTCGTCCTTAGAAAGAGTCTAACTTTGGACGAACTTAGACAAACCTGAGAATGACACTTAAGTTTGTGTTTGAGCGTCCCAAGTTAGTCTCGTTAGTCTCATTTTAAGGTTTGTCTAAGTTCGTCCTTAGAAAGAGACTAACTTGGGACAAACTTAGACAAACTTTAGAATGACACTTAAGTTTGTGTTTGAGCGTCCCAAGTTAATCTCGTTAGTCTCGCTTTAAGGTTTGTCTAAGTTCGTCCTTACAAAGAGACTAACTTGGGACGAACTAAGACAAACCTTAGAATGAGACTAACGTTTGTCTTTGTTCATCCCAAGTTAGTCTCGTAAGTCTCATTTTAAGGTTTGTCTAATTTCGTTCTTAGAAAGAGACTAACTTGGGACGAACTTAGACAAACCATAGAATGAGACTAACGTTTGTCTTTGTTCATCCCAAGTTAGGCTCGTTAGTCTCATTCTAAGGTTTGTCTAAGTTCGTCCTTAGAAAGAGTCAAACTTGGGATGAACTTTGACAAACCTTAGAATGACACTTAAGTTTGTGTTTGAGCGTCCCAAGTTAGTCTCGTTAGTCTCATTTTAAGGTTTGTCTAAGTTCGTCCTCACAAAGAGACTAACTTGGGACGAACTTAGACAAACCTTACAATGAGACTAACATTTGTCTTTGTTCGTCCCAAGTTAGTCTCGTTAGTCTAATTCTATGGTTTGTCTAAGTTTGTCCTTAGAAAGAGACTAACTTGGGACGACCTTAGACAAACCTTAGAATGAGACTAACGTTTGTCTTTGTTCGTCCCAAGTTAGTGTCGTTAGTCTCATTCTATGGTTTGTCTAAGTTCGTCCTTAGAAAGAGACTAACTTGGGACGAGCTTTGACAAACCTTAAAATGAGACTAATGTTTGTCTTTGTTTGTCCCAAGTTAGTCTCGTTAGTCTCAGTTTAAGGTTTGTCTAAGATCGTCCTTAGAAAGAGACTAACTTGGGACAAACTTAGACAAACCTTAGAATAAGACTAACGTTTGTCTTTGTTCGTCCCAAGTTAGTCTCGTTAGTCTCATTCTATGGTTTGTCTAAGTTCGTCCTTAGAAAGAGACTAACTTGGGACGACCTTAGACAAACCTTAGAATGAGACTAACGTTTGTCTTTGTTCGTGCCAACAAAGTCTCGTTAGTCTCATTCTATGGTTTGTCTAAGTTCGTCCTTAAAAAGAGAATAACTTGGGATGAACTTAGACAAACCATAGAATGAGACTAACGTTTGTCTTAGTTCGTCCCAAGTTAGTCTCGTTAGTCTCATTCTAAGGTTTATTTAAGTTCGTCCTTAGAAAGAGTCTAACTTGGGACGAACTTAGACAAACCTTAGAATGACACTTAAGTTTGTGTTTGAGCGTCCCAAGTTAGTCTCGTTAGTCTCATTTTAAGGTTTGTCTAAGTTCGTCCTTAGAAAGAGACTAACTTGGAACGAACTTAGACAAACCTTACAATGAGACTAACATTTGTCTATGTTCGTCCCAAGTTAGTCTCGTTAGTCTCAGTCTATGGTTTGTCTAAGTTCGTCCTTAGAAAGAGACTAACTTGGGACGACCTTAGACAAACCTTAGAATGAGACTAACGTTGGTCTTTGTTCGTCCCAAGTTAGTCTCGTTAGTCTCAGTTTAAGGTTTGTCTAAGTTCGTCCTTAGAAAGAGACTAACTTGGGACGAACTTAGACAAACCTAAGAATGAGACTAACGTTTGTCTTTGTTCGTCCCAAGTTAGTCTCGTTAGTCTCATTCTATGGTTTGTCTAAGTTCATCCTTAGAAAGAGACTAACTTGGGACGACCTTAGACAAACCTTAGAATGAGACTAACGTTTGTCTTTGCTCGTCCCAACTAAGTCTCGTTAGTCTCATTCTATTGGGTTGTCTAAGTTCGTCCTTAGAAAGAGTCTAACTTGGGACGAACTTAGACAAACCTTAGAATGAGACTTAAGTTTGTGTTTGAGCTTCCCAAGTTAGTCTCGTTAGTCTCATTCTAAGGTTTGTCTAAGTTCGTCCTTAGAATGAGACTAACGTTTGTCTTTGTTCATTGCAAGTTAGTCTCGTTAGTCTCATTTTAAGGTTTTTCTAAGTTCGTTCTTTGAAATAGACTAACTTGGGACGAACTTAGATAAACCATAGAATGAGACTAACGTTTGTCTTTGTTCGTCCCAAATTAGTCTCGTTAGTCTCATTCTAAGGTTTGTCTAAGTTCGTCCTTAGAAAGAGTCTAACTTGGGACGAACTTAGACAAACCTTAGAATGACACTTAAGTTTGTGTTTGAGTGTCCCAAGTTAGTCTCGTTAGTCTCATTTTAAGGTTTGTCTAAGTTCGTCCTTAGAAAGAGACTAACTTGGGACGAAATTAGACAAACCTTAGAATGACACTTAAGTTTGTGTTTGAGCGTCCCAAGTTAGTCTCGTTAGTCTCACTTTAAGGTTTGTCTAAGTTCGTCCTTACAAAGAGACTAATTTGGGACGAACTAAGACAAACCTTAGAATGAGACTAACGTTTTTCTTTGTTCATCCCAAGTTAGTCTCGTTAGTCTCATTTTAAGGTTTGTCTAATTTCGTTCTTAGAAAGAGACTAACTTGGGACGAACTTAGACAAACCATAGAATGAGACTAACGTTTGTCTTTGGTCATCCCAAGTTAGTCTCGTTAGTCTCATTCTACGGTTTGTCTAAGTTCGTCCTTAGAAAGAGTCGAACTTGGGATGAACTTTGACAAACCTTAAAATGACACTTAAGTTTGTGTTTGAGCGTCCCAAGTTAGTCTCGTTAGTCTCATTTTAAGGTTTGTCTAAGTTCGTCCTTAGAAAGAGACTAACTTGGGACGAACTTAGACAAACCTTACAATGAGACTAACATTTGTCTTTGTTCGTCCCAAGTTAGTCTCGTTAGTCTAATTCTATGGTTTGTCTAAGTTTGTCCTTAGAAAGAGACTAACTTGGGACGACCTTAGACAAAACTTAGAATGAGACTAACGTTTGTCGTTGTTCGTCCCAACTAAGTCTCGTTAGTCTCATTCTATTGTTTGTCTAAGTTCGTCCTTAGAAAGAGACTAACTTGGGACAAACTTTGACAAACCTTAAAATGAGACTAACGTTTGTCTTTGTTTGTCCCAAGTTAGTCTCGTTAGTCTCAGTTTAAGGTTTGTCTAAGTTCGTCCTTAGAAAGAGACTAACTTGGGACGAACTTAGACAAACCTTAGAATAAGACTAACATTTGTCTTTGTTCATCCCAAGTTAGTCTCGTTAGTCTCATTCTATGGTTTGTCTAAGTTTGTCCTTAGAAAGAGACTAACTTGGGACGACCTTAGACAAAACTTAGAATGAGACTAACGTTTGTCTTTGTTCGTGCCAACAAAGTCTCGTTAGTCTCATTCTATGGTTTGTCTAAGTTCGTCCTTAGAAAGAGAATAACTTTGGATCAACTTAGACAAACCATAGAATGAGACTAACGTTTGTCTTTGTTCGTCCCAAGTAAGTCTCGTTAGTCTCATTCTAAGGTTTGTTTAAGTTCGTCCTTAGAAAGAGTCTAACTTGGGACGAACTTAGACAAACCTTAGAATGACACTTAAGTTTGTGTTTGAGCGTCCCAAGTTAGTCTCGTTAGTCTCATTTTAAGGTTTGTCTAAGTTCGTCCTTAGAAAGAGACTAACTTGGAACAAACTTAGACAAACCTTACAATGAGACTAACATTTGTCTATGTTCGTCCCAAGTTAGTCTCGTTAGTCTCAGTCTATGGTTTGTCTAAGTTCGTCCTTAGAAAGAGACTAACTTGGGACGACCTTAGACAAACCTTAGAATGAGACTAACGTTTGTCTTTGTTCGTCCCAACTAAGTCTCGTTAGTCTTATTCTACGGTTTGTCTAAGTTCGTCCTTAGAAAGAGACTAACTTGGGACGAACTTAGACAAACCTTAGAATGAGACTAACGTTTGTCTTTGTCCATCCCAAGTTAGTCTCGTTAGTCACATTTTAAGGTTTGTCTAAGTTCGTCCTTAGAAAGAGACTAACTTGGGACGAACTTTGACAAACCATAGAATAAGACTAATGTTTGTCCAAGTTTGTCTCGTTAGTCTCATTCTAAGGTTTGTCTAAGTTCGTCCTTAGAAAGAGTCTAACTTGGGACGAACTTAGACAAACCTTAGAATGAGACTTAAGTTTGTGTTTGAGCGTCCCAAGTTAGTCTTGTTAGTCTCATTTTAAGGTTTGTCTAAGTTCGTCCTTAGAAAGAGACTAACTCGGGACGAACTTAGATAAACCTTACAATGAGACTAACATTTGTCTTTGTTCGTTCAGAGTTAGTCTCGTTAGTCTAATCTATGGTTTGTCTAAGTTTGTCCTTAGAAAGAGACTAACTTGGGACCACCTTAGACAAACCTTAGAATGAGACTAACGTTTGTCTTTGTTCGTCCCAACTAAGTCTCGTTAGTCTCATTCTATGGTTTGTCTAAGTTCATCCTTAGAAAGAGACTAACTTGGGATGAACTTTGACAAACCTTAGAATGAGACTAACATTTGTCTTTGTTTGTCCCAAGTTAGTCTCGTTAGTCTCAGTTTAAGGTTTGTCTAAGTTCGTCCTTAGAAAGAGACTAACTTGGGACGAACTTAGACAAACCTTAGAATGAGACTAACGTTTGTCTTTGTTCGTCCCAAGTTAGTCTCGTTTGTCTCATTCTAAGGTTTGTCTAAGTTCGTCCTTAGAAAGAGTCTAACTTGGGACGAACTTAGACAAACCTTAGAATGACACTTAAGTTTGTGTTTGAGCGTCCCAAGTTAGTGTCGTTAGTCTCATTTTAAGGTTTGTCTAAGTTCGTCCTTAGAAAGAGACAAACTTGGAACGAACTTAGACAAAACTTACAATGAGACTAACATTTGTCTTTGTTCGTCCAAAGTTAGTCTCGTTAGTCTCATTCTATGGTTTGTCTAAGTTCATCCTTAGAAAGAGACTAACTTGGGACGACCTTAAACAAACCTTAGAGTGAGACTAACGTTTGTCTTTGTTCTTCCCAACTAAGTCTCGTTAGTCTCATTCTATGGTTTGTCTAAGTTCGTCCTTAGAAAGAGACTAACTTGGGACGAACTTAGACAAACCTTACAAAGAGGCTAACGTTTGTCTTTGTTCATCCCAACTTAGTCTCGTTAGTCTCATTTTAAGGTTTGTCTAAGTTCGTCCTTAGAAAGAGACTAACTTGGGACGAACTTAGACAAACCATAGAATGAGACTAACGTTTGTCTTTGTTCGTCCCAAGTTAGTCTCGTTAGTCTCATTCTAAGGTTTGTCTAAGTTCGTCCTTAGAAAGAGTCTAACTTGGGACGAACTTAGACAAACCTTAGAATGAGACTTAAGTTTGTGTTTGAGCGTCCCAAGTTAGTCTTGTTAGTCTCATTTTAAGGTTTGTCTAAGTTCGTCCTTAGAAAGAGACTAACTTGGGATGAACTTAGACAAACCTTACAATGAGACTAACATTTGTCTTTGTTCGTCCAGAGTTAGTCTCGTTAGTCTAATCTATGGTTTGTCTAAGTTCGTCCTTAAGAACAGACTAACTTGGGACCACCTTAGACAAACCTTAGAATGAGACTTACGTTTGTCTTTGTTAGTCCCAACTAAGTCTCATTAGTCTCATTCTATGGTTTGTCTAAGTTCGTCCTTAGAAAGAGACTAACTTGGGACGAACTTTGACAAACCTTAGAATGAGACTAACGTTTGTCTTTGTTTGTCCCAAGTTTATCTCGTTAGTCTCAGTTTAAGGTTTGTCTAAGTTCATCCTTAGAAAGAGACTAACTTGGGACGAAGTTAGACAAACCTTAGAATGAGACTAACGTTTGTCTTTGTTCGTCCCAAGTTAGTCTCGTTAGTCTCATTCCATGGTTTGTCTAAGTTCGTCCTTAGAAAGAGACTAACTTGGGATGACCTTAGACAACCTTAGAATGAGACTAACGTTTGTCTTTGTTCATCCCAACTAAGTCTCGTTAGTCTCATTCTATGGTTTGTCTAAGTTCGTCCTTAGAAAGAGAATGACTTGGGATGAACTTAGACAAACCATAGAATGAGACTAACGCTTGTCTTTGTTCGTCCCAAGTTAGTCTCGTTAGTCTCATTGTCTAAGTTTGTCCTTAGAAAGAGTCTAACTTGGGACGAACTTAGACAAACCTTAGAATGACACTTAAGTTTGTGTTTGAGCGTCCCAAGTTAGTCTCGTTAGTCTCATTTTAAGGTTTGTCTAAGTTCATCCTTAGAAAGAGACTAACTTGGAATGAACTTAGACAAAACTTACAATGAGACTAACATTTGTCTTTGTTCGTCCCAAGTTAGTCTCGTTAGTCTCATTCTATGGTTTGTCTAAGTTCGTCCTTAGAAAGAGACTAACTTGGGACGACCTTAGACAAACCTTAGAATGAGACTAACGTTAGTCTTTGTTCGTCCCAACTAAGTCTCGTTAGTCTCATTCTATGGTTTGTCTAAGTTCGTCCTTAGAAAGAGACTAACTTGGGACGAACTTAGACAAACCTTAGAAAGAAACTAACGTTTGTCTTTGTTCATCCCAAGTTAGTCTCGTTAGTCTCATTTTAATGTTTGTCTAAGTTCATCCTTAGAAAGAAACTAACTTGGGACGAACTTAGACAAACCATAGAATGAGACTAACGTTTGTCTTTGTTCGTCCCAAGTTAGTCTCGTTAGTCTCATTCTAAGGTTTGTCTAAGTTCGTCCTTAGAAAGAGTCTAACTTGGGACGAACTTAGACAAACCTTAGAATGAGACTTAAGTTTGTGTTTGAGCGTCCCAAGTTAGTCTTGTTAGTCTCATTTTAAGGTTTGTCTAAGTTCATCCTTTGAAAGAGACTAATTTGGGACGAACTTAGACAAACCTTACAATGAGACTAACATTTGTCTTTGTTAGTCCCAAGTTAGTCTCGTTAGTCTTATTCTATGGTTTGTCTAAGTTCGTCCTTAGAAAGAGATTAACTTGGGACTACCGTAGGCAAACCTTAGAATGAGACTAACGTTTGTCTTTGTTCGTCCCAACTAAGTCTCATTAGTCTCATTCTATGGTTTGTCTAAGTTCGTCCTTAGAAAGAGTATAACGTGGGACGAACTTAGACAAACCTTAGAATGAGACTAACATTTGTCTTTGTTCGTCCCAAGTTAGTCTCGTTAGTCTCAGTTTAAGGTTTGTCTAAGTTTTTCCTTAGAAAGAGACTAACTTGGGACGAACTTAGACAAACATAAGAATGAGACTAACGTTTATCTTTGTTCGTCCCAAGTTAGTCTCGTTAGTCTCATTCTACGGTTTGTCTAAGTTCGTCCTTGAAAGAGACTAACTTGGGACGACCTTAGACAAACCTTAGAATGAGACTAACGTTTGTCTTTGTTCGTCCCAACTAAGTCTCGTTAGTCTCATTCTATTGGGTTGTCTAAGTTCGTCCTTAGAAAGAGACTAACTTGGGACGAACTTAGAGAAACCTTAGAATGCGACTATCGTTTGTCTTTGTTCATCCCAAGTTAGTCTCGTTAGTCTCATTTTAAGGTTTGTCTAAGTTCGTCCTTAGAAAGAGACTAACTTGGGACGAACTTAGACAAACCATAGAATGAGACTAACGTTTGTCTTTGTTCGTCCCAAGTTAGTCTCGTTAGTCTCATTCTAAGGTTTGTCTAAGTTCGTCCTTAGAAAGAGTCTAACTTGGGATGAACTTAGACAAACCTTAGAATGAGACTTAAGTTTGTGTTTGAGCGTCCCAAGTTAGTCTCGTTAGTCTCATTTTAAGGTTTGTCTATGTTCGTCCTTAGAAAGAGTCTAACTTGGGACGAACTTAGACAAACCTTAGAATGAGACTTAAGTTTGTGTTTGAGCGTCCCAAGTTAGTCTTGTTAGTCTCATTTTAAGATTTGTCTAAGTTCGTCCTTAGAAAGAGACTAACTTGGGACGACCTTAGACAAACCTTAGAATGGGACAAACGTTTGTCTTTGTTCGTCCCAACTAAGTCTCGTTTGTCACATTCTATGGTTTGTCTATGTTCGTCCTTAGAAAGAGACTAACTTGGGACGAACTTAGACAAACCTTAGAATGAGACTAACGTTTGTCTTTGTTCGTCCCAAGTTAGTCTCGTTTGTCTCATTCTAAGGTTTGTCTAAGTTCATCCTTAGAAAGAGACTAACTTGGTACGAACTTAGACAAACCTTAGAATGAGACTAATGTTTGTCTTTGTTCGTCCCTAGTTAGTCTCGTTAGTCTCATTCTATGGTTTGTCTAAGATCGTCCTTAGAAAGAGACTAACATGGGACGAACTTAGACAAACTATAGAGTGAGATTAACATTTGTCTTTGTTCGTCCGAAGTTAGTCTCTATAGAATGAGATTAACGTTTGTCTTTGTTCGTCCCAAGTTAGTCTCGTTAGTCTCATTCTAAGGTTTCTCTAAGTTCGTCCTTAGAAAGAGACTAACTTGGGATGAACTTAGACAAACCTTACAATGAGACTAACTTTTGTCTTTGTTCGTCCAAAGTTAGTCCCGTTAGCCTCATTCTATGGTTCGTCTAAGTTCGTCCTTAGAAACAGACTAACTTGGGACGAACTTAGACAAACCTTAGAATGAGACTAACGTTTGTCTTTGTTCGTTCCAACTAAGTCTCGTTAGTCTTATTCTATGGTTTGTCTAAGTTTGTCCTTAGAAAGAGACTAACTTGGGACGACCTTAGACAAACCTTAGAATGAGACTAACGTTTGTCTTTGTTCGTCCCAACTAAGTCTCATTAGACTCATTCTTTGGTTTGTCTAAGTTCGTCCTTAGAAAGAGACTAACTTGGGACGAACTTAGACAAACCTTAGAATGAGACTAACGTTTGTCTTTCTTCGTCCTAACTAAGTCTCGTTAGTCTTGTTCTATGGTTTGTCTAAGTTCGTCCTTAGAAAGAGACTAACTTGGGACGAACTTAGACAAACCTCAAAATGAGACTAATGTTTGTCTTTGTTTGTCCCAAGTTAGTCTCGTTAGTCTCAGTTTAAGGTTTGTCTAAGTTCGTCCTTAGGAAGAGACAAACTTGGGACGAACTTAGACAAACCTTCGAATGAGACTAACGTTTGTCTTTGTTTGTCCCAAGTTAGTCTCGTTAGTCTCATTCTATGGTTTGTCTAAGTTCGTCCTTACAAAGAGACTAACTTGGGACGAACTTAGACAAACCTTAGAATGAGACTAACGTTTATCTTTGTTCATCCCAAGTTTGTCCCGTTAGTCTCATTTTAAGGTTTGTCTAAGTTCGTCCTTAGAAAGAGACTAACTTGGGACGAACTTAGACAAACCTTAGAATGAGACTAACGTTTGTCTTTGTTCGTTCCAACGAAGTCACATTAGTCTCATTCTATGGTTTGTCTAAGTTCGTCCTTAGAAAGAGACTAACTTGGGACGAACTTAGACAAACCTTAGAATGAGACTAACGTTTGTCTTTGTTCGTCCCAAGTTAGTCTCGTTAGTCTCAGTTTAAGGTTTGTCTAAGTTCGTCCTTAGAAAGAGACTAACTTGGGACAAACGTAGAGAAACCTTTGAATGAGACTAACATTTGTCTTTGTTCGTCCCAAGTTAGTCTCGTTAGTCTCATTTTAAGGTTTGTCTAAGTTCGTCCTTAGAAAGAGACTAACTTGGGACGAACTTAGACAAACCTTAGAATGAGACTAACATTTGTCTTTGTTCGTCCCTTGTTAGTCTCATTAGTCTCATTCTAGGGTTTGTCTAAGTTCGTACTTAGAAAGAGACTAACTGGGGACGAACTTAGACAAACCTTAGATTGAGACTAACGTTTGTCTTTGTTCGTCCCAACTTAGTCTCGTTAGTCTCATTCTATGGTTTGTCTAAGTTCATCCATAGAAAGAGACTAACTTGGGACGAACTTAGACAAACCATAGAATGAGACTAAAGTTTGTCTTTGTTCAAGTTAGTCTCGTTAGTATCATTCTATGGTTTGTCTCAGTTGGTCCTTAGAAAGAGACTAACATGGGACGAACTTAGACAAACCTTACAGTGACACTAACGTTTGTTTTTGTTCGTCCCATGTTAGTCTCGTTAGTCTCATTCTATGGTTTGTCTAAGTTCGTCCTTAGAAAGAGACTAACTTGGGACGACCTTAGACAAACCTTAGAATGAGACTAACGTTTGTCTTTGTTCATCCCAACTAAGTCTCGTTAGTATCATTCTATGGTTTGTCTAAGTTTGTCCTTAGAAAGAGAATAACTTGGGACGAACTTAGACAAACCATAGAATGAGACTAACGTTTGTCTTTGTTCGTCCCAAGTTAGTCTCGTTAGTCTCATTCTAAGGTTTGTCTAAGTTCGTCCTTAGAAAGAGTCTAACTTGGGACGAACTTAGACGAACCTTACAACGAGACTAACATTTGTCTTTGTTCATCCCAAGTTAGTCTTGTTAGTCTCATTCTATGGTTTGTCTTTGTTCGTCCTTAGAAAGAGACTAACTTGGGACGACCTTAGACAAACCTTAGAATGAGACTAATGTTTGTCTGTGTTCGACCCAACTAAGTCTTGTTAGTCTCAATCTATGGGTTGTCTAAGTTCGTCCTTAGAAAGAGACTAACTTGGGACGAACTTAGACAAATCTTTGAATGAGACTAACGTTTGTCTTTGTTCATCCCAAGTTTGTCTCGTTAGTCTCATTTTAAGGTTTGTCTAAGTTCGTTCTTAGAAAGAGACTAACTTGGGACGAACTTAGACAACCCATAGAATGAGACTAACGTTTGTCTTTGTTTGTCCCAGGTTAGTCTCGTTAGTCTCATTCTAAGGTTTGTCTAAGTTCGTCCTTAGAAAGAGTCTAACTTGGGACGAACTTAGACAAACCTTAGAATGAGACTTAAGTTTGTGTTTTAGCGTCCCAAGTTAGTCTCGTTAGTCTCATTTTAAGGTTTGTCTAAGTTCGTCCCTATAAAGAGACTAACTTGGGACGCACTTAGACAAACCTTACAATGAGACTTACATTTGTCTTTGTTCGTCCCAAGTTAGTCTCGTTAGTCTTATTCTATGGTTTGTCTAAGTTCATCCTTAGAAAGAGACTAACTTGGGACGACCTTAGACAAACCTTAGAATTAGACTAACGTTTGTCTTTGTTCGTCCCAACTAAGTCTCGTTAGTCTCATTCTATGGTTTGTCTAAGTTCGTCCTTAGAAAGAGACTAACTTGGGACGAACTTAGACAAACCTGAGAATGAGACTAACGTTTGTCTTTGTTCGTCCCAAGTTAGTCTCATTAGTCTCAGTTTAAGGTTTGTCTAAGTTCGTCCTTAGAAAGAGACTAACTTGGGACGAACTTAGACAAACATAAGAATGAGACTAACATTTGTCTTAGTTCGTCCCAAGTTAGTCTCGTTAGTCTCATTCTACGGTTTGTCTAAGTTCGTCCTTAGAAAGAGACTAACTTGGGACGACCTTAGACAAACCTTAGAATGAGACTAACGTTTGTCTTTGTTCGTCCCAACTAAGTCTCGTTAGTCTCATTCTATTGGGTTGTCTAAGTTCGTCCTTAGAAAGAGTCTAACTTGGGACGAACTTAGACAAACCTTAGAATGAGACTGAAGTTTGTGTTTGAGCGTCCCAAGTTAGTCTCGTTAGTCTCATTTTAAGGTTTGTCTAAGTTCGTTCTTAGAAAGAGACTAACTTGGGAAGAACTTAGACAAACCATAGAATGAGACTAACGTTTGTCTTTGTTCGTCCCAAGTTAGTCTCGTTAGTCTCATTCTAAGGTTTGTCTAAGTTCGTCCTTAGAAAGAGTCTAACTTGGGACGAACTTAGACAAACCTTAGAATGACACTTAAGTTTGTGTTTGAGCGTCCCAAGTTAGTCTCGTTAGTCTCATTTTAAGGTTTGTCTAAGTTCGTCCTTAGAAAGAGACTAACTTGGAACGAACTTAGACAAACCTTACAATGAGACTAACATTTGTCTTTGTTCGTCCCAAGTTAGTCTCGTTAGTCTCATTCTATGGTTTGTCTAAGTTCGTCCTTAGAAAGAGACTAACTTGGGACGACCTTAGACAAACCTTAGAATGAGACAACGTTTGTCTTTGTTCTTCCCAACTAAGTCTCGTTAGTCTCATTCAATGGTTTGTCTAAGTTCGTCCTTAGAATGAGACTAACTTGGGACGAACTTAGACAAACCTTAGAATGCGACTAACGTTTGTCTTTGTTCATCCCAAGTTAGTCTCGTTAGTCTCGTTTTAAGGTTTGTCTAAGTTCGTCCTTAGAAAGAGACTAACTTGGGACGAACTTAGACAAACCATAGAATGAGACTAACGTTTGTCTTTGTTCATCCCAAGTTAGTCTCGTTAGTCTCATTCTAAGGTTTGTCTAAGTTCGTCCTTAGAAAGAGTCTAACTTGGGACGAACTTAGACAAACCTTAGAATGAGACTTAAGTTTGTGTTTGAGCGTCCCAAGTTAGTTTCGTTAGTCTCATTTTAAGGTTTGTCTATGTTCGTCCTTAGAAAGAGTCTAACTTGGGACGAACTTAGACAAACCTTAGAATGAGACTTAAGTTTGTGTTTGAGCGTCCCAAGTTAGTCTTGTTAGTCTCATTTTAAGATTTGTCTAAGTTCGTCCTTAGAAAGAGACTAACTTGGGACGACCTTAGACAAACCTTAGAATGGGACTAACGTTTGTCTTTGTTCGTCCCAACTAAATCTCGTTTGTCACATTCTATGGTTTGTCTATGTTCGTCCTTAGAAAGAGACTAACTTGGGACGAACTTAGACAAACCTTAGAATGAGACTAACGTTTGTCTTTGTTCGTCCCAAGTTAGTCTCGTTAGTCTCATTCTAAGGTTTGTCTAAGTTCGTCCTTAGAAAGAGACTAACTTGGTACGAACTTAGACAAACCTTAGAATGAGACTAATGTTTGTCTTTGTTCGTCCCTAGTTAGTCTCGTTAGTCTCATTCTATGGTTTGTCTAAGATCGTCCTTAGAAAGAGACTAACATGGGACGAACAAAGACAAACATTTGTCTCATTCTATGGTTTGTCTAAGTTCGTCCTTACAAAGAGACTAACTTGGGACGAACTTAGACAAACCTTAGAATGAGACTAACGTTTATCTTTGTTCATCCCAAGTTTGTCTCGTTAGTCTCATTTTAAGGTTTGTCTAATTTCGTCCTTAGAAAGAGACTAACTTGGGACGAACTTAGACAAACCTTAGAATGAGACTAACATTTGTCTTTGTTCGTTCCAACGAAGTCTCATTAGTCTCATTCTATGGTTTGTCTAAGTTCGTCCTTAGAAAGAGACTAACTTGGGACGAACTTAGACAAACCTTAGAATGAGACTAACGTTTGTCTTTGTTCGTCCCAAGTTAGTCTCGTTAGTCACAGTTTAAGGTTTGTCTAAGTTCGTCCTCAGAAAGAGACTAACTTGGGACAAACTTAGGGAAACCTTTGAATGAGACTAACGTTTGTCTCTGTTCGTCCCAAGTTAGTCTTGTTAGTCTCATTTTAAGGTTTGTCTAAGTTTGTCCTTAGAAAGAGACTAACTTGGGACGAACTTAGACAAACCTTAGAATGAGACTAACATTTGTCTTTGTTCGTCCCTTGTTAGTCTCATTAGTCTCATTCTACGGTTTGTCTAAGTTCGTACTTAGAAAGAGACTAACTAGGGACGAACTTAGACAAACCTTAGATTGAGACTAACGTTTGTCTTTGTTCTACCCAACTTAGTCTCGTTAGTCTCATTCTACTGTTTGTCTAAGTTCGTCCATAGAAAGAGACTAACTTGGGACGAACTTAGACAAACCTTTGAATGAGACTAAAGTTTGTCTTTGTTCAAGTTAGTCTCGTTAGTATCATTCTATGGTTTGTCTCAATTGGTCCTTAGAAAGAGACTAACTTGGGACGAACTTAGACAAACCTTACAGTGAGACTAACGTTTGTTTTTGTTCGTCCCATGTTAGTCTCGTTAGTCTCATTCTATGGTTTGTCTAAGTTCATCCTTAGAAAGAGACTAACTTGGGACGACCTTAGACAAACCTTAGAATGAGACTAACGTTTGTCTTTGTTCAAACCAACTAAGTCTCGTTAGTATCATTCTATGGTTTGTCTAAGTTCGTCCTTAGAAAGAGAATAACTTGGGACGAACTTAGACAAACCATAGAATGAGACTAACGTTTGTCTTTGTTCGTCCCAAGTTAGTCTCGTTAGTGTCATTCTAAGGTTTGTCTAAGTTCGTCCTTAGAAAGAGTCTAACTTGGGACAAACTTAGACGAACCTTACAACGAGACTAACATTTGTCTTTTTTCATCCCAAGTTAGTCTTGTTAGTCTCATTCTATGGTTTGTCTTTGTTCGTCCTTAGAAAGAGACTAACTTGGGACGACCTTAGACAAACCTTAGAATGAGACTAACGTTTGTCTTTGTTCGTCCCAACTAAGTCTTGTTAGTCTCATTCTATGGGTTGTCTAAGTTCGTCCTTAGAAAGAGACTAACTTGGGACGAACTTAGACAAATCTTAGAATGAGACTAACGTTTGTCTTTGTTCATCCCAAGTTAGTCTCGGTAGTCTCATTTTAAGGTTTGTCTAAGTTCGTTCTTAGAAAGAGACTAACTTGGGACGAACTTAGACAAACCATAGAATGAGACTAACGTTTGTCTTTGTTTGTCCCAGGTTAGTCTCGTTAGTCTCATTCTAAGGTTTGTCTAAGTTCGTCCTTAGAAAGAGTCTAACTTGGGACGAACTTAGACAAACCTTAGAATGAGACTTAAGTTTGTGTTTTAGCGTCCCAAGTTAGTCTCGTTAGTCTCATTTTAAGGTTTGTCTAAGTTCGTCCCTATAAAGAGACTAACTTGGGACGCACTTAGACAAACCTTACAATGAGACTAACATTTGTCTTTGTTCGTCCCAAGTTAGTCTCGTTAGTCTTATTCTATGGTTTGTCTAAGTTCATCCTTAGAAAGAGACTAACTTGGGACGACCTTAGACAAACCTTAGAATGAGACTAACGTTTGTCTTTGTTCGTCCCAACTAAGTCTCGTTAGTCTCATTCTATGGTTTGTCTAAGTTCGTCCTTAGAAAGAGACTAACTTGGGACGAACTTAGACAAACCTTAGAATGAGACTAACGTTTGTCTTTGTTCGTCCCAAGTTAGTCTCATTAGTCTCAGTTTAAGGTTTGTCTAAGTTCGTCCTTAGAAAGAGACTAACTTGGGATGAACTTAGACAAACCTTAGAATGAGACTAACGTTTGTCTTTGTTCTTCCCAAGTTAGTCTCGTTGGTCTCATTCTATGGTTTGTATAAGTTCGTCCTTAGAAAGAGACTAACTTGGGACGACTGACAGAGCACGTCGTTGAGTGCTAAGCAAGATAAATTTATAATTTTGGTACTCGCGACTTTACTATTGGGTAGTAAAGCGGTAAGTAGGGGTCGACCCCAAGGGAATTAGTGGATAGTTGTTCTTTCAAAAATGGAAAATTAAATAAGACAGTTGGGGGTTGGTTGTGATTTTAGTACTGAAAGTAATGTGGGTTGGTTGTGATTTTAGTACTTCAAAGTAAATGACTGAAAGTAAAGAAAGTAAATACAGGACTGAAAGTAAATACTGAAAAGTAAAGTTCTGGAAAGTAAAGTGCTTGAAGGACAAGGCTTGCTGAAAGTAAGTGCGTAAAAGTAAAGTGCTTGAAGGACAAGGCTTGCTGAAAGTAAGTGCATAAAAGTAAAGTGCTTGAAGGACAATGCTTGCTGAAAGTAAGTGCGTAAAAGTAAAGTGCTTGAAGGACAAGGCTTGCTGAAAGTAAGTGCGTAAAAGTAAAGTGCTTGAAGGACAGGGCTTGCTGAAAGTAAGTGCGTAAAAGTAAAGTGCTTGAAGGACAAGGCTTGCTGAAAGTAAGTGCATAAAAGTAAAGTGCTTGAAGGACAAGGCTTGCTGAAAGTAAGTGCGTAAAAGTGAAGTTACTGAATTTAAGCAGTTGATAGTGAGATTGTTTATAAAGTGACAGGTGGTGAATTGATTAAGGGAAAGATTCGGTTAGGGGCCTTGTATCATAGGATGTTTATCATCGACCTCTAATGATCATACTACGTGTTCAAAGATGTATCAAGGCTATTCCTAGCACTTGACTTGCCACACCGTCTAGTCTTTTTCAAGACATAGAACTCTTGTTCTAGTGTGTGCATCCATTTGATCAATCATTCCTGATGAACCAAATGGTGTTTAAAAGAGGTTGAACTCCACAGATAAGATGTGCTCTTCCGAGCCTCCACTTATCCACGTATGTTCACGAACCCCATGGAAGAGCTTTGCTCTTCCGAGCCTCCACTCAACCAATGGTGTTCTGACCTAATATATGGCACATAGAACAAGTTGAACATGAAGAGGCACTAAGAGAAGTGTCTAAAACATTTTATGATACAAGCACACCCCTTCAACCGAATGAAGGGTTTAGCTACGAGTATCCATGGAAGAGGATATCATAGCTAAGTGCAAAAGAAAGTAAAGGTTTTTGAAAATGAAAGACAAAAATGTAAAGGTTTCGAAATCAAAGACAAGGAAAGTAAAGAGAACAACAAGGAAAGTAAAGGGAGAGGAGCTCCAAATCAAGACAAGACAAGGGAAAGTAAGTGTGCTTGCTGGAAATTAAGGAGCTTAGGAGCTCAAGAACAAGTAAACAAAGCTTGGAAATCAAGAACAAAGTAAGAACAAGTGTGTTTGTATTGAAAGTGAAGAGAAGAGAGATAAGCTTTCAACTCTCTAAGGTTTGTGGCACACGAAAATTGGACTAAGGACCCTTATTACATGAGGTAAGCCCTCTAATTATAAGCTTACGAAACTTGGAGGCTAAGTTTTGCTTGAAGAAATATCCCAAGTTTGGATAGGAAGAAGAGGAGAGCCAACCACTTGGCATTCATTCAAGCCATTCATTTTGGGCAAGTGTATCTCCTCCAACCACTTAGCCAATTGCACATGGCCTCTCCAAAGCCACCAGCCATAGGTGGCACTCCCCAAAACTGCCTCTAGTTGCTCCTCAAGTCTTCGGTTTGAGCTCGGTTGGAGTTTGGTTTGAGCCAAAGGGTGCACATGACCTTGCACATGTGTGGCTAAGGCTTTGGTGAGCCAAGGGGCATCCACTTGATCACTTTAACTAGGTTGAACCAAAGGGTAAGTCACTTGTACTTAGTTGAGGCTTGGTTTGTTCCCAAAGGTCAACCGAAGTGAATAGTATGGCCAACCGGACAAGAATTAGTTTGGATTTGGTTGGACTTCACCGGAGTGTGGCCGGAGCAAGAAATGACCAGAGCATGGTGGTGTTTGGATGAGCTTGATCGGAGCATCACCGGAGGTTCGCCGGAGCATGGCCGGAGTTCGCCGGAATATGGACGGAATCTGACCGGAGCTTTGGCTGGAGCTTCGTGGATTTTGGAGAGCGTATTCTGAATGAAAAAGTCATTGTAAGATGATCTAAAGAAGGATGCTAAGCCAAATTCTGCCCGGAACATGGTCGAAATCCCAAAACGGTCGACATTGCCCTATTTTGGCCTTGATCGGGCTTTAGCTGGTTCCACTCAGGCGTTTTGTCTGTGAAGTGAGATTGTCCAGGTTATTAGCCAGATTTGCCAGATTCCATGGTTTGGTCGAGCGACTTGGTTTCGGTGCCTATGCGCCCGGGGCCTTTGCTTTGGAATTGGGCCAACTGCCAATCTACCCGGGCGTTCTCCTTGGTTTTCCGACATTGTCCACCTTATTTGCCATTTTGATCACTTTGCTCGAGGTGGAATTGTCAGATTAGCTCGTTTGCCTGGGTAACTTGAATACAGTGCTAGACAGCTCGGGCGTGGCCTGGGTGATGCCTGGTTTTCTCGGACGGGCCCGGGACAGGAACCTGGCATTCTCGGATGGGCCCGGGTACAACACTCGGTACCCGGGTGAAGTATCTCGGACCCTGGCTGAGGTCCTCGGGCCTTGGCTGGCTTTTTGGCACAATTCTCCCTTTTTAAGCGTGTTTCCTCTTTAGACCCCAAAATAGCCTGTATACACAAAATGGTATTAACAAGCACTTGTTCGTATGACCAAATTTCTAATTGGTGGGTTTAGTAGTACTTAATGAATCATATAAATATGCTCCATCAACGACCTTAGACAAACCTCAAAATGAGACTAACGTTTGTCTTTGTTCGTCCCAACTAAGTCTCGTTAGTCTCATTCTATGGGTTGTCTAAGTTCATCCTTAGAAAGAGACTAACTTGGGACGAACTTAGACAAACCTTAGAATGAGACTAACGTTTGTCTTTGTTCATCCCAAGTTAGTCTCGTTAGTCTCATTTTAAGATTTGTCTAAGTTCGTTCTTAGAAAGAGACTAACTCGGGATGCACTTAGACAAACCATAGAATGAGACTAACGTTTGTCTTTGTTCGTCCCAAGTTAGTCTCGTTAGTCTCATTCTAAGGTTTGTCTAAGTTCGTCCTTAGAAAGAGACTAACTTGGGACGACCTTAGACAAACCTTAGAATGAGACTAACGTTTGTCTTTGTTCGTCCCAACTAAGTCTCGTTAGTCTCATTCTATGGTTTGTCTAAGTTCGTCCTTAGAAAGAGAATAACTTGGGACGAACTTAGACAAACCTTAGAATAAGACTAACGTTTGTCTTTATTCGTCCCCACTAAGTCTCGTTAGTCTCATTCTATGGTTTGTCTAAGTTCGTCCTTAGAAAGAGACTAACTTGGGACGAACTTAGACAAACCTTAGAATGAGACTAACGTTTGTCTTTGTTCATCCCAAGTTAGTCTCGTTAGTCTCATTCTATGGTTTGTCTAAGTTCGTCCCTAGAAAGAGACTAACTTGGGACGAAGTTAGAGAAACCTTTGAATGAGACTAATTTTTTTCTTTGTTCGTCCTAACTTAGTCTCTTTAGTCTCATTCTATGGTTTGTCTAAGTTCGTACTTAGAAAGAGACTAACTTGGGACGAACATAGAGAAACCTTTGAATGAGACCAACGTTTGTCTTCGTTCGTCCGAAATTAGTCTCGTTAGTCTCATTTTAAGGTTTGTCTAAGTTCGTCCTCAGAAAGAGACTAACTTGGGACGAACTTAGACAAACCTTAGAATGAGACTAACATTTGTCTTTGTTCATCCCAAGTTAGTCTCGTTAGTCTCATTTTAAGGTTTGTCTAAGTTCATCCTTAGAAAGAGACTAACTTGGGACGAACTTAGACAACATTTAGAATGAGACTAACATTTGTCTTTGTTCGTCCCAAGTTAGTCTCATTAGTCTCATTCTATAGTTTGTCTAAGTTTGTACTTAGAATGAGACTAACTTGGGACGAACTTAGACAAACCTTAGAATGAGACTAACGTTTGTCTTTGTTCGTCCCAACTTAGTCTCGTTAGTCTCATTCTATGGTTTGTCTAAGTTCGTCCTTAGAAAGAGACTAACTTGGGACGAACTTAGACAAACCTTAGAATGAGACTAAAGTTTGTCTTTGTTCAAGTTAGTCTCGTTAGTCTCATTTTAAGGATTGTCTAAGTTCGTCCTTAGAAATACACTAACTTGGGACGAACTTAGAAAAACCTTAGAATGAGACTAACGTTTGTTTTTTTTCGTCCCAAGTTAGTCGGGTTAGTCTCATTTTATGGTTTGTCTAAGTTCGTCATTAGAAAGAGACTAACTTGGGACGAACTTAGACAAACCATAGAATGAGACTAACGTTTGTCTTTGTTCGTCCCAAGTTAGTCTCGTTAGTCTCATTCTAAGGTTTGTCTAAGTTCGTCCTTAGAAAGAGACTAACTTAGGACGAACATAGACAAACCTTAGAATGAGACTAACGTTTGTCTTTGTTCGTCCCAACTAAGTCTCTTTAGACTCGTTCTATGGTTTGTCTAAGTTCGTCCTTAGAAAGAGACTAACTTAGGACGAACTTAGACAAACCTTAGAATGAGACTAATATTTGTCTTTGTTCGTCCCTAGTTAGTCTCGTTAGTCTCAGTTTAAGGTTTGTCTAAGTTCGTCCTCAGAACGAGACTAACTTGGGACGAACTTAGACAAACCTTAGAATGAGACTAACGTTTGTCTTTGTTCGTCCCAAGTTATTCTCGTTAGTCTCATTCTACGGTTTGTCTAAGTTCCTACCTAGAAAGAGACTAACTTGGGATGAACTTAGACAAACCTTAGAATGAGACTAACGTTTGTCTTTGTTCGTCCCAACTTAGTCTCGTTAGTCTCATTCTATGGTTTGTCTAAGTTCGTCCTTAGAAAGAGACTAACTTGGGACGAACTTAGACAAACCTTAGAATGAGACTAACGTTTGTCTTTGTTCGTCCCAAGTTAGTCTCGTTAGTCTCATTTTATGGTTTGTCTAAGTTCGTCCCTAGAAAGAGACTAACTTGGGACGAAGTTAGAGAAACCTTTGAATGAGACTAACGTTTGTCTTTGTTCGTCCTAACTTAGTCTCTTTAGTCTCATTCTATGGTTTGTCTAAGTTCGTCCTTAGAAAGAGACTAACTTGGGACGAACTTAGAGAAACCTTTGAATGAGACTAACGTTTGTCTTCGTTCATCCCAAATTAGTCTCGTTAGTCTCATTTTAAGGTTTGTCTAAGTTCGTCCTTAGAAAGAGACTAACTTGGGACGAACTTAGACAAACCTTAGAATGAGACTAACATTTGTCTTTGTTCATCCCAAGTTAGTCTCGTTAGTCTCATTTTAAGGTTTGTCTAAGTTCGTCCTTAGAAAGAGACTAACTTCGGACGAACTTAGACAACATTTAGAACGAGACTAACATTTGTCTTTGTTCGTCCCAAGTTAGTCTCATTAGTCTCATTCTATGGTTTGTCTAAGTTTGTACTTAGAATGAGACTAACTTGGGACGAACTTAGGCAAACCTTAGAATGAGACTAACGTTTGTCTTTGTTCGTCCCAACTTGGTCTCGTTAGTCTCATTCTATGGTTTGTCTAAGTTCGTCCTTAGAAAGAGACTAACTTGGGACGAACTTAGACAAACCTTAGAATGAGACTAAAGTTTGTCTTTGTTCAAGTTAGTCTCGTTAGTCTCATTTTAAGGATTGTCTAAGTTCGTCCTTAGAAAGACACTAACTTGGGACGAGCTTAGAAAAACCTTAGAATGAGACTAACGTTTGTTTTTTTTCGTCCCAAGTTAGTCTGGTTAGTCTCATTCTATGGTTTGTCTAAGTTCGTCATTAGAAAGAGACTAACTTGGGACGAACTTAGACAAACCTTAGAATGAGACTAACGTTTGTCTTTGTTCGTCCCAACTAAGTCTCGTTAGTCTCGTTCTATGGGTTGTCTAAGTTCGTCCTTAGAAAGAGACTAACTTGGGACGAACTTAGACAAACCATAGAATGAGACTAACGTTTGTCTTTGTTCGTCCCAAGTTAGTCTCGTTAGTCTCCTTCTAAGGTTTGTCTAAGTTCGTCCTCAGAAAGAGACTAACTTGGGACGAACATAGACAAACCTTAGAATGAGACTAACGTTTGTCTTTGTTCGTCCCAACTAAGTCTCTTTAGACTCGTTCTATGGTTTGTCTAAGTTCGTCCTTAGAAAGAGACTAACTTGGGACGAACTTAGACAAACCTTAGAATGAGACTAATATTTGTCTTTGTTCGTCCCAAGTTAGTCTCGTTAGTCTCAGTTTAAGGTTTGTTTAAGTTCGTCCTTAGAACGAGACTAACTTGGGACGAACTTAGACAAACCTTAGAATGAGACTAACGTTTGTCTTTGTTCGTCCCAAGTTAGTCTCGTTAGCCTCATTCTACGGTTTGTCTAAGTTCCTACTTAGAAAGAGACTAACTTGGGATGAACTTAGACAAACATTAGAATGAGACTAACGTTTGTCTTTGTTCGTCCCAACTTAGCCTCGTTAGTCTCATTCTATGGTTTGTCTAAGTTCGTCCTTAGAAAGAGACTAACTTGAGACGAACTTAGACAAACCTTAGAAATGAGACTAAAGTTTTTCTTTGTTCGTCCCAATTTAGTCTCGTTAGTCTCATTTTAAGGTTTGTCTAAGTTTGTCCTTAGAAAGAGACTAACTTGGGACGAATTTAGAAAAACCTTAGAATGAGACTAACGTTTGTTTTTGTTCGTCCCAACTTAGTCTCGTTAGTCTCATTCTATGGTTTGTCTCAATTCGTCATTAGAAAGAGACTAACTTGGGACGAACTTAGACCAACCTTAGAATGAGACTAACGTTTGTCTTTATTCATCACAAGTTAGTCTCGTTTTATGGTTTGTCTAAGTTCGTCCTTAGATAGAGACTAACTTGGGACGAACTTAGACAAACCTTAGAATGCGACTAATGTTTGTCTTTGTTCGTCCCAAGTTAGTCTCGTTAGTCTCAGTTTAAGGTTTGTCTAAGTTTGTCCTTAGAAAGAGACTAACTTGGGACGAACTTAGACAAACCTTAGAATGCGACTAATGTTTGTCTTTGTTCGTCCCAAGTTAGTCTCGTTAGTCTCAGTTTAAAGTTTGTCTAAGTTTGTCCTTAGAAAGAGAATAACTTGGGACGAACTTAGACAAACCTTAGAATAAGACTAACGTTTGTCTTTGTTCGTCCCAACTAAGTCTCGTTAGTCTCATTCTATGGTTTGTCTAAGTTTGTCCTTAGAAAGAGACTAACTTGGGACGAACTTAGACAAACCTTAGAATGAGACTAACATTTGTCTTTGTTCATCCCAAGTTAGTCTCGTTAGTCTCATTTTAAGGTTTGTCTAAGTTCGTCCTTAGAAAGAGACTAACTTGGGACAAACTTAAACAACCCTTAGAATGAGACTAACATTTGTCTTTGTTCGTCCCAAGTTAGTCTCATTAAACTTATTCTACGGTTTGTCTAAGTTTGTACTTAGAATGAGACTGACTTGGGACGAACTTAGACAAACCTTAGAATGAGACTAACGTTTGTCTTTGTTCGTCCCAACTTAGTCTCGTTAGTCTCATTCTATGGTTTGTCTATGTTCGTCCTTAGAAAGAGACTAACTTGGGACGACCTTAGACAAACCTTAGAATGAGACTAAAGTTTGTCTTTGTTCATGTTAGTCTCGTTAGTCTCATTTTAAGGATTGTCTAAGTTCGTCCTTAGAAAGACACTAACATGGGACGAACTTAGAAAAACCTTAGAATGAGACTAACGTTTGTTTTCTTTCGTCCCAAGTTAGTCTCGTTAGTCTCAATCTATGGTTTGTCTAAGTTCGTCATTAGAAAGAGACTAACTTGGGACGAACTTAGACAAACCTTAGAATGAGACTAACGTTTGTATTTGTTCGTCCCAACTAAGTCTCGTTAGTCTCGTTCTATGGGTTGTCTAAGTTCGTCCTTAGAAAGAGACTAGCTTGGGACGAACTTAGACAAACCATAGAATGAGACTAACGTTTGTCTTTGTTCGTCCCAAGTTAGTCTCGTTAGTCTCATTCTAAGGTTTGTCTAAGTTCGTCCTTAGAAAGAGACTAACTTGGGACGAACATAGACAAACCTTAGAATGAGACTAACGTTTGTCTTTGTTCGTCCCAACTAAGTCTCTTTAGACTCGTTCTATGGTTTGTCTAAGTTCGTCCTTAGAAAGAGACTAACTTGGGACGAACTTAGACAAACCTTAGAATGAGACTAATGTTTGTCTTTGTTCGTCCCAAGTTAGTCTCGTTAGTCTCAGTTTAAGGTTTGTCTAAGTTCGTCCTTAGAACGAGACTAACTTGGGACGAACTTAGACAAACCTTAGAATGAGACTAATGTTTGTCTTTGTTCGTCCCAAGTTAGTCTCGTTAGTCTCATTCTACGGTTTGTCTAAGTTCATACATAGAAAGAGACTAACTTGGGATGAACTTAGACAAACCATAGAATGAGACTA
This sequence comes from Rhodiola kirilowii, assembly GCA_033675215.1. Classification (NCBI taxonomy): domain Eukaryota; kingdom Viridiplantae; phylum Streptophyta; class Magnoliopsida; order Saxifragales; family Crassulaceae; genus Rhodiola; species Rhodiola kirilowii. Next base: position 45,198,105 of record CM066201.1, read on the forward strand.
ACGTTTGTCTTTGTTCGTCCGAACTTAGTCTCGTTAGTCTCATTCTATGGTTTGTCTAAGTTCATCCTTAGAAAGAGACTAACTTGGGACGAACTTAGACAAACCTTAGAAATGAGACTAAAGTTTTTCTTTGTTCATTCCAATTTAGTCTCGTTAGTCTCATTTTAAGGTTTGTCTAAGTTTGTCCTTAGAAAGACACTAACTTGGGACGAATTTAGAAAAACCTTAGAATTAGACTAACGTTTGTTTTTGTTCGTCCCAAGTTAGTCTCGTTAGTCTCATTCTATGGTTTGTCTCAATTCGGCATCAGAAAGAGACTAACTTGGGACGAACTTAGACCAACCTTAGAATGAGACTAACGTTTGTCTTTATTCATCACAAGTTAGTCTCGTTAGTCTCTTTTTATGGTTTGTCTAAGTTCGTCCTTAGAAAGAGACTAACTTGGGACGAACTTAGACAAACCTTAGAATTCGACTAATGTTTGTCTTTGTTCGTCCCAAGTTAGTCTCGTTAGTCTCAGTTTAAGGTTTGTCAAAGTTTGTCCTTAGAAAGAGACTAACTTGGGACGAACTTAGACAAACCTTAGAATGAGACTAACGTTTGTCTTTATTTGTTCGTCCCAATTTAGTCTCGTTAGTCTCATTCTATGGTTTGTCTAAGTTCGTCCTTACTAAGAGACTAACTTGGGACGAACTTAGACAAACCTTAGAATGAGACTAACGTTTGTCTTTGTTTATCGCAAGTTAGTCTCGTTAGTTTCATTTTAAGGTTTGTCTAAGTTCGTCCTTAGAAAGAAACTAACTTGGGACGAACTTAGACAAACCTTAGAATGAGACTAACATTTGTCTTTGTTCGTCCCAAGTTAGTCTCGTTAGTCTCATGCTATGGTTTGTCTAAGTTCGTCCTTAGAAAGAGATTAACTTCGGACGACCTTAGACAAACCTTAGAATGAGACTATCGTTTGTCTTTGTTCGCCCCAACTAAGTCTCGTTAGTCTCATTCTACGGTTTGTCTAAGTTCGTCCTTAGAAAGAGAATAACTAGGGACGAACATAGACAAACCTTAGAATAACACTAACGTTTGTCTTTGTTCGTCCCAACAAAGTCTCGTTAGTCTCATTCTATGGTTTGTCTAAGTTCGTCCTTAGAAAGAGACTAACTTGGGACGAACTTAGACAAACCTTAGAATGAGACTAACGTTTGTCTTTGTTCGTCCCAAGTTAGTCTCGTTAGTCTCATTCTATGGTTTGTCTAAGGTCGTCCCTAGAAAGAGACTAACTTGGGACGAAGTTAGAGAAACCTTTGAATGAGACTAACGTTTGTCTTTGTTCGTCCCAACTTAGTCTCTTTAGTCTCATTCTATGGTTTGTCTAAGTTCGTCCTTACAAAGAGACTAACTTGGGACGAACTAGACAAACATTAGAATGAGACTAACGTTTGTCTTTGTTTATCCCAAGTTAGTCTCATTAGTTTCATTTTAAGGTTTGTCTAAGTTCGTCCTTAGAAAGAGACTAACTTGGGACGAACTTTGACAACCCTTAGAATGAGACTAACATTTGTCTTTGTTCGTACCAAGTTAGTCTCGTTAGTCTTATTCTATGGTTTGTCTAAGTTCGTCCTTAGAAAGAAACTAACTTGGGACAACCTTAGACAAATCTTAGAATGAGACTAACGTTTGTCTTTGTTCGTCCCAACTAAGTCTGTTAGTCTGATTCTATGGTTTGTCTAAGTTCGTCCTTAGAAAGAGAATAACTTGGGACGAACTTAGACAAACTTTAGAATAAGACTAACGTTTGTCTTTGTTCGTCCCAACTAAGTCTCGTTAGTCTCATTATATGGTTTGTCTAAGTTCGTCCTTAGAAAGAGACTAACATGAGACGAACTTAGACAAACCTTACAATGAGACTAACGTTTGTCTTTGTTCGTCCCTAGTTTGTCTCGTTAGTCTCATTCTGTGGTTTGTCTAAGTTCGTCCCTAGAAAGAGACTAACTTGGGACGAAGTTAGAGAAACCTTTGAATGAGACTAACGTTTGTCTTTGTTCGTCCCAACTTAGTCTCTTTAGTCTCGTTCTATGGTTTGTCTAAGTTCGTCCTTAGAAAGAGACTAACTTGGGACGCACTTAGAGAAACCTTTGAATAAGACTAACGTTTGTCTTGGTTCGTCCCAAATTAGTCTCGTTAGTCTCATTTTAAGGTTTGTCTAAGTTAGTCTTTATAAAGAGACTAACTTGGGACGAACTTAGACAAACCTTAGAATGAGACTAACATTTGTCTTTGTTCGTCCCAAGTTAGTCTCATTAGTCTCATTCTACGGTTTGTTTAAGTTTGTACTTGGAAAGAGACTAACTTGGGACGAACTTAGACAAGCCTTAGAATGAGACTAACGTTTGTCTTTGTTCGTCCCAAATTAGTCTCGTTAGTCTCATTCTATAGTTTAGCTAAGTTTGTCCTTAGAAAGAGACTAACTTGGGACGAACTTAGACAAACCTTAGAATGAGACTAAAGTTTGTCTTTGTTCAAGTTAGTCTCGTTAGTCTCATTTTAAGGTTTGTCTAAGTTCGTCCTTAGAAAGACACTAACTTGGGACGAACTTAGAAAAACCTTAGAATGAGACTAACGTTTGTTTTTTTTTCGTCCCAAGTTAGTCTCGTTAGTCTCATTCTATGGTTTGTCTAAGTTCGTCATTAGAAAGAGACTAACTTGGGATGAACTTAGACAAACCTTAGAATGAGACTAACGTTTGTCTTTGTTCGTCCCACCTTAATCTCGTTAGTCTCATTCTATGGTTTGTCTAAGTTCGTCCTTAGAAAGAGACTAACTTGGGACGAACTTAGACAAACCTTAGAATGAGACTAACGTTTGTCTTTGTTCGTCCCAAGTTAGTCTCGTTAGTCTCATTCTATGGTTTGTCTAAGGTCGTCCCTAGAAAGAGACTAACTTGGGACGAAGTTAAAGAAACCTTTGAATGAGACTAACGTTTGTCTTTGTTCGTCCCAACTTAGTCTCTTTAGTCTCATTCTATGGTTTGTCTAAGTTCGTCCTTACAAAGAGACTAACTTGGGACGAACTAGACAAACATTAGAATGAGACTAACGTTTGTCTTTGTTTATCCCAAGTTAGTCTCATTAGTTTCATTTTAAGGTTTGTCTAAGTTCGTCCTTAGAAAGAGACTAACTTGGGACGAACTTAGACAACCCTTAGAATGAGACTAACATTTGTCTTTGTTCGTACCAAGTTAGTCTCGTTAGTCTTATTCTATGGTTTGTCTAAGTTCGTCCTTAGAAAGAAACTAACTTGGGACAACCTTAGACAAATCTTAGAATGAGACTAACGTTTGTCTTTGTTCGTCCCAACTAAGTCTGTTAGTCTGATTCTATGGTTTGTCTAAGTTCGTCCTTAGAAAGAGAATAACTTGGGACGAACTTAGACAAACTTTAGAATAAGACTAACGTTTGTCTTTGTTCGTCCCAACTAAGTCTCGTTAGTCTCAATATATGGTTTGTCTAAGTTCGTCCTTAGAAAGAGACTAACATGAGACGAACTTAGACAAACCTTACAATGAGACTAACGTTTGTCTTTGTTCGTCCCTAGTTTGTCTCGTTAGTCTCATTCTGTGGTTTGTCTAAGTTCGTCCCTAGAAAGAGACTAACTTGGGACGAAGTTAGAGAAACCTTTGAATGAGACTAACGTTTGTCTTTGTTCGTCCCAACTTAGTCTCTTTAGTCTCGTTCTATGGTTTGTCTAAGTTCGTCCTTAGAAAGAGACTAACTTGGGACGCACTTAGAGAAACCTTTGAATAAGACTAACGTTTGTCTTGGTTCGTCCCAAATTAGTCTCGTTAGTCTCATTTTAAGGTTTGTCTAAGTTAGTCTTTATAAAGAGACTAACTTGGGACGAACTTAGACAAACCTTAGAATGAGACTAACATTTGTCTTTGTTCGTCCCAAGTTAGTCTCATTAGTCTCATTCTACGGTTTGTTTAAGTTTGTACTTGGAAAGAGACTAACTTGGGACGAACTTAGACAAACCTTAGAATGAGACTAACGTTTGTCTTTGTTCGTCCCAAATTAGTCTCGTTAGTCTCATTCTATAGTTTAGCTAAGTTTGTCCTTAGAAAGAGACTAACTTGGGACGAACTTAGACAAACCTTAGAATGAGACTAAAGTTTGTCTTTGTTCAAGTTAGTCTCGTTAGTCTCATTTTAAGGTTTGTCTAAGTTCGTCCTTAGAAAGACACTAACTTGGGACGAACTTAGAAAAACCTTAGAATGAGACTAACGTTTGTTTTTTTTCGTCCCAAGTTAGTCTCGTTAGTCTCATTCTATGGTTTGTCTAAGTTCGTCATTAGAAAGAGACTAACTTGGGATGAACTTAGACAAACCTTAGAATGAGACTAACGTTTGTCTTTGTTCGTCCCACCTTAATCTCGTTAGTCTCATTCTATGGTTTGTCTAAGTTCGTCCTTAGAAAGAGACTAACTTGGGACGAACTTAGACAAACCTTAGAATGAGACTAAAGTTTTTCTTTGTTCGTCCCAAGTTAGTCTCGTTAGTCTCATTTTAAGGTTTGTCTAAGTTCGTCCTTAGAAAGACACTAACTTGGGACGAACTTATAAAAACCTTAGAATGAGACTAACGTTTGTTTTTGTTCGTCCCAAGATAGTCTCGGTAGTTTCATTCTATGGTTTGTCTCAATTCGTCATTAGAAAGAGACTAACTTGGGACGAACTTAGACAAACTTAGAATGAGACTAACGTTTGTCTTTATTCATCAAAAGTTAATCTCGTTAGTCTCGTTTTATGGTTTGTCTAAGTTCGTCCTTAGAAAGAGACTAACTTGGGACGAACTTAGACAAACCTTAGAATGAGACTAACGTTTGTCTTTGTTCGTCCCAAGTTAGTCTCGTTAGTCTCAGTTTAAGGTTTGTCTAAGTTCGTCCTTCGAAAGAGACTAACTTGGGATGAACTTAGACAAACCTTAGAATGAGACTAACGTTTGTCTTTGTTCGTCCCAAGTTAGTCTCGTTAGTCTCATTCTATTGTTTGTCTAAGTTCGTCCTTACAAAGATACTAACTTGGGACGAACTTAGACAAACCTTAGAATGAGACTAACGTTTGTCTTTGTTCGTCCCAAGTTAGTCTCGTTAGTCTCATTTTAAGGTTTGTCTAAGTTCGTCCTTAGAAAGAGACTAACTTGGGACGAACTTGGACAAACCTTAGAATGAGACTAACGTTTGTCCTTGTTCGTCCCAAGTTAGTCTCGTTAGTCTCATTCTATGGTTTGTCTAAGTTCGTCCTTAGATAAAGTGACGGAGCCCACCGCACTGTCGTTAAGGTGCGATGTTCTCTGTGCAAAAATAAATTTATATCTCCGCTTCTCGCGACTTCACTACTGGGTAGCAAGTGGTAAGTAGGGATCGAACCCAAGGGAATTGGTGGATTAGTTGTTCTTTAATGAAGCTTACACATAAATTAAAGTGCGATTGGGGTTGGGTTTGAGTGGTTAATACAGAAAGTAAATTACAGAAAGTAAACAGTTGATATTTTAATGGAAGGAAAGGATTCGGTTTAGGGGTTTCATATCATATCATCGTTCATCATTGACCTCTAATGATCATACTAAGTGTTCAAAGATTAATCGAGGCTATTTCTAGCACAAGACTTGCCACATCATTTAGAACACTTGTTCTATTTAGACTAATTCCTCCTTTCGAAGTATCTTAGCCTTATGTGCATCCATTTGATCTTCAGTTACGATCAACCAAATGGTTTTTAAAAGAGGTCGAACTCCTCAGATAAGCTTTGCTCGTTAAAGCATCCACTTACCCGAGTATGTTCACGAACCCCACGGAAGAGCTTTGCCCGTTAAAGCATCCACTCAACCTTGGAAGTTCTAACCTAATATGTGGCACATAGAACAAGTTTTGAACACTAAGTAGCATTAAGCATGGAGTCTAGAACGGTTTATGATATAAATACTCCCTCTACCGAATACAAGCTTTAGCTACTTGTATTCATGTCAAGGAATACAAGCAAACCATGGCTTTGAACAAGGATACCGAAAAAGAGAATAACTTTAAAGTAAGAACAAAATATACGGAAAGTAAAGGACAAGTCAATGAAGAGAAAGCCGTGGCTTTTGTACCTACAATAAGTGGAGGAGAGGAGCTCCTAAGCAAGATCCAAGAAAGGAAAAGTAGCTTCAAAATAAAGAACAAGATGTGTATTGAAAGTGAAGAGAAGAGGGTTAAGCCTCTATCTCTCTAAAGAACTTGTGATTGTGGGATGGGATGATTTACAAAGGGAAGGAGTGCTCTTATTTATAGGCTATGGGAGGAGATGGATGTGGATGAGAGCAAGCCACTTGTCACAAGGGAAGAGGAGAGTTCAAAAAGCCATCGGGTGATGTCATCTCTCCCTTAGCCGCCCCCATGTGGAGGAGAAGGAGAGGCTTGTGGCTTTATCCGCCGGCCACATGGAGGAAGGAGAGTGAGTTTGAGTTTTGTGAGCTCATCCCAAAAAGCCATCGGTCCTTTCAGCTCCGGACTGACTCTGGTTGCCCTTCGGTTGGACTTGTTTTGAGTGATTCCAGGTTAGGATCATGAAAGTTGTGTAGTCGGAATCTGATTGTGTCCTGGAGTGACTTGTAATCCTTTTTCAGCTTTAAAACTCCTCCTTAGCCTGTATTCTCTCTAGACTTCAAAATACCCTGCAGATAAATATTGGAACTAACAAGCAAAAGTTAAATAGACAAAGCATCTAATTTGGTGGGTTTAACTGTGTTTATGATTCATACAATTATGATCCATCAAAGAGACTAACTTCGGACGACCTTAGACAAACCTTAGAATGAGACTAACGTTTGTCTTTGTTCGTCCCAACTAAGTCTTGTTAGTCTCATTCTATGGTTTGTCTAAGTTCGTCCTTAGAAAGAGAATAACTTGGGACAAACTTAGACAAACCTTAGAATAAGACTAACGGTTATCTTTGTTCGTCCCAGCTAAGTCTCGTTAGTCTCATTCTATGGTTTGTCTAAGTTCGTCCTTAGAAAGAGACTAAATTGGGACGAACTTAGATAAACCTTAGAATGAGACTAACGTTTGTCTTTGTTCGGCCCAACTAAGTCTCGTTAGTCTCATTCTTTGGTTTGTCTAAGTTTGTCCTTAGAAAGAGACTAACTTGGGATGAACTTAGACAAACCTTAGAATGAGACTAACGTTTGTCTTTGTTAGTCCCAAGTTAGTCTCGTTAGTCTCATTCTAAGGTTTTTCTAAGTTCGTCCTTAGAAAGAGACTAACTTGGGACGAACTTAGACAAACCTTACAATGAGACTAACGTTTGTTTTTGTTGGTCCCAAGTTAGTCTCGTTAGTCTCATTCTAAGGTTTGTCTAAGTTCGTCCTTAGAAAGAGACTAACTTAGGACGAACTTAAAACCTTACCATGAGACTAACGTTTGTTTTTGTTCGTCCCAAGTTAGTTTCGTTAGTCTCATTCTATGGTTTGTCTAAGTTCGTCCTTAGAAAGAGACTAACTTGGGATGAACTTAGACAAACCTTAGAATGAGACTAATGTTTGTCTTTTTTCGTCCCAATTTAGTCTCTTTAGTCTCATTCTAAGGTTTGTCTAAGTTTGTCCTTAGAAAGAGACTAACTTGGGACGAACTTAGACAAACCTTAGAATGAGACTAACGTTTGTCTTTTTTCGTCCCTAGTTAGTCTCGTTTGTCTCATTCTATGGTTTGTCTAAGTTCATCCTTAGAAAGAGACTAACTTAGGATGAACTTAGACAAACCATAGAATGAGACTAACGTTTGTCTTTGTTCGTCCCAAGTTAGTCTCGTTAGTCTCATTTTAAGGTTTGTCTAAGTTCGTCCTTAGAAAGAGACTAACTTGGGATGAACTTAGAGAAACCTTAGAATGAGACTAACATTTGTCTTTGTTTGTCCCAAGTTAGTCTCATTAGTCTCATTCTACGGTTTGTCTAAGTTCGTACTTAGAAAGAGACTAACTTGGGACGAACTTAGACAAATCTTAGAATGAGACTAACGTTTGTCTTTGTTCGCCCAACTTAGTCTCGTTAGACTCATTCTATGGTTTGTCTAAGTTCGTCCTTAGAAAGAGACTAACTTGGGACGAACTTAGACAAACCTTAGAATAAGACTAACGTTTGTCTTTATTCGTCCCAAGTTAGTCTCGTTCTATGGTTTATCTAAGTTCGTCCTTAGAAAGAGAGTAACTTGGGACGAACTTAGACAAACCTTAGAATGAGACTAATGTTTGTTGATGGATGCACAGTCGTTATGTGCAAACGTCAAGAATAAATTTATAAGTCCGCTACTCACGACTTAACTACTGGGTAGCAAGTGGTAAGTAGGGGTCGAACCCAAGAGAGTCAGTGTGGATTAGTTGTTCTTTAATGAAGCTTATGCAGAAATTAATTACGATTGGGATTGGGTTTGAGTATGTTTTGAGAACTGAAAGTAAATTACAGCAGTGGATAATGGACTATAAGGAAAGTATTCGGTTTTAGGGGCCTTGTATTATAATTGTTTATCATTGACCGCTAATGATCATACCAAGTGTTCAACGATGAATTGAGACTATTTCTAGCGCAAGACATGATCATGCTAAGTATTCAAAGATGAATCTAGGTTATTTCTAACGCAAGACTTACAACATCATTTAAAACACCCCTTTCAAGGTGTGCTAGTCTATGTGCATCCATTTGAATTGCCTTCCCGGTTTATCCAAATGGTGTTTAAGAGAGGTCAAACTCCTCAGATAAGCTTTACCATTCCCGGTATCCACTTACCCGAGTATGTTTACGAATCCCCACGGAAGAGCTTTTTGCTTGTCAGGCACTCAACCTTGGAAGATTCTAACCCAATATATGGCACATAGAACGAGTTTTGAATACAAAGGTATACTAAGAGTAAGATCTAAAACATTTATAATACGAGTACACCCTTTCTACCGAACTACTAGTTTAGCTACTATTCATCGCGCTAAACATTATAACTAAGGAAATAAAAATAGTTGAATAAATACTAAGAATTACTTACAACCGTTGAAGCGCCAAGGGAGCTATCCTTTATTTCCAAAGCCAAACTTACAATTACATAACTTAGAGAGAGAAGTGAATATTGATTTTTGGATGATTTTTAAATGAGGAGGAGCTCCTCCTTATATAGCCATGGAGGGAGGAGGAGATGGCCACAAGTGTCCCATGGTGATTGGAGGAGAAAATGGATGGAGGAGATGGCCAACACATGGAGGAAGGAGAGGAGGAGCAAGGAGGAGCCGCCACCTATGGAGGAGCAAAAGCCGCCGGTCACCATGTGTGGAGGAGCCGCCGGTTGCCGGTGGTGGAGGAAGGAGGAGGGGTGGCTTTGGCCACCTCTTGCCCAAGTGGCCGGTCACTTTGCCCATGTGTGAGATTTGTACAGTTTTGTGCAGTCTTTTCACAAAACTGTCAATGTGTTTCTTCCCCGGGCTGTCTTGATTCCTCTCCTGATTCTTCTGATTAATTTGTTATGAGTGATTCAACGTCAGGATCCTTGATATTTCTTCAGTCGGCATATGATCTTGACCTTGGATTGACTCGTAACATCTTTTCTGCTTTAAAAGCTCCTCTTTAGTGTGTATTCTCTCTAAGCTCTGAATTACCCTGTAAAAATATATCTGAACTAACAAGCAAAAGTTAAATAGACAAAATGTCTAATTAAGGGGGTTATACTGTGTTTTTGATTCGTATAATTTTGGTCCATCAGATCACCCCACACTTTTAGTTGTTCGTCCCGAACAATGCTATTCAAGGGCGTGCACACAATCCATGTAAAAACTTTGAATATGAAAGTGAGATTATGAACTAGATTTATCCTAACTCATGCATTACTACTTATTACCAAATTAAACTGTGTAAATAAATAGAAGAAACTTAATACTTGTACCTCCGTGCTGAGATGCAAATTATATTGGATGTTTCGGGAGATAGCCCTTTTTAGGCTCCTGGGCCGCAATTTCGGGACCGTCTCGCACTATATGGTTTTCTGGTAGCTTTCTCTAGCACGTGATTCCGTTCGGGTTTCAATGGTTTGAGTACTTTGATTTTCTTTTGGCGAGGGACTGCTTTTTGTAGTGAATCGGCCTTTGGCCTTTGATTTGACTTTTTGAGTTCTTCACTTTTTTATTCGATTAAAACCTTCACAATTTTGGGCCTTTGGCCTCTTGATTTGCTTCATTGAGCTTTTCGCCTTTTTATGGCTGCTAGTCCATTTTCTCAAGCCTTTTTGGGAGGTCCAATCATCGCCCGCAAGCCTATGGAAATACCTCCCCGCTCTTCTCGTTTTTGCCGTTTTCGCGCGGGTCAAGATGAGGGTCGCTCATCTATTTTCTCGGCTACTTTGACCGGAGATAGGACGGTCTGATTCCCGTCCTCGCCTTTTGCATTGCATGGCGGAGATGACTTCAATCTTTACTGAAACCCGAAGTGCAGCCTCCACTGACTTCGAAAACCATATAGTTTGATCTGATCCTTTAATTGCTTGCCAAGCCTCTCTAGGGCAGTTTATATCAACTCCACATCCCTAGTTATCTCAGCACAAAGGACAAATGGAAAGTTACATTCTTAGTTTTTAAACAGTTGAATTTTCACAAGGTTAATGCATGAATTATGACTTATCTTTTTCACATTCTTAAGTTCATATTTTCAAAAAGATATTATTTATCAACTAATATATACAGGTGGTTCTCACCCCACACTTCTGAACGAAGTCGTGCCTTTCAGCAAGACTGAGTTCAAAAGCCATGCAAGCAGATGTTATACGAGAAGGAAATGTTATTAAGGAAAAGGAAAGACAGAACTCCCTTTAAGGTGTCGAGTGAACGACATGGCACGAGGCTGGATAATCGAGGGAGTTCGGCTGGGGCCTTGAACTCTGAGCGTAGCCCTATCTGGCCTAATGTTGCACCCAAGTCTGATTCCTGAATAATCATTTCTTCTATGCACCAAGTGGGTGAGAGCAACTTATTGAAAAAACTAAATGACAGAAAATAAAATGACAGAAAGTAAGATAGTGTCGGGTTACCTCCTGACCAGTGCACTTGTTTAACGTCGTTGGCTCGACAGTACCTCAATCATGGATCATAAGGTCGGATCCCAAGGGTGAGTGAGGTCGAATTTCTTCTCGGCTATCCTTTTGCTCCGAGAGGGTGAGGTTTCTTTGACCATAGCTGCTGGTCCATTGAGTCGTGCTTTCTTGTTTCTCCTTTCGGGTTTCCATTCTTTCGGCCCATGCCTTTGCCGCTTCTTCATGTTTGAATAGTTGGCACTTTCGCGAGTTTGGAAGTTGGGTTTTGTGCCTTCAAACATCGGCGACCACAGGCATGTTCCCATGTGAGGCCTCTTCTTGGTGGTAGCTACGAATGGTTGTCTTGGAATGATTGAGTTCCCGGGTGGTTTTTCTTGGCTTGTGACGAGAGAGATTTCCTTTGTCGGCTTTTTTGGCTCATGCTCTGCCTACAACTCCCCTTGTACCGCATCATCATTGATTGTATGATCTTCGTTGGTTATGATCGGCATGAAATGCGAAGGGTTAAGTTGAGGCACTTCGACCATGAGGACTAGGTCTGTTTCAAGTGCTCCGACAGTGAGGACTAGGTCTTTCTCGGACAGTTCGGCAATGAGGTCCGGGACTTCCTCTAGCGCAAGACATGATCATGCTAAGTATTCAAAGATGAATCTAGGTTATTTCTAACGCAAGACTTACAACATCATTTAAAACACCCCTTTCAAGGTGTGCTAGTCTATGTGCATCCATTTGAATTGCCTTTCCCGGTTTATCCAAATGGTGTTTAAGAGAGGTCAAACTCCTCAGATAAGCTTTACCATTCCCGGTATCCACTTACCCGAGTATGTTTACGAATCCCCACGGAAGAGCTTTTTGCTTGTCAGGCACTCAACCTTGGAATATTCTAACCCAATATATGGCTGATGAGCCGTATTTATACGACTCATCGAGTCATCAAATCCCACCAACTCCAGCACTTTATTATGCGAACAGTTACTTTTTAGTGTTGTTTTGCATTTCAGGTGATTTGGAAGCTCTAGGAGGAATCGCGCTTAAAAGATGGCATTTCGTGCCCAAAACATCGCAATTGAAGATCAAGGCCAGAGGAGCGTCGTGAACAGTGTTTTTTCGGCTCGTGAACAGTAACTCCGGCAGTGAACAGTAACTCCGGTGGTGAACAGTGATTTCGGGAAATTTCCCAATTTCATCCTAGGCGGTTTAGAAGCTCCTGGAAGGTTCTGGAAGTCCCTGGAAGGTTCTGGAAGTCACTGGAAGACTCTGGAAGACTTGCACAAGAAGTTAACTTAGAGATCAAGCAAAGTCGGATTTGGAAACTTTTCCTAATTTGTCTTTTGGGCCACCGATTTGACCTAGTCCAAGAGGGAATTTCGTGCCCTACTCCACCCTATAAATAGAGGAGCTCATAAGCCTTTCAAATCATCCCACAATACACACTAGACGTGTGCTCTCCTCATCTCAGCCGTGCCCTAGCTACTCACCACCGTCCGCCACCTTGCCCAGCCGTGCACCACCACTCCACGGCCGTAGTTCCTCCACTCTCGGCCAGCCCTAATTCTCGGTTATTTAGTGAAGTATTATTGCCCTTTTATTTCTGCATTATTTCCATGGCCATGTGTAACTAAATTCTACATTCGGATTAGGGTTTAATATATTGTGACTATGTTTTTGAGACTTGGTTCTTAATGCTATATTCATTGTTTTACTGATTCTCGTACATGAATTCCATGAAATATTGCTAGACTAGACGTATACTTTGTCGTGAAACCTAGTTGCGCATATTTCTATATTAATCATCTATCTAATACTTTGTCGTTTGGATAGGTAGTACGACTAGGGCAATTAACACCTTTGTCGGGTTAATTAAACCTAGGGGAATTAGGTCGTGGCGTAACACCTTTGTCGGGTTACTTGGGAAGTCACCTTTGTCGGGACAACCACACTTAAAACATTGAATTAGAATATTAGAAGTCGATGATAAAACAAGTCACAATCAAACCCTAATCTGAATATTTCTCTCTGATATTTACAACCTTGCAATCTTCGTGATTTACAGTTATTTCACTAACCTTTGCTCTCACCTTAGTTTCTTGTTTTTCTCTCTTTCAGAACAAAGTAGTAACCAATCTAGCTCCCTTGGGTTCGACCCTTGCTTGCCACTGTACTAACCCACAGGCTAGAGCGAGGAAAAATATAAATTCAAATTTGCAGGTCAAACGACGCCTGTCAAATTTTGGCGCCGTTGCCGGGGAGCTACGCAAAAGTGAAATCTGTTCTCTCTTGTTTTTTTCGTTTATTTACTGTTTGCTATTTCGAAATTTGCTACTCGGTGATATTCCTTTTTCAATTGTCTCGATTTTGTTTTCCGATTCTTTTCGATTTCCAATTTCTAGCTCTTAGAGGGTTTCGTCACCAAGACTTACGAGTCTAAGGAGGTTGGGTTTTAAGTGAGACCGCTGTGACTCCTCCAATCTCCTGGGGACCCTTTATTGCTAGTCTGTTCTTGCTATCTCGGTGTATTCTATTTCGGTGTTTGCTATTCCTGCACCATGTCTTCTTATTATAGTACAGAAGAGTTTACCACCCAACTTGAAGCCCGCAAGAAGATCATCAACCTTAAGCAATCCCGGGACGAAACATTGGACGAGTACTTATGGTACTTCGATTCCATTGTGACGAGCTGCCCGCTTCATGGATACTCAAACTTATATCTTCATCAAAAGTTTCTCAATGGGATGATGCCACATGAGTGGAGTAGGCTTAATGATGCAGCGGGAGGCTCGGTGAATAACTTAGACATGGATGATCTTTGGAACTTAATAAATGATTTGGCCGAGAGATCAAGACCAATACAGGAGCAGACCGAGTCACTTGAAGATATGTTGAAAGAGCTGGCAGCTAGCAACCAGCAGTTAGCCGACATGATGGAGCAATCTCAGGTCGAAAGAGAGAGAGCCTCGGCCGAGTTATCAAGAGCATTGTCCGACATGGAACGGGCCACGTGGAGGAGAAGACAAAGGGATATTGAAGATGTCGGTACAAAAATAGAGGAGGACATGGCAGAGGCATTAATAGAGCCTATCTTGGAGCCCATAGAACCGGCAGAAGATGAGGACCCATGGTTGATTGAAGAAGATTTCAAGTCAGACTACCCCGGGTATTTGGAAGAAGACAGCCCGCTTGCACCTAAAGAAGAGCCGACTGAGCCACTCGAGTACGACCCCATTACCGAGTTGCCCGAGACGTGCTTCATTGCAGATCTACCCGAGGCAGAATCGGTCCTCACTGTCGAAGCAGCCGAGGAAATCAAGGTCACAGAAGATTCTACCTCAGTACAGGGCGCGGACGCCTCTACAATTACGGCGCGGACGGCTGGAGAATTACCAGAAATGCAGAAGACGTACGCGGAATATATACAGAGGGCCTCCGCGGACAGCACTGATGCAGTCAAAGAAACTCCAACTCCTGACACTCCTCTGCCATTCCCAATACAGGTGATTGCTCCTAAGGACCACACAATCAACAAGGATGATCTTAAAGGCAAATTAGAAGCGAAGCATGAGCTAGAGAAGCCAATAATGGAGTACTCACTTGTTACAGTTCAAGGAAAGCCGCCTGAAAAGCATGGTAGGAAAATTGATCCTCGAGCACTTATTCTTGGACGACCATTCATCTGTGCCAAAAAGAGGAAGATTGATATGAGAACATGCTTGATGTCTCTTAAACACAAGAAACTGAACGTCCATGCCGATCGCCCATACATGAAGAAGAGACCGAGACATGGCACGTTTGGGTGGAAACCCAGATGGAGAGACAAGAGAGCACTATTTGATTAGGGCTATGAGCATCACGGAGGAGTTGCAAAATTTGACCTCACATGTCCATGGGATCCTACCTTGTGACCCCCAAAGAGGTACCGTCGAGCCAACGACGTAAAACAAAGGCGCTCGCAGGGAGGCAGCCCTGCACTATCTGCATTTTAGTCATTATCTCGTGTCATTTATTTTATTATGTCTTGAGTCTTATCATCACATTGTACCTTGGGAAGAACATGATTTTCATGCAGGGACAGAGGCGAACGTATCAGGAATATTAGCATACGATTGTATCCAACGTGAGTAGTTCACACCTCGAATAAGTTGTGTCAAGAAACATGAGCGTTTAAAGATTCTGTCACAAAGACTTACGAGTCTAAGGAGGTTGGGTTTTAAGTGAGACCGCTGTGACTCCTCCAACCTCCTGGGAATCTTTTATTCGTTTTAATGTCATTGACGCAGACCTTTCGGTGTGCAACAAACTCACGATGCGATACAAGCTCCAATGGTTCTCTTCGAGGACTCACAGGAGAATTATCAGTCATCTCTGATTGTCACGCGCGCACGAGGGAAGTGCCTGTCCAACCTTTACTCTCTTCTTTTCCCTTTTGTTTATTGCATGCATTGTGAGTCTATATTTAAGTCGTGCCGTGAGGACACGGTTTATTTCAAAAGTGTGGGGTGGGCGAGTCAGTATCGAGTCAGCACGTTTATTTACTGCACCCTGCATAGAGTCAGCACGTTTCCCGTCATTTTTAAAATTTTTGTACATGATACTTCACTATTTCCTAGACTTGCAGTATTGGATAATGATTAGGTGAAATAGATAGAGCCGATTACATGCATGTCTTTGGTGAAAATTGATTTGTGCGACTAACATGTGATCTTAAAATCTTTGCGTGCCTTTGTTAGTTGAGATAAACAGGGATGTGGAGTTGATAGAAATGCCCTAGAGAGACTTGACAGATCATTCAAAGACCGAACTCAGGGTGTATGGTTATGTGGAGCTCGTGGAGGCTAGCACTTCGAGGCAACATAGTACGAGTCTGCTCCGCCACTGCGGTACCCTTTGCGGTTGGTCGGGACGGGAATACTTCACACCGTCCAAGCTCTAGTCTAAGTATCCGAGAAAATAGGCAAGCGACCCTTGACTTGAACCATGTCGAAAGGACGAGGATGAGTGAGAGCGGGAAGGTTTCTAATCCGAGTAACCGGGAAAATAGACGAGCGACCCTCGGCTTGACTCGCGTCAAAAGGAGAAGGAACCACGGTTCGAGCAAGTCACAATCCGCACTTCAAGGCAACAAATCCACCACCATTGTGATAGTCCACACGTTTCTCATGTGAAAGCATCATTGAAATCCCAAATCAGATGACACTATAGCTGGCCGAAAAAACACTCAACACTTTGAAGCTCGAATCAATCACGTGCAAGAAAAAGCGGCAAAGCATAACCATATAGCAGCGAGTTCGAGTCCGAGAATGAGGGTTCATGGGTCTAAACAGGGCTATCTCCAGATACATCCGAATTGATTTGCATCTCGACCCAGAGGTAACACGTATCTTTAACCCATGTTTTCGCACAAAGATATTAGTAGCAAGCATGCATAACAGGCGAGATCTAGAGTAATCGATTCATGTCCATGTAGCACGTCTAGGATGACCGAAGCATTTTGGTGTTTACATTAGTTCGTTCCTCTTATGACCTAGTTCTTGTTCGGGACGAACAAGTTTAAGTGTGGGGTGGTTTGATGAGCCGTATTTATACGACTCATCGAGTCATCAAATCCCACCAATTCCAGCACTGTATTATGGGAACAGTTACTTTTTAGTGTTGTTTTGCATTTCAGGTGATTTGGAAGCTCTAGGAGGAATCGCGCTTAAAAGACGGCATTTCGTGCCCAAAACATCGCAATTGAAGATCAAGGCCAGAGGAGCGTCGTGAACAGTGTTTTTCGGCCGTGAACAGTGTTTTTCGGCTCGTGAACAGTAACTCCGGCGGTGAACAGTAACTCCGGCAGTGAACAGTGATTTCGGGAAATTTCCCAATTTCATTCTAGGCGGTTTAGAGGCTCCTGGAAGGTTCTGGAAGTCACTGGAAGACTCTGGAAGACTTGCACAAGAAGTTAACTTAGAGATCAAGCAAAGTCGGATTTGGAAACTTTTCCTAATTTGTCTTTTGGGCCACCGATTTGACCTAGTCCAAGAGGGAATTTCGTGCCCTACTCCACCCTATAAATAGAGGAGCTCATAAGCCTTTCAAATCATCCCACAATACACACTAGACGTGTGCTCTCCTCATCTCAGCCGTGCCCTAGCTACTCACCACCGTCCGCCACCTTGCCCAGCCGTGCACCACCACTCCACGGCCGTAGTTCCTCCACTCTCGGCCAGCCCTAATTCTCGGTTATTTAGTGAAGTATTATTGCCCTTTTATTTTCTGCATTATTTCCATGGCCATGTGTAACTAAATTCTACATTCGGATTAGGGTTTAATATATTGTGACTATGTTTTTGAGACTTGGTTCTGAATGCTATATTCATTGTTTTACTGATTCTCGTACATGAATTCCATGAAATATTGCTAGACTAGACGTATACTCTGTCGTGAAACCTAGTTGCGCATATTTCTATATTAATCATCTATCTAATACTTTGTCGTTTGGATAGGTAGTACGACTAGGGCAATTAACACCTTTGTCGGGTTAATTAAACCTAGGGGAATTAGGTCGTGGCGTAACACCTTTGTCGGGTTACTTGGGAAGTCACCTTTGTCGGGACAACCACACTTAAAACATTGAATTAGAATATTAGAAGTCGATGATAAAACAAGTCACAATCAAACCCTAATCTGAATATTTCTCTCTGATATTTACAACCTTGCAATCTTCGTGATTTACAGTTATTTCACTAACCTTTGCTCTCACCTTAGTTTCTTGTTTTTCTCTCTTTCTGAACAAAGTAGTAACCAATCTAGCTCCCTTGGGTTCGACCCTTTCTTGCCACTGTACTAACCCACAGGCTAGAGCGAGGAAAAATATAAATTCAAATTTGCAGGTCAAACGACGCCTGTCAATGGCACATAGAACGAGTTTTGAATACAAAGGTATACTAAGAGTAAGATCTAAAACATTTATAATACGAGTACACCCTTTCTACCGAACTACTAGTTTAGCTACTATTCATCGCGCTAAACATTATAACTAAGGAAATAAAAACAGTTGAATAAATACTAAGAATTACTTACAACCGTTGAAGCGCCAAGGGAGCTATCCTTTATTTCCAAAGCCAAACTTACAATTACATAACTTAGAGAGAGAAGTGAATATTGATTTTTGGATGATTTTTAAATGAGGAGGAGCTCCTCCTTATATAGCCATGGAGGGAGGAGGAGATGGCCACAAGTGTCCCATGGTGATTGGAGGAGAAAATGGATGGAGGAGATGGCCAACACATGGAGGAAGGAGAGGAGGAGCAAGGAGGAGCCGCCACCTATGGAGGAGCAAAAGCCACCGGTCACCATGTGTGGAGGAGCCGCCGGTTGCCGGTGGTGGAGGAAGGAGGAGGGGTGGCTTTGGCCACCTCTTGCCCAAGTGGCCGGTCACTTTGCCCATGTGTGAGATTTGTACAGTTTTGTGCAGTCTTTTCACAAAACTGTCAATGTGTTTCTTCCCCGGGCTGTCTTGATTCCTCTCCTGATTCTTCTGATTAATTTGTTATGAGTGATTCAACGTCAGGATCCTTGATATTTCTTCAGTCGGCATATGATCTTGACCTTGGATTGACTCGTAACATCTTTTCTGCTTTAAAAGCTCCTCTTTAGTGTGTATTCTCCCTAAGCTCTGAATTACCCTGTAAAAATATATCTGAACTAACAAGCAAAAGTTAAATAGACAAAATGTCTAAATAAGGGGGTTATATTGTGTTTTTGATTCGTATAATTATGGTCCATCATTTGTCTTTGTTCGTCCCAAGTTAGTCTCGTTAGTCTCAGTTTAAGGTTTGTCTAAGTTCGTCCTTAGAAAGAGACTAACTTGGGACGACTTAGACAAACCTTAGAATGAGACTAACGTTTGTCTTTGTTCGTCCCAAGTTAGTCTCGTTAGTCTCATTTTAAGGTTTGTCTAAGTTCATCCTTAGAAAGAGACTAACTTGGAACGAACTTAAGGCTGTTTGATTGAGCTTAAATTTATGTTATGTTAATTTAATTTATGTTAATTTGTGTTAATTTATGTTGTGTTGTGTTAATTTATGTTAATTTATGTTGTGTTAATCATGTCATCCTCATCATCTCATCATGTCATCGTCATCATCATGGCATCATCATCATCATCTCACCATCCTCATCATCATGTCATCATCATCGTCGTCATCATCATCATGTCATCATCATCATACCATCATCATGTCATCACCATCATTATCATCATGTCATCATTATCATCATATTGCTATTCACCATCATATTACTATTCATCTCATCATCATATTACTATTCATCATGCATCATGTCACCATCATCATTAGCATATTATTATTCAGCATATTACTATTCACCATCATCTTGATCACCATATTACTATTCATCATGCATCATGTCACCATCATCATTAGCATATGATGATGCATGATGACGATGATGATGCATGATGATGATGATGCTGATGCTGATGCACGATGATGATGTATGATGATGATGCATGATGATGATGATGATGATGATGATGATGATGATGCTGATGCACGATGATGCATGATGATGATGGTGATTCATGATGATGATTATGCATGATGATGATGCATGATGATGACCGGATGATGATGATGATGATGATTACATGATGATGATGACGATGATGCATGATGATGATGTATGATGATGATGCATGATGATGATGATTGTTAAGTAATGTTAAGTTGATGACATATGATGATGATGATTGTTAAGTAATGCATCATATTACTATTTATCATCAGCATGCATTACTATTCATCATCATCATGCATTTCTATGCATCATGTTACTATTCATCATATTCATATTCCGATTCATCATCATTACTATTCATTATCATCATGTCATATTACTATTCATCATCATCATGTCGTCATCATCACCATATTACTATTGATCATCAGCATCATGTCATCATCATCACCATATTACTATTCATCATCATAAGCGTATTACTATTCATCATCAACATCATATTACTATTCATCATCATATTACTATTCATCACCATGATGATGATGATGCATGAAGCATGAAGATGAGGATGATGGATGATGATGATGATGACATGATGGTGATTATGATGACCTGATGATGATGATGGTGATGATGATGATGACATGATGATGATGATGATGATGATGGTGGTGGTAATATGATGATGATGATATGATGATGGTGGTGGTAATTTATGTTATGTTAATTTATGTTAATTTGTGTTAATTTATGTTAATTTATGTTATGTTAGCTGAATTTATGTTAATTTGTGTTATGTTGATTTATATAATACAAATTTAAAGTTCAGAAAACATGATCTAAGGGTGCGTCCACTTTGACTGAAATTTGACTTAACTTAATTGATCTTAACTGATCTTAACTTATCTTAATTGATCTTAACTGATCTTAACTTATAGTGACTGATCTTAACTTATATTAACTTAACTGAAACTTATGTTAACTTATAAAGGTAAGTTAAGTTATATTTCTTCCGCAACCGGACCTCCTCCTACCGCCGGCCATTACTACGCCGGAACCGCCGTTGACCGGCCGACCGCCGCCGTTGACCGCCGCTGCTGACCGCCGTTGACCGGCGTTGACCGGCGTTGACCGGCGTTGACTGACGGCGTGCGGCCTTGACCGGCGGCGGCCGGCGGAGGCTGGCGGCCGTGGACGGTGGAGAGTGGCGGTGGCAGGTTGCGCATGGTTGTGGTGGTGGTGGAATAATCGAATTTAACTTAACTGATCTTAACTGATAGTAACTTAACTTAAATGATATTAAATGATATTAACTTATAGTGACTTATAAGTCAAAAAATCAAGTCAAAGTGGACAGGGCCAAGTCGCATCCATTCAGTCCGGACCCCAAAACCCTAAATAAGGCGGCCGAAATCTCGCGAGAAGTTACACTCACTCGTTTCCTCTCGACTCGATAATCAACTCCGCTCTTTTCTCCGCCCCTTTCGTTTCTCGAATCTGTAAGCTCGAATTTCTCTCTATTTTCTCCGCCGTTGATTTTGTTGAATACTTGCTGTGATACCTTAAATTTTATTACATTTCGATGATCATGTGATGATATTTCACGATCTCTGGATGTTAGTGTAAACTATATCTGAAATGAGATGCTGACTTATGGCTGCTGGTCGCATGCAACGCTCCTTTCAAGGATTCCATTTTCCTTAATTCAGTGAGTTTTTTCATATATGAATTGTCCTGTTGTGATACCTGTTTGATATTTTTCTGAAATGATGACACCAATTGCTGTCAACAAATTTAATTGACCTCCATGATAAATTCTAAAATTTCTTCACACCACTTAAGTACTGATCTTATTTTGTAACGGAAAATCGGCAATTTTAGTTTGTATAATTTGTCAGTGCTGGCTTCCTGATGCCACTGTGCACTTAACGTTTTAGGTTATAACCACTGTCGCTTGGTATTTTTTTTTCAGGGCTCAGTATGGTATCGTGTTGATTTTTTATGTTGTTTTATGCAGATGTGATAATCTGCAACGGAAAATAAGATTTGTGGGGCTGAAGGAGAAGAGGGTTAGGGTTTGGAGAAGAAAATGAGGGAGACGGGAGAGAAGAGATGCGATGTGAAGTTGATTAATTAATTCATTATCGTTTCTTAGTGCTTCGCTTCCCTTTTATGCGTTCAGTACAATTCCCCATTAGTAACATCAAAGTAACTGTGTCTAATAAGGCCCTTCCTCTTTATGCTCGTATCATTGTTTATATTAGTTCCACCATTTTCTCTGTCACTTGCCCCCATGCATTTTTTTTGGGTTCTTTTTATCATATTTATGATTTTTTTTGTTATCTATTTGTATGGCAGTGGTTCGCGAAAAAGATACATGCTGGGTGTTTGCTGACAAGTTGGATGGTAATAAAGTGAAATGCAAATTTTGCAATCGAGTACTCAATGGTGGAATCAGTAGACTGAAGCACCATCTGTCTAGACTTCCTAGTAAAGGTGTAAATCCTTGTAGCAAAGTGAGGGATGACATTACAGAAAAAGTAAGGGCGCTACTTGCGATAAAGGAGGAGGGATAAGAGATAATGAAGGAGGAGGGCGCTAACCATTTTAGCTCTACCTTTGCGGACTAAGGACACCTTTTCGTAAAAATGAATCTTATAAATAAAACATATGAATCCATTAGGTGTTTTTTTTTGGGTGGACTTTATTAGGATGACTAACATGGTTAATCAAAAGTTTATTACACCCGTCACTGATCAAAAAATCATAAATTTATTTTTATTTTGCCAACAAATGGAACTTTTGGTAGTTCAGAGGTCAGACTATAACTGGGAAAACACCGGTAGTTCGAGACCATCTTTGTTACGTTTCCCTAGTTTATATTTGTAGCATATAAGATCACTACAAAAAAATACATGATCGGTGATGACTTCAAATCATTGCAGAAAGTCAAAAAGTCATCGCTTATCAATTTATGTGATAACTTTTATAGCTGTCGCATGTCGTTGCAATAGGTTTCCTCGCAAAAAGTTTTAGCGATGATTTTACAAAGTCATCACATTTAGTATTAACTGTGATGACCATAAAATTATCACATAATAATTATGTGACTACTTAAGCCATCACAAAAAGAAACTTCTGCGGCCACTTAAGATATCACGAATACTTTTAGTGATTACTTAATTCATTGCAAATTGTTATTTCTGTAACTATCAAGGACGTCGCAATAGAGCTTTTTTACGACCATCAAAATTATCACTGAAAGATACTTCGGCAACCACTAAAATTGGTCACAATATAATTTTTAAGCATTTAGAAATTCAACAACATCCTAAAATCATCTTCATCATACCATAATTTATCAATTATATAAAAGATGTCGCTTTAAGTAAAAGTTTTATTAAGATTAAATAAAAATTGAAACTTTTTGTACTAGTTCATACAACATAAACTTAAACATAACTGATAACAAAACAAAATCCTATATTGTTTTTTAATATTAGCCTTATGCTCAATACTTTTCTTGTTTGTCCAAGCTTTCAGCATCACTATCATTTTCCCACTAGCTTGAAGCCAAACCATCAACCTTCTATTGTACATCTTGACGTATCTTCTTTGCCTCCAAGCTTAGCCTCCAACTCGGAGACATCTAACCTACAAAATAGTGTTGATTGAATCAAATGTTACTTGGATGTTACCATATACAACCTGCTAAAATTTCAGCTATTATAACTCTTCAAGTACGTTGTTTAGGTTACTAGCATGGACATACACCAACAAAATGTATTCTTCAACAGACTTCATGCAACCCAAATTAAAGGTTTAGAAGTTCCATGGGGACTGCACAAAAAGCTCAATGATCGTTCGAGCTTGGTGTTTCTAATGATAGATTAAGTTATGAAATAATTAAGCTAAAAGACATAAAGAACTTACAAAGGGTATATGCACTGAATTTGAACATCTGCAGGGAATAGCTTGTCCTCCTCTGAAAATATTTGAGCTTGTCTCTCAGCAATTGAACTGATTAACTATATATCCTTGGCGACCTGCACATTAATGCTGGAAAAGGAGACACCATATTCCGTAAACGGTTTAGTAAATGAAACATAATGGATCAACCACACAAAATAAATGAAGAAGAGAAAGAAAAATACAAGATCACGAAACACTTGCATTGAATCCAGGCAGTTTCTTCATCACGATCTACTGCATTCCTTGGTAAATTCTTTTGCAAGAAAGGTGACTTATCTCCTAGCAGCAAGCAATGCAACCCGGTTGAATTAAACCCCCAAATATTCTTCATGATCAAATTTAGAAAGGATGATCTGCATTCCTCTTAAACAATAAATATATATATATATATAATAGATTTCCCATTTCTAGGAAATGGAGGTGATCGTAAATCCAAATATTTCTAGGTATTAAATCGTTCAAAATAACTCCTGTTTCTCGAGGGGCATAAACCATGTATCCGATGTCGCGTCTCCTACTTCTCTGCAACAAAAAAGTAGAGTGATCAGATTGTAAGAAAAATTCTAAGAAAAACAAACAGAGCTTTTAAGCCCAAGGCCTAATGCAAGCAAACATACTTCAAGATAGCAAAATATTTATAAGCAGAGACTCCAGAGTCAAATAATCTTCGACGGGAGCACGAGAGCTACATGAACTAAAATTACCAAATTTTATCAACTCTCCTAGTAAGTAGTAACATATCTTATAAGTGCTAGTTTAAACAAATATGGTTACATGCTATATCCTTCGTCGTTAGAGAAGTCCCTCAAATTATGTGTGAAGTTCTTGACTTTATCTCTAGAGCACTGATCTCCAATACTGTAAAATGATAAATCGAAATACATGATCTTAATAAAGACATTTAGACAGTTAAACTTCTTAGATCCAAAAGACAACATTAGAGCATTCATCTCCCAGAAAAAACCTACTAATATTTTCTGATAGAATTACAATGAACCCCCCAAAAGAAACTTAATCAAACGACCAACAAGGCTCAAACGTACCAAGCTGATAGCTTGAGAGTTGAGGCATAAAAAATTCACTCAGAAACTTCTTATTGAAGATTCTCGCTCACAAATTTCCAACACCTGTAACCGTATTCTTTAAAAAGTCTTAAACATATCAATTTGGATATGGAAGCCAAAAAGGAAACAACTTTACCATGGAGGACAGTGAAGAGGAAGGATTCCGAGATGTTTATGAAAATCAAAGCCAATATGACGACGAAGGAACCGAGAGATGGAAAATCCATAAGCGAGATGTTTCTGGTGTATCCTATGCTCCATTGCTGCTGCTACCGATGTCAGTTTAAGGAGAAAATTGAACAACCTAATTGAAAGAGGAAATACCTTGGAGGGTTTAGCGCAGCCGCTGTGCCGCGGAGGAGAGTAGAATGAGGAGTTGCTGTCGTCGATGTGTGGAGAACGGTTAAGGTGCAGCTAGTAGACGTAGACGAGAGTGGTTTTGGAAACGGAAAGAGAAGGGAAAATTGATGTTCCGCTAAACCTGAAGAGAAAAAGGCCTAGTTAGCCCAATTCTCAAAACTAGACGCATTTATTTTTTCAAATTAAGTTTCCTTACTTCTTCAACAAAAAAAATTGTTTACTCTACAATCGATGTCTAGAACTAAATCAAAAATAAAATCATGTTTTTCTAAAGTTTGGTATTCAATAAATAATTTCGAATTTGATTTTAATACGTTTTCATGATGATTTTTCAAATAAAAAAACTTAATTTAACTGTTATGATTTATGAATGATGAAATTAACACTTAAAAACATAAACTAACTCTTATATGTCAATAGTGGTTAAAAATTATATAATAATTATTATTATTACATTTTGTCATCTCATTAATTGATAATAAGAAATTATTATAAATTAGTTAGCACTTTTTTAATATTATGCGATGACTTTTGTAAATTATCACTACTTTTGGTCGCAAAATGAGATTTTCAGCAATAATTATTTTTTGTCATCACAATAAATGATAATCAGTAACAACTTTAAATTAGTCATCACGTTTTTAAATATTATGTGATAACTTTTTTAAGTCATCACTATTTTTTATTGCAAAATGTGATATTCAGCGATAATTATCTTTGATCATCACATTAACTAGTAATCAGTGACCATTTCGAATTAATCATCACATTTTCTAATATAATGTGGTGACTTTTTTAAGTCACACTATTTTTGGTCGCAAATTAACAATTTTTTTGTAGTGGATTTAGGTATCTAATTATTTAATGCATCAAAGTTATTAAGGGAATACGCTCCCTCTTGTTTTAACCCACGTCCGCCATTTCAGCTGGACCGTGCAATTTATATACATCTTGTTCTGCATATAATTTCCAAGCTTACATCTTTTCAACCATGATATATGGGAGATTCAAATGTCTTATCTATTTCACCAACTCTATTTCTAAATTTTGCAGGCCGTTGGTGGGAACAATGTGGAGACTCTGCTCCTTCTTTGCAAAGAGTTGCAATCAGAATACTCTGCCAAGTTTGTAGTACTGTAGTTTCCAAAAGAACTGGAGCACATTCCAAAGACTCCACTCTGATAAGAGAAACAAGATTGATAAAGAAACCTTGAATGACCTCCTGTACATGAATTACAACCTCAAGTTGGCAAGACAAACTGATGTAAAATGTTCTGATAATGATCCTCTTCAACTTGATGATATTGATATGACATCAGATCGAGTGGGTTGAGGAGGTTGAGAATCCAAGTCCCACCACCCAGTGGCTTGATCGGCTTGGTGCTGTAATGGATGGCAATGACTTGAATACAAGGCAGTTTAGCTCCACTCTCTTTGGACCGAATGATCACATATTTGGTTTATGATTTATCTCTCCCTTATTTGGTGTATGTCATATCTTGTAATCATGCCTGGGTCACAATCCTAGAAGCTTCTTTGCCTGAGATTGAGGAAAGTTGCTGGCAAATTCTGTTGAAGGTTTGTCTGTAGTAATTTTGGTTTCATATAGACATTTATACATGTATATGGTATAAAACATCATTTGTGGTTTCGTTGGAGTTAATGCATATTTACGTGGAAGTATTCCTGGAAGAAATGCATTGGATCGCACATAACTATTGATATTACGATGATATGAATTAATATATTTGGAGATGAGTATACCACCTCCCTATTTGCTTGATCGCTTGGATGGTATAATGTACATTTGATGATAACTTAGAGGCAGGAATAAAACTAGTACCCAGCAGCTTGTGGTTCGGCAGGCAATCCCAAAAAGATGTAGTCGGCAGGGATGGACAATGTTGCCAAACATCATGAAACTTGTACACCCTGTTTGGTTGCAAGAAAGTAGAGAAGAAAGAAAATCTTAAGGAAAATAGAAAGAAAGAAAATTCATGGAAAATAAAATTTTAACTTTTTTTATGTTTGGTTAGAGCATCCCCACAATGTTTTTTTGGAGTATAGAAAGTGAGCATGGGAGATGATCAAAAAAAATTATGCACTCCCACCATGATTTTTTTGATCATCAAAATGAGCATCTCATGCTCTTTTTTTGTGTTTTGAGCATGAGAATGAGCCAATCGCAACACGACATGTGTCCTGTGTAAGAAACAGTACAGTTTTTATTTTAATCTTGCAATGAATATATCTTTTAAATAACAAATTAAAAAAAATCAAAAAAAATACCAATATTCATAATTTTTTGAGCTCTATAAAACGAGATACACTGATGAGCCGTATTTATACGACACATCGAGTCAACAAATCCCACCAATTTCGACACTTTTATATGCGAACAATTACTTTTTAGTATGGTTTTGCATTTCAGATGTTTCGGGAGCTCTAGGAAGAAACGCGCTTAAAAGATAGCATTTCGTGCCAAAAACATCGCAGTTGAAGATCAAAGCCAGAGGAGCGTCTGACCACCTCAACCGGTGTGAACAGTATTCCCGGCGTGAACAGTAACTTCGGGTCGTGAACAGTGTTTTCAGGAAATTTTCTAACTCCTTCATTGGCGGTTTAGAGGCTTCTAGAAGGTCCTGGAAGAATCTGGAAGACTTGCAAAGCAAGTAAAGTTACAAGCTAAGCAAAGTCGGTTTTAGGACATGTTTCCAATCTTTGGTTGAACATCTTCTTGACCTCTACTTGAACACTCTGAAGTCGTTTTGCCAAAAGCCATGTCATAAGTGGGAACAACAGAAAGTAAAGTGCAAAAAGTAAAGTGCTGAAATGTAAATGACAGAAAAGTAAAGACTGAAATGTAAAGTGCTGAAAAGTAAAGTGCAGAAAGTAAATGACAGATAAGTAAGGACGAAAGATATTCAGTCTAGGGTCTCTACTTGTGAGACAACCATCATAGACGTCAAATGATCTTACTTTGTGTTCATAAGTGTGGGTTTATTCCTTTTCAAGACTTAAACCCCAAAGTAAGGCCATTTCTAGCACTTACACCACAATCTACTCCAAAATCAAGACATAGACTTCTAATTCTAAGTGCAGCCACTTGATCTCTCAGTTACGATCAACCAAGCGACTTAAGGAAGATTAAACTAATTGGCTAAGCTTTCCTCTTTCAAGCATCCACTTAGCCTTGTTGTCTAATCAAGATTGAACTACTCAGCTAAGCTTTCCTCTTTCGAGCATCCACTTAGCCTTGTTGTTCAATCGAATAATGGCACCGAACTAGTTGACACAAAATAGCATTAAGTTCTAGTCTCAAGATGCATACACAAGTATGAACACCCTTTGACCGAATATGCTTAGCTACTTGTATTCATGGCAAGGAATACAAGCACCATACTTATGAAAGTAAAGGAAATCAAGAAAAGTAAAGGAGAGGAGCTCCAAAACAAGAATAAGAAATGAAAGTAAAGAGAGCTTCGGTTTTGACAAGAAAGTAAAAGAAAGCTTTAGCTACTTGTATTCATGTCAAGGAATACAAGTAGCCGTGGCCTTTGTGCAAGGAAAGTAAAGGGAGAGGAGCTCCAAATCAAGAACAAGTGAAGAACAAATTAAAATGTAGAGAGTGTTTGTATTGAAAATGAAGAGAAGAGAGTTAAGCTCTCTTCTCTCTAAGGACTTGGGATTTCGAAGGCTACACATTACATGAGGCAAGCCCTCTATTTATAGGCTCGGGAAGTCGGTTTAGGGGAGGAGAAGATAAGCTTTGGCCTTGAAATATCCCAAAAGCACTTCACTTTGATTGGTTTAGCCAAAAGACATCCCACTTGCCTTTGTCACTTGCCTCCAACCGACTTGAGCTTGGCTTCATCCAAAAGGCAACTAGCTTGGACTAGATGAGGCCAACTGGACTTGGATAGTTGAGGCAAACCGATTCCAAAACCAAACTGAAATGAATAGTAGAAGTTAACCGGAATATAGGGAATTTGGTTTTTGTTTGGAACTTCTTGGCCGGAACTTGGTTGGACTTGGTTGTGCTTGGCCTGAGCTTGATCGGAGGTTGGCCGGAGTTGGTCGGAATCTGGCCGGAATTTTGACCGGCGGTCCTTGGCTTTTGGACAGTGGATTCTGAACGACAAAGTCATTCTAAGACGATCTCAAGAAGGGTTCTAAGCCAGATTCTGCTCGGAGCATGGTTGAAATCCCAAAACGGCCGAAATTGCCCTAGTTTGGCCTTGATCGGGCTTGAGCTGGTTCCACTCGGGCGTTTTGTCTGGGAAATGAGATTGTTCGAGTTCTTGGGAATTTCAAACAACTTGGTCCAGCCCGATTTGCCAGATTCCATGGTTTGGTCGAGCGACTTGGTTTCGGTGCCTATGCGCGCGGGGCCTTTGCTTTGGAATTGGGCCAACTGCCAATCTGCCTAAGCATTCTCCTTAGTTTTCTGACATTGTCCACCTTATTTTCCAATTTGAACACTTTGCTCGAGGTGGATTTGTCAGATCAGCTTGTTTGCCCGGGCAACTTGAATTCAATGCTAGACAGCCTGGGCGCGGCCTGGGACTCTCTCGGGCGGGGACCTGGGCGATGCCTGGGCGCGGCCTGGTTTTCTCGGTGCTGGCTCTCGGACGCGTCCGGCTTTTCTCGGACGCGGCTGACTTTTTCTCGGTTCTTGGTTGGGCCAGAATTGACTTGGCATGTTTTTGGGCACAAATCTCCCCTTTTAAGCGTGATTCTTCGTAAGACCTCCAAAATGCCTGAAAAGAAAAATGGAACTTACAAGTAAAAGTTATTAAGACAAAGTGTCTAATTTGGTGGGTTTAACTGATATAATGAGTCGTATAAATACGTCCCATCAGCTATCACACTTCTTACACTTCTCATAAGCATCTCTAAATACACTTGGCCAAAAGAAGCCGCTATCTAGGATTTTCCTAGCGGTTCTCTTAGGCCCAAAGTGTCCTCCACATGCAAACTCATGGCAAAAGCTAATAACAGAAGCTATTTCACTATCGGGAATGCATCTCCTAAGCATTTGATCTACTCCTGTTTTCCATAGGTAAGGATCATCCCATAAGTAATGTTTAGCATCATGCCTAAGTTTCATGCATTGTGCCTTAGTAAAAGAGGGACGAAATGTACCTCCTACTAGGTAGTTGACGATTTGAGCATACCATGGCACCTTGGTTGAGACCGCATAGAGATGCTCATCTGGAAATGACTCGGTGATGTGCCCCTCTTCTTCCTCTCGGACAATTCGACTTAGATGGTCAGCCACCGTATTCTCAATCCCCTTTTTGTCCCTTATCTCCACATCAAACTCTTGCAGTAGCAAGATCCATCGTATGAGCCTTGGCTTGGCCTCCTTTTTCATAAGGTACCGGATGGCGGCATGGTCCGAGAAGACTATCACTTTTGCTCCAAGCAAGTATGATCTGAATTTCTCTAGAGCGAACACCACAGCTAGGAGCTCCTTCTCGGTGGTGGAGTAGTTCCGTTGGGCTGAATCTAGCGTCCTTGAGGCGTAGTAGATTACAACTGCCTTCTTGTCAAACCTTTGGCCGAGGACTGCTCCCACAGCAAAGTCGCTCGCGTCGCACATGGTTTCAAATGGTTGTTCCCAATCTGGTGTTTGGATGATGGGTGTGCTTGTGAGGGCCTTCTTGAGCTCATCAAAGGCTTCCTTGCATGTCTTAGTGACTTCAAGGAACTTATTTTTGGAGAAGATCGGATAGAGGCAATGCCTTTTTGGAGAAGTCCTTGATGAATCGTCGGTAGAATCCCGCATGTCCAAGAAAAGACTTGATGTCTCGCACCGTGGAGGGGTATGGTAGAGTCATGATCAGGTCGATCTTTGCCTTGTCCACTTCTATGCCTTCTTGTGAGACGACATGTCCCAAGACTACTCCGTGCGTTACCATGAAGTGGCACTTCTCATATCGTCGAGCACTAAGTTCATTGACACACATCGTGCCAAAACCGTGCTCAAGTTGCTTAGGCAAGCGTCGAATGTGTCTCCATAAATGGTGAAGTCGTCCATGAAGACTTCAATGAATTCTCCAATCATGTCTGAGAAGATGCTGGTCACTACCCTTTGAAAAGTCCCCGGGGCATTGCATAGACCAAATGACATCCTCCGGAAGGCAAATGTACCAAATGGGCAGGTGAACGTAGTCTTCTCTTGGTCCTCGGGTGCTATAGGAATTTGATTGTACCCCGAGAACCCATCCAAGAAACAGAAATATGGTTTGCCCGCCAGTCGGTCTAGCATTTGATCGATGAATGGTAGTGGGAAATGATCCTTCCTTGTGACGGCATTCAATTTTCTGTAGTCAATGCACATCCTCCAGCCATTCTTGACCCTTGTTGTCACCATCTTCCCTTTGGCATCTTCCTCAACTGTGATCCTAGTTTTCTTCGGGACCACATGGACCGGGCTCACCCATTGGCTATCCGAGATGGGATAGATGACATCCGCATCTAGTAGATTCTGAATCTCCTTCTGGACGATCTCCATCATGATTGGGTTGAGTCATCGTTGAGGATCTCTTGATGGCTTTGCTCCATCCTCAAGTAGAATACGGTGCATTGACAGCACGTCGTTGTGTGCTGCAAAATTTACATTTATAGTTCCACTACTCGTGGCTCACTATTGGATTAGTAGAGCGGTAAGTAGTGGAACTATAAATGTAAATTTTGTAGCGCACAACGACGTGCTGTCAAATTTTGGCGCCGTTGCCGGGGAGTCGTGCAATCAGAATAGTTGTTCTATTTTTTCTTTATTTTTGTTTTATTCTACAGTTCGCCATGTCTTCATACTACGACATAAAACCTTGGAAAGTTGGGGGCAGCAACCTTATGTTTGAAATGCTTAGCTGTCTCCCCAAATTTGGAGGTACCATTGAAGAAGACCCCGTGAGGCATACACAAACGTTCCACTCCATATGCAGCCACATGAAGCCTAAAGATGAATCGCTAGAGAGGTTTAAACTTAAATGCTTTAAATTTTTTTTAACTAACTCCGCAATAGCTTGGTATTACTCATGTGCAGCTTATGAAAGCGATTATGGGGATCTACGAGCCAAATTTCTAGAAGAGTTTTGCCCGCCATCTCTCCGACTTGAAACCCGCGAGAAGATTCTCAACCTAGAGCAATCCCGGGACGAAACATTGGACGAGTACTTATGGTTCTTCGATTCCATTGTGTTGAGCTGCCCGCACCATGGATTCACAAACTTCGATCTTCTTCAAAGGTTTCTCGGTGGAATGAAGCCACAAGAGTGGAATAGGCTTAATGATGCGGCGGGAGGCTCGGTGGATAACTTAAGCATGGATGATCTATAGAATTTGATAGAAGATATGGCAGGAAGCGCGAAACAAGATCAGGCCATGCGGCTCAACGAAATGGCCAACATGGTGCACCAATTCAAGGCCGAAGTCGAATCATGGGCAATAAAAGGGCGGCTGAAAATCAAGCTACCAACCGGATCTATGAGTTGCTCAAGCCAAGAGTCATCAAGGAAGAGCCTACTTTGGAGCCGGCAGAGGATGAGGACCCGCGGATTACCGAAGAAGAACCAGCCAAAACAGGCCCGGTCCTCACTACCGAGCCGATAGAAGTCCCGGTCCTCATTGCCGATCTGTCCAAGGCTGACCCGGTCCACATTTCCAATCTATCCTAGGAAGTCCCGGCCTTAACTGACGAGTTGCCCGAGACATACCCGAACCTCACTACCGAAGCGGCCGAGGAAATCAAGCCAGGCCCGGTCCTCATTACCAATCTGCCCGAGGAAGAGCTTACAATGGACCTCAATGCCCCGTTCCTCATTACCGAGCCAGCCGAGATATGCCCTAACCTCATTGCCAAGCTGACCGAGAGAGACCAGAACGCGCCCGAGCTGGTCAAGAAAGGCCCGGACCTTGTGGTCGAAATGCCACAACTTGACCCTTTATGTTTTATGCAGATCATAGCCACCAAAAATCATGGAATCAATGATGATGGGGTGCAAGGGGAGTTGGAGGCAAATCAAGGGCAAGAAAAGCCAATGATGGAGCGCTCATTCACCACGACTCAACGAAGCAGCCCGGAAAACTCACTCGTTCCAAGACGACCATTCATCTCAGCCCCAAAGAAGAGACTTAACATGGGAGCATGCTTGTGGTCATCAATGTTTCAAGGCACAATACCGAACTTCCAAACTTGCAAAGGTGCCGACCACTCAAACATGAAGAAGCGGCAAAGACATGGGCCCAAGGAATGGAAACCCGGAAGGAGAAGCAAGAGAGCACGGCTCCATGGACAACCAGCTATGGTCAAGGAATCCTCGCCTTCTCGGGGATATGTGAAGATGAAGCCTCCGGATCAAGGGAGAGCAGAACTGAGCCCGCTGCCATATGTGTTCTTTGGGAAAATCAAAAGGGCAGCCGAGAAGAAGTTCGACCTCACACACCCATGGGATCCAAACTTATGATCCATGAGTGAGGTACCGTCGAGCCAACGACGTTAAACAAAGGCACTTGCCGGGAGGTAACCCAGCATATTTTCTTTACTCGTTATAGTTTTTATGTTTATGTCATTTCCTTAGTTAACTAGCTTTTTGTGCTTTTGAACTTAAGTCGTGCCCTTAGGACACGGCTTCGTTCAAAAGTGTGGGGGTATTTAAGTAGTAGTTGTACATAGTAGACAGCATGTTTTGAGAATATACACTTCCATGATGTGAAAATAGATTGACCCGATTCATGCATTTCCTTGTGAAATCTAAATTGTGTAAGAACATGCGAATTTAACTTCCTACTTGTCCTTATGTGCTGAGATAAAAGTAGGATGTGGAGTTGAAAGAAATGCCCTAGAGAGGCTTGACAAGCACTTAAGGGACCGGATCCTTACTATACGGTTATGTGAAAATTGTGGAGGCTGCATTTCGGGCTTCTTTGTGATGAGTGGACTCCGCCATGTAGCGTCTATGCAAGAGGCGGGACGGGAATCAAACCGTCCATTCTCTAGTCCAAAGTAGCCAAGAAAAGAGATGAGCGACCCTCATCTTGACCCGCGCGAAAAAGTCAAGGATGAGAAAGAGCGGGGAGGTATTTCCATATGCTCTCGGGTGATGATTGGACCTCCCAAAAGTGAAGAAATGGACGAGCAATCATCAAAGGAGCAAAGCTCAAAGAAGAAAAGAAAGAAATCAGCCAATATGGTGAAACAAAACCGAAGCAAAAGTGAAGAACTCAAAGAGTCAAATCAAAGACCGAAGGCCAAACCTCACTACAAAAGCTGTCCAACCACACAAACAAAGAAAAAGAGCTCAACCCAATTTGCCCGAATCAATCACGTGCTAGAAGAAGCAAGTAACATAACCATATAGTAAGATCGGATCCAAGAATGCAGTTCAAGGGCCTAAAAAGTGGCTATCTCCCAATTATCCAAATTGATTTGCATCTCGGCTCAAAGGTAACAAGTGTCTAGTTACTTTCATATGTGAGCATGATTTCGTTTGGAAGCAATTAAGTTATGCATGCAAAGGTGAAGTCTAGTTTTGCATCTCACATTCACATTTAGGACTTAGGGTGTTGTTCCTCTTATTGACTACACTTGTTCGGGACGAACAAGATTAAGTGTGGGGGTATTTGATGGTGCGTATTTATACGATTCATCAAATACACAAAACCCACCAAATAAGACATTTGGTCATACGAACATGTGCTTGTTGATGTCATTTTGTGTATACAGGCAATTTTGGAGTCTAAAATGGAAACACACTTAAAAATGGAGATTTATGCCCAAAAAAGCACACCAAGCATTTCTGGCCGAGAAATCACAACCAGGGCCCGAGGAAAATCGACCATGGCCCGAGAAAAGCCAGCCAAGGCCCGAGGACCTCAGCCAGGGACCGAGAAACTTCACCCGTGTACCGAGAACCGTACCCGGGCCCGTCCGAGAATGCCAGGTCCCTGTTCCGGGCCTGTCCGAGAAAACCAGGCCACGCCCCGCGCACCAGCCGAGCCGCCCAGGTCCAAAATCAAGTCGCTCGGGCAAACGAGCTGCTCTGACAAATCCACCTCGAGCAAAGGGATCAAAATGGAAAATAAGGTGGACAATGTCGGAAAACCAAGGTGAATGCCCGAGCAGATTCGCAGTTGGCCCAATTCCAAAGGAAAGGCCCCGCGCGAATAGGCACCGAAACCAAGTCGCTCGACTAAACCATGGAATCTGGCAAATCTGGCTCGACCCAAGTGTTTTAAATGCCCAATAACTCAGACAATCTCACTTCTCAGACAAAACGCCTGAGTGGAACCAGCTCAAGCACGATCAAAGCCAAACTAGGGCATTACCGGCCATTTTGGGATTTCGACCATGTTCCGGGCAGAATCTGGCTTAGCACCCTTCTTGAGATTATCTTAGAATGACTTTGTCGTTCAGAATACACTGTCCAAAAGCCAAGAAGCTCCGGCCAAATCTCCGGCCAGATTCCGGCGAACTCCGGCCATGCTCACCCTCTCGGAGCAAAAGGGCAGCCGAGAAGAAGTTCGACCTCAAGCACCCATGGGATCCCACCTTATGATCCAGGAATGAGGTACTGTCGAGCTAACGACGTTAAACAAATGCACTGGTCGGGAGGTAACCCGACACCTATCTTACTTTCAGTCATTTATTTTCTGTCATTTAGTTTTTTGCCTTATGTCATTCTCACCTTTCCTGTATATATTTGCTTGCATGACTTTTGAACTAATCCGTGCAGTGAGGCACGCCTTCGTTCAAAAGTGTGGGGTGAGAACCGCCTTTGTACATAAACATGTTTTCTTTTTCTTTTCCTTTTCCCTTAATATTACCTTTTTGAAAATATGAACTTGAGAATGTGAAAAAGATAGATCTAAATTCATGCATTTACCTTGTGAAAATTCAACTGTCTAAAAACTTAGAATGTAACTTCTCATTTGTCCCTTTGTGCTGAGATAAACAGGGGATGTGGAGTTGACATAAACTGCCCTAGAGAGGCTTGGCAAGCACTCGAAGGATCGAATCTAACTATACGGTTTTTGAAGTCAGTGGAGGCTGCACTTCAGGTTTCAGTGAAGATTGAAGTCGTCTCCACCGTGCAGCGTTTATGCAAGAGGCGGGACGGGAAATCAAACCGTCCTATCTCTAGTCCTAGTAGCCGGGAAAATAGATGAGCGACCCTCATCTTGACCCGCGCGAAACGGCGAGGATGAGAAAGAGCGGGGAGGTATTTCCATATGCTCGCGGGCGATGATTGGACCTCCCAAAAAGGCTTGAGAAAATGGACTAGCAAGCCACAAAAAGGCAAAAGCTCAAAGAAGCTAATCAAAGGCCAAAGGCCAAAGTTGTGAAGGTTTTAACCGAACAAAAGTGAAGTACTCAAAGAGTCAAATCAAAGGCCAAAGGCCGATTCAATACAAAAAAAGCTGTCCCTCGCCACAAAGAAAACAAAAAGGCTCAACTCAGTGAAACCCGAACCGAATCACGTACTAGAAAATGCTACAAGGAAACCATATAGTACGAGACGATCCAGAGAATGCAGTCCAGGAGCCTAAAAAGGGCTATCTCCCGATACATCCGAATTAATTTGCATCTCGGCGCGAAGGTACACGTATCAAGTTTCTTCTAAGTATTTACACAGTTTAATTTGGTAATAAGTAAGTAATGCATGAATTAGGATAAATCGAGTCCCACAATCTCACTTTCATATTTAAAAGTTTTTACTTGGATTGTGTGCCGCCCTTTAAAAAGCATTGTTCGGGACGAACAACTAAAAGTGTGGGGTGATCTGATGGACCATAATTGTATGAATCATAAACACAGTTAAACCCACCAAATTAGACTCTTTGTCTATTTAACTTTTGCTTGTTAGTTCCGATATTTATCTACAGGGTATTTTGAAGTCTAGAGAGGATACGAGGTAAAAAGGACTTTTAAAGCTGAAAATGGATTACAAGACACTCGAGGCCACAATCAGATTCCGACTGTACAACTTTCATGGAACCGACTTGGAATCACTCAAATATGCTAGAACAGTCGGCGTTTGGACAAGAACGCAATGCAAAGGCACCAAGCCCGGTAAAAGCCAAACTAGGGCAATTTCGACCGTTTTGGGATTTCGACCATGTTCCAAGCAGGCTTAGGTTCCTTCTTGAGATCATCTTAGAATGACTTTATCGTTCAGAATACACTCTCCAAAATCCAAGAAG
Source organism: Rhodiola kirilowii (assembly GCA_033675215.1). Classification (NCBI taxonomy): domain Eukaryota; kingdom Viridiplantae; phylum Streptophyta; class Magnoliopsida; order Saxifragales; family Crassulaceae; genus Rhodiola; species Rhodiola kirilowii. The sequence continues at coordinate 45,235,321 of CM066201.1, forward strand.
CTCCGGTCAAATTCCGATCAAACCGATGGCTTTTGAGAAACAAATATCTTCCGATGGCTTTTGGGAAGTGCCACTGACAGGTCGTCGTTGGTACCTGCAAATTTAAATTTATAATTCCACTTACTCTTGGCTAGCATAGCGGCAAGAAAGGGGTCGAACCCAAGAGAGCTAGACGGGTTACTATTTGTTCCGTAAAAAAGGGAGAACAATTGGGTTGTGAGTAATTTGGAAATAGTGCAAAAATAGGAAATAAACTAAGGATGTATCAATCAGAGAGGATATTCAGACTAGGGTTTTCAATTGTGACCTGTTTTATCATCGACTTCTAATTATCTATTTTCTAATTCCTAAGTGTGGTTACTTCCATTCCAAGTTATAACCTAAAGTAGGGTCTTTCTGGACGCCTACACCACAATCTACTTCCTTTCCGGGTTATATAATTCTAGCCCTAGCAATCTAATACTCCATTCCAAGATATATTAGATTAGTGATCTATTTGTTCTCAACGGTCTAGTATCAAACAAACAGTGAATAAAGGGAATGAATTGCTCGGCTAAGTCTAACCGTTCCGAGTATCAACTTAGCTTCGCAATTCAAACCGAGATAATAAGCACAAGGACTAGTAGAACAATGAAAATAGCATTAAGCAACAAGTCTCAAAAACATTCGTCACAATGTATTAAACCCTAGCCCGAATAATAAGTTTATCTACACATGGCCATTGAGATAAAGACAATAAAAATAAAGGAAGAGGATGTCTTCTCTATTGCCGAAGGAAGAAGATCGGAGCCGGAATGTTGGAACACCGTCGGAGGAGGAACTCTAGAGAGAGGAGCTCTCTACGTTGTGGCATTTTGTGGAGAGAGGAGCTCTCCACGTTTTGGGATGCTTGAAACCTTTGATATGAGGCTGTATTTATAGAGAAAACTCAGGCCTCAAAGTTTCCAAATTGAAGTCGGTCCAAAAACGGTTTTAGGAAACATGTCCTAAAACCGACTTTGCTTGGTCTCTTAGTTTTCTTCTTCTGCAAGTGTTCCAGATCTGTGTAGAGCCTTCCAGAACCTTCTAGAAGCCTTTAAACCATCATGCATGAAATTCGGATTTTTTTCCCGAAATTAATGTTCACGTCGGATTACTGTTCACGCCGGAATTACTGTTCATCCGCGGACACTGTTCATCCACGATCTGGTCTGAGTTGCTGCTCTCTTCTGTGTGCCAATTCCGACTTTGACTCTCGTTTTGACCTTTCAAACGACCTCGGATGCTCTCGGTGTTAACTAGAGAGTTGTAGGGAATTGAGTCACCTACGGAACGGTATGTGGCTCGTATTTTTCTGATCAATGGTCAGCTCCCAGCACTCCGACGAACGTCCAAAGGTCTGATCTGTCATTGTGATGTTTTCGGCATAAAATGCCGTCTTTTATGCACGTTTCCTCCTAGAGCTTCCGAAACACCTGAAATACAAAACCATACTAAGAAGTAACTGTTTGCATACAAAAGTATCGGAATTGATGGGACGTATAAATACGGCTCATCAAACCACCCCACACTTAAACTTGTTCGTCCCGAACAAGGACTAGGTCATAAGAGGAAAATAAATTGCAAACATCACAAAGCTTCGGCATCCTAGATATTGCTACATGAACATGACTCGGCTAATCTAGATTTCACCTTTCCATGGATACTCGTTACTAAAAGCCTTGTGCGAAAACATGGGTTAATGATACGTGTTACCTTTGGGCCGAGATCCAAACCAATTCGGATGTCTCGGAAGATAGCCCTTTTTAATTAGACCCATGAACTGCATCCTCAGTGCCGAACTCTTTCTATATGGTTATACTTCATTGCTTTTTCTTGCACGTGATTGATTCCAGCTTCAAAGTGTTGAGTGCTTTTCGGCCAGCTTGATAGTGTCTTGGTTTTGATATATCAGTGGTGCTCTTCACTTGTTTCAGTGTAAACCTTCACAATGATGATGAATTTGTTACTTTGTGGTGCGGATTGTGACTTGCTCGAACCTACTTGCTCTCACTCATCCTCGTCCTTTTGACTCGGGTCAAGCCAAGGGTCGCTTGTCTATTTTCCCGGCTACTCGAACTAGAGCTTGGACGGTGTGAAGTATTCCCGTCCCGACCAACCGCAAGGGTACCGTAGTGGTGGAGCAGACTCGTACTATGTCGCCTCGAAGTGCTAGCCTCCACGAAATCCGTATAACCATATAACTCGAACTCGGCCTTTGAATGTTTTGTCAAGTCTCTCTAGGGCGTTTCTATCAACTCCACATCCCTGTTTATCTCGACTAACAAAGGCACGCAATATTTTATGATCACATGTAATTGCACAAGTCAAATTTCACTAAAGACATGCATGTAATCGGCTCTATCTATTTCGCCTAACCAACATCCAATACCGCAAGTCTAGAAAATAGTGAAGAAACGTGTACAAAAAATTTAAAATTTTCAAAGAAACGTGCTGACTCTATGCAAGGTGCAGGAAAGTAGACGTGCTGACTCAACGACGGACTCTCCCACCCCACACTTTTGAACTGACGTGTCCTCACGGCTCATCTTAAGTTCAAAGACACGACTATGCATGCAAACAAACAAAGGGAAATAAGAAGAGGGTAAGGTTGGACAGGCACTTCCCTCGTGCGACGCGTGACGTTCAGAAACAGCAAACTATTCTCCTTTGAGTCCTCACAGAGCACCATTGAAGCTTGTATCGCAACGTGAGTTCGTCACAAAATGAAAGGGCTGTGTTAAAGAAATTAAGACAAATAAAGGATTCCCATGAGATTGGAGGAGTCACAAACGGTCTCACTTAAAACCCAATCTCCTTAGACTCGTAAGTCTTGGTGACAGAATCCTCTAAAGCTGTGTTTCTCGACACAATTTATTCAAGGTGTGAACTACTCAAGTTGGATAACAGTTTTATGCCAATATCTCGGATACGTTCGCATCTGTCCCCTGCATGAAAATCATCTTCTTTCCCTAGTACAATGTGATGAAAAGACTCAGGACATGGTAGAGTGAACGACATAAATAAATAAAAAACTAAAGAGAGACAAAAGAATGTCGGGCTGCCTCCCGGCGAGCGCCTTTGTTTTACGTCGTTGGCTCGACGGTACCTCTTTAGGGATCACAAGTTAGGATCCCATGGACGTGTGAGGTCAAATTTTGCTACTCCTCTGTGATGCTCATAGCCCTCATCGTGTGGTGCTCTTGTGTCTGTCCATCCTGGCTTCCATCCAAACGTTCCATGCCTCGGTCTCTTCCTCATGTATGGACGGTCAGAATCCTCGTGAACATGGTAGTTTGATTTCTTTCCAGCAAGCGCAGGTGACAACCTTTTTGTTCCCATGTCATTCTTGGTCCTTGTGTCCAAGATGACCGATTGTCCCAGAATGAGTGCAAGAGGACTGTGAGCGCTGGCATCTCCCGTCTGCAAAATATAAGAGTCAATATGACCGGTGAGTGTGAGAATACCTGGATCCTTGCTCTTTCCAGGCGGCTCTTCTTGAACTGTAACGAGTGAGTACTCCATCGTTGGCTTTTCTGGCTCATGCTTCGCCTCTAATTTGCCTTCAAGCTCATCTTTGTCGATCACATGGTCCTTAGGAGAAATCACCTGCATTGGGGATGGCAGAGGGGTGTTAGAAGTTAGAGTTTCTTCAACTGCATCAGTGCATACCACGGAGGTCTTCTGAATATCTTCCGCGGACGTCTCTTGATTTTGTGGTAATTCTTCAGACGTCCGCGCCGTAATTGTTGAGGCGTCCGCGTCCTGAACTGAGGTAGAATCTTCTGTGACCTTGATTTCCTCGGCCGCTTCGACAGTGAGGACCGGTTCTGCCTCGGGTAGATCCGCAATGAAGTCTGAGCACGTCTCGGCAACTCGGCAATGGGGTCTGATTCGAGTGGCTCGGTCGGCTCTTCTTTAGGCGCCAGCGAGCCGTCTTCTTCCAAATATCCGGGGTAGTCCGACTTGAGCTCTTCTTCTGTCAACCATGGGTCCTCATCTTCTGCCGGTTCTATGGGGGCTCCGAGATAGGCTCTATTAGAGCCTCTGCCATGTCCTCCTCTGTTTTTGTACCGACATCTTCAATAACCCTTTGTCTTCTCCTCCACTCGGACGTGGCCCGGTCCAAGTCGGACATTGCTCTTGATAACTCGGCCGAGACTTCCTCGTTTTCGGCCTGAGATTGCTTCATCATGTCGTCTATTTCTTTGATCAGCTTGGCCCGAGATTGTCTTGAGCTTTCTGCCACATCTTCTATCAAGTCCCACAGCTCGTTCATGTCTAAGTTATTCACCGTGCCTCCTGCTGCAGCATCATTAAGCCTATTCCACTCATATGGCAACATTCCACCGAGAAACCTTTGAAGAAGATATAAGTTTGTAAATCCATGATGCGGGCAGCTCGCCAAAATGGAATCGAAGTACGTCAAGTACTCGTCCAAGTTTTCGTCCCGGGATTGCTTAATGTACATGATCTTTTCTCGGACTTCTTGTTGGATGGATGGTGGGTAGTACTCCTCTTCGTCATCAATTCTACTACCAGCGCGAGACATCGCACAAGAGTAGCAAAGCACATACTAGCAAATAAAGGGTCCCCAGGAGATTGGAGGAGTCACAATGGTCTCACTTAAAACCCAATCTCCTTAGACTCGTAAGTCTTGGTGACAGAACCCTTTAAAAGCTAGAAATCGAAATCGAAATAAACGGAAATCGAAAAACAAGGAAATCGAAAAAAAATTAGGAAATTGAAATAACAGGAAATAAAGAAAATAAACGAAAAAGGAAAGAACAAATTTCACCGTGCGTAGCTCCCCGGCAACGGCGCCAAAATTTGACAGGTCGTCGTTGGTACCTGCAAATTTAAATTTATAATTCCACTTACTCTTGGCTAGTATAGCGGCAAGTAAGGGGTCAAACCCAAGAGAGCTAGACGGGTTACTATTTGTTCTGTAAAAAAGGGAGAACAATTGGGTTGTGAGTAATTTGGAAACAGTGCAAAAATAGGAAATAAACTAAGGATGTATCAATCAGAGAGGATATTCAGACTAGGGTTTTCAATTGTGACCTATTTTATCATCGACTTCTAATTATCTATTTTCTAGTTCCTAAGTGTGGTTACTTCCATTCCAAGTTATAACCTAAAGTAGGGTCTTTCCGGACGCCTACACCACAATCTACTTCCTTTCCGGGTTATAGAATTCTAGCCCTAGCAATCTAATACTCCATTCCAAGATATATTAGATTAGTGATCTATTTGTTCTCAACGGTCTAGTATCAAACAAACAGTGAATAAAGGGAATGAATTGCTCGGCTAAGTCTAACCGTTCCGAGTATCAACTTAGCTTCGCAATTCAAACCGAGATAATAAGCACAAGGACTAGTAGAACACTGAAAATAGCATTAAGCAACAAGCTCAAAAACATTCGTCACAATGTATTAAACCCTAGCCCGAATAGTAAGTTTATCTACACATGGCCATTGAGATAAAGACAATAAAAATAAAGGAAGAGGATGTCTTCTCTATTGCCGAAGGAAGAAGATCGGAGCCAGAATGTTGGAACACCGTCGGAGGAGGAGGAACTCTAGAGAGAGGAGCTCTCTACGTTGTGGCATTTTGTGGAGAGAGGAGCTCTCCACGTTTTGGGATGCTTGAAACCTTTGATATGAGGCTGTATTTATAGAGAAAACTCAGGCCTCAAAGCTTCCAAATTGAAGTCGGTCCAAAAACGGTTTTAGGAAACATGTCCTAAAACCGACTTTGCTTGGTCTCTAAGTTTTCTTCTTCTGCAAGTCTTCCAGATCTGTGTAGAGCCTTCCAGAACTTTCTAGAAGCCTTTAAACCGTCATGCATGAAATTCGGATTTTTTTCCCGAAATTAATGTTCACGCCGGAATTACTGTTCACGCCGGAATTACTGTTCATCCGCGGACACTGTTCATCCGCGATCTGGTCTGAGTTGCTGCTCTCTTCTGCGCGCCAATTCTGACTTTGACTCTCATTTTGACCTTTCAAACAACCTCGGATGCTCTCGGTGTGAACTAGAGAGTTGTAGGGAATTGAGTCACCTACGCAACGGTATGTGGCTCGTATTTTTCTGATCAATGGTCAGCTCCCAGCACTCCGACAAACGTCCAAAGGTCTGATCTGCCATTGTGATGTTTTCGGCATAAAATGCCGTCTTTTATGCACGTTTCCTCCTAGAGCTTCCGAAACACCTGAAATACAAAACCATACTAAGAAGTAACTGTTTGCATACAAAAGTATCGGAATTGATGGGATTTATTGACTCGATGAGTCGTATAAATACGGCTCATCAGCCACCTAGGGGGTGGGGCGGCTGAGGAAGATGCATGTGTGTGGAGGAGTGTGGAGGCTTGTGGTTGGAGGAGAAATGGATGGCTTGGATGAATGCAAGTGTGCTCCAATCCAATGGTTCCCCCATAGATATTTCATCCCCAAAACTTATCTCACAAGTATCCATTAGCCTATAAATAGAGACATCTCTTCCCTTTGTAAATCATCCCAAAAATGTGGAGAGCTCCTCTCTCTACAAACTCCAAAATCACAAATCACTTCTCTCTAGAGTTTGGGCACTAATCATGTAATTACTTTACTTTGGAATCGAAGCTTTAGCACTTTCAAGGTTTTTGTAAGTCCTCTCGTCTTTACTTTACTGTCTTTTCAATTCAGCAACTTTACTTTCCTGTTACTTTCGAAAACTTTACTTTACTGTCTTTCAAAGTACTTTACTTTACTGTCTTTACTTTCAAAACCTTTACTTTTCCTGTCTTTCAAACCATTACTTTTCAACGCACTTAGCTATGATGTCCTGTTCCATGGATATTCGTAGCTAAACCCTTCATTCGGTTGAAGGGGTGTACTTGTGTCATAAAATGTTTTAGACCCTGCACCTAGTGCCTCTTTGTGTTCAACTTATTCTAGGTGCCTTATATTATGTCAGAATTCTATTGGTTGAGTGGATGCTCGGAAGAGCAAAGCTCTGCCATGGGTTCGTGATCTTCTGTGGATAAGTGGAGGCTCGGAAGAGCACATCTTATCTGTGGAAGTCAACCTCTTTTAAACACCATTTGGTTTATCAGGAATGATGATCAAATGGATGCACAATAGAACAAGAGTTCTTTGTCTTGCAAAAGACTAGACGGTGTGGCAAGTCATGTGCTAGGAATAGCCTTGATTCACTTTTAAACACTTAGTATGATCATTAGAGGTCAATGATAAACAGAATATGATACAAGGCCCCTGAAACCGAATCTTTCCTTTAATTGTAATATCACCTGTCACTTTACTTTTCAGTACCGAAAACCAAAACCAACCCCCCAACTGCTTAATTTAATCCCCCTTTTCGAAAGAATAACTATTCACCTAACTCCCTAGGGTTCAACACGTACTTACCACTTACTACCAAAAATATTTAAGTTGCGAGTATCGGAGATATAAATTTGCTTTTGCACAGAGAACATCGCACCTTAACGACAGTGCGGTGGGCTCCGTCAATAACACATAACACTCTAAGAAGCTATAACATTTGAGCGTTTCTCTCTATATATATATAGAGAGAGAAGTGCTCAAATATTAATCTCATATTAGCATGTTAACCTATTAACCCAATCAGGACGTGCCACGTGTCCCAGCCAACCAACCATGATGCGCCACGTGCCCCACATCACCCAAGCACATGCAACTCACATGTCCAATGGTCCCCGTGCTTTCGTGGTGGCGCCTCCTCATTAGTTGCGTGAGACACGTGGCTCATCCTCATTGGGTTAATAGGTTAACATGTTATGAGGCAGCTGATGGACCATAATTATACGAATCAAAAACACAGTAAAACCCACCAAATTAGACTGTTTGTCTATTTAACTTTTGCTTGTTAGTTCCGATTTATTTCTACAGGGTATTTTGGCGCTTAGAGAGAAAACACGCTAAGGAGAGGATTTTACGCTGAAAAGATGTTACGAGTAATTCCAAGGTCAAGATCAGACGCCGAACGAAGAAATCTCAAGATCCTGACGTTGAATTACTCAAATTCAAATCCAACCAAGAACAACCAAAGTCAGACCGGAGCAGAATTGGACTGATAGTTTTGTGAAGACTGCACAAAACTAACAAAACTTCCTCATTTCCTCAAGTGACCGGCGGCTTGTGCAATATGGTGACTCATTGGGTGGCCTCCTCCCCTCCTCCTCCTTGGGTGACCGGTGGCTTTGGCTTGGAGGTGGCCAAAGCCACAACCCTCCCCTCCATGTGACTTGCAACCGGCGGCTAGAGGAGAAGCCACAAGAAGTTGCCATGTGGTGGCTTCTCCTCCACATGCTCCTCCCCTCCTCCTCCACCCTTGGATGCAACACCACATGCCACCATCTTGGCCCTCCATCCTCCTCCCCTTTGGATATAAATGGGAGCTCACCCCTCCTCATTTCAACACACACCATCCTCAAATCAACAATTCACTTCTCTCTCTAAGTTTGTGTTACTTTGTAAGTTTGGTTTTGGAAATAATACTCCTGTTTGTTCTTGAGTATTATACGCTTTGAAATAATACTCCTGTTTGTTCTTGAGTATTATACGCTTTGAAATAATACTCCTGTTTGTTCTTGAGTATTATACTGTTTAGAGAATACTCCTGTTGGTTCTTGAGTATTCAGTAGGAATTCGGAATACTCCTGTTGGTTCTTGAGTATTCCACCCCTTTCCTTTCTTACTGTTTTCAAAAACCCCCGAGTATTTAGTTATGATATCCTTCTCTATGGATAATCGTAGCTAAACTCTCTTCATTCGGTTGAAGGGGTGTTCTTGTATTATAAAATGTTTTAAATTCTTTTAGTTTCTTTTCTCTGTATTCAAAACTTGTTCTATGTGCCATTTATTAGATTAGAGCTTCCAAGGTTGAGTGGATGCTTGAAATGGCAATACTCTTCCGTGGAAGTTCGTAAACATACTCGGGTAAGTGGATGCTTGAAATGGCAAAGCTTATCTGAGGAGTTTGATCTCTCTCAAACACCATTTGGGTAAATCGGAAAAGACAACCCAAATGGATGCACATGGGCTAGTATACCGGGAAAAGGGGTGCTAGTTCAAGTAGAACAAGGGCTCTACGACCTTGAAATGGGCTAGACAGTCTGGCAAATCGAGCGCCGGAAAAGGCCTTGATACACGTTTGAATACTTAGAAGGGTTACTAAAAGGATAAACAGGATATAATACAAGGCCCCTGAAACCGAATGCTTCCCTTGAATTACAAAACCACCTTGTATTTACTTTCCTAGTATAACTGCCTCAATCAACCGCACTCACCTTCCGGAGGACTCGCAATTCACGCATCACCCACTGTAAGTCCTTCTTTTTACTTTTCAGTATTTTAATTCCTGCAATTACTTTTCCGCACAAAAAACCAAAAAAAAAACCAAAAACAGTAGCTTAGTTAATCGCGCTAAAATCTCAATCAACCTTAAAACACGCTCCCTCGCTGTACAAATCCCTTAAAGAACAACGTATCCCCCTAATTGCCTTGGGTTCGACCCCTACTTACCACTTACTACCCAGTAGTGAAGTCGCGAGTAGCGGAAAATATAAATTTATTTGTACAAAGAACATTGCACCTTAACGACAGTGCAGTGGGCTTCGTCAGCAGCCCTCCTAAGAATGAGGCAGTGAGGCACGATCTGAGCCACACATCTAACCCCCTATGCTTTGTGGGCACGCCACGTGTCCCCACTACAAAAAATCCATCATAAAGTAAAAGCAAACAGCAACACACTATTTCTTACCACATCAGCACAATGAGTGGCTCACAACGTGCCTCACATGCTTCATTCTACTAATCCTGCCTCAACCGAGTGCTCCCTTATATATATATAGGGGGCGTTCAAGTGTTACACCCCCTTATAGTGTTACATGTTACATGAATCTCATCCGTAGGATGAGATTCATCCAAGCATCCACATGGCGCCACCTCAAAAGCATGGGGGCTTGGACATGTGACATGCATGTGCTATGAATAGTGGCTTACGTGGCGCGTTTTGATTGGTTGGAGGTGTAACATTTGAACGCCCGTCTATATATATATATATATATATATATATATATATATATATATATATATATATATATATATATATATATATTTGGGAGCACTCGGTTGAGGCAGGGTTGGTAGAATGAGGCACGCGAGGCACGATCTGGGCCACTCATTTTGATGATGTGGCAAGGAATAGTGCAGGAATAGTTTTTTACTTTTGGTAGTGTGACACGTGGCAAACCCACAAAGCAGGGGGGGTTAGATGTGTGGCTCAGATCGTGCCTCACTACCTCATTCTAATTTTGGTGCCTCATTTGAACGCTCCTCTATATATAGGGGCGTGCTCCGTTGTTACCCCTTCTTAGAGTGTTACCGTGTTACTCCAATATGATTGGTTGGATGAGTTTCACCCAACCAATCTGGACGCGCCAGCTCACAAAGCAAGGGCCCATTTCGGTGGTGAGTGGAGGAGTTGTGTGAGTGGGAGAGATGGCACGTCCTGATTGGTTGGATGAAACTCATCGAACCAATCAGATTGGAGATAATAGGTAACATGCTAAGAGAGGGGTAACATTTAAGCGCTCCTATATATATACGCTCAAATGTTAACCACTCTTAGAGTGTTAACGTGTTAACTTATTGTGAGCCACTCATTTTGATGATGTGGCAGAGAATAGTGTAGGAATAGTGTTTTGCTTTTTACTGTTTACTTTTTGCTTTTGTTGGATTTTTAGTAGTGGGACACGTGGCGCGCCCACAAAGCACGGGGATTTGGTAGTGGGACACGTGGACCAATCACAATGAGTTAATAAGTTAACATGCTAAGAAGTGGTTAACATTTGAGCACTCCTCTATAGGGGGCGCTCAAATCGTATAAGCTTTTAGAGTGTTATGTGTTATCTTGAATCTGATTGGTTGAATGTGTAGGAATAATGCAGGAATAATATTTGCTTTTTACTGTTTACTTTTTGAATAGTGCAGGATTTTTGTAGTGGGACACGTGACGCACCCACAAAACACGGGGGGTTTGGATGTGTGGCTGAGATTGAAGTAACACATAACACCCTAAGGAGGGGGTAACATTTGAGAGCTCCTCCTCCTATATATATATAGAGAAGCGTTCAAATGAGGCAGGCCTCCTAAGAATGAGGTAGTGAGACACGATATCAGCCAATCACGTGTCCCACTCAAACCCCTCCCGTGCTTTGTGGGTGCACCACGTGTCTCACTACCAAAAATCCATCAAAAGCAAAAAGCAAAAAGCAAATAGTAAACAACTATTCACTGCCACATCATCTAAATGAGTGGTCCTAGTCGTGCCTCACGTGCCTCGTTACGACTTAATTGTCATTATACCTTAAACCTAAACTCCGTTAACTATCGTTAGTGTAAATCAAAGATATTATTTTCAAATCAGACCTAATCGATCAGATATGTCACAAATCCTAATTTTGCCTCATCTCGCTCCCGTCTTTGATATCCACTGTCGCAACGAGACCAATTTGAAATCGAATCCTGAGAAGTTTCAATTTTGGGTTTGGTGCGTTCCGGCTTGCGGAGAAGGAGGCAAAAGATGCTGCTAAGTGAGGCGGAAGGTGCTGCTGCTGATGTTCTAGTTGTGGGTCATGTTTGCAACAGAACTCTCGGTATGTTTGATTTGGCTCAGAATGATGAAAATATAAGCTTTGTGCTTACTGTCAATTCATTTTGGACGGGATGCATTTTTTGGACAAGATATATTTTTATCTGTTGGTTAGCAAATTGTGTAATGAAGATTGATTAAGTTAAAATATTGTTTGATACTGGTGTGGTTTCATTCTCAATGTTTGAAAGAAAGTTGAGTTTTTTGAAGCTGGGGTATGTATGCATGATTTTGTAGCTTATTTGTTTGATGAAATGCCTCAATGAAGTTGTAATGGTAAAACAGTAAACAGGGGGTATTTAATTAAGTTATTAAGTGTGATTTAGATTTAAATTAATATGACCAATCGTGTGATTGTATGGATTGTTTATTGTTACTGAGTTAATGTTGCTGTGATTTGTATTAAGTTTTTTTGGATCTTGGATGCGCGTAACTGAGTATTTCGGATTTATTTTGAGTTTATTTGATTATCAACGTCTACCAAATTGATCTATCAAAAAATAATGTCTACCACATTGAAATATCCTTTTTGTTTCTAGTTTTGGGCTTCATGTAGCTTAAACTTACAAAGATAAACTTGTTTCTATTTTTTGTCTTCTAAATATATGTTGTGTTGCAGTTTCCGTTCCTTTCAAGAAGTGGACTTTTAGAAAAGCTTATCAAAGAACTCTCAAATGAAGATGGCTCTGTCCAAGAAGAACTCTCAAAGCTTATTGAAGTGGACTTTTAGAAAAGCTTATCGAAGATGGCTCTCAAACGAAGAACTCACAAATGAAGATGGCTTTTATTTGATGAACGCAATTTATCTTCTTAATCTATCTACAGTTGAATTTATATTGCTAATGCACTTAATGAACAACAGTCTCTATATTGCAAATGTTTTGTAAATACGTGAATATTATTTTGGGAAAATGACAAAGAGGGGGTACGAACTACCATCCATTGACAAATCACGGTCTGAATTATGAAAATTGACAATTAAGGACAATTTCAAAATATTTTGATTGTCATATAAGTATATAACACTTAATTGATGGAATATCACTTTGTCAATTAACAAAGATATCTAAACGACCGAATTGAAAAAACATTATTGCCCTTAATTGTGAAATTGAGGATTAAAATATTTTAAAATTGCCGTTAATTGTTAATTTTCATAATTCGGACCGTAATTTGTCAATGGGTGATAGTTCATACTCCCTCTTTGTCATTTTCCCTATTATTTTTAACATGTTAACTTTGTGTTTATCTTATGAGGAAAATAAAAGCAACATTCATAAAATAGTATTAACATTCACAATATTAACACCAAATAGTAATTATGCTCACAAAACATAAATTATATTCACATAATAAAAAACTATATTTCACAAAATAAAAGACAACGTTCACAAAATAAAAGACAACATTCACATAATAAGAGTTCTATTCACAAAATTAAAAACTACGTTCACATAATAAGAGCAGCATTCACAAAATAACATCAGTAGTTAAAACTTAAAACATTAAAACAATGCTCCAAAGAGCAATGTATTACAAATAAAGAGCAATGTTTACAATTTCGCTTTTGAACCATATTCTAAGGTAGATATAGGTCTGGGCTCGATTTGGTTCGGTCCCAAATTTTGCGAAAACCAACCCGAAAACCAAAAATTCGATTCGGTTCGGGTTCGGACTTTTTGAAAGCGAAAACCGACTAAAGCTCGATTTTTCAGGTTTTTTCGGATTTTTTTTGACAATTTTTTGGTCTTTTTTTCAAAATGGGGTCGAGTTTTTTCGAGTTTTCATGATTTTTCGGTTTTTTTCTCGGGTTCGGGTCGGGTTTTTTCAGGTTTTCACGATTTTTCGGTTTTTTTTCGGGCCGGGTCGGGTTTTTTCTGTAAATTGACAGAAAACACATATTTTCGATTCGGTTCGGGCTTTCGGTCCGAGAATAAAGCCAACCCGAGACCGAACCGAATCTCACCATTCGGTTTGGGTTTTTTTCGGTTCGGTTTTTGTTCCGAGAAGAACCGACCCGTTCAGGCTTTTTTCGGTTCGGTTCGGGTGGGTTTCGAGTTTACGGACCTGCACGCCCAGGCCTAGGTAGATATAGTCTTATACATCTCCTTAGGGTCTGGCTTGCATAAAGCATCATCAAAATCTTTGACTTGTCATCCTCAAAAGAATCCTACAGCATGAAGATAATCACATAATGTTCATTTGTAAATGGAAATTCCCATAATTATTTTATTGAACTAATTGAGTAACATGTATACCACGAGTTTCTTAGTTCGATTATCAAACCTGCAAAAGCATTGTAAACTTGCTATCCCTGAAGGGCACATGAGAATCACCATTGAGAATGGATTCCACAACTCTCTAAATGCTCAAAGCCAAAAATCATCACAACTCGGAAAGTCTGATATATAATCATCATCACAGCTTGTAAAGTAATTGAGATAGCTTGCTGCTAATAAAAAGCAGCTCTTCTATCCATTAATTCTTCAACGAGATAACCTGTCCACCGTAAAGAAGCACGTGCACATATCAACCAAAAATCAGATGGTCCACAACTCAACAAAAGTCTAAATAACTCAATAAATCTATGTCCTTCTAACTGGTTTGTTCTGCTTGCTCCTGATGAGTTTAACATTCACAACCTACACTACAAATCACAAAAGTTAAAACTCAGAAATCATCTGCATTCACAAAACAAAACTATCAGAATTTTCAAAAGAAGCAAACTAATCAGAAATTGACCTTCAACAATTTGGATTCTGAAAAGAAGCAAATTATTCCGAAATTGAAGCGCGGACGAGCTTATAAAAACCACCCAATATATTGTGAACATTACTACTATTTGGGGAACACGGTAATTATTTAGTGAACGATCCCCAAATCAGAGCACCAGAACCACAAATGAACACAATGAGTTTCCAGATCAGAGCACCAGAACCACTAATCAAAGAAAGAATCAATAATTGGCTGAATCATTTTTTTACTAAATTAACGAAGCAATTACCAAGGATGACGATGGTGAGATCAGGCTTGGCGTTGATGCGCCCAGGTCTCGATGGTCAGATCAGGCTTGGCATTGAGGCCAACTCCAAGGATGACGATGGTGAGGAAGCTGGTGAGGTAGCAAGGCAGTTCCCAGTCCTCCCATTTGCGAGATTCGCCTGGTGGAGGCGGAGTCCAGTTGAAGAGGTATCCATTAGGTCGCTCCAGGTGGCCATCGGTGGCCCATCGACTAGGCGGAGTGATCTCCTCAGCGGGTGCGGAGAGTGGCAATGAGACGACCGCGTAGGGTCGTTGCGGCGGTGGAGAAGCTCATCGTTTCGATTTGATGGTAGATGTGAGAGAAAAACTTAATTAGGGTTTCACAGTTTGGTTCCTACGAAAATGGAAATAAGAATCATAATTTAATGTCCCAATTACCCTTGAGTATATTTGAAACTTAATGGAGACATGACACTTCCGTCACAAATGCATGGTTAATCTCATCCATTAATCTAATTAAATCTACGAATAGAATTACTTTTTATTTTTTATTTTAAAAGCACTTTTTACCTAAACCGCTCCATATTTTTTTTGATGGGGTTAGTGGTTTAAAGTTAGTATCTGTTCATTTTGAGCTGGTGAGGACTTGAACCCTGGCCACTTTGGGCACAGGGGGACACCCTTCCACTTGGCTAATCTCTTTGCCTCGAACCGCTCTATATATATATGGGCATTGCTAATCGCACCCCCCACCCCCCTCACCCCCCAATGGGACCCACGAAAATTTCCCTTTATACCCCCCACACCCTCACTAAATATAATTATTAAAACATAATTATTAATTTAAAATTATTTAGAAATTAATATTAATATATATATTATAAATATAATTATTAATTTAAAAACTATTTAGAAATTAACATTAATATATATATATATATTATAATTAATGAGATATTATCGTTAATTCAAAACAATGTATAAATTAAATATATAACACATATTTTTTTAAATATGAATACATTATTGATTAAACAAAAATTAAGTTATACTCAACATATATATTATTCGCCCTAAATAAAATGAAACTATTTTCTAAATATAAATCATAAATAAAATTTGTCTAAATAATATTTCACTACAATGAGATATTATTGTTAATTCAAAACAATGTATAAATTAAATATATAATACATATTTTTTTACATATGATTACATTTTTAAATATGAATACAATGTATTTATATTATTAAAAATTAATACATAAATGAATATTATAATTTGCTTTTGCCAGGGAATCTAATCAGTGAGTTGTCTATTTCTTGTTTCGTAATGTATTATCAAATATGTTATTACTACATTTTATTAAAAGTTAATATATAAATGAATAGTATAATTTGCTTTTTCCAGAGAATATAGTGAGTAAGTTGTCTATTTCTTGTTTCGTAATATAGTACATAAATTACAAATCAATTATTAGTAGCATTGTTGCATGTTTTTTTAATCCAAATTAATGTTGGGCTACCCAATCAATTATTATTCGCCTTAAATAAAATGAAACTATTTTCTAAATATAAATCATACATAAAATTATAGAATATTTTCTGATTAATAATATTAAATAAATATGATACAAATAATTTATAATATTAATTAACATTTAATTGAATTTTAATTATTATTTAATTGAATTAAAGAGGAGGGCATAAGATTGTAATTAATAAAAAAAGGGAGGGCATATAAGTCATTTCCCGAAGTTTTTTTTGTCGTGGGGTGCGAACAGCAGCTCCCTATATATATATATAGAGGGGCGCTCAAATGAGAACTACCTGTTACACAAAGAACATGAGAACTCGTAAGAACCATTGATGGGATTTGATCCATTCTCTCCCCTTCTTCCACGTATCCCACTCAAATTGATTTATTTTGTTTAATCAATTGAATTGAAAAGGGTACTTAGTCCATTCTCTCCTCTTCGGCCATCTGTATTCTGTTCTCTCTCGTGTAAAGGTGGAGACGATTTGAATCGATAACGGCGACGCTGAGGATGGCGAAGACGGCAGCGGGGTTAAAAGCAACGCTGCTTATGGCTGGTTGAGTCCTAGGGTTTCGTTAAGTCGAGATGATGATGCGAATTCGGTTGATGGAAAAGGTGCTGCTGCGGCTAAGGGGAGAAAAGATGTCGGTTGATTCGAATCGATTCTCCAGGTCGCCATCATTCTCCGAATCTGAAAGCAACGGAGGCAGCATCGGATAGTGGTATTAATGAGATAGGGGAGGAGTAAGAGGAAACGGATGAAGACGGAAATGGAGATGAATTGGATCTGAACAAGGAGACGAGGGAGATAGGCGGACCGAGAGGGCCTGAGCCGACTAGGTAGGGTGATTGGGAGAAGAACGAGCGATGCTATGATTTATGATCTCTGACCTTGTAAGGTATTTTAAAAAAATATTTAGGTTAATAAAGTTGATGATTTGCCGAATGTGAATTGAAGCTGCTGGGTTGTTGAAATGAAACCTCTTTGTTACCAGTGATTGTGATGAAAGTTTGCAGGTTGATTGTGATGAAAGTTTGTGTGTTTTGCAGGAACATTTGTGATGTTTTATGGTTAGTTGTTGATACTTACATGCTGTTTGATAGAGTTGGAAAAAACTTTATTTAACTTTATTTAATTTAATTTAATTTTACTGAACTTTATTTAACTTTACTTAATTTTACTGAACTTAAAAAAAATAATTTTTTTTGAATAAAGGTGTTTAATTTAAGTTTGTAATCATATTGAACTATAAAATTAAAATTTGAAAAATTTTATTTAATTTTATTTCACTTAACTTAATTTAACTTTATTTAACTTAACTTAACTTTATTTAACTGAAAAACATGAAATTTAAGCTCTACAGAACAGACCCTTACTCAGAGCAAGAGGTTGGTTTATTAGATATTTGCGAAATTTTGGTGTAGTTAAGTAGTTGATATTGATACCCCAGGTGTGCAATCTAAGTAATTGTAGGAGTCAAGTAGTTAATCTCTAGCATATTACCAGCATTTGTGAGCAGCAGCAGCACTCAATGTGTGGAGGTTAGATGGTTTTTTTTGGTGATTCTGGTTTTGATTTTGTGGAGGTTAGATGGTTTTTGCTGCTGCTGGCGTGATGTTTGATGTGTTAATTGTCCAAGTGAATCAGTGTTGACCCATTCAAGTATAGTGTTTGATGAGTACTGCAAGGCGGATGTGGTGCATCTGTGTCTTTCATGTGATGCCAGGGTGCACTTAGACAATGTACTTCGTCTGCATAACAGAGTTCTTTGCGGAACTATATTTAAGATGCATATTGTTGGGCATTACTTGTAATGTTAGCCATTGTTGTTTATCCTAGAAAGTTTTTTTTTGATTGGTTTATCCTTGAAAGTTAAATGTTTGCATACTTGGAATGTGCAGAAAAGCAAAACAATGTGGGCGGAAAGATGGAAGGGTGAGTGGCTTATGCATTGAAAGCCTTGGGCGCTTTTAGTTTTTGCCGAATTTGAAGATAACAGATGATCTGCTCAAGGAGTTCAATAGCCACTTTTTCACTATCCTGTAATTTTTTAAAAAGAAGTTGTACACAATTTGTAATTTTTTAAAAAGTTGTAGACAACTTTTTCACAATTTGTTGTTGTCATTTGTGATGACAATTTGCACATTATTTAAAAGGATTAATGTTGTCATTTATCAATTGTTTCTTCTAACTTGCACTTCTACATTGCACTTGAAATCAATGAATCAATGCCAATCTGTTCAGGTTGCACTTATTCTCTAGTTGCTTTATTTTGCAACCAGTTTTCACAAAGTCTGAACTCCCTCAACATCATTTTTCACTTGCAGCTTGCACTTTCTCAACAGCATTATCAGCTCTAAACTGCACTCCCTCAACATCATTATCAGCCCTAGACTGCACTCCCTCACCAACATTTTCAGCTTCAGACTGCACTTCCTCAACATCATTATCTGCTGCAGACTGCACTCCGTCAACATCGTTTTCAGCTCCAGACTGCACTTCTGTTGTGGGAGTGCACTCTGGAACTGAAAATGTTGTTGTGGGAGTGCATTCTGGAACTGATACTGATGTTGAGGGAGTGCAGTTTGGAGCTGATACTGCTGTTGCGGGAGTGCAGTCTGGCCCTGAATATGATGTTGAGGGAGTGCAGTTTGGAGTTGATAATGCTGTTGAGGGAGTGCAGTCTGGAACTGCAAATGTTGTTGAGGGAGTGCAGTCTGGGAGCTTATAATGATGTTGAGGGAGTGCAGTCCAGACTGCACTCCCTCAACAATATTTTCAGTTCCAGCCTGCACTCTCTCAATAGCATTATCAACTCCAAACTGCACTCCCTCGTCAGCATTTTTCAATTCCAGCCTGCACTCCCTCAACAACATTTTCAGCTCCAACCTGCACTCCCTCAAAAGCATTATCAGCTCCAGACTGCACTCCCTCAACATCATTTTCAATTCCAAACTGCACTCCCTCAACAGCATTATCAGCTCCCAGACAGCACTCCCTCATTAACATTTGCAGTTCCAGACTGCACTCCCTCAACAGCATTATCAACTCCAAACTACACTCCCTCAACAACATTGATCAACTCCAGACTACACTCCCTCGACAGTATAAGGGAATATTACGTGCATAATATGGCGTTTAAATTAGTTTGCACTTTCTTCCTCTTGCTCCTCCTATTCTACCCTCAGTTTGCACTTTAAATTATACCATCTTTGATTTCAGTCTGCACTTACAATGTATACCTTCTTCCGTTTGAATTTCAGTCTGCACTTTCAATTTATACCTTCTGAGTGCAAAATAGATGACCGCAAGAGAATAATTGCAAATTGAATACAAAATAAAATGAGTCTGAGAAAATAAATGCAATCTGAACATGTTGGCATTGATTTTAGGTGCAGGGTCTAAACAATTGAATTTGTAAGATGTCTCAAATTTTAAATTTTGTATTCTCATCCCTTCAATACCCACACTTACTTTTTATACCCAAAACAATTTCCCATTTTTACATGTTGCTAAAGCCTGTTTGTTCTGCAGTAGGCTGCAAATATAGACCAACACCCATTTTTACACCCCCTATATACATCAAAACCTAACTTAACTGCCCATACATTCCACTGTCTAATTTTACATAAAAAAGCTAACTTTAGCAAATAAGTTTACAACAAAATTTACAATTAACAAATGAGGACACCAATGAGTTTAAAAGCAAACTACTAACAAAACAAATGAGTTAACACAAATAGGTTCAAAACCAAACACTTAACTCTGAAATTTACAATTTGCATTCAATTCCTCTTGCAACCTTCCATCATCAGTGACATGGCCAATGCCCTTCCATCATGTCCCATACTTAGCACGTCACCTACACAAAAGAATTCCATTCAAAAAAATTTATCAACTAAAACAAAAATACTCAAACACAAAAATCTCAAACACATAATATGTTGCCTAATTTTACATCAAAAAAGCCAACTTAGCTACCCTTACACCCCTATATACATCAAAAGCTAACTTATAGCTTCTAGAGTTTATTTATGCCTCAAAACTCAAGCTCATATCTACAAGACTACAACCAGTGCAACTATAGAACTCCACACACTTCATATTTTCTCCAACGACTTTTGTTCAAGCTGAGCAGCCACAGCCATATCCAATGCAACTATGATGGATGAATATGAACACAAACAGACCATGATCAGAAAATCACCTTCCGCCTTTACTAAGAACTCATGTGGCTGCAAATATAATCAGAACCAAAACTGTCAAGCACGTCGTAATTCATAGGCCAACATAAGCATCCTCATCCTGCACCACAAACATATTTCCTGAGCTAAGACGCTGATCATTGTTATCGCTATCGATAAAAAGTGGATTCGCCAATCTTGAGCTTCTTGTCACTGCGAGACATCAAATCCCAATTGATCAAGACAAGTTCAAAGGACAACTGCAACAGTTCACAGATTCACTAAAAATCCAAATAGAAAAACAATATTGATACTAACATCAACTAACAGATGGCACCCACCAAAGCAGCAGCGACATGATGATTGAACATTAAATCAATCGAGAAATGGGAGGAAGAAGATGGATGCGCGTAAGAATCTAACCCTGTTGGCCCTTCCTTCACCCTTACAATCTCAGCTTGCACCTCTAAGAAGCTCCACACCGAAATCCAACACCTATTTCAATAAAAGAACCACAATCAGTGGCCATTTCAGCTATATATACCCCCATATTGCAGAACCACAATCTGCACTATTGTAATGCATATTTCACCTCAATATCTGCACTTTTGTGATATCTACAATCGAAAACCTAACCTATTTGACAGACAAAATCAAAAACCTAACCTATTTGACAGCAACAATCGAAATCCAGCAACAATCGAAATCTAACACTGTAATCGAAATCCAACACCGAAAACCTAACCTCTTCTCGCCGGAGACATGACTCCGACGGTCCTAACACCGATACATGATTCGAAACCCTAAATCGCCGTCGTCGTCGTCGAAACTCGCTGGATCCATGAACACGACGGAGATATCCACGCCGCACGCAACGTCGATTGTTTCTGGATCTGGACTCGCCGTCAATGCGTCCGTCGGATTTCATAGGAGAGAGAGAATGGGGAGAAGGAAAATGAGCAAAAGACACAATTGCCCTCAATGCCCCATATTGGGCGTATTCACCCAGCCACATAGGCAGGAACGTGGCTGCATATGGACCATGAGATTCAACAAGATGAGTGGTTAAGAGTAGTTCTCATGTTCTTAGTGTTAGACTAGTTCTCATTTGAGCGCGCCCCTATATATATATATATATAGAGGAGCGTTCAAATGAGGCAGGCTACAGTAAAGTGAGGCAATGAGGCAGCATTTCAATCACTCATTCATATACATCATTTTCTTTCATCCAATGAAAACATGACACTTGCCCCCACTATCATATACTTTTACTTTTATTTTTAAATTCGGATTAATTGCAAAAGGAATTACAGAAGGGCATTTTTGGTTTTTGCCAATTTTGTGTTTCTCTCTCAAGCTCAAATCACACCAATTTTGTGTTTCTCTCTCATGCTTAAATCACACGTGCGATTGAGGTATGGACATGATGAGGAGCAGATGGATGAACTTGACCTTCAAAAATGAAGTTTATGGGATTTGGTTTGTGTATTTTTTCTCTTCACTTTTCCTTTCCAATTTTTGCTGTGGTGAAAGAATGGTTTGGGTTGCTGAATTTGTGATTGAAACCCTAACTCAGTGATACATGGGGTTCTTTCAATTTTTTTTTGTATTCCATCATTGTTCTTCGTTCAGCCGCATATAAAGTGTTTTTTTTTAATTTTTCAGATCCAATTTGCCGTTAAACTTCGCGACGGTGGAAGATCGATTTGCCCAGCAAGTTCAATTTCACGTTGCTTGAAATCCTAGGGCTTCGTTCGATCATGAAGTTGGATTGGTAATCCCAGTGAACCTAATTCTGCTTTCTTTCATCTTTTTCATGTGAATCATGGATTTGATTGGGGAATTGGAATCACTGGAAATGAAGTGGTGATCATATGGTGTGGAACCGATAGATGTTGGAGTCATTATTTAGTCTTTTGGTTTACAAGTTTGGTACTTGAAGTCAGTTTTATCAGTTGTTCCATTCATTGAAAAGGTGTGACTGCTCTATTGTAAGGGTTTGGACCACTATTTGTACTTGTTGTTGAAGATTTGAGAAGCTAGATTGGTACTTTGCTGATTCATCATGTTTTAGACTTTTGATACAATTCATTTTTGTTGATGGAAACATCAAGTATCTAAATAAAACTGTGTTTATGTTTAGTGAGCATATGCAAATTTGATTCATTTATGGAGCATCTTGATTTCGGTTCTATAAGGATATTAAAGAGCAGCTGTGTTTTGGATAAGTGATAGGTCATGTACTAATTTATGGTCAACTTGTGTTTCGCCCGATTTGGTAAAAATAAAATTTTAGGCCTGAGTATATGTAGATGATTTGGAAGCTTTTCTGTTTGATGAAATACCTATGTGAGGCTTAAATAGTTAAGATAAAATGATGCCATTTGGTGGTACAAATGTTGTTGACCTTGAGATGCCATTTAGTTGGTTTTGAAGTCGCTGCAATTCTGGGAATCATTGGCGATTGGGGTAGTCTGTTTATGCTGGAGGTGATGTCATCTAATGTTGTTGGTAATTTTGCTATTATGTATTCTGTTGTCTAATTTTTCTCAATAGTTCATAGTTTTTCCCTGTCCGCATAAGAAATATGTTGTCAACATTTTTTGATTGGAACCTTTTCAATGACTATTTATTTTGTGTTTCCAGTTGGATTCTGTATGAACTCTAACTTGACTGTCCAACGTATGACATGCTTGCTGTTGGTAAGGACGCATCCAATGTATGAACAATAACTCTACTGCAAGTCAACTTTTGTTAAGTTGTTTTTTAGTTTTTCCCACCATGACTGCCTCATTTTTCAACAGGAACTACTATACTAATGGCTGCTGCTCCTACCCCAGTTGCTGTCTCTCTTATGAAATATGAGAAGAGCAGATTTGACTGAAGCCCATGAAGATGAAGCAAAGTAGAGTGTTAACCCAATGGAGGCAAATCGAAGCTGAGATTGCAAGGGCGCCACGTGAGATTCATGAGATTTGTATATATTTATATATATTTTCGAGCATCTGAGATGTGAGCTTTTACGAGCAAGGATGCACACAGTATCCATTTGGGTTGGTTTAGTAGTGAAAAATTGTTGTAGAATTCTTGTATTTATGTGTCACTAGCAATTTCTAGCAACAGGAAATGTTGTAGACCTAAAATTTTAGACATCGAATGTATTAAAAATGTATCATTAAAAATGTATCATTTTTTTTTTTGCATTTTGTGTTTAATTTTTTAGGTGTAATGCAATTTATTAAATAAAGGGTGTAATGTAATTTATTAAATAAAGAGTGTAATGCAATTTATTAAATAAATAAATAAGGGGGTAATGAAATAAATTGCAATTCATCAAATTGCATTACAAAGGG
Organism: Rhodiola kirilowii; assembly: GCA_033675215.1. Classification (NCBI taxonomy): domain Eukaryota; kingdom Viridiplantae; phylum Streptophyta; class Magnoliopsida; order Saxifragales; family Crassulaceae; genus Rhodiola; species Rhodiola kirilowii. Next base: position 45,259,075 of record CM066201.1, read on the forward strand.
TGTAATGCAATTTATTAAATAAAGAAATAAGGGTGTAATGAAGAAATAAGGGGGTAATGATTTATGAAATAAGGAGATAATGACTTATGAAATAAGGGGGTAATGACTTATGAAATAAGAGGGTAATGACATATGAAATAAGGGTGTAATTGAGAAACAAGGGGGTAATGACTTATGAAATAAGGGGGTAATGACTTATGAAATAAGGGGGTAATGACTTGTGAAATAAGGGTGTAATGACTTATGAAATAACGGTGTAATGGAGAAACAAGGGGTAATGACTTATGAAATAAGGGGGTAATGACTTATGAAACAAGGGGGTAATGACTTATGAAATAAGGGGGTAATGACATATGAAATAAGGGGGTAATGACTTATGAAATAAGGGGGTAATGACATATGAAATAAGGGGGTAATGACTTATGAAATAAGGGGTAATGACTTATGAAATAAGGGGGTAATGACTTACACCATTATTTCATAAGTCATTACCCCTTGTTTCATAAGTCATTACCCACTTGTTTCTTCATTACACCGTTATTTCACATGTCATTACCCCCTTATTTCATAAGTCATTACCCCCTTATTTCATAAGTCATTACCCCCTTGTTTCATAAGTCATTACCCCCTTATTTCATATGTCATTACCCCCTTATTTCATAAGTCATTACCCCCTTATTTCATAAGTCATTACCCCCTTGTTTCATATGTCATTACCCCCTTATTTCATAAGTCATTACCCCCTTGTTTCATAAGTCATTACCCCCTTATTTCATATGTCATTACCTCTTATTTCATAAGTCATTACCCCCTTATTTCATAAGTCATTACCCCCTTGTTTCATATGTCATTACCCCCTTATTTCATAAGTCATTACCCCCTTGTTTCATAAGTCATTACCCCCTTATTTCATATGTCATTACCCCCTTATTTCATAAGTCATTACCCCCTTATTTCATAGGTCATTACCCCCTTGTTTCATAAGTCATTACCCCCTTATTTCATAAGTCATTACCCCCTTGTTTCTCCATTACACCGTTATTTCATAAGTCTTTACACCCTTATTTCACAAGTCATTACCCCTTTATTTCATAAGTCATTACCCCCTTATTTCATAAGTCATTACTCCCTTGTTTCTCAATTACACCCTTATTTCATATGTCATTACCCCCTTATTTCATAAGTCATTACCCCCTTATTTCATAAGTCATTATCTCCTTATTTCATAAATCATTACCCCCTTATTTCTCCATTACACCATTATTTCATAAGTCATTACCCCCTTGTTTCATAAGTCATTACCCACTTGTTTCTCCATTACACCGTTATTTCACATGTCATTACCTCCTTATTTCATAAGTCATTACCCCCTTATTTCATAAGTCATTACCCCCTTGTTTCATAAGTCATTACCCCCTTATTTCATATGTTATTACCCCCTTATTTCATAAGTCATTACCCCCTAATTTCATATGTCATTACCCCCTGATTTCATAAGTCATTACCCTCTTATTTCATATGTCATTACCCCCTTATTTCACAAGTCATTACCCCCTTGTTTCATAAGTCTTTACCCCCTTGTTTCTCCATTACACCGTTATTTCATATGTCATTATCCCCTTATTTCATAAGTCTTTAATAAGTCATTACCTCTTGTTTAATAAGTCATTACCTCTTGTTTCATAAGTCATTACCTCATTGTTTCATAAGTCATTACCCCATTGTTTCATAAGTCATTACCCCCTTATTTCATAAGTCATTACACCTTATTTTATATGACATTACACCCTTTTTGATAACCAATTTACATTCATTTCATAATAAATTGTAATTTATTTCTTTATTTCATTACACCCTTATTTTTTTATCAAAAAAAATTACAAAAAAATTACAAAAAAAATTGTTTCAAATACAAACATAATGTTAATTTGAATTACATACAAGTTCGAAATCAACTGAAGCTACAAAATACATATTACAGGAATCCGACATTAGGAACTATATTTCCGTTATTTAAGACACCACACGACCTCACTCTCGCCACGGTTTCAAGAATTGATACTAATTTCGCAAATGATTTGCTGGAGTTATCTGATAAGCCTTCAAAGGCAGAAATGGTAAGCCTAAAGACCTCCTGCAAACCACAATCGTAAGAAAGTATCAAATATAACTACCAATTCAAATTTCTACCAATACAAAAGGTGTGATTCTGAAAATTCACTTATCACCTTCATTAGCTCATCACAATAAGGAACATCAGGTGCCGCAATCCTAGAGATCTCAGTGAGGCACGCCGTCACTCCAACTTGAACATCAATATCCGCATGTTTCAAAAGTTCACTGATGACCAAAGCCTTCAAGACTGGGCACAACGCATCCTGCATCTCTACAGGAGGTTGCTGCTCGACATAAGAAACACATTTTTCAACTCGCTACAAGATCAAATAATCGTTTAAAGTCAATTAATTCAACATCACAACAAATTTCAGAAATCACACAACAAATATGACACCATAAAACCTCAAACAATAAGAGACTTCAGAAGCCGATTCCTAGCCTCGAAAAGCTGCTGCTACAAGTCAATCTCTTTGCCGACAACTATAACGTTAGTGTTAACAAAGCATACTCAAACACCTCAAAGATCAAATATTTTTCAGTAAAGATGAATCAAATTACAATTCAAGGTTCATAAACTCCCCTGCATACTCGCACACAAACTGGCCGCGCTGAATAAACTCAGCAGCATACAAACCACAACCTTTTCTCCCATTTTTCACAATCTTCAACCTCACACAAATCCCCCTCTAGGTCAACTCCATCAGCAAAAAATCAAGTTTAATAGACATGTCTATGATGCCATGTGGGCTGCTCGGAGCTGAATGATCATACTTGCGCTTTGGGTCACATTCATTTGACAGCTCCGAAACTAGATTGTAACATTCCTCTAGGTAATCCTTGCTTAGCTTAAGAACATTGATAAGCTGTTCCTGGTACCCGAAAGACTCCCTAGGTTCAAACTCTTGAATCACACACAGCATTGTTGCAGCAGCCAGTACAGAAGGACGATATCGCAAAGATCTTGCATCAGCAATCACCGACACAGCAAGGCTCCCAAACCTCCGAATTAAGTGATCCAAGAATGAAAACGGCGTCACTGAATTCATCTTCCATTTCAAACCAGACAACACTAGCAGCTCCATTCTCTGAACTGTCTTACCCTCAAACACATACTTTGCTCCCTCAACCTGCAAATTCACAAGCAAAGGCACATCGATCCCCTCCATTTTTGCAGCCAATGACAAACAAGCCACCGCCACCAACTGACCCATCCACGGCTTCTCCTTACTCACTTCGACACCCGACAAAAACCTATCGAAGTAACCCACACTCAGCGCAACACTCACCTCACTAAAATTAAATACACCGCAAACCCTAATTATCCACTCCATCGCCTCCTTCCTCGCCTCAACGAACTCCGAACCAACCTCCACACATCCCTGCTCCTCCTCCTTCGCCAGCAGCGACCCAATCTCGGCGTCGTCCCAGGCAAGATCAAGGTCGGATAAAACGACATGGGAACGGTCAAGATCGGAACTTCGCGGCGAATCGGGATTCTTGTTCTTGTTCGCCTCCAATCCTACACCCATCTTTTCCCCAAATCAAGTAATCAACCCAAAACGAAAACTCGATTCGACCACCCAAATCGACGAGACGAAGTCCCAAATCGAAGATGAGAATGGGTTTCTCAAAACTCAAAAGAACGAAAATGGGTTTCAAATTTGCAGGTTCTCTCTCATCAGAAAAGCTGTCAGAATTAATAAATTACTTAAACTCAAAACCCCAAATTACCCGTAAATTAATTCCCTCCAACAATTACTTTTCCATTGCCAGCTCACCAAAATAATTGGTCCACGTTGTGTCTCACTGCCTCACTTTTATTACCCTGCCTCAACGGAGTGCTCCCCTATATATATATAGAGGAGCGCTCCCTTATATATATATGTATATATATATATATATATATATATATAGGAGCGCTCCATTAAGGACACCTCAAAATGACGAGGACGTGTGGACAAATCTCAGCCACACATCTAAACCCCCGTGCTTTGTGGGTGCGCCACGTGTCCAAATAATAAAACCCACTACTTTTCAAAAAGCAAACAGTAAAATCCACTACCAACAGTAAAAATCAAACAGTAAAATCCCACTACCTTTAAATCTCAGCCATTAGATCAATATGATCTAAAGATTGAGATTTGTCCCTACGTCCTCGCACTATTCACGTATCCTCAACCGAGCGCACCCCTATATATATAGGACCGGTTCAGGTACAAACGCCTAAGTATATACAAACTACAAACAGATCTGGATGGTTCATTATTTTAATTGGATGTCTGAGATTTGACATAATGATTTAACGGAGGTTAAATCTCCGTTACACTTACACGAGATGCAGGCAGTGAAGAAAAAGGCGAAAGACGAGCAAAGGTGAAATTGACAATATCGCCTAGGCGAGAGGCGAAAGGCGAACACCTTTTGGATCAAGTATTCAACGAATCAAAGTCGTTTAAACGAATCGAAGTCGAACCTGAACAAGGTTCCGCACTTGTCGTTGTAAAGCTGTGCACAAGTAGCATTAAAAAAACCCTAAAATCAATATTTAAAAAATATACTTAAAGTTTTTTTTTTTTTTGAACTATACTTAAAGTTGAACCACGTCGTTTGGCACATTAAATTTTTCAAAAAAACCAGCAACTTGATCCAAGAGGCGCTCGCCTAACCCCTAAAGGCGATTAACTGGTCGCTCAAACGCCTATGCGTCGCCTTTATGTAGGGGTAATTATGAGAATAAAATATATTATTTTATTTCCATTCAAGTCGTAAACTACACGGTATTATCTCACCTTGACTTCTTCATTAGCATCATCGGTTCCGACTGCTTCCGCAGCTTCATCCTTGTCGACTACATCCGCAGCTTCATCCTTGCGATTTCGACAACCAGTTTTGGCGATATTGACTACTTCCGCAGAGATAGAAACAGCCGATTCAATTTATTACACGGGTATGTTTTCAATCCTTTACGATGATGCCCTAGTTTGTAATTAGTGTTGATTTTCCGATTATTTTTTTCGAAATCGATGACGTTGTCCGTGAACCCGGTTTCGAAATCGATGGTATTCACTTGGTTGGATTTATTTCGGTTTTTGGTGCGTGGATTTCTACTGCTGTTTCGATTGGATTTCATCTGTGAACCTGGTTTTGTTCACTAAATGGTTTCTGGTAATAATGCAATTGGGGGATGGTCGATGTAGCGTTTACAAGTTACAATTGGTTGTTGATATTATGTGAATGCAGTGGTTGAGTTATCAGGGTCAAAGGGGTGGCTTAATTTTGTAGTTTGAATTCAGGGTGAATTTGTTGGTTTTAGTCGATTTAATATTCGATAGCAGTGAAGGAAGAGGTACTGGTTTGATTAAGGGTGTTGATTTTGATTGTAATAGAAATAGGCTCAGTGGGGCTTTGTTAATGGGGTTTTGAATTATTTGTTTATTTTCTCTTTTGAAATGGTTAAATATGTTATGTTGAGTATTTTTGTTTCAGATGAACCTCATCCTTCATCACCTTCGGTGATCTATAAAGTTGGGGAGTTTATGCAGGAGCTTGTTAAGTTGTGGAATGAGTTCAAATCGTCTCAGATATATTATAACTCAGCTAGTTTTCAGAATGGATCAAATATAGATATCAGGAACATGTCGATGTAGCGTTTACAGCTGGTTCTTGATATTATGTGAATGCAGTGGTGAGTTCAAATCGTCTCAGATATATTATAACTCAGCTAGTTTTCAGAATGGATCAAATATAGATATCAGGAACATGTCGATGTAGCGTTTACAGCTGGTTCTTGATATTATGTGAATGCAGTGGTTGAGTTGTCCGGGGTCAAAGGGTAAGAAGGCCGCGACTATCAGATGCGAGTGTCTGAAGCAGCGGATTCTAGGGTTTGAAGGGCGTTGTTGAGGATCTCGGATGGCCATGTTAGCTTATATTTGGTTGAATTCAGTGATTCGGAGAATTAAAGTTTTTCAATTTGTGAAGATTTTGATTAGTAATTTCATTTGCTGAATGTAGTAATTTCATTCTCAGGTTCTCAAGCAATGCTACTTGGCCATTCATTACATGCTGATGCTAGTTTCTTGATGAAGTTTGATTTTTTTTCCTTGTAACATCGATATTTGAAGTAGCAAGAGCGTAACAGCTCATCTGCTTGCCAAGTGTAATGTGAATGTTATAATCATTCATTGTTTGTCTAGTGTCAGGATGCATAATTTGGATCTACCAAGTTGAAACGTAAGCTCAGGCTGTAACGAGGTTTTCACTATTGTGAGAGCACATTTAGCACAATAGGTAAGCTCTTTATCTACGTGACTGAGAATTAACTGGTTACACCAAATTTTAGTGAATGTAGTGCATCATATTGGGAACTCAGCTTATATTCTCTGAATGTTATTAATATTTTGTGAATACTAGTCTTGGTACACTATAATTGGATGTTGCGAATTATTAATTATTTTTTGTGAATGATACTTTCATTTTGTAAACATCGCTTGGATTTTGTAAAAATTATCTTCATTTTACGAACATAGCATATTTTTTGTTGGACAGCACATTACACACTTACACAGTTACACTATGTTGTAATATAGACGTTCTGAACTTTGTTTTTGTTATGTGCATACACTATTTATGTTGTGAGATTTTTCTACCAAACTGGTAAAAATTATAGTGTTTCTAGACCATTTATTTTGTTAGGCTAATAATTATCATGTAGACAAACTGAGAATATTGTGAACATTGAGGTTGCTGTATTGTCATGATAATTGTGTATGTTCGTTGTTTATGTTGTTTAATTATCATGATAACGATCTATGTTCGTTGTTTATGTTGCTCTGCGTAAGGTCCCTTGGGGGCTATTATTTCGAAGAAGTGGATTCCGGCCAATATCAATTGCTTCATGTGGAGGTTGTTCATGGGAGCTCTTCTTACAACTGAGAATATCAACAGAATGGGGAGTCCAATTTGTCAGATCACCTGAACAGCGCAAGCCACTTGAAGAGTGGGAGTCCCAGTTTTACTTTGTGAACAAGTTTTTCGTTCTGTGAACTTGGAACATATCTGGGAATATTAGTTTGTGAATGAATAATGGATTTGTTTTGTGAATATTGTTTTTATTTTGTGGTTTAAGTCTTAATTTATTAATGTCAGTTTTATATTGTGAATTAAATTAACAATCAATCATGTTATAGCTTCATCATTCAAGGAGATGCATAGATCATAACACATAAACAGGTGTCATTTTGGTAATGTTCACAAAATGATGTTAAAGTTCCACGAACGACGTGATTGGCAGTAATATATTGGTCAATGTGACAATTTACATACCAAGTTCTGAAATTTGGTAAAATTCATAATATAGTTTTCATGTATGTAAATGAAGCCAAACAAGTTAGCTAGCATAATGTTCACTGGAAACAGATAAAGTTCACCTAACTCATATAAAGTCTACAATATAAAAAAGAGTTCATCAAATGTCAACAAAAAAAAACTATAAAATTCACTTTACAATTCTTAAGTTCACTAAGTGTGAGTATTGGCTTATTTGTCAAAAGTGACACAGTATTCACAAAGACCACACAAAAAATCAGAAGTTCATGTATGATGTTTTGAGCTCGATTTGTAAAGGATAAAATTTACCTAGCCCATATAAAGTTAACAATATAAATGTAGAGTTCATCAAATGTTAACAAATCAAATATGAAGTTCACTATACACTTTTTACGTTCAATAAGTGTTTGGATGAGATCTGTTTGGTAATGTTGACAATAATACTCCCTCTGTCCCTCAATGTTTGTCCACTTTCCTTTTTGGGCGTCCCTTAATGTTTGTCCACTTTCCATTTATATACAATCTCTTTCCTACTAAAAAATTGTATTTTCCTTCACTTTCCCTCTCTCATTATCATTTATTTAATGTACGTGATCCATCTCCACATACACTCTTCTCCACTTTTCCTCTCTCATTGTACTTTATTTACTTTTCTTGATTCCCGTGCCCACTGTCTTTTTGGACAAACATAGTGGGACGGAGGGAGTACTAAACTGTTTTGATGTATGTAAGTGAAGCCATCCATTTGAGTTAGCATAATATTCACAGTAAGCAGGTAAAATTCATCTAGCCCATCTGAAGTTCACAATACAATTCTAGAGTTCATCAAATGTTGGCAATAAAACTATAAAGTTTACAATACAATACTTAAGTTCACTAAGTGTGATTATCGGCATAATTATCAAAAGTAACATAGTATTCACAAAGATCACAAAACAAATAGTTCCACTGCAAAAATCCTAACTTTTAACATAGTAGTGAAATTGGTATGACTAGTTATACATAATAAAAGTTATAGATAAATAAAAACTGTTAGAGATAATATACAAATTGTCATTCCATAAAAAAATATAGCAATACATTTCAATGACATCAACCTCCCAACATTTTCTGAGTACAAGTTTAGCAGAGCAAAAGTGACCATCACTTTTGATCCGTACCCATGTCGAACAATAAAACCATGCATTTCACTACCACACTTCAAACACGCCAACTTAGAGCATATACACCCGTTGAGGAGGTTCTCTATTTTGAGGACCTCCTCAAATAGCACTTCCTCTTACTATTTATGAAAATAGGACTTCCTATTTTCGCTATTTGTACAGCCGTTGAAAATGCAGGACCTCCTATTACTATTCATACAATATTAAAATTTAAAATATTTATAGATTAAAATTCAAAATATTAAAAAAATATATATATTAACATGGCCATTGGACCAGAATTTGTATAAAAAACTAATATGATCGTTGGAGCAAATATGCCCGTTGGAGCAAATATAGCCGTTGGAGGAAAAATAACCGTTTGATCAAATATGGTCGTTGGAGCAAATAAGCCGTTGGAGCAAATATAGTCGTTGGAGCAAATAGTTGATCGGAAGATGATATAAAAAGTTTTACTTAATGTATGTTTTCAACTCACAAATTTCATCACTTCTCTTCACTTCCACTCACAAATTTGATGGATCATTTCCACTTTGATGAAAGTTTTAACATGTATGAGGAACAAATGAGAGCAATGGATGAGACGTCTAATTCGTTCGTCATGGATGCGGTCGCATTGGTAACAACCGGTGATGAAGATGATGTCCAACATCGACGTCGTCGACCAAATCAACAGAGACAACGAGGGCCTAGAGGGCAGAATCTCTTAGACGACTACTTCCTTGAACATCCAATATTCCCAGAGAGAGACTTTCGTCGGAGGTATCGAATGAGCAGAAATCTGTTCAACCGTATCAAGACTACGCTTTGCAACCATGACCCCTTTTGGCATCAACGACGTGATGCGGCTGGAGTCCTTGGTCTGCTTCCTGAACAAAAGATGACAACTGCTATACGTATGTTGGCATATGGGTCATGTGCGGATCAATGTGCCGAAATTACACGGATGGGTGTAACAACAACACTCGAATGTATGAAAGAGTGGTGTTGTCAAATTGTCCATATTTTTGGAGATCATTACTTACGATCTTCGAATGCAGCTCACTTATCTCGACTTCTTCGAAGAGCAGTGGAACGAGGGTTTCCAGGAATGATTGGAAGCATCAACTACATGCATTGACAGCTTGGCAAGGGTCACACTCAGGCCGTAAAGGTCGTTCAACAATCATCTTGGAGGCAGTTGCCTCGTATGACACTTGGATATGGCTCAGCTTCATCGGTGTACTTGGAGCACAAAATGATCTCAATGTTTTGCACCAATCAGACATCTTTGACCCTCTACTTGCTGGAATTAGTCCACAAGTGACATATAAAGTGAATGGGAGCACATACAATAATTCTTACTATTTAGCTGATGGAATTTACCCAAGGTACTCCTCTTTTGTGAATTCGATTCCCAATCCACATCCTGAAGCGGAGAAGTTATACACAACTAAGCAGGAGTCTTATCGCAAAGATGTTGAGAGGTGTTTTGGGATTCTACAATCTCGATGGGCAATACTTCGTCATTCAGGTATGTTTCATCGAAAAAGTGTTTTAAAAACAATTATGTTAGCTTGCATTATATTGCATAACATGATTGTGGAGGAAGAATTCATGGAAGTCGTTGAACAAGATCCGCATAACCCGACTAGTGTGTTCACGGTATATGATGGACCAACCGATCATAATGGTAACCGCATTCGTCATGACCCTGTTGGAAGAGCACAACGTTCAGAAGCATTTGACGAGCGTCTTACAAGCCTCCAATCTGCTTATTTCCATACACAACTTCAGAGTGATTTAGTGAAGCATAATTGGTTTATTGAAACCGGTGAAATGCTAAAATTTCGTAAGACTGTTGTGCTTGTTTAATTTCGGGAGTGTTGTTTAATTTATGTTTGTGTGGTTAAATTTCTGTAAGTGTGATTTAATTTCCGTTGTGAGTTTGAATTTCAATATCTCCTTAAATTTCTGTTTGTGTCGTTCAACCAAGGCATTACTTGAAATCGAAATCGAAATTACTTGAAATTGAAATTACTTGAAACTGAAATTACTTAAAATTGAAACTACATAACTTGGAACTACTTGAAATTGAAATTAATTAAAACACTATGTTACAATATGAAGTGTTCTCTTCGACTTCCTTCTCTTCATATTGGCGGACAATAGCGGCCTTCCTCTTTGAAAAGTATCTCTTTGATGTTGGAGTCATCGTTTATGTATTCATTTGCATGATCTTTGTATCTTCCTCCAACTTCCTAATATTAGTAGCATCTTGTTGAATTTGTTGAGCTTTATTCGCTTGCTCTCTTTGCCAATTCATATGTTCTTTCTGGTTATTTGCCATGGTTTCCAAAACATCGTCTCGGCGTTGAGTTGATTTAGTCGCGGAGTATTTTCACTTTCTCCTTGCCTCCTTGGCCGCTTTTACTCCGGGTGGTCTCACCGGACTAGATGAACCTCTGTTGTCGCTTTCAGGTGTAGAAGTTGTAAGATCATCAATACTTACACTTGGACCGGCTTCATGGACTACTACTTCATCAATCTCTGCGTTGGCTTCGTATGTATAAGTTGGGGGAGTACTTGTTTCTGTTCGAGCAAATGTTTGGTGATCCTTCACTTCTTCCCAACAAGCAAAGTGTTTGAACTCCTTCTTATTTTTCCCAATATACATTGTTTGAGCTTTCCGTATCTATTCATTTTGAAATTAAGCAACACAAACAAACAAATAGAACTAGTTCATATACAAATCATTATTGTAATGAAATAATTACCTCGTCTTGCAAATTACATCCGGATTTCTCTATTTCTTGCTGCGTAGGAGAGACAAAAACCCCAAAAAACCAACATCGGCTTCACTTTGGCAAAACGAGATGTGAGTGCAGTCTGAGACCTAGCTTCCGCCCTAGGTTGGTTACCACCCAAAAGCCAACCCTCGTGATAATCAATATGAATTTTTTCCCACAATTTGTCAACTTTCTGTCTAATGCCGGTTAGTGGATCAACGGATTGCCGATAAAAAGATATACACAATTGTACATCTTCAGACATAGACCAATTTGATGACATTTTGAGGAAAATATTGTGTGATTTATGAGTGAAGTTAAGTGCATATTTATAGATTGGAGAAATTTGGCCGTTGGAGGAAAAAATACAACCGTTGGAGGAAAAAAATATGACAGTTGGAGTTTGATCAGTGCGCGCCGCATCCCAGCCCAACATTACGAGTCGCGTCCTCTTTAGACATTAATACTAATGTCTAAAGAGGACGTGGAGATAAAGTCATGTGCGATAGCGCGAAACTTCCCCAACGCGTTTGCTTCAGACATTAGGATTACACCGCGTTCGCTTCAGACATTACGACCTAATGTCTGAAGAGAACGCGATTTTAATGTCACGGGCGAACGCGCGTAAGGTCGGTTTACTGTTCATCATCATCTTAAAACGCTGCAATCGATCAGAAACCGGCATAGGAGAATCGATCGGTGATCAGAAGTTCGTAGGAGGATTTATGAGGTTTAATTGGAGTTTAATTTGAAAACAACCGAATTGATTTTTTGAGGACGTCCGCTCAGACGTCCTCCGATAGCACGTCATGGAGAGCGTCCTCCGCACAGCATGTCCTCCTTCAACCGCTGTTTACTTTTTTTTCCAGAACACCCTCAAAACTGACTCAGGAAGTCCTACAATTAGCACCGGTGTATATGCTCTTAGCGCTCAGAACTTGAGTCTTGCTTTCACTTCCTTCCTCCGGATGATCACCTAAACAATTACAAAACAAATATCCATTCCATCAACATAAACAACTCAGTCTCTTCGCCCAGACCTTTTACCGATCAAAGTGCAGTTCAACAACCATGAAGAGTTCTGACAGAGTAATATAGAAACTAAATTCCTCACCTGGGTCAAGGAGCTCATCTGGGTCAGTCAATGAGTGTCCCCTGAACTTGTATGTCTCACATTCCACAAGTGGCGGCCCATCCCTTCTACGCGCTCTCGCTACAGCCTCCTTAGCCACCTCTCTGACCTACAAAACATCCATTCTATCAACATGAACAACTCAGTAATCTTAGAACCCTCTCTAACCAAACTCCTTGGAAAACATATGCATAGATCCGCTCTGACCTCTCACACATCCAGTAGTCTTACCAAACAGGTCAGGCATAGCCTGGAGCGTCGGCACACCCTTGCTAAGCGAATGTATATGATCTTTATAAGTACTAACAACAGCCATATCAGCTCCTCCTCCTTTGTAATAAGCTACATCCACTTCAAACAAACAAATCAACAAATCCATACAATCCAATTCACCAGACCCCCCCAATCAGCCCAAAACACTTACAAGACCGGAGCCTGCTAACTAGGCGGAAGCATTCTTCTTCTGCTTAACAACATCAGACGAAATAGCAACGGCGCCCAAATCAGCTCGCCTGGCACCGAGACGAAAGAAGACGAATACGAGGGCCTTTTAGCGAAGCCGAGGCGGCGAGTGGATCCGAGGAAGGGAGAAGCGGAGGGAGTGACGGAGGTGGGGGATGGTCGGCCGCGATGTCGTGAGCTTTGTTTGACGCTACGACCTGTGACGGAGGTGGGGGATGGTCGGCCGCGAGGTGGGGGATGGTTTTTTTCATATGTACCTGCATCAAAGTTTTGATCTTGATCCATGGTCGGCCACGATATCGTGAGCTTTGTTTGACGCTACGACCTGGGAAATAACTGATTGATAACTGGAGCTTGTCGTCGGCGATGCCGTGAGCTGCGTCTAGATCGGACAGGGAAGATTTTCGCCTCGGTTGTTAGGGCATTTACAGCAATACAAAAATTCAGCACATGCCGCTCTGTCAGGTACTGTTGTCTCAAGTATTTCATGCCTATTTTGAACAGCAGCTGGTATCTCAGTTGCTAAATTAGCATCTGTGATAGTAGCTGCTGTCCAAAACAGCCTTCAAAAATAAAAAACAATAGCAGCTGTCAGAGCAGCAGATGCTGAATTTTTGCATTGCTGTATCTGCCCTTAATCCAATTATCGACTCGATGAAGAGGTCGAGTTTGATTAGGTCTAAGCGATGAAATATGTAACAATATAATTTTTATTCAAAAAGATATCATATATTTTGAACTAATTGAGATTAACGGCGTTAGTATTTGATGTATAATGACAATCAAAACCCTTTCCTATTATAATTAATATAAAAATCAGATTTTATTTTGATTAAATCTGATTCATTAAATAACATAATCCTAGGGTTTATATTGGTTTGTAGTTTGGGCAAACCAATATAAAGTTGTGAATGTTAAGGAGAGAGTTCGGGCAAAGTTGGAAGACACATGGCAGAAGAATAAGGTGGCTGTCATAAACACGACATGGTCAAATTGTTCAAGGAGGGGATGAAGTAGAGCTCTTCGCAAGAAGAGGTTTCCGATCAGAACTTACAGAAAGCTGCAGTCCTGAGGCAGATCAATGATAATGCTTATGTGGTGGCGCCGCCAGGTTCCTTGAATATTTACAATACCTTTAATGTGGCAGACATGTACGAGTACCATGCAGACCAAGCTTTATATCCAGAAGAGACCTCGGGGTTGAGTTATTCAGAGGTGGAGGAGACTGATGCAGGGCAGCTGGCGACCCGTATCGAGGATCAAATCGAGCGTGGCAAGGGTTCTTGCAGATTTGGCGTTCGGTGTCTGATTGACTATTAACACACCTTTATTTGAATGGGAACGGGCCAATGAGTGCAACTCACCGCTTCACCATGACGCATGGGCTTTTTGCGCCGTTCGGGATCGTTTAGGAAGCCAAATCAGCAGTTTCTTATTTTTCAGATTTTATTTTCTAATTTAGTTTTTCTATTTAAATCTTCTTTTGTGTTTGTGAAAGACATCTTTTGTTTCAATAAAAATCCTAGTTTCGTTTCTCTTGGTGGATTCCAAGCCGTCGCGAACTCATTGTTTGTGAGTTCGAGTTTTCATATTGTCTCGCGGGTTAAGATCGGATGAGAAATGGACTTATGGTGAGAAATGAGAATAAATCTGAGCCATTCATTTTTCTAAATCAACAGACAACATTACGTAACATAATTTTCAAAATCAACACAATCCTTCCCCTAATCTACGTGTCTGGGGTAATTTAGTCAGAAAATAAAATTCTCTCAAACCTAAATCCCGTCGAATGCGAAACCGAAAACCTTCGCGACCTAATCGAGCGACCAAGACCTAATTTCAGATTCCACATTAGCAGCGACTCGACGACGAGCATGGAAGACAACACGAACACTCCCTCAAAGATAGCGAATCATGTTTACGGTGCGTTTCACATCTACGTATTTAACTATTACAGATTATTAGGGTTTGTGATGGACCATAATTATACGAATCATAAACACAGTTAAACCCACCAAATTAGACTATTTGTCTATTTAACTTTTGCTTTTTAGTTCCGATATTTATCTACAGGGTATTTTGGAGTCTAGAGAGAATACACACTAAGGAGGAGTTTTTACGCTGAAAAGATATTACGAGTCATTCCAAGGTCACGACCAGATGCCGACTGAAGAAATCTCAAGATCCTGACAAGGAATCACTCAAAACAAATCCAACCGAAGAGCAACCAAAGTCAGTCCGGAGCTGAAATTGGACCGATGGCTTTGTGAAAAGATCACAAAACCTCACAAAACCTCCACCTTCCCTCCATGACCGGCGGCTTTTGGTGGCAAAGCCACCTTGCTTCCTCCATTGTGACCTCCAACCGACGGCTTTCTCCCCTCCCCCATGTGTCTTCATCTCCTTCATCCCCCTCTCCTCTTGTGACAAGTATTGCCATCTCCCATCTCCTCCATGCCTATAAAAGGAGACCTCCCCTCCCTTGTAAAATCATCCCATATCCCACAAACACTTCACTTATCTCTCTAGAAAGTTGGCACTTTTGTAAGCTTTGGTTTGAAATTTATAATACTCCTGTTGGTTCTTGAGTATTATAGTAGTTTTAGAGAATACTCCTGTTGGTGCTTGAGTATTCTAGTAGTTTTTGAGAATACTCCTGTTGGTTCTTGAGTATTCTCCTTTACTTACTGTCTTTCAAAAACCCTCGAGTACTTAGCTATGATGTCCTCTTCCATGGATATTCGTAGCTAAACTCTTCATTCGGTTGAAGGGGTGTACTTGTATCATAAAATGTTTTAGGCTATACTTTTAGTGCCTCTTCTTTGTATTCAAAACTTGTTCTATGTGCCATATATTAGGTCAGAATTTCCACGGTTGAGTGGATGCTTGAAATGGCAAAACTCTTCCGTGGGGGTTCGTGAACATACTCGGGTAAGTGGATGCTTGAAATGGCAAAGCTTATCTGAGGAGTTCGATCTCTTTTAAACACCATTTGGTTTGATCGGAAATGATTGATCAAATGGATGCACACAGGCTAGTATACCTTGAAATGGGCTAGACAGTGTGTGCAAATCGAGCGCTTGAAATGGCCTTGATACACGTTTGAATACTTAGTAGGATCACTAAAGGCCAATGATAAACAGGCTATGACACAAGGCCCCCGGAACCGAATGCTTTCCTTAGATAAAAACACCACCTGCATTTACTTTCTTAGTATAAACTGCCTCATCAACTGCTCACCTTCCGGAGGACTTGCCAATCACGCATCAACCGCTGTAAGTCTTCTCTTTTATTTTCAGTATTTACTTTTCTGTCATTTACTTTTCCGCACTAAAAACCAAAAACAACCAAAAAAACACTTACTTTTCCGCACTAAAATCTCAATCAACCTAAAACACGCTCCCTCGCCGTACGATTCCCTCAAATAATAACTTATCCCCCTAATTCCCTTGGGTTCAACCCCTACTTACCACTTGCTACCCAGTAGTAAGGTCACGAGTAGCGGAATATAAATTTGTTTTTGCACAGAGAACACCGCACCTTAACGACAGTGCGGTGGGCTCCGTCAAAACTGGCGCCGTTGCCGGGAATTAGTTAATTAATCGGATAAGTTCTTCAAATCGATACTCGCTTCGAAATAACCATGTCTCGCGAAGGAAGCCACCATGACTATCAGGATGATGACGAGATGAATCTGTTCGATCGAAATGATGAAGTCCCACTTCCATTTGTCGACGATCCGGAACAAATCATCCGAGACAGAAGAGCTCGTGATAGGGAGGCCGCCCGAAGAAACCAAGGACCACCCGAGGACCGAAATGCAGCTGGTCCAGTGCAACCCCCTATACGTCCCCCACACCCTCAACCTCGACAAGTGCCTAGGCAAGAACCTGTCTTCGACGACTACTATGGGAACAAAAAATACCGCGCACCTACGATGGGAGAGCTGAATGCCCCAGATTTCGAAACGCAACCATGGTGCATCTACGAGGGCCCTGAACTGGAATACATTACCATCAACGCATCAGTGGCCCATAGCTTGCCCAAGTTCTCAGGAGCTCATGGAGAATCTGCGACAACTCACCTCCAACGCTTACACGGCATTTGCCAAAATCTAAAACCCAATCGAGTGAGTATAGACGACTTCAAGTTGAAGGCATTCTATTTTTCCCTCATTGACGCAGCAAACGACTGGTTCCTTTCATTGCCTTCCGGTAGCATCAGAACATGGGCTCAGATGCAAAGGAAATTCCTAGACAAATATTACCCGGCAGGAAGAGCAATGCAAGTAAGGAGGCAACTACAAGACATCAAGCAAGGACCCAATGAAACCATGTACGATTACCTGGAAAAGTTCAACCACCTGGAGAGAAGCTGTTGTACCCTTGGACTGCCCGAGAAACTCATCATCGAGTACCTCATTGATGGATTAAGACCCTTAGACAAAATGCTTCTGGATGCCTCAGCTGGAGGATCCATGATGAATCTATCATTGAGTGGCATAAGGAACCTCATCGCCAACGTTGCTGAAAATGCCCGGTTTAGAGAGGAGACTACTCGCCAAGATGAATTCTCCCGAACAAAAAATGTAGCACAAGCCGAGACATCAGTAAACTCCATGCCAGAAGAGATGAAACAATTAAAGGAGATGATGATTCAGATCCTACGAAGACAACCAGTTCCAGTTAAGCCTTGCGAATTTTGTGGTTCTACGGACCACAAAACTGATGCATGCCCAACATTAATAGAAGAGGAACCGGCAGAAGTGAATGCAGTGGGAGGATACCAAGGATACAATAACAATAGCAACGACAGAGCCGGACAAAACAGACAGTATGGTCAAGCAACCAACCCGAGTCGGCGTAACAACAACTATTCTCAGAAGGAAACACAACCAGCTGTCCCTCAACTAGCTCAGTCATTCTACCAACCCCCACACCAACAGTATAACCAGAACGTTCCATCAGCAGTCCAATATCGACAAAGAGGACCAAATCAATACCAAGCCAGCCCAAACAATCAGCAAGAACCAATCAAGTCGCTCGATGACACGATGAAGGAGCTCGCAGGAAGCATAAATCAATTGGGTACTTCGCTACACCAATACCAAGCGAAAACTGACGGGGCAATTTCAGAATTAACCAAACAAATGTCCCAGCTCGCCACCGCAATGTCAACACTCACTAATGAACCTGGCATACTTCCTTCACAAACCATCCAAAACCCAAAGGCGAATATTAGCATGATAAGGAGGTCAAACATAAAGGCGACACTGGGAGAAGTAGCACGATCCCCAACTTACAAACTTACCAACAAACACTTCACCCGTAGGCGTCGTCCTGATTGGAATCAAGAGGAAGACCGACCCAATGATGGCAAAACATGGGTCACGCATGCTGACAATGGACGATATGCATTCACCGTTTGCATAACACCACCGCCAATCATACACTCTGACATACAATCATCTGGATGGGATGACAATAACAATTTAAGGTGGGACTCCTAACGGACGCACAGTCGTCGTGTGCAAACGTCATGAATAAATTTATAAGGCCGCTACTCGCGACTTCACTACTGGGTAGCAAGTGGTAAGTAGGGGTCGAACCCAAGGGAATTAGGGGATAAGCTATTCTTTGAGGGAATTGTACAACGAGGGAGCGTGTTTTAGGTTGATTGAGGGTTTAGTGCGGAAAAGTAAGTGATTGGTTGGTTGGTTTTGGTTTTTAGTGCGGAAAAGTAAATGACAAAAAATGTAAATACTGAAAATAAAAGAGAAGACTTACAGCGGTTGTTGCGTGATTGGCAAGTCCTCCGGAAGGTGAGCAGTTGATAATCAGTTTATACTAAAATTGAAAGTAAATGCTGGTGGTGTTTAAATTTAAGGAAAGCATTCGGTTTCGCGGGCCTTGTATCATAGCCTGTTTATCATTGACCGCTAATGATCATACTAAGTGTTCAAAGATGAATCGAGGATATTTCTAGCACAAGACTTGCAACATCGTTTAGAACACTTGTTCTACTTAGACTAATTCCTCCTTTCGAAGTATCTTAGCCTTATGTGCATCCATTTGATCTTTCAGTTACGATCGACCAAATGGTGTTTTACATAAGTCGAACTCCTCAGATAAGCTTTGCCCGCTAAAGCATCCACTTACCCGAGTATGTTCACGAACCCCACGGAAGAGCTTTTCCCGTTAAAGCATCCACTCAACCTTGGAAGTTTTGACCTAATATATGGCACATAGAACAAGTTTCGAACACAAAGATGCACTAGGTGCAGGGTCTAAAACATTTTATGATACAAGTACACCCCTTCAACCGAATGAAGAGTTTAGCTACGAATATCCATAGAGGTGGATACCATAGCTAAGTACTTACGGTTTTTGAAAGACAGAAAGTAAGGGAAAGGGGTGAGTACTTCAAGAACCGACAAGAGTACTCAAGACCGAACTACAATACTCAAGAACCAACAAGAGTATTATAGATTTAAAACCAAAGCTTACAAAGTGCCAAACTTAGAGAGAGAAGTGTATTGTGAATTTGAGGATGCATACAAATGAGAGGGGAGGGCTCTATTTATAGCCATGGGAGGAGGAGATGTGTGGTGAGGATGGAGAGCACATGGCAAGCCATCCATGGCTTGCCAAAAGCCGCCGGTTGGAGGTTGCAAGGAGGATAGCCGCCGGTCATGGAGGGGAGGGGAAGGGAAAGCCACCCCATGACTCATCCTTCTTCCCCAAGTAGCCGGTCATCTAGAGGGGAGAAGAGGAGTTTTGTGATTTTTGTGATGTTTTCACAAAACTATCGGTGTATTTCAGTTCCGGACTGACTTTGGTTGCTCCTCGGTTGGATTTGTTTTGAGTGATTCAATGTCAGGATCTTGAGATTTCTTTAGTCAGCATCTGATCGTGACCTTGGAATGACTCGTAATATATTTTCAGCGTAAAATCCTCTCCTTAGCGTGTATTCTCTCTAGGCTCCAAAATACCGTGTA
The DNA here is from genome assembly GCA_033675215.1 of Rhodiola kirilowii. Classification (NCBI taxonomy): domain Eukaryota; kingdom Viridiplantae; phylum Streptophyta; class Magnoliopsida; order Saxifragales; family Crassulaceae; genus Rhodiola; species Rhodiola kirilowii. The sequence continues at coordinate 45,279,043 of CM066201.1, forward strand.
TATAAATATCGGAACTAACAAGCAAAAGTTAAATAGACAAACAGTCTAATTTAGTGGGTTTAACTGTGTTTATGATTCGTATAATTATGGTCCATCAACTCCCCAACTAATATTTATGCTTCGAAGCAAAATATTAAGGGGTCCGATTATACAAATCTTAAGCCAAGGAATGGGCAGAATAGCCCGACGATAGAAAGAGCCCTCACTTCAGATCATGAGTCAAAACCGGAAAGAGATAAAGACCCAGGGGCCTTCACAGTCACCTGCGGTATTGGTGAAGCACAGATTCATAAGTGCTTAGTCGATCTTGGAGCTGCTGTCAACACCATGCCCTCCTCCTTATATTACTTATTAGGACTTGGTCCATTAAAACCACCCAGGTCAAATATCGAGCTAGGAGATAAATCGTGCATCCGTCCGGTTGGAGTGCTGGAAGATATAATACTCCATGTGGGAGAGCTCGTCGTTGCTGCAGACTTTTATGTAATACAAACGGGAGAGACCAGCGAAGACGACCCTCCAACAATAATATTGGGACGACCATTCCTCTACGCTACTAAAGCAAGGATCGATGTGGGCAAGGGCTCATTATCGCTTAAGTTCGGCGACAAAATTGCAAATTTCTACATTGATAATAGCCGCACGGATACAAAGAAACCGCCAGACATTATACCTATCTCAGATTGCGGTACACAGATTTCTGACCTGCCAAAGGAGACCGAAAGAGTAACAAAACCAGCAGCTATGGTCAAAGGTCCCCCGCCTTCTCAGAAACAATGGAAAGAAAAAACACGAAAACCATGGAGTTCTAACCCAAGCAAGAAATCAGGAGGAGTCAAGGCAAAAATCAACACAGGAACAGTGGCGAAATACGACCTGAGCCACTCATGGGATCCAAACCAGTGATCCAGGAATGAGGTACTGTCGAGCCAACGCCGTTAAACAAAGGCACTGGTCGGGAGGTAACCCGACACCTATCTTACTTTCAGTACTTTTATTTTCTGTCTTTTAGTTTTTACCAATAAGTCGCTCTCACCCACTTGGTGCATAGAATGAAATGACCATTCAGGAATCGGTTATGGGTGGAACATCAAGCCAGCGAGGCCTATGCCAAGAGTTCAAGGCCCCAGCCAAACTCCCTCGATTATCCAGCCTCGAGCCATGTCATTCGACATAATAAAGGGAGTTCTGTTCTTTCCTTTTCCTTAATGTCATTTCCTTCTCATATAATATCTGCTTGCATGGCTTTTGAACTAAGTCATTTCGTAAAGAATGCCTTCGTTCAAAAGTGTGGGGTGATAAACGCCTGTGTACATAACATGTTTTCTTTTTCTTTTCCTTTAATATTATCTTTTTGAAAATATGAACTTGAGAATGTGAAAAAGATAGATCTAAAATTCATGCATTAACCTTTTGAAAATTCAACTGTTTAAAAACTTAGAATGTAACTTCTCATTTGTCCCTTTGTGCTGAGATAAACTAGGGATGTGGAGTTGATAGAAAATGCCCTAGAGAGGCTTGGCAAGCAATCGAAGGATCGAATCTAACTATATGGTTTTCGAAGTCAGTGGAGGCTGCACTTCGGATTTCAGTGAAGATTGAAGTCATCTCCGCCATGCAGTGTTTATGCAAAAAGAAAAAAAGGCGGGACGGGAAATCAAACCGTCCTATCTCTAGTCCTAGTAGCTGGGAAAATAAATGAGCGACCCTCATTTTGACTCGCGCGAAACGGCAAGGATGAGAAAGAGCGGGGAGGTATTTCCATATGCTCGCGGGCGATGATTGGACCTCCCAAAAAAGGCTTGAGAAAATGGACTAGCAAGCCACAAAAAGGCAAAAGCTCAAAGAAGCAAATCAAGAGGCCAAGGGCCCAAAGTTGTGAAGGTTTTAACCGAACAAAAAGTGAAGTACTCAAAGAGTCAAATCAAGGGCCAAAGGCCGATTCACTACAAAAGCTGTCCCTCGCCAAAAGAAAATCAAAGACCAAACCATTGAAACCCGAACCAAATCACGTGCTAGAGAAAGCTACAAGGAAACCATATAGTGCGAGACGGTCCCGAGGTTGCAGTCCAGGAGCCTGAAAAGGGCTATCTCCCGAAACATCCGAATTAATTTGCATCTCGGCACGGAGGTACAAGTATCAAGTTTCTTCTATTTATTTACACGGTTTAATTTGGTAATAAGTAGTAATGCATGAATTAGGATAAATCTAGTCCCACAGTCTTACTTTCATATTTTAAAAGCTTACTTAGTGTGCCGCCCTTTAATAGCATTGTTCGGGACGAACAACTAAAAGTGTGGGGTGGTCTGATGGACCATAATCATACGAATCATAAACACAGTTAAACCCACCAAATTAGACTGTTTGTCTATTTAACTTTTGCTTGTTAGTTCCGATATTTATCTACAGGGTATTTTGCAGTCTAGAGAGAATACACGCTAAGGAGGAGTTTTTACGCTGAAAAGATATTACGAGTCATTCCAAGGTCACGACCAGATGCCGACTGAAGAAATCTCAAGATCCTGACAAGGAATCACTCAAAACAAATCCAACCGAAGAGCAACCAAAGTCAGTCCGGAGCTGAAATTGGACCGATGGCTTTGTGAAAAGATCACAAAACCTCACAAAACCTCCACCTTCCCTCCATGACCGGCGGCTTTTGGTGGCAAAGCCACCTTGCTTCCTCCATTGTGGCCTCCAACCGGCGGCTTTCTCCCCTCCCCCATGTGTCTTCATCTCCTTCATCCCCCTCTCCTTTTGTGACAAGTGTTGCCATCTCCCATCTCCTCCATGCCTATAAAAGGAGACCTCCCCTCCCTTGTAAAATCATCCCATATCCCACAAACACTTCACTTATCTCTCTAGAAAGTTGGCACTTTTGTAAGCTTTGGTTTGAAATCTATAATACTCCTATTGGTTCTTGAGTATTATAGTAGTTTTAGAGAATACTCCTGTTGGTTCTTGGGTATTCTAGTAGTTTTTGAGAATACTCCTGTTGGTTCTTGAGTATTCTCCTTTACTTACTGTCTTTCAAAAACCCTCGAGTACTTAGCTATGATGTCCTCTTCCATGGATATTCGTAGCTAAACTCTTCATTCAGTTGAAGGGGTGTACTTGTATCATAAAATGTTTTAGGCTATACTTTTAGTGCCTCTTCTTTGTATTCAAAACTTGTTCTATGTGCCATATATTAGGTCAGAATTTCCAAGGTTGAGTGGATGCTTGAAATGGCAAAACTCTTCCGTGGGGGTTCGTGAACATACTCGGGTAAGTGGATGCTTGAAATGGCAAAGCTTATCTGAGGAGTTCGATCTCTTTTAAACACCATTTGGTTTGATCGGAAATGATTGATCAAATGGATGCACATAGGCTAGTATACCTTGAAATGAGGTGCTAGTCTAAATAGAACAAGTGCTCTATGACCTTGAAATGGGCTAGACAGTGTGTGCAAATCGAGCGCTTGAAATGGCCTTGATACACGTTTGAATACTTAGTAGGATCACTAAAGGCCAATGATAAACAGGCTATGATACAAGGCCCCCGAAACCGAATGCTTTCCTTAGATAAAAACACCACCTGCATTTACTTTCTTAGTATAAACTGCCTTATCAACTGCTCACCTTCCGGAGGACTTGCCAATCACGCATCAACCGCTGTAAGTCTTCTCTTTTATTTTCAGTATTTACTTTTCTGTCATTTACTTTTTCGCACTAAAAACCAAAAACAACAAAAAAACACTTACTTTTCCGCACTAAAATGTCAATCAATCTAAAACACGCTCCCTCGCCGTACGATTCCCTCAAATAATAACTTATCCCCCTAATTCCCTTGGGTTCGACCCCTACTTACCACTTGCTACCCAGTAGTAAGGTCACGAGTAGCGGAATATAAATTTGCTTTTGCACAGAGAACACCGCACCTTAACGACAGTGCGGTGGGCTCCGTCAGCTTGCGAGATTGCTCCACATTCCGTCGGATTTGTATCAAATGTTGTTTGGATGGGTATATGTTAACGACGAGTGCAGTTCGTTTGATTGGCATGATAATATTGGTAGATAATGATACAAATTCGTATAATCCCTCTTTTGGTTTGGACACATCCTTCGTATCGAATTATGATAATTCGTAGCTGTTGTAGTTTTATTTACTATCTGAAGTTTTATTTAAAACTCAATTCATAGATTCATGATATGCTTAATTATCATTCGTAGCTTCTGATGCATAATTCGTATCTTTGGAAGCATAAATTAAGTATATGGGACTTTTGATTTCACTGCCTGAAGTTTATGTACAATTCGAACTGTTATAAAATTGGTAGCATACTGGGTTTTGGAAAATTCGTAGCTTGTGATTCAAAAATTCGTAATTCATAGAGCAGGGCAATCAAAACTGAATTCTTAAAATTCGTAGTATATTATACATCATTCGTAACATGATTTTGGAAGCATTCTTAACGGCTTGTCAGTACTCAATATGTTAGTGGTTGAAAATAAGGTATTTGATCTGATTGTTGTGCAGTGCTTGTTGTTGGCACAGAAGTATCTGTCTTTGCTATTATTTTTGTTAACAAAGTTGCTTCATTTTCTGGTCTTTCATATTTGTTTTTCCTGAAGGTAAATATCAAGTTGATGAAGAATGGATTTTGCAGTAAGTTGTCTGATTATGCAGACATGAGTGCTGGTGAAGCCAGCAGTGAAAAGAAGCCTTCCATTGATATCCATGAAAGACCACAAAAATTGAGAAGGGTATGTTACAGTTACAGTTGTGCTTTTTTTATTTCCAACTTGTAGATGACTTGTCTATCCTTTTATTGGGTAATATGTTCTGACCTGCATCATTTTCCCCCTGATTTCCATTGGCTGCATATACGCTTGTGAATGTATCTCTAGTTTGTGGTTCCACTAGTTGATTACTTTTTTCACAATTCTTGTAGTCGAGCAGAAATCGAAAGTCATTGAACTACGTACACAAGTGAAGTGGAAGCTGATGACATGAACATGTCAACTGAAAACATTGAAGAATCATGTGCAGGGGAGGAACAAGTGAACCTGGCATCGGCATGCTGTCCTCAAGATCTTAGTCAACTTGACACTGACCAAATTTGCACTCCATCGGCTATAAATGTCCCTGGAGATTATCTGAAAATGGGAGGCGGGTTTTGTATAGATGAGGAGGACTAGGTGGCTTATGAACCTTTGTGGAGGTGTTGTTATTGGGGTGCGGCTTTTTTATTTATTTTGGCTCTGGGGATGCAAAATGTATCATTTCTATGTGCATCTGACCAGTGCATATTGTCTAATGATCCATAAATATGCTCAGGTCGTTGGTACTGTTGGAAGCCTAGAAGGGCTTCTATATTTTGTCCAAACACCTCATTTTATAACTATATATTGTATAAGGCATACATTTTTGTAAAAAACACATCTTCCTAAATGTAACATATCTTCTTATTTTAAGATTCGTATTTTAATTAGAAAGTTACGGATTTTAAACAAAAAGCTACGTATCTTACCTAGAAACCTACGTATTTTAACGAGAAAGTTTATATTTTAACTAGAATGCTATGAATTTCAAACAGAGAGCTACGTATTTTAACTTGAAAAGCTACAATTTTTAAACAAAAAGCTAGGAATTTTAACTAGAAAGCTACAAATTTTAACTAAAAAGCTACGTATTATAGCTGGAAAGCTACGAATTTTAACAGAAAGCTATGTATTTTAACTAGAAACCTACGTATTTTAACGAGTAAGGTTGTATTTTAACTAGAAAGCTATGTATCTTAAATGGAAAGCTATATTTAAATAGAAAAGCTACGTATCTTAACTGGAAGCTACGAGTTTTAAACAGGAAGCTCTATATTTTAACTAGTAAGCTACATATTTTAACTAGAAAACTACGTATTTTAACTAGAAAGTTACATATTTTAACTAGAAAGCTACGTATTTTAACTCGTATTTTAACTAGAAAGACAGAATCTTGCCTTATGAATCTAGATTGTAGAAAAATGCAACATAAATTCGATAAAAATCATAACCAAATCGAACTTTTATATACAATTGTAAGAACCAGATTAACAAAAACTGGATTACAAGGATCCGTCGTTGGCTTGACTTATATGGGCAAAAGGGCTACTTTTTACCCCTTGAATCAAAAGAAACAACTAAATAAACAAATGCCTAAGAAACAAGGATCCGATCAATTGCAACGGATCAACTGCACCAGAAGCATCCTCCTCTTCTGTTCTTCACCACCGTTCTCTTCTTCTCCGCTTCTTCTGGTTCCCATCATTATCTATGCCAATCACACCGTTCTACTTTTTCCTGTAGCACTGTTCTCTTCTTCAGCACTACGTCAATCACATGTTGAACCATAACCTGCATAAAAGTAATTTCTTCAGGAAACCAGATTGGACGGTAAAAACTAAAAAGTAAAAAATCAGGCATAGCAACAAGATAATTAATGATCAAATAGAATTTCCAACTAATGAAATTTATTTGATATGTGAAAATATTATGTCCACTGCCTGGTATTCATAGGTGACATAATGCAACAATTTGCAAATTCAAACCTCCTGCTATTCATCAATTTTCAATCCCATGTAAAGAGTCATGAGACTATGCAAGCTATCAGTGCCACCTGCTACGACCGGTTTCCATACCCACCTCTTCCTCGAGAACGAAAGTTGCCAGAACCTGGGAGGCAATACCAGACATATACATATGAATCAAACCACCTCCATGATTATTCTTGTACAGCCTATAGAGAAACTTGACTCCCTCCCTCTGATGTGCAAGCAATCTACGGTTGATAGATGCCGGAACCTAAACACAATCTCAGTGTGAACTCTCCCATAAATTGATCAAGAAAGGCAATCATCAAGAACACCAAAAAGACTAACTTGATGAATCAAACCTTGCCTGCACAACAGGCAAGTCGCCTTCAGATGACGACAACACAAGCGGCTCAAAGGGCCCAGTCTCAAACAACGCAAACTCTTTCTTGAGTTTCTGAATTCCAACCACCTTGGTTGCCTCATCTTCACCACCCTCCCCACATGCTCTCAAACAACGCAAACTCTTTCTTGGGTTTCAAAATATTGACTGCATCACAAAATCTTCCATTCAAAATTGCTCGGAAAAAACATGCTTGAGCTTCCATTGTGCTAGCGCCAAGATAAGGAGTGGCAGTTACATTCTCATGTCTAGCCAATTTGCTGTCTGCTGGAGGTGGCTCTTTAGTGAAAGCATCAAGTGCATCCTACCATCATAGAGCAGGGCATTCCCATACCTGATACGAATTATAATTTTAGAACTACCAATAATACGTAATACATGTCATCCTTAACTTGGAAAAAAAGCCACCGCAGAAACACTGCCATGAAGTATGAACCGCTTCTGCCCTTTTTAGATCATGAAGAATCGATCATCCACGAGCTTCTCCTCATGACGACATCATCCAAAGATCATAATCACGAAACTAACCGAATAAGAATACCAGACTCACTTTGCCGACCGCCATCTATGCTCTCGATTCTCTAGGGTTTTACTCTCACCGCTGCGATTGATTTAATGACCTAACCTTCTATCGACATGTCTATAGATCCCCAGTAGGCACTGTACGTAGAGGACGCTGGTGGGACGGACGTGCAGGAGGATGACAGCGTCACCGGGGCGGAGAAAGTGTTGGACGGCCCACTTGACAGTTGAGAGAAAACATCTGCCAAGTCCGGCGAGGGAAGTGAGATCAGAAAATCGACGCTGCGATGGATTTGTGGTTTGTCCATGGACTAATTTGCCCCCGATTTCAATGTAATATGATTAATTACACAGTTTTGTATTATTAATTATGTTTAATCTGGTTCGTTGATTACACAAGATGAATGTCTAGATTTAAATCTCATTTCTCACCAAATAACTCACTTCTCATATGATCTTTTCTCTTGTCTCGTTGCGACAATTACTGTTGACACACCATAGTTGGTTTTAACATTGTTAGTTCATTGAATAAAATTAGGGAACTGCTATCTTACATTTAATGTCTCGAAAGGCTTGGCACATGGTAATACCCTACATGCCGATGCGAGTGCCACCAATTAATTGGACAGGGTAAGGTTCTTCAAATGTCTTTAATGTCCGTGCATCCAAGTTTTTACAGCTAATATAAAGCGAGAACATCCTCCAATGTTCTTGTAATTGGCAACTCTAATTTCTTATTCAATGTCTGTGGAAATTGATTTCTTGTAATTGAATCGGAATTATAATTTCTTATTCAATGTCTGTGGAATTTCTTGAGGTTTAGGGTTTAATGGTGTTTGTACCATCGCACAAAAGAAACAATGCTTGCCCTGCACCGGAACATTCGTGCTCTAAAACCTCACATTTCCTATGAACATGCTACAACAATGGAGTCAGAGAAAGTGAAGTACAAATTATTGCACTGATTATCTTAGAATCTCTTGGACTTAGACATCAGTCTAGTTGAACAAATTTCCTGGAGACTAGTGGAAATGAGCATACTAGTCCAACCTAGTTAGTGAGTAACTACCAGTATAAAAAGGACGTTTTAAGAAGTTGAATTTACGTTTATCTTAAGGATATTGTTTATCAGACTTCAGACGTCAGTATGCTCTGTTTGTTCATTTTGCATAGGAAGGTGGTAATCTTATTGTGAACAGAAGTCATCTCAGATAATACAAGGATGTTTTGCAGCTTTGGCGAGCTGGACTTGTGAAATACTGTTATCTGTTCAAGCAACTCTTCGAGGTAGTGTTCCAACGGAACTTAGAACACAGCTGGGACAGAACTAAGACAGTATGCGTAGACGAGACACAATGTAATTCCCAGTTCGGCAACAGCCTACTCTGGGGGGCTTCCCATGCCCTAAAGGGATGCAAATATTTATTAAATAGTATAGAGCTACACGTGGACTTACTCTTATAATCTCCTGGATGTAAACGCCTAGCCTCTATCACTACTGAACTCAGATTTGTGTTCTCGGCTCCCCCTCGACCCCCTTCGTCCGAAACTCCCTTCCAAACGTACTCGATCTTCTCCAGAAGCTCGGAAGCTTTCTCCCAAAAGCTTGTTGGTCACCTTGAGTGTGCAGCGATCAGTTACGAACAGTCTGATCAGCACTCTGAACAGACTGCTTCAGCGCCGGTGACTTTCCTGTGGGGAAAACACAGCCGGCGGTCGCTCTTCTTCTCTCCAATCTCACGAATGCTCTCGTGTGTTTTTCTCTCAAAAAGCGATAATGATTATGGATGCCCTAGCCTTCTATTTATATGCTTCGGTGGAGTCCAAATCTGTTCCAAATAATCTGTCAAATATTTAGGAAATATTCCTAAATATTTGCTAGAAGATCTCGTGATTTCTTCCTTCCCAAGCCATGCCGAATCTTCTTAACTGACGACTTACTGACAAGAGGATATTCATTTGAATATCTGATCCTCTAATTAATCGTTAGCCGACTCCAGCACAATTGATCTTTGATATTTAGAAACTTCCGGTTTAGGAAACCTCCTTGAGTTTGTTCCACGCTGTACTTCAGTTCTAGGTAGTGGTTGAACTCCTCTTGAACTTCTGCTTGAACTCTCTAAAGGCGTTTTGCCAAAACCATACCATTCAAGGGAACATCAATCTCCCCTTTGGCATTTTTTTGGCAAAACCAAATCATCTATCTATTTAGACTTTAGAGACACTTGAGGAAACAGAACAACCTCAAAATTACTCCCCTTTTTGCCACAAATTGGCAAGGGGTCCAATCATAGTTCAAACAGAATATAAAGAGTACGAGAACACGTACGAAAAAAAACAAAAAAATGTGCCTAGGTTCAGAGTTTGCAAATTATGGACCTTCATGAAGACGAGGTATCCTCGGAGTCACCTTCTCCAGCTTCAGCTTCAGTGGCATCATCCTCATCATTGCTGGGGTAGCGTAGCGCACGAACCAAGCTGTTGATGCGTTTCTTTTGCTCCTTTTCCACCGTGAGGACGATCTCCAGTTCCTTCAGTAGCTTGTCCCTTTCAGCATGAGGCATCTTTACTCCAGTACTAGCTCTGCTCATTTCTGGGATGTCCTTCCTTCTCTGTCCCATATTTTTAAGGTCATTCACATGACGACCCTTGAACAGCTTATGGTCCACAGTGAATTTGTGCGGGGCTTTGGTGAGACTATCCTGTGACGACTTCAGTTCATGATTCTTGTGTATGATCAGCTCATAGATGAGGGACGGGAACCCAATCTGATGTAGAGATCGGCTGGAGGTGGCATGTTCGGCGATCTGGGAGAAAATGATCCTGCCCAAGTTGAAGTGCAGCCGGTTCTGAATTTGATATATCAGCTGTCCCATGTCCCTGCTGACAGAAGAGCGGTGTGATGTTGGCTTCCAGTTGACAATGGAAATAAAGAAGAGCATTGAGTAGAATGTTGTCAAATCTGCGACTGGAATGGCCTTGTCTCCCTAGAAGGGATATGAACCCGCAGTTAAGCAGTCGGCAATCTTGTCGTGGTCGGGTTCTTCCTCGTCCACTGCTGGATCATCCATAGCATAGTAGATGTTGATGAGTTCAGGGTCAATTTTGACTCTTTTTCCTCGAACATAGACCACTACATAATCTTTGTCCCCGACGAATCCAAACTGCTCTGGTAAGTTAGCAATAACCTCTCGAACTAGCTGTTCATTGAATGGTTTGCTCCTGGTCAGTGTCCAAATCAGGCACGTTTGCTTCAGAACATGCACAACTTCCTTACCCTTGTAGCGCTTCTCGTCCAGAATTCTTTCTGGGATTATCTTTCTCTTTTGTACTGACTTCCACTTAGCTGCATCATCCTTATTGGAGAACCATATACCACCTTTCGTGATCCCAGTTGGAACACCTGCTGAAACAGGCAATGGGGCATCACGTTTCCTCTTCTTGGAACCACTAACTCCCCCTGCAGCTTGACTTTCTTCAACTCCCCGGGTGGAATCCTTATCCTCTGGTTCCTGGGACAAAACCTTCTTCTTTCCCTTTCTCTTCTCAACCTTTGCGAGTTCTGATAACGGAATGGTGTCTTGTTCATAATCCTGTGCACCAGCTAGATCAACATCTGGTACAGCTTGTGTTGGAGTAGCCTCTGCCATTTCTACATTGAACTGCCCATCTACCTGTTGAATCTCTAGTTCAACATGAGCTTGTACGCCAGCTGGCTCTCCAACTAAAGCTTGTTCTGGAACATGGTCTTCTTCAGCAGCAGCTTCCCTGGAGTCAATACCTTTTCAAGACTCGTTGCCTTCCTTATCAATAGATCCTTCCTTCTGCAACTCGTGGACCACTTCATCAATCTCCATGTATATCTCATCGAGCTCATCGTCTTTGTCAGAAAGGGTCTAAACCTGCAGACTCAACATCGTCTTGTTTTGCTTGCTGCTCATCTAATGCTTCCTCAGCCTTTTCTAGTGATCCATCATCTGTGTCTTCATCAAGAATGAGCATCCTCTTTCCAGCTCCATCCACACGATGTTCAGTCTCTGACTCTGATGTAGATTTCATCCACTCCCTGATGACACTAATTTTTGCTACAGACTTTCTTGGAGAGAACTTTCTATAGACCACCAGTTTCCTGCGAAGCTCTTCCTTTTTCAGTACAAATCCGGTTGCATGCAGTCTGTCTTCAACCCATTCTGCCTCGTAGCAGCGACGGACTTGTCCAAGCTTGGTACAATCTCTTTTGAGACTTCAGTCACAGATTCAGCCCTACTGGCTCCCCTTTCTTTCACAATCTCTATTACCGAATCAGCCATCACTTTATCACCCGTGTCATTCTTCTTCTTATGCACATTCACTACTTCCACAGCTAAGGGGACACAAAATTGAGTTTCAGGAACAGGGATTACCTCAATTTGTGGCTCAGTCGGTGGTAGATCTTGTCTCATTGATGGAGAACTAGCATCGTTTGGTTTAGGAATCCCTTCCGTTGTCTGGGAGGGCACAGCCTTCTGCTTTGCAGCAGGTTCTTGTCCTTTCTTTTGCTTCTCTCCGATTTTAGGGTTAATAGGGACTGCGACTTCTTCCGCTTCTGGCTCCAAGGTTTCCTTCGATGAGAGACTTCCTGTTTATTTCAATCTCTTCTCCTTCATGATTCTCGGCTTTGCAATCTTTGCGGTTGTTGGATTTGCCATAGGAACATCCAAAGCAACTGCTGCGGAGGAGGTTTTCTTCTCTATGGTCTTCTTTGGTTCAAGAGAAGTCTTGACAGTTTTCTTGGTGATTTTTTTTGGTGTTCACCATTGTTGCCTATTTGCTGAGGTTTGAGAGGTTTCGATGCGCTAGGGTTTCCGGACGGTTGAGAGAAAACGGCAGAAGATGAGAGAATTGATTTTCAAAATAGCAGACTTCTCACCTTCCCGAAACCGAATTGAGTATATCTACGTGAGATATTTGTCCAATCATCTCTCTCCACTTTAACGGCTCGATAAAATCTCTGAATTATTTTGAATAAAATATTTTCCTCAACAACACCTCTGTTCCAGCTCTTTTCTTTACATGGTCAGTCCAACTGTTTTGCTGGTGTTCAGCCCTTGACTGATCACCACCTGGAACAATTAGTTGTTGACAACACACAGACCCAAGGAGGATCCGAGTGTCTCAAATTGAGTAGCATCCAACGGCTTTGTGAAGATTTCAGCAAGTTTTTTGTCCGTTGTCACATGCTTTAGCGTAACGACCTTCTGTTCTACCAGCTCTCTGATGAAGTGATGTCTGATATCTAGGTGCTTCATTCTCGAGTGCTGTACTGGGTTTTTGGATATTCTGATAGCGCTCATATTGTTGCAGTACAGAGTCATCTCCTCCTATTCCACCCGGTATTCAGACAGCATTTGCTTCATCCATAGTAGTTGAGTGCAGCAACTTCCTGCAGCAATATATTCTGCTTCGGCAGTAGACAGAGAGATGCTATTTTGCTTCTTGCTGAACCCGGAAACCAAGTTGTTGCCCAAAAAGAAGCAACCTCCAGACATGCTTTTTTGATCTTCAGCGTTTCCTGCCCAGTCTGTGTCACAATAGCCGACCAAGAATGGATTTGTGTCCTTGGTGTATGATGGGTAGTATTTATACGACCCATCGAATCAACTAAGCCCATACAATTCAACACTTTTGTGTGCGAGCAGTTACTTTTTAAGTATTGTTTTGCATTTCAGGTGTCCCGGAAGCTTTGGAAGGAAAAGCGCTCAACAGATGGTTTTAAGGCCAAAATATCACAATGGAGGTTCAGCCGGCCGAGGCTCGAAGACTCATGGTCGAGGCTGAAGGATCGACGCTCAACACGCTCGACAACCAATGACCAAGAAAGACCGAAGGGATGAATGCCTCGTTTGTGCCGAAGGTTCCGATCGAGCAGATCAGCGCTAAATCCTAGTTGCTCGGGCAGACGAGTTCCTTTGTCAAATCCCGCTCGGCCAAGTTGATCGAAATACAGAATGAGGCGGACGATGTCACTAACCAAGGAGATTGCTCGAGTAGAATCAGCTCATGCCCGAAGCAAGCCTACAATACGACCGAGAGCCCTCAGAGCATCTGAGGAGTGGCAGGATGAATTGGCCGAGACTGGCAGTACAAATCTCGGCTCGTCCTTCAGCGTGTATCTGCAGGTCACTTGCCCGATCTCGTCCGAAGACACTCGACAGCACTCCAGACTGTGTCCGCACGCATCCGCACAGCTCTCGACCAGACCAGTCGCAATGCGCAAGGCAATGGTCGTATTTCCTAATCTCAACCAAGGCAGAATGGACCAACGGCTATATTCCCTAAAAACGTTAGTAAACGTTGGTCAAAGAAGCAAATCTGGAGGTGCGAATATATTGAGATACACATCTCAGTGCATTTTTGGACACAAGTATATTGAGATGTATCTCCACATAGGACTCGGATAAACCCTAGCTCTACACTATATAAGATTCCTAGGTCAAGGCATCATAATCATCACTGGAGGATAGAGAACTATCATCAGCGATAAACTCAGCCTCAAGCAGAATCAGAGCTCGAATCATCACTCAGTCAGTCCGGCCGGCATTCCTTCATCATTCCGACACGTCCTTCACTTCAAACGAGAGAAGAATTTTCTTTACTTAATTATTGCTTGATATTCCCATGGACATGAGTAGCTAAATCTCATTGTATTTGGCCTAGGGTTAATATATTGTGACGAATGTTTTGAGGCTTGTGCTTAGTGCTATTTATGTTCTGCTAGTTCTTATGCATGTTTATCTTGGGTTGTTCGTGAAACTAAGTAGATACTTGCAATGGTGAAACTTAGTTGAGTGATTTAATCCCTATATTGACTGCTTGTTAATACTGAAACGTTGAGACGAGTAGTTGCACATTGACTTGGTATTGCCTGAAACGAATGTACCAAGTTGCTAGAACTAGAAGCTTATGCCCTAAAATAGAATTAGGTTGTGGTGTAAGTGCTTGAAACGGCCTTACTTTAGGTTATAACCTGCAACGGAAGTAATCACACTTCAGGACATGAATTAGATCGTTTATAGCCGAGGATAAAACAAGTCACAATATAAACCTCTAAGCCGGATACTTGTCTCTCGTTGAACTCATACTTTTGTTTCTTTTACACGTGACAATCAAACTAAAAACCCCCAAACAATTTGTGCACAAGGCAATTTCACGACACCAGGTCCCTTGGGTTTGACCCTTGCTTTCCACTTTTACTAGTGTTTTGTAGGGAAATTATAAATACAAATTTGCAGGCACAACGACGCCTCGTCAAATTTTGGCACCGTTGCCGGGGATCTAAGCTTTGGTGAAGTTGCTCTTAGTTTTTACTTATTTTTTGTTCGTACCTTTTTTTCGAATTTTTGTGCCTTGCTACTTGTGCACCATGTCTCCTGCAGGAAGTCGGTTCGGAGATGATTGAAACAACAGCAACGAGGAGCTCGACCCGGTCATTCAGGAAGATGAGGTACCGCCCCCATTCTATGAGGACCCGGAGCAGATGGTTTGGGCTATGAAACAGCGAGTCAGGGAGGCCGCTCGGGCAAACCAAAGGGCCCCAGTCGCACCGAACGACGACGAGCCACCCGGACAGCATAGAGCAGGAGCACTTGAGCAGAACGAGGTTGGCCCGAGAGAACAGTCGAGACGCCCGCAACAACAGCCTCGATGACCACAACCACCCCACATGCCTCGACTACAATAACCACTCGTACGAGAGGACTACGCCGAGGAGTATTACTACCGAGAGCCGACCATGGGTGAGTTATCCGCACCAAACTTTCGAAATGAGCCATGGTGCATCTACGAGGGCCCCGAGCTAGAGGGCATAGTCATCAACACAGGAGTTGTGCACCACCTGCCCAAATTCTCAAGACGCCAGGGCGAGTCGGCCACCACGCATCTTCAGCGCCTAAATGGCATTTGCCAAAACCTCAGGCCACACGGAGTCGAAGTGGAGGACTTCAAGCTGAAAGCATTTTATTTCTCATTAATAGATACGGCTAACGATTGGTTCTTGTCTTTGCCTTCAGGTAGTATCAAGTCATGGGACCAGATGCAAAGGAAATTCTTGGACAAGTACTACCCGGCGGGAAGAGCCATGCAAGTGCGCAGACAGCTACAGGATCTTTGACAAGGCCCGAATGAGTCGATGTATGACTACCTGGAGAAATTCACCCGACTGGAACAAAGCTGTTACAACCTTGGTCTTCCGGAGAAGCTCATCATCGAGTACCTGCTCGATGACCTGAGACCGCTCGACAGCATGCTCTTAGATGCCTCGGCTGGAGGAACAATCATGAACTTGCCTCTAGGCCAAATCAGGAAATTAATCGCAGAAGTAGCCGAGAATGCTAGATTCCGGACGGAGACCAGTCGACAAGAGGAGTTCTCCCGAACCAAGAACGTGGCAAAGGCAGATACCCCGGTGAACCTAATGGCCGATGAAATGAAACAAATGAAGGAGATGATGATCCAGCTGATACGAAGACAACCAGTCCAAGTGAAGCCATGTGAGTTCTATGGGGCAACCGACCACAAAACGGACGCTTGCCCAACCATAGTAGAAGATGACCAGGGCGAGGTCAATGCAGTGGATGGGAATTACAATACTTGGACCGGACCAAATAGGCCATATCGACAAGGCGCGCCCGGACAAGGAGGACAAAATTGGCGAAATGACCAGCACGCCCCGAGAGAGCTAGTGCCACAAGCCGCACACCAGCAACACGCTGCGCCCCAGCAGACCCAGACCCAGCTAGCCCAGCAATATTATAGGCCCCCATACCGACAACAACAGGGCGGGTACAACGGGCCAACTCAATACCAGCCGCGCGCACAGCACAACAGCCAGGCGGGCTCGAGCCAACAGAATTCGAACAAGCCACTCGAAGACATAGTGAAGGAGCTGGCAGCTAGCACCCAGCAATCGGCCGTCACTGTGGCAAAAAATGATGGAGCTATCACCAAGCTCACTAAACAGATGTCCCAGATCGCCACGGCGGTGTCTGAGCTCAAGAATGACCCAGGACGTTTGCCCTCACAGACCATTCAAAACCTGAGAGGAAACGTCAGCGCAATAACCCACCAAAACCAGGAAGAACCCGCACTAGAGCCCATTGGACCAGCCGAGAATGAGTCCAGGTCGTGCTCGAGCATCGCTGCCGAGAACGCCGAGACAAGGCCTCAGGCACACCCGAGTACCACAACCGAGAATGCCGAGACCTTGCCCCGGACGTGCTCGAGCATCCTTGCCGAGAATGCTGCGGTCATGTCCCGAACAGACCCGGTCGTCACGACCGAGTGCTCCGAGGCAGCGCCTTGAGCCAGCCCGAGACCGGCGATCGAGAAATCACTAACTAATGAGCCACTTCCGTTTCCTTTGCAGGTCCGTTTCCTTATGGACAAGGATGTGTGGGAGCTATTCAGCAAGGTGGAGATTGATGGACCATAATTGTATGAATCATAAACACAGTTAAACCGACCAAATTAGACTCTTTGTCTATTTAACTTTTGCTTGTTAGTTCCGATATTTATCTACAGAGTATTTTGAAGTTTAGAGAGAATACAGGCTAAGGAGGAGTTTTAAAGCTGAAAATGAATTACGAGTCATTCCAGGTCACGACCAAATTCTGACTTTCAAGAACCGGACGTGGAATTACTCAAAACAAATCCAACCGAAGGGCAACCAGAGTCAGACCGAAGCTGAAAGGACCGATGGCTTTTGGGAAAAGATCACAAACTCACATCCACCTCTCCCCTCATGCCACATGGGTGGCGGCTAAGGGCTCTTCCTCCCCTTCCTCCACATGTGGCCGGCGGCTAAGAGAAGGGGACACCTCACCCCGATGGCTTTTGCTCTCCTTCCCATCTTGTGACAAGTGTCTTCATCTCCTCCACATCTAGATCCTTCCCTTGGCTATAAATACCCCTCCTCCTTCTCCTTGTAAAGGCATCCCACAATTTCACAAGTCTTTAGAGAGATAGAAGGCTTAACCCTCTTCTCTTCACTTTCAATAAATATTTTGTTCTTCATTTTGGAGCTACTTTTCCTTGCTTGGATCTTGCTTAGGAGCTCCTCTCCTCCACTTATTGTAGGTACAAAATTACTTTCCGTATATTTTGTTCTTACTTTAAAGTTATTCTCCTTTTCGGTATCCTTGTTCAAAGCCAGTTTGCTTGTATTCCTTGACATGAATACAAGTAGCTAAAGCTTGTATTCGGTTGAAGGGGTGTACTTGTGTCATAAAATGTTTTAGACCCTTCACCTAGTGCCTCTCTGTGTTCAAAACTTGTTCTATGTGCCATATATTAGGTTAGAACTTCCAAGGTTGAGTGGATGCTTGGAATGGCAAAACTCTTCCGTGGGGTTCGTAAACATACTCGGATAAGTGGATGATTGGAATGGCAAAGCTTATCTGAGGAGTTTGACCTCTTTAAAACACCATTTGGTTGGTCGGGAATGACTGATCAAATGGATGCACATAGGCTAATATACCTTGGAATGGGGTATTAGTCCAAATAGAACAAGTGCTCTATGTCTTGGAATGGACTAGACAGTGTGGCAAATCGAGTGCTTGGAATGGCCTTGATACACTTTTGAATACTCAGTAGGATCATTAGAGGTCAATGATAAACAGACTATGATACAAGGCCCCTGAAATCAAATCTTTCCTTTACTTGCAATATCAACTGTTTACTTTCTGTAATTTACTTTCTGTATAAACCACTCAAACCCAACCCCAATCGCATTTAATTTCTGCATAAGCTTCATTAAAGAACAACTAATCCACCAATTCCCTTGGGTTCGACCCCTACTTACCACTTGCTACCCAGTAGTGAAGTCGCGAGTAGCGGAAATATAAATTAATTTTTGCACATAGAACATCGCACCTTAACGACAGTGCAGTGGGCTCCGTCAAAATTGGCGCCGTTGCCGGGGAGTTGTGCATTGGAATAGTTGTTCTTTTTGTTTTTGTTCTTGCAATCCACCATGTCAATGTACTATCAAAACGAGCCTTGGAACGATGAGGAGTTTTTCTCGCTATCTTTCCAACTTATAGTCCGCAAAGAGATCATCAACATTAAGCAATCCCGGGACGAAACATTGGACGAGTACTTATCATACTTTGATTCCCCTGTGACGAACTGCCCGCGCCATGGATTCACGAACTTAGATCTTCTTCAAAGATTGCTCGATGGGATGATTCCATATGAGTGGAAATGGCTTAATGACGCGGCAAGAGGCTTGGTAAATAACTTAAACATGGATGATCTTTGGAAATTGATAAACGATTTGGCCGCGAGGTCAAGACCAAGAGAAGATCATGCCAAGCCACTCGAGGACATTACAACGGAGCTGGCATCTAGCAACCAGCAGCAGGCCAACATGATAGACCAAAACCAGGCCGAAGCCGAGAAATCTTGGGTAGAGACAAAGGCGCTCATAAAAAAATGTGCAAATCAGGTCAATGAGATGCTCAATGCAAAGGCAAGGGTCATCATAGAAGAACTGCCCAAATCAGGCCCAGTCCTTATCACCAATCCATCCGAGGAAATCACAGTCCTCACTGCCGAAGCGGCCGAAGAAATCAAGCCAGGCCCGGTCCTTGCGCTCGGAGCACCCGAGGAAGTCCCGGACCTCATTGCCGAACTGTCCGAGAAAGACCTGGTCCTCACTGTCGGAGCACCTGAAACAGACCCAGTCCTCATGGTCGAAGTGCCTGAACTTAACCCTTCGTGTTTTATGCCGATCATAGCCACTGAAGATCATATAATCGATAATGATGAGGTGCAAGGGGAGTTAGAGGAGGAGCATGAGCCAAAAAAGCCGACAAAGGAACTCTCACTCGTCACAAGCCAAGGAAAACCGCATGAAAACTCACTCGTTCCAAGACAACCATCCATCACTGCCACAATGAAGAAGATTGGCAGAGGCGCATGCTTAATGTCGCCTACATTTAATGGCACAAAACCAAACTTCCAAACTCGCAAAGGTGCCAACTATTCAAACATGAAGAAGCGACAAAGACATGGGCCGAAAGAATGGAAACCCGGAAGGAGTAACAAGCAAGCACGACTCATTGGACCAGCAGCTATGGTCAATAAGGCCTCACCCTCTCGGAGCAAAAGGGCAGCCGAGAAGAAGTTCGACCTCAAGCACCCATGGGATCCCTACTTATGATCCATGAGTGAGGTACTGTCAAGCTAACGATGTTAAACAAATGCACTGGTCGGGAGGTAACCCGACACCTATCTTACTTTGAGTCATTTATTTTCTGTCATTTAGTTTTTACCGCAAGTCACTCTCACCCACTTTTTGTATAGAAGGAATAAAATGTAGGAATCGGTTTTTGGAGCAAGATCAGATCAGCCAGGCAACTTCCGAGAAATTACCGGGCCTGCGCTGAGAGTTCAAGGCCCCAGCCAAACTCCCTCGATTATCCAGCTCCGAGGCATGTCGTTCCACGACACGACACAGTAAAAGGGAGTTCAGTTCTTCTCTTTTCCTTAATGTCATTTCCTTCTCTTGTATATATTTGCATGACTTTTTGAACTAAGTCGTGCTGAAAGGCACGCCTTCGTTCAAAAGTGTGGGGTGAGAACCGCCTTTGTACATAAATATGTTTTCTTTTTCTTTTTCTTTTCCCTTAATATTATCTTTTTGAAAATATGAACTTGAGAATGTGAAAAAGATAGACCTAAATTCATGCATTTACCTTGCAAAAATTCAACTGCTTAAAAACTTAGAATGTAACTTCTCATTTGTCCCTTTGTGTTGAGATAAACAGGAGATGTGGAGTTGATAGAAAATGCCCTAGAGAGGCTTGGCAAGCACTCGAAGGATCGAATCTAACTATATGGTTTTCGAAGTCAGTGGAGGCTGCACTTCGGGTTTCAGTTGAGTCAGAGTCATCTCCGCCATGCAGCGTTTATGCAAGAGGCGGGACGGGAAATCAAACCGTCCTATCTCTAGTCCTAGTAGCCGAGAAAATAGATGAGCGACCCTCATCTTGACCCGCGCGAAACGGCAAGGATGAGAAAGAGCGGGGAGGTATTTCCATATGCTCGCGGGCGATTATTGGACCTCCCAAAAAGGCTTGAGAAAATGGACTAGCAAGCCACAAAAAGGCAAAAGCTCAAAGAAGCAAATCAAAGGCCAAAGGCCAAAGTTGGGAAGGTTTTAACCGAACAAAAGTGAAGTACTCAAAGAGTCAAACAAAGGCCAAAGGCCGATTCACTACAAAAAAAAGCTGTCCCTCGCCAAAAAAGAAATAAAAAAGGCTCAACTCAGTGAAACCCGAACCGAATCACGTGCTAGAGAAAGCTACAAGGAAACCATATAGTGCGAGACAATCCCGAGAATGCAGTCCAAGAGCCTGAAAAGGGCTATCTCCCGAAACATCCAAATTAATTTGCATCTCGGCGCAAAGGTACACGTATCAAGTTTCTTCTAAGTATTTACACGGTTTAGTTTGATGATAAGTAAATAATGCATGAATTAGGATAAATCGAGTCCCACAGTCTCACTTTCATATTTGAAAGTTTTTACTTGGATTGTGTGTGCCGCTTTTTAAAAAGCATTGTTCGGGACGAACAACTGAAAGTGTGGGGTGATCTGATGGACCATAATTGTATGAATCATAAACACAGTTAAACCCACCAAATTAGACTCTTTGTCTATTTAACTTTTGCTTGTTAGTTCCGATATTTATCTACAGGGTATTTTGAAGTCTAGAGAGAATACAGGCTAAGGAGGAGTTTTAAAGCAGAAAATGAATTACGAGTCATTCCAGGTCACGACCAAATTCTGACTTTCTAGAACCGGACGTGGAATCACTCAAAACAAATCCAACCGAAGGGCAACCAGAGTCAGACCAGAGCTAAAAGGACCGATGGCTTTTGGGAAAAGATCACAAACTCACATCACCTCTCCCGTCATGCCACATGGGTGGCGGCTATGGGCTCTTCCTCCCCTTCCTCCACTTGTGGCCGATGGCTAAGAGAAGGGGACACCTCACCCCGATGGCTTTTGCTCTCCTTCCCATCTTGTGACAAGTGTCTTCATCTCCTCCACATCTAGATCCTTCCCTTGGCTATAAATACCCCTCCTCCTTCTCCTTGTAAAGGCATCCCACAGTTTCACTAGTCTTTAGAGAGATAGAGGGCTTAACCCTCTTCTCTTCACTTTCAATAAATATTTTGTTCTTCATTTTGGAGCTACTTTTCCTTGCTTGGATCTTGCTTAGGAGCTCCTCTCCTCCACTTATTGTAGGTACAAAATTACTTTCCGTATATTTTGTTCTTACTTTAAAGTTATTCTCCTTTTCGGTATCCTTGTTCAAAGCCATAGTTTGCTTGTATTCCTTGACATGAATACAAGTAGCTAAAGCTTGTATTCGGTTAAAGGGGTGTACTTGTGTCATAAAATGTTTTAGACCCTGCACCTAGTGCCTCTCTATGTTCAAAACTTGTTCTATGTGCCATATATTAGGTTAGAACTTCCAAGGTTGAGTGGATGCTTGGAATGGCAAAACTCTTCCGTGGGGTTCGTAAACATACTCGGATAAGTGGATGCTTGGAATGGCAAAGCTTATCTGAGGAGTTTGACCTCTTTAAAACACCATTTGGTTGGTCGGGAATGACTGATCAAATGGATGCACATATGCTAATATACCTTGGAATGAGATATTAGTCCAAATAGAACAAGTGCTCTATGTCTTGGAATGGACTAGACAGTGTGGCAAATCGAGTGCTTGGAATGGCCTTGATACACTTTTGAATACTCAGTAGGATCATTAGAGGTCAATGATAAACAGACTATGATACAAGGCCCCTGAAATCGAATCTTTCCTTTACTTGCAATATCAACTGTTTACTTTCTGTAATTTACTTTCTGTATAAACCACTCAAACCCAACCCCAATCGCATTTAATTTTTGCATAAGCTTCATTAAAGAACAACTAATCCACCAATTCCCTTGGGTTCGACCCCTACTTACCACTTGCTACCCAGTAGTGAAGTCGCGAGTAGCGGAAATATAAATTAATTTTTGCACAGAGAACATCACACCTTAACGACAGTGCGGTGGGCTCCGTCAGAGATCAACATCCCACTCCTCGAAGCGATCAAGCAAATCCCTCGATACGCAAAGTTCCTCAAGGAGTTGTGCACGAACCGAAGGTGAACCACTCGAGACGACAAGGAGTTGCTGAGCAGAAACGTCTCCGATGTTATTCAACACAAGGTACCACCTATGTGCGGTGACCTAGGCACCTACACTATCCCTTGCACAATTGGCAATATTCGAATTGATAATTGCATGCTTGACCTCGGTGCCTCTATTAATGTCTTGCCATACTCCATATACTCGTGTTTGCGCATTGGACCTTGAGAACCTGCAGGGCTGACGGAGCCCACCGCACTGTCGTTAAGGTGCGATGTTCTCTGTGCAAAAATAAATTTATATCTCCGATACTCGCGACTTTACTATTTTGGGTAGTAAGTGGTAAGTACGGGTCGAACCCAAGGGAATTAGTAGACAGGTGTTCTTTCTAAAAAGGAAAAAATAAATAAAACAGTTGGGGGGTTGGTTTTGATTTTAGTGCTGAAAAGTAAAGTGCTGGAACAGTCGATTTCAAGATCAACCGTGGACACACGTTTGATACTGGCCGCACGCTGTGTTTCAAGCGTGTTGCGTACCAAAGGTTATGCCAGGCTGATGTTGATAAAGTCTGTAGTAAAAGTAAAGTACAGAAAGTAATTGCTTGAAGGACAAGACTTTTGCAGAAAGTAAAGTCCAGAAAGTAATTGCTTGATGGACAAGTCTTGCGAAAAGTAATTGCTTGAAAGACAAGACTTGCGAAAAGTAAGCAGTTGATATGGACTGAAGTAAAGTTACTGAAAGTAAATGACTGGAAAGTAAGCAGTTGATAGTAAGACTGAAAGTAAGTGACAGGTGATGTTTGAATCAAAGGAAAGATTCGGTATCAGGGGCCTTGTATCATAGTCTGTTTATCATTGACCTCTAATGATCATACTAAGTGTTCAAAAGTGTATCAAGGCTATTCCTAGCACATGACTTGCCACACCGTCTAGTCTTTTGCAAGACAAAGAACTCTTGTTCTAGTATGTGCATCCATTTGATCATCATTCCTGATAAACCAAATGGTGTTTAAAAGAGGTTGACTTCCACAGATAAGCTGTGCTCTTCCGAGCCTCCACTTATCCACGGAAGATCACGAACCCATGGCAGAGCTTTGCTCTTCCGTGCATCCACTCAACCAATGGAATTCTGACCTAATATATGGCACCTAGAACAAGTTGAACACAAAGAGGCACTAAGAGAAGGGTCTAAAACATTGTATGATACAAGTACACCCCTTCAACCGAATGAAGAGTTTAGCTACGAATATCCTTAGAGGTGGATACCATAGCTAAGTACTTGGAAAAGTAAAGGTTTTGAAAGACAGGAAGTAAAGGTTTTTGGAAATCAAGACAAGGAAAGTAAAAAGGAGAATACTCAAGAACCGACAGGAGTAAACTCAAGAACAGTATAAGAAAAGCTTGAGTACTACAAGAACCGACAAGAGTACTCAAGAACAACTGCAAAGCTTTCGATATCAAAGAGAAGTGTTACAAGGATTGTGCTCTCAATCTAGAGAGATAAGTGATTGTGGTGTTTGAGGATTGTGGGATGAGGATTGTGGGATGAGGATGGTTTTACAAGGAGATGAAGGCTCTATTTATAGGCATGGAGGAGCAATGAGGAGAAGACACTTGGCACAAGATGAGAGGGGGAGCAAGGAGCCGCCGGGTGAGGTGGAGGGGAGGGGGAGCCGCCCCCCCCCATGTATCATCTCCATGGCCAAAGCCGCCGGCTAGGTGGAGGGGAGTGGGTGTGTGTGAGTTGAGATCTTTTTCCCAAAAGCCATCGACCCTCTTTCAGCTCCGGACAGACTCTGGTTGCCCTTCGGTTGGACTTGTTTTGAGTGATTCCAGGTTAGGATCATGAAAGTTGTACAGTCGGAATCTGATTGTGGCCTGGAGTGTCTTGTAATCCATTTTTAGCTTTTAAAACTCCTCCTTAGCTTGTATTCTCTCTAGACTTCAAAATACCCCGTAGATAAATATCGGAATTAACAAGAAAAAGTTAAATAGACAAAGAGTCTAATTTGGTGGGTTTAACTGTCTTAATGAATCATATAAATATGGTCCATCAGATCACCCCACACTTTTAGTTGTTCGTCCCGAACAATGCTTTTTAAAGGGATGCTCACAATCCAAGTAAAAACTTCAAAGTAAGAAAGTGAGATTGTAGGACTAGATTTATCCTAATTCATGCAATACTTACTTATTACCAAACTAAACCGTGTAAATACTTAGGAGAAACTTGATACTTGTACCTTTGCGCCGAGATGCAAATTAATTCGGATGTTTCGGGAGATAGCCCTTTTCAGGCTCCTGGACTGCATTCTCGGGATCGACTCGTACTATATGGTTTCCTTGTAGCTTTTTCTAGCACGTGACTTGGTTCGGGTTTCACTGAGTTAAGCACTTTGATTTCTTTTTGGTGAGGGACAGCATCTGAAGTGAATCGGCCTTTGGCCTTTGATGTTGAATTGGAGTTTCTTCACTTTTGTTTCGGTTAAAACCTTCACAATTTTGGCCTTTGGCCTTTGATTAGCTTCTTTGAGCTTTTGCTTCTTTGTGACTTGCTAGTCCATTTTCTCAACCTTTTGGGAGGTCCAATCATCGCCCGCGAGCATATGGAAATACCTCCCCGCTCTTTCTCATCCTCGCCGTTTCACGCGGGTCAAGATGAGGGTCGCTCATCTATTTTCCCGGCTACTAGGACTAGAGATAAGACGGTTTGATTCCCGTCCCGCCTCTTGCATAAACGCTGCATGGCGGAGATGACTTCAATCTTTACTGAAACCCGAAGTGCAGCCTCCACTGACTTCGAAAACCATATAGTTAGATTCGATCCTTCGAGTGCTTGCCAAGCCTCTCTAGGGCAGTCTATATCAACTCCACATCCCCTGTATATCTCAGCACAAAGGGACAAATGAGAAGTTACATCCTAAGTTTTTAAACAGTTGAATTTTCACAAGGTAATTGCATGAATTTAGATCTATTTTTTTCACATTCTCAAGTTCATATTTTCAAAAAGATAATATTAAGGGAAAAGGAAAAAGAAAAACATGTTAATTAACTATGTACAAAGGTGGTTCTCACCCCACACTTTTGAACGAAGGCATGCCTCACAACACAACTTAGTTCAAAAGTTAATTGCAAGCAAATATATACAGGCAAGGTGAGAATGACTTAAGGCAAAAAACTAAATGACAGAAAATAAATGACTGAAAGTAAGATAGGTGTCGGGTTACCTCCTGACCAGTGCATTTGTTAACGTCGTTAGCTCGACAATACCTCACTCATGGATCATAAGTAGGGATCCCATGGGCGCTTGAGGTCGAACTTCTTCTCGGCAGCTCTTTTGATTTGCCCAAAGAACACATATGGCAGCGGGCTCAGTTCTGCTCTCCCTTGATCCGGAGGCTTCTTTTTCACATATCGCCGAGAAGGCGAGGACTCCTTGACCATAGCAGCTGGTCCATCAAGTCGAGCTCTCTTGCTTCTCCATCCGGGTTTCCATTCTTTCGGGCCATGTCTTTGTCGCTTTCTTATGTTCGAATGGTTGGCACCTTTGCAATTCTGGAAGTTCAGTATTGTGCCATTAAGTGTACGCGACATCAAGCATGCGCCCCTGCCAAGCTTCTTCTTTGTGGCAGCGGAGATGGGTTGTCTTGGAACAAGTGAGTTTCCCGGGTTGCTTTGTTGGCTTGTGGCGAGAGAGTGCTCCATTGTTGGCTTTTCTTGCCTTTGTCACGCTTCCAACTCGCCTTGCACCTCCTCATTGATCACTTTATCTTCAGGGGCTGTGATCCGCATACAAATCGAGGGGACAAGTTGGGGGACTTCCATCACAAGAGCCTGGTCTTTCTCGGACAGGTTGGTAGTGATGACCGGGTCTGCCTTGGGTGCTTCTTTAGTGAGGATCGGGATTTTTGTTGGCTTGTTAAGTAGGGCCGGGACTTCCTCGAGCAGCTCTTCAGTGAGGACCGGGCCTGCCGTGATTTTCTCGGTCAGTTCGACAGTGAGGTCCAGTTTAAATGGCTCGGCCGGCTCTTCTTCAGTTATCCATGCGTCCTCATCCTCTGTCAGCTTCATGGGCTCCAATGTTGGCTCCATTAGAGCCGCCTCCACATCCATTACTGCCCTTGTACTGATGTCTCCTTCCGGATTTGCTACGGGCAAGCTTGTATTGGGTGTGGGCTCGTTTTGCACTGAGTCCACTTCCATCGTCGGTGCTTCATCATCAGTTTGGTGCATCGGCCCTTGTTTTGTTCTTTCTGCCAAATCGTCTATGAGCTCCCAAGTTTTAGCCATGGTTAGGTTCGAACCCCCCGCCGCATCATTGAGCCTTTTCAACTCATGTGGCAGTATCCCACCAAGAAATCTTTGAAGAAAATCGTAGTTGGTGAATCCATGGTGCGGGCAGCGCGAAACGATGACATCGAAGTACGTATAGTATTCGTCCAGAGTTTCGTCCCGGTATTGCTCAAGGTTGAGAATCTTTTCGCGGGTTTCAAGTCGGAGAGATGGCGGGGAAAACTCTTCTAGAAATTTGGCTCGTAAATCCCCATAATCGCCTTCATAAGCCGCACATGAGTAATACCACTCTATTGCCGAGTCAGTTAAAGAAAATTTGAAGCATGTCAGCTTAAACTCCTCTAACGTCTCGTTCTCAGGTTTCATGTGGCGGCAGATGTGGTGAAAATGTTGGCAATGTATCACAGGGTCTTCTTCAATGGTACCTCCGAATTGGGGGAGGCATCTAAGCATTTTAAACATAAGGTTGCTGTCCCCATTTTTCCAAGGTTCTATGTCGTAGTATGAAGACATGGCGAGTTATGTACAATAGAAAAAAGAACAACTATCCATTTGCTAATTCCCCAGCAACGGCGCCAATTTTGGTGGAGCCCACCGCACTGTCGTTAAGGTGCGATGTTCTCTGTGCAAAAATAAATTTATATCTCCGATACTCGCGACTTTACTATTTTGGGTAGTAAGTGGTAAGTACGGGTCGAACCCAAGGGAATTAGTAGACAGTTGTTCTTTCTGAAAAGGAAAAAATAAATAAAATAGTTGGGGGGTTGGTTTTGATTTTAGTGCTGAAAAGTAAAGTGCTGGAACAGTCGATTTCAAGATCAACCGCAGACACACGTTTGATACTGGCCGCACGTGTGTTTCAAGCGTGTTGCGTACCAAAGGTTATGCCGGGCTGATTGACGGAGCCCACCGCACTGTCGTTAAGGTGCGATGTTCTCTGTGCAAAAACAAATTTATATCTCCGATACTCGCGGCTTAACTATTTTTGGTAGTAAGTGGTAAGTACGGGTCGAACCCAAGGGAGTCAGGTGAATAGTTGTTCTTTCGAAAAGGGGGGATTAAATTAAGCAGTTGGGGGGTTGGTTTTGGTTTTTAGTACTGAAAGGTAAAGTAACAGATGATATTGCAATTAAAGGAAAGATTCGGTTTCAGGGGCCTTGTATCATATTTTCGTTTATCATTGACCTCTAATGATCATACTAAGTGTTCAAAAGTGAATCAAGACTATTCCTAGCACATGACTTGCCACACCGTCTAGTCTTTTGCAAGACAAAGGACTCTTGTTCTAGTATGTGCATGCATTTGATCATCATTCCTGATAAACCAAATGGTGTTTAAAAGAGGTTGACTTCCACAGATAAGCTGTGCTCTTCCGAGCCTCCACTTATCCATGGAAGATCACGAACCCATGGCAGAGCTTTGCTCTTCCGAGCATCCACTCAACCAATGGAATTCTGACCTAATAAAAGGCACCTAGAACAAGTTGAACACAAAGAGGCACTAAGAGAAGGGTCTAAAACATAGTATGATACAAGTACACCCCTTCAACCGAATGAAGGGTTTAGCTACGAATATCCATGGAACAGGACATCATAGCTAAGTACTTGAAAAATTAAAGGTTTTTGAAAGACAGCAAAGTAAAGTTTTCGAAAGTAAAGACAGGAAAGTAAAGTTGCTGAATTGAAAAGACAGTAAAGTAAAGTTTTCGAAAGTAAAGACAGGAAAGTAAAGTTGCTGAATTGAAAAGACAGTAAAGTAAAGACGAGAGTACTTACAAAAACCGTTGAAAGTGCTAAAGCTTCGATTCCAAAGGAAAGTGATTACAAGATTAGTGCCCAAACTCTAGAGAGAAGTGAGACCTTCTCTCACTAACTTGTGGTTTGAGATGTTGGAATGAGATGGTATTACAAAGGGAAGGTGACGGAGGCGACACTGCACTGTCGTTAAGGTGCAGCGTGCTCTGTGCAAATAAATTTATAATATCCGCTACTCGCGACTACACTACTGGGTAGTAAGTGGTAAGTAGGGGTCGAACCCAAGGGAATTAGGTGGAATATGTTATTGTTTAAGGATTTGTACAGCGAGGGAACGTGTTTTAGGTTGGTTGAGATTTTAGCGCGAGTAATTAAGCTACTGTTTTTGGTTTTTTGGGTTTTTTATGCGGAAAAGTAAATACAGAAAATAAATACTGAAACTAAATACTGAAAGTAAAGAGTTAAGGGAAAGAAGACTTACAGTGGGTGATGCGTGATTGCGATTCCTCCGGTAGATCAGCGGTTGATGGTTGCGATTGATTGAGCGATAAAAGTAAATACAGGGGGGGTTTTGATCGAAAGAAAACATTCGGTCTTAGGGGGCCTTGTATTATATCATGTTTATTCCTTTAGTAACCCTTCTAAGTATTCAAAAGTGTATCGAGGCCCTTTCGTAGCGCTCAATTTGCCACACTGTTTAAAGCAACACCTGTTCTATTTCAGTCTAGCGCCAATACCCAAGGGTATGCTAGCCTGTGTGCATCCACCTGATCTCACAGTGACGCTCGACCAGATGGGGTTTAAGATGAGTCGAACTCCTCGATAAGTTTTGCTTGTGACAGCTTCCACTTACCGAGTATGATCACGAATTCCCACGGAAGAGCTTTGCTTGTGACAGCTTCCACTCAACCTTGGAAACTCTGACTATAAATGGCACATAGAACAAGTTTTGAATACAGAGGAATGAAACTAAAAGAAATTAAACATTTTATAAAACGAGAACACCCCTTTAACCGAATAAAGAGTTTAGTTACGACTACCCATGGAAAAGGACATCGTAACTAAATACTCAGGGGTTTTTGAAAATAGTATGAGGGAAAGGGGTGGAATACTCAAGAACCAACAGAAGTATTCCCAATTTCCTACTGAATACTCAAGAACCAACAGGAGTTATCTCTAAAGTATAATACTCAAGAACAAACAGGAGTATTATTTCCAAAGCGTATAATACTCAAGAACAAACAGGAGTATTATTTCCAAAGCGTATAATACTCAAGAACAAACAGGAATATTATTTCCAAAACCAAACCAAACTTACAAAGTAACCAAAACTTAGAGAGATAAGTGTTTTACAAATTTTAGGATGATGAAATGAGGAGGAGGAGGCTTGTATTTATAGCCAAAATGGGAGGAGATGGGTGGTGGAGATGGGGGGCAAGTGTCTTTTGATCCAAGGGAGGAGAAGGGAGGAGCAAGGAGGAGGTGACACATGGGGGGGGAGGAAAGCCGCCGGTTGCCTTGGGTGGAGGAGCCGCCGGTAGCCGGTTGCAAGGGGAGGAGGCTTCCTCCTTTGGCCACCTCCAAGCATGGTGGCCGGTCACCTTGATCCATGGGTGCATTTTGACAGTTTTGTGCAGTCTTTTCACAAAACTATCAATCCAATTTCGCTCCGTCTGACTTTAATTGTTTCTCGGTTGGATTTTGATTTGAGTAATTCAACGTCAGGATCTTGAGATTTCTTCGTTCAGCGTCTGATCTTGACCTTTGATTGACTCTTATTATCTTTTCAGCATAAAATCCTCTCCTTAGCGTGTTTTCACTTTAGTCTCTCAAATGCCCTGTGGAAATATATCGGGACTAACATGTCGAAGTTAGATAGACAAACAGTATAATTTGGTGGGTTTTACTATGTTTTTGATGCATACAATTATGGTCCATCAGATCACCCCACACTTTTAGTTGTTCGTCCCGAACAATGCTATTAAAGGGCGGCACTCTAAGTTTGGTTTGTTAAAATATGAAAATTAGACTGTGGGACTCGATTTATCCTAATTCATGCATTACTTACTTATTACCAAATTGAACTGCGTAAATAAATAGAAGTAACTAGGTACGTGTACCTTCGTGCCGAGATGCAAATTATATTGGATGTTTCGGGAGATAGCCCTTTTTAGGCTCCTGGACTGCAACCACGGGATCGTCTCTTAGTATATGGTTTCCTTGTAGCTTTCTCTAGCACGTGATTCGGTTTGGGTTTCACTGGTTTGAGTACTTTGATTTTCTTTTGGCGAGGGACTGCTTTTTGTAGTGAATCGGCCTTTGGCCTTTGATTTGACGCTTTGAGTTCTTCACTTTTGTTCGGTTAAAACCTTCACAATTTTGGGCCTTTGGCCTCTTGATTTGCTTCTTCGAGCTTTTCGCCTTTTTGTGGTTTTGCAAGTCCATTTTCTCAAGCCTTTTTGGGAGGTCCAATCATCGCCCGCAAGCCTATGGAAATACCTCCCCGCTCTTCTCGGTTTTGCCGTTTTCGCGCGGGTTAAGGTGAGGGTCGCTCATCTATTTTCTCGGCTACTTTGACTGTCGTTTCGCGTGGGTCAAGATGAGGGTCGCTCATCTATTTTTTCGGCTACTTTGACCGGAGATAGGACGGTCTGATTCCCGTCCTCGCCTTTTGCATTGCATGGCGGAGATGACATCAATCTTCACTGAAACCCGAAGTGCAGCCTCCACTGACTTCGAAAACCATATAGTTTGATCTGATCCTTTAATTGCTTGCCAAACCTCTCTAGGGCATTTCTATCAACTCCACATCCCTAGTTTATCTCAGCACAAAGGGACAAATGAGAAGTTACGTTCTAAGTTTTTAGACAGTTGAATTTTCACAAGGTAAATGCATGAATTTCGGTCTATCTTTTTCACATTCTTAAGTTCATACTTTCAAAAAGATACACTAAAAAAGAAATTTTTTTTATTTATGTACACATGCGGTTCTCACCCCACACTTTCGAACGAAGTCGTGCCTTTCAGCACTACTTAGTTCAAAATCCATGCAAGCAGATGTTATATGAGAAGGAAATGACTTAAGGAAAGGTAAGATCAGAACTCCCTTATTGTGTCGAATGGCATGAGGCTGGATAATCGAGGTAGTTCGGCTGGGGCCTTGAACTCTCAGCGCAGGCCCGGTAGTTCACGGAAGCTGCCTGGCTGATCTGATCGTGCTCCAAAAACCAATTCCTAAATAGTCAAATCATTCTATGCACCAAGTCGGTGAGAGCGACTTATTGGAAAAGTAAAATACAGAAAATAAAAAGATAGGAAATTAAAGTGCGGAAAGTAAGATAGTGTCGGGTTACCTCCCGACCAGTGCACTTGTTTAACGTCGTTGGCTCGACAGTACCTTATTCCTGGATCACCAGTTGGGATCCCAAGGGCGGCTTAGGTCGAATTTCGCCACTGTTCCTGTGTTGACTTTTGCTTTGCCTTTTCCCAAGTTCTTGCGAGATGATGGGCTTGAGTCCAGTTCCCGTTGTTCTGGTGATTTCTCCTTCCAACGTCTCTGAGAAGGTGAGGGAACTTTGACCACTAGCTTCTTGAACTGGGTTTTCTGGTGTTTCTGCTGATGGACCATAATTGTATGCATCAAAAACACAGTAAAACCCACCAAATTAGACTGTTTGTCTATCTAACTTCAACGTGTTAGTCCCGATATATTTCCACAGGGCATTTGAGAGACTAAAGTGAAAACACGCTAAGGAGAGGATTTTATGCTGAAAAGATGATAAGAGTCAATCCAAGGTCAAGATCAGACGCTGAACGAAGAAATCTCAAGATCCTGAAGACGAATTACTCAAATTAAATCCAACTGAGGAATTATCAAAGACAGCCCGGAGTGAAATTGGACTGATAGTTTTGTAAAGACTGTACAAAACCGTCAAAACTCATCCATATGCAAGGGATGACCGGTGGCTTTTGTGCAAAGGGATGACTCATGGGTGAAAGTGATGACTCATGGGTGGCCTCCTCCCTCTCCTCATCCATGTGACCGGCTGCTCCTTCTCCCCATAACCGGTAACCGGCGGCTTTGGGAGGCCCCTCCTTCTAGTGCCAACACGTTCCCTCGCTGTACAAATCCTTAAAGAACAACATATTCCACCTAATTCCCTTGGGTTCGACCCCTACTTACCACTTACTACCCAGTAGTGTAGTCGCGAGTAGCGGATATTATAAATTTATTTGCACAGAGCACGCTGCACCTTAACGACAGTGCAGTGACGCCTCCGTCAAATTGGCGCCGTTGCCGGGGATTAGCCGTCGGATACGTTGTTCTTACTTCCCCCTATTTCTTCATGACGCTACCCACTACATAATTCACTATGTCTTCCTACCAAGAAAGCGAACCTTGGGAAGTTGGGGGCAGCAACCTTATGTTTGAAATGCTTAGCTGTCTCCCCAAATTCAGAGGTACCATTGAAGAGGACTCTGCAACACATTGCCAAGTGTTTCACCACTTGTGCCGCCACATGAAATCTGAGAATGAGACGTTAGAGGAGTTTAAGCTGAAATGCTTCAAACTTTCTCTAACTGACTCGGCAATAGAGTGGTATTACTCATGTACAGTGTATGAAAGCTGTTATGAAACTCTTCGAACCAAATTCCTAAAAGAGTTTCCCTGGCCAAATTATCTCACCGCTCCCTGTCCAAGAGCCCAGCCATCTTTCGAACTTGAAATCCGCAAGAAGATCAACAACCTAAAGCAATCCCGGGACGAAACTTTGGAAGAGTACATATGGTACTTCGATTCCCTTGTAACGAGTTGCCCGCACCATGGATTCACGGAGTCTGATCTTCTCCAAAGGTTTCTCGATGGAATGATGCCACTTGAGCGGAAAAGACTTAACGATGCAGCGGGAGGCTCGATCATGAAACCATTCGCGTTTCAAACCTGGCGACTCATAGACGATTTGGCAGAAAGCACAAAACAAGGGCCGATGCACCAAACTGATAATGCAGCGCCGACAGAGGATGAGGACTCACAAATAACCAAAGAAGAACCGGCCAGGACAAGCCCGGTCCTCACTGTCGAAGCACCCAACACGAGCCCGTGCATCATCAACAATCTACCCGAGGAAGTCCCGGACTTAACTGCTAAAGCACCCGAAACATGCCCAATCCTCACTATCGAAACACCTAAGGCAGGCCTGGTCCTCATTATCAAACTGTCCAAGAAAGATCTGGCCCTTATGGTGGAAGTTCCCCAACTCTTCCCCTCGGTGTGTATGCAAATCACAACCACCAAAGATGTTGTGACCTATGCTGATGTACAAGGGAAGTTGGAGACAAATCAAGGGCAAGAAAAACCATCGATGGAGCTCTCACTCACCACGACTCAACAAAGCGGCCCTGAAAACTCGCTCGTTCTAAGACGACCATTCGTCACTGCCACAAGGAAGAGGCTCCACATGGAGACATGCTTAATGTCACCGATGCTTGATGGCACAATACTGAATTTCCAGAATTGCAAAAGTGCCACCCATTCAAACATGAAGAAACGACCAAGACATGGCCCGGTGGAATGGAAGCCCGGATGGAGAAACAAGAGAGCACGGTTCGATGGACTAGAAGCTATGGTCAAGGAAGCCTCACCTTCTCGGGGCTATGACAAGAAGAACCTGCCGAACCAATGGAAACCCAAACCGAGCCCATCACTCCACAAGTTCTTTGAGCGGGATAAAAGAGCTACCAATAAGAAGTTTGACCTGAGCCACCCATGGGATCCCAACCAGTGATCCAGGAATAAGGTACTGTCGAGCCAACGACGTTAAACAAGTGCACTGGTCGGGAGGTAACCCGACACTATCTTACTTTTCTGCACTTTTATTTTCTGTCATTTAAATTTCCAATAAGCGCTCTCACCCACTTTTTGTATAGAAGGAATGTCTTACATGTAGGAATTAAGTTTTGGAGCAAGATCGGATCAGCCAGGCAGCTTTCGTGAATTTCCCGGGCCTGCGCTGAGAGTTCGAGGCCCCAGCCGAACTCCCTCGATTATCCAGCCTCATGCCATGTCGATCACTCGACACCTTAAAGGGAGTTCTGTTCTTCTTTTTACTTAATGTCACTTCCTTCTCTTGTATATATTTGCATGACTTTTGAACTAAGGCACGCCTTCGTTCAAAAGTGTGGGGTGAGAACCATCTGCATGTTTTTCTTTTATTTATTTATTAGTATTATCTTTTTGAATATGTGAACTTAAGAATGTGAAAAAGATAGATCATAATTCATGCATCAACCTTGTGAAAATGCAAACTGTTTAAAAACTTAGAATGTAACTTCTCATTTGTCCCTTTGTTCTGAGATAACCTAGGGATGTGGAGTTGATAGAAATTGCCCTAGAGGGGCTTGGCAAGCACTTGAAGGATCAGATCAAACTATATGGTTTTCGAAGTCAGTGGAGGCTGCACTTCGGGTTTCAGTGAAGATTGAAGTCATCTCCGCCATGCAGTGTTTATGAAAAAGGTGAGGATGGGAATCAGACTGTTCTATCTTCGGTCAAAGTAGCCGAGAAAATAGATGAGCGACCCTCATCTTGACCCGTGCGAAATGACAGTCAAAGTAGCCGAGAAAATAGATGAGCGACCCTCACCTTGACCCGCGCGAAAATGGAAAAAACGAGAGGAGCGGGGAGGTATTTCCATAGGCTTGCGGGCGATGATTGGACCTCCCAAAAAGGCTTGAGAAAATGGACTTGCAAAGCCACAAAAAGGCGAAAAGCTCGAAGAAGCAAATCAAGAGGCCAAAGGCCCAAAATTGTGAAGGGTTTAACCGAACAAAAAGTGAAGTACTCAAAAAGTCAAATCAAAGGCCAAAGGCCGATTCACTACAAAAAGCAGTCCCTCGCCAAAAGAAAATCAAAGTACTCAAACCAGTGAAACCCGAACCGAATCACATGCTAGAGAAAGCTACAAGAAAACCATATAGTGCGAGACGGTCCCGAAGGTGTAGTCCAGGAGCCTAAAAAGGGCTATCTCCCGAAACATCCGAATTAATTTGCATCTCTGCACGAAGGTACAAGTATCAAGTTTCTTCTATTTATTTACGCAGTTTAATTTGGTAATAAGTAGTAATGCATGAATTAGGAGAAGTCAAGTACCACAGTCAAATTTTCATATATCAACAAGCTTACTTAGTATGCCGCCCTTTAATAGCATTGTTCGGGACGAACAACTAAAAGTGTGGGGTGATCAGATGGACCATAATTGTATGCATCAAAAACACAGTAAAACCCACCAAATTAGACTATTTGTCTATCTAACTTCGACGTGTTAGTCCCGATATATTTCCACAGGGCATT
This sequence comes from Rhodiola kirilowii, assembly GCA_033675215.1. NCBI lineage: Eukaryota > Viridiplantae > Streptophyta > Magnoliopsida > Saxifragales > Crassulaceae > Rhodiola > Rhodiola kirilowii. Next base: position 45,315,094 of record CM066201.1, read on the forward strand.
TGAGAGACTAAAGTGAAAACACGCTGAGGAGAGGATTTTATGCTGAAAAGATGATAAGAGTCAATCCAAGGTCAAGATCAGACGCTGAACGAAGAAATCTCAAGATCCTGACGGCGAATTACTCAAATTAAATCCAACTGAGGAATTATCAAAGACAGCCCGGAGTGAAATTGGACTGATAGTTTTGTAAAGACTGTACAAAACCGTCAAAACTCATCCATATGCAAGGGATGACCGGTGGCTTTTGTGCAAAGGGATGACTCATGGGTGAAAGTGATGACTCATGGGTGGCCTCCTCCCTCTCCTCCTCCATGTGACCGGCTGCTGCTTCTCCCCATAACCGGCAACCGGCGGCTTTGGGAGGCTCCTCCTCCTTGCGCCACTTGTCTCCCCCACAAGCTCCTCCCTTCTCCTCCCTTGAATGCAAATGCACATGTCCACCATCTCCACCATCCATTCTCCTCCTCCATGCCTATAAATATGGAGCTCCTCCTCCTCATTTCATCATCCAAAAATTTGTAAAACACTTATATCTCTAAGTTTTGGTTACTTTGTAAGTTTGGTTTGGTTTTGGAAATAATACTCCTGTTTGTTCTTGAGTATTATACGCTTTGGAAATAATACTCCTGTTTGTTCTTGAGTATTATACTTTAGAGAATACTCCTGTTGGTTCTTGAGTATTCAGTAGGAAATTGGGAATACTCCTGTTGGTTCTTGAGTATTCCACCCCTTTCCCTCTTACTGTTTTCAAAAACCCCTGAGTATTTAGTTACGATGTCCTTTTCCATGGATAGTCGTAACTAAACTCTTTATTCGGTTAAAGGGGTGTTCTTGTTTTATAAAATGTTTAATTTCTTTTAGTTTCATTCCTCTGTATTCAAAACTTGTTCTATGTGCCATTTATAGTCAGAGTTTCCAAGGTTGAGTGGAAGCTGTCACAAGCAAAGCTCTTCCGTGGGAATTCGTGATCATACTCGGTAAGTGGAAGCTGTCACAAGCAAAACTTATCGAGGAGTTCGACTCATCTTAAACCTCATCTGGTCGAGCGTCACTGTGAGATCAGGTGGATGCACACAGGCTAGCATACCCTCGGGTATTGGCACTAGACTGAAATAGAACAGGTGTTGCTTTAAACAGTGTGGCAAATTGAGCGCTACGAAAGGGCCTCGATACACTTTTGAATACTTAGAAGGGTTACTAAAGGAATAAACATGATATAATAAAAGGCCCCCTAAGACCGAATGTTTTCTTTCGATCAAAAACCCCCCCTGTATTTACTTTTATCGCTCAATCAATCGCAACCATCAACCGCTGATCTACCGGAGGAATCGCAATCACGCATCACCCACTGTAAGTCTTCTTTCCCTTAACTCTTTACTTTCAGTATTTATTTTCTGTATTTACTTTTTCGCATAAAAAACCCAAAAAAACCAAAAACAGTAGTTTAATTACTCGCGCTAAAATCTCAACCAACCTAAAACACGTTCCCTCGCTGTACAAATCCTTAAAGAACAACATATTCCACCTAATTCCCTTGGGTTCGACCCCTACTTACCACTTACTACCCAGTAGTGTAGTCGCGAGTAGCGGATATTATAAATTTATTTGCACAGAGCACGCTGCACCTTAACGACAGTGCAGTGACGCCTCCGTCAGCTGCCTTGTCCAGTCATGGCGAAAGCATGCTCCCTTGAGGAGTCGTTTTGCTCATGCCCTTTTCCCATCCTCCTTTCAGCCTCTTCATTGATCACATAGTTTTCAGCGATTTGTCTATTGATCGAGGGGAAAAGTCGGGAAGCTTGCATCTTAAGGCTCGGTTCTGCCTCGTCGTGTCTGTTTGTAAGGAACTGGTCGTAGATTGTCTCGGCTGCTTGGGTGATGATAGCTGGGTATGGCGTTGGCAGCATGTCGGTGGTATTCTGGACTTCTTCCATTGTGTTGGCAAACGTGGTGAAAGTTTCGGCAGTGTTGTACTGGGTCTTCTCCATCCGTACCTCTGAACAGTGGCAGATGTCGTGTTGTCCATGCATATGAAGGGGGTTGCGTCATGAGGACATGGGAGGAAAAAACAACTATTCCGATGGATAATTCACCGGCAACAGCGCCAATTTGACGGAGGCGACACTGCACTGTCGTTAAGGTGCAGCGTGATCTGTGCAAATAAATTTATAATATCCGCTACTCGCGACTACACTACTGGGTAGTAAGTGGTAAGTAGGGGTCGAACCCAAGGGAATTAGGTGGAATATGTTGTTCTTTAAGGATTTGTACAGCGAGGGAACGTGTTTTAGGTTGGTTGAGATTTTAGCGCGAGTAATTAAACTACTGTTTTTGGTTTTTTGGGTTTTTTATGCGGAAAAGTAAATACAGAAAATAAATACTGAAATTAAATACTGAAAGTAAAGAGTTAAGGGAAAGAAGACTTACAGTGGGTGATTGACGGAGGGCCACCGCACTGTCGTTAAGGTGCAGTGTCCTCTGTACAAATAAATTTATAATATCCGCTACTTGTGACTACACTACTGGGTAGTAAGTGGTAAGTAGGGGTCGAACCCAAGGGAATTAGGGGAATAGGCTATTCTTTTAGGGTGATTGAACTGGGGGGAGCGTGTTTTATGGTTGATTGAGATTTTAGCGCTCTAATTAACTACGTGATTTTTTGGGGGGTTTTTGGTTTTGATTGCGGAAAAGTAAATACAGAAATTAAAATGCTGTAAATACAAAGAAGACTTACAGTGGGTGATGCGTGATTGTAATTCCTCCGGTAGATCAGCAGTTGGTGATTGCGGTTTAACAGTAAAGAAAAGCATTCGGTTTCAGGTACTCTTGTATTATAACATGTATATAATAAACTGTTAGTAACTTTTCTAAGTATTCAAAGATGAATCGAGGCCCTTTCGTAGCGCAAGACTTGCAACATCGTTTAAAGCAACCCTTGTTCTATTTCAGACTAATTCCTCCTTTCGAAGTATCTTAGCCTTTTGTGCATCCACTTGATTTCACAGTTACGATTGACCAAGTGGTGTTTTAGATGAGTCGAACTTCTCAGATAAGCTTTGCCCTTTCGTAGCATCCACTTACCCGAGTATGTTCACGAATCCCCACGGAAGAGTTTTGCCCTTTCGTAGCATCCACTCAACCTTGGAAATTCTGACTATAAATGGCACATAGAACAAGTTTTGAATACAAAGAAACGAAACTAAAAGATATTACAACATTATATAATACAAGAAAATACCTTCCACCGAATAAAGAGTTTAGCTACGAATATCCATAGAGATGGATACCATAGCTAAATACTCGGGGGTTTTTGAAAACAGTAAGAGGGAAAGGGGTGGAATACTCAAGAACCAACAGGAGTATTCCTAATTCCTACTGAATACTCAAGAACCAACAGGAGTATTCTCTACAGTATTATAATACTCGAGAACCGACAAGAGTATTATAATTTCCAGTATAATACTCAAGAACAAACAGGAGTATTATTTCAAAACCGAACCAAACTTACAAGTAACAAAATGTAGAGAGAGAAGTGATTACACTTTTTTGGGATGATGAAATGAGGAGGAGGGGTGTATTTATAGCCATGGGGAGGAGAAATGGAGGGCTAAGATGAGGGCACTTGTTGCATGGAGATTGGATGGGCAAATCAAGGGAGGAGGAGCCACCACATGGAGGAGCCAAAAGCCGCCGGTCAAGGAGGAGGAGGGTGGTGGCAGCCGCCGGTTGCCGGTTGCCTTGGGTGGAGGAGCTCCTCCCTTGGCCACCTCTTCATCAAGTCACCAAGTCATCTTCCCATATGTGAGTTTTGTACAGTTTTGTGCAGTCTTTTCACAAAACTGTCAGTGTGTTCCTTCCCCGGGCTGTCTTGATTCCTCTCCTGATTCTTCTGATTAATTTGTTATGGTCAATTTCACATCAGGATCCTTGATATTTCTTCAGTCGGCATATGATCTTGACCTTGGATTGACTCTTGTTATCTTTTCAGCATAAAATCCTCTCCTTAGCGTGTTTTTACTCCAGTCTCTAAAATGCCCTGTGGAAATATATCGGGACTAACAGATGGATGTTAGATAGACAAACAGTCTAACTTGGGGGGTTTTACTGTGTTTTTGATTCGTATAATTGTGGTCCATCAGTGATGCGTGATTGCGATTCCTCCGGTAGATCAGCGGTTGATGGTTGCGATTGATTGAGCGATAAAAGTAAATACAGGGGGGGTTTTTGATCGAAAGAAAACATTCGGTCTTAGGGGGCCTTGTATTATATCATGTTTATTCCTTTAGTAACCCTTCTAAGTATTCAAAAGTGTATCGAGGCCCTTTCGTAGCGCTCAATTTGCCACACTATTTAAAGTAACACCTGTTCTATTTCAGTCTAGCGCCAATACCCGAGGGTATGCTAGCCTGTGTGCATCCACCTGATCTCACAGTGACGCTCGACCAGATGGGGTTTAAGATGAGTCAAACTCCTCGATAAGTTTTGCTTGTGACAGCTTCCACTTACCGAGTATGATCACGAATTCCCACGGAAGAGCTTTGCTTGTGACAGCTTCCACTCAACCTTGGAAACTCTGACTATAAATGGCACATAGAACAAGTTTTGAATACAGAGAAATGAAACTAAAAGAAATTAAACATTTTATAAAACAAGAACACCCCTTTAACCGAATAAAGAGTTTAGTTACGACTATCCATGGAAATGGACATCGTAACTAAATACTCAGGAGTTTTTGAAAACAGTAAGAGGGAAAGGGGTGGAATACTCAAGAACCAACAGGAGTATTCCCAATTTCCTACTGAATACTCAAGAACCAACAGGAGTATTCTCTAAAGTATAATACTCAAGAACAAACAGGAGTATTATTTCCAAAGCGTATAATACTCAAGAACAAACAGGAGTATTATTTCCAAAGCGTATAATACTCAAGAACAAACAGGAGTATTATTTCCAAAACCAAACCAAACTTACAAAGTAACCAAAACTTAGAGAGATAAGTGTTTTACAAATTTTGGGATGATGAAATGAGGAGGAGGAGGCTTGTATTTATAGCCAAAATGGGAGGAGATGGGTGGTGGAGATGGGGGGCAAGTGTCTTTTGATCCAAGGGAGGAGAAGGGAGGAGCAAGGAGGAGGTTACACATGGGGGGGGGGGGGAGGAAAGCCGCCGGTTGCCTTGGGTGGAGGAGCCGCCGGTAGCCGGTTGCAAGGGGAGGAGGCTTCCTCCTTTGGCTACCTCCAAGCATGGTGGCCGGTCACCTTGATCCATGGGTGCATTTTGACAGTTTTGTGCAGTCTTTTCACAAAACTATCAATCCAATTTCGCTCCGTCTGACTTTAATTGTTCCTCGGTTGGATTTTGATTTGAGTAATTCAACGTCAGGATCTTGAGATTTCTTCGTTCAGCGTCTGATCTTGACCTTGGATTGACTCTTATTATCTTTTCAGCATAAAATCCTCTCCTTAGCGTGTTTTCACTTTAGTTTCTCAAATGCCCTGTGGAAATATATCGGGACTAACATGTCGAAGTTAGATAGACAAACAGTCTAATTTGGTGGGTTTTACTGTGTTTTTGATGCATACAATTATGGTCCATCAGAAGGGCATGCTCTATTTATAGGCTAAGGGGAGGCAAGGATGTGGAGGAGAAGCATCCACTTGGCAAGAGATGGGAGGAGGAGAAGAAAGCCATCGGGTGATGTCATCACCTCCCTTAGCCGCCCCCCCATGTGTCACTTCCTCCTGGAAGCCGCCGGCCATGTGAGGTGGAGGAGAGTGAGTGGTGAGTTTGTGATCTTTTCCAAAAAGCCATCGGTCCTTTCAGCTCTGGACTGACTCTGGTTGCCCTTCGGTTGGATTTGTTTTGAGTGATTCCACATCCGGTTCTTGAAAGTCAGAATTTGGTCGTGACCTGGAATGACTCGTAATTCATTTTCAACTTTAAAACTCCTCCTTAGCTGGTATTCTCTCTAGACTTCAAAATACCCTGTAGATAAATATCGGAACTAACAAGCAAAAGTTAAATAGACAAAGAGTCTAATTTGGTGGGTTTAACTGTGTTTATGATTCATACAATTATGGTCCATCAGATCACCCCACACTTTTAGTTGTTCGTCCCGAACAATGCTTTTTAAAGGGCGGCACACACAATCCAAGTAAACTTTTTAAATATGAAAGTGAGAATATTGAACTAGATTTATCCTAATTCATGCATTACTTACTTATTACCAAATTAAACCGTGTAAATACTTAGAAGAAACTTGATACTTGTAACTTCGCGCCGAGATGCAAATTAATTCGGATGTTTCGGGAGATAGCCCTTTTCAGGCTTCTGGACTGCATTCTCGGGATCGACTCGCACTATATGGTTTCCTTGTAGCTTTCTCTAGCACGTGATTCGGTTCGGGTTTCGCTGAGTTGAGCATTTTGATTTCTTTTTGGCGAGGGACAGCTTCTGTAGTGAATCGGCCTTTGGCCTTTGATATTGAGTTGGAGTTTCTTCACTTTTTGTTCGGTTAAAACCTTCACAATTTTGGCCTTTGGCCTTTGATTAGCTTCTTTGAGCTTTTGCTTCTTTCTGACTTGCTAGTCCATTTTCTAAGCCTTTCTTTGGGAGGTCCAATCATCGCCCGTGAGCATATGGAAATACCTCCCCGCTCATTCTCATCCTCGCCGTTTCGCGCGGGTCAAGATGAGGGTCGCTCATCTATTTTCCTGGCTACTAGGACTAGAGATAGGACGGTTTGATTCCCGTCCTGCCTTTTTTCTGCACGCTGCACGGCGGAGATGACTTCAATCTTCACTGAAACCCGAAGTGCAGCCTCCACTGACTTCGAAAACCATATAGTTAGATTCGATCCTTCGAGTGCTTGCCAAGCATCTCTAGGGCATTTTCTATCAACTCCACATCCCCTGTATATCTCAGCACAAAGGAACCAATGAGAAGTTACATTCTAAGTTTTTGAACAGTTGAATTTTCACAAGGTAAATGCATGAATTTAGATCTATCTTTTTCACATTCTCAAGTTCATATTTTCAAAAAGGTAATATTAAGGGAAAAGGAAAAGAAAAACATGTTATGTACACAGGCAGTTCTCACCCCACACTTTTGAACGAAGGCGTGCCTTTCAGCACGACGTAGTTCAAAAGTCATGCAAATATATACAAGAGAAGGAAATGACATTAAGGAAAAGAGAAGAACTAAACTCCCTTTTACTGTGTTGTGTGGTGGAACGACATGCCTCGGAGCTGGATAATCAAGGGAGTTCGGCTGGGGCCTTGAACTCTCAACGCAGGCCCGGTAATTCTCGGAAGCTGCCTGGCTGATCTGATCTTGCTCCAAAAACCGATTCCTACAAGGGGTCATTCCTTCTATACAAAAAGTGGGTTAGAGCGACTTATGGTAAAAACTAAATGACAGAAAAGAAAATTACTGAAAGTAAGATAGGTGTCGGGTTACCTCCCAACCAGTGCCTTTGTTTAATGTCATTGGCTCGACAGTACCTTATTCCTGGATCATAAGGTTGGGTCCCATGGGTGGCTCAGGTCAAATTTTGCTGTTGTCAAGTTGACCTCGCCATGGTAGTGTTTGACTTGCTGCCCATTCACATTGAATCGTCTTCCATCCTCCATGCTTTTCAACTCAAGCATCCCATGGTTGAATACCTTAGTCACGGTATAAGGACCGGTCCATCTTGATTTTAGTTTGCCTGACATCAACTTCAACCGTGAGGAGAAGAGTAGTACTTGTTGTCCTTCCTCAAATGAGCGCCGGAGGATGAATTTGTCATGATACAATTTTGTCCGTGCCTTGTAGTCCGTTTGCCCTTCATAGGCCTCAAGCCGCAACTCCTCTAGTTCACACAGATTAAGTTTCCTATCCAGTCCGGCAGCCTTCAAATCTGGATTGCAATGCTTGAGCGCCCAATAGGCTTTATGTTCGAATTCCACCGGAAGGTGGCATGCCTTCCCATAAACAAGCCGAAAGGGGGAGGTTCCAATTGGTGTCTTGTATGCTGTCCGATAAGCCCAAAGAGCTTCATCTAGCCTCTGACTCCAATCTTTTCTGCCCGGCTTCACCATTTTTTCTAGAATACCTTTGATTTCGCGGTTGGGGCTCTCCGCTTGACCATTGGTTTGGGGATGATATCCCGTGGATGTCCGGTGGTGGACATGGTAGTGCTTCAAGGTGGCAGCCATTGTGCGGTTGCAAAAATGAGTTCCTTGGTTGCTTATTATGGCCTTGGGTACCCCGTACCTGCAAAACAGGTTAGTGCGCGAAAAATCTATGACAATTTTTGCATCGTCGCACCTTGTGGCCTTAGCTTCTACCCATTTTGACACATAATCTACAGCAACAAGAATGTAAGTATACCCGCATGGAACTGGGAATGGCCCCATGAAATCAAGGCCCCAAATGTCGAAAACATCATTGACTAATATGGGCACTTGAGGCATCTCATTTCTAGCTGTCATATTTCCTACTCTTTGACACCTATCGCACTTTTTACACTTCTCATATGCATCTCTAAATATACTCGGCCAAAAGAAGCCGCTATCTAGGATTTTCCTAGCGGTTCTCCTAGGTCCGAAGTGTCCTCCACATGCAAACTCATGGCAAAAGCTAATGACAGAAGCTATTTCATTATCGGGGATGCATCTCCTAAGTATTTGATCTACTCCTATTTTCCATAAATAAGGATCATCCCATAAGTAATGTCTAGCATTATGCCTAAGTTTCATGCATTGTGCTTTAGTAAAAGAAGGAGGAAATGTACCTCCTACAAGGTAGTTGGCGATTGAGGCATACCACGGTACCTTGGTTGAGACTGCATAGAGGTGCTCGTCTGGAAATGACTCGGTTATGTGCCCTTCTTCGTCCTCTCAGACAATCCTGCTTAGATGGTCGGCCACAGTATTCTCAATCCCTTTTTTGTCCCTTATCTCCACATCGAACTCTTGCAGTAGCAAGATCCACCGTATGAGCCTTGGCTTGGCCTCCTTCTTCTTCATTAAGTACCGGATAGCAGCATGGTCAGAGAAGACTATCACTTTTGCTCCAAGTAAATAGGATCTGAACTTCTCTAGAGCGAATACCACGGCTAGGAGCTCCTATTCGGTGGTGGAGTAGTTGCGTTGGGCTGAATCTAGGGTCCTTGAGGCGTAGTAGATTACGACCGCTTTCTTATCAATTTTTTGGCCGAGTACTGCCCCCACAGCAAAATCGCTCGCGTCGCACATGATTTCAAATGGTTTTTCCCAATTCGGAGTTTGGATGATGGGTGTGCTGGTGAGGGCTTTCTTCAGTTTATCAAAGGCCTCCTTGCATGCATTAGTGAATTCAAAAGGGACTTCTTTTTGGAGAAGAGTGGTTAGAGGTAACGCCGTTTTGGAGAAGTCTTTGATGAATCGTCGGTAGAATCCTGCATGGCCAAGGAATGATTGGATGGATATGGTAGGGTCATGATCAGGTCGATCTTTGCTTTGTCCACTTCCATGCTTTCTTGTGAGACGATATGTCCCAATACTATTCCGCGTGTTACCATGAAGTGGCATTTCTCGTAATTGAGCACTAAGTTCATGGACACACATCGTGCCAAAACCGTGCTCAAGTTGCTTAGGCATGCGCCAAATGTGTCTCCATAGATGGTGAAATCGTCCATGAAGACCTCGATGAATTCTCCAATCATGTCTGAGAAAATGCTGGTTACCACCAAGGTTGTCAAAATCGCGATTTAAATCGTGAAATCGTACGATTTTACGTTTCTAGAAGTACATTTCGAGTCAAATCGCATGCAAAATCATTTTGGGGTAAAATCTTACTGTAGCACAATTTTACTGTTGTAAAATCGGGTGAAATCGGGTAAAATTGGGTAAAATCGTTAAAATATGAAAAAAATTGATAAAATTATATAAAAGTCATTTTAAAAATAATAATTGATTGTTAAGAATCTTTAACATGTTTATCCTTATAATTAAATTATAGAGTTGAAATTTGATTCATTTATATTTTTATAGTGTTTAAAAAATATATTTAATATTATTTTAATAAAAGGTAAACTCGGCAATTTTACGATTCAATTTTACGTTCCGATTCTACCTAGGCAAAATGAATCAAGGTAAAAACTCGATTCTGACAACCTTGGTTACCACCCTTTGAAAAGTCCCTAGGGCATTGCATAGGCCGAACGACATTCTTCTGAAGGCGAATGTGCCGAATGGGCAGGTGAAGGTAGTCTTCTCTTGGTCTTCAGGTGCTATGGGGATCTGGTTGTAGCCTGAGAACCCATCCAGGAAACAAAAATATGGTTTGCCTGCCAGTCGGTCTAGCATTTGATCGATGAATGGTAGAGGGAAATGGTCTTTTCTTGTGACGGCGTTCAATTTTCTATAGTCGATGCACATTCTCCAGCCGTTCTTGACCCTTGTAGTTACCATTTTTCCTTCGGCATCTTTCTCGACCGTGATCCCACTTTTCTTTGGGACCACGTGGACAGGACTTACCCATTGGCTGTCTGATATAGGATAGATAACGTCCGCATCAAGTAGCTTCTGTATTTCTTTTTGGACGATCTCCATCATGATTGGGTTGAGTCGTCGTTGAGGCTCTCTTGACGGCTTAGCTCCATCCTCGAGTAAGATGCGATGCATGCAGACCGCCGGGCTAACTCCTCTCAAGTCGGCTAGAGTCCATCCAATAGCCAACTTGTGTTGTCTCAGCACTTTTATTAAACGACGCTCCTGGTCTGTTTCCAGGCCACTCTTTATGACTACCGGGAGCGTGTTATTTTCCCCAAGGAAAGGGTACTTCAGATGTCCGGGCAGGGGCTTCAATTCTATTTTGGGAGCTTGAATTACTGAGGGCAGAAAAGTATTTGATTTGAATAATTTTACCTCGTTGACTTCATATCCAGGTGTGAGAGGCTCCGAGATTGTTAAGTGGGTCAGCGTTTCTTGTAAGCCTTCGGTTAATTCGTTTGAGTGTTCGGCTCCATTGAGTATGGCTTCTAAGGGATCTGCTCTTGGTTCTAGTTGAACTTCTTGAACCAGGTCGTCCAAGGTATCGAGAGTGTGTACTTCCTCAAACTCCATGGGATGCTTCATTGCTCGGAATATGTCGAAGCTGAAGACCTCTCCTTTTACTTCCATTGAGAGCATCCCACTTCCGCAGTCTATTTTCATTTTTGATGGTTTGAGAAATAGACGGCCGAGAAGGATGGGTGCATGGTCTGTTGGCCCGCCAGTCTCCATTTTTAAGACGTAGAAGTCTGCTGGAAACACCAATTTGCCTACTTGAACCAAGACGTCGTCTATTTTGCCCTCGGGCTGTTTGCACGATCGATCTGCCAGTTGAATAGTGAGGCCGGTGGGTTCGAGCGGTCCAATTCTGAGGCATGAGTAGATAGAGAAGGGAAGGAAGTTGATTGATGCTCCAAGATCTAGCATGCAGTTCTCGATCCGGATGTTGCCAATTGTGCATGGAATGGTATAGGTTCCTGGATCTCCGCATTTGGGGGGCACCTTTCGTTGTATGACAGCCGACACGTTTCTACTCATTAGCTCTTGATCATATCTATCACTCCTCCTCCGGTTGGTGCAAAGCTCTTTTAAAAACTTAGCATATCGAGGAATTTGCTTGATGGCTTCTGACGGAGCCCACCGCACTGTCGTTAAGGTGCGGTGTTCTCTGTGCAAAAGCAAATTTATATTCCGCTACTCGTGACCTTACTACTGGGTAGCAAGTGGTAAGTAGGGGTCGAACCCAAGGGAATTAGGGGGATAAGTTGTTCTTTGAGGGATTTGTACAGGATGGGAGCGTCTTTTAGGTTGATTGAGTTTTAGTGCGGAAAAGTAACTGCTATTTTTGGTTGGTTGTTTTTGGTTTTTAGTGCGGAAAAGTAAATGACATAAGAGTAAATACTGAAAATAAAAGAGAAGACTTACAGCGGGTGATGCGTGATTGGCAAGTCCTCCGGAAGATGAGCGGTTGATAGAGCAGTTTATACTAAGAAAGTAAATGCAAGGGGATTTGAATATAAGGAAAGCATTCGGTTTTGGGGGCTTTGTATCATAGCCTGTTTATCATTGGCTCTTAGTGATCCTTCTAAGTATTCAAACGTGCATCAAGGCCATTCCAAGCACTCGATTTGCCACACTGTCTAGTCTTTTGCAAAAGTGTTCGAAAGTGAATCGAGGCCATTCCAAGCACTCAACTTGCGACACTGTCTAGTCTTTTGCAAAAAACGTAGAGCACTTGTTCTACTTAGACTAATATCGCATTCCAAGGTATATTAGCCTGTGTGCATCCATTTGGTCAGTCATTCCCGAGCAACCAAATTGTGTTTTAGAAAGGTCAAACTCCTCAGATAAGCTTTGCCATTCCAAGTATCCACTTATCCGAGTATGTTTACGAACCCCACGGAAGAGCTTTGCCATTCCAAGCATCCACTCAACCTTGGAAGTTCTAACCTAATATATGGCACATAGAACAAGTTTTGAATACAGAGAAGAGGCTCTAAGAATTGCCTTAAACATTTTATGATACAAGTACACCCCTTCAACCGAATGAAGAGTTTAGCTACGATTATCCATGGAAGAGGATATCATAGCTAAATACTCGGGGGTTTTTGAAAGACAGTAAGTAAAGGGGAATACTCAAGAACCAACAGGAGTATTCCCAAATCCTACTTGAATCCTCAAGAACCAACAGGAGTATTCTCTAAAACTGTTATAATACTCAAGAACCAACAGGAGTATTATTTCAAACCAAAGCTTACAAATGCCAAACTTTCTAGAGAGAGAAGTGAATTGTGGATTGTGGGATGAAGATTACAAAGGAGGAGAGGTCCCTTTTATAGGCATGGAGGAGGAGAAGATGTGGAGAGGAAGAGGGACACTTGGCAAGCTCCCATGGAAGGAGGAGGAGATGATGACACATGGGGGGGAAGAGGAGCCGCCGGCGGCTTTGAGAGGGAGGAGGAGAGCTGCCCCCCATGTGGCACAAGGGGAGTGGTTTGTGGCTTTTGTGATCTCATTCCAAAAAGCCATCGGTCCATTTCAGCTCCGGACTGACTTTGGTTGCTCTTCGGTTGGATTTGTTTTGAGTGATTCAATGTCAGGATCTTGAGATTTCTTCAGTCAGCATCTGGTCTTGACCTTGGAATGACTCGTAATATCTTTTCTGCGTAAAATCCTCTCCTTAGCGTGTTTTCTCTCTAGGCTCCAAAATACCCTGTAGAAATATATCGGAACTAACAAGCAAAAGTTAAATAGACAAATAGTCTAATTTGGTGGGTTTAACTGTGTTTATGATTCGTATAATTATGGTCCATCAGCTTCCAAGAGGGGGATGTTGATTTTGACATTTCTGAACAACTCAAATACGTCCTCATCCATGACATGTTGTTTTGGTGCTCGGGCTGGCACTGGAAATGGAAGAGAGGCACTGATTTTGGAGGTCTCAGTTATGGGCACTGGGCTAGTCGCTGGTACCGGGCCTGGCCTGCGTTCCTCAGGCGCGTTTTCTTCTTCCTCTGGTGCGTCCTTGCTTTCCTCGGGCAACTCCGGGCTTTCGTCTTCCTCTCGTTCCATGGGTGCAACGACTAGCTTTTTTCCACTCCTAAGAGTCACGGCATTCACATTTCCCCTCGGGTTCTGGACGGCTTGGGAGGGGAGCCGTTCAGACTCCTTTTTAAGCTCAGATACCACCGTGGTTAGTTGAGACAGCTGCTTCTTAATTCTGCCATTTCCCCTCTTGCCTCGGCCTGATATTGCTGTAAATTAGCGTCCGTTCGTACTTGGCCGACGGCTAGCTCTTTCATGATGTCGTCAAGCGACCGACTTGTACTTGGCTGACTCGATCCGGGCTGGTTATTGCTCAGCCTGTTCTGATGAACTCCCGGTCCTTGGTGTTGGTACTGATTTGGTCCCTTCTGTTGATATTGGCCAGTCGGGTATTGGTTTGGTCCCCTTTGTTGGTATTGGCCCGCTGGTGGGGCGTTCTGGTTGTACTACTGGTGGGGCGGTTGGTAGAATGACTGAGTTGGTTGAGGTGCGGCTTGTTGTGTCATCCTTTGAGGGTGGTTCTCGTTTTTCCAGCTTGAGTTGGTTGCTTGACCATAATGCCGGCTTGGACCAGCGTGGTTGTTGTTGTTATTGTACCCTTGATATCCCTCTACTGCATTGGCCACCACCGGGTCCTCTTCGATCAAAGTTGGGCATGCATCAATTTTGTGGTCTGTAGAGCCACAAAACTCGCAAGGTCATACTTGAACTGTCTGTTTTTGTAGGATTTGCATCATCATTTCCTTCATCTGTTCCATTTGCTCGGTCATTGAGTTTACCGGTGTCTCGACCTTTGCCACGTTCTTGGTTCGGGTAAACTCATCTTGCCGAGTGGTCTCCTCTCTGAACCGGGCATTTTCAGCAAATTTCGTGACTAGTCGCCCTATGCCGCTTAATGGTAGGCTCGCCAATGACCCTCCAGCCGAGGCATCCAGAAGCATTTTGTCCAAGTGGTTCAATCCGTCAAGCATGTACTCGATGATGAGTTTCTCGGGTAATCCAAGATTGCAGCAGCTTTGCTCCAATCGGTTGAATTTATCGAGGTAGTCGAACATCGATTCGTTGGGCCCTTGCTTTATGTCCTGCAGCTGCCTCCTTACTTGCATCGCTCTTCCTACTGGGTAGTATTTGTCTAGAAATTTCCTTTGCATCTGAGCCCATGTTCTGATGCTTCCCGAAGGCAATGAAAGGAACCAGTCGTTTGCCAAGTCAATGAGGGAAAAATAGAACGCCTTCAACTTGAAGTCGTCTATATTCACTCGATTGGGCTTTAGATTTTGGCAAATGCCATGTAAGCATTGGAGATGAGTTGTCGCAGATTCTCCATGAGCTCCTGAGAATTTTGGCAAATTGTGGATCACGGACATGTCGACGGCAATGTTTTCTAGTTCAGGGCCTTCGTATATACACCATGGCTGATTTCTAAAATATGGGGCATTGAGTTCGTCCATAGTAGGCTCGCGGTAGTTGTTATCCCCATAGTAATCATCAAAGACGGGTTCGTGTCTTGGCTCTCGTCGATATTGCGGGGGTGGTGGATGTCTAGGGGGTTGTTGCGCTGGGCCAGCTTCATTTCGGCCTTCGGGTGGTCCTTGGTTCCTTAGGATGGCATTCCTATCACGAGCTCTTTGGTTTCGGAAGAGTTGCTCTGGATCGTCGAGAAATTGTGGCGGCGTTTCATTATTTCGATCGAACAGATTCATCTCGTCGTCATCCTGATAGTCATGGTGGCTTCCTTCACGAGACATGGTTGTGCAGAAGCGAGTTCGAAAGAGAAAAGAAAAAGAGAAGAACAGCTAATCGAAGGCTAACTCCCCGGCAACGGCGCCAGTTTTGACGGAGCCCACCGCACTGTCGTTAAGGTGCGATGTTCTCTGTGCAAAAACAAATTTATATCTCCGATACTCGCGACTTAACTATTTTTGGTAGTAAGTGGTAAGTACGGGTCGAACCCAAGGGAGTCTGGTGAATAGTTGTTCTTTCGAAAAGGGGGGATTAAATTAAGCAGTTGGGGGGTTGGTTTTGG
The DNA here is from genome assembly GCA_033675215.1 of Rhodiola kirilowii. Classification (NCBI taxonomy): domain Eukaryota; kingdom Viridiplantae; phylum Streptophyta; class Magnoliopsida; order Saxifragales; family Crassulaceae; genus Rhodiola; species Rhodiola kirilowii. Next base: position 45,330,683 of record CM066201.1, read on the forward strand.
TTTTTAGTACTGAAAGGTAAAGTAACAGATGATATTGCAATTAAAGGAAAGATTTGGTTTCAGGGGCCTTGTATCATATTTTCGTTTATCATTGACCTCTAATGATCATACTAAGTGTTCAAAAGTGAATCAAGGCTATTCCTAGCACATGACTTGCCACACCGTCTAGTCTTTTGCAAGACAAAGGACTCTTGTTCTAGTACGTGCATCCATTTGATCATCATTCCTGATAAACCAAATGGTGTTTAAAAGAGGTTGACTTCCACAGATAAGCTGTGCTCTTCCGAGCCTCCACTTATCGACGGAAGATCACGAACCCATGGCAGAGCTTTGCTCTTCCGAGCATCCACTCAACCAATGGAATTCTGACCTAATAAAAGGCACCTAGAACAAAATGAACACAAAGAGGTACTAAGAGAAGGGTCTAAAACATAGTATGATACAAGTACACCCCTTCAACCGAATGAAGGGTTTAGCTACGAATATCCATGGAACAGGACATCATAGCTAAGTACTTGAAAAAGTAAAGGTTTTTGAAAGACAGGAAAGTAAAGTTTTCAAAAGTAAAGACAGGAAAGTAAAGTTGCTGAATTGAAAAGACAGTAAAGTAAAGTTTTCGAAAGTAAAGAAAGGAAAGTAAAGTTGTTGAATTGAAATGACAGTAAAGTAAAGATGAGAGTACTTACAAAAACCGTCAAAAGTGCTAAAGCTTCGATTCCAAAGGAAAGTGATTACAAGATTAGTGCCCAAACTCTAGAGAGAAGTGAGAGCTTCTCTCACTAACTTGTGGTATGAGATGTTGGAATGAGATGGTATTACAAAGGGAAGGGCATGCTCTATTTTTAGGCTAAGGAGATGCAAGGATGTGGAGGAGAAGCATCCACTTGGCAAGAGATGGGAGGAGGAGAAGAAAGCCATCGGGTGATGTCATCACCTCCCTTAGCCGCCCCCCCCATGTGTCACTTCCTCCTTGAAGCTGCCGGCCATGTGAGGTGGAGGAGAGTGAGTGGTGTGTTTGTGATCTTTTCCAAAAAGCCATCGGTCCTTTCAGCTCCGGACTGACTCTGGTTGCCCTTCGGTTGGATTTGTTTTGAGTGATTCCACGTCCGGTTCTTGAAAGTCAAAATTTGGTCGTGACCTGGAATGACTCGTAATTCATTTTCTGCTTTAAAACTCCTCCTTAGCCTGTATTCTCTCTAGACTTCAAAATACCCTGTAGATAAATATCGGAACTAACAAGCAAAAGTTAAATAGACAAAGAGTCTAATTTGGTGGGTTTAACTGTGTTTATGATTCATACAATTATGGTCCATCACTGATGTTGATAAAGTCTGTAGTAAAAGTAAAGTACAGAAAGTAATTGCTTGAAGGACAAGACTTTTGCAGAAAGTAAAGTGCAGAAAGTAATTACTTGATGGACAAGTCTTGCGAAAAGTAATTGCTTGAAGGACAAGACTTGCGGAAAGTAAGCAGTTGATATGGACTGAAAGTAAAGTTACTGAAAGTAAATGACTGGAAAGTAAGCAGTTGATAGTAAGACTGAAAGTAAGTGATAGGTGATGTTTGAATCAAAGGAAAGATTCGGTATCAGGGGCCTTGTATCATAGTCTGTTTATCATTGACCTCTAATGATCATACTAAGTGTTCAAAAGTGTATCAAGGCTATTCCTAGCACATGACTTGCCACACCGTCTAGTCTTTTGCAAGACAAGGAACTCTTGTTCTAGTATGTGCATCCATTTGATCATCATTCCTGATAAACCAAATGGTGTTTAAAAGAGGTTGTCTTCCACAGTTAAGCTGTGCTCTTCCGAGCCTCCACTTATCCACGGAAGATCACGAACCCATGGAAGAGCTTTGCTCTTCCGAGCATCCACTCAACCAATGGAATTCTGACCTAATATATGGCACCTAATACAAGTTGAACACAAAGAGGCACTAAGAGAAGGGTCTAAAACATTGTATGATACAAGTACACCCCTTCAACCGAATGAAGAGTTTAGCTAAGAATATCCATAGAGGTGGATACCATAGCTAAGTACTTGGAAAAGTAAAGGTTTTGAAAGACAGGAAGTAAACGTTTTTGGAAATCAAGACAAGGAAAGTAAAAAGGAGAATACTCAAGAACCGACAAGAGTAAACTCAAGAACAGTATAAGAAAAGCTTGAGTACTACAAGAACCGACAAGAGTACTCAAGAACAACTGCAAAGCTTTCGATATCAAAGAGAAGTGTTACAAGGATTGTGCTCTCAATCTAGAGAGATAAGTGATTGTGGTGTTTGAGGATTGTGGGATGAAGATGGTTTTACAAGGAGATGAAGGCTCTATTTATAGGCATGGAGGAGCAATGAGGAGAAGACACTTGGCACAAGATGAGAGGGGGAGCAAGGAGCCGCCGGGTGAGGTGGAGGGGAGGGGGAGCCGCCCCCCCCCATGTGTCATCTCCATGGCCAAAGCCGCCGGCTAGGTGGAGGGGAGTGGGTGAGTGTGAGTTGAGATCTTTTTCCCAAAAGCCATCGGCCCTCTTTCAGCTCCGGACAGACTCTGGTTGCCCTTCGGTTGGACTTGTTTTGAGTGAATCCAGGTTAGGATCATGAAAGTTGTACAGTCGGAATCTGATTGTGGCCTGGAGTGTCTTGTAATCCATTTTCAGCTTTTAAAACTCATCCTTAGCTTGTATTCTCTCTAGACTTCAAAATACCCTGTAGATAAATATCAGAACTAACAAGCAAAAGTTAAATAGACAACGAGTCTAATTTGGTGGGTTTAACTGTCTTAACGAATCATATAAATATGATCCATCAGATCACCCCACACTTTTAGTTGTTCGTCCCGAACAATGCTTTTTAAAGGGATGCTCACAATCCAAGTAAAAACTTCAAAGTAAGAAAGTGAGATTGTGGGACTAGATCTATCCTAATTCATGCAATACTTACTTATTACCAAACTAAACCGTGTAAATACTTAGGAGAAACTTGATACTTGTACCTTTGCGCCGAGATGCAAATTAATTCGGATGTTTCGGGAGATAGCCCTTTTCAGGCTCCTGGACTGCATTCTCGGGATCGACTCGTACTATATGGTTTCCTTGTAGCTTTTTCTAGCACGTGACTTGGTTCGGGTTTCACTGAGTTAAGCACTTTGATTTCTGTTTGGTGAGGGACAACATCTGAAGTGAATCGGCCTTTGGCCTTTGGCTTTTGATGTTGAATTGGAGTTTCTTCACTTTTGTTTCGGTTAAAACCTTCACAATTTTGGCCTTTGGCCTTTGATTAGCTTCTTTGAGCTTTTGCTTCTTTGTGACTTGCTAGTCCATTTTCTCAACCTTTTGGGAGGTCCAATCATTGCCCGCGAGCATATGGAAATACCTCCCCGCTCTTTCTCATCCTCGCCATTTCGCGCGGGTCAAGATGAGGGTCGCTCATCTATTTTCCCGGCTACTAGGACTAGAGATAGGACGGTTTGATTCCCGTCCCGCCTCTTGCATAAACGCTGCATGGCGGAGATGACTTCAATCTTTACTGAAACCCGAAGTGCAGCCACCACTGACTTCGAAAACCATATAGTTAGATTCGATCCTTCGAGTGCTTGCCAAGCATCTCTGGGGCAGTTTATATCAACTCCACATCCCCTGTATATCTCAGCACAAAGGGACAAATGAGAAGTTACATCCTAAGTTTTTAAACAGTTGAATTTTCACAAGGTAATTGCATGAATTTAGATCTATCTTTTTCACATTCTCAAGTTCATATTTTCAAAAAGATAATATTAAGGGAAAAGGAAAAAGAAAAACATGTTAATTAACTATGTACAAAGGTGGTTCTCACCCCACACTTTTGAACGAAGGCGTGCCTCACAGCACAACTTAGTTCAAAAGTTAATTGCAAGCAAATATATACAGGCAAGGTGAGAATGACTTAAGGCAAAAAACTAAATGACAGAAAATAAATGACTGAAAGTAAGATAGGTGTCGGGTTACCTCCTGACCAGTGCATTTGTTTAACGTCGTTAGCTCGACAATACCTCACTCATGGATCATAAGTAGGGATCCCATGGGTGCTTGAGGTCGAACTTCTTCTCGGCAGCTCTTTTGATTTGCCCAAAGAACACATATGGCAGCGGGCTCAGTTCTGCTCTCCCTTGATCCGGAGGCTTCTTTTTCACATATCCCCGAGAAGGCGAGGACTCCTTGACCATAGCTGCTGGTCCATCAGGTCGAGCTCTCTTGCTTCTCCTTCCGGGTTTCCATTCTTTCGGGCCATGTCTTTGTCGCTTTCTTATGTTCGAATGGTTGGCACCTTTGCAATTCTGGAAGTTCAGTATTGTGCCATTAAGTGTAGGCGACATCAAGCATGCGCCCCTGCCAAGCTTCTTCTTTGTGGCAGCGGAGATGGGTTGTCTTGGAACAAGTGAGTTTCCCGGGTTGCTTTGTTGGCTTGTGGCGAGAGAGTGCTCCATTGTTGGCTTTTCTTGCCTTTGTCCCGCTTCCAACTCGCCTTGCACCTCCTCATTGATCACTTTATCTTCAGGGGCTGTGATCCGCATACAAATCGAGGGGACAAGTTGGGGGACTTCTATCACAAGAGCCGGGTCTTTCTCAGACAGGTTGGTAGTGATGACCGGGTCTGCCTCGGGTGCTTCTTATAGTGAGGATCGGGATTTTTGTTGGCTTGTTAAGTAGGGCCGGGACTTCCTCGAGCAGCTCTTCAGTGAGGACCGGGTCTGCCGTGATTTTCTCTGTCAGTTCGACAGTGAGGTCCAGTTTAAATGGCTCGGCCGGCTCTTCTTCAGTTATCCATGCGTCCTCATCCTCTGTCAGCTTCGCGGGCTCCAATGTTGGCTCCTTTAGAGCCGCCTCCACGTCCATTACTGCCCTTGTACTGATGTCTCCTTCCGGATTTGCTACGGGCAAGCTTGTAATGGGTGTGGGCTCGTTTTGCACTGAGTCCACTTCCATCGTCGGTGCTTCATCATCAGTTTGGTGCATCGGCCCTTGTTTTGTGCTTTCTGCCAAATCATCTATGAGGTCCCAAGTTTTAGCCATGGTTAGGTTCGAACCCCTTGCCGCATTATTGAGCCTTTTCAACTCATGTGGCAGCATCCCGCCAAGAAATCTTTGAAGAAGATCGTAGTTGGTGAATCCATGGTGCGGGCAGCGCGAAACGATGACATCGAAGTACGTATAGTATTCGTCCAGAGTTTCGTCCCGGGATTGCTCAAGGTTGAGAATCTTCTCACGGGTTTCAAGTCGGAGAGATGGCGGGGAAAACTCTTCTAGAAATTTGGCTCGTAAATCCCCATAATCGCCTTCATAAGCCGCACATGAGTAATACCACTCTATTGTCGAGTCAGTTAAAGAAAATTTGAAGCATGTCTGCTTAAACTCCTCTAACGTCTCGTTCTCAGGTTTCATGTGGCGGCAGATGTGGTGAAAATGTTGGCAATGTATCACAGGGTCTTCTTCAATGGTACCTCCGAATTGGGGGAGGCATCTAAGCATTTTAAACGTAAGGCTGCTGTCCCCATTTTTCCAAGGTTCTATGTCGTAGTATGAAGACATGGCGAATTATGTACAACAGAAAAAAGAACAACTATCCATTTGCTAATTCCCCGGCAACGGCATCAATTTTGATGGAGCCCACCGCACTGTCGTTAAGGTGCGATGTTCTCTGTGCAAAAATAAATTTATATCTCCGATACTCGCGACTTTACTATTTTGGGTAGTAAGTGGTAAGTACGGGTCGAACCCAAGGGAATTAGTAAACAGTTGTTCTTTTTGAAAAGGAAAAAATAAATAAAACAGTTGGGGGGTTGGTTTTGATATTAGTGCTGAAAAGTAAAGTGCTGGAACAGTCGATTTCAAGATTAACCGCAGACACACGTTTGATACTGGCCGCACGCCGTGTTTCAAGCGTGTAGCGTACCAAAGGTTATGCCGGGCTGATGTTGATAAAGTCTGTAGTAAAAGTAAAGTACATAAAGCAATTGATTGAAGGACAAGACTTTTGCAGAAAGTAAAGTGCAGAAAGTAATTGCTTGATGGACAAGTCTTGCGAAAAGTAATTGCTTGAAGGACAAGACTTGCGGAAAGTAAGCAGTTGATATGGACTGAAACTAAAGTTACTGAAAGTAAATGACTGGAAAGTAAGCAGTTGATAGTAAGACTGAAAGTAAGTGACAAGTGATGTTTGAATCAAAGGAAAGATTCGGTATCAGGGGCCTTGTATCATAGTCTGTTTATCATTGACCTCTAATGATCATACTAAGTGTTCAAAAGTGTATCAAGGCTATTCCTAGCACATGACTTGCCACACCGTCTAGCCTTTTGCAAGACAAAGAACTCTTGTTCTAGTATGTGCATCCATTTGATCATCATTCCTGATAAACCAAATGGTGTTTAAAAGAGGTTGACTTCCACAGATAAGCTGTGCTCTTCCAAGCCTCCACTTATCCACGGAAGATCATGAACCCATGGTAGAGCTTTGCTCTTCCGAGCATCCACTCAACCAATGGAATTCTGACCTAATATATGGCACCTAGAACAAGTTGAACACAAAGAGGCACTAAGAGAAGGGTCTAAAACATTGTATGATACAAGTACACCCCTTCAACCGAATGAAGAGTTTAGCTACGAATATCCATAGAGGTGGATACCATAGCTAAGTACTTGGAAAAGTAAAGGTTTTGAAAGACAGGAAGTAAAGGTTTTTGGAATTTAAGACAAGGAAAGTAAAAAGGAGAATACTCAAGAACCGACAGGAGTAAACTCAAGAACAGTAAAAGAAAATCTTGAGTACTACAAGAACTGACAAGAGTACTCAAGAACAACTGCAAAGCTTTCGATATCAAAGAGAAGTGTTACAAGGATTGTGCTCTCAATCTAGAGAGATAAGTGATTGTGGTGTTTGAGGATTGTGGGATGAGGATTGTGGGATGAGGATTGTGGGATGAGGATGGTTTTACAAGGAGATGAAGGCTCTATTTATAGGCATGGAGGAGCAATGAGGAGAAGACACTTGGCACAAGATGAGAGGGGGAGCAAGGAGCCGCCGGGTGAGGTGGAGGGGAGGGGGAGCCGCCCCCCATGTGTCATCTCCATGGCCAAAGCCGCCGGCTAGGTGGAGGGGAGTGGGTGAGTGTGAGTTGAGATCTTTTTCCCAAAAGCCATCGGCCCTCTTTCAGCTCCGGACAGACTCTGGTTGCCCTTCGGTTGGACTTGTTTTGAGTGATTCCAGGTTAGGATCATGAAAGTTGTACATTCGGAATCTGATTGTGGCCTGGAGTGTCTTGTAATCCTTTTTCAGCTTTTAAAACTCCTCCTTAGCTTGTATTCTCTCTAGACTTCAAAATACCCTGTAGATAAATATCAGAACTAACAAGCAAAAGTTAAATAGACAAAGAGTCTAATTTGGTGGGTTTAACTGTCTTAATGATTCATATAATATGGTCCATCAAGGGCTCACGATACAATTGGCGGACAGATCATGCAAACAGCCCGAGGGCAAGATCGAGGAAGTGCTTGTGCAGGTGGGAGAGTTGGTGTTCCCAGCCGACTTCTATGTGCTAAAGATGGAGGGTGGCGGTCCGACGTATCATGCGCCCATATTGCTAGGCCGCCCATTCCTCAAAACATCGAAGATGAAGATAGATTGTGATAGCGGCATGCTCACTATGGAGGTGGAGGGCGAAGTAATTAGGTTCGACATCTTCCGGGCCATGAAGCACCCATTGGAATATGAAGCAGTCCACGCCCTGGACACATTGGACGATCTGGTCCAAGAGGTGTAGCCGGAGAGGAGGGCCGATCCATTAGAGCTCGCACTCGAGAGAGTAGTATATTCGCACGCGGACTCGTACGAGTTGACCGAAGGAATGCTAGATGCGCTGACCGAGCTAAGGATTGCACAGCCACTCACGCCCAGGTATGAAATCAATGAGGTTCGGCTATTCAAGTCTAATAGATTTTTGCCCTCTATTGTGTAGGCACCCAAGGTGGAATTAAAGCCCTTGCCCGCGCACTTGAAGTATGCGTTCCTAGGGGAGGACGACACATTGCCGGTCATCATCAAGGACGGGCTCGAAGCAGACCAGGGGCGCCGGCTGATCGAGGTCTTGGCCCGGTACAAACAGACCATCGACTGGACTTTGGCCGACATTCGAGGGATTAGCCCAGCAGTCTGCATGCACTGGATCTTGCTCGAGGATGGAGCGAAGACTTCTAGGGAGCTGATGGACCATAATTATACGAATCAAAAACACAGAAAAACCCACTAAATTAGACTGTTGGTCTAGTTAACTTTTGCTTGTTAGTTCCGATTTATATCTACAAGGTATTTTGGACTCTAGAGAGAAAACACGCTAAGGAGAGGATTTTACGCTGAAAAGATATTACGAGTCATTCCAAGGTCAAGATCAGACGCCGAACGAAGAAATCTCAAGATCCCGACATTGAATTACTCAAATCAAATCCAACCGAGGAACAACCAAAGTCAGACCGGAGCGAAATTAGGCTGATAGTTTTGTGAAAAGACTGCACAAAACTCACAAACTCATCCTTATCTCCAAGTGACCGGCGGCTTTTGGTGTTTGGATGACTCATGGGTGGCTAAAGCACCTCCCTTCTCCTCCATGACCGGCGGCCTTGGCAAGAGGTGACCAAGGCCAAGCTTCCTCCCCCTTGGACAACCTAGAACCGGCGGCTAATGAGGCCACCATGAGAAGATGCCAAGTGTTGCTCTTCTCCTCCACCACATTCTCCTCCTCCCTTAGGCTATAAATACATGTCTCCACCCTTTGTAATCTTCATCCCAAAATGTGGAGAGCTCCTCTCTCTACAAATCCTCAAGTCCACATTTCACTTATCTCTCTAGAGTTTGGGCACTAATCATGTAATCTTACTTTGGAATCAAAGCTTGATCCTTGGCGCTTCAACGGTTTTGTAAGTCTTCTCGTATTTATTCTAATGTCTTTCAAAACCCTTGTTTTTTCCAAATTCATAGTTATGATGTCCAGTGCCATGAATAGTCGTAGCTAAACTCTTCATTCAGTTGAAGGGGTGTACTTGTATTATAAAATGTTTTAGACTATTTTAGTGTTTTTTCTCTGTATTCAAAACTTGTTCTATGTGCCATATATTAGATCAGAATTTCCAAGGTTGAGTGGATGCTTGAAATGGCAAAGCTCTTCCGTGGAAATTCGTGAACATACTCGGGTAAGTGGATGCTTGAAATGGCAAAGCTTATCTGAGGAGTTCGATCTCTCTCAAACACCATTTGGATAAATCGGAAAAGACAATCCAAATGGATGCACATAGGCTAGTATACCTTGAAATGGGGTGTTAGTCTAAGTAGAACAAGGGCTCTACGTTTTTTGCAAAAGATTAGACAGTGTTGCAAGTCGAGTGCTTGAAATGGCCTTGATTCACTTTCGAACACTTTTGCAAAAGACTAGACAGTGTGGCAAATCGAGCGCTTGAAATGGCCTTGATGCACGTTTGAATACTTAGAAGGATTACTAAAATGATAAAACAGGCTATGATACAAAGCCCCTAAAACCGAATGCTTTCCTTTAATTGTAATATCCACTGTCACCTTACCTTTCAGTATTAAAATCATAACCAACCCACGCTACTCTCAGTCCCAAAATCACAACCAACCCCAAAACTGTCCAACTTAAAGAACAACTAAGCCACACTGACTCTCTTGGGTTCGACCCCTACTTACCACTTGCTACCGAGTAGTAAAGTCGCGAGTAGCGGACTTATAAATTTATTCTTGACGTTTGCACATAACGACTGTGCGTCCGTCAAAATTGGCGCCGTTGCCGGGGAATTAGCCATCGGATAAGTTGTTCGAATCGATACGCGCTTCAAACAACCATGTCTCGCGAAGAAAGCTACCATAACTACCGAGACGACGAGGAAATAAACCTATACGATCGAAACGATGCGGTGCCACTTCCATTTTTGGATGATCCGGAGCAACTCATCCGAAGCAGAAGAGCTCGTGATAGGGAGGCCATCAGAAGAAATCAAGAACCACCCGAGGACCGAAATGCAACTGGTCCTGTGCAACCCCCTAGATATCCACCACCCCCGCAACCTCGACAAGTGCCGAGACGAGAACCCGCTTTCGATGACTACTACGGAGATAACAACAACTACCGTGAACCTACATTGGGAGAGCTCTCGGCACTAGATTTCAGAATTCAGCCGTGGTGCATTCACGAAGGCCTTGAATTGGAAAATATCGCCATCAAAACTTCAGTAGCCCACAACTTACCAAAATGCTCAGGAACGCGTGGAGAATCAGCAATGACTCATCTCCAACGCTTACATGGTATTTGCCAAAACTTAAAACCAAATGGCGTGAACGTAGACGACTTCAAGTTAAAGGCGTTCTACTTTTCCCTCATTGACGCGGCAAACGACTGGTTCCTTTCATTGCCTTCCGGAAGCATCAGAACATGGGCTCAGATGCAGAAGAAGTTCTTAGACAAATATTACCCAGCAGGAAGAGCGATGCAAGTAAGGAGGCAACTGCAGGACATCAAGCAAGGACTTAATGAAACCATGTACGATTACCTAGAAAAATTCAACCGCCTGGAGAGAAGCTGCTATACCCTTGGACTGCCCGAGAAACTCACCGTCGAGTATCTCATTAACGGATTAAGACCCTTAGACAAAATGATCCTGGATGCCTCAGCTGGAGGGTCCATGATGAATCTATCATTAAGTGGCATAAGGGATCTTATCACCAACGTTGCTGAGAATGCCCGATTCAGAGAAGAGACAACTCAGCAGGAAGAATTCTCCCGGACAAAAAATGTGGCAAAAGCTGAAACATCTATGAGCTCTATGCCTGAAGAGATGAACCAGCTAAAGGAGGTGATGATTCAAATCCTACGAAGGCAGCCAGTTCCGGTAAAACCTTGCGAGTTCTGTGGTTCTACAGACCACAAAACTAACGCATGTCCGACATTAATAGAAGAGGAACCAGCAGAAGTGAATGCAGTGGGAGGATACCAAGGATACAACAACAACAGTAATGACAGAGCCGGACAAAACCGACAGTATGGTCAAGAAACCAACCCGAGCTGGCGTACCAACAACTATTCTCAGAAGGAAGCACAACCAGCTGTCCCTCAACTAGCTCAGTCATTCTACCAACCCCCCCACCGGCAGTATAACCAGAACGCTCCATCATCAGTCCAATATCAGTGATGGACCAAAATTATACGAATCAAAAACACAGTAAAAGCCACCAAATTAGACTGTTGGTCTATTTAACTTCTACTTGTTAGTCCCGATTTATTTCTACAGGGTATTTTGGCGCTTAGAGAGAAAACACGCTAAGGAGAGGATTTTACGCTGAAAAGATGATAAGAGTCAATCCAAGGTCAAGATCAGACGCTGAACGAAGAAATATCAAGATCCTGACCAAGAATTACTCAAATTAAATTTAACTGAGGAAAACCCAAAGTCAGACCGGAGAAAAATTGGATTGATAGTTTTGTGAAAAGACTGCACAAAACTGTCAAAAACTCACCCATGGACCAAGATGACCGGCCGCCTTGCTTGGAGGTGGCCAAAGCCACCCTTCTCCTCCTTGGACAACCGGCAACCGGCGGCTCAAGCCCTCCCCAACCGGCGGCTTTTGGCTCCCCCATGTGTCATCTCCTCCTTGATCCTCCCTTCTCCTCCCTTGGATCAAAAACACATGCCACCCATCTCCACCACCCATCTCCTCCCCTTGTGGCTATAAATATGGAGCTCCTCCTCCTCATTTGAAACATCCACAAATTGTAAAATCATTTCTCTCTCTAAGTTTTGGTTACTTTGTAAGTTTGGTTTGGTTTTGGAAATAATACTCTTGTTTGTTCTTGAGTATTATACGCTTTGGAAATAATACTCCTGTTTGTTCTTGAGTATTATACGCTTTGGAAATAATACTCCTGTTTGTTCTTGAGTATTATACTTTAGAGAATACTCCTGTTGGTTCTTGAGTATTCAGTAAGAAATTGGGAATACTCCTGTTGGTTCTTGAGTATTCCACCCCTTTCCCTCTTACTGTTATCAAAAACCCCCGAGTATTTAGTTATGATGTCCTCTTCCATGGATAATCGTAGCTAAACTCTTTATTCGGTTAAAGGGGTGTACTGGTATCATAAAATGTTTTAGGCAATTCTTAGAGTTTTTTCTCTGTATTCAAAACTTGTTCTATGTGCCATATATTAGGTTAGAATCTTCCAAGGTTGAGTGCCTGCCAAGCAAAAGCTCTTCCGTGGGGATTCGTAAACATACTCGGGTAAGTGGATGCTTGGAATGGCAAAGCTTATCTGAGGAGTTTGACCTCTCTAAAACACCATTTGGTTGCTCGGGAATGACTGACCAAATGGATGCACACAGGCTAATATACCTTGGAATGGGGTATTAGTCTAAGTAGAATAAGGGCTCTACGTTCTTTGCAAAAGTCTAGACGGTGTTGCAAGTTGAGTGCTTGGAATGGCCTCAATTCACTATCGAACACTTTTGCAAAAGACTAGACAGTGTGGCAAATCGAGTGCTTGGAATGGCCTTGATGCACGTTTGAATACTTAGAAGGATCACTAAGAGCCAATGATAAACAGGCTATGATACAAGGCCCCTGAAACCGAATACTTTTCCTTGAATTACAAAAAACCCCCTTGTATTTACTTTTATAAACTGCTCAACCATCAACCGCTCATCTACCGGAGGAATCGCAATCACGCATCACCCACTGTAAGTCTTCTTCCCTTAACTCTTTTATTTTCAGTATTTATTTTCTGTAATTTACTTTTCCGCACTCAAAAACAAAAAAAACCAAAAACAGTAGCTTAGTCAATCGCGCTAAAATCTCAATCAACCTAAAACACGCTCTCTCGATGTACAAATCCCTTAAAGAACAACATATTCCCCTAATTCCCTTGGGTTCGACCCCTACTTACCACTTACTACCCAGTAGTGTAGTCACGAGTAGCGGAAAATATAAATTTATTTGTACAGAGAACATTGCACCTTAACGACAGTGCAGTGGGCTCCGTCAAATTGGCGCCGTTGCCGGGGAATTAGCCGTCGGATACGTTGTTCTTACTTCCCCCCTATTTCTTCATGACGCTACCCACTACATAATTCACTATGTCTTCCTACCACGAAAGCGAACCTTGGGAAGTTGGGGGCAGCAACCTTATGTTTGAAATGCTTAGCTGTCTCCCCAAATTCAGAGGTACCATTGAAGAGGACTCTGCAACACATTGCCTACTGTTTCACCACTTCTGCCGCCACATGAAACCTGAGAATGAGACGTTAGAGGAGTTTAAGCTGAAATGCTTCAAACTTTCTCTAACTGACTCGGCAATAGAGTGGTATTACTCATGTACAGTGTATGAAAGCTGTTATGAAACTCTTCGAACCAAATTCCTAAAAGAGTTTCCCCGGCCAAATTATCTCACTGCTCCCTGTCCAAGAGCCGAGCCATCTTTCGAACTTGAAATCCGCAAGAAGATCAACAACCTAAAGCAATCCCGGGATGAAACTTTGAACGAGTACATATGGTACTTCGATTCCCTTGTAACGAGTTGGCCGCACCATGGATTCACGGAGTCTGATGTTCTCCAAAGGTTTCTCGATGGAATGATGCCACTTGAGCGGAAAAGACTTAACGATGCAGCGGGAGGCTCGATCATAAAACCATTCGCGTTTCAAACCTGGCGACTCATAGACGATTTAGCAGAAAGCACAAAACAAGGGCCGATGCACCAAACTGATAATGCAGCGCCGACAGAGGATGAGGACTCACAAATAACCGAAGAAGAACCGACCAGGACAGGCCCGGTCCTCACTGTCGAAGCACCCAACACGAGCCCGTGCATCATCAACAATCTGCCCGAGGAAGTCCCGGACTTAACAGCTAAAGCACCCGAAACATGCCCAATCCTCACTATCGAAACACCTAAGGCAGGCCTGGTCCTCATTATCAAACTTTCCAAGAAAGATCTGGCCCTTATGGTGGAAGTTTTCCAACTCTTCCCCTCGGTGTGTATGCAAATCACAACCACCAAAGATGTTGTGACCTATGCTGATGTACAAGGGAAGTTGGAGACAAATCAAGGGCAAGAAAAACCATCGATGGAGCTCTCACTCACCACGACTCAACAAAGCGGCCCTGAAAACTCGCTCGTTCTAAGACGACCATTCATCGCTGCCACAAGGAAGAGGCTCCACATGGAGACATGCTTAATGTCACCGATGCTTGATGGCACAATACTGAATTTCCAGAATTGCAAAAGTGCCACCCATTCAAACATGAAGAAACGACCAAGACATGGCCAGGTGGAATGGAAGCCCGGATGGAGAAACAAGAGAGCACGGTTCGATGGACTAGAAGCTATGGTCAAGGAAGCCTCACCTTCTCGGGGCTATGACAAGAAGAACCTGCAGAACCAATGGAAACCCAAACCGAGCCCATCACTCCACAAGTTCTTTGAGCGGGATAAAAGAGCTACCAATAAGAAGTTTGACCTGAGCCACCCATGGGATCCCAACTGGTGATCCAGGAATAAGGTACTGTCGAGCCAACGACGTTAAACAAGTGCACTGGTCGGGAGGTAACCCGACACTATCTTACTTTCCGCACTTTAATTTTCTGTCTTTTTATTTCAGTCTTTTAGTTTTCATCAATAAGTCGCTCTCACCCACTTTGTGCATAGAATGATTTGACTATTTAGGAATTGGTTTTTGGAGCACGATCGGATCAGCCAGGCAGCTTCCGTGAACTACCGGGCCTGCGCTGAGAGTTCAAGGCCCCAGCCGAACCCCCTCGATCATCCAGCCTCATGCCATACGACACAATAAGGGAGTTCTGATCTTACCTTTCCTTAAGTCATTTCCTTCTCGTATAACATCTGCTTGCATGGCTTTTGAACTAAGTAGTGCTGAAAGGCACGACTTCGTTCGAAAGTGTGGGGTGAGAACCGCATGTGTACATAAATAAAAACTTTTCTTTTTTAGTGTATCTTATTGAAAGTATGAACTTAAGAATGTGAAAAAGATAGATCGAAATTCATGCATTTACCTTGTGAAAATTCAACTGTCCAAAAACTTAGAACGTAACATCTCATTTGTCCCTTTGTGCTGAGATAAACTAGGGATGTGGAGTTGATAGAAATTCCCTGGAGAGGCTTGGCAAGCAATCGAAGGATCGAATCAAACTATATGGTTTTCGAAGTCAGTGGAGGCTGCACTTCGGGTTTCAGTGAAGATTGAAGTCATCTACGCCATGCAGTGTTTATGCAAAAGGCGAGGACGGGAATCAGACCGTCCTATCTCCGGTCAAAGTAGCCGAGAAAATAGATGAGCGACCCTCATCTTGACCCGCGCGAAACGACAGTCAAAGTAGCCGAGAAAATAGATGAGCGACCCTCACCTTGACTCGCGCAAAAACGGCAAAAACGAGAAGAGCGGGGAGGTATTTCCATAGGCTTGCGGGCGATGATTGGACCTCCCAAAAAAAGGCTTGAGAAAATGGACTTGCAAAGCCACAAAAAGGCGAAAAGCTCGAAGAAGCAAATCAAGAGGCCAAAGGCCCAAAATTGTGAAGGTTTTAACCGAACAAAAGTGAAGTACTCAAAGCGTCAAATCAAAGGCCAAAGGCCGTTTCACTACAAAAAGCAGTCCCTCGCCAAAAGAAAATCAAAGTACTCAAACCAGTGAAACCCGAACCGAATCACGTGCTAGAGAAAGCTACAAGGAAACCATATAGTAAGAGACGATCCCGAGGTTGCAGTCCAGGAGCCTAAAAAGGGCTATCTCCCGAAACATCCAGAATAATTTGCATCTCGGCATGAAGGTACACGTATCAAGTTACTTCTATTTATTTACGCAGTTCAATTTAGTAATAAGTAAGCAATGCATGAATTAGGATAAATCGAGTCCCACAGTCTTATTTTCATATTTTAAAACCAAACTTAGAGTGTCGCCCTTTAATAGCATTGTTCGGGACGAACAACTAAAAGTGTGGGGTGATCTGATAGAACAAAATTATACGAATCAAAAACACAGTAAAACCCACCAAATTAGACTGTTGGTCTATTTAACTTCTACTTGTTAGTCCCGATTTATTTCTACAGGGTATTTTGGCGCTTAGAGAGAAAACACGCTAAGGAGAGGATTTTACGCTGAAAAGATGATAAGAGTCAATCCAAGGTCAAGATCAGACGCTGAACGAAGAAATATCAAGATCCTGACCAAGAATTACTCAAATTAAATTTAACCGAGGAACAACCAAAGTCAGACCGGAGAAAAATTAGATTGATAGTTTTGTGAAAAGACTGCACAAAACTGTCAAAAACTCACCCATGGACCAAGATGACCGGCCACCTTGCTGGGAGGTGGCCAAAGCCACCCTTCTCCTCCTTGGACAACCGGCAACCGGCGGCTCAAGCCCTCCCCAACCGGCGGCTTTTGGCTCCCCCATGTGTCATCTCCTCCTTGCTCCTCCCTTCTCCTCCCTTGGATCAAAAACACATGCCACCCATCTCCACCACCCATCTCCTCCCCTTGTGGCTATAAATATGGAGCTCCTCCTCCTCATTTGAAACATCCACAAATTGTAAAATCACTTCTCTCTCTAAGTTTTGGTTACTTTGTAAGTTTGGTTTGGTTTTGGAAATAATACTCCTGTTTGTTCTTGAGTATTATACGCTTTGGAAATAATACTCCTGTTTGTTCTTGAGTATTATACTTTAGAGAATACTCCTGTTGGTTCTTGAGTATTCAGTAGGAAATTGGGAATACTCCTGTTGGTTCTTGAGTATTCCACCCCTTTCCCTCTTACTGTTTTCAAAAACCCCCGAGTATTTAGTTATGATGTCCTCTTCCATGGATAATCGTAGCTAAACTCTTTATTCGGTTAAAGGGGTGTACTGGTATCATAAAATGTTTTAGGCAATTCTTAGAGTTTTTTCTCTGTATTCAAAACTTGTTCTATGTGCCATATATTAGGTTAGAATCTTCCAAGGTTGAGTGCCTGACAAGCAAAAGCTCTTCCGTGGGGATTCGTAAACATACTCGGGTAAGTGGATGCTTGGAATGGCAAAGCTTATCTGAGGAGTTTGACCTCTCTAAAACACCATTTTGTTGCTCGGGAATGACTGACCAAATGGATGCACACAGGCTAATATACCTTGGAATGGGCTATTAGTGTAAGTAGAATAAGGGCTCTACGTTCTTTGCAAAAGTCTAGACGGTGTTGCAAGTTGAGTGCTTGGAATGGCCTCGATTCACTATCGAACACTTTTGCAAAAGACTAGACAGTGTTGCAAATCGAGTGCTTGGAATGGCCTTGATGCACGTTTGAATACTTAGAAGGATCACTAAGAGCCAATGATAAACAGGCTATGATACAAGGCCCCTGAAACCGAATACTTTTCCTTGAATTACAAAAAACCCCCATGTATTTACTTTTATAAACTGCTCAACCATCAACCGCTCATCTACCGGAGGAATCGCAATCACGCATCACCCACTGTAAGTCTTCTTCCCTTAACTCTTTTATTTTCAGTATTTATTTTCTGTAATTTACTTTTCCGCACTCAAAAACCAAAAAAACCAAAAACAGTAGCTTAGTCAATCGCTCTAAAATCTCAATCAACCTAAAACATGCTCCCTCGCTGTACAAATCCCTTAAAGAACAACATATTCCTCTAATTCCCTTGGGTTCGACCCCTACTTACCACTTACTACCCAGTAGTGTAGTCACGAGTAGCGGAAAATATTAATTTATTTGTACAGAGAACATTGCACCTTAACGACAGTGCAGTGGGCTCCGTCAATCAGCAAAAAGGACCGAATCAGTACCAAGCCGGCCCGAACAATCAGCAAGAACCAACCAAATTGCTCGATGACACCATGAAGGAGCTCGCAGGAAGCATAAATCAATTGGGTACTTTGCTACACCAATACCAGGCGAAAACTGACGGGGCAATTTCAGAATTGACCAAACAAATGTCCCATCTCGCCACAGCAATATCAACACTCACTAACGAACCTGGCAGACTTCCTTCACAGACCATCCAGAATCCAAAGGCGAATCTTAGCATGATGAAAAGATCAAACGTAAAGATGACACTTCAACCGTAGGCGTCGTCCTGACTGGAATCAAGAGGAAGACCGACCCAATGATGGCAGAACATGGGCTACGCATGCTGACAATGGACGTACGCATTCACCGTGTGCATAACACCACCGCCGATCATACACTCTGACATACCAACGTCTGGATGGGATGACGATAACAAATTGAAGTGGGACTCTCCAACTAATATTTATGCTTCGAAGCAAAATATTAAGGGGCCCGTGACGGAGGCGACACTGCACTGTCGTTAAGGTGCAGCGTGCTCTGAGCAAATAAATTTATAATATCCGCTACTCGCGACTACACTACTGGGTAGTAAGTGGTAAGTAGGGGTCGAACCCAAGGGAATTAGGTGGAATATGTTGTTCTTTAAGGATTTGTACAGCGATGGAACGTGTTTTAGGTTGGTTGAGATTTTAGCGCGAGTAATTAAACTACTGTTTTTGGTTTTTTGGGTTTTTTATGCGGAAAAGTAAATACAGAAAATAAATACTGAAATTAAATACTGAAAGTAAAGAGTTAAGGGAAAGAAGACTTACAGTGGGTGATGCGTGATTGCGATTCCTCCGGTAGATCAGTGGTTGATGGTTGTAGTTGATCGAGCAGTTTATAAAAGTAAATACAGGGGGGGTTTTTTGTAATTCAAGGAAAAGTATTCGGTTTCAGGTACTTTGTATTATAACATGTTATAATAACTGTTAGTAACCTTTCTAAATATTCAAACGTGCATCAAGGCCCTTTCGTAGCACTCAAATTGCATACACTGTCTAGCCCATTAAAAGGTCGTAGACACCTGTTCTATTTAGACTAGCCTGAGTACCCCTTTCAAGGTATGCTAGTCTTATGTGCATCCACCTGATCTCCCAGTGACGTTGCCACCAAGTGGTGTTTTAGATAAGTCGACCTCCTCGATAAGTTTTGCTTGTGACAGCTTCCACTTACCGAGTATGATCACGAATTCCCACGGAAGAGCTTTGCTTGTGACAGCTTCCACTCAACCTTGGAAACTCTGACTATATATGGCACATAGAACAAGTTTTGAATACAGAGAAATGAAACTAAAAGAAATTAAAACATTATATAATACAAGAATGTACCTTCGACCGAATGAAGAGTTTAGCTACGACTATCCATGGAAAAGGACACCGTAACTAAATACTCAGGGGTTTTTGAAAACAGTAAGAGGGAAAGGGGTGGAATACTCAAGAACCAACAGGAGTATTCCCAATTTCCTACTGAATACTCAAGAACCAACATGAGTATTCTCTAAAGTATAATACTCAAGAACAAACAGGAGTATTATTTCCAAAGCGTATAATACTCAAGAACAAACAGGAGTATTATTTCCAAAACCAAACCAAACTTACAAAGTAACCAAAACTTAGAGAGATAAGTGTTTTACAATTTTTGGGATGTTGAAATGAGGAGGAGGAGGCTTGTATTTATAGCCAAAATGGGAGGAGATGGGTGGTGGAGATGGGGGGGCAAGTGTCTTTTGATCCAAGGGAGGAGAAGGGAGGAGCAAGGAGGAGGTGACACATGGGGGGGCCAAAAGCCGCCGGTCATGGAGAGCTTGAGCCGCCGGTTGCCGGTGGCAAGGGGAGGAGAAGGGTGGCTTTGGCCACCTCCAAGCAAGGTGGCCGGTCATCTTGGTCCATGGGTGCATTTCGACAGTTTTGTGCAGTCTTTTCACAAAACTATCAATCCAATTTCGCTCCTTCTGACTTTAATTGTTCCTCGGTTGGATTTTGATTTGAGTAATTCAACGTCAGGATCTTGAGATTTCTTCGTTCAGCGTCTGATCTTGACCTTGGATTGACTCTTATCATCTTTTCAGCGTAAAATCCTCTCCTTAGTGTGTTTTCACTTTAATCTCTCAAATGCCCTGTGGAAATATATCGGGACTAACACGTCGAAGTTAGATAGACAAACAGTCTAATTTGGTGGGTTTTACTGTGTTTTTGATGCATACAATTATGGTCCATCAGATCACCCCACACTTTTAGTTGTTCGTCCCGAACAATGCTATTAAAGGGCGGCACTCTAAGTTTGGTTTGTTAAAATATGAAAATTAGATTGTGGGACTCGATTTATCCTAATTCATGCATTACTTACTTATTACCAAATGGAACTGCGTAAATAAATAGAAGTAACTTGATACGTGTACCTTCGTGCCGAGATGCAAATTATATTGGATGTTTCGGGAGATAGCCCTTTTTAGGCTCCTGGACTGCAACCTCGGGATCGTCTCTTACTATATGGTTTCCTTGTAGCTTTCTCTAGCACGTGATTCGGTTCGGGTTTCACTGGTTTGAGTACTTTGATTTCTTTTGGCGAGGGACTGCTTTTTGTAGTGAATCGGCCTTTGGCCTTTGATTTGACTCTTTGAGTACTTCACTTTTTGTTCGGTTAAAACCTTCACAATTTTGGGCCTTTGGCCTCTTGATTTGCTTCTTCGAGCTTTTTGCGTCTTTGTGACTTGCTAGTCAATTTTCTCAAGCCTTTTTGGGAGGTCCAATCATCGCCCGCAAGCCTATGGAAATACCTCCCCGCTCTTCTCGTTTTTGCCATTTTCACGCGGGTCAAGGTGAGGGTCGCTCATTTATTTTCTCGGCTACTTTGACTGTTGTTTCGTGCGGGTCAAGATGAGGGTCGCTCATCTATTTTCTCAGCTACTTTGACCGGAGATAGGACGGTCTGATTCCCGTCCTCGCCTTTTGCATAAACACTGCATGGCGGAGATGACTTCAATCTTCACTGAAACCCGAAGTGCAGCCTCCACTGACGTCGAAAACCATATAGTTTGATCTGATCCTTCGATTGCTTGCCAAGCCTCTCTAGGGCATTTCTATCAACTCCACATCCCTAGTTTATCTCAACACAAAGGGACAAATGAGAAGTTACGTTCTAAGTTTGTAGACAGTTGAATTTTCAAAAGGTAAATGCATGAATTTCGGTCTATCTTTTTCACATTCTTAAGTTCATACTTTCAAAAAGATACACTAAATAAGAAAAAACATGTTGTTTATTTATGTACACATGCGGTTCTCACCCCACACTTTCGAACGAAGTCGTGCCTTTCAGCACTACTTAGTTCGAAAGCCATGCAAGCAGATGTTATACAAGAAGGAAATGACTTAAGGAAAGGGAAGATCAGAACTCCCTTATTGTGTCGAATGGCAAGAGGCTGGATAATCGAGGGAGTTCGGCTGGGGCCTTGAACTCTCAGCGCAGGCCCGGTTAGTTCACGGAAGCTGCCTGGCTGATCCGATCGTGCTCCAAAAACCAATTCCTAAATAGTCAAATCATTCTATGCACCAAGTCGGTGAGAGCGACTTATTGGAAAAGTAAAATACAGAAAATAAAAAGACAGAAAATTAAAGTGCGGAAAGTAAGATAGTGTCGGGTTACCTCCCGACCAGTGCACTTGTTTAACGTCGTTGGCTCGACAGTACCTTATTCCTGGATCATTGGTTGGGGTCCCATGGGTGGCTTAGGTCGAATTTCACTACTGTTCCTGTGCTGACTTTTGCTTTGCCTTTTCTCGATTTCTTGCGAGATGATGGGCTTGAGTCCAGTTCCCGTTGTTCTGGTGATGTCTCCTTCCAACGTCTTTGAGAAGGTGAGGGACCTTTGACCACTAGCTTCTTGAACTGGGTTTTCTAGTGTTCAGTGCTGCCTTGTCCAGTCATGGCGAAAGCATGCTCCCTTGAGGAGTCGTTTTGCTCAGGCCCTTTTCCCATCCTCTTTTCAGCCTCTTCATTGATCACATAGTTTTCAGCGATTTGTCTATTGATCGAGGGGAAAAGTCGGGAAGCTTGCATCTTAAGATTCGGTTCTGCCTCGTCGTGTCTGTTTGTAAGGAACTGGTCGTAGATTGTCTCGGCTGCTTGGGTGATGATAGCTGGGTATGGCGTTGGTAGCATGTCGGTGGTATTCTGGACTTCTTCCATTGCTGACACTTCCTCGTTACTCCCGATACTTTCTATATCCCAGTCTTCTGATGGCTCGGGAGTTTCTTCTGATGGCTCGGGAGTCTCTTCTCTTTCCGTCTGCATTTCTCCATCAGCCTCGGGTATTCGTCTTGTGGCTGCGGCCATGTCATTTATGAGGCACCACATGTCTGCTATGGAATAGTTCCTAGCTGATCTCCTCATTGCCTCGTTAATCCTTGCTAGATCAGCGGCATTCATCCCACGAAGAAATTTTTGAAGCAGAATTTTCTTCGTGAATCCATGGTGCGGGCAGTTTGAGACGATGGTGTCAAAGCTCGTGTAGTATTCGTCCAAAGTCTCATCCCGGGATTGTTGCAGGCACATGATATTCTCACGGGTTTTTTGGCGTAAGGATGGAGGGGAGAATTCTCTCAGAAATGGAACGCAGAGGTCCACAAAATGTACTGCACTGCAAGCGGTTGACGTGTAATACCAGATCATTGCGAAACCAGTTAGAGAGAATTTGAAGCACTTAAGCTTAAATTCCTCTAACAGTTCATTTGCAGGTTTAATGAGGTGGCAAACGTGGTGAAAGTTTCGGCAGTGTTGTACTGGGTCTTCTCCATCCGTACCTCCGAACAGTGGCAGATGTCGTGTTGTCCATGCATATGAAGGGGGTTGCGTCATGAGGACATGGGAGGAAAAAACAACTATTCCGATGGCTAATTCCCCGGCAACGGCGCCGAGGGAACGTGTTTTAGGTTGGTTGAGATTTTAGCGCGAGTAATTAAACTACTCTTTTTTGGTTTTTTTGGGTTTTTTATGCGGAAAAGTAAATACAGAAAATAAATACTGAAATTAAATACTGAAAGTAAAGAGTTAAGGGAAAGAAGACTTACAGTGGGTGGTGCGTGATTGCGATTCCTTCGGTAGATCAGTGGTTGATGGTTGTAGTTGATCGAGCAGTTTATAAAAGTAAATACAGGGGGGGTTTTTTGTAATTCAAGGAAAAGTATTCGGTTTCAGGTACTTTGTATTATAACATGTTATAATAACTGTTAGTAACCTTTCTAAATATTCAAACGTGCATCAAGGCCCTTTCGTAGCACTCAATTTGCATACACTGTCTAGCCCATTAAAAGGTCGTAGACACCTGTTCTATTTAGACTAGCCTGAGTACCCCTTTCAAGGTACGCTAGTCTTATGTGCATCCACCTGATCTCCCAGTGACGTTGCGACCAAGTGGTGTTTTAGATAAGTCGACCTCCTCGATAAGTTTTGCTTGTGACAGCTTCCACTTACCGAGTATGATCACGAATTCCCACGGAAGAGCTTTGCTTGTGACAGCTTCCACTCAACCTTGGAAACTCTGACTATATATGGCACATAGAACAAGTTTTGAATACAGAGAAATGAAACTAAAAGAAATTAAAACATTATATAATACAAGAATGTACCTTCGACCGAATGAAGAGTTTAGCTACGACTATCCATGGAAAAGGACACCGTAACTAAATACTCAGGGGTTTTTGAAAACAGTAAGAGGGAAAGGGGTGGAATACTCAAGAACCAACATGAGTATTATTTCCAAAGCGTATAATACTCAAGAACAAACAGGAGTATTATTTCCAAAACCAAACCAAACTTACAAAGTAACCAAAACTTAGAGAGATAAGTGTTTTACAATTTTTGGGATGTTGAAATGAGGAGGAGGAGGCATGTATTTATAGCCAAAATGGGAGGAGATGGGTGGTGGAGATGGGGGGCAAGTGTCTTTTGATCCAAGGGAGGAGAAGGGAGGAGCAAGGAGGAGGTGACACATGGGGGGGCCAAAAGCCGCCGGTCATGGAGAGCTTGAGCCGCCGGTTTCCGGTTGCAAGGGGAGGAGAAGGGTGGCTTTGGCCACCTCCAAGCAAGGTGGCCGGTCATCTTGGTCCATGGGTGCATTTTGACAGTTTTGTGCAGTCTTTTCACAAAACTATCAATCCAATTTCGCTCCGTCTAACTTTAATTGTTCCTCGGTTGGATTTTGATTTGAGTAATTCAACGTCAGGATCTTGAGATTTCTTCGTTCAGTGTCTGATCTTGACCTTGGATTGACTCTTATCATCTTTTCAGCGTAAAATCCTCTCCTTAGCGTGTTTTCACTTTAATCTCTCAAATGCCCTGTGGAAATATATCGGGACTAACACGTCGAAGTTAGATAGACAAACAGTCTAATTTGGTGGGTTTTACTGTGTTTTTGATGCATACAATTATGGTCCATCAGCCCGATTTTACAAATCCTAAGCCAAGGAATGGGCAGCATGGCTCGAAAATAGAAAGAGCCCTCACTTCAGATCATGAGTCACAACCAGAAAGAGATAAAGACCCAGGGGCCTTTATAATCACCTGCGGTATTGGTGAAGCACAGATTCATAAGTGCTTAGTCGATTTTGGGGCTGCTGTCAACGCCATGCCCTCCTCCTTATATTACTTGTTAGGACTGGGTCCATTAAAACCACCCAGGTCAAATATCGAGCTAGGAGATAAATCGTGCATCCGTCCGATTGGAGTGCTGGAAGACGTAATACTCCATGTAGGAGAGCTCGTCATTGCTGCAGACTTCTATGTAATACAAACGGGAGAGACCAGCGAAGACGACCCTCCAACAATAATCTTGGGACGACCATTTCTCTACGCTACTAAAGCAAGGATCGATGTGGGCAAGGGCTCATTATCGCTTAAGTTCGGCGGCAAAATTGCATATTTCTACATTGACAATAGCCGCACATATACAAAGAAACCGCCAGATATAATACCTATCTCAGATCGCGGTACACAGATTTCCGACCTGCCAAAAGAGACCAAAAAAGTAACAAGACCAGCAGCTTTGGTCAAAGTTCCCTCGCCTTCTCAGAGACGTTGGAAGGAGACACCACCAGAACAAGGGCAACGGGACCCAAGCACATCGTCTCACAAGAAATCAAGAAAAGGCAAGGCAAGAAGCAACACAATAACGGTGGCGAAATTCGACCTAAGCCACCCATGGGATCCCAACCAGTGATCCAGGAATAAGGTACTGTCGAGCCAACGACGTTAAACAAGTGCACTGGTCGGGAGGTAACCCGACACTATCTTACTTTCTATCATTTTATTTTCTGTCTTTTAGTTTTTATCAATAAGTCGCTCTCACCCACTTGGTGCATAGAATGATTTGACTATTTAGGAATTGGTTTTTGGAGCACGATCGGATCAGCCAGGCAGCTCTCGTGAACTACTGGGCATGCGCTGAGAGTTCAAGGCCCCAGCCGAACTCCCTCGATTATCCAGCCTCATGCCATGTCGTTCACTCGACACTTTAAAGGGAGTTCTGATCTTATCTTTCCTTAATATCATTTCCTTCTCGTAATTGTCTGCTTGCATGGCTTTTTGAACTAAGTAGTGCTGAAAGGCACGCCTTCGTTCAAAAGTGTGGGGTGAGATCCGCATGTGTACATAAATAAACAACATGTTTTTCTTTTTTAATAGTATCTTTTTGAAAATATGAACTCGAGAATGTGAAAAAGATAGACCGAAATTCATGCATTTACCTTGTGAAAATTCAACTGTCTAAAAACTTAGAACGTAACTTCTCATTTGTCCCTTTGTGCTGAGATAAACTAGGGATGTGGAGTTGATAGAAATGCCCTAGAGAGGCTTGGCAAGCAATCGAAGGACTGAATTTCACTATATGGTTTACGAAGTCAGTGGAGGCTGCACTTTGGGTTTTTCAGTTGAGTCAAGAGTCAGCTCCGCCATGCAGTGTTTATGCATAAAAAATGAAGAAGGCGGGACGGGAATCAAACCGTCCTATCTCTAGTCAAAGTAGCCGGGAAAATAAATGATTGACCCTCATTTTGACTCGCGCGAAACGGCAATGATGAGAGAGAGCGGGGAGGTATTTCCATAGGCTTGCGGGCGATGATTGGACCTTCCAATAAAGGCTTGAGAAAATTTACTAGCAAGTCACAAAGAAGCAAAGGCTCGAAGAAGCAAATCAAGAGGCCAAAGGCCCAGAATTGTGAAGGTTTTAACCGAACAAAAAGTGAAGTACTCAAAAAGTCAAATCAAAGGCCAAAGGCCGATTCACTACAAAAAAGCAGTCCCTCTCCAAAAAAGAAAGAAATCAAAAAGGCTCAACTCAACTGCGAAACCTGAACCGAATCACGTGCTAGAGAAAGTTACAAGGAAACCATATAGTGAGAGACAGTCCCGAGGTTGCAGTCCAGGAGCCTAAAAAGGGCTATCTCCCGAAACATCCAGAATAATTTGCATCTCGGCACGGAGGTACACGTATCAAGTTACTTCTATTTATTTACGCAGTTCAATTTGGTAATAAGTAAGCAATGCATGAATTAGGATAAATCGAGTCCCACAGTCTAATTTTCATATTTTAAAACCAAACTTAGAGTGCCGCCCTTTAATAGCATTGTTCGGGACGAACAACTAAAAGTGTGGGGTGATCTGATGGACCATAATTATACGAATCAAAAACACAGTAAAACCCACTAAATTAGACTGTTGGTCTAGTTAACTTTTGCTTGTTAGTTCTGATTTATATCTGTAGGGTATTTTGGACTCTAGAGAGAAAACACGCTAAGGAGAGGATTTTACGCTGAAAAGATGTTACGAGTCATTCCAAGGTCAAGATCAGACGCCGAACGAAGAAATCTCAAGATCCTGACATTGAATTACTCAAATCAAATCCAACCGAGGAACAACCAAAGTCAGACCGGAGCGAAATTGGGCTGATAGTTTTGTGAAAAGACTGCACAAAACTCACAAACTCATCCTTATCTCCAAGTGACCGGCGGCTTTTGGTGTTTGGATGACTCATGGGTGGCCAAAGCACCTCCCTTCTCCTTCATGACCGGCGGCCTTGGCAAGAGGTGACCAAGGCCAAGCTTCCTCCCCCTTGGACAACCTAGAACCGGCGGCTAATGAGGCCACCATGAGAAGATGCCAAGTGTTGCTCTTCTCCTCCACCACATCCTCCTCCTCCCTTAGGCTATAAATACATGTCTCCACCCTTTGTAATCTTCATCCCAAAATGTGGAGAGCTCCTCTCTCTACAATCCTCAAGTCCACATTTCACTTATCTCTCTAGAGTTTGGGCACTAATCATGTAATCTTACTTTGGAATCAAAGCTTAATCCTTGGCGCTTCAACGGTTTTGTAAGTCTTCTCGTATTTATTCTACTTTCTTTCAAAACCCTTGTTTTTTCCAAATTCATAGTTATGATGTCCAGTGCCATGAATAGTCGTAGCTAAACTCTTCATTCAGTTGAAGGGGTGTACTTGTATTATAAAATGTTTTAGACTATTTTAGTGTTTTTTCTCTGTATTCAAAACTTGTTCTATGTGCCATATATTAGATCAGAATTTCCAAGGTTGAGTGGATGCTTGAAATGGCAAAGCTTTTCCGTGGAAATTCGTGAACATACTCGGGTAAGTGGATGCTTGAAATGGCAAAGCTTATCTTAGGAGTTCGATCTCTCTCAAACACCATTTGGATAAATCGGAAAAGACAATCCAAATGGATGCACATAGGCTAGTATACCTTGAAATGGGGTGTTAGTCTAAGTAGAACAAGGGCTCCACGTTTTTTGCAAAAGATTAGGCAGTGTTGCAAGTCGAGTGCTTGAAATGGCCTTGATTCACTTTCGAACACTTTTGTAAAAGACTAGACAGTGTGGCAAATCAAGCGCTTGAAATGGCCTTGATGCACGTTTGAATACTTAGAAGGATTACTAAAATGATAAAATAGGCTATGGTACAAAGCCCCTAAAACCGAATGCTTTCCTTTAATTGTAATATCCACTGTCACCTTACCTTTCAGTATTAAAATCATAACCAACCCACGCTACTCTCGGTCCTAAAATCACAACCAACCCCAAAACTGTCCAACTTAAAGAACAATTAATCCACACTGACTCTCTTGGGTTCGACCCCTACTTACCACTTGCTACCCAGTAGTAAAGTCGCGAGTAGCGGACTTATAAATTTATTTGTACATTTGCTCTGACGACAAATATCTGTCAGGAGCCACAGAGGAGATTGAATCCGATCATGATGGAGGTGGTCCAGAAGGAGATTCAAAAGTTGCTCGATGCGGACGTGATCTACCCGATCTCGGACAGCCAATGGTTCAGCCCGGTGCATGTCGTGTCGAAGAAGATCGAGATCACGGTCGAGAAGAACGCCGAAGGCGAGATGGTCACGACCCGAGTAAAGAATGGATGGCGGATGTGCATCGACTACTGGAAGCTGAACGCGGTGACGTGCAAGGACCACTTCCCACTTCCATTCATCGACCAGATGCTCAATCGGCTTGCAGGTAAGCCCTACTTTTGTTTTCTAGATGGATTTTCGAGCTATAACCTAATTCCCATTGCACCCAAGGATCAAGAAAAGACCACCGTTACATGTCCATTCGGTACGTTTGCTTTCCGCCGAATGTCTTTTGGTTTATGTAACGCACCCGGTACTTTCCAACGGGTCGTCACTAGTATATTCTCTGACATGATTGGTGCTTTTATAGAGGTGTTCATGGATGATTTTACAGTGTATGGTGATACTTTTGATGCATGCTTAGATAATTTGAGTACGGTACTAGCTCTGTGTGTTTCTATGAATTTGGTACTCAATTATGAAAAGTGTCACTTTATGGTTACTCATGGTGTGGTCCTAGGGCATATAGTCTCGCATGAAGGCATTAAGGTCGACAGAGCTAAGATAGATTTGATTCTTACTCTGCCTTATCCTTCAACTGTGCGTGATATTAAATCTTTTCTTGGGCATGCTGGGTTCTATCGTAGGTTCATTAAGGATTTCTCGAAGAAGGCTTTGCCTTTATCTAACCTTTTGCAGAAAGAAGTTCCTTTTGAGTTTACAGATCCTTGCAGGGCAGCTTTTGATGAGCTAAAACAGGCCCTCACCAGCACGCCTATCATCCGAGCACCGGACTGAGACCAACCATTCGAAATTATGTGCGATGCGAGCGACTACGCTGTAGGAGCAGTTCTCGGCCAAAGGCAGGATAAAAAACCGGTTGTGATCTATTATGCCTCGAGGACTCTGGACGCGGCCCATTGCAATTACTCGACCACCGAGAAGGAGCTTCTAGCCGTGGTGTTTGCCTTAGAGAAGTTTAGATCATATTTGCTCGGTACTAAGGTAGTTGTCTTCTCTGACCATGCAGCCATTAGGTACTTGATGACGAAGAAGGAGGCTAAGCCAAGGCTGATCCGATGGATTCTACTCCTACAAGAATTTGACCTAGAGATCAAGGACAAAAGGGGGATCGAGAACACGGTGGCCGATCACTTGAGCCGGCTCGTCCGAGACGAGGACCCCGGGCAGGTTACCGAGACCTTCCCAGATGAACACTTGTACGCGCTCGAAGCGCCTGGAACATCCACACTGGATGCGCTCGGAACGCTCGGCACATCCGTCGTGGATGAGCGCTTGTATGCGCTCACAGGTAAGGTACCATGGTACGCTTCAATGGTGAACTACCTAGTCGGAGGTAAGTTTCCACCCTCGTATTCGAAAGCTCAACGCATGAAATTGAATCGTGACTCTAAATACTATGTGTGGGATGACCCGTACTTGTGGAAAATAGGCGTAGACCAACTACTTAGGCGGTGTATTCCCGATGATGAGATAGGGTCTGTGCTTAGTTTTTGCCATGAACATGCATGTGGTGGACATTTCGGTCCTAGAAGAACTGCTAGGAAGATCCTAGATAGCGGATTCTTTTGGCCGCATGTGTTTAGAGATGCCTACGACCATTGTAGAAAATGTGATAAATGTCAACGTGTAGGTAATATCTCGGCTAGGAATGAAATGCCCCAAGTACCCATACTTGTGAACGATGTTTTTGACATTTGGGGCATAGATTTTATGGGACCTTTTCCCAGCTCATGCGGTTACTTATACATTCTTGTTGCTGTGGATTATGTGTCTAAATGAGTAGAGGCTAAGGCTACCCGAGCCGATGATGCTAAAACTGTTGTGAATTTCTCGCGCACTAATATATTTTACAGATACGGAGCGCCGAAGGCCATAATCAGTGATCAAGGATCGCACTTCTACAATAGGACAATGGCCGCAACCTTGAAGCAATACCACGTACATCACCAAACGTCCACGGCCTATCACCCTCAAACGAATGGGCAAGCCGAGATATCCAACCGAGAGATCAAGGGGATTCTCGAGAAAATGGTAAACCTAACTCGGAAGGACTGGAGCCAAAGGCTGGATGATGCGCTCTGGGTGTACCGGACAGCTTACAAGACGCCGATAGGCACATCGCCTTTTCGGCTGGTGTACAGGAAGGCATGCCATCTCCCGGTCGAGCTGGAACACAAGGCCTACTGGGCGCTCAAGCAGTGCAATTCGGACCTACAGGCAGCCGGACTGGACAGGAAACTTCAACTGTGTGAGCTCGAGGAGCTGCGCTTAGAGGCTTACGAGAGCCAATCAGACTACAAGGCGCGGACCAAGATGTATCACGACGAATTCATCCTGCGGCGCACGTTCGAGATCGGCCAGCAAGTGCTCGTCTACTCGACCCGGTGACAAGGCGTCGTTAGGACCTTGCAAATTGAATTTATAAACTCCTCACTATTGGCTCACTAAAGATAGTAGAGCGGCAAGTAAGAGTCGAACCCAAGGGAGTTAGCTTGGTTACTCGTAGGTCTCGTGGAAGCAAGAACAGATTTTCACCAAAATCTGCTTAGATCATCAAATCACACTTGAATGTGCGTGGAGGGAGAGTTAGCTCCCTATGAGGTGTGAACCTCTTGGATATCTAAGCAACAATGGTGAGAACCAGGTTCAACTGCTTGTAAGTAAA
This sequence comes from Rhodiola kirilowii, assembly GCA_033675215.1. Classification (NCBI taxonomy): domain Eukaryota; kingdom Viridiplantae; phylum Streptophyta; class Magnoliopsida; order Saxifragales; family Crassulaceae; genus Rhodiola; species Rhodiola kirilowii. Next base: position 45,361,652 of record CM066201.1, read on the forward strand.
AGAAAATGAAATGCAACAGTTGGGGTTTTGGGTTTTAAAGAAAGTAAATGACAAGTACGTGAATAAAGTGTAATATGAGAAATATCTAGTCGTGGGTTCTTTGCTACATGTTTATCCTTGGCACTATGTGGATAAATCTATCTCATGGTGCGCCGTTCCGGGCTAAGGAACGCGCCCTTGACCTTGGCTTCCTTCGCGTTAGTTCGTAGCATGCCGACTAGGTCGTGCTCTTGAGCCCCGGCTAAGGTAGCTCATCGAACGCAAGTTGAAGGGAACGCCGGTCCTAGTCCTTTCTTAGGTCGCGCGGAAGTGCTTGGGGGTTTCAAGTCGCGCCGACTAGGTCACGTCTTCGTACTCCGTCTAGGTGGTACTTCGAAACCTTACCCCAAACAAACCCACTTGGCCTAAGTGTTACTATCTACCATCACGGCTAGTATCCGGTAGATGATAACAATAAGGTCTCGAGCCTTCGCTAAGCTTTGTGGTTAGACATCCACTTAGCGTAGCTCTCGACCCATAGATTAAGCACAAGGACTAGTAACGAGATAGAAAATGTAAGTGCGGTGCCTCAAAACATAGTTGCAATCACGAACCCACAACTAGATCGAGAGATTTAGCTACTAGTATTCATGGGGTGAATACAATAGCCTTGCATAAGTAAATGGAAATGTAAAATACGAGAAGGAGTAGAGAGAGAAGTGCAAGGGAATAAAGGACACTTGTATTGCTAGATTCCCGGAACAAAAGGAACAATCACAAATTGTGGAACAATTTCCAAGGGAATGAAGGAGTTCTTTTATAGGAAATGAGGAGGATTCTAGGCCCTTGGATGAGACTTGATGTCCAAGTTGAGTGGCATAAGCGGTTTGGCACTAGTAAGGACCTAGAACCTTCTCTCCATAGGGGAATTGGCATTGTGAACTTTGCATTGGAAGAAGCACACGGAGGCCGACGTCAGCACCTCGAAGGACGAGCCAAGAAAGTCAAGGGAGTGGTCAACGGTCAACTCTTGACTTTGCCCTTGAATTGTAGGCCATTTGGGGAGACCAAAAATGGATTGCTGTTTTGTGATTTTGGCCGGTGGATTTGGCTTCTTTAGACAATTCTAAGACTTTCTTAAGAAGAGGGCTAAGTCAGAATATGCCTCGAACTATGATGAATTCCACAATTTCCCATTTGTGCCTTATATTGGCCTTAACCGGGCTCGGGACCTTTACCTTCGAATTTCACCGGGCTAGCTCTTGATTTATCATGCTTGATCAATATGAAGACCAGTCTTTCAAGCCAGAAATGCCATTAGATGATTGGAATGACGATTGGCCAATAAGGGTTTGAATAGGACATTTGATTCGGCGCTGATCGTACTCGGACCTTGAAGCTCGATTTGGTTCGGCTTAGGATAGCAGGTCATTCGATGTTTTGGTCTTGGTAGCAAGGTGGTCATGTGTACTTGATGTTAGGACCTTGAAACTAGACTTTTGAATAGGATTTAGAGCTTGGGCGACCGACAAGGATAGCTTCCCGGTCAGCCCGGCGATACCCGGATGCATTCCCCAGCCAGCCCGGTTGCTCCTGGGTCGCGACCGCATTTTCTCGGCTGGCCCGATATCAAGGTTTCGGTACTCGGCATTCTCGGCAGACCCGGTATGATTCCTCGGGTGGCCCTTCCGAGCGCCTGGTGCGGCATACTCGGTCTCTCTCGGATGCGGTGCGGACCAAACTAGGCCCAGACCGGCCAGAACTCCAATTGGTGAATTTTAGGCACAAGGGCCATCTTTTGCGCGCGATTCCTCATAAGTCCTCATAAGTACCTGTAATGCAAAAAATACATTAGTAAGCATCTGTTCATATGACCTTGAATGTCAATTAGTGGGAATTGTTGACTTAATAAGTCGTGTAAACACGGCTTATCAAATCACCCCACACTTAAATTTGTTCGTCCCGAACAAAGTCTAGGAAATAAGAGGAAAGACAAATGCTTCACCACAAGCCTCTTGGTCCAAGATATGCAATAGAGTGCTAATCTAGATATTACCTTTCCTCGCAATAATTCAACTACTACTCAACGAATCATGCTCAAACATTTAATCAACTCGATACGTGTTACCTCATGAGCCGGGATGCAAACCAATTGGGATGAGTGGGAGATAGCCCTTTTCGAACCCATGATCTACACTCTTGGACCCCGGGCACTTGCCATATGGTTATACTTATTGCTTCTTCTAGCACGTGATGTGATTCGAGCTTTTTGGTCAAGTCTTTTTGTTGTTGTGCGGACGGTTTTTGTAGTGAACTTGGCCTTTGGCCTTGACATGGAATTGTGGTATCTCACTCGACTTCGTGAAGAACTTCTCTTTGGATGATGATGATTATTCTGGAGCCTTGCTTTTGTATTGGAATCTTTTCTTTGCTTGAGCCTTGCTCTTTTCTGGAAATTGCTCGTCCATTTCTTTGAAAGGGTCCAATCATCGCCCGCAAGCTATGGAAATACCCTTCCCGCTCTTGCTCAGGCGGCCTTCTAGCGCGGGTCAGGTCGAGGGTCGCTCGCCCGTTTTCCCGGCTAGTCGGACCCGAACGAAGACGGTCTGTTTTCCCGTCTCGCCTCATGCGCGTAGTGTGTGCATAGGCCGAGCCAACTGATCCAATAGGTCTCGAAGCGCAGCCTCCACAAGTCCGTATAACCATATGACTCGGTCCCGGTCCCTCGAGTGCTTTTGTCAAGCTCCACTAGGGCCTTTTCTATCAACTCCACATCCCTTCTATTTATCCCAACTCACAAGGACAAATAAAGAGTTAATCTCATATTATCACACATTCCAGATTTCATAGGAAAAAAATGCAAGTACTTGGTTCTATCTATTTCACAACATTAATGCTCAAAACCGCATATCATGGAGCTAGAATGCATTCCTTATTCGAAAAATTTAAAAATTTCAAGGGAAACGTGCTGACTCATGCAAATGCAAGGAATTAAGCGTGCTGACACAACAAACAACCTCCCCACCCCACACTTTTGAAATGAGCCGTGTCCTCACGGCACGACTCGGGGTAAGGCGCAATGCATGCGAGAAAAAGACAAGGGTAAGAGAGAACCGGAACTCCCCTCGTGCGAATGTGATGAACCTTGCTCAGTCGAGGCCTCTCAATGTTTTAAGAACTTCTGTCGAGCCAGATTTTTTAGTTACGAACGTGGGGTCGGGAGTGGCCAGTTGGTGCTTGGTTCGCGCGCGCAGGGCCTGGTACTAGGGCCTGCCAGCGACCTCGCCTGGGCGCTTCGGGAATTCTCAGATCCTTCGACAAATCGACCATTCTAAGCACTTTGGTCGAGTCAGAATTCCCATTTGAAGAAGTTGGCCCAGTAGGTTCCTCCTTTCCATGTTTTGCGCGCCTAGCGCCGAGGTCCAGTTCCTGCAAGAAATACTCTTTTCCCAGGCTTAGTTATTCGAAAGTAAAAATAAAGATAAACAGAAAAAATAAATGCCGGGCTGCCTCCCTGCGAGCGCCTTTGTTTAACGTCGTTGGCTCGACGGGGCCTCCATTCAAGGAGGTTCGAATGGCTCGGCTAGGTCAAATTCCTGGGGGGTGCTATGATCTCATCGTGGTAATGCTTTACCCGTTGCCCGTTGACCACGAACCGACTGCCATCCCTCGGGTTCTCCAGCTCGAGGGCCCCATGATTCAATACGCGCGCAATGGTGAAAGGGCCCGTCCACTTCGAGCGGAGCTTGCCCGGCATGAGCCTTAAGCGCGAAGCAAATAGGAGCACACGCTGGCCCACTTCGAAGTCACGCTGGAGGATGAACTTATCATGGTAGAGCTTGGTGCGCGCCTTGTAGTCTGATTGGCCCTCGTAAGCCTCGAGGCGCAACTCCTCCAGCTCGCACAATTTCATCTTTCGGTCTAATCCAGCGGCTCGCAAATCCGAGTTGCATTGCTTGAGGGCCCAGTAGGCCTTGTGCTCGAGCTCGACCGGCAGATGGCACGCTTTGCCGAATACTAGCCGAAAGGGTGAAGTCCCTATCGGCGTCTTATAGGCGGTCCGGTAAGCCCAAAGCGCTTCGTCGAGCCTTTGGCTCCAATCTGTGCGAGTCGGCTTCACCATTTTCTCAAGGATCCCCTTGATCTCGCGGTTGGAGATCTCCGCTTGACCATTGGTTTGGGGGTGATAGGCTGTAGAGGTCCGATGGTGAACGTGGTAGCGCCTCAAGGTGGTAGCCATGACTCGGTTGCAAAAGTGCGAACCTTGGTCGCTAATGATGGCCTTAGGTACGCCATACCGGCAAAAGATGTTGGTGCGCAAGAATTCCACAACGGCCTTCGCATCGTTGCACCGGGTGGCCTTGGCCTCGACCCATTTCGAGACGTAGTCGACTGCCACGAGGATATGGACGAATCCGTTCGAGGCCGGGAACGGTCCCATGAAGTCGATGCCCCAGATGTCGAAAACATCATTGACGAGTATAGGAACTTGGGGCATCTCGTTCCGAGCGGACACGTTGCCGACCCTTTGGCATTTGTCGCATTTCTTGCAATGGTTGTGCGAGTCTCGAAAGATGCTAGGCCAAAAGAACCCGCTGTCCAAGATTTTCCGCGCGGTTCTCCTTGGGCCAAAATGCCCTCCACAAGCGTGCTCATGGCAAAAACTGAGCACCGAAGCAATCTCCTCATCTGGAATGCATCTTCGAAGAATTTGGTCGGACCCAATTTTCCAGAGGTACGGGTCGTCCCACACGTAGTGCCTTGCATCGTGCTTGAGTTTCAGGCGCTGGGCCTTCGAGTAGGCGGGCGGAAACTTGGCCCCGACCAAGAAATTCACAATCTGCGCGTACCAAGGCACTCGACCTGCGACAGCGTACAGGTGCTCGTCGGGGAAGGCCTCAGTAATTCGGCCGGGTTCCTCTTCTCTAACCAGTCGGCTCAAATGGTCGGCCACAGTGTTTTCCACCCCCTTTTTGTCCTTTATCTCCACATTAAACTCTTGCAACAACAAAACCCATCGGATCAGGCGCGGCTTGGCCTCCTTCTTGGTCATCAAATAACGAATGGCCGCGTGATCCGAGTAAACAACCACTTTCGTACCCAGCAAATACGATCTAAATTTCTCCAAAGCAAAAACCACAGCAAGCAGCTCCTTCTCAGTTGTCGAATAGTTCCTTTGCGCCGTGTCGAGAGTCCTCGATGCGTAGTAGATCACTACCGGCCTTCGCTCGATCCGCTGGCCAAGTACCGCGCCTACCGCGTAGTCGCTCGCATCGCACATGACCTCGAAGGGCTGAGTCCAGTCGGGCGTGCAAATGATAGGTGCGCTGGTGAGCGCCTGTTTCAGCTCGTCGAATGCCGCTTGGCACGCGTCCGTGAATTCGAAAGGAACGTCCTTCTGGAGCAAGGTCGAGAGAGGCAAGGCTTTCTTCGAAAAGTCCTTAATAAATCGCCTGTAGAACCCAGCGTGCCCAAGAAAAGACTTGATGTCTCGCACAGTCGTGGGATAGGGGAGAGTAGATATTACGTCAATTTTGGCCTTGTCGACCCTAATCCCCTCGTGCGAGACGATGTGTCCCAAGACGACCCCATGAGTTACCATGAAATGGCATTTTTCGTAGTTGAGCACTAGGTTCATCGAGACACATCGAGCCAAGACGGCGCTCAAGTTCTCTAAGCACGCGTCGAACGAGCTCCCATAAACTGTGAAGTCATCCATGAAGACCTCGATCATCGACCCAATCATATCCGAGAAAATGCTCGTGACGACCCGCTGGAACGTGCCGGGCGCATTGCAAAGGCCGAAGGACATGCGGCGGAATGCGAAGGTACCGAACGGGCACGTGAACGTCGTCTTTTCCTGGTCCTCGGGCGCGATAGGAATCTGGTTGTAGCCCGAGAACCCGTCGAGGAAACAGAAATAGGGCTTGCCGGCTAGGCGGTCGAGCATTTGGTCGATGAATGGGAGGGGAAAGTGATCCTTCCTCGTGACGGCATTTAGCTTTCTATAGTCGATGCACATCCTCCATCCGTTCTTTACTCGAGTCGCGACCATTTGCCCCTCGGCATTTTCCTCGACTGTTATGCCGGTCTTCTTCGGTACCACATGAACTGGGCTCACCCATTGGCTATCCGAGATCGGATAAATCACGTCCGCATCGAGCAACTTTTGGATCTCCTTCTGGACCACTTCCATCATGATCGGGTTCAGTCGGCGCTGTGGTTCCCTCGATGGCTTCGTACCATCCTCGAGCAAAATACGATGCATGCACACAGCCGGGCTAATTCCTCGAATATCCGCAAGAGTCCACCCGATGGCCAGTTTGTGCCGGCCCAGGACCTCGACAAGACGCCGCTCCTGGTCCGCACCAAGCCCATTCTTTATGATGACTGGAAGAGTGTTATTCTTGCCAAGGAAGGCGTACTTTAAATGCTCAGGTAGGGGCTTGAGCTCGACCTCGGGGGCTTGCTCGATGGACGGTACCGTAGATTTGGCCTTGAATAGCCGCACCTCGCACGCCTCGTAGTACCGGGTCAAGGGTCGAGAAACTTCGAGCGCTAGCAGCGCGTCCCGGACGCCGTCGGCCAGCTCGTATGAGTCCTCGTGCGCATACACGGCATTTATTAGCGCGAGCTCGAGCGGGTCCTCCTCCCGTTCCGGATGGAGCTCCTCGATCAGATCATCGAGGGTGTCGAGCGCATGGACTGACTCGAACTCAAAAGGGTGCTTCATGGCCCGGAAAATGTCGAAGCTAAAAACTTCTCCCTCGACCTCCATCGACAAGGTCCCGCTATCACAATCAATCTTCATTTTCGATGTTTTCAAGAAGGGCCGGCCTAGTAGAATAGGTGCATGATCTCCTGGCCCACAGTTCTCCATCTTTAGGACATAGAAGTCCGCTGGGAATACGAGCTCTCCCACTTGCACTAGCACATCCTCGATTTTTCCTTCCGGCTGTTTCAACGATCGGTCCGCCAACTGAATGGTGAGCCCAGCTGGCTCGAGAGGCCCTATCCTAAGGCACGAGTAGATCGAATAAGGCAGGACATTGATCGAAGCTCCCAGGTCTAGCATGCAATTCTCGATCCGAATGTTGCCTATCGTGCAAGGAATGGTGTAGGTGCCTGGATCTCCGCATTTGGGCGGAACCTTTCGCTGGATCACGGCCGACACATTCCTACTCATCAGCTCTTGGTCCACTCGAGGACCTCTCCTTCTATTCGTGCACAATTCCTTCAAAAACTTAGCATATCTGGGAATTTGTTTGATGGCCTCGAGGAGAGGAATATTTATTTCAACCTTGCTGAACAGGTCCCATACGTCCTTGTCCATCACATATTTCCTGGGGGCTCGAGCAAGGACGGGGAACGGAAGTGGCGCGCTAGTATTCGCATTATCGGCCTCAGGTACCGGGCGCGGGTCTTCGTTCTCAGGTGCGCGCGCTGAGTCCTCGCTGCATTCTTCGGGAGTGTTCGGCTCGCGCGTATCGGCCGCATCCGGCCCGATATGGCCGAACGCCTCGGGTTCCAACTGGTCCTCCTCGGGCTCTTCTTGGCCCACTTCCTCATCTGAGCCTGGCTCATCCTCGGCTAGCCTCCCCGCACTCCTAAGCGTCACAGCGCTCACATTTCCTGGAGGGTTTTTCACAGTTTGCGAGGGGAGCCTGCCTGGCTCGCTCTTTAGCTCGGCCACGTCGGTGGCGATCTGGGAAACTTGCTTGGCGAGGTCCGCAATGGCCCCATCCGTCTTTATCTGCTGCTGCTGCACTGTAATGGCCAGTTCCTTCACAATTTCCTCGAGTGTCTTGCCAGGGCCTCGATTACTCGGACCGGCCTGGTCATGGCTCGGCCCTCGCTGATATTGTCCGGGCCCGTTCTGCTGGAATTGCCGGTTCGGCGGGCGATAGTAGCCCTGGCTCGCCTGGGGTGCGCCTTGCTGCGCATGATGGAACTGCTGGTGCCCTTCCCTCGGTGCATTGTTCCGCCAGTCCTGGCCGGGCGGTGCGCGTCCATAGGCCTGATTTGGCCCAGGGCGATTGTTGTAGGCCTGGTGCCCGTCTATCGCATTGACTTCTACCGGGTCTTCTTCGAACAACATCGGGCACGCATCGGTCTTGTGGTCCGATGCGCCACAAAACTCGCACGGCTTCACCACTACCGGCTGCCTCCTAATCAAAGTCGTCATCATTTCCTTCATTTCTCTCATCTCCTTCAACTGCTCCGCAATAGGTTGCGCCGGTGACTCGGCCTTGGCCACGCTTTTCGTGCGAGAGAACTCTTCTTGCCGAGTTGTTTCCTCGCGAAACCTCGCATTCTCGGCTACCTTCGTGACTAGTTCCCGGATTCCGCTCAAGGGCAGGCTCATCATCGTGCCTCCAGCCGAGGCATGGAGGAGCATTTTATCGAGCGGGCGGAACCCGTCCAACAAGTACTCGACCACCAGTTTCTCGGGCAATCCGAGGTTGCAACAACTTCGCTCGAGTCGATTGAATTTCTCAAGGTAGTCGTACATCGACTCGTTCACCCCTTGCTTAATTTCTTGGAGTTGCCTCCGCACTTGAATGGCTCGACCGGCTGGGTAGTACTTGTCGAGGAACTTCTTTTGCATTTGGCCCCACGTACGAATGCTTCCGGACGGTAGTGAGAGGAACCAATCATTCGCCGCATCGACAAGCGAGAAGAAGAACGCCTTGAGCTTGAAATCCGCCACATCGATCCCAGGTGGGCGCATATTTTGGCACACGCCATGAAAACGTTGAAGGTGCATGACCGCGGATTCTCCTTGGGTACCAGCGAACTTCGGCAAATAGTGCACTACGGCCGTGTTGATGACGATGTTCTCCATTTCTGGGCCGAAAGTTCGCCCATGGTCGGCTCACGTATGTCCTCGAACTCGTCGTATAGCGCATCGTGTACCGGCTCGTGACGCGGAGCGCGCTGTTGCGCAGGCGGGAATGGGCGAGGTACCGGCCTAGGGCTGGCCTCGTGTCGGACCTCGGGCGCTCCCGGGTCTCGTCTCGCGGCCTCGCGCGCGATGCGATTTCGCTCTCGAATGAGCCGTTCGGGGTCATCGTAAAATGGAGGCGGGTCCTCGGGGTGTTCCACGAAATCGTCGACTCTCTCGTCGACGATATTGTTGCCCATGCGACTACCAGCGTGCGACATGACTCGCACTCGGCACAAATAACCCCAAAAATGAAAAGAAAGGAAATAAACTAAGACCAAACTTCACCAAATACAACTAACTCCCCGGCAACGGCGCCAAATTTGACAAGGCGTCGTTAGGACCTTGCAAATTGAATTTATAAACTCCTCACTATTGGCTCACTAAAGATAGTGGAGCGGCAAGTAAGGGTCGAACCCAAGGGAGTTAGCTTGGTTACTCGTAGGTCTCGTGGAAGCAAGAACAGATTTTCACCAAAATCTGCTTAGATCATCAAATCACACATGAATGTGCGTGGAGGGAGAGTTAGCTCCCTATGAGGTGTGAACCTCTTGGATATCTAAGCAACAATGGTGAGAACCAGGTTCAACTGCTTGTAAGTAAAAGAAAATGAAATGCAACAGTTGGGGTTTTGGGTTTTAAAGAAAGTAAATGACAAGTACGTGAATAAAGTGTAATATGAGAAATATCTAGTCGTGGGTTCTTTGCTACATGTTTATCCTTGGCACTATGTGGATAAATCTATCTCATGGTGCGCCGTTCCGGGCTAAGGAACGCGCCCTTGACCTTGGCTTCCTTCGCGTTAGTTCGTAGCATGCCGACTAGGTCGTGCTCTTGAGCCCCGGCTAAGGTAGCTCATCGAACGCAAGTTGAAGGGAACGCCGGTCCTAGTCCTTTCTTAGGTCGCGCGGAAGTGCTTGGGGGTTTCAAGTCGCGCCGACTAGGTCACGTCTTCGTACTCCGTCTAGGTGGTACTTCGAAACCTTACCCCAAACAAACCCACTTGGCCTAAGTGTTACTATCTACCATCACGGCTAGTATCCGGTAGATGATAAGAATAAGGTCTCGAGCCTTCGCTAAGCTTTGTGGTTAGACATCCACTTAGCGTAGCTCTCGACCCATAGATTAAGCACAAGGACTAGTAACGAGATAGAAAATGTAAGTGCGGTGCCTCAAAACATAGTTGCAATTACGAACCCACAACTAGATCGAGAGATTTAGCTACTAGTATTCATGGGGTGAATACAATAGCCTTGCATAAGTAAATGGAAATGTAAAATACGAGAAGGAGTAGAGAGAGAAGTGCAAGGGAATAAAGGACACTTGTATTGCTAGATTCCCGGAACAAAAGGAACAATCACAAATTGTGGAACAATTTCCAAGGGAATGAAGGAGTTCTTTTATAGGAAATGAGGAGGATTCTAGGCCCTTGGATGAGACTTGATCTCCAAGTTGAGTGGCATAAGCGGTTTGGCACTAGTAAGGACCTAGAACCTTCTCTCCATAGGGGAATTGGCATTGTGAACTTTGCATTGGAAGAAGCACACGGAGGCCGACGTCAGCACCTCGAAGGACGAGCCGAGAAAGTCAAGGGAGTGGTCAACGGTCAACTCTTGACTTTGCCCTTGAATTGTAGGCCATTTGGGGAGACCAAAAATGGATTGCTGTTTTGTGATTTTGGCCGGTGGATTTGGCTTCTTTAGACAATTCTAAGACTTTCTTAAGAAGAAGGCTAAGTCAGAATATGCCTCGAACTATGATGAATTCCACAATTTCCCATTTGTGCCTTATATTGGCCTTAACCGGGCTCGGGACCTTTACCTTCGAATTTCACCGGGCTAGCTCTTGATTTATCATGCTTGATCAATATGAAGACCAGTCTTTCAAGCCAGAAATGCCATTAGATGATTGGAATGACGATTGGCCAATAAGGGTTTGAATAAGACATTTGATTCGGCGCTGATCGTACTCGGACCTTGAAGCTCGATTTGGTTCGGCTTAGGATAGCAGGTCATTCGATGTTTTGGTCTTGGTAGCAAGGTGGTCATGTGTACTTGATGTTAGGACCTTGAAACCAGACTTTGGAATAGGATTTAGAGCTTGGGCGACCGACAAGGATAGCTTCCCGGTCAGCCCGGCGATACCCGGATGCATTCCCCAGCCAGCCCGGTTGCTCCTGGGTCGCGACCGCATTTTCTCGGCTGGCCCGATATCAAGGTTTCGGTACTCGGCATTCTCGGCAGACCCGGTATGATTCCTCGGGTGGCCCTTCCGAGCGCCTGGTGCGGCATACTCGGTCTCTCTCGGATGCGGTGCGGACCAAACTAGGCCCAGACCGGCCAGAACTCCAATTGGTGAATTTTAGGCACAAGGGCCATCTTTTGCGCGCGATTCCTCATAAGTCCTCATAAGTACCTGTAATGCAAAAAATACATTAGCAAGCATCTGTTCATATGACCTTGAATGTCAATTAGTGGGAATTGTTGACTTAATAAGTCGTGTAAACATGGCTTATCACCCGGCTACGCTTAATAGCGGGCAAACTACGCTCGAAGTGGACATGCCCATATACAATCACGCAGATTTTCAACCATGGGGCGCTTGAGCTAGAGAACCCGACAGATGGAAGCCGTTTCAAAGTCAATGGGCAGCGAGTGAAGCATTACCACGGCGAAGCTGAACCACCCGCTCAGCAGTTCGATCTCGCAGAGCCAATCATCGAGACGTAACGAGGTACCATCGAGCCAACGACGTAAAACAAAGGCGCTCGCAGGGAGGCAGCCCGGCACCTTTTATTTATTGTTTTCTTTTTAGTTTTTGTTTTAATTGAGTCAGTCTTGTCACATTGTACACGGGGAAGTAGATGCTATTTTTACAGGAACATGCACCTCAGCGTGGGGCGAGCAAGGACCCAGCTGCGGCCAACCAAGCCAAGCCAGCGCGGACCGGGACTGGCAGAATCGTCCCAGGCACAGAATGGGCACACAGCCCGAATCCTTGACCGAAATTCATCCGCAGGAAATTCTGGCTCGACATGTTTAGAATGACAAAGAACTTGGAACGAGCGATTCGCGTCACGCTTCACACGAGGGAAGTACCTGTCCAACCTTTCTCTCTTCTTATTCCCTATTGTTTGTCTGCATGCATAGTCGTGTCTTTGGACGTAAGATGTGCCGTGAGGACATGTCAGTTCAAAAGTGTGGAGTGGGAGAGTCAGTTGTGTCAACACGTTTATTTCTTCGCACCTGCATAGAGTTAGCACGTTTCCCTTGAAATTTTAAAATTTTGGAAGCGAAGATTTCTCTCTCTATGCGATACTAGATGTTGACAAGTAAAATAGATGAGCTGAATAGATGCATTTTTCTCGAGAAATTTGATTTGTGCTTAAACATGTTGAGTTTAACCGTTTGCGTGCCTTTGAGTTGAGATAAATAGGGATGTGGAGTTGATAGAAACGTCCTAGAAAGACTTGACAAAGCGCTCAAAGGACCGGACTCGGACTGTATGGTTATATGGATTTCGTGGAGGCTAGCACTTTGAGACGACATGGTTTAGAGTCTGCTCTACCCCTGCGGTACGTATGCGGTCAGGCGGGACGGGAAAACATCACACCATCCGAGCTCTAGTCCAAGCAGCCGGGAAAATAGACGAGCGACCCTCGGCTTGACTCGCGTCAAAAGTACGAGGATGAGTGAGAGCAGGAAGGTATTTCCATATGCTTGCGGGCGATGATTGGACCTTCATCAAAGAAGTAGAATCACGGACGAGCAGTTCACAATCAATGGCAAAGAAGAGAAAAATCAGTCAATTGTGAAGTTTTACACGCAACAAGTGAAGTACACAACTATTACATCAAAGCCAAATCACTACCGAAGCTGTCCCAAGGAACTCAAACACCCTGAAGCTCGAATCAAATCACGTGCAAGAAAAAGTGATGAAATATAACCATATAGCAAGAGCCCGGGACGGCGAGTGCAGATCATGGGTCTAAAGAAGGACTATCTCCCATTCATCCAAATTGGTTTGAATCTCGGCACAAAGGTAACACGTATCAACTTAATTCCATGTTGAGCACAATGATCTGACTATCAATTGAGTTATGCATAAAAGCAAGTCTAGAATAGCAGCTTATATCCAGGTAGCATGATCCAGGGCGTCGAAGAAGTGTGGTGTTAGTATTTGTACTCCTTCTGTGTTTTAAGCTATTGTTCGGGACGAACAAGTTTAAGTGTGGGGTGGTTTGATGGGTAGTATTTATAAGACCCATCGAATCAACTAAGCTCATACAATTCAACACTTTTGTGTGCGAGTAGTTACTTTTTAAGTATTGTTTTGCATTTCAGGTGTCCCGGAAGCTTTGGAAGGAAAAGCGCTCAACAGATGGGTTTTAAGGCCAAAATATCACAATGGAGGTTCAGCCGGCCGAGGCTCAAAGACGCATGGTCGAGGACAAAAGATCGACGCTCGACACGCTCGACAACCAATGACCGAGAAGAACTGAAGGGCCGAATGCCTCGTCTGCGCCGAAGGTTCTGATCGAGCAGATCAGTGCTAAATCCTAGTTGCTCGGGCAGACGAGTTCCTTTGTCAAATCCCGCTCGGCCAAGTTGATCAAAATACAGAATGAGGTGGACGATGTCACTAACCAAGGAGATTGCTCGAGTAGAATCAGCTCATGCCCGAAGCAAGCCTATAATACGACCGAGAGCCCTCGGAGCATCTGAGGAGTGGCAGGACAAATTGGCCGAGACTGGTAGTTCAAATCTCGGCTCATCCTTCAACGTGTATCCGCAGGTCACTTGCCCGATCTCGTCCAAAGACACTCGACAGCACTCCAGACTATGTCCGCACGCATCCGCACGGCTCTCGACCAGACCAGTCGCAATGCGCAAGGCAACGGTCGTATTTCCTAATCTCGACCAAGGTAGAATGGACCAACGGCTATATTCCCTAAAAACGTTAGTAAACGTTGGTCAAAGAAGCAAATCTGGAGGTACGAATATATTGAGATACACATCTCAGTCCATTTTTGGACACAAGTATATTGAGATGTATCTCCACATAGGACTCGGAAAAACCCTAGCTCTACACTATATAAGAGTCCTAGGTCAAGGCATCATAATCAACTATCATCAGCGACAAACTCAGCCTCAAGCAGAATCAGAGCTTGAATCATCACTCAGTCAGTCCGGCATTCCTTCATCATTCTGACACGCCCTTCACTTCAAACGAGAGAAGAATTTTCTTTACTTTATCATTGCTTGATATTCCCATGGACATGAGTAGCTAAATTTCATTGTATTCGGCCTATGGTTAATATATTGTGACGAATGTTTTGAGGCTTGTGCTTAGTGCTATTTATGTTCTGCTAGTTATTATGCATGTTTATCTTGGGTTGCTCGTGAAACTAAGTAGATACTTGCAATGGTGAAACTTAGTTGAGTGATTTAATCCCTATATTGACTGCTTGTTAAAACTGAAACGTTGAGACGAGTAGTTGCACATTGACTTGGTATTGCCTGAAACGAATGTACCAAGTTGCTAGAACTAGAAGCTTATGCCCTAAAACGGAATTAGGTTGTGGTGTAAGTGCTTGAAACGGCCTTACTTTAGGTTATAACCTGCAACGGAAGTAATCACACTTCAAGACATGAATTAGATCGTTTATAGCCGAGGATAAAACAAGTCACAATATAAACCTCTAAGCCGGATACTTGTCTCTCGTTGAACACATACTTTTGTTTCTTTTACATGTGACAATCAAACTAAAAACCCCCCAAACAATTTGTGCACAAGGAAATTTCACCACACTAGGTCCCTTGGGTTCGACCCTTACTTACCACTTTTACTAGTGTTTTGTAGGGAAATTATAAATACAAATTTGCAGGCACAACGACGCCTCGTCAGTGTACCAGATTCCAAAATCAGCAGTTCCACAGACGTATTTGATGACCCTTTTTACCTACAGTAGATGGCTTTCTTTCAGATTTGCCTGGTATCTTGCACAAACTCCTACTGCATACGCAATATCCGGCCTGCTGGCTGTTAGGTATAGAAGACTTCCAATCATACTCCTGTAAAGTGTCTGGTCTACCTTTGTTCCAGCATCGTCTTTGGTGATCTTCAAATGAGTAGTAGCCGGTGTCCTCTTGTGACTTTCCTTTTCGAGATCAAATTTATTTGTTAGATTTTTGGCATACTTACTTTGAGAGATGAATATGCCATCCTCCTTCTGAGTCACCTAGAGTCCAAGAAAGTAATTCATTTCTCCTACCATACTCATCTTAAACTCCTTCTGCATCTGTTCCACAAACTGGTCCACCAGCTTTTGTGTGCTGGATCCAAACACTATATCATCAACATATATTTGGGCTATAATGAAGTCTGACCTTGTGCGTTTGACGAACAGGGGCTTATCTACTCCCCCTCGCACATAGCCATGGTCGATGAGGAACACCAGGAGATGCTCATACCATGCTCTGGGTGCCTGTTTGAGTCCATACAGAGCCTTCTTCAGCCGATACACATGAGTGGGGTGATGTGGATCCTCGAAGCCCTTAGGTTGACCAACGTAGACTTCCTCGTTCAGAAATTCATTCAGGAATGCACTCTTCACATCCATCTGGAACAGATCGAACTTCAGATGACAGGCCAAAGCAAGGAGCAGGTGACGGATGCACAGTCGTTGTGTGCAAAAGTCAAGAATATATTTATAAGTCCGCTACTCGCGACTTCACTACTGGGTAGCAAGTGGTAAGTAGGGGTCGAACCCAAGGGAATTAGGGGGATAGTTGTTCTTTGAGGAATGTACTGAAAGGGAGCGTGATTTTAGGTGGATTGAGGTTTTAGCGATGAAAAGTGAGTGGTTGGTTGTTGGTTTTAGTTTTAGTACAGAAAAGTAAGTGGGTTGGTCGTGATTTTAGTGCAGAAAGTAAAGTACTGAAAGTAAAATACTAAAAGTAAAGTACTGAAAGTAATTGCTTAAAAAAAGAAGACTTACAGAGAGTGGGTTGCTTGAAGGGCAACTCTTGCGAAAAGTAAGCAGTTGATGTTTAGACTTAATGTAAAGTGCAGGAAAGTATTCAGTTTTAGGGGCCTTGTATCATAGTCTGTTTATCATTGACCTCTAATGATCATACTAAGTATTCAAAAGTGTATCAAGGCCATTCCAAGCACTTGATTTGCCACACTGTATAGTCCATTCCAAGACATAGAGCACTTATTCTATTTAGACTAATACCCCATTCCAAGGTATATTAGCCTTATGTGCATCCATTTGATCAATCATTCCCGATCAATCAAATGGTGTTTTAAAGAGGTCAAACTTCTCAGATAAGCTTTGCCATTCCAAGCATCCACTTATCCGAGTATGTTTACGAACCCCACGGAAGAGTTTTGCCATTCCAAGCATCTACTCAACCTTGGAAGTTCTAACCTAATATGTGGCACATAGAACAAGTTTTGAACACATAGAGGCATTAAGAGTAGGGCCTAAAACATTTTATGACACAAGTACACCCCTTCAACCGAATGAAGGGTTTAGCTACGAATATCCATAGAGGTTGATATCATAGCTAAGTACTTGAAGGTTTTCGAAAGACAGTAAAGTAAAGGGAGAATACTCAAGAACCAACATGAGTAAACTCAAGAACAACTAGAATACTCAAGAACCAACAGGAGTATTATAGATTTAAAACAAGTGTTTACAATAGTAGTGCCCAAAATCTAGAGAGAAGCTAGAGCTTTGTGGTGGATGATATTTTGAAATGAGGAGGATTTACAAGTGAAGAGAAGATGTCTATTTATAGGCTAAGGGGATGAAGAGGTGTGGAGGAGAAGCCAACACATGGCAAGGGAGGAGTGGAGGAGTAGAAAGCCGCCGGTGGTGAGGTGTCCCTCCCCCAAAGCCGCCGGCCACATGGCTTCTTCTCCAAGGTTAGCCGCCCATGTGGTGAGGAGGAGGAGATGTGTGAGTGGAATGAGATCTTTCTCCAAAAGCCATCGGTCCTTTCAGCTCCGGACTGACTCTGGTTGCCCTTCGGTTGGATTTGTTTTGAGTGATTCCACGTCCGGTTCTTGAAAGTTAGAATTTGGTCGTGACCTGGAATGACTCGTAATTCGTTTTCAGCTTTAAAACTCCTCCTTAGCCTGTATTCTCTCTAGACTTCAAAATACCCTGTAGATAAATATCGGAACTAACAAGCAAAAGTTAAATAGACAAAGAGTCTAATTTGGTGGGTTTAACTGTGTTTATGATTCATACAATTATGGTCCATCAGATCACCCCACACTTTTAGTTGTTCGTCCCGAACAATGCTTTTTAAGGGCGGAACACAATCTAAGTAAAAAATTTAAAATAGGAAAGTGAGATTGTGGGACTCGATTTATCCTAATTCATGCAATACTTACTTATTACCGTGTAAATACTTAGAAGAAACTTGATACGTGTACCTTTGCGCCGAGATGCAAATTAATTCGGATGTTTCGGGAGATAGCCATTTTCAAACTCCTGGACTACATTCTCGGGATCGATTCGCACTATATGGTTTCCTTGTAGCTTTCTCTAGCACGTGATTTGGTTCGGGTTTCACTTAGTTGAGCACTTTGATTTCTTTTTGGCGAGGGACAGCTTCTGTAGTGAATCGGCCTTTGGCCTTTGATATTGAGTTGGAGTTTCTTCACTTTTGTTCGGTTAAAACCTTCACAATTTTGGTCTTTGGCCTTCGATTAGCTTCTTTGAGCTTTTACTTCTTTGTGACTTGCTAGTCCATTTTCTCAGCCTTTTTGGGAGGTCCAATCGTCGCCCGCAAGCATATGGAAATACCTCCCCGCTCTTTCACATCCTTGCCGTTTCGCGCGGGTCAAGATGAGGGTCGCTCATCTATTTTCCCGGCTACTAGGACTAGAGATAGGACGGTTTGATTCCCGTCTCGCCTCTTGCATAAACGCTGCATGGCGGAGATGACTTCAATCTTCACTGAAACCCGAAATGCAGCCTCCACTGACTTTGAAAACCATATAGTTAGATTCGATCCTTCGAGTGCTTGCCAAGCCTCTCTAGGGCAGTTTATGTCAACTCCACATCCCCTGTATATCTCAGCACAAAGGGACAAATGAGAAGTTACATTCTATGTTTTTAAACAGTTGAATTTTCACAAGGTAAATGCATGAATTTTGGTCTATCTTTTTCACATTCTCAAGTTCATATTTTCAAAAAGATAATATTAAGGGAAAAGGAAAAGAAAAAGAAAACATGTTTATGTACAAAGGTGGTTCTCACCCCACACTTTTGAACAAAGGCGTGCCTTTCAGCACGACTTAGTTCAAAAGTCATGCAAATATATACACAAGAGAAGGAAATGACATTAAGGAAAAGAGAAGAACTGAACTCCCTTTTACTGTGTCGTGTCGTGGAACGTCATTGCTTGAGCTGGATAATCGAGGGAGTTCGGCTGGGGCCTTGAACTCTCAGCGCAGGCCCGGTAATTTCTCGGAAGCTGCCTGGCTGATCTGATCTTGCTCCAAAAACCGATTCCTACAAGGGGTCATTCCTTCTATACAAAAAGTGGGTGAGAGTGACTTACGGTAAAAACTAAATGACAGAAAAGAAAATTACTGAAAGTAAGATAGGTGTCGGGTTACCTCCCGACCAGTGCCTTTGTTTAACGGCGTTGGCTCGACGCTACCTCAATCATGGATCATAAGGTCGGATCCCATGGGTGGCTCAGGTCGAATTTCTCTATTGTGCCAACCTTGATTCTTGCCTTGCCTTTTCCTGGGTTTTTGGGGGATGATGTGCTTGGGTTGGAACTCCATGGTTTTGGTGGTTTCTCCTTCCATTGTTTCTCAGAAGGCGAGGGACCTTTCACTATTAGTCTCTTGAATTGGGTTCTCTTCTGTTCAGGGCTGCCTTGTCTAGTTGTGGCAAAAAATTGCTCCATTAAGGAGTCGTTCTGATTAGGCCCTTCTTCCATCCTCCTTTTAGCCTCTTCATTGATCACTTAGTTTTCTGCAATTTGTTTATTGATTAAGGGAAAAAGTTGGGAAGCTTGCATCTTAAGGCTTGGTCCTGTCCCGTACTGTCTGTCTGTGAAGATCCGGTCTCGGATGGTGTCGGCTGCTTGGGTAATGATAGTCGGGTACGACTCGGGCAGCTTACCAGTGGTGTTCTGGACTTCCTCCTCTGCTGGCACGGTCTCAAGTTCCCAGGAAGGCTTTTCCTCGTTGCTTCCGGTACTTTCTATATCTGATTCTTCTGATGGTTCGGGGGTTTCTTCTGATGGCTCGGGAGTATCTTCTTCATTTGTCTCTGGACCAGCCTCCACTATCTGTATTCCTCTGTTAGCTTGGGGCATTGGCCTTTGTTTTGTGGCTGCGGCTAAGTGTTCTATGAGTTTCCACATATCTGTCAAGGATAAGTTCCTGGCTGATCCTCCCACTGCGTTGTTAATCCTTGTCTGCTCATCGGCCCTCATCCCACAAAGAAATTTCTGAAGAAGGAACACTTTTGTGAATCCATGGTGTGGGCAGCGTGAGACGATGGTGTCATAGTACGTGTAGTATTCGTCCAAAGTCTCATCCCGGGATTGTTGAAGGCACATGATCTTCTCTCGGGTGTTATGTCGTAAGGAGGGGGGGAGAATTCCTTCAGGAATTGTGTGCGAAGGTCCACATAATATTCAGCATGCATAGCGGTTGATGTGAAATACCAAATTGTCGCGAAGTCAGTTAAAGAAAATTTGAAGCATTTTAACTTAAATTCCTCTAACATTTCGTTTTCAGGTTTTATGTGGCGGCAAATATGGTGGAAGTTTTGGCAATGTATTACGGGGTCTTCTCCATCCGTACCTCCGAACAGAGGAAGATGTCGCGTTGTCCATGCATACATAGTGTGATGAAGAGATGAGAAGGGAAAGAAAAGAACAACTAACCTTAAGCTAATTCCCCGGCAACGGCGCCAATTTTGACGGTTGCACAGTCGTTGTGTGTAAAAGTCAAGAATATATTTATAAGTCCGCTACTCGCGACTTCACTACTGGGTAGCAAGTGGTAAGTAGGGGTCGAACCCAAGGGAATTAGGGGGATAGTTGTTCTTTGAGGAATGTACTGAAAGGGAGCGTGATTTTAGGTGGATTGAGGTTTTAGCGATGAAAAGTGAGTGGTTGGTTGTTGGTTTTAGTTTTAGTACAGAAAAGTAAGTGGGTTGGTGACAGGCCGTCGTTGGTACCTGCAAATTTGAATTTATATTTTCCTTACTCTGGACTGTGGGTTAGTACAGCGACAAGCAAGGGTCGAACCCAAGGGAGCTAGATGGTTACTACTTCGTTTTCACTATGATCCGAGATTAACAAACTGAGAACTGGCCAGAAGGACTGATGGATGATGAAGATCGAGGAACGCTGAGATGAAGCCTTGGACGATTCCGGGACTATCGGACGAATTGAAAGGCTCGACTTTGGCTTGTATATATAGAGTAGGATGATGCCCTGGAAGTCGGTTTCTCCTTAGGAATCCTAGTATCTTTCGGTTTGGGTCCAAATCTAGATTAGGAAATATTCCCAAATCTTCTTCTTGAATTATCCTTAGGCAATATCTTTGCTTGGAGATCACGTCATCTAGGAGCTTCTAGAATGTTCCAAAACCGCCTTGAATGGGATGACGACGATGAGCAAAACGAAGGCTTGGGTTTTGGTCGGGCTTGATCTCCGATGCTCGGATGGCCAGTCGGATGGCCGGGCTGCGCAAGGGCATGGAGGTCGGACAGCCGCTCGCATGGACTCTCGCACGCTCGGCTGGAGCTCGGATGCTAGGCTGATCGGACTGGGTATTTTGGGGCCGTTTTGACTCGCCTTCGGACACTCTTCTGGCCGGGCTCTTGGTTTGGGGCATTAGCTGGACATGTATACTTGATGCTAGGACCTTGAAGTCACCCCATTGTGTGGACGGATTAGGCCGGGGAGGCTCTCAAAGTTGGCATCTCAGCCAGCCGGAAAACAGGCCCTGAATTTGGCTAAGTCCTGAAATCTGCGCTGATCGTGCTCATGTGTTGCTGCTCCCGTCGTTCCTTGATCTTTGGTCGAAAACCAACATGGTTTGGCCTGAGATGTAGCCTAACACATGGTCTACAACCCGATGGTCTCCAATCTAGAATTGAGTCCTCCTGTGTCAAACGACGGACGTGCCATTCCCTGAGTACGGCCAGCCTGCGGACGCGCCTGGGATGCATGGGCGCCTGGGACGGGAGCTCGGACGCACGCCCGGATGGCCGGGCTGGATGCTCGGACGCCCGCTCGCATGGCCGGTCGGAGGTGCGATCGCATGGCCGGGCTGGAATTTCCGCGCGGACGCCTTGTGCATTTCTCTTCCGCGGACGTCTCTTGCTTTATTGATATTTCTTCATACGTCCGCGCTCTTTATTGTTGAGGCCTCCGCGGATTGCGCTGTTGAAAACTGCTTGTGATGTTTTTGGCTCCAAAAGTCGTCTTTTGAATGTGATTCCTCTTAGAGCCTCCAAATTACCTGAAATGCGAAACAACACTAAGAAGTAACTGTTTGCATATAAAAGTACTGGAATTGGTGGGATTTGATGACTCGATGAGTCGTATAAATACGGCTAATCAGTTGGTCGTGATTTTAGTGCAGAAAGTAAAGTACTGAAAGTAAAATACTGAAAGTAAAGTACTGAAAGTAATTGCTTAAAAAAAGAAGACTTACAGAGAGTGGGTTGCTTGAAGGGCAAGTCTTGCGAAAAGTAAGCAGTTGATGTTTAGACTGAATGTAAAGTGCAGGAAAGTATTCGGTTTTAGGGGCCTTGTATCATAGTCTGTTTATCATTGACCTCTAATGATAATACTAAGTATTCAAAAGTGTATCAAGGCCATTCCAAGCACTTGATTTGCCACACTGTCTAGTCCATTCCAAGCATAGAGCACTTGTTCTGTTTAGACTCATACCCCATTCCAAGGTATATTATCCTTATGTGCATCCATTTGATCAATCAATCCCGATCAATCAAATGGTGTTTTAAAGAGGTCAAACTTCTCAAATAAGCTTTGCCATTCCAAGCATCCACTTATCCGAGTATGTTTACGAGCCCCACGGAAGAGTTTTGCCATTCCAAGAATCCACTCAACCTTGGAAGTTCTAACCTAATATGTGGCACATAGAACAAGTTTTGAACACATAGAGGCATTAAGAGTAGGGCCTAAAACATTTTATGACACAAGTACACCCCTTCAACCGAATGAAGGGTTTAGCTACGAATATCCATAGAGGTGGATATCATAGCTAAGTACTTGAAGGTTTTTGAAAGACAATAAAGTAAAGGGAGAATACTCAAGAACCAACAGGAGTAAACTCAAGAACAACTAGAATACTCAAGAACCAATAGGAGTATTATAGATTTAAAACAAGTGTTTACAAGAGTAGTGCCCAAAATCTATAGAGAAGCTAGAGCTTTGTGGTGGATGATGTTTTGAAATGAGGATGATTTACAAGTGAAGAGAAGATGTCTATTTATAGGCTAAGGGGATGAAGAGGTGTGGAGGAGAAGCCAACACATGGAAAGGGAGGAGTGGAGGAGGAGAAAGCCACCGGTGGTGAGGTGTCCCTCCCCCAAAGCCGCCGGCCACATGGCTTCTTCTCCAAGGTTAGCCGCCCATGTGGTGAGGAAGAGGAGATGTGTGAGTGGAATGAGATCTTTCTCCAAAAGCCATCGGTCCTTTCAGCTCCGGACTGACTCTGGTTGCCCTTCGGTTGGATTTGTTTTGAGTGATTCCTTGTCCGGTTCTTGAAAGTCAGAATTTGGTCGTGACCTGGAATGACTCGTAATTCGTTTTCAGCTTTAAAACTCCTCCTTAGCCTGTATTCTCTCTAGGCTTCAAAATACCATGTAGATAAATATCGGAACTAACAAGCAAAAGTTAAATAGACAAAGAGTCTAATTTGGTGGGTTTAACTGTGTTTATGATTCATACAATTATGGTCCATCAGCAGACGAATGGCCTCCAGACGTGCAACGGGGGCAAATGTTTCATCAAAATCGATGCCCTCAATCTGAGTGTAGCCTTGCGCTACCAATCTGGCTTCGTTTCTAGTGATATTGCCCGTCTCATCGGATTTGTTTTTGAAGATCCATTTCATACTGATGACATTAACGTCGTCGGGTCACGAAACTAGATCCCATACATCATTCCTGGTGAACTCTTCCAGTTCTTCCTGCATTGCCAAGACCCAGTGCTCATCAACCATTGCTTCTTTGACATTCTTCGACTCTATCAGAGATAGAAAGGATGAGCAAGCAGATAGTTCCCGGTAGTTGATCTCCTTGCCCCGTGTCTTCATTCCCTCACTTGGTTCACCTATAACCTCAGATATCGGATGGTTCTTGGCAATACGTCGGGATGGCTTTTGATCAGCAATATCCTCTAGGGTGCTGGAGTCTGCGGCATCGTCCGATGAGGAGTCTGAGGTGTGATGATCCTCTGCTCGTACTCCTCCTAGACTATCAGTACCAGCCGACTGAGATGAGGAGGGTGTCTCAGTTACTGTTCCAACAGGATTGTCATCATCATCTAAGGCAGATTTCTCGAACACTTCATCCTTCACCTTGACATTGACGGATTCCATGACGGAGCCTATACGCTTGTTGAACACCCTGTATGCTTGACTGTTCGTGGAGTATCCTAAAAAGAATC
Source organism: Rhodiola kirilowii (assembly GCA_033675215.1). Lineage (NCBI taxonomy): Eukaryota > Viridiplantae > Streptophyta > Magnoliopsida > Saxifragales > Crassulaceae > Rhodiola > Rhodiola kirilowii. The sequence continues at coordinate 45,385,271 of CM066201.1, forward strand.
CCTCATCACTTCTCGGGTCCAGCTTCTATCTGTATTCTCTATCATTAAGAATGTAGCACACACTCCCAAAGATGTGGAAGTATTTCACCGTGGGCTGCTTCCCCATCCAGAGTTCATAACATGTCATCTATGTTCCTATGCGAAGTGTAACACGATTGATGATGCGACATGCCGTATTCATAGCTTCTGACCAGAACTTAAGAGGCATCTTCTTGGCGTGTAGCATCACACGGGCCATCTCCTGAATTGTGCGATTCTTGCGTTCCACGACACCGTTCTGCTGGGGGTGATGGCGGACGCAAACTGGTGTGCTATGCCATGTTCTACATAGTAAGTACTCATAGTGTTGTTCTTAAATTTTGTGCCATGATCACTCCTGATGGCCACCAGATTTTCTCCTTTGTCCTCCCTTTCTCTTTGAAGTAAGGTCGCTAGTTGAATGAACTGTTGGGCAGCTTCAGTCTTGTCTCGAAAGAATCGAGTCCAGGTAAATTGCGTGAAGTCGTCCACACACACTAGGACAAACTTCTTGCCACTGTAGCTCTCAACTTGCATAGGACCCATCAGATCCATAAGAACCAGTTACAGAGGTCTGCTAGTGCTGATCTGCGAGATGTTGGGATGCAAAGCCTTCGTCTGCTTGCCTATCTGGCACTCCCCACAGATTACATCTAAATCACCTTTCACAGTGGGCATTCCTCGAATGAGTCCAGCTGTGGAGATTTTCTTTAGGGTCTTGAGATTCAGATGACCCAGTCGCCTATGCCACAATGCCATCTCATCAGCTTGACTCGTCAAACAGGCTGATGCAGCGACTGTTCCAGCAGATCCTATGAGGTAGCAGTTGTTGGCTGACCTCCGTCCTTCCATCAGTGTACCACCTTCCTTATCCAATACTTGACATGCATTATGAGTAAATCGGACATGGGATCCGCTATCACACAATTGACTAATACTAATCAGGTTCACCTTCAAACCTTCAACCAAGAGGGTATCCTCGAGCGCAGGTAGATCCGGAACCTTCAATGTCCCACAGCCGATCACCTGGCCCTTTCCCCCATCACCAAACGTGACAAACTGACGTTTCTTAACAGGTCTAACATGTGTAAGATACTTAGGGTTACCTATCATGTGGGTCGAGCAACCACTGTCAAAATACCATTGGTCTTTCTTCATGTGACTGGACGAGCTGAAGGCTACCATGCACACTTCCTCTTTGAGTTTAGGTCTCCATACTTGATGAATTTGAGGGTTGGCTCCTGATCCCATAGCTTGTCGCTCAGCGATAAATAGTCGGCACTTCGGTTTGATGTGTCCCACCTGGTAGCAGTACCAGCAAGTACGACTGTCTCTCCTCCCTTCTAGCTTAGGCCTGACTTGAGAATTCAGGATCCTCCTTCGGGACTTACCTGGAGTCCTCTCATGGTTCAATGCCATCTTCTGTTCAGACTTCTGTACCACCACTGGTTTGGCTTTAAAAAATGTTGTTCCTTTCGAGCTACTTTCTTCCGTGAACCCAAGACCTCGGTGTCCAGACTCCATTCGTTGGGACTTGAGTTTGTCGTTCAGATTTTTAACCTGGAGTTCAACATTTTTACTTACCTCTTGACCTGGCTGAGTTCCTTCATTGTGGTTGCGTGTTCCAGTCTTTCTGAATCCATCTGGAGTTCTAGAGACTCAATTTTGTTCAAGAGGAACACTTCTTTGCATTTTAGATCCACTATCGTTTTCCTCAGATCCACCATGCCAGTTGGGTGCATGTCTCGATTATTCTCCATCTCAACTTTTAGTGAAGATACGGTGCCCAGAAGTTCAGTTTTCTGTGCCAGTAGCGACAACCTTTCCTGTTTCATCTCAATCAGTTGAGTTTGTAGAGATGTGACTTCACCTTGGAGTTCTACCTTCTGAGTAACCAGAATCTCGACTTCTTGCCACATTTTGTCCTTTTCTTTAGTCAAACTAGACACCGTTTCAGTGAGCTTCCTATTCAGATCAATCACCATCAGCCACTTTTCATATAACTCTTTGTACGTCTTGGCCAAAGCTTCCTGGGTGAGCTCTTCATCATCACTGTCTGACAGGTCGTCAGCTGGCTGTTCAGACATAGTACTGGAGTACTTGCTGCCACTTCCGCTTGTCTCACCGCAATCTTCTATGGTGGCAACAAATGCAACGAAGTTATTAGTTTCATCATAGTCATTATCGTCAGACTCATTGTCGCTCAGATTAGCAACCATTGCCTTTTTCTTCTTGAGGGTGTTGGCGCACTCTGCTTGAATGTGGCCGAAGCCTCTACATTCTTGACACTGTATGTCTTTCCCTTTTTCAGTAGAGAACTCCTGCCTATTTTCACTTATCATGGTCTTCCCCTTTTTCCAGTTACGAAAGTTACTGGAGGATGACTGATTTTGCTCAGGACCACGTCTATTGATCTTTCGTACCATTCTTCCAAAGTTTTCCGCCATCATAGCCAGTTGTTCAGTGGAGCAGTCGGACTCAAACATGTCTTCAGATACTTCAGCTTTTAGTGCAATACCTTTCCCATCTCTGGGTTGGACATCTTGCTGTTCATTCATCTCATAAGTTCTGAGTGAACCCATGAGATCGTCCAGCTTCAGTTTGGAGATATCATGCATCTCTTCAATAGTAGTAACTTTCATGGCAAACCTTGGGGGGAGTGATCTCAAAACTTTGCTAGCCATTCTTTCTCCATCAATCGGTTTTCCCAGTGCAGCAGCCTCGTTGGACAGGTCTAGAACTCTTTCATTGAACTCAGGAATGGTTTCATTGTCCTTCATCTTCATGTCCTCAAACTTTGTTGTTACTATCTGCTTTCGAGAGTTCCTAACCTTGTCTATACCTTCATAAGTTGTTCTGAGGATATCCCATGCTTCCTTAGCGACTTCACAATTAGCAATCAGTTTGAACACGTTCTCGTCCACTCCAGAGAAGATTGCATTCGTTGCCTTTGAATTTCCAACAGCCGCCTTTTCATCTGCGTTAGTCAACAGAGCTTCTGGTTTTGGTACGGCTTCGCCTACAAGATTGTCCATCATGGGTTGTGTCCATCCAACCAACACAGCCTTCCAAGCCTTTTCATCGAGAGATTTCAAAAAAGCTTTCATTTTGGACTTCCAGTAGCCATAGTTTGGTCCCTCAAGTAACGGGGGTCGGGTTGTGCTTTGTCCTTCCTTCAGACTCATCTTGAACAGATATAAGATCACACTCAGTAAGTCAGTGTCCACTCTGATACCAATTGAAATACTATTATCTATTGAAGCAACTCTTCGAGGTAGTGTTCCAACGGAACTTAGAACACAGCTGGGACAGAACTAAGATAGTATGCGTAGACGAGACACAATGTAATTCCAAGTTCAGCAACAGCCTACTCTGGGGGCTTCCCATGCCCTAAAGGGATGCAAATCTTTATTGAATAGTATAGAGCTACACGTGGACTTACTCTTACAATCTCCTAGATGTAAACGCCTAGCCTCTATCACTACTGAACTCAGATTTGTGATCTCGGCTCCCCCTCGATCCCCTTCGTCCGAAACTCCCTTCCGAACGTACTCGATCTTCTCCCAAAAGCTTGTTGGTCACCTTGAGTGTGCAGTGGTCAGTTCAACACGAATAGTCTGATCAGCACACTAAACAGAGTGCTTCAGCGCTGGTGATTTTCCGGTGGGGAAAACACAGCCGGTCGTCGCTCTTCTTCTCTCCAATCTCACGAATGCTCTCTTGTGTTTTTCGCTCAGAAAGCGATAATGATTATGGACGCCCTAGCCTTCTATTTATATGCTTCGATGGAGTCCAAATCTTTTCCAGATAATCTGTCAAATATTTAGGAAATATTCCTAAATATTTGCTAGATGATCTCTGACAACGTCTATTTTTACCCTCCCGACGTATCGGTTTAGAAGAGGGTCGTCGTAGTGTCAAAACATTTATAATACCGGTAAAGTACCGGGTCGAACCAAGAGGAGCAATCCAAGCACATGCACTATGTAAGATCGTGTTTCCGTTCGGCTATTCTAAACCAAAAATGTATAAGAGTGTGTATATTCTAAATCCTATGTGGCGAGTAATTAGAAATAAAAGATGGATAGGAGGTGTTTCGAGGGGTTACTCCCCTCCTTGACAATTCCCAATGATCACATACACAATAGTTAAGTCATTCATAGGTGTAAATTGGTTTAAAACCTAGCTTAGATTAAGATAGACAAATTCTCATTTGAATCTAATCCTAGTCAAGCCATCCTAGTTAGAACCTCACTTTCTCAAGATATTGATCCACTCTATAGCACTATTATCCTTGGAATCTCTCCCAAGATAATAAATGCTATAGGCATTAAGTTCTAGTTAACCTCACATCTATGCATTTACTCTCATAAACACTAGATATGATCATTTCCACCCATTTCCAAATCATCACTAAGCTTTCTCAATACTTAGATCAAGTTCTAAGACCAACATGTCACTTAGGCATTTTATCAAACACTTGGTAACATGTCATAGAATGAGCATTTAGTGAAAATGAAATCAACACCATAGATTGTATATTCAATGTGTATACATGATCATAGAGTACCAAGAAGGGTTGTAAAATCCTCAAAACACAAGATCACTACTCACACATCATGTAAGACAACATGGTGTGAGTAGGGTTTATAGCAACAACAAAGAGAATAGAAGATAGATAGAAGTAGGATGGTTAATCCTAATGTCTCCCTTTGATATTCCCTTCTCCTTGGTTGGATGATGATTGATGACCTTGGATGAGCCTCTTTTCCAATCTTCTTCTCCACAAAAACCTTCACACTTAGGTCAAAAACCCCTCTTTCTATTTATAGCCTCGGGTTCATTTTGGTACTGTAGCAGGTCCAGTTGGTCGACTGGTGTATGCCTGCAGCCCAGTCGGTCGACTGAAGGTTAAAATACAGTCTCTTCTGTGGTGATCAGCCAGTCGACCGATTCGATGGACTAGCTTGGGAGCCTCTTGAGTTGTTTATCCAGTCGACCGACTCGGACGTCTTAGTCGACCGACTCAAGGTTAACAAGCTTTTGAGCACTCTAAACTTCTTTTCAGTCGATCGACTGGCGGTTCCAGTCGACCGACTCGATGGGCAAGCTTAACTCCTGTCCTGTTTAATCGTCCAGTCGATCGACTCGTGCAGGGGAGATGTTCAGTCGGTCGACTGGAGACCCTTTTTGCCCATATTTTTCTCTAGCCTTCGATTTTTCCCCGAGTTTTTGTATTTAGGCTTTGACACTGAGATGATCTTGTTTTCTACCTGAAATGTATGGGAAGAGGTCAAATAACATTAAAATATCGTCGGAAACGACCAAAACTATAGTGAAATATGGCCATTAATCAGTCAAAAACTCGACTGATCAATCTCGTGATTTCTTCCTTCACAAGCCATTATGAATCTTCTTAACCGACGACTAACTGACAAGAGGTTATTCATTTGAATATCTGATCCTCTAATTAATCGTTAGCCGACTCCAGCACAATAGATCTTTGATCTTTAGAAACTTTCGGTTTAGGAAACCTCCTTGCGTTTGTTCCACGCTATACTTCAGTTCCAGGTAGTGGTTGAACTTCTCTTAAACTTCTGCTTGAACTCTCTAAAGGCGTTTTGCCAAAACCATGCCATTCAAGGGAACATCAACTTGTAAACTTACTGACAGGTCGTCGTCGGTACCTGCAAATCTAAATTTATAATGTCCACTTACTCATGGCTTAGTATAGCTGTAAGTAAGGGGTCGAACCCTAGAGAGCTAGATGGCTACTACTTTGTTCTGTAAGAGAGAAGTAAGAAACAATTGGGTGAGAGTAATTGATTAAGAAACAAAGGTAATAAACGAAATTGAGAGAGAGTGTTTCGATCAGAGAAGATATTCAGGCTAGGATTTCTTAATTGTGACTTGTTTTATCCTTGACTTCTAAATATCGTATTTCTAATTGCTAAGTGTGGTTACTTCCATTCCAAGTTATAACCTAAAGTAGTGTCTTTCCGGACACCTACACCACAAACTAAACCTAGTAATTTAATACTCCATTCCAAGATATATTAAATTAGTGCGCTATTTGTTTTCAACGGTCTAGTATCAAACAAACAGTAAATAGGGGATTTATATTATTCGACTAAGTCTAACCTTTCCGAGTATCAACTTAGTTTCACAATATAAATCGAGATAATAAGCACAAGGTCTAGTGGAATAAAGAAATAAGCATTACGATTGAAGTCTCAAAAACATACGTCACAATATTCGAAACCCTAACCCGAATAATCGGTTTAGTTACACATAGTCATGGGAAATAATGCAAGAATTAAAAGAGAACGAAAATACTTCACAAAACCGAGGATGGAGGAGCGCTGGCCGTGGGCGGCTGAGCTAGGGCGGACAAGGGCTGAGCAACCGTGAGCGGTGGCGGGGCAAGGCGGTGGAAGGCGGAGGAGCAAGGCTTCGGCCGTGAGTGTAGAGAGAGAGACTCGTGTGAGTTGAGGGATGATTTTAGGTCTTGTATGCTCCTCCTTATATAGAGTTTTGAGAAACCCTAAAGTTCCCAAAATAAGCCAAAAGATAATCATGGAAATATTTCCATAATAATCTTTGCTTTATCTTCAAGCCACCTTGATCTTCTAGAATATTCCGAAACCCTAGTTTTTGAATTTGCCCTAATTTCACATTGATTTGGGCCGGAGTTACTGTTCACGGGCGGCGGAATACTGTTCATGGCCCAAAAACACTGTTCACGACCGGAAGGTACTGTTCATGCCGGAAGTACTGTTCATCCGCGGACACTGTTCATCCATTCTGCGCATCTGTTTTGACTTTGGCTCTCGATTTGACCTTCCAAACGACCTCGGATGATCTCGGTGTGAACTAGAGAGTTGTAGGGAATCGAGTCAGCTACGCAATGCCATGTAGCTCGTGTTTTTATGATCAACGGTCCATTCCCAGTGCTCCGTCGAGCGTCCAAAGGTCTGATCTGCCATTGTGGTGTTTTCGGCATAAAATGCCGTCTTTTATGCACGTTTCCTCCTAGAGCTTCCGAAACACCTGAAATGCAAAACAACACTAAGAAGTAACTGTTTGCATAATAAAGTGCTGGAATTGATAGGAATTGTTGACTCGATGAGTCGTATAAATACGGCTCATCACTTATCTCATCTCATTTTTGACAGGTATGACGAGGGGGCCTATTTGTACCTACCATCATATGTTATGCGGACTCATGGAGCACGGCAACAACGTCAATTCATTAAAAGGACACCAAAAAAGTAGTTGGAACCAGTTTTTGAGGTGGGATAGTAACTCCATTTTAGAAGTTCAATTTTTCGGGGATTGAGTTTGAGCTTTATGTACTGCTGCAGTATATACACTTTTAAGTTTAAACCAGTATATTTTTATCTTCTCCATATATAAATCTTTTTCTTTCTGGCCTTCAGGCACTTTATACGCTCGGGAATACTAAGTGGATGGTAAACATGAAAATAATAGGTGTTGTTGACAGGATCTGGGCTAGTGGTGGCCGTGTTGCTGACTTGGTTGACCGTGAGGATGTATGTATCTTTTCAAATCTTGTGTACATGATTTTGGTCAATTACGTTTTGTTTTATGGCAAACAAGTACAAATCATCTTTACCTGCGAGTAGCTAATGTTTTATACCACATTATACTTTTCAATCAAGCAGATTCTTCTACCTGAGGAGCCAGTCACAGAAGATGATACCGTGCTTCGAAAGTGGAAGTGGAAAGTGAAAAGTGTAAAAAAGGAAAACAATGAGAGGCATTCACAAAGATGTGATACGGAACTTAAACCTGCTGTAAGAAACTCCTGGTGATCGGTTGCAGGCCGATCGGTAGGAAATGGAGGTTGTAGAGAGGAGAGATAAAGCACTAAGTTGTTAATTCATTTTCTCCAAGGTGTAGGCCATACACACGCACATATAGTCTGTTACAAAATTATCCTTGCCTAACGTGTCACTATCTTATTTTCCTGCATGAATACGCGCCTTCTCACGCCTGCCATGCATGAGCTGGATATTTGGTGGATGCAATCCTCTGCCTGCTGCTGTGTCGAGCTTCCTGTGGTCCTGCAGATGCAACATTGGTCCCCCAATTTAAACTGACCTCGTCCTCGAGGTCCATATTTGGAAAGTCATGTCGAAGTTGATTCACTGCCTCTCATGTGGCCTCTTCCGATGACTGGCCAGTCCAATGAACCAACACTTGCGGTATCTCGTGCTCCCCCTGGATGAGGCAGCGGCGACCCAGCACCTTGAGTGGCTGCAGTGACGGACGGGAACCAACAAAAGCTTCTGGCCATGCAACCGCATCGAAAGGTGGTTCAGACTTTCAGCGTTTCAGAGTCAAAACATGGAACACATAGTGGATACGACCATGCGGAGGTAGGGCTAGCCGATAGGCGACCCGACCAACACGCTCAAGGACTTGAATGGGGCCGTAGTAACGTTGTGCTAGCTTGTGTGACTGGTTGTGGCGCAACGACGTCTGGCGATATGGCTGCAAGCGAAGGAACACCCATTCTCCAACAGTGTATTCCATGTCAGACCGGTGTTTGTTTGCCTGTTGGCACATGCGTTGTTGGGCGCGCAGCAGATTGGACCGAAGCTGGGTAATGACTTGGGTTCGATCAGTAAGGAGCTCATCCACGGCAGCCACCGAGGTCTTGCCTGGTTCATAGTTTACAAGAAGGGGCGGAGCGAGACAGTAGACGGCCTCAAAGGGTGAGGTGCCGAGGCCTGAATGCTTGGTTGAATTGTAGTGGAATTCTGCCCAAGGAAGAAAATCGACCCATTTATGTTGTACCTCGGCCACGTAACATCGCAGGTAGTCCTCCAGGATCCTGTTAATGACCTCGGTTTGGCCGTCAGTCTGCGAATGGTATGCACTGCTGTGGGACAATATTGTGCCTTGCCGTCGAAATAGCTCCTGCCAAAAGGTACTCAAGAACACCGGGTCGTGGTCGGACACAATCCGTGTGGGCATGCCATGGAGCCTACAAATCTCTTGCACAAACACCTTGGCTGTGAACTCGGCGGTGAAGCCCTGAGCCATGGGACAAAAGTGGGCAAACTTGGAGAGTCTGTCGACGACAACCATGACCACTATTTTGCCTTCCGATCGTGGCAAGTGTGTGATGAAATCCATGAAAACATCTTCCCAAATGTGCTCCGGGATTGGCAAGGGTTGCAAGAGGCCCGGCGACGCCGAGTTGAGTGGTTTAACTTGCTAGAATATTAAGTACTTGTTAACATATGCAGCGATGTCTTGGCACATTTTTGGCCAAAAGAAGTTGGCAGCTATCCTTGTAAACGTGCGCTGTATGCCCGCATGTCCTCCCACTGGAGAATCATGAAAATCTTGGAGGATAAGATTACGGAGGACTGTGTTCTCAGGCACCCATAACTTATTCTTTTAAAAAATTAACTCATCTCGAATGAGGAACCCCGGGTGGTCAGCAGGGTTGTCGTGCACTTGCTGGAAGAAGGCCCGAGTCGTGGAATCCTCTTGGTATAACACACGCAGGCTGCGAAGCAAGCCAAGGATAGGGCGAGAGGAGTTCTGCATTACTTGGCAGGTGCCCTCATGAACACGTGATAGCGCGTCTGCCGGACCGTTATCTTTGCCTGGACGATATACCACTTCAAAGTCGAATCCCATAAGTTTGCTGATCCACTTTTGTTGTTCATGTGTGTGTACCGTCTAGGTGAGTATGACACGAAGTGGCTGGTGGTCTGTTTGTATGATAAAGTGGGCGCCGAGGAGGTATTGGCGCCACTTTTGGATGGCCATGACAATAGCCGCAAGTTCCCGGTTGTAAGTGGAAGAGCGCTGGAGGGTCGCTGAGAATTGGCGGCTGAAAAATGCCAAAGGATGGCTAGCTTGGGTCAAAATAGCGCCCATGCCAACCCCGGAAGCATCTGTGGCCACAGTGAATGGAGTAGTGAAGTCAGGCAATGCAAGTACCGGGGTAGAAGTAAGAGCTACCTTGAGGGTCTCGAAGGCCGTGGTGGCTTCTGGTGTCCAACAAAAGGTATCCTTGCGGAGCAACTGTGTCAATGGTGCGGCCAAGGAAGCATAGTGATGCATGAAACGGCGGTGGTAGCCAGTCAGGCCCAAGAAACCACGAAGAGCTTTAATGGTGGTCAGTTGCTTCCACTGCTGCACAGCTAGGATTTTGTCCGGGTCAACTTCCATGCCCCCTTCCCGAATGATGTGGTCGAGGTATTGGATGCGTTGGCAGGCCAACTCGCATTTGGAAGCCTTGGCCACGAAGGCGTGCTGGGACAAGGCTGTGAACACTGCCGCAATGTGTTCTAAGTGGTCTGCCTAAGTTGCACTATAGATGAGAATATCATCCATAAAGACTAAGATGAATCGGCGGAGCATAGGGCGTAGCATGTCGTTCATGGCCGATTGAAAGGTCGCCAGAGCATTTGTGAGGCCGAATGGCATGACTAAGAACTCATAGTGGCCATCGTGTGTGCGGAAGGTGGTCTTATGGACATCTGACAGCCCTGCCTTGTCGCGAGGCAATGTGTACAAATAAATTTATAAGTCCGCTACTCGCGACTTCACTACTGGGTAGCAAGTGGTAAATAGGGGTCGAACCCAAAGGAATTAGGGGGATAAGTTGTTCTTTGAGGGATCGTATAGGGAGGGAGCGTGTTTTAGGTTGATTGAGGTTTTAGTGCGGAAAAGTAAGTGTTTTTTTGGTTGGTTTTGGTTTTTAGTGCGGAAAAGTAAATGACAGAAAAGTAATTACTGAAAATAAACGAGAAGACTTACAGCGATTGTTGCGTGATCGGCAAGTCTTGCGGAACGTCAGCAGTTGATATCGCAGTTTATACTAAGAAAGTAAATGCAGGTGGTGTTTAAATCTAAGGAAAGCATTCGGTTTCGGGGGCCTTGTATCATAGCCTGTTTATCATTGACCCTTAGTGACCAACTAAGTATTCAAACGTGTATCAAGGCCATTTCAAGCGCTCGATTTGCCACATTGTCTAGCCCATTTCAAGGTCGTAGAGCACTTGTTCCATTTAGACTAGCACCCCATTTCAAGGTATACTAGCCTATGTGCATCCATTTGATCAATCATTTCCGATCAAACCAAATGGTGTTTTAGAGTGGTCGAACTCCTCAGATAAGCTTTGCCATTTCAAGCATCCACTTACCCGAGTATGTTCACGAACCCCACGGAAGAGCTTTGCCATTTCAAGCATCCACTCAACCTTGGAAGTTCTGACCTAATATATGGCACATAGAACAAGTTTTGAATACAAAGAGGCACTAAGAGTATAGCCTAAAACATTTTATGATACAAGTACACCCCTTCAACCGAATGAAGAGTTTAGCTACGAATATCCATGGAAGAGGACATCATAGCTAAGTACTCGAGGATTTTTGAAAGATAGTAAGTAAAGGAGAATACTCAAGAACCAACAGGAGTATTCTCAAAAACTACTAGAATACTCAAGAACCAACAAGAGTATTATAGGTTTAACACAAAAGCTTACAAATGTGCCCAAATCTAGAGAGAAGCTAGAGCTTTGTGATGGATGATGTTTTGAAATGAGGATGATTTACAAAGGAGAGGAGATGGGGTATTTATAGCTAAAGCGAAGGAGGAGATGTGGTGAGGATGAGGACACATGGCAAGCATCCAAGGGACGGGAGGAAAGCCGCCAGTCACATGGGGGGGAAGGGAGGAGCCGCCCCCCATGAGTCATCCTTTGCTCAAAGCCGCCGGTCATAAGGAGGGTGGAGGAGGTTTTGTGAGTTTTGTGAGGTTTTCACAAAACTATCGGTTCATTTCAGCTCCGGACGGACTTTGGTTGCTCTTCGGTTGGATTTGTTTTGAGTGATTCCATGTCAGGATCATGAGATTTCTTCAGTCGGCATCTGGTCGTGACCTTGGAATGACTCGTAATAACTTTTCTGATTAAAAACTCCTCCTTAGCGTGTATTCTCTCTAGACTCCAAAATACCCTGTAGATAAATATCGGAAGTAACAAGCAATTGTTAAATAGACAAAGAGTCTAATTTGGTGGGTTTAACTGTGTTTATGATTCGTATAATTATGGTCCATCAGATCACCCCACACTTTTAGTTGTTCGTCCCTAACAATGCTATTAAAGGGCGGCACATACTATCTAAGTAAACTTTTAAAATATGAAAGTGAGACTGTGAGACTAGATTTATCCTAATTCATGCATTACTACTTATTACCAAATTAAACCGTGTAAATAAATAGAAGAAACTTGATACTTGTACCTCCGTGCTGAGATGCAAATTATTTTGGATGTTTCGGGAGATAGCCCTTTTTAGGCACCTGGACTGCATTCTCGGGACCGTCTCGCACTATATGGTTTCCTTGTAGCTTTCTCTAGCACGTGATTCGGTTCGGGTTTCACTGAGTTGAGCCTTTTTGATTTTTTTTTGGCGAGGGACAGCTTTTGTAGTGAATTGGCCTTTGGCCTTTGATTTGAGTCTTTGAGTACTTCACTTTTGTTCGGTTAAAACCTTCACAACTTTGGCCTTTGGCCTTTGATTTGCTTCTTTGAGCTTTTGCCTTTTTGTGGCTTGCCAGTCCATTTTCTCAAGCCTTTTTGGGAGGTCCAATCGTCGCCCGCGAGCATATGGAAATACCTCCCCGCTCTCTCTCATCCTTGCCGTTTCGCGCGAGTCAAAATGATGGTCGCTCATTTATTTTCCCGGCTACTCTGACAAGAGATAGGACGGTTTGAATTCCCGTCCCGCCTTTTTTCTTTCTGCATAAACGCTGCATGGCGGAGATGACTTCAATCTTCACTGAAACCCGAAGTGCAGCCTCCACTGACTTCGAAAACCATATAGTTAGATTTGATCCTTCGAGTGCTTGCCAAGCCTCTCTAGGGCAGTTTATGTCAACTCCACATCCCTAGTTTATCTCAGCACAAAGGGACAAATGAGAAGTTACATTCTAATTTTTTAAACAGTTGAATTTTCACAAGGTTAATGCATGAATTTTAGATCTATCTTTTTCACATTCTCAAGTTCATATTTTCAAAAAGATAATATTAAGGAAAAAGGAAAAGAAAAAGAAAACATGTTTATGTACAAAGGCGGTTCTCACCCCACACTTTTGAACGAAGGCGTGCCTTTCAGCAAGACTTAGTTCAAAAGTCATGCAAGCAAATATATACAGGCAAGGTGAGAATGACTTAAGGCAAAAAACTAAATTACAGAAAATAAATGACTGAAAGTAAGATAGGTGTCGGGTTACCTCCCGACCAGTGCATTTGTTTAACGTCGTTAGCTCGACAGTACCTCATTCCTGGATCATATGGTGGGATCCCATGGGTGCTTGAGGTCGAACTTCTTCTCGGCTGCCCTTTTGATTTGAGAGGGTGAGGCCTTATTGACCATAGCTGCTGGTCCAATGAGTCGTGCTCGCTTGTTACTCCTTCCCGGTTTCCATTCTTTGGGCCCATGTCTTTGCCGCTTCTTCATGTTTGAATAGTTGGCACCTTTGCGAGTTTGGAAGTTTGGTTTTGTGCCATTAAATGTAGGCGACATTAAGCATGCGCCTCTGCCAATCCTCTTTATTGTGGCAGTGATGGATGGTTGTCTTGGAACGAGTGAGTTTTCAGGCGGTTTTCCTTGGCTTGTGACGAGTGAGAGTTCCTTTGTCGGCTTTTTTGGCTCGTGCTCCGCCTCCAACTCGCCTGGCACTGCATCATCATCGATCATCTCATCTCTGGTGGCCGTGATCTTTATAGAACATGAAGGGTTAAGTAGGGGCTTCTCGGCCATAAGGATAGGGCCTTTCTCAAGCAGCACTTCAGTGAGGACCGGGCCTGCCGTGATTTTCTCGGTCGGTTCGGCAGTGAGGTCTGGGCACATCTCGGGCAGATTGGAGATGAGGACCGGTTCAAGTGGCTCGGGTGCTCCGACCGTGAGGACCGGGCCTGTCTTGGCTGGTTCTTCTTTGGTCATTTGTTGGTCCTCATTCTCTGCCGGCTCCGTGGGCTCCAATGTTGGCTCCTTTAGAGCCGCCTCCACATCCATTACTGCCCTTGTACTGATGTCTCCTTCCGAGTTTGCTACGGGCAAGCTTGCAATGGGCGTGATGTCGGGCTCGTTCTGCACTGAGTCCACTTCCATCGTCGGTGCTTCATCATCAGTTTGGTACATCGGCCCTTGTTTTGTGCTTTCTGTCAACTCGTCTATGAGGTCCCAAGTTTCAGCCATGGTTAACTTCATGATCGAGCCTCCTGCCGCATCGTTAAGTCTTTTCCGCTCAAGTGGCATCATTCCACCGAGAAACCTTTGAAGAAGATCTAAGTTCGTGAATCCATGGTGCGGGCAGCTCGTTACAAGGGAATCAAAGTACCATAAGTACTCGTCCAAAGTTTCGTCCTGGGATTGCTTTAGGTTGTTGATCTTCTCGCGAATTTTAAGTTCGAAAGATGGCTGGGCTCTTTGACAGGGATTGATGCCATAATTTGACAGGGAAAACTCTTTTAGAAATTTGGCTCAAAGATTTTCATAACAGCTTTCATACTCTGCACATGAGTAATACCACTCTATTGGCGAGTCAGTTAAAGAAAATTTGAAGCATTTCAGCTTAAACTCCTCTAACGTCTCATTCTCAGGTTTCATGTGGCGGCAGATGTGGTGAAACTGTTGGCAATGTATCACAGAGTCCTCTTCAATGGTACCTCCGAATTTGGGGAGACAGCAAAGCATTTCAAACATAAGGTTGTTGCCCCCAACTTCCCAAGGTTCTATGTCGTAGTATGAAGACATGGCGAATTATGTACAACAAAAAAAAGAACAACTATCCATTTGCTAACTCCCCGGCGACGCCAATTTGACAGCACTTCCTTGTCGCGAGGCAATGTGTACAAATAAATTTATAAGTCCGCTACTCGCGACTTCACTACTGGGTAGCAAGTGGTAAATAGGGGTCGAACCCAAGGGAATTAGGGGGATAAGTTGTTCTTTGAGGGATCGTACAGGGAGGGAGCGTGTTTTAGGTTGATTGAGGTTTTAGTGCGGAAAAGTAAGTGTTTTTTTGGTTGGTTTTGGTTTTTAGTGCGGAAAAGTAAATGACAGAAAAGTAAATACTGAAAATAAACGAGAAGACTTACAGCGATTGTTGCGTGATCGGCAAGTCTTGCGGAACGTCAGCAGTTGATATCGCAGTTTATACTAAGAAAGTAAATGCAAGTGGTGTTTAAATCTAAGGAAAGCATTCAGTTTCGGGGGCCTTGTATCATAGCCTGTTTATCATTGACCCTTAGTGACCAACTAAGTATTCAAACGTGTATCAAGGCCATTTCAAGCGCTCGATTTGCCACACTGTCTAGCCCATTTCAAGGTCTTAGAGCACTTGTTCTATTTAGACTAGCACCCCATTTCAAGGTATACTAGCCTATGTGCATCCATTTGATCAATCATTTCCGATCAAACCAAATGGTGTTTTAGAGAGGTCGAACTCCTCAGATAAGCTTTGCCATTTCAAGCATCCACTTACCCGAGTATGTTCACGAACCCCAAGGAAGAGCTTTGCCATTTCAAGCATCCACTCAACCTTGGAAGTTCTGACCTAATATATGGCACATAGAACAAGTTTTGAATACAAAGAGGCACTAAGAGTATAGCCTAAAACATTTTATGATACAAGTACACCCCTTCAACCGAATGAAGAGTTTAGCTACGAATATCCGTGGAAGAGGACATCATAGCTAAGTACTCGAGGGTTTTTGAAAGACAGTAAGTAAAGGAGAATACTCAAGAACCAACAGGAGTATTCTCAAAAACTACTAGAATACTCAAGAACCAACAGGAGTATTATAGGTTTAACACAAAAGCTTACAAAAGTGCCCAAATCTAGAGAGAAGCTAGAGCTTTGTGATGGATGATGTTTTGAAATGAGGATGATTTACAAAGGAGAGGAGATGGGGTATTTATAGCTAAAGGGGAGGAGGAGATGTGGTGAGGATGAGGACACATGGCAAGCATCCAAGGGAGGGGAGGAAAGCCGCCGGTCACATGGGGGGGGGGAAGGGAGGAGCCGCCCCCCATGAGTTATCCTTTGCTCAAAGCCGCTGGTCATAAGGAGGGTGGAGGAGGTTTTGTGAGTTTTGTGAGGTTTTCACAAAACTATCGGTTCATTTCAGCTCCAGACTGACTTTGGTTGCTCTTCGGTTGGATTTGTTTTGAGTGATTCCATGTCAGGATCATGAGATTTCTTCAGTCGGCATCTGGTCGTGACCTTGCAATGACTCGTAATATCTTTTCATCTTAAAAACTCCTCCTTAGCGTGTATTCTCTCTAGACTCCAAAATACCCTGTAGATAAATATCGGAACTAACAAGCAAAAGTTAAATAGACAAAGAGTCTAATTTGGTGGGTTTAACTGTGTTTATGATTCGTATAATTATGGTCCATCAACATCACTATGGCGCATCCGAATTTGGTGGTACCCTGCTCGTAGGTCGAGCTTGGAGAAGAGTCGGGCGCCATATAGCTCATCAAAGAGTTCTTCGAATAAGGAATCTATCACGTATAGTCACAGCGTTCAATGCCCTATAGTCCACGCAAAACCTCCATGTCCCATCTTTCTTCTTGACTAGCAAAACTGGTGATGAGAATGGGCTTGAGCTGGGTTGGATGATCCCATCCGAGAGCATCTCCTTGACCAACCGTTCAATCTCTACTTTCTGACAAGGGGGACTACTGATGGACCATAATTGTATGAATCATAAACACAGTTAAACCCACCAAATTAGACTCTTTCTCAATTTAACTTTTTCTTGTTAGTTCCGATATTTATCTACAGGGTATTTTGAAGTCTAGAGAGAATACAGGCTAAGGAGGAGTTTTTAAGCTGAAAATATATTAAGAGTCATTCCATGGTCACGACCAGATGCCGACTGAAGAAATATCATGAACCTGACATGGAATCACTCAAAACAAGTCCAACCGAAGAGGCAACTAAAGGGCAACTAGGAGTTAGGATCCAACCGATGGCTTTTGAGAAGGAAAAGATCTCACTTCTCCTTCCCTCCTCACCACATGGGCGGCTGATGGAGGCGACACTGCACTGTCGTTAAGGTGCAGCGTGCTCTGTGCAAATAAATTTATAATATCCGCTACTCGCGACTACACTACTGGGTAGTAAGTGGTAAGTAGGGGTCGAACCCAAGGGAATTAGGGGAATACGTTGTTCTTTGAGGGATTTGTACGGCGAAGGAGCGTGTTTTAGGTTGATTGAGATTTTAGCGCGACTGACTAAGCTACTGTTTTTGGTTTTTTTGGTTTTTGAGTGTGGAAAAGTAAATTACAGAAAATAAATACTGAAAATAAAAGAGTTAAGGGAAGAAGACTTACAGTGGGTGATGCGTGATTGCGATTCCTCCGGTAGATGAGCGGTTGATGGTTGAGCAGTGTATAAAAGTAAATACAGGGGGTTTTTTGTAATTCAAGGAAAACATTCGGTTTCAGGGGCCTTGTATCATAGCCTATTTATCATTGGCTCTTAGTGATCCTTCTAAGTATTCAAACGTGCATCAAGGCCATTCCAAGCATTCGATTTGCCACACTGTCTAGTCTTTTGCAAAAGCGTTCGATAGTGAATCGAGGCCATTCCAAGCACTCAACTTGCAACACCGTCTAGACTTTTGCAAAGAACGTAGAGCCCTTGTTCTATTTAGACTAATACCCCATTCCAAGGTATATTAGCCTGTGTGCATCCATTTGGTCAGTCATTCCCGAGCAACCAACTGGTGTTTTAGAGAGGTCAAACTCCTCAGATAAGCTTTGCCATTCCAAGCATCCACTTACCCGAGTATGTTTACGAATCCCCACGGAAGAGCTTTTGCTTGTCAGGCACTCAACCTTGGAAGATTCTAACCTAATATATGGCACATAGAACAAGTTTTGAATACAGAGAAAAAACTCTAAGAAATGCCTAAAACATTTTATGATACCAGTACACCCCTTTAACCGAATAAAAGAGTTTAGCTACGATTATCCATGGAAGAGGATATCATAACTAAATACTCGGGGGTTTTTGAAAACAGTAAGAGGGAAAGGGGTGGAATACTCAAGAACCAACAGGAGTATTCCCAATTTCCTACTGAATACTCAAGAAGCAACAGGAGTATTCTCTAAAGTATAATACTCAAGAACAAACAGGAGTATTATTTCCAAAACCAAACCAAACTTACAAAGTAACCAAAACTTAGAGAGAGAAGTGATTTTACAATTTGTGGATGATGAAATGAGGAGGAGGAGGCTTGTATTTATTGCCAAAATGGGAGGAGATGGGTGGTGGAGATGGGGGGCAAGTGTCTTTTGATCCAAGGGAGGAGAAGGGAGGAGCAAGGAGGAGGTGACACATGGGGGGGAGGAAAGCCGCCGGTTGCCTTGGGTGGAGGAGCCGCCGATAGCCGGTTGCAAGGGGAGGAGGCTTCCTCCTTTGGCCACCTCCAAGCATGGTGGCCGGTCACCTTGATCCATGGGTGCATTTTGACAGTTTTGTGCAGTCTTTTCACAAAACTATCAATCCAATTTCGCTCCGTCTGACTTTAATTGTTCCTCGGTTGGATTTTGATTTGAGTAATTCAACGTCAGGATCTTGAGATTTCTTCGTTCAGCGTCTGATCTTGACCTTGGATTGACTCTTATTATCTTTTCAGCATAAAATCCTCTCCTTAGCGTGTTTTCACTTTAGTCTCTCAAATGCCCTGTGGAAATATATCAGGACTAACACGTCGAAGTTAGATAGACAAACAGTCTAATTTGGTGGGTTTTACTGTGTTTTTGATGCATACAATTATGGTCCATCAGATCACCCCACAGTTTTAGTTGTTCGTCCCGAACAATGCTATTAAAGGGCGGCATACTAAGTAAGCTTGTTGATATATGAAAATTAGACTGTGGTACTTGACTTCTCCTAATTCATGCATTACTACTTATTACCAAATTAAACTGCGTAAATAAATAGAAGAAACTTGATACTTGTACCTTCGTGCAGAGATGCAAATTAATTCGGATGTTTCGGGAGATAGCCCTTTTTAGGCTCCTGGACTACACCTTCGGGACCGTCTCACACTATATGGTTTTCTTGTAGCTTTCTCTAGCACGTGATTCGGTTCGGGTTTCACTGGTTTGAGTACTTTGATTTTCTTTTGGCGAGGGACTACTTTTTGTAGTGAATCGGCCTTTGGCCTTTGATTTGACTTTTTGAGTACTTCACTTTTTGTTCGGTTAAAACCTTCACAATTTTGGGCCTTTGGCCTCTTGATTTGCTTCTTCGAGCTTTTCGCCTTTTCGTGGCTTTGCAAGTCCATTTTATCAAGCCTTTTTGGGAGGTCCAATCATCGCCCGCAAGCCTATGGAAATACCTCCCCGCTCCTCTCGTTTTTGCCGTTTTCGCGCGGGTCAAGGTGAGGGTCGCTCATCTATTTTCTCGGCTACTTTGACTGTCGTTTCGCGCGGGTCAAGATGAGGGTCGCTCATCTATTTTCTTGGCTACTTTGACCGGAGATAGAACGGTCTGATTCCCGTCCTCGCCTTTTGCATAAACAATGCATGGCGGAGATGACTTCAATCTTCACTGAAACCCGAAGTGCAGCCTCCACTGACTTCGAAAACCATATAGTTTGATCTGATCCTTCAAGTGCTTGCCAAGCCCCTCTAGGGCAATTTCTATCAACTCCATATCCCTAGGTTATCTCAGCACAAAGGGACAAATGAGAAGTTACATTCTAAGTTTTTAAACAGTTTGCATTTTCACAAGGTTGATGCATGAATTATGATCTATCTTTTTCACATTCTTAAGTTCATATATTCAAAAAGATAATACTAATAATAAAAAAAACATGCAGATGGTTCTCACCCCACACTTTTGAACGAACGCGTGCCTTAGTTCAAAAGTCATGCAAATATATACAAGAGAAGGAAGTGACATTAAGGAAAAAGAAGAACAGAACTCCCTTTAAGGTGTCGAGTGATCGACATGGCATGAGGCTGGATAATCGAGGGAGTTCGGCTGGGGCCTCGAACTCTCAGCGCAGGCCCGGGAAATTCACGGAAGCTGCCTGGCTGATCCGATCTTGCTCCAAAACTTAATTCCTACATGTAAGACATTCCTTCTATACAAAAAGTGGGTGAGAGCGCTTATTGGAAATTTAAATGACAAAAAATAAAAGTGCAGAAAAGTAAGATAGTGTCGGGTTACCTCCCGACCAGTGCACTTGTTTAACGTCGTTGGCTCGACAGTACCTTATTCCTGGATCACTGGTTGGGATCCCATGGGTGGCTTAGGTCGAATTTCTGTGTTATCAAGTTGGCCTCGCCATGGTAATGTTTGACTCGTTGCCCATTTACCATGAATTTTCTTCCATCGTCTGGACTTTCCAACTCAACTGCCCCATGATTGAATACCTTGGTAATTGTGAAAGGGCCGGTCCATCTGGATTTAAACTTCCCAGGCATCAATTTCAGTCGCGAGGAGAAGACCAGCACTTGTTGTCCCTCCTCAAATGAGCGTCGGAGGATGAATTTGTCGTGATACAATTTGGTCCGCGCCTTATAGTTCGTTTGCCCTTCATAGGCCTCAAGCCGTAATTCCTCAAGCTTACACAGATTAAGTTTCCTATCTAATCCGGCAGCCCTTAAATCTGGATTGCAATGCTTGAGCGCCCAGTAGGCTTTATGTTCTAATTCCACCGGAAGGTGGCATGCCTTCCCATAAACAAGCCTAAATGGGGAGGTCCCAATTGGCGTCTTGTATGCCGTCCGATAAGCCCAAAGAGCTTCATCCAGCATTTGACTCCAATCTTTCCTCGCCGGCTTTACCATTTTTTCTAAAATCCCTTTGATTTTGCGGTTGGAGATCTCCGCTTGACCATTGGATTGGGGGTGATAAGCTGTGGATGTTCGGTGGTGGACATGGTAGCGTTTTAAAGTGGGAGCCATCATGCGGTTGCAGAAATGAGTTCCTTGGTCGCTTATTATGGCTTTTGGGTACCCCATACCTACAAAACAGGTTAGTGCGCAAAAATTCTATGACAGTCTTTGCATCGTCGCACCTTGTGGCCTTGGCTTCTACCCATTTTGACACATAATCTACAGCAACTAAAATGTAAGTATAACCGCATGAGACTAGGAATGGTCCCATAAAATCAAGGCCCCAAATGTCAAAAACATCGTTGACTAATATGGGTACTTGGGGCATTTCATTTCTAGCTAACACATTTCCTACTCTTTGACACTTATCGCACTTTTGACACTTCTCATTTGCATCTTTAAATATACTTGGCCAGAAAAAGTCACTATCTAGGATTTTTCTAGCGGTTCACCTAGGTCCGAAGTGTCCTCCACATGCAAACTCATGGCAGAAACTAATGACAGAAGCTATTTCATTATCGGGGATGCATCTCCTAAGTATTTGATCTGGTCCTATTTTCCATAAATAGGGATCATCCCATAAGTAATGTCTAGCGTCGTGCCTAAGTTTCATGCATTGTGCTTTAGTAAAAGAGGGAGGAAATGTACCTCCTACAAGGTAGTTGACGATTGACGCGTACCATGGCACCTTGGTTGAGACTGCATAGAGATGCTCGTCTGGAAATGACTCAGTTATGTGTCCTTCTTCTTCCTTTCGGACAATCCTACTTTGATGGTCAGCCACAGTATTCTCGATCCCTTTTTTGTCCTTTATCTCCACATCAAACTCTTGCAGTAGCAAGATCCACCGTATGAGCCTTGGTTTGGCCTCTTTCTTCTTCATCAGGTAACGGATGGCAGCATGGTCAGAATAGACTACCACTTTTGCTCCAAGCAAATAGGGTCGGAATTTTTCCAGAGCGAATACCACTGCCAAGAGTTCCTTCTTGGTGGTGGAGTAGTTCCGTTGGGCAGGATGTAGGGTTTGTGAGGCATAGTAGATCACACCGGCCTTCTTATTAATCTTTTGGCCGAGAACTGCTCCTACAGCAAAGTCGCTTGCGTCGCACATGATTTCAAATGGTTTTTTCCAATCTGGAGTTTGGATGATGGGCGTACTAGTGAGGACCTTCTTGAGCTCATTAAAAGCTTCCTTGCATGCATTGGTGAATTCAAAAGGAACTTCTTTTTGGAGAAGGGTGGATAGAGGCAACGCCTTTTTGGAGAAGTCCTTGATGAAGCGTCGGTAGAATCCCGCATGCCCAAGGAAAGATTGGATGTCTCGAATAGTGGAGGGGTATGGTAAAGTCATGATTAGGTCTATTTTAGATTTATCCACCTCTATGCCTTCTTGCGAGACGACGTGCCCTAAGACCACTCCATGAGTTACCATGAAGTGGCATTTCTCATAATTGAGCACGAGGTTCATTGAGACACATCGTGCCAGTACCGTGCTCAAATTATCTAGGCAAGCGTCGAATGTATTGCCATAGATGGTGAAGTCGTCCATGAAAACTTCAATGAATTCTCCAATCATGTCTGAAAAGATGCTGGTTACTACCCGTTGGAAAGTTCCCGGAGCATTGCATAGACCGAACGACATTCTTCAGAAAGCAAATGTGCCAAATGGGCAGGTGAATGTGGTCTTCTCTTGGTCTTCAGGCGCTATGGGAATCTGGTTGTAGCCCGAGAATCCGTCCAAGAAGCAAAAATATGGTTTGCCTGCAAGTCGGTCTAGCATTTGGTCGATGAATGGTAGGGGAAAATGATCTTTTCTCGTGACGGCGTTCAATTTCCTGTAGTCAATGCACATTCTCCAGCCGTTCTTGATCCTAGTTGTTATCATATTTCCTTCTGCATCTTCCTCGATTGTGATCCCACTTTTCTTCGGGACAATGTGGACTGGACTCACCCACTGGCTATCTGATATTGGATAGATTACATCCGCATCCAGGAGCTTCTGTATTTCCTTCTGAATGATTTCCATCATGATCGGGTTGAGTCGTCGTTGAGGCTCACTTGATGGCTTTGCTCCATCTTCAAGTAGAATACGGTGCATGCATACAGCCGGGCTGACTCCTCTTAAGTCGGCCAGTGTCCATCCAATAGCTAACTTGTGCTGTTTCAGAACTTTTATCAACCTCTGTTCCTGGTCTGCTTCCAGACCACTCTTGATGATTACTGGTAGTGTGTCATTCTCCCCTAGGAAGGCGTACTTCAGATGTCCAGGCAGGGGCTTCAATTCTACTTTGGGAGCTTGCATCACCGAGGGTAAAAAAGTATTTGATTTGAATAGTTTTACCTCGTTGACTTCATATCCTGGTGTGAGAGGCTCCGAGGTTGTTAATTGGGTTAGTGTTTCATGCAGGCCTTCGGCCAAGTCATACGAGCTCTTGGCTCCATTGAGTATGAGTTCTAAGGGATCCGTTCTGGGTTCTGATTGAACTTTTTGGACTAGGTCGTCCAAAGCGTCGAGAGCGTGTACTTCCTCAAAGTCCATAGGGTGCTTCATTGCTCGGAGTATGTCGAAGCTGAAGACTTCTCCTTCTACTTCCATTGAGAGCATTCCACTTCCACAGTCTATCTTCATTTTTGCTGTTTTTAGAAATGGACGGCCGAGAAGGATGGGTGCATGATCAGTAGGTCCGCCATTCTCCATTTTTAAGACGTAGAAGTCTGCTGGAAACACTAATTTGCCTACTTGAACTAGGACGTCTTCAATTTTGCCCTCGGGCTATTTGCATGATCGATCAGCTAATTGAATAGTGAGACCGGTGGGTTTGAGCGGTCCAATCTTAAGGCATGAGTAGATAGAGAAGGGAAGAACATTGATTGATGCCCCTAGGTCTAGCATGCAGTTATCGATCCTGATGTTGCCAATTGTGCATGGAATGGTGTAAGTTCCAGGATCTCCACATTTAGGGGGAACTTTTCGTTGCATGATTGCCGACACGTTCCTACTCATCCGCTCCTGATCGTTTCCAGCATTCCTTCTCCGTTTGATGCAAAGTTCTTTCAAAAATTTGGCATACCGAGGAATTTGCTTGATGGCTTCTAAGAGGGGGATGTTGATTTCAACCTTGCTGAACAGCTCCAACACTTCCTTATCCATGACATGTTGCTTTTGCATGCGAGCAGGTACCGGAAATGGGAGTGTTGCGCTGATTCTAGAGTTTTCGGGTCTGGGTATCGGTTCAGGCCCGTGTTCCTGGGACGTATTCTCTTCTTCTTCGGACACGTCCCGTTCTTCCTCAATTATGTCGTCATCTTCATCGGTTGCTTCTTCCTCTAGAGTTTTGAGAGCTTCAGGCCTCGTTCGCTCTTCTCTGGGCAATCTTAGGTCTTTGTCCTCCTCTTGCTCTAAAGGTTTGCTGGCAAGCGTTTTTCCACTCCGAAGAGTCAAGGCATTCACATCTTCCTGTATGCCTTGAATGGTTTGCAAAAGGAGTCTCCCGGACTCATTAGCATGTGCAGAGTCTGAGGCAGCGAGTTGAGAGATGTGCATCTTCAAGTCAGATAACTCTCCCTTGGTTTCGGCTTGGAATTGATGCATAGTAGTGCCCAAATGCTGCACAGTACCTGACAATTGCGCAATCATGTCCTCAAGTGACTTGTTCGGTCCTTGATGACTGTTCGAGCTTGCCTGGCAATGGTCTGTTGGTGGGGCGTCTTGGTAGAATGAATGGGTTAGTTTGGGTATAACCCTGTTGTTGTATCCTTGGTATCCTCCTACTGTATTGGCATCCACCGGGTTGACCTTGACCATAGTTGAACAGGCAACAGTCTTGTGGTCCGTAGAGTCGCAGAACTCACAAGGTCTTATTTGAACCGTCTGCATTTGTAGGAATTGTACCATCATTTCCTTCATTTGTCTTATCTCTTCTGGCATGGAGTTTACTGATGTATCGGCCTATGATATGTTTTTTGTTTGGAAAGGTTCATCTTGGCGAGTAGTCTCCTTTCTAAACCGAGCGTTTTCAGCAGCCTTGGTAATGAGATCCCTTATGCCACTTAATGATAGATTCATCATGGATCCTCCAGCTGAGGCATCCAGTAGCATTTTGTCCAAGGGTCTAAGTCCATCAATGAGGTACTCGATGATGAGTTTCTCGGGTAGTCCAAGGGTACAACAGCTTCTTTCCAGGTGGTTAAATTTCTCCAGGTAGTCGTACATGGTTTCGTAAGGTTCCTGCCTTATGTCCTGTAGTTGCCTTCTTACTTCCCTTGCTTTTGTCGATGGGTAGTATTTGTCCAGGAATTTTCTTTGCATCTGAACCAATGTTCTGATGCTTCCGGAAGGCAATGAAAGGAACCAGTCATTTGCCGCGTTAGTGAGGGAAAAGTAGAACGCCTTCAACTTGAAGTCGTCTATATTCACTTGATTGGGCTTTAGAATTTGGCAAATGCCATGTAAGCGTTGGATATGAGTCATTGCCGAAACTCCATTAGTTCCTGAGAACTTTGGCAAATTTTGGATTATGGACATGTTGATGGCAACGTTTTCTAGTTCAGGGCTCTGGCAAATGCACCACGGCTGTGTTGCGAAATCGGGAGCATTGAGTTCTCCCATAGTAGGTGCATGGTAGTTGTTGTTATCTCCGTAGTAGTCATCGAAAGTGGGTTCTCGTCTCGGCACTCATCGAGATTGAGGGGGTGGTGGATATCTAGGAGGTTGCATTGGACCAGCTGCATTTCGGTCCTCGGGTGGTTCTTGGTTTCTTCTGATTGCCTCCCTATCACGAGCTCTTCTGCTTCGGATGAGTTGCTCCGGATCATCCATAAATGGAAGTGGCACCTCATTGTTTCGATCGTACAGGTTCATCTCGTCGTCATCTTGGTAGTCATGGTGACTTCCTTCGCGAGACATGGTTGTTTCGAGCGCGTATCGATTCGAACAACTTATTCGATGGCTAATTCCCCGGCAACGGCGCCAATTTGACGGAGGCGACACTGCACTGTTGTTAAGGTACAGCGTGCTCTGTGCAAATAAATTTATAATATCCGCTACTCGCGACTACACTACTGGGTAGTAAGTGGTAAGTAGGGGTCGAACCCAAGGGAATTAGGGGAATACGTTGTTCTTTGAGGGATTTGTACGGCGAAGGAGCGTGTTTTAGGTTGATAGAGATTTTAGCGCGGCTGACTAAGCTACTGTTTTTGGTTTTTTTAGTTTTTGAGTGCGGAAAAGTAAATTACTGAAAATAAATACTGAAAATAAAAGAGTTAAGGGAAGAAGACTTACAGTGGGTGATGCGTGATTGCGATTCCTCCGGTAGATGAGCGGTTGATGGTTGAGCAGTTTATAAAAGTAAGTACAGGGGGGTTTTTTGTAATTCAAGGAAAACATTCGGTTTCAAGGGCCTTGTATCATAGCCTATTTATCATTGGCTCTTAGTGATCCTTATAAGTATTCAAACGTGCATCAAGGCCATTCCAAGCACTCGATTTGCCACACTGTCTAGTCTTTTGCAAAAGCGTTCGATAGTGAATCGAGGCCATTCCAAGCACTCAACTTGCAACACCGTTTAGACTTTTGCAAAGAACGTAGAGCCCTTGTTCTATTTAGACTAATACCCCATTCCAAGGTATATTAGCCTATGTGCATCCATTTGGTCAGTCATTCCCGAGCAACCAAATGGTGTTTTAGAGAGGTCAAACTCCTCAGATAAGCTTTGCCATTCCAAGCATCCACTTACCCGAGTATGTTTACGAATCCCCACGGAAGAGCTTTTGCTTGTCAGGCACTCAACCTTGGAAGATTCTAACCTAATATATGGCACATAGAACAAGTTTTGAATACAGAGAAAAAACTCTAAGAAATGCCTAAAACATTTTATGATACCAGTACACCCCTTTAACAGAATAAAGAGTTTAGCTACGATTATCCATGGAAGAGGATATCATAACTAAATACTCGGGGGTTTTTGAAAACAGTAAGAGGGAATGGGGTGGAATACTCAAGAACCAACAGGAGTATTCCCAATTTCCTACTGAATACTCAAGAACCAACAGAAGTATTCTCTAAAGTATAATACTCAAGAACAAACAGGAGTATTATTTCCAAAGCGTATAATACTCAAGAACAAACAGGAGTATTATTTCCAAAACCCAACCGAACTTACAAAGTAACCAAAACTTAAAGAGAGAAGTGATTTTACAATTTGTGGATGATGAAATGAGGAGGAGGAGGCTTGTATTTATAGCCAAAATGGGAGGAGATGGGTGGTGGAGATGGGGAGCAAGTGTCTTTTGATCCAAGGGAGGAGAAGGGAGGAGCAAGGAGGAGGTGACACATGGGGGGGGAGGAAAGCCGCCGGTTGCCTTGGGTGGAGGAGCCGCCGGTAGCCGGTTGCAAGGGGAGGAGGCTTCCTCCTTTGGCCACCTCCAAGCATGGTGGCCGGTCACCTTGATCCATGGGTGCATTTTGACAGTTTTGTGCAGTCTTTTCACAAAACTATCAATCCAATTTCGCTCCGTCTGACTTTAATTGTTCCTCGGTTGGATTTTGATTTGAGTAATTCAACGTCAGGATCTTGAGATTTCTTCGTTCAGCGTCTGATCTTGACCTTGGATTGACTCTTATTATCTTTTCAGCATAAAATCCTCTCCTTAGCGTGTTTTCACTTTAGTCTCTCAAATGCCCTGTGGAAATATATCGGGACTAACACGTCGAAGTTAGATAGACAAACAGTCTAATTTGGTGGGTTTTACTGCGTTTTTGATGCATACAATTATGGTCCATCAGCGGCTAAAGCCACCCTCCACTCCCCTTGCGCCACCTAGGCCGGCGGCTCTTGGCCAAGCCACCTCATCTGGCGGCTTTTGCTCCTCCACCCTCCTCATGCCAAGTGTTGAGATCTCAATCCATATGCCTCTCCTCCCTTGACAAGTGTATGGCTCTCCTCTTCTCCCTTAGCCTATAAATACCCAAGCCATTCTCATTTGTAAATTATCCCATCCACAATCCCAAAAAATCATTCCATCCTCATTCCACACAAATCACTTATCTCTCTAAAGATTTGGGCACTACTCTTGTAAGCTTTGTTTTAAATCTATAATACTCCTGTTGGTTCTTGAGTATTCTAGTAGTTTTTGAGTTTACTCCTGTTGGTTCTTGAGTATTCTCCTTTACTTACTATCTTTCAAAAACCCTCGAGTACTTAGCTATGGTATCCACCTCTATGGACATTCGTAGCTAAACTCTTCATTCGGTTGAAGGGGTGTACTTGTATCATAAAATGTTTTAGGCCATACTCTTAGTGCCTCGTTGTATTCAAAACTTGTTCTATGTGCCATATATTAGGTTAGAACTTCCAAGGTTGAGTGGATGCTTGGAATGGCAAAGCTCTTCCGTTGGGGTTCGTAAACATACTCGGATAAGTGGATGCTTGGAATGGCAAAGCTTATCTGAGGAGTTTGATCTCTCTAAAACACCATTTGGTTGGTCGGGAATAACTGATCAAATGGATGCACATAGGCTAATATACCTTGGAATGGGGTATTAGTCTAAATAGAACAAGTGCTCTATGTCTTGGAATGGACTAGACAGTGTGGCAAATCGAGTGCTTGGAATGGCCTTGATACACTTTTGAATACTTAGTAGGATCACTAAGGGTCAATGATAAACAGGCTATGATACGAGGCCCCCGAAACCGAATGCTTTCCTTAGATTAAAACAACACCTGCATTTACTTTCAATTTTAGTATAAACTGCCTTATCAATTGCTCACCTCCCGGAAGACTTGTCCTTCACGCAACAACTCGCTGTAAGTCTTCCCTTTTATTTTCAGTACTTTATTTTTATGTCATTTACTTTTCCACACTAAAAACCAAAACCAACCAAACAGACTCTTACTCGTTAGCGCTAAAACCTCAATCAACCTAAAAATCACGTTCCCCGCCAGTACATTTCTCAAAGAACGACTTATCCCCCTAATTCCCTTGGGTTCGACCCCTCCTTACCACTTGCTACCCAGTAGTAAAGTCGCAAGTAGCGGAGATATAAATTTATTTTTGCACAGAGAACATCGCACCTTAACGACAGTGCGATGGGCTCCGTCAAAATTGGCGCCGTTGCCGGGGAATTAGTTACTTAATCGGATAAGTTCTTTGAATCGATACTCGCTTCAAAACAACCATGTCTCGCGAAGGAAGCCACCATAACTACCAGGATGACGAAGAGATAAACCTGTACGATCGAAATGATGAGGTGCCACTTCCATTTGTGGACGATCCGGAACAAATCATCCGAGACAGAAGAGCTCGTGATAGGGAAGCAATCCGAAGAAACCAAGGACCACCCGAGGACCGAAATGAAGCTGGTCCAGTACAACATCGTCATCAACACTTCAGTGGCCCACAACTTGCCAAAATTCTCAGAAACACGTGGAGAATCAGCAATGACTCACCTCCAGCACTTACATGGTATTTGCCAAAACTTAAAACCGAATGGCGTGAACGTAGACGACTTCAAGTTAAAGGCGTTCTACTTTTCCCTCATTGACGCGGCAAATGATTGGTTCCTTTCATTGCCTTCCGGTAGCATCAGAACATGGGCTCAGATGCAAAAGAAATTCCTGGACAAATATTACCCGGCAGGATGGGCAATGCAAGTAAGGAGGCAACTGCAAGACATCAAGCAAGGGCCCAATGAAACCATGTACAATTACCTGGAAAAGTTCAACCGCCTGGAGAGAAGCTGCTCTACCCTTGGACTGCCTGAGAAACTCATCATCGAGTACCTCATTGATGGATTAAGACCCTTAGACAAAATGCTCCTGGATGCCTCAGCTGGAGGATCCATGATGAATCTGTCATTAAGTGGCATAAGGGATCTCATCACCAACGTTGCTGAAAATGCCCAATTTAGAGAAGAGACAATTCGGCAGGAAGAATTTTCCCGAACAAGGAATGTGGCACAAGCCGAGACATCAGTGAACTCCATGCCAGAAGAGATGAGACAAATGAAGGAAATGATGATTCAGATCCTACGAAGACAACCAGTTCCAGTTAAGCCTTGCGAATTTTGTGGTTCTACGGACCACAAAACTGACGCATGCCCGACATTAATAGAAGAGGAACCGGTAGAAGTGAATGCAGTGGGAGGATACCAAGGATACAACAACAACAGCAATGACAGAGCCGGACAAAATAGACAGTATGGTCAAACAACCTACCCGAGCTGGCGTAACAACAGATATCCTCAGAAGGAAGCACAACCAGCTGTCCCTCAATTAGCTCAGTCATTCTACCAACCCCCCACCGACAGTATAACCAGAACGCTCCATCAGCAGGCCAATATCAGCAAAGACGACCAAATCAGTACCAAGCCGGCCCGAACAATCAATAAGAACCAACCAAGTCGCTCGATGACACAATGAAGGAGCTCGCAGGAAGCATAAATCAATTGGGTACTTCGCTACACCAATACCAGGCAAAAACTGACGGGGCAATTTCAGAATTGACCAAACAAATGTCCCAGCTCGCCACTGCAATGTCAACACTCACTAATGAACCTGGCAGACTTCCCTCACAAACCATCCAAAACCCAAAGGCAAATATTAGCATGATAAAGAGGTCAAACGTAAAGGCGACACTGGGAGAAGGGGCACGATCCACAGCTTACAAGCTTACTAACAAGCACTTCACCCGTAGGCATCGTCCTGACTGGAAGCAAGAGAAAGACCGACCCAATGATGGCAAAACATGGGTCACGCATGCTGACAATGGACGATATGCGTTCACTGTTTGCATAACGCCACCACCGATCATACACTCTGACATACCAGCATCTGGATGGGGTGACAATGACAATTTAAAGTGGGACTCCCCAACTAATATTTATGCTCCGAAGCAAAATATTTACCTAGAAAATCAGGAGTTTAAGGGGCCCGATTATACAAATCCTAAACCAAGGAATGGGCGGAATGACCCGACAATAGAAAGAGCCCTCACTTCAGATCATGAGCCACAACCGAAAGAGATAAAGACCCAGGGGCCTTCACAGTCACCTGCAGTATTGGTGAAACCCAGATTCATAAGTGCTTAGTCGATCTTGGGGCTGCTGTCAACGCCATGCCTTCCTCCTTATATTACTTATTAGGACTTGGTCCATTAAAACCACCCAGGTCAAATATCGAGCTAGGAGATAAATCGTGCATCCGTCCGGTTGGAGTGCTGGAAGATGTAATACTCCATGTGGGAGAGCTCGTCGTTGCTGCAGACTTTTATGTAATACAAACGGGAGAGACCGGCGAAGAGGACCCTCCAACAATAATATTGGGACGACCATTCCTCTACGCTACTAAAGCAAGGATCGATGTAAGCAAGGGCTCATTATCGCTTGAGTTCGGCGGCAAAATTGCAAATTTCTACATTGATAATGGCCGCACGGATAGAAAGAAACCGCCAGACATTATACCTATCTCAGATCTCGGTACACAGAATTCTGACCTGCCAAAAGAGACCGAAAGAGTAACAAGACCAGCAGCTATGGTCAAAGGACCCTCGCCCTCTCAGAAACAATGGAAAGAAAAAACACCAAAACCATGGAGTTCTAACCCAAGCAAGAAATCAGGAAGAGTCAAGGCAAGAATCAACACAGGAACAGTGGCGAAATACGACCTGAGCCACCCATGGGATCCAAACCAGTGATCCTCATGCGTCGAGCCAACGACGTTAAACAAAGGCACTGGTCGAGAGGTAACCCGACACCTATCTTACTTTCAGTCATTTATTTTCTGTCATTTAGTTTTTACCACAAGTCGCTCTCACCCACTTTTTGTATAGAAGGAATGACCCCTTGTAGGAATCGATTTTTGGAGCAAGATCAGATCAGCCAGGGAGCTTCCGAGAATTATCGGGCCTGCGCTGAGAGTTCAAGGCCCCAGCCGAACTCCCTCGATTATCCAGCTCAAGCTATGACTTTCCACGACACGACACAGTAAAAGGGAGTTCAGTTCTTCTCTTTTCCTTAATGTCATTTCCTTCTCTTGTATATATTTGCATGACTTTTGAACTAAGTCGTGCTGAAAGGCACGCCTTTGTTCAAAAGTGTGGGGTGAGAACCGCCTTTGTACATAACATGCTTTTTCTTTTTCCTTTTTCCTTAATATTATCTTTTTGAAAATATGAACTTGAGAATGTGAAAAAGATAGATCTAAATTCATGCATTTACCTTGTGAAAATTCAACTGTCAAAAAACTTAGAATGTAACTTCTCATTTGTCCCTTTGTGCTGAGATAAACAGGGGATGTGGAGTTGACATAAACTGCCCTAGAGAGGCTAGGCAAGCACTCGAAGGATCGAATCTAACTATATGGTTTTCGAAGTCAGTGGAGGCTGCACTTCGGGTTTCAGTGAAGATTGAAGTCATCTCCGCCGTGCAGCGTTTATGCAAGAGGCGGGACAGGAATCAAACCGTCCTATCTTTAGTCCTAGTAGCCGGGAAAATAGATGAGCGACCCTCATCTTGACCCGCGCGAAACGGCGAGGATGAGATAGAGCGGGGAGGTATTTCCAAATGCTCGCGGGCGATGATTGGACCTCCCAAAACGGCTTGAGAAAATGGACTAGCAAGCCACAAAAAGGCAAAAGCTCAAAGAAGCTAATCAAAGGCCAAAGGCCAATGTTGTGAAGGTTTTAACCGAACAAAAGTGAAGTACTCAAAGAGTCAAATCAAAGGCCAAAGGCCGATTCACTACAAAAAAAAAGCTGTCCCTCGCCAAAAAGAAATCAAAAAGGCTCAACTCAGTGAAACCCAAACCGAATCACGTGTTAGAAAAAGCTACAAGGAAACCATATAGTGCGAGACGGTCCCGAGAATGCAGTCCAGGAGCCTGAAAAGGGCTATCTCCCAAAACATCCAAATTAATTTGCATCTCGGCGCGAAGGTACAAGTATCAAGTTTCTTCTAAGTATTTACACAGTTTAATTTGGTAATAAGTAAGTGACGGAGGCGACACTGCACTGTCGTTAAGGTGCAGCGTGCTCTGTGCAAATAAATTTATAATATCCGCTACTCGCGACTACACTCCTGGGTAGTAAGTGGTAAGTAGGGGTCGAACCCAAGGGAATTAGGTGGAATATGTTGTTCTTTAAGGATTTGTACAGCGAGGGAACGTGTTTTAGGTTGGTTGAGATTTTAGCGCGAGTAATTAAACTACTGTTTTTGGTTTTTTTGGGTTTTTTATGCGGAAAAGTAAATACAGAAAATAAATACTGAAATTAAATACTAAAAGTAAAGAGTTAAGGGAAAGAAGACTTACAGTGGGTGATGCGTGATTGGGATTCCTCCGGTAGATGAGCGGTTGATGGTTGAGCAGTTTATAAAAGTAAATACAGGGGGGGTTTTTTGTAATTCAAGGAAAAGTATTCGGTTTCAGGTACTTTGCATTATAACATGTTATAATAACTGTTAGTAACCTTTCTAAATATTCAAACGTGCATCAAGGCCCTTTCGTAGCATTCAATTTGCATACACTGTCTAGCCCATTAAAAGGTCGTAGACACTTGTTCTATTTAGACTAGCCTGAGTACCCCTTTCAAGGTACGCTAGTCTTATGTGCATCCACCTGATCTCCCAGTGACGTTGCGACCAAGTGGTGTTTTAGATAAGTCGACCTCCTCGATAAGTTTTGCTTGTGACAGCTTCCACTTACCGAGTATGATCACGAATTCCCACGGAAGAGCTTTTCTTGTGACAGCTTCCACTCAACCTTGGAAACTCTGACTATATATGGCACATAGAACAAGTTTTGAATACAGAGAAATGAAACTAAAAGAAATTAAAACATTATATAATACAAGAATGTACCTTCGACCGAATTAAGAGTTTAGCTACGACTATCCATGGAAAAGGACATCGTAACTAAATACTCAGGGGTTTTTGAAAACAGTAAGAGGGAAAGGGGTGGAATACTCAAGAACCAACAGGAGTATTCCCAATTTCCTACTGAATACTCAAGAACCAACAGGAGTATTCTCTAAAGTATAATACTCAAGAACAAACAGGAGTATTATTTCCAACGCGTATAATACTCAAGAACAAACAGGAGTATTATTTCCAAAGCGTATAATACTCAAGAACAAACAGGAGTATTATTTCCAAAACCAAACCAAACTTTACAAAGTAACCAAAACTTAGAGAGATAAGTGTTTTACAATTTTTGGGATGATGAAATGAGGAGGAGGAGGCTTGTATTTTTAGCCAAAGTGGGAGGAGATGGGTGGTGGAGATGGGGGGCAAGTGTCTTTTGATCCAAGGGAGGAGAAGGGAGGAGCAAGGAGGAGGTGACACATGGGGGGGCAAAAGCCGCCGGTCATGGAGAGCTTGAGCCGCCAGTTGCCGGTGGCAAGGGGAGGAGAAGGGTGGCTTTGGCCACCTCCAAGCAAGGTGGCCGGTCATCTTAGTCCATGGGTGCATTTTGACAATTTTGTGCAGTCTTTTCACAAAACTATCAATCCAATTTCGCTCCGTCTGACTTTAATTGTTCCTCGGTTGGATTTTTATTTGAGTAATTCAACGTCAGGATCTTGAGATTTCTTCGTTCAGCGTCTGATCTTGACCTTGGATTGACTCTTATCATCTTTTCAGCGTAAAATCCTCTCCTTAGCGTGTTTTCACTTTAATCTCTCAAATGCCCTGTGGAAATATATCGGGACTAACACGTCGAAGTTAGATAGACAAACAGTCTAATTTGGTGGGTTTTACTGTGTTTTTGATGCATACAATTATGGTCCATCAGATCACCCCACACTTTTAGTTGTTCGTCCCGAACAATGCTATTAAAGGGCGGCACTCTAAGTTTGGTTTGTTAAAATATGAAAATCAGACTGTGGGACTCGATTTATCCTAATTCATGCATTACTTACTTATTACCAAATTGAACTGCGTAAATAAATAGAAGTAACTTGATACATGTACCTTCGTGCCGAGATGCAAATTATATTGGATGTTTCGGGAGATAGCCCTTTTTAGGCTCCTGGACTGCAACCTCGGGATCGTCTCTTACTATATGGTTTCCTTGTAGCTTTCTCTAGCACGTGATTCGGTTCGGGTTTCACTGGTTTGAGTACTTTGATTTCTTTTGGCGAGGGACTGCTTTTTGTAGTGAATCGGCCTTTGGCCTTTTTGATTTGACGCTTTGAGTTCTTCACTTTTGTTCGGTTAAAACCTTCACATTTTTGGGCCTTTGGCCTCTTGATTTGCTTCTTCGAGCTTTTCGCCTTTTTGTGGTTTTGCAAGTCCATTTTCTCAAGCCTTTTTGGGAGGTCCAATCATTGCCCGCAAGCCTATAGAAATACCTCCCCGCTCTTCTCGTTTTTGCCGTTTTTGCGCGGGTCAAGGTGAGGGTCGCTCATCTATTTTCTCGGCTACTTTGATTGTCTTTTCGCGCGGGTCAAGATGAGGGTCGCTCATCTATTTTCTCGGCTACTTTTACCGGAGATAGGACGGTCTGATTCCCGTCCTCGCCTTTTGCTTAAACACTGCATGGCGGAGATGACTTCAATCTTCACTGAAACCCGAAGTGTAGCCTCCACTGACTTCGAAAACCATATAGTTTGATCTGATCCTTCGATTGCTTGCCAAGCCTCTCTAGGGCATTTCTATCAACTCCACATCCCTAGTTTATCTCAGCACAAAGGGACAAATGAGAAGTTACGTTCTAAGTTTTTAGACAGTTGAATTTTCACAAGGTAAATGCATGAATTTCGGTCTATCTTTTTCACATTCTTAAGTTCATACTTTCAAAAAGATACACCAAAAAAAAGAAAAACATGTTGTTTATTTATGTACACATGCGGTTCTCACCCCACACTTTCGAACGAAGTCGTGCCTTTCAGCACTACTTAGTTCGAAAGCCATGCAAGCAGATGTTATACGAGAAGGAAATGACTTAAGGAAAGGTAAGATCAGAACTCCCTTATTGTGTTGAATGGCAAGAGGCTGGATAATCGAGGGCGTTCGGCTGGGGCCTTGAACTCTCAGCGCAGGCCCGGTTAGTTCACGGAAGCTGCCTGGCTCATCCGATCGTGCTCCAAAAACCAATTCCTAAATAGTCAAATCATTCTATGCACCAAGTCGGTGAGAGCGACTTATTGGAAAAGTAAAATACTAGAAAATAAAAAGACAGGAAATTAAAGTGCGGAAAGTAAGATAGTGTCGGGTTACCTCCCGACCAGTGCACTTGTTTAACGTCGTTGGCTCGACAGTACCTTATTTCTGGATCATTGGTTGGGATCCCATGGGTGGCTTAGGTCGAATTTCGCCACTGTTCCTGTGCTGACTTTTGCTTTGCCTTTTGACGGTTTCTTGCGAGATGATGGGCTTGAGTCCAGTTCCCGTTGTTCTAGTGATTTCTCCTTCCAACGTCTCTGAGAAGGTGAGGGAACTTTGACCATAGCTGCTGGCCTTGTTACTTTTTTGGTCTTTTTTGGCAAGTTGGAAATCTGCGTACCGCGATCTGAGATAGGTATTATATCTGGTGGTTTCTTTGTATCCGTGCGGCTATTGTCAATGTAGAAATGTGAAATTTTGCCGCCGAACTTAAGTGATAATGAGCCCTTGCCCACATC
Source organism: Rhodiola kirilowii (assembly GCA_033675215.1). Lineage (NCBI taxonomy): Eukaryota > Viridiplantae > Streptophyta > Magnoliopsida > Saxifragales > Crassulaceae > Rhodiola > Rhodiola kirilowii. The sequence goes on from CM066201.1 coordinate 45,421,826, forward strand.
GATCCTTGCTTTAGTAGCGTAGAGAAATGGTCGTCCCAAGAATATAGTTGGAGGATCGTCTTCGCTGGTCTCTCCCGTTTGTATCACATAGAAGTCTGCAGCAATTACGAGCTCTCCCACATGGAGTATTACGTCTTCCAGCACTCCAATCGGACGGATGCACGATTTATCTCCTAGCTCGATATTTGACCTGGGTGGTTTTAATGGACCCAGTCCTAACAAGTAATATAAGGAGGAGGGCATGGCGTTGATAGCAGCACCAAGATCGACTAAGCACTTCTGAATCTGTGTTTCACCAATACCGCAGGTGACTGTAAAGGCCCCTGGGTCTTTATCTCTTTCCGGTTGTGACTCATGATCTGAAGTGAGGGCTCTTTCTATTGTCGGGCCATTCTGCTCATTCCTTGGCTTAGGATCTGTATTATTGGGCCCTTTAATATTTTGCTTTGAAGCATAAATATTAGTTGGAGAGTCCCACTTCAAATTGTTATCGTCATCCCATCCAGACGTTGGTATGTCAGAGTGTATGATCGGTGGTGGTGTTATGCACACAGTGAATGCGTACCGTCCATTGTCAGCATGCGTAGCCCATGTTCTGCCATCATTGGGTCGGTCTTCCTCTTGATTCCAGTCAGGACGACGCCTACGGCTGAAGTGCTTGTTTGTAAGTTGGTAAGTTGGGGATCGTGCTACTTCTCCAAGCGTCGTTCTTACCTTTGACCTTTTCATCATGCTAAGATTCGCCTTTGGATTCTGGATGGTCTGTGAAGGAAGTCTGCTAGGTTCGTTAGTGAGCGTTGACATCGCAGTGGCGAGATGGGACATTTGTTTGGTTAATTATGAAATTGCCCCGTCAGTTTTTGCCTGGTATTGGTGTAGCGAAGTACCCAATTGATTTATGCTTCCTGTGAGCTCCTTCATAGTTTCATCCAGCGACTTGGTTTGTTCTTGCTGATTTTGCGGGCCGGTTTGGAACTGATTTGGTCCTTTTTGCTGATATTGGCCTGCTGATGGAGCGTTCTGGTTATACTGCCGGTGTGGGGGTTGGTAGAATGACTGAGCAGCTGGTTGAGCGTTCTTCTGAGGATAGTTGTTGTAATGCCAGCTCGGGTTGGTTGCTTGACCATTCTGTCTGTTTTGTCCCGCTCTGTCATTGCTGTTGTTGTATCCTTGGTATCCTCCAGCTGCATTCACTTCTGCTGGTTCCTCTTCTACTAATGTCGGGCATGCGTCAGTTTTGTGGTCCGTAGAGCCACAAAATTCGCAAGGCTTAACCGGAACTGGCTGCCTTCGTAGGATCTGAATCATCATCTCTTTCAACTGTTTCATCTCCTCAGACATAGAGTTCATTGGTGTTTCGGCCTTTGCCACACTTTTTGTTCGGGAGAATTCATCCTGCCGAGTCGTCTCCTCTCGGAATCGATCATTTTCAGCAACGTCATTTATCAGTTGCCTAACACCGCTCAATGATAGATTCATTATGGATCCTCCAGCTGAGGCATCCAGAAGCATTTTGTCTAAAGGTCTTAACCCATCAATGAGGTACTCGATTATGAGTTTCTCGGGCAGTCCCAGGGTACAGCAGCTTCTCTCCAAGTGGTTGAACTTTTCCAGGTAATCGTACATGGTTTCGTTAGGTCCTTGCCTGATGTCCTGCAGTTGCCTTCTTACTTGCATTGCTCTTCCTGCTGGGTAGTATTTGTCTAAGAACTTCTTCTGCATCCGAGCCCAAGTTCTGATGCTTCTGGAAGGCAATGAAAGGAACCAATCGTTTGCCGCGTCAACGAGGGAAAAATAGAACGCCTTTAACTTAAAGTCGTCTACGTTTGTGCCTTTCGGTTTGAGGTTTTGGCAAATCCCATGTAAGCGCTGGAGATGAGTCATTGCTGATTCTCCACGAGTTCCTGAGAATTTTGGCAAGTTGTGGGCCACTGAAGTGTTGATGACGATATGTTCTAGCTCCGGGCCTTCATAGATACACCACGGCTGAACTCTGAAATCTGGTGCTGAGAGCTCTCCTAATGTAGGTTCGCGGTAGTTGTTGTTATCTCTGTAGTAGTCATCGAAAGCTGGTTCTTGTCTCGACACTTGTCTAGGTTGTGGGGGCGGTGGATATCTTGGGGGTTGTTGACAGGTATCGTTTGGCCTGTGCAAAAACAATTTGTAATTTTCCGACTAGCTAGTGGCAAATCGGGTCGAATCCACAGGGATCGGTTTGAGAATCTATATCACTAAGTATAAAAGTAACAGGGGGTTTTGTAATTCAGACAAGTAAATAAAACGCAGCGTGCAACAATGATCCGTTGTCAGGAGATCAATCGTCACACGAAATCAAGTATCAATATTAAGGAACAAGTGCAAGCTACACATGGTAATAGAGTACATAATCAAGTTGTAATGAAATGAAAATACTATTGTCCAATAAACCTTCTCCAAGATGTCTTCAAATCTGAGCCACTGATCAATCTTTCCTTCAATCCTGTCGAAATTTCTGCCTCTTCCAAACGCACGACCAAAGCCTCAGCAACTCCTTTCTTTCACCAACCAAAATCACACGGCCAAAAAGATTTGGCCAACCAAAAATACAAAACAAAAGAGAACTTTGCTAGCTTTTTCAATCTTCTCAACCCACGGCCAAAAGACCAATTTTACTTCCCGGACAAAAGCCACGTGTGTCCAAGACCACACAATATCCACGAAACTCACAGAAAAAAGATACAAAACTCACGGACCAAAAACCTTGGTCAAAAAGAAGACCAATTGCTGTTTTCTTTCTCTCACAAACCCAAAAGACTCACGTCTCTTTTCTCTCCAAAATCTACACAGACAAAAGCTACCAAACACACACGGCCAAAACTTGGCCAACAAAAGACAATTTGATATTTTTTTCTCTTGTATATTTATCTTCCTAATTGAGGCTCCTCCAATTCTCATGTGCGGCGCCCTTGCTATTCTCTAAAACGGCGCTCGATTTCCGAAGTAGGTCTGAATTATTTTAGGAAATACGCCAACAGGACTTATCGCACGGACGTCTCCTTCAATTTGTCACCCGCGGTCGTCTTGATAATTATGTTTAATGCTTTAGACGTCCGCGCCCTTTAATCCACAAGGCGTCCGCGTAATTCTGACTCAGACTTTGACTATTTCGGTCTTTATTCCTTTCCGCGCAAATCATCTTCAAATAAGCTCTCTTTAGCCGATATTCCTTCTATGGTCTCTGAATGTACCTGAGAATGAAAACTACACAACGGTAGTGAAATAATATACAGATAACCATTAAGAGACGGGGTTTTAACATATAAAATAGTCGTACAATTACGACTTATCAAACTACCCCACACTTGAACTTGTTCGTCCCGAACAATAACAAAGCCACAGAACGAATTACAATGCACTATCATGCTAATCCTTACATCTCAATCCCAAATCCAGCAGTTCATCTTATCATGCTTAAAATTCCAATAATGCGACTAAAGATAGGTTTTTTGATACTCGTTACCTCGCGAGTTGCAATTCAAACGACCTTGGATGTTTGGGAGATAGTCCCCTATAGGTACCACGGACTTTGCATTCTTTTCTGAGTTTTGGTCTTTTGATTGAGTCGGCGGCTTTCTCTGACACGTGATAAATTCACTGCTTTCGTCCCCTTGAGTCTTGAATTCCTTAACTTGTATGGACATGATAAACTTCACATCTTCGCTTGAGTCAATCAAATTCTGATTTTCTTCTTACTTGATGGTTTGCCTTCGGCTTTTGAATTTGTTTCTTGTCCACATAATCATTTGCGCCCTTGAACCACTCCAATCATAGCCTCCGAATAATAGCATAGGAGTGCATCCCGCTCTTTTCTCATCCTCGTCTTTTCTGCATGAGGCAAGGTAGGGGTTACCCACCCATTCCCAGCTACTCCGACTAGAGATGGACAGTTCGTTTTCTCTGTCCCGCCACCACTACGAACGCATGAATGAATTTGTAAACTTGGTGACGGAGCTACTCTCTGGACTAGGCTAGTGAAGCGTCAACCTCCACCGCTTTTCTCAATCATCCGAACCAAAACTCAGAATTTCTTGCAATTTTCCGTACCTTTCTAGGACATTTCTATCAACTCCACATCCCTGCATATCACAACTCACAAGAACAAAGCATCGAAAATTTTTAAAATTTCGCATTTTTAGTCAAATAAGCATAATAGTCATAAAAACTGAAAGTGAGATTTTTTTGACATATCAGAAAAGCATGGCAGTGCATCATTAGTTCATTACGACACGACACCGACTCTATAACACCCCACCCTACACTTAAATTTTTCCGTGTCCTCACGGTACAACTCTAGTGATAAAGTGGACAAGCACAACAGACTCAAATAAAAATAAATAAAAAGAAGTGAACTGGTACTCCCCTAATGTTCTGGTGGCGGTGTTGTGCCTTGAGATTTTCCGCGGACGTCTTCTCCTTTTTATCCACGGACGTCTGAAGTATATGCCATAATTGCTGAGACGTCCGCGCCGTTAATGTTGAGACGTGCGCGGTTTGCTCTGAGGAAAATCCCTTTCTTCAATCATTCACCTGAAACCACCAGAAACAACAGGAAATGCACTCGAGGCGCATTATCAGCTTCCCAATTCAACTAATTAATGTGTAAAAACATGTGTAAAATAAAAGAAACACACCGGGTTGCCTCCCGGGAAGCGCCTTTGTTTTACGTCCTTGGCTGGACAATACCTCAATGGGATCACAAGTTAGGATCCCATGGCTGCTCCAAGTCATACTTATTACTCAGCGTGCTCCTCTCCTTAGCACTTCCACAAGCTAATCGTTTCTCAATGTTCCACCCGCCATCAGGTGGCTTTGATCTCCAGTTCTTTTCTTTGGGTGTCCACCTCTTTCGCGCGCCCACCCCACACTTTTGTTTCCTTACTCGCTTCTTATCTGGCGGGCGCGTTTTCTTTGTTACCCTCAGCTGCTCACTGACTCCCTGAATCATACGCAACGATTCAGTAATTGTAATATCAACACAAGTCTTACCAGCAATCTCGGGAGGTATCCCCGCACTAGGTTGGCGATCGTCCTCAAAGATACGAAACTCAGCCACCTCGCCATCATACTTCAGCTTTATAGTACCCTCACCGACATCAATCTCCGCCTTCATAGCAAACAAGATAGGTCGTCCTAGAATGAGTGTTGGTGACTCCGTAGTATGAGTGTTCTCCATCTGCAATACATAAAAATCTGCAGGCACAACAATTTCTCCAACATTCACGGTTAAATTCTCTAGCATACCATAGGGATGAACGCAAGACTTGTTTCCTAACTCAATAGTTAACTCGATCGGTTTCACCGGTCCGAGATCTAATGAACAATATGAATCGTAAGGCATAACATTAATGGATGCTCCCAAGTCAATCAAACAGTGGGGAATAAGCGTGTTACCAATGCCACAGGTTACCGTGAAAGCACCTGGGTCTCTAGTCCCAGTGGTCAACTCTCCTTCTTTCCCTTGCTCCAATTCTTTCATTCGTGCTTTGGTTCTCGCGTCCTCATTATCCTTCCGTTGAATTTCATTATTTATAGCTTCGTGGCTCTCAATACCCTGCATGGGAAATGACAATTGCGCAAGGGGGTTAATACTTAAAATTTGAAAATTGCTCACTGATTTTTCCACGCACGTCTCAAGAATATAGTCCGCGGACGTCTCTTGATTTATTAGTATTTCTTCAGGCGTCCGCGATTTAATGGCTGAGGCGTCCGCGATTTCCACTGAGGCAGAATCCCAATCCCAACCCCAATCTTGCTCTTTTTCTTCTTTTTCTTCAGCCTCCATCTCCTCTTCATCCTTTATCACGATTACACTGACATTTTGCCTTGGATTGGGGATCGTTTGCGATGGTAGCTTCCCTTTGTCGTTTCGCCCTTCGTTCACTACACTAGCCATTTGCTTCTTCAATTCATTAACATCTCCAGCTTGGCGATCAAACTTTTGGTTGAGGTGATCAATCTTGTGGTCAATCTTTTGATTGAGTTCCCTGAACATTCCTCTCATTTCATCTCTAAATCCCTTCATTGGGTCCTCATCTTCTTGTCGGTTTTGTGGTGGTTTGTACAGCTGCTTTTGTGGATACGAGGATTGCCCCGCATCGTAACTATTGTTCCTTTGCCAACCACCCTCATTTTGTCTCGGCTGCCATTTGTTGTTGTCTTGGTACCCATCAGTTCTTCTTGGTGGTAAATCTCCCTTGTTTATGTATCCCACAATATTCACGTCTTCTGCTCTTTCCTGAAAAATAGCATTATCGTTATTCATTGAATTGAATGTGGACTTGTTTACCTTACACTCTACTCGTTGAGTGCCTTGTGCTTGTTGCGTCATTAACTTAGCCATCTTATCATTCAGTTCCTGCAATTGGGAATGGACATTTATGTTAGCAACATGTGTAGGTTTATACGTCTCTCCTAAATACCTTGTGCCCTCGGCAACTTTCTCAATTAACGGCCAAATTTCATCGAGGTACATGTCAAGGATAGATCCTTGAGCGGCGGCATCCAGCATTCTTCTCTCCATTAGAACCAATCCCTCCATAAAGTATTCAATAAGCATCCTTTGTGGGACTCCATGATTCGGACAGTTTTCTTCCAATTTCCTAAACCTCTCCAAGTAGTCGAATAAAGTTTCCTCACGCCCTTGTTTAATCATCGAGAGCTCCTTTCTTGTTTGAGCCGCCTTTGAATGACAGTAGTACTTATCCATGAATTTCCTTTGCAATTGTTCCCATGAAGTAATTGAACCTGAAGGTAAAGACATCAACCACGATTTAGCTTGACTTACTAAAGAAAAAGGAAATGTTTTTAACTTAAAAATCTCTTCCGGAACCGATGCTGATCTCATGGATGCGCAAACTCCATAAAAATCCTTCAAGTGTATTAGTGGGTTTTCGTCGGGCATCCCTCCAAATTTGGGCAAGTGATGTATCACCCCACTCTTTATTTCGATGCCATCTGCGTCCTCATCGAGTCTGATGCACCAAGGTTGCTCATCAATAATTGGAGCGCAGATTCCTCTCAAGGTGCGTCCCGGATCCCGACGCCTAGCTAGCTGTCTTTCACCAAGGTATCGTTGGAGCAGTTCTTCCTCGAAATTATCGTGTCTAGCTGCACGATTTCTGGGTCTTCGAATGTTATCCCCTTGTACACTACTTCGATCTCCATCATCACCATCAACGCTTCTCTGCGACATTGTTACTTAAACAGAAAGCGATCAAGTGACAAAATAAAATAAAATTTAAAAGAAGTAAAATACTTAGTAAAGTTCTCCGTTACCGATCCCCGGCAACGGCGCCATTTTGACAGGTATCGTTTGGCCTGTGCAAAAACAATTTGTAATTTTCCGACTAGCTAGTGGCAAATCGGGTCGAATCCACAGGGATCGGTTTGAGAATCTGTATCACTAAGTATAAAAGTAACAGGGGGTTTTGTAATTCAGACAAGTAAATAAAACGCAGCGTGCAACAATGATCCGTTGTCAGGAGATCAATCGTCACACGAAATCAAGTATCAATATTAAGGAACAAGTGCAAGCTACACATGGTAATAGAGTACATAATCAAGTTGTAATGAAATGAAAATACTATTGTCGAATAAACCTTCTCCAAGATGTCTTCAAATCTGAGCCACTGATCAATCTTTCCTTCAATCCTGTTGAAATTTCTGCCTCTTCCAAACGCACGACCAAAGCCTCAGCAACTCCTTTCTTTCACCAACCAAAATCACACGGCCAAAAAGATTTGGCCAACCAAAAATACAAAACAAAAGAGAACTTTGCTAGCTTTTTCAATCTTCTCAACCCACGGCCAAAAGACCAATTTTACTTCCCGGACAAAAGCCACGTGTGTCCAAGACCACACAATATCCACGAAACTCACAGAAAAAAGATACAAAACTCACGGACCAAAAACCTTGGTCAAAAAGAAGACCAATTGCTGTTTTCTTTCTCTCACAAACCCAAAAGACTCACGTCTCTTTTCTCTCCAAAATCTACACAGACAAAAGCTACCAAACACACACGGCCAAAACTTGGCCAACAAAAGACAATTTGATATTTTTTCTCTTGTATATTTATCTTCCTAATTGAGGCTCCTCCAAATCTCATGTGCGGCGCCCTTGCTATTCTCTAAAACGGCGCTCGATTTCCGAAGTAGGTCTGATTGATTTTAGGAAATACGCCAGCTGGACTTATCGCACGGACGTCTCCTTCAATTTGTCACCCGCGGACGTCTTGATAATTATGTTTAAAGCTTTAGACGTCCGCGCCCTTTAATCCACAAGGCGTCCGCGTAATTCTGACTCAGACTTTGACTATTTCGGTCTTTATTCCTTTCCGCGCAAATCATCTTCAAATAAGCTCTCTTTAGCCGATATTCCTTCTATGGTCTCTGAATGTACCTGAGAATGAAAACTACACAACGGTAGTGAAATAATATATAGATAACCATTAAGAGACGGGGTTTTAACATATAAAATAGTCGTACAATTACGACTTATCAGTTGTTGTACTGGACCAGCTGCATTTCGGTCCTCGGGTGGTTCTTGGTTTCTTCTGATGGCTTCCCTATCACGAGCTCGTCTGCTTCGGATGAGTTGCTCCAGGTCATCCATAAATGGAAGTGGCACCTCATTGTTTCGATCGTACAGGTTCATCTCGTCATCATCTTGGTAGTCATGGTGACTTCCTTCGCGAGACATGGTTGTTTCGAGCGCGTATTGATTTGAACAACTTATTCGATGGCTAATTCCCCGGCAACGGCGCCAATTTGACGGAGGCAACACTGCACTGTCGTTAAGGTGCAGCGTGCTCTGTGCAAATAAATTTATAATATCCGCTACTCGCGACTACACTACTGGGTAGTAAGTGGTAAGTAGGGGTCGAACCCAAGGGAATTAGGTGGAATATGTTGTTCTTTAAGGATTTGTACAGCGAGGGAACGTGTTTTAGGTTGGTTGAGATTTTAGCGCGAGTAATTAAACTACTGTTTTTGGTTTTTTTGGGTTTTTTATGCGGAAAAGTAAATACAGAAAATAAATACTGAAATTAAATACTGAAAGTAAAGAGTTAAGGGAAAGAAGACTTACAGTGGGTGATGCGTGATTGCGATTCCTCTGGTAGATGAGCGGTTGATGGTTGAGCAGTTTATAAAAGTAAATACAGGGGGGTTTTTTGTAATTCAAGGAAAAGTATTCGGTTTCAGGTACTTTGTATTATAACATGTTATAATAACTGTTAGTAACCTTTCTAAATATTCAAACGTGCATCAAGGCCCTTTCGTAGCACTCAATTTGCATACACTGTCTAGCCCATTAAAAGGTCGTAGACACCTGTTCTATTTAGACTAGCCTGAGTACCCCTTTCAAGGTACGCTAGTCTTATGTGTATCCACCTGATCTCCCAGTGACGTTGCGACCAAGTGGTGTTTTAGATAAGTCGACCTCCTCGATAAGTTTTGCTTGTGACAGCTTCCACTTACCGAGTATGATCACGAATTCCCACGGAAGAGCTTTGCTTGTGACAGCTTCCACTCAACCTTGGAAACTCTGACTATGTATGGCACATAGAACAAGTTTTGAATACAGAGAAATGAAACTAAAAGAAATTAAAACATTATATAATACAAGAATGTACCTTCGACCGAATTAAGAGTTTAGCTACGACTATCCATGGAAAAGGACATCGTAACAAAATACTCAAGGGTTTTTGAAAACAGTAAGAGGGAAAGGGGTGGAATACTCAAGAACCAACAGGAGTATTCCCAATTTCCTACTGAATACTCAAGAACCAACAGGAGTATTCTCTAAAGTATAATACTCAAGAACAAACAGGAGTATTATTTCCAACGCGTATAATACTCAAGAACAAACAGGAGTATTATTTCCAAAGCGTATAATACTAAAGAACAAACAGGAGTATTATTTCCAAAACCAAACCAAACTTTACAAAGTAACCAAAACTTAGAGAGATAAGTGTTTTACAATTTTTGGGATGATGAAATAAGGAGGAGGAGGCTTGTATTTATAGCCAAAATGGGAGGAGATGGGTGGTGGAGATGGGGGGCAAGTGTCTTTTGATCCAAGGGAGGAGAAGGGAGGAGCAAGGAGGAGGTGACACATGGGGGGCCAAAAGCCGCCGGTCATGGAGAGCTTGAGCCGCCGGTTGCCGGTGGCAAGGGGAGGAGAAGGGTGGCTTTGGCCACCTCCAAGCAAGGTGGCCGGTCATCTTGGTCCATGGGTGCATTTTGACAGTTTTGTGCAGTCTTTTCACAAAACTATCAATCCAATTTCGCTCCTTGTTCCTCGGTTGGATTTTGATTTGAGTAATTCAACGTCAGGATCTTGAGATTTCTACGTTCAGCGTCTGATCTTGACCTTGGATTGACTCTTATCATCTTTTCAGTGTAAAATCCTCTCCTTAGCGTGTTTTCACTTTAATCTCTCAAATGCCCTGTGGAAATATATCGGGACTAACACGTCGAAGTTAGATAGACAAACAGTCTAATTTGGTGGGTTTTACTGTGTTTTTGATGCATACAATTATGGTCCATCAGTAAGTAATGCATGAATTAGGATAAATCTAGTCCCACAGTCTCACTTTCATATTTTAAAAGTTTACTTAGATAGTGTGTGCCGCCCTTTAATAGCATTGTTCGGGACGAACAACTAAAAGTGTGGGGTAATCTGATGGACCATAATTGTATGAATCATAAACACATTTAAACCCACCAAATTAGACTCTTTGTCTATTTAACTTTTTCTTGTTAGTTCCGATATTTATCTACAGGGTATTTTGAAGTCTAGAGAGAATACAGGCTAAGGAGGAGTTTTTAAGCTGAAAATATATTACGAGTCATTCCAAGGTCACGACCAGATGCCGACTGAAGAAATATCATGAACCTGACATGGAATCACTCAAAACAAGTCCAACCGAAGAGGCAACTAAAGGGCAACTAGGAGTTAGGATCCAACAGATGGCTTTTGAGAAGGAAAAGATCTCACTTCTCCTTCCCTCCTCACCACATGGGTGGCTAAAGCCACCCTCCACTCCCCTTGCGCCACCTAGGCCGGCGGCTCTTGGCCAAGCCACCTCATCCGGTGGCTTTTGCTCCTCCACCCTCCTCATGCCAAGTGTTGAGATCTCAATCCATATGCCTCTCCTCCCTTGACAAGTGTATGGCTCTCCTCTTCTCCCTTAGCCTATAAATACCCAAGCCATTCTCATTTGTAAATCATCCCATCCACAATCCCAAAAAATCATTCCATCCTCATTCCACACAAATCACTTATCTCTCTAAAGATTTGGGCACTACTCTTGTAAGCTTTGTTTTAAATCTATAATACTCCTGTTGGTTCTTGAGTATTCTAGTAGTTTTTGAGTTTACTCCTGTTGGTTCTTGAGTATTCTCCTTTACTTACTGTCTTTCAAAAACCCTCGAGTACTTAGCTATGGTATCCACCTCTATGGATATTCGTAGGTAAACTCTTCATTCGGTTGAAGGGGTGTACTTGTATCATAAAATGTTTTAGGCCATACTCTTAGTTCCTCGTTGTATTCAAAACTTGTTCTATGTGCCATATATTAGGTTAGAACGTCCAAGGTTGAGTGGATGCTTGGAATGGCAAAGCTCTTCCGTGGGGGTTTGTAAACATACTCGGATAAGTGGATGCTTGGAATGGCAAAGCTTATCTGAGGAGTTTGACCTCTCTAAAACACCATTTGGTTGGTCGGGAATGACTGATCAAATGGATGCACATAGGCTAATATACCTTGGAATGGGGTATTAGTCTAAATAGAACAAGTGCTCTATGTCTTGGAATGGACTAGACAGTGTGGCAAATCGAGTGCTTGGAATGGCCATGATACACTTTTGAATACTTAGTAGGATCACTAAGGGTCAATGATAAACAGGCTATGATACGAGGCCCCCGAAACCGAATGCTTTCCTTAGATTAAAACAACACCTGCATTTACTTTCAATTTTAGTATAGACTGCCTTATCAATTGCTCACCTCCCGGAAGACTTGTCCTTCACGCAACAACTCGTTGTAAGTCTTCCCTTTTATTTTCAGTACTTTATTTTTATGTCATTTACTTTTCCGCACTAAAAACCAAAACCCACCAAACAGACACTTACTCGTTAGCGCTAAAACCTCAATCAACCTAAAAATCACGTTCCCCGCCAGTACATTTCTCAAAGAACGACTTATCCCCCTAATTCCCTTGGGTTCGACCCCTACTTACCACTTGCTACCCAGTAGTAAAGTCGTGAGTAGCGGAGATATAAATTTATTTTTGCACAGAGAACATCGCACCTTAACGACAGTGCGGTGGGCTCTGTCACTGAGGAGTGTGGCATCAGGGAGATTTGGTGGTCAAATGGGCGACTTGGGGGTAGGCCGTGTGGTGAGGTAAAGATGTGATTGAATTTGAGAAGGAGGGAGGTAAGAGATTGTGTTTGGGTAGTATCTAGGTGAGGAGGTATCGAGGGTAAGGAAACACTTTCGGCTGGTGTTTGGTCAGTCATCACAGGGATGCAAGCCATGTGAAAATAGGAGGACACAGCATCCGTTGCCTGTGCATGTTTGAGCTGGCCGAGGGACATGTGCATAAGTTGGGACGAGGGTGAAAGACCATGCAGTTTGACCTGTACTCCCTGGTGAATGAAGCTCATCCAAAGCGCACGATAATCAAAAAGGGTAGGCCCAACGTCGGCTAACAATTGGGCACCAAGGACAGCGTCTACCCCATAGATGGAGAGGAGATAGAAGTCGATGCTGAAGTCGTGGCCTCCCATCGTGAGGTTGACGTCGTGACAAATACCCTCACACTATAGCTGATCACCATTGCCCACCACCACATTTAAATGCTTGGATAACTCAACCGCTAGCCCTGCATGTTTAGCGAGTCGCGCTTGCAAAAAATTATGGGTAGAACCACCGTCAATAAGTATTGTTACCTGTTGGCCACCTAACTGACCTTGGATGCGCAGAGTACTTGGAATGGGGTTGCCTTGCATAGCATGAAAAGATATGCTCGGCATTGTTTCCCCAGGCGTCTCGTCAAGTGGCACTTATGTGTCGTCCGATACCGGCTCGTTGGCATGGTGTCCCTCCACGCTCTCCTCCAGTACGTAGCATTGAAACAACAGCTTGCATTTGTGGCCCGGCGGGAAGCGGTTGTCGCAGTTGAAATACAGACCCTGCGCACGTCTAGCAGCCATTTGTGCCAGGGTGAGCCTTCGGATTTGTGTAGGGTTGGAGGAGCCGGGTTATCGGCGAGTGGATAGTGATTAGGCGCAGACTAGACTGCAGGCCTGATACGGTGACCGGAGCGGGAGCGGGGCAAAATCCCCAGAGTCCACAGGGAGCGGGAGCGGCCAGTGTGCCAGAGTCCTAGAGTCCCCCATCATAAAAGTTGTGCATATTCTGAAGCGAAATTGCCAGATCGGGACCCTCACCAAGTGTAAGCCATTTGATGATCAGCTGGTTCGTGAAGCAATGGCAAACCTTCCCCCGCAGTTTGGTGTGGTTGGAGACAACGACTTTGGCGTGGTCTACGTGAGAGGATGAAGAGTTAAAATCAACCCAGATCTGATCAACACGTTCTTCCAAATGGATGACCCAGAAGTTGATGAGGAAGAGGCAGACTATGACAAAATTGCGGACACTATCACTGCTGGTTCTTTCCCATGGTGGCCTGAGACTGTCGTGCCCACAGCTGATTTGTCAACTTTCTACTCAATGTTATTCTTCATTGCTGTGTTCAACTGGAAGCCCTCCTCTCACCGCTCTACAGTCAGCAAGGATGTGGCGCAACTGATTTACCAGATTGGGAACAAGATGCTGTTCAATCTGGGAAGAGTCAAGTTCAAACAGATCGCTGAACACGCCACCTCAACACGCTCTCTTCACCAGATCTGTTTCCCATCTCCCATCTATGAATTGATCATCAATCGAACCCCAGAGTTAAAGAATCCAAATAGTCATCTCTCCAAGGCTCCACAAAAGTTCTCTGTCGATCATAAGCTGTTCAAAGGGCGTCATGTGAACGATCTCAAGGAGGCGAGACAGAGTGGAAAGGACATTCCAGAGTCCTCAAAGCAAGGGGGAGCCAGGATGGGTCGTGATGAGAGGACCAGGCTGATGAGAGATCTGGAAGCCATTATCGCAGCTAACAAGGAGCAACGCAAGCGGATCAACAAGCTGGCTCGTGCTCTGCGCAACCCAAGTGACGATGAAGAGGAGGCTAAGGAATCTGATGGTGATTCTGATGAAAGGTCGTCTGCGTAAAGGTCCTCTGCTGACACTCTTTGAACTCTGAAACATCTATTTCTGTTTTTTTTGTTTGGTGCTTGTTCTGGCACAGTTGTTCATACTATTTGAACTTAGATTGGACCTCTTGCCAGTTTGTGGCAAAAAGGGGGAGTATTTTGAGGCGATCGATTTCTGTTCCATCAAGTGTATCTAAAGACTAGATAGTTAGATAGATAGATCTAGTATCTAGTAGATTTGGTTTTGCAAAAATGCCAAGGGGGAGATTGATGTTCCCATGAATGGCATGTATTTGGCAAAACGGCTTTAGCCAGGCTTTAGACAGTTCAAGCAGGTGTCGAAGAAGAGTTCAAACACATCCTGGCACTCAAGTACAGTGTGAAGCAGACGCGAGGATGTTTTCCGAAAGGTTCTAAAGATCGAAGATCTTTTCGAACTGAAGTCGGCCAGCGAAGAATTCGAGCTTCGGATATTCAAACGAATATCTTCTCAACCGTAGGATTGCTGACTTGTCGTGGAAGAAATCTGGATCTTCCCTAGACTGGATCAAAGATACACATCGAATATTTAGGAATATTTCCTAAATATTTGATAAGGTTATCTGCAACAGATTTGGACATTCGCCTATGCTTATAAATGCAATACTAGGGCAACCAGATCTGCATCGCTTTCTGAGAGAAAAAATACACGAGTGTATTCTGCTAATTGGAGATTGGAGAAAGCGACGGCCGACTGATTTTTCCCACTGGAAATTCACCGACGCAGAGGTTGTCTGTTCAGTGTGCTGTTCAGACAGTCTGTGATAGGAGCTTACCGCTGCACACACCAAGAAATCACAACCGGCTTTCGAGAGAAAGCTTCCAAACTTCAGGAGAAGGTCGAGCTCGTTCGGTTTAGAAGCTAGGCAATTACGAACACGGAGTTTTGTAAGTATAAGTCCTCTTATTGTTCTAAAACACGTAATAAAGATTTGTGTCCCTTTAGGGTGTGGGAAACCCCCCAGAGTAGGCGTAGCCAAACTGGGTATCATTCTGTGTGTGCTTCTTCTTTGTTCTGCTTCTGGTACAGTACCAAGGGTGTTTAAGGTCTGTCTCAAACAGTACCTTGAACAGTAGCTAGAACAGGTTACAGTATTACACGCCCCGAGCATGGTATGAGCGTCTCACCGTGTTTCTCGTCGACCATGGATATGTGCGAGGGGGAGTGGACAAGACCCTGTTCGTGAAGCACACAAGGTCAGATTTTATTATCGCACAAATCTATGTTGACGATATAGTGTTCGGGTTCAACACCCAGAAGCTGGTGGATCAGTTCGTGGAACAGATGCAGAAAGACTTCAAGATGAGCAT
The DNA here is from genome assembly GCA_033675215.1 of Rhodiola kirilowii. NCBI lineage: Eukaryota > Viridiplantae > Streptophyta > Magnoliopsida > Saxifragales > Crassulaceae > Rhodiola > Rhodiola kirilowii. The sequence continues at coordinate 45,437,485 of CM066201.1, forward strand.
GGTTGGAGAGATGAACTACTTTCTTGGACTCCATGTGATACAGAAGGATGATGACATCTTCATCTCACAGAGCAAGTATGCCAAGAATCTGATAAAGAAATTTGATCTTGAGAAGGCAAGTCACAAAAGAACACCAGCTGCGACTCACTTAAAGATCACTAAAGACGATGCTGTCACAAAGGTTGACCACACTCTGTACAGGAGTATGATTGGGAGTCTCCTGTACTTGACAGCTAGCAGACCAGACATAGCGTATGCGGTAGGAGTATGTGCAAGGTATCAGGCGGATCCAAAAGAAAGTCATCTACTACAAGTGAAGAGGATCATAAAGTATGTATGCAAAACTGTTGACTTTGGAATCTGGTACACTGATGGACCATAATTATACGAATCAAAAACACAGTAAAACCCACCAAATTAGACTGTTGGTCTCGTTAACTTTTGCTTGTTAGTTCCGATTTATTTCCACAGGGTATTTTGGCGCTTAGAGAGAAAACACTCTAAGGAGAGGATTTTACGCTGAAAAGATGTTACGAGTGATTCCAAGGTCAAGATCAGACGCCGAACGAAGAAATCTCAAGATCGTGACGTTGAATTACTCAAATTCAAATCCAACCAAGAACAACCAAAGTCAGACCGGAGTGAAATTGGACTGATAGTTTTGTGAAAAGACTGCACAAAACTGTCAAAACTCATCCATGGACCAAGTGACCGGCGGCTTTTGGCTTTGTGGTGACTCATGGGTGGCCAAAACCACCCCTTCCTCCTCCATGACCGGCGGCCCAAGGCAAAGGGTGGCAAAGCCACCAAAAGTCCCCTCCATTTGGACTTGAAACCGGCGGCTTTTGAGCCACCACAAGAAGATGACAAGTGGTGGCCTCGTCCTCCACATCTTCAAACCTCCTCCTCCGCCCTTGGATGTAACACCACATGCCTCCATCTCCACCCTCCATTCCTCCTCCTTATGGCTATAAATGGAGAGCTCCTCATCCTCATTCCAAAACATCCTCCACCATAGTTAGTGAGAGAAGCTCTCACTTCTCTCTAGAGTTTGGGCACTACTATTGTAATAATCTTACTCTGGAATCAAAGCTTGATCCTTGGCGCTTCAACGGTTTTGTAAGTCTTTTCGTATTTACTTTACTGTCTTTCAAAACCCTTGCTTTCCAAGTTCATAGTTACGATGTCCAGTGCCATGAATAGTAGTAGCTAAACTCTTTTCGGTTGAAGGTGTGTACTTGTATTATAAAATGTTTTAGACTATTTTAGTGTTTTTTCTATGTATTCAAAACTTGTTCTATGTGCCATTTATTAGATCAGAGCTTCCAAGGTTGAGTGGATGCTTGAAATGGCAAAGCTCTTCCGTGGAAGTTCGTAAACATACTCGGGTAAGTGGATGCTTGAAATGGCAAAGCTTATCTGAGGAGTTTGATCTCTCTCAAACACCATTTGGGTAAATCGGAAAAGACAACCCAAATGGATGCACATGGGCTAGTATACCCGGAAAAGGGGTGCTAGTTCAAGTAGAACAAGGGCTCTACGACCTTGAATTGGGCTAGACAGTGTGGCAAATCGAGCGCCGGAAAAGGCCTTGATACACGTTTGAATACTTAGAAGGATTACTAAAATGATAAAACAGACTATGATACAAGGCCACCCCCGAAACCAAATGCTTTCCTTTAAATTGTAATATCCACTGTAACTTTACCTCTCAGTACTAAAATCACAACCAACCCACGCTACTCTAAGTCCTAAAATCACAACCAACTCCCAACTGTCCAACTAAAAGAACAGCTATTCACCTAACTCTCTTGGGTTCGACCCCTACTTACCACTTACTACCCAGTAGTGAAGTCGCGAGTAGCGGAAAATATAAATTTATTTGTACAAAGAACATTGCACCTTAACGACAGTGCAGTGGGCTTCGTCATACACCAAGGACACCAACCCATGTCTGGTTGGTTACTGCGACGCTGACTGGGCAGGAAACACTGAAGATTGGAAGAGCACGTCTGGAGGTTGTTTCTTCTTGGGAAATAACTTGGTTTCCTGGTTCAGTAAAAAGCAAAATAGCATCTCACTCTCTACGGCCGAAGCAGAGTACATCGCTGCAGGAAGTTGCTGACTCAACTACTATGGATGAAGCAAATGTTGTGTGAATACGGAGTGGAACAAAAAGAGATGACCCTGTACTGCGACAATATGAGCGCAATCAGCATATCCAAAAACCCAATACAGCACTCCAGGACGAAGCACATTGGCATCAGACATCATTTTATCAGAGAGCTGGTTGAACAGAAGGTGGTGACCCTAAAGCATGTGACAACGGACAAGCAATTGGCTGACAACTTCACCAAACCGCTGGATGCTACACAGTTTGAGACACTCAGATCCTCCTTGTGGGTCTATGTGTTGTCAAACACTAAGTGTTCCAGGCAGTGGTCAGTCATAGTCTGAAGTCTAGCAAAACAGTTGGACTGACCACTTAAGGAAGGGAGCTAGAACAGAAGGTGCATATCTAGAGAATGAATATTTTTAAAAATATTTCGGAGATATATTTCGTGCCGTTATGAGGAAAGAGGAGATATTCTCGAAGACGCTTTTGGGAAGTTGAAAAGGCAGTATTTGATTTGAAAATCAAATCCTCTCGTCAGCAGTCAATCTCTCTCTTGTTTCCGAAACCCTAGAACAGCAACCTATTGCAAAATCTCTCAAACCTTCAACTCTTCGGCGACCATGGTTAACCCCAAGAAAACATCCAAGTCCATTGTTAAGACTCCGCCGGAGGAAAAAAAGACGGACAAGAAATCGTCCAAAGGTCAAGCGGCAAAGCCCCAAATCGCCAAATCAAAGAATCCAAAGCTGTCGTAGGAGTAAAAGGCGTCGCCTTTAGTTGACGGAATAGCAACAATGTCTTCTGTCAAAGTCACAGATGAAAGAGCGGTTCCAGCAAACCCTAAGGGCGGGGTAGTGGAGAAGAAAGGACAAGAACCTACTGCAAAGTAGAAGGTGGTGCCCTCGCGAATATGGGAGGGGACTCCTAAACAAATCGATGCTAGTTCGACATCAACAAGTCACGTTCCTCCACCGGATATGCCCCAATCTGAGGTACTCCCGAACCCTAAAGCTCCGGTTATTATCTCATTGCTTGTGGAAGATGCGGCTGTTGAAAATAAGAAGGTTGAAAAGGGAGAAAATGTATTGGTTGATAAGTTTGGAGAAGCCAGTAGAGCTGTTGTTGGTAAAGATAATGTCGGAGTTGTAAAAGAAGGCAAAGCAAGCAAGCATGTGTCTAAGGGACCCGTTGGATCAAGATTGTGGAGGGAGAAGATTCATGCATCTGGGTACGTGCGACCACCAACCGGACTTCGCAGGAAAATTGTTGTTCGTTGAAAAGATTCTCCAAGAAAGTGTCTTGCTAGGATTACGACTGTTAGAGGACGTCTCATTGCAATGTCAGATTCGGAGACTGAACAGCTCCTTGAGTCTTCCAGCAAGAGGAAGGTGGTTCTTGATGAAGGGTCTGAAGATGGCTTAGGGGAGAAGCATGAGGAATCAGGTGGTGAGCAGCAAGCAAAGCCAACTGATGCTGTGTTTAAAGAGACTGATCCATCCGAGAAGGATGAAGAACTGGATGATATTTACAAGGAAATTGATGATGTAGTTAAAGATTTGCAAAAGGAGGAGGTTTCAGTACCTGTTGTGTCGAGACCAGATCAGTTCTCAGAAGCCCGGGATGTAGGGGTTGAAGGATCTGCACATGTCAACAATTCACAAGATGCAGAGGAGGCAGGTGTGCCAATTGAGACTATCCAGCCCCAAGAGCTCTCTGTCCCAGAGCTAGTATCAGCGGAAGAGTCAGCTAAAGTTTCAGACAATGTACAAGGTGGTGTACATGAGAATGATCAAGTGAGGGATGAATCAAAATCCCGAGTAGAGGTGGACCTCCCGGTGTGTCCAGATGTTGAAGTGCAGGAGGCTGGTCAGGCTGACCCCAAGTCAGACATTCCACCAGAAGATGCTCAGGATACCGTTCCGTTGTCTGGGTTGAGGAAGGCTAAGAAGTCCAAAGGGAAGAAGAAAGTTACGATTGAAAGTCCTGGTAAGGAGGATTGGAGTCAGGTTGCAGGGGGAGTTGACGCAACCAGGAAGAGAAAACGTGAAGTACCTTCCCCTGTTACAAAAGATGCTCCAGCCGGCATTGTAAAGAATGGCATCTGGTTTGTGAACAAGGATGCTGCAAAAAAGTGGAGGTTAGTTCAGAAAAGAAAGATCATTCCAGAAAGGATTCTTGATGAATCGCGCTACAAAGGGAAGGAAGTTGTCCATGTCCTAAAATAGTCGTGCCTGATCTGGACCTTGACAAGGAGAAGACCTTTCAAAGAACAGCTGGTTCGAGAGGCGATTGCGAACTTCCCTCCACAGTTTGGTGTGGTTGGAGATAAGGACTATGGAGTGGTCTATGTTCGAGGGAAAAGAGTTGAACTTGATCAGGATCTCATCAACGTTTATTTCTCTATGGATGATCCAGCAGTAGATGAGGAGGAATCAGATTATGACAAAATTGCAGACACCATCACGGCGGGTTCATACCCTTGGTGGCCTGACACTGTCATTCCTACGGCAGACTTGACATTGTTCTACTCAATGCTGTTCTTCATTGCTGTGTTCAACTGGAAGCCCTCATCGCACCGCTCTACGGTCAGCAGAGAAGTGGCACAACTTATATATTGGGAACAAGATGCTCTTCAATCTGGATAGGGTTATGTTCAAACAGATTGTTGAACATGCAACTTCAAGCCGATCTCTCCACCAGATTTGCTTCCCTTCTCTTATCTACGAGTTGATTCTCTACAAAGCTCCAGAACTGAAGACTCCTCATGATCGCTCACAGCACGTCATTGTGCGCTGCAAAATTTACATTTATAGTTCCACTACTCGTGGCTCACTATTGGATTAGCAAGCGGTAAGTAGGGGTCGAACCCAAGAGAGTCAGTGTGGAATAGTTGTTCTTGAAAAGAAAGAAAAGAAAGAAAGTAAATACAGGTTGGGTTTTTTGGGTTGGTTTTTTAGACTGAAAGTAAATACTGAAAAGTAAATGACTGAAAATAAGTGCTGAAAGTAAAGTGCGTGAAAATAAGTGCGTGAAAGTAAATGACTTGAAAAGTAAAGTGCGTAAAGTAAATGACTGAATGTAAAGTGCGTAAAAGTAAAGTGCTGAAAGTAAGTGCTGAAATGTAAAGTGCTGAAAGTAAGTGCTGAAATGTAAAGTGCTGAAAGTAAGTGCTGAAATGTAAATGACAAGAAAGTAAAGTGCTGATAAGTAAGGACGAAAGATATTCAGTCTAGGGTCTCTACTTGTGAGACAACTATCATGGACATCAAATGATCTTACTTAGTGTTCATAAGTGTAGGTTTATTCCATTTCAAGACGTAAACCCTAAAGTAAGGCCATTTCAAGCACTAACACCACAATCTACTCCAAAATCAAGACATAGACTTCTAGTTCTAGCTAGTTTAATACTCCATTGCAAGATGTATTAGCCTATGTGCAGCCACTTGATCTCTCATTTCCGATCAACCAAGCGACTTAAAGAGGGTTTGAACCACTCGGAAAAGCTTTGCCATTTCAAGCATCCACTTAACCTTGTTGTTCAAACCGAATGTATAGCACAAGAACTAGTTGACACACAAAATAGCATTAAGTTCAAGTCTCAAGATGCATACACAAGTATGAACGCCCTTTGACCGAATATGCTTTAGCTACTTGTATTCATGTCAAGGAATACAAGCACCATACTTATGAAAGTAAAGGAAAACAGGAAAAGTAACCTAAAGCTTTTTGTAACCGAGAGCAATTTTGAAAGCAAGTAAAGGAAAGAAGCCGTGGCTTGACAGAAGAGTAAAGGAGAGGAGCTCCAAATCAAGAAAAAGTGCAAGAAAGTAAAGAGATCATATGAAAGGAAAGAGTAGAAGCAATTCGGACTCAAGAACAAAAGCAAGAACAAAGAACAAAATAAAGTGTGTTGTATTGAAGTGAGGAGAAGAGAGAGAAGCTCTCAACCCTTGGTGTATGTACATGGTGAGTTTCTAAGACCTCTTGGTCTTTATATAGAGAAGCTAAACCGACTTAAGGGAGGAGATAAGCATTGGCTTTGAAAAATATCCCAAAAGCAACTTGGATAGGAAGAAGAGAAGAGCCAACCACTTGGCATCCCACTTGCATCTCCTCCAACCGACTTTGGCACTTGTTGAAGCCAAAGGGAAACTAGCTTGAGCCTTAGTTGAGCCACAAGCAAACTGACTTGAACTTGGTTGAGGCAAACCGGACTTCAAAACCAAACTGAAATGAATAGTAGAAGTTAACCGGAATATATGGAATTCGGTTTTTGGTTGGAACTTCTTGGCCGGAACTTGGTTGGACTTGGTTGTGCTTGGCCTGAGCTTGATCGGAGCTTGGTCGGAGTTTGGCCGGAGTTGGCCGGAATCTGGCCGGAGATTTGGTCGGAGCTTCTTGGCTTTTGGACAGCTGATTTGGAATGAAAAAGTCTATACAAAACGAACTCAAGAAGAATGTTTGGCCAGATTCTGCCCGAAGCATGGTCGAAATCCCAAAACGGCCAAAATTGCCCTAGTTTGGCCTTGATCGGGCTTGAGCTGGTTCCACTAGGGCGTTTTGTCTGGGAAGTGAGATTGTCCGAGTTATTGGGCATTTAAAACACTTTGGTCGAGCCAGAATTGCCAGATTCTATGGTTTGGTCGAGCGACTTGGTTTCGGTGCCTATGCGCGCGGGGCCTTTGCTTTGGAATTGGGCCAACTGCTAATCTGCTTGGGCTTTCTCCTTGGTATTCCGACATTGTCCACCTTATTTGCCATTTTGATCACTTTGCTTGAGGTGGATTCGTCAGAGCAGCTCGTTTGCCCGGGCAACTTGAATTCAGTGCTAGACGGCCTGGGCACGGCCTGGGACTCCCTTGGCCGGGGACCTGGGTGATGCCTTGCCGCGGCTGACTTTTCTCGGTCCTAGTTCTCGGTCAGAACTGCTTGGTGTGCTTTTTGGTCACAAATCTCACTTTTTAAGCGTGTTTCCTCTTTAGACCCCAAAATGCCTGTATACACAAAATGACATTAACAAGCACTTGTTCGTATGACCAAATGTCTTATTTGGTGGGTTTAGTAGTACCTGATGAATCATATAAATACGCGACATCAATCGCCTCTCCAAGGCCCCTAAAAAATTCATGGTAGATCATAAGCTTTTCAAGGGACGTCATAAGAATGCTCTCCAAGAGCCGGGTCTGAAAAGGAAGGACATTCCAGAGTCATCGAGGAGAGGAGCCACTGGGGGCCTTGAGATGGCTCGAGCTGAGAGGGAGTCGCTGCTGAAAGAGCTGGAGATCATCCTCACCGTTGACAAGGAGCAGCGTACACGGATCAACAATCTGGTACGTTCGCTTCGCTACCCCAGTGACGAGGAAGAAGAGGATGATGAGGAAGGTGGAGGTGACTGACAGAACCGCTCGTCGTCAAAGCGATTTGTGCAAATAAATTTATAAGTCCGCTACTCGCAATTATACTACTGGGTAGTACTTGGTAAGTAGGGGTCGAACCCAAGGGAGTCAGTGTGGATTAGTTGTTCTTTGGGGGGTTTATCCAGCGAGAGAGCGTGTTTTAGGTTGGTTGGTTGGTTTTAAAGCTACCAGCTATATGATTGTTTGATTGGTTGGTTGGTTTTAATACTGAAAGTAAATTACAGATTTAATAATTAAGAGAAATGTTCGGTTTCAGGGGCCTTGTATTATATTTGTTTATCATTGACTGCTAATGATCATACCAAGTGTTCAAAGATGAATTGAGGCTATTTCTAGCGCAAGATATGATCATGCTAAGTATTCAAACGATGAATCGAGGCTATTTCTAGCGCAAGACTTGCAACACCATTTAAAACACTTGTTCTAAGCAAAACTAATTCCTCCTTTCGAAGTATCTTAGTCGTAAGTGCATCCATTTGGTCCCTTTGGTCCAGTTTCCAAATGATCTTTTAGATAAGCCAAACTCCTCGATAAGTTTTGCTTGTTACAGCTTCCACTTACCGAGTATGTTCACGAATTCCCACGGAAGAGCTTTTTGCTTGTCAGGCACTCAACCTTGGAAACTCTGACTTGATATATGGCACATAGAACAAGTATCGAATACAAAGGTATACTAAGAGTAAAGTCTAAAACATTTATAATACAAGTACGCCCCTTCTACCGAACTACTAGTTTAGCTACTATTCATCGCGCTAAACATTATTACTAAGGAAATAAAAGCAGTTGAATAAATACTAAGAAATACTTACAACCGTTGAAGCGCCAAGGGAGCTATCCTTTATTTCCAAAGCGAAGAACAATTTATTGAAAATGAAGAGAGGAGGGTTAGGCCCTCTCTCTCTCTAAAGTGTACAAGTATGGATATGAGGTGTGTTTTCAAATGAGAGGGGAGCACTTCTATTTATAGGCATGGGAGGAGACTTGGGAGCCAAGTTTTGGAGAATGGAGGGTGGAGATGGTGGGCATGTGGAGGAGCATCCAAGGGTGGAGGAGGAAGGGGAGGAGATGTGGAGGAGAAGCCTCCACATGTCATCATTTCCATGGAGGAGCTCTAGCCGCCGGCGGCTTTTGGAGGAGGGTGGTGGTTGTGACAAGTGGAGGGAGGAGAGTGGAGGAGCCACCATGTGAGGAGGAGCTTGTGGAAGCTTGTGGAAGCTTGTGGAAGCTTCCCTTGAGTCGCCGGAAAAAGCCAACCGCAATAGTGAACTTGGCCGGTGGTTCTGCTGGAATTCTTGCCGGAGTTGGCCTGGCCTTGGTCGGAGTTTCACCTGGTCGGAGCTTCGCCGGAGACTCGCCGGAGCTTGGCCGGAATTCTGGCCGGAAAATGAGCCGACGGTCCCTTGCATTTGAACAGCTGATTCTGAACATTGAAGCAATTCTAAGACTAATGGTCGAGACCGTTTTGTCATAATTTGGCCGGAACTAGGCCTGGGCCTGATTTGAAGTTCAGCGTGCGCACAGGTCTCGGACTGGCTCTCGGCGCGGGCCTGGTTCTTCGGACGGGACTTGGTCTTCTCGGCCATGGATGAATTTACTCGGGAATTTTGTCTGGAATTTGAGATTCACCGAGTTATTGGGTGTTTTGAACACTTTGGTCGAGCTAGAATTTCCAGATTCCAAAGTTTGGTCGATCAATTTGGACTTGGTGCCTATGCGTGCGGGACCTTGCTTTGGAATTAGGCCAACTCTCAATCTGCTCGAGCTTTCTTCTTGGTTCCTCGACATTGTCCACCTTATTTGTCATTTGGAATATTTTGGTCGAGGTGGATTCATTAAATAAGGTCGTTTGCTCGAGCGACTTGCTATTGGTCCTTGGTGGCTCGACTGGGGCCTAGGACTCTGCTAGGCGTGGCCAGGTCCTGCTTGGGCCAAAGTGGCCTGATTTGCCTTGTACTCCATTTTTGCCTCTAAGAACTCCTCCTTAGCTTGTATTTTCTCTATGCTCCAAAATACCCTGTAGAAATAAATCGGAACTAACAAGCAAAAGTTAAATAGACAAAGTGTCTAAATAAGGGGGTTATACTGTGTTTATGATTCGTATAATTATGGTCCATCAGATTACCCCACACTTTTAGTTGTTCGTCCCGAACAATGCTATTCAAGGGCGTGCACACAATCCATGTAAAAACTTTGAATATGAAAGTGAGACTATGAACTAGATTTATCCTAGTTCATGCATTACTACTTATTACTAAATTAAACTATGTAAATAAGAAGAAGTAACTTGATACGTGTACCTTCGTGCCGAGATGCAAATTATATTGGATGTTTCGGGAGATAGCCCTTTTTAGGCTCCTGGACTGCAATCTTGGGATCGTCTCGCACTATATGGTTTTCTTGTAGCTTTCTCTAGCACGTGATTCGGTTCGGGTTTCACTGGTTTGAGTACTTTGATTTTCTTTTGGCGAGGGACTGCTTTATGTAGTGAATCGGCTTTTGGCCTTTGATTTGGCGCTTTGAGTACTTCACTTTTGTTCGGTTAAAACCTTCACAATTTTGGGCCTTAGGCCTCTTGATTTGCTTCTTCGAGCTTTTCACCTTTTTGTGGTTTTGCAAGTCCATTTTCTCAAGCCTTTTTGGGAGGTCCAATCATCGCCCGCAAGCCTATGGAAATACCTCCCCGCTCATCTCGTTTTTTCCGTTTTCGCGCGGGTCAAGGTGAGGGTTGCTCATCTATTTTCTCGGCTACTTTGACTGTCTTTTTCGCGCGGGTCAAGATGAGGGTCGCTCATCTATTTTCTCGGCTACTTTGACCGGAGATAGGACGATCTGATTCCCGTCCTCGCCTTTTGCATTGCATGGCGGAGATGACTTCAATCTTCACTGAAACCCGAAGTGCAGCCTCCACTAACTTCGAAAACCATATAGTTTGATCTGATCCTTCGATTGCTTGCCAAGCCTCTCTAGGGCATTTCTATCAACTCCACATCCCTAGTTTATCTCAGCACAAAGGGACAAATGAGAAGTTACGTTCTAAGTTTTTAGACAGTTGAATTTTCACAAGGTAAATGCATGAATTTTGGTCTATCTTTTTCACATTCTTAAGTTCATACTTTCAAAAAGATAATACTATTAACTAATATATACAGGTGGTTCTCACCCCACACTTCTGAACGAAGTCGTGCCTTTCAGCAAGACTTAGTTCAAAAGCCATGCAAGCAGATGTTATACGAGAAGGAAATGTTATTAAGGAAAAGGAAAGACAGAACTCCCTTTAAGGTGTCGAGTGAACGACATGGCACGAGGCTGGATAATCGAGGGAGTTCGGCTGGGGCCTTGAACTCTGAGCGTAGCCCTATCTGGCCTAATGTTGCACCCAAGTCCGATTCCTGAATAGTCATTTCTTCTATGCACCAAGTGGGTGAGAGCAACTTATTGAAAAAACTAAATGACAGAAAATAAAATGACAGAAAATAAAATGACAGAAAGTAAGATAGTGTCAGGTTACCTCCCGACCAGTGCACTTGTTTAACGTCGTTGGCTCGACGATACCTCAATCATGGATCATAAGGTCGGATCCCAAGGGTGAGTGAGGTCAAACTTCTTCTCGGCAGACCTTTTGCTCTGAGAGGGTGAGGTTTCCTTGACCAGAGCTGCTGGTCCAATGCATCGTGCTTGCTTGTTACTTCTTCCAGGTTTCCATTCTTTCGGCCCATGCCTTTGCCGCTTCTTCATGTTTGAATAGTTGGCACTTTCGCGAGTTTGGAAGTTGGGTTTTGTGCCTTCAAACATCGGCGACCACAGGCATGTTCCCATGTGAGGCCTCTTCTTGGTGGTAGCTACGAATGGTTGTCTTGGAATGATTGAGTTCCCGGGTGGTTTTTCTTGGCTTGTGACGAGAGAGATTTCCTTTGTCGGCTTTTTTGGCTCATGCTCTGCCTCCAACTCCCCTTGTACCGCATCATCATTGATTATATGATCTTCGGTGGTTATGATCGGCATGAAACACGAAGGGTTAAGTTGAGGCACTTCGACCATGAGGACTAGGTCTGTTTCAGGTGCTCCGACAGTGAGGACTAGGTCTTTCTCGGACAGTTCGGCAATGAGGTCTGGGACTTCCTCGGGTGCTTCGAGCGCAAGTACCGGGCCAGGCTTGATTTCTTCGGCCGCTTCAGCCGTGAGGTTCGAGACTTCTGTAGGCTCGGCAGTTAGGACAGTGATTTCCTTGGATGGATTGGTGATAAGGACCGAGTCTGATTGGGGCAGTTCTTCTTCGGTCATTTGCGGGTCCTCATCCTTAGTCGGTTCCTCGGGTTCAGCCGTGAATTGGTGCATCAATGCACTCAATTGCTGCATGTCTGCGGCCAATTGCTGGGTGCTAGCTGCCAGCTCCTTTTCTGCCGCCCATAGTTCATTTTTGGCCCTGATTTGTTGCATCGTGTTGTCCAACTGCTGGATGCTAGATACCAGCTCCGTTATACCGTCCTCGATTGGCTCGGCCTGATCTTGGCTTGGTCTTGACCTCGCGGCCAAATCGTTTATTAATTTCCAAAGATCATCCTCGGTTAAGTCCCACATTGATCCTCCTGCTGCATTATTTAGCTGGTCCCACTCATGTGGCAACATTCCACAGAGAAACTTTGTTTGAAGATCGAAATTGGTGAATCCATGGTGCGGGCACCTCGTGACAATGGAATCGAAGTACCATAAGTACTCATCCAATGTTTCGTCCCGGGATTGCGTTATTTTGTTGATCTTCTCGCGGATTTCAAGTTCAAAGGGTGGTGGGGAAAACTCCGTATTGTTCCAAGGTTCCATTCCGTAGTAGTTTGACTTGGTGAATTGCATGATAAAAGAAAAAAGAAAATAGAAAATAGAACAACTATTCCGATGCACAACTCCCCGGCAAAGGCGCCAATTTGACAGAACCGCTCGTCGTCAAAGCGATTTGTGCAAATAAATTTATAAGTCCGCTACTCGCAATTATACTACTGGGTAGTACTTGGTAAGTAGGGGTCGAACCCAAGGGAGTCAGTGTGGATTAGTTGTTCTTTGGGGGGTTTATCCAGCGAGAGAGCGTGTTTTAGGTTGGTTGGTTGGTTTTAAAGCTACCAGCTATATGATTGTTTGATTGGTTGGTTGGTTTTAATACTGAAAGTAAATTACAGATTTAATAATTAAGAGAAATGTTCGGTTTCAGGGGCCTTGTATTATATTTGTTTATCATTGACTGCTAATGATCATACCAAGTGTTCAAAGATGAATTGAGGCTATTTCTAGCGCAAGATATGATCATGCTAAGTATTCAAACGATGAATCGAGGCTATTTCTAGCGCAAGACTTGCAACACCATTTAAAACACTTGTTCTAAGCAAAACTAATTCCTCCTTTCGAAGTATCTTAGTCGTAAGTGCATCCATTTGGTCCCTTTGGTCCAGTTTCCAAATGATCTTTTAGATAAGCCGAACTCCTCGATAAGTTTTGCTTGTTACAGCTTCCACTTACCGAGTATGTTCACGAATTCCCACGGAAGAGCTTTTTGCTTGTCAGGCACTCAACCTTGGAAACTCTGACTTGATATATGGCACATAGAACAAGTATCGAATACAAAGGTATACTAAGAGTAAAGTCTAAAACATTTATAATACAAGTACGCCCCTTCTACCGAACTACTAGTTTAGCTACTATTCATCGCGCTAAACATTATTACTAAGGAAATAAAAGCAGTTGAATAAATACTAAGAAATACTTACAACCGTTGAAGCGCCAAGGGAGCTATCCTTTATTTCCAAAGCGAAGAACAATTTATTGAAAATGAAGAGAGGAGGGTTAGGCCCTCTCTCTCTCTAAAGTGTACAAGTATGGATATGAGGTGTGTTTTCAAATGAGAGGGGAGCACTTCTATTTATAGGCATGGGAGGAGACTTGGGAGCCAAGTTTTGGAGAATGGAGGGTGGAGATGGTGGGCATGTGGAGGAGCATCCAAGGGTGGAGGAGGAAGGGGAGGAGATGTGGAGGAGAAGCCTCCACATGTCATCATTTCCATGGAGGAGCTCTAGCCGCCGGCGGCTTTTGGAGGAGGGTGGTGGTTGTGACAAGTGGAGGGAGGAGAGTGGAGGAGCCACCATGTGAGGAGGAGCTTGTGGAAGCTTGTGGAAGCTTGTGGAAGCTTCCCTTGAGTCGCCGGAAAAAGCCAACCGCAATAGTGAACTTGGCCGGTGGTTCTGCTGGAATTCTTGCCGGAGTTGGCCTGGCCTTGGTCGGAGTTTCACCTGGTCGGAGCTTCGCCGGAGACTCGCCGGAGCTTGGCCGGAATTCTGGCCGGAAAATGAGCCGACGGTCCCTTGCATTTGAACAGCTGATTCTGAACGTTGAAGCAATTCTAAGACTAATGGTCGAGACCGTTTTGTCATAATTTGGCCGGAACTAGGCCTGGGCCTGATTTGAAGTTCAGCGTGCGCACAGGTCTCGGACTGGCTCTCGGCGCGGGCCTGGTTCTTCGGACGGGACTTGGTCTTCTCGGCCATGGATGAATTTACTCGGGAATTTTGTCTGGAATTTGAGATTCACCGAGTTATTGGGTGTTTTGAACACTTTGGTCGAGCTAGAATTTCCAGATTCCAAAGTTTGGTCGATCAATTTGGACTTGGTGCCTATGCGTGCGGGACCTTGCTTTGGAATTGGGCCAACTCTCAATCTGCTCGAGCTTTCTTCTTGGTTCCTCGACATTGTCCACCTTATTTGTCATTTGGAATATTTTGGTCGAGGTGGATTCATTAAATAAGGTCGTTTGCTCGAGCGACTTGCTATTGGTCCTTGGTGGCTCGACTGGGGCCTAGGACTCTGCTAGGCGTGGCCAGGTCCTGCTTGGGCCAAAGTGGCCTGATTTGCCTTGTACTCCATTTTTGCCTCTAAGAACTCCTCCTTAGCTTGTATTTTCTCTATGCTCCAAAATACCCTGTAGAAATAAATCGGAACTAACAAGCAAAAGTTAAATAGACAAAGTGTCTAAATAAGGGGGTTATACTGTGTTTATGATTCGTATAATTATGGTCCATCAGTGACTCTGATGATACCTCGTCTTCATAAAGGTCCATGTCTGCAAACTCTATGAACTCTGAACACTGCTACTACTTTTGTTTGTTTTGTTTTGGTGCTTGTTCTGGCACATGTCGTTCGTACTGTTTGAACTTAGATTGGACCGCTTGCCGATTTGTGGCAAAAAGAGGGAGTATTTTGAGGTGACTATTTTTGTTCCCTCAAGTGTGTCTAAAGCATAGATTGATAGTTAGATCTATCAGATTGGGTTTTGACAAAATGTCAAGGGGGAGATTGATGTTCCCATGAATGGCATGTTTTGGCAAAATGGCTTTAGACAGTTCGACCAGGAGTTCAAGGAGAGTTCAAACGCATTCTGGAACTAAAGTACAGCGTGGAGCAGACGCAAGAAGCAAACCGAAGGTTCTGGAGTTCGAAGATCTTTTCGGTCGAAGTCGGCTGACGAAAGCGCGACTGCACTGTCGTTAAGGTGCAGTGTGCTTTGTGCAAATAAATTTATAATATCCGCTACTCGCGACTACACTACTGGGTAGTAAGTGGTAAGTAGGGGTCGAACCCAAGGGAATTAGGGGGATGCGTTGTTCTTTGGAAACTATACTAGCGGGGGGCGTGTTTTAGGTTGGTTGAGATTTTAGCGCGAGTAATTAATCTACTGTTTTTGGTTTTTTGGGTTTTTTATGCGGAAAAGTAAATACAGAAAATAAATACTGAAATTAAATACTGAAAGTAAAGAGTTAAGGGAAAGAAGACTTACAGTGGGTGATGCGTGATTGCGATTCCTCCGGTAGATCAGCGGTTGATGGTTGCGATTGATTGAGCGATAAAAGTAAATACAAGGGGGGTTTTTGATCGAAAGAAAACATTCGGTCTTAGGGGGCCTTGTATTATATCCTGTTTATTCTTTTAGTAACCCTTCTAAGTATTCAAAAGTGCATCGAGGCCCTTTCGTAGCGCTCAATTTGCCACACTGTTTAAAGCAACACCTGTTCTATTTCAGTCTAGCGCCAATACCCGAGGGTATGCTAGCCTGTGTGCATCCACCTGATCTCACAGTGACGCTCGACCAGATGGGGTTTAAGATGAGTTGAACTCCTCAGATAGCTTTGCTTGTGACAGCTTCCACTACCTGAGTATGATCACGAATTCCCACGGAAGAGCTTTGCTTGTGACAGCTTCCACTCAACCTTGGAAACTCTGACTATAAATGGCACATAGAACAAGTTTTGAATACAGAGAAATGAAACTGAAAGAAATAAAACATTTTATAAAACAAGAACACCCCTTTAACCGAATAAAGAGTTTAGCTACGAATATCCATAGAGGTGGATACCATAGCTAAATACTCGAGGGTTTTTGAAAACAGTAAGAGGGAAAGGGGTGGAATACTCAAGAACCGACAAGAGTATTCCCAATTTCCTACTGAATACTCAAGAACCAACAGGAGTATTCTCTAAAGTATAATACTCAAGAACAAACAGGAGTATTATTTCACAAACCGAACCAAACTTACAAAGTAACCTTGGAGAGATAAGTGAATTACAATTTGTGGGATGATTTTTGGATGATTTTTGGATGATACAAATGAGGAGGAGCTCCATATTTATAGGCTAAGGGGAGGAGGATGGAGGGTGGAGATGGTTGCATGTGGAGGAGCATCCAAGGGTGGAGGAGATGGGGGAGGAGATGTGGAGGAGAAGCCTCCACATGTCACACTCTCATGGTGGCACAAGAAGCCGCCGGCGGCTTTGGGAGGAGATGAAGGAGGAGCCGCCAAGTGGAGGGAGGAGAGTGGAGGAGCCGCCGGTTGCCGGTCATCCCATGGAGGAGGAAGGTGTTGCCACCCAATGACTCATCCTCTTCACCAAGTAGCCGGTCATCTTATGCATATGGATGAGTTTTGACAGTTTTGTACTGTCTTTACAAAACTATCAGTCCAATTTTACTCCGGGCTGTCTTTGATAATTCCTCAGTTGGATTTAATTTGAGTAATTCATCGTCAGGATCTTGAGATTTCTTCGTTCAGCGTCTGATCTTGACCTTCGATTGACTCTTGTTATCTTTTCAGCATAAAATCCTCTCCTTAGCGTGTTTTCACTTTAGTCTCTCAAATGCCCTTTGGAAATATATCGGGACTAACACGTCGAAGTTAGATAGACAAACAGTCTAATTTGGTGGGTTTAACTGTATTTATGATGCATACATATATGGTCCATCAGATCACCCCACACTTTTAGTTGTTCGTCCCGAACAATGCTATTAAAGGGCGGCATACTAAGTAAGCTTGTTGATATATGAAAATTAGACTGTGGTACTTGACTTCTCCTAATTCATGCATTACTACTTATTACCAAATTAAACTGCGTAAATAAATAGAAGAAACTTGATACTTGTACCTTCGTGCAGAGATGCAAATTAATTCGGATGTTTCGGGAGATAGCCCTTTTTAGGCTCCTGGACTACACCTTCGGGACCGTCTCGTACTATATGGTTTTCTTGTAGCTTTCTCTAGCACGTGATTCGATTCGGGTTTCAATGGTTTGAGTACTTTGATTTTCTTTTGGCGAGGGACTGCTTTTTGTAGTGAATCGGCCTTTGGCTTTTGATTTGATGCTTTGAGTTCTTCACTTTTGTTCGGTTAAAACCTTCACAATTTGGGGCCTTTGGCCTCTTGATTTGCTTCTTCGAGCATTTCGCCTTTTTGTGGCTTTGCAAGTCCATTTTCTCAAGCCTTTTTGGGAGGTCCAGTCATCGCCCGCAAGCCTATGGAAATACCTCCCCGCTCCTCTCGTTTTTGCTGTTTTCGCGCGGGTCAAGGTGAGGGTCGCTCATCTATTTTCTCGGCTACTTTGACTGTCGTTTCACGCGGGTCAAGATGAGGGTCGCTCATCTATTTTCTCGGCTACTTTGACCGGAGATAGAACGGTCTGATTCCCGTCCTCGCCTTTTGCATAAACACTGCATGGCGGAGATGACTTCAATCTTCACTGAAACCCAAAGTGCAGCCTCCACTGACTTCGAAAACCATATAGTTTGATCTGATCCTTCATGTGCTTGCCAAGCCCCTCTAGGGCAATTTCTATCAACTCCACATCCCTAGGTTATCTCAGCACAAAGGGACAAATGAGAAGTTACATTCTAAGTTTTTAAACAGTTTGCATTTTCACAAGGTTGATGCATGAATTATGATCTATCTTTTTCACATTCTTAAGTTCATATATTCAAAAAGATAATACTAATAAAAAGAAAAACATGCAGATGGTTCTCACCCCACACTTTTGAACGAAGGCGTGCCTTAGTTCAAAAGTCATGCAAATATATACAAGAGAAGGAAGTGACATTAAGGAAAAAGAAGAACAGAACTCCCTTTAAGGTGTCGAGTGATCGACATGGCATGAGGCTGGATAATCGAGGGAGTTCGGCTGGGGCCTCGAACGCTCAGCGCAGGCCCGGGAAATTCACGGAAGCTGCCTGGCTGATCCGATCTTGCTCGAAAACTTAATTCCTACATGTAAGACATTCCTTCTATACAAAAAGTGGGTGAGAGCGCTTATTGGAAATTTAAATGACAGAAAATAAAAGTGCAGAAAAGTAAGATAGTGTCGGGTTACCTCCCGACCAGTGCACTTGTTTAACGTCGTTGGCTTGACGCATGGGATTTATTGATTCGGATCCCATGGGTGGCTCAGGTCAAATTTCGCCACCATTCTTGTGTTACTTCCGGTACTCTCCATATCTGATTCTTCTGATGGCTCAGGAGTTTCTTCTGACGGCTCGGTAGTTTCTTCCTTATCAGCCTCAGGGTCGGTTTCATCTGTCTGCATTCCTTCGTCGGTATGAGGTATTTGTTTTGTGGTTGCGGCCAGGCCGATTATAAGGTTCCACATGTCTGCAATGGTGAAGTTTTTAGCTGATCTTCTCATCGCTTCGTTAACTCTTCCCAGTTCTTCGGACCTCATCCCACGAAGAAATTTTTGGAGAAGAACTTTCTTCGTGAATCCATGGTGCGGGCAGCTTGAGACGATGGCATCATAGTTCATGTAGTATTCATCCAAAGTCTCATCTTGGGATTGACGAAGGCCTATGATCTTCTC
The DNA here is from genome assembly GCA_033675215.1 of Rhodiola kirilowii. Classification (NCBI taxonomy): domain Eukaryota; kingdom Viridiplantae; phylum Streptophyta; class Magnoliopsida; order Saxifragales; family Crassulaceae; genus Rhodiola; species Rhodiola kirilowii. The sequence continues at coordinate 45,456,168 of CM066201.1, forward strand.
TCGCGTTTGTTGTCGTAAGGATGGAGGAGAGAATTCTTTCAGGAATGGAATGCTAATGTCCACGAAATACTTAGCATTCATAGCGGTTGAGGTGTAATACCAGATTGTCGCGAAATCAGTTAGAGAGAATTGGAAGCAATTGAGCTTAAATTCTTCTAACGTTTCATTATTAGGTTTTATGCGCAGACAAACATGGTGAAAGTTTCGGCAGTGTAGTACTGGATCTTCTGCATCCGTACCTCCGAACAGTGGAAGGTGTCGTGTTGTCCATGCGTATGAAGGTGGTTGCGTCATGAGGTCATGGGAGGGTAAGAACAACGTATCCGATTAATTAACTAACTCCCCGGCAACGGCGCCAATTTGACGAAAGCGCGACTACACTGTCGTTAAGGTGCAGTGTGCTTTGTGCAAATAAATTTATAATATCCGCTACTCGCGACTACACTATTGGGTAGTAAGTGGTAAGTAGGGGTCGAACCCAAGGGAATTAGGGGGATGCGTTGTTCTTTGAAAACTATACTAGCGGGGGCGTGTTTTAGGTTAGTTGAGATTTTAGCGCGAGTAATTAATCTACTATTTTTGGTTTTTTGGGTTTTTTATGCGGAAAAGTAAATACAGAAAATAAATACTGAAAGTAAAGAGTTAAGGGAAAGAAGACTTACAGTGGGTGATGCGTGATTGCGATTCCTCCGGTAGATCAGCGGTTGATGGTTGCGATTAATTGAGCGATAAAAGTAAATACAGGGGGGGTTTTTGATCGAAAGAAAACATTCGGTCTTAGGGGGACTTGTATTATATCCTGTTTATTCTTTTAGTAACCCTTCTAAGTATTCAAAAGTGCATCGAGGCCCTTTCGTAGCGCTCAATTTGCCACACTGTTTAAAGCAACACCTGTTCTATTTCAGTCTAGCGCCAATACCCGAGGGTATGCTAGCCTGTGTGCATCCACCTGATCTCACAGTGACGCTCGACCAGATGGGGTTTAAGATGAGTCGAACTCCTCAGATAGCTTTCCTTGTGACAGCTTCCACTACCTGAGTATGATCACGAATTCCCACGGAAGAGCTTTGCTTGTGACAGCTTCCACTCAACCTTGGAAACTCTGACTATAAATGGCACATAGAACAAGTTTTGAATGCAGAGAAATGAAACTAAAAGAAATAAAACATTTTATAAAACAAGAACACCCCTTTAACCGAATAAAGAGTTTAGCTACGAATATCCATAGAGGTGGATACCATAGCTAAATACTCGGGGGTTTTTGAAAACAGTAAGAGGGAAAGGGGTGGAATACTCAAGAACCGACAGGAGTATTCCCAATTTCCTACTGAATACTCAAGAACCAACAGGAGTATTCTCTAAAGTATAATACTCAAGAACAAACAGGAGTATTATTTCATAAACCGAACCAAACTTACAAAGTAACCTTAGAGAGATAAGTGAATTACAATTTGTGGGATGATTTTTGGATGATAAAAATGAGGAGGAGGAGCTCCATATTTATAGGCTAAGGGGAGGAGGATGGAGGGTGGAGATGGTGGCATGTGGAGGAGCATCCAAGGGTGGAGGAGATGGGGGAGGAGATGTGGAGGAGAAGCCTCCACATGTCACACTCTCATGGTGGCACAAGAAGCCGCCGGCGGCTTTGGGAGGAGATGGAGGAGGAGCCGCCAAGTGGAGGGAGGAGAGTGGAGGAGCCGCCGGTTGCCGGTCATCCCATGGAGGAGGAAGGTGTTGCCACCCAATGACTCATCCTCTTCACCAAGTAGCCGGTCATCTTATGCATATGGATGAGTTTTGACAGTTTTGTACTGTCTTTACAAAACTATCAGTCCAATTTTACTCTGGGCTGTCTTTGATAATTCCTTAGTTGGATTTAATTTGAGTAATTCATCGTCAGGATCTTGAGATTTCTTTGTTCAGCGTCTGATCTTGACCTTCGATTGACTCTTGTTATCTTTTCAGCATACAATCCTCTCCTTAGCGTGTTTTCACTTTAGTCTCTCAAATGCCCTGTGGAAATATATCGGGATTAACACGTCGAAGTTAGATAGACAAACAGTCTAATTTAGTGGGTTTAACTGTATTTATGATGCATACAATTATGGTCCATCATCGGCCAGCGAAGAATTAGATATTCGAATATTCAAATGAATATCTCCTCATCGGATTGGAGCTCGGAATGGCTGACTTGTCGTGGAAGAAATCCTATAATCTTCCCAAAGATTTGATTGAATATACACATCGAATATTTAGGAATATTTCCTAAATATTTGATGAGGATATCTGGAACAGATTTGGATACCGCCCAAGCATATAAATAGAAGGCTAGGCGTCCAGAATCTGCATCGCTTTTTGAGAGAACTAAACACGAGAGCTTTCGTGAGATTGGAGAAGAAGAGCGAGGGCCGTTTGATCTTTCCCCACTGGAAAATCACCGGCGCTGATATAGTATGACCAGTGTGCTGTTCAGACTGTCTGTGAGTGAACTTACCGCTACACACACCAGTAACCATTGCTGGCTTTCAGGAGAAAGCTACCGAGCTTCAGAGAAGATCGAGCACGTTCGGAAAGGAGTTTCGGACGAAGGGGAACGAGGGGGAGCCGAGATCATAAATCTGAGTGAAGTAGTGATAGAGGCTAGGCATCTTCGTTCGAGAGATTGTAAGAGTAAGTCCACGTGTAGCTCTATACTATTCAATAAAGATTTATATCCCTTTAGGGCGTGGGAAGCCCCCTAGAGTAGGCTGAGGCCGAACTGGAAATTACACTGCGTGTTCTATTTATTTACTGTCCCAGATACTGTCTCTCAAATTATTCAAGGTCTGTCTAAACATCTCCTTGAAGAGTAGGTTGAACAGATAACAATATTTCAGTTTATGAAATCAATCTGTTTTACCACATGCTTTGTGCCTGCTGTTCAGTTTTTTGTTTTGTTTAGTCATTATCACATATTTAGTTGCCTTACAAATCTGCCTTTGATCAATAAAGCAGGGACATCATGTCCGATTTAAAAAAAAATCTGCCTTGGTAAATGGTAATAGTCTATTTTTTCTCTTGTTTGCAATCATATAGCCTTTCCTAAAACTTTGGTTTTTTGTAACCCATTCATATATGCTGATATTCATATTTTCTTTTCAATTGGGAGATTAAAGGTGGACAGAAAATTGGTGAAGCAAACCGTGATGACATTTGTTTATGGTGTAACATATATAGGAGCCCGTGATCAGATCAATAGGAGGTTGAAAGAGCGATGTGCCATTGATCGAGGACGATTCATACACTCATTTGAGACTGTTATCTTTTTTTACTTACCATGCTACATAGAGGTAGAGGGTATTATGTGTTATGTGTGAACATTGGTAATCTTCTGTTGCACTATCAGACTACTATGATAGCACTTGGAGAAATGTTCGTCGCTGCTCGGAGTATCATGAGCTGGCTTGGTGACTGCGCAAAGGTATTCCTCATATCTTTATGTGGGTTAAGTTGAAGCAATAATACCAAGAAAGGAAAAAGGGAAAGAAAGCTAAATCCAGATTAATGTGGGGAACAGAATGCAAGATGCGGTATCTTTATAAGATTACAGCATTAGTTAAGCACTACAAACTTAATGCTGGCCAGGAAATTATTGATTTGGTAAAACAATGTAATGGGAAAGTCGGTGGAGAACATACATGATCACCTAATATGCATTTGAGAAAAAACCCTACCTCCCTTTAATTTTTGCATAGTCGTGCCCAAAAGGTATGATTTAACAAGTCAGTATTTATTGTGCTTTACCCAAAGGCAGATTATAATGGCAGACAATCAACCTGTGAGCTGGGTGACTCCTCTTGTTCAACCTTATCGTGAATTAGGAAGGCATCGTGTAAGTGCACGATCATGTTATTGCTGGTTTAATTAAGTATCGTTACTACCTTTTAGCTTTCATGTTTCTAAATTGCAGCCTATTATTGCTGGTTAATCATTGAACTCCCTTTTGATCTTCACTTCTTTTCCTTGGTTGGATCTTTGATTGATGATCTTGGATGAGCCTCTTTTCTGGTCTTCTTCTCCCCAAAAACCTCCATCAATAGGTCAAAACCTTCACTTTCTATTTATAGACTCGGCTGAAAATCCATCACTTTAGTAGGTCTAGCCGGTCGACTGGTCGTGATACTGAAATTCACAACGGCCAGCTAGTTATGCGCTTGGCCAGCCATCGAAAATCTTATTCCAGCCAACCAATTGGACTCGCCAGTCGACCGACTCAGGTATGGCTTCATAAGAACGCTTTTTCAGGTCCGATACCTGATCTCTCCAAATGTACTACCCTTTTTGATCTGCAACTTAGGGATAATCAGTTGACCGGAGTTGTTCCGGCCTCGTTGATGATGCTTTCTAGCCTAGTAAACATTACATTGCAAAATAATCAGATACAAGGTCTGCTGCCTGTTTTTCCGGTCACTGTTAACGTGACGGTCGGGATAAATTTCTATTGTAAAATAGACCCCGGGCCTTGTGATGCTCAGGTTACCGCCTTTCTGGAAGTTGCTGGGGCTATGGGGTATCCTGCAAGCCTAGCCAAGTAGTGGACCGGCAATCATGCTTGCAAAAGGTCATTTATTTTATGTGATGCTCAGAGCAAGAGTGTGACTAAAGTGAATTTGGCCAAGCAGAATTTTACTGGGACGATATCTCCAACATTTGCAAATCTCAAGTCGCTTACTAGTCTGTTGCTGAATGATAATAAGCTAAATGGTTCAATCACGGAAAGCTTGACAACCTTGCCTCGGCTGAAAATCATAGATGTTTCCAATAATAAGTTAACCGAGGCGATCCCAGTTTTCCATAATGGTTTTACTCTGAATACAACAGGTAATTCCCTATTAGGAAAAACTGATTCGAGTCATGCTTCACAATCTGAATCATCAAAGGCTTCAGTGATTATTGGTGTAGTGATTGCTGTGTGGTGGTTTTTATGCTAATTGCCAGTTTCGTAGTTAAATAACGTGTTGCGAATCATAGGCTGGAGAAATTCGGAAGGGTGCTAAGCTCAGATGATGATAGTAAGGAAGATGTGATATATGGTAAACCAAGTGCCATCAGTGGTTATAATGTACTACCACCTCATGATCTTCAGATGCTGAGATGGAACAACGAAGAAAGAAGCGATTTCCAAGTTTTGGAAGGAGGAAATGTTTCGATTTCAATTCAGGTCCTGAAGCAGGTAACTGGAAACTTTAGTGAAGATAATATACTGGGGAGAGGAGGGTTTGGAGTAGTGTACAAAGGTGAAATGCATGATGGGGCAATGATAGCAGTTAAAAGAATGGAATGTAATGAAATGGGTAATAAAGGTCTGAACGAGTTCAAGGTGGAAATCACAGTGTCGACGAAAATCAGAAACCGGCACTTGGTTGCTCTTCTCGGTTACTGCATCAACGACTGGTGTATGAGTACATGCCTCAAGGTACACTGGGGCAACATCTATTTGATTACAAATCGTTAGGTTACTCACCTTTGATTTGGAAGCAAAGAGTGACCATAGCATTAGATGTCGCCAGGGGAGTAGAGTATTTACATAGCATGGCTCGTGAGAACTTCATTCACAGAGATCTTATACCTTCAAACATTTTACTTGGTGATGACTTTAGAGCCAATGTAGCAGATTTTGGATTGGTTAAAAATGCACCAGATGGGAAATGCTCTTTGGATACTAAATTAGCTGGAACATTTGGATACCTTGCTCCTGAGTATGCTGGTAAGTCATCCTTTATCTTCAAAAGTTTCATTCTGTTCAAAACTTATTTCCAAAATGCCACTTTTTTTGTGAAACAGCGACCGGGAGAGTGACAATCAAAGTGGATGTTTATGCATTTGGAGCAGTGTTGATTGAAATGTTAATGGGTAGAAAGGCTTTGGACGGAAAGGAGGCAGAGGAGATGACACATCTAGTCACATGGTTCCGTAGAGTCCTGATCAGCAAGGATGTCCTATCGAAAGTTATTGATCCAACATTACAACCTGATGAAGAAACCTACGCAAGCATTTGTAAAGTTGCTGAGTTAGCGGGTCATTGCACAACATTACAACATGGGGCACGCCGTTAATGTGTTGGGTCCTCTTGTTGTGCAATGGAAACCTTATTCCCAGGAAGAGGATGATGCTTACTTGATTGACCTTCACATGAGCCTGCCTCAAGTGTTACAAAGATTGCGGGCTAATGAAGGCATGTCTATGAGTAGTGATTTTTTCAACAGCGGCATCGATAGTCAATCAAGTATTCATTCAAAACCTCCAGGAATCGCAGACTCGTTCAGTTCATCAGATTTTCGATGATTCTTTGTAGTTACTGGGTTGTCTTTGAGCTTTACTTCGCAGCAACAAGTAGTGTAGGGTCTTCAATGGTAGTGTAAACTTCTTCTCCTGTTTAGTCTTGTTGTTCTTGTGTGATGATGGAATAGTACTTCGGATATCAATTTGGACCACGTAGTCGCTGTCCGAATTCAATATCTCCTCCATACTGCGTTGCCTTGGGTTACAGGAAATCTGAATATGAGATTAAATCCAAATTGAGGAACACTTTGTTCTTAGGCAAGACAACAAAGCAAAATTAGGGTTTGGGTGTTTTGGAATCAAGAAAATGGATTGAGATGTTTCTGGTAATTGCACAGCACTTTTCTGTCTGTGAAACTCGAAAATACATCATGTATATATAGTCAAGCAATCGGGTACGAGGAGGAGATGCGACTGCAGACTGAGCAGTCGCAACCGGTCGCACAACCTTGTGCGTTCGCACGGTTCACCTTATGCGTTCGCACAACCCACACCCGACAAAACATTAGCTTGCCTTCACAGCCTTGTGCGTTCGCACAGTTCACCTCATGCGGTCGCACAACCCAGACCCAACGCATAAAAATCTCGTGCGTTCGCACGCATGGCTCTGTGCGCACGCATGGCTCTCGTGCGTTCATTTTATTAGGGAATGCTACCCTAACATCTTGTAACATGATTATAGGTCCTAAAACCCTAAAATCACTAACAATCCTCCCCCATTTTTGGGTTTTCTTTTGATTCACAAAATACTTTGTTTTTAAGTAAAACATGCATAAACGGAAATGTCGCTAAGGATTGAATTTCCGCATAGTGTAATCATGCATACAATATACCTGAAAAGAAATGGTGCTCGTAAACGGTTGAACCAATCAATTCATCTGGGTACTTGACGGCGACACACGCATGTGTTACTTCACAAACCGTTAATTTTAACTTGACTCTTAAAGGTCCTTGAGTCCCAATCCTTTCATAAACGTATTAGAGATTAAACCAATATCTCATGTAGCGACCAGAAACTTCACGTTTATATAGGTAGATTCCTTTGTGGGTCACACCTCCCAATTGTGCTCCTACACCTAGCACTTTTTCAAAGAATCTATTAAGAAGAGTTCATCTTCAACCTAAACCTTTGTAGGTACTGAACACACACTTGGGGATGCATATTTGTGTTCATCAATCTTCTAGGAATGGGCTTTCCGCATTGAATTCAGCTCTAATGCTAGTTAGATGTGAATTGGGTGTCCCACGACTAGATGATTATATGGGTTTTAATCTCATCCCCTTCACAGACTTAGTGATCAATTCTCTAACCAATCCCTTTGTCAAATGATCGGCTAGATTCCGCTGTGACTTAACAAAATCCACAGATATTACCCCATGCGTAATGAGCTCTCTTACCGCACTATGTCTAACACCCAAGTGTCTAGACTTCCCATTGTATACATGGCTATACACCTTAGCCAACGCTGCAGCGCTATCACAATGAATTAATATGGGTGATATCGGTCTCTCCCACAATGGTATTTCATGAATCATGTTTTTTAGTCATTCCGCTTCTTTCGAAGCTGCGGCTAGAGCAACAAATTCAGATTCCATTGTTGAACTACTGATGCAAGTTTGTTTCTTGGATGCCCACGAGATCGCACCTCCCCCAAGTAGAAATACCCATCCACTTGTGGAGGAATGATCCTCTTCGTTAGAGATCCAACTTGCATCCGAATATCCTTCAATGAACGAAGGAAATTCAGAATATACAAGACCTAGGTTCATTGTTCCCTTAAGATACCGAAGTACCCTATGAACCCCTTTCCAGTGATCCTTGCTAGGATTACTTGTATATCGACTTAGCTTGCCCACCGCCAAAGCTATGTCCGGTCTTGTACTTGTCATCGCATACATCAAACTTCCGATGACCCTTGAATATTCAAGCTGCGACACTGGGGCTCCTTTATTCGGAAAAAGGTGTTTGGAAGATTCAAAAGGAGTGCTCATTGGATGACAGTCCAAGTACTTGTACTTCTTTAACACTTTCTCAATATAATGAGATTGCGTCAAAGCTAGACCCCCTTTTACTCTTTCTATTCTTATACCAAGAATAACTTCCGCCTCCCCCATGTCCTTCATGGAAAACTTAGATGATAAAAATTCCTTTGTTTGATTTATGCACTTTATGTTAGTGCCAAAAATCAACATATCATCTACATATAGACAAATGATAACCTCATTTCCAGAATCATCAAACTTGCTATATATGCATTTATCCGATTGATTTAAGATAAATCCATCGGAAAGCACCACTTCATCAAATTTTTGATGCCATTGCATGGGTGCTTGTTTAAGTCCATATAAAGACTTAACAAGCTTGCATACCTTATGCTCTTGTCCCGTTACAACGAAGCCTTCCGGTTGCTTCATATATATTTCTTCCTCTAAATTGTCGTTTAGGAAAGCAGTCTTTACATCCATTTGATGTACTATCAACTTATGTATAGATGCTAAAGCAATCAACAATTTGATTGTTGATATTCTTGCAACCGGTGCATAGGTATCAAAGTAGTCCAAACCAAATTGTTGTCTAAAGCCTTGAATGACTGACAGGCGTCGTTTGACCTCTCAAATTTAAATTTATAATTTCCCTACAATAGGCTAGTAAAGCGGCAAGTAGGGGTCGAACTCAAGGGAGCTGGTGTTGTTGAAGTCGTCCTGTAAACAAAGCAATTGGGGGTTTGTAAAGGCAATTGTCACGAGTGCAAGGGAAATAAAAACGAAAAGTATCCAATCAGAGAAAGCATCCGGTTTAGGGTTTCTATTGTGACTCGTTTATCATTGACTACTAATAATCTATTTTTATGTTTCTACGGTTGTTCCGACAAAGGTAACAACCCAAATATCCCGACAAAGGTGATACGCCACAATCTAACCCGACAAAGGTGTTAGACTTCTAGTTCTAGCGAACCTAATACTCTGTTTCAGGTTATATTAGGTTTAGTGCCACTACTTATTCTAACGATTTAGTATCAAATAAGCAGCAAACATGGGGGCTGAATTGCTCGGCTAAGTTTTACCATTCCAAGTCTCCGCTTAGCTTTGCAATTCAGTCTGGGATAATAAGCACAAGAACTAGTAAAACATAAATAGCATTAAGAACGAAGTCTCAAAACAATCACCACAATATATAATCCCTAAACCGAATTACGAAATTAGCTACTCATGCTAGAAGTAAAACACATAATGAAAAGTAGGAAATTCTTCTCTATCGTCAAATGGTTTAGAGTCACGGCCAGAATGATGAGAGAGAAGGTCTGGATCCGTGTAGATGGAGAATGAGCTGATCGGATGCTTATGCCTTGACCCAAGGGCCTTATTTATAGCAAAGACTTAGGGTTTCTAAGTCTATATTTGGGCCAGATCCAAATCTTGTTCCGTTTCCAAATTTGTTTTTGGCCAAAGTCCAAAAACGAATTAGGAAACATGTCCAAATATCTTCAACCGACTTTGCTTGGCTTGCAAGTTAACTTGGTCACACGTATTACCTTAGGCTCGGCTTGACTCGGCGTGCACCTAAAGTGTAAAGTGCATGTGAAACTCTCGGCCAGATTGTCTGTCTTCACTTCAACTCTCGTTTCGACCATCCAAACGATCTCGGCTGCTCTCGGTGTGAACTAGAGAGTTGTAGGGAATTGAATCACCTTTGAAATGGAATGAGGCTCGTAGTTTTATGATCAGCGGTCCATTCCCAGAACTCTGTCGACTGTCTAAAGGTCTAATCTGAAACTATGATGTTTTTGGCACAAAATGCCATCTTTTTTGCGTGTTTCCTCCTAAAGCTTCCGAAACACCTGAAATGCAAAACCATACTAAAAAGTAAACGTTCGCATATAAAAGTATTGAAATAAATGGGAATAATTTATTCGACGAGTCGTATAAATACGGCTCATCAATCCACCCCACACTTAAACTTGTTCGTCCCGAACAAGAACTAAGTCATTGAAGGAAAATAAATGCAACATCACAATTTCTTCGACATCCTAGATAATGCTACATGAATATGAGTCGTTAGTCTAGACTTTGCCTTTCTATGCATATCTCAATCGTTACTAAGATTATTATGCTTAACATGGAAATAATTTGATACGTGTTACCTTTGAGCCGGGATGCAAACCAATTCGGATGAATGGGAGATAGTCCTCTTTAGACCCATGATCTGCATTCGCAGTTCCGAACTCTCGCTATATGGTTATACTTCATTGATTTTTCTTGCACGTGATTTGTTTAGAGCTTCAAGGTTTTCTGAGTTTTTCTTTTCTTTCTTTTGATGGACAGCTTTTGTAGTGATTTCGTTGGCCTTTGGCTCTTGATGTGATACTGAGGTACTTCACTTTTGTTGCGTGTAGAACTTTCACAATTTGACTGATTTTTCTTGAGCTTTGCTCCTTATTGTGAACCGCTTGTCCTTCTTTTCTTTTTCTTTTGAGGAAGGTCCAATCATCACCGGCAAGCATATGAAAATACCTCCCCGCTCTTTCTCATCCTCGTCCTTTTTGACGCGAGTCAAGCTGAGGGTCGCTCATCTATTTTCCCGGTTACTTCGGACTAGAGATAGGACGGTCTGGTTTAATTAAGTGTCGTTACTACCTTTTAGCTTTCATGTTTCTAAATTGCAGCCTATTATTGGATGCAGATTATAACTTACCTTCATATGTTAAGTCTACAAAGAGAAACTGACAAGGTAACCAGCACTAGTCTGAACTCTATTGAATGCTACCATCATATTTAGAATTCATATACATGTTTCCAGTTGCTAGCTAATAATAAGATTATGTGCACAATAATTAGATCACGTGCACAATAATCAATTCACAATTTTTTTTATTCGCACAATGCATCGAACAATGAAATTTGAGTACCAGTAATACACTGATTCACTAAGTGAAATACTGTTATCTGTTCAAGACCAGTGTCAGGTTGTGTTTTACCAGAGACTGGAACACCTTAGCAGACAGTATCGTAAATAGAACAAATAAGAGCACACACGATAAGATACCCAGTTCGACAACAGCCTACTCTGGGGGGCTTCCCACACCCTCAAGGGTCACAAATCTTTATGACGAGTGATGGACCATAATTGTATGAATCATAAACACAGTTAAACACACCAAATTAGACGCTTTGTCTATTTAACTTTTGCTTGTTAGTTCCGATATTTATCTATAGGGTATTTTGAAGTCTAGAGAGAATACAGGCTAAGGAGGAGTTTTCAAGCTGAAAATGAATTACGAGTCATTCCAGGTCACGACCAAATTCTGACTTTCAAGAACCGGATGTGGAATCACTCAAAACAAATCCAACCGAAGGGCAACCAGAGTCAGTCCGGAGCTGAAAGGACCGATGGCTTTTCGGGAAAAGATCACAAACTCACATCCACCTCTCCCCTCATGCCACCTAGCCGGCGGCTAAGCTCTCCTCCTCTCCTCCATGGACATGTGGCCGGTGGCTATGGGAGGGGTGACATCACCCGATGGCTTTTGAGCTCTTCCTCCCATTTCATGACAAGTGTCAACCCCTTATGGTCTCCCTTAGCCTATAAATAGAGCCTCCCTTGCCCTTGTATCATCATCCCATCTCATTCCAACATCACACAAGTTACTTATCTCTCTAGGTTGAGAGCACAATCCTTGTAACACTTTGCTTTGGAATCGAAGTTGGATCTTGAGCACTCTTATCAGTTTTTGTAAGTACTCTTGTCTTTACTTTACTGTCTTTTCAATTCAGCAACTTTACTTTCCTGTCTTTACTTTCAAAAACCTTTACTTTTTCAAGTACTTAGCTATGATGTCCTGTTCCATGGATATTCGTAGCTAAACCCTTCATTCGGTTGAAGGGGTGTACTTGTATCATACAATGTTTTAGACCCTACTCTTAGTGCCTCTATGTGTTCAAAACTTGTTCTATGTGCCACATATTAGGTCAGAACTTCCAAGGTTGAGTGGATGCTTGAAATGGTAAAACTCTTCCGTGGGGTTCGTGAACATACTCGGGTAAGTGGATGCTTGAAATGGCAAAGCTTATCTGAGGAGTTCGACCTCTTCAAAACTTCATTTGGATTGATCGGAAATGATTGATCAAATGGATGCACATAGGCTAGTATACCTTGAAATGGGGTGCTAGCCTAAATAGAATAAGTGCTCTATGACCTTGAAATGGGCTAGACATTGTGGCAAATCAAGTGCTTGAAATGGCCTTGATACACTTTTGAACACTTAGTATGATCATTAGAGGTCAATGATAAACAGACTATGATACAAGGCCCCTAAAACCGAATGCTTTCCTTTAATTGTAATATCAACTGTTACTTTACTTTCAGTACCATTTCAACTGTTTATTTTCTGTCAAGACTCGCACTTTACTTTTCAGTACTAAAACCAAAACCAACCCCCCAACTGCTTGATTTAATTCCCCCCTTTTCGAAAGAATAACTATTCACCTGACTCCCTTGGGTTCGACCCGTACTTACCACTGACTACCCAAAATAGTTAAGTCGCGAGTATCGGAGATATAAATTAGCTTTTGCACATAGAACATTGCACCTTAACGACAGTGCGGTGGGCTCCGTCAAAAACTGGCGCCGTTGCCGGGGAGTTTGCCTTCGATTAGTTGTTCTCTTTCTTCCCTTTCACTTCTTCATCACACTGCCCACTATGTATGCATGGATGACTCGACATCTTCCGCAGTTTGGAGGTACCATCGGAGAAGACCCAGTAATACACTGCCAACATTTCCACCATATAAGTCGTCACATGAAACCCAAAAATGTAACGTTAGAAGAGTTTCAATTAAAATGTTTTGAACACTCTTTAACCGACTTTGCGACAGTATGGTATTACACATCAAATGCTAGTTGTGCAGAATATTACGTGGACCTTCGCGCTAAATTCCTGAAAGAATTCTCCCCCCCCCCATCCTTACGACATGACACCCGCGAAAAGATCATCTACCATCAGCAATCCCGGGATGAGACTTTAGATGAATACTACACGTACTATGACACCATCGTCTCACGCTGCCCGCACCATGGATTCACGGAGGTGTTTCTTCTTCAAAAATTTCTTTGTGGGATGAGGGCCGATGAGTTCTCAAGGATCAATGACGCAGTGGGAGGATCATCAATGCACTTATCCCTGACTCAAATGTGGGATGTTATAGACGACTTGGCCGAAGCCACAAAACGAAGGTCAATGCCCCGACCTAATAGAGGAATACAGATAGTGGAAGCTGGTCCAGAGACGAAAAAAGAAGATACTCCCGAGCCATCAGAAGAAACTCCTGAGCCATCAGAAGAAACTCCTGAACCATCAGAAGAAACACCCGAGCCATCAGAAGAATCAGATATAGAAGGCACCGGAAGCAACGAGGAAAAGCCTTCATGGGAACTTGAGACAGTGCCAGCAGAGGAGGAATTCCAGCACGCCACTAGCGAGCTGCCCAAGTCATACCAGACTATCATTACCCAAGCAGCCGAGACCATCCGAGACCAAATCCTCACTGACGGACATAACGAGACAGAATCAAGCCTTAAGATGCAAGCTTCCCGACTTTTCCCCTTGATCAATAAGCAACATGCAGAAAACTATGTGATCAATGAAGAGACTAAAAGGAGAATGGGAAAGGGGCCTATGCAGAACGACTCCTCGATGGAGCATTTTTCCACAGCTAGACAAGGCATCCCTAGACATAAGAAAACCCAATTCAAGAGGCTAGTAGTGAAGGGTCCCTCGCCTTCTCAGAGATGTTGGAAGGAGAAACCACCAGAGCCATGGGAACAGGACCCGAGCTCAGCATCTCACAAGAAATCAGGAAAAGTCAAGGCTAGAATCAACGCAGGAGCTGCGGCAAAATTCAGTCTGAGCCGCCCATGGGACCCAAACCTGTGATCCCCATGTGTCGAGCCAACGACGTTAAACAAAGGCACTGGTCGGGAGGTAACCCGACACCTATCTTACTTTCAGTAATTGTCTTTTCTGTCATTTAGTTTTTACCATAAGTCACTATCACCCACTTTTTGTATAGAAGGAATGACCCCTTGTAGGAATCGGTTTTTGGAGCAAGATCGGATCAGCCAGGCAGCTTCCGAGAAAATACCGGGCCTGCGCTGAGAGTTCAAGGCCCCAGCCGAACTCCCTCGATTATCCAGTTCCGAGCCATGTCGTTCCACGACACGACACAGTAAAAGGGAGTTCAGTTCTTCTCTTTTCCTTAATGTCATTTCCTTCTCTTGTATATATTTGCATGACTTTTGAACTAAGTTGTGCTGAAAGGCACGCCTTCGTTCAAAAGTGTGGGGTGAGAACCGCCTTTGTACATAAACATGTTTTCTTTTTCTTTTCCTTTTCCCTTAATATTATCTTTTTGAAAATATGAACTTGAGAATGTGAAAAAGATAGATCTAAATTCATGCATTTACCTTGTGAAAATTCAACTGTATAAAAACATAGAATGTAACTTCTCATTTGTCTCTTTGTGCTGAGATATACAGGGGATGTGGAGTTGACATAAACTGCCCTAGAGAGGCTTGGCAAGCACTCGAAGGATCGAATCTAACTATATGGTTTTTGAAGTCAGTGGAGGCTGAACTTCGGGTTTCAGTGAACATTGAAGTCATCTCCGCCGTGCAGCGTTTATGCAAGAGGTGGGACGGGAATCAAACCGTCCTATCTCTAGTCCTAGTAGCCGGGACACTAGATGAGCGACCCTCATCTTGACCCGCGCAAAACGGCAAGGATGAGAAAGAGCGGGGAGGTATTTCCATATGCTTGCGGGCGACGATTGGACCTCCTAAAAAGGCTGAGAAAATGGACTAGCAAGTCACAAAGAAGCAAAAAGCTCAAAGAAGCTAATCAAAGGCCAAAGGCCGAAATTGTGAAGGTTTTAACCGAACAAAAGTGAAGAAACTCCAACTCAATATCAAAGGCCAAAGGCTTATTCACTACAGAAGCTGTCCCTCGCCAAAAAGAAATCAAAGTACTCAACTCAGTGAAACCCGAACCGAATCACGTGCTAAAGAAAGCTACAAGGAAACCATATAGTGCGAGTCGATCCCGAGAATGCAGTCCAGGAGCCTAAAAAGGGCTATCTCCCGAAACATCCGCAATTAATTTGCATCTCGGCGCAAAGGTACAAGTATCAAGTTTCTTCTAAGTATTTACACGGTTTAGTTTCGTAATAAGTAAGTAATGCATGAATTAGGATAAATCGAGTCCCACAGTCTCACTTTCATATTAAAAAGTTTTTACTTGGATTGTGTTCCGCCCTTAAAAAGCATTGTTCGGGACGAACAACTAAAAGTGTGGGGTAATCTGATAGACCATAATTGTATGAATCATAAACACAGTTAAACCCACCAAATTAGACGCTTTGTTTATTTAACTTCTGCTTGTTAGTTCTGATATTTATCTACAGGGTATTTTGAAGTCTAGAGAGAATACAGGCTAAGGAGGAGTTTTAAAGCTGAAAATGAATTACGAGTATTTCCAGGTCACGACCAAATTCTGACTTTCAAGAACCGGACGTGGAATCACTCAAAACAAATCCAACCGAAGGGCAACCAGAGTCAGTCCGGAGCTGAAAGGACTGATGGCTTTTGGGGAAAAGATCACAAACTCACATCCACCTCTCCCCTCATGCCACCTAGCCGGCAGCTAAGCTCTCCTCCTCTCCTCCATGGACATGTGGCCGGCGGCTATGGGAGGGGTGACATCACCCGATGGCTTTTGAGATCTTCCTCCCATTTCATGACAAGTGTCAACCCCTTATGGTCTCCCTTAGCCTATAAATAGAGCCTCTCTTGCCCTTGTATCATCATCCCATCTCATTCCAACATCACACAAGTTACTTATCTCTCTAGGTTGAGAGCACAATCCTTGTAACACTTTGCTTTGGAATCGAAGTTGGATCTTGAGCACTCTTATCAGTTTTTGTAAGTACTCTTGTCTTTACTTTACTGTCTTTTCAATTCAGCAACTTTACTTTCCTGTCTTTACTTTCAAAAACCTTTACTTTTTCAAGTACTTAGCTATGATGTCCTGTTCCATGGATATTCGTAGCAAAACCCTTCATTCGGTTGAAGGGGTGTACTTGTATCATACAATGTTTTAGACCCTACTCTTAGTGCCTCTATGTGTTCAAAACTTGTTCTATGTGCCACATATTAGGTCAGAACTTCCAAGGTTGAGTGGATGCTTGAAATGGCAAAACTCTTCCGTGGGGTTCGTGAACATACTCGGGTAAGTGGATGCTTGAAATGGCAAAGCTTATCTGAGGAGTTCGACCTCTTTAAAACACCATTTGGATTGATCGGAAATGATTGATCAAATGGATGCACATAGGCTAGTATACCTTGAAATGGGGTGCTAGTCTAAATAGAATAAGTGCTCTATGACCTTGAAATGGGCTAGACAGTGTGGCAAATCAAGTGCTTGAAATGGCCTTGATACACTTTTGAACACTTAGTATGATCATTAGAGGTCAATGATAAAGAGACTATGATACAAGGCCCCTAAAACCGAATGCTTTCCTTTAATTGTAATATCAACTGTTACTTTACTTTCAGTACCATTTCAACTGTTTATTTTCTGTCAAGACTCGCACTTTACTTTTCAGTACTAAAACCAAAACAAACCCCCCAACTGCTTGATTTAATTCCCCCCTTTTCGAAAGAACAACTATTCACCTGACTCCCTTGGGTTCGACCCGTACTTACCACTGACTACCCAAAATAGTTAAGTCGCGAGTATCGGAGATATAAATTAGCTTTTGCATAGAGAACATCGCACCTTAACGACAGTGCGGTGGGCTCCGTCAACGAGTTTAGAGCTACAAGTGGACTTACGCTTACACAACTCCTCGTTTGTAATTGCCTAGCCTCTAACACTCCGTCTCCCGGATTCGAAATCTCGGTTCACCGCGGTTCACCTCGATTCCTTTGGTTCGAAACTCCCTTCCGAACGTGCTCGATCTTCTCCCGAAGGTCGGATGCTTTCTCCCGAAAGCGTGTCTTGATCACCGTGTGTGTGCGCTTGGTTGTTCAACAAGAACAGTTTGAACATCACACTAAACAGACTACTTCTTAGCCTTTGATATTCCGGTGTGGAATAATCAGCCGGCCGTCGCTCTTCTTCTCTTCAATCTCACGTATGCTCTCGTGTGTATTTCTCTCAGAAAAGCGATACAGATATGAACGCCCTAGCATTCTATTTATATGCATTGGCGGTTCCCAAATCTGTACTAGATAATCTGTCAAATATTTAGGGAATATTCCTAAATATTTGCTAGATATCTTCAAACCAATCTTTTGGAAGATCTCTGGATTTCTTCCATGCCAAGTCTTCTAAACCGTCTTTCTTCTAACTGATGCGAGAATCTTTGTATGAATATTTGATCTTCTATTTAGTTGCTGATCGACTTCAACAGATCGGATCTTCGATCTTTAGAAATTTCTGGTTTAAGAAATATCCCTGCGTCTGTTCTACGTTGTACTTCAGTTCCAGTTCGCGGTTGAACTCCTCTTGAATTTCTGCTTGAACTTTCGAAAGACGTTTTGCCAAAACCATGTCATTCATGGGAACATCAATCTCCCCCTTGGTATTTTTGGCAAAACCAAATCTACTAGATCTATCAATCTATCTAGGCTTTAGAGACACTTTGTGGGAACAGAACAGTCACCTAAAAAATACTCCCCTTTTTTGCCACGAATTGGCAAGGGCTCCAATCATAGTTCATACAGAACGAAAGAAATGTGCCAGAACAAGCCCTAGAACGGAACCACTAAAAGTATCAGAGTTCAAAGAGTGTTCAGACATGGACCTTCATGTAGACGAGATATCCTCGGAGTCACCATCTTCTGCTGCAGCTGCAGCTGCAGAATCATCATCCTCATCGTCACTGGGGTACCTCAATGCTCGTACCAAGTCGTTAATGTGTTTTCTTTGCTCTTTGTCCACCGTGAGAAAGATCTCCAGTTCCTTCAGCAACTTTTCCCGCTCAGCATGGGGCATCTCCACACCAGCAGCAGCTCCTCTCATTGAAGACTCTGGGATGTCCTTCCTTCTCTGTCCCGGATCCTTGAGATCGTTCACATGACGGCCTTTGAAGAGTTTATGATCCACCGTGAACTTCTGCGGGGCTTTGGATAGATGATCCTGTGGTGTCTTCAGTTCTGGATTCTTGTAGGTGACCAGCTCATAGATGAGGGATGAGAAACAAATCTGATGCAGGGACCGGCTCGAGGTGGCATATTCAGCAATCTATTGGAACATGATCTTGCCCAGATTGAATAGCATCCGGTTCCCAATCTGATATATCAACTGTCCCATCTTCTTGCTGACAGAGGAATGGTGGGACGTTGGTTTTCAGTTGGCAATGGCGATGAAGAATAACATGGAGTAGAATATTGTCAGATCAGCGACAGGAATGGCATCCTTTGCCCAGAAGGGACACGTGTCTGCCGTAATGCAGTTGGCAATCTTGACATAGTCGGGTTCTTCCTCATTCTCTGCTGGAATTGACAGGTGTCGTCGGTCAAGTCAAATTATAACTTCCCTTCATATGTTAAGTCTACAAAGAGAAACTGACAAGGTAACCAGCACTAGTCTGAACTCTATTGAATGCTACCATCATATTTAGATTTCATATACATGTTTCCAGTTGCTAGCTAATAATAAGATCATGTGCACAATAATTAGATCACGTGCACAATAATCAAATCGCAATTTTTTTATTTGCACAATGCATCGAACAATGAAATTTGAGTACCATGTAGTAATACACTGATTCACTATGCTTGAAGGTTATGGTTAGACGGCAAAGGACAGCTTTTCCTCCAAATTTTGTCCACTCCCTTGACGGATGCCATATGATGATGACTGCTGTTGCTTGCAAAAATGCGGGACTAAGCTTTGCAGGGTTGTTCATATGGTTTTCCATATGCATTCCTCTGTGTTTGTGTTTATTGCATACATGCTTAAGCTTGACTTTGATTATAGCGGTTCATGACTCGTACTGGACGCACGCATGTGATGTTAAGCAGATGAACAGAATTCTTAGGGAAAAGTTTGTGGAATTATACGACACACCTATTTTGGAAAATGTAAGTATTTTCTTCCTTATTCACTTCAAGGAAATGAGTTTTTTATATATATTGTAATAGCCTAATTTTATTGTGCTTTAAATAGGTTTGAATTACATTGAATTTGGAAAAGGAAATTTAATTAGGGATATAAATAATTTTGACTGATGTTAGTTTTAAGAAAGAAAGAAATAAAGGACTTAATCAATGAAACAATTACGGATCAATATGAATCGGAAAAAAAATGAAACAATTACGGATCAATTTTAAGGAAGGAATAAATAATATTCATTGGAGATGTATTTAGTCAAACCGGAAACCCTTTTCCTTCATGGCGTTTTCTCATTCTCATCTTCTCCTTCAACGTTTCATTCCTTCTATGTGAAATGTTTGTTTTAGACATGGATGGCCAATAAACCCAGCTTAAGGACAGTATAGGGGTGTCTTCAATCCGGTAAGTAATAGACTTGTGTCCTTGGCTTGTTTGTCAAGTTTCATGTTTCGGTCGACTGATTTTCGGA
This sequence comes from Rhodiola kirilowii, assembly GCA_033675215.1. NCBI lineage: Eukaryota > Viridiplantae > Streptophyta > Magnoliopsida > Saxifragales > Crassulaceae > Rhodiola > Rhodiola kirilowii. The sequence goes on from CM066201.1 coordinate 45,476,130, forward strand.
TTGCTATAACTTGTGTCTCTGTTGTGCGAAATGAGTGCTTCTTAATTTTAAGTTGTTCTACACGAATAGATGTTTATAACCATATAAGATACGCATATAGAACTTATGCGAGCAGATCTGAATCAATTTTTGAAGTCAAGTTTTGAAAACTGTTTTCTGAACCGGGCAGTTCTGTCGACCGATCTTTAAACACAAATAAATTCTGTTTCCATTAGTCGAATTGACTTTTTCCAAATCCTAAATTGTTCTACACAAAAAGATATTTTCAACGATGTATGGAACGTATTCTGATTCATTCTGTACTATTTATAAAGTATTTTTGAAGTGCCCAGTCAGAATCTGTCCACAGTACGGACATATCTGACGGCGTGTCTTCAAACAGTCATTTGCTATGTTTCTGGTGTCCGAATGGTATAATTCAAATTAGTATTATGTTCTAGACGAAAAGATCTTTTCAACGACATATTACGTGCATGCTAATTCATTCCGAGTCGTTCTGAAAATGAGTTTAAAGATAAAGTTCTGAACCTGATTTATAAATCGGCAGATCTGATAACCAGTCTTCTAAGTGCAATAAGTTATGTTTCACAAGGCTGAATCCAGTTTTACCGAATCCTAAGTTATTCTATTTGAAAAGAGCTTTTCAACCACATAAAGAACATGTTTTAACTCCTTGTCAATAGTCGGGAAATCTGATAGGAAGATAGGATACAAGCCCGAAACTTTCATGCTTTTATTTTCCTGCTTGGATTGTAGCGCTATAGCCATTTGTTATCATAGCTGGATGAGTTATCAAAGCTTATAAAATGATTGGTGTTTAAGAGTTCTAGCATATGTTGAATTGACTGTAGGTTCTATTTGACCCAATTTCCGGCTTGATCTTGTTTGGCTTACTGCGTATTGAGTCTTTGTGGTGCGCTTTGAAGTAAGTAACTTTAACTCATTCTGGTTACCTTGTATCTCTTCGTGGTTGTTGTTTCACAAGCCTTGTCTTTCATACCTATTTTCTCCTTGGATCATGTGTACTCTATTTTATGTCATATGCTCTTATGATCTGTTTCGGAAAATACCCTGAAATCGAGCAACTCCATCGATTTGGCGTGCTACCTTTCGACCTCGTTTGTGCAACTTTTGCAATCTTGATCTAGAAGGACCGTCAATCCACCACTTGATTTTGATGCCTAGTTGTATGGGCTGGATACATCTTTTGTTGCCTCACCATATAGGCAAGAATATGGTACCTAGTTGTATGGGTTGGATACATCTTTTGTTGCCTCACCATATATGCAAGAATATGGTACCTAGTTGTATGGGTTGGATACATCTTTTGTTGCCTAGCCGTAAGGCAAGAGTACGGCGTTTTGTTTTGGGGCCCGGTTGGATTCGCGAGCTTCTTCCCTCTGTACCCTTTGATTTGTTGCAAACTCTCTATCCTCTGTGACCTTTGCTTCATTCCGAAACTCCCTTTGTATAAGCTTTGATTGTGATATCCGTTTGTGCTATGTCTCTTTGTGGTTCCTCTTGTTATGTCTTTTCACTCATGATCCAGCTAGTTTGGGTTACTGTTACTTATTGAGCCGTGGAACTCACCCCCCTTCCACACCTTTATTTCAGGTATGAATGATCAGCTTGCTTGGGGGATCTGTGTGACAGTAAGGACGTTAGTAGATTTGTTCATTCAAATGCAAAACTGAACACTATATCTGATAATTATTAGTAAGGTTTCCGCTACTTAGTTTTATTTAGTCATTTAAAGATTTTCAGATGATATGTATTATTTTTATTTAAATTCATTTTGGTAACGTTATTCTGGAGGCTACGTGCGTTCCAAAGATGGTATTAGGGAATGCACGGCCGATGTGACGCTGTTACATATATTATGTTTATACCCCTCACAAACCGGTTGTTAAACTTGTTGGTAGAATAATATTTCTTCCATCCCGCCTTTGCTAGAGGTTCAGTTTAGGTTCCTCACAATATTAAAGTACCAAGAATTGATAATCACTTGCCTGCTCAATATAAACTGTCCGTTCATATACATCCAGCATATTATTTGCTAATATGCACCAACACTGACATCAGTGGCGAACTCAACTAGTGGGCTGCAGCACGGGTAGAATTTCGGCCAATTTTTTTTTGGTAAAAACTTAAGAGCAAAAGGCAACAGGAACTGGGAGAAGGCGACGACCTTCGATTGATCCCCTAAGGGCATCTGCAGCTCTTGAGATTTTAGGATGTCTTACTCGATCTCTCTCCATTTTCGATGCATTCAGGTTCGATTTCGTCCATCAATCTGTAGATCTGTCAGTCGATTAGGTTTAATCGGACGAGTTTTTGCAATTTGTGTATTGTCTTGATTTGTTCTGATTTGGTTTTCATTGCGTGATTCTATATCGGTTTGATGTTGTGGATTCGTTCATGTGTATATGTGTTTTGATAACCACTGCTATGTGTTGATGCGGTTTTTGCGATTGTTAATTGTTGTTCAACGCCATAGCCCAAACTGTGTCTTATTAATCTGAATTCCCCAAGAGCATGTCTAGCATTGCCTCAGCTCTTTCTGGATTGGGAATGGTCGTGGCAAACATGTCTAGCCAGTGCCATCCTTGACATGTCTAGCATTGCCCTGAATTATACTAATAGTTACAAATCTATTGATTCATTGATTGGAGCAGGTTGTTCTGCTAGTTGGAAATTTGAAAATAGGTTGTTCTTATTTATAACTCCAGATGAGTTAGTTAGCGTATCTATCGCAGTGTGTTGCTTATGTTTGATGATCGTAGAAGTGCCGAAAAGTCCATTCTGTTTTCACTCATGTCGTGTTGATTGTCTAACTTGATTTGCTTTTATGCTTCTGATATTGTCATGCTTATTGTTAGTTCATCCGTAATAAAACTTTTTAGTTCAATACTGATAGTGCCTGTTTTGATTCAAATGTGAGTTTTATTATGCATCTTTTAGTATAAAATTTGGTAGTTATATTATGCATTTTGTTACCCGATTAGTTTAAAAGTTGTTCTCTTGTAAGGTGCTTTGATTTTTGTATGATAATGAAAAAGATATGAAGATTAGTATATCGCTAATTTCAAACTTCAAATTTTTTTTCATTGTACCTGATTGACGCAATAAAAAAGGCATGAGGATGAGCCTGGATTCTAAACCTCAAAAAAAATATGCGTCACTATAAAAAAAATTTAGCCTTGATAACTTTCAAATCCTGAATTCGCCCCTGACTGACATGCTAGTTCTTTACAGTTGTTACAAGGTTTCGAAGAGTCTTTTCCAAAACAACAGTTCCCTCCCTTGCAAAAGCGGGGAGACTTTGACCTAAGAGAGGTTCTCAGTTCTCCTTATTTCTTCAACTAATCTAGTTTAAGCAACCCAACTGACAGACACCTCGTAGTAGCACCTGAGCATTCGTCTGTGCGGCATCATTCATATTCTATCACGTATGACTCAAAGTCATAGCAAATCAATTTTGACGTTGCAATATTTGCACGTTCAATCGATGCGATTGAGAGTAAGATATTTGGTCAAAACAATTTGTAAGACCGGTAAGTACCGGGTCGTCTAAGGAGCAATCGTAAACTTATATGCACTATTCTATTTTACTCTAATCTTTATATTCCTTAAAGCAATTGTTTGGATTGGTAGATTGTCAATTACTAAGTGAAACAATGAAATAAAGAAATGTTGGTTTTAAAAAGTTAAAATGCGCTTCCTAGGAAATTATGTCCCTCCTTGGTGCACTAGACTCTCGTTAAGAACATTTAATGCTAGAACAATTATTTGTATGGTTAGACTAAGGTCGTGCGTCTATTAAATCAAATTCCATCTCTCGATTACTTCTTTGATTTAAAGAAGAGGCACCTTAAACGTGAGCTTTAATCTCTTGATATTTTTAGCTCATGTCCAACTCAAGTTTCTCGATCAACAACTCTCGTTGTATGATCAATGTCCAAGAGTGGTGAAGACAAAGCCTATCTCAATGTGATGATGTGTCACCCTAATGAACACCATCACATAAGGGTGAATCTACTTATATTCTAGAACCATTTCTCTCATTCTCTCGAATACTCAACATCAAGTTCATGCTTCTAAACCACCTAGGCATTTTCTCAAACACTTAGAGGGCATAGAGTTAACTTTAATCAAAGTGATTCAAAACCATATCAAAGGCTTCATTCAAACATATATTTAAAGCAAAGTAGAGTTTGATACACCAAGGAGGTCCATAGGACCCCAAGAAACTAGGAGTACTACTCACACATCATGTTCAATGGTAAAATGACAAGTCTATTTTTATCTTCTCGATTTGTCGATGAAGAGGATCATCGTAGAGTCAAAATAATTTATAGATTAACCGGTAAAGTATCGGGTCGAACCTAAAGGAGCAAGCCAAGCACATGCACTATGTAAGATTATGTTTCCGTTCGGCTATTCTAAACCAAAAATGTATAAATGTGTGTATTCTAAATCCTATGTGGTGAGTAATTAAGGATAAAAGATAGATAAGAGGAGTTTCGAGGGGTTACTCCCCTCCTTGGAAATTTCCTATTGATCACGTATGTAAGAGGTATGCAAATCAAGGTGTCAATTAGTTTAGAACCTAGCTTAGGCTAAGGTAGACCAACTTACGTGTGAATCTATTCTTAGTCAAGCTCTCTTAATTAGAACTTCACTCGATCGAGAATGTTAGTTCACTCTATAGCATTTATTAGTCGTGGAACATCTCCCAAGGCAATAAATACCATAGGCTTAGGGGACTAGTTCACTTCAAATCCATAGAAAAGATCATATACACTACATCCAAACCTTTCCTAAGGTCTATCGATACTTAGGTCAAGTTTTGAGATCAACATGTCACTTAGGTATTTCATCAAACACTTAGTAGCATGTAATTTATGAAGAGCATAGTGAACATGAATTTAACACCATAGATTATTGAATCAAATGTATATACATGATCATAGAATATCAAGGAGGGTTACAACACCCTCAAAACACAAGATCACTACTCACACATCATGGTGTGAGTAGGGTTTATAGCACACAACAAAGGGAATGGAAAATGGTAAAGGAAGGAGGATGGTTAATCCTTGAACTTCCTTTTGATCTTCTCATCTTTTCCTTGGTTGGATCTTTGATGATTGATGACCTTGGATGAGCCTCTTTTCTGGTATTTATATACTGAACCAAGGAAAAGAGGCTGAAAACCTTCTTCGTCATTGTAGCAGGTCTAGCTGGTCGGCTGGTCCTGATGCTGAAATTCCAGTCGGTCGGCTGGTCCTGATGCTGAAGTTCCAGCTGGTCGGCTGGTTAAGCGCTTGGCCAGCCATCTGAAATCTTATTCCAGCCAACCAACTGGACTCGCCAGCCGACCGATTCAGGTATGGCTTCATAAGAACGCTTTTTCAGGTTCGATACCTGACTCTCCAAATGTACTACCCTTTTTGATCTGCAACTTAGGGATAATCAGTTGACCGGAGATGTTTCGACCTCGTAGAAGACGCTTTCTAGCCGAGTAAACATTAAATTTCAAAATAATCAGCTACAAGGTCCGCTGCCTATTTTTCTGGTCACTGTTAACGCGACGGTCGGTATAAAATTCTATTGTAAAACAGACCACGGGCCTTGTGATGCTAAGGTTACCGCCTTTCTGAAGGTTGCTAGGGCTATGGGGTATCCTGCAAGCCGAGCCGAGTCGTGGACTGGCAATCATGCTTGCAAATGGTCATTTATTTTCTGTGATGCTCAGAGCAAGAGTGTGACTAAAGTGAATTTGGCCAAGCAGAATTTTACTGGGACAATATCTCCAGCATATGCAAATCTCAAGTCGCTTACTAGTCTGCTGCTGATTGATAATAGGCTAACTGGTTCAATCCCGGAAAGCTTGACAACCTTGCCTCGGCTGAAAATCATAGATGTTTCTAATAATAACTTAACCGGGGCGATCCCAATTTTCCAAAATGGTATTACTCTGAATACAGCAGGTAATACTCTGTTAGTTTTATAGCATGTTGTTTGGCAAAACTTAGTTGTTCAAGCTGTTGTTCAAGACTGGAAGAGACAACTATCCTGGAATAAGTTGAAGCAGATGGAATGTTTCCCAATTAAGATTTGGAAACACAGTCGACCATTGGAGATCAAGGCGGTTGCAGGTGCATGGACAGAAGTTGGAAGTTTCCATATTCAGATTTGGAACCTTGTTTCAACCGACGTATCACAACTTCGCCTGGAGATATTTCCGAAATCAGTTTTGGCAAGTCGGTGCTTCTGGATAATTGAAGAGTTCCCTAAAGTCGGTTGCTTGCGCTTGAAGCTATCTTAGTCGAGAAGATAATCGAAGGTTGCCTAATCAAGATTGAAGATTCAAACGGAGGATTATCTACAAGAGATATGCGCAAGAGATTAGGAAATATTTCCTAATAGATATAGGCAGTTTAGCTTAGAAATCCTATTCGTCCTAGGGTTTCTAGCGCACTATATAAGGAGGACTAATGCTTCGGTATTAGTCAGAACTTACGGAGAAATTAATCACGCTCATACTCACTGAAGGGAGGAGGAGGCTAACGGTGGTGAACTAATCGTAAACTGGTTATTCACAACGCACGTAATCGGCTGGAGAGTTAATCGTCACTGGTTACTCAAAGACGCTCGGATTCAATCTGTGCTGGTGCTCAACAGATTGATCGAAGAACAACACTGAAGGTTCACGCACTGAAGTTCTAATCTGCGCATTCGGGAGAAGGCGCTGGTTCTCACGGAGAATCATATTGGTGGATACGGAGCGGGAGCAAAGATCTAGGGGGAGACCTAGATTGCAATTACTAGAGTGTCCGAGGCTCAGGTAGTTTAAGAAGGATTCTGTAAACGGTAATTCTTGTACTCGCAATACTCAACAATAGTGAATTGCTGTCCACCGGGCTAGAGAACGCCCCCCAGAGTAGGCTCGTTAACGCCGAACTGGGTAACAACTTTGCTTGACATTTTTATTTCCGCACTACTTATTTTAGCGCATAAGTTGTACCAGTATTTGTTCTGGATCTTGACCAGAACAACATCTCATCTACCAGGGGAAGATTTCATACTCTGTTAGAAAAAACCGATTTGTGTCATGCTTTAGAGTCTGAATCATCAAAGGCTTCAGTGATTGTTGGTGTAGTGATTGTTGTGGTGGTTTTTATGCTAATTACCAGTTTCGTAGTTAAACAACGTGTTGCGAATCATAGGCTGAGAAATTCGGAAGGGTGATGAGCTCATATTATGATAGTAAGGAAGATGCGATGTATGGTAAACTGATGGACCAAAATTATACGAATCAAAAACACAGTAAAACCCACCAAATTAGACTGTTGGTCTATTTAACTTCTGCTTGTTAGTCCCGATTTATTTCTACAGGGTATTTTGGACTCTAGAGAGAAAACACGCTAAGGAGAGGATTTTACGCCGAAAAGATGTTACGAGTCATTCCAAGGTCACGACCATGCTACACTCAAGATCAGCCTTAACATCCTTCATGGAACCGACTTGGAATCACTCAAATATGCTAGAACAGTTGGCAAATGGACAAGAACGCAAGGCAAAGGCACCAAGCCCGGTAAAGGCCAAACAAGGGCAATTTCATCCGATTTGGGATTTCGACCATGTTCCGAGCAGAATTTGGCTTAGGTTCCTTCTTGAGATCATCTTAGAATGACATTTTCATTCAAAATACACTCTCCAAAATCCAAGAAGCTCCGTCCAAAGCTCCGGTCAGATCCGGTCAAACCGATGGCTTTTATGAAAAGGTCACAAGCTTCTAGAAGGATGCTCCTCCTCCATGAGTGGCTAAGCTCTCCTCCACTCTCCTTCCTCCACCTCATAGCAGCCGGCGGCTTTTGAGCCACCACAAGGATGTGACATGTGGTGGCTTCTCCTCCACAAGCTCATCTCCTCCTCCTCCACCCTTGGATGCAACACCACTTGCCACCATCTTGGCCCTCCATCCTCCTCCCCTTTAGCTATAAATAGAGGCTCACCCCTCCTCATTTGTATCATCTATCCACCACAAATCTCAAATGTTTTAGAGAGATAGAGGGCTTAACCCTCTTCTCTTCACTTTCAATAAATATTGTTCTTCATTTTGGAGCTACTTTTGGTGCTTGGATCTTGCCTAGGAGCTCCTCTCCTCCGCTTATTGTAAGGTATAAAATTACTTTCAGTATTATTTGTTTTTACTGTAAAGTTATTTTATTATTCGGTACCCTTGTGCAAGGAATTAGTTTGCTTGTATTCCTTGACATGAATACAAGCAGCTAAAAGCTTGTACTCGGTCGCAGGGGTATACTTGTATTATAAATGTTTTAGATCTTACTCTTAGTACACCTTTGTATTCAAAACTTGTGCTATGTGCCATATATAGTCAGAATTTCCAAGGTTGAGTGGAAGCTGTAACAAGCAAAGCTCTTCCGTGGGAATTCGTGAACATACTCGGTAAGTGGAAGCTGTAACAAGCAAAACTTATCTGAGGAGTTCGGCTTATCTTAAAAACCATTTGGAAACTGGACCAAAGAATTCAAATGGATGCACATAAGGCTAAGATACTTCGAAAGGAGGAATTAGTCTAAATAGAACAAGTGTTTTAAATGGTGTTGCAAGTCTTGCGCTAGAAATAGCCTTGATTCATCTTTGAATACTTAGCATTATCATGTCTTGCGCTAGAAATAGCCTCAATTCATCTTTGAACACTTGGTATGATCATTAGCGGTCGATGATAAACAATTATAATACAAGGCCCCTAAAACCGAATCATTTCCTTATAGTCCATTATCAACTGTCGTAATTTACTTTTAATTCTCAAAACACACTCAAACCCTACCCCAATCGTATTTAATTTCTGCATAAGCTTCATTAAAGAACAACTAATCCACACTGACTCTCTTGGGTTCGACCCCTACTTACCACTTTCTACCTAGTAGTTAAGTCGCGAGTAGCGGACTTATAAATTTATTTGTACATTTGCTCTGACGACAAGCATCTGTCATAAACCAAGTGCCATCAATGTTTATAATGTACCACCACCTCATGATCTTTAGATGCAGAGACGGAACAGCGAAGAAAGAAGTGATTTCCAAGTTTTGGAAGGAGGAAATGTTTCGATTTCAATTCAGGTCCTGAAGCAGGTAACTGGAAACTTTAGAGAAGATAGTATCTTGGGGAGAGGAGGGTTTGGAGTAGTGTACAAAGGTGAAATGCATGATGGGACAATGATAGCAGTTAAGAGAATGGAATGTAATGAAATGGGTAATAAACGTCAGAACGAGTTCAAGGCGGAAATCACAGTGTTGACAAAAGTCAGACACAATGGCATTAGACACAATAGCACTTGGTTGCTCTTCTCGGTTACTGCATCAACGACAGAGAAAGTCTTCTGGTGTATGAGTACATGCCTCAAGGTACACTGGGCAACATCTATTTGATTACGAATCGTTAAGTTACTCACCTTTGATTTGGAAGCAAAGAGTGACCATAGCATTAGATGTCGCCAGGGGAGTAGAGTATTTGCATAGCTTGGGGGAGAGCTTCATTCACAGAGATCTTATACCTTCAAACATTTTACTTGGTGATGACTTTAGAGCCAATGTAGCAGATTTTGGATTGGTTAAAAATGCACCAGATGGGAAATGCTCTTTGGAGACTAAATTAGCTGGAACACTTGGATACCTTGCTCCTGAGTATGCTGGTAAGTTATCTTTTATCTTCAAAAGTTTCATTCTGTTCGAAACTTATTTCCAAAATGCAACTTTTTTGTGAAACAGTGACCGGGAGAGTGACAATCAAAGTGGATGTTTATGCATTTGGAGCAGTGTTGATGGAAATGTTAACGGGTAGAAAGGCTTTGGACGACAAGGAGCCAGAGGAGATGACACATCTAGTCACATGGTTCCGTAAAGTCCTGATCAGCAAGGATGTCCTATCGAAAGTTATTGATCCAACATTACAACCTGATGAAGAAACCTACGCAAGCATTTGTAAGGTTGCTGAGTTAGCGGGTCATTGCACAGTGCGGGAGCCAAATAAAAGACCAGACATGGGGCACGCCGTTAATGTGTTGGGTCCTCTTGTTGAGTGACGGATGCACAGTCGTCGTGTGCAAAAGTCAAGAATATAATTTATAGTCCGCTACTCGCGATTCTACTATTAGATAGTAGAGTGGTAAGTAGGGGTCGAACCCAAGGGAATTAGGGGGATAGCAGTTCTTTGAGAAATGTACTGAAAGGGAGCGTGATTTTAGGTTGATTGAGGTTTTAGCGCTGAAAAATAAGTGTGTTTTTGGTTGGTTTTTGGTTTTAGTGCAGAAAGTAAAGTGCAGAAAGTAATTGCTTGAAGGACAAGACTTATAGAAAGTAAACAGTTGATATTGCTTGAAGGACAAGTCTTACAGAAAGTAATTGCTTGAAGGACAAGACTTACAGAAAGTAAGTTGCTTGAAGGACAAGGCTTACAATAAGTAAGTTGCTTGAAGGACAAGTCTTGCAGAAAGTAGGCAGTTGATATTGTGACTGAAAGTAAAGTGCATGTGATGATTTGCTTAAAAGAAAGATTCGGTTTCAGGGGCCTTGTATCATAGTCAGTTTATCATTGACCTCTAATGATCATACTAAGTGTTCAAAGATGAATCAAGGCTATTTCTAGCACAAAACTTGCAACATCGTTTAGAACACTTGTTCTATTTAGACTAATTCCTCCTTTCGAAGTATCTTAGCCTTATGTGCATCCATTTGATCTTCAGTTACGATCAACCAAATAGTGTTTTAAAGAGGTCGAACTCGTCAGATAAGTTTTGGCCGTTAAAGCATCCACTTACCCGAGTATGTTCACGAACCCCACAGAAGAGCTTTGCCCGTTAAAGCATCCACTCAACCTTGGAAGTTCTAACCTAATATGTGGCACATAGAACAAGTTTTGAACACAGAGAGGCACTAAGCGAAGGGTCTAAAACATTTTATGACACAAGTACACCCCTTCAACCGAATGAAGGGTTTAGCTACGATTATACATGGAAGAGGACATCATAGCTAAGTACTTGAAAAGTAAAGGTTTCGAAAGACTGTAAAGTAAAGTTGCAGTTTTGAAAGACAGGTAAGTAAGAGAAGAATACTCAAGGACCAACAAGAGTAGACTCAGAACAAACTGGAAGCTTTTGATTTCAAAGTAAGTGTTACAAGGATTGTGAAATCTAGAGCTTCTCTCTCTACCAAGAACTATGGAAATGTTGTGATTTTTGATCAAATATGGAATGGCATTACAAAGGATGAAGGGGTCTCTATTTATAGGCTAAGGGAGGTGTGGTTTGTAGAGGAAGAGAAGACACTTGGCATGGAATGCATGGAGGAGAAGATAGCCGCCGGCTAGGTAGAAGGGGGGAGGTGGCAAGGCTCAAAAGCCGCCGGCTTGGTGGCGCAAGGGGAGGGGAGGTGTGGTTTAGCCGTCGGGCAAGGTGGCAATGGAGTGGGTGAGATATGTTTTGTGATCTTTTCACAAAAGCCATCGGTCCTTTTCAGCTCCGGGCTGACTCTGGTTGCTCTTCGGTTGGACTTGTTTTGAGTGATTCCACGTCAGGTTCATGAGATTTGTACAGTCGAAATCTGGTCGTGACCTGGAATGACTCGTAATCTATTTTCAGCTTTAAAACTCCTCCTTAGCGTGTTTTCACTCTAGACCTCGAAATAGCCTGTTGAACAAAAGTAGAACTAATAAGCAAAAGTTAACTAGACAAAGAGTCTAATTTGGTGGATTTAACTATCCTAACGAATCATATAAATATGATCCATCATTGAGCAATTGAAATCTTATTCCCGGGAAGAGGATGATGCTTACTCGATTGACCTTCACTTGAGCCTACCTCAAGCCTTACAAAGATGGCGGACTATACACACATCTTGCTCTCTATCTTCTGTAAGGTTTATCTTTGTCCCAAAAGCTGACCCAACATCTCACTCGTGAGTTTTATTATTTGGAGACCTGAACCTGAACTGCCCCTTATGAGTTTTTGTTGTTGTTCATTATATTGTTGCATCTATTTGCAAAATTTTATTGACTTGATAGCGTCATGTTTGTAAAAACTTCAATATTCATCAATTTCATTTTAGGAAATACAAAAACAAAATATAAACTATTCTTCTTTTCGAATTGGGATCACATGAGAAGAGGCAATTTTCATGAGAAACGAGAAGGCTTAATGATCATTAGATTATTAATCTGATGGCTGTTAATTAACACTAATTTATTCACACAATCACTATTTAATAACGATTAAAGAGTAAATTAGTAATAACGTTTACAAATCAGATCCAGTTTGTTAGTTTTATGGCATGTAGTTTAGCAAAACTTAGTTTAGTTGTTCAAGCTGTTGTTCAAGACTGGAAGAGACAACTGTCCTGGAACAAGTTAAAGCAGAAGGAATGTTTCCAAATTCCGATTTGAAACACAGTCGACCGTTTGAGATCAAGGCGGTTGCAGGTGCATGGACAGAACTTGGGAGTTTCCAAATTCAGACTTGGAAACTTGTTTCAACCGACGTAGCACAACTTCGCCTGGAGATATTTCCGAAATCAGTTTTTGGCAAGTCGGTGCTTATGGATAATTGAAGAGTTCCTTGGAGTCGGTTGCTTGCGCCTGAAGCTATCTTAGCGATAAAGATAATCAAAGACTTCCTAAACGAGTTAGAAGATTTATTGGAGGATTATCTACATAAGATATGCGCAAGAGATTAGAAAAGATTTCCTAATAGATAGAAGCGGTTTAGACTAGGAATCCTATTCGATCTAGGGTTTCTACCGCTCTATATAAGGAGGACTAATGCTTCAGTATTAGTCAGCACTTACGGAGAAATTAATAACGCTCATACTCACTGAAGGGAGGAGGAGGCTAACGGCGGTGAACTAATCGTAACTGGTTATTCACAACGCACGTAATCGGCAGGAGAGTTAATCGTCACTGGTTACTCGAAGGCGCACGGATTCAATCTGTGTTGGTGCTCAACAGATTGACCGAAGAACAACGTTGAAGGTTCACGCACTAAAGTTATAATCTTCGCATTCGGGAGAAGGCGCTGGTTCTCACGGAGAATCATATTGGTGGATACGGAGAGGGAGCAAAGATCTAGGGGGAGATCTAGGTTGCAATTCCTAGAGTGTCCGAGGCTCAGGTAGTTTAAGAGGGATTCTGTAAACGGTAATTCCTGTACTCGCAATACTCAACAATAGTGAATTGCTATCCACCGGGCTAGAGAATGCCTCCCAGACGTAGGCTCGTTAACGCCGAACTGGGTAACAACTTTGCGTGTCGTCTTTATTTCCGCACTACTTATTTTAGCGCATAGGTTGTATTAGTATTTGTTCTGGATCTCGACCAGAACAACATCTCATCTACCAGGGGAGGTTTTCACAATTTTTTTTGTACTCGGAATCATTCAATCATCCTCTCTCCAGCGTTGGATGCTTCGAACAGTGCTTGCGATTCTGAGCAAAAGCGCTAAGAAGTTGATCGCCTCTCTCGGATCGTCAATCTCCCCTGCGCCGATTGTCGCTACAAGCGTCCCTTTTTCGATCAGCGCGTTTGGTAATCGAACGAGGACGGGATGCAGTGACGATGAAAGGCTCGTCGTCGTCCAGGAGTCGACGCTCGTCGATGAAATCTAGGTCATTTATCGTTCTTTTCTATGTTCCTTTCAGTGATACGGTTTTATATGAATTTTTTCATTAATATTTTTGAGATTGTTTATGGATTTTGTTGGGGTTGAGGATGTGTGGGGGTGTTGTGATGTCGTAGAAAAAGGGCGTTTGAGGGAAGTGGTGCGATTGATTTGGAGATGGAAGTGGTGGAGGTTTCATCTGAGGATTCTGATTATGAGACGAAGAAGTCGTCCAAGGGGAAGGGGAAGCAGTCAAGCAGGTATGCACCATTTTAATTCCTTTTTAGTAATGTGTATTTTGAGATTTAGGTGTCTAGTTCTAGTTGCGACTAAAGGCATTGTATGTGAACTTGTGAAGTGAAAGTGGTGAGTGAACTGATTGCCCTGGAAGTATGAGCTGGAAAAAATAGAGGCTTGGTGGTGTTTGGATTACTAAAGATAATTCGAATCGGTGATGGGTTAATGAAGGAGCTGATTTTAATTAGATAGAGTGTGGCCCAAAATATGGACTTTAATGCCTGCTTGTGGTCAAAGTTGATTTTTGTGGTGGGTATGGTGGAAGCAACTTACGGAAAAGGTCACCATGTGGCGTGAAAATGGTGTATGCGATTATGTTTAGATTATATTGAGGAGAATGATCAGAATTCCGCTTAGTGTAGTCAGTAATGTAGATGGAAACTTTCCATTGGAAAGTGAAGTTGCATCATACTTTGAATTTGCAGCTTGTTGCATTATGTCACCTATGAATACCAGGCAGTGGACATAATCTTTTCACATATCAAATACATTTCATTAGTTGGAAATTCTATTTGATCATTATTTTGTTTCACTTAATTATCTTGTTGCTATGCCTGATTTTTTACTTTTTAGTTTTTACCGTCCAATCTAGTTTCCAGAAGAAATTACTTTTATGTAGGTTATGGTTCAACATGTGATTGCCGTAGATAATGATGGGTGCTGAAGAAGAGAACGGTGCTGAAGGGGTAAAAAGTAGAACGGTGTGATTGACGTAGATAATAATGGGAACCAGAAGAAGCAGAGAAGAAGAGAACGGTGCTGAAGAACAAAATAGGAGGATGCTTCTGGTGCAGTTGATCCGTTGCAGTTGATCCGTTGCAGTTGATCCGTTGCAATTGATCGGATCCTTGTTTCTTAGGCATTTGTTTATTTAGTTGTTTCTTTTGATTCAAGGGATAAAAAGTAGCCCCTTTGCCCATATAAGTCAAGCCAACGACGGATCCTTGTAATCCAATTTTTGTTAATCCGGTTCTTACAATTGTATATAAAAGTCGGTTTGTATATGATTTTTATCGAATTTATGTTGCATTTTTCTACAATCTGGATTCATAAGGCTAGATTCTGTCTTTCTAGTTAAAATACGTAGCTTTCTAGTTAAAATACGTAGCTTTCTAGTTAAAATATATAGCTTTCTAACTAAAATACGTAGTTTTCTAGTTAAAATACGTAGCTTTCCATTTAATATACGTAGCTTTAAGTTAAAATACAAGCTTTCTCGTTATAATACGTAACTTTCAAGTTAAAATACGCAGTCATTCTATTTAAAATTATAGCTTTCAAATTAAAATATGTAGCTTTCTAGTAGCTTGGCTTTCAGACGACTCTAGTTAAAATATGTAGTTTCATAGGTTGAAATACATAGCTTTTTAGTTAAAATACACAACTTTAAAATTCGTAGCTTTCTAGTTAAAATACGTAACTTTCTAATTAAAAATGCGTAGCATTCTGTTTCAGAGGTACCAATTATGAATTAGAAGTTATGAATGATATATATAATTCCATTTCTTCAAAGCTACCAATTCAAATAAATATAACTACAAATGTCGTTCCCAGCTAATTCCATTCAAAGTCTTACGTCTCACGACAGCCAAAGTCCAATTGAAAATTGTAAATCCAACTCTAAAGAAGTAGCTATCAGAAAAAAAAAACTCTAAAGAAGTAAAAATTTAATCTTTTAGTAAAAAACTCTTTTACTAAACTGAAGCTTTACTAAACTCTTTTCCTCGCCTCCACTCTGTGCATACATATTAATCAAAGAAGTATGAACAAACGCGTCATCTTCCAAACCCAACTTCACTAGTAAAATCAATGCTGCAAAGAAGGAAAATATTATAAAAAAGACATTACATCACTAGTAATTTAAACTGGATGCACTTTGCAGTCCAGAATCTTCTGTCCACCCTTGGCCTAGACTCACTCCAGCCTCAAAGAATATAAGAATTTTCCGAAATAGCTATTAAACATCATCAACCTGTTTTTATTCTCTTATCCAAAACCAAAACATGTGATAAAATTAGATGTTGTAGTTCCAAACCTCAATAGCCACTCTACAACAACACATACAGGTCTACTAGGTGCTGACTGCCTTTCCCACATTAAATTACCACTCTACAGCTCTATCAAGTAAATTAACCTAGCTTCCCTTAAAAAAAAAAGAAGTAAATTAACCTAGCTTTTATCAACAACAAAAAGAAGTAAGTTAACCTAGCATCTGAAATCTGAATAAAGCAAGAAAACTGCAATTATCAATGACCACACTCAAGTTGTACCCAATGATGGTAATAAAGCTGGTGGTGAATGTATATATCTGTCATCATAATGAGATCCCACTACAAAATTTTGAAAAATTTCCGTCCAAAATTTTGTTGTACTCAATTATCAATGACCACACTCGAGCTGTACCCAAAATTTTTGAAAAATTTCTGTCCAAAATTTTTGAAAAATAAAACATCAAATTCCCCACACAATTTCGTCACTAAAAAAATATTCGTTGTCATTCCGTCACAATTCCGTCAACGAAATACCGTCGCAAATGGTTACTCGGATTATCGACGGAATTTAAGTGACGAAAATACGGAAACTGCCCCAAATGTTATTCCCTCACGTCTCGTCGAATTTTCGTCGGTGCATACCGTCGCCTAATTCCATTCAAATTCCGTCATCATTCCGTCGGCTATAAAATTTCCGTCAGTTTTCCGTTACTGCTTTAGTTACCGTTTAGGGTTTTTCGTCGATATTATATTTGTTTTCCTTCACCGTCGACGAAAATGTGAGGGAATAATGACGGGAAACATATTTCATAAAGGCCTATTTAAGAGAACTCTTTACATCATTCAACACACAACATTCATTTCCAACATTTTTTCATTTCCCATGAACCAAGTTTTGCAACATATACTAGACATGGGGTGCAAGATGATTCTGAAGAATTTCATATCTCTTGGCTGAGATGGGTTTTTTACAAGACAACTGAAATGTTACTTTGTCTTGTAAGAAACTCATCTCAGTCAAGAACAATGAAATTCTTCATAATCATCTTTATCCCATTTCTAGTATACTGCAACAATAATCCGTCACTTTTTCGCCATATTTCCGTCACCATTCTATTACACTTTTAGTTACCGTTATTTAATGACCGTTTCTTATTTTCGTCACATTTCCGTCAATTTTAGTTACCGTTATTTATTGACCGTTGCTATTTCCAAATTTTGCGTCTCAATTCCATATGTTTTTCCGTCGATGGAAACGTGAGGGAATTGAGACGAAAAAGTTGGACACAGATATTACACCCAAGTGCCCTATATATATATATGACAACTCTTTGACATCATTCCATCCAAAACATAATTTACAACATACTTCCTTCCATTTGAATATCGGTAACATGTCTCCTTCATTTGACCGTGTTGGTTTCGCTGTCAATCCACGTGACTTCGATCGTAGACAACATGTTACACCCGTTGGAAGAAACACGTAAGAACTCATTGAACCCTTCATATTGATTGTTTTGTAAAATCCAACCAATATGTGATCCCTAATTTTGTAACAGTTTCTACCCATTCGACGTTCATCGAAGGATTGCACAAGAATGCATCTCAAAATGCTGGGACGCAACGTGGGCATCATGGAACATGATCCCAGAAAGAGCCAAGGAAATTTGGTACGAGGAGTTTCAGGTACAAAGCAGTAACTCAAAAAATGTTATTATTTCTGTTGGATGACAAACGGTAACGTGTATTAAAAATGATTTGCTTGTAGCCAGGGGCAGATACAGCATGTGGGGAGGGGGGGCACCCGCCCCCGGTCGATTTTCTGATTTTCCAATTATACTAGTCTAATTCGATGTATTTTTGAATGATTTTTACATCTCGCCCCCAGTCATTTTGATTATATGCCCCCTCTAGTATGAAAATAAATTACTAGATCCGCCCCCGGTCCGAAAAAATTTATCTCGCCCCCAGTCCGAAAAATTCCTGGATCCGCCCCTGCTTGTAGCGTATAGCTACGTACTTGGGATGCACGTTATGACAGTCGCATTCGGGGTAATTTTATGAGGAGATGCAATATGATCGTCAATGCTAAATTGCATATGCGAAGGACGGGATGGAATTCACGTTTCTCATGGTCAACCAACCCGTAGATGGCAGAAATGTGGACTGCTCACGATGTTATCAATAAATCAGTGACAACTTTGTATTCCATGGATTAAATAAATTAGTGATTTCCAAATGAATTTGTAACGCAAATTGACAATGAACCGCCTGAAAAATAATGTTTTCATACAATAAAGTGTATTTGAAATCATTTGTAACGCAAATTGATTATATGTTAAAATAATTTTATATTACACGACATTTAAATATAAAAACATCTTCGAAAAATGTGTTTGGCAAATAAAGTTTTTGGGTGAGTTTGGACAGCGCTTAATGCATAAAACGATGTCGAACATTGTAAAGAATTAAGCGCTGTCTTATTGTTTATTTCAACAGCGCTTCCCCAACTAAGCGCTGTATATTTTTAGTTCAACAGCGCGTTTCACGTTTAGCGCTGTCTAAAGTCTGAATATAAATTCCTTACATATACGTGTAAATATTTATACAATTCATTTGCTTCATTTAAATTCATAAATGTCAAAGTATTTGGATACTTGACACATCTATGTCACAAAAATATTCGAACAATAATGTGTTACATGACTAAGTGTTGCAATATCTAAATAAAACACGATTTGGAAAAATATTGTACAACACGTTTCAATTCGTATATGTCGACCAATAGCACCTTATATTCCTTCAAGTTTATACATGATGATACACTTGTCGTATGTAAGTAATCAAAGCATTCGCAAAGTGCTTCCTCATATCATCAAGCATTGTGTTATCATATGCTCGTTCTCCTCTAGGGAAACACTGTAAAAATCATAATTACAAAGTTTATGGACACCTCAATTAATTGTTAATGACTAATTAAGTGTCGCTATACACTTACTTGTCCGATGTCGTCCTCAAACGTTCCATTTGTCTCTTGGACGAACTTGATTAGGTCAAGAATATATTGCATGACATAGTAGGCACACAATTCAGTGTCCAAGGGCTGTCTCAGGCACTGAAATAAGAATGAAGTTATAATCAACGAAAATTATTAAATAATGAAATATTCAATTGTATAACAATTGTTATATGTTAAGCGAATACCGTCACAGTCTTCCACTCTATTTCGTCTGGTGACGGGATGTTGAAGCACAGACTCATGCTCCTGAAACAATAAGGTAATTTTTACATAAGAAATTTGTAGGTCATGTTATAGTGGTAACTAAAGTGCACTATCATAGTACTTACGTGTTAACAAAACTCATTGCTTCAGGCCTCGGTGTCTTTCTCAGCGGATCAAGCCAAAGGGCCACTCGCTTCTTCGGGAATATGACAACTAACATCCAATGATACCTAACATAGATTTAACGTAACCATTGTTTATTAGTCAAATAGCCATCTCACTGAAAATAGCCCAAAAATTTATATAACATCAACTCACTCTTTCACATCTACGTAGGGAAGGAAGTAGCAATAATTAAGCTCATAGTCGGGCATTCTCAATCTCTTCTGGAAGAACTCCACCCTGACATTGAATTCCTTGGACGGAGTCATATAACTCGGTCTGAAGAATCCAAACCGTATGCCCGGTGGTGTCGTATCGTGGATGAATCTGCTGGCATTTGATTTAATTAGTACAATTCTTATAAACTTAAAAACCGTTTTATAATGAAATCAATACTTACCTTATGCAAACCTCTGCTGATTGGGCACCCAAAGCTTTCAAGAGTGTGAACTCAGTAATGCAATCTTTGTTCAAATCGATAAAGCAATCCTCACCAAACACTTTGCTACTAATGTAAACCGAATACAGAGTTGACTTTGCCATCGTGTTAGCGTGTTCGTAAAGAAAGCGGCATTGCATTTTCATTCTGCTAATATCTTTGTCGTCGAAACTGGAGCATTGCATTTTGAAAAATCTGTACTCGTCATATCCCTGTCGAAAATAAATAATGTCGTTCGAATGAGTATCTATGACAAAGTGATAGGTGTTTAGTGTGAATAACATTAATGTACGTAGTTACCTTTTCATCAATGCGTACTAGAGATTTTGGCCATCCCACAAAACCACCCAATGCATCCGATATTGTCTCCATATTCCCAAACTTCTTTGCCAGCTCCCTCGATGGTTCAATCGCCTCGTTTACCATCATCTTCACCATATCATCATCCAACTCTTGATATTGCACGATTCCATCACTTTGTCAAGTGCCACGATTATCAATCCCTGATCCGAACCTCCTTCCACGTGCATTAAGCATTTCTTCCCAACCTGATATTTGAAAAAAAATTCAAACGTGAACATTATGATGAACACCATACACCTTAATTTGTTTCTCATGAAACTCCTTTATAATACCTCAGGTATATCTCCGAAGGGGTCTGGATTGGAACCCCTATGATGGATCTGAAGCATCGGCGCGTGCGATGTAATTGTGGATCGTGCTGATGATGAAGAAGACTGCTTCCCGAATACCTCCATCCAACCTACAAAACTACCGACTCCACGTGTGCGTCCAGGGTACTCATCCTTCCATGTGGCCTCCGTCAATATGTCTCTTCGACCCTGGGAAGTAAATAATCCCTGTCCGGCCTACTCTTCCAATTGTTTCTGTTATCAATCACTTAACGTCCACTATAATCACAAATAAGTCATGAACTTTTGACTAATTTGCTTTGTACAAACAACTTACAATTTTTTCCGCCACCTCCCTCATAGACTCATTCACGTACTCTTTATTCTTTCGGATATGACCCTTCAGCCATACCTCATGCCTCTCAACCTGGATTACATGCTCATCCCCAGGAGATGTTAACCCTTGAGCCTCCATCTCCGCTTTCTTTGCTGCGACGATATCCGCCCTCGCCTTATTATACCCACCTCGAGACAATGTATGCTGGAACTTGTTTGATTTTGCTCGAGTAATGTTTTTCTCTCTAATTTGCAGTGCCTCAGGAGTCGAGCGCTGTTCCACGAACCTCCTCCAGTGCTCCGAAGTAATGTAAGAATACATCTCTCTTGGGTCATGTCCTTGTTTCGACCCAAATATGTACTGATTTGCGAGTTCGCTCTTGAAGTTTCTTCACATGACAGCGGCATCTCGCATCTCCTTCTTCCTCAACTTACTAGTCTTGTCATTTTGGGGCACATCAAAGTATCTCTACGAAAAATTGTTAATAATTTTATACATGCAGAAATTATCATTCGATTTTCAATTTAAAACATACCAGCGTCTCATCCCACACGGTATCCCTAAGGTCTTTAGGTACCAACTTCCAACTTTCGTATGTAATTGGCACTCGAGATTTAGCAACTGTTCCTGCAAATACAGAACATATTATTTAATGTAAATACGCAAAAACTTGTTATTCATTACGTAAACAAATACAGAATATATTATTTAATTACCAATGTAGGGTCTGAATGATGTCCTTTGTTCATCGCCAATTGTTCCATCTGCCTCAATCGTCTTCTGCTCTTTACTCCCATCTTTAGGCTGCTCGATAAGTTTTGTCATACGGGTTGCCCCTCTGCTCTTACGGTTTGATGATGAGCCTCCCTCTGTGCCACATTTGCTAACCATCTTCGTGCGATTAAATAACAAATTATACAAACTACAGTATACTGCACTACTAATTCCTAACAATTGCATGAGGCTGTACAATATAATAAACGAATTCCTAACATACCGGCACAAAAATTATACTACAGTAGTACTATAAATAAATAACCATATGCTTCGCACAAGTCGGTACCCAAGGTGAAACAAATCAGGAATCGGTGGAGTCAACAAGGGACAATTGAATCTCAACAACTGGCTATCGTAACAAAAGAATCGAAATCTAAGGTTAAATCAAGATGGAACCGTAAATAATTTGTTGGACGCTAGTCGGAAACCTATACATTTACTTGGACGGTGACATGGACACAAGTGTAAACGGAAACTTAAATCGACATACCTGAGCGACTGAAAAATTGTTTTGTATGCTTAGGCGGGC
Organism: Rhodiola kirilowii; assembly: GCA_033675215.1. Classification (NCBI taxonomy): domain Eukaryota; kingdom Viridiplantae; phylum Streptophyta; class Magnoliopsida; order Saxifragales; family Crassulaceae; genus Rhodiola; species Rhodiola kirilowii. Next base: position 45,498,195 of record CM066201.1, read on the forward strand.
TAAGTCGGCAGTAACAATTCGAAGGCGAGGTGAATCAGACTATCAGAGTGTGTGAATATGTGGAGATTTTTTTGGGTGAGTAAATAAACGTAAATAACCCGTTACCAATTTCTAATATACGACAACGCTTTTAATTCAGGGGCTGGCAAAACTAATGACTACCACAACGCTTACTAAGTAAGCGCTGTCTTTCGCGGTCATACAACGGCGCTTCTTAACTAAGCGCTATCTACAATGTCAGTACAAAAACGTTTGTTAGATAAGCGCTGTTAAACATATCAACTAACACAGCGCTTCTGTATGAAACGCTTTCAAATAATGGGAACGGATTACTAACGGAAAGACGACGGAACCCAAGATCCTCTGCACTATAAAAGCACGTACAAGTTCATATCTAAAACTTCATCCCAATAATTTGTAACAATGAGTGACGATTCTAAAGTTGAACGTATATTTTCTTCGTCGTCCGAAGATGAATCCAGCGATTCTGAAGGGTATGTTTGCTCCGCTCAAGATTTTATATATTCTTGTCATAACGTCGCTGAATGTGTAGGAGATCATAGCTCTAGTGGGGGAAAATACAGACACGAAGAAGAATCTAGTATACAAGGTCAGTCTTCAAAGCCACATCCAGGTGATCAAGAAGTGGACAAGCCATCACCGCATGTGTCTACTGAGACTTTAAGAACGGAAAGTGTTTGAACTAATGTTCTAAAAATTAATGTAACTTCTGTTTGTGTTAAACAAATTTGTTGTTTGAATGAAATATATTGTTTGGCTCATGATGTTCGATTGTATCAGAATTTGCAGATGTTTTTATTTCGTACGTGTCGATTGTATATCTTTCTTATTTATCATGTTCTAATAAATATTATTCAGAACATAAATATATTGTTTGGCTCATGATGTTCGATCATTATTGAGGGTTGTCGGGGGGGAGGGGGGTACATTATTGACAACATTTATTAACTACAAATTTTCCGTCTACATTACCTTACAAATCCGACAATGTTGACAGAACTTTAACGGTAAACCGACCCAATTTTGTTATAAAGAAAGACAATACTGACTTTGGTTAACAATAAAACTTGCCGACAAAAATTCCCTATATTTTGCGTTGGAAATCCTACACTGGTGACGGAATTATAACGGAAAATAGACGATTTTCATACCACCCACATTATAATGAACCTACTGGTTTCAAGGGCTTATAAAAGTAGGATGCTTTTCATGTAGACTCTAAAATCGAAAAACATAAATACAATCCACATCGTCGTATTCCTGGACCTGCAGGTCGCGTTCTCGAGTTGCTCCGACAAAGATCGAGTGTAAGCTTAGGCGTTGACAACGACCACATATCTGAAGAAACAACGCAAGAGTATCTCAATGAACTACTGGCGGAGTCAAGTGCAGCTGGATGCATTGCAATTCACTTCCAACGAGTTATTCACCTGGATGACTGAGTTGCCTATCGATGTACCAAATACGGGTCTGATCGAAATTACACCGAATGGAACAAAGAAGCCTGACAAGGTACTTCTCCAGTACAACATATCTTCCAACGTATTTACTAGTTTCATATTTGATTGTAAAACTACCAACAATCATTGGACAGATTGTGGGAATTATTGACAGTTGTGAACTGAACATGGATGGATCTGGATTCATCATTACGTTAAAGGTACACTTATTTTCTTTTTTATATTTAATGCAATCTGATTTAAATTAAATATCCATTGTCCAATGTAGGATCCTACAGCAGTAGTATGAGCGACTGTTCATAGCTCGGCTGTATGGGATTAGAACACACGAGATAGTATTAAAGTGGGCTCAGTCCTCATACTACAAAAGGTTCATACAACTGCCATCTGTACAATTTTATGTAATTATTTGTTTGAAAATTCATCAATTTGCTACGATAACTAATCCAGGTTTCAGTTTGGTGGGATCGTTCTAACAAATGTATCCTAAATATTACTGAAAAAATCTCGTCAGGGTGTACGTTGATGAAAGCGCGCCGCCATGATGTCTCATTTACCTTTATGTAATAATACCTGAACTTTCAGTAACATTAGTCGCATGTCATGTACCTTCATTATCATAGTTTTTTCCAATGTTTTGCTTGTAAAACTATTTACAATATCTGTATGTAATGTTCTGGTCCAAGAAATTCCTTTATACATCTATATTCCGTCAATTTTCCGTCACCAAAAATGGAAATGCACCGCAATTACAACTGAAATATTTTGAACACAACTAATGACTACCACAACGATTAATAGGTAGGCGCTATCTTTTGGTGACATACAACGGCGCTTCCTATCTAAGCGCTGTCTACAACGTCAGTACAACAGCGTTTGTGAATAAATGTACCTTTAATATTTATCCGTTGTAAAAACTCGTCGACAATTCGTTGTAATTCCATCACCTAGTGACGGAAAAGATGCCGCCGTGTTGACGGAATATTTATCATCACCATTCCATTACGATTCCGTCACTAAATTTTAAGATATCTGTTGGGAAATAAATGGACCGTTAATATTTATCCGTTGTAAAATTTTCGTCGATAATTCGTTGTAATTCCGTCACTAAGTGACGGAATGGAGCTACTGTGTTGACGGAATATGTATCGTAATTATGAACTTCTGACCTACATAAACATACAACCTGTAATATAAATATGGACATTTGCAATAGACAAATGTATTCCCACTATCTTTCTCTATTCACGCTTACAATCAAGTGTTCCAATTTTACCATATGGCTTGTTTCTTGTGTTGTGAGTTTTTTCTTTTAAAGATCTTTTTTGATATCTTGAGTAGGTGAGTCAACAACATTATTTGGTTAGGTTTCATGACCAGCTCCATTCTGTTCTCATGAGAGAGAAATTCTGAAGAAGACGGAGGAGAACAGAATGGAGCTGGTCATGAAACATAACCATATAACGTGGTTGACTGACCTGCACAAGCAATCAAAAAAGATCATTAAAAGAAAAAACTCGCAGCACAAGAAATTATTTTCTACGTCTATATTCCGTCAATTTGCCATCACCGGAAACGGAAATGCACCGCAATTATAACAGAATTATTTTGAAAACAACTAATGCCTACCACAGCGCTTACTAGGTAGGCGCTGTCTTTTGGTGACATACAACGGCACTTCCTAACTAAGCGCTGTCTACAACGTCAGTACAACAACGTTTGTGAATAAATGTACCGATAATATTTATCCGTTGTAAAAATTCATCGACAATTCGTTGTAATTCCGCCACGTAGTGCTAGAATGGTCCTAATGTGTTGACGGAATATTTATCATCACCATTCCCTTACCATTCCGTCAGTTAATTTTAATATATCCGTTGGGAAAAAAATGAACCGTTAATATTTATCCGTTGTAAAATTTGCAACCGATAATATAAATATGGAAATTTGCAATAGACAAATTTATTCCCACCATCTTTCTATATTCACGCTTACAATCAATTGTTCCAATTTTACCCAATGGCTTGTTTTCAATGTCCAAGGAATTAAGGCATCGGAAATTTTGACCAACCACCTGTGCTAATATTTGCTTCAACCCAGAGACGACGTGAGGTACTCTCTTTTAGTTTCCATTAAAATCATACTGCATATTTGTATACATGGCATATTTATATCACGAAAGGAGATGGATGTACGAAGCTCGTTGACGGATGCACAGTCGTCGTGTGCAAAAGTCAAGAATAAATTTATAAGTCCGCTACTCGCGACTTCACTACTGGGTAGCAAGTGGTAAGTAGGGGTCGAACCCAAGGGAATTAGGGGGATAGTTGTTCTTTGAGGAATGTACTGAAGGGGAGCGTGATTTTAGGTGGATTGAGGTTTTAGCGATGAAAAGTGAGTGGTTGGTTTTAGTTTTAGTAAATAAAAGTAAGTGGGTTGGTCGTGATTTTAGTGCAGAAAGTAAAGTACTGAAAGTAAAATACTGAAAGTAAAGTATTGAAAGTAATTTCTTGAAAAAGAAGACTTACAGAGAGCAGGTTGCTTGAAGGGCAAGTCTTGCGAAAAGTAAGCAGTTGATGTTTTAAGTTAAGGAAAGTATTCGGTTTTAGGGGCCTTGTATCATAGTCTGTTTATCATTGACCTCTAATGATCATACTAAGTGTTCAAAAGTGTATCAAGGCCATTCCAAGCACTTGATTTGCCACACTGTCTAGACCATTCCAAGACATAGAGCACTTGTTCTATTTAGACTAATACCCCATTCCAAGGTATATTAGCCTTATGTGCATCCATTTGATCAATCATTCCCGATCAACCAAATGGTGTTTTAAAGAGGTCAAACTTCTCAGATAAGCTTTGCCATTCCAAGCATCCACTTATCCGAGCATGTTTACGAACCCCACGGAAGAGTTTTTCCATTCCAAGCATCCACTCAACCTTGGAAGTTCTAACCTAATATGTGGCACATAGAACAAGTTTTGAACACATAGAGGCATTAAGAGTAGGGCCTAAAACATTTTATGACACAAGTACACCCCTTCAACCGAATGAAGGGTTTAGTTACGAATATCCATAGAGGTGGATATCATAGCTAAGACAGTAAAGTAAAGGGAGAATACTCAAGAACCAACAGGAGTAAACTCAAGAATAACTAGAATACTCAAGAACAAACAGGAGTATTATAGATTTAAAACAAGTGTTTACAAGAGTAGTGCCCAAAATCTAGAGACAAGCTAGATTTTTGTGATGGATGATGTTTTGAAATGAGGATGTGGGATGATTTACAAGGAGAAGAGCTTGGGTATTTATAGGCTAAGGGGAGCAATGGAGACCACACACTTGTCACATGGGGGGAGAAGACTCAACACATGGCATGAGATGGGAGGGGGAGGCACAAAGCCGCCGGATGAGGTGGCTTGGAGGAGAAAGCCGCCGGTCCTTTGGGTGTGGAAGGGGAGCCGCCGGCCTAGGTGGCGCAAGGGGAGTGGAGGATGGCTTTGCCGCCGCCCATGTGGCATGAGGGGAGAGGATGAGTGAGTTTGAGATCTTTTCCCCAAAAGCCATCGGCTCCTTTCAGCCCCGGACTGACTCTGGTTGCCCTTCGGTTGGATTTGTTTTGAGTGATTCCACGTCCGGTTCTTGAAAGTCAGAATTTGGTCGTGACCTGGAATGACTCGTAATTCATATTCAGCTTTAAAACGCCTCCTTAGCCTGTATTCTCTATAGACTTCAAAATACCCTGTAGACAAATATCAGAACTAACAAACAAAAGTTAAATAGACAAAGAGTCTAATTTAGTGGGTTTAACTATGTTTATGATTCATACAATTATGGTCCATCACTCGTGCTCATGGGGAGTCATACACCAATGATGTTTTCATTGCCGGAGCCAATAATTTTATTGAAACAGCTGTGTCAAAAGGTTTTCGTGCCAGCGACAACACAATCCGCTATCCATGTACGAAATGCAAAAACCGGCGATTCATCAATATAAGAAGGATGGCGGAGCATTTGTACAAATACGATTTCACATCAAACTACTTCAATTGGACCCTACACGGCGAAGATCTTGCAAAAATGCAGTACGTAAATACTTGCCCAACCATACCTGACCCGAGCACAGTTGACCCAGTTCTTGATTCTAAAGAAGAAATTTGGAGTCATGCGGCCTTCCCAGAGATGGTTCCTGATTTTGCCAGTCCTGCTGATATTCCTGAGTCATCTAACTTTGGTGAACATCAAACAGAGAATTTCGAAGCAAATAGATTCTTCAATCTCCTAAATTCAAGTTCAGAGCCAGCTTATGAAGGTTGCACGACATAGACGGAGCTTTAGATTAACATGAAAATGCTAGCAACAAAAGCTAACTACGGATTATCCGAAGGCGCATTTAACATCGTATGTGGAACGATGAAAAATCTAATCTGGGGGAGAATAAGATCCCATCTTCTTTCAAACAGTCAAAAAAACTCTGAGCTGATCTCGGAATGGGGTACCAACGGATTGACATTTGTGTCGGTGGGTGTATGATTTACTATGGCTGTGCCGAAAGTATGACAGTATGTCGTTTCTGCTCCAAACCAAGATATCATCGTCCAAGACGCGTAGAAAGTTCTTCATCGTACCAACGAAATGCGAAAAGCCAAATGTTTTACTTGCCGATTATACTGCGACTACAACGACTTTTTTTATCGCAAAGTCTGGCAAAAGAAATGTCTTGGCACGCTTCACCTAGAGACGACGTAAATCGCATGGTTCACCCTTCGGACGGGGAATCTTGGAAGCATTTTGATCGGTGCCATCCAAACTTTGCATCGGAGTCACGTAATGTAAGATTAGGATTATGCACAGATGGACTTAATCCATGGGGTATATCCACTAAACAATACTCCGTTTGGCCTGTCATGGTAACACCCTACAACTTACCACCGTGGTTGTGTATGACAACGAGATTCATTTGGTTAACTATATTAATTCCTGGGCCGTGTAATCCAAAGAAGCGTTTGGACATATATCTAAGGCCTCTTATTGATGACTTGGTACATCTTTGGAATGTTGGGGTCGACACATACGATGACAGAGTTTTACATTGAGGGCAGCTCTCATGTGGACAGTATCTGATTTCCCTACGTATGCAATGTTATCGGGGTGGTCAAATCAAGGAAAACTCGGTTGTCCCTATTGTATTGACGACACCAAGACATTCATGTTGAAGAACGGAAGAAAAGTGTCGTATTTTGGCTGTCACATGCAGTTTTTATCAGAAAATCATCCATATCGGGGTAATGCATGGAATTTCTACAGAGATCGAACCGACTTTGATGGTCCAGTCCAATTTTGATCAGGTCAAGAAGTTTATGACATGGTCAGAAACTTAAAATATATATGGGAACAACGTATCAACGAGGTTTTCGACGACTTCGGGGTCGAACACAACTGGACAAAGAAATCCATTTTTTGGGAACTACCTTACTGGTGGACGTGAAGCTTAAACATAACCTAAACGTCATGCACATTGAAAAGAATGTATTTGAGAATTTATTCAACACCATCATGGATGTAAAGGGGAAAACAAAGGATGACGGCGTGAAGTGCAGAAAAGATATCGGGTTGTACTGTCGAAGACCAGAATTAGAACTGAAAACTTACCGCGGTCGTTTGGTAGCAAACAAGGGTAAGTATCAGCTTACAACTAAACAACAGAAGCTTGTGCTTATTTGGGTGAAGTCTCTGAAGTTTCCTGATGGATTTTCATTTTATTTGGGGAATAAAGTAGATTTGAGTGCACTAAAACTAGTAGGTTACTGATGTTCCCATGAATGGCATGCTGTTGGCAAAATGGGTTTAGACAGTTCAAGCAGGTGTTTAAGAAGCTTTAGACAGTTCAAGCAGGTGTTCAAGAAGAGTTCAATCGCTGTCTTGAACTGCAGCACAGCGTACAGCAGATGCAGGAAGATTTCCGTATCCAGAAGATCGACGAGATTATTTGATTGGATCACATGACGAGTCATCATTAAAGATCAGATATTCAAATGAATATCTTCAGCTTGGATTCAAGAATATTGGATGGCTTGGCACGGAAGTAATCTCCAAAGATTGGATATGGAAGAGATTGAATATCGATCAAATATTTAGGAGTATCGCCGAAATATTTGACAAGGATATTCTGATTGGAGTCGGCCAGCGAGGAATTTGAAGATTCAGATATTCAAACGAATATCTACACATCAGATTAAAGGCGGCGTGGCTGACTTGGAAAGGAAGTAATCAAATATTCTTCCTAAAGATTGGTTGAAGATATGCATCGAATATTTAGGAATATTTCCTAAATATTTGATGAGATATCTGGAATAGATTTGGATCTCGCCTATGCATATAAATACCTGACTAGGGCGTCCATAATCTGTATCACTCCCGGAGAGAAAAGAAAACACGAGAGCATTCGTGAGATTGGAGGAGGAGTGACGGCCGGTTGAGTATTCCACATCGGAATATCAACGGTGAAGAAGCAGTCTGTTCAGTGTGCTGTTCAGACTGCTCTTGGAGAACTATCAAGCGCACACACACAGTTATCAAGACACGTCTTTGAGAGAAGGCGACTGGACTTCCGAGAAGTCCAAGACTAGGTCGAGAGGGAAGTCTCATCCTACCCATAGGGGATCGAAGGGAGCTGCGGTGAACCGAGATTGCAAATCCGAGAGACGGAGTGTTAGAGGCTAGGCTATTACAAACAAGGCGTTGTGTAAGTGTAAGTCCACGAATAGCTCTAAACTCGTAATAAGATTTGTGTCCCTTTTCGGGTGTGGGAAACCCCCCAGAGTAGGCGAGGCCGAACTGGGTTATCATATCGTGTGTGCTCTTATTTGTTCTATTTTCGGTACTGTCTGCTAAGGTGTTCTAATCTCTGTTTGAACACAACCTGAAACTGTCCAACAAGTGTTCGAGACGCAGTTCGAACACCATCTAGAACTCGTCTTGACTAAGACAAGTAGATTGCAATTGGTATCAGAGCAGACACTCGACATACAGAGTGTGATCCGGCGACAGCTCAAGATGAGTTTGAAGGAAGGACAGAGCACTAACCGACCACCGTTGCTTGAAGGGCCGAATTATCCGTATTGGAAATCCAAGATGAAAGCCTTTCTAAAATCCCTTGATGAAAGGGCTTGGAGAGCTGTAATGATAGGATGGACAGAACCCATGATGGCCAACCCTGAAGGAGCTGTTATGCCAAAACCCGAAGCCATGTGGTCTGAAGCAGATGATGTAGCAGCTGTTGGGAATTCAAAAGCCCTGAATGCAATATTCTATGGAGTGGACGAGAACGTGTTCAAACTGATTGCTGAATGTGAGGTGGCCAAGGAAGCATGGGATATTCTCAGAATAGCCTATGAGGATCCAGACAGTGAATCTACCGATGAAGGAGAAGAACATGAGAATGTCAATCTCGTCGGACTTGTAGTCACTATTGAAGACTGCGGTGAGACAAGTGAGAATCCTTACTCTAGTGCACTGTCTGAACAGCTTGTTGACGACGCATCAAGCAGTGATGTTGAAGAACTTACACTGGAGACTCTAGCTGAAACCTACAAAGACCTATATGAGAAATGGCTACTGGTGATCAACCTCAATAAGAAGCTTACCGATTCTGTAGCCAGTGTGACTGCTGAAAAAGGCAAGATGTGGCAGGAGGTTGAGATATTGGTTACACAGAAGCTGGAACTCCAAGGTAAGGTTGATTTGTTGAACACTCAACTGACTGAAATAAAATAGGAAATGTCATGTCTGCTTGCCCAGAAAATGGAACTCCTGGGTACTATTTCTTCTCTGAAAGTTGATATGGAGAAAGACCGTGACACTCATCCAGTAGGCATGGCAGGTCTAAGGAAAACGATTACAGATCTGAATCGCAAGGAGGTGTGCCTCCTGAGGCAAGTTGATTCACTGGAACTCCAGGTTGAATCGAAAAAGATTGATCATTCGGCTACTATGAAGGAGCTCAACCAGCTCAAACAGTCGGTGAAAATGCTGAACAATGGGTCAAAGAATTTAAACGAGATTCTCAGGTCTCAAATGATGGAGTCTGGTCACCGAGGACTAGGATACATGAAAGAAGGCAGCTCAAAAGGTACAACCTTCGTTAAAGCAAAAAAGGTGGCTGAACAACAATCTGATCAGTCTGAACAGAAGCTGAATCAGAACCAAGGAAAACCTCCAGCAAGACAAAGGAAGAGTCACAATGACCACGACAATCAGTTCCAAGGAAAATCTTCAGCTGGTCAAAGGACTCGCAATAGCAACATCAGCTCATACTCGAAGAGAGTTTCCCGCACATGCTGGTACTGCTACCAGATTGGACACATCAGACCGAGGTGTCGTTTGTTTCTTGCTGAACGAAGAGCCATGAGGGACAAGAATAAACCTAGAATGCAACAGGTCTGGGTACCCAAGACAAGCAAGACCATGTGTATGGTTGCCTTCGGCTCATCGAGTCACGTAGAGAAAGATCATTGGTTCTTCGACAGTGGATGCTCCACCCATATGACAGGTAACCCTAAGTTTCTTACACATATTCGACCTGTTATGAAGAAGCAGTTTGTCACGTTTGGAGATGGAGGAAAGGTCCAGGTGATCGGCTGTGGGACATTGAAGGTTCCGGATCTACCTGAGCTCGAGGATATCCTCCTGGTGGATGGGTTAAAGGTGAATCTGATCAGTATCAGTAGATTATGTGATGAAGGACGGTCTGTTACATTCACTCGTGACTCCTGTCAAGTACTGGATAGGAATGGAGACGCTCTGTTGGAAGGAAGTAGGTCATCAAACAAAAGCTACTTTCTAGGCACAGTTGGAACAGGAGCTGACACTGTCTGTCCGACAAACACGATAAATGAGATGGAATTGCAAGGGACAGGTATGGTGTCCTCTTCTGGAAAAGTGAAAGACGAAGTTGCCCTAAACGCAGTTCCAGAAGATGATAAATGTATAGGTGGGATTTCATGTGAAACACCCATTCAGACCAAGTCTACAGAAGATGAAATTCCTTAGGGAGATCCAGCTGATGAAGCCACACCCACTCCAGCTGGGACACTTGACAATGCACCTGCGCTGCAACCCTCATGGAGAATTAAGAGTCGAGCGAATGAGATCAAGTGTCGAGAGCTGGTTTCCTGTTCATCTAGTCCGAAGAATGTCATCAAAGCATTTATTGATGAGATTTGGGTGGTGGCCATTCACGTAGAACTGGGAGAGTTCACCAGATCTGAAGCATGGATGTCATATCATCTTGCGCATAGTCACGAACTGAAGAAGACTGTGTACGGACTCACACAAGCGCCCAGAACATGGTACGAGACGTTCTGCATTGACCATGGCTATGAGCAAGGGAGAGTGGAGAAGCATATGTTCGTCACGAGTACACAGAAGCTGGTTGGCCAGTTCGTGAGACAAATGCAAAAGGAGCTCCAGCTGACCTTGGTGGGAGAGATGAAACACCTTCTTGGAACACATGTTGACCAGATGTTGGAAGGGCAAGAGAGCATCGCTGCAGGAGAGCAAGAGAGCACTGCTGCAGGGAGCTGCTGCACTCAGTTCCAATGTATGAAGCAGAATCTGTCTGAACACGGAATGGAACGGGTGATGAAGGTTCTACCCAAGAACCCAGTACAACACTCTATGAGCAGATATCACTTCATCCGAGAGCTAGTGAAGAAGAAGGTCATCACATCGAAGTACATGACAACCACAACTGCCGTGCTCACCATGCCACTAGACGCCGCTCAGTTTGAAACGCTTAGATCCTCTCTGGGTCTGCGTGTTATCGCCAACTAAGTGTTCCAGACGGAGGTCAGCCAAGAGAAGAGCCCCAGCAAATTAGATGGGCTGATCTACTAAAGAAGAGGGATGGAACAGATCGTACGTGGTTGGAACTGATTACTAAGCTCAACATATTTGCAGCTTTATGAGGCGTTGGAACATATCGAGGAGAGAGGTGATTGGACAAATATCTCAAGAGATATTCACATGACCGGTTTTGGCAAGTGGAGGAGTCCAAATATTTGAGAAATCAAATAGGCAGTTGAATCGAAGTTGGATGAGGATACAATATCAGCAAATCCTAAGATCGGAGAAGGGAAAAAGAAGGGAGAAGAGGCGGCTGTGATAGAAATTAAAGAAGCTACTTCAAAGGCGTCAAAGGCTGATCCTAATCCAACTAAAGGGAGTGGAATAACTACGAAGGAAAATCAGGCGATGGCTGAACCACCCCTCAATGAGGTAATCCATTGTTCTCACTCCCAAGCTATTGCACTCAATTTTGTTGATGAGGAAGTACGGGCGATTAGTAAAGATTCAGTGAGTCATAAGGGTGACAAAGTGGTTAATGGGAAGCCGAAGGGTTTGAAACCTGCTGTAGATTCTGTGGCCGATGATGCAGAAGAAGGTGAAGCCAGTAGGGCTAAGATTGAGGTTCTGATAAGCAGAAGCTGTTGAATGCAAAGGTAGATGCCACTGACTTCGTGCTGAAGAAGACAGGAAAGCAGAAGGAAGGGATTGTTAGTCAAAAAGGAGTTGTGACTGATATGCCAAGGAAGCTGAAACAGACAGTCGATCCAGTTGTGGAGTTGCTGAAGACTGTTCCAGAAGAGCTTGAGGATGAAAACACTCAAGAGGATGATGAGGACTCAGTTTCATTGGCTGATCTCAAGAAGTCCGAAAAGAAGAAACCGAAGAAGTAAGTGATCATCCAAGCATGCTCGACTAAAGTAACTACCAATAAGGATGATAAGCGAACAGATGCAGGGGGAGCAAGTGCATCCAAGAAAAGGAAGAGGAGTACTCCAGGATCTGTTCTGCCTAGTGTACCAACTGGAGTGTCTAAGCATGGAATGTGGTTTGCCAGTACAGTCACAGCAGCCAAGTGGAAAGCAGTGCAGAAAAGAAAGATCTAAGAGGATGCCTGCTGAGAAGAAGTACAAAGGAGAGGAGATTATTCAGCTCTTGAAGGAGACTGATCTGATTTTGGACCGTCCAAAGATGCAAATCGTTTAATGAACAGTTGGTGAGAGAAGCTATTTCTGATGATAAAGACTACGGCATAGTCTTTGTCAGAGGAAAGAAGGTCAAGATTGATCCTGAGATCATCAATGTGTACTTCACAATGGATGATTCTTACGAGGTGGTGGAAGAGGAGAGCTATGACAAGATTGCAAGCTGTTTAACGGCTGGAGCATACCCTCGGTGGGAAGACACCTCCATCCCAGTTGCAGATTTGACCACATTCTACTCGATGGTGTTTTTCATCACCATAGACGACTGGAAGCCTACATCTCATAGAACCACGGTCAGCAAGGAGATGTGACAGCTGCTCTACCAGATTGGAAACAGGATGCGAATTGACATGGGAAGAATTCGACCAGATTGCAGAACACGCCATATCTACAAAGTCTCTGCACCAGATAGTCTTCCCATCGCATATCTATAAGCTGATCATCAACCAGCATCCAGATTTGAAGACTGACCAGGATAGACTATCAAGTGCTCCCTTGAAGTTGGTAGTTGATCGCAAGCTGTTCAAGGGTCGACATAAGAATGATCTGAAGGACCCCGAGCTGAAGAGGAAGGATGCACCCGAGTCTTCCATAAGGAGAGCTGATGGTCAGAAGTTATCCCGAGCTGAATGTGGACAGCTACTGAAGGAGGTTAAGACTATACTGAAGGTCGAATAAGCGCAGAGGACAAGAATTAATAAATTGGCGTGCTCTCTGTGATATCCCAGTGATGATAAAGAAGACGAAGAGAGTTGATGTCCTGCTTGAAGAAAAGACATGCTGCCATGAGCCAAAGAGAGGTATGTCTGGAGAAGGACTACAACGCAGTAGTACTGGACGAGCTAAATCAGTTCAAGCAATCAGTGAAGATGATAATCCCTGGATCAAAAGACCTAGATACAATTTTGAAGTCCCAGAAAATGATTGGAGGATGTAGAGGCATTGGCTACACTGATTGGAGCAATTCAGGAACCTATCAGTTGCTGACCCGTGGTCGAACAGCTGTTGAGACACCATGGTCCGACAGACTCACAGTATGTGTCACTGTCCCAGGCTATGTTCGAGGGGGAGTTGACAAGATTCCAGATGCCGAGGAGACCAGGTTGCTCGATTGGATCCCTTGCCAGTTTGTGGCAAAAAGGTGGAGTGGTTTGAGGTAACTGTTCTGGTTCCTCAAGTTGTGTCTAAAGCCGAGATTGGGTTTTGCCAAAAATGCCAAGGGGGAGATTGATGTTCCCATGAATGGCATGCTGTTGGCAAAACGGGTTTAGACAGTTCAAACAGGTGTTCAAGAAGCTTTAGACAGTTCAAGCAGGTGTTCAAGAAGAGTTCAATCGCTGTCTTGAACTGCAGCACAGCGTACAGCAGACGCAGGAAGATTTCCGTATCCAGAAGATCGACGAGATTATTTGATTGGATCAATTGACGAGTCATCATTAAAGATCAGATATTCAAATGAATATCTTCAACTTGGATTCGAGAATATTGGATGGCTTGGCACGGAAGTAATCTCCAAAGATTGGATATGGAAGAGATTGAATATCGATCAAGTATTTTGGAGTATCTCCGAAATATTTGACAAGGATATTCTGATTGGAGTCGGCCAGCGAGGAATTTGAAGATTCAGATATTCAAACGAATATCTACACATCAGATTAAAGGCGGCGTGGCTGACTTGGCAAGGAAGTATTCAAATATTCTTCCTAAAGATTGGTTGAAGATATGCATCGAATATTTAGGAATATTTCCTAAATATTTGATGAGATATCTGGAACAGATTTGGATCTCGCCTATGCATATAAATACCTGACTAGGGCGTCCATAATCTGTATCACTCCCGAAGAGAAAAGAAAACACGAGAGCATTCGTGAGATTGGAGGAGGAGTGACGGCCGGTTGAGTATTCCACATCGGAATATCAACGGTGAAGAAGCAGTCTGTTCAGTGTGCTGTTCAGACTGCTCTTGGAGAATTATCAAGCGCACACACACAGTTATCAAGACACGTCTTTGAGAGAAGGCGACTGGACTTCCGAGAAGTCCAAGACTATGCCGAGAGGGAAGTCTCGTCCTACCCATAGGGGATCGAGGGGAGCTGCGGTGAACCGAGATTGCAAATCCGAGAGACGGAGTGTTAGAGGCTAGGCTATTACAAACAAGGCGTTGTGTAAGTGTAAGTCCACGAATAGCTCTAAACTCGTAATAAGATTTGTGTCCCTTTTCTGGTGTGGGAAACCCCCCAGAGTAGGTGAGGCCGAACTGGGTTATCATATCGTGTGTGCTCCTATTTGTTCTGTTTTCGGTACTGTCTGCTAAGGTGTTCTAGTCTCTGTTTGAACACAACCTGAAACTGTCCAACAAGTGTTTGAGACGCAGTTCAAACACCATCTAGAACTCGTCTTGACTAAGACAAGTAGATTTCAGTTACAAGTCACACGATGCACACGTATTCATCGAGTGACTCATGTCGATTGCTTTCAAGGGTTTTTTACCAAAACAGATCTGGGAAGCTGTATCCGAGTTGTGTACATTTTTTCGAGATATCTGTGCATCTTCCCTTCACATTGAGCGAATGGAACATTGGCAGAACAACATATCGGTCACACTGTGTAAGCTGGATACAATATCCCCCCTTCATTTTTTGACTCAATGGAACACCTACCAATTCATTTGGCTGATGAGGTGCTACTTGGGGTACCAGTACACTACCGTTGGATGTATCCGTTTGAGCGTTTCATCTACCATTGATGGACCATAATTATACGAATCAAAAACACAGTAAAACCCACCAAATTAGACTGTTTGTCTATTTAACTTCTACTTGTTAGTCCCGATATATTTCTACAGGGTATTTTGGACTCTAGAGAGAAAACACGCTAAGGAGAGGATTTTACACTGAAAAGATGTTACGAGTCATTCCAAGGTCAAGATCAGACGCTGAATGAAGATATCTCAAGATCCCGACACTGAATTACTCAAATCAAATCAAACCGAGGAACAACCAAAGTCAGACCGGAGCGAAATTGGACTGATAGTCTTGTGAAAAGACTGCACAAAAATCACAAAACTCATCCTTTGGACCAAGGTGACCGGCGGCCTTGCTTGGAGGTGGCCAAGGGAGGAAGCCTCCCCTCCATGGTGCCCAGCCACCGGTGGCTTTCCCTTCCCCCACCAAGGTGACCGGCGGCTTTTGCTCCCCCCATGTGGCGCCTCCTTCTTCTTCCTCCTTCTCCTCCCTTGGATCAAAAACCACATGCCATCATCTCCTCCATCCATTCCTCCCTTCTCCTCCCTATAAATGGAGCTCATCCCCTCCTCATTTCAAACATCCAAAATTGTAAATCACTTCTCTCTCTAAAACATTTGGTTACTTTGTAAGTTTGGTTTGAAATTATAATACTCCTGTCGATTCTTGAGTATTATAATACTGTAGAGAATACTCCTGTTGGTTCTTCAGTATTCAGTAGGAATTGGGAATACTCCTGTTGGTTCTTGAGTATTCCACCCCTCTCCTCTTACTGTTTTCAAAAACCCCCGAGTATTTAGCTATGGTATCCACCTCTATGGATATTGGTAGCTAAACTCTTTATTCGGTTAAAGGGGTGTACTTGTATTGTAAAATGTTTTAGACCCTGCACTTAATGCCGCTTTGTGTTCAAAACTTGTTCTATGTGCCATATATAGTCAGAATTTCCAAGGTTGAGTGGAAGCTATAACAAGCAAAGCTCTTCCGTGGGGATTCGTGAACATACTCGGGTAAGTGGAAGCTGTAACAAGAAAAACTTATCTGAGGAGTTCGACTTATCTAAAACACCACTCGGTCGATCGTAACTGAAAGATCAGGTGGATGCACACAAGGCTAAGATACTTCGAAAGGAGGAATTAGTCTAAAGTAGAACAAGTGTTTTAAACAATGTTGCAAGTCTTGCGCTTAGAAATGGCCTCGATTCATCTTTGATCACTTAGTATGATCATTAGCGGTCGATGATAAACAACTATGATACAAGGCCCCTGAAACCGAATGTTTTCTTTAAATTACAAAACCCCCTTGTATTTACTTTTAATATTAGTATAACTGCAATCATCAACCGCTCATCTTCCGGAGGACTCGCCAATCACGCATCACCCACTGTAAGTCTTCTCCCTTTAATTTCCAGAATTTATTTTATGTCATTTACTTTTCCGCATAAAAAACCAAAAAAATCACTTAGTTAATTAGCGCTAAAACTCAATCAACCTAAAAACACGCTCCCCGCCACTATAGTTCATAAAGAACAACGTATCCCCCTAATTCCCTTGGGTTCGACCCCTACTTACCACTTACGAGTAGCGGAAAATATAAATTTATTTGCACAGAGAACATTGCACCTTAACAACAGTGTAGTGGGCTCCGTCAAATTGGCGCCGTTGCCGGGGAGTTAGCCATCGGATAAGTTGTTCTTTCCCTCCCATGTCCTCATGACGCAACCCCCTTCATACGCATGGACAACAAGATACCTTCCTCTGTTCGGAGGTACGGATGGAGAAGACCCAGTTCAACACTGTCGAAACTTTCACCATATTTGTCAACACATAAAACCTGATAATGAAATGTTAGAGGAGTTTAAGCTTAAATGCTTTAAATTCTCTCTAACTGATTTTGCGACGATCTGATATTACACTTCAACTGCTAGCAGTGCAGTACATTTTGTGGACCTCTGCGTCCTATTCCTGAAAGAATTCTCCCCTCCATCCTTACGACAACAAACCCGTGAGAAGATCATGTGCCTGCAACAATCCCGGGATGAGACTTTGGACGAATACTACACGAGCTATGACACCATCGTCTCAAGCTGCCCGCACAATGGATTCACGAAGAAAGTTCTGCTTCAAAAATTTCTTCGTGGGATGAAGGCCGTTGATCTGACGAGGATTAACGAAGCAATGAGAAGATCAGTGACAGGCTGTCGTCGGCACCTACAAATTTGTATTTATAATTTTCCTTACTCTTGGCTATGGGTTAGTACAGCGGCAAGCAAGGGTCGAACCCAAGGGAGCTAGATGGTTACTACTTTGTTCTGTGGAAAGAAAAGAAACAATTGGTGAGAGTAAAGGTGTATTGCAATAGCCGAAATAAACGAAATAAGTAAGGGGTGTATCAATCAGAGAAGATATTAAGGCTAGGGTTCTTCAATCGTGACTAAGTTTATCCTTGATTTCTAAGTGTTTATTCTTGCGTGTGGTTACTCCTGGTCAGGTTATAACCTTTAGTTCTAGCAAACCTAATACTCCTGGTCAGGTTATATTAGGGTTAGTGCATCTACTTATTCTAACGGGTCAGTATCAAATAAGCAGGATAAAGATAGTTAGACTAGGTTAAGTTGTACCCTTTCGGATCTCCCATTAACCTAATAATTCGAACTGATAAATTGCACAAGAACTAATTAGAATGCAAGAATAATAATTAAGAACTGAATCTCAAAACATTCGTCACAATTATTCAAACCCTAGCCCGAATAACGGGTTTAGTTACACATACTCATGAGGAAATAATGCATGAATGAAAAGAACTAAGAACACTTCACTAATGAACCGAGGGGAACAAGGGCTGAGTCACGGCTGAGTTGCTGAGTCACGACAGTGGACGGTGGTGCAATCTGGCGGAGCAAGGGGCGGTGATGGGCGGAGGACTCGGACGAGCAAGGGATTGGACGTGTGGAGAGAGGAGAGCTCGTGTGGCTTTCAAGGGATTCTTTAGAAGGCTGAATTGCACTTCTATTTATAGAGTTTTGAGAGGACCTAAAGTTCCCTAAATAATCCCAAAAGATTATTTAGGAAATATTCCCATATCTTTCTTGATTTATCTTCTTTGCTTGGGAATTAAGCCATCTAGATCCTTCTTGAATGTTCCAAAACCCTAGATGTAAGTTTGCCCTAAATATGACATTGGGCTGGACGAATTTGGGCTTTGAACTCGGTCAACTCGGCTGCGACTCGGATGCAACTCGGTCAACTCGGCTGGAACTCGGATGCTAGGGCTGATCGGACTGGGTACTTTGGGGCCGATTTGACTCGCCTTCGGACACTCTTCTGGCCGGGATCTTGGTCTGGGGCACTAGCTGGACATGTATACTTGATTCTAGGACCTTGAAATTACCCCATTGTGTGGACGTATTATGCCGGGGCGGCTCTCAAAGTTGGCATCTCAGCCAGCCGGAAAACAGGCCCTGAATTTGGCTAAGTCCTGAAATCTGCGCTGATCGGACTGGTGACTTTGGCGAAGATTTACTCCGGCCTCGGACAAGCTTTTGGACGGGATCTTGACCATGGGAACCAGGTGGACATCCGGACTTGGTTCTAGGACCTTGATATCACCCCATTGTGAGGGCGGATAAGGCCGGGGTGGCTCTCAAAGTCGGGGTCTCGGACAGGATGCGCCGGGCCCAAAAATCTGCCGGAGCGTCCGATTTGAGTCTTTTGCTCCCGAATGAAATTCCTTGACTCCGCTTGACTCCAAAATCATCTTGTGATGCATTTATGGCCTAAAATGCCATCTTTAAGCGCAATTCCTCCTAGAGCTTCCAAATCACCTGAAATGCGAAACAACACTAAAAAGTAACTGTTCACATAATAAAGTGCTGGAATTGGTGGGATTTGATGACTCAATGAGTCGTATAAATACGGCTCATCAATCAGCCAGGAACTTAACCATGGTAGACATGTGGTACCTCATAAATGACCTGACCGCAGCCACAAAACGAATGTTCCAAGCTGATAGAGAAATGCAAGAGGCTGGTCCAGAGGCAGAAGAAGAAACTCCCGAGGCATCAGAAGAGACTCCCGAGCCATCAGAAGACTGGGATATAGAAAGTATCGGGAGCAACGAGGAAATGTCAGCAATGGAAGAAGTCCAGAATACCACCGACATGCTGCCAAAGCCATACCCAGCTATCATCACCCAAGCAGCCGAAACCATCTATGACTAGTTCCTCACAAACAGACACGACGAGGCAGAGCCGAGCCTTAAGATGCAAGCTTCCCGACTTTTCCCCTCGATCAATAGGCAAATCGCTGAAAACTATGTGATCCATGAAGAGGTTGAAAAGAAGATGGGAAAAGGGCCTGAGCAGAACGACTCCTCGATGGAGAATGTTTTCGCCATGACTGGACAAGGCAGCCCTAAACACCAGAAAACCCAGTTCAAGAGACTAGTTGTAAAGGGTCCCTCACCTTCTCAGAGACGTTGGAAGGAGAAATCACCAGAACAACAGGAAAAGGACCCAAGCACATCGTCTCACAAGAAATCAAGGAAAGGCAAGGCAAGAAGCAACACAGGAACAGTGGCAAAATCAGACCTGAGCCACCAATGGGATCCCAACCAGTGATCCAGGAATAAGGTACTGTCGAGCCAACGACGTTAAACAAGTGCACTGGTCGGGAGGTAACCCGACACTATCTTACTTTCTGTCATTTTATTTTCTGTCTTTTAGTTTTTATCAATAAGTCGCTCTCACCCACTTAGTGCATAGAATGATTTGACTATTTAGGAATTGGTTTTTGGAGCACGATCGGATCAGCCAGGCAGCTTCCGTGAACTACCGGGCTTGCGCTGAGAGTTCAAGGCCCCAGCCGAACTCCCTCGATTATCCAGCCTCATGCCATGTCGTTCACTCGACACTTTAAAGGGAGTTCTGATCTTACCTTTCCTTAATATCATTTCCTTCTCGTAATTGTCTGCTTGCATGGCTTTTGAACTAAGTAGTGCTGAAAGGAACGCCTTCGTTCAAAAGTGTGGGGTGAGATCCGCATGTGTACATAAATAAATAACATGTTTTTCTTTTTTAGTGTTATCTTTTTGAAAATATGAACTTAAGAATGTGAAAAAGATAGATCTAAAATTCATGCATTTACCTTGTGAAAATTCAACTGTCTAAAAACTTAAAACGTAACTTCTCATTTGTCCCTTTGTGCTGAGATAAACTAGGGATGTGGAGTTGATAGAAATGCCCTAGAGAGGCTTGGCAAGCAATCGAAGGACTAAATTTCACTATATGGTTTACGAAGTCAGTGGAGGCTGCACTTCGGGTTTTTCAGTTGAGTCAAGAGTCAGCTCCGCCATGCAGTGTTTATGCATAAAAAATGAAGAAGGCGGGACGGGAATCAAACCTTCATATCTCTAGTCAAAGTAGCCGGGAAAATAAATGAGCGATCCTCATTTTGACTCGCGCGAAACGGCAATGATGAGAGAGAGCGGGGAGATATTTCCATATGCTCGCGGGCGATGATTGGACCTCCCAAAAAGGCTTGAGAAAATGGACTAGCAAGTCACAAAGAAGTGAAAGCTCGAAGAAGCAAATCAAGAGGCCAAAGGCCCAAAATTGTGACGGTTTTAACCGAACAAAAGTGGAGTACTCAAAAAAGTCAAATCAAAGGCCAAAGGCCGATTCACTACAAAAAGCTGTCGCTCGCCAAAAGAAGAAAGAAATCAAAAAGGCTCAACTCAACTGTGAAACCCGAACTGAATCACGTGTCAGAGAAAGCTACAAGGAAACCATATAGTGCGAGACAGTCCCGAGGTTGCAGTCCAGGAGTCTAAAAAGGGCTATCTCTCGAAACATCCAGAATAATTTGCATCTCGGCACGAAGGTACAAGTATCAAGTTTCTTCTATTTATTTACACAGTTCAATTTGGTAATAAGTAAGTAATGCATGAATTAGGATAAGTCTAGTACCACAGTCTAATTTTCATATTTTAACAAACTTACTTAGAGTGCCGCCCTTTAATAGCATTGTTCGGGACGAACAACTAAAAGTGTGGGGTGATCTGATGGACCATAATTATACGAATCAAAAACACAGTAAAACCCACCAAATTAGACTGTTTGTCTATTTAACTTCTGCTTGTTAGTCCCGATATATTTCTACAGGGTATTTTGGACTCTAGAGAGAAAACACGCTAAGGAGAGGATTTTACGCTGAAAAGATGTTACGAGTCATTCCAAGGTCAAGATCAGACGCTGAATGAAGAAATCTCAAGATCCTGACATTGAATTACTCAAATCAAATCAAACCGAGGAACAACCAAAGTCAGACCGGAGCGAAATTGGACTGATAGTTTTGTGAAAAGACTGCACAAAAATCACAAAACTCATCCTTTGAACCAAGGTGACCGGCGGCCTTGCTTGGAGGTGGCCAAGGGAGGAAGCCTCCCCTCCATGGTGACCGGCCACCGGTGGCTTTCCCTTCCCCCACCAAGGTGACCGGCGGCTTTTGCTCCCCCCCCATGTGGCGCCTCCTCCTTCTTCCTCCTTCTCCTCCCTTGGATCAAAAACCACATGCCATCATCTCCTCCATCCATTCCTCCCTTCTCCTCCCTATAAATGGAGCTCATCCCCTCCTCATTTCAAACATCCAAAAATTGTAAATCACTTCTCTCTCTAAAACATTTGGTTACTTTGTAAGTTTGGTTTGAAATTATAATACTCCTGTCAGTTCTTGAGTATTATAATACTGTAGAGAATACTCCTGTTGGTTCTTGAGTATTCAGTAGGACTTGGGAATACTCCTGTTGGTTCTTGAGTATTCCACCCCCTCTCCTCTTACTGTTTTCAAAAATCCCCCGAGTATTTAGCTATGGTATCCACCTCTATGGATATTCGTAGCTAAACTCTTTATTCGGTTAAAGGGGTGTACTTGTATTGTAAAATGTTTTAGACCCTGCACTTAATGCCGCTTTGTGTTCAAAACTTGTTCTATGTGCCATATATAGTCAGAATTTCCAAGGTTGAGTGGAAGCTGTAACAAGCAAAGCTCTTCCGTGGGGATTCGTGAACATACTCGGGTAAGTGGAAGCTGTAACAAGCAAAACTTATCTGAGGAGTTCGACTTATCTAAAACACCACTCGGTCGATCGTAACTGAAAGATCAGGTGGATGCACACAAGGCTAAGATACTTCGAAAGGAGGAATTAGTCTAAAGTAGAACAAGTGTTTCAAACGATGTTGCAAGTCTTGCGCTTAGAAATGGCCTCGATTCATCTTTGAACACATAGTATGATCATTAGCGGTCGATGATAAACAACTATGATACAAGGCCCCTGAAACCGAATGTTTTCTTTAAATTACAAAACCCCCTTGTATTTACTTTTAATATTAGTATAACTGCAATCATCAACCGCTCATCTTCCGGAGGACTCGCCAATCACGCATCACCCACTGTAAGTCTTCTCCCTTTAATTTCCAGTATTTATTTTATGTCATTTACTTTTCCGCATAAAAAACCAAAAAACAACCAAAAAAATCACTTAGTTAATTAGCGCTAAAACTCAATCAACCTAAAAACACGCTCCCCGCCAGTATAGTTCTCAAAGAACAACGTATCCCCCTAATTCCCTTGGGTTCGACCCCTACTTACCACTTACTACCCAGTAGTGAAGTTACGAGTAGCGGCAAATATAAATTTATTTGCACAGAGAACATTGCACCTTAACGACAGTGCAGTGGGCTCCGTCAACCATCTTAAACAGTTGGGCCAAAAGGGAAACAGAGTTGAGGTGGAAGCCAGTATTGTTAACGCATACATACAACTGGAGACTTCGTATTTGGGATCCGACTACCTAGATCCGGAGTTAACAACGACCGGTATACGCTTACAACGAAATGATGTAGCGACATCAGATTTTGAAGATCCTCAGATTTCTATTTACAATTACCCAGGAGTTGGTGGCAGCAAAATTAAACGGAGGGTATTAGACAGCCGAGAATTTAAAAAAGAAACTCATTACATCTTTAGCAACACGCCTGAACTTGAACAATATCTGGCGTTATTTGAGACCGGCTTTAGATAAAGACGCCCGCAATTCAATGATCAGCAAATATACAATGCTATATTAACGGATGTTCCAGAATGGCTGTATTCTCATGTAAGTGTAATCAACTTAAATTTCGTTTCATTATGTAGCAAATTAAACTGTACTTGCACTTTCATGTTCATCCAAAAATATTATGTTTAGGTTTGGGAGCTTGGAGAAACAGTAGCACTACCACAGTGGATTCACTACTTGTGCGGCGGATTTCAATCCGACGTTGCATGTTCGGCAACATACAAAGTGAACAATTACAAATTTCACATTGAAAGCCATGGTGAAGGGAGGAACATGGTGAACAGTCATGTTTACGTGAAAGGAACAGAGGGTACATACTACTACGGGGTGATTGAAGAAATAATTCATATGAGATGTAGAATCAACCATCGCCTAAAGGTTGTCTTGTTCAAGTGCCGTTGGTATGACCCTCAGTTTGTTAGGTCATACCCCGTCTAACGGGATTGTCATCGTGAACACTCATAGACCGTACCCCCATTACAACCCTTACATTCTTGCACAGCAAGCGGTGCAAGTTTACTACGTGACGTTTCCGGGATTAGCTGGACAAAATAATCAGGGTTGGGATGCAATTTGTCCCGTGAAACCGACAAACGCAATCGACATGGAAGTAGCAAATGTTTCGTTCCAATATGAGGGTCAAATGGGAACTGAACTACCTGTATTGGTCAACGAAATCGGATCGTACGGGAAACTTGCTGATGATGAGTTTTATGAGTACACCAAAGAAGACGGCAACGACGAGCATGTGGCTGATAATCCAGATACCGAAGAAGAGTCTGATGAATCGTCGTGAATGAATCAAGATAATCCAAATACACTTACTGTATGTTTTGCATGTTCAATAAATTGTAAGTAAAATTCAATAAATATTCAGTACGAAAAAAAAATTTGTACTTGTAATAGTTACTTTTGTTTTAAATAAATGCAAAGAGCTGGAACGTTTCTTTTAATGTAATTTTCTGTAAAAATGATAAGTATAGAGCGCTTAATATATATGCGCTGTGTAAAGGATGTGAAACACAGTGCTTTGTCTGTACACGCTGTCTTACTGTAAACAAAATACAGCGTGTGAATAGTAAGGCGTTGTTATATGTCACACTTAAGACAACGCTTACTTTGTAAGCCCGTAAAAAATCCACAAAACTACAGCGCCTCATATATATGCGCCGTATTAATTAACTATACGACAACGCTTTGTGCACTAAACGATGTCATATATGAATGTAGACAACATTTAGTTCAAAAAGCGCTGTTGTATTCTAATCTAAAAAAATCACCCGCCGTATTAGCCCGCCTAAACAACTAAGAATATTTACTTAAAATAGACTAAATACGAAAAGATAATGGTTATTTGACTGAATTACAACGGAATAATTAAATATATGTTTATGAATTGAACTTACATGCGTCAGTGGAAAACCCTCATTATCCGTCTTCCAAAACCATCCTCCGTTGTACTCCGTCGAGTTCTTCAACCGATTTTGGCCGATTTCGGAAGCAAGTTTCATTGCCCAAGTATGGAAAAGTCTTCGTCTTTCCGTAAGTTAGATTCCGTGGCTGCGTTTGTTGTTGTTCGAATGATATGCGTGTGTTTCTGCTAGATTGTTCGGCGTTTGTTTGTCGTATAAAGTGTTGATTGTACTGTAAAAAATGTTCCAAAATGCCCAGTTGACAAATTGTGTTTGTTTGACTGTGTATGCTGTATTCGGGTAGGTATGACTGATTTTCATTCGGTATCGTTTTGTGTAAGTTTATCCAAGAATGCTACCCTTTTGTTTGACTGTGTAAGCTGTTATTGTTGTCATATTCTGATAATGAAATGCTTGTAGCTCATCGTCCTTAGGTACAATGTTCGCTTGAATGTCACACTTTTGGTAAACTTTTGGTACAATTTGGGTTCAATTTAATGTTGTCTACTTGCTGCTTTTATTGAATTTGTTGATTAACAAAACTATTTGTGTTCGCTTGCTGTTTAGTTTGCCAAGTTGTTCTCTATTTGTGTTTTTAAAAATTACTAATTTAAATTTTGTGGCAGGGTATATGGGACCAATCAAGCGCAATGTACCCAGTAAAAGGAATACCGGGGCTAGTAGAGGTACTGGGACTTCATCACAAACACGGCTAACTGACATACGCCAACCGAGACAGTTGAGCCAAGGCGTGCAACATCAGCCTTCAACTGGGGACACCAGTCAAAATCAAGATGTGTACAGACCTTCTATTCCGGTACAGGAGCATACCCTTGCGAGTCAAGGGGGCAAGGACAGGCAACGTACACCATCATCAACCGGGGACCGACGTCCAAGTCCAGACCTGTACAGGCCTTCTATGCATGTACAGGAGCCTACCCTTAATCTGATGGATAACGACGTAACGTTACCAAAAGCGGCGGATGATTACGACTTCGAGGAACTGTTGGATTTGGTGGCGGGGTCTGCGGGGAACAAGGAGATTGACAAGGGAGCCGAAGGGATGAACTCACCTTCGGCATATGATGACGATGACACACTTCGGCCAGAGTTCGTTAGAGGAGGGCCTTCGGCCGGTGGCGGACTCGGTGAGGAGACACCGTTGGGTTCGATGCCACATGATGATCGACCTTGGATCACTCCAGCTGGGGATGACAAGTGAGTACTTTTATTGTACATATATTTGTGCTGCTTGTTTTACTAACCATATTGTGAATGTTACACCTTGTATTTTTTTCCAGCTTTGACCCCCCTTCAGTTGTTAACAAAATCGGGTTTCAATGTATTGGACCTGGTTTTAAGGTTGGTTGGACCACAATGGGGACGTGTGATCCACAAGCTCCGGTGAAGTGGGTTCGACACTTTAAGGTAAAATGTATTTAAATTGTATTACTTGCGTAATTTTTGGTCATTTGTTTTCTACATGCAAATATGTTTTCGATTACATAGTTTTGTGTTTCTATTAAATTGTTCGTAACACAACTATGTAATGTACATGTAGAGCTTGTACCGGTGGGATCCGATCCACACCGACCAAATTGAGGCCAACTTTAGGAAGAAGGCGGCTAAGATTCTACAAGATACCTGGAGAGGCTTGTGATGCGGGAAGACTAAAGGCCCGAAATGGTTGACCAAAGATCACAAAGCTACAGGAAAAGCTCGATTTAACACGGACCCAGCATTCATAGCCCGCAGTGAAAAGAACAAGCAAACTTATTCTGCCCGGCATGCAAGAAACGGCCCAACCTTGCACGCCTGTGGGTCTAGACTAGCACACTATCACTTGGCGAAGATGGTAATACATACTATTTAAAAATAATTCAATTTTCAATATCATTTATTATAACACATTTATCATTAAATTTGCAGAAAAAGAATAATCAAAGACAAGTATTGCCAACTGATATGTTTGACCAGAAATACAAGCGGAAGGATGGAACGTATTTGATACCCGACGGGGAGAACAAAAGGGTATTACACTTACAAATTATATTTGCTTATTACATTTATTTTTCTTATTATATTATATTATTACAAAATATTATCAGTGTTGCCAACTAATATGTTTCTTATTACATTTGTTTCCTATATTCAAATTTTTTTGTTTCATTTGTAAAAATGTGCAGAAACAGCTTGCTGATGCTGAAGCTCTGGTCCTGAAGGATCGGGTCGGAGATGAAAGGGTATCGGATGAAAAGCTGGTAGAGGCCGCTTCAACTGTCATGGGGGTTAACCTGAGGTCGGGGATACCGTATCTATATGGCCCAGCAGCAACATTGGTGTCGGACAAATTCTCTTTAACGGGTAGCCAGTTGTGTGCGAGCTCGCAGAGATCGAGGGCCGAATCATCGTACGAGTACACTCAGAAGCTGATGCCACGTTTAGAGCGCATGGAATCCCGACAGGAGGCTGAGATGAGAAGCATGAACGACAGCATAGATCAAATGATGGAAATGCAGGCTGTTATGATGAGGATGCTCACTACTTCTGGATACCAGCCGCCCTCCAGTCAAAGCCCGAATGCAAACAACCGTAGCCCGCCTAATCAGGGATCAGATGAAGACAACTGCAGAGATTAGACATTTTAATTTTATTTGACTAGACTTCTGTGTTATATTTATTTGACTAGTCAATTTTAATTAAATACGGAAAATTCAAATTTAATATTTGAAATAATCTAAAACTAAATATAATTGAAAAGTAGGAAATTTAAACAATTTAATCACAGGATGAAATTCAAAAAATATGAAATTTACACAATTGTGCCGAAAAAATGATGGAATGTAGACGGAAAAAGAGATGTCGGAATTTCGATGGAATATCGCCGATACTATATTGTTGCGGAATTGTGCTGGAAATATGACGGAACTCTGAGTAGCGTAAGAATGACGATAAGTTGACTGTTTCCTTATAGACGGCATATCGATGGAATATTGCCGATAATTTATTTAGCCGGAACTTTGCCGGAAAGTTGACGGAATATTGAATAGCGTAAAATAGACGGAATGTCGACTGAAACGTTATTACGGAATTAAGACGGAATATGGACGGACCTATTAATACGGACTAATGACGGAATATATTATTGATGGAACATGGACGGAATTTAGACGGAAAACTAAAATGACGGAATGTAGACGGAAGATAGATGCAAAATATTGAAAACGAAAATGTGTTTGAATATAGACGAAAATACTATTGACGAAATTCAGACGGTATTTTCACAGGGAATCTCGCTGGATACGTGCCGGATTGACGATGGAATTTTAATTAACGGAACTACGACGGAATGTCAACGGAACATTGACGGAATAAACGACGAAAAAATGACTGAAACTTTTTACCGTCGAAAAAATTTCCGTCACCGAATTTACGGAAATTTGGTTTTTTCCGTCATTATTCAGTCGGTTTCTTGACGTCGGAAATTTACCAAAAATTTGTAGTGTCCATAGCAAAATATTCAACAAAGAATTGTGTATTGTGTTTAATGGCTTGTCCATAAAGAGTATGCAGCAGAGCATGCCAAGTCCTATCAGCAGCACATGCACAACGATACGCCTGTCCACCTATGAGAAACAAAGAGCAGAATTTTGACTGTAAGTACTACAACTGACGATTCCATTCAATACATATGTTTAACAATAAATCATAAAACCTTTTCCAAAGTCTAGGCTCTGACCACCAAAGGCACGCTGATAAATTTTACCATCTTCGGTTCAAGAAAAAGGCAGTCCATAGTGTTCAAGCTCAGCGACTGCTTTAGGGCTGTCGCCAAACTCCTCGTGTAGGCTTGCTCCTGAGAGCTTGAACGTGTGCGAGGTCATCACCGGGACCTCCACTACCAATTATGAACCAGAAGCTATGAATTATGATTATCAGATTACGAATAAGACACAAGTTACAGTACGAATGATGCATATTTTACTACGAATCATAAACTATGAATTATGCGTAAGAGATACGAATAATGGTTTAAAAAGATGCAGACCTAAAAAATCTACCAATTATGAACCAGAAGCTACAAATTAAGATTATCAGATTACGAATAAGACACAAGTTAAAGTACGAATGATACTACGAATAATAAACTATGAATTTTACTACGAATCATAAACTACAAATCAGAAAATCAACGACGCAGTATGCCAAATTCAAATCAGCCATACCGATTCAAAATCATAAAATCATAATTCGCAAAACAATCGAAGAATTCAATCAATGACGAGCCGCGGATCCGGAATTAACACTGAGAAGCTGCCATGAATTAATCGAATCGAGCGACGGAAGCGGTTGTTCAATGATTCGAATCTGCTACGTTTTTTTATCTTTATCTTCTTCGATTTCGTCGTCGTCGATTAGGTCAGGAGGCTTCAGCGTGGTTTCGCATTCAACGGGGTTTGAGTGTTTAGTGATATTTTGATTTCGAGATTACCCTTTAACATAATATTTAATCATTTTTAATGACGAATTATGAAGAATATAGGATTTAATTTCAGCCTTAGATCTAATTAAATGTAAGGTTCAGATCTCTTCTCATTTCTCATGATATTGGCACTTCTCATGGAATCGAACCATATTCTTTTCAAAAAAAATCATTTTAGATTTGATATCAAGCTATCATTTTCAGGGTATTTTGGTCCCTTTCCCCCCTCCTCACACCAGCCTGTGGTATTCATTTCTCTTTCACCCGTGTCTGATTTCTTCTATCATCGAATTTAGGGTTAGTTTTAGACATGTCATTTTTGGAGTTTCACATTTCACAGATGCCATAGCTTTGAGTTTTATTTCGCTGATGCCATAGCTTCCATTTTTTTGCTGATATGGATGCTGAGTTGGATAAAATTGGGCCACGCTGGACCATAAAATTGATGATGTGGCAGCGACGAAAAGTATATCGTCGGTAAAAATCAGAAAATCAAATATGTTTCTCTCCTCGCTCGGCATTGCTCTGTCCTCGCTTGATTCGACGCCTGTTCATTTGGCGTTGCTCTGTCGTTTGGCGTTGCTCTGTCCTCGCTCCTCGCTTGATTCGACGCCGCTATTGTCAATTGCAATGGACGATTTCCATCCGCAGGTGAGTTTTGTTAGGGTTTATTCATGTTTTTTACTAGTGTGGCTAATATTTTAGGCTATGTCCATTTTAATCTAGGGTTCAAAATTTGGTTAGGGTTTACTACGTTGGTGAGTTTCAATTGAACCGTACAATGGATAGACGATTGTTTTATGTTTTTTGAGGTTTATTTCTAACAATTGTATTTTGTTGGATTGAACTATGATGTGCAAATGAAAGTTAGGGCATGAGGCAACTGTATGGATTGAACAATTGTATATTTTTTTGGTGATTTATTTTCTTTCTCTTTTGATATACTTTGAGGCAGCTGAATTGCATTGACTTGTAAAATAGAATTTTAGCATATTGATTCTTTGTTTGATATTTATTAAATTTTTTGACAGGTAGATAACATGAACCAAGCTGAATTGGATGGGATGGTTATGTCAACATTGGAAACGTTTGATAATCCCATAATTGATGAGTATGACCGTGATGAAATGGAAATGATAGAGGAGCTTGAAGTTGTGGATGGCAATAATGCTCCTGAACCCGTACATTTATGGGATTATCCTTGTTTTGATGATGTATCTAGTTGGATAGAGAATGATACATCTGCTGAACATAGAAGGAACAACTCCAGCTATAACAACAATTTAATTTGTGTGGGGAAGAAGTTTGACTCTAATGAATGAACCCGAGTGGAAGGAACCTCGTGCATATCATCGTTTTTGTAGTAGACATTTGGCTAGTAACTTCAACACAAAAGTGAAGAATGTGACTTTGAAGAAGACACTTAGCGCAGCAGCACATCAAAATCAGTTGAGAAAATTCGCAAGACACTATGGATAGTTAAAGGATGAATTGAAAAATAATACTTCGGCTTTGTCTTGGTTGGATGGCATCAGGAAAGAAAAATGGTGTTTGGCACACGATGAGGGTGGGCGACGATGGGGTTCCTTGACAACAAATGCTTCAGAGTCCTTTAATCATGCTCTTAGAGCGGCTCGTGATTTGCCCGTTTGTGCACTTGTTCATTTCACTTTCAAATAGAGTAATGCGTACTTCTGTGCGAGGCGCGAGCAGTCTCGGCACACTACCTAACTATTATTGGCAACCATATGAATGCTGATCAGTCGATATTTCGACTAATTATTCACTACATTCGATGAAGGATAACACTTATTCTCCCAGTAAATTGTCCCTATTTAATGTCTTTCTTTAGTGTTTCAGGATAAAAAAGACATATCATCTCTCCTTGGACTTAAGACACGGAAAGAACGAAAAGATCGACGAAAAAGACCAAAAAGAGCTCTGCACCAGCAATGGGCCGTGATTGTCGTGACATCTCATTAGGGTCACGGTAGGGTTTTTGTGCAGAAGAGACTGGATGATCTCAACCCTGTCGTGACCTACCGTGACATGTCTATATGTCACGGTAGTCACGACACCTATATAGCTCAGTGGATTCCAGCTTCTGCCGTGACCTGCCGTGACATCCATCGAAGGTTACGTGTGTCACGACACCTTTTCAGCTCAGTGACTTTCAGCCTCTGCCGTGACATGTCTATATGTCACGGTAGTCACGGCACCTTCGGGCATAATTATCAGTTGTTTCCTAAATTCGTTTTTGAAAGTTTTTTGGGCCTTTTTTGGAAATTGATCGATTGGGCTATAAAAGAGCAACGAACAGAACGAACCAGGTGTGCTTATTTGGAGAGAAGAAAACCCTAACTTGGGAGAAGACGCAGCGAGAGATTGAAGGATTCAACGAGCACCCGCGTCATTACGGTTTCCTCGTCCTTTATCTCTTTATCAACACTACTCTCGGTTAATTTACCATGATTAGTGAGTAGCCTTTTTATTCTGGGATCCTACAGATCCCGAGCTATGTACCCAACTCTTCATGTGATCATATGAACGTTTTTCATTAATGCAAATCAAATATTCAATTTCATCGTGCTTAATTTATCATTCTTGCAAGTTTTACATTGAATGGGATGTTTACATGCTAGAGCGTATTTAGGTTAATTACCGAAAGATGGATAGGTCCTAGGTATTAACCAGATTGTATGAAAACCCTTAGTTTAATAAATCGAGATCGTTGATAATCCGTGGATGGGCGGCGTTCAACGATTGAGATTAATCTAGATAATGATCCGTGGATGGGCGGCTTATCTAGTGATATTTTGGTTTATTTTGATATTCGACAGCATGATGAATTACGCGATAATGATTGCAGGATTAGTGGGGTTAGCACGGGTGAAGTATGGTCCTAGAATTCTTTCTCTGATAAGTACAAACCTTTATTTTTCTGCATTTAATTTCTGCTGCTTATTTCAAATCAAAACCTTGAATCGTTCGGGATAGCTAAATAGGTCACTCGTTACTTAGTATTCACACACGTTGTTCCTTGGATCGACCCTTAACTTACCAAGGTTTATAAATTTTGTTTGACTACGATTTTACCCCTAAAACTCATATCTTGACAACTATAAAGGGTTAAAAATATGCATGTCAAAATGGCGCCGTTGCCGGGGAGCAGCGTTTAGTGTGATATTAGATTTAATGTGTGTAGTTTAGACTATTCCACCTTGTTTGTTACTTGAATTTTTCTGCCTTAAGTTCTTCCCTCATGGTGATTCTTGGCTTTCGCAGGTACTAGCTAGTTCATGCCAAAGAAAACACCCCGACGGAAGAATCAGGTTCAAATTTTAGATGAGGATACACCGGACCAACGAAGAATCCTTCGCCAGGTCCAAAATGAAGCACGATAACTCCGAGCACTGAATCGCAACTTTGCAACACTAGACATGAATCTAAATAACCCAGTTTTGTTGAATGGAGTGGTCGAAGGTGACCTGCAGCGTCCAGTGCAACAACCAGTGCGCATGACTCTTGGAGATTATACTGCTCCACGCGTCTCGGGATTCCAGTCTGCCATTGCACCACCTGGAATAGCCAACAACGCTTGGGAACTCAAAACAGGACTCATTTAGATGGTACAGAATAATCAGTTTTCAGGAAGAATGAATGAGGACCCTCACCAACATCTCAAGCGTTTTATCCAGATGTGCAACACGGTGAAGACTAATGGGTTCCTCCAGAATCCTACTACCTACGACTATTTCCATTCTCACTAACTGACAAGGCCAGTAGGTGGCTAGACAGTCACGCAGAGGGCACTTTTACTACCAAGGATAAGTTGGCCGAGGCCTTTCTCCAACAGTACTTCCCACCATCAAAGACAGCTGACCGAGCCCACCGCACTGTCGTTAAGGTGCGATGTTCTCTGTGCAAAAGCTAATTTATATCTCCGATACTCGCGACTTAACTATTTTTGGTAGTAAGTGGTAAGTACAGGTTGAACCCAAGGGAGTCAGGTGAATAGTTGTTCTTTCGAAAAGGGGGGATTAAATAAAACAGTTGGGGGGTTGTTTTTTGTTTTTAGTGCTGAAAAGTAAAGTGACGGTTGATATTGGAATTAAAGGAAAGATTCGGTTTCAGGAGCCTTGTATCATTTTCTGTTTATCATTGACCTCTAATGATCATACTAAGTGTTCAAAGATGAATCGAGGCTATTTCTAGCGCAAGACTTGCCACATCATTTAGAACACTTGTTCTATTTAGACTAATTCCTCCTTTCGAAGTATCTTAGCCTTATGTGCATCCATTTGATCTTCAGTTACGATCAACCAAATGGTTTTTAAAAGAGGTTGAACTCCTCAGATAAGTTTTGCCCGTTAAAGCATCCACTTACCCGAGTACGTTCACGAACCCCACGGAAGAGCTTTGCCCATTAAAGCATCCACTCAACCTTGGAAGTTCTAACCTAATATGAGGCACATAGAACAAGTTTTGAACACAGAGAGGCACTAGGTGCAGGGTCTAAAACATTTTATGACACAAGTACATCCCTTCAACCGACTGAAGGGTTTAGCTACGACTATTCATGGAACAGGACATTATAGCTAAGTGCGTTGAAAAGTAAAGGTTTTTGAAAGACAGAAAAGTAAAGTTTTCGAAAGTAAAGACAGGAAAGTAAAGTTGCTGAATTGAAAAGACAGTAAAGTAAAGTTTTCAAAAGTAAAGACATGAAAGTAAAGTTGCTGAATTGAAAAGACAGTAAAGTAAAGAAAAGAGTACTTACAAAAACCGTTGAAAATGCTAAAGCTTCGATTCCAAAGTAAAGTGTTACAAGGATTAGTGCCCAAACTCTAGAGAGAAGTGAGAGCTTCTCTCACTAACTTGTGTTGGAATGAGGAGGGATTGTGTAGAGAGATGAGCTCTCCACACTTTGGGATGGATTACATAGGGAAGGGAAGATGTCTATTTATAGGCTAATGGGATGAAGAGATGTGGAGGAGGAGAAGCCAATTGTCACAAGGGAAGAGGAGGAGAAGAAAGCCATCGGAGGTGAGTCATTACCCCCTTAGCCGCCCCCCCCATGTGTCATCTCCTCCTTGAAGCCGCCAGCCATGTGAGGAGGAGGAGGGTGAGTGTGAGTTGAGATCTTTTTCCCAAAAAGCCATCGGTCCTTTCAGCTCCGGACTGACTCTGGTTGCTCTTCGGTTGGACTTGTTTTGAGTGATTCCACGTCCGGTTCTTGAAAGTCAGATTTTGGTCGTGACCTGGAATGACTCGTAATTCATTTTCAGCTTTAAAACTCCTCCTTAGCCTGTATTCTCTCTAGACTTCAAAATACCCTGCAAATAAATTTCGGAACTAACAAGCAAAAGTTAAATAGACAAAGCGTCTAATTTGGTGGGTTTAACTGTGTTTATGATTCATACAATTATGGTCCATCAGATTACCCCACACTTTTAGTTGTTCGTCCCGAACAATGCTGTTAAAGGGCGGCACACAATCCAAGTAAAAACTTTTAAATATGAAAGTGAGATTGTGGGACTCGATTTATCTTAATTCATGCATTACATACTTATCATCAAACTAAACCGTGTAAATACTTAGAAGAAACTTGATACGTGTACCTTTGCGCCGAGATGCAAATTAATTCAGATGTTTCGGGAGATAGCCCTTTTTAGGCTCCTTGCCTGCATTCTCGGGACTGTCTCGCACTATATGGTTTCCTTGTAGATTTCTCTAGCACGTGATTCGGTTCGGTTTCACTGAGTTGAGCCTTTTTGATTTCTTTTTGGCGAGGGATAGCTTTTTTTTTTTGTAGTGAATCGGCCTTTGGCCTTTGCTTTGATTCTTAGAGTACTTCACTTTTGTTCGGTTAAAACCTTCACAACTTTGGCCTTTGGCCTTTGATTAGCTTCTTTGAGCTTTTGCCTTTTTGTGGCTTGCTAGTCCATTTTCTCAAGCCTTTTTGGGAGGTCCAATCATCGCCCGCGAGCATATAGAAATACCTCCCCGCTCTTTCTCATCCTTGCCGTTTCGCGCGGGTCAAGATGAGGGTCGCTCATCTATTTTCTCGGCTACTAGGACTAGAGATAGGACGGTTTGATTTCCCGTCCCGCCTCTTGCATAAACGCTGCACGGCGGAGATGACTTCAATCTTCAATGAAACACGAAGTGCAGCCTCGACTGACTTCGAAAACCATATAGTTAGATTCGATCCTTCGAGTGCTTGCCAAGCCTCTCTCGGGCAGTTTATATCAACTCTACATCCCTTGTTTATCTCAGCACAAAGGGACAAATGAGAAGTTACATTCTAAGTTTTTAAACAGTTGAATTTTCACAAGGTAAATGCATGAATTTAGATCTATCTTTTTCACATTCTCAAGTTCATATTTTCAAAAAGATAATATTAAGGGAAAAGGAAAAGAAAATGAAAACATGTTTACGTACAAAGGCGGTTCTCACCCCACACTTTTGAACGAAGGCGTGCCTTTCAGCACGACTTAGTTCAAAAAGTCATGCAAATATATACAAGAGAAGAAAATGACATTAAGGAAAAGAGAAGAACTGAACTCCCTTTTACTGTGTCGTGTCGTGGAACGACATGCCTCGGAGCTGGATAATCGAGGGAGTACGGCTGGGGCCTTGAACTCTCAGCGCAGGCCCGGTAATTTCTTGGAAGCTACCTGGCTGATCCGATCTTGCTCCAAAAACCGATTCCTACAAGGGGTCATTCCTTCTATACAAAAAGTGGGTGAGAGCGACTTATGGTAAAAACTAAATGACAGAAAATAAATGACTGAAAGTAAGATAGGTGTCAGGTTACCTCCCGACCAGTGCCTTTGTTTAACGTCGTTGGCTCGACAGTACCTCACTCATGGATCATAAGTAGGGATCCCATGGGTGCTTGAGGTCGAACTTCTTCTCGGCTTCCCTTTTGCTCCGAGAGGGTGAGGCTTTATTGACCATAGCTGCTGGTCCAATGTGCCGTGCTCGCTTGTTACTCCTTCCGGGTTTCCATTCTTTCGGCCCATGTCTTTGTCGCTTCTTCATGTTTGAATAGTTGGCACCTTTGCGAGTTTGGAAGTTTGGTTTTGTGCCATTAAATGTAGGTGACATTAAGCATGCGCCTCTGCCAATCCTCTTCATTGTGGCAGTGATGGATGGTTGTCTTGGAACGAGTGAGTTTTCAGGCGGTTTTCCTTGGCTTATGACAAGTGAGAGTTCCTTTGTCGGCTTTTTTGGCTCATGCTCCTCCTCTAAATCCCCTTGCACCTCATCATTATTGATTATATGATCTTCGGTGGCTATGATCGGCATAAAACACGAAGGGTTAAGTTGAGGCACTTCGACCATGAGGACTGGGTCTGTTTCAGGTGCTCCGACAATAAGGACTAGGTCTTTCTCGGACAGTTTGGAAATGAGGTCCGGGACTTCCTCGGGTGCTCCGAGCGCAAGGACCGGGCCTGGCTTGATTTCTTCGGCCGCTTCGGCAGTGAGGTTCGGGACTTCTGTTGGCTCGGCAGTTAGGACTGTGATTTCCTCGGATGGATTGGTGATAAGGACCGGGCCTGATTTGGGCAGTTCTTCTTCTAACTCCAAGGGATAATCTGAATGGAGCTCTTCTTCAGGCAACCACGGGTCCTCATCCTCGTCATTCATATGGTCTCCGGGGGCAATCATACTGAGGTCCGGGTCTGTTTTGGGCAACTCTTCAGTTAGGATCGAAATTGATTTGGGCAGTTTGTTAATGAGGTCCCAGAGCTGGTTTGATGTTTCTTTTTGAGCCTCCCATGATTCGTCGCTTTCGACCTGGATTTGGTGTACCATGTTGGCCAACTGTTCGTTTTCGAC
The DNA here is from genome assembly GCA_033675215.1 of Rhodiola kirilowii. Taxonomy (NCBI): domain Eukaryota; kingdom Viridiplantae; phylum Streptophyta; class Magnoliopsida; order Saxifragales; family Crassulaceae; genus Rhodiola; species Rhodiola kirilowii. The sequence continues at coordinate 45,535,323 of CM066201.1, forward strand.
CTGGTTTTGGTGCATCGTGGAACTCAATTGCTGTATGTCTGCGGCCAACTGCTGGGTGCTAGCTGCCAGCTCCATTATACCGTCCTCGAGTATCTTGGCCTGATCTTCTCTTGGTCTTGACCTCACAGCCAAATCGTTTATCAATTTCCAAAGATCATCCATGTTTAAGTTATTTACCGAGCCTCCTGCCGCGTCATTAAGCCAATTCCACTCATATGGCATCATCCCATTGAGAAACCTTTGGAGAAGATATAAGTTGGTGAATCCATGGTGCGGGCAGCTCGTCACAATGGAATCGAAGTACCATAAGTACTCGTCCAATGTTTCGTCCCGGGATTGCTTTATGTTGTTGATCTTCTCACGGACTTCATGTTCGAAGGGTGGTGGGGAAAACTCCTCATAGTACCAAGGCTCGCTTCCGTAGTACGACGACATGGTTGCGTAGAAGTGATTTCGAGAATTGAGAGAGAGAAAGAAAAGAAAAGAACAGCTAGTCGAAGGCTAACTCCCTGGCAACGGCGCCAGTTTTGACGGAGCCCACCGCACTGTCGTTAAGGTGCGATGTTCTCTGTGCAAAAGCTAAATTATATTTCCGATACTCGCGACTTAACTATTTTTGGTAGTAAGTGGTAAGTACGGGTCGAACCCAAGGGAGTCAGGTGAATAGTTGTTCTTTCGAAAAGGGGGGATTAAATAAAACAATTGGGGGTTGTTTTTGGTTTTTAGTGCTGAAAAGTAAAGTGACGGTTGATATTGCAATTAAAGGAAAGATTCGGTTTCAGGAGCCTTGTATCATATTCTGTTTATCATTGACCTCTAATGATCATACTAAGTGTTCAAAGATGAATCGAGGCTATTTCTAGCGCAAGACTTGCCACATCATTTAAAACACTTGTTCTATTTAGACTAATTCCTCCTTTCGAAGTATCTTAGCCTTATGTGCATCCATTTGATCTTCAGTTACGATCAACCAAATGGTTTATAAAAGAGGTTGAACTCCTCAGATAAGTTTTGCCTGTTAAAGCATCCACTTACCCGAGTACGTTCACGAACCCCACGGAAGAACTTTGCCCGTTAAAGCATCCACTCAACCTTGGAAGTTCTAACCTAATATGAGGCACATAGAACAAGTTTTGAACACAGAGAGGCACTAGGTGCAGGGTCTAAAACATTTTATGACACAAGTACACCCCTTCAACCGAATGAAGGGTTTAGCTACGACTATTCATGGAACAGGACATTATAGCTAAGTGCGTTGAAAAGTAATGGTTTTTGAAAGACAGAAAAGTAAAGTTTTCAAAAGTAAAGACAGGAAAGTAAAGTTGCTGAATTGAAAAGATAGTAAAGTAAAGTTTTCGAAAGTAAAGACAGGAAAGTAAAGTTGCTGAATTGAAAAGACAGTAAAGTAAAGAAAAGAGTACTTACAAAAACCGTTGAAAATGCTAAAGCTTTGATTCCAAAGTAAAGTGTTACAAGGATTAGTGCCCAAACTCTAGAGAGAAGTGAGAGCTTCTCTCACTAACTTTTGTTGGAATGAGGAGGGATTGTGTAGAGAGATGAGCTCTCCACACTTTGGGATGGATTACATAGGGAAGAGAAGATGTCTATTTATAGGCTAATGGGATGAAGAGATGTGGAGGAGGAGAAGCCACTTGTCACAAGGGCAGAGGAGAAGAAGAAAGCCATCGGAGGTGAGTCATCACCCCCTTAGCCGCCCCCCCATGTGTCATCTCCTCCTTGAAGCCGCCGGCCATGTGAGGAGGAGGAGGGTGAGTGTGAGTTGAGATCTTTTTCCCAAAAAGCCATCGGTCCTTTCAGCTCCGGACTGACTCTAGTTGCTCTTTGGTTGGACTTGTTTTGAGTGATTCCATGTCAGGTTCTTGAAAGTCAGATTTTGGTCGTGACCTTGAATGACTCGTAATTCATTTCAGCTTTAAAACTCCTCCTTAGCATGTATTCTCTCTAGACTTCAAAATACCCTGCAAATAAATTTCAGAACTAACAAGCAAAAGTTAAATAGACAAAGCGTCTAATTTGGGGGGTTTAACTGTGTTTATGATTCATACAATTATGGTCCATCAACAGCTCATTTCAGGAACAAGATCATCTCGTTCCGTTATATGGATGGTGAGACTCTGTACGAGGCTTGGGAGAGGTACAAGGAGCTGATGAGGATGTGCCCTCACCACAACCTAGAGCTGTGGCAGATCATGGACACTTTTTATCAAGGAATCGACTAGGGAATGCACACCTTAATAAATCAAACAGCTGGTGGAGGCCTTACGGGAGTTCCCCTGGAAGAGACCTATGCTACCGTGGAAAAGGAAGCTCAAGATTACCACCTCTGGACGAGTGATCGAGGGAATCCTAATGACAAGAAGGGAGTGTAAGATCTCTACCTCTCGATAGCACGAATGATATTGCTGAGTTGACCAACACAGTGAAGATAATTGCCACTGAAATAAAAAATATGAAGACAGACTCCTCTATTAAGTCGTCTGATATTGTTAATGTAGGAGTCTATTGTCAGATTTGTGGCTCTCCGTTTCACTTTGCTGATGGCTGTCCGATAATGGGGCAAGATGATAACGGTGGTAACCAGGAAGATACTAATTATGTTGGGAAAAATAATCAAGGGACTGGTTTCACTTCTGGATCAGCCCCTAATAGGTGGGATAACCCGAACCGGAATAACCATAACCTCTCTTACAAACCACAGAATCAGGCACCTCCTAGCTTCCCCTATAAACAACAACAGGGCAATGCACCGTACCAGCCACGAGGCCAATACAACAATCAAGCTCAGCCACCACAGAACAATTATCAGCCCAGGAATCAGTATAACAATTAACCCCAGCAGCAGCAAAATCAGAATTCGGGGCCAACGTCCAACCTGGAATCATTGCTGACTAACTTCCTAGCAAAATAGGACAAGTGGAACCAGGACCAGGCGAGGCGCTCAGTGGAACAAGATAGGAGGCTTCAAGGAGTCGAGTAGTCACTAGAGCAGCTCGCTATTCAAAATAGAATGCTGGAAACTCAGGTAGCCCAGCAAGCAAATTCAGCGACCAGAGAACATGGGAAGCTCCCATCAAAACTAGATCTGAATCCTAGGGCATCGGTGAATGCCATCACACTCCGAGGAGGGAAACAGATTGAGATGGTGCCTGCTCAAGCCACTAGACCCCTTGCTGAACAATCAACACCTAATTTTACGCCTGCTGATGAGGAAACATCAAAAGAAGCTGAATACAGAGCTGAAAATTCTGCGCAGACAGTGGAGTCAGCTCCTTATGTGCCGCCAGTCCCATTCCCACAGCGACTTAAGGCCACAAGAAGGGATAAGGATTTCTAGAAGGTCGTGGACAAGATTCGCACCCTCTACATCACTTTACCCCTCACCGAAGCGATCACCCAGATTCCTACATATGCAAATTCATGAAGGAGATTCTCATTGGGAAAAGGAAAATAGACGGGACCAAGACAGTGGCCCTGAGCGAGGAGTGCAGCGGTGCCATGCACCAGCCCATGCCACTCAAACTTAAAGACTCAGGAAGTTTTTCTATCCCTTGTGATATTGGCGGTATTACTATTCGGCGTGCTCTTTGTGATCTTGGTGCTAGCGTGTCTATCATTCCATATTCTCTGTATGCTAAACTGAATTTGGGTGATCTCTGTCCTACTAATATCTCTATTTTCCTCGCGGATCGTTCTTGTAGATTCCCGAAAGGGATTCTAAAGGATGTACCTGTCAAAGTGAAGAACATTTACATCCCTGCTGATTTTATAGTGGTAGAGATTTCAGAAGACATAGATATCCCTATTATTCTTGGTAGACCTTTTCTTTACATAGCTAAGGTAGTCATCGACATGGATAGAGGGTCTATAGCTTTGCGTGTGGGCAGTGAGGGGGTTGTATTTTATTTGCCTGATATGTGCAAGACTCCTAGTCTATTAGCTGACTATGATATTCTAGACTCTGCTGATACTGATGACCCTATTATAATGACCTCTGTTGAGTCCTATAGAGTTGTACAGGGCTGCCCAATACCGATGGATATATGCACGGTAGACACTAATGACACGGCTGAGACTGAAAAGGCACCGGCTCAGGTAAGGAACCTTGCAAGGTAGAGCTGAAACCTCTACCTGCAAGTCTCTGGTATGAATTTCTTAGCCCTGACTCGACCTTCCCGGTGATTGTGAATGCATCCTTGACTGATTTAGAGACCCAGCAATTGCTAGATGTCCTGAGGGAGCATAGACCAGCCCTAGGTTATTCGATCGATGATTTTAAGGGGATTAGGACAGACATGTGCCTGCATAGAATACATTTAGAGGGCGAGCTAGGCCCACTAGCGACGCTTTGAGACGTTTGAATCCTAAACTGAATGATGTAGTAAAGAACGAAATTTTGAAATTATTAGATGCTAGCATCATTTATTCTATTGCTGATAGTGAGTGGGTAAGTCCTGTGCATGTTGTTATCCCTAAGAAGGGCGGTTTGACTGTTGTACGTAATGAGCATAATGATTTGATCCATACCCGTACTGTGACTGGTTGGCGTATGTGCATAGACTATAGAAAGTTGAATAAGGCTACTCGTAAGGATCACTTCCCTTTGTCGTTTATTGATCAGATGTTAGAGCATCTTGCGAAGCATAAGTTTTTCTGCTACCTCGATGGTTATAGTGGGTTCTTTCAGATCCCTATACACCCCGAGGACCAGGAGAAGACTACTTTCACTTGTCCCTTTGGCACATTCGCTTATAGACGCATGCCTTTCAATCTTTGCAATGCACCGGCTACTTTTCAGCGTTGTATGATGGCCATTTTTTCTGATTTTCTTGAAAACCCCATGGAAGTATGATGGGGCGTATTTATACGACTCATCGAAACAAATAAACCCACCAAATTAGGCACTTTGTCCTAAGAACTTTTACTTGTTAGTTCCATTTTGCTCTACAGGCATTTTGGAGGTCTAAAGATGAAGCAAGCTTAAAAGAGGAGTTTTATGCTTAAAATGGATCACAAGCCCAAGAGGACCCAGTCGGGGGTCGAAAGGACCCAGTCGAGGACTGATGGACCATAATTGTATGCATCAAAAACACAGTAAAACCCACCAAATTAGACTGTTTGTCTATCTAACTTCGACGTGTTAGTCCCGATATATTTCCATATGGCATTTGAGAGACTAAAGTGAAAACACGCTAAGGAGAGGATTTTATGCTGAAAAGATAATAAGAGTCAATCCAAGGTCAAGATCAGACGCTGAACGAAGAAATCTCAATATCCTGACGTTGAATTACTCAAATCAAAATCCAACCGAGGAACAATTAAAGTCAGACGGAGCGAAATTGGACCGATAGTTTTGTGAAAAGACTGTGCAAAAATCACAAAATTCATCCCTTGTGCACAAGGTGACCGGCCACCTTGCTTGGAGGTAGGCAAGGGAGGAAACCACCCTCCATGGCAACCGGCCACCGGTGGCTTTCCTCCCCCTCAACCGGCGGCTTTCCTCCCCCCATGTGTCACCTCCTCCTTGCTCCTCCCTTCTCCTCCCTTGGATCAAAAGACACTTGCCCCCCATCTCCACCGCCCATCTCCTCCCATTTTGGCTATAAATACAAGCCTCCTCCTCCTCATTTCATCATCCCAAAATTTGTAAAACACTTATCTCTCTAAGTTTTGGTTACTTTGTAAGTTTGGTTTGGTTTTGGAAATAATACTCCTGTTTGTTCTTGAGTATTATAGGCTTTGGAAATAATACTCCTGTTTGTTCTTGAGTATTATATGCTTTGGAAATAATACTCCTGTTTGTTCTTGAGTATTATACTTTAGAGAATAATCCTGTTGGTTCTTGAGTATTCAGTAGGAAATTGGGAATACTCCTGTTGGTTCTTGAGTATTCCACCCCTTTCCCTCTTACTGTTTTCAAAAACCCCTGAGTATTTAGTTACGATGTCCTTTTCCATGGATAGTCGTAACTAAACTGTTTATTCGGTTAAAGGGGTGTTCTTGTTTTATAAAATGTTTAATTTCTTTTAGTTTCATTTCTCTGTATTCAAAACTTGTTCTATGTGCCATTTATAGTCAGAGTTTCCAAGGTTGAGTGGAAGCTGTCACAAGCAAAGCTCTTCCGTGGAAATTCGTGATCATACTCGGTTAGTGGAAGCTGTCACAAGCAAAACTTATCGAGGAGTTCGACTCATCTTAAACCCCATCTGGTCGAGCGTCACTGTGAGATCAGGTGGATGCACACAGGCTAGCATACCCTCGGGTATTGGCGCTAGACTGAAATAGAACAGGTGTTGCTTTAAACAGTGTGGCAAATTGAGCGCTACGAAAGGGCCTCGATACACTTTTGAATACTTAGAAGGGTTACTAAAGGAATAAACATGATATAATACAAGGCCCCCTAAGACCGAATGTTTTCTTTCGATCAAAAACCCCCCCTGTATTTACTTTTATCGCTCAATCAATGGCAACCATCAACCGCTGATCTACCGGAGGAATCGCAATCACGCATCACCCACTGTAAGTCTTCTTTCCCTTAACTCTTTACTTTCAGTATTTAATTTCAGTATTTATTTTCTGTATTTACTTTTCCGCATAAAAAACCCAAAAAACCAAAAACAGTAGTTTAATTACTCGCGCTAAAATCTCAACCAACCTAAAACACGTTCCCTCGCTGTACAAATCCTTAAAGAACAACATATTCCACCTAATTCCCTTGGGTTCGACCCCTACTTACCACTTACTACCCAGTAGTGTAGTCGCGAGTAGCGGATATTATAAATTTATTTGCACAGAGCACGCTGCACCTTAACGACAGTGCAGTGTCGCCTCCGTCAAATTGGCGCCGTTGCCGGGGAATTAGCCATTGGAATAGTTGTTCTTTCCCTCCCATGTCCTCATGACACAACCCCCTTCATATGCATGGACAACACGACACCTTCCACTGTTCGGAGGTACGGATGCAGAAGATCCAGTACTACACTGCCGAAACTTTCACCATGTTTGTCTGCGCATAAAACCTAATAATGAAATGTTAGAGGAATTTAAGCTTAATTTCTTCCAATTCTCTCTAACTGATTTCGCGACAATCTGGTATTACACCTTAACCGCTATGAATGCTAAGTATTTCGTGGACATTAGCATTCCATTCCTGAAAGAATTCTCTCCCCCATCCTTACGACAACAAACGCGCGAGAAGATCATGAACCTTCAACAGTCCCGGGATGAGACCTTTGGCGAATACTACACGAAATATGACGCCATCATCTCACCCTGCCCGCACCATGGATTCACGGAGGTTTTTCTTCTTCAAAAATTCCTTTGTGGGATGAGGGCTGATGAGTTATCAAGGATCAATGACGCAGTGGGAGGAACAACCACACACTTATCCTTGACTCAAATATGGGATGTGCTAGACAACTTGGCCGGAACCGCAATACGAAGGCCAATGTCTCGACCTAATGAAGGGATACGAAGGAATGAGGCCAGTCCAGAAAGGGACGTTGCAGAGGATGTGATAAACGAATCAGAAATAGAAGGCTCAGAGAAAGAGCCTACATTGGAGGTCACATCTGAACCAACAGAAGAAACTTCTGAGCCATCAGAAGAATCAGACATGGAGAGTACCAGAAGTAACACAAGAATGGTGGCGAAATTCGACCTAAGCCACCCATGGGACCCCAACCAATGATCCAGGAATAAGGTACTGTCAAGCCAACGACGTTAAACAAGTGCACTGGTCGGGAGGTAACCCGACACTATCTTACTTTCCGCACTTTAATTTCCTGTCTTTTTATTTTCTGTATTTTACTTTTCCAATAAGTCGCTCTCACCGACTTGGTGCATAGAATGATTTGACTATTTAGGAATTGGTTTTTTGAGCACGATCGGATCAGCCAGGCAGCTTCCGTGAACTACCGGGCCTGCGCTGAGAGTTCAAGGCCCCAGCCGAACTCCCTCGATTATCCAGCCTCATGCCATTTGACACAATAAGGGAGTTCTGATCTTACCTTTCCTTAAGTCATTTCCTTCTCATATAACATCTGCTTGCATGGCTTTTGAACTAAGTAGTGCTGAAAGGCACGACTTCGTTCGAAAGTGTGGGGTGAGAACCACATGTGTACATAAATAAAAAAATTTTCTTTTTTAGTGTATCTCTTTGAAAGTATGAACTTAAGAATGTGAAAAAGATAGACCAAAATTCATGCATTTACCTTGTGAAAATTCAACTGTCTAAAAACTTAGAACGTAACTTCTCATTTGTCCCTTTGTGCTGAGATAAACTAGGGATGTGGAGTTGATAGAAATGCCCTAGAGAGGCTTGGCAAGCAATCAAAGGATCAGATCAAACTATATGGTTTTCGAAGTCAGTGGAGGCTGCACTTTGGGTTTCAGTGAAGATTGAAGTCATCTCCGCCATGCAATGCAAAAGGCGAGGACGGGAATCAGACCGTCCTATCTCCGGTCAAAGTAGCCGAGAAAATAGATGAGCGACCCTCATCTTGACCCGCGCGAAACGAAAGTCAAAGTAGCCGAGAAAATAGATGAGCGACCCTCACCTTGACCCACGCGAAAATGGAAAAAACGAGAAGAGCGGGGAGGTATTTCCATAGGCTTGCGGGCGATGATTGGACCTCCCAAAAAGGCTTGAGAAAATGGACTTGCAAAACCACAAAAAGGCGAAAAGCTCGAAGAAGCAAATCAAGAGGCCAAAGGCCCAAAATTGTGAAGGTTTTAACTGAACAAAAGTGAAGAACTCAAAGCGTCAAATCAAAGGCCAAAGGCCGATTCACTACAAAAAGCAGTCCCTCGCCAAAAGAAAATCAAAGTACTCAAACCAGTGAAACCCGAACCGAATCACGTGCTAGAGAAAGCTACAAGGAAACCATATAGTAAGAGACGATCCCGAGGTTGCAGTCCAGGAGCCTAAAAAGGGCTATCTCCCGAAACATCCAATATAATTTGCATCTCGGCACGAAGGTACACGTATCAAGTTACTTCTATTTATTTACGCAGTTCAATTTGGTAATAAGTAAGTAATGCATGAATTAGGATAAATCGAGTCCCACAGTCTAATTTTCATATTTTAACAAACCAAACTTAGAGTGCCGCCCTTTAATAGCATTGTTCGGGACGAACAACTAAAAGTGTGGGGTGATCTGATGGACCATAATTGTATGCATCAAAAACACAGTAAAACCCACCAAATTAGAATGTTTGTCTATCTAACTTTGACGTGTTAGTCCCGATATATTTCCACAGGGCATTTGAGAGACTAAAGTGAAAACACGCTAAGGAAAGGATTTTATGCTTAAAAGATAATAAGAGTCAATCCAAGGTCAAGATCAGACGCTGAACGAAGAAATCTCAAGATCCTGACGTTGAATTACTCAAATCAAAATCCAACCGAGGAACAATTAAAGTCAGACGGAGCGAAATTGGACCGATAGTTTTGTGAAAAGACTGTGCAAAAATCACAAAATTCGTCCCTTGTGCACAAGGTGACCGGCCACCTTGCTTGGAGGTAGGCAAGGGAGGAAACCACCCTCCATGGCAACCGGCCACCGGTGGCTTTCCTCCCCCTCAACCGGCGGCTTTCCTCCCCCCCATGTGTCACCTCCTCCTTGCTCCTCCCTTCTCCTCCCTTGGATCAAAAGACACTTGCCCCCCATCTCCACCGCCCATCTCCTCCCATTTTGGCTATAAATACAAGCCTCCTCCTCCTCATTTCATCATCCCAAAATTTGTAAAACACTTATCTCTCTAAGTTTTGGTTACTTTGTAAGTTTGGTTTGGTTTTGGAAATAATACTCCTGTTTGTTCTTGAGTATTATACGCTTTGGAAATAATACTCCTGTTTGTTCTTGAGTATTATATGCTTTGGAAATAATACTCCTGTTTGTTCTTGAGTATTATACTTTAGAGAATACTCCTGTTGGTTCTTGAGTATTCCACCCCTTTCCCTCTTACTGTTTTCAAAAACCCCTGAGTATTTAGTTACGATGTCCTTTTCCATGGATAGTCGTAACTAAACTGTTTATTCGGTTAAAGGGGTGTTCTTGTTTTATAAAATGTTTAATTTCTTTTAGTTTCATTTCTCTGTATTCAAAACTTGTTCTATGTGCCATTTATAGTCAGAGTTTCCAAGGTTGAGTGGAAGCTGTCACAAGCAAAGCTCTTCCGTGGAAATTCGTGATCATACTCGGTTAGTGGAAGCTGTCACAAGCAATACTTATCGAGGAGTTCGACCCATCTTAAACCCCATCTGGTCGAGCGTCACTGTGAGATCAGGTGGATGCACACAGGCTAGCATACCCTCGGGTATTGGCGCTAGACAGAAATAGAACAGGTGTTGCTTTAAATAGTGTGGCAAATTGAGCGCTACGAAAGGGCCTCGATACACTTTTGAATACTTAGAAGGGTTACTAAAGGAATAAACATGTTATAATACAAGGCCCCCTAAGACCGAATGTTTTCTTTCGATCAAAAACCACCCCCCCTGTATTTACTTTTATCGCTCAATCAATCGCAACCATCAACCGCTGATCTACCGGAGGAATCGCAATCACGCATCACCCACTGTAAGTCTTCTTTCCCTTAACTCTTTACTTTCAGTATTTAATTTCAGTATTTATTTTCTGTATTTACTTTCTGTATTTACTTTTCCGCATAAAGAACCCAAAAAACCAAAAACAGTAGTTTAATTACTCGCGCTAAAATCTCAACCAACCTAAAACACGTTCCCTCGCTGTACAAATCCTTAAAGAACAACATACTCCACCTAATTATCTTGGGTTCGACCCCTACTTACAACTTACTACCCAGTAGTGTAGTCGCGAGTAGCGGATATTATAAATTTATTTGCACAGAGCACGCTGCACCTTAACGACAGTGCAGTGTCGCCTCCGTCAAGGACCGAGATCCAGTACCGAGAAATACCGGGCGTGACCGAGATCCAGTACCGAGAAGTGTCGGGCCCGACCGAGAGCCATTATCGAGAGATCCCGGTCCCCGACCGAGAGCCATTGCCGGGAAGACCCGGTCCCCGTCCGAGGCCCGCGACTGATCCTGACCGAGGCCTGCGCCCGAGCAGAACTTCAAACCAGGCCCTCGACGAGGTTTCAGCCAGATTCTGGCGAATCTACTTCGGCCATTAGGCTTAGAATTGCCTTATCCTCCAAAATCAACTGTTCAAGAGCCTAGGACCTCCGACCAAGATTCCGGCCAGAATTCCGGCAAGCTCCGGTGAAGCTCCGACGATGCTCCGATCAAGCTCCGATCAGTGCAGTCAGGCCAACCATTCTCCGATCAAATTCAGGCCAAAATTCGACCAAGCTCCGGTGAGCAATTAATGTGGATTGACCTTTGATCCTTGTTGAGAAAGACACCTCACCGACGGCTTTAGAGAGACCCATACCAGCGGCTTTTGGATGCCACCTCACCGGCGGCTTTGGAGAGACACCTCACCCGGCGGCTTGACCTTGGGGCATGCCTATGCCAACTAGGTTGGGTCTTGGGGACAAACAAATCCAAACCAAATGGCCTTTGGGAGCAAATAAGTGCAAGTCTTTAGTTCCTCCTCTTTCCTATAGACACATCACCGGCGGCTTTTTGATGCCACCTCACCGGCGGCTTTTGGAGAGGACACCTCACCGGCGGCTTGACTTTGGAGTGTGCCCATGTGTGCCCATACCTAGTTGGTTTTGTCCCTCTCCCATGCCTATAAATAGAGGAGCATACCCCTTGTAAACTTATCACTCCATAACACTACATATCATCTCCATCGCTCTCTAAGATACACATCTCTTGCTTGATCCTTGGGCTCTTGAAACACTTGTACTCCAAAAGCTTGTAAACCACATTGTGAATACCAAAAGCTCCAACTTCTCTCTACTTTGCTCTTGTTTACTTTTCGAAATCTTTTAATTTCTTTGTTCTTGTTATGGCTATTGTATTCCTCTCCATGAATACAAGTAGCTAAACCCATATTCGGTCAAGGGCTCTCACCCTTGTGAATACATCTTGAGACTTTTGTACTTTATGTCATTTTTCTACACTTCTCTAGTCCTTGAGCTCATTTCAAGGATCATTCGGCAAGACTAAGTGGTTGTTTTGTCACAAAGCTTAGTCGAGCTAATGGTCCTTACAGTTAATATCTACTGGATGCCTTGCAGCAATGGTAGATAGTAACACCAAGTTTGAATAACACCTTTGTCGGGTTGTTCATTCTAGTAAAGGACTAGAAGCCTTTAACTCTTGTCAAGCCTTTAACTCTTGTCAAGCCTTTAACTCTTGTCACCTTTGTCGGGACAACCACACTTAGAACTGTAGAGAAGATCACTTGAAGTCTATGATGGAAGTATCACAAGTTGAGACCCTAGACTGAATATCACTCTCACTCAATCACCTTTCAGTTTTCATATGCGGACTTACTCTTATTGCATTAATTTCAGCCCTTTACTTTCAAGCACTTAATTTCAGTACTTACTTTCTCGCACTTATTTTATTGCACTTACTTTCAGTTCTTACTTGCAGTACCTTTACTTTTTCACCAATACTTTCAGCAATTTGCTTTTCAGTTCTAAAACCAACCAACCCCAACTGTCTTTACTTTATTTTGTTTTTTTTTCTTTCTTTTCAAAAGAACAACTCTATCTACTAACTCCCTTGGGTTTAACCCCTACTTACCGCTCTACTAACCAATAGTGAGCCACGAGTAGTGGAAATTATAGATTGTAAATTTGCAGGTCACAACGACGGGCCTGCCAAATTTTGGTGCCATTGCCGGGGAACTAGCAATCGGATAATTGTTCTTTCTTTCTTTTTTTTCTTTTTCCGTGCTTGCTTCTTCATAACCATGTCTCATACAGGAAGCCACCATGATGAAGAGGTTGACGATGAGGTAAACCAGTTCAGCCGAAACGAAGAGGCACTGCCTCCATTTTATGACGACCCGGAACATCTCATCCGAGAACGAACTCGAATTGATAGGGAAGCCGCCCGAAGGAACCAAGTACCACCCGAGGTCCAGAATGGAGCCGGCCCGAGGCCACTACCTAGACAGCAACCACCTCCTCCAATTCAGCAAGTGCCGAGGCAACAGCCCATCTATGAGGAGTACTATGAGAATGAAGTTCTCCACGAGCCAACCATGGGAGAACTCTCGGCCCCAAATTTCAGAAATCAGCCTTGGTGCATATATGAGGGCCCTTAACTTGAGAACATTACTATCAACACTTACCTAGTACACAACTTGCCCAAGTTTTCGGGGACTCAGGGAGAATCTGCAACTACGCATCTTCAACGTTTACATGGCATTTGCCAAAATTTGAAACCTTATGGAGTAGATGTAGAGGACTTCAAATTAAAGGCCTTCTATTTCTCCCTTATTGACTCAGCTAATGATTGGTTCCTTTCATTACCTTCAGGTAGCATCCGAACATGGGCCCAAATGCAAAAGAAATTCCTTGACAAATACTATCCGGCGGGAAGGGCGATGCAAGTAAGGAGGCAACTGCAAGACCTAAGGCAGGGGCCTAATGAAACAATGTACGACTACTTGGAGAAGTTCAACCGGATAGAGCAAAGCTGCTGCAATCTTGGGCTACCCGAGAAGCTCGTCCTTGAGTATTTGCTAGATGGACTCAAGCCATTGGACAAAATGCTCTTGGATGCATCGGCTGGAGGAACAATGATGAGCCTATCACCAAGAGGGATAAGGGAGTTAATCTCAAGAGTGGCCGACAATGCCCGGTTCCGAGACGAGACTACTCGGCAAGATGAGTTCTCCCGCACCAAGAACGTGGCAAGAGCCGAAGCACCGGTAAACACAGTGCCCGAGGAGATGAAGCAAATGAAAGAGATGATGATCCAAATCCTACGGAGGCAGCCGACTCAAGTGAGACCTTGTGAATATTGTGGCACTACGGACCACAAGACTGATGCATGCCCAACCTTGATAGGAGAGGACCCGGTGGAGGTCAATGCAGTAGATGGGTATCAAGGGTACAACAACAACAATAACCGAGCCGGGCGAAACAGGCAATATGGGCAAGCAACCGTGCCAAACTGGCGGAAGGACCCCAACCTAAGCTGGCGGAACGACGGCCATCCTCCGAGGGAAACACAGCAGGTCGCCCCTCAACCAGCTCAGCAACCTTACAAACCACCCCACCGGCAGTACAACCAAAATGCCCCACCAACAGGCCAGTATCAGCAAAGGGGACCAAATCAATACCAGGCGGGCCCAAGCAATCAACAAGGGCCAAACCAGTACCAAGCCGGTCCAAGCCACCAAAGTTCGAGCAAACCAATCGAGGATGTTGTGAAGGAGTTGGCCAGCACAGTACATCAAAACATGGCAAAAGCTGATGGAGCAATTACAAATTTGGCCAAGCAAATGGATGGAGAAATAGCAGACTTGACCAAGCAAATGTCTGGGCTAGCTACCATGATCTCCGAACTCAAAAATGAACATGGCCAGCTCCCTTCACAAACAATCCAGAACCCAAGGGGAACCGTGAGTGCCGTGACTCTTAGGAGTAGGAAAAAGCTAGTCAATGAACCCATGGAGCTAGAGGAGGGCGAAAACCCAAAGTTGCTTGAAGAAATAAGGGACGCGCCCGAGGAAATCAAGGACGCATCCGAGGAACACAGGCAGGGCCCGGTACCAGCAACCGAAGAAGCCAAGGAACGCCCGGTGCCCAGAAACGAGACCACCAAGCGCCGCTCTTCCATTTCCAGTGCCGGCCCGAATACCAAAACAGTATGTCATGGATAAGGATGTATTTGAATTATTCAGCAAGGTTGAGATCAACATCCCCCTCTTGGAAGCCATCAAGCAAATCCCAAGATATGCAAAGTTTTTAAAGGAGCTTTGCACCAACCGAAGGAGGAGTACTCGAAGTGATCAAGAGCTGATGAGCAGGAACGTGTCAGCTGTCATACAGCGAAAGGTGCCCCCCAAGTGTGGAGACCTGGGAACTTACACCATTCCTTGCACAATTGGGAACATCCGGATCGAGAACTGCGTGCTAGACCTTGGGGCCTCAATTAACGTCTTGCCATTTTCAATTTACTCATGCCTTCGGATTGGGCCCCTAGAACCCACCGGTCTCACAATCCAACTGGCAGACCGGTCGTGCAAACAGCCTGAAGGAAAGATTGAAGATGTTCTGGTTCAAGTGGGCGAGTTGGTGTTTCCAGTGGACTTCTACGTCCTTAAAATGGAGAATGGCGGGCCAACAGACCATGCACCTATCCTTCTCGACCGACCATTCCAAAAAACATCAAAATTGAAGATAGACTGCAGCAGTGGGATGCTCTCAATGGAGGTGGAAGGAGAGGTCTTTAGCTTAGACATATTCAGAGCAATGAAACACCCCATGGAGTTTGAGGAAGTACACGCTCTTGACACTTTGGACGACTTAGTCCAAGAAGTTCAGCCAGAACTAAGAGTGGAGAACTCACACTCGTTGGAGCCATTCACTCACATGAGAACTCTTATGGGTTAGCCGAAGGCGTCTACGATGCACTAACATACTTGATGATCTCGGAGCCTCTTACACCAAGGTATGAAGTAAATGAGGTAAAATTATTCAAATCTAATACCTTTTTACCCTCAATCATGAAAGCACCTGAGGTAGAGTTGAAGCCCCAACCCGGTCATTTGAAATAAGCATTCCTTGGAGAAAACAACACACTCCCGGTGATCATCAAGAGTGGCTTGGAAGCAGAACAAGAGCGTTGTTTGGTGGAGGTACTAAGTCGGCACAAATTAGCGACTGGATGGACTCTAGCCAACTTGAGAGGAGTAAGCCCGGCTGTATGCATGCATCGCATCTTGCTCGAGGACGGAGCCAAGCCATCAAGAGAGCCTCAACGATGACTCAACCCAATTATGATGGAGTTTGTCCGGAAGGAGATACAGAAGCTACTAGATGCGGATGTCATCTATCCCATCTCGGATAGCCAATGGATGAGCCCGGTCCATGTGGTCCCGAAGAAAACTGGGATCACAGTTGAGGAAGACGACGAAGGAAGGATGGTGACGACAAGGATCCAGAATGGCTGGAGGATGTGCATTGACTATAGAAGATTGAATGCCGTCACAAGGAAGGATCATTTCCCTCTACCATTCATCGATCAAATGCTGGACCGACTGGCAGGCAAACCATATTTCTATTTCTTGGATGGGTTCTCGGGGTACAATCAGATTCCTATAGCACCCGAGGACCAAGAGAAGACAACATTCACCTGCCCATTCGGTACATTTGCCTTCCGGAGGATGTCGTTTGGTCTATGCAATGCCCCGGGTACTTTTCAAAGGGTGGTGACCAGCATCTTTTCAGACATGATTGGAGAATTCATTGAAGTCTTCATGGACGACTTCACCATCTATGGAGACACATTCGATGCTTGCCTAAGCAACTCGAGCACGGTTTTGGCACGATGTGTGTCAATGAACTTTGTGCTCAACTATGAGAAGTGCCACTTCATGGTAACCCACGGAGTAGTCTTGGGACATGTCATCTCACAAGAAGGCATAGAAGTGGACAAGGCAAAGATCGACCTGATCATGACTCTACCATACCCCTCCACGGTACAGGACATCAAGTCATTCCTTGGTCATGCGGGATTCTACCGACGATTCATCAAGGACTTCTCCAAGAAGGCATTGCCTTTATCCACTCTTCTTCAAAAAGAAGTTCCTTATGAATTCATCGAGTCATGCAAGGAAGCCTTTGATGAGCTCAAGAAGGCCCTCACTAGCACACCCATCATCCAAACACCGGATTGGGAGCAACCATTTGAAATCAGGTGCGACGCGAGCGACTTTGCTGTGGGAGCAGTTCTCGGCCAAAGGCTTGACAAGAAGGCAGTCGTAATCTACTATGCCTCAAGGACCCTAGATTCAGCCCAACAGAACTACTCCACCACCAAGAAGGAGCTCCTAGCCGTGGTGTTCGCCCTAGAGAAGTTCAGATCCTACTTACTTGGAGCAAAAGTGATAGTCTTCTCGGACCATGCTGCCATCCGGTACCTAATGAAGAAGAAGGAGGCCAAGCCGAGGCTCATACGGTGGATCTTGCTACTGCAAGAGTTCGATATAGAGATAAGGGACAAAAAGGGGGTTGAGAATACGGTGGCCGACCATCTGAGCCGGATTGTCTGAGAAGAAGAAGAAGGGCAAATCACCGAGTCATTTCCGGATGAGCATCTTTATGCAGTCTCAACCAAGGTGCCTTGGTGACGGAGCCCACCGCACTGTCGTTAAGGTGCGTTGTTCTCTGTGCAAAAATAAATTTATATCTCCGATACTCGCGACTTAACTATTTTGGGTAGTAAGTGGTAAGTACGGGTCGAACCCAAGGGAGTCAGGTGAATAGTTGTTCTTTCGAAAAGGGGGGAATTAAATAAAGCAGTTGGGGGGTTGTTTTTGGTTTTAGTTACTGAAAAGAAAGGTGCTGGAAGGACAAGTTTTGACAGAAAATGAGCAGTTGATAAGGTACTGAAAGTAAATAACAGTTGATATTACAATTAAAGGAAAGATTCGGTTTCAGGGGCCTTGTATCATATTCTGTTTATCATTGACCTCTAATGATCATACTAAGTGTTCAAAGATGAATCAAGGCTATTTCTAGCACAAGACTTGCAACATCGTTTAGAACACTTGTTCTATTTAGACTAATTCCTCCTTTCGAAGTATCTTAGCCTTATGTGCATCCATTTGGTCTTCAGTTACGATCAACCAAATGGTTTTTGAAAGAGGTCGAACTCCTCAGATAAGCTTTGCCCGTTAAAGCATCCACTTACCCGAGTATGTTCACGAACCCCACGGAAGAGGTTTGCCCGTTAAAGCATCCCCTCAACCTTGGAAATTTTAACGTAATATGTGGCACATAGAACAAGTTTTGAACACAGAGAGGCACTAAGCGAAGGGTCTAAAACATTTTATGACACAAGTACACCCCTTCAACCGAATGAAGGGTTTAGCTACGAATATTCATGGAACAGGACATCATAGCTAAGTGCGTTGAAAAGTAAAGGTTTTTGAAAGACAGTAAAGTAAAGTTTTCGAAAGTAAAGATAGGAAAGTAAACTTGTTGAATTGAAATGACAGTAAAGTAAAGAAAAGAGTACTTACAAAAACCGTTGAAAGTGCTAAAGCTTCGATTCCAAAGTAAAGTGATTACATGATTGTGCCCACAAAAGCTAGAGAGATAAGTGACTTGTGATATGAGATGATTGTTGTGGGATTTTGGAATGATTTTCCAAAGGGAAGGAGCATGGGTATTTATAGGCTAAGGGGAGGGATGGATGTGGATGAGAAGCAAGCCAGTTGTCAAATGGAGGGAGGAGAAGCAAAAGCCATCGGTCTAGGTGTCATCTTCATGGCCAAAGCCGCCGGGCTTGTGAGGAGAAGAGAGGAGAGCCGCCGGGACACATGGCAAGGAAGGAGAGGAGATGAGCTTAGCCGCCGGCTAGGTGGAGGAGGGTGAGTGGTGGAGTGTGTTTTGTGATCTTTTCCAAAAGCCATCAGTCCTTTCAGCTCCGGTCTGACTCTGGTTACTCTTCGGTTGGACTTGTTTTGAGTGATTCCATGTCAGGTTCTTGAAAGTCAGAATTTGGTCGTGACCTGGAATGACTCGTAATTCATTTTCAGCTTTAAAACTCCTCCTTAGCCTGTATTCTCTCTAGACTTCAAAATACCCTGTAGATAAATATCAGAACTAACAAGCAAAAGTTAAATAGACAAAGCGTCTAATACGTAGCTTTCAAGTTAAGATACGTAGCTTTCCATTTAATATACGTAGCTTTAAGTTAAAATACAAGCTTTCTCGTTAAAATACGCAACTTTCAAGTTAAAATACGCAGTCATTCTATTTAAAATTGTAGCTTGCAAATAAAAATATGTAGCTTTTTAGTAGCTTGGCTTTCAGACGGCTCTAGTTAAAATATGTAGCTTTGTAGGTTGAAATACATAGCTTTAAAATTCGTAGCTTTCAAGCTAAAATACGTAACTTTTTAATTAAAAATGCGTAGCATTCTGTTTCAGAGGTACCAATTATAAATTAGAAGTTATGAATGATATATACCGACTATAAAGGACGAGACAACTTGATAATGTTCACGTGACGGAAGTATAATGTTGCAATGGCTCCTGTTTTGAGTTTTGAAAGGCAACCGAGTAAGCATTCCATTTTTCTAGTGATGACACAATGTGAGCGAAAGTTTGGTGCCGCTGTGGAGGATGCTCAGTGTTTCTGCCCTGTGGTGGTTAAGGGCTTGCTGAGTGTTGTGTGAAATCCTTAAGGCTTTCGAGGAGTGAACATCGGATGAGTTTCTAGATGAGTTGCCCCTGATGTGAGGTATTCAGCATTAGATAGATTTTATTCCCGGGTCGATTCTACTGAACCTACCTCATTATCGGATGAGCCCCAAAGAGAATGAGATCATGAGAGATCAAATAGAGGATTTGTTGAAGAAAGGCTTCATTCGGGAAAGTATGAGTTCATGTGCAGTGCCAGTCCTTCTTGTTCCTAAGAAGGGGAATCAGTGGAGGATGTGTGTGGATAGCATGGCCATTAACAAGATCACTATCAAGTATCATTTTCCTATTCCTATCTGGAGGACATGCTTTACGAGTTGGCTGATTCGGAGGTCTTCTCCAAAATAGACATGCGAAGTGGCTACTATCAGATTCGGATTAGACCTGGTGATGAGTGAAAGACTGCCTTCAAGAGCAAGGATGGCCTGTATGAGTGGCTGATCATGCCGTTTGGGCTGTCCAATGCACCTAGTACCTTTATGAGATTGATGAATTAGGCACTTAGTCCATTTATTGGTGCATTTGTGGTGTTTTATTTCCATGATGTTTTGATTTATAGTAAAATCCCTGAGTCGCACCTGGAGCATTTGAGGCAAGTACTATTGGTTTTTCAAGAGAATAAGATGTATGTGAATCTGAAGAAGTGTATCTTCAGCACCAACAAACTGCTCTTTCTCAGTTTTGTCGTGGTAGAGGATGACGTTCAGGTGGATTAGGAGAAAATTCGTGTCATTCGTGACTGGCCTGAACCTCAGCCAGTTACCGAGGTACGCAGTTTTCATGGTCTAGGTACTTTCTATAGGCGGGTTGTGAAGGATTTCAGCACTATCACGACATCTATTGCCGAGTGTTTGAAGAATGTAAAGTTTCAGTGGGACTCACAGCAAGAGCAGAGCTTTACTGTCATTAAGGAGAAATTATGCATTGCCCCAGTACTAGCCTTACCAGATTTTGATAAGATCTTTCAGGTGGAATGTGATGCGAGCAAAGTAGTGATTGACACATCATTATAACAAGAGAAGCGACCTGTGGCATTCTACAGTGAAAAACTCAGTGAGGTGCGACAGGAGTGGCGTACTTATGATGAGAAGTTTTACGCAGTTTTCAAGGCTCTGAGGTAGTGGGAGCATTATTTGATCCAACGCGAGTTTATTCTGTACACAGACCACCAAGCCTTGAAGTTTCTTTATAATCAAAAGGTGATCAATAAGATGCATGCTCGGTGGGTTAGTTTTCTGCAAAAGTTCCCTTTCATTATTCAGCACAAGTCAGGAGCCGGGAATAAGGTGACTGATTCACTGTGTAGGAGAGCCTCTTTATTGGTTACGTTATCCCAGGAGGTTGTGAGTTTCGAATGTTTGAAGGATCTGTATGTGGATGATGCTGACTTTAAGGAGTTATGGAGTAAGTCAGTGGGAAGCATCTTTGCGGTGACTTCCATATCAGTGATGGTTTTCTGTTCGAAGGAGATCGATTATGCATCCCTTGTTCATCTCTCCGAGAGAAACTGATTCCGACTTGCACGGGGGCGGGCTCACTGGTCATCTAGGTTGTGATAAGACCATTGCTAGCCTGGAGGAGAGGTTCTATTGGCCGCATTTGAGGAGGGATACTGGGGCGATTAGGAGCGTTTCTACGTCTGCCAGGTATATATCCAAAGGTCAGTTCCAAAATACTGGTCTTTATTTACCTTTGCCTATTCCTGATGATATTTGGAAAGATCTGGCTATGGATTTTGTGTTGGGATTGCCTCGTGCCCAACGAGGCATATATTCGGTCTTCGTAGTTGTTGACAGGTTCTCCAAGATGTCTCACTTCATTGCATGCAAGAAGACTGCTGGTGCATCCCATATTGCCGAGTTATTTTTCAGAGAGGTAGTGCGTCTCCATGGAGTTGCCAAGTCCATCACTTCGGACAAGGATACGAAGTTTCTCATTCAATTTTGGGTCACTTTATAGAGGATGTTTGGCACGGCCCTAAATAGGAGTTCTACCGCTCACCTGCAGACTGAAGTAACAAATCACACACTGGGAAATATGATTCGGAGTGTTTGTGGGGGTAAGCCAAAATAGTGGGATTTAGCGCTACCGCAGATGGAGTTTGCATACAACAATGCGATACACTCAGCTACATGAAAAAATACCCTTCTCGCTGGTTTACACTTCCTCACCGAAGCATGTGGTTGATCTGATTAAGCTTGAAACCCAACAAATCTAATTGGTACCCTATCTATTTCCAACTTCATAAAGAATGGACATATACGGCAATGAATTTTTTCTTAAAAACCTTGGCACATTTTTGTTTTTCGATGTTCTTTACGAGGTGGATTGCTAAATATATGCCCCTCTTCGCAGTTACATATTACTTTCATGGTTAATGTTGAGTAAGGCGCCGCTGCCGTAAATCTTGTTGCAGGCGAGAAGCCTGCAGATGTTTACTCTGGAAATGCTTCCCGGTAAGCCCGCAGACCTTAGACCTGTTTCTTTGAAATGTTTATGCTGCTTGCTTTTCATTATAGTAGAGATATATAGATGTAACTGTATGTTATACCTCTTTTAATTGGAACATACAAGTGGAGAAATACTGGAATGCACAGCAAAGATTCAGCTATTTATTTTACATGTACATTCTTGTCATTGGCGTCTGGAAATGTCAAATTCGATATTGAGGTTGCTTGCATTGCTTTCAGTTTACTATATACATTTATATAAGCCCCTTAGCTAGTGTTTATTTTCTGTGTTAAAGAGTAATTGTTTTCCTTAGCCCTCTTATTTTTCTTCAAGTGATAGTATATCATAAGTTGTTTGGTTTTTTAGTCTTCTAAGTGAAAGGGCTAATTACTTGGCATGTGTGCTCATCTTGTATTATTCAATGTGTCATTTCAATGCAGAGTTCTTGATATCATGCGAATTGATGCACAAAAAGATCCGATAGCTGAACCAGATGCGCTCCGTGCTAGACTTTTAATTAAAGAGGTATGCTGCAGCTGGTTTCACTCCAGTGCATAAACAAGATTAAATTTATGGATTCGAAGTACTTTTGAAATTGTGTTAGGGCATTCTTTCATGGATGTTTATGAAATCTTTCTGTTTTACCACATGCTTTCAGTCAAGGGCTGCTATATGCAAGCAAACAAACTAGGGAAAAACAAGTAGAGAGTCAGGTTGGAAAGGCACTCCCCTCGTGTAGTCGTCGCGATCCGGTAAAGTTCGGCCGAGGTCCGGAACTGATGTGGCCGAGGCCCGGTACTGTAGTGTCCGAGGTCCGGGTTTCCTCGAAGGTGACTCGAAACGCGGACCGCTAATGCTCGGGACGCGATCGAAGGCTGACTCGGAACGCGTTCCGCTAATGCTCGGGACGCGATCGAAGGCTGACTCAGAACGCGTTCCGCTAATGCTCGGGACGCGGCCGGTAATGTTGTGGTGCACCTGTGCCCTGCATGAAAAACATCTCCTTTTCCAAAATACAATGTGACGAATATGACTCAAGACTCAATTAAAACAGAAAAAACGTAATAGAAAATAAAATAAAAAATGAAAAATTGTCGGGTTGCCTCCCTGCGAGCGCCTTTGTTTTACGTCGTTGGCTCGACGGTACCTCGTTTATGTTCCAGTGGGAGGCTCGCCTAGGTCAAATTGCTGAACAGTCAGGTCGACCTCGCCGTGATAGTGCTTTACTCGTTGTCCATTGACCTTGAAACGGTTCCCATCTACCGGGCTTTCCAGCTCGAGCGCTCCGTGGTTGAATACCCTTGTCACCGTGTAGGGACCCGTCCATGTAGAACGCAATTTGCCGGGCATTAACCGTAATCGGGACGAGAATATTAGGACTTGCTGGCCAATCTCGAACGTGCGCCGAAGGATGAATTTGTCGTGGTAAAGCTTGGTCCGCGTCTTGTAGTCTGATTGGATCTCATAAGCCTCTAGGCGTAGCTCCTCAAGCTCACAAAGTTGCAGTTTCCGGTCCATCCCGGCTGCCTTCAAGTCCGAATTACACTTTTTGAGCGCCCAGTAGGCCTTGTGCTCGAGTTCGACCAGGAGATGACATGCCTTCCCATACACCAACTGAAAAGGCGAGGTGCCTATCGGTGTCTTGTAGGCCCATAGTGCCTCGTCCAACCTTTGGTTCCAGTCCTTCCTAGTTGGGTTCACCATCTTCTCGAGAATCCTCTTGATCTCGCGGTTGGAGATCTCTGCTTATCCATTCGTCTGGGGATGGTAGGCTGTGGAAGTCCGATGGTGAACATGGTATTGCTTCAAAGTCGCGGCCATCATCCGGTTGCAAAAGTGCGCCCCCTGATCACTGATTATGGCCTTAGACACTCCGTATCTGCAAAATATGTTAGTGCGCAGAAAATCTACAATCGTTTTAGCATCATCGCACCTAGTAGCCTTAGCCTCTACCCATTTAGACACATAGTCCACTGCGACAAGAATATAAATGTAGCCACACGAGACAGGAAACGGACCCATGAAATCAATCCCCCATATGTCAAAAATATCGTTAACTAAAATAAGGACTTGGGGCATCTCGTTCCTAGCAGAAATATTGCCTACCCGGTGACACTTATCACATCGCTTATAATGATCGTAGGCATCTCTAAATACATGCGGCCAGAAAAAACCACTGTCTAATATTTTCCTACTAGTCCTCTTCGGGCCAAAATGGCCACCACATGCATGCTTATGACAGAAACTAATTACAGAAGCAATCTCATCATCAAGAACACACCGCCTAAGTATTTGGTCTACGCATATTTTCCACAAAAACGGGTCATCCCACACATAGTATTTGGAATCATGCTTGAGTTTCATGCATTGAGCTTTCGAGTAAGAGGGTGGAAATTTACCTCCGACCAGGTAGTTCACCATGGAAGTGTACCGTGGTACCTAACCTGTGAGAGCATACAAGTGCTCGTCCGGAAATGTCTCGGTGATCTGTCCGGTGTCCTCCTCTCGTACTAGTCGGCTCAAGTGGTCGGCCACGGTGTTCTCTATCCCTTTTTTGTCCTTGATTTCTAGGTCGAACTCCTGTAGCAGCAATATCCACCTAATCAGCCGCGGCTTGGCCTCCTTCTTGGTCATCAAGTACACCTGGTAGCTGCATTGTCAGAAAACACAACTAATTTCTCCAGGGCGAACACCACGGCTAGCAATTCTTTCTCGGTGGTCGAGTAGTTTCGTTGAGCCACGTCTAGAGTCCTCGAGGCGTAGTAAATTACTACAGGCTTTTTGTCCACTCTCTGGCCGAGAACAGCTCCCACAGCATAGTCACTGGCGTTGCACATGATCTCGAATGGTGCTCGGATAATAGGCGTGCTTGTGAGGGCCTGTTTTAGCTCATCGAAGGCCTCCCTACAAGAATCTGTAAACTCAAAAGGAACATCCTTTTGGAAAAGGTTAGATAAAGGCAAAGCCTTCTTCGAGAAATCTTTAATGAATCTACGACAGAAACCAGCATGCCCAAGGAATGATTTAGTATCACGCACCGTGGAAGGGTAAGGAAGAGTAAGAATTAAATCTATCTTGGCCTTGTCAACCTTAATACCCTCATGTGGAACAATATGACCGAGGACCACGCCATGCGTAACCATAAAGTGACACTTTTCATAATTGAGCACCAAATTCATAGAAACACATCGTGCTAATACCGTACTCAAGTTATCTAAGCATGCATCAAAAGTGTCACCGTACACAGTAAAGTCATCCATAAACACCTCAATAAACGTACCGATCATGTCTGAGAATATACTAGTAACGACCCGCTGGAAGGTGCCGGGTGCGTTACACAAGCCAAAGGACATTCGGCGAAAAGCGAACGTACCGAATGGACATGTGAAGGTCGTCTTTTCCTGATCCTCGGGCGCAATGGGAATTTGATTATAACCTAAAAAACCATCGAGAAAACAAAAGTAAGGTTTACCTGCCAGCCGGTCTAGCAACTGGTCAATGAACGGGAGAGGAAAGTGATCCTTGCGCGTTACTGTGTTCAGCTTCCTGTAATCAATACACATGCGCCATCCGTTCTTGACCCTGGTCGTTACCATCTTGCCCGCGGCATTCTTCTCGACCGTGATCCCAGTCTTCTTCGGGACCACATGTATCGGGCTTACCCACCGGCTGTCCGAGATCGGGTAGATCACGTCCGCGTCTAGCAACTTTTGAATCTCCTTCTGTACCACCTCCATCATGATCGGGTTCAATCTCTTCTGGGGCTCCCTAGAAGATTTAGCTCCATCCTCCAACAAGATATGGTGCATGCACACAGCCGGGCTGATTCCTTGGATGTCCGCAAGTGTCCATCCGATGGCCAGCTTGTGGCGTCTCAATACCTCGACCAACCGTCGCTCCTGGTCTGCTCCTAGCCCGTTCTTGATGATGATGGACAGCGTGTTGTTCTCCCCTAGGAACGCATACTTCAGGTGCTCAGGTAGGGTTTCAGTTCAAGCTTGGGTGCCTGCACAGTAGAAGGCACGAACACGTTAGATTTAAATAACCGAGTCTCATTAATTTTATACCTGGGCGTCAGTGGCCGTGCGATCTCCAATTGGGATAGTGCATCCAGAATAACCGCGGCGAACTCGTACAAGTCCTCATGTGAGTAAACAGCCCTCTCGAGTGCGAGTTCTAGCAGGTTAGCTCCCCTCTCCGGTTGCACCTCCTGGACTAGGTCATCCAGCGTGTCTAGGGCATGCATTGCTTCAAACTCCAGTGGGTGTTTCATGGCCCGGAAGATGTCGAAGCGAATTACTTCGCCCTCCACCTCCATAGAGAGAGTGCCGCTATCGTAGTCGATCTTCATCTGGGATGTCTTTAAGAACGGGCGGCCTAGTAGAATAGGCGCATGATCTGTCGGACCGTTGCTTTCCATCTTCAGCACATAGAAATCGGCCAAGAATACCAGTTCCCCCACCTGTACGAGCACATCCTCAATCTTGCCTTCTGGCTGCTTACACGATCTGTCCGCCAGTTGTATGGTGAGTCCTGCACGTTCTAAAGGACCAATATGAAGACAAGAATATATAGAATATGGCAGGACATTAATGGAAGCACCAAGGTCAAGCATGCAGTTTTCAATTCGAATGTTGCCGATTGTACAAGGGATAGTATAGGTGTCTGGATCACCGCATTTAGGGGGTACCTTGCGCTGAATGATAGCGAAGACATTCTTGCTCAGCAGCTCCTGGTCGTCCCGAGTGGATCGCCTTCGGTTGGTGCATAGTTCCTTCAAGAACTACGCGTATCGAGGAATCTACTTGATGGCCTCGAGGAGTGGGATGTTGATCTCTACCTTGCTGAATAGTTCCCACACATCCTTGTCCATAATAAACCTCTTAGGGGCCCTGACCTGCATGGGAAACGGATGTGGAACGTGAGTCCTAGAATTCTCGGCCGCGGGTACCGAGCCAGCCTGGGACGTTTCGGTCGCGAGGATCAGGTCTGTCCGGGACGTTCCGGCCGCTAGGATCGGGTCTGCCCGGGATATTCTGACTGCATTCGGCCCAGGTGTTCCGGGTGCATCTTCTTCAGGCGCTAGTGGGCCGATGTCCTCGGTTGGCCTGGTGGGTTCTGGTGTAGGCTCCTCTGCACTTCTAAGCGTGACTGCGTTGACGTTTCCTCTTAGGTTCAGTATGGACTGTGATAGCAATCGTCCCGGATCGTTCTTGAGCTCGGAGACCGTAGTGGCGATCTGGGGTATCTTCTTAGATAACTCAGAAATTGCTCCATGGGTCTTGGCCTGATATTGATGCATTGTAGTGGCTAGTTCCTTCACTATGTCTGATGAGTCGTATTTATACGACTCGTCGAGTCAACTAATCCCGTTTATTTCGACACTTTTATATGCGAACATTTACTTTTTAGTGTTGTTTTGCATCTCAGGTGTTTCGGAAGCTCTAGGAGGAAACACGAATAAAAGATGGCTTTTCATGCCAAAAACATCACAGTTTCAGATTAGACCTTTAGACCTTCGACGGAGCGCTGGGAATGAACTGCTGAACAGAAAAATACGAGCCACATGCCGTTGCGTAGCTAACTCAATTCCCTACAACTCTCTAGTTCACATCGATAGCATCCGAGGTCGTTAAGATGGTCAAATCAAGAGCCGAAGTCAGGACTCAGTACGGATCGCGTCCGCAAGAGACATTAGCCTTAACGCTAATGTTGCCTATGAACGCGCCCAGTCGACGAGGTGATGATGTCAGCAGTCTGTTTGATGACATCAGCAAGGCTGAAACTTAGAAATTGAGCCCAAAAACAGACTTGGAAACCCTATGTTTTGCTATAAATAAGATCTTTGGGTTAGGGTTTCCATCATCACACAATTTCATCATCCAAGACGGCTCTGGAGAGAAGACAAAGCTTTCGAAGAGATATTCCTACTTTTAATTATGGGTCTTTTCATGATTATGTGTAGCTAAATCCTTAATTCAATTTAGGGTTTCACATATTGTGACGTTTGTTTTGAGACTTTGTTCTTAATGCTATTTCATGTTTTACTAGTTCTTGCGCTTATCTTATGAATTAACTTGTTAGATTAAGTGGAAGCTTTGTCGCAAATCTTAATTGAGCAGTTAATTCTTACTGTTAATATCTACTGGAAACTTTGTCGTAAAGGTAGATCATAACACCTAGGCTAAATAATACCTTTGTTGGATTATTAAGCTTAGGAAAGAACTAGAAGTCTAACACCTTTGCCGGGTTAGATTGTGGCGTATCACCTTTGTCGAGATATTTGGGTTGTTACCTTTGTCGGAACAATCACACTTTGAAATATAAAATTGATCATTAGATATCAATGATAAACGTGTCACAATAGAAACCCTAGACTAAATTTTCTCGCTGATTGAAATCCTCGTTGTTATTTTCTCCTGTGTTTTTACAATACTTGCTCACGAAACTCCCTCTTTATTTATTTACAGTTACAACTTCCAAAAACTAGCTCTCTTGGGTTCGACCCCGCTTGCCGCTTTACTAGCTAATAGCAGGAGATTTATAAATATTAAATTTGACGCGTCAGACGATGCGCGTCAATGTCCTCCAGGGATTTGCTGGGACCTTGCTAACTCGGGCCGGCTTGGTTGTGGCCCTGTCCTCGTTGTTGGTACTGGATTTGGCCCGCTGTAACCTACCTACTGCTGGCGGAACGGTGGCCGGTAGTAGCTGGACTGCTGGGTCTGTTGAGGAGCGGCCTGTTGTGCTGGTTCCCTCGGGGCATGGTTGTCGTTCCTCCAGTTCTGCCCGTGGGCAGCTTGCCCGTACTGCCAGCCTGGTCCGTTCCGGTTGTTGTTGTTCTGGAACTCGTCCACCGCATTGACGTCCCCTTGTTCTTCTTCCACCACGGTCGGACAAGCGTCTGTCTTCTTATTATCTGCTGCATCATCTCTTCGGCCATTGAATTTACTGGGGTGTCGGCCTTTGCAACATTCTTGGCCCTATTGAATTCCTCCTGCTGGTTGGTCTCTTCTCTGAACCTTGCTTTCTCAGCCACGTTCGCGACCAACTGCCTTATTCTGCCCAGGGGTAAGTCCATGATCGTGCCTCCAGCCGAGGTGTCTAGCAACATTCGGTCGAGTGGTCTCAGGCCATCCAGTAGATACTCGATGATAACTTTTTTGGCACTCCCAAGTTGCAGCAGCTTTGTTCCAGGGCATTGAACTTCTCCAGATGCTCGTACATTGTTTCGTTCGGCCCTTGTCTGAGATCTTGCAGCTGCTTGCGAACCTGCATCGCCCTACCCGCTGGGTAATATTTGTTCAGGAACTTCTTCTGCTTCTGGTCACCTGTGTTGATGCTACCTGAGGGAAGGGACAAAAACCAATCGTTAGCTGCATCGATTAAAGAGAAGTAAAAGACCTTTAGTTTAAAATCCTCCACTTCGACTCCGTATGGTCTGAGATTAATGCAGATGCCGTGAAAGCTTTGTAGTTGCTTGGTGGCCGACTCTCCTTGGCGTCCTGAGAACTTGGACAGATGGTGCACAACTGCAGTCTGGATCACTATCGCCTCTAATTCCGATCCCTCATGGTGGGCTCACGGTAGTAGTATTCTTCGTCATATTCCTCCCTGATGAGTGATGAAGCATATTTATATGATTCATTAAGTACTACTAAACCCACCAATTAGACATTTGGTCATACGAACAAGTGCTTGTTAATACCATTTTGTGTATACAGGCTATTTTGGGGTCTAAAGAGGAAACACGCTTAAAAAGGGAGAATTGTGCCAAAAAGCCAGCCAAGGCCTGAGGACCTCAGCCAGGGACCGAGAAACTTCACCCGGGTACCGAGAGCCGTACCCGGGCCCGTCCGAGAATGCCAGGTCCCTGTCCCGGGCCCGTCCGAGAAAACCAGGCCACGCCCCGCGCACCAGCCGAGCCGCCCAGGTCCAAATTCAAGTTTCCCGGGCAAACGAGCTGATCTGACGAATCCACCTCGAGAAAAGTGATCAAAATGGAAAATAAGGTGGACAATGTCAGAAAACCAAGAAGAATGCCCGAGCAGATTGGCAGTTGGCCCAATTCCAAAGCAAAGGCCCCGCGCGCATATGCACCGAAACCAAGTCGCTCGACCAAACCATAGAATCTGGCAAATCTGGCTCGACCAAAGTATTTTAAATGCCCAATAACTTGACAATCTCACTTCCCAGACAAAACACCCGAGTGGAACCAGCTAAAGCCCGATCAAGGCCAAATTAGGGCAATTTCGGCCGTTTTGGGATTTCGACCATGTTCCGGGCAGAATTTGGCTTAGCATCCTTCTTGAGATCATCTTAGAATGACTTTTTCATTCAGAATACACTCTCCAACATCCAAGAAGCTCCGGCCAAAGCTCCGGCTAGATTCCGGCCGTATTCCGGCGAACTCCGGCCAAGCCCCGGTGATGCTCCAATCAAGCTCATACAACCACCACCATGCTATGGTCATTTGTTGCTCTGGCCACAATCCGGCGAATTCCAACCAATTCCAAACTACTTCTTGTCCGGTTGGCCATACTATTCACTTCGGTTGCCCTTTGGGAACAAACCAAGCCTCAAACCAAGAAGCAAGTCGGTTGGCTTTGGTTACAAGTTAGTTGGCTTTGGATAAGCCAACCCATGTGCCAAATTCGTGGCTCATGGAAGAGATAAGAAGAAGAGGTGGCTTGAGCTCAAAATATCCCAAGTGGAGAGCCAATCACAATGAAGTCTTCTTTGGGATATTTCTCCTCCAAAACTTAGCCTCCAAGTTTGCTTAGCCTATAAATAGAGGAGCAAGCCTCATGTAAACACATCCCATTCCTCTTGTTCGAATTCCTTAGAGAGATAGAGAGCTTAACTCTCTTCTATTCATTTTCAATACACACTTTGTTCTTCACTTGTTCTTGCTTTGTTCTTCATTTTGGAGCTACTTCCCTTGCGTTGATCTTGATTAGGAGCTCCTCTCCTCCACTTGTTGTAGGTACAAAGCCACGGCTTCCTTACTTTTCCTTTACTTTCTTTACTTGTTCTTGCTTTCCTTTGCCTTGTTCCTTTACTTTCCTTTACTTTGTTATTGCTTTGGAGCTCATCTCCCTTTACTTGTTCTTGTTCAAAGCCACGGCTTGCTTGTATTCCTTGACATGAATACAAGTAGCTAAGGCTTATATTCGGTTGAAGGGTGTGCTTGTATCATAAAACCATTTTTAGACCATTTTCTTAGTGCTTCTTCGTGTTTGAGCTTGTTCTATGTGCCATATATTCGGGTAGAACACACACGGTTGAGTGGATGCTTGAAATGGCAAAGCTCATCCGTGGGTTCGTGAACATACATGGTTAAGTGGATGCTTGAAATGGCAAAGGTTAACCGTGGAGTTCAACCTCTCTAAAATACCACTTGGTTGATCGGAAATGAGAGATCAGGTGGATGCACATAGGCTAAAATACCTTGAAATGAGGTATTAGTCTAGCTAGAACAAGTGTTCGATGCCTTGAAATGGGCTAGACGGTGTGGCGAGAGCTTGAAATGGCCTTGCTACACTTTCAAACACTTAGTATGATCATTAGAGGTCAATGATGAACGATGATATGATATAAAACCCCTTAACCGAATCCTTTCCTTCCATTAAAATATCAACTGTTTACTTTCTGTACATTTACTTTCTGTCATTTACTTTTTCGCACTGTAATTTACTTTCTGTATAAACCACTCAAACCCAACCCCAATCGCACTTTAATTTATGTGTAAGCTTCATTAAAGAACATCTAATCCACCAATTCCCTTGGGTTCGACCCCTACTTACCACTTGCTACCCAGTAGTGAAGTCGCGAGTAGCGGACTTATAAATTAATTTTGTACACATTGCCTCGCGACAAGGCAGTGCTGTCAAATTGGCGCCGTTGCCGGGGAGTTGTGTTTCGGAATTGTTGTTCTATTTGTTTTTCTTTTGTTTTAGTTCTGTCATGCAGTTCACAAAGTCTTTCTACTATGGATGCGAGCCTTGGAACAATGAGGAGTTTTCCCCACCACCTTTTGAACTTGAAATCCGCGAGAAGATCAACAACATAGAACAATCCCGGGAAGAAACTTTGGACGAGTACTTCGCGTACTTTGACTCCATTGTGACGAGCTGCCCGCACCATGGATTCACCAACCATGATCTTCTTCAAAGGTTTCTCAATGGGATGATGCCACAAGAGTGGAATTGGCTTAATGATGCAGCGGGAGGCTCGGTGAATAACTTGGACATGGATGATCTTTGGAACTTGATAAATGATCTGGCCGAGAGGTCAAGACAAGATTAGGCCATGCGACTCGAAGAACAGGCCAACACAATGCACCAAATCCAGGCCGACATCGAGGAAACATGGGAAAATATTGAGGCAGTTCAAAAGATGCTCAAGCCAAGAGTCATCAAAGAAGAGCCCACGGAACCGGCAGAGGATGAGAACCCGCGGGTGACCGAAGAAGAACCGGCCAAAACAGGCCCGGTCCTCACTACCGAGCCGACAGAAGTCCCGGTCCTCACTGCCGATCTGTCCGAGGCTGACCCGGTCCACATTTTCAATCTGTCCGAGGAAGTCCCGGTCCTAACTGACGAGTTGCCCGAGACATACCCGGACCTCACTACCGAAGCGGCCGAGGAAATCGAGACATACCCGGACCTAACTGCCGAGTTGCCCAAATCAGACCCAAACCTCAGTGTGATTGCCCCCGGAGACCGTATAAATGACGAGGATGAGGACCCATGGTTGCCTGAAGAAGAGCTCCACTCAGATTACCCCTGGGAGTTAGAATAAAAACTACCCAATTCAGGCCCGGTCCACATTACCAATCTACCCGAGGAAATCACGCCGGTCCCGGACCTCATTGCCAAACCAGCCGAGTCTAACACAGTCCTCATTGCCGAGCCAACAGAAGTCCCAGTCCTCATTGGCGAGCTAGCCGAGACAGGCCCGATCTTCACTGCCAAACCAGGCGAGACATGCCCGGACCTCACTGCCGAACCGACCGAGAAAATCACGGTTGGCCCGGTCCTCACTAAAGAGCTGCTCGAGAAAGACCTGGCCCTTGTGGTGGAAGTCCCCCAACTTGTCCCCTCGGTTTGTATGCGGATCACAGCCCCTGAAGATGAAGTGATCAATGATGAGGTGCAAGGGGAGTTGGAAGAAAAGCATGAGCTAGAACAGCCAACAAAGGAGCTCTCTCTCGTCACAAGCCAACAAAACAGCCCGGAAAACTCACTCGTTCCAAAACGACCGTTCCTCATTTCCACAAAGGCGAAGCTCAACATGGGAGCATGCTTGAAGTCGCCTATGTTTGATGGCAAGATGCTGAACTTCCAAACTAGCGAGGATGCCAACCGATCAGACATGAAGAAGTGACCAAGACATGGGCCGAAGGAATGGAAACCCGGAAGGAGGAACAAACGAGCACGGCTCGTTGGACCAGCAGCTATGGTCAAGGAGCCCTAGTCTTCGCGGAGCAAAAGGGCAGCCTAGAAGAAGTTCGACCTCACACGCCCATGGGATCCCACCTTATGATCCCCAAATAAGGTACCGTCGAGCCAACGACGTTAAACAAAGGCACTTGCCGGGAGGTAACCCGGCATATCTAGTTTTTTCAGTTTTTTATGTTATTTCCTTTCCTTAGTTAACTAGTTTTTTGAGCTTTTGAACCTAAGTTGTTCTGTGAGGAACGGCTTCGTTCAAAAGTGTGGGAGTAATTAAGTAATAGTTGTACATAGTAGACAGCATGTTTTGAAAATATACACTTCCATGATGTGAAAATAGATAGACCCGATTCATGCATTTCCTTGTGAAATCTAAATTGTGTATGCACATGCGAATTTAACTTCCTACTTGTCCTTGTGTGCTGAGATAAACGTAGGATGTGGAGTTGAAAGAAACGCCCTAGAGAGGCTTGACAAGCACTTGAGGGACCGAATCCTTACTATACGGTTATGTAAAAATTGTGGAGGCTGCACTTCGGGCTTCTTGGTGAAGAGTGGACTCCGCCATGCAGCGTCTATGCAAGAGGCGGGACGGGAATCAAACCGTCCATTCTCTAGTACAAAGTAGCTGGGAAAATAGATGAGCGACTGAAGGAGCCCACCGCACTGTCGTTAAGGTGCGATGTTCTCTGTGCAAAAGCTAATTTATATCTCCGATACTCGCGACTTAACTATTTTTGGTAGTCAGTGGTAAGTACGGGTCGAACCCAAGGGAGTCAGGTGAATAGTTGTTCTTTCGAAAGGGGGGGATTAAATTAAGCAGTTGGGGGGTTGGTTTAGGTTTTTAGTGCTGAAAGGTAAAGTAACAGATGATATTGCAATTAAAGGAAAGATTCGGTTTCAGGGGCCTTGTATCATATTTTCGTTTATCATTGACCTCTAATGATCATACTAAGTGTTCAAAAGTGTATCAAGGCCATTTCAAGCACTTGATTTGCCACACTGTCTAGCCCATTTAAAGGTCATTGAGCACTTGTTCTATTTAGAC
Organism: Rhodiola kirilowii; assembly: GCA_033675215.1. Taxonomy (NCBI): domain Eukaryota; kingdom Viridiplantae; phylum Streptophyta; class Magnoliopsida; order Saxifragales; family Crassulaceae; genus Rhodiola; species Rhodiola kirilowii. Next base: position 45,569,626 of record CM066201.1, read on the forward strand.
TAGCACCCCATTTCAAGGTATACTAGCCTATGTGCATCCATTTGATCAATCATTTCCGATCAATCCAAATGGTGTTTTAAAGAGGTCGAACTCCTCAGATAAGCTTTGCCATTTCAAGCATCCATGATGATTCGAGTTTTCGACTCATTTATGGCCATTCTTCACTATAGTTTTGGATCGTTTCCGACATTATTTTGATGTCATTTGACCTCTATCTCTACATTTCAGGTAGAAAACAAGTTTCCTCCATGGTCAAAGCTTAAATATGAAGATTGGTTGAGTTTCGGCGCAAAACAAGGAGTTTCGGGGCAATACCGAGCATATTGACCTTTGCAACTTGTTTTGGACCTACAGGGCTCGTCCAATGTCCGATTTGGCTGATCTTTAGCTTGTTGGAAAGCTAACTCAAAGGGCTACAACTCTCTAAGAGACGCCAAGACCAAATTCGGCCGGAAAGATTGCCAAAAAAGCCGCAATCGATCGAATGAGACTCGAGTCGATCGACTGTGCAAACGAAGAATGAGGGGCTCCTGAAACTCTCCCCAGTCGATCGACTGGGTGTCAAGCTTAGACCCAGTCGATCGATTGGATGAAAAAGTCAGTTTTTATGCCCAGATTTCAGCCGAAACTATAAATGAAAAGGAAGGGTTTTGGATCAAGTGTGGAAGTTTTTGGGGAGAAAAAGATTGGAAAAGAGGCTCAACCAAGGTCATCCATCATCATCCAACCAAGGAGAAGTGAAGATCAAGGGAGTTCAAGGATTAATCATCCTATTTTCTATTCCCCTTCCATTCTACTTGTTGTGTAAAAACCCTACTCACACCATGTTGTCTTACATGATGTGTGAGTAGTGGATCTTGTGTTTTGAGGGTTTTATGATCCTCCTTGGTACTCAATGATCATTGTATATACATCTATATGGATTTTATGAAGTTGATTTCATTTTACTATGATCTTCATGTTAGACATGTTGCTAAGTGTTTGATAAAATGCCTAAGTGACATATTTGTGTTAGAACTATGATCTAAGTATCGAGAGAGCTTAGTGATGGTTTGGATATAGTAAAAATGAACTTATCAAGCATTTATGAGAGTAAATGCATGGGTGAGAGGCTAACCAAGACTTTATACATATAGCATTTGTGAAAATAGGTGCTATGTAGTGGATCAATATCTTTGATTAGTGAGATTCTATATAAGAAGGCTTGACTAGGATTAGACTTGCATGATAGTTTGTCTAGTTTTAGCCTAAGCTAGGTTTCAAACCTATCCACTCATAATTAATTGAAATCTTGTATGCATGATCATTGGGAAATTGCCAAGGAGGGGATTAACCCCTCGAAACACCTCTTACTTATCTTTTATCTCCAATTACTAGCCATTTAGGATTTAGAATATACATCTTTATACGTTTTGTTTAGAATAGCCGAATGGAAACACAATCTTAAATAGTGCATGTGCTTGGCTTGCTCCCTTGGGTTCGACCCGGTACTTTACCGGTCAATATAAATGTTTTGACACTATATTCGATCCTCTCTTCATTGATACTATTTAGAGGTGAAAAAGAATAGTTCGTCAAAATGGCGCCGTTGCCGGGGATACGGTCAAAATGGCACCATTGATACCATTTTGACGTTGTGTATTTTGTGATACGGTCAAAAACAATTTGTAATTCAACCGGTAAGACCGGTGTCGAACCCAAAAGAGCAAACGGATTACACGCTAGTTCTATCAAATTTTCTTACTCGGCTAATTCCTAAAATTCAAGTGTGATTGAGTTATCAATGATTCAAAACAAGAATGAAATGGTTTTTAAGGGATTAAATTCAATTAAAAGCGAGTTTCGAGGGATTAATCCCCTCCTTGGCGATTTCCAAATGATCACGCATACAAGAGTTTTAACAATCATGAGTTGATAGGTTTAAACCTAGCTTAGACTAGAATTGAACAAACCATGCATGTTTAATCCTAGTCAAACCATCTTTGCAAGGATCTCACTAATTAAAGAGTATTGATCCACTATATAGCATTTACTCTCATAAATACTATATGCATAAAGTTCTAGTTCACCTCTCACTATGCATTTACTCTCATAAATGTTGGTTAAGTTCAATTTTACTATATCCAAACCATCACCAAGCTTTCTCAAGACTTGGGTTAAAGTTCTAACACAAACATATCACTTAGGCATTTTATCAAACACTTAGAGACATGTTTAACATGAAGAGCATAGTAAAATGAAATCAACTTCAATAAATCCATTCAAATGTGTATACAATGATCATTGAGTACCAAGGAGGTTCATAAAACCCTCAAAACACAAGGGAGACTAAGTGAGAGTGTTTTGCCATTTTGACACTTACCCGAGTATGTTCACGAACCCCACGGAAGAGTTTTGCCATTTCAAGCATCCACTCAACCTTGGAAGTTCTGACCTAATATGTGGCACATAGAACAAGTTTTGAACACATAGAGGCACTAAGAGTAGGGTCTAAAACATTGTATGATACAAGTACACCCCTTCAACCGAATGAAGGGTTTAGCTACGAATATCCATGGAACAGGACATCATAGCTAAGTACTTGAAAAAGTAAAGGTTTTTGAAAGTAAAGACAGGAAAGTAAAGTTGCTGAATTGAAAAGACAGTAAAGTAAAGACGAGAGTACTTACAAAAACTGATAAGAGTGCTCAAGATCCAACTTCGATTCCAAAAGAAAGTGATTACAAGATTAGTGCCCAACCTCTAGAGAGAAGTGAGAGCTTCTCTCACTAACTTGTGGTATGAGATGATGGAATGAGATGGGATGATGATACAAGGGCAAGGGAGGCTCTATTTATAGGCTAATGGAGGTGTGACTTGTGGAGGAAGTGAAGACACATGGCAAGCAACCCATGGAGGAGAGCAAAGCCGCCGGGGGTGAGTCATCAAGGGGAGGAGCCGCCGGCTAGGTGGCGCAAGGAGAGGGGGAGTGTGGAAAGCCGCCGGGCAAGGTGGCATGGAGTGGGTGAAATGAGACTTTTGTGATCTTTTCCAAAAGCCATCGGCTCCTTTCAGCTCCGGACTGTCTCTGGTTGCTCTTCGGTTGGACTTGTTTTGAGTGATTCCACGTCAGGTTCTTGAAAGTCAGATTTTGGTCGTGACCTGGAATGACTCGTAATTCATTTTCAGCTTTAAAACTCCTCCTTAGCCTGTATTCTCTCTAGACTTCAAAATACCTTGTAGATAAATATCGGAACTAACAAGCAAAAGTTAAATAGATAAAGCGTCTAATTTGGTGGGTTTAACTGTGTTTATGATTCATACAATTATGGTCCATCAGATTACCCCACACTTTTAGTTGTTCGTCCCGAACAATGCTTTTTAAGGGCGGAACACAATCCAAATAAAAACTTCAAAATAGGAAAGTGAGATTGTGGGACTCGATTTATCTTAATTCATGCATTACTTACTTATCATCAAACTAAACCGTGTAAATACTTAGAAGAAACTTGATACTTGTACCTTTGCGCCGAGATGCAAATTAATTCGGATGTTTCGGGAGATAGCCCTTTTTAGGCTCCTGGACTGCATTCTCGGGATCGACTCGCACTATATGGTTTCCTTGTAGCTTTCTCTAGCACGTGATTCGGTTCGGGTTTCACTGAGTTGAGTACTTTGATTTCTTTTTGGCGAGGGACAGCTTCTGTAGTGAATCGGCCTTTGGCTTTTGATATTGAGTTGGAGTTTCTTCACTTTTGTTCGGTTAAAACCTTCACAATTTTGGCCTTTGGCCTTTGATTAGCTTCTTTGAGCTTTTACTTCTTTGTGAGTTGCTAGTCTATTTTCTCAGCCTTTTTGGGAGGTCCAATCATCGCCCGCAAGCATATGGAAATACCTCCCCGCTCTTTCTCATCCTTTCCGTTTCGAGCGGGTCAAGATGAGGGTCGCTCATCTATTTTTCCGGCTACTAGGACTAGAGATAGGACGGTTTGATTCCCGTCCCGCCTCTTGCATAAACGCTGCACGGCGGAGATGACTTCAATTTTCACTGAAACCCGAAGTGCAGCCTCCACTGACTTCGAAAACCATATAGTTAGATTCGATCCTTCGAGTGCTTGCCAAGCCTCTCTAGGGCATTTTCTATCAACTCCACATCCCCTGTTTATCTCAGCACAAAGGGACAAATGAGAAGTTACATTATAAGTTTTTATACAGTTGAATTTTCACAAGGTAAATGCATGAATTTAGATCTATCTTTTTCACATTCTCAAGTTAATATTTTCAAAAAGATAATATTAAGGGAAAAGGAAAAGAAAAAGAAAACATGTTTTTGTACAAAGGCGGTTCTCACCCCACACTTTTGAACGAAGGCGTGCCTTTCAGCACGACTTAGTTCAAAAAGTCATGCAAATATATACAAGAGAAGGAAATGACATTAAGGAAAAGAGAAGAACTGAACTCCCTTTTACTGTGTCGTGTCGTGGAACGACATGCCTCGGAGCTGGATAATCGAGGGAGTTCGGCTGGGGCCTTGAACTCTCAGCGCAGGCCCAGTAATTTCTCGGAAGCTGCCTGGCTGATCTGATCTTGCTCCAAAAACCGATTCCTACATGTTAGACATTCCTTCTATACAAAAAGTGGGTGAGAGCGACTTACGGTAAAAACTAAATGACAGAAAATAAATGACTGAAAGTAAGATAGGTGTCGGGTTACCTCCCGACCAGTGCCTTTGTTTAACGTCGTTGGCTCGACAGTACCTCACTCATGGATCATAACTAAGGATCCCATGGGTGCTTGAGGTCGAACTTCTTCTTGGCTGCTCTTTTGCTTCGAGAGGGTGAGGCCTTATTGACCATATCTGATCCAATGAGTCGTGCTCGCTTGTTACTCCTTCCGGGTTTCCATTCTTTGGGCCCATGTCTTTGCCGCTTCTTCATGTATGGCCGGTTGGCATCTTTGCAGTTTTGGAAGTTCTGTCTTTTGCCAAGTAACCTCAAGCATGCGCCCTTGCTAACCCTCTTCTTTGTGGCAGACATGATTGTCCGTCCTTGGTCCCTACACCTTTCAAGAGGCTCTTCTTGGCTTGGGACGAGTGGGAGCTCCAGCGTTGATTGTTTTGGGTCATGCTTCTCCTCCAACTCGCCTAACACTGCATCATCATCAATCATCTCATCTCTGGTGGCCATGATCTTCATAGAACATGAAGGGTTAAGTAGGGGCTTCTCGGCCATAAGGACATGGCCTTTCTCGAGCAGCTCTTCAGTGAGGACCGGGCCTGCCGTGATTTTCTCGGTCAGTTCGGTAGTGAGGTCCAGGTATGTCTCGGCTGGTTTGGTAGTGAAGTCCGGGACTTCCTCGGGTGCTTCTTTAGTGAGGTCCGGGACTTCATTTGGTTCATCAAGTAGGGCCGGGACTTCCTCGGGCAGATTGGTGATGGGGACCGGGCCATATTTGGGCAGTTCTTCTTCGGTCATCCAAGAGTCCTCATCCTTTGTCGGCTCCGTGGGCTCCAATATTGGCTCCTTTAGAGTCGCCTCCACATCCATTACTGCCCTTGTACTGATGTCTTCTCTCGGGTTTGTTGCGGGCAAGCTCATAATGGGTGTGATGTCGGGCTCGTTCTGCACTGAGTCCACTTCCATCGTTGGTGCCTTATCGTCAGTTTGGTGCCACTGACCCTGTTTTGTGTTCTTTGCCAAATCATTTATGAGGCGCCAAGCTTCAGTCACTGTTAACTTCATGAGTGAACATCCCGCTACATCATTAAGTCTTTTCCGCTCAAGTGGCATCATTCCACCGAGAAACCTTTGAATAAGATTGAATCTGGTGAATCCATGGTGCGGGCAGCTCGCCACAATGGAGTCAAAGTACGCCAAGTACTCGTCCAAAGTTTCGTCCCGGAATTGCTCAAGATTGAGAATCTTCTCGCTGGTTTCAAGTCGGAGAGATGGCGGGCAAAACTCCTCTAGGAATTGGGTTTGTAGATCCCTATAATCACCTTCATCCTCTGCACATGAGTAATATCAATCTAGTGCGGAGTCTGTTAAAGAAAATTCGAAGCATCTCAGCTTAAACTCCTCTAACGTCTCGTTCTCAGGTTTCATGTGGCGGCAGATGTGGTGAACATGTTGGCAATGTATCACAGGGTCCTCTTCAATGGTACCTCCGAATTGGGGGAGACAGTCAAGCATTTTAATCATAATGTTTCTGCCTCCATCATTCCAAGGCTCTCTTTCGTAGTAGGAAGACATGGCGAATTATGTACAACAGAAAAAAGAACAACTATCCATTTGCTAACTCCCCGGCAACGGCGCCAGTTTTGACGGAGCCCACCGCACTGTCTTTAAGGTGCGATGTTCTCTGTGCAAAAGCTAATTTATATCTCCGATACTCGCGACTTAACTATTTTGGGTAGTTAGTGGTAAGTACGGGTCGAACCCAAGGGAGTCAGGTGAATAGTTGTTCTTTTGAAAGGGGGGGATTAAATTAAGCAGTTGGGGGGTTGGTTTTGGTTTTTAGTGTTGAAAGGTAAAGTAACAGATGATATTGCAATTAAAGGAAAGATTCGGTTTCAGGGGCCTTGTATCATATTTTCGTTTATCATTGACCTCTAATGATCATACTAAGTGTTCAAAAGTGTATCAAGGCCATTTCAAGCACTTGATTTGCCACACTGTCTAGCCCATTTCAAGGTCATAGAGCACTTGTTCTATTTAGACTAGCACCCATTTCAAGGTATACTAGCCTATGTGCATCCATTTGATCAATCATTTCCGATCAATCCAAATGGTGTTTTAAAGAGGTCGAACTCCTCAGATAAGCTTTGCCATTTCAAGCATCCACTTACCCGAGTATGTTCACGAACCCCACGGAAGAGTTTTGCCATTTCAAGCATCCACTCAACCTTGGAAGTTCTTACCTAATATGTGGCACATAGAACAAGTTTTGAACACATAGAGGCACTAAGAGTAGGGTCTAAAACATTGTATGATACAAGTACACCCCTTCAACCGAATGAAGGGTTTAGCTACGAATATCCATGGAACAGGACATCATAGCTAAGTACTTGAAAAGTAAAGGTTTTTGAAAGACAGTAAAGTAAAGTTTTCGAAAGTAAAGATAGGAAAGTAAAGTTGCTGAATTGAAAAGAAAGTAAAGTAAAGACAAGAGTACTTACAAAAACTGATAAGAGTGCTCAAGATCCAACTTCGATTCCAAAGCAAAGTGTTACAAGGATTGTGCTCTCAACCTAGAGAGATAAGTAACTTGTGTGATGTTGGAATGAGATGGGATATGGATACAAGGGCAAGGAGGGTGTCTATTTATAGGCTAAGGGAGACCATAAGGACTTGACACTTGTCATGAAATGGGAGGAAGAGCTCAAAAGCCATGGGGTGATGTCACCCCTCCCATAGCCGCCGGCCACATGGCTTGCAAGGAGAGGAGAAGCGCTTAGCCGCCGGCTAGGTGGAGGATGGTGAGTGGTGGAGTGTGTTTTGTGAGCTTATTCCCAAAAGCCATCGGTCCTTTCAGCTTCGGACTGACTCTGGTTACCCTTCAGTTGGATTTGTTTTGAGTGATTCCACGTCCGGTTCTTGAAAGTCAGAATTTGGTCGTGACCTAGAATGACTCGTAATTCATTTTCTGCTTTAAAACTCCTCCTTAGCCTGTATTCTCTCTAGACTTCAAAATACCCTGTAGATAAATATCGGAACTAACAAGCAAAAGTTAAATAGACAAAGCGTCTAATTTGGTGGGTTTAACTGTGTTTATGATTCATACAATTATGGTCCATCACTTACCCGTAAAGACGAGTAAGAACACCTAAGTTTAATATTGCCTTACCCGGATTATTAAATTTAGGAGAACTAGAAGTCTAACGCCTTACCCGGATTAGATTGTGGTGTACTGCCTGAAACGGAATACTTTGGGTTAGAGCCTTTCCCGGGATAACCACACTTTGAAATATAAAATTGATCATTAGATATCTATGATAAACGTGTCACAATAGAAACCCTAGACTGAATTTTCTCGCTAATTGAATCCCTCGATATTATTCTCTTGTGCTTTTTAATATTTGCTCACACACAAAATCCCCAATTCATTTGTTACAGGACAACTGATCCACACCAGCTCTCTTGGGTTCGACCCTTGCTTGCCACTACACTAGTTTCTCGCAAGGTAAAATATAAATATAAATTTGAGACGTCAGACGACGCGTGTCAATGGGCGAGGGCCTCGTTCGCGACCTGGGGCTCTTCAGGTGTGACTAGGGTGATGCACGGGCGACGCCGGAGCGCTGGGGCGCTAGCCTGGGACACGGCCGAACGAGATTAGGAAACTGCTTGCACCACCACACTGAGGGACAAGCCGAGATTTGGTCTGCCAGTCTCGGCACTTCGGTCTGCCACTCCCGGCATGCTTCGAGGATTCTCTGCGAATTCGACTACCAGTCTCGGCAACTTTGGGAACCCTCGGCTGCTTATTAGGCTTGCTTCAGGCACGAGCTGGTTCCACTCGAGCAATCTTCTTGGACAGTGATGTCATCCGACTTATTGGGAATTTTGATCACTTTGGTCGGGCTGGATTCCTTGGATGAGCTCATTTGTCCGAGCAACTCAGATTTAGCGCTCTTTGGCTCGGACAGGCCTTCGGCACAGCCGGGCCTTCGGTCGAGACTGACTCGGGCAACCCCAGCTCTTGGCACTTCCATCGATTATAGCCCGAACTTCCTCGGGCGCGGCTCGGCCAAAGGTGCGGGCCGACCGGCAAAAATGCCTTGTGATGTTTTTGGCACTAAAAGCCATCTTTAATGAGTGTTTCCTCCTAGAGCTTCCAGATCACCTGAAATGCAAAACAGCACTAACAAGTAACTTGTTCACATAAAAAGGTGCAAGAATTGGTGGGTTTTGTTGACTCAATGAGTCGTATAAATACGGCTCATCAATCCTCCCCCACCCTTTTTATCACATCTCCCTTTGCCACTGACTCTGGCCAGATACCCTTGATGTAAGCGTCATATCCGCTCGCCGGAACTCCCAGAATGTTGGCCAACTCACGGTGAGTAAGGGCCTGCTTTTCTCCTTTAATGACGAACGATGCCAGTAGTACTCCAGAGGTCTCCTCCAGCTTGAACTGGGAGTAGAACTCTTTCACTCTACCCTCGTCGACCAGAACCTCCTCTCGAAAGAGGTGATCCCAGCGTTGAGCGGTAAGGAGGTCATTCACCTCCACTAGCTGGTGCTCTACCATGAACACTCGATCAATTGTTACCTCCGTGATAACAGATCTTCCTTTCATGAACTCCTCCCCTTCCGCCTCCGGAACGGTCTGCTCCTTCTTTACCACCGGGACTTGAGCCCTCTTGGTCCGTCCCCTCTTAAGGTGTTATCTAGTTACTCCATTGTGATTGGTTGAGGGGAGGTGCCACCTCAAAAGCACGGGGGCCCGTGGGGTTGGGTGGGTGGATATGTATGCTAGTGGACATGTGGCTCGATTCTGATTGGTTGGATGAAACTCATCAACCAATCAGAATCGAGTAATTGGGTAACACTCTAATTTGGGGGTAACATTTGAGCACTCCTCTATATATATATATATTTGTGGTTGATAGCCATGAATCGTGAGTAGTCGTTTTATTCCGGGATCCTAAGGATTTCGTGCTTGTACCCAACTCTTCATGTGATTTTTAAAAACACTTTCATTACTGCAATTCGAGTATTCAATTCTACTATGCTTAATTTTATCGTTCTTGCACGTTATACATAGGTTCAATGTTTTCTTGTATAAACGAAATTAGGTTAAACACCAAAAAGATGGATGGGTCTGAGGTAGTTAACTAGATTAAGTAAAATTGATGTTAGGTCGTAGTAGCTATGCTGATAGTATATGACCTAATAGGAAAGTTAATATTAATTATTTCACTAGACTACGGGAACTAAGCTGGTAGTACGTAGGTATCTGTAAGTACCAAGCGTGCGCATCCGCGACAATGGTATAACAAGTACGTAGTTGAATAGTTAGTATTTCGAATACCCTAGGCTCAATAAATCGAAATTAATGATAATCCGAGGTTGGGCGGCATTCAACAATCTAGGTTAATTTAGACAATGATCCATGGATGAGCGGCTCATCTAATCTTATTTTGGTTTATTTCCATATTTGATGGCATATTTGGATTGCATGACATTATCACATGAATTGTATGGCAGGCACGGGTGAAGTTTGATCTTGGAATCATTTCTCTGATTAAATCAAACCTTTCCTAATTTCAATGTCACTTAGGAATCAGAAATAATAATACCTTTTTCCTATATATAGGGGCAGCTGAACACATTACTTGCATACTATTACACGTACCCGTCTGTTTCTTGGATCGACCTTGGCTTACTAAGATTTATAAATTGTTTCTGACTACAACTTGACCCCTAAAACTCATAACTTAACGACTATAAAGGGTTGTCATTCTCTATTTAAAACCCCTTGATGATTGTGACAACCCTCTCCTTTTCTATTTATAGCAAGAGTTAAAACTCCTGACTATGAAGTAACGCTCGGGCGAGCCTAGATGCGCTCGGTCGAGCTTCGCACAGTAGGGGGCAAAGGGTGGTCGAGGCCCGGGCAAGCTCCGCGCAGCAGGGGGCAAAGGGTGGCGAGGCCCGGGCGAGCTTGGAATTGTAGAGATAATGAGCCTGAAATGACCCCGGTGAGCTCCACCGAGCTCGGGCGATCCAAAGTGGGTAGATTGGAATTGTAGGATCAACGCTCGGTCGAGCTCAGGCATCGGTATCCTTAAGCTGACTTGATTATGTTCTAAGGCCTCGGATTTCAGGTGAACCTTCCGGAGCTCGGGCGAGCCAACTTTATTGAGTAACCAACGGCTCGGGTGACCCTCCTCGAGCTCTGACGAGCTTTGGCTATTTTGCAAGAGATGTGTTCCTTTTTAGCTCAAAACTTCGATTTTCTACAAGATTTAATCTTTTCAAGCCCGGGAACCGTAATGTCAATTTTTCACCTGAAATAATAATGAAGAGAGTCAAGTAGCATCGAATTAGTCCCAGAAACGAATCAAAGCACCTAGTAAAAGTAGAGGAATAATAGTCAAGAATTTGACTTATAAAAACACTCCACACTTAGAGTTTGATCGTCCCGAACAAATAATAAGGGACAAGCCAAGAAGAAACAAAGGCATGCGAAAGAATCACAACAGGATTTTGATCCTTATTTTCTAACTAACTCCTTTTCGTAAGTGTTACGAGTGCATTTAGCGTATACACTAAACCTTTAAATCCCTAGGTTACCCTATTGCACGAGTTATAGTCTCGTGAGAGTTTTCAGAAAAGGGAATACTCACAAATCCCAAACGCAACTATCACATGCGAATGAATGCAAGGGTGCTCAACTATGGCGAGGACTTCTCAATATAAATCCCTCATCCCGAGCATTACAATCATTCTATCATCAAAAGAATCCCTAAACCACTTAAGCACCTAAGAGGTTGTGCAATCAAGGTCATCACTACTAGAGCAAACAACAGCCTAACCAAAACCTCTATTCATTTTCAAGGCAATGCAAATGGACCGAAGATAGTAGTTTGCAAAAAAGGTGTCAGACACTAACCTATGCAACCTAGGGCTAGTCCATGGGCGCGCGATAAAGAACTCATTCCCAAGTTTTAGTCGCTTAAGCCATAAGTCATAAGGAAAGAGGAGTTCGACAATAGGATTTCTGAGAGAACCATCATAAACCAATCAATAGTTTACGTGAAATCACAAGGGTCGTCCCAAAACTCAACTTGCTAGCACACAATGCACATGGTGAACTCACACATAAAGGAAATGATGGAAAGGCATAAAGTTAAGTTTAAGCGGATTCCACTTAGCCTTTGGCCTACAAATGCTTTCGAGGGGGAACTTTTCTTCCTAACCCCCGACATTTGTATAATTTGAATTAAAACTTTTCTTGTACTTCGAGAAAGTTTTTAGTCGGGGCTTTGCCTTCTTTGACCATCTCATTTTTATAGTGGGGCCTATTTTGCGCCCTCTTTTTAACTCCACACTTAAAGCTTGACAATATGCCCAATATAACATGGAATGTTTGAGAAACAGCCACAAGCAAGGCACTAAGCAAGGGAACCAAAGTCACCTAAAAGCAATCAAGAGGTTTAAGCTTTTCATGAAGCTTTTTGAAAAGATTCTTCCTAAAACTAGGTCCAAAGCATGCAATGAAATTGCTTAGAAAAATAGATAGACACAAAAATGCAATGACACTGAATCACATGATTGCACATTTGAAGGACTAATTCAGTTCTAGGTTCAAAGTCAAATAGAGATGAAAAGCAAGTTAGACGTGTTTTATGGGAGATGTCAAATTGATGGTCACAAGCCTTAAATGGTGGAAAACACTCCCATGTTAGGGATATGATGCAAAATGTGAGTGCACATCTATACTGACACACATGGCATGAAACATGTGAACTATACGCCTAAATCACTCCACACTTAATTCAAGCTTAGTCCCTAAACGTAAGAAATAGTAAAATAAAGCTAAGGGTGTATAGGAACTCCCCTCGTTTGTAGAATGTAGCTTTTCTCCCAATTTTCAACTCTTGGCAAAGATGAATAGTCCTTGATGGCAATGGAAAACAAGGGAAAGTTAACTAGCAGAAGACATGAGTATTTATATGAACAACAAAAGAACGCAAGTGACAAGTTAATTCCAATGCAATATATAGATAATATCCAAACAAGGGAACAAAACATAAAATATCATCCAAGAGTAAAACATCCCAAAATTGGGCCCAACGGCGACTTTATACAAAATAAGAGTCAACATCAAAGTGACATACATCAAAAGGGAAAATAGTCTAGCAAGATGAGAGACCGAAAGTCATGCGAGCTTAAGAGGTGGTGTCATCTCCTCCTCCCAAGGGTGTAGTCGAATCCTTGGCAGCGTCTCTAGTGGCCTCTGCATCAACTTTCACTCTAGCGGTAACTCCCTCATCAACCTTCGCGATGATGTGTGGTGGCTCGTCAGCTCTAGCAAGTGGAGGAGTGCTAGCTTCGGTAACCGTGGTGGGAAGAATGATGGGTGAAAGAGAAGGCGCACGGGGAGTAAAATACCCCAATAATGATAGATGTGTGGTCGAGGGAAGTATACCTATGGCGCTTGGCGCGGCACATATTTGCGAATGTAGTGGCCACCCACTGAGATTTTTCGCGCACAAATTCCTCTAAATTACCCACGTGCTCATGGACATATGTCTTCAAGTGCTTAAGATCAAAGGAAATGGTCTGGATTCTATCACCTAGGGGGACCTTCCTAGGTGGAGGAGCACTTTAGATTGAGGGTTCATGGGCAGGTGCAGCAAAGGAAGAGGAGGGGGTGGAGTAAGATAAGCTTTCGGGAAAGGGGTAGTTGTCTTGACGAAGTCGTGCCGACGTGCATTGTTGAACTTGTTTTTCTTTTCCCTAGCCCTTTTGCGAAGTGGTTTCTTGTGAGGCTCGGTGGAGTGCACCCAAGTCTTGCCATCGGCCTCAAATAGGCACATCTCCTTCAATGCTTCCATATTAAGCACTTTCTTCATCGGAGGTGGGCAATCATCATGCCTAAAAGTGAAGTTACACTTTAGGGCCAAGTGGGTCACAAATGAGCCACCATCGAGCGCCAACACTTGTGAAGTAGGCTTCACATACTCTTCAAACCTATTAGCAATTATGGTAAACCAATCTAGCACTTTTCCTTCATCAATTGCCAACATGATATCCAAATCTTGGTTAGTCACCATCCTCGCTCCATCCTTACAAACATTAATCCCCATAGCGATAAAACGATGAATGACTTTCCACACCTTATCCTTGATAGTAGTGGCCGAATAACTTGAAACAAACCATTCATCCCTAACCAAGATTCTTCGCCAAAATAAATACATGTCGACCTCGGGATACTTAGTAATACTCTCTCCATTCAAAGGAAATCCCAACATTTCACAAACAGCATCCTTAGAAAGCCTCTTTTGTGAGCAACCCAAAACAAATTTCCAGTGGGTAACCTTCTTTTACTTATTTCTAACCGTTTCTAAAGAGCTAATGAACTCCCTCGCAAGCCTCGGGTACATCCCCGGACCATCAATAAATAATACCCCTAACCCGGTATGAGAAAGGCGAGAGTGTACCTCATCGTTTAATCCCAAGTTGCTAAGAGTAGCCATGTCGGGATATAGTGTGACCTTTGGTTCCTACTCCATTCACATTATCAACGCCAAGTTCTCCGTATGGTTTTTGTTCTTGAAGGTCAAGCTCCTTCCGTATGGATAGGGAATAGACTCAGTGGGATCAACCAAGGTAGGGGGAGGTAAATCAAGCGCCAATGGTTGGCTAGGCCCTTCGGGGTGAATTTATGCTTAGTGATCGGTCGAATTCTTGACCTATTATTCACTTCATTCGATGATGGATTAGGTTTGTTTTCTGGACATTTTTTTATCATTTAACCTCTTTTCTAGTGTTTCATGTCATATATCACATACCTAATACTTTTGGATTGATCCGAAGCAAAGCAAAGCATTTGGTGAAGATTTGGGCAAAAATAGGACAAAAATAGGCAAACGGACTTTTCCACTTATTTTGCATGCCCAGAGCACATATGATGTCTACATTGGTCAATATATAGGTTGTTGGAAAGCTAACATAAGGGCCTGCAACTTTGTAGTTGACACTAAGAGGAGATTCGAAGGTTTAGACCTCAAAAAAGGCAACGGAAGTCTGGTCCCGTGACACTCCTGGGTGTCACGGGATATCAGTGGTGTCACAGGACGTGCCTGAGCATGTGCAAAATTGACAATCCTGTGACAGTCCTAATTGTCACAGGTTCGTCGTCAATTTTGGGCTATAAATAGTAGTTTCAGACCAGATTTTGAGTACGCTGACTTTGGGGATCGATTTTGACCTAGATTGAAAGAGGATGACTAAGAGCTCCAGAAAGACCAAGAATCGAGGATACGCTTCATAAAAACACGGTTTCATCATTTCTAATCTTTTCATACATATATTTGTGGTTGATAGTCATGAATCATGAGTACGTTTTATTCCGGGATCCTACGGATCACGTGCTTGTACCCAACTCTTCATGTGATTTATAGAAATATTTTTCCATTATTCCCATTCAAATTATTCAAGTCTACTACGCTTAATTTTATCGTTCTTGCACGTTATACATTGGTTTGATGTTTCCTTGTATGAACGAAATTAGGTTAAACACCAAAATATGGATGGGTCTGAGGTAGTTAACTGGATCAAGTGGAATTGATGTTAGGTCGTAGTAGCTATGCTGATAGTATATGACCTAATGGGAGAGTTAATATTAATTATTTCACTAGGCTACGGTAGCTATGCGGGTAGTACGTAGGTATCTGTAAGTACAACGCGCGCGCATCCACGGCGAAGGTAAAACAAGTACCTAGTGGAATAATTAATGTTTGGAAAACCCTAGGCTTAACAAATCGAAGCTATTGATAATCTGTGGATGGGCGGCGTTCAACAGTCTAGGTTAATTCAGGCAATGATCCGTGGATGGGCAGCTTGTCTGATATTATTTTGGTTTATTTCCATATTTGATGGCATATTTGGATTGCATATATTATCACATGAATTGTATGGCAGGCACGTGTGAAGTTTGATCTTGGAATTATTTCTCTGATTGAATCAAACCTTTCCTAATTTCAGTGTCACTTAGGATTTAGTAATAACCAAACCTTTTTCCTATAGGAGTAGCTGAACACATTACTTGCATACTAGTACACGCATACGTCTGTTCCTTGGATCGACCCTTGGCTTACCAAGGTTTATAAATTGTTTTTGACTACAGCTTGACCCCTAAAACTCATAACTTGACAACTATAAAGGGTGAAAAATACGCTTGTCAAAATGGCGCCGTCTCCGGGGAACAGCGTTTAGTGCGTTATTAGGTCTTGCGAGTATAGTTTAAGACTAGTATTTTTTTATACTTTCTTGTGCATACTATGTATACTTCTTCACTTCACTAATCACTTTTATTTTGAATGTTGCGAGGATGTTCTCTTTTGGTCATCAAGACGCCTACTCCAGGGAAGTGCCTTATTATGATGAATTTTCATATGACACGAATTGGGAAGGGTATTATCATCAGTTTTATGATCAATCATATTATCAAGATGACAGTTATTATGAGAGCTACCAGAACCAGTCACAGCATCAACAACCTCAAAACACGGAAGAATCATCGCATATAGAGTCCTTGCTGACTAGTTTCTTGGAAAAGCAACAGAAGTGGACTCAGGACCAAGACAGGCGACTTCAGGGGGTAGAGAGATCAATAGAGCAACTCGTAGTCAGACAGAAATTACTTATAGACCAGTTAGAGCAACAAGCTAGTGCATCCACCATGGATCTTATAAATGAGGATGTCGAGATGGAAATGGCCAGCGATCAAGAAATTCAAGTTTATGAAGCTCCTGGACCTTCAACCTGAGCTTATTTAAAGAGGACCCCCGCATACATAGGGATGTGATAGTGAAAGGAAGTTCCGAAGTATATGCACTTGAGATCTTATGTAAAGAGTATAAAGGAAGTGTTCTTGCTGGAGCTGGCTTTGAAGATGTATATCTTGTTGCACCGCCTCCAGACAAGTTTCGACAGTTCTTGCCTTACATCTTAAAACTGTTATTTGGGAGCCACTACTCTCCCTTGATTCTCATGGGATTCGAATTCTTGAAGGGAATGTATGCAATACTTAACATCCATATTATTCTTGATGGACGTAAATTTCAATGGGATTTGAAGGTGGACTGACACCTCTCTCTTTTGAAGGCCCCGTGAAAAGGTGATGTTCCCATGACTGGCATGGCTTTGACAAAACGGCTTTAGACAATTCTAGCAGGAGTGCAAGGAGAGTTCAACCACAGACCAGAACACAAGTACAGCGTGCAGCAGACGCGTGAATTGAATCCGGACGGTTCTGAAGATCGAAGATCTTTTTGGCTAAAGTCGGTCAGCAAAGAAGTAGATATTCGGGATGCTCATTCGAATATCTCCGAACCAGATTGAAGATAGCCTGACTAACATGCCTTGGAAGATATCTCATGAAGATTGGAATGAAGATTTGCATATTCATTAGATATAAACGAGATCATCTGATTGGGATCAATCGACAAGTCATCGTGAGAGAACAAATATTCAGGTATATATTCTCACATCAATCAGAAGCAGATTCAGAATGACTTGGAGAGAAAGAAAGATCAAGATCTTTATGAAGATTAGATTGGAAATATCCATAGAATATTTAGGAATATTTCCAAAATATTTGATGAGGATATTTGGAGCAGATTTGAATCTCGCCCATGCATATAAATAGAATACTAGGGCATCCATATCTGCGTTGCTTCCTAAGAGAAAATAAACACGAGAGCATTCGTGAGATTTGAGGAGGAGCGACGACCGGCTGACTATTCCACACCGGAATATCAACGGGGAAGTAACAGTCTGTTCAGTGTGCTGTTCAGACTGTTCTTGAAGAACAACAAAGCGAACCTCCTAGAACCTTAACCGAGGAATGAGACGGATGCAATAGGAGCTCCAGGTGACCATGGCGGGAGAGATGAAACACCTTCCTAGAACACATGTTGACCAGATGCTGGGAGAGCAAGAGAGCACCGTTGCGAGGAGCTGCTACACTCAGTTGTTATGGATGAAGCAGAAGCTGTCTGAATACGGAGTTGAATAGGAGGAGATGACGTCTGACTGTGACAACATGAGTACCAGTAGCAGTTCCAAATATTTGGTACAACAGTACAAGACAAAGCACAGTGAGCCGGTAGAGAAGAAGGCCATCACAGTGAACCATGTGACAACCACCACTCACCTAAATGCTGCCCAGTTCGAAACACTTAGATCCTCTCTGGGTCTGCGTGTTGTGGCCAACTAAGTGTTCCAGAAGGAGATCAGCCAAGAGCAGAACCACAGCACATCAGTTGGGTTGACCTATCACGAAGAGGGCTGGAATAGATGGTACGTACTATTAAATTCAAAGTATTTGCAGTATTATGAACCGTTGGAGCATATCATGGAGGAAAAGGGTGATGATAAGGGAGAAAAATTAGTGGATGCTCCTGTAGTTGATCCACAGGCTGTTGAAAGTAGTGTGCGTGAGGTTGTGGGGCTAAGATTGGGGTTTCTGATAAGAAGAAACTGTTGAATGCAATGGTGCATGGCACTAGGTTCGTGCTAAAGAAGACATGGATCCGCATGAAGGTCAGGCCTCGAAGGAACGGAACTCCCAGCAAATACGCTGTAAGAATTAATGCTGTTAGGGGAGGAAAATTGCAATGTCAGACTCAGAAACTAAGCAGGTTGCTGAATCCCCTCGCAAGAGAAGTCTGGTATTGGATGAAGAGTCAGATGAATGCTTAGCACAAAAGACTACTGAGGCAGTCGATGAAGAGAAGGTGACAGAGAATGAAGCTGTTCCTATGGAGGCTAATGAGGTGAAGCAACAAGAGCATGAAGATGTTGTCACTAATTAAAGAGGACCGTGAACTTGAGGAAGTATATAAGCAATTTGATGAGGTGGTCCAAGGCTTTTAGGAGAAAGAAGCAAGTGAAGGTGACCGACCTGAGAAACAGCCAGCTAATATAGATGTAGAGATGCAGATATCTGATCAGGAAGAGGCGAGGTTAAGAACACTCAGGAGGAGTATCAGGACTCAGTTTCATTGACTGAGCTCAAGAAGTTTGAAAAGAAGAAGCCGAACAAGAAAGTGACCATCCAAGCATGCTTGACTGAAGTAACTATCAAGATGAATGGGAACACAGACGCAGGGGGAGCAAGTGCATCTAAGAAGAGGAAAAGGTAAAGTCCAGATCCTATTCCTGCCCATGTTCCAACTGGGGTTGTGAAAAATGGAGTAAGGTGTGCCAGTACAGAAGCAGCAGCCAAGTGGAAGGCAGTGCAGAAAAGAAAGATCATCCCTGAAAGGTTGCTTGATGAGAAGGCAAGGAGGTAGTGCATCTGTTGAAAGAAACAAGTCTGATTTGGACCGACCAAAGATGCAAACCGTTTAATGAATAGTTGGTGCGAGAAGCGATTGCAAATCTACCTAAACAGTTTGGGATTGCTGGTGATAAAGACTATGGCATAGTCTTTGTCAGAGGAAAGAAGGTCAAGATTGATCCTGAGACCATCAATGGGTACTTCGCAATGGATGATTCTTACGAGGTGGTGGAAGAGGAGAACTATGACTAGATTGCAAGCTGTTTAAACGGCTGGAACATACCATCGGTGGGAAGTCACTTCCATCCCAGTTGAAGATCTGTTCACATTCTACTCGATGTTGATCTTCATCGCCATAGTCAACTGGGAGCCTACATCTCATAGAACCACTGATGGATCATAATTGTATCAATCATAAACACATTTAAACCCACCAAATTAGACGCTTTGTCTATTTAACTTTTTCTTGTTAGTTCCGATATTTATCTACAGGGTATTTTGAAGTCTAGAGAGAATACAGGCTAAGGAGGAGTTTTAAAGCTGAAAATGAATTACGAGTCATTCCAGGTCACGACCAAATTCTGACTTTCAAGAAACGGACGTGAAATCACTCAAAACAAGTCCAATCGAAGGGTAACCAGAGTCAAACCGGAGCTGAAAGGACCGATTGCTTTTTGGGATAAGCTCACAAAACACACTCCACCACTCGCCATCCTCCACCTAGCCGACGGCTAAGCTCTCCTCCTCTCCTCCATGGACATGTGGCCGGCGGTTAT
Organism: Rhodiola kirilowii; assembly: GCA_033675215.1. Classification (NCBI taxonomy): domain Eukaryota; kingdom Viridiplantae; phylum Streptophyta; class Magnoliopsida; order Saxifragales; family Crassulaceae; genus Rhodiola; species Rhodiola kirilowii. The sequence continues at coordinate 45,589,401 of CM066201.1, forward strand.
GGGAGGGGTGACATCACCCGATGGCTTTTGAGCTCTTCCTCCCATTTGATGACAAGTGTCAAGTCCTTATGGTCTCCCTTAGCCTATAAATAGACACCCTCCTTGCCCTTGTATCCATATCCCATCTCATTCCAACACAATTCACTTATCTCTCTAGATTGAGAGCACAATCATGTAAACACTTTCCTTTGGAATCAAAGTTGGATCTTGAGCACTCTTATCAGTTTTAGTAAGTACTTTCGTCTTTACTTTACTGTCTTTTCAATTCAGCAATTTTACTTTCCTGTCTTTACTTTTTCAAGTACTTAGCTATGATTTCCTGTTCCATGGATAATCGTAGCAAAACCCTTCATTCGGTTGAAGGGGTGTACTTGTATCATACAATGTTTTAGACCCTACACCTATTGCCTCTCTGTGTTCAAAACTTGTTCTATGTGCCACATATTAGGTTAGAACTTCCAAGGTTGAGTGGATGCTTTAACGGGCAAAGCTCTTCCGTGGGGTTCGTGAACGTACTCGGGTAAGTGGATGCTTTAACGGGCAAAGCTTATCTGAGGAGTTCAACCTCTTTCAAAAACCATTTGGTTGATCGTAACTGAAGATCAAATGGATGCACATAAGGCTAAGATACTTCGAAAGGAGGAATTAGTCTAAATAGAACAAGTGTTCTAAATGATGTGGCAAGTCTTGTGCTAGAAATAGCCTCGATTCATCTTTGAACACTTAGTATGATCATTAGAGTTCAATGATAAACTGAATATGATACAAGGCCCCTGAAACCGAATCTTTCCTTTAATTGTAATATCAACTGTTGCTTTACTTTTCAGCACTAAAAACCAAAAATAACCCCCCAACTGTTTTATTTAATCCCCCCTTTTCGAAAGAACAACTATTCACCTGACTCCCTTGGGTTCGACCCGTACTTACCACTGACTATCCGAAATAGTTAAGTCGCGAGTATCGGAGATATAAATTTGCTTTTGCACAGAGAACATCACACCTTAACGACAGTGCGGTGGGCTCCGTCAAAACTGGCGCCGTTGCCGGGGAGTTAGCTAATGGATAGTTGTTCTTTTTTCTGTTGTACCTAATTCGCCATGTCTTCCTACTACGAAAGAGAGCCTTGGAATGATGGAAGCAGAAACCTTATGATTAAAATGCTTGACCATCTCCCCCAATTCGGAGGTACCATTGAAGAGGACCCTGTGATACATTGCCAACATGTTCACCACATCTGCCGCCACATGAAACCTGAGAACGAGACGTTAGAGGAGTTTAAGCTGAGATGCTTCAAATTTTCTTTAATAGACTCCGCACTAGATTGGTATTACTCATGTGCAGAGGATGCCGGTGATTATGGGGATCTACAAACCCAATTCCTAGAGAAGTTTTGCCCGCCATCTCTCCGACTTGAAACCCACGAGAAGATTCCCAATCTTGAGCAATTCCGGGATGAAACTTTGGACGAGTACTTGGCGTACTTTGACTCCATTGTGGCGAGCTGCCCGCACCATGGATTCACCAGATTCAATCTTATTCAAAGGTTTCTCGGTGGAATGATGCCACTTGAGCGGAAAAGACTTAATGATGTAGCGGGATGTTCACTCATGAAGTTAACCGTTACTGAAGCCTAGCGCCTCATAAATGATTTGGCAAAAAACACAAAACAGGGTCAGTGGCACCAAACTGACGATAAGGCACCAACGATGGAAGTGGACTCAGTGCAGAACGAGCCCGACACCACACCCATTATGAGCTTTCCCGCAACAAAACCGAGAGAAGACATCTGTACAAGGGCAGTAATGGATGTGGAGGCGACTCTAAAAGAGCCAATATTGGAGCCCACGGTGCCGACAAAGGATGAGGACTCTTGGATGACCGAAGAAGAACTGCCCAAATCTGGCCCGGTCCTCATCACCAATCTGCCCGAGGAAGTCCCGGCCCAACTTGACGAGCCAAATGAAGTCCCGGACCTCACTAAAGAAGCACCTGAGGAAGTCCCGGACTTCACTACCAAACCAGCCGAGACATACATGGACCTCACTGCCGAACTGACCGAGAAAATCACGGCAGGCCCGGTCCTCACTGAAGAGCTGCTCGAGAAAGGCCCTATCCTTATGACCGAGAAGCCTCTACTTAACCCTTCATGTTCTATGAAGATCACGGCCACCAGAGATGAGATGATCGATGATGATGCAGTGCCAGGCGAGTTGGAGGAGACGCATGAGCCAAAACAACCAACGCATGAGCCAAAACAACCAACGCATGAGCTCCCACTCGTCACAAGCCAAGAAGAGCCTCCTGAAAGGTGCAAGGACCAAGGACGGCCAATCATCTCTGTCACAAAGAAGAGGGTTAGAAAGGGCGCATGCTTGAGGTCGCTTGGCAAAAGACTGAACTTCCAAAACTGCAATGATGCCAACCGGCCATACATGAAGAAGCGGCAAAGACATGGGCCCAAAGAATGGAAACCCGGAAGGAGAAGCAAGAGAGCTCGACTTGATGGACCAGCAGCTATGGTCAAGGAATCCTCGCCTTCTCGAGAATATGTGAAGAAGAAGCCTCCGGATCAAGGGAGAGCAGAACTGAGCCCGCTGCCATATGTGTTCTTTGGGCAAATCAAAAGGGCAGCCGAGAAGAAGTTCGACCTCAAGCACCCATGGGATCCCTACTTATGATCCATGAGTGGGTACTGTCGAGCTAACGACGTTAAACAAATGCACTGGTCGGGAGGTAACCCGACACCTATCTTACTTTCAGTCATTTATTTTCAGTCATTTAGTTTTTACCTTAACAGTCGCTCTCACCCACTTTTTGTATAGAAGGAATGACCCCTTGTAGGAATTGGTTTTTGGAGCAAGATCAGATCAGCCAGGCAGCTTCCGAGAAATTACCGGGCCCGCGCTGAGAGTTCAAGGCCCCAGCCGAACTCCCTCGATTATCCAACTCAAGCTATGACGTTCCACGACACGACACAGTAAAAGGGAGTTCAGTTCTTCTCTTTTCCTTAATGTCATTTCCTTCTCTTGTATATATTTGCATGACTTTTGAACTAAGTCGTGCTGAAAGGCACGCCTTCGTTCAAAAGTGTGGGGTGAGAACCGCCTGTGTACTTAGTTAATTAACATGTTTTTCTTTTCCTTTTCCCTTAATATTATCTTTTTGAAAATATGAACTTGAGAATGTGAAAAAGATAGACCTAAACTCATGCATTTACCTTGTGAAAATTCAACTGTTTAAAAACTTAGGATGTAACTTCTCATTTGTCCCTTTGTGCTGAGATATACAGGGGATGTGGAGTTGATAGAAAATGCCCTAGAGAGGCTTGGCAAGCACTCGAAGGATTGAATCTAACTATATGGTTTTCGAAGTCAGTGGAGGCTGCACTTCGGGTTTCAGTGAAGATCGAAGTCATCTCCGCCCTGCAGCGTTTATGCAAGAGGCGGGACGGGAATCAAACCGTCCTATCTCTAGTCCTAGTAGCCGAGAAAATAGATGAGCGACCCTCATCTTGACCCGCGCGAAACGGCGAGGATGAGAAAGAGCGGGGAGGTATTTCCATATGCTTGCGGGCGACGATTGGACCTCCCAAAGAAAGGCTGAGAAAATGGACAAGCAAGTCACAAAGAAGCAAAAGCTCAAAGAAGCTGATCAAAGGCCAAAGGCCAAAATTGTGAAGGTTTTAACCGAACAAAAGTGAAGAAACTCCAACTCAATATCAACGGCCAAAGGCCGATTCACTACAGAAGCTGTCCCTCGCCAAAAAGAAATCAATATGCTCAACTCAGTGAAACCCGAATCGAATCACGTGCTAGAGAAAGCTACAAGGAAACCATATAGTACGAGTCGATCCCGAGAATGCAGTCCAGGAGCCTAAAAAGGGCTATCTCCCGAAACATCCAAATTAATTTGCATCTCGGCACGTAGGTACAAGTATCAAGTTTCTTCTAAGTATTTACACGGTTTAGTTTGGTAATAAGTAAGTAATGCATGAATTAGGATAAATCGAGTCCCACAGTCTCACTTTCATATTTAAAAGTTTTTACTTGGATTGTGTTCCGCCCTTAAAAAGCATTGTTCGGGACGAACAACTAAAAGTGTGGGGAAATCTGATGGACCATAATTGTATGAATCATAAACACAGTTAAACCCACCAAATTAGACGCTTCGTCTATTTAACTTTTGCTTGTTAGTTCCGATATTTATCTACAGGGTATTTTGAAGTCTAGAAAGAATACAGGCTAAGGAGGAGTTTTAAAGCTGAAAATGAATTACGAGTCATTCCACGTCACGACCAAATTCTGACTTTCAAGAACCGGACTTTAAATCACTCAAAACAAGTCCAACCGAAGGGCAACCTGAGTCAAACCAGAGCTGAAAGGACCAATGGCTTTTAGGGATAAGCTCACAAAACACACTCCACCACTCACCATCCTCCACCTAGCCGGCGGCTAAGCTCTCCTCCTCTCCTCCATGGACATGTGGCCGGCGGCTATGGGAGGGGTGACATCACCCGATGGCTTTTGAGCTCTTCCTCCCATTTCATGACAAGTGTCAAGTCCTTATGGTTTCCCTTAGCCTATAAATAGACACCCTCCTTGCCCTTGTATCCATATCCCATCTCATTCCAACACAATTCACTTATCTCTCTAGATTGAGAGCACAATCATGTAAACACTTTCCTTTGGAATCGAAGTTGGATCTTGAGCACTCTTATCAGTTTTTGTAAGTACTTTCGTCTTTACTTTACTGTCTTTTCAATTCAGCAATTTTACTTTCCTGTCTTTACTTTTTCAAGTACTTAGCTATGATGTCCTGTTTCATGGATAATCGTAGGTAAACCCTTCATTCGGTTGAAGGGGTGTACTTGTATCATACAATGTTTTAGACCCTGCACCTAGTGCCTCTCTTTTCGAAAGAACAACTATTCACCTTACTCCCTTGGGTTCGACCCGTACTTACCACTGACTACCCAAAATAGTTAAGTCGCGAGTATCGGAGATATAAATTTGCTTTTGCACAGAGAACATTGCACCTTAACGACAGTGCGGTGGGCTCCGTCAACCACGGACAGAAAGGAGATGGGACATCTGCTCTACCAGATTGGAAACAGGATGCTCATTGACATGGGAAGAATTATGTTCGACCAGACTGCAGAACACGCCATATCAACGAAGTCTCTGCACCAGATAAGCTTCCCATTGCTTATCTATGAGCTGAACATCAACCAGCATCCAGATTTGAAGACTGACCAGGACAGACTGTCAAGTGCTCCGTTGAAGTTGGTAGTTGATCATAAGCTGTTCGAGGGTGGACATAAGAATGATCTGAAGGACCCTGGGTTGAAGAGGAAGGACGCACTTGAGTCTTCCATAAGGAGAGCTGCTGGTGAGAAGTTGTCCCGAGCTGAACGCGGACAGCTACTAGAGGAGGTGAAGATGATACTGGAGGTCAAACAAGCGCAGAGGACAAGAATCAATCACTTGGTGTGCGCTCTGCGATATCCTAGTGATGATAAAGAAGACAAAGAGAGTTGATGTCCTGCTTGAATAAAAGACATGCTGCCATGAGCCAAAGAGAGGTATGTCTGGAGAAGGACTACCACGCGGCAGCACTGTACAAGCTGAATCAGTTCAAGAAACCAGATCATCAAAAACCTATCATCTGCTGACACGTGGTCAAATAGCTATTGAGACACCATGGTCCGGTAGACTCATAGTATGTGTCACTGTCCCAGGCTACGTTCGAGGGGGAGTTAACAAGATTCCAGATGCCGAGGAGACCAGGTTGTATGATTGGACCCCTTGCCGATTTGTGGCAAAAAGGGGGAGTATTTTGAGGTAACTGTTCTGGTTCCTCAAGTTGTGTCTAAAGCGTAGATTTGGTTTTGCCAAAATGCCAAGGGGGAGATTGATGTTCCCATGAATGGCATGGCTTTGGCAAACCGGCTTTAGACAGTTCTAGCAGGAGTGCAAGGAGAGTTCAACCACAGACCAGAACACAAGTACAGCGTGCAGCAGATGCATGAATTGAATCCGGAAGGTTCTGAAGATCGAAGATCTTTTCGGCTGAAGTCGGTCAGCGAAGAAGTAGATATTCGAGATGCTCATTCGAATATCTCTGAACCAGATTGAAGATCGCCTGACTAACTTGCCTTGGAAGATATCTCATGAAGATTGGAATGAAGATTTGCATACTCAGAAGATATCAACGAGATCATCTGATTGGGATCAATCGACAAGTCATCGTGAGAGAACAAATATTCAGGTATATATTCTCACATCAATCAGAAGCAGATTCAGAATGACTTGGAGAGAAAGAAAGATCAAGATCTTCGTGAAGATTAGATTGGAAATATCCATCGAATATTTAGGAATATTTCCTAAATATTTGATGAGGATATTTGGAGCAGATTTGAATCTCGCCCATGCATATAAATAGAATGCTAGGGCATCCATATCTGCGTCGCTTCCTGAGAAAAAATAAACACGAGAGCATTCGTGAGATTGGAGGAGGAGCGACGGTCGGCTGACTATTCCACACCGGAATATCAACGGGGAAGTAACAGTCCGTTCAATGTGCTGTTCAGACTGTTCTTGAAGAACAACAAAGCGCACACACACACACGGTGATCAAGATACGTCTTTGAGAGAAGGCGACTGGGCTTCTGAGAGGTCCAAGACTAGGCCGAGAGGGAAGTCTCGTCCTACCCATAAGGGATCGAGGGGAGCTGCGGTGAACCAAGATTGCAAATCCAAGAGACAGAGAAATAGAGGCTAGGCGATTACAAACGAGGTGTTGTGTAAGGGTAAGACTACTTGTAGCTCTAATCTCGTAATACGATTTGTGTCCCTTTTAGGGTGTGGGAAACCCCCCCAGAGTAGGCAAAGCCGAACTGGGTAACATATCGTGCGTGCTCCTGTTTTCTTCTATTTACGGTACTGTCTGCTAAGGTGTACCATCATCTGGTGAAACACCATCTGGAACTGGCCAACAAGTGTTCGAGACGCAGTTCGAACACCATCTGGAACTCGTCTTGACTAAGACAAGTAGATTTCAAAAGGGATCCTAGCAAAGAACTTCTCACGAGTGATTTATATGGGGCGCTTTACTGAGTCTAGCCAAGACATTAAACTAGGCCTCTTCGGGGACTAACCCAAACTGTAAGTATTTCTTTTGCATTTTCATCACGTGATATCTTGACTACTGTGCTTTGAGTTTAAGTTTGTAGTCCCTATGCGCTATTCTCATTTTATTTTTCTTTGCTTAGGGACTAAGCTCATTTTTAAGTGTGGAGTAGGTAGTGCATAGTCACACACATTCACTCTTGCATATGCTCAACTATCTATGTATCGCGATTGAAATCCTCATTTTCTACGATCCTCCTCGATTGATTGTCATTCTTTTGGGTTCGAAATCGAAGACCTCAAATAGTTTTATTCATATGTGTATTCTCTCGTGTCAGTATCATTGCTAGTTTTTGCAAATCTCATGTTGTACGTATTTCTTGAAACATGTTTGAGACTTGAAATTATTAGGCACGGGTTCAAAATGTCTAAAAACATAAATTGCATCTCTTTTTCAAGGTGACCTTAGCACTAGTGTGTGTTTTCTATACTTGTTGTGATTTTCTTGCACCCGCCTCTATTTGTACACTATGTCAAGTTTTAAGTGTGGAGTTAGAAAAAAATAGTCAAGGGCGAAAAATAGGCCCCAATCAAGAACAAAGTTCTGAAATTTCAAAAGAGGGTGAAAAATTGACCCCAAGCATAGTAGTTTTTGAAAAAAGAGAGCAGAAAAATAGTACCAAGGGCAAAGTGAGAAAAGTCACCCCTTGTGTATGAAAAAATCGAAAGAAAAAAAATGAAATTTCTGCCCCCTTTTGCTTGACGTGGTGTATTCCATCTTTTCATTGCATTGCAATTGTGACTTGTATTAGAATTCATGTACTAGAAAGCTAAGGGACGATTCTAGTGCTTTGCACTAAAATTTTGATGTGATTTTCGTACTATTTTTTTGGAAATTCTTAAGCCATGCTCCTCTTCTCTTACGATTCATTGCCCAGTCCTTGGCACTTGAGAGTGAGCTTTGCGCCAAGAGCCCATGGACTATCCCTAGATAGCATAAGTGAATGGCGAGCATGTTTTGTGTAACTAGCTTCTTTGTCTTGATACGTTGCAATGGAACTATTTATAACTTGTGATTAGTCGCTTGCTAGCCATGTGCACTGACCGTTTAAATGCATAGCTCGTTTAAACAATGATTGTCAGACAACTTTGATGAAGATGTTTATCTTGAAGTTGAGGAAACACGATGAATCCGAGGTATGACATGACGTTACTATGACTCGTTGAGCATCATCTCATGCATACACGTTAGTTAGCTGTACATGGGATTTGTAGGTAGTCCCTTTGCTGAAAACATTCACGAGACCATACTCGCCCTACTAAGGCAGCCTAGGGGTTTAAAGACTTGATGCATATGCTAAATGCATTCGTGTCCTCTACGACACTGAGTTAGGTGTGCATGCTAGTTTAGTTAGAATTCATCACATGATATTTGAATGGGTAACTATTTTGCGATTTATTGACTTGTGCTTAATGTTTGTCCGGGACGAACAAATCCTAAGTTTGGAGTGTTTTGATCGGTCGAATTCTAGACATATTATTCACTTCATTCGATGGTGGATTAGGTTTGTTTTCCAGACATTTTGTTATCATTAAACCTCTTTTCTAGTGTTTCGGGTCATATATCACATACCAAATACTTTTGGATTGATCCGAAGCAAAGCAAAGTATTTGATGAAGATTTGGGCAAAAACAGGACAAAATAGGCAGACGGACCTTTCCGACTTATTTTGCATGCCCAGAGCGCATATGGTGTCTACATTGATCAATCTATAGGTTGTTGGAAAGCTAACTTAAGGGCCTGCAACTTTGTAGTTGACACCAAGAGCAGATTTGAAGGTTTAGACCTAAAAAAAGGCAACGGAAGTCTGGTCCTGTGACACTGCTGGGTGTCACGGGATATCAGTGGTGTCACAGGACGTGCCCGAGCATGTGCAAAATTGAGAAGCCCGTGACAGTCCGTGACAGCCCGTGACACTCCTAATTGTCACGGGCTCGTTGATGGACCATAATTATACGAATCAAAAACACAGTAAAACCCACCAAATTAGACTGTTGGTCTATTTAACTTCTGCTTGTTAGTCCCGATTTATTTCTACAGGGTATTTTGGCGCTTAGAGAGAATACACGCTAATGAGAGGATTTTACGCTGAAAAGATGTTACGAGTAATTCCAAGGTCAAGGACAGATGCCGACTGACGACATATCGAGATCCTGACATTGAATTACTCAAATCAAAATCAACCGAGGAACAATCAAAGTCAGACTGGAGCGAAATTGGACTGATAGTTTTGTGAAAAGACTACACAAAATTGTCAAAATGCACTCATGGATCAAGGTGACCGGACACCTTGCTTGGAGGTGGCCAAAGCCACCCTTCTCCTCCCCTTGCAACCGGCTACCGGCGGCTCCTCCACCCAAGGCAACCGGCGGCTTTTCACACCCCCATGTGTCACCTCCTCCTTCCTCCTCCCTTCTTCTCCCTTGGATCAAAACCACATGCCACCCATCTCCACCACCCATCTCCTCCCCTTGTGGCTATAAAAGGAGAGCCCCTCCTCCTCATTTCAACATCCTCAAATCCAAAAAACACTTATCGCTCTAAGTTTTGGTTACTTGTAAGTTTGGTTTTGGAAATAATACTCCTGTTTGTTCTTGAGTATTATACGCTTTGAAATAATACTCCTGTTTGTTCTTGAGTATTATACGCTTTGAAATTATAATACTCCTGTCGGTTCTTCAGTATTATAATACTATAGAGAATACTCCTGTTGGTTCTTGAGTATTCAGTAGGAATTAGGAATACTCCTGTTGGTTCTTGAGTATTCCACCCCTTTCCTTTCTTACTGTTTTCAAAAACCCCCGAGTATTTAGCTATGATATCCTCTTCCATGGATAATCGTAGCTAAACTCTCTATTCGGTTAAAGGGGCGTACTTGTATTGTAAAATGTTTTAGATCCTGCACCTAGTGCATCTTTGTGTTCAAAACTTGTTCTATGTGCCATATATCAAGTCAGAATTTCCAAGGTTGAGTGGAAGCTGTAACAAGCAAAGCTCTTCCGTGGGAATTCGTGAACATACTCGGGTAGTGGAAGCTGTAACAAGCAAAGCTATCTGAGGAGTTCGACTTATCTTAAAAACCATTTGGGAAACCGTAACAGGAGATCAAATGGATGCACAAAAGGCTAAGATACTTCGAAAGGAGGAATTAGTCTGAAGTAGAACAAGTGTTTTCAACGATGTTGCAAGTCTTGCGCTCAGAAATGGCCTCGATTCATCTTTGAACACTTAGTATGATCATTAGCGGTCAATGATAAACAACTATGATACAAGGCCCCTGAAACCGAATGTTTTCCTTGAATTACAAAACCCCCTTGTATTTACTTTTATCAATTGCTCGATCAACTGCAACCACCAACCGCTCATCTACCGGAGGACTCACCAATCACGCATCACCCACTGTAAGTCTTCTTCCCTTAACTCTTTTACTTTCAGTATTTTAATTTCTGTAATTTACTTTCCTACACTCAAAACCAAAAAAACCAAAAACAGTAGCTTAGTTAATCGCGCTAAAATCTCAATCAACCTAGAACACGCTCCCTCGCTGTACAAATCCCTTAAAGAACAACATATTCCCCTAATTCCCTTGGGTTCCACCCCTACTTACCACTTACTACCCAGTAGTGTAGTCGCGAGTAGCGGAAAATATAAATTTATTTGTACAGAGAACATTGCACCTTAACGACAGTGCAGTGGGCTCCGTCACTCGTCGTCAATTTTGGGCTATAAATAGCAGTTTCGGACCAGATTTTGAGTACGCTGACTTTGGGGATCGATTTTGACCTTGATTGAAGAAGGAGGACGACTAAGAGCTCAAGAAAGACTAAGAATCGAGGCTATGCTTCATCAAAACACAGTTTCATCATTTCTAATCTTTTTATACATATATTTGTGGTAGATAGCCAAGAATCGTGAGATGTCGTTTTATTCCGGGATCCTACGGATCACGTGCTTGTACCCAACTCTTCATGTGATTTATAGGAACATTTTTCCATTATTGCCATTTAAATTATTCAAGTCTACTATGCTTAATTTTATCGTTCTTGCACGTTATACATTGGTTTGATATTTTCTTGTGTGAACGAAATTAGGTTAAACACCAAAAGATGGATGGGTCCGAGGTAGTTAACTGGATCAAGTAGAATTGATGTTAGGTCATAGTAGCTATGCTGCTAGTATATGACCAATAGGAGAGTTAATATTAATAATTTCACTACACTACGTTAGCTACGCGGGTAGTACGTAGGTATCTGTAAGTACAACGCGCGCACATCCGCGGCGAAGGTAAAACAAGTACGTAGTGGAATAACTAATGTTTGGAAAACCCTAGGCTTAACAAAACAAAGTTGTTGATAATCCGTGGATGGGCGGCATTCAACAGTCTAGGTTATTTCAGGCAATGATCTGTGGATGGATGGCTTGTCTGATGTTATTTTTGTATATTTCCATATTTGATGGCATATTTGGATTGCATATATTATCACATGAATTGTATGCCAGGCACGAGTGGAGTTTGATCTTGGAATTATTTCTCTGATTGAGTCAAACCTTTCCTAATTTCAATGTCACGTAGGATTTAGTAATAACCAAACCGTTTTCTTATAGGAGTAGCTGAACACATTACTCGCGTACTAGTACACGCACGCGTCTGTTCCTTGGATCGACCATTGGCTTACCAAGGTTTATAAAATTTTTTTGACTGCAGCTTGACCCCTAAAACTCATAACTTGACAACTATAAAGGGTTAAAAATACGCTTGTCACTTAGCCTTTTGTTTCTTGAGCAGAGGAGGGAGTCTCACCTCAAATGAGTGTTCCAAGGAAGGGTTTTCGCTAGGCACTGCATCGCTAGATGAAGAGGAACTGAGTATAGGTTTCCGAGGCCTTTTCTTAGTCTTGGAGGAGGCAGGAAGCTTCTTTAATGGACTCGTCTTGGCGAGGGGAGGCTCATTGGCTTTTGGGTCGCTCTTGGAAGGTCCTTGAGACTTGCTTTTCAGCTTTTCATTTGTTCTAGCCATGGTAGACTCGGCTAGGGCTTGGGTTTCAGTGAATACGTTGGGGAAGATTGGTATGGAGTTTGAGAGAATCGGGGATGGTGAGCAGGCGATATGGGGAGAGGGGGCGACGATGGCGGAAGGCGAGATGGGTCCGATGGTGAGGAAGATGGAAGTCGGAGGAGAGTGCTGGCGAACGACGAGAGGGATGGAGGGGAAATCATGGAGGCTCCGGCGATGCAGATGGAAGGAGGACTCTAGAATTTAGGGCGAAATCTGGTTCAAAATTGGGGAAGAAGGGAGCTTCAAGTCGCTCGGCCAAGGATGGCGAGGCAGAGATGAGTAACGACACGAGGCTCGGACAAGTTTCTTCGGGCTTGGGCATCGAATGGTTAACTAATTGCTTGGACAAAACCATCTTGGGCTAGAGCAAGGATGATCGGCCAAGCGTTAAGAGGCATAGTTGATGAAGGCATGGAGCTCGGGTAGGCTTTATTAAGCTCGAGCGAGCAAAATGCTACAGAGTCAAAAAAATGCAAGAAGCTCGGTCGAGCATTGGCCTATCATAGAACTTGGGGTGAAGAGCTCGAGCGAGCCTAAAGTGGCGGGAGCTAACGAAAGATCTGAGATCATTCGGGCCTTGCAAGGCTCGCCCGCTCTTAGAACAATTTTTAGCACCCATCCCCATGAATCCTTGCAAGACTCGCCCGCTAACAATTTTTTTTAAAGGGCTGCACCAAGCCAAGTACAAGAGAATGGCAAAAAGCATAATAAAAAGAATCACCCCGAGGCGACGACAAGATAAACGCATGAGAGAGACTCGAGACATCTCCAATATTAAGCTGGCAATCCATGCCGAGAGGGAGCGCCAAAGTAAGTCGTCGCGAGTCGAAGAAAAAGGGCCCGGGGTGGGGCAGAGATTCCCCGTGCATGAATCCTAAACTCAAAACTTGACTCCACACTTAGAATTTGAGCATCCTCCTCAAGACATAAGTTCATGGCTCACATGGGTCATACCAAGGGTTAGACTTTAAGAACAAAGACGACTACTCACAATGGGTTACCTCTCGAGAGGGCCTAGTTTAACGTCTTGGCAAAGACCGAGCCGAATCTCCTCATAGAAAATTAGAAACACACTTTAGGAGGGTTGTGTTAAGACCCTCCCTCAAGTGGATATGACATGTAGGGAGATTTTGATGTTCTCGGGATCTTGGGGCATTCCATGATAAAGCTTGAGTCTTCGCCCATTGGCTTTGAAAATTTCTTCGCTTTTGTTGAATAAGTTGACATGCACGTCCTCAAACACCTTTTGAACCTCAAATGGACCCGTCCACCTAGACTTTAGTTTTCCCGGGAATAACCTTAGTCTTGAGTTGAATAGTTGGACTTGGGGTCCTTCATTGAACTCCCTTCTCAAAATTTTCTTGTCATGCCATTTCTTGTGCTTTTGTTTGTAGATTTTGGCATTCTCATAGGAGTCTAGTCTTATCTCGTCCAACTCATTCAAATCCAATAGCCTCTTCTCTCCAGGGGCCTTTAAGTTAAAATTCAATTCTCTAACCACCCAAATCGACTTGTATTCCAATTCAACCGGAAGATGGCAAGGTTTCCCATTTATGAGCCTAAAGGGAGACATTCCAATTGGCATTTTGAATGCGGTCCCATATGCCCAAAGAGCGTTATCTAACTTTGAGGATGAATCCTTCCAAGAATTTCCCTTTATTTTCTCAAGGATAGCCTTGACTTCAACTTGTCTGCTAGTTTGAGGGTGGTAAGCTATAGAAACCTTGTGGTAGACCGCATATTTCTTTAAAACTGCCCTAAATTGCTTTTCTTTGAAGTGAGATACCCCATCACTAATCACGGTTCTTGGAACTCCAAATCTAGGAAAAATGACCTTCTTGAAGAGTTTTGCCACGCCTTTGCATCACAAGTTGGGGAGGCTAAAGCTTCTACCCATTTGGACAAATAGTGAACCGCCACAAGAATGTAGCGGTAGGGACCAATGAAATATATGCCACATACATCAAAAATCTCCACTTCTAGCATTCCTTGTTGGGGCATTTCGTCCCTTTTGGAGATATTCCCACTTCTTTGGCACATATCACAAGCCCTTACAAACGTTAGGCATCCTTGAATAATGAGGACCAATAGAGTCCACTTTGAAGCACCTTGGCCTCGGTTTTTAAACTTCCCCCATGACCTCCAAAAAGAGAAGAATGGAAATGGTGCAAGATTCCTCTATGTCTTCGTCGGCTACCATTACTACAGTCAAGAAAATAGGCATCGGTTTTGTGTAAAAGATTACACATCGTTTCTTGATTAGGCATTGGTTAAGAAGTGAAACGATGCCTAAGCCCCCCTTTAGACATCGGTTGGAAATGAAACGATGCATAAGGCCCTCTTTAGACATCGGTTGGAAACGAAACGACGCCTAAGCCCATCTTTAGACATCGGTTGGAAAAAAATGTTGCATAAGGTTTATCTAATGCGTCGTTTCTTTTAGAACCGATGCTTTAGGTGTTATACAAATTTACCATAAGTTCGTTTTTACTTCATCCTCCGATGCAAAATCGATTTTATTGGAGATTCAAAGCTTCCTTGCCCGCGCCTTCGTCCGTCGACCTTGCTTGTCTCTTCCGAATCTCCATCCGCATTCGCTCGTCTTGCCAGTCCTCTGCTCATGTCGTCAGTCCTTGCTCAGCTCGCCAGTGTCCTTACTAGCCAGAGTCAAAGGTATTCATTGATGATTTATTTGACAAATTTACTAGGGTTTATGCAAACGTTCGTTTAGTACGAATCATAACCACTAGGGTTTATATTTCATTCATTATGATTTTGATGAATTTCGTAGTGTTCGGATGTCATTGTTAGGTTATAATTCCTTGTTAGGATAGGATACATTGATTATGACTTGGGAACTTGTCAACGATTCGATACATTGTAAGGTGAATATTTTTTTGTTATATGTCACTATTTTTTGTGTTTTAAGTTCAAGTATTTTAATCCCACTATTTTTCAAATGAATGTTTTAAGAATCATATTTACTATCCACATTTCTCTTGCATCCATTGATGGGCGATTTAGAGCTTGATGAAGTCAAATTATTGTTAAGAAGGTTAGTGTATATGTTATTATTAGAGAAAACATGTTTTTGTATATACTCATATTTGTTCATTTGTTATTTTCATGTTTGAAAACATAGATTCGACTGGTGAACTCCTTTACGGACTTTAGAAGTTACATCTTCTTTGATTCTCCGAGGATCATATCCTTTACGGTATTCATATGTGTTAATTATGTATTGTTGTTAATGTTGGTTCATCAAGTGAGCTAGCTTGATTGCCTACAAAATCTTGTCTGAAAAAGATTAACAATAAACCAAAGTCTTTGGTTTGATTCGAGAATGTTCATTTCAACTCTCATCATATGGTTTAATTAATTTTGTGGCACAATTCATATTGACTCCATTTGATTGAGATAGATTAAATTTAGTGTGTTTCAACCGAGTGAGGTTGAATTATGAGAAATGAATAGTAATTTGAGGTGTGAACCTCATGGTGACTGTGGGCGGTGTCACACATGGATGATGGTTATGAACAGATTTGCGAGTTTTTTTTTAAATTGGACGGTGCCAGCGCCTTTATTAGATAACGATCCAAAAAAGCCTGGATCACGGCAAGTACACAAAAGCCCTCAAGCGCCAGGGAAAGGTTATATAGTCTACCCCCTTAAAACGCCGAACAAGCTAACACAGAGAAAAACAAAAACCTGATCGGATATCCAAACAGTATAGCACAAACAAAGACAAAAGACAGTACAATGAAGCTGACAGCATGAGCTTGTCACAAACGTACGACAGGAACACAACAAACCCAACATGGAAGACTCCAGCCGGCCTGGGACAAAACTCAGCCGACCGACTGGAAACAAGCTACCTGAGCAAAAATTGATGGGCACAATTTTAAAACAGATTCCCTGCATCATTATGAGGAGAGCGCTGGAGCAGAGTTCCTTGGTCTTCAGCAGCACCATTAAGAGAGCAGTTGAGGCAGGTATGAAGATCAAAGCAATTACAAATAGCCTTATGAATGCCATCAGCTCTACACCAAGCTAGGAGGCTTAAATAATGAGTAGTAAGACTGACTTGAACTAGTTTAGGCAACTCTTTAAAACTCCTGAAAATTCTTGTAATACCAGTCACCTTGGCGAAGGATAAGGCAATAGCAGGATGATTCGAAGATGGATGAATCTTTGCAACAAGGCAGTGAGCAGTCTTCTGCTTAGCTTTTCTTCAGGAAATAAATTTATCCCAAGGGCCTAGGTAAACATCAGTGTGAAGAAACAACATATCCAGATGTGAACAGTAAATGTATGCAATATTGAAACCACTGTTATCCAATCTCTTCATCAAACCAATAAGGGCCTCAAAAATATCATCCTCCACAACATCATAGGTAGCTGCCAGCTTAAAAGTGCCCTTACAGTCTCTGATGATACCAGCAACAATGTCATTATTAATAGCAATAGATAAAGACAGACCTGAAGCTCTGGGAATCCATCGGAGCCAAGAACCCTTGATAGCATAGCTAGCCTCCTTGACCTGAAGAGTATCCAAAATGATCTTATTAGAGAGAGACCTTTTATAATTAGCTTTGATCATAGAAACCAGGGATGAAGCCCATCTTAGAAGGTTTCTTTTGATATTTGGTTGGCTTTTATCAAAGATAATGCAGTTCCTGAAGTTCCAGATCTCCCAAGAAGTGCAACAGGCCATGGTAAGGCCAAGACATTGAATGAAATCCTTGGGGTCAAAGTTCTCTAGCCACACCTTTTTAAACTGGACCAAGCTACTAGGAGCCTTTTTATTGAAGAGCATGCTGACAAAACTCCATATATTCTTGGCCACATCACTATGGAAAAACAAGTGCAAGGTAGATTCAATGTTTGCCTGCTTGCAACATCTGCACTTGGTAGAAATGGGGATACCCAGCTTGATAATAGCCTCATCCGTAGGAAGACCACAATGTAGCAATTTCTACATGAAACCACTAATTTTCGGAGGGATCCAAGCTTGCCAAATATTCTCGAAACTTTTACTTCTAGGAAGTTCTTCTGTCTATATTCATAAAAAGCCTTGACTGAAAACTTTCCATTGCTAGTAATTCTCCAAAAAAGTCTATCAGGGAAATCAGAAATCTGAATTTGAGGGAGGATACCATTTATCACTGTAGGTCACCAATCCAAGAACTTGGACCTTTTAATTTGATCAGTCATCAGCTCCTTGATAGTCCATTGGACAGCCACCTTAGGTGGAGTAAAATTCAGCCATTCACAGAGATGCTTAATCAGCATAGTTCCTCTCCCAATGGCCCAATAAGTTTCCCTTCTCAGCCTCTTAATCAAGGGAAGTGTAGCAGACCAAATGGCTAACTTTTTGTTCTTGTTAAGATATTTATCTCTGCAGAATTTGGCCCATAATGATTCATTACTAAGAAACTTCCAAGCAACCTTAGCCAAAAACGCTTCTTTCACTCCTTTCATATTTTTAAGGCCAAGCCCTCCTTCTTGTTTTGGGAGGCAGATTGTATCCCATGATACCCAATGATGCTTTCCATCCCATAGGAAATTAGCAAAAAGCCTCTCCATAATCTTAATGCAAGTGATTGGCACTGGGATAATAGACATTGTATAAATGCTAAGGGAGCTCAAGATTGAGTTAATCAGGGTAGCACGACCACTAATATTCAGGAAGCTTTTAGTCCATCCCATAATTCTTCCTCTTATATTATGTTCCAGCTTCTTGAAGTAGTCAATTCTGGCTCTCCCAGGGAACAGGGGAGCTCCTAGGTAATTCGTGGGGAAAGTGCCCTCATGGAACTTAGTCTCCATTAACATCTGTTTCCTCCTATCCAGGCCAATGTGCTTGGAGAAGAAAATCTTACACTTAGCAGGATTCAGCTTTTCACCAGACAGATCACAAAAATTGTTTATGATCTTCATTAGCTTCTCCACTGATTTATTGTGGCCATTAGAGAAGATTAATAAGTCATCAGCGTACATTAAATGATGAATATGAGCTTTGCATCCTTCCACCTTATAAGGGTTGATCTCGCTTTTCTGAATACTTGTATTAATCAGTCTACTAAGAAATTCCATAGCAAGAATAAATAGAGTAGGAGATAAGGGGTCACCTTGTCTAACTCCTCTATTGGATTTAAAGAAACCATAGGAGCTGGCATTCCACGGCACAGAATACCAGCAGTTAGCAATGTTCCTATACACAAGGTCGATCCACTTATCGGAGAACCCCCAAGCAGATATCATTTTAATGATGAACCTCCACGATATTCTGTCATAAGCTTTAGACATGTCAATCTTTAGCATGATATTTCCCCCAAAGGTCTTCACATTAATGTCTCTCACCATATCATGGGCCAAACCAATGCTATCATGGATATTCCTTCCCTCGATAAAACCAGACTACCCAGGACTGATCAGTTTACTTAAAAGGTCACTCAGTCTAGAATTCAGAATCTTGGAGATACGTTTGTGTAGGAAATTACACAAACTAATAGGGCGAACCTGATCAAGACTGCTGGCTCTATTCACTTTGGGAACCAGAACAATGTTAGTCGATGAGATACTTTTAGGAAGCTGCAAACCTGTAAAGAAACCCAGAATAGCCTCTTTCAGGTCTTCCTTAATAATATTCCAACCATAGATGAAAAACTTCCCCTTGAAACCATCGAGGCATGGAGAGCTGTCACTTTTCATACTGAAAACATTGTCTTTAATTTCCTCCATCTCAGGACTAGAGGTGAGCCACATATTATCATCATCTGAGATTGACGGCTGCACCAAATCACCTAGCTGCAAGTCTCCAGAGGCAGAAAACTCCCCAAAAAGGTGCTCAAAATATTGGGAAGCTTTGTGGCCAATAAAATCCCCATCATCAGAAATGGTATCATCCTCCTGGCCTTGATAACAGCATGAAAAAAGCTAGATTTCTGTCACCATCTTTATACCAGGACACTTTCGCTTTTTCCTCCAACATACCAAACTGATGTCTCATTAAATCATTGAGCTCTTGATTGATATCCTTGATTTTGGTATTAGTCTCCTTATCCCAGCCATCTTGTAAATGTCTCTCCAGGGAACTCAGTTGACAATTAGCCTCCTTTATTTTCTTATTTATATCCTCGAAGGTTTCCTAGTTCCAAGCCTTCAACACCTTTCTAGTTTTTTTAAAACTTCAGCGCAAAGTTAACCAAAGGATTGATGTGCTCCCTACCTTCCCAAGCACAAGAGACCGTATTAAGAAAATCAGCATGTGTGTCTAGTTTCTAGAATATACTTGAGGGTACAGTTCCAAACGGTTGAGTGGCATGTGTGTCTATCGTAGTGCTTGTTGAATTTGGATTGTGTATGCAAATGTCATTTTGATTTAGAAGCATAAATATAAATTTTGCATTGAAGCAAATGTAATAGTAGATCATTTCATAATATTGAAAGAGATGTGAAACTCTTTAAATTAATCCATGGTGAGCTATGTGATTTAAAATATGGGGTGGTAACAAGTATTTTGTGACTTTCATTGATGATAGTACAAAATAGTGTTACTAACATAGCAAAGTTGTGACAATTGACGAAAATTGTCATTTGGAGTTGAATATCAACTTGAGAGGTTGAGTAGCAACTTGATGAGTTGAGAAAAGTAATCGTGGAAGTGAATATGATCACTCCATCATACTCTTGTCAGTCAAACAGTGTTTCGAAACAGAAAAACTGTACTTTGAAAGAGATGATGAATGTGGTGATGGTAAGCTCCGGGTTACCCCAAAGGAATGTGGGGGGAGGCCAACTTATCAGCAAATTATCTTTTGAGTAAGATACCTCGCAAGGAGTATCTTCCAACAGCAAGGAAGTCTCTCTCGCCACAGCCTCCTTAATCGTCAGTAAGATAGAGTAAGACAATATTTCCGGATAAATAACAAAGCAACTCATTTATCTTCAGTTGGAAACCAAAATGATTTATACCATCCCTTGGTCGAACATAGCCCCAGAGGCCATCCATTACTCTATTTCTACCGTTCATCCAAGTATCACATTTTCTAATGAGTGAATTCACCTTGACAATCATCCCTTTGCACAAAAAAAAACATGTTTCCTATATTTCTTCTCATTCATGTTATACCAAAAGGTCCAACAAACGCAAATCAGAGTTAGTGCACAAAACCACAACCAATCTGTTGGAAACTAACAAAATGGTTTGGGAGTTCAGGAAATACCGAAATAGCAGTAGAACTTCCTAAAAGTGCTTCCTTAATTTTCTCAATCGGCCATGAAAAATCAAGTCCTATATCTTTAAGCTGGAGTTTTAATGCATCATCACTTTCTGCAAACCATTCATCCTATCCGAATCAGATAATCAAACACCAAACACCAAACACATCGTTGACGAAGCTAAAACTGACTGCGGGAATCACTTGATGCCATTTATGAGAGTGAAATTCTCCTATATTTCAAAGATTCTGTTTTTTGCTTACATATTCCCATTTCAACGAGATACGAGCACAAAGAAATGTGATGACTTAAAGCAACAGATAATGCACGTATCTCCCTGTATGATTCAACTTCATCCGGAAAAGCTTCTTCCAGTTCTTCAAGGAGGTGCTTGCGTAAACCCTGAACATAAACAAGCCATCATAGCAAAATTCAGCTTAGAAAAGAATTGCAGGAGGAGGGTTCACATAATACTATGCAGTAATAACTAATAAGTACCTTTAAAGCATCAGTTTTTCCTTTGGTGATCTTATTCTTTGTAATGCAGCCATTGATGACATCCCTAGTGAACTCGTCAGGATTTTTTCCATCGTCAATCAAGCTGATCACACAATCAAACAGATACATAATTTGTTACCCAAATTTCTGACACGACCACAAATGCCATAACAGATAATATTTTAGTCACAAAACTTTACTTCAGCACTTCCACCGACCTGGATGTTGCACTTCTCCGCCATCTTGGACATATTGTCCAGCTCCACCACAAGCGAGTTCCTGCACAACCCAAACCAAACCCTAACTTCATTAAACAAGAACCTCAAGCACTAAAAACAGAATCCAAATCTTAAATTCAATTAGGATAAACATGTACAGGCGCTGAAGCAGAGGAATCTGCAACGCGACATTGGAGAATGAAACAGTGAGATAGAGTTGGTGAAGAAGGCCGAGCGTCTTCTGAATCGAATTTATAACTTGGTTAAGGTTCTGTTTCGGATCGTCGGATGGCGTCGAATAACGCAGCAATGTCATTGACCGGAGGCATCATCGAGCCGTTTCCGGTGTTGGTCGCCGATGCCGCTCCTGTCGCGTTTGGCGTTGCTTCTATCTTCCTCAGTCTCCTTGACAAAGGGCGACTGGCGAAGAGCGGATGAGGGCGACGGTGAGCGAACAATTCGACCCAAACCGATGAGAGCGCGAAGAACGGATGACTGGCGAAGAAAGACTGTGTTTTAATTTTAGGGTTTAGTAAATGCATCGGTTCATCTCAAACCGTTGCAAAAAATGAACACTATGCAACGGTTCAAACAAAACCGTTTCTTAATGGTTAGCCTTATGCAACGGTTTTAGATGAACCGATGCATAATGGTTACTATTAAGCAACAGTTTTTTAAACCGTTGCATAAAGTCACAATATGCAACAGTTCAAATAAAACCGTTGTGTAATGTATATATTATGCAACAGTTTCATTATAAACCGTTGCATATAGTTGAACCGTTGAATATTATAATTTTTGAACCATTGCATAATATCCTTTCTGTAGTAGTGATTGTGGGAAGCAATGAAAATATGAAATAGTCCACTAAGGCCTTATTGAACTTTAAGTTTGATATGAAGGCCTGGAGACTAGTTGATGTAATTTAAGGCGTCAAAATTACATGAAGGTTAGATGGACATGTATTAAGTTAGTGACACTACGTTGAGAAACTCTTAGACAAATTTGGAGAAGATAGTTCATGACTGTCTAGAATCCATGTTGACGTAAATCAATATTATGTCTAAGAATAAAGGTGAATGCATCTCTCAAGTGGTATATGCTAGAGTGATAAACAGTCTAAGTACTTGATGAACAGTACTACACCAGACATTGCTTACACTATGAGTAGTGACGGAGCCCACCGCACTGTCGTTAAGGTGCGGTGTTCTCTGTGCAAAAGCAAATTTATATTCCGCTACTCGTGACCTTACTACTGGGTAGCAAGTGGTAAGTAGGGGTCGAACCCAAGGGAATTAGGGGGATAAGTTGTTCTTTGAGGGATTGTACAGGGAGGGAGCGTGTTTTAGGTTGATTGAGGTTTTAGTGCGGAAAAGTAAGTGTTTTTTTGGTTGGTTTTGGTTTTTAGTGCGGAATGGTAAATGACATAAAAGTAAATACTAAAAATAAAAGAGAAGACTTACAGCGAGTGATGCGTGATCAGCAAGTCTTCCGGAACGTCAGCAGTTGATAAAGCAGTTTATACTAAGAAAGTAAATGCAGGTGGTGTTTAAATCTAAGGAAAGTATTCGGTCTTAGGGGCCTTGTATCATAGTCTGTTTATCATTGGCCGCTAATGATCATACTAAGTGTTCAAAGATGAATCGAGGCTATTTCTAGCACAAGACTTGCAACATCGTTTAGAACACTTGTTCTATTTAGACTAATTCCTCCTTTCGAAGTATCTTAGCCTTATGTGCATCCATTTGATCTTCAGTTACGATCAACCAAATGGTGTTTTAGATAAGTCGAACTCCTCAGATAAGCTTTGCCCGTTATAGCATCCACTTCCCTGAGTATGTTCACGAACCCCACGGAAGAGCTTTGCCCGTTAAAGCATCCACTCAACCTTGGAAGTTCTAACCTAATATATGGCACATAGAACAAGTTTTGAACACAAAGATGCATTAAGAGTAGGATCTAAAACATTTTATGATCCAAGTACACCCCTTCAACCGAATGAAGGGTTTAGCTACGATTATCCATGGAAGAGGATATCATAGCTAAGTACTTGAAAAGTAAAGGTTTTGGAAGACAAGGAAAGTAAAGGTTTTGAAAGTAAAAGACAGTAAAGTAAAGTTTTCAAAAGTAAAGACAAGGAAAGTAACATTGTAGTTTTGAAAGACAGGAAAGTAAAGTCTTTGAAAGTAAAAGACAGTAAAGGAAAGGGGTGAGTACTTCAAGAACCGACAAGAGTACTCAAGAACAGTGAAAAGTAAAGACAAACTTGAGTACTTCAAGAACCGACAAGAGTACTCAAGAACAAACTAGAATACTCAAGAACCAACAAGAGTATTATAGATTAAAGCAAGTGTTTACAATAGTGCCCAAAATCTAGAGAGAAGTGAGAGCTTATGGATTTGTGGATGGATGAGATTACAAGTGAAGAGGGGGGTATTTATAGCAAAAGGGGAGGAGAAGATGTGGTTTGGATCAAACCACTTGGCATCATCTCCATGGAGCTCAAAAGCCGCCGGTTGGAGGTGAAGGAGGAGGATAGCCGCCCCCCTAGGTGGCACAAGGTGGATGGATGATGCCCAAAGCCGCCGGTCACTATGCAAGGGAGAAGAGGTTTTGTGATTTTTGTGAAGTTTTCACAAAGCCATCGGTCCAATTTCAGCTCCGGACTGACTTTGGTTGCTCTTCGGTTGGATTTGTTTTGAGTGATTCCTTGTCAGGATCTTGAGATTTCTTCAGTCGGCATCTGGTCGTGACCTTGGAATGACTCGTAATATCTTTTCAGCTTAAAAACTCCTTCTTAGCATGTATTCTCTCTAGACTCCAAAATACCCTGTAGATAAATATCGGAACTAACAAGCAAAAGTTAAATAGACAAAGAGTCTAATTTGGTGGGTTTAACTGTGTTTATGATTCATACAATTATGGTCCATCAGATCACCCCACACTTTTAGTTGTTCGTCCCGAACAATGCTATTAAAGGGCGGCACACTAAGTAAGCTTTTAAAATATGAAAGTAAGACTGTGGGACTAGATTTATCCTAATTCATGCATTACTACTTATTACTAAATTAAACCGTGTAAATACTTAGAAGAAACTTGATACGTGTACCTTCGTGCCGAGATGCAAATTAATTCGGATGTTTCGGGAGATAGCCCTTTTCAGGCTCCTGGACTGCAACCTCGGGACCAGCTCGCACTATATGGTTTCCTTGTAGCTTTCTCTAGCACGTGATTCGGTTCGGGTTTCACTGAGTTGAGCCTTTTTTATTTCTTTTTGGCGAGGGATAGCTTTTTTTGTAGTGAATCGGCCTTTGGCCTTTGATTTGACTCTTTGAGTACTTCACTTTTTGTTCAGTTAAAACCTTCACAACTTTGGCCTTTGGCCTTTGATTAGCTCTTTGGGCTTTTGCTTCTTTGAGCTTTTGCCTTTTTGTGGCTTGCTAGTCCATTTTCTCAAGCCTTTTTGGGAGGTCCAATCGTCGCCCGCGAGCATATGGAAATACCTCCCTGCTCTCTCTCATCCTTGCCGTTTCGCGCGAGTCAAAATGAGGGTCACTCATTTATTTTCCCGGATACTAGGACTAGAGATAGGACGGTTTGATTTCCCGTCCCGCCTCTTCCATAAACGCTGCACGGCGGAGATGACTTCAATCTTCACTGAAACTCGAAGTGCAGCCTCCACTGACTTCGAAAACCATATAGTTAGATTCGATCCTTCGAGTGCTTGCCAAGCCTCTCTAGGGCAGTTTATGTCAACTTCATATCCCTAGTTTATCTCAGCACAAAGGGACAAATGGGAAGTTACATTCTAAGTTTTTAGACAGTTGAATTTTCACAAGGTAAATGCATGAATTTAGATCTATCTTTTTCACATTCTCAAGTTCATATTTTCAAAAAGATAACATTAAAGGAAAAGACAAAGAAAACATGTTTATGTACAAAGGCGGTTCTCACCCCACACTTTTGAATGAAGGCGTGCCTTTCAGCACGACTTAGTTCAAAAGTCATGCAAATATATACAGGAAAGGTGAGAATGAAAAAAATAAATGATAGAAATTAAATGACTGAAAGTAAGATAGGTGTCGGGTTACCTCCCGACCAGTGCATTTGTTTAACGTCGTTAGCTCGACAGTACCTAATTCCTGGATCATAAGGTGGGATCCCATGGGTGGCTTAGGTCGTAGTGTTGTGGAGCTAAGTCGACTTCGCCGTGGTAATGTTTGACTCGCTGCCCGTTTACCGTGAATCTGCTTCCATTGTCCATGCTTTTCAACTCAAGCATCCCATGGTTGAATACTTTAGTCACGGTATAAGGACCGGTCCATCTTGATTTTAGTTTGCCAGGCATCAACTTCAATCGTGAGGAGAAGAGTAGCACTTGTTGTCCTTCCTCAAATGAGCGTCGGAGGATGAATTTGTCATGATATAACTTGGTCCGTGCTTTGTAGTCCGTTTGCCCTTCATAGGCCTCAAGCCGCAATTCTTCAAGTTCGCATAGCTTAAGCTTCCTATCTAGTCCGGCAGCTTTTAAATCTGGATTGCACTGCTTGAGCGCCCAATAGGCTTTATGTTCTAATTCCACCGGAAGGTGGCATGCCTTCCCATAAACAAGCCGAAAGGGGGAGGTTCCAATTGGCGTCTTGTATGCCGTCCGATAAGCCCAAAGAGCTTCGTCTAGCCTCTTACTCCAATCTTTCCTACCCGGTTTCACCATCTTTTCTAGAATACCTTTGATTTCGCGGTTGGAGATCTCCGCTTGACCATTGGTTTGGGGATGATATGCCGTGGATGTTCGGTGGTGGACATGGTAGCGCTTCAAGGTGGCAGCCATCATGCGGTTGCAGAAATGCGTTCCTTGGTCGCTGATTATGGCCTTGGGTACCCCGTATCTACAAAACAGGTTAGTGCGCAAAAAATCTATGACAATCTTTGCATCGTCGCACCTTGTGGCCTTAGCCTCTACCCATTTTGACACATAATCTACAGCAACTAAAATGTAAGTATACCCGCATGAAACTGGGAATGGTCCCATAAAATCAATTCCCCAAATGTCAAAAACATCGTTGACCATTATGGGTACTTGAGGCATCTCATTTCTAGCTGACACATTTCCTACCCTTTGACACCTATCGCACTTTTGACACTTTTCATATGCATCTCTAAATATACTTGGCCAGAAAAAGCCGCTATCTAGGATTTTTCTAGCGGTTCTCCTAGGCCCGAAGTGTCCTCCACATGCAAACTCATGGCAAAAGCTAATAACAGAAGCTATTTCATTATCGGGGATGCATCTCCTAAGTATTTGATCTGCTCCTATTTTCCATAAGTAAGGATCATCCCATAAGTAATGTTCAGCATCATGCCTAAGTTTCATGCATTGTGCTTTAGTAAAAGAAGGAGGAAATGTACCTCCTACAAGGTAGTTGACGATTGAGGCATACCACGGCACCTTGGTTGAGACGGCATATAGGTGCTCGTCTGGAAATGATTCGGTTACGTGCCTTTCTTCTTCCTCGAACTCCATGGGATGCTTCATTGCTCTGAATATGTCGAAGCTGAAGACCTCTCCTTCTACTTCCATTGATAGCATCCCACTTCCGCAGTCTATTTTCAATTTTGATGTTTTGAGAAATGGACGGCCGAGAAGGATGGGTGCATGGTCTGTTGGCCCGTCATTCTCCATTTTTAAGACGTAGAAGTCTGCTGGAAACACCAATTTGCCTACTTGAACCAAGACGTCTTCTATTTTTCCCTCGGGTTGTTTGCACGATCGATCTGCCAGTTGAATAGTGAGGCCGGTAGGTTCGAGCAGTCCAATTCTGAGGCATGAGTAGATAGAGAAGGGAAGGACGTTGATTGATGCTCCAAGATCTAGCATGCAGTTCTCGATCCGGATGTTGCCAATTGTGCATGGAATGGTATAGGTTCCTGGATCTCCGCATTTGGGGGCACCTTTCGTTGTATGACAGCCGACACGTTTCTACTCATTAGCTCTTGATCATATCTATCACTCCTCCTCCGGTTGGTGTGATGGACCATACTTATACGAATCATAAACACAGTTAAACCCACCAAATTAGACTGTTTGTCTATTTAACTTTTGCTTGTTAGTTCCAATATTTATCTACAAGGTATTTTGGAGTCTAGAGAGAATACACGCTAAGGAGAGGATTTTACGCTGAAAATATATTACGAGTCATTCCAAGGTCACGATCAGATGCCGACTGAAGAAATCTCAAGATCCTGACATTGAATCACTCAAAACAAATCCAACCGAGGAGCAACCAAAGTCAGTCCGGAGCAGGAATGTACCAATAGTTTTGTGAAAACTTCACAAAACTCACAAAACCTCCTCACACACACATGTGACCGGCGGCTTTTGGAGGCCGAGCCACCTTGCCACCTCCAACCGGCGGCTTCCTCCCCTAGCAACCTCCAACCGGCGGCTTTTGCTCCCTCCATGGATGTGGTGCCAAGTGTCCTTACTTCCTCCACAAGTTTCACTCTCCCATGGCTATAAATAGAGCCCTCTCCCTCATTTGTAAATCATCCACAATCTCAAATTCACAAAACACTTCTCTCTCTAGAAATTTGGCACTTTGTAAGTTTGGTTTTCAATCTATAATACTCCTGTTGGTTCTTGAGTATTATAGTTCGGTCTTGAGTACTCTTGTCGGTTCTTGTAGTACTCAAGCTTGTCTTTACTATTCTTGAGTACTCTTGTCGGTTCTTGAAGTACTCACCACTTTCCTTTACTTACTGTCTTTCAAAAACCGTAAGTACTTAGCTATGGTATCCACCTCTATGGATATTCGTAGCTAAACTCTTCATTCGGTTGAAGGGGTGTACTTGTATCATAAAATGTTTTAGGACATCTTTTTAGTGCCTCTTCTTTTTATTCAAAACTTGTTCTATGTGCCATATATTATGCCAGAACTTCCAAGGTTGAGTGGATGCTAGAAATGGCAAAACTCTTCCGTGGGGGTTCGTGAACATACTCGGGTAAGTGGATGCTTGAAATGGCAAAGCTTATCTGAGGAGTTCGACCTCTTTTAAACACCATTTGGTTTGATCGGAAATGATTGATCAAATGGATGCACATAGGCTAGTATACCTTGAAATGGGGTGCTAGTCTAAATAGAACAAGTGCTCTACGACCTTGAAATGGGCTAGACGGTGTGTGCAAATCGAGCGCTTGAAATGGCCTTGATACACTTTTGAATACTTAGAAGGATCACTAAAGGTCAATGATAAACAGGCTATGATACAAGGCCCCAGAAACCGAATGCTTTCCTTAGATTTAAAAAACCCCTTGCACTTACTTTCTTAGTATAAACTACTCTATCAACTGCTCACCTTCCGGAGGACTTGCCAATCACGCAACAACCGCTGTAAGTCTTCTCTTTTATTTTCAGTATTTACTTTTCTGTCATTTACTTTTCCGCACTAAAAACCAAAAACAACCAAAAAAACACTTACTTTTCCGCACTAAAATCTCAATCAACCTAAAACACGCTCCCTCGCTGTACGATTCCCTCAAAGAATCACTTATCCCCCTAATTCCCTTGGGTTCGACCCCTACTTACCACTTGCTACCCAGTAGTAAGGTCACGAGTAGCGGAATATAAATTTGCTTTTGCACAGAGAACACCGCACCTTAATGACAGTGCGGTGGGCTCCGTCAAAACTGGCGCCGTTGCCAGGGAATTAGCCGTCGGATAAGTTGTTCTTTCCCTCCCCTTCTCATGACGCTACCCACTACATATGCATGGACAACAAGACATCTTCCTCTGTTCGGAGGTATGGATGGAGAAGACCCAGTACAACACTGCCGAAACTTTCACCACGTTTGCCAACACATGAAACCTGAAAATGAAATGTTAGAGGAATTTAAGCTTAAATGCTTCAAATTTTCTTTAACTGATTTTGCAACGATCTGGTATTACACATCAACCGCTAGTAGTGCAGTACATTTTGTGGACCTTTGCGTTCCATTTCTGAGGGAATTCTCCCCCCATCCTTACGACAACAAACCCGAGAGAAGATCATGGGCCTTTAACAATCCCGAGATGAGACCTTGGAGGAATACTACACGAACTATGACACCATTGTCTCAAGCTGCCCGCACCATGGATTCACGAAGAAATTTCTTCTTCAAAGATTTCTTCGTGGGATGAGGGCCGATGAGCTGACAAGGATTAACGAAGCAATGAGAAGATCAGCCAGGAACTTATCCATGGCAGACATGTGGAACCTCATAAATAACCTGGCCGCAACCACAAAACGAATACCCCAAGCTGACAGAGGAATGCAGATAGAAGAGGCTGGTCCAGAGACAAATGAAGAAGATACTCCCGAGCCATATGAAGAATCAGACATAGAAAGCATCGGAAGCAACGAGGAAGAACCCTCGTGGGAACTCGAGGCGGTGCCAAAAGAAGAAGGAGTCCAAAACACCACTGGCAAGCTACCCGAGTCATACCCAACTATCATTACCCGAGCAGCAGAGACCATCTACGACCAGATCCTCACAGACGGACATAACGAGGCAAAACCGAGCCTTAAGATGCAAGCTTCCCAACTTTTTCCCTTGATCAATAGGCAAATCGCAGAAAACTATGTGATCCATGAAGAGGCTAAAAAGAGGATGGGAAAAGGGCCTGAGCAGAACGACTCCTCAATGGAGCATGTTTTCGCCATAACTGGACAAGGCAGCCCTAAACACCAGAAAACCCAGTTCAAGAGACTAGTAGTGAAGGGTCCCTCGCCTTCTCAGAGACGTTGGAAGGAGAAACCACCAGAACCATGGGAACTGGACCCAAGCACATCATCTCGCAAGAAATGAGGAAGAGTCAAGGCAAAAATCAACACAGGAACGGTGGCGAAATATGACCTGAGCCACCCATGGGATCCAAACCAGTGATCCAGGAATGAGGTACTGTCGAGCCAACGACGTTAAACAAAGGCACTGGTCGGGAGGTAACCCGACACCTATCCCGCTGCCATATGTGTTCTTTGGGCAAATCAAAAGGGCAGCCGAGAAGAAGTTTGACCTCACACACCCATGGGATCCGAACTTATGATCCATGAGTGAGGTACCGTCGAGCCAACGACGTTAAACAAAGGCACTTGCCGGGAGGTAACCCGGCATATTTTCTTTACTCGTTATAGTTTCAATGTTTATGTCATTTCCTTAGTTAACTAGCTTTTTGTGTTTTGAACTAAGTCATTCCGAGAGGAACGACTTCGTTTAAAAGTGTGGGGGTGATTGAGTAGTCTTGCACATATTAGTTAGTTTTGCACATATTAGTCTACATGTTTGTTCTTTTCCTTTTCCCTTAATATTAACTTTTTGAAAATACAAACTTCCATGATGTGAAAATAGATAGACCCGATTCATGCATTTCCTTGTGAAAACTTAATTGTGTAAAAACATGCGAACTTAACTTTCTACTTGTCCTTGTGTGATGAGATAATGTAGGATGTGGAGTTGAAAGAAATGCCCTAGAGAGGCTTGACAAGCACTTAAGGGACCGGATCCTTACTATACGGTTATGTGAAAATTGTGGAGGCTGCACTTCGGGATTCTTGGTGAAGAGTGGACTCCGCCATGCAGCGTTTATGCAAGAGGCGGGACGGGAATCAAACCGTCCATTCTCTAGACCAAAGTAGCCGGGAAAACAGATGAGCGACCCTCATCTTGACCCGCGCGAAAAAGGCAAGGATGAGAAAGAGCGGGGAGGTATTTCCATATGCTCTCGGGCGATGATTGGACCTCCCAAAAGTGAAGAAATGGACGAGCAATCATCAAAGGAGCAAAGCTCAAAGAAGAAAAGAAAGAAATCAGCCAAAATGGTGAAACCAAACAAAACCAAAGAAAAAAGTGAAGTACTCAAAAAGTCAAATCAAAGGCCGAAGGCCAAGTGATGGACCAAAATTATACGAATCAAAAACACAGTAAAACCCACCAAATTAGACTGTTGGTCTATTTAACTTCTACTTGTTAGTCCCGATTTATTTCTACAGGGTATTTTGACGCTTAGAGAGAAAACACGCTAAGGAGAGGATTTTACGCTGAAAAGATAATAAGAGTCAATCCAAGGTCAAGATCAGACGCTGAACGAAGAAATATCAAGATCCTGACCAGGAATTACTCAAATTAAACCGAGGAACAACCAAAGTCAGACCGGCGAAAAATTGGATTAATAGTTTTGTGAAAAGACTGCACAAAACTGTCAAAAAATGCACACATGGACCAAGATGACCGGCCACCTTGTGCAAGAGGTGGCCAAGACCACCTCCTCTCCTCCATGGTGACCGGCCACCGGTGGCTTTCTCCTCCCCCAACCGGCGGCTTTCTCCTCCTCCACGTGTCACCTCCTCCTCCTCCTTCCTTCTCCTCCCTTGGATGAAAAACACTTGCCCCCATCTCCACCACCCATCTCCTCCCCTTTTGGCTATAAATATGGAGCTCCTCCTCCTCATTTCAAACATCCCAAAATTTGTAAAACACTTATCTCTCTAAGTTTTGGTTACTTTGTAAGTTTGGTTTGGTTTTGGAAATAATTCTCCTGTTTGTTCTTGAGTACTATACGCTTTGGAAATAATACTCCTGTTTGTTCTTGAGTATTATACTTTAGAGAATACTCCTGTTGGTTCTTGAGTATTCAGTAGGAAATTGGGAATACTCCTGTTGGTTCTTGAGTATTCCACCCCTTTCCCTCTTACTGTTTTCAAAACCCCCCGAGTATTTAGTTATGATATCCTCTTCCATGGATAATCGTAGCTAAACTCTTTATTCGGTTAAAGGGGTGTACTGGTATCATAAAATGTTTTAGGCATTTCTTAGAGTTTTTTCTCTGTATTCAAAACTTGTTCTATGTGCCATATATTAGGTTAGAATCTTCCAAGGTTGAGTGCCTGACAAGCAAAAGCTCTTCCGTGGGGATTCGTAAACATACTCGGGTAAGTGGATGCTTGGAATGGCAAAGCTTATCTGAGGAGTTTGACCTCTCTAAAACACCATTTGGTTGCTCGGGAATGACTGACCAAATGGATGCACACAGGCTAATATACCTTGGAATGGGGTATTAGTCTAAATAGAACAAGGGCTCTACGTTCTTTGCAAAAGTCTAGACGGTGTTGCAAGTTGAGTGCTTGGAATGGTCTCGATTCACTATCGAACACTTTTGCAAAAGACTAGACAGTGTGGCAAATCGAGTGCTTGGAATGGCCTTGATGCACGTTTGAATACTTAGAAGGATCACTAAGAGCCAATGATAAATAGGCTATGATACAAGGCCCCTGAAACCGAATGTTTTCCTTGAATTACAAAAAACCCCCCTGTATTTACTTTTATAAACTGCTCAACCATCAACCGCTCATCTACCGGAGGAATCGCAATCACGCATCACCCACTGTAAGTCTTCTTCCCTTAACTCTTTTATTTTCAATATTTATTTTCTGTAATTTACTTTTCCGCACTCAAAAAACCAACAAAACCAAAAAAACAGTAGCTTAGTCAATCACGCTAAAATCTCAACCAACCTAAAACACGCTCCTTCGCCATACAAATCCCTCAAAGAACAACGTATTCCCCTAATTCCCTTGGGTTCGACCCCTACTTACCACTTACTACCCAGTAGTGTAGTCGCGAGTATCGGATATTATAAATTTATTTGTACAGAGAACATTGCACCTTAACGACAGTGCAGTGCGCTCCGTCACCAAGTCACTACAAAAAGCTGTCCAACCACACAAACAAAGAAAAAGAGCTCAACCCAAGTTGCCCGAACCAATCATGTGCTAGAAGAAGCAAGAAGCGTAACCATATAGTAAGATCGGATCCGAGAGTGCAGTTCATGGGCCTAAAAAGTGGCTATCTCCCAATCATCCAAATTGGTTTGCATCTCGGCTCAAAGGTAACAAGTATCGAGTTACTTCTTTGTTTGAGCACAATTTCGTTTGGAAACAAGTAAGTTATGCATGCTACGGTAAAATCTAGTTTTGCATCTCACATTCATATATAGGACTTAAGGGTGTTTAAGTTTCCTCTCTTGACTAGACTTGTTCGGGACGAATAAGATTAAGTGTGGGGGTATTTGATGGAGCATATTTATATGATTCATTAAGTACTACTAAACCCACCAATTAGACATTTGATCATACGAACAAGTGCTTGTTAATACCATTCTGTGTATACAGGCCATTTTGGAGTCTAAAGAGGAAACACACCTAAAAATGGAGATTTATGCCCAAAAGCCAGCCAAAGCCCGAGGACCTCAACCAAGGACCGAGAAATGTCGGGTCGCGTCCTGGAAATGCCGGACGCGTCTGAGGCCGAGTGCCGAGAGTGCCGAACGCCGAGCCGGGAGTACCGAGAAAACTAGGCCCGGCAGGAAGAAGATAGGCCACGGCCTATCTCCGGTGGCGTTCCAACCAAACCACTTCGAGCACTCGATTTCTATGAAGGATGTCATTCCAAATCCACACTCAAAAGACCAAGAACGCAAAGTCCAAAATCCAAGCCATCCTAGGCCAAGGGACGGAGTTCTAGGCCATCCTAAGGAACGACCATGCTACACTCAAAATCAGCCTTAACATCCTTCATGGAACCGACTTGGAATCACTCAAATATGCTAGAACAGTCGGCGTTTGGGCAAGAACGCAATACAAAGGCACCGAGCCGGGTAAAGGCCAAACAAGGGCAATTTCAGCCGATTTGGGATTTCGACCTTGTTCCAAGCAGAATTTGGCTTAGGTTCCTTTTTGAGATCATCTTAGAATGATTTTGTCCTTCAGAATACACCCTCCAAAATCCAAGAAGGTCCGACCAAGGCTCCGGTCAGATTCCGGCCACATTCCGGCGAACTCCGGGGAGCTCCGATCAACCACCGCCTTACCTCCGACCTAGCTCCGGCCATGCCACGTGGCACCACTCAGCTGGCTGCAGGTGGCGCACCCATGTGCAAGGAGGTGGAGAAGCAAACTTAGCCTCCAAGTCTTTGGGATATTTTCAAGCAAACTTAGCCTCCAAGTTTTTGGGATATTTTCAAGCAATACTTAGCCTCCAAGTCTTCCTCTTCTATAAATAGAGGCCTTGCCTCATGTAATCCATATCCTACTCCCTTGTCACTTGTACCCACATTAGAGAGAAGAGAGCTTAACTCTCTTTCTCTTCACTTTCAATACAAAACACAATTTTGTTCTTGAGTTTCTTCACTTGTTCTTGAGTTCTCTTACTTGTCTTGCAAAGCCACGGTTCCTTACTTGCTCTTGAAGTTTGAAGTTAAGTTCCCTTTATTTTCCTTGTTGTTCTTTACTTTTATGTTGTTCTCCTTACTTCCTTGTTTCGGTTACTTTTGTTTTCCTTGTTCAAGTCACGGCTACTTGTATTCCTTGACATGAATACAAGTAGCTAAGGCTTAGATTTGGTTTAAGGGTGTGCTTGTATCATACAATGTTTTAGACCCTTCTCTTAGTGCCTCTTTGTGTTCAAAACTTGTTCTATGTGCCACATATTAGGTTAGAACTTCCAAGGTTGAGTGGATGCTTTAACGGGCAAAGCTCTTCCGTGGGGTTCGTGAACATACTCGGGTAAGTGGATGCTTTAACGGGCAAAGCTTATCTGAGGAGTTCAACCTCTTTTAAACACCACTTGGTTGATCGTAACTGATTGATCAGGTGGATGCACATAAGGCTAAGATACTTCGAAAGGAGGAATTAGTCTAAATAGAACAAGTGTTCTGAATGGTGTGGCAAGTCATGTGCTAGAAATAGCCTTGATACATCTTTGAACACTTAGTATGATCATTCGAGGTCAATGATGAACGGATTATGATACAAGACCCCTAAAAACCGAATCCTTTCCTTTAATTAAAACACCGCCTGTAACTTTACTTTCAGTCTCACTATCAACTATTTACTGTCCTGTCATTTACTTTCAGTACTTACATTTCAGCACTTTATTTTCCACACTTACTTTCAGTATTTACTTTACGCACTTTCAATTCTGTCATTTACTTTTCAGTTCATAAAACAACCCACAAAACCCAAATGTTTTTATTTCCTTTTCTTTCTTTTTAAAGAACAACCATTCCACACTGACTCCCTTGGGTTCGACCCCTACTTACCCTTTACTACCCAATAGTGAAGTTGCGAGTAGCGGAGATATAAATTTATTTTTGCACAGAGAACATCGCACCTTAACGACAGTGCGGTGGGCTCCGTCAGTGAGAAATGAGAAAAGGTATGAATAATGTACTGCTACGAAGAATCCTTTGAAAA
The DNA here is from genome assembly GCA_033675215.1 of Rhodiola kirilowii. Classification (NCBI taxonomy): domain Eukaryota; kingdom Viridiplantae; phylum Streptophyta; class Magnoliopsida; order Saxifragales; family Crassulaceae; genus Rhodiola; species Rhodiola kirilowii. The sequence goes on from CM066201.1 coordinate 45,624,870, forward strand.
GGTACGAATAATGTAAATTAATTCTATTTAATGCTATTTAATCCTTGCCATTGATTACAAAGATGAATGGATGAGATTAGTTCTCATTTCTCATCATAACTACCACTTCTCGTGTGATCTTTACTCTGAGTTTGATATGTTATTTTGAAATATGAGCTTTAATTAATAAAATTCGAATTTGATTGGTTTAAATAAAATATTATGCTGATTTAAATTTAAGGCCGGTATTTTCAAACTTCAAAAGTAATGGGCTTTTAAATATTGGGCCATGTTTATATTAGACAGTATTTAAAAAATACTAAAATAAGTAGATATACTGTTCATCATCTTTTAAGAAAAAACCCTAATGAGCGCCGAGTGGCTTGACTACACCGTGGGAAGCACCATTGAAGCTGACGAGGAGTTATTCATCTTCAACATTCAACTTGTCCGGCGATTTGGCCGAATCATACAGAAACCCACCACTAAGTCTTCACGTAGCCGATTTATTGCTCCGTTTCGAACAAATCGGAACGGCTTTGAGAAAATGACCACCTTGACGGCCTAGGCGGCCATTTTCTTGAACACTGATATTAGCATTAGTGCATTGCATAAAAAATTGTTAGACAACGTAGTAATATTGTTAGACAAGTTTGTACAAAATTGTCAACAGTGGGGATAAAGCATATAGACAGATTATATGAACTCAACGCGGTGATAGTCTCTACGGCTATATCTGCATAAGATAGGTAGGCAACACCCTTGAACCTTCCCTCGAAAAGATATGACATGTTTACTGACTATTCAATAGACGCGATGTCCTTGAACTGTTCGTCTTATAATGCAAACGAAGTACATATCTCATACATATATATTCCTGACACAATTAAGTTCTTACTGGTGGGCTCTTTTCGGCCATGGCACCCCTTTCTTGGTTCTGCAAGAGTTTCTAATATATTAAACCCTTTTAATTATCCTTTGAAGCGGCCACACTTCTCTCTCACATAGGTGATTCTTTATTGAGATAATCCCGCGTTATCTATTTAAATCTCATCATTCAAATTCCTAGAATCATTAAAAAATACTAGCTTAGCCTCGTGCGCGAGTCACTGTTTTATTAGGGAATAGGACCAGAGTGTTACCCCACAGTGACCTCATAGCCTTAGCAGGTAGATTGTCCCTTTGAACCAAGTTCTTGGGATCTCCAGTCATCATGGTAGGGTTTTGGTTGCCTCCACTTTATTTTCTAAGGGCTTAAGCCCGTGTTTTGATATTAGCAATCAAAATGATTCAGTCCCATTCCTTTGAACAACTGTTCTATCAGGTCCTTACTTAACCATTTGGTTAGCGGATCCGCAATATTCTATTTGGACCTCATATAGTCAATATAATTCATGTGTAGAGAAATTGTTTAATGGTTTTATGTCGTCGATGTATATGTCGAGACCAACCATTATTCATAAGACTATGTGCCCTACATATCGATGATCGATTATCACAATGTAAACATAATAGTTGGCACAAGTTTTGTCTATTAAGGAATATCCTCCTCTAATTCCTTAACCACTTATCATCTTCGCCACATTTATCAAATGCGACGAACTCAGCCTATAAATGGCTTTGACTAACAGAATCTGTTTGGCGGAATCCAAGACGCGTTTGCACCACCCATAGTGAACACATAGCCATTCGTGGCCTAAATTCATTGAAACCCTCTATGACCTCCGAATATCTGGTATAGTGTAGACTATAATTACGAGTAAATCCTTGATACTTTAGTACTCTTACGATAACCTTCCAGATGTGCACTTCCTGGATTATTTGTGAAGCTCACCCGTCTACTTGATGGACCATAATTGTATGAATCATAAACACAGTTAAACCCACCAAATTAGACTCTTTGTCTATTTAACTTTTGCTTGTTAGTTTCGATATTTATCTACAGGGTATTTTGGAGTCTAGAGAGAATACAGGCTAAGAAGGAGTTTTTAAGCTGAAAAGATATTACGAGTCATTCCAAGGTCACGACCACATGCCGACTGAAGAAATCTCAAGATCCTGACAAGGAATCACTCAAAACAAATCCAACCGAAGAGCAACCAAAGTCAGTCCGGAGCTGAAATTGGACCGATGGCTTTGTGAAAACTTCACAAAAATCACAAAACCTCTTCTCCCTTGCATAGTGACCGGCAGCTTTGGGCATCATCCATCCACCTTGTGCCACCTAGGGGGGCGGCTATCCTCCTCCTTCACCTCCAACCGGCGGCTTTTGAGCTCCATGGAAATGATGCCAAGTGGTTTGATCCAAACCACATCTTCTCCTCCCCTTTTGCTATAAATACCCCCCTCTTCACTTGTAATCCCATCCATCCACAAATCCATAAGCTCTCACTTCTCTCTAGATTTTGGGCACTATTGTAAACACTTGCTTTAATCTATAATACTCTTGTTGGTTCTTGAGTATTCTAGTTTGTTCTTGAGTACTCTTGTCGGTTCTTGAAGTACTCAAGTTTGTCTTTACTTTTCACTGTTCTTGAGTACTCTTGTCGGTTCTTGAAGTACTCACCCCTTTCCTTTACTGTCTTTTACTTTCAAAGACTTTACTATCCTGTCTTTCAAAACTGCAATTTTACTTTCCTTGTCTTTACTTTTGAAAACTTTACTTTACTGTCTTTTACTTTCAAAACCTTTACTTTCCCTGTCTTCCAAAACCTTTACTTTTCAAGTACTTAGCTATGATATCCTCTTCCATGGATAATCGTAGCTAAACCCTTCATTCGGTTGAAGGGGTGTACTTGGATCATAAAATGTTTTAGACCCTACTCTTAATGCATCTTTGTGTTCAAAACTTGTTCTATGTGCCATATATTAGGTTAGAACTTCCAAGGTTGAGTGGATGCTTTAACGGGCAAAGCTCTTCTGTGGGGTTCGTGAACATACTCAGGTAAGTGGATGCTTTAACGGGCAAAGCTTATCTGAGGAGTTCGACTTATCTAAAACACCATTTGGTTGATCGTAACTGAAGATCAAATGGATGCACATAAGGCTAAGATACTTCGAAAGGAGGAATTAGTCTAAATAGAACAAGTGTTCTAAACGATGTTGCAAGTCTTGTGCTAGAAATAGCCTCGATTCATCTTTGAACACTTAGTATGATCATTAGCGGTCAATGATAAACGAGCTAAGATACAAGGCCCCTAAGACCGAATACTTTCCTTAGATTTAAACACCACCTGCATTTACTTTCTTAGTATAAACTGCTTTATCAACTGCTGACGTTCCGGAAGACTTGCTGATCACGCATCACTCGCTGTAAGTCTTCTCTTTTATTTTCAGTATTTACTTTTATGTCATTTACCTTTCCGCACTAAAAACCAAAACCAACCAAAAAAACACTTACTTTTCCGCACTAAAACCTCAATCAACCTAAAACATGCTCCCTCCCTGTACAATCCCTCAAAGAACAACTTATCCCCCTAATTTCCTTGGGTTCGACCCCTACTTACCACTTGCTACCCAGTAGTAAGGTCACGAGTAGCGGAATATAAATTTGCTTTTGCACAGAGAACACCGCACCTTAATGACAGTGCGGTGGGCTCCGTCAAAACTGGCGCCGTTGTCGGGGAATTAGTTAATTAATCGGATAAGTTCTTTGAATCGATACTCGCTTCGAAACAACCATGTCTCGCGAAGGAAGCCACCATGACTACCAGGATGACGACGAGATAAACCTGTACGATCGAAACAATGAGGTGCCGCTTCCATTTGTCGATGATCCGGAACAAATCATGCGAAACCGAAGAGCTCGAGATAGGGAGGCCATCAGAAGAAACCAAGAACCACTCGAGGACCGAAATGCAGCTGGTCCAGTACAGCCCCCTAGATATCCCCCACCCCCTCAACCTCGACAAGTGCCTAGGAAAGAACCTGTCTTCGACGACTACTATGGGAACAACAACTACCGCGCACCTACGATGAGAGAACTCAATGTCCCAGATTTTGCAACGCAGCCGTGGTGCATTTGCGAGAGCCCTGAACTAGAAAACATTGCCGTCGACATGTCCGTGGTCCACAATTTGCCAAAGTTCTCAGGAACTAATGGAGAATCTGCGACAACTCATCTCCAACGCTTACATGGCATTTGCCAAATTCTAAAGCCCAATCGAGTGAATATAGATGACTTCAAGTTGAAGACGTTTTATTTTTCCCTCATTGACTCGGCAAATGACTGGTTCCTTTCATTACCTTCGGGAAGCATCAGAACATGGGTTCAGATGCAAGGGAAATTCCTGGACAAATACTACCCAGCGACAAAAGCAATGCAAGTAAGAAGGCAACTGCAGGACATAAGGCAGGGACCTAAGCAAACCATATACGACTACCTAGAGAAATTCAACCACCTGGAAAGAAGCTGCTGCACTCTTGGACTACCCGAGAAGCTCATCATTGAGTACCTGATTAATGGACTAACTGAGTTAGACAAAAAGCTCCTAGACGCCTCAGCTGGAGGATCCATGATGAATCTATCATTAAGTGGCATAAGGGATCTCATCACCAAGGTTGCTGAAAATGCTCGGTTTAGAGAGGATACTACTCGTCAAGATAAATTCTTCCGAACAAAAAACGTATCACAAGCCGAGACATCAGTAAACTCCATGCCAGAAGAGATGAGACAAATGAAGGAAATGATGATGCAATTCCTACGAAAGCAGACAGTTCAAGTAGGACCTTGCGAGTTTTGTGGCTCTACGGACCACAGAACTGATGCATGCCCAACTTTGATAGAAGTCGACCCGGTGGAGGCCAATGCAGTGGGAGGATACCCAGGGTACAACAACAACAACAACAACAAATCAGTACCCCAACCAGCTCAAATGTTCTACCAACCTCCCCACAAGCAGTACAACCAGAACGCCCCACCAACGAGCCAGTATAACCAAAGGGGACCAAACCAGTACCCGACGGGCCAATATCAACAGAAGGGACCAAATCAGTACCAACACCAAGGACCGAGAGTTTATCAGAACAGGCTAAGCAATAACCAGCCCGGATCGAGTCAGTCAAGTACAAGCCGGTCGCTTGAGGACATCATGAAAGAACTAGCCGCCAGCCAAGTACGAACGCACGCTAATTTACAGCAATATCAGGCCGAGGCAAGAGGGGAAATGGTAGAAATTAAGAAGCAAATGTCTCAACTAACCACGGCGGTATCCGAGCTTAAAAAGGAGTCCGGACGGCTCCCCTCCCAAACCATCCAGAACCCGAGGGGAAATGTGAATGCCGTGGCTCTTAGGAGTGGAAAAAAGCTAGTTGTTGCACCCATGGAACGAGAGGAAGACGAAAGCCCGGAGTTGCCCGAGGAAAGCAAGGACGCACCAGAGGAAGAAGAAAATGCGCCTGAGGAACGCAGGCAGGGCCCGGTACCAGTGACCAGCCCTAATCAGTGCCTCTCTTCCATTTCCAGCGCCAGTCCGAGCACCAAAACAACATGCCATGGATGAGGACATATTTGAGTTGTTCAGCAAAGTCGAAATCAACATCCCCCTCTTGGAAGCATCAAGCAAATTCCTCGTTATGCTAAGTTTTTAAAAGAGCTTTGCACCATGACGGAGCCCACCGCACTGTCGTTAAGGTGCGGTGTTCTCTGTGCAAAAGCAAATTTATATTCCGCTACTCGTGACCTTACTACTGGGTAGCAAGTGGTAAGTAGGGGTCGAACCCAAGGGAATTAGGGGGATAAGTTATTCTTTGAGGGAATCTTACAGCGAGGGAGCGTGTTTTAGGTTGATTGAGATTTTAGTGCGGAAAATTAAGTGTTTTTTGGTTGTTTTTGGTTTTTAGTGCGGAAAAGTAAATGACAAAAAGTAAATACTGAAAATAAAAGAGAAGACTTACTGCGGTTGTTGCGTGATTGGCAAGTCGTCCGGAAGGTGAGCAGTTGATAGAGCAGTTTATACTTAGAAAGTAAGTGCAAGGGGTTTTTTAAATCTAAGGAAAGCATTCGGTTTTTGGGGCCTTGTATCATAGCCTGTTTATCATTGACCTTTAGTGATCCTTCTAAGTATTCAAAAGTGTATCAAGGCCATTTCAAGCGCTCGATTTGCACACACCGTCTAGCCCATTTCAAGGTCGTAGAGCACTTGTTCTATTTAGACTAGCACCCTATTTCAAGGTATACTAGCCTATGTGCATCCATTTGATCAATCATTTCCGATCAAACCAAATGGTGTTTAAAAGAGGTCGAACTCCTCAGATAAGCTTTGCCATTTCAAGCATCCACTTACCCGAGTATGTTCACAAACCCCCACGGAAGAGTTTTGCCATTTCAAGCATCCACTCAACCTTGGAAGTTCTGGCCTAATATATGGCACATAGAACAAGTTTTGAATAAAAAGAAGAGGCACTAAAAAGATGGCCTAAAACATTTTATGATACAAGTACACCCCTTCAACCGAATGAAGAGTTTAGCTATGAATATCCATAGAGGTGGATACCATAGCTAAGTACTTACGGTTTTTGAAAGACAGTAAGTAAAGGAAAGGGGTGAGTACTTCAAGAACCGACAAGAGTACTCAAGAATAGTAAAGACAAGCTTGAGTACTACAAGAACCGACAAGAGTACTCAAGACCGAACTATAATACTCAAGAACCAACAGGAGTATTATAGATTGAAAACCAAACTTACAAAGTGCAAAATTTATAGAGAGAGAAGTGTTTTGTGAATTTGAGATAGTGGATTGTGGATTGTGGATTGTGGATGATTTACAAATGAGGGAGAGGGCTCCATTTATAGCCATGGGAGAGTGAAACTTGTGGAGGAAGTAAGGACACTTGGAACCACATCCATGGAGGGAGCAAAAGCCGCCGGTCGGAGGTTGTAAGGGGAGGAAGCCGCCGGTTGGAGGTGGCAAGGTGGCTTGGCCTCCAAAAGCCGCCGGTCACATGTGTGTGTGAGGAGGTTTTGTGAGTTTTGTGAAGTTTTCACAAAACTATTGGTACATTCCTGCTCCGGACTGACTTTGGTTGCTCCTCGGTTGGATTTGTTTTGAGTGATTCAATGTCAGGATCTTGAGATTTCTTCAGTCGGCATCTGATCGTGACCTTGGAATGACTCGTAATATATTTTCAGCGTAAAATCCTCTCCTTAGCATGTATTCTCTCTAAACTCCAAAATACCCTGTAGATAAATATCGGAACTAACAAGCAAAAGTTAAATAGACAAATAGTCTAATTTGGTGGGTTTAACTGTGTTTATGATTCGTATAATTATGGTCCATCAGATCACCCCACACTTTTAGTTGTTCGTCCCGAACAATGCTATTAAAGGGCGGCACACTAAGTAAGCTGTTAAAATATGAAAGTTAGACTGTGGGACTCGATTTATCCTAATTCATGCATTACTACTTATTACTAAATTAAACCGTGTAAATAAATAGAAGAAACTTGATACTTGTACCTCCGTGCTGAGATGCAAATTATTTTGGATGTTTCGGGAGATAGCCCTTTTCAGGCTCCTGGACTACATCCTTGGGACCGTCTCGCACTATATGGTTTCCTTGTAGCTTTCTCTAGCACGTGATTCGGTTCGGGTTTCAATGGTTTGGTCTTTGATTTTCTTTTGGCGAGGGACAGCTTTTGTAGTGAATCGGCCTTTGGCCTTTGATTTGACTCTTTGAGTACTTCACTTTTTGTTCGGTTAAAACCTTCACAACTTTGGGCCTTTGGCCTCTTGATTTGCTTCTTCGAGCTTTTCGCCTTTTTGTGGCTTTGCTAGTCCATTTTCTCAAGCCTTTTTGGGAGGTCCAATCATTGCCCGCGAGCATATGGAAATACCTCCCCGCTCCTCTCATCCTTGCCGTTTCGCGCGGGTCAAGATGAGGGTCGCTCATCTATTTTCTCGGCTACTTTGACTAGAGATAGGACGGTCTGATTCCCGTCCTCGCCTTTTTTCTTTTTGCATAAACACTGCATGGCGGAGATGACTTCAATCTTCACTGAAACCCGAAGTGCAGCCTCCACTGACTTCGAAAACCATATAGTTAGATTCGATCCTTCGAGTGCTTGCCAAGCCTCTCTAGGGCAGTTTATGTCAACTCCACATCCCTAGTTTATCTCAGCACAAAGGGACAAATGAGAAGTTACATTCTAAGTTTTTAAACAGTTGAATTTTCACAAGGTTAATGCATGCATTATGATCTATCTTTTTCACATTCTCAAGTTCATATTTTCAAAAAGATAATATTAGGGAAAAAAAAGAAAACATGTTTATGTACACAGGTGGTTCTCACCCCACACTTTTGAACGAAGGCGTGCCTTTCAGCAAGACTTAGTTCAAAAGCCATGCAAGCAGACAATTATGAGAAGGAAATGACATTAAGGAAAAGGGAAGAACAGTACTCCCTTTAAAGTGCATAACTCCAAAAAAGCACTTTTTGACTCATTATGCACATTTGGATCATTTGATCTAATGGTTTTAGATTTGTCCCTACGTCCTCATTTCTAGAGTTGTCCTCAATTGAATGCCCCCTATATATATATATATATAGGGAGCGATTCTGGTACAAAGTGTTTTTAGAGTACAAAGTACAAAGTAATCTGAATCGTTGATTTAATTAAATTAATGACGGAGATTAACTTTCCATATTTCACGGGTGTTAAACCTCCGTTAATTTGAAACGAGATGCAGGGGTAATTAGGAGATTAGTTATATACTCCCTCCGTCCCACTTTGTTTGTCCAAAAGGACAGTGGGCACGGTAATTAAGAAAAGCAAATAAAGGACAATGAGAGACGAAAAGTGGAGGAAAGTGTATGTGGAGGTGGGTCCTGTACAATAAATAAAGAATAATAAGAGAGGGAAAGTGGAGGAAAGTACAATTTTTTTTTAATAAAAACAATTTTTTTTGGTAGGAAAGAGATGATTGATTTCATATTGAGTTATGTATATAAAAGGAAAGTGGACAAACATAAGGGGACGCCCAAAAAGGAAAGTGGACAAACATTGAGGGACAGAGGGAGTATTATATTATTTCCATATTAATCTTAAGTTCTTAACTACGCAATTGTCTCGCCGTTTACGATTTCGAGAGTGAATCCGAACGCGACGCAGTCTCACCTTCCTCGACAACGGCGATTTCCACGAACACATTCCACAGATTGTTTGATTTCGACGGTAGAGATGGAAAAACTAGATGCAGCTTCGCCCTCAGTTATGTTTTCGACCATAAAAGATGATGCCCTAGGTATAGAAAGTGTTGATTTTTGGTTTTTTTTTCATTCAAAATCAATTCTGTTCCTTAGATTTGTTTCGATTTCATAGTATGTTTGGGTATTTCGATTTGTAAAGCTGTTTCGATTGCATACGATTCAAATTATGAAATGGGTTATTGATAAACCATAATTATACGAATCATAAACACAGTTAAACCCAGCAAATTAGACTGTTTGTCTATTTAACTTTTGCTTGTTAGTTCCGATATATTTCTACAGGGTATTTTGGACTCTAGAGAGAAAACACGCTAAGGAGAGGATTTTACGCAGAAAAGATATTACGAGTCAGTCCAAGGTCACGATCAGACGCTGAATGAAGAAATCTCAAGATCCTAACATTGAATCACTCAAAACAAATCCAACCAAAGAGCAACCAAAGTCAGTCCGGAGCTGAAATGGACCGATGGCTTTTTGGAATGAGATCACAAAAGCCACAAACCACTCCCCTTGTGCCACATGGGGGGGGGGGCTCTCCTCCTCCCTCTCAAAGCCGCCGGCGGCTCCTCTTCCCCCCCCCATTTGTCATCATCTCCTCCTCCTTCCATGGGAGCTTGTCAAGTGTCCCTCTTCCTCTCCACATCTTCTCCTCCTCCATGCCTATAAAAGGGACCTCACCTCTTTTGTAATCATCATCCCACAATCCACAATTCACTTCTCTCTCTAGAAAGTTTGGCATTTGTAAGCTTTGGTTTGAAATAATACTCCTGTTGGTTCTTGAGTATTATAACAGTTTTAGAGAATACTCCTGTTGGTTCTTGAGTATTCAAGTAGGATTTGGGAATACTCCTGTTGGTTCTTGAGTATTCCCCTTTACTTACTGTCTTTCAAAAACCCCCGAGTATTTAGCTATGATATCCCCTTCCATAGATAATCGTAGCTAAACTCTTCATTCGGTTGAAGGGGTGTACTTGTATCATAAAATGTTTTAGGCAATTCTTAGAGCCTCTTCTCTGTATTCAAAACTTGTTCTATGTGCCATATATTAGGTTAGAACTTCCAAGGTTGAGTGGATGCTTGGAATGGCAAAGCTCTTCCGTGGGGTTCGTAAACATACTCGGATAAGTGGATGCTTGGAATGGCAAAGCTTATCTGAGGAGTTTGACCTTTCTAAAACACCATTTGGTTGCTCGGGAATGACTGACCAAATGGATGCACACAGGCTAATATACCTTGGAATGGGGTATTAGTCTAAGTAGAACAAGTGCTCTACGTTTTTTGCAAAAGACTAGATAGTGTAGCAAGTTGAGTGCTTGGAATGGCCTCGATTCACTTTCGAACACTTTTGCAAAAGACTAGACAGTGTGGCAAATCGAGTGCTTGGAATGGCCTTGATGCACGTTTGAATACTTAGAAGGACCACTAAGAGCCAATGATAAACAGGCTATGATACAAAGCCCCCGAAACCGAATGCTTTCCTTATATTCAAACCCCCTTGCATTTACTTTCTTAGTATAAACTGCTTTATCAACCGCTCATCTTCCGGAGGACTTGCCAATCACGCATCACCCGCTGTAAGTCTTCTCTTTTATTTTCAGTATTTACTTTTATGTCATTTAATTTTCCGCACTAAAAACCAAAAACAACCAACCAAAAACAGCACTTACTTTTCCGCACTAAAACTCAATCAACCTAAAAGACGCTCCCATCCTGTACAAATCCCTCAAATAACAACTTATCCCCCTAATTCCCTTGGGTTCGATCCCTACTTACCACTTGCTACCCAGTAGTAAGGTCACGAGTAGCGGAATATAAATTTGCTTTTGCACAGAGAACACCGCACCTTAACGACAGCGCGGTGGGCTCCGTCAGTTACTCAGTTATGTTTTTGTAAATTTTTTTCAACTTGATTCAGTGCTTAAACATGTATACGGTAATGGAAAACATTTTGTGAACGCAGTTGTTAAGTCGGGAAGTTTATTCCCATTTTGTGAACTTATTGATATATGTGGTTTAGGGTTTCTGGTAATAATGGTGTTTGTTTGTCAACTTGATTCAGTGCTGGTTGTTCGAAGATGAAATAATAACTAAGGTGAAGGGGGCTGGAGAAATCTGCCTAAGAAAGCAGGTATGACCATGCTCTTTTTATTTACTTTTTGTTAGTCTTTACAGATTAGGCAGTGTGGATGGGGGTTAAATGTGGAGGAAAATGCAGGACTAAAGAGATGTGGCAAGAGTTGCAGGCTTAGATGGCTGAACTATCTTAGGCTTGATATCAAAAGAGGAAACATTTCAGAGGATGAAGAGGAACTCATTATCAGACTCCAAAAGCTCCTCGGTAACAGGTTAGAAAAGGCAATTTGTATCTGAATAAATAAGCTGTTCTGATTTTGATGTGGAAAAAGGAATTATTGAGATGATCTGACATGTGGCACTTTGTTTAGGTGGTCATTGATAGCCGATAGGCTACCGGGGTGAACAGACAATGAAATCAAGAACTACTGGAACACGACTTTGGGTAAAAAGGTAGGATCCGAAGTGTCCCCTAGTTCATCTTCTAAGAAAGGGAAAACAAGGAAATCAAGGCAAACAAATAAAGATGCGCCATATCCTGACTCAGGCGCTCAACAACAGACTCAGCCCATGTTTTGCAGATGGGAGATGCTAGAAACGACGATCTTCCAGCACTTATTCTAGGACGTCCGTTCCTCTTTGCCACTAAAACCAAGATTGACATGGACACAGGCTTGTTGTCACTTGCGTTTGGTGGCAAGACATCAAATTTTTATATTTATGAGGACAACGACCGTCCATGCGCGAAGAAACCACCGGACATCATGCACACACCATATCTTGGTGCCCTACTTCCATACCTACCGGATGAGACTGGTTGTGCAGCTAGACCAGTAGCTATGATCACGGTGTCCTCGCAAACTTGGGAGGATGTGAAGGCGAACCCGCCTGATCGATGGAGAACAGACCCGAGCACGCCATTATATGAGGATTTTGGGCAGCCTGAAGGAGTAGCTGAGGCAAAATTTGACCTCACACGCCCATGGGATCCTAACTTGTGATCCCTAAAGAGGTACCGTCGAGCCAACGACGTAAAATAAAGGCGCTCGCAGGGAGGCAGCCCGGCAAATTTTTGTGTTTTTGTGTTTTTTATTTTGTTTCATGTTTGTTTGAGTGTTGAGTCATTTGTTTTACATTGTCTTTTGGGAAAGGAAGTTGTTTTGCAGGTCAAAACAGGTACAACTCAGAGGGTACCGCGTCCAGCGTTGACATTAGCTGGCCGGACCCCGCTGACGGATGCACAATTGTCGTGTGCAAAGGTCAAGAATATATTTATAAGTCTGCTACTCGCGACTTCACTACTGGGTAGCAAGTGGTAAGTAGGGCTCGAACCCAAGGGAATTGGTGGATTAGTTGTTCTTTAATAAAGCTTATGCATAAATTAAATGCGATTGGGGTTGGGTTTGAGTGTGCTTTGAGAACTGAAAGTAAATTATAACAGTTGATAATGGACTGTAAGGAAAGGATTCGTTTTAGGGGTTTCATATCATATCATCGTTCATCATTGACCTCTAATGATCATACTAAGTGTTCAAAAGTGTATCAAGGCCATTTCAAGCACTCGACTTGCTACACTGTCTAGCCCATTTCAAGGTCATAGAGCACTTGTTCTATTTAGACTAATACCCCATTCCAAGGTATATTAGCCTTATGTGCATCCATTTGATCAATCATTCCCGATCAACCAAATGGTGTTTTAAAGAGGTCAAACTCCTCAGATAAGTTTTGCCATTCCAAGCATCCACTTACCCGAGTATGTTTACGAACCCCACGGAAGAGTTTTGCTCTGTCAAGCATCCACTCAACCTTGGAAGTTCTAACCTAATATGTGGCACATAGAATAAGTTTTGAAACACTAAGTAGCATTAAGCATAGAGTCTAGAACGGTTTATGATATAAATACTCCCTCTACCGAATACAAGCTTTAGCTACTTGTATTCATGTCAAGGAATACAAGCAAACCATGGATTTGAACAAGGATACCGAAAAGGAGAATAACTTTAAAGTAAGAACAATATATAAAGAAAAAGCCGTGGCTTTTGTACCTACAATAAGTGGAGGAGAGGAGCTCCTAAGCAAGATCCAAGCAAGGAAAAGTAGCTCCAAAATGAAGAACAAAATGTGTATTGAAAGTGAAGAGAAGAGGGTTAAGCCCTCTATCTCTCTAAAAAACTTGTGGATTGTGGGATGAGAATTACAAAGGAGAAGGCATGGTATATATAGGCTAAGGGAGGTAAGGAGAAGCCAACACTTGGCACAAGATGGGAGGAGGAGGAGAAAGCCATCGGGGTGAGTCATCTCTCCCCATAGCCGCCGCCCATGTGGCAAGAGGGGAGAGGCTTGTGAGCTTAGCCGCCCATGTGGTGGAGGAGGGGAGGATATGTGTGAGTGGAATGAGATCTTTCTCCAAAAGCCATCGGTCCTTTCAGCTCCGGTCTGACTCTGGTTGCCCTTCAATTGGACTTGTTTTGAGTGATTCCATGTCAGGTTTATGAAAGTTGTACATTCGGAATCTGGTTGTGTCCTGGAGTGACTTGTAATCCATTTTCAGCTTAAAAACTCCTCCTTAGCCTGTATTCTCTCTAGACTTCAAAATACCCTGTAAATAAATATCGAAACTAACAAGCAAAAGTTAAATAGACAAAGAGTCTAATTTGGTGGGTTTAACTGTGTTTATGATTCATACAATTATGGTCCATCACCCGCCTTGACATTAGTTAACGTCTACAGAGGACGCGGCATCGTAACGTCTGAAGTGGGCGCGGTTGACCATTGACCAGTGTTGACCGACTCTTTTGACCCAAATTTACACCATTACGCAACGAGACGAGGGGAGTACCTGTTCACTTTTACTTCTATTTTCCACATATTTGTGTCTTGCATTGTTTATGTCTCTGAATTTAAGTCGTGCCGTGAGGACACGGCTTAGTTCAAAAGTGTGGGGTGGGAGAGTCAGTCTGTTGTGTCAGCATATTTATTTTTTGCACCTACATAGTGTCTGCACGTTTCGTTTAAATTTTTTTTGAAAGTATGAAATTTCTCTCTATTTCCTGGATATGCAGTATTGAATGTTGATGATGTGAAATAGACGATGCTGATTAGATGTATTTCTCTCGTGAAACTTGAATTGTGCTTTTACATGTGAACTTAACCCACTACGTGTCTTTTGAGTTGAGATTAACAGGAATGTGGAGTTGATAGAAATGTCCTAGAGAGACTTGACGAAACATTCAAAGGACCGAATTTCTAGTTATATGGTTATGTGGATTTCGTGGAGGCTAGCACTTCGAGACGATATGGTTCAGAGTTTGCTCCGCTACTGCAGTGTTTATGTAGGTAGGCGGGACGGGAAAATAGACCGTCCTATCTCTAATCCGAAGTAACCGGGAAAATAGGTGAGCGACCCTCATCTTGACTCGCGCCGAAAAGGTCGAGGATGAGAAAGAGCGGGGAGGTATTTCCATATGCTCGCGGGCGATGATTGGACCTCCTTTAGAAGAAAAAAAAAGATAAAAAGGACAAGCAACTCACAATAAAGGAGCTAAGCTCAAGAAAAATCAGCCACTTGTGAAGGTTTAAAAAAAAGTGAAGTACATCATTCTTACAACAAGAGTCAAAGGCCAAAGAAAGCCACTACAAAAGCTGTCCAACAAAAGAAGAAAGAAGAAAGCTCAAAAACCTTGAAGCTCGAATGAATCACGTGCAAGAAAAAGTAATAAAGTATAACCATATAGCTAGAGTTCGGAACAGCGAATGCAGATCATGGGTCTAAAGAGGACTATCTCCCATTCAGCCGAATTAGTTTGAATTTCAGCTCAAAGGTAACATGTATCAAGTTTATTCCATGTTGAGCATGATGATTTTAGTAGCGATTGAGTTATGCGTAGAAAAGAGGAATCTAGACTAGAAACTTATATTCATGTGCATTCATCCAGGACGTCGAAGAAATTGTGGTGTTATATTTTGTTTCCTTCTGTGACTTGGTTCTTGTTTGGGACGAATGATGAGCCGTATTTATACGACTAATCGAGTCATCAAATTCCACCGATTCCGGCACTTCATGCAAATAGTTACTTCTTAGTGTTGTTTTGCATTTCAGGAGTTTCGGAAGCTCTAGGAGGAATCGCGCTTAAAAGAAGGAATCACGCTTAAAAGAAGGCTCTAGAAAATAAGGTGGAAGATGTCGGAAAACCAAGGTATACGCCCGAGCAGATTGGTAATTGGCCCACACCCAAGGCAAAGGCCCCGCGCGCTGATAGGCACCAAACCAAGTTGCTCCACCAGACGGGTGAATCTGACAAATCCGACTCGACCAAGTTGTTTGAAATGCCCAATAACTCGGACGATCTCACTTCCCAGATAAAATGCACGAGCGGATCGGTGGTCGGCCCAATTACGAAGACAAAAGCCCGGCCACCGGGCCAAGTCGGTGGAACTTCGACTCGTCCTAGGCGTGGCGGTTTAGGACTTTCCTAATCTCATCTAAGGCAAGTCGGTTCTTGGGCGTGAAGGTTCTAGAAGACTTGTTGGCCAAGTTAGCTTACAAGCCAAGCAAAGTCGGTTTTTGGACATGTTTCCTAAAACCGTTTATGGGCCGACTTCAATTGGAAACTTTGAGATCCTTGGCTTCTCCTATAAATAAGACCTCTTGGGCAGGGAATAATCATCCCACAATCATCAAAGGCGAGGAGCAACAATTCGGGCAGAGCTTCTCTCGAGTTCCCTCCTTCGGCATAGAGAAGAATTCTTTACTTTCTTTCATTACTTTTGTATTCTGTTTACATAGATATGAGTAGCTAAACCACTTATTCGGTTTGGGGTTTCAATATATTGTGACATAGTTTTGAGATTTGATGCTTAGTGCTAATTTCATTGTTCTACTAGTTCTTGTGCTAATTTACCCGGGTGAATTGTAAAGCTAAGCCGATTCCCGAAAAGGTAAGGCTTAGCCGAGCAAATCACCCCCATATTCACTGCTTATTTGATACTAAACCGTTAGAATAAGTAGTTGTATTAAATCTAATATAACCTGAAACAGAGTATTAGGTTTGCTAGAACTCAAAGTCTATAACCTGAAACGGAGTAGATTGTGGCGTAGTGACTTGAAACGGTCCTACCTTAGATTATAACCTGAAACGGAGTAACCACACTTAAGAAAACGGAATTAGATATTTAGAAATCAATGATAAACGAAGTCACAATAGGAAACCCTAGACCGAATATTCTCTCTGATTGATATCTCTCGTTTTTATTTCCTTTTTACACTTGTTGCCAAATCTATCACAAACCCAATTGCCTTTCTTTTTACAGAACAACAAGTAACCTCACCAGCTCCCTAGGGTTCGACCCTTGCTTGCCGCTGTACTAGCCAAGAGTAAGGAAAATATAAATATTAAATTTGCAGGTACCGACGACACCTGTCAACGAACAAGTCTAAGTGTGGGGTGGTTTGATGAGTCGTATTTATACGACTCGTCGAATCAACTAATCCCGTTTATTTCGACACTAATCCCGTTTTGCGTTTCAGGTGTTTCGGAAGCTCTAGGAGGAAACGTGAATAAAAGATAACATTTCATGCCAAAAATATCACAATGGCAGATCAGACCTTTGGACATTCAACGAAGCACTGGGAACTGACCGTTGACCAGAAAAATACGAGCTACATGTCGTTGCGTAGCTGACTCAATTGCATACAACTCTCTAGTTCACACCGAGAGCATCCGAGATCATTTAGATAGCCAAATCCAGAGTCGAAGTCGGACCTATGCGCAGAAAGGAGGAATCAGACTCCGAGAGGACCGCGTCTTGTAGAGACGTTAGCTTTAACGCTAATGTCAAAGCGAAACGCGGTGGTAACGTAGAGACGAGACGCGGTGAGCCACGAGATGCTGACGTCAGCGAGCCAGAAACTTGGAAATTGAGCCCAAAAACAGACTTGGAAATCCTGTTGTTTGCTATAAATAAGATCTTTGGGTTAGGGTTTCCATCATCTCATAATTCCATCGACCAAGACGGCTCTGGAGAAGACGCAAGCTTTCGACGAAGAGAAGAATTTTCTATTGCTTTCATTACAAAAATACTTGTGTTTTTGTTATGGCTATAAGTAGCTAATCTTTTAATTCAGTTTAGGGTTTCGTTCATTGTGACAAACGTTTTGAGACTTTATTCTTAATGCAATTTCTTGTTTCTCTAGTTCTTTTACTTAATTTCAAGGATTGAATTGTGAAGCTAAGTGGATACTTGTCATGGTAAAGCTTAGCCGAACAATTCAGCTCCTATCGTTAATACTTGTTGGATACTTACCCGTAAAGACAGGTAGTAGCACCTAGATTCGATAATACCTTTCCTGGATTATTGGATTTAGGAGAACTAGAAGTCTAACGCCTTTCTCGAGTTAGATTGTGGTGTATCGCCTTTCCCGGGATACTTTGGGTTATAACCTATACCGGAGTAACCACACTTAGAAACTTGAAATTCGATTATTAGCAGTCAATGATAAACATGTCACAATAGAAACCCTAAGATGAATGATTTCTCTGATTGAAATCTTGTTAGTCTTTTCTCTTGTGCCTTTACAATACTTGCTCATAACCCCCTTTTTATTTGTTTTCAGTGACAATTTCAACAACACCAGCTCCCTTGGGTTCGACTCTGCTTGCCACTAGCTAGTTTCTTGTAGGAGAATTATAAATTTAAGTTTGACGCGTCAGACGACACGCGTCAATATCTTAAACACTTGTAGAAAAGAACCGAGTCATGTTAGAACTACCAGTGCATTTTCATCCATAAACTGTAGTACATCGAGCTCTAGCCAAGGGTCATGTTCTTGCAAGACCTTCCAGCCTTCCGTCTTTTCAACAGTCTTGAAGTGGCGACAGATCAGCTTCATGCATGTGAGGGAAAGATCAGGCGCATTGCAGAGCTTTGCAAGCTCAAGCACATCCACAACATTCTCTTTCATCAGCCTCTTGGTCAATCCTTTAGTAACCCTTTGTTTCATGAGGTAGCAAGAACACATGGGACATCCAACTCTGAACATCTGGGCATTCATAAACATAACTTAAACCCATCAGCATCATCGAAATTGGAGGAAGGTGACATCTTCAACGCAGACCAATAATAATATACTCAACAAATGTCAAACAACCACATAATTCATTGAGAAAAAAAAAATCTAAACAGCATTTATTCGTGCTGGACAAGTTTCTCAAGTAAAAATATCTAATAGTGTTGGATTTATGAGCATTGAAGGAGCAGGCCGTGTGCTCAGTCCAAAATCATTAGCCCAGTCCATTTTACATGTCAGCAGTACAGTCAGCAAGAGTTGGCTGTTTCAGCAAATCAGAAAACAGCAGTGATGTGGCTTTGAGACATGCTAACCATTAGATGAAGCTTGGATCCAACGGTGATGTGATGAACATATTTAATCATATCTTTCTCTCAGCAAAGAAAAAGAAGTGAGATTTCATTTCAAGTTGCAGCCGCCTAGGGTTTCTGATTCTACACACCGTGCTCCATCTACTCACATGGCGATCTTCTTCTCCAGTGTGTGTTAGCAAGTTTTGGTGACAGATCCGTGTTCTACTTCTTCAGTAGATCAGTTTGAGGTGCTCTGGTGATATCGCAGTACTGCTCCTCCATCTCTCCAAGTTCCAGTGGGTTTCTCTGGTGGTTATAGTTGATTTCTCGTTCTACTCTGTTCAGTGCATAGATCTGATGGTGTAGTAGGGTTATCGAAGCAGTTTGATGCCTTGTAAAGACCAGTGAGGTCTGAGTTTATCGCCGGTGTTGTGCGGTTGTAATAGGCTAGTTCTACTTCGGTTATGTAGAGAGATCTGAGTGTGTGAGGAGGTTGTAACTGGAGGCTCATCATTCTTTATTGGGCGAGCGGATCAGATCGTCATCAGGCAGCATAATAAATCAAGCTAGTGCCGGCTCAACGTGGATTATCCCTGTTGTGGGGTGAACCACGGTCTTAAACAGGTCGTGTCTGTTCTTTGTTTTAGTTTCGTTTCTGTTAACCAGTGCATGCATAAAACTGAACTGAGTTAGTATAGGCTTCCGCTTAAAAGTAACAGTGTGGTTAGGTCTAAATCACTACAGTGGTATCAAGAGCTAGTTTAGATCCGGCTTGGATTTGTTCAGTTCTGAGTTTCAGTTTTGTTCAACGTGTGTTGAACTGTTACTAACCATTTCTTGTGTTTTTTCTTGCATGAAAATGACATCTCGGGTGGTGGTCACTACCTTTGACGGTAAGGCTGATTTTGGAGTATGGAAACTCAAAATCAAAGCCTTACTGTCCCACCACAAGATTGGTATAGCACTGGAGAAAGAAGAAAAGTGGAGTGCTGAACAGAAAGCACGAAAAGAGACAATAAATGAAGAGGCATTTAATTTGCTGATCTTGAATCTCGCTGATTCAGTAATCAGGAAGGTAAGTCAGTGTAAGTCCCCTCTTGAGATTATGAATACCTTGGATGCTGCATATGCGAATAAATCTGCTGCAAATATGCCTTACTTGAAATCTTCACTGTTTGCGTTTAAAATGTCTGATGCTAAGTCTATTGATGATAATCTAGATGATTTTTTGAAAATGACTTTGTTATTGTCTGGTACACCGCATGAAGTTGATGAAGTTAGTAAGGTTATGATATTGATGAATGCGTTGCCTAATAGTTACCAAGTTGTGAAAGATGCGTTTCAATATACTGGCACTGTTCCTAGTTATGAGTTGTTTTGCTCTGCTCTTAGGACTAGAGAATTTGAACTGAATATGTCTAAGTCTAATTCGCCTAATTCTGCCTCTAGTCTGTATGTAAAGCATTAATCATACCATGATAGGTCTAATAAACCTAAGTCTGTCCAGCATGCAAACAATTCTAATTCTGATAACGATGAGAGTCAAAATAATCCGCATGAATCTTGGAAATGTTTTCACTGTGGGAAGTTAGGTCATATTAAGAAAAATTGTAAACGTTGGCTTAATAGACCCAAAACTAATTCAGCAGAAACTAACGTTGCCACTGCTGTCCCACATGAGTGTGCTGAAGTATTGAATGTTAGTACTTCTAAATGTGATAATATGGGGATTTTGGATTCTGGTTGCACTTATCACATGTGTCCCGATAGGGATTTGTTTGCTGATTATGCTGAGATTGATGATGAAGTGTGTATGGGTGATAATAATGCTTGCAGTGTTGTAGGAATAGGTACCGTTAAAATATCTATGCCTGCTGGAAACACTGTTATTTTGACTAAAGTTAGACATGTGCCTAATCTGAAACGTAATCTGATTTCTCTTGGTATGCTTGATGATTGTGGCTGTGAATACCATGCTGAGGGTGGGAAATTAACTGTGTATAGAAACAAAAAGCTTATTTTGTTGGGTACAAAAATGCATGGGTTGTATGTGATATCCCCTGCCTTGATTGCTGCACATGAACCTGCTGTTGCTGAACCTGCCACTTGTCTTAATGCTATTAGTTGCAAATATAAGGATAAATGGCATGCTACAATGCTTGATAAAATGAATTCTTTGCATACTAATAAAACGTCGGATTTGGTTAAGAAATCTGATAGTAATAAGCTGGTTCAGTGTAAATGGCTACATACATTAAATGAAGAGCAATCTGAGCATGATTCACCTAGGCGTAAGGCTAGAACAGTAGCTAATGGTTTCACACTGAAAAAGGGCATAGGTTTTCATGAAATATTAGCAACTGTTGTTATGCTTAAAACGGTGAGAGTGATGCAGTCTTTTATTGCATGTTTTGAACTAAAATTTGAAAAATTAGAGTTTAAAACTGCTTGTCTTCATGATGAATTGAATGAAGATAATTATATGCATCAATCTGAATGTTTTATGAATGATAAATTGCTTGAGCATGTTTGTTTGCTGAAAAGATTGTTGTATGGTTTGAGATTGTGGAAATTTGATACTGTTGAAAATCCTGCAGATTTTTGTATTAAAATCGGTACTAACAACAAGTTCAAGCACTGCTTGGACTTGATCTTTGTCGAGTAATCTGTTTTGCAGGTACAGAGCGGTAACGGCACTAGGCACTGGGTGTATTATGCTTAAAGACTGAAGATGCAATGGCTGGTTTTCTGTTTTCTGAAGATTGAAGATGGTTTTTTTTTCTGGAGCTTGGTGCTGCTGCAGCTGCATCGTAGTGTCTGCTGTTTTTTTGGGAAGAGTTGGTATATCTCTGGTTTGGGTGGAGTTTTGACTCTGGTGGAGCTGTGTGTTATGAAGTCAATGCTCCTAGGTGGAGATTGTTGGATTTATGAGCATTGAAGGAGCAGGCCGTGTGCTCAGCCCAAAATCATTAGCCCAGTCCATTTAACATGTCAGCAGTACAGTCAGCAAGAGTTGGCTGTTTCAGCCAATCAGAAAGCAGCAGTGATGTGGCTTTGAGACATGCTAACCATTAGATGAAGCTTGGATCCAACGGTGATGTGATGAACATATTTAATCATATCTTTCTCTCAGCAAAGAAAAAGAAGTGAGATTTCATTTCAAGTTGCAGCCGCCTAGGGTTTCTAATTCTACACACCGTGCTCCATCTTCTCACATGGCGATCTTCTTCTCCAGTGTATGTTAGCAAGTTTTGGTGACAGATCCGTGTTCTACTTCTTCAGTAGATCAGTTTGAGGTGCTCTGGTGATATCGCAGTACTGCTCCTCCATCTCTCCAAGTTCCAGTGGGTTTCTCTGGTGGTTATAGTTGATTTATTGTTCTACTCTGTTTAGTGCGTAGATTGATGGTGTAGTAGGGTTATCGAAGCAGTTTGATGCCTTGTAAAGACCAGTGAGGTCTTTATCGTCGATGTTGTGCGGTGGTAATAGGCTAGTTCTACTTCGGTTGTGTAGAGAGATCTGAGTGTGTGAGGAGGTTGTAACTGGAGGCTCATCATTCTTTATTGGGCGAGCGGATCAGATCGTCATCAGGCAGCATAATAAACCGAGCTAGTGCCGGTTCAACGTGGATTAGCCCTGTTGTGGGGTGAACCACGGGCCTTAAACAGGTCGTGTCTGTTCTTTGTTTTAGTTTCGTTTCTGTTAACCAGTGCATGCATAAAACTGAACTGAGTTAGTATAGGCTTCCGCTTAAAAGTAACAGTGTGATAAGGTCTAAATCACTACAGTGGTATCAAGAGCTAGTTTAGATCCGGCTTGGATTTGTTCAGTTCTGAGTTTCAGTTTTGTTCAACATGTGTTGAACTGTTACTAACCATTTCTTGTGTTTTTTCTTGCATGAAAATGACATCTCGGGTGGAGGTCACTGCCTTTGATGGTAAGGCTGATTTTGGAGTATGGAAACTCAAAATCAAAGCCTTACTGTCCCACCACAAGATTGGTATAGCACTGGAGAAAGAAGAAAAGTGGAGTGCTGAACAGAAAGCACGAAAAGAGACAATAAATGAAGAGGCATTTAATTTGCTAATCTTGAATCTCGCCGATTCAGTGATCAGGATGGTAAGTCAGTGTAAGTCCCCTCTTGAGATTATGAATACCTTGGATGCTGCATATGCGAATAAATCTGCTGCAAATCTGCCTTACTTGAAATCTTCACTGTTTGCGTTTAAAATGTCTGATGCTAAGTCTATTGATGATAATCTAGATGATTTTTTGAAAATGACTTTGTTATTGTCTGGTACACCGCATGAAGTTGATGAAGTTAGTAAGGTTATGATATTGATGAATGCGTTGCCTAATAGTTACCAAGTTGTGAAAGATGCGTTTCAATATACTGGCACTGTTCCTAGTTATGAGTTGTTTTGCTCTGCTCTTAGGACTAGAGAATTTGAACTGAATATGTCTAAGTCTAATTCGCCTAATTCTGCCTCTAGTCTGTATGTAAAGCATTAATCATACCATGATAGGTCTAATAAACCTAAGTCTGTCCAGCATGCAAACAATTCTAATTCTGATAACGATGAGAGTCAAAATAATCCGCATGAATCTTAGAAATGTTTTCACTGTGGGAAGTTAGGTCATATTAAGAAAAATTGTAAACGTTGGCTTAATAGACCCAAAACTAATTCAGCAGAAACTAACGTTGCCACTGCTGTCCCACATGAGTGTGCTGAAGTATTGAATGTTAGTACTTCTAAATGTGATAATATGGGGATTTTGGATTCTGGTTGCACTTATCACATGTGTCCCGATAGGGATTTGTTTGCTGATTATGCTGAGATTGATGATGAAGTGTGTATGGGTGATAATAATGCTTGCAGTGTTGTAGGAATAGGTACCGTTAAAATATCTATGCCTGCTGGAAACACTGTTATTTTGACTAAAGTTAGACATGTGCCTAATCTGAAACGTAATCTGATTTCTCTTGGTATGCTTGATGATTGTGGCTGTGAATACCATGCTGAGGGTGGGAAATTAACTGTGTATAGAAACAAAAAGCTTATTTTGTTGGGTACAAAAATGCATGGTTTGTATGTGATATCCCCTGCCTTGATTGCTGCACATGAACCTGCTGTTGCTGAACCTGCCACTTGTCTTAATGCTATTAGTTGCAAATATAAGGATAAATGGCATGCTACAATGCTTGATAAAATGAATTCTTTGCATACTAATAAAACGTCGGATTTGGTTAAGAAATCTGATGGTAATAAGCTGGTTCAGTGTAAATGGCTACATACATTAAATGAAGAGCAATCTGAGCATGATTCACCTAGGCGTAAGGCTAGAACAGTAGCTAATGGTTTCACACTGAAAAAGGGCATAGGTTTTCATGAAATATTAGCAACTGTTGTTATGCTTAAAACGGTGAGAGTGATGCTGTCTTTTATTGCATGTTTTGAACTAAAATTTGAACAATTAGAGTTTAAAACTGCTTGTCTTCATGATGAATTGAATGAAGATAATTATATGCATCAATCTGAATGTTTTATGAATGATAAATTGCTTGAGCATGTTTGTTTGCTGAAAAGATTGATGTATGGTTTGAGATTGTGGAAATTTGATACTGTTGAAAATCCTGCAGATTTTTGTATTAAAATCGGTACTAACAACAAGTTCAAGCACTGCTTGGACTTGATCTTTGTCGAGTAATCTGTTTTGCAGGTACAGAGCGGTAACGGCACTAGGCACTGGGTGTATTATGCTTGAAGACTGAAGATGCAATGGCTGGTTTTCTATTTTCTGAAGATTGAAGATGGTTTTTTTTCTAGAGCTTGGTGCTGCTGCAGCTGCATCGTAGTGTCTGCTGTTTTTTTTGGAAGAGTTGGTATATCTCAGATTTGGGTGGAGTTTTGACTCTGGTGGAGCTGTGTGTTATGAAGTCAATGCTCCTAGGTGGAGATTGTTGGATTTAAGAGCTTTTAAGGAGCAAGCCGTGTGCTCAGCCCAAAATCATTAGCCCAGTCCATTTTACATGTCAACAGTACAGTCAGCAAGAGTTGGCTGTTTCAGCCAATCAGAAAGCAGCAGTGATGTGGCTTTGAGACATGCTAACTATTAGATGAAGCTTGGATCCAACGGTGATGTGATGAACATATTTAATCGTATGTTTCTCTCAGCAAAGAAAAAGAAGTGAGATTTCATTTCAAGTTGCAGCCGCCTAGGGTTTCTGATTCTACACACCGTGCTCCATCTTCTCACATGGCGATCTTCTTCTCCAGTGTGTGTTAGCCAGTTTTGGTGACAGATCCGTGTTCTACTTCTTCAGTAGATCAGTTTGAGGTGCTTTGGTGATATCGCAGTACTGCTCCTCCATCTCTCCAAGTTCCAGTGGGTTTCTCTGGTGGTTATAGTTGATTTCTCGTTCTAGTCTGTTCAGTGCATAAATCTGATGGTGTAGTAGGGTTATCGAAGCAGTTTGATGCCTTGTAAAGACCAGTGAGGTCTGAGTTTATCGCCGGTGTTGTGCGGTTGTAATAGGCTAGTTCTACTTCGGTTGTGTAGAGAGATCTGAGTGTGTGAGGAGGTTGTAACCGGAGGCTCATCATTCTTTATTGGGCGAGCGGATCAGATCGTCATCAGGCAGTATAATAAACCGAGCTAGTGCCGGCTCAACGTGGATTAGCCCTGTTGTGGGGTGAACCACGGGCCTTAAACAGGTCGTGTCTGTTCTTTGTTTTAGTTTCGTTTCTGTTAACCAGTGCATGCATAAAACTGAACTGAGTTAGTATAGGCTTCCGCTTAAAAGTAACAGTGTGATTAGGTCTAAATCACTACAAATAGCTACAGTCCTCAGATCAAATTTCATTCATTAACCAAATTGCAAACAAAAGACTATCAACTTGAGCCAGAATTTTCACAAATGGCAATGGTACTCACCTAGCTATATACATAAATCTAACAAATACAAAAACAGCTTCAGCTGTGTTAGTTTTATGGCATGTAGTTTGGCAAAACTTAGTATAGTTGTTCAAGCTGTTGTTCTAGACTAGACGAGACAACTGTCCTGAAACAAGTTGGAGCAGATGAGATGTTTCCTAATTCAGATTAGGAAAAATAGTCGACCATTGTAGAACAAGGCGGATGCATATGGAAGGACAAAAGATGGAAGTTTCCTAATTCAGATTTGGAAACTTGTTCCAACCGACATAGCACAAGTTAGACAGTGAAGTAGTTTCCTAAAACAGATTAGGACAGAAGATATTATGCAAGTCAGTTGAGAAGATTACTTACGCTTGAAGATTACTTTGAGAAGAAGATAATCAAAGATCTACTTGAAGATATTTTGAAGATTATCTAAAGATAGATACGCAAGGATTTAGGAATGTTTCCTAACAGATTTAGGAAAGATTTCCTAAAGAGATGGGCGGTTGAAGATTGGAAATCTTAATCGTTTAGGAATTCACCGCCCCTATATAAACAGAGCTGAGGTTCTCAATTTTGCATCGATCATTAAGCTAAACGCAGATACACACTCAGAGAGGAGAGAGATCGATCGGCCTTGAGTTCATTATTCCGGTGAACTCACGGCGGTGATGTCCAGTTTGTTTCAGGCTGCTGTTACAGACTGGCTGTTGAACAAGTTGTAGAATTCAGCATTATTGGAGATATTAATCACGCTCATACTCACTGAAGGGAGGAGGAGGCAAACGACGGTGAACTAATCAAAACTGGTTATTCACTACGCTCGTAATCGGCCGGAGAGATAATCGTCACTGATTACTCAAAGGCGCTCGGAGTCAATTTGTGCTGGTGCTCAGCAGATTGATCGTGGAACAAGCTGAAGGCTCAAGCACTGAAGTTCTGATCTGCGCATTCGGAAGAAGGCACTGATTCTCACGGAGAATCATTCGGGTGGATACGGAGCGGGAGCAAAGATCTAGGGGGAGACCTAGATTGCAATTGCTAGAGTGTCCGAGGCTCAGGTTGTTTAAGAGGGATTCTGTAAACGGTAATTCCTGTACTCGCAATACTCAACATTAGTGAATTGCTATCCACCGGGCTAAGAGACAGCCCCCCAGATGTAGGCTCGTTAATGCCGAACTGGGTAACAACTTTGCGTGTCGTTTATTTTCTGCACTGCATATAAATTTTGCATAAGTTGTTCTAGATATTGTTCTGCACCCGACGAGAACAACATCCCATCGATCAGGGGAAGATTTCAAGCTGGAACTCTAGGAACCAAAATGACTCTTCGGAGCGGTTCCGCTGCTTCGCCGGCTGATTGAGTAGACTCTCCAGTACAGTCGATGCCTTCGACTGAAAATATACAAATCCGTAACCGATCAGATTCCAAAAACAACTCGCGATTTCAAAAACATCTACCAAATCAAACTCAATTCAAAAAGCAAACTTTAAGCACCATCTGATTCACTTAAAACCTCAAGAAGATGAATAAAGAAGTTTAGATTTTAGCAAAACTTACCAGGACGGATGAGTGAGCCGGAATGCGGAAGCCGCTGGAGGTGACGATCTGCACGTCAGGCCTCGGTGAGAATAGTTTTCTAGCGGTGATCAAAGATCGGTCTGACATTTTTTTTCTACAGTAAAATTTTAAATTTTGAAGAAAATGAATCGAAATTACTTTGGAATGGTTTACAGCTTTTTGCTGGAGGGCCGGTTCTATTTATAGAGTTGGATTCGTCTGGAACGAGGAACGTGCCTATTATAGTTGAACAAGGAATATATCGTGTCAATTTCTCATGAGAAATTGGGAGTCCGTTTGTTTGGATTTCTGAAAACGAACCGAGCGTTAGATTGATTGATTATTGGACCAATGTGATCGTAAATCACCTATACTATAATAGAACTAGAATGAACCAGTATAGGTAACGTATTCGGGTCGACCGCTATGTTCGGCCTTTATACGGCGCGTGTAAGAAAATATGTGCTCATTGACGCGGGTCGTCTGACGCGTCAAATTTAATATTTATAAATCTCCTGTGACTACTAGCAAACGGTAAGCAGGGTCGAACCCAAGAGAGCTGGTGCGTTGAAGTTGTAACTGTAAATAAATAAAGAGGGGGGTTTCGTGAGCAAGTATTGTAAAAACGAGGATTTCAATCAGCGAGAAAATTCAGTCTAGGGTTTCTATTGTGACACGTTTATCATAGATATCTAATGATCAATTTTATATTTCAAAGTGTGGTTGTCCCGACAAAGGTAACAACCCAAGTATCCCGACAAAGGTGATTCGCCACAACCTAACCCGACAAAGGTGTTAGACTTCTAGTTCTTTCCTAAATTAAACAATCCGACAAATGTATTATTTAACCTAGGTGTTACTATCTACCTTTACGACAAAGTATCCAGTAAATATTAACGATAAGAATTAGTTGATCGACTAAGCTTTGCGAAAAAGCATCCACTTAGTCTAACAATTTAATTCATAAGAATGAGCACAAGAACTAGTGAAATATAAAATAGCATTAAGAAGAAAAATATCAAAACGTGTTCACAATGTACGAAACCCTAAACTGAAACAGGAATTTAGCTACTCATAGCCATAACAAAAACACAAATATTTTTGGAATGAAAGTAGAAAAATCTTCTCTTCGTCGAAAGCTTCGCGTTCTCCTCCAGAGCCGTCTAGGATGATTGATTTTTGAGATGATTGAAACCCTAACTCAAGCCTCTTATTTATAGCAAAAATGAGTACCAAGTCTGTTTTTGGGCTTGAATTATCAACTGGGTTTCTAAATCCCTTTTTGGGCTCAATTTCCAAGTTTTGACCTTGCTGACATCACCAAACGGATTGCTGATGTCATCACCACGTCGACTGTGTGCGTTCGTAGGAGACATTATAATCGCGCTCTTTCGGACGCGATCTGCACTGAGTTTGGTTCCTTTTCTGCACGCCAGTTCCGACTTCGACTCTAGATTTGACCTTCTATATGACCTCGAATGCTTTTAGTGTGAACTAGAGAGTTGTAAGGAATCGAGTCAGCTAGGCAACGCCATGTAGATCGTATTTTTTTTGATCAATGGTCCATTCCTAGTACTCCTTCGAGCGTCAAAAGGTCTGAACTGCCATTGTGATGTTTTTGGCATAAAATGTCGTCTTTTATGCGCGTTTCCTCCTAGAGCTTCCAAAACACCTGAAATGCAAAACCATACTAAAAAGTAATTGTTCGCATATACAAGTGTCCAAATAGATAGGAATAGTTGACCCCACACTTAAACTTGTTTGTCCCGAACAAGAACTAAGTCATAGAAGGAAAAATAAATGCAACACCACAATTTCTTCGACGTCCAGAATAGACGCTACATGAATATAATTTGCTTGTCTAGACTCTCTTTTCTATGCATAATTCAATCGCTACTAAAATCATCATGCTAAACACTGAATTAACTTTGATACATGTTACCTTTTGAGCTGAAATTCAAATTAATTCGGATGACTGGGAGATAGTCCCCTTTAGACCCATGATCTGCATTCGCTGTCCCGAACTCTAGCTATATGGTTATACTTCATTGCTTTTTCTTACACGTGATTCATTCGAGCTTTAAGGTTTCCTGAGTTTTTTTTTTGTTGGACAGCTTTTGTAGTGACTTTCTTTGGCCTTTGGCTCTTGATGTATGAATGATGTACTTCACTTTTTTGTTGTATGAAACTTCACAACGTGGCTGATTTTTTTCTTGAGCTTTTCTCCTTTATTGTGAACAACTTGTCCTTTCTTCCTTTCTTTTGAGGGAGGTCCAATCATCGCCCGCAAGCATATGGAAATACCTCTCCGCTCTTTCTCATCCTCAACCTTTTTGACGCGAGTCAAGATGGGGGCCCTCCACCTATTTTCCCGGTTACTTCGGACTAGAGATAGGACGGTCTGTTTTCCCATCCCGCCTACCTACATAAACGCTGCAGCGGCGGAGCTAACTCTGAACCATATCGTCTCGAAGTGCTAGCCTCCACGAAATCCACATAACCATATAACTCAAAATTTGGTTCTTTGAATGCTTCGTCAAGTCTCTCTAGGACATTTCTATCAACTCCACATCCCTATTTATCTCAACTCAAAAGGACACGTAGTAGGTTAAATTCACATGTAAAAGCACAATTCAAATTTCATGAGAGAAACACATCTAATCAGCATCATCTATTTCACATCATCAACATCCAATACTGCATATCCAGGAATTAGAGAGAAATTTCATACTTTCCATTTTTTTAAGGGAAACGTGCTGACACTATGCAGGTGCAAAAAATAAATATGTTGACACAACTGACTGACTGACTCTCCCACCCCACACTTTTGAACTAAGCCGTGTCCTCACGGTACGACTTAAATTCAAAGACACAAACAATGCAAGACACACAAACGTAGGGAAACACAAATAGAGAATAAAAGTGAACAGGCACTCCCCTCGTCTCGTCGCATGACGGTGTAAATTCTGGTCAACCGAGTCGATCAACACTGGTCAATGGTCAGCCGCGTCCGCTTTAGATGTTACATGCCGCGTCTGGTGCTGACATTAACTTAATGTTGAGGGCGAACGCGGTCAGCTAATGTGGAGGGCTAACGCGATCCATACTGGGTTGCACTGTTTCCTGCATGAAAAACATCTCCTTTCCCCAAAGACAATATAAAAGAAAATGACTCAAGACTCAAATAAACAGAAAATAGAAAAAACAAAACAAAAAAACAAAACAAAAAATGTGCCGGGCTGCCTCCCTGCGAGCGCCTTTGTTTTACGTCGTTGGCTAGATGGTACCTCTTTAGGGATCACAAGTTAGGATCCCATGGACGTGTGAGGTCAAATTTCTCTACTCCTTCGTGGTGTTCATACCCCTCATCGAGTGGTGCTCTCGTGTCTCTCCATCCTGGTTTTCATCCAAACGTGCCATGTCTCGGTCGCTTCTTCATGTATCAATGGTCGGCATCCTCATAAATATGGAAATTCGATGTCTTGCCCGTAAACACAAGTGACATCAAGCATGTTCCCATGTCAATCTTGGTCTTTGTGGCAAAGAGGAGTGATCGTCCCAAAATAAGGGCTGGAGGATCGTTATCTCTAGCATCTCCTATCTGTAAAACATAAGAGTCAACATCATGGGTGACTGTGAAAGCACCTGTGTCCTTACACTTTTCAGGCGGCACTTGTTGACTCGTGGCGAGTGGGTGCTCCATCGTTGGCTTTTCTGGCTCATGCTTTGCCTCCAACTCGCCACCTAGCTCATTTTAGTCGGTCATATGCTCTTCCGGAGCTCTTACCTGCATAGAAAATGAAGGCGTGACGTTAGAATGCAAAAATAAATTTCACCTGCCGAGGGGGTCGCGGCCACAGGGCATTTTATATCGTCGCATCCATCCTTAATCGCTTCTTCAGATGCGGGCTTAAACTCCTCTTTGGACGCGAGAATCACGGCCTCCGAAGTGTTTTCTCCATTTTCTGCCTCTGGTTTGTCTATCATGGCCAATGCGGTGTCGTGCACGATCTGCACTGAATCAGCTTCTACTATCTGTGACTTATCATCCGTTTTGTGCAGCTGTCCTCGTCTCGATCTCTGTGCCATATCATCTATCAGGTCTCAGGCGTCACAAATGTCTAAATTTATTACTGACCCTCCTGCTGCAGTATCAAGCATAGAACATTTCTAGTGGATTCATCCCGTCAAGAAAGCTCTCAAGAAGAAATAAATCTGTGAATCCATGGTGTGGGCAGCTTCCCTGAAGGTCATCAAAGCGCACATAGTACTCATATAATGTCTCGCCCTGGAATTGCACAATGGTAGAAATTTTCTCGTGAACTTCAAATCGAAGGGATGGCGGAGAAAACTTTTTTAGAAATTGGGCTCGTAGATCCACATAATTGCTGTGTTAATCTGCAAATGAGAAATACCAAGATTTTGCGGAGTCAGTTAAAGAAAACAAAAATATTTTCAACTTAAACCTCTCTAATGACTCTTCTTTAGGCTTTATGCGGCAGCAGACTGAGTGAAACGCTTTTACATGTGTTACGGGGTCTTCTCCGATGGCACCTCCAAATTTGGGGAGACGCCGAATAATCCAAAACTTGACCTCGCTGCCATCGTATTCATCCTCCTCATCGTCTTCATCGTCACAAGGTGCTCCACTATAATAGGAAGACATGGTGGATCACACAAAAAACTGAAAAAAATACTGGAAATAAATAAAAAGAAACAACTTCACCGAAGCGCAGCTCCCCGGCAACGGTGCCAAAATTTGACGCGCGTCGTCTGACGCGTCAAATTTTGGCGCCGTTGCCGGGGAGCTGCGCTTCGGTGAAGTTGTTTCTTTTTATTTATTTATTTATTTTCTTTTTTATTTATTTAGTTATCTTTTGTGCTTCACTACTCTTTTCGCAATGTCTCGCGCAGGTGGTCAGGTTGGTGATGACCAGATCAACATCAATAACAACAATGAGATCGCTCAAGTCAATGAAAACCAGATTCCACCTCCATTCTATGATGACCTGGAGCAGCTGGTCCGTGCTCGCAACCGTGCAGTCAGAGAGGCTCGACAGCAGAATCAGAGGGCACCTGTTGCACAGAATGGTGCTGGGCGAGGCAGCCGCCCCCAACACAGCCGCTACAGCCGCCGGTCAACGTAGAGCTGGAGGAAGACGAGCACTACTACTACGAGCCCACAATGAAGGGGCTATCTGCCCCTAATTTTCAGAATATTCCTTGGTACATCCATGAGGGGCCAGACATGCAGGAAATCGTGGTCAGTTCTGTAGTGGTGCATCATCTGCCCAAGTTTTTGGGTCGGCAAGGAGAGTCAGCCACCAAGCATCTTCAGAGCCTTCATGGCATCTGCCAGACTCTCCGGCCCTATGGAGTCATAGTGGAGAATTTCAAACTCAAGGCTTTTCATCTTTCTTTAACTGATGTAGCTCACGCTTGGTTTTTATCTCTCCCTTCAGGAAGCATAAGGACTTGGGACCAGATGCAGAAGAAATTTCTTGACAAATACTACCCAGCAGCCAAGGCAGGACAGGTCCGTAGGCAGCTGCAAGATATTAGGCAGGGGCCGAACGAGTCAATGTATGACTACTTGGAAAAGTTCAACCAGCTAGAGCAGAGCTGCTGCAACCTTGGAATGCATGAGAAGCTGATAATCGAGTATTTACTGGATGGGTTGAGGCCACTCGATAGGATGTTGCTGGACGCCTCAGCTGGAGGGACCATCATGAGTCTGTCCTCAGCTGGAGTGCGAAGGATGATTGCAAAGGTGGCTGAAAACGCACGCCTCTGAAGAAGACGCAAGCTTTCAACGAGAGAGAAGAATTTTCTACTTTCATCATGTGTTTAATTTCCATTATGTGTAGCTAAATTCCTAATTCAGTTTAGGGTTTCGTATATTGTGACTTGTGTTTTGAGACTTTGTTCTTAATGCTATTTCATGTTTTACTAGTTCTTGTGCTTATCTTATCAATTAACTTGTTAGATTAAGTGGAAGCTTTGTCGCAAAGCTTAATTGAGCAGTTAATTCTTACCGTTAATATCTACTGGAAACTTTGTCGTAAAGGTAGATCGTAACACCTATATTTAATAATACATTTGTCGGATTATTAAGTTTAGGAAAGAACTAGAAGTCTAACACCTTTGTCGGGTTAGATTGTGGTGTATCACCTTTTTCAGGATACTTAGGGTTGTTACCTTTGTCGGAACAACCGCACTTAGAAACATGAATTAGATAATTAACAGTCGATGATAAACATGTCACAATAGAAACCCTAGGCTGAATGTTCTCTCGTATTGAATTCTTCTTTGTTATTTCCTCTTTTGCACTCACAACTGCTCAAAACCCCCTCTTTTCTTATTTTCAGAGACAGCTTCAACAACACCAGCTCCCTTGGGTTCGACCTTGCTTACCGCTAGCTAGTAGTTGTAGGAGATATAAATATTAAATTGAACGCTCTCAAATTTATAATTTATAATTTCCCTACAATGAGCTAGTAAAGCGGCAAGTAGGGGTCGAACCCTAGAGAGCTGGTGAGGTTAATTGTTGTCCTGTGAACAAATTTATTGGGTTTTGTGTGAACAGTTTTGTTAAAAGTGCAAGAGAAAATAATAGGAAAGTAATTCAATCAGAGAAAGCATTCGGTCTAGGGCTTTTCTATTGTGACTCGTTTATCATCGACTTCTAATTATCTAATTTTATGTTCCTAAGCGTGGTTACTCCGTTTCAGGTTATAACCTAAGGTAAGGCCGTTTCAAGCACTTACACCGCAATCTACTCCGTTTCAGGTTATAGACTTCTAGTTCTAGCAAACCTAATACTCCGTTTCAGGTTATATTATGTTACGTGCAACTACTTGTTCTAACGGTTTAGTATCAAACAAGCAGCAAATATGGGGAATGAATTGCTCAGCTAAGTTTTACCGTTTCAAGTCTCCGCTTAGCCTTACAATTCAGACCGAAATAAACATGCACAAGAACTAGTGGAACATGAAAATAGCATTAAGCAAAGAGTCTCAAAACATCGTCACAATATATTAAACTCTGAACCGAATAAAGGATTTAGCTACTCATGCCCATGGGTAATAACACAAATATGAATGAAAGTAATGAAAGTCTTCTCTATGCCGAAGGAAGGGACTCCTCTCGGAATGATGATGAAACGCCGGCCGAACTGAGATGGATGATGATTCGAGCTCTGGATTGTTGGATGCTTCGTTCGATGATGGGATGATGGATGATTATGCACTGGCCCTGAGGTCTTATTTATAGTAGAAACCTAGGGTTTCCAAGTCTAAATTTTGGCCAGATCCAAATCTTGTTTTGTTTCCAAATCCGACTTTGCTTGGCTAGCAAGCTAACTTGGCTTACAAGTTAACTTGGCCAACAAGCATGCTTAAACCGCCTCACCTTGGAACAAGCCGAGAATGCACCGACTTGGCCTTGCGGCGGGGCTTTTGCTTTGGAATTGGGCCAACTGCCAATCTGCTCAGGCGTTCTCCTTAGTTAGTGACATCGTCCGACTTATCTGCTATGTCGATCAACTTGCTCGAGCCAGAATTGTCAGATCAGCTCTTTTGCTCGAGCAACTTGAATTTAGTGCTGGACAGCTCGGCTGGAGCGCTGGAACGCGGCCTGGAACGCTGGGACGCTGGCCTGGAAAGCGGCTCGGGCGCAGCCTGGAACGCAGCTTGGGCGATGCTCGGGCACTGCTTGGGTGATGCTTGGGTGAAGATGCCTTGTGATGTTTTTGGCACAAAATGCCATCTTTAATATGCGTTCCCTCCTAGAACTTCCAAAACACCTGAAATGCAAAACAACACTAACAAGTAACTTGTTCGCATAATAAAGTGCCGGAATTGGTGGGATTTGCTGACACGATGAGTCGTATAAATACAGCTCATCAAACCACCTCACACTTAAACTTGTTCCTCCCGAACAAGAACTAGGTCATAGGAGGAAAATAACTGTAACACCACAACTTCTTCGACGTCCTAGGTAATGCTACATGGATATGAGTTGCTAGTCTAGATTTGCTTTTCTAAGCATGACTCAATCGTTACTAAGATCATTGTGCGCAACATGGAGTCAAATTGATACGTGTTACCTTATAGCCGAGATGCAAATCAATTCGGATGAGTGGGAGATAGTCCTCTTTAGGTCCACGATCTGCATTCGCTGTTCCGGACTCTCGCTATATGGTTATACTTCATTGCTTTTTCTTGCACGTGATTCGTTCGAGCTTCAAGGTTTTTGAGTTTTCTTTCTTTTTGTTGGACAGCTTTTGTAGTGATTTTCTTTGGCCTTTGGCTCTTGATGAAACAATGTTGTACTTCACTTGATTGCGTGTAGAATTTCACAATTTGACTAACTTCCCGACCACGTCGATTTCCCAACCGGGCCGAGTTCACTTGAGCTTTGCTCCTTATTGCGAATTCCTTGTCCTTCTTTTCCTTTTCTTTTGAAGGAGGTCCAATCATCGCCCGCAAGCATATGGAAATACCTCCACGCTCTTTCTCATCCTCGTCCTTTTTGACACGAGTCAAGTTGAGGGTCGCTCATCTATTTCCCCAGTTACTTTGGACTAGAGATAGGACGGTTTGTTACGTCTCTGTCCCGCCTTCCTACACAAACGCTGCAGTGGTGGAGCAAACTTTGAACCATGTTGCCTCGAAGTGCTAGCCTCCACGAAATCCACATAACCATATAGTCTGAATACGGTCCTTTGAATGCTTCGTCAAGCCTCTCTAGGACGTTTCTGTCAAGTCCACATCCCTGTTTATCTCACCTCAAAGGCACGTAATGGGTTAAAGTCACATGTAATCGCATAATTCAAAGTTCACGAGAAAAATGCATCTAATCGGCTCATCTATTTCACGTTATCAACATCCAATACCGCATATCCAGGAAATAGAGAGAAATTCATACTTTCAAAAAATTTTAAATTTTAAATTTTTAAGGGAAACGTGCTGACACTATGAAGGTGCGAATAAATAAACGTGCTAACACAACAACTGACGTGTCCTCGCGGCACGACTGAAATTCAAAGACACAACTATGCATGCAAACAAACGTAGGGAAACACAAGAAGAGAGTAAAAAGTGAACAGGCACTTCCCTCACGTGGTCGCGTGATGTGAATCACTCTTCCAAGGTTATTTGTCATTCTTAACACTTCTGTTGAGCCAGAATTTCCAGATAATGAACTTCGGTCGAGGATTCTGGCAATGTGCCCATTCTGTGCGCACATGGCTCGCAATGGGTTGGGCCTCCGAGAGACTCTCCAGGACACTATGGGATTCTTCATATGTCTCGTTAAATTGGCCATTTTAAGACTAACGGCCAAGTCAGAATCTCCAATTGGGCAAGTTTGCCCGAGGATTTCCTCCATGCCCTGATTCTGAGCCCGGGACGCTTCGGTCGGCCCCAGTCGGGACCTGGCGCGCTCCACACTGAGGTGCATGCTTCCTGCATAAAGAGAATCTCTTTTCCAAATACAATGTGACAAATATGACTCAAGACTTAATAAAAACGAAAGCGAAATAGAAAATAAAATGAAAAGACAAAATTGTCAGGGCTACCTCCCTTCGAGCGCCTTTGTTTGACATCGTTGGCTCGACGGTACCTCTTTAGAGATCACAAGCTAGGATCCCATGGACGTGTGAGGTCAAATTTTTCCTCAGCTGCTCCTTTAATCTGCCCAAAGCCTTCGTGGAATGGTGTGATTGGATCTGCTCTCCATTGATTAGGCGGGTTCACCTTCACATCCTCCCGAGATGGAGAGGACACCTTGATCATAGCTACTGGTCTGGCCTCATTCGTGGTCTCATGTGATCGGATCTGCTCTCCATTGATCTGGCAAGTTTGTAGGTATGGCGTGTGTACGATGTTCGGTGGGTTCTTCGCGCATGGACGGTCATCATCCCCATAGATGTAGAAATCTGATGTCTTGCCACCAAACGCAAGTGACTATAAGCCTGAGCCCATGTCGATCTTGGTCTTGGTGGTGAAGAGGAATGGCTGTCCCAAGATAAGTGCTAGAGGATCATCGTCTCTAGCATCTCCCATCTGCAAGACATAGAAATATGCTGGAACAACGAGGTCTCCTACTCGGAGTGTGAGATCCTCTAGCAAACCAACAGAACGAATACATGATTTATCCCCTAACTCTACCAACAGTTTAGGGGGCTTCAGTGGTCCCAATTTTAATGAACAATACAACAAATATGGTATAGCATTGATGGCAGCACCCAAATCAATCAAACAGTGATGTATTTGAGTCTCACCGATACCACAGGTGACTGTGAAGGCACCTGGGTCCTTACTCTTTCTGGTGACTCATGACTCGTATCGCGTGGGTGCTCCACTGTTCGGTTGTTTTACTCATGCCTCATTCCCAATTTGCCTCCTAGCTCATCATTGTTGATCGTGTGGTCTTTAGGAGCTATTGCCTGCATGGAACACGAAGGAATGTGAGTTTTGGAATTCTCGGCCGCGAGGACCGGGCCTGGCCTGAGCGTTCTGAGCG
Source organism: Rhodiola kirilowii (assembly GCA_033675215.1). Lineage (NCBI taxonomy): Eukaryota > Viridiplantae > Streptophyta > Magnoliopsida > Saxifragales > Crassulaceae > Rhodiola > Rhodiola kirilowii. Next base: position 45,662,496 of record CM066201.1, read on the forward strand.
CGTCCGACCTGAGCGTTCTGAGCGCGTCCGGCCTAGGCGATGATGCCGCGTCTGACCGGGACGTTATGGCCACGTCTGCTCCAGACATTAGCTATGAGCTAATGTCTTCTGTGGGCACAGAGGGCGCTGATGCAGGCTCTTCCTTATTGTCGTTCAATGCTTCCTCGCTTCTGAGCGTTATGGCGCTGACATTTCCTCTTGGGTTAGGTATGGGCTGCGATGGCAATCGTCCTGAATCATTCTTGAGCTCGAACACTATAGTGGCTATCTGGGACATCTGCTTGGATAGGTCGGCAATTGCTCCATCGATCTTGGCCTGGAATTGATGCACCGAGGTAGCTAGTTCCCTCACGATGTCTTCCAGGGGTTTGCTTGATCCATGCTGACTCGGACCGGCCTAGTTGTGATTCGGCCCTCATTGTTGTTACTGGCCCGGTCCGTTGTATCCTCCCTGTTGCTGGCGACATGGTAGACGGTAATCTTGCCCGGACTGTTGGGCGTGGCCTGCTGTGCTGGTTGGGCTGGTTCTCTCGAGGCCGAGTTGTCGTTCCTCCAGTTCTATCTGTTGGTTCCTTGCCCATATTGTCTGGCGGCCCGGCCCGATTGTTGTAGCCTTGAAATCTGTCCACTGCATTGACTTCACCCTGTTCGTCATCCACCAATGTAAGACAAGCATCTGTTCTGTGGCCGGTTGCACCACAAAACTCGCATGGTTTTACCTGGACCGGCTGCCTCCTTATGATCTGCTACATCATCTCCTTCATCTGCTTCATCTCCTCGGCCATTGAGTTTACTAGGGTGTCGGCCTTTGCCACGTTCTTGGTCCGGGTGAATTCCTCTTGTCGACTGGTCTCCTCTTTGAACCTTGCATTCTCAGCCACATCTGCGACCAACTTCCTGATTCGACCTAGGGGCAGGTTTATGAAGTTGACAGGCTCTGCGCCAAAATAGTAGGGGTTACAGAAAGCTGGTGCGTAAGCAGGGATCAAACCCAAGAGAGCTGGTGCGTTGAAGTTGTAACTGTAAATAAATAAAGAGGGGGTTTCGTGAGCAAGTATTGTAAAAACACAGGAGAAAATAACAACGAGGATTTCAATCAGTGAGAAAATTCTATCTAGGGTTTCTATTGTGACACGTTTATCACAGATATCTAATGATCAATTTTATATTTCAAAGTGTGGTTGTCCCGACAAAGGTAACAACCCAAGTATCCCGACAAAGGTGATACGCCACAACCTAACCCGACAAAGGTGTTAAACTTCTAGTTCTTTCCTAAATTAAACAATCCGACAAAGGTATTATTTAACCTAGGTATTACTATCTACCTTTACGACAAAGTATCCAGTAAATATTAACGGTAAGAATTAGTTGATCGACTAAGCTTTGCGACAAAGCATCCACTTAGTCTAACAATTTAATTCATAAGAATGAGCACAAGAACTAGTGAAATATAAATTAGCATTAAGAACAAAAATCTCAAAACGTGTTCACAATGTACGAAACCCTAAACTGAAATAGGAATTTAGCTACTCATAGCCATAACAAAAACTCAAATATTTTTGGAATGAAAGTAGAAAAATCTTCTCTTCGTCGAAAACTTCGCGTTCTCCTCCAGAGCCGTCTAGGATGATTGATTTATGAGATGATTGAAACCCTAACCCAAGCCTCTTATTTATAGCAAAACTGAGTTTCCAAGTCTGTTTTTGGGCTTGAATTATCAACTGGGTTTCTAAATCCATTTTTGGGCTCAATTTCCAAGTTTCGGCCTTGCTGATGTCATCAAATGGACTGCGATGTCATCACCTCGTCGACTGGTCGCATTCGTAGGAGACATTATAATCGCGTTCGTAGGTAACACTGAGTTTGGTTCCTATTCTGCGCGCCAGTTCCGACTTTGACTCTGGATTTGACCTTCTATATGACCTTGGATGCTCTTGGTGTGAACTAGAGAGTTGTAGCCAATCAAGTCAGCTACGCAACGCCATGTAGATCGTATTTTTCGGATCAACGGTCCATTCCCAGTACTCCTTCGAGCGTCGAAAGGTCTGACCTGCCATTGTGATGTTTTTGGCATAAAATGTCGTCTTTTATGCGCAATTCCTCCTATAGCTTCCGAAACACCTGAAATGCAAAATCATACTAAAAAGTAATTGTTCGCATATACAAGTGTCGACATAGATGGGATTAGTTGACTCGACGAGTCGTATAAATACGACTCATCACTCATATTTTCAGAATTCGTTCTATGCTAATGTTGGTGACAAATTGTTCGGGAACAGGAACAGGGTATGGAATGGTCTTTGGGGTCACCATCCGTCTAAGGAAGATTTGTGGAAAATATATTGTGATGGGTCCTTTAGGAAGGAAGATATAGAAATGGGATATGCAGTCATTGATACATCTAGAAATGTTATTAATCAAGTATATGCAGGTTATAGACACCATTGCACAAGTGCGTTGGAGGCTGAAATATTTGCTATACTGTAAGGAATGCTACTAGCGGCAATGAATGGATTACAGGAAGTATTGTTTCTATCGGACTCAAGGGAAGCTGTCTTAGCAATCCTGTAAGGACAAAACTGTGGAGGAGTCCACGAGCGATGGATTTCCAGATGCCTTTCATCATTGGAAGCGAACCGTAGATAGAATGTGGAGTATATCTTTCGGAAAAAGAACTACAACGCGGATTTCAAAGTGAACTGGGCAAGGAGCAACAAAAGATCGTGGATAAGAGCGGATGCGATATCGTTGGGCTAGCAGATCCCAAAGCCAATGCGGAGGAAATTGAGGTGGAAGTTCATGATTGCTATAAGGCATTTTGTTCCCAGGTTCTTTGGCCTTCTGTTCTTCGCGGTAAAGATCTCCCAGCTTAGGGGTTGTCCATTTGAACTGAAACTTAACTTATCTTAATTGATCTTAACTGATATTAACTTATATTGATTGATATTAACTTATAACGACTGATATTAACTTAACTGAAACTTATATTAACTTAACAGAAGGGCCCCACCACCACCACCGTGGTGGTGGCCGGAGGTGGGCGGCGGCGGCCGGCGGCGGCGGTGGTGGTGGTGGTCTAATTTAACTTAACTTAACTGAAATTTATATCAACTTATATTGATTGAAAGGAACTTACATTGATTTAAAGGAACTTATATTGATTGAAAGGAACTTATCTTATCTTAATCGTCAAAAACTTAAGTTCAAATGGACAGGACCTTAGCTAGGGGTCTCCTGGGAACGTTGTTGAGCAACTTTTCATCTCTCAAGTTTAGATAGTGTTGTTTATTTTTTACAATTTGTGTCCAGATGTATTTTGAAGAACTGAATCTTTGTGTCTGTATTTTCTGTACTGGTCAGGATGGTTGTGTCTGAGACTTTTGTTTCTTGTAGTTTAGGGTCCGTCCACGTAGACTTCATTGTCTGCATGTCACTTAATGCCCTTCCACTAATGAAGTTTAAAATTTTCAATTAAAAATTTGGATAAGTTTTTTTTAAGTATCGATTTGGATAATTTCGAATGAGGTTAGACCATCTTAGCAATTTGGCAATATTTTGGACGAAATAGGACTTTACTAATTAGTAAGTAAAAAACGTCATATATTTTTTTGGATAAAAAGTAAAAAACGTCATATTAAAATTATTAAGTTTATATTCTGATGCATATTAGAGTAAAGTTTATTAAAGAAATTTGAAAATAAAAAAATATATAATTAATTCGAAATTTTTAAAAATTCGGAATAAAGTCGCATTTATTGAAAACAAATTCGAATGAGGACAAGTCCAGCTTCTAGAATTTGTATCATTAAATGTGCAAGCTAACATCGTAGCACAATGAAAAGTACACAACCAACAAATTTAATTCCGTTATCAGTCCATTTATTGACTTGAACATAATGATCGATCCAATAAATGACCATATTCAATAAATCTGTCACTCATAGAAAACAAAACTTCTAATCGTGTGATTAATTTGTTCAACAAGCCCAAGCAGTGGTGTTTTTTTGTTTTCTTTCATCTCATTTTCTTCCTACCAAGTTGGAGACCACAAATTGTGATATTTATTTGAATGAGCTTATCCTCTTATACGTGTTCTAGAAAAAATTTAAAATTTAGCCCAAATTAAAATTTCATTTCCCCTTCTGGCCAAACACCAAATTCGTTTTTCAAAATGGCCACTTTCCTTTAGGCGTTATTGTCTAGGGCGCGTAATATAGGAAGCGTTGTGGCCAACAACGCTTTAGGCCTAGTGTCCATTTTGAATCGATATAATGCTGAGTAAGCAGGCGGACTCGACGTTCTACTTTAGGCGCTTTCCATAACAGCGCCTTCGCTGAGATACAAATTCGTGCCCTAATTTCAATTTCATTGTTTCGTTAATTGTCCAATCTCTACTTTTCTCCCCCGATTTCCACCTCCGTCACCGTCGTCGTCCGTCGTTGTACTCTTCATCTTGTCTCCCTGTTCCTCGCTGTGGGCAGCTGAGCCTCCACAACTGCTTCCGGTAATCTTGCCGTCTAAACTTGTTTATAGTCACCATTGTTCCCGTTAGTCGCCGTGTACAAGCTTACTGTCACACATCTTAAGTAGAAATTGTAAACCCTAGTGGTGATTTGGATATTTGGTATAACTTGTAAAGCACTAGATGTTTTTGGTTGGCTGTTTTGTAAAATCTTTTGGTCTGAATTTTTTGTATCAACAATGATGAACTTTGTAATATTATTGTTGGTGTGATGGGCGTGAATATTGGTGCGTGTTGATTTAGTGTGCTTATATTCACCACGTTCAAAGTGTCTTCAGGAATGTTTCTTAAGACGACTGATATGGATTCGAAGAGGGCACTCCATGATCTGTTTCTTGCTACTCGTGCGGACTTGGTTAGAATTCGAGAGGGTCTTGCATTGGATGTTGATCCCACAAAAATTTTCCTACATGATGGTTTATGAACTTACTCAAAATGTTAAAATATTTATTTTTACATATTTTATACCTAACTTGTATTTTTTCTTAATGAAGACTCGGATGAAGAAGTGGACTTGCCTGAAGATAACTATGAAGTTACTCATGCGGAGTCACATGGGACTCCAACTCGAAGGATGTCTTCACGCGCTAGAAGGTCACCCGATCGTTTCACGTCGGGAGCTTGATAGTTGTTGATTGATCTAAACTATAATAATGTTCATGTATTTTCATTTGTAATGGTGATGACTTATGTTACATGTTGCCATCATGTAACTTTTGGAACTTTTTACAAGTCATCACTTTATGCTTGATGCTCTTTTGTGTTGTTAACTTTTGGTGGATGGGATTTGGTGTATTGGACAGGGTTGTATATTTTAGATGTTGTTTGCAGGTTGTTTTTGGGTTAGAGTTTTGAAATAGTTTGAGAATACACCCATTTCAGGTTAAGGCGCAGTTGAAGACAATGCTTAAACCTAAAGCAGGTTAGGCACTGTACAACGCATAACGTTTGTGTTGGATATTTTGGCAGTTGTCCTTAGGAGCGCCTTTGCCCTGTGAAACTGAGCAGCCTCTGACTTATTGACCACTATTAAGGCGCTGTTGCTAGAAGCGCCCTCCATCTAAGGCGCTGTTCTTCAGAGCGCCTAAGTTAAAGTTGGAACATAGGCACATGACTCAGCATGATCCAAAATGAACACTAGGCCTAAGGCGCTATTGCTAACATCGCTTTAGTCTTAGACACCGTTAGCATCATCGCCTAAGCGAATGTGGCCATTTTGGAAAAGGAAATGGGAAATCCGCAACTTGGGGAGTTGAAATTTCAATTAGTTAAATTAGAAATTTTTTCCGTGTTCCCAGCATTGCCATGTAAATTTGACGCTATTATACCACTAGGGGTCTGATGAGCTTATTTTTTATATTTATGGTTTATGTCGAAAACATTTCGAAGGCATTTATAAATCATTAGCACAAGGCATTTTTAATTTACAAAAAATCAGTCAAGATGACCTCGTTTTTATTAAAATAATGCTATTTTGAAATTTTCAGTATTTGGTGCATTGTTTTGATTCAATTATTATAATTCATGTATGCCTAAATAGAGTTGGGTATGTAAACAATCTCAACAATTATTAGTTTTTGTTTTTTTTTGTTGTTTTTGATAAGATTAGTTTTTATTTTTTGATTGGCAGGCATTGTTAGTTTAGGTCAAGGTGGTACTTTTTTTATTTTTACAGATAAATTATTTAGGTTTTGGTTCGGTTCAGTTAGTTTAGGTTTTGTTTATGATAAGAGAGTTGCATTTCTTCCAAACGTAGTGTTTCACATCCAAACCTGATCAAGTAATATAAAAAAGCAAAGGTCAACTTACAGTTTCGTTTCTTTTCTATCACCGCCACTCAAACCACAGTCTAAGGTTTTCAACCGCCACCACCGATGTCGCTCTCCGTCACTCTCCTCGTCCTCCTCATATCCCTCTACCTCCTCACCCTTGTCTTGGCGGGGACGCGAAGAGTTGGCAACTTGAATTAAGGGGCGGAACAAGCTTAGACAAAGGGTGACATTTGTCACCCCCATGTTTTCTCAAATTCTTTTATTATATATAGTTAAAATTTGACTTGAATAATAAAACTAGTTAAATTTAATATTTACATGTTAAAACCAATTTAATGTTTAAAAGTTGTGTTATGGAGCCATATGCAGGTTTTAAGAATTAAGATTTATGTTGTATTGACTTTGAGTTGTGCACATCGAGGGAATTAGAATTTGTTTATTTATTCTGAGAGTCAATTGCATAAAATATTTAAATTAGTTGAATTCCGTAAATGTATGAATAATTCACGTTCAAGTTGCAAGTTTGTGTGGTAAATTTCTACTATAGTCAATTATATTAGAATTCGAATATTTGGTTTATTTGATTTTGTTTAGATGAAAACGCCAACTACTAATTCATTTTTCAAAAAAAAAGATGATTGGATGTGCAACAACATGGTAGATTGACTTTTTATCGCAAAAAATATTGATTCATTGTCAACATTAAGAATAAATAATTGAAATGTTTAGAGCTAATTCAATCATAAATGCTTTTCTTAGGATTGTACCAAAATAAACTTTGTTATAATGTAATAGATTTTTAATATCATTTTTCAATTATTTAAGTTGATTTCCGTTTGTCACCCCCTATTACGATTCCTGGGTCCGCCCCTGCTTGAATTCATGTCGTCGGACGACTTTAAAACAATGGTGTCCCCACTTTGGGAGGGGACTTATGCCTGTGTTTATATAGATGTTTATTTTAGAGGATTTATGTGTGTAAGATGGATTGGTACTAAGAGGTTGATTTTGATTCTTTGTGTATATGTGGACGAGAAGATCTCTCTTTTGCCGCGAAAGATGTAGAGACTTGGCGGAATGGAAGGGAAGGAGGATGTTTGAGAATTCAGAGAAGGACTTAACGTAGATTCAAAGTTTGAGAATTCAGTTTTGGAATGGGTATGATTCTTCATTTTTTCAGAGAGACTGATTGTTGAGATTATGATAATAAAAAAGCAGCTCTTATTTATATTGAACGATAACTGTACTGCAGGCTCGAATTTATTATGTTAGTTAGCACATGATTTATTTGCATGTAATTACTCTGTAGTCTCGAATTTGGATAAAAATTAGAAACACATCAAACTTGATTTTTTTTGATAAGCCAATAAGCATACAGGACAAATCGCCCTAAAAAGGGCCCAACAAAGTCCGGCCGCCTGGCCGAAACAGACGATACTTACAACGAAATATCGAACAGAGGGCCCTTACAGAAAAACTGATGCCAGCCAAAGCGTACAGAATCCGGCCGAAGCCGACTGATTCCGACCAAAGCCGACAGTTTCCGGTCGAAGCCGACAGATTACCGGCCGAAGCCAAAACGAGACTAAAGGTTACCAGCCGAAGCCGAAACGAGACTAAAGGTTACCGGCCGAAGCCGAAACGAAACTACACTACCTATCTAAACTACGAACCTAAACTAAGCTAACATCTAAACCTAAACAACTAAAAAACAAACAAGTCGACTCCAAAAGGAGCCACGCGCAGTCCATCAGCAAATCCGGCCACAGTCCCAACCCAGCCATCTGCGCTGCTGAAGCCCACCAGCCACCATCCAAAGCCTCCAACCGACAGCCGCGCCGTACCGCCCGAACCGCCACCAACTGCGCCGCTTTTCACCGCCGGCCTCCCGAACCAGAAGCCCCTCGACATCGCCAGAACCCACCTCCACCACGACGACCCCAAAAGACTCCAGATCTGGCAAAGCCAGCCCAAAAACCACCCCCAAAGAACCAAAATCATCAGCCTAGATCTCATCCCTACCCCAACCCGCACCACCCAAAAGCACAGCTGCTCTCAGATCCACGCCGACACCACCACAACCGGCAGATCCGGGGCCGATCTGAAGATGGACATCGACGAGGCCGTCGAGAAGGGGAAGATAAGGAGATCCAAGGCCCCACGTTGCCCGGAGCGCCACCTAGAGAACTCCCCGCTTGAAACAGTCGCCTCCGCCAGAGAACTCTGGGCTCTTCTGCGACCGAGTATTTTCACAGTAAACTTGATTTATCCGGATGTTAGGTAGCATGATTTATTTGCATGTAAATTGAAGGCCCAACCAAGTTTAAGAGTTGTGTCGTCCATTGGCTCAATAGGTCAATACAGTCTAAAGTGAAATACATGACATGTTTGTTAACGATGATGATGATGATGATGATGATGATGATGATGATGATGATGATGATGATGATGATGATGATGATGATGATGATGATGATGATGATGATGAAAATGAGGTCATGGTCAATCTTCAATTCCACTTTCTAAAGCCAATACGGCGTAGTGCTTCAATTCCACTTTCTAAAGCCTCATCTTCATCTGAGAAAAACATTGACTGACTTTTTCAGAGTCCAACTAGAGAGAGCAAAAAGAATCATCATGGAGAGGCTAATTCGATCCTCTCTTCCAACCCCTTCCCCAAATCCTCTACCCCTTCTAATCCGGTTCGCCGACTCCTCGACCCATTTCATCGAAATTCTGATTCAAAACGGGTCCAGTTCGTTCTCATCAATCGCCGCAGGGACTAATCCGCTAGACCAACGATTCAAATTTTTGTGTTCTTTGTGCGGCTAAGCAAGCGTCGTGCTGTTCTAATTTCGATTAGGGGCCGGTGACGGATGGGTTGGAAAAGGGTTGTGTGGTGAACCAGATTTCGGCTACACTTGGTCATAAACGACTACTGCGGGTGAAGGCTGAATTGTTAACTAGTGCATGGACGGGGTTCTTCGCTGGTTGCTTACATACTCTCTCCGGACCTGACCATTTAGCCACTTTAACTCCTCTTTCTATTGGACGTACTAGTGTCGAGAGTGCTCTTGTTGGTGCCAATTGGGGCTGTGGACATGACGCAGGCCAATTGATATTCGATTTATTATTCCTGCTGCTTAAAGATCGGCTCCATATTGAAATCATTCGTACTTGGGGTACTAAAGTCTTCGGCTTGACTTTACTGATAATTGGTGCGATGGGAATAAAGGAGGCATCAGAACCCTCCCCACACCGTGCGTTGTTTTGGAAAACGGTTAATGTTATGTTAGCGGTGCATATGAGTCTCTTGAGACTACTCCGGTTGGTGGTAAAAAGAAAATTGGCGTTACGACTTTCGCTACTGGTATTGCTCATGGGCTGTAGCCAGATGCACTTATGATGGTATTGCCAGCACTTGCACTACTGTCTCGCTATGTTTTTAATAGGCACTATGATCGCCATGAGAAGTTATACAGGTTTTATAGTTTCGTGCAGCGAAGTGTTGAAAGACAAGGTCCCTAAGATAACTGAGAAGCTGACTTGGACTTCTTGACTTATTGCAATTGTTCTTGGATTTTCTATCGTTGTTAGCCAATTCTTTGGTTTTTGTCCCGATGATTTCTTGGGTTGTTTTTTAGCTTTTATAAAAGACAATGTTCTTACAATAAAAAAAAGAATACAATATTCTTTGAATTTTCAGATAGACTTTTTTTTACTCGGTCCGGTCCACGGTTCAACTTTTGATATATTTCCATTAGATCTCGAACAGTGAAACTCCGACCACGGTCGCTCAGACTCCAAAACTAAAGGGATGATAACAGTGGCGAATTTAGGGTTTAAAAACTAGATGAGCGGAAAAAAATGATAGTAATGTTCATTTGTAACAACATCATGCTGTTGACAACCACGACCAGTACCCATTGAATAAGCTGCATCCATATTAGGAATTTCAAGACCATGATGTTCACCAAATTGCTGCACACTTCAGTAAAAACGATCACAACCATCATCCCTCAATGCTTGAAGAAGTGCCTTTACTTGAAATCAAATTCATAGCATTAACAATATCTTGTGATTGCTTCTGCAAGGCTTGACAGAGTAAATCAGTAATTCCCATAATTTTGTTTGTGAGAAACAAACAAAACACAAATTCAAATGCCCTCAATGCCTTAAGGAAACCTTTTGCATCACCTCTTATACTTCCAGTGAGCTCTTTATCAGTCATCATACTTTGAAGAAGCTGAGTAATTTCTTTAAACACGTGAACTAACGTAGTAACCGAAGCACAATGTGCGAGTAGACTGTACTTCATAGACACAGCTAAAGTTTTCACGTAATCATCATACTTGTTGGTTTTTGAAGCTAATGGTGGAATGTAAAAAACCAACAACAGATGGTGTTGTGATGACTGATGATGGTTCCAACCAAAATGGAACGGGAACATTGAGTTAGGTTTTACTAGCAGCTGATTCAGCAGACTTGATCTCAGCATTAATACATACTCAATTATAACATTATATATAAAAAAAAATTCAACAGAAGCATATCATGAAACACCTGGTGTCCATCGCTCACCCAGAAAAATTAAAGGGAAGGAGAAAGGAGAGATTACCGTAAGCACCGGTGGGGGTGAGCTTGGCTTGAACAGTCATTGTGGAAATAAACTGCGACGCTTCATTGGCTTCGTCAAGAAGTCTCTGGATCTCAACATCAGATCCAACGTTCCGATTCTCTTCGAACTTCTTCCTCACCTCCAAAGTCGATTCTCGGAGCATCAGGTTATCCCCTCCGAACGATTTTCTCGTCGCTCTCAACACCGATCTGTACGCCTTCAAAAACCATCGGTCTCTGACTTCTCTCTAAATTTTGACCGGGCTATTTTCTTTTTCCCAACGTGGGCTTTCAAATTTTACCGGGTTGTAACTGGGCTAGCTACAAGGTAAGTCCGCCCCTGGATGATAACGTAAAATTACGGTTGGATATCGCCCACTATCCACCTTTTTGAAATAATAATGTATAGCAAAATTTATTTTGTATTACGGAAGCTTCTTCCTTCTCCCTGTTTCCACTGCCTCACCAAGCTCACCTTTGCCGGCGTTTCAAGGCTTAGTTTGATTTGCTCTACCCACGCCTTCCTTCATTCTCCTTCTACTTCTTACTGTCGCGACCCATCATGGCTTCCCTCTTCTCCTCTCCTTACGCGGTTTCGGGCCTCGGGAGTGGTAGCGGAGTTGGTGAGTTCGCGGTGTGGTGATGGTGGTGGGGTGATTGGACATGTTGGGGGCTGTGGTGTAGTCATCTTTTTGTGTTTATATTTGTAAACACGCTACTTTTTCTCTAAGCGGTTTCGCTTATGAGAGTTTGCTATTTTACTTTTCCCTCCTCTTAGTGTTTTGTGAGATTGTTGTTCGATGCTTCCTACTCAAGGAGTACGCTCACAACCATGGGTGTGAGGCGAAGTGGAGTTGCCGGTTGAGCTTATTCCGGTAACTGTTATTGTCCGTGCTGCTCCCAGCTAGATGGTATTTCTTAGCTTTTAGTCCTCTATTATGCCTGTTCTAGTACTGGTGTGTGTGCCTTAGGATGAAGCATAACGGATGCTTACGACTGGAGTAGCAGGCTTTAGTCTTGAAGGGTTACTTTATGAAAATTTGGCCAGAGCTTGATTGTTGCTTTGAAGTTGGCTGACGAGCCGCTTCTTTTGTTTTGCCAGTTTGGCATGGATTGAACCTTGAAGCATCTCATGTGCGAAGATAACAAAGCAGTAGATGGAATGGCTAACTTGACACGGACTTTTCATGTTGGATGCTCTGTTCTGTGCTTGTTGGTTAATTGTTTCGCTGTTGTTGTTCTTTATTAGGTATGTCCCCAGGCTCATAATTGTTTCGCTGTTGTTGATGAATGGCTTAGCTGAATCAGGAGATGTTGCTGGACAGCATTCACATGGTTGCGGATGACATGGTCAGGAACTCTCAAATTGCGGAACTTATTGTGTATGCTGAAGAGTTTTTGTATTTCAGAAAGCATGAAAGAAGCGCTAGAGTTGGTTTGTGAGTTTAAGAATAAGAATTTGACTTTTGACTCTGATAATTTGGAGAAATTCGGACTTTGCAGAGCGGGCAGAGTTGACGATGCCTTGGAAATAGTGGACATTATGAAGAAGAATCGTAGAGTTGATGACAAGGTTTATGAGATCATAAAAGATGGAATGTTGAGGAAAATGATTTAGCAAAAGCACTTGAGCTATTTTAAAGCTTAGAGCATCTCCAATGCAAGTCCACTTGTGCTTGGGGACATGTGAAATGTGACTTGGCCAGGCCCACTTTGCATTGGAGGGAAGGTTTTAAAAGTGGACAGGCCCACTTTGGTGGTCAGAGCATCTCCAATGCAATCCCATTTGCCGCCTAGAGACACGTGAAATGGAAGTGGCCAGCAAATGTTGCATTGGAGGAAAAAAAAAGTGGGCTTGGCCACTTCCATTGGCGGGGGCCCACACGTGCCACTTCATTTCACGTGTCCCCAAGCAGGACTTGGACTTGCATTGGAGATGCTCTGACCACCAAAGTGGGCCTGACCACTTTTAAAACCTTCCCTCCAATGCAAAGTGGGCCTGGCTAAGTCACATTTCACGTGTCCCCAAGCACAAGTGGGCTTGCATTGGAGATGCTCTTAAGAGACAGAGGACACGTGTACCTATGGCCAGTGGCGGATTCAGCTGGTGGGCTGGTCGGGCTTGTTGGATCGTTAGGTTAGCCGTCTATGTGAGGGAGATCCCAAAGTGGTATCCCTCAACAAATGGCAGCGGAAATAAACTCTCGTACAGGAAATACAAATAGAAAGTAAATGCTCACGATTTAGAGTGGAAACCTTACTGCAATCCTTGCAGCAGACTGAAAACCACTTGCCTTATGGACAGTTCCAGAAGGGCTTCAAGATCGGTGTTATTGATGAAAGAATATGCTTGTAGTTTGTTACACTTGTCTCACACAGTGACAACTAACAAATCTACTCAATTCAAAGGATCAACTAACACGATCGTCTTGTCCGCACACAGCAGCACTTTGTCAGCTCCGGAATTGAACGTTCTTCAATCTCCAATTGCTCTCACCAAAAAGCCGAACTTTCAACTGAAGACTCTTCCTCTCTTTATAGTGTCTTCAAGTCGGCTGGAACTCGTCTCCATCAGATATCTAACTGCATCCAGCAGATATGATATGGTTAAGATATTTCCATATCTTAACCATGTCACATATTTCCCTTCCAAATATGGCTTCAATCTTTCTATCGTATATACTGATTTGTATATACCGATGTCAATTCTTCTCGTCAATATCCAGCATATATTTACTCGTATATCTCCTGATTTTTATCGAGTATATTTTCTTAGATCCGATCTCGTCACAAGGTCGGTGTGTCTCTTACACAGAGCGCATCTCTCTCGCAGCGCTGCTCTCTCTCAGAGATGTCCAGTAACATTACTTGTCAGACAGTGATTTCTGCAAGCTCAAGTGGATAATTAGTTAAGTGTTTGTTATCATAAAAAAACAAAGGGTCCAACAAATTCCCCCTTTTTGATGATGACAAACACTTCTTCACAAAAGAGAAATCACACACAGCGATAGTACGGAGTTCACATCTACGTTCCCCTAGGACAGCTAGCAACTTAAGAGTTAATTCACGAAATTTTTATTTAAAGTCTAGCAGGCGCAGTTCCCCCTCAGATAGACATCCGCTTAAACTTTGAACCTGTTTTTCCCCCTTAGTATATGCACATATATTTCTTCCCCCTTTTGGCATCATCAAAAAGATATGCAAGTAAGAACACAGGGTAATGGAAAGAGAAACATTTCATTCATTACCAGCAAATCAAAAGCGTGTCACGCGGACACCACACATGCAGCAGAGAATTCAAAATGCATAGAAGTCTTAAACATGAAATTAAAGAAAACGAGTTCAAAAAGAGGGGGGGGGGGTAGATGTGGAAGGGGTTGCAAAGAGGGGAGTTCCACGAGACAGTTAAGACGAAGCTTCAATCGTGAACGAAGCCTTCATCTGTCCAACAATCTCCACGGCGAGGTCCTTCATCTGCTCTGGGAACCCTGCGACTGCCACCGACATGGCACCCGAGTCAACTGTTATTGCCACCTCCAGGTCAACCATCTTCTTCTTCTTCACGACCTGCAACTCGGTCCCTACTTCCAGCAGCTCGGATTTCACCTCCCTCAATTCACTCTTTACCTCCTTTATCTCAGCTCTAAGCACTTTCAGCAGCGCCAGCATCTCACCCGAACTCTCAGAGGGGAGTGGCTCGTCATCGACAGGAGCAGCAACATTAATAGGAGCCACTTCAATGACATCCTCATCATCAGCTTCTTCTACAACAACAGGAACTGTCCATCCGACTCCCTTAGAGAACTCTAAACCCAGTTTGACAATTTGATCATCACACAGTGAAGACGAAAGCACTTTCTCAGACTCAGGATGGTAAATCTCCCAATACTTCATTATCTCCTTCACAAACCCCTCTTCTGCAAGATTTGATCGACCAGCAGCAGATCTTGGAAGGTTACCAGATTGTGTTTCTGCCTTCTCGGGGAGATATTTGACACAAGAATTCTGTGAAGAATCCTGGGGAGCACATCCATGTGGATGTTTTCCCTCCGTCCCTTCGCTGTGGGATCCAGCCCGAGCCTCTCAAACACTTCTGACTTCGCCACAGTACCTGGCCACGTACCTTTGGAGTAGGTGGCGTACCCGCCAATCGGTACCCCCAGAACTGTGGCCAACTCCCTCATACTCACAGAGTACAACTCACCGCCAACAACGGCCGATAGCTCCAAATTGCCTTTTTCCTTCTCCTTCTCCACTACCTTCAGCTTTGAGTAAAAATCCCTCACCAACTTCTCATCTACGACAACAGGCTTTCTAAACAGAGCGCCCCACCCTTGGGCCTCCAGTAGTTCCACGAATTCTTCCAAACTATTCTCCACCAGCCACTGATCGTTCAGCACCAACTCCTGAGCAAAGCCTCTACCGGCTTCTTGTGACTCCTCGGCGCCCTCTTCCGACTCACCCTCCTCTTCAACTGGCAGAGCAGAGGACCGGGCAGATCTCTGAATTTTCCGAGCGGAGAGGGGAGCAGTTTTTCTTGCTCGCCTCCCGGTGGACCTTGCGGCAACTGAGGACTCCTTTTGAACACGACGCTAGGAGGAGGAATCCGCTCGAAGTTCGTCGAGTCGTGCTTCGAGTTTGACCACATCTGCGGCTACTGCCGACTCGTTCGGAACAGAGCCAGTCGGCGTGACAAATTGCAGAATAATTTCCAGGCTTAGGGGGTTGACTCCACTTGCGAGCAACTTTGCAGCCATTTCAGCGGCGGCGGCGGGTGAGAGGTTTGATTTAGTTGAGGATGCCATAGAGGATTTCTGAACTTCTGAAATTTGTGAGAGAGAAGCCAATAATCTGAAGTTGATTTGGGAACTCCACTACCTCTTCGCTCTTCTTATATCACCGCAAACCCTAGTATTGAAACGACGATGTCTCTTCCCGAAGCGTCGCCTCCCTACTTTGGCAATAAGTAAACCGCCCCTAATTTTTAGCAACTGCCATCTTTTCCTTCCTTCCAAAAATGGTTCCGCATTAAATCCTTGCCAATTTCAAATCATCCGAAAAGGCAAGCGCCAACCGACAGGGGAGTGACACGTGTCCGCAGCAGGCATTCGTGTCTCCTCATAAAGGCAACCAACGGGACAACTCCCTGCAACAGAAACTGTTCACATTTCAATTCAACTTTACCTCTTCCCAAGCTAAGCCAACTTTACCAGAGGACGTATAACTGCCCATTTTTACGACTGTCACACAGATTGTTTCCCAGCCAAAAGTGATCCGTCCATAGTGATAGCTCAGTCTGACTGTCTCATGGGTGCACAAGGTTTTGGTATGGTGTGCTAACTTTACCCAAATAGTACAAATAACACCACACACAATCAAGCAACAAATAAATGTAATCATCCAAACATATTATATTGTCTTCGTACCTTATGTGGAGTGACTCCAGAAAAGAAACATATCAACGGGCTCATAGGAGCACTCCACATGAGGATAGGCTAAGGTTGGTCTAGAGTACCTCCTGAGCTTATAATGTGGGATCAACTATGGAGGTCTCTTTTGGGCAGAAAGAATTCAGAATTTCATGTTTATCAATCTCTAATGCAGTCATCAATCACATAGCTAGAGTACCTCCTGGGCTTAGATACAGTGTGAACACAACCTATTTTTTTTCACTAGCACAGAACATCCATGTTAAATTCTCCATCAGACGTGACTTGTATGCATCTAGTCTAGCCAATCACCGAGGGAGCAACATATGAACACAGTTCTAAGGAAGAGAAACCATACCTAGTTCAAGCCTCAGCTTCTCGTAGGGTTCTCTGTGCAATGCCTTTGTGAATATGTCTGCAATCTGTTCCTCGGTTCTGCAATATTCCATTTCTATTGTTCCCTTTTCTACACAGTCTCGTAGAAAATGATATCGAATCTCTATATGCTTAGTACGTGAGAACTGCACTGGATTTTTAGAGATGTTAATAGCACTAGTGTTATCACACAAAATTTCAGCACAGTCAGTAATAACACCATAGTCACTTAGCTGTTGTCTGATCCACAGCAACTGCGCACAACAGGCAGCATCGGCGATGTATTCCACCTCTGCAGTGGAAAGTGCAATTGAGGACTGCTTCTTTGACGGCCAAGATATGAGACATGGTCCAAGATATTGGGCCATCCCTGACGTAGACTTCCTGTCTGTCTTGCAACCAGCATAATCCGCATCAGTGTATGCTGTCAGACGTTCATCTCCTCCTCTTGGATAGAACAGGCATAAGTCATCTGTTCCCTTCAGATACCTCAATATCCTCTTTACCGCCTTTACGTGGGTTTCCCTGGGATCAGCCTGAAACCTGGCACACAGACAAACACTGAATAAAATATCAGGTCTACTAGCAGTAAGATATAGCAGCGAACCAATTATTCCCCTGTAGAGAGTTGGATCCACCCGTGGTGAAGTTTCATCCTTTGGCAGGGTGTCGTTTGGGGACATCGATGTGGCACACGTCTTGGCGGACTCCATCCCAAACTTCTTTAGAATCTCCTTAACGTACTTCTGCTGATGGATTCGGGTGCCATCCTCTCCTTGAGCAACTTGAAGTCCATGGAAGTACTTGAGTTCTCCCACCATGCTCATCTCGAACTCGCTTGAGATCAACTCTGTAAACTTCTTGACAAGTTTAGGGTTAGTAGAACCAAAAATGATGTCATCTACATCTACTTGCACAACCAATGTGTCCTTCCCTTCCTTCAGAAGGAAAAGAGTTTAGTCCACTTCTCCTCTGGCATAACCGTGGGATAGTAAGAACTGTGACAGTCTCTCATACCAGGCACGGGGTGCTTGCTTCAGCCCATACAGCGCCTTCTCAAGGATGTGGACATGATCGGGGTGAGAGTGATCCTTGAACCCTGGTATCTGACTTACATATACCTCCTCTTTCAGAACTCCGTTCAAGAAGGCCATTTTCACATCCATTTGCTACAAAGTGAAACCATGGTAAGTCGAATAAGCAATTAATAATCTGATTGCTTCTAACCTTGCCATTGGGGCGAATGTCTCATCGTAGTCAATTCCCTCTTGCTGGTTGTACCCTTTGACTACCAGGCGTGCTTTGTTTCTCACAACGACTCCCTTGTCGTCCATCTTGTTTCTGAAGACCCACTTTGTCCCTATCACATTCTTGTCCTGTGGCCTAGGAACCAGTCGCCATACCTTGTTTCTTTCGAACTGATGCAGTTCCTCTTGCATGGCATTGACCCATTCTGGATCCTTCAGCGCCTCAGTAATCATCTTTGGTTCTGCATGAGAGACAAAAGACGCAAATCCACAGAAATGACACAATTCATCCAGATTTACCTGATTCTGCGATGAATAGCACTGGTAGTCCCTCATTCTGGATGGGGGCTGAATAACTCTCCCACTCCTCGTAGTTCTAGGTTCCTCCGCAATTCCTGCCGGAGGAAGGTTATATGCAACCACTACTTCGTTAGGGGGGGTCTGCGTTGACGTATGTCACTGAGCCATCAAGGACATGCTCATGTGCGGGCATCTCTGTCTGAGCATCTTCAGCTAGGTTCTCGACGGGTTCCTGAGCCACTGCTTGAGTGACCTCCTGAGTGGGCTCTGTGGCTTCACCTTGAGCAGGTTCCCAGTCGGGGTCAGATCTGTCAGTGAGCTGAAGTTCTCCATCATCCTGTGACGAGGGATCATTCACTAGGTGTCCAGTCATGGCGCGCTCATCAAAGGTAACGTGGATGCTTTCCTCCACCCGTTCCATTCTCAGGTTGTACGCCTTATACGCTCTACTATGACTTGAATATCCCACGAACACGCCCTCATCACTCCTTGGATCGAACTTTCCCAGATTGTCCTTTCCGTTGTTATGCCCATAGCACCTGCATCCAAACACTTTCAAATGAGCGATGTTAGGTTTTCTTCCACGCAACAGCTCATATGGCGTTTTCCCTATCAGAAATCGTAGAGATGCTCGATTCAGGATGTAGCTAGCGGCATGTACAGCTTCTGCCCAAAACCTCTTTGGGACCCCTGATGGGACATATTTATGTGATTCATCAAGTACACAAAACCCACCAAATAAGACATTTGGTCATACGAACATGTGCTTGTTGATGTCGTTTTATGTATACAAGCAATTTTGAAGTCTAAAGAGGAATCCCACTTAAAAAGGGAGATTTGTGCCAAAAAGCATGCCAAGTAAATTCTGGCTCAGCCAAGGACCGAGAATAGTCAGCCGCGCCCAGGCATCGCCCAGGTACCTACCCAGGCATCGCCCAGGCCACGCCAGAGCTGTCTAGCACTGAATTCAAGTTGCCCGGGCAAACGAGCTGATCTGACGAATCCACCTCGAGCAAAGTGATAAAAATGGAAAATAAGGTGGACAATGTCGGAAAACCAAGGAGAATGCTCAGGCAGATTGGCAGTTGGCCAAATTCCAAAGCAAAGGCCCCGCGCGCATAGGCACCGAAACCAAGTCGCTCGACCAAACCATAGAATCTGGAAATTCTGGCTCGGCCAAAGTGTTTTAAATGCCCAATAACTTGGACAATCTCACTTCCCAGACAAAACGCCCGAGTGGAACCAGCCGATGCCCGAGCATTGCCCGAGGAGCCCATGCCAGACAAAGAGAACGTGGGCCACGACCAGGTCCCGGCTAGATTCCGGCAAAACGACTTCGGCCATTAATCTTAGAATTGCCTCAGCATTCCAAATCTGCAATCCAACAGGCAAGAGCCACCGGCCAAAATTCCGGCCAGATTCCGGCCAAACTCCGATCAAGCTCAGGCCAAGTACAACCAAGTCCAACCAAGTTCCGGCCAAGAAGTTCCAACCAAGAACCGAATCCCCAATATTCCGGTTAACTTCTACTATTCATTTCGGTTTGGTTTTGGATTTCGGTTGGCCTCTACTATTCAAGTCCGGTTGGCCTCAACCAAACCAAGCTAGTTGCCCTTTGAGTTGAGTGATAGGTCGTCGTTTGTACCGGCAAATCTAAATTTATATTTTCCTTACTCTGAACTGTGGGTTAGTACAGTGGCAAGCAAGGGTCGAACCCAAGGAAGCTAGATGGTTACTACTTTGTTCTGTAAAGAGAAAAGAAACGATTGGTGAGAGTAAACAGTTTAGGAAATAAAGGCAATTGACGAAATAGACTAGGTTGTAAATATCAGAGGGAAGTATTCAGACTAGGGTTTGATTGTGACTTGTTTTATCATTGACTTCTAATATTCTAATTCGTGTTTCTAAGTGTGGTTGTCCCGACAAAGGTGACTTCCCAAGTAACCCGACAAAGGTGTTACACCACAACTTAACCCGACAAAGGTGTTAAGATTCTAATTCCCCTAGGTTTAATAACCCGACAAAGGTCTTATCTAACCTAGACGTGCTACCTATCCAAACGACAAAGTATTAGATAGATGATTAATATAGAAATATGCGCAACTAGGTTTTACGACAAAGTATCCGCCTAGTCTAGCAATAATTCATGAAATTCATGCACGAGAATTAGTAAAACAATGAATATAGCATTAAGAATCAAGTCTCAAAAACATCGTCATAATTTATAAAACCCTAGCCCGAATAATGAGATTAGTTACACATGGCCATTAGGGCACAAAACAGTAAATAAAAACGAAGAACTTCACTAAAGCCTAGAAGAGGAGGATGATGACCGGCCGTGAGGGCTGAGCAAGGCGGAGCAGCGGCTGAGCACAGCTGAGGCAGGGGCGGACAAGCGGTGGAGCAAGGAGGAGCAAAGGGCGGACGAGAGGAGTGATTAGGGTTTCGGCCGTGAGTTAGGGTTTTGAGGAGAGGAACTCGTGTGAGTTGTGAGGGACGATTTAGAAGGCTGAATTGCACTTCTATTTATAGAGTTTGAGAATGCCCCAAAGTTCCCTAAATAATCCCAAAAGATTATTTAGGAAATATTCCCATATCTTCCTTGCTTTATCTCTTTGCTTGGGGATTAAGCCATCTAGATCCTTCTTGAATATTCCGAAACCCTAGATGTAAGTTTTCCCTAAATATGACATTGGGCTGGACGAATTTGGGCTTTGAACTCGGTCAACTCGGCTGCAACTCGGATGCAACTCGGTCAACTCGGTTGGATCTCGGATGCTAGGGCTGATCGGACTGGGTACTTTGGGGCCAATTTGACTCACCTTCGGACGCTCTTCTGGCCGGGATCTTGGTCTGGGGCACTAGCTGGACATCTATAATTGATGCTAGGGCCTTGAAATTACCCCATTGTGTGGACGATTATGCCGGGGCGGCTCTCAAAGTTGGCATCTCAGCCAGCCGGAAAACAGGCCCTGAATTTGGCTAAGTCCTGAAATCTGCGCTGATCGGACTGGTGACTTTGGCGACGATTTACTACCGCCTCGGACAAGCTTTTGGCCGGGCTCTTGACCATGGGAACCAGGTGGACATCCGGACTTGGTGCTAGGACCTTGAGATCACCCCATTGTGAGGGCGGATAAGGCCGGGGTGGCTCTCAAAGTCGGGTCTCGGACAGGGTGCGCTGGGCCCAAAAATCTGCCGAAGCGTCCGATTTGAGTCTTTTGCTCCCGAATGAAATTCCTTGACTCCGCTTGACTCCAAAATCATCTTGTGATGCATTTATGGCCTAAAATACCATCTTTAAGCGCAATTCCTCCTAGAGCTTCCAAATCACCTGAAATGCGAAACAACACTAAGAAGTAACTGTTTGCATAATAAAGTGCTGGAATTGGTGGGATTTGATGACTCGATGAGTCGTATAAATACGGCTCATCAAACCACCCCACACTTAAACTTGTTCGTCCCGAACAAGAACTAGGTCATAAGAGGAAAGAAATAATGCAAACACCACAATGCCTCAGCATCCTAGATGTGCTACATGGTCATGACTCGGTTACTCTAGATCCCGCCTTCTATGCACGCTTGTTACTAATATCCTTGTGCGAAAACATGGGTTAAAGATACGTGTTACCTTTGGGCCGAGATGCAAATCAATTCGGATGTGTCGGGAGATAGCCCTTTTTATACCCATGAACCGCATTCTCGGACTCGAACTCGCTGCTATAGGGTTATGCTTTGCTGCTTTTTCTTGCACGTGATTGATTCGAGCTTCAAAGTGTTGAGTGCTTTTCGGCCAGCTATAGATGATTTCGGTTTTGGTGCTTCAAAGGCGCTCTACACTTGATTTCGGTGTAAACTATCACAATGATGATGGGTTTGTTGCTTTGTGGTGCGGATTGTGACTTGCTCGAACCTACTTGCTCTCACTCATCATCGTCATTTTGACTCGGGTCAAGCCAAGGGCCGCTTGTCTATTTTCCTGGCTACTTGGACTAGAGTTTGGACGGTGTGAAGTATTCCCGTCCCGACCAACCGCAAGGGTACCGCAGTGGCGGAGCAGACTCGTACTATGTTGCCTCGAAGTGCTAGCCTCCACAAGCTCCACATAACCATATATCCTGAGTTCGGTCTTTGAATGATCTGTCAAGTCTCTCTAGGGCGTCTCTATCAACTCCACATCCCTGTTTATCTCAACTAACAAAGGCACGCAAAAAATTTTAAAATCACATGTTAGTCGCCCAAGTTAATTTTCACCAAAGACATGCATGTAATCGGCTATATCTATTTCACCTAATCATTATCCAATACTGCAAGTCTAGGAAGTAGTGAAGTATCATGTATAAATTTTTTAAAAATGACGGGAAACGTGCTAACTCTGTGCAGGGTGCAAGAAAATAAACGTGCTGACTCGATAACTGATTCTCCCACCCCACACTTTTGAAATAAGCCGTGTCCTCACGGCACGACTTAGATCTAGAATCACAATGCATGCAATAAACGAAAGGGAAATTAGAAGAGAGTAAGGTTGGACAGGCACTTCCCTCGTGCGATGCGTGATGATCAGGAACGACTGATTATTCTCCTATGAATCCTCAAAGAGAGCTCCATTGAAGCTTGTATCGCAACGTGAGTTCGTCACAAATGAAAGGTCTGTGCCAATGACATTAAGACGAATAAAGGATTCCCAGGAGGTTGGAGGAGTCACAACGGTCTCACTTAAAACCCAACCTCCTTAGACTCGTAAGTCTTTGTGACAGAATCTTTAAACGCTCATGTTTCTTGACACAATTTATTCAAGGAGTGAACTACTCACGTTGGATACAGTCTTATGCTAATATTTCTGATACGTTTGCCTCTGTCCCTGCATGAAAATCATCTTCTCTCCCAAGTACAATGTGATGAAAAGACTCAAGACTCAGATAAACACAATAAGTAAATAAAACTGAAATAATAATAAAAAGTGCCGGGCTGCCTCCCTGCGAGCGCCTTTGTTTTACGTCGTTGGCTCGACGTTACCTCCTCTATGTGTCGGGAGGCTCGGCAAGGTCAATCTCATCAGTGGTGGTGTCAATCTCTCCATGGTAGTGCTTAACTCGCTGTCCATTGACCTTGAACCGATGGCCATCCTTTGGGTTTTCCAGCTCTAGTGCCCCGTGATTGAAGACATGTGCGATCGTGTAAGGTCCGGTCCATCTGGACCTCAACTTCCCGGGCATGAGCCGTAACCGAGATGAGAACAAGAGCACCTGCTGCCTGACTTCAAACGTGCGCCTGAGTATGAATTTGTCGTGGTAGAGCTTGGTTCGCGCCTTGTAGTCTGTTTGGCTCTCATAAGCCTCGAGGCGCAGCTCCCCAAGTTCGCACAACTGCAATTTCCTGTCTAGCCCGGCTGCCTGTAAGTCTGGATCGCACTTCTTCAGTGCCCAATAAGCCTTGTGCTCGAGCTCAACTGGTAAGTGGCACGCCTTCCCATAGACCAACCAAAAGGGCGAGGTGCCTATCGGGGTCTTGTAAGCTGTCCTGTATGCCCAAAGTGCCTCATCTAACCACTGGCTCCAATCCTTCCTGTTCGGGCCCACCATCTTTTCCAGAATTCCTTTGATTTCGCGGTTGGAGATCTCAGCTTGCCCATTCGTCTGGGGGTGATATGCAGTGGAAGTCAGGTGGTGAACGTGGTAGTGCTTCAGTGTGGATGCCATCATTCGGTTGCAGAAGTGTGTCCCCTGATCGCTGATAATTGCCTTAGGTACTTCGTACCTGCAAAAGATGTTAGTGCGCAAAAAGTCTATGACAGTTTTAGCATCATCACACCTAGTGGCCTTGGCCTCTACCCACTTGGACACATAGTCAACTGCAACTAAGATATAAGAATAACCACACGAAACAGGAAAAGGACCCATAAAGTCTATCCCCCAAATATCGAACACATCATTCACTAGTATGGGGACCTGTGGCATCTCTTGTCTGGCCGAAATATTACCTACACGCTAGCATTTATCACATCTCTTACAATGGTTGTAGGCATCTCTAAAAACATGCGGCCAAAAGAATCCACTATCTAAAATCTTCCTAGCTGTCCTCCTAGGGCCGAAATGGCCACCACATGCAAACTCATGGCAAAAGCTAATAACTGAAGCAATCTCATCATCAGGGATGCACCGTCTAAGAATCCGATCTACACCTATTTTCCACAAGTATGGATCATCCCACACATAGTATTTAGCATCATGCTTCAATTCCAGACATTGTGCTCTAGAATAGGAGGGCGGGAACTTACCTTCGACCAGGTAGTTCACTAGGGGAGCGAACCATGGCATCTTACCCGAAATAGCATACAAGTGCTCATCTGGAAACGTCTCGGTAATCTGCCCGGCATCCTCATCTCGGACAAGACGGCTCAAGTGGTCGGCCACTGTGTTCTCTATGCCCTTCTTGTCACTGATCTCCACGTCAAACTCCTGTAGGAGCAGGATCCACCTAATGAGCCTCGGTTTCGCCTCCTTCTTCGTCATCAAGTACCTAATAGCTTCATGGTCAGAATAGACGACAACTTTAGTACATAGCAAATAAGACCTGAACTTCTCTAAGGCAAAGACCACGGCTAGCAGTTCTTTCTCTGTGGTCGAATAGTTCTTCTGGGCCACGTCCAGTGTCCTTGAAGCGTAGTAGATCACCACGGGCTTCTTGTCCACCTTCTGACCGAGAACTGCTCCTACAGCATAATCGCTCGCGTCACACATAATCTCGAAGGGCTGTGTCCAGTCCGGAACTCTAATGATGGGCGTGCTGGTGAGGGCCTCCTTCAGCTCGTCAAACGCTGCCCTGCACTGATCTGTAAACTCAAAAGGAACATCTTTCTGCAAGAGGTTAGATAAAGGCAGTGCCTTTTTAGAGAAATCCTTTATGAACCTACGATAGAAACCATCATGCCTTAAAAACGACTTAATATCACGGACTGTGGAGGGATATGGCAGAGTAACAATCAAATCTATCTTAGCTTTGTCTACCTCTATACCCTCATGTGAGACTATGTGACCGAGTACTACTCCATGAGTAACCATAAAGTGACACTTTTCATAGTTGAGCACTAAATTCATCGAAACACATCTAGCCAGAACTGTACTCAAATTATCCAAGCATGCATCAAAAGTGTCACCATGCAAAGTAAAATCATCCATGAACACCTCTATGAATGAACCTATCATGTCAGAAAATATGGTAGTAACGACCTGCTGAAAAGTGCCGGGTGCGTTACACAAGCCAAAGGACATCCGGCGAAAAGCAAACGTACCGAATGGACATGTAAAGGTCGTCTTCTCCTGATCCTCGGGTGCTATGGGAATTTGATTATAGCCTGAAAAACCATCTAGAAAACAAAAATAAGGCTTACCTGCCAAGCGGTCGAGCATCTGATCAATGAATGGAAGAGGAAAGTGATCCTTGCGCGTAACGGCGTTCAGCTTTCTGTAATCTACGCACATGCGCCACCCATTCTTGACTCGTGTCGTGACCATCTCGCCCTCGGCGTTCTCCTCTACTGTGATCCCTGTCTTCTTCGGTACAACATGTACTGGACTTACCCACTGACTGTTTGAGATCGGGTAAATCACATCCGCATCTAACAGCTTCTGAATCTCCTTCTGGACCACCTCCATCATAATCGGATTCAATCTACGTTGAGGCTCTCTTGAAGGTCTAGCTCCATCATCCAACAATATCCGATGCATACAAACTGCCGGGCTGATTCCCCTGATGTCGGCTAGTGTCCATCCGATGGCCAGTTTGTGCTCGGTCAGCACCCTAATCAATCGCTGCTCCTATTCTGCCTCGAGTCCACTCTTGATGATGACTGGCAGCGTGCTATGCTCCCCTAAGAATGCATACTTCAAGTGACCAGGTAGAGGGCTTCAATTCAACTGTAGGTGCCTGCACAACAGAAGGCAAACACACTTGTGATTTAAATAACCGAATTGCATTAACCTCATACCTCGGTGTGAGTGGCTGGGCGATCTCTAGCTGATCTAGGGCATCCATGATCGCCTCTGTATGCTCATATGAGTCCTCGGGCAAGTAAACTGCCTCCTCGATGACTTGCTCTAGCGGGTCGGTCCTTCTCTCCGGATGTACCTCCTGGACAAGGTCGTCTAAGGTGTCTAAGGCATGGACCGCCTCGTACTCTGTGGGATGCTTCATGGCCCTGAAGATGTCAAAGCTGATCATTTCGTCCTCAACCTCCATGGTCAGTGTCCCAGTGTCGCAATCTATCTTCATCTTTGAAGTCTTCAGGAATGGCCGGCCGAGTAGGATCGGTGCATGGTCTGTCGGGCTGCAGTTCTCCATCTTGAGCACATAGAAGTCGGCTGGGAACACTAGCTCTCCGACATGCACTAGCGCATCTTCAATCTTGCCCTCGGGCTGCTTGCATGACCTGTCCGCCAGCTGTATGGTGAGACCTGCAGGTTCTAGAGGACCAATGCGCAAGCAGGAGTATATCGAATACGGTAAAACATTGATAGAAGCACCAAGATCAAGCATGCAATTCTCTAGTCTAATGTTACCGATTGTGCAGGGAATGGTGTATGTGCCTGGATCACCGCATTTTGGTGGCACCTTGCGCTGAATTACCGCTGAAACATTCCTGCTCATAAGCTCCTGGTCGGGCTGGGTTCCTCTTTGTCTGATCGTGCACAACTCCTTCAGAAACTTGGAGTACCTCGGGATTTGCTTGATGGCCTCAAGGAGTGGGATGTTGATTTCCACCTTACTGAATAGCTCCCATACTTCACTGTCCATCACATACTTCTTCGGAGCTCGAGCCTGCACAGGAAAAGGTAAGGGTACCTGGACGTTATAATTCTTGATGAGGGGAACCGGGTCTGGTCGAGAGGCCCCTACTGCTGGAATCAGGTCTGGTCCGGGCTCGTCCGGGCTGAAGGCATCGGGCTCGGTCGCTTCTTCCTTGGGCTCTTGCTGTTTCTCGCCCTTCGACGGTCCTGATGCCCTTCGTCCACTCCTCAATGTCACTGCACTGACTTTCCCCTTCGGATTCTGAATGGTCTGCGAGGGAAGCCGTCCTGCGTTGTCTTCGAGCCTTGAGACTATTGTGGCCATCTGAGACATCTGTTTCTGCAAGTCGGTTATTGCTCCGTCGGTCTTGGCCATGTGCTGGGTCACGGTTGTTGTTAGTTCTTCAATCATCTCTTCAAGAGACTTGTTGGAGCCGTGATTACTCGGACCTGCCTGATTATTGTTCGGCCCTCTCTGCTGATACTGTCCAGGCACATTCTGCCGAAACTGATGATGTGGGTGCTGGTAGGGCTGCTGGGTCTGCTGAGGCGCACCCTGTCGTGCTGGCTCTCGCTGGGCCTGATGCTGCTGATTGTTGCTCTTCTAGGGCTGTCCGTTGACTCCTTGATTGGTTGTGGGTGCGCCATATTATCGGACTGGCCCTGGACGGTTGCCATAACCCTGATAATCTCCTACGACATTGATCTCAGCCTGGTCGTCTTCCACTAAGGTTGGGCACTCGTCTGTCTTGTGATCTGTGGCTGCACAAAAACCGCATGGCTTTGTCTGGACTGGTTGTCTCTTGATCACATGTTGCATCATGTCCTTCAGCTCCTTGATCTGCTCGGCCATAGCACTAACTGTGGGCTCAACCCTTGACACATTTCTGGATCTGGCATATTCGTCCTCCTTAGTAGATTCATCCTGGAATCGCTCACTTTCTGCCACTTCTTGTATCTTCTGTCGGACTCTGGCTGGGGTCAGGTTCATGAGGTTGCCTCCAGCTGAGGCCTCTAGTAGTTTCCTATCCAGTCTGCGAAGTCCATCTAGCATATACTCGACGATCAATTTCTCTGGGAGCTCAAGATTGCAGCAGCTCTTTTCCAAGGCGTTGAATTTTTCTACGTACTCGTACATATTTTTGTTGGGTCCTTGTTTGAGCTCTTGCAACTGTCTCCGAACTTGCATTGCACGCCCTGCTGGATAGTACTTGCTGACGAACTGCCTCTGCATTTGTTCCCATGTGTAGATACTACCAGAGCGCAAGGATAGGAACCAATCTGTAGCAGCGTCTGTAAGTGAGAAGTAGAATGCCTTCAGTTTGAAGTCATCTACTTCGACTCCGTACGGCTTCAGGTTCAGACATATCCCGTGATATCGTGTCAAGTGAGATGTGGCCGACTCTCCCTTGGTCCCTGAGAACATAGGTAGATGATGGACGACTGAGGTGTTGACTGTTATAGCTGCGAGGTCCGGTCCTTCGTAGATACACCATGAATGGTCCTTGAAATTGGGAACCGAGAGCTCACCCATGGTTGGTCCTTCATTGGCGTCATCCTCATCATCATCTCTGACTGCTGGCTGGCGTGGAGGTCTCTGAGGTGGTGGGTATTGCTGGTGTGGATGGTATGGTAATGGTGGGTATTGTGGTGGGTACTGGGGGTATGGCGGTTGTGGATACTGTGGATATGGTGGTGGTGGGTACTGCTGATACGGTGGGGGATACTGTGGGTACTGTTGATACGGTTGGGGTTGGATTGGTGGTTGTTGAAATTGTCCCGGGACAGCCCCCCTGATCTCTCCATTCTGTCTTATCGGGCCTTGCTCGTCGTGTTGTGGGAGCACCCCTTCCATGTTCCGGATGCCCTGCTCCACTTCTTCGTTGATGTTGTCGCCTACGCGGCTACCTGCATGAGACATGGTAACCGTGCAACCGCGCCTGCTGTCTTTTGGCAGAAACTTATATCGTAACGTGAGTTCGTCACAAAATGAAAGGATTATGTCAAAGAAATTTAAGACAATGAAGGATTCCCAGGAAATTGGTGGAGTCACAAACGGTCTCACTTAAAAACCAATCTCCTTAGACTCATAAGTCTTGGTGACAGAATCCACGAAAGCTTATTTTTCTCGACACAATATATTCAAGATCTGAAACTACCCCCGATGGATAGCAGTCCTACGCAAACTTCTCGAATGGACGAAGAACGCTGTGTGTCACGAGCGACGCTGGTGATTTGTGATCTTCTCGTTGGTAAGGGCTGAACTTGGTCACTAGTAGCTTGAATCCTGCAGTTTTGTTGTAATACCGAAAAACTAAAAAAAACAAAACTGAAAAAGGAAAAGAACAATTTCACCGTGCGTAGCTCCCCGGCAACGGTGCCAAAATTTGACAGGTCGTCATTTGTACCTGCAAATCTAAATTTATATTTTCTTACTCTGAACTGTGGGTTAGTACAGTGGCAAGCAAGGGTCGAACCCAAGGAAGCTAGATGGTTACTACTTTGTTCTGTAAAGAGAAAAGAAACGATTGGTGAGAGTAAACAGTTTAGGAAATAAAGGCAATTGACAAAATAGACTAGGTTGTAAATATCAGAGGGAAGTATTCAGACTAGGGTTTGATTGTGACTTGTTTTATCATTGACTTCTAATATTCTAATTCGTGTTTCTAAGTGTGGTTGTCCCGACAAAGGTGACTTCCCAAGTAACCCGACAAAGGTGTTACGCCACAACTTAACCCGACAAAGGTGTTAAGCTTCTAATTCCCCTAGGTTTAATAACCCGACAAAGGTGTTATCTAACCTAGACGTGCTACCTATCCAAACGACAAAGTATTAGATAGATGATTAATATAGAAATATGCGCAACTAGGTTTTACGACAAAGTATCCGCCTAGTCTAGCAATAATTCATGAAATTCATGCACGAGAATTAGTAAAACAATGAATATAGCATTAAGAATCAAGTCTCAAAAACATCGTCACAATGTATAAAACCCTAGCCCGAATAATGAGATTAAGTACACATGGCCATTAGGGCACAAAACAGTAAATAAAAACGAAGAACTTCACTAAAGCCGAGAAGAGGAGGATGATGACCGGCCGTGAGGGCTGAGCAAGGCGGAGCAGCGGCTGAGCACGGCTGAGGCAGGGGCGGACAAGCGGTGGAGCAAGGAGGAGCAAAGGGCAGACGAGAGGAGTGATTAGGGTTTTGGCCGTGAGTTAGGGTTTTGAGGAGAGAAACTCGTGTGAGTTGTGAGGGATGATTTAGAAGGCTGAATTGCACTTCTATTTATAGAGTTTGAGAATGCCCCAAAGTTCCCTAAATAATCCCAAAAGATTATTTAGGAAATATTCCCATATCTTCCTTGCTTTATCTCTTTGCTTGGGGATTAAGCCATCTAGATCCTTCTTGAATATTCCGAAACCCTAGATGTAAGTTTGCCCTAAATATGACATTGGGCTGGACGAATTTGGGCTTTGAACTCGGTCAACTCGGCTGCGACTCGGATGCAACTCGGTCAACTCGGCTGGATCTCGGATGCTAGGGCTGATCGGACTGGGTACTTTGGGGCCAATTTGACTCACCTTCGGACGCTCTTCTGGCCGGGATCTTGGTCTGGGGCACTAGCTGGACATGTATTTTTGATGCTAGGGCCTTGCAATTACCCCATTGTGTGGACGGATTATGCCGGGGCGGCTCTCAAAGTTGGCATCTCAGCCAGCTGGAAAACAGGCCCTGAATTTGGCTAAGTCCTGAAATCTGCGCTGATCGGACTGGTGACTTTGGTGACGATTTACTACCACCTCGGACAAGCTTTTGGCCGGGCTCTTGACCATGGGAACTAGGTGGACATCAGGACTTGGTGCTAGGACCTTGAGATCACCCCATTGTGAGGGCGGATAAGGCCGGGGTTGCTCTCAAAGTCGGGGTCTCGGACAGGGTGCGCCGGGCCCAAAAATCTGCCGGAGCGTCTGATTTGAGTCTTTTGCTCCCGAATGAAATTCCTTGACTCCGCTTGACTCCAAAATCATCTTGTGATGCATTTATGGCCTAAAATGCCATCTTTAAGTGCAATTCCTCCTAGAGCTTCCAAATCACCTGAAATGCGAAACAACACTAAGAAGTAACTGTTTGCATAATAAAGTGCTGGAATTGGTGGGATTTGATGACTCGATGAGTCGTATAAATACGGCTCATCATTGAGCCAAGCTCAAGTCGGTTGGAAGGCAAGTGCAAGGCATGTGGATGGCTTTTGGCTAAACCAATCAAAATGAAGTACTTTTGGGATATTTCTTCAAGCCAATACATATCTCCTCCCTAAAGTCGGTTTAGATAGCCTATAAATAGAGGGCTTAGCTTAGTTTGTGAGTAGCCTTCGAAATCCCAAGTCCTTAGAGAGAAGAGAGCTTAACTCTCTTCTCTTCATTTTCAATACAAACACTCTCTACATTTTACTTTGTTCTTCACTTGTTCTTGATTTGGAGCTCCTCTCCCTTTACTTTCCTTGCACAAAGGCCACGGCTACTTGTATTCCTTGACATGAATACAAGTAGCTAAAGCTTTCTTTTACTTTCTTGTCAAAATCGAAGATCTCTTTACTTTCATGTCCTGTTCTTGTTTTGGAGCTCCTCTCCTTTACTTTTCTTGATTTCCTTTACTTTCATAAGTATGGTGCTTGTATTCCTTGCCATGAATACAAGTAACTAAGCATATTCGGTCAAATGGTGTTCATACTTGTGTATGCATCTTGAGACTTGAGCTTAATGCTTCTTTGTGTGTCAAATAGTTTTTGTGCTATACATTCGGTTTGGAAAACGAAGTTAAGTGGATGCTTGAAATGGCAAAGCTTTTCCAAGTGATTCAAACCCTCTTTAAGTCGCTTGGTTGATCGGAAATGAGAGATCAAGTGGCTGCACATAGGCTAATACATCTTGCAATGGAGTATTAGTCTAGCTAGAACTAGAAGTCTATGTCTTGATTTTGGAGTAGATTGTGGTGTACGTGCTTGAAATGGCCTTACTTTAGGGTTTATGTCTTGAAATGGAATAAACCCACACTTATGAACACAAAGTAAGATCATTTGAAGTCCATGATGGATGTCTCACAAGTAGAGACCCTAGACTGAATATCTTTCGTCCTTACTTATCCGCACTTTACTTTCTTGTCATTTACTTTCAAGCAATTTACTTTTCAGCACATTACTTTCAGTTCGTTACTTTTACGCACTTTACTTTACGCACTTTACTTTCAGTTCTTTACTTTCAGCACTTAATTTCAGCACTTTACTTTTCAGTCCTTACTTTCAGTCTAAACCACTCAAACCCAACCTGTATTTACTTTCATTTTCTTTCTTTTTAAAGAAGAACTACTCCACACTGACTCTCTTGGGTTCGACCCCTACTTAACGCTTGCTATTCCAATAGTGAGCCACGAGTAGTGGAACTATGAATGTAAATTTTGCAGTGCCTCAACGATGGCTCTGTCAACCCCACTGGCAATCAACATTGTCCTGGACATGTCCTCCAGCGTCCTGTTCTTTCTCTCTACCACGCCATTCTGTTGAGGTGTCCGTGGTGCAGAAAAGTTGTGATCTATGCCACTTGTCCTGCACAGGGAGAGAAACTGGGAATTTCGGAACTCAGTTCCGTTGTCAGTGCGAATAGAAACCAGCTTCTTGCTCAATTTATTTTCAATCAATTTTAACCATGAGACAAACTCAGAATATGTTTCATCTTTAGAACTCAAGAAAATGGTCCATGTGTACCTGGAATATTCATCCACGATAACCAAAATGTACATGTTTCCTCCGCGGCTGACGACGTTCACTGGACCGCACAGATCCATGTGGATCATGTCCAGAGGACCTGTAGTACTTACTGATTGCTTTGACTTAAACGAAGTGTGAACCTGTTTGCCCGTGGCACAGGCACTGCAAACCTGATCAAATGAGCTCTCCACCTTGGGTAGACCGATCACCAGCTCATTTTGGTAGAGTTTATGAATCAGTGTCGTGCTTGCATGCCCGAACCTTTTGTGCCGCAGCACCGTGTCTTCACTAATGCTTGAGAGACACAGCTCCCCGTCTCGAACGAACTCTGGGTCTACCGTGTAGATTTAGTTTTCACGGACGCCTTGACGGATCCCACCGCACTGTCGTTAAGGTGCGATGTTCTCTGTGCAAAAATTAATTTATATCTCCGATACTCGTGACTTAACTATTTTTGGTAGTCAGTGGTAAGTACGGGTCGAACCCAAGGGAATTGGTGGATTAGTTGTTCTTTAATGAAGCTTATGCATAAATTAAATGCGATTGGGGTTGGGTTTGAGTGTGCTTTGAGAACTGAAAGTAAATTACAACAGTTGATAATGGACTGTAAGGAAAGGATTCGGTTTAGGGGTTTCATATCATATCATCGTTCATCATTGACCTCTAATGATCATACTAAGTGTTCAAAAGTGTATCAAGGCCATTTCAAGCACTCAACTTGCCACACTGTCTAGCCCATTTCAAGGTCATAGAGCACTTGTTCTATTTAGACTAGCACCCCATTTCAAGGTATACTAGCCTATGTGCATCCATTTGATCAATCATTTCCGATCAATCCAAATGGTGTTTTAAAGAGGTCGAACTCCTCAGATAGCTTTGCCATTTCAAGCATCCACTTACCCGAGTATGTTCACAAACCCCATGGAAGAGCTTTGCCATTTCAAGCATCCACTCAACCATGAATTTTCTAACCTAGTATATGGCACATAGAACAAGTTTTGAAACACTAAGTAGCATTAAGCATAGAGTCTAGAACGGTTTATGATATAAATACTCCCTCTACCAAATACAAGCTTTAGCTACTTGTATTCATGTCAAGGAATACAAGCAAACCATGGCTTTGAACAAGGATACCGAAAAGGAGAATAACTTTAAAGTAAGAACAATATATACAGAAAAAGCCGTGGCTTTTGTACCTACAATAAGTGGAGGAGAGGAGCTCCTAAGCAAGATCCAAGCAAGGAAAAGTAGCTCAAAAATGAAGAACAAAATGTGTATTGAAAGTGAAGAGAAGTGGGTTAAGCCCTCTATCTCTCTAAAGAACTTGTGGATTGTGGGATGGGATTACAAAGGGAAGGAGGAGCTCTATTTATAGGCTAAGGGAGGCAAGAGATGTGGAGGAGAAGAAGACACATGGCAAGGGAGGAATGGGGAAGCTCAAAGCCGCCGGCCCTTAGGTGTCCTCCTCCTTAGCCGCCGCCCATGTGGAATGAAGGGAGAGGTGGAGAGCTTAGCCGCCGGGCAAGGTGGCAATTCCAAAAACCATCGGCCCTCTTTCAGCTCCGGACTGACTCTGGTTGCCCTTCGGTTGGATTTGTTTTGAGTGATTCAAGGTTAGGATCATGAAAGTTATACAGTCGGAATCTGATTGTGGCCTGGAGTGTCTTGTAATCCATTTTTGCCTTTAAGAACTCCTTCTTAGCTTGTATTCTCTCTAGACTTCAAAATACCCTGTAGATAAATATCGGAACTAACAAGCAAAAGTTAAATAGGCAAAGAGTCTAATTTGGTGGGTTTAACTGTGTTTATGATTCATACAATTATGGTCCATCAGATCATCCCGCACTTTTAGTTGTTCGTCCCGAACAATGCTTTTTAAAGGGCGGAACACAATCTAAGTAAAAACTTTTAAATATGAAAGTCAGACTGTGGGACTAGATTTATCTTAATTCATGCATTACTTACTTATTACCCAACTAAACCGTGTAACTACTTAGAAGAAACTTGATACTTGTACCTTCGCGCCGAGATGCAAATTAATTCAGATGTTTCGGGAGATAGCCCTTTTCAGGCTCCTGGACTGCATTCTCGGGACCGACTCGCACTATATGGTTTCCTTGTAGCTTTTTCTAGCACGTGATTCGGTTAGGGTTTCACTGAGTTGAGCATTTTGATTTCTTTTTGGTGAGGGACAGCTTCTGTAGTGAATCGGCCTTTGGCCTTTGATGTTGAATTGGAGTTTCTTCACTTTTGTTTCGGTTAAAACCTTCACAATTTTGGCCTTTGGCCTTTGATTAGCTTCTTTGAGCTTTTTGCTTCTTTGTGACTTGCTAGTCCATTTTCTCAACCTTTCTTTGGGAGGTCTGATGGACCATAATTATACGAATCAAAAACACAGTAAAACCCACCAAATTAGACTGTTGGTCTAGTTAACTTTTGCTTGTTAGTTCCGATTTATTTCCACAGGGTATTTTGGCGATTAGAGAGAAAACAAGCTAAGGAGAGGATTTTATGCTGAAAAGATGTTACGAGTGATTCCAAGGTCAAGATCAGACGCCGAACGAAGAAATCTCAAGATCCTGACATTGAATTACTCAAATCAAATCCAACCGAGGAACAACCAAAGTCAGACCGGAGCGAAATTGGATTGATAGTTTTGTGAAAAGACTACAAAAAACTGTCAAAACTCATTCATGGACCAAGTGACCGGCGGTTTTTGGCTTTGTGGTGACTCATGGGTGGCCAAAACCACCCCTTCCTTCTCCATGACCGGCGGCCCAAGGCAAAGGGTGGCAAAGCCACCAAAAGTCCCCTCCATTTGGACTTGAAACTGGCGGCTTTTGAGCCACCACAAGAAGATGACAAGTGGTGGCCTCCTCCTCAACATCTTCAAAGCCTCCTCCTCCACCCTTGGATGCAACACCACATGCCTCCATCTCCACCCTCCATTCCTCCTCCTTATGGCTATAAATGGAGAGCTCCTCCTCCTCATTTAAACATCCTCAAATCAACAATTCACTTCTCTCTCTAAGTTTGTGTTACTTGTAAGTTTGGTTTTGGAAATAATACTCCTGTTTGTTCTTGAGTATTATACGCTTTGAAATAATACTCCTGTTTGTTCTTGAGTATTATACTGTTTAGAGAATACTCCTGTTGGTTCTTGAGTATTCAGTAGGAATTAGGAATACTCCTGTTGGTTCTTGAGTATTCAACCCCTTTCCTTTCTTACTGTTTTCAAAAACCCCCGAGTATTTAGTTATGATATCCTTCTCTATGGATAATCGTAGCTAAACTCTCTTCATTCGGTTGAAGGGGTGTTCTTGTATTATAAAATGTTTTAAATTCTTTTAGTTTCTTTTCTCTGTATTCAAAACTTGTTCTATGTGCCATTTATTAGATCAGAGCTTCCAAGGTTGAGTGGATGCTTGAAATGGCAAAGCTCTTCCGTGGAAGTTCGTAAACATACTCGGGTAAGTGCATGCTTGAAATGGCAAAGCTTATCTGAGGAGTTTGATCTCTCTCAAACACCATATTGGGTAAATCGGAAAAGACAACCCAAATGGATGCACATGGGCTAGTATACCCGGAAAAGGGGTGCTAGTTCAAGTAGAACAAGGGCTCTACGACCTTGAAATGGGCTAGACAGTGTGGCAAATCGAGCGCCGGAAAAGGCCTTGATACACGTTTGAATACTTAGAAGGGTTACTGATGGACCAAAATTATACGAATCAAAAACACAGTAAAACCCACCAAATTAGACTGTTGGTCTATTTAACTTCTACTTGTTAGTCCCGATTTATTTCCACAGGGCATTTGGGAGACTAAAGTGAAAACACGCTAAGGAGAGGATTTTATGCTGAAAAGATAACAAGAGTCAATCGAAGGTCAAGATCAGACGCTGAACGAAGAAATCTCAAGTTCCTGACGATGAATTACTCAAATTAAATCCAACTGAGGAATTATCAAAGACAGCCCGGAGTAAAATTGGACTGATAGTTTTGTAAAGACAGTACAAAACTGTCAAAACTCATCCATATGCATAAGGTGACCGGCTACTTGGTGAAGAGGATGAGTCATTAGGTGGCAACACCTTCCTCCTCCTTGGGTGACCGGCGGCTCCTCCCTCACATGGTGGCTCCTCCACTCTCCTTGCTCCACTTGTCACCACCTCATTCCTCCCCTCCCAAAGCCGCCGACGGCTCTTTGAGCCGCCATGAGAAGATGACAAGTGGAGGCTTCTCCTCCCCCATCTCCTCCACCCTTGGATGCTCCTCCACATGCCACCATCTCCACCCTCCATCCTCCTCTTCTTAGCCTATAAATATGGAGCTCCTCCTCCTCATTTTTATCATCCAAAAATCATCCACAAATTGTAAAATCACTTCTCTCTCTAAGTTTTGGTTACTTTGTAAGTTTGGTTTGGTTTTGGAAATAATACTCCTGTTTGTTCTTGAGTATTATACGCTTTGGAAATAATACTCCTGTTTGTTCTTGAGTATTATACTTTAGAGAATACTCCTGTTGGTTCTTGAGTATTCAGTAGGAAATTGGGAATACTCCTGTTGGTTCTTGAGTATTCCACCCCTTTCCCTCTTACTGTTTTCAAAAACCCCCGAGTATTTAGTTTTGATGTCCTCTTCCATGGATATTCGTAGCTAAACTCTTCATTCGGTCAAAGGTATTTTCTTGTATTATATAATGTTTTAATTTCTTTTAGTTTCATTTCTCTGTATTCAAAACTTGTTCTATGTGCCATATATAGTCAGAGTTTCCAAGGTTGAGTGGAAGCTGTAACAAGCAAAGCTCTTCCGTGGGAATTCGTGATCATACTCGGTAAGTGGAAGCTGTAACAAGCAAAACTTATCGAGGAGTTCGACTTATCTAAAACACCACTTGGTCGATCGTAACTGAGAGATCAGGTGGATGCACAAAAGGCTAAGATACTTCGAAAGGAGGAATTAGTCTGAAGTAGAACAAGTGTTGCTTTAAACGATGTTGCAAGTCTTGCGCTACGAAAGGGCCTCGATTCATCTTTGAATACTTAGAAAGGTTACTAACGGTTATTAATAACATGTTATAATACAAGGTACCTGAAACCGAATACTTTCCCTTGATTTACAAAACCCCCCTGTATTTACTTTTGTTAACTGCTCGATAAACTGCTCAACCATACCCCGCTCATCTACCGGAGGAATCGTAATCACGCATCACCCACTGTAAGTCTTCTTCCCTTAACTCTTTTACTTTCAGGTTTTTAATTTCTGTAATTTACTTTCCTGCACTCAAAACCAAAAAAGCAAAAACAGTAGCTTAGTCAATCGCGCTAAAATCTCAATCAACCTAAAACACGCTCCCTCGCTGTACAAATCCCTTAAAGAACAACATATTCCCCAAATTCCCTTGGGTTCGACCCCTACTTACCACTTACTACCCAGTAGTGTAGTCGCGAGTAGCTGAAAATATAAATTTATTTGTACAGAGAACATTGCACCTTAACGACAGTGCAGTGGGCTCCGTCAAATTGGCGCCGTTGCGGGGGAATTAGCAAATGGGTAGTTGTTCTTTTTTCTGTTATACATAATGTCTTCCTACTACGAAAGCGAGCCGTGGTACTATGAAAAGTTTTCCCCACGACCCTTCGAACTTGAAGTCCGCAAGAAGATCATCAACCTTACACAATCCCGGGACGAAACTTTGGACGAGTACTTGGCGTACTTCAATTCCATTGTGGCGAATTGCCCGCACCACGGATTCGCAGATTCATATCTTCTTCGGACATTTCTTATTGGGATGAGACTTCCAGAGCTTTGCTTGCTAGATACTACCGCAAGGGGATCAATAATGGAATTAAGCGAAGATAAAGCCTGGGGCTTGATATATGATTTGGCCAAGGACTCAAGGCAAGAACAACACAAGTCGCTTGAGAACGTGATGAAAGAGTTGGCAGCTAGCAACGGATGGATGACATAATGCAAAACTGGTCCCTGGAGGATTTAAATGAAGAGTTGGCCACAAGTTATGCGCAAATAGATGCAATAATTCTGCAGAATCAAGCCGAGATGTCAAAGGCAATATCCGACTTGGCCGTGTCCGAACTAAGGAGCGACCGGGGAGAAGACACAGTGGAGGACGTGAATACGGCTCTAAGGGAACCAACATTGAAGCCCACAAGGCTGACAGAGGCCATGATGGACGAGTCGGAAACCGATATAGTATGGGACGAGGAAGAGCCCATATGGGATATCACTCCCGAGCCATCAGAAGACTTAGAACCGGAAATCGATATAGTGTGGGACGAGGAAGAGCCTACATGGGATATCACTCCCGAGCCATCCGAAGTGATGGATGAATCAGATACAGAAAGCATTGAGGAGGAGTCTTCATGGGAACTCACTACCGAAGCGGAAGAGGAAATCAAGCCAGGCCCAGTCCTCATTACCAAACCAGCCGAGCCACTTGAACCGGTCCTCATCTCCAATCTGCTCGAGAAAGACCCGATCCTCATGGTCGAGAAGCCCCTACTTAACCCTTCGGTTTCTATGCAAATCACAGCGCCCGATGATGATGTGGTCAATAATGCGGTACTAGGCGAGTTGGAGGTGAAACATGAGCCAAAACAGCCAACAAAGGAGCTCTCACTCGTCATGAGCATAGAAAAACCGCCTGAAAATCTACTCAATCCAAAACGACCAATCATCTCTGCCACAAAGAAGAGGGGTATCAAGGGCGCATGCTTGAGGTTGCTTGGCAAAAGACTGAACTTCCGGAACTGCAAAGATGCCAACCGGCCATATTTGAAGAAGCGGCCAAGACATGGGCCAAAAGAATGGAAGCCGGGATGGAGTAACAAGAGACCACGACTCGATGGACCACCAGCTATGGTCAAGAGAGCCTCACCTTCTCAGAGACGTTGGAAG
The DNA here is from genome assembly GCA_033675215.1 of Rhodiola kirilowii. Classification (NCBI taxonomy): domain Eukaryota; kingdom Viridiplantae; phylum Streptophyta; class Magnoliopsida; order Saxifragales; family Crassulaceae; genus Rhodiola; species Rhodiola kirilowii. Next base: position 45,702,228 of record CM066201.1, read on the forward strand.
GTGACACCACCTGAACAAGGGGAACTGGACCCAAACACATCTACTCTCAGGAAATTAAGGAAAGGCAAGGCAAGAAGCAACACAGGAACAGTGGCGAAATTCGACCTAAGCCATCCATGGGATCCCAACTGGTGATCCAGGAACAAGGTACTATCGAGCCAACGACGTTAAACAAGTGCACTGGTCGGGAGGTAACCCGACACTATCTTACTTTCCGCACTTTAAATTTCTGTCTTTTTATTTTCTGTATTTTACTTTTTCAATAAGTCGCTCTCACCCACTTGGTGCATAGAATGATTTGACTATTTAGGAATTGGTTTTTGGAGCACGATCGGATCAGCCAGGCAGCTTCCGTGAACTACCGGGCCTGCGCTGAGAGTTCAAGGCCCCAGCCGAACTCCCTCGATTATCCAGCCTCATGCCATTCGACACAATAAGGGAGTTCTGATCTTACCTTTCCTTAAGTCATTTCCTTCTCGTATAACATCTGCTTGCATGGCTTTTGAAGTAAGTAGTGCTGAAAGGCACGACTTCGTTCGAAAGTGTGGGGTGAGAACAGCATGTGTACATAAATAAAAACTTTTCTTTTTTAGTATATCTTTTTGAAAGTATGAACTTAAGAATGTGAAAAAGATAGACCGAAATTCATGCATTTACCTTGTGAAAATTCAACTGTCTAAAAACTTAGAACGTAACTTCTCATTTGTCCCTTTGTGCTGAGATAAACTAGGGATGTGGAGTTGATAGAAATGCCCTAGAGAGGCTTGGCAAGCAATCAAAGGATCGAATCAAACTATATGGTTTTCGAAGTCAGTGGAGGCTGCACTTCGGGTTTCAGTGAAGATTGAAGTCATTTCCGCCATGCAGTGTTTATGCAAAAGGCGAGGACGGGAATCAGACCGTCCTATCTCCGGTCAAAGTAGCTGAGAAAATGATGAGCGACCCTCATCTTGACCCACGCGAAACGACAGTCAAAGTAGCCGAGAAAATAGATGAGCGACCCTCACCTTGACCCGCGCGAAAACGGCAAAAACGAGAAGAGCGGGGAGGTATTTCAATAGGCTTGCGGGCGATGATTTGACCTCCCAAAAAGGCTTGAGAAAATGGACTTGCAAAGCCACAAAAAGGCAAAAAGCTCGAAGAAGCAAAATCAAGAGGCCAAAGGCCCAAAATTGTGAAGGTTTTAACCAAACGAAAAGTGAAGTACTCAAAGAAACAAATCAAAGGCTGAAGGCCAATTCACTACAAAAGCAGTCCCTCGCCAAAAGAAAATCAAAGTACTCAAACCAGTGAAACCCGAACCGAATCACGTGCTAGAGAAAGCTACAAGGAACCCATATAGTGGGAGACGATCCCGAGGTTGCAGTCCAGGAGCCTAAAAAGGGCTATCTCCCGAAACATCCAGAATAATTTGCATCTCGGCACGAAGGTACACGTATCAAGTTACTTATATTTATTTACGCAGTTCAATTTGGTAATAAGTAAGAAATGCATGAATTAGGATAAATCGAGTCCCACAGTCTAATTTTCATATTTTAAAACTAAACTTAGAGTGCCGCCCTTTAATAGCATTGTTCGGGACGAACAACTAAAAGTGTGGGGTGATCTGATGGACCAAAATTATACGAATCAAAAACACAGTAAAACCCACCAAATTAGACTGTTGGTCTATTTAACTTCTACTTGTTAGTCCCGATTTATTTCCACAGGGCATTTGAGAGACTAAAGTGAAAACACGCTAAGGAGAGGATTTTATGCTGAAAAGATAACAAGAGTCAATCGAAGGTCAAGATCAGACGCTGAACGAAGAAATCTCAAGATCCTGATGATGAATTACTCAAATTAAATCCAACTGAGGAATTATCAAAGACAGCCCGGAGTAAAATTGGACTGATAGTTTTGTAAAGACAGTACAAAACTGTCAAAACTCATCCATATGCATAAGGTGACCGACCGGCTACTTGGTGAAGAGGATGAGTCATTAGGTGGCAACACCTTCCTCCTCCTTGGGTGACCGGCGGCTCCTCCCTCACATGGTGGCTCCTCCACTCTCCTTGCTCAACTTGTCTCTCTAAGTTTTGGTTACTTTGTAAGTTTGGTTTGGTTTTGGAAATAATACTCCTGTTTGTTCTTGAGTATTATACGCTTTGGAAATAATACTCCTGTTTGTTCTTGAGTATTATACTTTAGAGAATACTCCTGTTGGTTCTTGAGTATTCAGTAGGAAATTGGGAATACTCCTATTGGTTCTTGAGTATTCCACCCCTTTCCCTCTTACTGTTTTCAAAAACCCCCGAGTATTTAGTTATGATGTCCTCTTCGATGGATATTCGTAGCTAAACTCTTCATTCGGTCAAAGGTATTTTCTTGTATTATATAATGTTTTAATTTCTTTTAGTTTCATTTCTCTGTATTCAAAACTTGTTCTATGTGCCATATATAGTCAGAGTTTCCAAGGTTGAGTGGAAGCTGTAACAAGCAAAGCTCTTCCGTGGGAATTCGTGATCATACTCGGTAAGTGGAAGCTGTAACAAGCAAAACTTATCGAGGAGTTCGACTTATCTAAAACACCACTAGGTCGATCGTAACTGAGAGATCAGGTGGATGCACAAAAGACTAAGATACTTCGAAAGGAGGAATTAGTCTGAAGTAGAACAAATGTTGCTTTAAACGATGTTGCAAGTCTTGCGCTACGAAAGGGCCTCGATTCATCTTTGAATACTTAGAAAGGTTACTAACGGTTATTAATAACATGTTATAATACAAGGTACCTGAAACCGAATACTTTCCCTTGAATTACAAAAACCCCCCTGTATTTACTTTTGTTAACTGCTCGATAAACTGCTCAACCATCAACCGCTCATCTACCGGAGGAATCGCAATCACGCATCACCCACTGTAAGTCTTCTTCCCCTTAACTCTTTTACTTTCAGTATTTTAATTTCTGTAATTTACTTTCTTGCACTCAATACCAAAAAAACCAAAAACAGTAGCTTAGTCAATCGCGCTAAAATCTCAATCAACCTAAAACACGCTCCCTCGCTGTACAAATCCATTAAAGAACAACATATTCCCCTAATTCCCTTGGGTTCGACTCCTACTTACCACTTACTACCCAGTAGTGTAGTCGCGAGTAGCGGAAAATATAAATTTATTTGTACAGAGAACATTGCACCTTAATGACAGTGCAGTGGGCTCCGTCAAATTGGCGCCGTTGCCGGGGAATTAGCAAATGGGTACTTGTTCTTTTTTCTATTATACATAATGTCTTCCTACTACGAAAGCGAGCCGTGGTACTATGAAAAGTTTTCCCCACGACCCTTCGAACTTGAAGTCCGCAAGAAGATCATCAACCTTACGCAATCCTGGGACGAAACTTTGGACGAGTACTTGGCGTACTTCAATTCCATTGTGGCGAACTGCCCACACCACGGATTCGCAGATTCATATCTTCTTCGTACATTTCTTATTGGGATGAGACTTCCGGAGCTTTGCTTGCTAGATACTACCGCAAGAGGATCAATAATGGAATTAAGCGAAGATAAAGCCTGGGGCTTGATATATGATTTGGCCAAGGACTCAAGGCTAAGGAAAGAACAACACAAGTCGCTTGAGAACGTGATGAAAGAGTTGGCAGCTAGCAACCAACGGATGGATGACATAATGCAAAACCGGTCCCTGGAGGATTTAAATGAAGAGTTGGCCACAAGTTATGCGCAAATAGATGCAATAATTCTGCAGAATCAAGCCGAGATGTCAAAGGCAATATCTGACTTGGCCGTGTCCGAACTAAGGAGAGACCGGGGAGAAGAGACAGTGGAGGACGTGAATACGGCTCTAAGGGAACCAACATTGAAGCCCACAAGGCTGACAGAGGCCATGATGGACGAGTCGGAAACCGATATAGTATGGGACGAGGAAGAGCCCATATGGGATATCACTCCCGAGCCATCAGAAGACTTAGAACCGGAAACCGATATAGTGTGGGACGAGGAAGAGCCTACATGGGATATCACTCCCGAGCCATCCGAAGTGATGGACGAATCAGATACAGAAAGCATTGAGGAGGAGTCTTCATGGGAACTCACTACCGAAGTGGAAGAGGAAATCAAGCTAGGCCCAGTCCTCATTGCCAAACCAGCCGAGCCACTTGAACCGGTCCTCATCACCAATCTGCTCGAGAAAGACCCGATCCTCATGGTCGAGAAGCCCTTACTTAACCCTTCGGTTTCTATGCAAATCACAGCGCCCGATGATGATGTGGTCAATAATGCGGTACTAGGCGAGTTGGAGGTGAAACATGAGCCAAAATAGCCAACAAAGGAGCTCTCACTCGTCATTAGCATAGAAAAACCGCCTGAAAATCTACTCAATCCAAAACGACCAATCATCTCTGCCACAAAGAAGAGGGGTATCAAGGGCGCATGCTTGAGGTTGCTTGGCAAAAGACTGAACTTCCAGAACTGCAAAGATGCCAACCGGCCATATTTGAAGAAGCGGCCAAGACATGGGCCATAAGAATGGAAGCCGGGATGGAGTAATAAGAGACCACGACTCGATGGACCACCAGCTATGGTCAAGAGAGCCTCACCTTCTTAGAGACGTTGGAAGGAGACACCACCTGAACAAGGGGAACTGGACCCAAACACATCTACTCTCAGGAAATCAAGGAAAGCCAAGGCAAGAAGCAACACAGTAACAGTGGTGAAATTCGACCTAAGCCACCCATGGGATCCCAACTGGTGATCCAGGAGCAAGGTACTGTCGAGCCAACGACGTTAAACAAGTGCACTGGTTGGGAGGTAACCCGACACTATCTTACTTTCCGCACTTTAAATTTCTATCTTTTTATTTTCTGTATTTTACTTTTTCAATAAGTCGCTCTCAACCACTTGGTGCATAGAATGATTTGACTATTTAGGAATTGGTTTTTGGAGCACGATCGGATCAGCCAGGCAGCTTCCGTGAACTACCGGGCCTGCGCTGAGAGTTCAAGGCCCCGGCCGAACTCCCTCGATTATCCAGCCTCATGCCATTCGACACAATAAGGGAGTTCTGATCTTACCTTTCCTTAAGTCATTTCCTTCTCGTATAACATCTGCTTGCATGGCTTTTGAACTAAGTAGTGCTGAAAGGCACGACTTCGTTCGAAAGTGTGGTGTGAGAACAGCATGTGTACATAAATAAAAACTTTTCTTTTTTAGTATATCTTTTTGAAAGTATGAACTTAAGAATGTGAAAAAGATAGACCGAAATTCATGCATTTACCTTGTGAAAATTCAACTGTCTAAAAACTTAGAACGTAACTTCTCATTTGTCCCTTTGTGCTGAGATAAACTAGGGATGTGGAGTTGATAGAAATGCCCTAGAGAGGCTTGGCAAGCAATCAAAGGATCGAATCAAACTATATGGTTTTCGAAGTCAGTGGAGGCTGCACTTCGGGTTTCAGTGAAGATTGAAGTCATCTCTGCCATGCAGTGTTTATGCAAAAGGTGAGGACGGGAATCAGACCATCCTATCTCCGGTCAAAGTAGCCGAGAAAATAGATGAGAGACCCTCATCTTGACCCGTGCGAAACGACAGTCAAAGTAGCCGAGAAAATAGATGAGCGACCCTCACCTTGACCCGCGCGAAAACGGCAAAAACGAGAAGAGCGGGGAGGTATTTCCATAGGCTTGCGGGCGATGATTTGACCTCCCAAAAAGGCTTGAGAAAATGGACTTGCAAAGCCACAAAAAGGCGAAAAGCTCGAAGAAGCAAAATCAAGAGGCCAAAGGCCCAAAATTGTGAAGGTTTTAACCAAACGAAAAGTGAAGTACTCAAAGAAACAAATCAAAGGCCAAAGGCCAATTCACTACAAAAGCAGTCCCTCGCCAAAAGAAAATCAAAGTACTCAAACCAGTGAAACCCGAACCGAATCACGTGCTAGAGAAAGCTACAAGGAAACCATATAGTGGGAGACGATCCCGTGGTTGCAGTCCAGGAGCCTAAAAAGGGCTATCTCCCGAAACATCCAGAATAATTTGCATCTCGGCACGAAGGTACACGTATCAAGTTACTTATATTTATTTACGCAGTTCAATTTGGTAATAAGTAAGAAATGCATGAATTAGGATAAATCGAGTCCCACAGTCTAATTTTCATATTTTAAAACCAAACTTAGAGTGCCGCCCTTTAATAGCATTGTTCGGGACGAACAACTAAAAGTGTGGGGTGATCTGATGGACCAAAATTATACGAATCAAAAACACAGTAAAACCCACCAAATTAGACTGTTGGTCTATTTAACTTCTACTTGTTAGTCCCGATTTATTTCCACAGGGCATTTGAGAGACTAAAGTGAAAACACGCTAAGGAGAGGATTTTATGCTAAAAAGATAACAAGTGTCAATCGAAGGTCAAGATCAGACGCTGAACGAAGAAATCTCAAGATCCTGACGATGAATTACTCAAATTAAATCCAACTGAGGAATTATCAAAGACAGCCCGGAGTAAAATTGGACTGATAGTTTTGTAAAGACAGTACAAAACTGTCAAAACTCATCCATATGCATAAGGTGACCGGCTACTTGGTGAAGAGGATGAGTCATTAGGTGGCAACACCTTCCTCCTCCTTGGGTGACCGGCGGCTCCTCCCTCACATGGTGGCTCCTCCACTCTCCTTGCTCAACTTGTCACCACCTCATTCTCCCCTCCCAAAGCCGCCGGCGGCTCTTTGAGCCACCATGAGAAGATGACAAGTGGAGGCTTCTCCTCCACATCTCCTCCCCCATCTCCTCCACCCTTGGATGCTCCTCCACATGCCACCATCTCCACCCTCCATCCTCCTCCCCTTAGCCTATAAATATGGAGCTCCTCCTCCTCATTTGTATCATCCAAAAATCATCCACAAATTATAAAAACACTTCTCTCTCTAAGTTTTGGTTACTTTGTAAGTTTGGTTTGGTTTTGGAAATAATACTCCTGTTTGTTCTTGAGTATTATACGCTTTGGAAATAATACTCCTGTTTGTTCTTGACTATTATACTTTAGAGAATACTCCTGTTGGTTCTTGAGTATTCAGTAGGAAATTGGGAATACTCCTGTTGGTTCTTGAGTATTCCACCCCTTTCCCTCTTACTGTTTTCAAAAACCCCCGAGTATTTAGTTATGATGTCCTCTTCCATTGATATTCGTAGCTAAACTCTTCATTCGGTCAAAGGTATTTTCTTGTATTATATAATGTTTTAATTTCTTTTAGTTTCATTTCTCTGTATTCAAAACTTGTTCTATGTGCCATATATAGTCGGAGTTTCCAAGGTTGAGTGGAAGCTGTAACAAGCAAAGCTCTTCCTTGGGAATTCGTGATCATACTTGGTAAGTGGAAGCTGTAACAAGCAAAACTTATCGAGGAGTTTGACTTATCTAAAACACCACTTGGTCGATCGTAACTGAGAGATCAGGTGGATGCACAAAAGGCTAAGATACTTCGAAAGGAGGAATGATTCTGAAGTAGAACAAGTGTTGCTTTAAACGATGTTGCAAGTCTTGCGCTACGAAAGGGCCTCGATTCATCTTTGAATACTTAGAAAGGTTACTAACGGTTATTAATAACATGTTATAATACAAGGTACCTGAAACTGAATACTTTCCCTTGAATTACAAAAACCCCCCTGTATTTACTTTTGTTAACTGCTCGATAAACTGCTCAACCATCAACCGCTCATCTACCGGAGGAATCGCAATCACGCATCACCCACTGTAAGTCTTCTTCCCTTAACTCTTTTACTTTCAGTATTTTAATTTCTGTAATTTACTTTCCTGCACTCAAAACCAAAAAAACCAAAAATAGTAGCTTAGTCAATCGCGCTAAAATCTCAATCAACCTAAAACACGCTCCCTCGCTGTACAAATCCCTTAAAGAACAACATATTCCCCTAATTCCCTTGGGTTCGACCCCTACTTACCACTTACTACCCAGTAGTGTAGTCGCGAGTAGCGGAAAATATAAATTTATTTGTACAGAGAACATTGCACCTTAACGACAGTGCAGTGGGCTCCGTCAGTTACTAAAAGGATAAACAGGATATAACACAAGGCCCCTGAAACTGAATGCATCCCTTGAATTACAAAACCACCTTGTATTTACTTTCCTAGTATAACTGCCTCAATCAACCGCACTCACCTTCCGGAGGACTCGCAATTCACGCATCACCCACTGTAAGTCTTTCTTTTTACTTTTCAGTATTTTAATTCCTGCAATTACTTTTCCGCACAAATAACCAAAAAAACCAAAAACAGTAGCTTAGTTAATAGCGCTAAAATCTCAATCAACCTTAAAACACGCTCCCTCGCTGTACAAATCCCTTAAAGAACAACGTATCCCCCTAATTCCCTTGGGTTCGACCCCTACTTACCACTTACTACCCAGTAGTGAAGTCGCGAGTAGCGGAAAATATAAATTTATTTGTACAAAGAACATTGCACCTTAACGACAGTGCAGTGGGCTTCGTCAAGGTCCAATCGTCGCCCGCAAGCATATGGAAATACCTCCCCGCTCTTTCTCATCCTCGCCGTTTCACGCGGGTCAAGATGAGGGTCACTCATCTATTTTCCCGGCTACTAGGACTAGAGATAGGACAGTTTGATTCCCGTCCCGCCTCTTGCATAAACGCTGCATGGCGGAGATGACTTCAATCTTTACTGAAACCCGAAGTGCAGCCTCCACTGACTTCGAAAACCATATAGTTAGATTCGATCCTTCGAGTGCTTGCCAAGCCTCTCTAGGGCATTTTCTATCAACTCCACATCCCCTGTATATCTCAGCACAAAGGGACAAATGAGAAGTTACATTCTAAGTTTTTAAACAGTTGAATTTTCACAAGGTAAATGCATGAATTTAGGTCTATCTTTTTCACATTCTCAAGTTCATATTTTCAAAAAGATAATATTAAGGGAAAAGGAAAAGAAAAAGAAAACATGTTTATGTACAAAGGTGGTTCTCACCCCACACTTTTGAACGAAGGCGTGCCTTTCAGCACGACTTAGTTCAAAAGTCATGCAAATTTATACAAGAGAAGGAAATGACATTAAGGAAAAGAGAAGAACTGAACTCCCTTTTACTGTGTCGTGTCGTGGAACGTCATAGCTCGAGCTGGATAATCGAGGGAGTTCGGCTGGGGCCTTGAACTCTCAGCGCAGGCCCGGTAATTCTCGTAAGCTTCCTGGCTAATCTGATCTTGCTCCAAAAACCAATTCCTACATGTTAGACATTCCTTCTATACAAAAAGTGGGTGAGAGCGACTTACGATAAAAACTAAATGACAGAAAATAAAATTACTGAAAGTAAGATAGGTGTCGGGTTACCTCCCGACCAGTGCATTTGTTTAACGTCGTTAGCTCGACAGTACCTCACTCATGGATCATAAGTAGGGATCTCGTGGGTGCTTGAGGTCGAACTTCTTCTCGGCTGCCCTTTTGCTCCGAGAGGGTGAGGCCTTATTGACCATAGCTGCTGGTCCAATGAGTCGCGCTCGCTTGTTACTCCTTCTGGGTTTCCATTCTTTCGGCCCATGTCTTTGTCGCTTCTTCATGTTTGAATAGTTGGCACCTTTGCGAGTTTGGAAGTTTGGTTTTGTGCAATTAAATGTAAGCGACATTAAGCATGCGCCTCTGCCAATCCTCTTCATTGTGGCAGTGATGGATGGTTGTCTTGGAACGAGTGAGTTTTCAGGCGGTTTTCCTTGGCTTGTGACGAGTGAGAGTTCCTTTGTTGGCTTTTTTGGCTCATGCTCCTCCTCTAACTCCCCTTGCACCTCATCATTATTGATTATATGATCTTCGGTGGCTATGATCGGCATAAAACACGAAGGGTTAAGTTGGGGCACTTCGACCATGAGGATTGGGTCTGTTTCAGGTTCTCCGACAGTGAGGACCAGGTCTTTCTCGGACAGTTCGACAATGAGGTCCGAGACTTCCTCGGGTGCTCCGAGCACAAGGACCGGGCCTGGCTTGATTTCTTTGGCCGCTTTGGCAGTGAGGTTCGGGACTTCTGTTGGCTCGGCAGTTAGGACTGTGATTTCCTCGAATGGATTTGTGATAAGGACCGGGCCTGGTTTGGGCAGTTCTTCTTTTAACTCCCAGGGATAATCTGAATGGAGCTCTTCTTCAGGCAACCATGGGTCCTCATCCTCGTTATTCATATGGTCTCCGGGGGCAATCATACTGAGGTCCAGGTCTGTTTTGGGCAGCTCTTCAGTTAGGACCGAAATTGATTTGGGCAGTTTGGCAATGCGGTCCCAGATCAGTTGTGTAGCCGCCCAGAATTCCTCATTTTCGACCTCGTCTTGGTGTATCGGGGCACTCATTTGCTGGATGCTAGCTGCCAATTCTTCCTCCTTGTCCTTGAGTGGCTCGACAATGTGGACCTGGGCTTCCTCGGGCATTTCGGAAATGTGTACCGGTACTGATTTGGGAAGCTTGTTAATGAGGTCCCTGAGCTAGTTTGATGCTTCTTTTTGAGCCACCCATGATTCGTCGGTTTCGACCTGGATTTGGTGTACCATGTTGGCCAACTGCTGGTTGCTAGATGCCAGCTCTGTTGTAACGTCCTCGAGTGGCTCGGCCTGATCTTCTCTTGGTCTTGACCTCGCGGCCAAATCGTTTATCAATTTCCAAAGATCATCCGTGTTTAAGTTATTTACCGAGCCTCCTACCGCGTCATTAAGCCAATTCCACTCATATGGCATCATCCCATCGAGAAACCTTTGAAGAAGATCTGAGTTGCTGAATCCATGGTGCGGGCAGCTCGTTACAATGGAATCGAAGTACCATAAGTACTCGTCTAATGTTTCGTCCCGGGATTGCTCAAGGTGGTTGATCTTCTCGCGGATTTCAAATTCGAAGGATGGTGGGAAAAACTCCTCATCGTTCCAAGGCTCGTTTTGATAGAACATCGACATGGTGGTTTGTAAAATAAAAAGAACAACTACTCCGATTTATAAATCCAATTCCCCGGCAACGGCGCCAATTTTGACGGATCCCACCGCACTGTCGTTAAGGTGCGATGTTCTCTGTGCAAAAATTAATTTATATCTCCGATACTTGCGACTTAACTATTTTTGGTAGTCAGTGGTAAGTACGGGTCGAACCCAAGGGAATTGGTGGATTAGTTGTTCTTTAATGAAGCTTATGCATAAATTAAATGCGATTGGGGTTGGGTTTGAGTGTGCTTTGAGAACTGAAAGTAAATTACAACAGTTGATAATGGACTGTAAGGAAAGGATTCGGTTTAGGGGTTTCATATCATATCATCGGTTTAGGGGTTTCATATCATATCATCGGTTTAAGTGTTCAAAAGTGTATCAAGGCCATTTCAAGCACTCGACTTGCCACACTGTCTAGCCCATTTCAAGGTCATAGAGCACTTGTTCTATTTAGACTAGCACCCCATTTCAAGGTATACTAGCCTATGTACATCCATTTGATCAATCATTTCCGATCAATCCAAATGGTGTTTTAAAGAGGTCGAACTCCTCAGATAAGCTTTGCCATTTCAAGCATCCACTTACCCGAGTATGTTCACGAACCACATGGAAGAGCTTTGCCATTTCAAGCATCCACTCAACCATGAATGTTCTAACCTAGTATATGGCACATAGAACAAGTTTTGAAACACTAAGTAGCATTAAGCATAGAGTCTAGAACGATTTATGATATAAATACTCCCTCTACCGAATACAAGCTTTAGCTACTTGTATTCATGTCAAGGAATACAAGCAAACCATGGCTTTGAACAAGGATACCGAAAAGGAGAATAACTTTAAAGTAAGAACAATATATACAGAAAAAAGCCGTGGCTTTTGTACCTACAATAAGTGGAAGAGAGGAGCTCCTAAGCAAGATCCAAGCAAGGAAAAGTAGCTCCAAAATGAAGAACAAAATGTGTATTGAAAGTGAAGAGAAGAGGGTTAAGCCCTCTATCTCTCTAAAGAACTTGTGGATTGTGGGATGGGATTACAAAGGGAAGGAGGAGCTCTATTTATAGGCTAAGGGAGGCAAGAGATGTGGAGGAGAAGAAGACACATGGCAAGGGAGGAATGGGGAAGCTCAAAGCCGCCGGCCCTTAGGTGTCCTCCTCCTTAGCCGCCGCCCATGTGGCATGAAGGGAGAGGTGGAGAGCTTAGCCGCCGGGCAAGGTGACAATTCCAAAAGCCATCGGCCCTTGATGGACCATAATTATACAAATCAAAAACACAGTAAAACCCACCAAATTAGATTGTTTGTCTATTTAACTTCTGATTGTTAGTCCCGATATATTTCTACAGGGTATTTTGGACTCTAGAGAGAAAACACGCTAAGGAGAGGATTTTACGCTGAAAAGATATTACGAGTCAGTCCAAGGTCACGATCAGACGCTGAATGCAGAAATCTCAAGATCCTGACATGGAATCACTCAAAACAAATCCAACCAAGGAACAACCAAAGTCAGACCGGAGTGAAATTGGACTGATAGTTTTGTGAAAACTTCACAAAACTTACAAAAATCCTCCTCCACCTTCTAGAACCGGCGGCTCCTTGCTCATCCATGTGTATGGTTTGGATGACACAAGCCTCCATGTGTCTCCTCCACACACAAAGCCGCCGGCGGCTAGAGCTCCCTCCCCATGTGTATGGCTCTCCTTGCTCTTCCTCTCCCCTTGTGCCAAATGTCATCATCTCCTCAACCCTCCTTGGCTATAAATACATGCCTCTCCCTCACTTGTAAATCATCCCAAAATCAACATCTCACTTCTCTCTCTAGAAACTTTGGTTACCTTGTAAGCTTTTATTTGAAATAATACTCCTGTTGGTTCTTGAGTATTATAACGGTTTTAGAGAATACTCCTGTTGGTTCTTGAGTATTCAAGTAGGATTTGGGAATACTCCTGTTGGTTCTTGAGTATTCCCCTTTACTTACTATCTTTCAAAAACCCCCGAGTATTTAGCTATGATATCCTCTTCCATGGGTAATCGTAGCTAAACTCTTTATTCGGTTGAAGGGGCGTACTTGTATTGTAAAATGTTTTAGACTATTTTAGTGTTTTTTCTCTGTATTCAAAACTTGTTCTATGTGCCATATATTAGATCAGAACTTTCAAGGTTGAGTGGATGCTTGAAATGGCAAAGCTCTTCCGTGGAAGTTCGTGAACATACTCGGGTAAGTGGATGCTTGAAATGGCAAAGCTTATCTGAGGAGTTCGATCTCTCTCAAACACCATTTGGATAAATCGGAAAAGACAATCCAAATGGATGCACTTAGGCTAGTATACCTTGAAATGGGGTGCTAGTCTGAGTAGAACAAGGGCTCTACGTTTTTTGCAAAAGATTAGACAGTGTTGCAAGTCGAGTGCTTGAAATGGCCTTGATGCACGTTTGAATACTTAGAAGGATTACTAAAATGATAAAACATGCTATGATGCAAAGCCTCCGAAACCGAATGCTTTCCTTGAATTACAAAACCCCCCTGTATTTACTTTCCTAGTATAACTGCCTTAATCAACTGCACTCACCATCCGGAGGACTCGCAAATCACGCATCACCCACTGTAAGTCTTCTTTTTATTTTTCAGTATTTATTTTTCTGTAATTTACTTTTTTGCACTCAAAACCAAAAACAAAAAAAAAAGCCACTTAGTCATAACCGCTAAAATCTCAATCAACCTTAAAACACGCTCCCTCGCTGTACGAATCCCTCAAAGAACAACTTATCCCCCTAATTCCCTTGGGTTCAACCCCTACTTACCACTTGCTACCCAGTAGTAAAGTCGCGAGTAGCGGACTTATAAATTTATTCTTGACGTTTGCACATAACGACTGTGCGTCCGTCAAATTGGCGCCGTTGCCGGGGAATTAGCCATCGGATAAGTTCTTTAAATCATTACGCGCTTCAAAAAAACCATGTCTTGCGAAGGAAGCCACCATGACTACCAAGATGACGACGAGATGAACCTGTACGATCGAAACAATGAGGTGCCACTTCCATTTGTGGACGATCCGGAACAACTCATCAGAAACAGAAGAGCTCGTGATAGGGAGGCAATCAGAAGAAATCAAGAACCACCCGAGGACCGAAATGCAGCTGGTCCAGTGCAACCTCCTAGATATCCACCACCCCCGCAACCTCGACAAGTGCCGAGACGAGAACCCGCTTTCGATGACTACTACGGAGATAACAACAACTACTGCGAACCTACATTGGGAGAGCTCTCGGCACCAGATTTCAGAATTCAGCCGTGGTGCATTCACGAAGGCCCTGAAATGGAAAATATCGCCATCAACACTTCAGTGGCCCACAACTTACCGAAATTCTCAGGAACGCGTGGAGAATCAGCAATGACTCATCTCCAACGCTTACATGGTATTTGCCAAAACTTAAAACCGAAAGCGTTCTACTTTTCCCTCATTGACGCGGCAAACGACTTGTTCCTTTCATTGCCTTCCGGAAGCATCAGAACATGGGCTCAGATGCAGAAGAAGTTCTTAGACAAATATTACCCAGCAGGAAGAGCGATGCAAGTAAGGAGGCAACTGCAGGACATCAAGCAAGGACCCAATGAAACCATGTACGATTACCTAGAAAAATTCAACCGCCTGGAAAGAAGCTACTATACCCTTGGACTGCCCGAGAAACTCACCGTCGAGTATCTCATTAACGGATTAAGACCCTTAGACAAAATGCTCCTGGATGCCTCAGCTGGAGGGTCCATGATGAATCTATCATTAAGTTGCATAAGGGATCTTATCCCAACGTTGCTGAGAATGCCCGATTCAGAGAAGAGACAACTCAGCAGGAAGAATTCTCCTGGACAAAAAATGTGGCAAAAGCTGAAACATCGATGAGCTCTATGCCTGAAGAGATGAAGCAGCTAAAGGAGATGATGATTCAAATCCTACGAAGGTAGCCAGTTCCGGTAAAACGTTGCGAGTTCTGTGGTTCTCTAGACCACAAAACTGACGCATGTCCGACATTAATAGAAGAGGAACCGGCAGAAGTGAATGCAGTGGGAGGATACCAAGGATACAACAACAACAGTAATGACAGAGCCGGACAAAACAGACAGTATGGTCAAGCAACCAACCCGAGCTAGCGTAACAACAACTATTCTCAGAAGGAAGCACAACCAGCTGTCCCTCAACTAGCTCAGTCATTCTACCAACCCCCCCACCGATAGTATAACCAGAACGCTCCATCAGCAGGCCAATATCAGCAAAGAGGACCAAATCAGTACCAAACCGGCCCGCAGAATCAGCAAGAACCAACCAAGTCGCTTGATGAAACGATGAAGGAGCTCGCAGGAAGCATAAATCAATTGGGTACTTCGCTACACCAATACCAGGCGAAAACTGACGGGGCAATTTCAGAATTGACCAAACAAATGTCCCATCTCGCCACAGCAATGTCAACACTCACTAACGAACCTGGTAGACTTCCTTCACAGACCATCCAGAATCCAAAGGCGAATCTTAGCATGATGAAAAGGTCAAACGTAAAGGCGACACTTGGAGAAGTAGCACGATCCCCAACTTACAAACTTACAAACAAGCACTTCACCCGTAGGCGTCGTCCTGACTGGAATCAAGAGGAAGACCGACCCAATGATGGCAGAACATGGGCTACGCATGCTGACAATGGACGGTACGCATTCACCGTGTCCATAACACCACCACCGATCACACACTCTGACATACCAACATCTGGATGGGATGACGATAACAATTTGAAGTGGGACTCTCCAACTAATATTTATGCTTCGAAGCAAAATATTAAGGGGCCTGATTATACAAATCATAAGCCAAGGAATGGGCAGAATGGCCCGACAATAGAAAGAGCCCTCACTTCAGATCATGAGTCACAACCGGAAAGAGATAAAGACCCAGGGGCCTTTACAGTCACCTGCGGTATTGGTGAAGCACAGATTCATAAGTGCTTAGTCGATCTTGGGGCTGCTGTCAACGCCATGCCCTCCTCCTTATATTACTTGTTAGGACTGGGTCCATTAAAACCACCCAGGTCAAATATCGATCTAGGAGATAAATCGTGCATCCGTCCGATTGGAGTACTGGAAGACGTAATACTCCATGTGGGAGAGCTCGTCATTGCTGCAGACTTCTATGTGATACAAACGGGAGAGACCAGCGAAGACGACCCTCCAACAATAATCTTAGGACGACCATTTCTCTACGCTACTAAAGCAAGGATCGACGTGGGCAAGGGCTCATTATCACTTAAGTTCGGCGGCAAAATTGCATATTTCTACATTGACAATAGCCGCACGGATACAAAGAAACCGCCAGATATAATACCTATCTTAGATCGCGGTACACAGATTTCTGACCTGCCAAAAGAGACCGAAAAAGTAACAAGACCAGCAGCTATGGTCAAAGTTCCCTCACCTTCTCAGAAGCAATGGAAAGAAAAAACACCAAAACCATGGGGTTCTAACATAAGAAAGGAATCAAGAAAAGGCAAGGCAAGAAGCAACACAGGAATAGTGGGAAAATTCGACCTGAGCCACCCATGGGATCCCAACCAGTGATCCAGGAATAAGGTACTGTCGAGCCAACGACGTTAAACAAGTGCACTGGTCGGGAGGTAACCCGACACTATCTTACTTTCTGTCATTTTATTTTCTATCTTTTAGTTTTTATCAATAAGTCGCTCTCACCCACTTGGTGCATAGAATGATTTGACTATTTAGGAATTGGTTGTTGGAGCACGATCGGATCAGCCAGGCAGCTTCCGTGAACTACCGGGCTTGCGCTTAGAGTTCAAGGCCCTAGCCGAACTCCCTCGATTATCCAGCCTCATGCCATGTCGTTCACTCGACACTTTAAAGGGAGTTCTGATCTTACCTTTCCTTAATATCATTTCCTTCTCGTAATTGTCTGCTTGCATGGCTTTTGAACTAAGTAGTGCTGAAAGGCACGCCTTCGTTCAAAAGTGTGGGGTGAGATCCGCATGTGTACATAAATAAATAACATGTTTTTCTTTTTTAGTGTTATCTTTTTGAAAATATGAACTTAAGAATGTGAAAAAGATAGATCTAAAATTCATGCATTTACCTTGTGAAAATTCAACTGTCTAAAAACTTAGAACGTAACTCCTCATTTGTCCCTTTGTGCTGAGATAAACTAGGGATGTGGAGTTGATAGAAATGCCCTAGAGAGGCTTGGCAAGCAATCGAAGGACTAAATTTCACTATATGGTTTACGAAGTCAGTGGAGGCTGCACTTCGGGTTTTTCAGTTGAGTCAAGAGTCAGCTCCGCCATGCAGTGTTTATGCATAAAAAATGAAGAAGGTGGGACGGGAATCAAACCGTCCTATCTCTAGTCAAAGTAGCCGGGAAAATAAATGAGCGACCCTCATTTTGACTCGCACGAAACGGCAATGATGAGAGAGAGCGGGGAGGTATTTCCATATGCTCGCGGGCGATGATTGGACCTCCCAAGAAGGCTTGAAAAAATGGACTAGCAAGTCACAAAGAAGCAAAAAGCTCAAAGAAGCAAATCAAGAGGCCAACGGCCAAAAATTGTGAAGGTTTTAACCAAACAAAAGTGAAGTACTCAAAAAAGTCAAATCAAAGGCCAAAGGCCGATTCACTACAAAAAATTGTCCCTCGCCAAAAGAAGAAGGAAATCAAAAAGGCTCAACTCAACTGTGAAACCCGAACCGAATCACGTGCTAGAGAAAGCTACAAGGAATCCATATAGTGCGAGACAGTCCCGAGGTTGCAGTCCAGGAGCCTAAAAAGGGCTATCTCCCGAAACATCCAGAATAATTTGCATCTCGGCACGAAGGTACAAGTATCAAGTTTCTTCTATTTATTTACACAGTTCAATTTGGTAATAAGTAAGTAATGCATGAATTAGGATAAGTCTAGTACCACAGTCCAATTTTCATAGTTTAACAAACTTACTTAGAGTGCCGCCCTTTAATAGCATTGTTCGGGACGAACAACTAAAAGTGTGGGGTGATCTGATGGACCATAATTATACGAATCAAAAACACAGTAAAACCCACCAAATTAGACTGTTTGTCTATTTAACTTCTGCTTGTTAGTCCCGATATATTTCTACAGGGTATTTTGGACTCTAGAGAGAAAACACGCTAAGGAGAGGATTTTACGCTGAAAAGATATTACGAGTCAGTCCAAGGTCACGATCAGACGCTGAATGCAGAAATCTCAAGATCCTGACATGGAATCACTCAAAACAAATCCAACCGAGGAACAACCAAAGTCAGACCGGAGCGAAATTGGACTGATAGTTTTGTGAAAACTTCACAAAACTTACAAAAATCCTCCTCCACCTTCTAGAACCGGCGGCTCCTTGCTCATCCATATGTATGGCTTGGATGACACAAGCCTCCATGTGTCTCCTCCACACACAAAGCCGCCGGCGGCTAGAGCTCCCTCCCCATGTGTATGGCTCTCCTTGCTCTTCCTCTCCCCTTGTGCCAAATGTCATCATCTCCTCAACCCTCCTTGGCTATAAATACATGCCTCTCCCTCACTTGTAAATCATCCCAAAATCAACATCTCACTACTCTCTCTAGAAACTTTGGTTACTTTGTAAGCTTTTATTTGAAATAATACTCCTGTTGGTTCTTGAGTATTATAACGGTTTTAGAGAATACTCCTGTTGGTTCTTGAGTATTCAAGTAGGATTTGGGAATACTCCTGTTGGTTCTTGAGTATTCCCCTTTACTTACTGTCTTTCAAAAACCCCCGAGTATTTAGCTATGATATCCTCTTCCATGGGTAATCGTAGCTAAACTCTTTATTCGGTTGAAGGGGCGTACTTGTATTGTAAAATGTTTTAGACTATTTTAGTGTTTTTTCTCTGTATTCAAAACTTGTTCTATGTGCCATATATTAGATCAGAACTTTCAAGGTTGAGTGGATGCTTGAAATGGCAAAGCTCTTCCGTGGAAGTTCGTGAATATACTCGGGTAAGTGGATGCTTGAAATGGCAAAGCTTATCTGAGGAGTTCGATCTCTCTCAAACACCATTTGGATAAATCGGAAAAGACAATCCAAATGGATGCACATAGGCTAGTATACCTTAAAATGGGGTGCTAGTCTGAGTAGAACAAGGGCTCTACGTTTTTTGCAAAAGATTAGACAGTGTTGCAAGTCGAGTGCTTGAAATGGCCTTGATGCACATTTGAATACTTAGAAGGATTACTAAAATGATAAAACAGGCTATGATGCAAAGCCTCCGAAACCGAATGCTTTCCTTGAATTACAAAACCCCCTTGTATTTACTTTCCTAGTATAACTGCCTTAATCAACTGCACTCACCATCCGGAGGACTCGCAAATCACGCATCACCCACTGTAAGTCTTCTTTTTATTTTTCATTATTTATTTTTCTGTAATTTACTTTTCCGCACTCAAAACCAAAAACAAAACAAAAAGCCACTTAGTCATAATCGCTAAAATCTCAATCAACCTTAAAACACGCTCCCTCGCTGTACGAATCCCTCAAAGAACAACTTATCCCCCTAATTCCCTTGGGTTCGACCCCTACTTACCACTTGCTACCCAGTAGTAAAGTTGCGAGTAGCGGACTTATAAATTTATTCTTGACGTTTGCACATAACGACTGTGCGTCCGTCAGCCCTCTTTCAGCTCCGGACTGACTCTGGTTGCCCTTCGGTTGGATTTGTTTTGAGTGATTCCAGGTTAGGATCATGAAAGTTGTACAGTACGAATCTGATTGTGGCCTGGAGTGTCTTGTAATCCATTTTTGCCTTTAAGAACTCCTTCTTAGCTTGTATTCTCTCTAGACTTCAAAATACCCTGTAGATAAATATCGGAACTAACAAGCAAAAGTTAAATAGACAAAGAGTCTAATTTGGTGGGTTTAACTGTGTTTATGATTCATACAATTATGGTCCATCACGCCTCTGAGAATGATTTTTCCTGTCTCAATGCACCTTACAACGTAGTCATTAGAGTTAAAAATCACTTGATTTTTTCCTTGTTGACACAACTGTGAAATACTCAATAAGTTGTATTTCAGATTTTCAACCAGACTTACTTGTCGGACTTCGATAGTTTCCAAAATTCTTACCTCTCCTGTAGCCACAACCTTACCTGACCTCTTGTTTCCGAAGATGATGCTATCTCCGGAATAGGCTTGGAGTGAGATGAACCATTCTGGATCTCCTGTCATATTCTTGGAGCACCCGTTGTCCAGATACCACGATTTGCTCCTCACTCCAACCTGCAAGAGAGAAATCAGTTTTTACGAACCCAGACAAGCTTGGGCTTACTAGGTTTTGAGACAGTTTTAGCAATAAAAGGAAACATTAAAGGACGAGAATCATTATCATCATCGAGATTTATTCTCCTCCTGGGAGTTCTCCTGGGTCGTTCGTAGATGGCTGTGTCGTGGTGAGGACGGACCCATTCAGCTCTGTCTTCCCTTTTATGAGGAGAGACCTTTCTCTTAGGGACATACGCAGTGCTGGCTTTTCTCTGATAGTTGTGACTCTTCTCGTTGGCTTTTCTCCATTTCTTACAGTCTGCTCTGTAATGACCAGAGTGACCACAGTGCCAGCAGACACGGTAGTAGAGACTACCAGTTTTCTTGTGTCTCTCTGAGGGCACAGGTCTCCTATTTCCACGTGCCTGAAAGTCGATCGAGAAAGGTTGACAGTTGAAGCTCATCTTCTTCCAAATTTCAAAAGCCTTCCCGACCTTGAGGGGTCCAGAGTCATTGTCATGGAGATGACTTTCCTTTGGAGATGAGGCTGCTCTTCCCGACTGTCTTGTGGGTTCCGGCTTCCTCTGCTTATGGGAGCCCTCTCCGATTTCAGTCATTGGTCCCTTTCCTTTGGCAATCCTTCTGTTTGCCGCCTCTTCATCAGTCTCTTTCATCACTTCGACATACCCAAGTCCGAGTCTGGCAAACTTTCTTTTGTAGTCTTGTTTTACCTCCTCGACCTTTTTGGCTTCTAGTTCTCTAAGCCAGACTTTCTTTCTCTCTGTCTCTTTTTGTCTGAGATCTCCAACAGTCTAACGGAGTTCCTCATTATCCAACTGGATCCTGACCGATTCAACAATTTATCCTACCATCATGGTATTGTCAATTCTCATGCCCCTCAGTCCATCACTCAACGTACTGATTTGTGTGTCTCTTCCGTCGCACGTGGCGCATCTGCAGACGTGCTCCTCCATTTCTTTCTCAAGTCGCATAGCCTTGGTTGACCAGAGGCAGTTATTCTCCTTGTCGTCTTCATGTTCATCCTTCATGATCTCAATCTGTTCCTTAAGGCTTGTGATCTTCTTTAGCAGTTCGGCGATAGTTTCTGCAAGGTCAGATTCACTGAATACTTGATCGATAAAGGAGTCAGAATCATTTACCTCATTGTTTGAGGAGTTTGCCATCAGACATGGCTCCTTAGCTCACTTCCTATCGCTTTGTTCCTCGTCAGATTCATCCCAGGCAGCAAACATGGCTTGAGCTTCCCTTGGGGCAAGTGATTCACCCTTTTTCTTGCTGTAGAAATCTTTAGCGAGATGTCCCTTTTCTGGCAGTGATAGTAGGTTCTTTCTTCCTTTTCTCCTGCATTTGTCTTGCTTTCCTCTGAGGCAGATCCTTTGTTCCACCTTTGATTGTTTCGTCCTCCGCCACATACACCTTTGTTCTGTGTTCTGCCTGTGTTCGCTATCTTGAAGGCCCTCGAGAGAAGAGCTATCTCCTCGTCCTCACCTTTAGATGGCAGGCTCACTTGGGCTATGTCCAAGGCTTTCTCAACTTTCAGTGCTATAGCTTGAGATTTTCCAGCTTGTCTCCTGGCCATTTTCCTCTCTGCTATTCCAGCTTGGCTTTGCAGATTCACCACGAGCTCCTCCAGAGTGACATCTTTGATCCCCTTCTGAGCTTGGAGTGCAGTAGTCACTGTGTCCCATCTGGAGCTGAGAGCTTGCATGAACTGATGGGTTATTTTCCACTGTGGGAGTACCTCATCCAAGGAGTTTAGCTGTGCAATAATGACTTGAAATCTGGTCTAGAAGTCGTCAAGGGATTCGTCCTTGCGCTGTTCGACAGATTCGTAATCATTTATGGCAGCTAGGATTTTGTTCCTTTTTATGTCCTCGTTTCCCTCGTATAGTCTAGCAAGTCCATCCCACTGCTCCTTTGCAGTCTTGTACACAGCCTTCTTTACCTGGTCTCCTGGGGAGAGGGCAATGTGCAGAACCTTTTTGGCCCTGGCATTCTGCTGGAGAGCTTTGTAGTCATCATCTGTGTACTTGTCTTTCTCCTTCTCTTTCGGCTTGTTAGGATCTGTCACATCCAGAATAGGAAAGTTGCCCTTTTCGAACACTTGCCACAGCTTCCCGTCCAGGGAACACACATGAGCTTCGAACTGATCCTTCCACTAGTCATACTCTCCCGGACTGAGCACCGGCGGCTTCCAGAATGAATCGCTTCCGTTAGACATGATTTCCTGCAAAGGCTAACACAAAATCTAGAGCTTCCCGGCTCTGATACCAATTGTTGGATCGTTAGGTTAGCCGTCTATGTGAGGGAGATCCCAAAGTGGTATCCCTCAGACAGATGGTAGTGGAAATAAACTCTCGTACAGGAAATACAAACAGAAAGTAAATGCTCACGATTTAGAGTGGAAACCTTACTGCAATCCTTGCAGCAGGCTGAAAACCACTTGCCTTCTGGACAGTTCCAGAAGGGCTTCAAGATCGGTGTTATTGATGAAAGAATATGCTTGTAGTTTGTTACACTTGTCTCACATAGTGACAACTAACAAATCTACTCATTTCAAAGGATCAACTAACACGATCGTCTTGTCCGCACATAGTAGCACTTCGTCAGCTCCGGAATTGAACGTTCTTCAATCTCCAATTGCTCTCACCAAAAAGCCAAACTTTCAACTGAAGACTCTTCCTCTTTTTATAGTGTCTTCAAGTCGGCTGGAACTCGTCTCCATCAGATATCTGACTGCATCCAGCAGATATGATATGGTTAAGATATTTCCATATCTTAACCATGTCACATATTTCCCTTCCAAATATGGCTTCAATCTTTCTATCGTATATACATATTCGTATATACCGATGTCAATTCTTCTCGTCAATATCTAGCATATATTTACTCATATATCTCCTGATTTGTATCGAGTATATTTTCTCTGATCCGATCTCGTCACAAGGTCGGTGTGTCTCTTACACAGAGCGCATCTCTCTCGCAGCGCTGCTCTCTCTCAGAGATGTCTAGTAACATTACCTGTCAGACAGTGATTTCTGCAAGCTCAAGTGGATAATTAGTTAAGTGTTTGTTATCATCAAAACACAAGGGTCCAACAGGGCTGCAGCCCGGAAGGAGGAGCATTCAGGGCAGACACGCGCAACTATGGACACAACGCCCTCTCTCAATTCAAAAAGATGACGGAGGTAGACATTCAAGCAAAAAGGACGAAGGGGTTGTGTTTCCGCTGCGAGGAACGATGGGTACCCGGGCACCGCTGCAATCCTAAGACCTTGCAAGTAATTATAGTCAAGGAATATGAGGAGGAGCCTCCCAAGGAATACATTACCGAGGAAGAAATCGACCAAGGTATCGCACTAAATTCCATGCAAGTACAATTCATTACTAACTCTTGCAATGGTCTCGAAAGTGTTGTACCATCCAACAAGGGCCCACGAGACTAGGCTGACATTGACCTTGAGGACAAGGTTGTTCTCGAAGGGGGGGGGAATGTTAGGACCATGCTCGAAGCCCCAGCGTTGGTCGAGGTAAAGTCTCGCATCCTCTGCCAAGACCTCGACCCAGGCCCCGGGCACCGCCCAGACGATGTTCGACCAAGGCCCTCGACCTGCCGAGGCCCCTCGAAGATGACCTGGGGTTCCCCACCCGGAAGGCCCCGAAGACCCCCGATGATACAAAGGCTTTGGCCGAGGATTCTAGCGCTAAAATCAAGTCGCCCGACCAGACGGACGCATCTGACAAATCTGACTCGACCAAGTTGATCGAAATGCCAAATGAGTCGACCGACATCACTAGCCAAGAAGTTTGCATGAGCCAAATGATCGGAGTTCCTAAACCAGCCCTCTCGCAGCCGGGGGCCTCGACTGGAATACGCTCAGGACTCAGCCACACGTCAGGCCACGTGGCAGGCTATTTTGGGCATGGCTATTTTTAGCCTACCTATTTTGGGGAGGCGGCTGGTATTGGAGAACCAAGGGGTTGGCGGCCACCATGAAGAGCCACCTTGAGATAGGCAAGAGACACAATTATGGCCCCGTTCTTGGCGCCCCTCTTAGTCTTATATAAGCACATGTATTTCGTTCTTGTTTCGCATCCAATTATCAATCAATCAAACTATTTATCTTTTAGTCTAGCTTAGTGTAATTTGGGCATAGCCTTGGGGCTGACCTTGGTCCTTGATACGGGACTTAAGAGGGTATTAACCTTATTGTATCAACCTATCCAACCATACTCAACCATCACCCATCCCACCACTTTCCGCACCAGTTAGGACTCGACTTAGTATTTTGCTAAACGGGCCCTAACAGGGTGTAGACCAAGGAACAACACGTTTAAGTATATTATCACACTTTTATGCCAGAAGAAAGGAAGAAAGCTCTCTGAAGCCATTGCAACTGTTGTTCCTATGTGGCACGGGTTTTGGCAAAACGACTTCAGAGTGTTCAAGTAGAAGTCAAGCTCTGTTCAATCGAAGATTGGAACACGAGTACAGCGCAAAATAAAAGCACAGAAGTTTCCTAATCTGGAAAATTCTAAATATCGAAGATATTGAAAGTTGGATTTGGTTGACATAAAGTAGAAGCTGAATATTCAAGATCATAACAAGAAAATCAGTTAGAGATACTCAGCTACCGTGATAAAGAAGAATTATCTAGAAAGACCCTATGAAGATTGGATGAGATATCTAGAGAATATTTAGGAGTATTTCTTAAATATTTTCTAGGATATCTCGGACTGTTTTGGAAGCCACCAAAGACTATAAAATCACATATAGGGTTTTCAGATCAGTAGCTTGTCTATTGGACAAATCAACACGTTCATACACTCAAGCCGAGGAGGAGGAGGAGACGATGACAATATAGTTTTCTACACCAGAAACCCAACAGCGAAGAAGTAGTCTGTTCGGTGTGCTGATCAAACTATTCCTGTTGAACACACTACTGCACACACCACCATTGTTGCTACATATTCGGGAGAACGCGCCTGTCTTCGGGAAAAGGCACAAAACTTCGAGAGAGGTTTCATCAAGGTTCGGGAGGGAGTCTCGAACTTAGGGGATCGAGGGGGAGCCGAGATCGCAAATCTACAAGAAGAAGTGTTAGAGGCTAGGCGATTACATTCGGGAGATTATAAGAGTAAGACCATCTGTAGCTCTAAGCTTTTTAATAAGATTTGCTACCCTTTAGGGCGTGGGAAGCCTCCCAGAGTAGGCTAGTTGTCTAACTGGGAATTACATCATGTGTGCCTATGTTGTTCTGTTCTGGTTTCTGTCTGCTAAGGTGTTCAAGGTCAGTCTGAACACCACTTGGATCATATCTTGAACAGACAGTAGAATTTCAATTGGTATTAGAGCAGACATTCGACACACAGAGTGTGATCCGAATTCTGTTCAAGATGAGTATGAAGGAAGGGAAGAACACCAACGGACCACCACTGTTAGAAGGGCCAAACTATAGCTACTGGAAAATAAGAATGAAGGCACTCCTGAAAACTTTTGATGAAAGGGCATGGAAAGCTGTACTGGTTGGATTGACCCCTCCAACAATGACGAATGTTGAGGGACAAGTGGTGCCGAAACCTGAAGAGGGTTGGACTAAGACTGACGACAAGACTTATGTCGGAAACTCAATAGCTATGAACGCTATATTTTCAGCCGTGGACGAGAATGTGTTCAAACTGATTGCTAATTGTGAGATTGCTACGGAGGCATGGGATATCCTCAGAATTGCCCATGAGGGGACAGACAAAGTAAGGAACTCTCGGATGCAGATGCTCACTACAAAGTTCGAGGATCTAAAGATGAAGGAGGAGGAAACAATTGCTGAGTTCAATGCAAGAATCCTAGATCTCGCTAATGAAGCTGCAACACTGGGAAAACCCATCAAGGAAGAGAGATGGCTAGCAAAGTTCTGAGATCCTTACCCCAAAGATTTGCTATGAAGGTGACTGCAATTGAGGAAATGCAAGACATAACCAAGGTGAAGCTTGACGAGCTCATGGGGCCACTAAGGACATATGAGATGAATTTTTCTGATGATTTTCAAAGAAGGACAGTAAAATGTAATGCACTAAAGGCTACTGTAACTGAAGAGTGGAATAGCATCGAGAACGTGTCTAAATAGCTCGCTATAATAGCCAAAAAACTTGAAAGGATTGCAAAAAGGTTGAATAGACGAGGACCCACTCAGAAACAGCAATCCACGTCCAACTCGCAGAGTCGAAGAGGAGAAAACTCTCAGAAGAGAAACAGGCCTAGAGAGAACAACAACGTGTTCAAGGGTGATAAAGGCTCAGTAATCCAGTGTCGAGAATGCAGAGGCTATGGTCACATTCAAGCTGAATGCGCCAACACACTGAAGAAGAAGAAGGCTTGTACTATTAGTCGGACCAACAATGACTTGGAGGAGGATGACTCGAACGACTTCGTTGCATTCACCAGTGCTACTGCTCGTAGAGGCAAAGAACAGGACATCAATTGTTCCAGGACGATGCAAGAACAGTCTGCTGACCACTCCAGCAGCAGTGATGATGAAGAAATCATTGATGAATGCATGATAAAAAATTATACCAATCTATATGAGAAGTGCGAGGAAGTGATAGATCAAAACATAAAACTTAGCTTCAACGTGACAAGCATGAAGGATGAGAAAGAAAAGCTAAGGGAAAGAGCTGATATCCTGTTCAAAAAGGCATAATTCCTTGGAGTTGTCTCGTCGTTAAGGATGTAGATGGAGAAAGATAGAGATATGCAGGATAGGGACATGGAAGAACTGAAGAAAAGACATGCTGCCATGAGCTAAAGAGAGATATGTCTTCTAGAAGAAGTTAAGTCCTTGAAATTACAAATTGAGATGGAGAAGGACGACCACGCGGTGATCAGTCAATATTTTGACTAATTATTCACTACATTCGATGAAGGATAACACTCGTTCTCTAGGCAAATCGTCTCTATTTGATGTCTTTCTCTAGTGTTTCAGGTCTTTCCCTCCTTCAGAGCCGACGAATGACGAAATGACGAAAAGTTGAAGAATCAAGGAATATTCAGCAAAAGGACCAAAGACCCCGTGACGCACCCTTATGTCACGGGCGTTACGGGTCGACTCAGGAGTGCGGAGAACTGATGACCCCGTGACGAACCTTTTGGTCACGGACGTTACGGGCGCTACGGGCTGGATCAGGAAGAAGTGAAGTTTGCGTAGCCTGTGACAGCCCGTGCTGGCCCGTGACAAAGTCGGTGCACGGGACTTTCCTTATGTCGTCTTAAGGATAATTTTGGAAACTTCGGCAAATTTGCTATAAATTGAGGGCTCGACCAGACTTAAAGGTGTGCTTATTTTGAGGGAAGACAAACCCTAACTTGGGAGAGAAGATAGAGCAATTCATCGTGAGAGATTCATCAAGCCACTGCGTCTTTATGGTTTACTCGTCCTTAATTTCTCTATACACTGTTTTTGGTTTAATCACCATGAGTAGTGAGTAGTCTCTTTATTTCGAGATCCTACGGATCCCGTGCTATGTACCC
Source organism: Rhodiola kirilowii (assembly GCA_033675215.1). NCBI lineage: Eukaryota > Viridiplantae > Streptophyta > Magnoliopsida > Saxifragales > Crassulaceae > Rhodiola > Rhodiola kirilowii. Next base: position 45,730,005 of record CM066201.1, read on the forward strand.
AACTCTTCATGTGATCATGTGAATGTTTTTTTATTAATGCAAATCGAATATTCAATTTCATCGTGCTTAATTTATCGTTCTATGCAAGTATTTACATCAAAGGATATGGTTGCACGCTAGAACGTATTTAGGTTAATTACCGAAAGATGGATGGGTCCTAGGTGTTAACCGGATTGTATGAAATTGTATGAAAACCTTTAGTTTAATAAATCGAGATCGTTGATAATCCGTGGATGGGCGGCGTTCAACGATTGAGATTAATCTAGATAATGACACGTGGATGGGCGGTTTATCTAGTGTTATTTTGGTTTAATTCGATATTCGATAGCAAGATGAATTACATGATAATGATTGCATGATTATTGGGTTTAGCACGGGTGAAGTACGGTTTTGGAATTCTTTCTCTGATAAGTACAATCCTTTTATTTTCTGTTATTTAATTTATGTGATTTTCACAACAAAACAAACCTCTTTTAATCGGGATAGCTAAATAGGTCACACCGTTTGCTAGTACTCACACACCTTTTCCTTGGATCGACCCTTGGCTTACTGACGGATGCATAGTCGTCGTGTGCAAAAGCAAAAGATAAATTTATAAGTCCGCTACTCGTGACTTCACTATTGGGTAGCAAAGTGGTAAGTAGGGGTCGAACCCAAGGGAATTAGTGGATAGTTTTTCTTTTAGGGATTTGTACAGAAATGTAAATGCGATTGGGGTTGGTTGTGGTTTTAGTACTGAAAGTAAATTACTGAAAAGTAAATGACTGAAAATAAAGTGCGGAAAGTAAATGACTAAAAAGTAAAGTGCGGAAAGTAAATGACTGAAAAGTAAAGTGCGGAAAGTAAATTGCGTAAAGTAAATACTGAAAGTAAAGTGCTGGAACAGTCGAGTTCAATATCAACCGCAACACACTTTTGGTTTGTCGCACGCTGTATTTCAAGCGTGATACGTGCCAAACTTATGTTGGATTGATGTTGAAAACGTCTGTAGTAAGCGTACGGAAATGTAAAGACTGAAAGTAAAGTGCGGAAATATAAAGACTGAAAAGTAAAGTGCGTAAAGTAAAGTGCGTAAAAGTAAAGTGCGTAAAGTAAAAGTTAGGTGCGGAAAGTAAAGTTAGTTGCGGAAAGTAAAGTACTGAAAGTAAATGTTAGGTACTGAAAGTAAAGTTAGTTGCGGAATGTAAAGGTACTGAAAGTAAATGGTACTGAAAGTAAGCAGTTGATAATAGGACTGAAAGTACAGTGACGAGTGGTGTTTTAATTAATGGAAAGATTCGGTTTTAGGGGCCTTGTATCATAGTTCGTTCATCATCGACCTCTAATGATCGTTCTAAGTGTTCAAAGATGCATCAAGGAAATTTCTAGCACTCGACTTGCCACACTGTCTAGTCCTTTTCAAGACATAGAACACTTGTTCTATTTAGGCTAATTCCTCCTTACGAAGTATCTTAGCTTATGTGCATCCACTTGATCAATCATTTCTGATCAATCAAGTGGTGTTTTAAAGAGGTTGAACTCCATGGAAAAGCTTTGCTCTTTCGAGCCTCCACTTAACCATGTATGCTCACGAACCCCATGGAAGAGCTTTGCTCTTTCGAGCCTCCACTCAACCATGAGTGTTCTAACCTAATATATGGCACATAGAACAAGTTTTGAACATAATAGAAGCGTTAAGAAAAGGGTCTAAAACGTTTGCATGATACAAGCACACCCCTTCAACCGAATGAAGGGTTTAGCTACGAATATCCATAGAGGTGGATACCATAGCTAAGTGCTTGGAAAAGAAAAGGTTTTGGTTTAGAAAACAAAGACAAGAAAGTAAGGTTTTGGAAAGTAAAACTCAAGAACAAACTTGAGCACTCAAGAACCAACAAGAGTACTCAAGATTCAAAGCAAAATAAAGACAAGGAAAGTAAAAGAGGGGGTCACGGTTTTTGGCAAAGGAAATGAAAAACAAACTCAAACTTCACTCAAGAACTCTCAAGAACTCTCAAGAACACTCAAGAACAAGAGAGAAGGTAGAGCTTTTAATATCAAAACTCAAGTGTTTACAAGGATTTGTGAGATGGATTCTAGAGAGATTCTCTACCTAAGTTACAAGTGATGTTGATTCAAGGAGGGGAAGCCTCCTTTTATAGCCAAATGTGGCGGTTGGAGGAGTGAGTGGAATGAGATATTTCCTCCTCCAACCGCCTCTAGTCCTCCCGTAAGTCCGGTTGGCCTTGGTTGCTCTTTGGTTGCTCTTCGGTTGGAGTTTGGATGAGCCAAAGGGTGCACTTGCCTTGCACATGGGTGGCTAGAGCATGGGAGGTGCCAAAGGGCAACTGCATGAGCTTGGTTGAGGCTTGGGCAAGTTTGGTTGAGGTATGGTTTCAAACCAAAAGATCAACCGATGTGAATAGTATAACCTAACCGGGAATTAAGTAGTTTGGTTGGACTTCGCCGGAGTTTGACCGGAGCTGGGCTAAAATGACCGAAGCAAGGTGGTGGTTGGATTTGGCTTGATCGGAGCATCGCCGGAAGTTGATTGGAGCATGGCCGGAAAGTGGCTGGAAGTTGGCCGGATTTTTAGTCGGTGGTCCTTGGCTCTTGGAATGCTGATTTGGATTACTGATGCAATTCTAAGCCTAATGGTCGAAGTCGTTTTTCCGGAATCTGCTCAGGGCCTCGCCGGGCCTGGTTGGAAGTTCTGGTCGGGCGCAGGCCTCGGGCGCGGACCCGGTTTTCTTGGTTACGAGCCTCGGGCGCTCTCGGCGCGGGTCTCGGCACTCTCGACACGGGCCTCGGTGCTCTCGGCACTGGTCTCGGCACGGGCGCTCGGCTCTCTCGACACTCGGCGCTCGACTCTAGTTCTCGGGCGTTCCTGGGACGCGTCCCGGCTCTCTCGGCACTCGGCCCGGTACTCTCGATAGGGACCTGCGGTCCTCGGTATGGGCTCCCGGGCGCGTCCGGCATTTCCAGGATGCGGCCCGATATTTCTCGGTCCCGGCTGGGCTCTTCGGTCCTCGACTTGACTTGAAATCCATTTTTGGTTTAAGAACCCTCTTTTTAGCTCGTTTCTTCTCTAAACCTCAAAATAGCCTGTATAACAAAAGTGGAACTAACAAGTAAACGTTGTTAAGACAAAGTGTCTAATTTGGTGGGTTTAACTATCTTAATGAATCATATAAATATGGCCCATCACTTACCAAGGTTTATAAATTTTGTTTGACTACGATTTGACCCCTAAAACTCATAATTTGACAACTATAAAGGGTTAAAAATATGCACTGTCAAAATGGTGTCGTTGCCGGGGAGCAGCGTTTAGTGTGATATTAGCTTTAACGTGTGTAGTTTAGACTATTCCATCTTTTTCGTTACTTGACTACTTCTTGCTACATTCACTCTTCCCTTGGCTTTTTGCAGGTACTATTTAGTACATGCCAAGGAAAACACCCAGGCAGAAGAAGAAGGTTCAGATTTCAGACGAGGACACACCGGACTAACAAAGAACAAATCGTCAAGCCCAGAACGAAGCTCGGCAGCTACGAGCACTGAACCGAAGATTTGCAGCAATGGCTATGAATCAAAACAACCCAGCTTTGCTGAATGGAGCGGTCGAAGATGACCAGTAGCGTCCTCTGCAACAACCAGTGCGCAGGACTCTTGGAGATTACACTGCCCCACGTGTCTCGGGATTTCAGTCAGCCATTGCACCACCGCGCATCGCCAACAATACCTAGGAGCTAAAAACAGGACTAATTCAGATGGTGCAGACCAACCAATTTTCAGGAAGGATGAATGAAGACCCTTACCAGCACCTTAAACGTTTCATTCAGATGTGCAACACGGTGAAGACTAATGGTGTTCCTCCAGAGTCCTACTACATGAGGCTATTCCCATTCTTGCTTTCTGACAAGGCTAGCAGGTGGCTAGATAGTCACGCAGATGGCACTTTCACTACATGGGATAAATTGGCTGAGGCTTTCCTACAACAGTACATCCCGCCATCAAAGACAGCACATTTCAGGAACAAGATCATCTCGTTCCGTTCTATGGATGGTGAGACCCTCTACGAGGCTTTGGAGAGGTACAAAGAGCTTATGAGGCTGTGCCCTCGTCACAATCTGGAGCTGTGGCAGATTATAGACACTTTTTATCAGGGAATCGACCAGGGGATGCACACATTGATTAATCAAGCCGCTGGTGGGGGACTGAACGGAGTCCCGCAAGAAGAGACCTATGATATAATAGAGAAAGCAGCTCAAGACTACCACCTCTGGACGAGTGATCGAGGAAATCCAAAAGACAAGAAGGGTGTGCAAGATCTCTACCTTGCTGATAGCACCAATGATATAGCTGAGTTGACCAACACGGTGAAGATGCTTGCAGCTGAAGTCAAAAATCTGAAGACAGGCCCCTCTATGAAGTCATCTGTTGTTGCCAATGTCAGTGTCTATTGTCAGATTTGTGGCTTTCCTTCTCGCTTTGCAGATGGCTGCCCGGTGATGGGACAAGATAATAACGACGGAAACCAGGAGGATGCCAATTATGTAGGGCAATACAATCAAGGATCAAGCATGAATCGGTGGGACAACCCGAACAGGAACAATCCTAACCTCTCTTTTAAGCCACAGAACCAGGCAGCACCAGGATTCCCTTACAGACAGCAGTAGGACAATGCATCGTACCGGGCCAGGAACCAGTATAACAACCATCCCTAGCAACAGCAAAATCAGAATTCAGGGAGCTATAAAGACCAAGATCAGCCACAGCGAGATCAGAGTTTAGGATCAACGTCAAACATAGAAGCCATGCTAGCTAGCTTCATAACCGAACAGTGAAAGACGTCTGATGATCAGCACAAAATGTTTGAGGAGAAGCGAAAGGCATCTGAGCAAACCACCGTTGAAGTAAGAAACCTGCAAAGGACTGTAGAGGAGCTCTCTATTCATGGCAGAATGCTGGAAAATCATATTGCTCAACTAGCAAATTCAGCAAACAGGGAGCAGGGGAAACTCCCTTCAAAGCCAGATCTGAATCCTAGGGAATCAGTGAATGCCATCACACTCAGAGGAGGAAAACATATTGAGATGGTACCAGCACAGACCACTCGGTCCCCAGCAGAAAAATCAGCACTCGATTCTGCCCCTCCTGAAGAGGAATCATCGAAGGAAGCTGAAAACCGAGCTAAAAATTCCGTGTAGATAGTGGAACCAGCTCCTTATAGACCACCAGCCCCATTCCCTCAGCGGCTTAAAGCTACAAGGAAGGATAAAGAGTTCAAGCATTTCGTTGATAAAATTCGTACTCTTTACATCACAATGCCCTTCACTGATGCAATCACCCAGATTCCCACCTATGCCCAATTCATGAAGGAGATTCTGATTGGGAAACGAAAGATTGATGGGACCGAGACGGTGGCCCCGAGTGAGGAGTGTGGTGCAACCATGCACCAGCCCATGCCGTCGAAACTTCAAGATTCAGGGAGTTTTTCTATCCCATGTGATATTGGTGGTATTACTATTCGTCGTGCTCTGTGTGATCTTGGTGCTAGCGTGTCTATCATGCCTTAATGTTTATACTCTAAACTGAATTTGGGTGATCTTTTTCCTAGTAATGTCACTTTTCACCTTGCGGATCGTTCTTGTAGACTCCCGAGAGGGATTCTAAAGGATGTTCCAGTCAAGGTGAAGAACATATATTTTCCTGCTGATTTCATAGTGTTGGACATCTCTGAGGACATAGATATCCCAATTATTCTTGGTAGGCCATTTCTTTACACAGCTAAGGCAGTCATTGACATGGATAGAGGTTTCTTAGCCCTACGAGTGGGCAGCGAAAGAGTCATTTTTAATCTGCCTGACATGTCTAAGAGTCCTAGTCTGTTTGCTGACTGTGATATACTGGACTCAGTTGATGTTGATGATCCTATTTCACTGACCTCTATTCAGCCTTGCAGAGTTTTACAGGGCTGCCCTATCCCGATGAATATTTGCGCAGCGAGCACTGAGGGAGCAGCTGAAGATGAACAGCCTACCGGCTCATGTAAGGAGCCTTGCGAGGAAGAGCCGAGACCTCTACATACACGTAGCCAAGATGACCTTCTTGACCCTGGGGATATCTAAAAGAAGAGGACGGAGACCTGTTATGATAAGTGAATGGTGTGCAGGAAATTCAGTCGAGGCGAGTGAGTTCTTCTCTACAAATCACACCTTAAATTATTACCTGGGAAGCTGCACACCAAGTGGAGTGTTCCATACACAGTGAAGAGAGCATACCAGGATGGCCACGTGGAGCTTAACACCAAGGGAGGAAAGTCAATGGTGGTCGACGGGGAACAACTCAAACATTACCACATCCTGATGCACCGAGAACCACCTGACAACATTGGAGATTGCTTCTAGTTCTTCCTCCCTCACTATGTCTCGCCAAGACGTTAAACTAGGCCTCTTCAGGGAGTAACCCGCGTTGTAAGTTTTGTTTCATTGCATTTTCCATTTACATTTTGTACATTGCGTGTGACCCTTGCAGAAATCCAAGTGTGGAGTGCCCCTCCACGATTTTCGATGCTAACCTATCACTTGTGAAGCTCTGTGTTTTTATCTATATCTCTACCAGCTCACAAGTCGTGTTTCACTCACCGGTCATCGTTTAATCTCTATGGATTTCACACTATCACACATGAGGGCAGTTCCTATGCACCTGTTTCTTATCTCTTATTTCTTTGCTTAGGGACTAAGCTCGTTTTTAAGTGTGGAGTGGGTAGCGCATATTCACACGCATTGCATATCACATTCACCCTTGCATATGCTCAAAAGTCAATGTATTGCGATTGAAATCCTCATTTTCTACGATACTCCTTGACTGATTAACATTCTTTTGGATTTGAAGTCTAGGACTTGAAATAGTGAAAATCGTGTGTGTATTCTCTTGAGTCAGTATCATTGCTAGCCTTTGACTATCACATATTTTACGTATTTCTTGAATATGCATCTCTTTTTCTAGGTGACCTTAGTATTGGCATGTGTTTCTATATACTTTTGTCATTTGCATGCACCCCCTTCATTCATACACTATGTCAAGGTTTAAGTGTGGAGTCAGAAAATTGGTTTTCAATGAAGAACAAAGTTCTGATTTTTCAAAAGAGGGGGAAAAATTGACCCCAAGCATAGTTGTTTTTGAGAAAAAATATTCCTGCAGAAAAAAAGAGAAAAGCAAAAAAAATACCAAGGGCAAAGTGAGAAAAGTTACCCCTTGTGTGAAAAAAAAAAATTTAACATCAAGGGCAAAGTGAGAAAAGTCACTGACGGACGCACAGTCGTTATGTGCAAACGTCAAGAATAAATTTATAAGTCAGCTACTCGCGACTTTACTACTGGGTAGCAAGTGGTAAGTAGGTGTCGAACCCAAGGGAATTAGGGGGATACGTTGTTCTTTGAGGGATTTGTACAGCGAGGGAGCGTGTTTTAAGGTTGATTGAGATTTTAGCGGTTATGACTAAGTGACTTTTTTTGGTTGTTTTTTGGTTTTGAGTGCGGAAAAGTAAATTACAGAAAAACAAATACTAAAAAATAAAAAGAAGACTTACAGTGGGTGATGCATGATTTGCGAGTCCTCCGGATGGTGAGTGCAGTTGATTAAGGCAGTTATACTAGGAAAGTAAATACAAGGGGGTTTTGTAATTCAAGGAAAGCATTCGGTTTCAGGGGCCTTGTATCATAGCCTGTTTTATCATTTTAGTAATCCTTCTAAGTATTCAAACGTGCATCAAGGCCATTTCAAGCGCTCGATTTGCCACACTGTCTAGTCTTTTGCAAAAGTGTTCGAAAGTGAATCAAGGCCATTTCAAGCACTCGACTTGCAACACTGTCTAATCTTTTGCAAAAAACGTAGAGCCCTTGTTCTACTCTGACTAGCACCCCATTTCAAGGTATACTAGCCTATGTGCATCCATTTCGATTGTCTTTTCCGATTTATCCAAATGGTGTTTGAGAGAGATCGAACTCCTCAGATAAGCTTTGCCATTTCAAGCATCCACTTACCCGAGTATGTTCACGAACTTCCACGGAAGAGCTTTGTCATTTCAAGCATCCACTCAACCTTGAAAGTTCTGATCTAATATATGGCACATAGAACAAGTTTTGAATACAGAGAAAAAACACTAAAATAGTCTAAAACATTTTATAATACAAGTACGCCCCTTCAACCGAATAAAGAGTTTAGCTACGATTACCCATGGAAGAGGATATCATAGCTAAATACTCGGGGGTTTTTGAAAGACAGTAAGTAAAGGGGAATACTCAAGAACCAACAGGAGTATTCCCAAATCCTACTTGAATACTCAAGAACCAACAGGAGTATTCTCTAAAACCGTTATAATACTAAAGAATCAACAGGAGTATTATTTCAAAAAAAGCTTACAAAGTAACCAAACTTCTAGAGAGATAAGTGAATTGTTTTGTGGATAGATTACAAGTGAGGGAGAGGCATGTATTTATAGCCAAGGAGGGTTGAGGAGGAGATGACACTTGGCACAAGATGATTGGAGGAGCAAGGATGTGGAGGAGAGGAGGACAAGTGTCAAGCTCCCATGGTGGAGTCAAAAGCCGCCGGTTGCAATGGGAGGGGAGGGAGGAAGCCGCCGGTTGCAAGGAGGAGGAAGGAGGGGGTGAGTCACCCCATGACTCACCTCTTCCTTAAAGCCGCCGGTCATGGAGGAGAAGGAGTGAGTTTTGTGACTTTTGTGCAGTCTTTTCACAAAACTATCAGTCCAATTCCGCTCCGGTCTGACTTTGGTTGCTCCTCGGTTGGATTTGTATTGAGTGATTCCATGTCAGGATCTTGAGATTTCTGTATTCAGCGTCTGATCGTGACCTTGGACTGACTCGTAATATCTTTTCAGCGTAAAATCCTCTCCTTAGCGTGTTTTCTCTCTAGAGTCCAAAATACCCTGTAGATATAAATCGGAACTAACAAGCAAAAGTTAACTAGACCAACAGTCTAATTTAGTGGGTTTTACTATGTTTTTGATTTGTATAATTATGGTCCATCAGATCACCCCACACTTTTAGTTGTTCGTCCTGAACAATGCTATTAAAGGGCGGCATACTAAGTAAGCTTTTAAAATATGAAAGTTAGACAGTGGGACTCGATTTATCCTAATTCATGCATTACTTACTTATTACCAAATTAAACTGTGTAAGTAAATAGAAGAAACTTGATACGTGTACCTTCGTGCTGAGATGCGAATTATTTTGGATGTTTTGGGAGATAGCCCTTTTTAGGCTCCTGGACTGCAACCTCGGGACCGTCTCGCACTATATGGTTTCCTTGTAGCTTTTTCTAGCACGTGATTCGGTTCGGGTTATAATGGTTTGGTCTTTGATTTTCTTTTGGCGAGGGACAGCTTTTGTAGTGAATCGGCCTTTGGCCTTTGATTTGACTCTTTGAGTACTTCACTTTTTTGTTCGGTTAAAACCTTCACAATTTTGGGCCTTTGGCCTCTTGATTTGCTTCTTTGAGCTTTTTGCTTCTTTGTGACTTGCTAGTCCATTTTCTCAAGCCTTTTTTGGAGGTCCAATCATTGCCCGCAAGCCTATGGAAATACCTCTCCGCTCCTCTCATCATTGCCATTTCGCGCGGGTCAGGATGAGGGTCGCTCATCTATTTTCTCGGCTACTTTGACTAAAGATAGGACGGTCTGATTCCCGTCCTCAACTTTTTCTTTTTGCATAAACACTGCATGGCGGAGATGACTTCAATCTTCACTGAAACCCGAAGTGCAGCCTCCACTGACTTTGAAAACCATATAGTTAGATTTGATCCTTCGATTGCTTGCCAAGCCTCTCTAGGGCAATTTCTATCAACTCCACATTCCTAGTTTATCTCAGCACAAAGGGACAAATGAGAAGTTACGTTCTAAGTTTTTAGACAGTTGAATTTTCACAAGGTAAATGAATGAATTTTAGATCTATCTTTTTCACATTCTTAAGTTCATATTTTCAAAAAGATAACATTAAGGAAAAAGAAAAAACATGTTATGTACACAGGTGGTTCTCACCCCACACTTTTGAACGAAGGCGTGCCTTTCGGCAAGACTTAGTTCAAAAGGCATGCAAGCAAACAAATATGAGAAGGAAATGATATTAAGGAAAAGGGAAGAACAGAACTCCCTTTAAAGTGTCGAGTGAATGACATGGCATGAGACTGGATAATCGAGGGAGTTCGGCTGGGGCCTTGAACTCTCAGCGCAGGCTCGGTAACTCACGGAAGCTGCCTGGCTGATCCGATCTTGCTCCAAGAACCGATTCTTGAATAGTCATTTCTTCAATGCACCAAGTGGGTGAGAGCGACTTATTGGAAAAAACTAAATGACAGAAAAATAAAAGACAAAAAGTAAGATAGGTGTCGGGTTACCTCCCGACCAGTGCCTTTGTTTAACGTCGTTGGCTCGACAGTACCTCATTCCTAGATCACTGGTTTGGATCCCATGGGTGGCTCAGGTCATATTTCGCCACCGTTCCTGTGTTGATTTTTGCCTTGCCTTTCCTTGATTTCTTGTGAGATGATGTGCTTGGGTCCAGTTCCCATGGTTTTGGTGGTTTCTCCTTCCAACGTCTTTGAGAAGGTGAGGGACCCTTTACTACTAGTCTCTTGAACTGGGTTTTCTGGTGTTTAGGGCTGCCTTGTCCAGTCATGGCGAATACATGCTCCATCGAGGAGTCGTTCTGCTCAGGCCCTTTTCCCATCCTCCTTCTAGGCTCTTCATTGATCACATAGTTTTCAGCGATTTGCCTATTGATCGAGGGGAAAAGTTGGGAAGCTTGCATCTTAAGGCTTGGTTCTGCCTCGTTATGTCCGTTTGTGAGGATCTGGTCAAAGATGGTCTCAGAAGCTTGGGTGATGATAGCTGGGTATGGCTCGGGCAGCATGCTGGTGGTATTCTGGATTTCTTCCATTGCTGACACGGCATTCAGTTCCCATGAAGGTTTTTCCTCGTTGCTCCCGATACTTTCTATATCCCAGTCTTCTGATGGCTCGGGAGTCTCTTCTGATGGCTCGGGAGTTTCTTCTTCGTCTGTCTCTGGACCAGCTTCTTCTATCTGCATTCCTCTGTCAGCTTGGGGTATTCATTTCGTGGCTGCGGCCAGGTCATTTATGAGGTTCCACATGTCTGCTATGGACAAGTTCCTAGCTGATCATCTCATTGCTTCGTTAATCCTTGTCAGCTCATCGGCCCTCATCCCACGAAGAAATTTTTTAAGCAGAACTTTCTTCGTGAATCCATGGTGCGGGCAGCTTGAGACGATGGTGTCATAGTTCGTGTAATATTCGTCCAAAGTCTCATCCCGGGATTGTTGCAGACACATGATCTTCTCACGGGTTTTTTAGCGTAAGGATGGAGGTGAGAATTCCTTCAGGAATGGAACGCAGAGGTCCACAAAATGTACTGCACTACTAGCGGTAGACGTATAATACCAGATCGTTGCAAAATCCGTTAAAGAAAATTTGAAGCATTTAAGCTTATATTCCTCTAACATTTCATTTGCAGGTTTTATGAGGTGGCAAACGTGGTGAAAGTTTCGGCAGTGTTGTACTGGGTCTTCTCCATCCGTACCTCCGAACAGGGGAAGATGTCTTGTTGTCCATGCATATGTAGTGGGTAGCGTCATGAGAAGGGGAGGGAAAGAACAACTTATCCGACGGCTAATTCCCCGGCAACGGCGCCAATTTTGACAGACGCACAGTCGTTATGTGCAAACGTCAAGAATAAATTTATAAGTCCGCTACTCGTGACTTTACTACTGGATAGCAAGTGGTAAGTAGGGGTCGAACCCAAGGGAATTAGGGGGATACGTTGTTCTTTGAGGGATTTGTACAGCGAGGGAGCGTGTTTTAAGGTTGATTGAGATTTTAGCGGTTATGACTAAGTGACTTTTTTTTATTGTTTTTTTGGTTTTGAGTGCGGAAAAGTAAATTACAGAAAAATAAATACTGAAAAATAAAAAGAAGACTTACAGTGGGTGATGCGTGATTTGCGAGTCCTCCGGATGGTGAGTGCAGTTGATTAAGGCAGTTATACTAGGAAAGTAAATACAAGGGGGTTTTGTAATTCAAGGAAAGCATTCGGTTTTGGGGGCCTTGTATCATAGCCTGTTTTATCATTTTAGTAATCCTTCTAAGTATTCAAACGTGCATCAAGGCCATTTCAAGCGCTCGATTTTCCACGCTGTCTAGTCTTTTGCAAAAGTGTTCGAAAGTGAATCAAGGCCATTTCAAGCACTCGACTTGCAACACTGTCTAATATTTTGCAAAAAACATAGAGCCCTTGTTCTACTCAGACTAGCACCCCATTTCAAGGTATACTAGCCTATGTGCATCCATTTCGATTGTCTTTTCCGATTTATCCAAATGGTGTTTGAGAGAGATCGAACTCCTCAGATAAGCTTTGCCATTTCAAGCATCCACTTACCCGAGTATGTTCACGAACTTCCACGGAAGAGCTTTGCCATTTCAAGCATCCACTCAACCTTGAAAGTTCTGATCTAATATATGGCACATAGAACAAGTTTTGAATACAGAGAAAAAACACTAAAATAGTCTAAAACATTTTATAATACAAGTACGCCCCTTCAACCGAATAAAGAGTTTAGCTACGATTACCCATGGAAGAGGATATCATAGCTAAATACTCGGGGTTTTTGAAAGATAGTAAGTAAAGGGGAATACTCAAGAACCAACAGGAGTATTCCCAAATCCTACTTGAATACTCAAGAACCAACAGGAGTATTCTCTAAAACCGTTATAATACTCAAGAACCAACAGGAGTATTATTTCAAACAAAAGCTTACTAAGTAACCAAACTTCTAGAGAGATAAGTGAATTGTTTTGTGGATAGATTACAAGTGAGGGAGAGGCATGTATTTATAGCCAAGGAGGGTTGAGGAGGAGATTACACTTGGCACAAGATGATTGGAGGATCAAGGATGTGGAGGAGAGGAGGACACGTGTCAAGCTCCCATGGTGGAGTCAAAAGCTGCCGGTTGCAATGGGAGGGGAGGGAGGAAGCCGCCGGTTGCAAGGAGGAGGGGAGGAGGAAGGAGGGGGTGAGTCACCCCATGACTCACCTCTTCCTTAAAGCCGCCGGTGATGGAGGAGGAGTGAGTTTTGTGACTTTTGTGCAGTCTCACAAAACTATTAGTCCAATTCCGCTCCGGTCTGACTTTGGTTGCTCCTCGGTTGGATTTGTTTTGAGTGATTCCATGTCAGGATCTTGAGATTTCTGTATTCAGCGTCTGATCGTGACCTTGGACTGACTCGTAATATCTTTTCAGCATAAAATCCTCTCCTTAGCGTGTTTTCTCTCTAGAGTCCAAAATACCCTGTAGATATAAATCGGAACTAACAAGCAAAAGTTAACTAGACCAACAGTCTAATTTAGTGGGTTTTACTGTGTTTTTGATTCGTATAATTATGGTCCATCAGTCACCCCTTGTGTATGGAAAACAGTTTTGAAATAATTTCTGCCCCCTTTTGCTTGGTGTAGTGTAATTCCATCTTCTCACTGCGTGCAGATCATGACTTGTCTAGCAAATTCATGTACTAGAAACTAAGGGACGACCCTCGTGCTTGCACTAAAACTTTGATGCAGATTTTCGTACTATTTTTCAGTAAATTCTTAAGCCAGACTCCTCTTCTCTTACGGGTCATTGTCTAATCCTTGGCACTTGAGAATGAGCTTTGCGCCAAGAACCCGTTGACTATCCCTAGATAGCATAGGCAAATGGCGAGCATGTTTTGTGTAACTATTCGTGTTCATTATACATTGCCATAGAACTATTTAGAACTTGTGATGAGTCGAGTGCTAGCCGTGTGTATTGACCGTTTGAATGCATAACTCGTTTGATCTATGATTGTCTGAAAACTTTGATGAAGATGTTTGACTTGAAGTTGAGGTAACACGATGAATCCGAGGTATGACATGACTTTACTGTGATCCGTTGAGCATCATTCATGCATGCACGTTAGTTAGTTGTATAGGGGATTTGTAGGTAGTCCCATTCCTGAAAACCTTCACGAGACTATACTCGTCCTACTAGGGCAGCCTAGGGGTTTAAAGGCTTGATGCATACGCTAAATACATTCGTGTCCTCTACGACAGTGAGTTATCTTTTTGTTTTCATTTTTGTAGCTAGAATCGATCACATGACATTCGAGTGGGTAACTTATTTGACACATGGTCATTGAGCATATTATTCATTCGTGTATTTATTCTGCCATTTGTTCAACATTTGTCCGGGACGAACAAATCCTAAGTGTGGAGTGTTTTGATCAGTCAATATTTTGACTAATTATTCACTACATTCGATGAAGGATAACACTCGTTCTCTGGGCAAATCGTCTCTATTTGATATCTTTCTCTAGTGTTTCAGGTCTATCCCTCCTTCAGAGCTGACGAATGACAAAATGACGAAAAGTTGAAGAATCAAGGAATATTCAACAAAAGGACCAAAGACCCCGTGACGCACCCTTATGGAAACTTCGGCAAATTTGCTATAAATTGAGGGCTCGACTAGACTTAAAGGTGTGCTTATTTTGAGAGAAGACAAACCCTAACTTGGGAGAGAAGACAGAGCAATTCATCGTGAGAGATTCAACGAGCCACCACGTCTTTACGGTTTACTCGTCCTTAATTTCTCTATACACTGTTTTTGATTTAATCCCCATGAGTAGTGAGTAGTCTCTTTATTCCGGGAACCTACGGATCCCGTGCTATGTACCCAACTCTTCATGTGATCATGTGAATGTTTTTTTATTAATGCAAATCGAATATTCAATTTCATCGTGCTTAATTTATCGTTCTATGCAAGTATTTACATCAAAGGGTATGTTTGCATGCTAGAACGTATTTAGGTTAATTACCGAAAAATGGATGGGTCCTAGGTGTTAACCGGATTGTATGAAATTGTATGAAAACCTTTATTTTAATTAATCGAGATTGTTGATAATCCGTGGATGGGCGGCGTTCAACGATTGAGATTAATCTAGATAATGACACGTGGATGTGCGGCTTATCTAGTGTTATTTTGGTTTAATTCGATATTCGATAGCATGATGAATTACATGATAATGATTGCATGATTGTTGGGGTTAGCACGGGTGAAGTACGGTTCTGGAATTCTTTCTCTGATAAGTACAAACCTTTTATTTTCTGTTATTTAATTTCTACGATTTTCACAACAAAACAAACCTCTTTTAATCGGGATAGCTAAATAGGTCACACCGTTTGATAGTACTCACACACCTGTTCCTTGGATCGACCCTTGGCTTACCAAGGTTTATAAATTTTGTTTGACTACGATTTGACCCCTAAAACTAATAATTTGACAACTATAAAGGGTTAAAAATATGCACTGTCACGCGGCAGTACTAGACGAGCTAAATCAGTTCAAGAAATCAGTGAAGATGCTAAACTCTGGATCAAAAGACCTAGATACGATTGTGAAGTCCCAGAGAATGAGTGGAGGACGTAGAGGCATTGGCTACACTGATGGGAGCAGTTCAGGAAAGATTAAGTTTGTCAAAGCTGAACATCCGGTGAACATAGAGATGAACAGGTACCCTCTGGCCAACATGATGAGTTCCATTGGAGAATGGACAAGAGACTCAAGAACCTGTTGGTACTGTCACAAGAAGGGGCACATCAAGCCAAGGTGTCACGAGTTCATGGCTGTGCGCATAAATTTGCAGTAGGGAACTACTCCAAGGATGACACGAGAATGGAGAGTGAAGCAAAAAGAGAACGTGGGCCGAGAAACTCTGATGGAGGGAACCAGATCATCAAAACCCTATTATTTGTTGACCCGCTGTCGAACAGCTGCTGAGACACCATGGTCTGAAAGACTCACAGTATATGTCACTGGCCCTGGCTATGTTCGAGGGGGAGTAGACAAGATTCCAGATGTCGAGGAGACCAAGCTGGTCGATTTGAACTCTCCTTGCATATTTTGTGGCAAAAAGGGGGAGAGTGATCTCTGAAGTCTAGTGAGCTAGATGGGATGGTTTTGCCAAAAATGCCAAGGGAGAGATTGTTGTTCCTATGTGGCATGGGTTTTGGCAAAACAACTTCAGAGTGTTCAAGTAGAAGTCAAGTTCTGTTCAATCGAAGATTGGAACACGTGTACAGCGCACAGAAGTTTCTTAATCTGGAAAATTCTAAATATCGAAGATATTGAAAGTTGGATTCGGTTAACATAAATTTGGAACTAAATATTCAAGATCATAACAAGAAAATCAGTTAGAGATACTCAGCTACCGTGATCAAGAAGAATTATCTAGAAAGATCCTATGAAGATTGGATGAGATATCTAGAGAATATTTAGGAATATTTCCTAAATATTTTCAAGGATATCTCGGACTATTTTGGAAGCCACTGAAGACTATAAAATCACATCTAGGGTTTAATATCAGTAGCTCGTCTATTGGAGAAATCATACACATTCATACACTCAAATCGAGGAGGAGGAGGAGACGACGGCCATATAGTTTTCTACATCGGAAAACCAACGACGAAGAAGCAGTCTGTTCAGTGTGCTGATTAGACTGTTCCTGCTGCACACACCACCATTGTTGCTACACATTCGGTAGAATGTGTCTGTCTTCCGGAGAAGGCACGAAACGAAATTTCAGGAGAGGTTTCAGCACGGTTCGGTAGGGAGTCTTGAACTTAGGGGATCGAGGGGGAGCCGAGATCGCAAATCTACAAGAAGAAGTGTTAGAGGCTAGGCGATTACATTAGGGAGATTGTAAGAGTAAGACCATATGTAGCTCTAAGCTTTTTAATAAGATTTGCGACCCTTTAAGATGTGGGAAGCCCCTAGAGTAGGCTGGTTGCCAAACTGGGAATTACATCCTGCATGCCTATGTTGTTCTGTTCTGGTTTCTGTATGCTAAGGTGTTTAAGGTCCGTCTGAACACCACTTGGATCATATCTTGAACAGACAGCAGAATTTCAGCAACCTTCCAAATGATGCTCCAGGAAGGTCATGCTGTGAACAAAAATGTAGTCGAAACATATCTTGAATGCTTGTGTGAAGAAAATCACATATCGGATGCTGAAAGGTGCGTTGAGACTTTAAACGAAGTAGGATACAGCGACTCACTAAGTTACTCATTATACATTTGAGGTCTTTGTTGAGCAAAGAAGCTGGATGAGGCTCTGAGGTTCATAGATGAAGCCAAGACCGAAAATTCAAATTTAGCTCTGTACTCGTAAGGAAGCATTGTCCATGGATTACTTCAGCAAGGGAGGCTTGATGATGCTTTGGTTAAAGTCGATTCCATGAGAAAAGCAGGCACTAAGCCTACCATTCATGTCTACACGTAGGTGGGAGGGCAATCGACTTGGGCAAGGTCCCGGGTTCGATTCCCAGTAAACACTTACAAGGAAAACAATCCTTAGTACTCGGTGGAGCCTGTCACCTTGTAATGGGATGGTCTCACCTAGTTGGACTGGTTTGCAGGCTATCAGTTCAACCAACTAGGATGTCACTACTGGCTACCCTTTAAAAAAACATGTAAAAAAGGCTGTAAAGATGTTCGAGGACATGAAAGGCCTCTTTGAAATCTAAGCGTCGATTTACGTCTTAAAAGTTAATTAAATATTTAATATCCGTTGTCAGCTATTCGGTTATTATTTTAAAAGAATATAACATGCATTTTCTTTCTATCTAATTATGTTTTCATGTTTATTTACCTTTTAAAATAAATATTTAATTGAATGTTGAGAAAAAGTGAAGTCTGATTTTGAGACAGCGCGAGACAAAGTAGTTTCCAGCAGTCGTCGTCGTTGTCGGCTCAGTTTCGTTAATCTCACATCGATAGTATACGCTCGTGCAGCTACGAAATCGTGGTCAACTTTCATATTTGTTGTCCTCGTTTCAGTTCTTCGGTAGATGGTACGAGGAACACTCAGTTGATCATTTTGCCGAGCTCGGTCGTCCTCATCAGTGATGCATACAATGAATGATGCGGTAAGCTTGAACAATTCGAAAGAAACTAGACGTCAGGACATTGGAAACCCTGATGTAGACCTGGCAAACAAACCCTAAACCCTTCAACTCGCCCTTTAAAACCCGCCCGTTAGCCCGTCCTTTTAATAAAAGGGTTGACTAACCCTTGTCCATTAAGAACCCTTATATAAACGGGTAAGGGTTTTTACCCGGATAACCCTCCAACCCTTTAACAACTCTTTTAACTAATATTAATAATAAACATTAAAAAAAACAAAACACGATTCATCTTCGTCTCATACTCAGGGGATGTAATAAATGTAAAACTATTGATTTAGTTTTTTATTTATATATTAAATTCTGCAATTTCCCGAATAAAAAATTGTCCAGCTAAATCTCGAGGTGTCATAGTACAATGTATGCGACGTGGAATTCTGTCCAGGTTCATGCAAGTGTATTTTACTGGTTGTAAATCCCAAAAGATATTTTACTTGTTTTGGTGAAGAGTGTTTCAAAAGGGACATTAAAACAAAATAAATGAAAATAAAATAACTGCCATGCCATATATATAGCAACTCCGTCTTCAACGTTAGTGATATATTTCATTTTGATTTTTTCTATTATTCTATATATAATAAGAATAAAATAGAACAAAAATAAATGAAATTTCACTTTTAACTTTAAAACATGTATATAAAAATTTTTACAAATAAAAGATATAGAACGTATCGAATTTAAAATTTATTTGTTTTTCCATTTAATGAGTTTAAAGGGTTATAAATGCTTAAATAGGTTAAAAGGATTAAAGTTAAAAGGGTTTAAAATGCTTAAATAGGTTAAAAGGGTTTAAAATGATTAAAATGGTTAAAAGGGCTTTTAAAGGGTTGAAGGGTTTAACCCTTTAACCCTCAACCCATTAAGAACCCGTCCATTGAACCCTTTAACTTAAAAGAGTTTCAAAGGATTCAACCCTTTTAACCCTTGTCCATTAAGAACATGTCCACTAACCCGTCCGCCCGCCCTATTTGCCACCTCTACCCTGATGGTGATGTTGAGTGTATGCGTATGAACAACGTGCTCCATGTGCTCGACAAAATACACCACTCAAGCCAAGCTTGTCACATATTGGATTTCAATCAATTGTTAATTGGGATTGTCAGAGCTAAGCAGTACGGTGACGCGATTGCAATGTACAAGAGGTTTCGTGATGAGGTAGTACTGTATTTCTCTATGTTGAACATTTGGATGAACTGCTATTGTAGTGTGGGTTGCACTAGTTATGGTTTTGGAATATTGGCAATGGTTATGAAAAGGGGTTACTTGTCAAATATTGTTACTTATAGTGGATTGATTCATTGGTTATGTCGTTTTGCAGAGTGGGAGAAGGATGTGTTCGTATTTGCTCAAATAAAGAGAGGAGTTGCTCCTAATTTGGTAACCTATAGTGCGTTGATACGTGGTTTGTGCCAAGCTGGTAAGTTGGAGGAGGCCAAGGAAATGTATGTTGAGATGAAGAAGAATGAAATTTCTCCGAATGTGGTAACCTATAGTTCACTTAGGGTGTGTCCACTTTAACTCTAACTTATAGTGTCTTATCTTATCTTAACTGAAAGTAACTTAGAATGACTGATGAATAGTAACTGAAACTTATATTGACTGATGAATAGTAATATGATGATGATGGTGAATAGTAATATTCTGACGATGATGATAGTTGTGATGATGGTGATGAATAGTAATATGATGATGAATAGTAATATTATGATGATGATGATGAATAGTAATATACTGATGATGATTGTTGTGATGATGGTGATGAATAGTACTATTATAATGATGATAAATAGTAATATACTGATGATGATGATAGTTGTGATGATGGTGATGAAGAGTAATATACTGATGATGAATAGTAATATACTAATGATGAATAGTAACATACTGATGATGATAGTTATGATACTGGTGATGAATAGTAATATGATGATGATGGTGATGAATAGTAATATACTGATGATGATGGTTGTGATTATGGTGATAAATAGTAATATTATGATGAATAGTAATATACTGATGATGATGGTCGTGATGATGGTGATGAATAGTAAGATGTTGATGAATAGTAATATACTGATGATTGTGATGATGGTGATGAATAGTATTATGATGATAAATATTATGATGATGATGGTATGATGCTGATGATGATACTATGATGATGAATAGTAATATAATGATGATGATGTTATGATGATGGTGATGTTATGATGATGAATAGTAATATGATGATATGGTATGATATGGTGATGGTATGGTATGGTATGATATGATGATGATGATGGTGATGGTATGATGATGATATGATGATGGTATGATGGTGTGATGATGATGATATGTTGAAAGTAACTTAACTTAACTTATATATTAACTTATAGTGACTGAAAGTAACTTATAGTAACTGAAAGTAACTTATAGTGACTTATCTTATCTTAGACAACACAAAATAGAGTCAAAGTGGACAAGGCCTTATTCATGGTCTCTGCCAGTCTGGAGAGTCAGAAAATGCAAAATTATATTTTTTCTGAAATGAAAAAAAGTGGTATTTCCTCAGATTTGATAACCTACAATTCGATAATTAATGGTTTGTGCAAGTCAGGTAAATTGAAGGAAGCCAAAGGGATATTTTTTAAATTGATTATTAACAGGTTTATTCCAGATGTGTTTACTTACACCTCATTCATCCATGGTTTATCTGTTGGTGGTAAACGGGAGGAGGCTGAGGCAATGCTTGAAGAGATGATTAGGAATGACATTTACCCAAATGTGGTGACATACAGTTCTTTAACATATGGGTTGTGCGAAACTAGCAACTTGGGAAAAGCTAAAGGTGTTTTGTGTGAAATGGGGAGCCGAGGAGTTATCCCAGACACAATTACTTACAGGTCAATCATTGATGATTTGTGCAATACTGGTTATTTTAAAAGGCTAAAGGGATGTTTTGTGAAATGATTGTGGGTGGCGTTACTCCAGATTTGGTTACTTATAGTTCAATCAATCACGGTTTCTTAAATGCTGGTAAATGGGAGGAGGCAAAAATGTAGCCCTCATACGGATGCGGATGCGGGAACGGGTACGGATACGGATATGGGATACGGTAAAATAAAAAATTAAATATGAACTTTTTTTTTGATTACAAATATAAAAATTAAGATTACAAATATATTAAAATTCCAAATATATACAAATAAAACAAAATAAATATGAACTTTTTTTTTTGATGGAACATAAGCTATTACAAATTTGGACACAACATCAAACATAAAAAAAACATAACAACCGTGAATAAATATGAACTTTGGAAACCCAAAATTTGTTTATCAAACAAACAAAAAAAACATCAACAAAATGAATAAAAAAACACACTAAAAAAAATTGAGACAGTGCAATGGAGTTCTTCAACCTCACAAGTGACACAAACATAATTTTTATGAATAAAAATTTCAAAAAAAATTGTCAGTGCACTACTTAATAACTTGTACGACATGAAAAAGGTCACATCTTTATTTATGAAAAAGAAACATAACTTGTAATACATGACAATTGAATATTGACAACTTACCTGCCTCACGGCTTACACATCTGTTGCTTTAAATTAAAATAGTAGAATAATTATAAAAACCTGTACTACCTTATATGGAGAAGAAGATGAAGACGTGTGCAGTGCACCGAAGGATACATACGAATGGATGATGGCAGGTGAATATGTTTCTAATTTCTGCGATTAAGGTTTCTAATTTCTAAATCTGTCGATTGGGGTTCCGATTGAGGTTTCCAAAGTGGTCGACAGGTACCGGAGACGTATCCATTCTGATTGAACCGTATCAGACCAAGCCGAAGTATCCGTTTTATGGGTACGGAATGGAGACGTATCCATGGCGTACCCGTCGCAAATCCGAGTGGAGACGGGGTCGGGGACTGGAGACGGGGTCAAATCCAAGTACCCGTGCACTTCGTGAAATGTGGAATAATGGAATAAGCCCTGATGTGATTACCTTCAATTCTATCATTCTTGGTCTTTCTAAAGCTGGCAAAAAAGAAGTCGCCAAGCGCATTCTTTGGGAGATGAAGAGAGAGGGAATCCACTCTACACTGTTCACTCATAGTATAATGATTTGTGGCTTGCTAAATGTTAGGAATTTGAAGGAGGTTGCGGGTATTCTTAATGAGATGATGGATCAGGGAATATGCCCGAATGTAGTTATTTACAACACAATGATTCATCATTTGTTCGCGATCGGCAATTGGGAGGATGTAGTTAAGATATACCATGACATGAACAACAATGGAATCTTCCCATATGTGGTTCGATGATTCATGGCATGTTTCTGGTTGGGAAAATCAAGGAGGCCAAGAGTATTGTTTTTGAGATGAAGAGCAAGGGTATCACCCTTGATGTTATTACGTTTTACACATTGATTCATGGTTTTTGCAATAATGGCTACTAGGAGGAGGCTGAATGTATCTTTTGCGACATAATGTAAAAAGGAGTTCCACCCGATGTGATAACATATAATGTTCTCATAAGTGCACTAATCAAGGATGGAAAGGGAGCAGATGCATAACGATTGTTGGAGTTCATGATTGAAAGAGGTGAAAGCCGGATATGATTACTTACGACACTTGAAGTCGTGGCTTTCGTATGGCTGATAAGAGTGCACCGGTGGCGCATCTTGAAGTAGGCTAGCAGGCAGTGCAGGTAATTACTATTTAAATTGTATCTTATAACTTCAAGTGCCATTAATTGTATTGCTCCCGATATTGAAGCATGAGCTTGAAATGCAATCGTAAATAATGGTTATAGTTGAGCCTTGAGATGTACGCTCCACATTCTATCAAATGTAAAGTCCATGAAAATCTGAGTAGTTGATAAGCTCTATATGCCGATACAATGCATTAAGACCCTTTAATTGAGAACCGTTGTAGTTTTGAGACACTGGTTTTAAATATGCATGTTTGCAAGGTGGTATCTTGTATTGAGCTATTTGTTTTCGTACATATCATGTTGTTGTTAGTTTTGACATCAATTTTGTTGTGTTGGTGATGCATGGTCGAAAGCACACTATCATTACCTAAATTTCCTCTTTCGTTTTTTACGTCAATTGAATTCCGATGACAAGGTTATATACGTATAAATACAAGTGGCTCGAAGTTTCTGAAGCAGTAGCTCGTTTGATGATGTAATTAGCTTTCTAGTTCTCTTTAGGCCTTGAATTAAAAAACCTTAAAATTCACTTGTTCAGCTCTTTATACATTTATTGCTTATTCATAGAAAGAATTATTAGGTTTTGACACACAACCAAGTAGGTTTTTGTTCTAGTGGTAAGATTTAACTTTGCCTAGTTCCTAAATGTGAAAGAGAGTATATATGTAAACATTCTGTAGCGTTGGAGGTCATAGTCTTGGCAAGATATGCTTCCGCACCTACTAAAAAATGATGTGTGTAATTTGTATAATATCACTATGGTATTTTTATTCGAGAAAGGTACCAAAGTAGTCATGAGTTATGTGTTACGAATTCAGTACATGAAGTTTGTTTTTGATGTTTCGTGCCTGTATTTTTTGGTGGAAATCCTTGTGATTAACAGAAGTAAAACAAGGATGGTACAGTAACATAATGGTCATTTGTTGATGCAGGGCGGCTGGTGGCGCGTATCGAGGACCAAAACGACCAAGGCAAGGGTTCTACCGGTTTGATACAGATTTGGCGTTCGGTAACCGATTGACTATTAAAACACCTTTTCAGGAATGAAAATGGGCCAACAAGTGAAACTCCCCGCTTACGGCGTGATGTATGGGCTTTTTGGGCCATTCGGGATCGTTTAGCAGGCCAAATCAACACTTTATTATTTTCGACTTTATTTCCTATTGATGGACCATATTTATATGATTCATTAAGACAGTTAAACTCACCAAATTAGACTCTTTGTCTATTTAACTTTTACTTGTTAGTTTCACTTTTTTCTACAGGCTATTTCGAGGTCTAGAGACGATACGAGCTAAAAAGGAGTTTTAAAGCTGAAAA
Organism: Rhodiola kirilowii; assembly: GCA_033675215.1. Taxonomy (NCBI): domain Eukaryota; kingdom Viridiplantae; phylum Streptophyta; class Magnoliopsida; order Saxifragales; family Crassulaceae; genus Rhodiola; species Rhodiola kirilowii. Next base: position 45,754,083 of record CM066201.1, read on the forward strand.
TGAATTACAAGTCACTCCAGGACACGACCGGATTCCAACTATACAACTTTCATGAACCTGATATGGAATCACTCAAAACAAGTCCAACCGAAGAGCAACCAGAATCAGACCGGAGCTGAAAGGGAGGCGATGGCTTTTGGGAAAAAGATCTCAACTCACACTCACCCACTCCCCTCCACCTAGCCGGCGGCTTTGGCCATGGAAATGACATGTGGCCGGCGGCTCTTGGCCTTGATGACTCACCTCCGATGGCTTTTGAAGCCTCCTCTCATCCCTTGCCAAGTGTTGCCTCCTCCTTGCTCCTCCATGCCTATAAAAAGAGACCTCTTCTCCTTGTAAATGCATCTCATTCCAAACCATCATCCATAAGCTCTCACTTCTCTCTAGATTTTGGCACAATCCTTGTAACACTTTCCTTTGATATCAAAAGCTTTAAGTTTGTTCTTGAGTACTCTTGTCGGTTCTTGTAGTACTCAAGTTTTTCTTTTACTGTTCTTGAGTTTACTCCTGTTGGTTCTTGAGTATTCTCCTTTTACTTTCCTTGTCTTGATTTCCAAAAACCTTTACTTTCCTGTCTTTCAAAACTGCAACTTTACTTTCCTTGTCTTTACTTTCTAAAACCTTTACTTTTCCTGTCTTTCAAAACCTTTATTTTACTCAGTACTTAGCTATGATATCCACCTCTATGGATATTCGTAGCTAAACCCTTCATTCGGTTGAAGGGGTGTACTTGTATCATAAAATGTTTTAGACCCTTCTCTTAGTGCCTCTTTGTGTTCAACTTGTTCTAGGTGCCTTATATTAGGTCAGAATTCCATTGGTTGAGTGGATACTCGGAAGAGCAAAGCTTTGCCATGGGTTCGTGATCTTCTGTGGGTAAGTGGAGGCTCGGAAGAGCACAGCTTATCTGTGGAAGTCAACCTCTTTAAAACACCATTTGGTTTATCAGGAATGATGATCAAATGGATGCACATACTAGAACAAGAGTTCTTTGTCTTGCAAAAGACTAGACGGTGTGGCAAGTCATGTGCTAGGAATAGCCTTGATTCACTTTTGAACACTTAGTATGATCATTAGAGGTCAATGATAAACAGACTATGATACAAGGCCTCTGATACCGAATCTTTCCTTTGATTCAAACATCACCTGTCACTTACTTTCAGTCTTACTATCAACTGCTTACTTTCCAGTCATTTACTTTCAGTAACTTTACTTTCAGTCCATATCAGCTGCTTACTTTCCGCAAGTCTTATCCTTCAAGTAATTTCTTTCCGCAAGTCTTGTCCTTCAAGCAATTTACTTTCCGCAAGACTTGTCCTTCAAGCATTTACTTTCCGCAAGTCTTGTCCTTCAAGCAATTACTTTTCGCAAGACTTGTCCATCAAGCAATTACTTTCTGTACTTTACTTTTACTACAGACTTTATCAACATCAGCCCGGCATAACCTTTGGTACGCAACACGCTTGAAACACAGCGTGCGGCCAGTATCAAACGTGTGTCTGCGGTTGATCTTGAAATCGACTGTTCCAGCACTTTATCTTTCAGTACTAAAAACAAAACCAACCCCCCAACTGTTTTATTTACTTTTCCTTTTCGAAAGAACAACTATCCACTAATTCCCTTGGGTTCGACCCGTACTTACCACTTACTACCCAAAATAGTAAAGTCGCGAGTATCGGAGATATAAATTTATTTTTGCACAGAGAACATCGCACCTTTACGACAGTGCGGTGGGCTCCGTCATCTATATTCGTTTTGTCATTTTTACGTCCTTGGCTGGACATTACCTCTTTAGGGACCACAAGTTAGGATCCCAAGGCTGCTCCAAATCAAACTTACTGCTCAGCGTGCTCCTCTCCTCAGCACTTCCACGAGTTAACCGTTTCTCAATGCTCAGCCCGCCACCAGGTGGCTTTGATCTCCAGTTCTTCTCTTTAGGTGTCCACCGCTTCTGCGCAGCCACCCCACACTTCTGTTTCTTAACTCGCTTTTCATCTGGTGGGTGTGTTTTCCTTGTTACCTTCAGCTGCTCACTGACACCCTGAATCACACGCAGCGATTCAGCAGTTATAATATTAAAACAAGTCTTACCAGTTATCTCAGGTGGTTTTCCCGCACAAGGCTGGTGGTCATCCTCAAAGACACGAAACTCAGCCATCTTGCCACCATATTTGAGGATTACAGTACCCTCAGCGACATCAATCTTTGCCTTCGTCACAAACAAGATAGGTCACCCTAGAATGAGTGTTGGTGACTCCTTAGTCTGGGTGTCCTCCATCTGCAAGACATAAAAATCTGCAGGCACAACAACTTCACCAACATTCAAGGTTAAATTCTCAAGCAAACCATAGGGATGAACACATGACTTGTTGCCTAACTCAATAGTTAACTTGATCGGTTTCACCGGTCCAAGTTTCAATGATTAATATAGATCATAAGGCGTCACATTAATAGACGCTCCCAAATCAATCAAACAGTGGGGAATAAGCGTGTTACCAATGCCACAGGTCACCGTGAAGGCACCTGGGTGTCTAGTCCGATTGGTCAACGCTCCTTGTTGCCCTTGCTCCAATTCTTGTATTTTTGTGTTGGTCCTCGTGTCTTCACACTCCTTCCGTTGAATCCCATTATTTATAGCTTCGTGGCGATCAATAACTTGCATGGGAAATGGCAATTGCGCAAGAGGGTTAGAATTCAAAGGAATTGCTTACTGGGAATTCCGTGCACGTCTCCTTATTTTTATCTGCGGACGTCTCTAGTATTTGTAGAAATTCATCAGGCGTCCGCGCCTTAATTGTTGAGGCATCCGCGTTCTCCACTGATGCTGAGTCCAAACATTGCTCTTTTTCTTTTCCTCCAGCCTTCATCTCCTCTTCATCCTTTATCACGATCACACTCACATTTTGCCTTGGATTGGAGATCGTTTGCGAAGGCAGCTTCCCTTTGTCTTCACGCCTTTCGTATACATCTTTGGCAATTTGAGACACTTGCTTCTTCAGCTCATTAACGTCTCCAGCTTGTTGCACCATCTTTTCAGTGAGTTCTTTGAACATGCCTCTCACTTCATCCCAAAATTCCTTGATCAGGTCCTCATCTCCTTGTCTGATTTGTGGTGGTTTGTACAGCTTCTTTTGTGGGTGCGAGGATTGCCCCACATCGTAATTGTTATTCCTTTGCCAACCACCATCATTTTGCCTAGGCTGCCATTTGTTGTTGCCTTGGTATCCATCATACCTCCTTGGTGGCAAATCTCCCTTGTTCATGTAGCCCACTATATTCACATCTTTTGTTCTTTCCTTACACTCCACTTGTTAATTGCCTTGTGGTTGTTGCGTCATCATTTTAGCCATCATGTTCTTCAGTTCCTGCAATTCAGAATGCACATTCACGTTAGCAACTAGTGCAGGTTTATAGGTTTCTTCTAAATACCTTGTGCTCTCTGCAACTCTCTCAATCAACTCCCATATCTCCTCGGGGTACATGTCAAGGATAGACCCTTGAGCAGAGGCATCTAGCATTCTTCTTTCCATCAGAATCATCCCATCCATGAAGTATTCGAGCAACATCCTTTGTGGGATTCCATGATTCGGATAGCTCTCTTCCAGTTGCCTAAACCTCTCTAAATAATCGAACAACTTTTCTCCACGTCCTTGTCTAAGCATAGAGAGCTCCTTTCTTGTTTGAGCTGCCTTCGAATGGGAGTAATACTTGTCCATAAATTTTCTTTGCATTTGATCCCATGAAGTAATCGAACCTGAAGGCAAAGACATTAACAAAGATTTAGCTTGACTTACTAGAGAAAAAGGAAATGTCTTTAATTTAAAAATATTTTCTGGAACCGGTGCCGTTTTCATGGACATGCAAACTCCATGAAATTCCTTCAAGTGCTTTAGGGGGTTCTCATCGGGCATTCCTCCAAACTTGGGCAAGTGGTGTATCACCCCACTCTTTATCTCGATATCTTCTGCGTCCTCATCCAACCTAATGCACCAAGGTGCCTCATCAATATACGGCGCAGAAACTCCTCTCATAGCGCGTCCCAAATCCCGACGCCTAGCTAACTGTCCATATTGGTTTCCTCCACCGAGGTATTGCCGATCCAACTCATCCTCGTATTGCTGATTTATGGGGGGCGGTACTCTTTGATTAACAGCGGGCAGTCCTTGCCTCTGGTCTTGTATGTTATCTCCTAGTACACTCTCTCGCTCTTCATCGTCACGTTCAACACTTCTCTGCAACATTGTTACTTAAACAGAGAATAATCAAGTGACAAAAGAAAAGACAATAAAATAAAACTGAAAGAAAGAAATACTTAGTGAGAATCTTTGTTACCGATCCCGGCAACGGCGCCAAAATTTGACAGGCGTCGTTGTACCCGTCAAAAATAAGATTTATAATTCCGACTAGCAAATGGTAAGTCGGGTCGTATCCACAGAGATCGGTGTGAGAATCTGTTCACTAAGTACAAAAGTAACAATGGGGGTTTCTGATGTTCCCTTAAGTGGCATGTATTTGGCAAAACGTAGCTTAGACAGTTCGAGAAGGTGTTCAGGGGGAGTTCGAACATATCCTAGTACTCATACACAGCGTGGATAAGACGCAAGGATATTTCCCGGAAGTTATTGGACAAAGAAGATCTCGTCAAGTTGAAGGCGGCCAGCGACTTATTCGAGCAATAGATATTCGAATGAATATTTACATTAAGGCGGCAAAGCTTACTTGGGCAAGAAGATTTCGGATTATCTTCCAACCGATTCAAAAGATATACATCAAATATTCAGGAATATTTCCTAAATATTTGATGGGATTATCTTGTGCGAATTAGGGTTTCGTCCAAGCATATAAATACAATGCTAGGGCACCCTTATTCGTCATCGCTTTCAAAGATCAACTACACACAAGCATATCCTGCTGATTAGAGAAGAGGAAAGCGACGGCCGACTATGTTTTCTCTTTGAAAATAAATCGGTGCAAGTGCAGTCTGTTCAAAGTGCAACACAGACTGCCTGAAGCGTATCAACTACCGCACACAACAAAGGTGAACAAGCTTTCGAGAGAAAGCATCCGAGCTTCTGGAGAAGGTCGAGAACGTTCGGACTGCAGGTTCTGAACGAAGGGGATCGAGGGGAATTGCGGTGAACCTCGGTTTCAAATCTGAGAGACGGAGTATTGAGGTTAGGCTATTACAAGGTGTAAGTGTAAGTCCCTGTGGAAACCCTATACTCGTAATAAAGATTTGCTGTCCCTTTTTCGGGTGTGGGAAACCCCCCAGAGTAGGCGGAGCCGAACTAGGTTATCAGTCTGTGAGTTTTACTGCTTTTGTCTGTTTGCTGAACTGTTGTGACTAGAGTTCAAGGTCTGTCGCAACTGTACCTTGAACTGTTGTGCAAAGAGTTCAAGGTCTGCTGCAACAGTATCCTGGACACAAGCTTGAACAGGGGATATAATTTCAATTGGTATCAGAGCAAACACTCGACACACTGAGTGGGATCTTGAACTGTTCAAGATGACTCTGAAGGAAGGACAAAGCATCACCAGACCCCCACTACTCGAAGGATCGAACTATGCCACCTGGAAGCCTGTGATGAGATCCTTCCTGAAATCTCTAGATGAAAAGGCATGGAAGGCTGTTCTGAAAGGGTGGACGGAACCCATGATGAACCACCTCACTGGAGAACCGATCGCAAAACCAGAAGCACTGTGGACAGAAGAGGAGGACAAAGCGTCCATGGGAAACTCAAAGGCTATGAACGCAATTTTCTTAGCAGTAGATGAAAACGTCATGAAGCTAATCATCAACTGTGAAGTGGCCAAGGAAGCATGGGATATCCTCTAAACAGCCTTTGAAGGTACAGACAAAGTTTGCAACTCTCGCATGCAAGCTGTCACAACCAGGTTCGAAGAGATGAAGATGAAAGAGAGTGAAACCATCACAGAGTACAACACCCGAGTTATGGAACTGTCCAACGAGGCGTCTGCTCTCGGAAAACCCATTGATGAAGAAATATTGGCTAGTAAAGTCCTGAGATCACTCCCTCCTAGATTTGCCATGAAGGTCACGGCCATAGAGGAAATGCACGACATTGCCAAACTGAAACTGGACGAGCTGATGGGTTCTCTCAGAACCTACGAGAGATCAATCATGATTTCCAACCTGGGGAAGTGAAGGGAATCGCCCTCAAGGCAGACATGTCTGAAGACAAACAGGATGGTGGCTGCACTACTAAACAACTGGCCACGATGGCTCAGAATTTTGGCAGAATGGTGCGGAAAATCAACAGACGTGGACCAGAACAGGGACAGCCTTCATCAAATAGCTTCCGAAACTGGAAACCTGACAGGTCAAGATCTAGAGACATGAGACAAGACTCCTCTGACAAAGGAAAGGAAGAAATTCAGTGTCATGAATGCAAGGGGTTTGGACACATTGCCTCCCAATGTGCGAATACACTCATGAAGAAGAAGGCAATGGTTGCTAGCTTCAGCGACAGTGAGTTAAACAAAGAAAAAGGTGAGACCAGAAATTTTGTGGCCTTTGTCACTACTCTGGGTGAGTGCAGCGACACCAGTGAAACAGTTCCATCACAATTGGAACTCCCAAGTGAAGATCTCTCAGACAGTGACAATTAAGAACTCACGCAGGATTCTCTGGCTCAGACATATAAAGATCTATATGAGAAGTGGCTACTTCTGATCAAGGTCAACAAGAAGCTAAATGACACAGTTGCCAGCGTCACTATGGAAAAAGACAAGATCTGGCAAGAGGTCGAGATACTGCTTACACTAAAGGTAGAACTGGAAGGTACAATCGTCTCCCTGAATTCTCAACTGGATGAAATGAAACAGGAAAGATTGGGTCTTCTTTCTCCGAGAACAGAACTCTTGGGGACTGTCTCCTCACTGAAATTCGAAATAGAGAAGGACCGAGACACTCATCCTGCAGGCATGACGGGACTAAGGAAAACCATCACAGATCTGAAGCGTAAAGAGGTGTTCTAACTGAGGAGAGTAGAACAGCTGGAACTCCAGCTAGAATCTGAAAAGATGGATCACTCAGACACTAAGAAGGAGCTCAATCACCTCAAACAGTCGGTAAGGATGCTAAACTCTGGCACTAACGACTTAAATGATATTCTCAGATCTTAGAGGTTGGAATCTGGACATCGAGGCCTGGGGTTTACAAAAGAAGGTACCTCCAAAGGCAGCTCGAGTGTTAAAGCAAGATCAGTGTCCGAACACCTGCCAGAACAGAAGGTGAGACAGCACCCCAGACAGAAAATAGACTTGTCCCAAGATCAGTCCTAAGGAAAGAACCGAGCTGATCACAAGGAGACGCATGGAACACTCGGTGGTGGAAAGACCCGCAGATCAACCGTCCATAACCGTGACTACTCACCAGTGACGCAAATGATAGATCGGCGCACTTGCTGGTACTGTAATCAGATAGGACACATCAAGATGAAGTGTTGCCTGTTTCTTGCGGAACGACGTGCTTTCCAACAACGGACCACACCACGACAGAAACAAGTCTGGGTTCAAAAGGCAGACAAAACCGTGTGCATGGTGGCCTGCTACTCCTCAAGCTACACAGCGCAAGACTATTGGCTCTTGGACAGCGGATGTTCCGCCCACATGACAGGTAACTCTCAATATCTTACCCAAATTAGACCTGTTGAGCAGATGTGGTTTGTCACCTTCGGGGATGGTGGGAAGGGTCAGGTGATCGGCTGTGGGACATTGATGGTTCCGGATCTCCCTGCACTCAAGAACACCCTCCTTGTCAAAGGACTGACTAGGAATCTTATCAACATCAGTCAACTATGCGACGATGGACACTATGTGTCATTCTCTAGCTACTCATGTCTTGTACTAGACCAGAATGGTGATACTCTGATGAAAGGAAAAAGGGATGCCAACAACTGCTACACTATTAGGATGGGTCTGACGGAATCAATGACTGACGAGAGCCATGGCCAGCACCCTACTTGTCCAAACAATCAACATAGTTTTCTGCGAGGGGGAGTGGATAAGACCTTGCACACAGGATCTGATTGGAGATGCGCACAAATCCATGTTGCAGGGTGTCCCAGGAAACTGTTGAATCAGAAGGTGTCACAGTTACGGAAGGAGTTCGTACACTTCCCACAGAAATGTGCCTGGAGCCATATAAGAAAATATGAAAGCTCACAGAAGATGATAACTCTGAGGAAGCATACCTTTGTCATCCCTTATGGCAGGTCACAAAGTGGAACACCCAGATCCCCAGGGGGTCTATGTGGTGTCAACCACTGAAAGCATCCGACGATGGTCAGTCATAGTCGAATCTCCAGCTGAACAGTTGGACTGACCACCTAATAAAGAGAGCTGGAACAGAAGGTACAGCGCGTGAAAACAATTTTTTTTTGAATATTCTTAAAGATTTTTCCTGCCGTTATTTGAATCAAGGGTTGTCCAATTTGGGAAGTTGAAAAGACCGGAGGATACTTTTGAAACACAAAAACAGTTGAGTGTGTTCAATTGTCTTCTCTCTCTCGTCCCCAAAACCCTAAGAACGGCAACTTTTCTCTCAATCGTTTCCCCCTCCACAACGATGGTAAACACCAGAAAGTCAGCAAAATCCGGCGTCAAATCCGCTGAGAAGAACAAAGAGAGCATGCAGCCTTCAAAAACTTTGGCGGCGAAATCCAAAAATCCGAAATCGAAAGCTCCGACGGTGAAAAAGGCGTCGCCTTTACAATTCGCCACCGAATCTTTGGCCCAAGCGAAGAAGTCTATCGCTGAAATCCCTCAATCAACCGCGGTGGAATCGTCTGTCACAATAGATGCTGTTTCATCTCAAGAAATTCGTCCCCAATCTGAGGTATTTCCAACTGCTCCTTCAGTTTCTGCAAATATTCCTATTGTTGAAAAGATTGTGGAGGTTGAGAAGGTTGTTAAGTCGGTTGACGGTGATGAAGCCAGTAGGGCTGGAATTGGTGATAATGGTGGTAAGGATGTTAGTGGTGTTAAAGTTGTTGGTGTTGAAACCAGTAGGACGGTGCCTGGTGGTGATGATTATAGGAATCTTTAGAGTGGTAGGGCTGTGGCGGTTGACAAAGCCGGTAGTGCGGTTATTGAAAAAGTCTCTGTCAAGATTGTGGAAGAAGAGGGACCCAGCAAAGTGACTGGAGGCTCAGGAACATGGTGGGAAAAGATCTTTGCCACAGGATACATTCCTCCGAAGGCAGGTCGCAGGAAGAAGGTTAAGCGGGCTAGTGACTCCCCCAAGAAAATACCTAGCCCAGATCTATGCCACTCGAGGTAGGAAGATTGCAATGACAGATAAAGAAACAGACAAGTTTATTAAGTCCTCGGGGAAGAGGAATCTGGTGATTAATGATGCTGATCCGTCTGAGAATCAAGGAGGAATCACTGAAGAAGGTTCCGGTATGCATGCTGAGGCTATGGCAGAGGAGAGTAATCCGTTAGGGAAGACAGATGTGTTGAAAGAATACATACCAGAAGAATCAGTCCCAGCATAAAAGGATGAGGAGTTGGAGGAGTTGTACAAAGACATTGATAATGTCATGAAAGACTTAGAAAAGGAGAAGGATCAGGAAGTGGCAAGTCCAGAGGAAGATCAACGTGATCAGGTTGATGGGGCAAAAGAATCTGATGCAGACAAAGCTACAAGTATTCCAACTATGGAACCGAGTGTTCAGGCTGGTGTTGAGACTGGAGCAGCTGCAGAGAAAGCTACAAGAGGTTCAATTGTGGAACCATCTGTTCAGACCGAAGCTCAAACAGCACCAGCTCTAGAGGAAGGTTTGCGTAAACAAGCTGTTGAAGCAGAAGAGTCTGCTACTGAAAAAATCACAAGTGTTCCAACCGTGAAACAAAGTGTTCAGACTGAAGTTGAGACTGGAGTAGCTCCAGAGACAGTAATGAGTGAAGAGACAATAGCAGTTCAAGAAGATCATTGTAGGGATCATTTGGAGGAAGATGGTCCATCCATTCGTAAGGATGCCTCTATGTCAGCAGCAAAAGGGGTTACCCTTTCAGAAGATGACCAAGACAGTGTTCCCCTTGTCAATCTCAAGAGGACAACGAAGGGGAAGGAAAAGAAAAAGGTAGCCTTTGCTACGACTACAAAGGAACCAGCTCAGAAGGTTGCTGAAGTCAGCAGTGGTGTAGGGGGAGCTGGCTCTTTCAAGAAAAGGAAGCGCGTTGCTGCAGTTCCCATCTCTGAAGATGCTGGGAGATGTGAAGTCCCAGCTCCTGAATCCGAGGCTGTCCCAGTGGGTAAGGTCAAGAAAGGAGTGTGGTTCGTGACTAAAGAAGTTGCGTTGAAATGGGATTGTGTGCTGAAAAGGAAAATTATACCTGAGAGGCTGCTGGATGCGTCCAGTTACAAAGGGAAGGAAGTGGTTGAGGTGCTTAAAGAGTCGGATCTGTTCTGGACGTTGGACAGATGCAAGTCGTTCAACGAACAGCTGGTGCGTGAGGCCATGGAAAACTTGCCTCCAAAGTTTGGGGTCATTGGAGAGGCAGAGTATGGGGTCTTCTATGTTAGAGGAAGAAGGATCAAGATTGATCCAGAGCTGATCAATGTATACTTCTCCATGGACGACCCAGCTGTTGATGAAGAAGAATCCAGCTTTGAGAAGATAGTGAGCACCATCACTGCAGGCTCTGTTCAGTGAAGGCCTGAGTCAGTTGTGCATACAGCGGATCTATCCACGTTCTATTCAATGCTGTTTTTCATAGCAGTGTTCAACTGGAGGCCGTCTACTCATCGCTCAACTGTCAACAAGGACATGGCCCAACTGATTTATCAGATAGGGAACAAGCTAAAGTTCAACCTGGGCAGAATAATGTTCAAACAGATTGCTGATCATGCTACATCGATGAGAACTCTGCACCAGATCTGCTTTCCATCTCTGATTTATGAGCTGATCATCCATCAAGCTCCAGATTTGAAGGCCTCGCCTGACCATCTTTCAAAAGCACCCAGCAAATTCACAGTGGACCACAAGCTATACAAGGGACGTCATGTGAATGATCTCAAAGGAGGGGGCAAGAAAGGTACAGATGTTGCGGAGCCCAGTCGAGGGGGAGCAAGGATGGGTTTGGATGAAAGGAGCAAGCTACTGAAGGACCTGCATGCTATCATTGCTGTGGATAAGGAACTGCGCCGACGGATCAACAAGATTGCTCGAGCCCTCAGCTATCCTAGTGATGAAGAATCCGAATTACACCCTCTGAAGATGATTCCATTGAAGAAGCTTCTGATTAAAGGTCATTTACAAACTATCTCCCTGAACTTTGTTTAAAACTTTCGTACTTAGTGCTTGTTCTGACACACTTTGATTGACTGTTCGAACTCGGATCGCACCCCTTGCCAGTTTGTGGCAAAAAGGGGGAGTATTTTTGAGGAGACAATTCTTATTTCCCTCAAAGTTTTCTACTGTCTAGATAGTTAGATAGACTTAGTTATCTAGTAGATTTGGTTTTGCCAAAATGCCAAGGGGGAGATTGATGTTCCCTTAAGTGGCATGTATTTGGCAAAACGTAGCTTAGACAGTTTGAGCAGGTGTTCAGGAGGAGTTCGAACATATCCTAGTACTCATACACAGCGTGGATAAGACGCAAGGATATTTCCCGGAAGATAATGGACTACGAAGATCTCGTCAAGTTGAAGGCGGCCAGCGACTTATTCGAGCAATAGATATTCGAATGAATATTTACATTAAGGCGGCAAAGCTTACTTGGGCAAGAAGACTTCGGATTATCTTCCAACCGATTCAAAAGATATACATCAAATATCTAGGAATATTTCCTAAATATTTGATGGGATTATCTTGTGCGAATTAGGGTTTCGTCCAAGCATATAAATACAATGCTAGGGCACCCTTATTCGTCATCGCTTTCAAAGATCAACTACACACGAGCATATCCTACTGATTGGAGAAGAGGAAAGCGACGGCCACTGCAGGTTTTGAACGAAGGGGATCGAGGGGAATTGCGGTGAACCTCGGTTGCAAATCTGAGAGACGGAGTATTGAGGTTAGGCTATTACAAGGTGTAAGTGTAAGTCCCTGTGGAAACCCTATACTCGTAATAAAGATTTGCTGTCCCTTTTTCGGGTGTGGGAAACCCCCCAGAGTAGGAGGAGCCGAACTGGGTTATCAGTCTGTGAGTTCTACTGCTTTTGTTTGTTTGCTGAACTGTTGTGACTAGAGTTCAAGGTCTGTCGCAACTATACCTTGAATTGTTGTGCAAAGAGTTCAAGGTCTGCTGCAACAGTATCCTGGACACAAGCTTGAACAGGGGATATAATTTCAGTTTCGAAATTTCAATCAGTTAAATAAAAGACGCAAGCAAGTAAAAATGATTAATTATCAAGAGAAATAGTCACACAAATTCAAGTATCAAATATTAAAGAGAAGTGCAAGCTAAAACTTTCGATTGTGATCCAAGACTAAATCATTGACAAATCTGCTTTGATTTCTAATGTTCTACAACTTAGAGCTCCCCGCTAGGTTGTACTCCCCGTTCTTGTTCTAGCACTTAATCTCGCGCTAGCGATAATCAAGACCTTAACTCGCTAGAGTTGCATGAACGTATAACAAGTTGTCCTTGGGTGTTTAATCCTAGTGGTATATTACCCGTGTCCTAGTTTGCTATCCCCGCTAGGTTGCTAGTAAACTTGACAAATGGAATCAACAAACAAACAAAAGCTCCCCCGCTAGGGTTCCACTCATGCTAGCACATCAATTCCATAAACAATGCATAGTAATATAACGCAAAACATAGAAAATCAATATAAGTCTCAAGTCAATACATCACAATTTCGAGTTCTAGCCTACACATATGAGTTTAGCTACTCATCAAAATGCAATACATCATAAAGTATTTGAGTAAGATGAAATGAAAATACTGATGTCGAATTCTCCTCCAAGCTTTCTTCAATTCTGCCCTCCAAAACCTTTCTTCTCTCAATCTTCTCAAACGTGTTTCAACAATCCACACTAAAATGTTCTCCCTCAAACCGTGTATCTCAAATCTCCTCTAAAAAGTGTATTCTCTGATTTTGCCTTTTCCCCAGCCGTGTGTCTTTTTGCAATCCTACCACGTGTCCTCCAACCACACCAGCAATCCACGGCCAAAAGACACAAATTCATTTTTCCTTTTCTCTCATATTTTGTCTTCTCCAATGTGGCTCCTCGAATTCTCCTGTCTTCGTCCCCGTGAATGGATCTTTGATTTCGTCTATTTTTCTCTCGAGAAAACTCAAATTCGATTTTAGGAAATTCAACAGCTGGCAGTCACGCGGACGTCTCCTGCATTTGTTCCCCGCGGAGGTCTTCTGAATTACAGAAATTGTTCATAGCTCCGCGCCATTAATCCTTAAGCCGTCCGCGTCCTGCATTGACTCAGACTTCGAGCACTTTGGACTTCATTTCTTTCCACGTCAAACATCATCAAATAGGCTCCCTTTAGCCGATATTCCTTCTATGGTCTCCGAATGCACCTGAGAACGAAAACTACACATAGGTAGTGAAATAATATACATGCAACCACTAGGAGACGGGGTTTTAACATATAAAATAGTCGTACAATTACGACTTATCAATGCCTCAGCTGAAGGCACGGTCATAAATTTGCCCCTAGCTGAAGTAAGAAATTTGATCGCTGAGGTGGCCGAGAATGCTAGGTTCAGAGAAGAAGCCAACCGTCAAGAGGAATTCAGCCAAACCAGAAACGTTGCAAAGGCCGAAACTCCATCAAACTCGATGACCGAAGAGCTGAAACAGATGAGAGAGATGATGCAAAAGCTCATGATGAATCTGGTAGCACAGGTAAGGCCATATGAATTTTGCGGTGAGACTAACCATAAAATGGATGCGTGCCCTACTTTATGACAGGTGTCGTTATACCTGTGCAAAAACAATTATATTTTTCCAACTAGCTAGCGGCAAGTCGGGTCGAATCCACAGAGATCGGTTTGAGAATCTGTATCACTAAGTATAAAAGTAACAGGGGGGTTTCGAATGCAAACAAGTAAATAAAACGCATCATGCAACAATGATCCGTTGTCAGGAGATCAATTGTCACACGAAATCAAGTATCAATATCAAGGAACAAGTGCAAGCTACTCATCGAATTGCAATACATCTTTAAGAAATTGAGTGAAATGAAATAGAAAATACTGTTGTTGAATTCCCAAGCTTTCTTCTTTTCCAAACCTTCGAACCACAATTTGTCTCCTGCTTTTCTTCAATAACTCACGGCCAAAATACAAACCTTCAAACGTGTGTTTCAACCACACCAGCAATCCACGGACCAAACAAAATATCAAAAGAAGATCAATTGTGACTTTTCTTTTTCAACAAACACACGGCCAAACTTGGCCAAAAAAAGGACAATTTTTTTTATTTTACATTTTCTTTGTGTTTTTTTTATCTTTTTCCATGTGGCTCCTTGACTTCTCTAATGGCTCTTCAAAATCAGCATTTTACTTCCCCATGAGACTCTACGATTTTTGTGTGGCTGTTCAATTTCATCCTGTATTTCTTTCGAGAAAAACGCAATTCAATTTCAGGAAATTCGCCAGTTGGACTTTTTGCGCGGACGTCTCCGTTATTTTGTGATCCGCGGACGTCTTGATAATTACGGAAATGCATAAGACCTCCGCGCCATTTAAACCTTGATACCTCCGCGGAAAACTACCTCAGACTTTAATCATGTCGGTCTTTATTTCTTCGCGCGCAAAACATCTTCTAAAATGCTCTCTTTAGCCGGTATTCCTTCTATGGTCTCCGAGTGTACCTGAGAATGAAAACTACACAACGGTAGTGAAATAATATACAGATAACCATTAAGAGACGGGGTTTTAACATATAAAATAGTCGTACAATTACGACTTATCAAACTACCCCACACTTGAACTTGTTCGTCCCGAACAATAACAAAGCCACAGAACGAATTACAATGCACTATCATGCTAATCCTTACATCTCAATCCCGAATCCAGCAGTTCATCTTATCATGCTTAAAATTCTAATAATGCGACTAAAGATAGGTTTTTCGATACTCGTTACCTCGCGAGTTGCAATTCAAACGACCTTGGATGTTTGGGAGATAGTCCCCTATAGGTACCACGGACATTGCATTCTTTTCTGAGTTTTGGTCTTTTGATTGAGTCGGCGGCTTTCTCTGACACGTGATAAATTCACTGCTTTCGTCCCCTTGAGTCTTGAATTCCTTAACTTGTATGGACATGATAAACTTCACATCTTTGCTTGAATCAATCAAATTCTAATTTTCTTCTTACTTGATGGTTTGCCTTCGGCTTTTGAATTTGTTTCTTGTCCACATAATCATTTGCGCCCTCGAACCACTCCAATCATAGCCTCCGAATAACAGCATAGGAGTACGTCCCGCTCTTTTCTCATCCTCGTCGTTTCTGCATGAGGCAAGGTAGGGGTTACCCACCCATTCCCAGCTACTCCGACTAGAGATGGACAGTTCGTTTTCTCTGTCCCGCCACCACTGCGAACGCATGAATAAACTTGAATTACTTGGTGACGGAGCTACTCTCAGGACTAGGCTAGTGAAGCGTCAACCTCCACCGCTTTTCTCAATCATCAAAACCAAAAACTCAGATTTTCTTGCAATTTGCCGTACCCTTCTAGGACATTTCTGTCAACTCCACATCCCTGCATATCACAACTCGAAAGAACAAAGCATCGAAAAATTCGTTTTAAATTTCGCATTTTTAGTCAAATAAGCACAATAGTCATAAAAACTGGAAGTGAGATTTTTGACATATCCGAAAAGCATAGCCGTGCATCATCAGTTCATCACAACACACGACTGACTCTATAACAACCCACCCCACACTTAAATTTTCCCATGTCCTCACGGTACAACTCTAGTGATAAGGCGGACAAACACAACAGACTCAAATAAAAATAAAAGATCATAAATAAAAAGAAGTGAACTGGTACTCCCCTAACATTCTGGTGGCGGTGCTGTGCTCTGAGAGATTTTTTTTCCTTTTGAAATGTACCGCGGACGTCTCTGTCTTTTCCTCCCGCGGACGTCTCTTGATTTATCAATAAGTGTTAAGACGTCCGCGCCAATAAATGTTCAGACGTGCGCGGTTTGCACTGAGAAAAATCCCTTTCTTCAATCATTCACCTGAAACCACCAGCAATAAAACATGCACTCGAGGCGCATTATCAGCTTCCCAATTCCACTATAACATGTGTAAAATAAAAGAAACACACCGGGTTGCCTCCCGGGAAGCGCCTTTGTTTTACGTCCTTGGCTGGACACTACCTCTTTAGGGATCACAAGTTAGGATCCCATGGCCGCTCCAAGTCAAACTTCTTTATTTTCTTGTGATACTCATAGCCCTCAACGAGTGGTGCTCTCATGTCTCTCCATCCCGGTTTCCATCCAAACGTGCCATGTCTCGGTCTCTTCCTCGTGTATGGATGATCAGAATCCTTGCGAACCTTGAGGTTTGATGTCTTCCTAGCAAAAGCACGCGACGACATTTTTGTTCCCATGTCATTCTTGGTCCATGTGTCCGAGACGACAGATTGTCCCAGAATGAGTGCAAGTGGACTGTGAGTGCTGGCATCTCCCATCTGCAAAATGTAACAATCAACATCACGGGTAACTGTGAGAGTACCTAAGTCCTTACACGTTCCATGCAGTGCCTCATGATTCGTAATGAGTGGGCTCTCTATCATTGGCTCTTCCGGCTCATGCTTCGCCTCCAATTCATCTTCCAGCTCTTCTTTGTCGATCACATGGGCTTCGGGAGCTAACACCTGCAATAGGAATTGTACAGAGGGGTCAGAAACTGGAATTTCCTCAACTGAATTAATGCAGCCCGCGGAGGTCTCTTGAATATCTTCCGCGGACGTCTCATCATTTATCGGTAATTCTTCAGACGTCCGCGCATTAAATGTAGAGGCGTCCGCGTCCTGCACTGAGGTGGAATCTTCGTTCAGCTCGTCTTCTTGCATTTCGTAGATTAAGCTGTCCATTTGCTTCTTCAATTCGTTAACATCTCCAGCTTGGCGATCAAACTTTTGGTTGAGGTGATCAATCTTGTGGTCAATCTTTTGAGCGAATTCCTTGAACATTTCTTTCAATTCCTTGACCGGGTCCTTTATCTCATGTTTATCTTCCTCGTTGTCTTCGTTATCACGAATTTCCTCATCCCTCCTAACGCTCCAAGGTGTCTCATCAATGTACGTGTCGTTGTAATTCTCTTGTCTAGCTGCACGATGTCTAGCCAACTCATTCTCAAATTGATGTATCTCATCACTGTATGGTGCATAATAACCTCGCATAGTGCGTCTCGGATCCCGACGCCCAGGTAACTGTCCATAATGGTCTCCTCCACCGAGGTATTCTCGATCAAGCTTATCCGCGTAATCCTCATATCTAGCTGCATGAGGTTTATCATACTCAATATACGGCTCATAAAATGCTCTCATAGTGCGTCTCGGATCCCGACGCCTAGCATAATCATTCACAAATTCCTCACGTCTGGGGGGTGGTAGTCTTCGATAAACATCATTGTCATGCACTGGTTCACTATAATCATCATACACTGGTTCACTACAATACGAATTCATAGCAAACCATAAAATCAAACAAAAACAAAATAAAGTAAAATAAAACTAAAACAAAAAGGTACTTAGTGAGATTCTTCGTTATCGATCCCCGGCAACGGCGCCATTTTGACAGGTGTCGTTATACCTGTGCAAAAACAATTATATTTTTCCAACTAGCTAGCGGCAAGTCGGGTCGAATCCACAGAGATCGGTTTGAGAATCTGTATCACTAAGTATAAAAGTAACAGGGGGGTTTCGAATGCAAACAAGTAAATAAAACGCATCATGCAACAATGATCCGTTGTCAGGAGATCAATTGTCACACGAAATCAAGTATCAATATCAAGGAACAAGTGCAAGCTACTCATCGAATTGCAATACATCTTTAAGAAATTGAGTGAAATGAAATAGAAAATACTGTTGTTGAATTCACAAGCTTTCTTCTTTTCCAAACCTTCGAACCACAATTTGTCTCCTGCTTTTCTTCAATAACTCACGGCCAAAATACAAACCTTCAAACGTGTGTTTCAACCACACCAGCAATCCACGGACCAAACAAAATATCAAAAGAAGATCAATTGTGACTTTTCTTTTTCAACAAACACACGGCCAAACTTGGCCAAAAAAAGGACAATTTTTTTTATTTTACATTTTCTTTGTGTTTTTTTTATCTTTTTCCATGTGGCTCCTTGACTTCTCTAATGGCTCTTCAAAATCAGCATTTTACTTCCCCATGAGACTCTACGATTTTTGTGTGGCTGTTCAATTTCATCCTGTATTTCTTTCGAGAAAAACGCAATTCAATTTCAGGAAATTCGCCAGTTGGACTTTTTGCGCGGACGTCTCCGTTATTTTGTGATCCGCGGACGTCTTGATAATTACAGAAATGCATAAGACCTCCGCGCCATTTAAACCTTGATACCTCCGCGGAAAACTGCCTCAGACTTTAATCATGTCGGTCTTTATTTCTTCGCGCGCAAAACATCTTCTAAAATGCTCTCTTTAGCCGGTATTCCTTCTATGGTCTCCGAGTGTACATGAGAATGAAAACTACACAACGGTAGTGAAATAATATACAGATAACCATTAAGAGACGGGGTTTTAACATATAAAATAGTCGTACAATTACGACTTATCACTTTACAAGAGGATACACATGTTGATGTCAATGCAGTGGGTGGATTCCAAAACTACAATAACCATGCACCACAGTAGACTCAGCAATGGCAGTACTATAGTCCACCATACCGCCAACAGCAGGATAGCTACAATAATTAGAATCAGTATCAGCAGTGAGGGTAGAATTATAACCAAGTAGGCCCTAGCAATCAGAATTCCAACAAGTCTCTAGAAGAAGTGGTGAAGGAGCTGGCAGCTAGCATCCATCAATTAACCACCACGATGCAGCAAAATCAGGCCAAGAATGATGGAGCTATAGCGGAGCTAGCTAAGCAGATGTCTCAAATAGCCATGACTATTTTTGAGCAGAGGAGTGAACAGGGAAAGCTACCGTCACTGACAGTGCCTAACTCGAGAGGAAACATCAGTACACTGGCAGTGGTAGATGAACCAGAGCGAAACAATAAAGAAAACGAGTTTGAGTCTGAGATTCTCACACCCAAGGACGATATTATGGTCGAGCGCGCCGACCTAATCTCTGAAATGGACGCGGCACTAAAGATGCCTACCGACGCGGTGAACAAGTTGAGCGCACTCAATGAGAAGATTAACGTCGCGCCCGAAGAACACATTAAGCTGAGTGCGGTGACTTAAAGTCTTCGTCAGGCGCGACACTCTCGGTTGGGAAAAATTTATTTTTGAGAGACCCCACTTTCATTTTCTATGCAGGTAAGAGCTCCTGATGAGCACATGATCGACAAGGATGAGCTAAACGACGAGTTGGAGGCAAAGCGTGAGCCATAAGAGCCAACAATGGAGAATGCACTTGCAACGAGTCAAGATGCACCGCCTTGTAAGAGTAAGGACCCAGGTGCTGTCATAGTCACCTGTGGTGTTGGTGAGACCCTCATACATCATTGTTTGATTGACTTAGGAGTTGCTATTAATGCTATGCCTTATTCCTTATATTGCTCTCTAAGACTAGGTCCATTGAAACCTCCTAAACTATTGGTAGAGTTAGGAGATCAATAATGTATTCGTCCTGTTGGTTTACTTCAGGATCTAACACTCCATGTAGGAGATCTTGTTGTTACTGCAAACTTTAATGTTTTGCAGATGGGAGATGCTAGAGTTGATGATCCTCCAGCACTTATATTGGGACGTCCATTCCTCTTTGCCACTAAGACCAAGATTGACATGGAAACAGGCTTGTTGTCACTTGCGTTTGCTGGTAAGACATCAAATTTCTATATTTATCAGGATGCTGACCGTCCATGCATAAAGCCACCGACTTGCACACACCATATCTTAGTGCCCTACCTCCTGACCTACCAGATGAGACTAGTCGTGCAACGAAAGAAGTGGCTGTGAGCGAAGTGTCCTCAGAAACTCAAGAGGATGTGAAGGCAAACCTGCCTGATCGATGGAGAAAAGACACAAGAGAACCATTGTATGAAGGCTATGAGCAGAATGAAGGAAGTGCCGAGGGGAAATTTGACCTGAGACATCCATGGGATCCCAAACTGTGATCCCTAATAAGGTATCGTTGAGCCAATGACGTAAAACAAAGGCGCTCCCAGAGAGACAGCTCAGTAATTTTATATTTTCTTCATTTTTTGTGTTTTTTTAATCTGCTGATTCTTATTCAGTTTTGTGTCATCTAACCGAAACTATCTTGACTTAGTTTTTGTAGGAAAGAGTCATTTTTGATGCAGGAAACAGGTGACATCCCGAGAGTATCGCGTCCACTGCCCATTTTATTCGTCGCGCCCGCATACCATTTTAAATGGCTAATCTCTTCTTGGAGCGCGAGCTTAATCTCATCGTCCGGCGCGACGCACTCGGTTGACCAGAGTTGACCTTTGGCCAGGGTTGATCACCATTGACTGACTCGTTTGACAAGAATTTTCACTATCACACGACGAAATGAGGGGATTACCTGTTCACTTTAATCTCTATTTTTTCCTTATACATGTGTGTCTTGCATTGTTTGTGTCTTTGAATTTATGTCGTACCGTGAGGACACGGCTTGGTTCAAAAGTGTAGGGTGGGAGAGTCAGTCAGTCGGTTGTGTCAGCACGTTTATTATTTCTTACATATTGTACTGTGTAGCACGTTTCCTCTTTAAATTTTTTTAAGTATGAAATTTCTCTTTTGTTTCTTGAATATGCAATATTGAATGTTAATGTGAAATAGATGATGCCAATTATATTGTATTTCTCTCGTGAAATCTAAAATGTGCCTTTACATGTGAATCTAACCCACTACGTACATGTCTTTTGAGTTAAGATAAACAGGGATGTGGAGTTGATAGAAACGTCCTAGAGAGACTTGACGAAGCATTCAAAGGAGCGGATTTCTAACTATGTGGTTATATGGATTCAATGAAGGCTAGCACTTCGAGTTTTACTGTTCAGAGTTTGCTCCGCCGCTGCAGTGTTTATGTAAGTAGGTATGATAGGAAAACAGACCTTCCTATCTCTAGTTTGAAGTAATCGGGAATAAGTGAGTGACCCTCATCTTGACTCGCGTCAAAAAGGGCAAGGATGAGAAAGAGCGGGGAGGTATTTCCATATGCTTGCGGGCGATGATTGGACCTCTCTAAAAAAAGAAAATAAAAAGGACAAGCCATTCACAATCAAGGAGCGAAGCTCAAGAAAAATCAGACAAATTGTGGAGGTTTATACAGAAAAAAGTGAAGTACAATATTCATACACAAGAGCCAAAGGGTAAAGGAAGTTCACTACATTAAAAGCTATCCAACAAAAGAAGAAATAAAACTCAAAACTTTAAAGCTCGAATGAATCATGTGCCAGAGAAAGGGATTAAGTATAACCATATAGCTAGAGTTTGGGACAACGAATGCGATCATGGGTCTAAAGAGGACTATCTCCCATTCATCCGAATTGATTTGAATTTTGGCTCAAAGGTAACATTTATCAAGTTAATTCCATGTTGAGCATGATGATTTGAGTAATGATTGAGTTATGCATAGCAAAGCGAGTCTAGACTAGTGATGGACCATAATTGTATGCATCAAAAACACAGTAAAACCCACCAAATTAGACTGTTTGTCTATCTAACTTTGACGTGTTAGTCCCGATATATTTCCACAGGGCATTTGAGAGACTAAAGTAAAAATATGCTAAGGAGAGGATTTTATGCTGAAAAGATAATAAGAGTCAATCCAAGGTCAAGATCAGACGCTGAACGAAGAAATCTCAAGATCTTGACGTTAAATTACTCAAATCAAAATCCAACCGAGGAACAATTAAAGTCAGACCGAAGCAGAATTGGATTGATAGTTTTGTGAAAACTACAAAAAATCACAAAACTCCCTCATTCCTCATGGTGACCGGGGGCTAAATGTGAAATGGGTGAGTCATGGGTGGCACAACCCCTTCTCCTCCTCATGGATGACCGGTGGCTTTGGTAGGAGGTAACCAAAGCCACAAACTCCTCCTCCTTGTGGACTTGCTACCGGCGGCTAAAGGAGGAGCAACCAAGGCTTGCCACTTGGAGCCTCCTCCTTCCTCCTCCCCTCCACCCTTGGATGCTCCTCCACATGCCACCATCTCCACCCTCAATTCCTCCTCCTTATGGCTGTAAATACAAGCTCACCCCTCCTCATTTCAAAACATCCACAAATTTGTAAAACACTTATCTCTCTAAGTTTTGGTTACTTGTAAGTTTGGTTTGGTTTTGGAAATAATACTCCTGTTTGTTCTTGAGTATTATACGCTTTGGAAATAATACTCCTGTTTGTTCTTGAGTATTATACTTTAGAGAATACTCCTGTTGGTTCTTGAGTATTCAGTAGGAAATTGGGAATACTCCTGTTGGTTCTTGAGTATTCCACCCCTTTCCCTCTTACTGTTTTCAAAAACCCCCGAGTATTTAGTTATGATAGCCTCTTCCATGGATAATCGTAGCTAAACTCTTTATTCGGTTAAAGGGGTGTACTGGTATCATAAAATGTTTTAGGCAATTCTTAGAGTTTTTTTTCTCTGTATTCAAAACTTGTTCTATGTGCCATATATTAGGTTAGAATCTTCCAAGGTTGAGTGCCTGACAAGCAAAAGCTCTTCCGTGGGGATTCGTAAACATACTCGGGTAAGTGGATGCTTGGAATGGCAAAGCTTATCTGAGGAGTTTGACCTCTCTAAAACACCATTTGGTTGCTCGGGAATGACTGACCAAATGGATGCGCACAGGCTGATATACCTTGGAATGGGGTATTAGTCTAAATAGAATAAGGGCTCTACGTTCTTTGCAAAAGTCTAGACGGTGTTGCAAGTTGAGTGCTTGGAATGGCCTCGATTCACTATCGAACACTTTTGCAAAAGACTAGACAGTGTGGCAAATCGAGTGCTTGGAATGGCCTTGATACACGTTTGAATACTTAGAAGGATCACTAAGAGTCAATGATAAACAGGCTATGATACAAGGCCCCTGAAACCGAATACTTTTCCTTGAATTACAAAAAAACCCCCCCTGTATTTACTTTTATAAACTGCTCGATCAACTACAACCATCAACCACTGATCTACCGGAGGAATCGCAATCACGCATCACCCACTGTAAGTCTTCTTTCCCTTAACTCTTTTAATTTCAGTATTTATTTTCTGTATTTACTTTTCCGCATAAAAAACCCAAAAAACCAAAAACAGTAGTTTAATTACTCGCGCTAAAATCTCAACCAACCTAAAACACGCTCCCTCGCTGTACAAATCCCTTAAAGAACAACATATTCCACCTAATTCCCTTGGGTTCGACCCCTACTTACCACTTACTACCCAGTAGTGTAGTCGCGAGTAGCGGATATTATAAATTTATTTGCACAGAGCACGCTGCACCTTAACGACAGTGCAGTGTCGCCTCCGTCAACTAGCAACTCATATTCATGTGCATCTATTCAGGACGTCGTAGAACGAGTGTAATGTCTATTTGTTCCTTCTGTGACTTAGTTCTTGTTTGGGACGAACAAGTTTAAGTGTGGGGTTGTTTGCTGAGTCGTATTTATACGACTCATCGACTCAATTAATCCCATTTATTTCGACACTTTCTTATGCGAACTGTTACTTTTTAGTGTTGTTTTGCGTTTCAAGTGTTTCAGAAGCCCCGAAAGGAATACGTGCTTAAAGACGGTGTTTTGGTGCCAAATATATCACATGGAGTTCATAGAAGATCAATTGGAGAGCTAGAGTCAAGATTTGAGAGAGAGGAAGAATTCCAGTCCCGAGAGTCTCGCGCCCAAGGAACACTTTAAGTGTGTTGGGCGCGGCGACCTAAAGTGTAAGTCAGGCGCGCCAGCTAATCCTCACGTTGGGCCTGAGAGATCCGATGGGATGATGATGTCAGCAAGTTCGGGATTTGGCAATTCAGCCCAAAAATATACTTAGAATCCCAGTTTTCTTATAAATTAAAGGTTTGGGAGAAAAAGTTTCACAACATCTCATATCATCTCAAGAATTCAACATCAACTGACGACTCTGGAGGAGAAGGTGAAGCTTTCGACGAGAGAGGAAATTTTTCTACTACTTTTCATTAAGATTACGTCGTGTTTTCTTTCCATGATTATGTGTAGCTGAACTTCTATTTCAGTTTTGGGTTTCATTTATTGTGACATACGTTTTGAGACTCTTTTCTTATTGCAATTTCATGTTTTACTAGTTCGTGTTCTTCATCCCACGAATTGAATTGTTAGGTTTAGTAGAAACTTTTCCATAAAGCTTAACTCTTAAAGTATTGGAGATGGGTGCTGTGGAGAAAGCAGCAATGCATTGCCATTCTGCTAGTGTCATTGATGAGTCGTAGTTGTACGATTATTTATATGTTAAAACCCCCGTCTCTTAGTGGTTGTCTGTATATTATTTCAGTACCTGTGTGTAGTTTTCGTTTGCAGGTACATTCGGAGACCATGGAAGGAATATCGGCTAAAGGGAGCCTATTTGATGATGTTTGGCGTGGAAAGAAATGAAGTTCGGTATGCTCGAAGTCTGAGTCAATGAATCACGCGGACGTCTGAAGAATATCATGCGCGGAGGTCTTCTGCATTTCCTTAATTGTTAAGACGTCCATGAATAATAAAGCAAGCGACGTCCGTGAAAGACACCTGGTCAGGGCCATGCGAACGCACACTATTTTCATGCCACTGGTCTGATTTGTGCGAGCACAAAACGGCGGAGGGCTGAAGCATTAAAGGCGCGGAGGTCTTCTGAATTTCCATAATTGTTGACACCTCCGCGGAATATAAATCAAGAGACGTCCGCGCGTGACAGCTGGCATTCGAAATTTCCTAATTTCAGATTTTCATTCTCGGGAAGGATATAAATAGAATAAGACGAGCGAAACCCTAAAAAAAGCTGGTTCTGGACGAAATAGAGAGGAGACGATAGCTTGGTTACGTGCTGATTTCAAGTGTTAGAGTTGAGCTGCAGCTTGGTGGAGAATTCATCATTAGTAATTTCGTTTCATTCTATTCAAACAACTCGATGATGTATTCCATTACGATGAGTAGCTAAATTCATATGTGTAGGCTAGAACTTGACATTGTGATGTTTTGACTTGAGACCTATATTGATTTCTATGTTTTGCGTTATATTATTATGCAATGTTTATGGAATTGATGTGCTAGCATAAGTGGAACCCTAGCGGGGGAGCTTCTGTTGTTTGTTGATTCCGATTGTCAAAGTTTACTAGCAACATAGCAGGGATAGCAAACTAGGACACGAGTAATATACCACTAGGATTAAAAAACCTAGGACAACTTGTTTAATTCTTCATGCAACTCTAGCGAGTTAGGGTCTTGATTATTGCTAGCGCGAGATTAAGTACTATAATAAGCACAGGGAGTACAACCTAGCGGGGAGCTCTAAGTTGTAGAACATTAGAATTCAGAACGGGTTGGTCAATGATTTAGTCTTGCATCACAGTTGAAAGTTCTAGCTTGCATTTCTCTTTGATATTTGATACTTGAATCTGTGTAACGATTGCTCTCTTGCTAAGTGATCATTGTTGCTTGCGTTTTTATTTACTTGTTGAATTTCAAAACCCCCCCATTGTCACGCTCTTACTTAGTGATTAGATTCTTATACCGATCTCTGTGGATACGACCCGACTTACCACTTGCTAGTCGGAGATAAAGAAAAAATTATTTTTGACGGGTACAACGACGCCCGTCAAATTTTGGCGCGTTGCTAGGGATTGGTAACGAAGAATCTTACTAAGTATTTACTTTCTTTTAGTTTTATTTTATTGTCTTTTATTTTTTTTCACTTGATTATTCTCTGTTTAAGTAACAATGTCACAGAGAAGTGTTGAACGTGATGATGAAGAGAGAGGAAGTGTACTAGGAGATAACATGCAGGAACAGAGGCAAGGACTACCCGCTGTTAATCAAAGATTACCACCCCTCAGAAATCAGCAATTTGTGAATGAGTTTGCTAGACATCGTGCAGCTAGACAAGGGAATTACGATGATTACGAGGATGAGTTGGATTGACAGTTAGCTAGGCGTCAGGATTTGGGACGCACTATGAGAGGAGTATGTGCGCGGTATATTGATGAGGCACCTTGGTGCATTAGGTTGGATGAGGACGCAGAAGACATCGAGATAAAGAGTGGGGTGATACACCACTTGCCCAAGTTTGGAGGAATGCCCGATGAGAACCCCCTATGGCACTTGAAGGAATTTCATGGAGTTTGCATGTCCATGAAAACAGCATCGGTTCCGGAAAATATTTTTAAGTTAAAGACATTTCCTTTTTCTTTAGAAAGTCAAGCTAAATCTTGATTAATGTCTTTGCCTTCAGGTTCGATTACTTCATGGGATCAAATGCAAAGGAAGTTCATGGACAAGTACTACTCCCATTCGAAGGTGGCTCAAACAAGAAAGGAGCTCTCTATGCTTAGACAAGGACGTGGAGAAACATTGTTCGATTATTTGGAGAGGTTTAGGCAATTGGAAAAGAATTGTCCGAATCATGGAATCCCACAGAGGATGCTGCTGGAATACTTCATGGATGGGATGGTTCTAATGGAAAGGAGAATGTTAGATGCCTCTGCTCAAGGGTCTATCCTTGACATGTATCCTGAGGAGATATGGGAGTTGATAGGGAAAGTTGCCGAGAGCACAAGGTATTTAGAAGAAACATATAAACCTGCACCTATTGCTAACGTAAATGTACATTCTGAATTGTAGGAACTGAAGAATATGATGGCTCAAATGATGACGCAACAACCACAAAGCAATCGACAAGTGGAGTATAAGGTAAACAAGTCCACTTGTAATTCAATGAATAACGATAACGCTATTTTTCAGGAAAGAATAGAAGGCGTGAATATAGTGGGCTACATGAACAAGGGAGATTTGTCACCAAGGAGATATGATAGATATCAAGGGAACAACAAATGGCAGCCTAGGCAAAATGAGGGTGGTTGGCAAAGGAACAACAACTACGATGTGGGGCAATCTTCGTACCCACAAAAGCAGCCGTACAAACCACCGCACATCAAACAAGGAGAAGACAGCCCGATCAAGGAATTTAGGGATGAAGTGAGAGGCATGTTGACGAAGCCCACTGCACTGTCGTTAAGGTGCAATGTTCTTTGTACAAATAAATTTATATTTTCCGCTACTCGTGACTTCACTACTGGGTAGTAAGTGGTAAGTAGGGGTCGAACCCAAGGGAATTAGGGGAATACGTTGTTCTTTAAGGGATTTGTACAGCGAGGGAGCGTGTTTTAAGGTTGATTGAGATTTTAGCGCGATTAACTAAGCTACTGTTTTTGGTTTTTTGTGCGGAAAAGTAATTGAAGGAATTAAAATACTGAAAAGTAAAAATAGAGACTTACAGTGGGTGATGCGTGAATTGCGAGTCCTCCGGAAGATGAGCGGTTGATGGTTGTAGTTGATCGAACAGTTTATAAAAGTAAATACAGGGGGGTTTTTTGTAATTCAAGGAAAACATTCGGTTTCAGGGGCCTTGTATCATAGTTGTTTATCATTGACCGCTAATGATCATACTAAGTGTTCAAAGATGAATCGAGGCCATTTCTGAGCGCAAGACTTGCAACATCGTTGAAAACACTTGTTCTACTTCAGACTAATTCCTCCTTTTGAAGTATCTTAGCCTTTTGTGCATCCATTTGATCTCCTGTTACGGTTTCACAAATGGTTTTTAGATAAGTCGAACTCCTCAGATAAGTTTTGCTTGTTACAGCTTCCACTTACTGAGTATGTTCACGAATTCCCACGGAACAGCTTTGCTTGTTACAGCTTCCACTCAACCTTGGAAATTCTGACTATATATGGCACATAGAACAAGTTTTGAACACAAAGATGCACTAGGTGCAGGATCTGAAACATTTTACAATACAAGTATGCCCCTTTAACCGAATAAAGAGTTTAGCTACGATTATCCATGGAAGAGAATATCATAGCTAAATACTCGGGGGTTTTTGAAAACAGTAAGAAAGGAAAGGGGTGGAATACTCAAGAACCAACAGGAGTATTCCTAATTCCTACTGAATACTCAAGAACCAACAGGAGTATTCTCTACAGTATTATAATACTCAAGAACCGACAGGAGTATTATAATTTCAAAGCGTATAATACTCAAGAACAAACAGGAGTATTATTTCAAAAACCAAACTTACAAAGTAACAAACTTAGAGAGAGAAGTGATTTTACAATTTGAGGATGGATGGATTTGAGGAGGGGTGAGCTTGTATTTATAGCCAAAGGGGAGGAGGATGGAGGGCCAAGATAGTGGCATGTGGTGTTGCATCCAAGGGTGGTGGAGGAGGGGAGGAGCATGTGGAGGAGAAGCCACCACATGGCAACTTCTTGTGGCTTCTCCTCTAGCCGCCGGTTGCAAGTCACATGGAGGGGAGGGTTGTGGCTTTGGCCACCTCCAAGCCAAAGCCACCAGTCACCCAAGGAGGAGGAGGGGAGGAGGCCACCCAATGAGTCACCATATTGCACAAGCCGCCGGTCACTTGAGGAAATGAGGAAGTTTTGTCAGTTTTGTGCAGTCTTCACAAAACTATCAGTCCAATTCTGCTCCGGTCTGACTTTGGTTGTTCTTGGTTGGATTTGAATTTGAGTAATTCAACGTCAGGATCTTGAGATTTCTTCGTTCGGCGTCTGATCTTGACATCTTTTCAGCGTAAAATCCTCTCCTTAGCGTGTTTTCTCTCTAAGCGCCAAAATACCCTGTAGAAATAAATCGAAACTAACAAGCAAAAGTTAAATAGACCAACAGTCTAATTTGGTGGGTTTTACTATGTTTTTGATTCGTATAATTATGGTCCATCAGATCACCCCACACTTTTAGTTGTTCGTCCCGAACAATGCTATTAAAGGGCGGCACTCTAAGTTTGGTTTTAAAATATGAAAATTAGACTGTGGGGCTCGATTTATCCTAATTCATGCATTGCTTACTTATTACCAAATTGAACTGTATAAATAAATAGAAGTAACTTGATACGTGTACCTTCGTGCTGAGATGCAAATTATTCTGGATGTTTCGGGAGATAGCCCTTTTTAGGCTCCTGGACTGCAACCTCGGGACTGTCTCGCACTAAATGGTTTCCTTGTAGCTTTCTCTAGCACGTGATTCGGTTCGGGTTTCGTAGTTGAGTTGAGCCTTTTTGATTTCTTTTTTTTGGCGAGGGACTGCTTTTGTAGTGAATCGGCCTTTGGCCTTTGATTTGACTCTTTGAGTACTTCATATTTTTGTTTGGTTAAAACCTTCACAATTTTGGGCCTTTGGCCTCTTGATTTGCTTCTTCGAGCTTTTCACCTTTTTGTGGCTTTGCTAGTTCATTTTCTCAAGCCTTTTTGGGAGGTCCAATCATCGCCCGCAAGCCTATGGAAATACCTCCCCGCTCTCTCTCATCATTGCCGTTTCGCGCGAGTCAAAATGAGGGTCGCTCATTTATTTTCCCGGCTACTTTGACTAGAGATAGGACGGTTTGAGTCCCGTCCCGCCTTCTTCATTTTTTTATGCATAAACACTGCATGGCGGAGCTGACTCTTGACTCAACTGAAAAACCCGAAGTGCAGCCTCCACTGACTTCGTAAACCATATATTGAAATTCAGTCCTTCGATTGCTTGCCAAGCCTCTCTAGGGCAGTTTATGTCAACTCCAAATCCCTAGTTTATCTCAGCACAAAGGGACAAATGAGAAGTTACGCTCTAAGTTTTTAGACAGTTGAATTTTCACAAGGTAAATGCATGAATTTTAGATCTATCTTTTTCACATTCTTAAGTTCATATTTTCAAAAAGATACTATTAAAAAAGAAAAACATGTTGTTTATTTATGTACACATGCGGTTCTCACCCCACACTTTTGAACGAAGGCGTGCCTTTCAGCACTAGTTAGTTCAAAAGCCATGCAAGCAGACAATTACGAGAAGGAAATGATATTAAGGAAAGGTAAGATCAGAACTCCCTTATTGTGTCGAATGGCATGAGGCTGGATAGACGAGGGAGTCCG
This sequence comes from Rhodiola kirilowii, assembly GCA_033675215.1. Classification (NCBI taxonomy): domain Eukaryota; kingdom Viridiplantae; phylum Streptophyta; class Magnoliopsida; order Saxifragales; family Crassulaceae; genus Rhodiola; species Rhodiola kirilowii. Next base: position 45,784,329 of record CM066201.1, read on the forward strand.
GCTGGGGCCTTGAACTCTCAGCGCAGGCCCGGTAGTTCACGGAAGCTGCCTGGCTGATCCGATCGTGCTCCAAAAACCAATTCCTAAATAGTCAAATCATTCTATGCACCAAGTGGGTGAGAGCGACTTATTGATAAAAACTAAAAGACAGAAAATAAAAATGCAGAAAGTAAGATAGTGTCGGGTTACCTCCCGACCAGTGCACTTGTTTAACGTCGTTGGCATGATAGTACCTTATTCCCGGATCACTGGTTGGGATCCCATGGGTGGCTCAGGTCAAATTTTGCCACTGTTCCTGTGTTGCTTCTTGCCTTGCCTTTACCCGATTTCTTGTGAGTAGATGTGCCTGGGTCCAGTTCCCGTTTGATGAGCCGTATTTATACGACTCATCGAGTCATCAAATCCCACCAATTCTAGTACTTTTATATGCAAACAGTTACTTCTTAGTGTTGTTTCGCATTTCAGGTAATTTGGAGGCTCTAAGAGGAATCACATTCAAAATATGGCTTTTGGAGCCAAAAACACCACAAAGGCCACAAGGACCCGAGACCCGCAGGCTGGCCGTGCTCAGGGAATGGCACGTCCGTCATTTGACACAGGAGGACTCAAGTCCAGATCGGAGACCACCATGTTATAGACCACATGTCAGGCTACATCTCAGGCCAAACCAAACTGATTTTCGACCCACGGCCAAGAAACGACCGGAGCAACAACGCATGAGTCTGATCAGCGCAGATTTCAGGACTTAGCCAAATTCAGGGCCTGTTTTCCGGCTGGCTGAGATGCCAACTTTGAGAGCCGCCCCGGCCTAATCCGTCTACACAATGGGGTGATTTCAAGGTTTGGACATCAAATATACATGTCCAGCTAGTGCTCCAGCTCAAGAGCTCGGCCAGAAGAGTGTCCGAAGGCGAGTCAAATCGGCCCCAAAGTACCCAGTACGATCAGCATTCATCCGAGTTGCCGAGTTGAAACTGAGTTGAGTCCGAGTTTGACCGAGTTTGACCGAGTTTAAAGCCCAAAATTCGTCCAGCCCAATGTCATATTAGGGCAAACTTACATCTAGGGTTTCGGAAGGTTCCAGAAGATCGAGATAGCTTTATCATCAAGCAAAGATAATTATGGAAATATTTCCATGATTATCTTCAAGGCTTATTTTAGGAACTTTAGGGTTTCTCAAACCCTATAAAAAGAGGAGATCACAAGCCATAATTGACATCTCATTCACTCCACAAAAACCACACGTCCATCACTTGGCCGTGCACCATCCTCCCCTCCTTGTGCCGCTCCCTGCTCAGCCGTGTCCTAGCCGTGCGCCGCCCTTACTCCTCCATAGCTCAGCCGTGCCTTGCTTTGTAATTTTCGGTCATTAGTGAAGTTTTCTCGTTTCTTATTTACTGCATTATTTCTTTATGACGATGTGTAGCTAAAACCCATATTCGGGTTAGGGTTAAATAATTGTGACTTATGTTTTTGAGATTTGAATCTTAATGCTTGTTTCGTTATTCGATTAAATCGTTTGTGCTCATTATTTGGATTGAATTGTGAAGTTAAGTGGAGGCTTGGAATGGCAAAGCTTAACTGATCAATTCAACTCCCCTATTTGCTATTTGTTGATACTAGAGAGCTATTAACAAGTAGTGCACTAATTCGATATATCTTGGAATGGAGTATTGAATTATTAGGTTTAATTGTGGTGTAGGCGTCCGGAAAGACACTACTTTAGGTTATAACTTGGAATGGAAGTAACCACACTTAGGAATTAGAAACACGATAATTAGAAATCAATGATAAAACCAAGTCACAATTGAATAATACCCTAACCTGAATATCTTCTCTGATTGATAAAACCCCAGCAATTTTCGTGCCTTCTTAGTGTTCACTAACCAATACTTTCACTCTAGTTTCTTGTTTTTCTCCATTACAGAACGAAGTAGTAACCATCTAGCTCCCTTGGGTTTGACCCTTGCTTACCGCTGTTCTAACCCACAGTTTTCAGTGAGGAAATTATAAATTGTTTTTGCACAGGTACGACGACAGCCTGTTCAAAATGGCGCCGTTGCCGGGGAGCTACGCACGGTGAAAATATTTGTTCTGTCTTTCTTTGTTTTTGTTTTTTTTCGGTTTTTGCTTTTTTCACTATTTTTTCAGTTTTGCAAAAAGTCTGCAGGATTCGAGCTCCCGGTGTCCGATTTCAGCCAATAATACCTTATTCTGAGCGGAACGACGATTAGATCAGAAATCACGAGCATTCGCTCGTGGCATACGCTGTTTTTCGGCCATCGGAGATCGTTTAGTATTTTATTTTGAATTTTTAGTGTTTTTAGAAATTTCCGAATTTTAGTTTTTTTGCTTTTAGTTACTTCTTGCTATTCGGTGATTGCCTAATTCGTTATATTCAACTGCCTCGATTTTATTTCTAGCCTTTAGAGGGTCCTGTCACCAAGACTTACGAGTCTAAGGGGATTGGGTTTTTAGTGAGACCACTGTGACTCCTCCAATCTCCTGGGGATCCTTTGTTGCTAGTCTATTCGTTTTTTGTTTTTCGATTTGTTTTCTAGCTTCTAGAGGATCTTGTCACCAAGACTTACGAGTCTAAGGAGTGTGGGTTTTAAGTGAGACCATTGTGACTCCTCCACTCTCCTGGGGATCCTTTGTTGCTAGTCTGTGTTTGCTATCTCGGTGTCTTCTATCTCGGTGCTTGCTATTTCTTGCGCCATGTCTCATGCAGGAAGTAGAGTTGGTGGCAACAGTCACAACAGTCACATTAACGAAGAAGTCAACCAGAATGTACAAGGAGTACAGAATGGCGAAATCAGGGGGGCTATCCCTGAACAGTTTCAACAGTTTCAACAGTTCCAACAACAACAACCTCAGAACCAACAACAGAACCAACCCCAACCACAGTACCCACAGTACCCTCAGTACCCACCATATCAGCAATATCCACCACCACCATATCCACAGTACCCACAACCGCCATACCCTCAATATCCACAACCATATCCGCCACTACAATATCTTCCACAACCACCATTACAAAATCCACCACCACCACAAGCCCCACGCCAGCCAGTAGTCAGAGACGATGAGGAGGACGAAGATGAAGGACCCACCATGGGCGAGCTCTCAGTTCCCAATTTCAGAGACCAGACATGGCCTATCTATGAAGGACCAGACCTCGCCGCCATAACAGTCAGCACCTCAGTCGTCCATCATCTGCCCAAGTTCTCTGGAACCAAGGGAGAATCGGCTACATCTCACCTGACACGCTATCACGGGTTATGCTTAAACCTGAAACCACACGGAGCCGACGTCGAAATTTTCAAGCTGAAGGCGTTCTACTTCTCACTCACCGACACTGCCGCAGATTGGTTTCTATCCTTGCCCCCCGATAGTATCTACACATGGGACCAGATGCAAAAGCAATTCGTCGGCAAATATTATCCAGCTGGGCGCGCAGCGCAAGTCCGGAAGCAGTTGCAAGAGCTCAAGCAAGGCCCAAATGAGACTATGTACGAGTATGTGGAGAAGTTCCTAGCCTTGGAAAAGAGTTGCTGCAACCTCGAGCTCCCAGAGAAAGTCATCGTCGAGTATATGCTAGATGGACTACGCAGGCTAGAAAGGAAGCTATTGGAAGCCTCAGCTGGAGGTAATCTCATGAACCTGACGCCAGCCAAAGTAAAGCAGAAAATCATATCAGTGGCAGAAAGTGAGCGGTTCCAGGATGAGTCAACAAAAGAAGACGAGTATACCCGAACAAAGAACGTGTCAACAGTTGAGCCCTCAATCAGTGCTATGGCCGCAGAAATGAAGGAAATGAGGGAACTGATGAAGCATGTAGTCCGAAGGCAGCCAGTCCAGGTCAACCCATGTGAGTTCTGTACGTCTACAGATCACAAGACAGACGAGTGCCCTACCTTACAGACAGACATCCAGGGCGATGTGAATGCAGTGGGCAATTATCAGAATTATGGCAACCAGGCAGGCCCAGTCAAGCAGTATGGCGCAGCAGCACCAAATCAAGGAACCTGGAAGAACAACTATCAGCAGAACCAGACTCAGCCAGCACGTCTGAATGTGCCTCAGCAGAATTATCAGACTCAGCAGCCCTACAGACATCCTAACAGTCAATATCAGCAGAATGCACCAGGACAGTATCAGCAGAAGGGGCCGAACAATAATCAGGCTGGTCCAAGCAATCACGGTTCCAACAAGTCCATAGAAGAAATGATGAAGGAGATGGTGGCTACCACCCATCAGATCAATACAACCTTGAACCAGTACATGGCCAAGACTGACGGGGCAATAACCGACCTTCAGAAGCAGATGTCCCACGTGACCGCAGCAATCTCCAGGCTCGATAACAACGCTGGACGACTCCCCTCACAGACAGTTCAGAACCCAAAGGGGAACGTCAATGCAGTGACATTGAGGAGTGGAAGAGCAACAGGGCCAGCGGAGACCGAGGATGAGACAACCGAACCTAGTGCCCCCATCCAGGACGAGCCCAGACCCGACCTAGTCCCATCAGTTGAGGTCTCACGGCCAGATCAGGTTCCCTTACCTTTTCCTGTGCAGGTTCGAGCTCCGAAGAAATATGTGATGGACAAGGAAGTGTGGGAATTATTCAGCAAGGTGGAAATCAACATCCCACTCCTTGAGGCCATCAAGCAGATCCCGAGGTACTCCAAGTTTCTGAAGGAGTTGTGCACAAACAGACGAAAGGGAACCCAGCCAGACGAGGAGCTTATGAGCAGGAATGTTTCAGCAGTAATTTAGCGCAAGGTGCCACCAAAATGCGGTGATCCAGGCACATATACCATTCCCTGCATGATCGGTAACATTAGGCTAGAGAATTGCATGCTTGATCTTGGAGCCTCTATTAATGTTTTACCGTACTCTATATACTCCTCTTTGCGCATCGGACCTTTAGAACCTGCAGGTCTTACCATACAGCTAGCAGACAGGTCATGCAAGCAGCCCGAGGGCAAGATTGAGGATGTGCTCGTACAGGTCGGAGAGTTGGTATTCCCAACAGACTTCTATGTCCTTAAGATGGAGAGCAGTAGCCCCACAGACCATGCACCGATCCTACTCGGCCGACCATTCCTCAAAACGTCGAAGATGAAGATAGACTGCGACACTGGGACGTTGACTATGGAGGTTGAGGACGAAATGATCAGTTTTGACATCTTCGGGGCCATGAAGCATCCCACAGAGTATGAGACGGTCCATGCTTTAGACACCTTGGACGACCTTGTCCAGGAGGTGCATCCAGAGAGACGGACCGACCCGCTAGAGGAAGTCATCGAGGAGGCAGTATACTCGCCCGAGGATTCTTATGAGCATACAGAGGCGATCATGGATGCCCTAGATCAGCTAGAGATCGCCCCACCACTCACACCGAGGTATGAGGTTAATGCAATTCGGTTATTTAAATCACAAGTGTGTTTGCCTTCTGTTGTGCAGGCACCTACAGTTGAATTGAAGCCTCTACCTGTCCATTTAAAGTATGCATTCTTAGGGGAGAACAGCACGCTGCCAGTCATCATCAAGAGCGGCCTAGAGGTAGATCAGGAGCGTAGGCTGATTGGAGTACTGACCGAGCACAGACAAGCGATTGGATGGACACTAGCCGACATCAAGGGAATCAGCCCTACTGTCTGTATGCATCGAATTCTGTTGGATGATGGAGCTAAGCCCTCGAGGGAACCTCAGCGCAGATTGAACCCTATCATGATGGAGGTGGTCCAAAAGGAGATTCAGAAGCTTCTGGATGCTGATGTGATTTACCCAATCTCAGACAGTCAGTGGGTAAGTCCGGTACATGTTGTACCAAAGAAGACAGGAATCACAGTGGAGAAGAATGCCGAGGGCGAGATGGTGACTACACGAGTCAAGAATGGATGGCGCATGTGCATAGATTACAGAAAGCTGAATGCAGTTACGCGCAAGGATCACTTTCCTCTTCCATTTATTGACCAGATGCTCGACCGCTTGGCAGGTAAGCCTTATTTTTGTTTTCTAGATGGTTTTTCTGGCTATAACCAGATTCCCATAGCACCCGAGGATCAGGAGAAGACAACCTTTACATGTCCATTCGGTACGTTTGCTTTTCGCCGGATGTCTTTTGGCTTGTGTAACGCACCAGGTACTTTTCAGAGGGTGGTTACTAGCATATTCTCTGACATGATAGGTTCGTTTATTGAGGTGTTTATGGATGACTTCACTGTGCATGGTGACACTTTTGATGCATGTCTAGATAATTTGAGCATGGTATTAGCACGATGTGTTGACATGAATTTGGTGCTCAATTATGAAAAGTGTCATTTTATGGTTACTCATGGAGTAGTACTCGGTCATATAGTCTCACATGAGGGGATAGAGGTAGACAAGGCTAAGATAGATCTGATTGTTACTCTACCATATCCCTCTACAGTCCGTGATATTAAGTCGTTTTTAGGGCATGCTGGTTTCTATCGTAGATTCATTAAGGATTTCTTGAAAAAGGCGCTGCCTTTGTCTAACCTCTTGCAGAAAGATGTTCCTTTTGAGTTTACAGATCAGTGCAGGGCAGCATTTGACGAGCTGAAGGAGGCCCTCACCAGCACGCCCATCATTAGAGCTCCGGACTGGGCGCAGCCCTTTGAGATTATGTGTGACGCGAGCGATTATGCTGTAGGAGCAGTTCTCGGTCAGAGAGTGGACAAGAAGCCCGTGGTCATCTACTACGCTTCGAGGACACTAGACGTGGCCCAGAGGAACTATTCAACCACAGAGAAGGAGCTGCTAGCCGTGGTTTTCGCCTTGGAGAAATTTCGATCATATCTGTTATGTACTAAAGTTGTTGTCTATTCTGACCATGCAGCTATTAGGTACTTGATGACAAAGAAGGAGGTGAAACCAAGGCTCATTAGGTGGATCCTGCTCCTACAGGAGTTTGACGTGGAGATCAGGGACAAGAAGGGAATAGAGAACACCGTTGCAGATCACTTGAGCCGTCTTGTCAGAAAGGAGGATGCCGGGCAAATTACAGAGACGTTCCCAGATGAGCACTTGTATGCTATTTCGGGTAAGATGCCATGGTTCGCTCCTCTAGTGAACTACCTGGTAGGAGGTAAGTTCCCGCCTTCTTATTCTAGGGCGCAGTGTTTGAAACTGAAGCATGATGCTAAATACTATGTGTGGGATGATCCGTACTTGTGGAAGATAGGTGCAGATCAGATTCTTAGACGGTGTATCCCTGATAATGAGATTGCTTCTGTTATCAGTTTTTGCCATGAGTTAGAGTGTGGAGGCCATTTCGGCCCTAGGAGGACTGCTAGGAAGATATTAGATAGTGGATTCTTTTGGCCACATATTTTTAGAGATGCCTACGACCATTGTAAGAGATGTGATAGATGCCAGAGAGTAGGTAACATTTCGGCCAGACAGGAGATGCCACAGGTCCCCATATTAGTAAATGATGTGTTTGACATTTGGGGGATAGATTTCATGGGTCCTTTTCCTACTTCGTGTGGTTTTGAGTTTATCTTAGTTGCAGTTGATTATGTGTCCAAGTGGGTAGAGGCCAAGGCCACTAGATGTGCTGATGCTAAAACTATCGTAGACTTTTTGCGCACTAACATCTTTTGCAGGTACGGAGTGCCTAAGGCCATTATCAATGATCAGGGGACGCACTTCTGCAACCGTATCATGGCATCCACACTGAAGCGCTACCATGTTCATCACCGGACTTCCACAGCGTATCACCCCCAGACGAATGGGCAAGCAGAGATCTCCAACCGCGAAATTAAGGGAATTCTGGAGAAGATGGTAGGACCGACTAGGAAGGATTGGAGCCAGCGATTAGATGAGGCACTATGGGCGTACAGGACAGCGTACAAGACCCCGATAGGCACCTCGCCTTTTCGGTTGGTCTATGGGAAGGCGTGCCACTTACCAGTTGAGCTCGAGCATAAGGCATATTGGGCACTGAAGAAGTGCAATTCAGATTTGCAGGCAGCCGGGCTAGATAGGAAACTGCAGTTGTGCGAGCTAGAGGAGCTGCGCCTCGAGGCTTATGAGAGCCAAACAGACTACAAGGCGCGGACGAAGCTCTACCACGACAAGTTCATCCTCAGGCGCACTTTTGAGGTTGGGCAACAGGTCCTGGTTTTTTCATCACGTCTACGATTGATGCCAGGCAAGTTGCGATCCAGATGGACAGGCCCATACTCAGTGACTCACGTTTATAACCATGGAGCGCTCGAGCTAGAGTGCCCTACAGATGGGCGGCGCTTTAAGGTCAATGGGCAGAGGGTGAAGCACTACCACGGAGAGATCGAGACACCAGTCCAGGAGTTTGACCTAGTCGAGCCCGTTGACACCACCGCTGATGAGATTCCACTTGCCGAGCCTCCTGACACTTAGGGGGGTACTGTCGAGCCAACGACGTTAAACAAAGGTGCTCGCAGGGAGGCAGCCCTGCACGGTTTGCATTTCTTTTCAGTTTATTTATTTACTATGTTTATTTCTGAGTCAGTATTGTCACATTGTACCTTGGGAAGGAATTGGTTTCATCTTGCAGGGACTAGACCGAGTCGACCATGAATCGAGTACGGGGCTACGCATTTTGCTTGCTCCAATATCAGACTGTATCCGACATGAGTAGTTCACACCTCGAATAAGTTGTGTCAAGAAATATGAACCGTTTAAAGATTCTGTCACAAAGACTTACGAGTCTAAGGAGGTTGGGTTTTAAGTGAGACCGCTGTGACTCCTCCAACCTCCTGGGAATCTTTTATTCGTCTTCATGTCATTGACACAGACCTTTCGGTGTGCAACGAACTCACGTCGCGATACAAGCTCCAATGGTGCTCTTCGAGGACTCATAGGAGAATAATCAGCCACCTCTGGTCGCCACACATCACACAAGGGGAGTCCCGTTCTACCTTTTCCCTTTCCTTTTATTTATTGCATGCATTATGAGTCTTGATTTAAGTCGTACCGTGAGGACACGGCTTATTTCAAAAGTGTGGAGTGGGAGAGTCAGTATCGAGTCAGCACGTTTATTTCCTGCACCCTGCACAGAGTCAGCACGTTTCGAGTCATTTTTAAAATTTTTGTACATAATTCTTCACTATTTCCTAGACTTGCAATATTGGATAATGATTAGGTGAAATAGATATAGCCGATTTTACATGCATGTCTTTGATGAAACTTGATTTGTGCGACTAACATGTGATCTTAAAATCTTTACGTGCCTTTGTTAGTTGAGATAAACAGGGATGTGGAGTTGATAGCAATGCCCTAGAGAGACTTGACAGATCATTCAGAGACCGGACTCAGGATTTATGGTTATGTGGAGCTTGTGGAGGCTAGCGCTTCGAGGCAAACATAGTACGAGTCTGCTCCGCCACTGCGGCATATTTTGCGGTGGTTGGGACGGGAATACTTCACACCATCCAGACTCTAGTTCCAGTAGCCGGGAAAATAGACAAGCGACCCTTGGATTGACCCGCGCAAAAGGACGATGATGAGCGAGAGCAAGTAGGTTTGAGCAAGTCACAATCCGCACTACAAAAAAAAAAAAGAAACCCACTACCATTGTGATAGTCCACTAGTTCACACGTTACACATGTGAAAAGCGTCGTTGAGAATGCCAGATCATACGACGCTATAGCTGACCGAAAAGCACTCCAGTACTTGAGCCCGAATCTATCACGTGCAAGAAAAAGCAGCGAGACATAACCATAGTCCAGCGAGTTCGAGTCCGAGAATGAGGGTTCATGGGTCTAAAAAGGGCTATCTCCCGATACATCCGAATTGATTTGCATCTCGGCCCAAAGGTAACACGTATCTTTAACCCATGTTTTCGCACAAAGATATTAGTAGCAAGCATGCATAACAGGCGAGATCTAGAGTAATCGATTCATGTCCATGTAGCACGTCTAGGATGACCGAAGCATTGTGGTGTTTACATTATTCATTCCTCTTATGACCTAGTTCTTGTTCGGGACGAACAAGTTTAAGTGTGGGGTGGTTTGATGAGCCGTATTTATACGACTCATCGAGTCATCAAATCCCACCAATTCCAGTACTTTTATATGCAAACAGTTACTTCTTAGTGTTGTTTCGTATTTCAGGTAATTTGGAGGCTCTAAGAGGAATCACATTCAAAATATGGCTTTTGGAGCCAAAAACACCACAAAGGCCACAAGGACCCGAGACCCGCAGGCTGGCCGTGCTCAGGGAATGGCACGTCCGTCATTTGACACAGGAGGACTCAAGTCCAGATCGGAGACCACCATGTTATAGACCACATGTCAGGCTACATCTCAGGCCAAACCAAACTGATTTTCGACCCACGGCCAAGAAACGACCGGAGCAACAACGCATGAGTCTGATCAGCGCAGATTTCAGGACTTGGCCAAATTCAGGGCCTGTTTTCCGGCTGGCTGAGATGCCAACTTTGAGAGCCGCCCCGGCCTAATCCGTCTACACAATGGGGTGATTTCAAGGTTTGGACATCAAATATACATGTCCAGCTAGTGCTCCAGCTCAAGAGCTCGGCCAGAAGAGTGTCCGAAGGCGAGTCAAATCGGCCCCAAAGTACCCAGTACGATCAGCATTCATCCAAGTTGCCGAGTTGAAACTGAGTTGAGTCCGAGTTTGACCGAGTTTGACCGAGTTTAAAGCCCAAAATTCGTCCAGCCCAATGTCATATTAGGGCAAACTTACATCTAGGGTTTCGGAAGGTTCCAGAAGATCGAGATAGCTTTATCATCAAGCAAAGATAATTATGGAAATATTTCCATGATTATCTTCAAGGCTTATTTTAGGAACTTTAGGGTTTCTCAAACCCTATAAAAAGAGGAGATCACAAGCCATAATTGACATCTCATTCACTCCACAAAAACCACACGTCCATCACTTGGCCGTGCACCATCCTCCCCTCCTTGTGCCGCTCCCTGCTCAGCCGTGTCCTAGCCGTGCGCCGCCCTTACTCCTCCATAGCTCAGCCGTGCCTTGCTTTGTAATTTTCGGTCATTAGTGAAGTTTTCTCGTTTCTTATTTACTGCATTATTTCTTTATGACGATGTGTAGCTAAAACCCATATTCGGGTTAGGGTTAAATAATTGTGACTTATGTTTTTGAGATTTGAATATTAATGCTTGTTTCGTTATTCGATTAAATCGTTTGTGCTCATTATTTGGATTGAATTGTGAAGTTAAGTGGAGGCTTGGAATGGCAAAGCTTAACTGATCAATTCAACTCCCCTATTTGCTATTTGTTGATACTAGAGAGCTATTAACAAGTAGTGCACTAATTCGATATATCTTGGAATGGAGTATTGAATTATTAGGTTTAATTGTGGTGTAGGCGTCCGGAAAGACACTACTTTAGGTTATAACTTGGAATGGAAGTAACCACACTTAGGAATTAGAAACACGATAATTAGAAATCAATGATAAAACCAAGTCACAATTGAATAATACCCTAACCTGAATATCTTCTCTGATTGATAAAACCCCAGCAATTTTCGTGCCTTCTTAGTGTTCACTAACCAATACTTTCACTCTAGTTTCTTGTTTTTCTCCATTACAGAACGAAGTAGTAACCATCTAGCTCCCTTGGGTTCGACCCTTGCTTACCGCTGTTCTAACCCACAGTTTTCAGTGAGGAAATTATAAATTGTTTTTGCACAGGTACGACGACAGCCTGTTCACCGTTGTTCTGGTGATTTCTCCTTCGAACGTCTATGAGAAGGTGAGGGAACTTTGACCATAGCTGCTGGTCTTGTTACTTTTTTGGTCTCTTTTGGCAAGTCGGAAATCTGCGTACCGCGATATGAGATAGGTATTATATTTGGCGGTTTCTTTGTATCCGTGCGGCTATTGTCAATTTAGAAATATGCAATTTTGCCACCGAACTTAAGCGATAATGAGCCCTTGCCCACATCGATCCTTGCTTTAGTAGCGTAGAGAAATGGTCGTCCTAAGATTATTGTTGGAGGGTCGTCTTCGCTGGTCTCTCCCGTTTGTATATCATAGAAGTCTGCAGCAATTACGAGCTCTCCCACATGGAGTATTACGTCTTCCAGCACTCCAATCGGACGGATGCACGATTTATCTCCTAGCTCGATATTTGACCTGGGTGGTTTTAATGGACCCAGTCCTAACAAGTAATATAAGGAGGAGGGCATGGCGTTGACAGCAGCACCAAGATCGACTAAGCACTTCCGAATCTGTGCTTCACCAATACCACAGGTGACTGTAAAGGCCCCTGGGTCTTTATCTCTTTCCGGTTGTGACTCATGATCTGAAGTGAGGACCCTTTCTATTGTAGGGCCATTCTGCCCATTCCTTGGCTTAGGATTTGTATAATCGGGCCCCTTAATATTTTGCCTTGAAGCATAAATATTAGTTGGAGAGTTCCACTTCAAATTGTTATCGTCATCCCATCCAGACGTTGGTATGTCAGAGTGTATGATCGGCGGTGGTGTTATGCACACGGTGAATGCGTACCGTCCATTGTCAGCATGCGTAGCCCATGTTCTGCCATCATTGGGTCGGTCTTCCTCTTGATTCCAGCCAGGACGATGCCTACGGGTGAAGTGCTTGTTTGTAAGTTTGTAAGTTGGGGATCACGCTACTTCTCCAAGTGTCGTCTTTACGTTTGACCTTTTCATCATGCTAAGATTCGCCTTTGGATTCTGGATGGTCTGTGAAGGAAGTCTGCCAGGTTCATTAGTGAGTGTTGACATTGCTGTGGCGAGATGGGACATTTGTTTGGTCAATTCTGAAATTGCCCCGTCAGTTTTCGTCTGGTATTGGTGTAGCGAAGTACCCAATTGATTTATGCTTCCTGCGAGCTCCTTCATCGTTTCATCAAGTGACTTGGTTGGTTCTTGCTGATTCTGCAGGCCGGTTTGGTACTGATTTGGTCCTCTTTGCTGATATTGGCCTGCTGATGGAGCGTTCTGGTTATATTGCCGGTGGGGGGGTTGGTAGAATGACTGAGCTAGTTGAGGGACAGCTGGTTGTGCTTCCTTCTGAGAATAGTTGTTGTTATGCCAGCTCGGGTTGGTTGCTTGACCATACTGTCTGTTTTGTCCGGCTCTGTCATTACTGTTGTTGTTGTATCCTTGGTATCCTCCCACTGCATTCACTTCTGCTGGTTCCTCTTCTATTAATGTAGGACATGCGTCAGTTTTGTGGTCTGTAGAACCACAGAACTCGCAAGGTTTTACCGGAACTGGCTGCCTTCATAGGATTTGAATCATCATCTCCTTTAGCTGCTTCATCTCTTCAGGCATAGAGCTCATCGATGTTTCAGCTTTTGCCACATTTTTCGTCTGGGAGAATTCTTCCTGCTGAGTTGTCTCTTCTCTGAATCGGGCATTCTCAGCAACGTTGGTGATAAGATCCCTTATGCCACTTAATGATAGATTCATCATGGACCCTCCAGCTGAGGCATCCAGGAGCATTTTGTCTAAGGGTCTTAATCCGTTAATGAGATACTCGACGGTGAGTTTCTCAGGCAGTCCAAGGGTATAGCAGCTTCTTTCCAGGCGGTTGAATTTTTCCAGGTAATCGTACATGGTATCATTGGGTCCTTGCTTGATGTCCTGCAGTTGCCTCCTTACTTGCATCGCTCTTCCTGTAGGGTAATATTTGTCTAAGAACTTCTTCTACATCTGAGCCCATGTTCTGATGCTTCCGGAAGGCAATAAAAGGAACCGGTCGTTTTCCGCGTCAATGAGGGAAAAGTAGAACGCCTTTAACTTGAAGTCGTCTACGTTTACGCCCTTCGGTTTTAAGTTTTGACAAATACCATGTAAGCGTTGGAGATGAGTCATTGCTGATTCTCCACGCGTTCCTGAGAATTTCGGTAAGTTGTGGGCCACTGAAGTGTTGATGGCGATATTTTCCAATTCAGGGCTTTCGTGAATGCACCACGGCTGAATTCTGAATTCTGGTGCTGAGAGCTCTCCCAATGTAGGTTCGCGGTAGTTGTTGTTATCTCCGTAGTAGTCATCGAAAGCGGGTTCTCGTCTCGGCACTCGTCGAGGTTGCGGGGGTTGTGGATATCTAGGAGGTTGCATTGGACCAGCTGCATTTCGGTCCTCGGGTGGTTCTTGATTTCTTCTGATTGCCTCCCTATCACGAGGTCTTCTGCTTCGGATGAGTTGCTCCGGATCATCCATAAATGGAAGTGGCACCTCATCATTTCGCTCGTATAGGTTTATCTCGTCATCATCCTGATAGTCATGGTGGCTTCCTTCGCGAGACATGGTTGTTTGAAGCGCGTATCGATTCGAACAACTTATCCGACGGCTAATTCCCCGACAACGGTGCCAATTTGACGAAGCCCACTGCACTGTCGTTAAGGTGCAATGTTCTTTGTACAAATAAATTTATATTTTCCGCTACTCGCGACTTCACTACTGGGTAGTAAGTGGTAAGTAGGGGTCAAACCCAAGGGAATTAGGGGAATACGTTGTTCTTTAAGGGATTTGTACAGCGAGGGAGCGTGTTTTAAGGTTGATTGAGATTTTAGCGCGATTAACTAAGCTACTGTTTTTGGTTTTTTTGGTTTTTTGTGTGGAAAAGTAATTGCAGGAATTAAAATACTGAAAAGTAAAAAGAGAGACTTACAGTGGGTGATGCGTAAATTGCGAGTCCTTCGGAAGATGAGCGGTTGATGGTTGTAGTTGATCGAACAGTTTATAAAAGTAAATACAGGGGGTTTTTTTGTAATTCAAGGAAAACATTCGGTTTCAGGGGCCTTGTATCATAGTTGTTTATCATTGACCGCTAATGATCATACTAAGTGTTCAAAGATGAAATGAGGCCATTTCTGAGCGCAAGACTTGCAACATCGTTGAAAACACTTGTTCTACTTCAGACTAATTCCTCCTTTCGAAGTATCTTAGCCTTTTGTGCATCCATTTGATCTCCTGTTACGGTTTCACAAATGGTTGTTTAGATAAGTCGAACTCCTCAGATAAGTTTTGCTTATTACAGCTTCCACTTACTGAGTATGTTCACGAATTCCCACGGAAGAGCTTTGCTTGTTACAGCTTCCACTCAACCTTGGAAATTCTGACTATATATGGCACATAGAACAAGTTTTGAACACAAAGATGCACTAGGTGCAGGATCTAAAACATTTTACAATACAAGTACGCCCCTTTAACCGAATAAAGAGTTTAGCTACGATTATCCATGGAAGAGGATATCATAGCTAAATACTCGGGGTTTTTGAAAACAGTAAGAAAGGAAAGGGGTGGAATACTCAAGAACCAACAGGTGTATTCCTAATTCCTACTGAATACTCAAGAACCAACAGGAGTATTCTCTACAGTATTATAATACTCAAGAACCGACTCTGTATCCTCATTGTGATCTTAAGAGTCAAACTACTTGAATCCCTTGTAGTATCCATATCATGGGCTTCGATTTCTTGGGCTTGGTCTATCTTCTCTTGGGTTGAACTTGGAGCGGGTCGGATTGAAGAAAACCCCAAGTAGTATGAACCGGGCGTTGATGCGCATGGTGCTGGCCGAGTGATTGGGCGATGTCCTGTTGGGCGCGCTGCGCGTGTCGGATGATGTCTCGGGCGTGCCGGGTGATGTCTCGGGCGTGCCGGTGGCTTTGGTGCGCATCTCCGGGGCCTTGGTGAGAGACTCGGGAGTGGTCATTTTGGGAATCCTATCATTACCCCGCCCCCGAAGATCGACCTTGCCCTCAAGATCGAGGTAAGGTCCCCCTTTTTCCATGTTTGCCTCTGGTGCTCGATAGGATTCCTCTCTGTTGGCTTCCAGCGGGGCTCCTCCTTGTCTTGTGGAAAACATCTCTTGTATGCCCGGGTCGAATGGAACGAGGCCAGAGTTGCCTTGTGGAATAGTTGCGTTTTCTTCTTCTAGTATTAGGCCCCGATGGAGGCCTCCCTCTAATTGCTCCTTCTTGGTGACTCGCTAGGTTGCTTGGCCTAACAGTTGTGGCAACACCAAATTCATTAGGTACAAAAGGATTGCACAAGTAAATTTGTACCTCGCGCCGTGGGGTGGCTTGGGTGTCTTCCGGTGTTGACCTCCCCTGCTTTTGCTAGTCCCCTCGAGAGTCTTGGCATTGCCTTGGACGACTTGGGCCCTCGGAGTCTCGCCTCTAGACGACGGCTGCCTCTTTTTCTTTTCTCGGCGGGTGGGGAACTCCTCTCGTGTTCCCGGATCGAATGGCTCACCTTGCTGCCACATGTGGGCAGGAACGTTGTTCTGTTTCTCAGCTCCTTGCGAAGACTTAGGACCCGGATCCCACATGTGATTGGGATCAGCGCACCTTGTTCTTGCGGATGGCTTGTCTCCCCATGGCCATTCTAACATCTTTTGTTGTCGCTGCCCTTGTCCCTTGCTGGACATATTGATCTCCTTACTGCCCCGAAGTGTCACTTGGTATTGCTTCAGTTTCCCCGGATCAAATGGGATGGTGCCCCAATCATCTACGGCCCCATTATGGAACTGCTCGTGCATCGGCCAAATCTGGACACCAAGATTATTAGGCAATTGCAATTGCTCTAAAAGGACAAACTCACCACAAGGATGTGGCCGAGGCAGCAGCTCTCTTCGTTGCCACAATTTGGCAATGTCTTTGCCGAGTAGTCCGACGAGTCTTGATTGGCGAATTTCATTGTTGTGCGCTGGAGCTCTTCCCAATTTGATCGGCTCTCCAAGGAACGGGTCAACATATGGAGGCCTCTCCAAGAGTCCTTGGTCAAACTCGCTCGGGTGGTAAACCTTGCTAGGAAGCCCCGTGCAGATTCTGTCGACTTTGTGCACCGGCTGGTCCTCTTGTGCAAGTAGCTGCGCGAGGCCAGCCTCCACCTTCTCGGCTCCGGGTCTGCCCTCCAAGGGTTTCTCACCTTCGTCCCAAGTTCCCGAGGCATCATTAGACAATTCAGATAATGATAGATCTAATTTTTGTACCTTATTGTCGGGAGTCGGGATCTCCTTGGCGTGCTCCCTCTTTGTGATCTCGGCAAACACTTGCTTCAATTCTTTATGTTTATCCTCCACCAAGGTCACGAGAGCATATATCTTTGCCTTTCTTTCAGCGAGAAATGCGTGGTGTTGCCTTGCCTCTTATTGGGATTTCTCCTTGGTCGCCTCCAAGTAGTGTTGTCTTGGGCGAACTCTTTCATGCATATCAGCGTACCCCCACTCTTTATGACCCAAGTAATCCCCCGGTCGCCCAAAATACTCATGACAAACCTTATTCCAGTTGTAGTGGACTGATCTTCGCAGATCTGTCCTTCTTGTATGCTCGTGCCATGGTTCATCTTCGTAGGTGGGGGATCTCGAGTGGGTTCCCAGCAGGTCCCAAGCGTCCGTCTCATATATTCTCGTGGAAGTGTTGTAGTTGTGAGATCTCCTCATGGTGTTGTTGCGGCGGAAGTGTTCCTCGGATCAAACTGCTCAGAGGCCAAAATGATTGAGATCTGGGAACCGAAGCTTGCCAAATCTCTAAGTAACGCAGCGGAAGTAGAAATATGAATGTTTGTGCGGAAGCGATGGGTGAAATATGGATGGAAATGGGGAAAGTGATGATGGAATGAGTAAATCGATGGCAAACAGTGAAGGGAAAATGAGGAAGACGGTGGTGGAAATGAGTGGAACGATGGTGGAATATGAAGGAAAACGGATGAATGCTTGTATTGAAAGTACGAAATGGAAGAACAATGGTGGAACTCGTTACAAGGAAGTCGATGGACCATAATTATACGAATCA
Organism: Rhodiola kirilowii; assembly: GCA_033675215.1. Classification (NCBI taxonomy): domain Eukaryota; kingdom Viridiplantae; phylum Streptophyta; class Magnoliopsida; order Saxifragales; family Crassulaceae; genus Rhodiola; species Rhodiola kirilowii. The sequence goes on from CM066201.1 coordinate 45,802,103, forward strand.
TAAACAAAGTTAAACCCACAAAATTAGACTGTTTGTCTATTTAACTTTTGCTTGTTAGTTTCGATATTTATCTACAGGGTATTTTGGAGTCTAGAGAGAATACACGCTAAGGAGAGGATTTTACGCTGAAAATATATTACGAGTCATTCCAAGGTCACGATCAGACACCGACTGAAGAAATCTCAAGATCCTGACATTGAATCACTCAAAACAAATCCAACCGAAGAGCAACCAATGTCAGTCTGGAGCTGAAATACACCGATAGTTTTGTGAAAACATCACAAAACCACACAAAACTCATCCTTTTGCCCAAGGTGACCGGTGGCTTTTGGTTGGAGGTAACCAAAGGAGGAGAGCCACCCCCTTTTACCACCCAAAATCGGCGGCTTTTACCTCTTCCCCTCCTCCCTTGGATGAAACCATGTGGTTTCATCCTCACCACCCATCTCCTCCCCTTTTGGCTATAAATACAAGCCATTCTCCTCTCATTTGTAACATCCCAAAATCATAAACACTTCTCTCTCTAGAAAGTTTGGCATTTGTAAGTTTGGTTTTCAATATATAATACTCCTGTTGGTTCTTGAGTATTATAGTTCGGTCTTGAGTACTCATGTCGGTTCTTGAGTACTCAAGCTTTTCTTTATTCTCGAGTACTCTTGTCAGTTCTTGAAGTACTCACTCCTTTCCTTTACTTACTGTCTTTCAAAAACCGTAAGTACTTAGCTATGGTATCCATCTCTATGGATGTTCGTAGCTAAACTCTTCATTCGGTTGAAGGGGTGTACTTGTATTATAAAATGTTTTAGGCCATTGATGGACCATAATTGTATGCATCAAAAACACAGTAAAACCCACCAAATTAGACTATTTGTCTATCTAACTTCAACGTGTTAGTCCCGATATATTTCCACAAGGCATTTGAGAGATTAAAGTGAAAACACGCTAAGGAGAGGATTTTACGCTGAAAAGATGATAAGAGTCAATCCAAGGTCAAGATCAGACGCTGAACGAAGAAATCTCAAGATCCTGACGTTGAATTACTCAAATCAAAATCCAACCGAGGAACAATCAAAGTCAGACGGAGTGAAATTGGATTGATAGTTTTGTAAAGACAGTACAAAACTGTAAAAAATCATCCATGTGCAAAGGTGACCGGCGACTTTTGTGAAGAGGATGACTCATGGGTGGCCTTCCTCCTCCTCCTCCTCCTTGTGACCGGTGGCTTTGGCAAGAGGTGGCCAAAGCCACAAGCTCCTCCCCTCCTCCAACCGGCAACCGGCGGCTTTCCAAGCTCCATGGAGAGCTTGCCATGTGGTGGCTTCTCCTCCACATGCTCCTCCCCTCCTCCTCCACCCTTGGATGCTCCTCCACATGCCACCATCTCCACCCTCCGTTCTCCTCCTCCATGCCTATAAATATGGAGCTCCTCCTCCTCATTTCAACATCCCAAAAATTGTAAAACACTTATCTCTCTAAGTTTTGGTTACTTTGTAAGTTTGGTTTGGTTTTGGAAATAATACTCCTGTTTGTTCTTGAGTATTATACGCTTTGGAAATAATACTCCTGTTTGTTCTTGAGTATTATACTTTAGAGAATACTCCTGTTGGTTCTTGAGTATTCAGTAGGAAATTGGGAATACTCCTGTTGGTTCTTGAGTATTCCACCCCTTTCCCGCTTACTGTTTTCAAAAACCCCTGAGTATTTAGTTACGATGTCCTTTTCCATGGATAGTCGTAGCTAAACTCTTCATTCGGTCGAAGGTACATTCTTGTATTATATAATGTTTTAATTTCTTTTAGTTTCATTTCTCTGTATTCAAAACTTGTTCTATGTGCCATATATAGTCAGAGTTTCCAAGGTTGAGTGGAAGCTGTCACAAGCAAAGCTCTTCCGTGGGAATTCGTGATCATACTCGGTAAGTGGAAGCTGTCACAAGCAAAACTTATTGAGGAGGTCGACTTATCTAAAACACCACTTGGTCGCAACGTCACTGGGAGATCAGGTGGATGCACATAAGACTAGCGTACCTTGAAAGGGGTACTCAGGCTAGTCTAAATAGAACAGGTGTCTACGACCTTTTAATGGGCTAGACAGTGTATGCAAATTGAGTGCTACGAAAGGGCCTTGATGCACGTTGAATATTTAGAAAGGTTACTAACAGTTATTATAACATGTTATAATACAAAGTACCTGAAACCGAATACTTTTCCTTGAATTACAAAAAACCCCTCTGTATTTACTTTTATAAACTGCTCAACCATCAACCGCTCATCTACCGGAGGAATCGCAATCACGCATCACCCATTGTAAGTCGTCTTTCCCTTAACTCTTTACTTTCAGTATTTAATTTCAGTATTTATTTTCTGTATTTACTTTTCCGCATAAAAAACCCAAAAAAACCAAAAACAATATTTTAATTACTCGCGCTAAAATCTCAACCAACCTAAAACACGTTCCCTCGCTGTACAAATCCTTAAAGAACAACATATTCCACCTAATTCCCTTGGGTTCGATCCCTACTTACCACTTACTACCCAGTAGTGTAGTCGCGAGTAGCGGATATTATAAATTTATTTGCACAGAGCACGCTGCACCTTAACGACAGTGCAGTGTCGCCTCCGTCAAATTGGCGCCGTTGCTGGGGAATTGGCCATCGAATAAGTTGTTCAAATCAATACGCGCTCGAAACAACCATGTCTCGTGAAGGAAGTCACCATGACTACCAAGATGATGACGAGATGAACCTGTACGATCGAAACAATGAGGTGCCACTTCCATTTATGGATGATCCGGAGCAACTCATCCGAAACAGACGAGCTCGTGATAGGGAAGCCATCAGAAGAAATCAAGAACCACCCGAGGACCGAAATGCAGCTGGTCCAGTACGACAACCCCAAGATATCCACCGCCCCCACAACCTAGACAAGTGCCGAGACAAGAACCAGCTTTCGATGACTACTACAGAGATAACAACAACTACCGCGAACCTACATTAGGAGAGCTCTCAGCACCAGATTTCAGAGTTCAGCCGTGGTGTATCTATGAAGGCCCGGAGCTAGAAAATATCGTCATCAACACTTCAGTGGCCCACAACTTGCCAAAATTCTCAGGAACTCGTGGAGAATCAGCAATGACTCATCTCCAGCGCTTACATGGGATTTGGCAAAACCTCAAACCGAATGGCATAAACATAGACGACTTTAAGTTAAAGGCGTTCTATTTTTCCCTCGTTGATGCGGCAAACAATTGGTTCCTTTCATTGCCTTCCGGAAGCATCAGAACTTGGGCTCAGATGCAGAAGAAGTTCTTAGACAAATACTACCCAGCAGGAAGAGCAATGCAAGTAAGAAGGCAACTGCAGGACATCAGGCAAGGACCTAACGAAACCATGTACTATTACCTGGAAAAGTTCAACCACTTGGAGAGAAGCTGCTGTACCCTGGGACTGCCCGAGAAACTCATAATCGAGTACCTCATTGATGGATTAAGACCTTTAGACAAAATGCTTCTGGATGCCTCAGCTGGAGGATCCATAATGAATCTATCATTGAGCGGTGTTAGGCAACTGATAAATGACGTTGCTGAAAATGCCCGATTCCGAGAGGAGACGACTCGGCAGGAAGAATTCTCCCGAACAAAAAGTGTGGCAAAGGCTGAAACACCAATGAACTCTATGTCTGAGGAGATGAAACAGTTGAAAGAGATGATGATTCAGATCCTACGAAGGCAGCCAGTTCCGGTTAAGCCTTGCAAATTTTGTGGCTCTACGGACCACAAAACTGACGCATGCCCGACATTAGTAGAAGAGGAACCATCAGAAGTGAATGCAGCTGGAGGATATCAAGGATACAACAACAGCAATGACAGAGCCGGACAAAACAGACAGAATGGTCAAGTAACCAACCCGAGCTGGCATTACAACAACTATCCTCAGAAGAACGCTCAACCAGCTGCTCAGTCATTCTACCAACCCCCACACCGGCAGTATAACCAGAACGCTCCATCAGCAGGCCAATATCAGCAAAAAGGATCAAATCAGTTCCAAACCGACGCGCAAAATCAGCAAGAACAAACCAAGTCGCTGGATGAAACTATGAAGGAGCTCACAGGAAGCATAAATCAATTGGGAACTTCGCTACACCAATACCAGGCAAAAACTGACGGGGCAATTTCAGAATTAACCAAACAAATGTCCCATCTCGCCACTACGATGTCAACGCTCACTAACGAACCTGGCAGACTTCCTTCACAGATCATCCAGAATCCAAAGGCGAATCTTAGCATGATGAAAAGGTCAAAGGTAAGAACGACGCTTGGAGAAATAGCACGATCCCCAACTTACCAATTTACAAACAAGCACTTCAGCCGTAGGCGTCGTCCTGACTGGAATCAAGAGGAAGACCGACCCAATGATGGCAGAACATGGGCTACGCATGCTGACAATGGACGGTACGCATTCACTGTGTGCATAACACCACCACCGATCATACACTCTGACATACCAACGTCTGGATGGGATGACGATAACAATTTGAAGTGGGACTCTCCAACTAATATTTATGCTTCAAAGCAAAATATTAAAGGGCCCAATAATACAGATCCTAAGCCAAGGAATGAGCAGAATGGCCCGACAATAGAAAGAGCCCTCACTTCAGATCATGAGTCACAACCGGAAAGAGATAAAGACTCAGGGGCCTTTACAGTCACCTGCGGTATTGGTGAAACACAGATTCAGAAGTGCTTAGTCGATCTTGGTGCTGCTATCAACGCCATGCCCTCCTCCTTATATTACTTGTTAGGACTGGGTCCATTAAAACCACCCTGGTCAAATATCGAGCTAGGAGATAAATCGTGCATCCGTCCGAGTGGAGTGCTGGAAGACGTAATACTCCATGTGGGAGAGCTCGTAATTGCTGTAGACTTCTATGTGATACAAACGGGAGAGACCAGCGAAGACGAGCCTCCAATTATAATCTTGGGACGACCATTTCTCTACGCTACTAAAGCAAGGATCGATGTGGGCAAGGGCGCATTATCACTTAAGTTCGGCGGCAAAATTGCACATTTCTACATTGACAATAGCCGCACGGATACAAAGAAACCCCCAGAGGTAATACCTATCTCAGATCGCGGTACGCAGATTTCCAACTTGCCAAAAAAGACAAAAAAAGTAACAAGGCCAGCAGCTATGGTCAAAATTCCCTCACCTTCTCAGAGACGTTGGAAGGAGAAATCACCAGAACAACGGGAACTGGACTCAAGCCCATCATCTCGCAAGAAATCAGGAAAAGGCAAAGCAAAAGTCAGCACAGGAACAGTGGCAAAATTCGACCTAAGCCACCAATGGGACCCCAACCAATGATCCAAGAATAAGGTACTGTCGAGCCAACGACGTTAAACAAGTGCACTGGTCGGGAGGTAACCCGACACTATCTTACTTTCAGCACTTTAATTTTCTGTCTTTTTATTTCTGTATTTTACTTTTTCAATAAGTCGCTCTCACCCACTTGGTGCATAGAATGATTTGACTATTTAGGAATTGGTTTTTGGAGCACGATCGGATCAGCCAGGCAGCTTCCGTGAACTAACCAGGCCTGCGCTGAGAGTTCATGGCCCCAGCCGAACTCCCTCGATTATCCAGCCTCATGCCATTCGACACAATAAGGGAGTTCTGATCTTACCTTTCCTTAATATCATTTCCTTCTCGTATAACAACTGCTTGCATGGCTTTCGAACTAAGTAGTGTTGAAAGGCACGACTTCGTTCGAAAGTGTGGGGTGAGAATCGCATGTGTACATAAATAAAAACTTTTTCTTTTTTTTAGTGTATCTTTTTGAAAGTATGAACTTAAGAATGTGAAAAAGATAGACCGAAATTCATGCATTTACCTTGTGAAAATTCAACTGTCTAAAAACTTAGAACGTAACTTCTCATTTGTCCCTTTGTGCTGAGATAAACTAGGGATGTGGAGTTGATACAAATGCCCTAGAGAGGCTTGGCAAGCAATCGAAGGATCAGATCAAACTATATGGTTTTCGAAGTCAGTGGAGGCTGCACTTCAGGTTTCAGTGAAGATTGAAGTCATCTCCGCCATGCAGTGTTTATGCAAAAGGCAAGGACGGGAATCAGACCGTCCTATCTCCGGTCAAAGTAGCCGAGAAAATAGATGAGCGACCCTCATCTTGACCCGCGCGAAACGACAGTCAAAGTAGCCGAGAAAATAGATGAGCGACCCTCACCTTGACCCGCGCGAAAACGGCAAAAACGAGAAGAGCGGGGAGGTATTTCCATAGGCTTGCGGGCGATGATTGGACCTCCCAAAAAGGCTTGAGAAAATGGACTTGCAAAATCACAAAGACGCAAAAAGCTCGAAGAAGCAAATCAAGAGGCCTAAGGCCCAAAATTGTGAAGGTTTTAACCGAACAAAAGTGAAGTACTCAAGACGTCAAATCAAAGGCCAAAGGCCGATTCACTACAAAAAAGCAGTCCCTCGCCAAAAGAAATCAAAGTACTCAAACCAGTGAAACCCGAACCGAATCATGTGCTAGAGAAAGCTACAAGGAAACCATATAGTAAGAGACGATCCCGAGGTTGCAGTCCAGGAGCCTAAAAAGGGCTATCTCCCGAAACATCCAGAATAATTTGCATTTCGACACGGAGGTACACGTATCAAGTTACTTCTATTTATTTACGCAGTTCAATTTGGTAATAAGTAAGTAATGCATGAATTAGGATAAATCGAGTCCCACAGTCTAATTTTAATATTTTAACAAACAAAACTTAGAGTGTCGCCCTTTAATAGCATTGTTCGGGACGAACAACTAAAAGTGTGGGGTGATCTGATGGACCATAATTGTATGCATCAAAAACACAGTAAAACCCACCAAATTAGACTGTGTGTCTATCTAACTTTGACGTGTTAGTCCCGATATATTTCCACAGGGCATTTGAGAGATTAAAGTGAAAACACGCTAAGGAGAGGATTTTACGCTGAAAAGATGATAAGAGTCAATCCAAGGTCAAGATCAGACGCTGAACGAAGAAATCTCAAGATCCTGACGTTGAATTACTCAAATCAAAATCCAACCGAGGAACAATCAAAGTCAGACGGAGCGAAATTGGATTGATAGTTTTGTAAAGACAGTACAAAACTGTAAAAAATCATCCATGTGCAAAGGTGACCGGCGGCTTTTGTGAAGAGGATGACTCATGGGTGGCCTTCCTCCTCCTCCTCCTCCTTGTGACTGGTGGCTTTGGCAAGAGGTGGCTGACAAGGCGTCGTCAGGACCTTGCAAATTAGTATTTATAATCTCCTCACTATTGGCCTACTATGGGCTAGTATGGTGGCAAGTAAGGGTCGAACCCAAGGGAGTCGGCTCGGTTACTCGTGTTCCGGTGAGAACAAGGGGCAGTTTCCCACTTAAACCCGCTCAGATCATCGCATCACACTCGAATGTGCGTGGAGGAAGAGTTAGCTTCCTATGAGGCGTGAACCCCTTGGATATCTTTGCGGAAATGAGTGAGGAACTAGCTCAACTGCTTGTAAGTAAATAAATGAAAATAAGACAGTTGGGGTTTTTGGGGTTTTGAGTAAGTAAAATGACAATACGCGAAGTAGATTTCAATAAGAGAGATATCTAGTCGTGGGTTCGTTGCTACATGTTCATCCTTGGCATAAATGCGTAGATCTATCTCATGGTGCGACGTTCCGGCTAAGGAACGCGCCCTTGACCTTGGTTCCGTCGAGCGGGTTCGAGATGCGCCTTACTAGGGTCGCGTCTTAGCGTCCCGACTAGGGTATCGCGCCTAACCACACTCGAGAGGAACGCCGGTCCTAGTCCCGTCCTAGATCGAACGAAATAGTCAAGGAGTTTGTGATACGCCTTACTAGGGTCGTATCTAAGCATCCCCGCATAGGGTAATGCTACAAACCTTGGCTCGCCACAAGTCGTTCGAACTAGGTGTTACTATCCACCATCGCGACTAGCATCCGGTGGGTGATAACAATAAGGATCGCATGCTTGGTCAAGCTTTGTGGCTAGACATCCACTTGACTTCGCATTTGATCCATGGATTAAGCTTTGAGACTAGCATCGAGATAGGAAATGTAAGTGCGATGCCTCAAAACATGTTTGCAACTACGAACCCACAACTAGATCGAGGGGTTTAGCTACTAGTATTCATGGGGTGAATACAATAGCTTTGCATAAGTAAATAAAATGTAAATGCGAGAAGGAGTAGAGAGAGAAGTGCAAAAGGAATAAAGGACAATTGTATTGCTAGATTTCCGGGCGTGAAGTTACATTTCCAAGGGAATGAGGGGTCCTTATATAGAGAAAGTGGAAGATTCTAGGCCCTTGGATGAGACTTGATCTCCAAGTTGAGTGGCATAAGAGACTTGGCACTAGTAAAGACCTAGAACCTTCTCTCATAGGGGTATTGGCATTGTGAACTCTACCTTGGAAGAAGCACACGGAGACCGACGTCAGCACCTCGAAGGACGAGCCGAGAAAGTCAACGGCGTGGTCAATGGTCAACTCTTGACTTTGCCCTTGAATTGTAGGTCATTTGGGGAGACCAAAAATGGATCGCTAGTTTTGTGACTTTGGCCGGTGGATTTGGCTCCTTTAGACAATTCTAAGACTTTCTCAAGAAGAGAGCTAAGTCAGAATATGCCTTGAACTATGATGAATTCCACAATTCCCCATTTGCCTAATATTGGCCTTAACCGGGCTCGGGACCTTTACTTTCGAATTTCACCGGGCTAGCTCTTGATTCAGCATGTATGATCAATATGAAGACCAGTCTTTCAAGCCAGAAATGCCATAGCTCGAGTGGAATAATGGTTGGCCTAGGAAGACTTGAGTAGGACCTTCGGCTAGGCGCTGATCGTACTCGGACTTTGAAGCTTGATTTGGTTCGGCTTAGGATAGCAGGTCATTCGATGTTTTGGTCTTGGTAGCAAGGTGGTCATGTGTACTTGATGTTAGGACCTTGAAACCAGACTTTTGAATAGGATTTAGAGCTTGAGCGACCGACAAAGATAGCTTCTCGGTCAGGCCCGGTTGCGCCTGGAACGTAACCGCCTTTTCTCGGCTGACCCGAGACACGGCCTCGGCACTTGGCGTTCTCGGCAGACCCGGTATGATTCCTCGGGTGCTCCTTCCGAGCGCCTGGCGAGGCACACTTGGTCTTTCTCGGACGCGGTGTGGACCGAATGAGGCCCCGACCGGCCAGAACTCCAATTGGTGAATTTTGGGCACAAGTGCCATCTTTTAAGCGCACTTCCTCATAAGTCCTCAAAAGTACCTGCGATGCAAAAACACATTAGCAAGCAACTGTTCATATGACCTAGGATGTCAATTAGCGGGAATTGTTGACTTAATAAGTCGTGTAAACACGGCTCATCAAACCACCCCACACTTAAACTTGTTCGTCCCGAACAAAGTCTAGGAATTAAGAGGAAAGACAAATGAATCACCACAAGCTCTCGGTCCAAGATATGCAATAGAGTGTTAGTCTAGACATCACCTTTCCTTGCAATAATTCAACTACTACTCAATGAATCGTTCTCAAACATTTAATTAACTCGATACGTGTTACCTCATGAGCCGGGATGCAACCCAATTGGGATGAGTGGGAGATAGCCCTTTTCGAACCCATGATCTGCACTCTTGGACCCGGGCACTTGCCATGCGGTTATACTTATTGCTTCTTCTAGCACGTGATTTGATTCGAGCTAATGGTCAAGTCCTTTTTGTTATTGTGCGGACGGTTTGTGTAGTGAACTTGGCCTTCGGCCTTGATGTAGATTTGTGGTGCCTCACTTGGCTTCTGGAAGAATTTCTTTTTTTCTTTTTTTTTTGGATGATGATTTTTGCTGGAGCCTTTCTTTTTCTTGGGATTTTTCTTTGATTGAGCCTTGCTCTTATCTGGAAATTGCTCGTCCTTTTTCTTGAAAGGGTCCAATCATTGCCCGCAAGCTATGGAAATACCCTTCCCGCTCTCCCTCGGGCGCCCTTCTTGCGCGGGTCAGGACGAGGGTCGCTCGCCCATTTTCCCGGCTAGTCGGACCCGAGAGAAGACGGTCTGTTTTCCCGTCTCGCCTCATGCGTACGGAGACGCATAGGCCGAGCCAACTGGTCCAATAGGCCTCGAAGCGCAGCCTCCACAAGTCCGTATAACCACATGACTCGGTCCCGGTCCCTCGAGTGCTTTTGTCAACCTCCACTAGGGCCTTTTCTATCAACTCCACATCCCTTCAAATATCCCAACTCACAAGGACAAATAAAGCGTTAATCTCACATTATCACACAATCCAAATTTCATAGGAAAAATGCAAGTACTCGGCTCTATCTATTTCACATCATTAATGCTCAAAACCGCATATCATGGAGCTAGAACGCATTCCTTATTCGAAAAATTTAAAAATTTCAAGGGAAACGTGCTAACTCATGCAAGTTCAATGAATTAAACGTGCTGACACAACAAACAACCTCCCCACCCCACACTTTTGAAATGAGCCGTGTCCTCACGGCACGGCTCGGGGTAAGGCTCAATGCATGCGAGAAAAAGACAAGGGTAAGAGAGAACAGGAACTCCCCTCGTGCGAATGCGATGAATCTTGCACAGTCGAGGCCCCTCAATGTTTTAAGAACTTCTGCCGAGCCAGATTTTTCAGTTACGAACGTTGGGTCGGGAGTGGCCGATGTGTGCTTGGTTCGCGCGCGCAGGGCCTGGTACTCGGGCCTGCGAGCGACCTTGCCTGGGCACTTGTGGGATTCTCAGATACTTCGATAAATCAACCATTTTAAGCACTTTGGTCGAGTCAGAATTTCCATATGAAGAAGTTGGCCCAGTAGGTTCCTCCCTTCCATGTTTTTGTGCGCCTAGCGCCGAGGTCCAGTTCCTGCAAGAAATACTCTTTTCCCAGGCTTAGTTATTCGAAAGTAAACATAAAAATAAACAGAAAAATAAATGCCGGGCTGCCTCCCCGCGAGCGCCTTTGTTTAATGTCGTTGGCTCGACGAGACCTCCATTCAAGGAGGTTCGAATGGCTCGGAAAGGTCGAACTCCTGGGCAGGTGCCTTGATTTCCTCGTGGTAATGCTTCACTCGCTGCCCATTGACCACGAACCGACTTCCATCCCTCGGGTTCTCCAGCTCTAGGGTCCCATAATTAAATACGCGCACTATGGTGAAAGGGCCCGTCTACTTCGAGCGGAGCTTGCCCGGCATGAGCCTCAGGCGCGAGGAAAATAGGAGCACTCGCTGGCCCACTTCGAAGTCGCGCTGGAGGATGAATTTGTCGTGATAGAGCTTGGTGCGCGCCTTGTAGTCTGATTGGCCCTCGTAGGCCTCGAGGCGCAACTCCTCCAGCTCGCACAATTGCATTTTCCGGTCCAATCCAGCGGCTCGCAAATCCGAGTTGCATTGCTTGAGGGCCCAGTAGGCCTTGTGCTCGAGCTCAACCGGCAGATGGCACGCTTTGCCGAATACTAGCCGAAAGGGCGAAGTCCCTATCGGCGTCTTATAGGCGGTCCGGTAGGCCCAAAGTGCTTCGTCGAGCCTTTGGCTCCAATCTGTGCGAGTCGGCTTCACCATTTTCTCAAGGATCCCCTTGATCTCGCGGTTGGAGATCTCCGCTTGACCATTGGTTTGGGGATGATAGGCTGTGGAAGTTCGATGGTGAACGTGGTAATGCCTCAAGGTGGTGGCCATGACTCGGTTGCAGAAGTGCGAACCTTGGTCGCTAATGATGGCCTTCGGCACGCCATACCGGCAAAAGATGTTGGTGCGCAAAAACTCGACAACGGTCTTCGCATCGTTGCATCGGGTGGCCTTGGCCTCGACCCACTTCGAGACATAATCGACTGCCACGAGGATATAGACGAATCCGTTTGAGGTCTGGAATGGTCCCATGAAGTCAATGCCCCAAATGTCGAAAACATCATTGACGAGAATGGGTACTTGGGGCATCTCGTTCCGAGCGGACACATTGCCTACTCTTTGGCACTTGTCGCATTTCTTGCAATGATTGTATGAGTCTCGAAAGATGCTCGGCCAAAAGAACCCGCTATCCAAGATTTTCCGCGCGGTTCTCCTCGGGCCAAAGTGCCCCCCACAAGCGTGTTCATGACAAAAACTGAGCACCGAAGCAATCTCCTTATCTGGAATGCATCTTCGAAGAATCTGGTCGGTCCCAATTTTCCAAAGGTACGGGTCGTCCCACACGTAGTGCCTCGCATCATGCTTGAGCTTCAGGCGCTGGGCCTTCGAGTAGGCGGGCGGAAACTTGGCCCCGACCAAGTAATTCACGATTTGCGCGTACCAAGGCATCTTTCCCGCGAGAGCGTACAGGTGCTCGTCGGGGAAGGTCTCGGTAATTCGCCCGGGCTCTTCCGCGCGGAGCAGCCGGCTCAAGTGATCGGCCACCGTATTTTCCACTCCCTTTTTGTCCTTAATTTCCACATTAAACTCTTGAAGCAACAAAACCCATCGGATCAGGCGCGGCTTGGCCTCCTTTTTGGTCATCAAATATCGAATGGCCGCGTGATCCGAGTAAACAACCACCTTGGTTCCCAGCAAATAAGATCTAAATTTCTCCAAATCAAAGACCACGGCAAGCAGCTCCTTTTCAGTCGTCGATTAATTCCTTTGGGCCGTGTCGAGAGTCCTTGATGCGTAGTAGATCACTACCGGCTTTCGCTCGATCCGCTGACCGAGTACCGCGCCTACCGCGTAGTCGCTCGCATCGCACATGATCTCGAAGGGCCTAGTCCAGTCGGGCGCGCAAATGATAGGTGCGCTGGTGAGTGCCTGTTTCAGCTCATCGAATGCCGCTTGGCACGCGTCCGTGAACTCAAAGGGAACGTCCTTCTGGAGCAAGGTCGAGAGAGGCAAGGCTTTCTTCGAAAAGTCCTTGATAAATCGCCTATAGAACCCAGCGTGCCCAAGAAAGGACTTGATGTCTCGCACAGTCGTGGGATAGGGGAGAGTTGATATTACGTCGATTTTAGCCTTGTCGACCCTAATCCCTTCATTCGAGACGATGTGCCCCAAGACGACCCCATGAGTTACCATAAAATGGCATTTTTCGTAGTTGAGCACGAGGTTCATCGAGACGCATCGAGCCAAGACGGCGCTCAAGTTCTCTAGGCATGCGTCGAACGAGCTCCCATACACCGTGAAGTCATCCATGAAGACCTCGATCTTCGACCCAATCATGTCCGAGAAAATGCTCGTGACGACCCGCTGAAACGTGCCGGGCGCATTGCAAAGGCCGAAGGACATGCGGCGGAATGCGAAGGTACCGAACGGGCACGTGAACGTCGTCTTTTCCTGGTCCTCGGGCGCGATGGGAATCTGGTTGTAGCCCGAGAACCCGTCGAGGAAACAAAAGTTGGGCTTTCCCGCTAGGCGGTCGAGCATTTGGTCAATGAATGGGAGGGGAAAGTGGTCCTTCCTTGTGACGGCATTTAGCTTTCGATAGTCGATGCACATTCGCCACCCATTCTTTACTCGAGTCGCAACCAATTGCCCCTCGGCATTTTCCTCGACCGTTATCCCGGTCTTCTTCGGCACCACGTGAACTGGGCTTACCCATTGACTGTCCGAGATCGGGTAAATCACGTCCGCATCGAGCAATTTTTGGATCTCCTTTTGGACCACTTCCATCATGATAGGGTTCAGCCGGCGCTGTGGTTCCCTTGATGGCTTCGCATCATCCTCGAGCAAAATACGATGCATGCACACAGCCGGGCAAATCCCTCGAATATCCGCAAGAGTCCACCCGATGGCCAGTTTGTGCCGGGCCAGGACCTCGACGAGACGCCGCTCCTGGTCCGCACCAAGCCCATTTTTTATGATGACTGGAAGGGTGTCATTCTCGCCAAGGAAGGCGTACTTTAAATGCTCAGGTAGGGGCTTGAGCTCGACCTCGGGGGCTTGCTCGATGGACGGTATCGCAGATTTGGCCTTGAATAACCGCACCTCGTTCGCTTCGAAGTACCGGGTCAAGGGTTGAGAAACTTCAAGCGCTAGCAGCGCGTCCCGGACGCCATCGGTCAGCTCATACGAGTCCTCGTGCGCATACACGGCATTAATCAGCGCGAGCTCGAGCGGGTCCTCCTTTCGCTCCGGATGGAACTCCTCGACCAGATCGTCGAGGGTGTCGAGCGCATGGACTGACTCGAACTCCAAAGGGTGCTTCATGGCCCGGAAAATGTCGAAGCTAAAAACTTCTCCCTCGACCTCCATCGACAAGGTCCCGCTATCACAATCAATCTTCATTTTCGATGTTTTCAAGAAGGGCCGCCCTAGAAGAATAGGCGCATGATCTCCTGGCCCACAGTTCTCCATCTTTAGGACATAGAAGTCCGCTGGGAATACGAGCTCTCCCACTTGCACTAGCACATCCTCGATCTTTCCTTCCGGCTGTTTCAACGAACGGTCTGCCAACTGAATGGTGAGCCCAGCTGGCTCGAGAGGCCCTATCCTAAGGCACGAGTAGATCGAATAAGGCAGGACATTGATCGAAGCTCCTAGGTCTAGCATGCAATTCTCGATCCTAATGTTGCCTATCGTGCAAGGGATGGTGTAGGTGCCCGGATCTCCGCACTTGGGCGGAACCTTTCGTTGAATCACGGCCGACACGTTCCTACTCATCAGCTCTTGGTCCACTCGAGGGCCTCTCCTTCTGTTTGTGCACAGCTCCTTCAGGAATTTCGCGTACTTAGGAATCTGCTTGATGGCCTCGAGGAGAGGAATATTTATTTCGACCTTGCTGAATAGGTCCCATACGTCCTTGTCCATCACATATTTTCTGGGGGCTCGAGCGAGGACGGGGAACGGAAGTGGTGCGCTGGTATTTGCGTTCTCGGCCTCAGGTACCGAGCGCGGGCCTTCGTTATCGGGCGCGCGCGCCGAGTCCTCGCTGCGTACTTCGGGCGTGTCCCGCTCGAGCGTTCCTGGCGGATCCGGCCCGAGATGGCCGAACGCCTCGGACTCGATCTGCTCCTCCTCGGGCTCCTCTCGGCCCTCTTCCTCATCTGAGCCTAGCTCATCCTCGGCTAGTCTCCCCGCACTCCTAAGCGTCACAGCGCTCACATTTCCTCGAGGATTTTTCACAGTTTGCGAGGGGAGCCTGCCTGGCTCGCTCTTTAGCTCGGCCACGTCGGTGGCGATCTGGGAGACTTGCTTGGCGAGGTCCGCAATGGCCCCGTCCGTCTTAATCTGCTGCTGTTGTACTGTAATGGCCAGTTCCTTCATAATTTCCTCGAGTGACTTGCCGGGGCCTCGATTACTCGGACCGGCCTGGTCATTGCTCGGCCCTCGCTGATATTGTCCGGGCCCGTTCTGCTGGAATTGCCGGTTCGGCGGGCGATAGTAGCCCTGGCTCGCCTGGGGCGCGCCTTGCTGCGCGTGATGGAACTGCTGGTGCCCTTCCCTCGGCGCATTATTCCGCCAGTCCTGTCCGGTCGGTGCGCGTCCATACACTTGGTTCGGCCCGGGGCGATTGTTGTAGCCTTGGTGCCCGTCTACCACATTGACCTCTACCGGGTCCTCCTCGAACAACGTCGGGCATGCATCGGTCTTGTGGTCCGATGCGCCACAAAACTCGCACGGCTTTACCACTACCGGCTGCCTCCTAATCAAGGTGGCCATCATTTCCTTTATTTCCCTCATCTCCTTCATCTGCTCCGCAATAGGGTGAGCTGGTGATTCGGCCTTGGCCACGTTCTTCGTCCGAGAGAACTCTTCTTGCCTCGTATTCTCCTCACGAAACCTCGCATTTTCAGCCACCTTGTTGATCAGGTCTCTTATGCCTCTCAATGGCAAACTCATCATGGTGCCTCCAGCCGAGGCGTCCAAAAGCATCTTATCGAGCGGACGAAACCCATCTAAGAGATACTCGAGTATTAGCTTCTCAGGTAACCCGAGGTTGCAACAACTTTGCTCGAGCCTATTGAATTTTTCTAAGTAGTCGTACATGGATTCGTTCGGTCCTTGCTTGATTTCCTGGAGCTGCTTCCTCACTTGCATGGCTCGCCCAGCCGGATAGTATTTGTTTAAGAATTTGGCTTGCATTTGAGCCCATGTCTGAATGCTTCCGGAGGGTAGGGCCAAGAACCAGTCGCTTGCTACGTCGACCAACGAGAAGTAAAACGCCTTGAGCTTGAAATCCTCGATTTCTACTCCATGGGGTCGTAGATTTTGGCAACTGCCATGAAAACGCTGAAGATGCAAGGTCGCTGACTCGCCTTGTGTACCCGAGAACTTTGGCAAATGATGCACGATAGACGTATTGATCGCGATGTTCTCGAGTTCGGGTCCTTCGTAGATACACCACGGCTGGTTGCGGAAGTTCGGAGCCGACAGCTCGCCCATCGTTGGCTCGCGATACGCGTTTTCTTCGAAATATTCCTCGCGTGCGGGCGCGGGACGCGGAACGCGTTGCGCGGGCGCAGGGGGTTGACGCGGGGCTCGCCTTGGAGGGTTCGGCTGATCCACACCGATGCGAATCTCGGGCGCGGCTCTTCGACGCGCTGCTTCTCGCGCGACCCGGTTGTGCTCGCGAATGAGCTGTTCCGGGTCATTAAGGTATGGAGGAGGCTCTTCACGGATTTCTTCGAACGGGTTGATGTGGTCATCGTCGTCGTCCACTCCCACGTTCGACATGGTACGCACCAGAAAATGTAGAAACAAAGGAAGGGGAATGAAAAGGACACCAAGAACAACTTCACCGAAGTAACTAGACTCCCCGGCAACGGCGCCAAATTTGACAAGGCGTCGTCAGGACCTTGCAAATTAGTATTTATAATCTCCTCACTATTGGCCTACTATGGGCTAGTATGGTGGCAAGTAAGGGTCGAACCCAAGGGAGTCGGCTCGGTTACTCGTGTTCCGGTGAGAACAAGGGGCAGTTTCCCACTTAAACCCGCTCAGATCATCGCATCACACTCGAATGTGCGTGGAGGAAGAGTTAGCTTCCTATGAGGCGTGAACCCCTTGGATATCTTTGCGGAAATGAGTGAGGAACTAGCTCAACTGCTTGTAAGTAAATAAATGAAAATAAGACAGTTGGGGTTTTTGGGGTTTTGAGTAAGTAAAATGACAATACGCGAAGTAGATTGCAATAAGAGAGATATCTAGTCGTGGGTTCGTTGCTACATGTTCATCCTTGGCATAAATGCGTAGATCTATCTCATGGTGCGACGTTCCGGCTAAGGAACGCGCCCTTGACCTTGGTTCCGTCGAGCGGGTTCGAGATGCGCCTTACTAGGGTCGCGTCTTAGCGTCCCGACTAGGGTATCGCGCCTAACCACACTCGAGAGGAACGCCGGTCCTAGTCCCGTCCTAGATCGAACGAAATAGTCGAGGAGTTTGTGATACGCCTTACTAGGGTCGTATCTAAGCATCCCCGCATAGGGTAATGCTACAAACCTTGGCTCGCCACAAGTCGTTCGAACTAGGTGTTACTATCCACCATCGCGACTAGCATCCGGTGGGTGATAACAATAAGGATCGCATGCTTGGTCAAGCTTTGTGGCTAGACATCCACTTGACTTCGCATTTGATCCATGGATTAAGCTTTGAGACTAGCATCGAGATAGGAAATGTAAGTGCGATGCCTCAAAACATGTTTGCAACTACGAACCCACAACTAGATCGAGGGGTTTAGCTACTAGTATTCATGGGGTGAATACAATAGCTTTGCATAAGTAAATAAAATGTAAATGCGAGAAGGAGTAGAGAGAGAAGTGCAAAAGGAATAAAGGACAATTGTATTGCTAGATTTCCGGGCGTGAAGTTACATTTCCAAGGGAATGAGGGGTCCTTATATAGAGAAAGTGGAAGATTCTAGGCCCTTGGATGAGACTTGATCTCCAAGTTGAGTGGCATAAGAGACTTGGCACTAGTAAAGACCTAGAACCTTCTCTCATAGGGGTATTGGCATTGTGAACTCTACCTTGGAAGAAGCACACGGAGGCCGACGTCAGCACCTCAAAGGACGAGCCGAGAAAGTCAACGGCGTGGTCAATGGTCAACTCTTGACTTTGCCCTTGAATTGTAGGTCATTTGGGGAGACCAAAAATGGATCGCTAGTTTTGTGACTTTGGCCGGTGGATTTGGCTCCTTTAGACAATTCTAAGACTTTCTCAAGAAGAGAGCTAAGTCAGAATATGCCTTGAACTATGATGAATTCCACAATTCCCCATTTGCCTAATATTGGCCTTAACCGGGCTCGGGACCTTTACTTTCGAATTTCACCGGGCTAGCTCTTGATTCAGCATGTATGATCAATATGAAGACCAGTCTTTCAAGCCAGAAATGCCATAGCTCGAGTGGAATAATGGTTGGCCTAGGAAGACTTGAGTAGGACCTTCGGCTAGGCGCTGATCGTACTCGGACTTTGAAGCTTGATTTGGTTCGGCTTAGGATAGCAGGTCATTCGATGTTTTGGTCTTGGTAGCAAGGTGGTCATGTGTACTTGATGTTAGGACCTTGAAACCAGACTTTTGAATAGGATTTAGAGCTTGAGCGACCGACAAAGATAGCTTCTCGGTCAGGCCCGGTTGCGCCTGGAACGTAACCGCCTTTTCTCGGCTGACCCGAGACACGGCCTCGGCACTCGGCGTTCTCGGCAGACCCTGTATGATTCCTCGGGTGCTCCTTCCGAGCGCCTGGCGAGGCACACTTGGTCTTTCTCGGACGCGGTGTGGACCGAATGAGGCCCCGACCGGCCAGAACTCCAATTGGTGAATTTTGGGCACAAGTGCCATCTTTTAAGCGCACTTCCTCATAAGTCCTCAAAAGTACCTGCGATGCAAAAACACATTAGCAAGCAACTGTTCATATGACCTAGGATGTCAATTAGCGGGAATTGTTGACTTAATAAGTCGTGTAAACACGGCTCATCAGTGGCCAAAGCCACAAGCTCCTCCCCTCCTCCAACCGGCAACCGGCGGCTTTCCAAGCTCCATGGAGAGCTTGCCATGTGGTGGCTTCTCCTCCACATGATCCTCCCCTCCTCCTCCACCCTTGGATGCTCCTCCACATGCCACCATCTCCACCCTCCATTCTCCTCCTCCATGCCTATAAATATGGAGCTCCTCCTCCTCATTTCAACATCCCAAAAATTGTAAAACACTTATCTCTCTAAGTTTTGGTTACTTTGTAAGTTTGGTTTGGTTTTGGAAATAATACTCCTGTTTGTTCTTGAGTATTATACGCTTTGGAAATAATACTCTTGTTTGTTCTTGAGTATTATACTTTAGAGAATACTCCTGTTGGTTCTTGAGTATTCAGTAGGAAATTGGGAATACTCCTGTTGGTTCTTGAGTATTCCACCCCTTTCCCGCTTACTGTTTTCAAAAACCCCTGAGTATTTAGTTACGATGTCCTTTTCCATGGATAGTCGTAGCTAAACTCTTCATTCGGTCGAAGGTACATTCTTGTATTATATAATGTTTTAATTTCTTTTAGTTTCATTTCTCTGTATTCAAAACTTGTTCTATGTGCCATATATAGTCAGAGTTTCCAAGGTTGAGTGGAAGCTGTCACAAGCAAAGCTCTTCCGTGGGAATTCGTGATCATACTCGGTAAGTGGAAGCTGTCACAAGCAAAACTTATCGAGGAGGTCGACTTATCTAAAACACCACTTGGTCGCAACGTCACTGGGAGATCAGGTGGATGCACATAAGACTAGCGTACCTTGAAAGGGGTACTCAGGCTAGTCTAAATAGAACAGGTGTCTACGACCTTTTAAAGGGCTAGACAGTGTATGCAAATTGAGTGCTACGAAAGGGCCTTGATGCACGTTTGAATATTTAGAAAGGTTACTAACAGTTATTATAACATGTTATAATACAAAGTACCTGAAACCGAATACTTTTCCTTGAATTACAAAAAACCCCCCTGTATTTACTTTTATAAACTGCTCAACCATCAACCGCTCATCTACCGGAGGAATCGCAATCACGCATCACCCATTGTAAGTCTTCTTTCCCTTAACTCTTTACTTTCAGTATTTAATTTCAGTATTTATTTTCTGTATTTACTTTTCCGCATAAAAAACCCTAAAAAACCAAAAACAGTAGTTTAATTACTCGCGCTAAAATCTCAACCAGCCTAAAACACGTTCCCTCGCTGTACAAATCCTTAAAGAACAACATATTCCACCTAATTCCCTTGGGTTCGACCCCTACTTACCACTTACTACCCAGTAGTGTAGTCGCGAGTAGCGGATATTATAAATTTATTTGCACAGAGCACGCTGCACCTTAACGACAGTGCAGTGTCGCCTCCGTCAGCCATCTTTTTAGTGCCTCTTCTTTTTATTCAAAACTTGTTCTATGTGCCATATATTAGGCCAGAACTTCCAAGGTTGAGTGGATGCTTGAAATGGCAAAACTCTTCCGTGGGGGTTCGTGAACATACTCGGGTAATTGGATGCTTGAAATGGCAAAGCTTATCTGAGGAGTTCGACCTCTTTTAAACACCATTGGTTTTGATCGGAAATGACGGATCAATGGATGCACATAGGCTAGTATACCTTGAAATGGGGTGCTAGTCTAAATAGAACAAGTGCTCTACGACCTTAAAATGGGCTAGACAGTGTGTGCAAATCGAGCGCTTGAAATGGCCTTGATACACTTTTGAATGCTTAGAAGGATCACTAAAGGTCAATGATAAACAGGCTATGATACAAGGCCCCCGAAACCGAATGCTTTCCTTAAATTCAAACACCACCTGTATTTACTTTCTTAGTATAAACTGCTCTATCAACTGCTCACCTTCCGGAGGACTTACCAATCACGCATCACCCGCTGTAAGTCTTCTACTTTTATTTTCAGTATTACTTTTCTGTCATTTACTTTTCCGCACTAAAAACCAAAAACAATCAAAAAAACACTTACTTTTCTGCACTAAAATCTCAATCAACCTAAAACACGCTCCTTCGCTGTACGATTCCCTTAAAGAACGACTATCCCCCTAATTCCCTTGGGTTCGACCCCTACTTACCACTTGCTACCCAGTAGTAAAGTCATGAGTAGCGGAATATAAATTTGCTTTTGCACAGAGAACACTGCACCTTAACGACAGTGCGGTGGGCTCCGTCAAAACTGGCGCCGTTGCCGGGGAATTAGCAGTAGGATTAGCTATTCTTTTCTTTCTCTCTCTCGATTCTCGAAATCACTTCTACACAACCATGTCTCACGAAGGAAGCCACCATGACTATCAGGATGATGACGAGATGAATCTGTTCAATCGAAATGATGAGGTACCACTTCCATTTGTCGACGATCCGGAACAAATCATCCGAGACAGAAGAGCTCGTGATAGGGAGGCCGCCCGAAGAAGCCAAGAACCACCCGAGGACCGAAATGCAGCTAGTCCAGTACAACCCCCTATACGTCCCCCACACCCTCAACCTCGACAAATGCCTAGGCAAGAACCTATCTTTGACGACTACTATGGGAATAACAACTACCACGCACCTACAATGGGAGAGCTGAATGCCTCAGATTTCGAAACGCAACCATGGTGCATCTACGAGGGCCCTGAACTGGAATACATTACCATCAACGCATCAGTGGCCCATAGCTTGCCCAAGTTCTCAGGAGCACATGGAGAATCTGCGACAACTCACCTCCAACGCTTACACGGCATTTGCGAAAATCTAAAACCCAACCGAGTGAGTATAGACGACTTCAAGTTAAAGGTGTTCTATTTTTCCCTCATTGACGCGGCAAACGACTGGTTCCTTTCATTGCCTTCCGGTAGCATCAGAACATGGGCTAAGATGCAAAGGAAATTCCTAGACAAATATTACCCGGCAGGAAGAGCAATGCAAGTAAGGAGGCAACTACAAGACATCAAGCAAGGGCCCAACGAAACCATGTACGATTACCTGGAAAAGTTCAACCACCTGGAGAGAAGCTGCTGTACCCTTGGACTACCCGAGAAACTCATCATCGAGTATCTCATTGATGGATTAAGACCCTTGGACAAAATGCTCCTGGATGCCTCAGCTGGAGGATCCATGATGAATCTATCATTGAGCGGCATAAGGAACCTCATCGCCAACGTTGCTGAAAATGCCCGATTTAGAGAAGAGACAACTCGGCAGGAAGAATTTTTCCGAACAAGGAATGTGGCACAAGCTGAAACACCGATGAGCTCTATGCCAGAAGACATGAAACAATTAAAGGAGATGATGATTCAGATCCTACGAAGACAACCAGTTCCAGTTAAGCCTTGCGAATTTTGTGGTTCTATGGACCACAAAACTGATGTATGCCCGACATTAATAGAAGAGGAACCGGCAGAAATAAATACAGTGGGAGGATACCAAGGATACAATAACAACAGCAACGACAGAGCCGGGCAAAATAGGCAGTATGGTCAAACAACCAACCCGAGCTGGCGTAACAACAACTATCCTCTGAAGGAAACACAACCAGCTGTCCCTCAACTAGTTCAGTCATTCTACCAACCCCCCCCCCACCGACAGTATAACCAGAATGCTCCATCAGCAGGCCAATATCAACAAAGAGGACCAAATCAGTACCAAGCCGGCCCGAACAATCAGCAAAAACCAAATAAGACGCTCAATGACACGATGAAGGAGCTCGTCGGAAACATAAATCAATTGGGTACTTCGCTACACCAATACCAGGCGAAAACTGACGGGGCAATTTCAGAATTGACCAAACAAATGTCCCAGCTCGCCCCCGCAATGTCAACACTCACTAATGAACCTGGCAGACTTCCTTCACAAACCATCCAGAACCCGAAGGCAAATATTAGCATGATAAGGAGGTCAAACGTAAAGGCGACACTGGGAGAAGTAGCACGATCCCCAACTTACAAACTCACAAACAAGCACTTCACCCGTAGGCGTCGTCCTTCTTGGAATCAAGAGGAAGACCGACCCAATGATGGCAAAACATGGGTCACGCATGCTGACAATGGACGGTATGCATTCACCGTTTGCATAACGCCACCACCGATCATACACTCCGACATACCAGCATCTGGATGGGATGACAATAACAATTTAAAGTGGGATTCTCCAACTAATATTTATGCTTAGAAAGAGCCCTCACTTCAGATCATGAGTCACAATCGGAAAGAGATAAAGACCCAGGGGCCTTCACAGTCACCTGCGGTATTGGTGAAACCCAGATTCATAAGTGCTTAGTCGATCTTGGGGCTGCTGTCAACGCCATGCCTTCCTCCTTATATTACTTATTAGGACTTGGTCCATTGAAACCACCCAGGTCAAATATCGAGCTAGGAGATAAATTGTGCATCCGTCCGGTTCGAGTGCTAGAAGATCTAATACTCCATGTGGGAGAGCTCGTCGTTGCTGCAGACTTTTATGTAATACAAACGGGAGAGACCTGCGAAGACGACCCTCCAACAATAATATTGGGACGACCATTCCTCTAAGCTACTAAAGCAAGAATCGATGTGGGCAAGGGCTCATTATTGCTTAAGTTCGGCGGCAATATTGCAAATTTCTACATTGATAATAGCCGCACGGATACAAAGAAACCGCCAGACATTATACCTATCTCAGATTGCGGTACACAAATTTCTGACCTGCCAAAGGAGACCGAAAGAGTAACAAGACCAGCAGCTATGGTCAAAGGTCCCCCGCCTTCTCAGAAACAATGGAAAGAAAAAACACCAAAACCATGGAGTTCTAACCCAAGCAAGAAATCAGGAAGAATCAAGGAAAGAATCAACACAGGAACAGTGGCGAAATATGACCTGAGCCACCCATGGGATCCAAACCAGTGATCCAGGAATGAGGTACTGTCGAGCCAACGATGTTAAATAAAGGCACTGGTCGGGAGGTAACCCGACACCTATCTTACTTTCAGTACTTTTATTTTCTGTCATTTAGTTTTTACCAATAAGTCACTCTCACCCACTTGGTGCATAGAAGAAATGACTATTCAGGAATCGGACTTGGGTGCAACATTAAGCCAGCTAGGCCTACGCCAAGAGTTCAAGGCCCCAGCCGAACTCCCTCGATTATCCAGCCTCATGCCATGTCATCCGCTCGACACTTTAAAGGGAGTTCTGTTCTTCCCTTTTCCTTAATGTCATTTCCTTCTCATATAATATCTGATTGCATGGCTTTTGAACTAAGTCTTGCTGAAAGGCACGCCTTCGTTCAAAAGTGTGGGGTGAGAACCACCTGTGTACATAACATGTTTTTCTTTTCCTTTTCCTTTAATATTATCTTTTTGAAAATATGAACTTAAGAATGTGAAAAAGATAGATCATAATTCATGCATTAACCTTGTGAAAATTCAACTGTTTAAAAACTTAGAATGTAACTTCTCATTTGTCCCTTTGTGCTGAGATAAACTAGGGATGAGGAGTTGATATAAACTGCCCTAGAGAGGCTTGGCAAGCACTCAAAGGATCGAATCTAACTATATGGTTTTCGAAGTCAGTGGAGGCTGCACTGCGGGTTTCAGTGAAGATTGAAGTCATCTCCGCCATGTAGTGTTTATGCAAAAAGAAAAAAGGCGAGGACGGGAATCAGACCGTCCTATCTCTAGTCAAAGTAGCCGAGAAAATAGATGAGCGACCCTCATCTTGACCCGCGCGAAACGGCAAGGATGAGAGAAGCGGGGAGGTATTTCCATATGCTCGCGGGCAATGATTGGACCTCCCAAAAAGGCTTGAGAAAATGGACTAGCAAGCCACAAAAAGGCAAAAGCTCGAAGAAGCAAATCAAGAGGCCAAAGGCCCAAAATTGTGAAGGTTTTAACCGAACAAAAAGTGAAGTACTGAAAGAGTCAAATCACAGGCCAAAGGCCGATTCACTACAAAAGCTGTCCCTTGCCAAAAGAAAATCAAAGACCAAACCATTGAAACCCGAACCGAATCACGTGCTAGAGAAAGCTCCAAGGAAACCATATAGTGCGAGACGGTCCCGAGAATGCAGTCCAGGAGCCTAAAAAGGGCTATCTCCCGAAACATCCGAATTAATTTGCATCTCGGCACGAAGGTACACGTATCAAGTTTCTTCTATTTATTTACACAGTTTAATTTGGTAATAAGTGAGTAATGCAAGAATTAGGATAAATCGAGTCCCACAGTCTTACTTTCATATTTTAAAAGCTTACTTAGTGTGCCGCCCTTTAATAGCATTGTTCGGGACGAACAACTAAAAGTGTGGGGTGATCTAATGGACCATAATTATACGAATCATAAACACAGTTAAACCCACAAAATTAGACTGTTTGTCTATTTAACTTTTGCTTGTTAGTTCCGATATTTATCTACAGGGTATTTTGGAGTCTAGAGAGAATACACGCTAAGGAGAGGATTTTACGCTGAAAATATATTAAGAATCATTCCAAGGTCACGATCAGACACCGACTGAAGAAATCTCAAGATCCTGACATTGAATCACTCAAAACAAATCCAACCGAAGAGAAACCAAAGTCAATCCGGAGCTGAAATACACCGATAGTTTTGTGAAAACATCACAAAACCACACAAAACTCATCCTTTTGCCCAAGGTGACCGGTGGCTTTTGGTTGGAGGTAACCAAAGGAGGAGAGCCTCCCCCTTTTACCACCCAAAATCGGCGGCTTTTACCTCTTCCCCTCCTCCCTTGGATGAAACCATGTGGTTTCATCCTCACCACCCATCTCCTCCCCTTTTGGCTATAAATACAAGCCATTCTCCTCTCATTTGTAACATCCCAAAATCATAAACACTTCTCTCTCTAGAAAGTTTGGCATTGGTAAGTTTGGTTTTCAATATATAATACTCCTGTTGGTTCTTGAGTATTATAGTTCGGTCTTGAGTACTCCTGTCGGTTCTTGAGTACTCAAGCTTTTCTTTATTCTCGAGTACTCTTGTCGGTTCTTGAAGTACTCACCCCTTTCTTTACTTACTGTCTTTCAAAAACCGTAAGTACTTAGCTATGGTATCCATCTCTATGGATATTCGTAGCTAAACTCTTCATTCGGTTGAAGGGGTGTACTTGTATTATAAAATGTTTTGGGCCATCTTTTTAGTGCCTCTTCTTTTTATTCAAAACTTGTTCTATGTGCCATATATTAGGCCAGAACTTCCAAGGTTGAGTGGATGCTTGAAATGGCAAAACTCTTCCGTGGGGGTTCATGAACATACTCGGGTAAGTGGATGCTTGAAATGGCAAAGCTTATCTGAGGAGTTCGACCTCTTTTAAACACCATTGGTTTTGATCGGAAATGACGGATCAATGGATGCACATAGGCTAGTATACCTTGAAATGGGGTGCTAGTCTAAATAGAACAAGTGCTCTACGACCTTGAAATGGGCTAGACAGTGTGTGCAAATCGAGTGCTTGAAATGGCCTTGATACACTTTTGAATACTTAGAAGATCACTAAAGGTCAATGATAAACAGGCTATGATACAAGGCCCCCGAAACCGAATGCTTTCCTTAAATTCAAACACCACCTGTATTTACTTTCTTAGTATAAACTGCTCTATCAACTACTCACCTTCCGGAGGACTTGCCAATCACGCATCACCCGCTGTAAGTCTTCTACTTTTATTTTCAGTATTACTTTTCTGTCATTTACTTTTCCGCACTAAAAACCAAAAACAACCAAAAAAACACTTACTTTTCCGCACTAAAATCTCAATCAACCTAAAA
This sequence comes from Rhodiola kirilowii, assembly GCA_033675215.1. NCBI lineage: Eukaryota > Viridiplantae > Streptophyta > Magnoliopsida > Saxifragales > Crassulaceae > Rhodiola > Rhodiola kirilowii. The sequence goes on from CM066201.1 coordinate 45,828,787, forward strand.
CACGCTCCCTCGCTGTACGATTCCCTTAAAGAACGACTATCCCCCTAATTCCCTTGGGTTCGACCCCTACTTACCACTTGCTACCCAGTAGTAAAGTCATGAGTAGCGGAATATAAATTTGCTTTTGTACAGAGAACACCGCACCTTAACGATAGTGCGGTGGGCTCCGTCAGAAGTCACAATGCAAAGATTATCTTAAGGATCAATGGATACCCTAGAGCAGAGGGATTGATGCCCTCGACACTAAGGTCTTGATCAAAGATAACTCTTTGGTTGAATACTTTGATATCTAAAATGGATGTGCTTTGCTTCCTTATATAGTCGAGCTCTCTTCCTTTGAATTTGAAAAGGAGAAACCGTCCAACCATCAATGCCATGCGTTACCATTTGACTTTGGAGTCAAATGAGTAACGGCTCCCCTTTAATGTCACCCCTTGATGATGAAGGTTCAAATTCGAATCCTTTGTGTCTTCATTACTAGTCAACGCCCATTGATGATGTCCTTTTGAATTCGAATTCAAACTACTTGAATCCCTTGTAGTATCCATATCATGGGCTTCGATTTCTTGGGCTTGGTCTATCTTCTCTTGGGTCGAAATGCATCTTGGGTTGAACTTGGAGCGGGTCGGATTGAAGAAAACCCCAAGTAGTATGAACCTGGCGTTGATTCGCATGGTGCTGGCCGAGTGATTGGGCGATGCCCTGATGGGCGCGTCGCGCGTGCCGGATGATCTCTCGGGCGTGCCGGGTGATGTCTCGGGCGTGCCGGTGGCTTTGGTGCGGGTCTCCGGGGCCTTGGTGAGAGACTCGGGAGTGGTCATTTTGGGAATCCTATCATCTCCCCTGGCTAGTGACGGAGCCCACCGCACTGTCGTTAAGGTGTGATGTTCTCTGTGCAAAAATAAATTTATATCTCCGCTACTCGCGACTTTACTACTGGGTAGCAAGTGGTAAGTAGGGGTCAAACCCAAGGGAATTAGGGGGATAAGTCGTTCTTTGAGAAATATACTGGCGGGGAACGTGATTTTTAGGTCTATTGAGGTTTTAGCGCTAACGAGTAAGTCTCTGTGTGGTTGGTTTTGGTTTTTAGTGCGGAAAAGTAAATGACATAAAAGTTAAGTACTGAAAATAAAAGGAGAAGACTTACAGCGATTGTTGCGTGATTGGCAAGTCTTGCGGAACGTCAGCAGTTGATATTGCAGTTTATACTAGAGTTGAAAGTAAGTGCACGTGGTGTTTTAATCTAAGGAAAGCATTCGGTTTCGGGAGCCTTGTATCATAGCCTGTTTATCATTGACCCTTAGTGATCCTACTAAGTATTCAAAAGTGTATCAAGGCCATTCCAAGCACTCGATTTGCCACACTGTCTAGTCCATTCCAAGACATAGAGCACTTGTTCTATTTAGACTAATACCCCATTCCAAGGTATATTAGCCTATGTGCATCCATTTGATCAGTCATTCCCGACCAACCAAATGGTGTTTTAGAAAGGTCAAACTCCTCAGATAAGCTTTGCCATTCCAAGCATCCACTTATCCGAGTATGTTTACGAACCCCACGGAATAGTTTTGCCATTCCAAGCATCCACTCAACCTTAGAAGTTCTAACCTAATATATGGCACATAGAACAAGTTTTGAATACAAAGAAGAGGCATGATGGACCATAATTATACGAATCATAAACACAGTTAAACCCACCAAATTAGACTCTTTGTCTATTTAACTTTTGCTTGTTAGTTCCGATATTTATCTACAGGGTATTTTGGAGTCTAGAGAGAATACACGCTAAGGAGGAGTTTTTAAGCTGAAAAGATATTACGAGTCATTCCAAGGTCAAGACCAGATGCCGACTGAAGAAATCTCAAGATCCTGACATGGAATCACTCAAAACAAGTCCAACCGAAGAGCAACCAAAGTCAGCCCGGAGCTGAAATGAACGGATAGTCATGGGGGGCGGCTCCTCCCCCTCATGACCTACAACCGGCGGCTTTGAGGAGTCCATGGGATGATGCCAAGTGTCTTCACTCCTCACCACATCTTCCCCTCCTCCAAGCCTATAAATACATGCCCTCTTCACTTGTAATCTTCAACCCATCTTCATACAACACACTTCACTTATCTCTCTAGGATCTTGGGCATTTTTGTAAGCTTTTGTGAAAAATCTATAAAACTCCTGTTGGTTCTTGAGTATTCTAGTAGTTTTTGAGAATACTCCTGTTGGTTCTTGAATATTCTCCTTTACTTACTGTTTTTCAAAAACCCTCGAGTACTTAGCTATGATGTCCTCTTCCATGGATATTCGTAGCTAAACTCTTCATTCGGTTGAAGGGGTGTACTTGTATCATAAAATGTTTTAGGCTATACTCTTAGTGCCTCTTTGTATTCAAAACTTGTTCTTTGTGCCATATATTAGGCCAGAACTTCCAAGGTTGAGTGAATGCTTGAAATGGCAAAGCTCTTCCGTGGGGTTCGTGAACATACTCGGGTAAGTGGATGCTTGAAATGGCAAAGCTTATCTGAGGAGTTCGAAACACCATTTGGTTTGATCGGAAATGATTGATCAAATGGATGCACATAGGCTAGTATACCTTGAAATGGGGTGCTAGTCTAAATAGAACAAGTGCTCTACGACCTTGAAATGGGCTAGACAGTGTGGCAAATCGAGCGCTTGAAATGGCCTTGATACACGTTTGAATACTTAGTTGGTCACTAAGGGTCAATGATAAACAGGCTATGATACAAGGCCCCCGAAACCGAATGCTTTCCTTAGATTTAAACACCACCTGCACTTACTTTCAATTTTAGTAAAAACCGTAATTTCAACTGCTGACGTTCCGCAAGACTTGCCGATCACGCAACAACTGCTGTAAGTCTTCTCTTTTATTTTCAGTATTTACTTTTCTGTCATTTACTTTTCCGCATTAAAAACCAAACCAACCAAAAAAACACTTACTTTTCCGCACTAAAACCTCAATCAACCTAAAACACGCTCCCTCCCTGTACGATCCCTCGAAGAACAACTTATCCCCCTAATTCCCTTGGGTTCGACCCGTACTTACCACTTACTACCAAAAATAGTTAAGTCGCGAGTGTCAGAAATATAAATTTATTTTGCACAGAGAACATCGCACCTTAACAACAGTGCGGTGGGCTCCGTCAAATTTGGCGCCGTTGCCGGGGAATTAGCCGTCAGATTAGTTGTTCTTTCCCTTTTCCTTCTCATCTCTTCATCACACTATGTATGCATGGACAACACGACATCTTCCTCTGTTCGGAGGTACGGATGGAGAAGACCCCGTAGCACATTGCCAAAACTATCACCACGTTTGCCGCCACATAAAACCTGAAAATGAAATGTTAGAGGAATTTAAGCTTAAATGCTTCAAATTTTCTCTAACTGATTTTGCGACAATTTGGTATTCCACATCAACCGCTAGTCGTGCAGAACATTTTGTGGATCTTTGCGTTCCATTCCTGAGGGAATTCTCCCCCCCATCCTTACGACAAAAAACCCGTGAAAAGATCATGTGCCTGCAACAATCCCGAGATGATACCTTAGACGAATACTACACGAACTATGACACCATCATCTCAAGCTGCCCGCACCATGGATTCATGAAGAAAGTTCTTCTTCAAAAATTTCTTCGTGGGATGAGGGCCGATGAGCTAACAAGAATTAACGAAGCAATGAGAAGATCAGCCACGAACTTATCCATGGCAGACATGTGGAACCTCATAGATGACCTGGCCGCAGCCACAAAACGAATACCCCAAGTTGACAGAGGAATGCAGATAGAAGAGGCTAGTCCAGAGACAGATGAAGAAAATACTCCCGAGCCATCGGAAGAATCAGACATAGAAAGCATCGGAAGCAACGAGGAAAAACCCACATGGGAAATCGAGGCGGTGCCAACAAAAGAACAAGTCCAAAACACCACTGGCAAGCTACCCGAGTCATACCCAACTATCATTACCAGAGCAGCAGAGACCATCTACGACCAGATCCTCGCAGACGGACGTGACAAGGCAGAACCGAGCCTCAAGATGCAAGCTTCCCAACTTTTCCTTTTGATCAATAGGCAAATCGCAGAAAACTATGTGATCCATGAAGAGGCTAAAAAGAGGATCGGAAAAGGGCCTGAGCAGAACGACTCCTCAATGGAGCATGTTTTCGCCATAACTGGACAAGGCAGCCCTAAACACCAGAAAACCCGATTCAAGAAACTAGTAGTAAAAGGTCCCTCACCTTCTCAGAGACGTTGGAAGGAGAAATAACTAGAACAATGGGAACAGGACCCAAGCACATCATCTCACAAGAAATCAGGGAAAGGCAAGGCAAAAATCAACATAGGAACAGTGGCGAAATACGACCTGAGCCACCCATGGGATCCAAACCAGTGATCCAGGAATGAGGTACTGTCGAGCCAACGACGTTAAACAAAGGCACTGGTCGGGAGGTAACCCGACACCTATCTTACTTTCAGTACTTTTATTTTCTGTCATTTAGTTTTTACCAATAAGTTGCTCTCACCCACTTGGTGCATAGAATGAAATGACTATTCAGGAATCGGTTATGGGTGCAACATCAAGCCAGCCAGGCCTATGCCAAGAGTTCAAGGCCCCAGCCGAACTCCCTCGATTATCCAGCCTCATGCCATGTCGTCAGCTCGACACTCTAAAGGGAGTTCTGTTCTTCCCTTTTCCTTAATGTCATTTCCTTCTCATATAATATCTGCTTGCATGGCTTTTGAACTAAGTCATTTCGAAAAGAATGCCTTCGTTCAAAAGTGTGGGGTGAGAACCGCCTGTGTACATAACATGTTTTTCTTTTCCTTTTCCTTTAATATTATCTTTTTGAAAATATGAACTTGAGAATGTGAAAAAGATAGATCATAATTCATGCATTAACCTTGTGAAAATTCAACTGTTTAAAAACTTAGAATGTAACTTCTCATCTGTCCCTTTGTGCAGAGATAAACTAGGGATGTAGAATTGACATAAACTGCCCTAGAGAGGCTTGGCAAGCACTCGAAGGATCAAATCTAACTATATGGTTTTCGAAGTCAGCGGAGGCTGCACTTCGGGTTTCAGTGAAGATTGAAGTCATCTCCGCCATGCAGCATTTATGCAGAAAAAAGAAAGGCGGGACGGGAATCAAACCGTCCTATCTCTAGTCAGAGTAGCCGGGAAAATAAATGAGCGACCCTCATTTTGACTAGCGCGAAATGGCAAGGATGAGAGAGAGCGGGGAGGTATTTCCATATGCTCGTGGGCGACGATTGGACCTCCCAAAAAGGCTTGAGAAAATGGACCGGCAAGCCACAAAAAGGCAAAAGCTCAAAGAAGCAAATCAAAGGCCAAAGGCCAAAGTTGTGAAGGTTTTAACCGAACAAAAAGTGAAGTACTCAAAGAGTCAAATCAAAGGCCAAAGGCCGATTCACTACAAAAGCTATCCCTCTCCAAAAAGAAATCAAAAGGCTCAACTCAGTGAAACCCTAATCGAATCACGTGCTAGAGAAAGCTACAAGGAAACCATATAGTGCGAGACGGTCCCGAGGATGCAGTCCAGGAGCCTGAAAAGGGCTATCTCCCGAAACATCCAAAATAATTTGCATCTCAGCACGGAGGTACAAGTATCAAGTTTCTTCTATTTATTTACACGGTTTAATTTGGTAATAAGTAGTAATGCATGAATTAGGATAAATCTAGTCCCATAGTCTCACTTTCATACTTTAAAAGTTTACTTAGATAGTATGTGCCGCCCTTTAATAGCATTGTTCGGGACGAACAACTAAAAGTGTGGGGTGATCTGATGGACCATAATTATACGAATCATAAACACAGTTAAACCCACCAAATTAGACTCTTTGTCTATTTAACTTTTGCTTGTTAGTTCCGATATTTATCTACAGGGTATTTTGGAGTCTAGAGAGAATACACGCTAAGGAGGAGTTTTTAAGCTGAAAAGATATTACGAGTCATTCCAAGGTCAAGACCAGATGCCGACTGAAGAAATCTCAAGATCCTGACATGGAATCACTCAAAACAAGTCCAACCGAAGAGCAACCAAAGTCAGCCCGGAGCTGAAATGAACCGATAGTTTTGTGAAAACATCACAAAACTCACAAAACCTCCTCCACCCTCCTTATGACCGGCGGCTTTTGGCCAAATGATGAGTCATGGGGGGCGGCTCCTCCCCCTCATGACCTACAACCGGCGGCTTTGAGGAGTCCATGGGATGATGCCAAGTGTCTTCACTCCTCACCACATCTTCCCCTCCTCCAAGCCTATAAATACATGCCCTCTTCACTTGTAATCTTCAACCCATCTTCATACAACACACTTCACTTATCTCTCTAGGATCTTGGGCACTTTTGTAAGCTTTTGTGAAAAATCTATAATACTCCTGTTGGTTCTTGAGTATTCTAGTAGTTTTTGAGAATACTCCTGTTGGTTCTTGAATATTCTCCTTTACTTACTGTCTTTCGAAACCCTCGAGTACTTAGCTATGATGTCCTCTTCCATGGATACTCGTAGCTAAACTCTTCATTCTGTTGAAGGGGTGTACTTGTATCATAAAATGTTTTCGACTATACTCTTAGTGCCTCTTTGTATTCAAAACTTGTTCTATGTGCCATATATTAGGTCAGAACTTCCAAGGTTGACTGGATGCTTGAAATGACAAAGCTCTTCCGTGGGGTTCGTGAACATACTCAGGTAAGTGGATTCTTGAAATGGCAAAGCTTATCTGAGGAGTTCGACCTCTTTAAAACACCATTTGGTTTGATCGGAAATGATTGATCAACTGGATGCACATAGGCTAGTATACCTTGAAATGGGGTGCTAGTCTAAATAGAACAAGTTCTCTACGACCTTGAAATGGGCTAGACAGTGTGGCAAATCGAGCGCTTGAAATGGCCTTGATACACGTTTGAATACTTAGTTGGTCACTAAGGGTCAATGATAAACAGGCTATGATACAAGGCCCCCGAAACCAAATGCTTTCCTTAGATTTAAACACCACCTACACTTACTTTCAATTTTAGTATAAACCGCAATTTCAACTGCTGACGTTCCGCAAGACTTGCCGATCACACAACAACTGCTGTAAGTCTTCTCTTTTATTTTCAGTATTTACTTTTCTGTCATTTACTTTTCCGCATTAAAAACCAAAACCAGCCAAAAAAACACTTACTTTTCCGCACTAAAACCTCAATCAACCTAAAACACGCTCCCTCCCTGTACGATCCCTCAAAGAACAACTTATCCCCCTAATTCCCTTGGGTTCGACCCGTACTTACCACTTACTACCAAAAATAGTTAAGTCGCGAGTGTAGGAAATATAAATTTATTTTGCTTAGAGAACATCGCACCTTAACGACAGTGTGGTGGGCTCCGTCAAGGCACTAAGAGTATGGCCTAAAACATTTTATGATACAAGTACACCCCTTCAACCGAATGAAGGGTTTAGCTACGAATATCCATAGAGGTGGATACCATAGCTAAGTACTCGAGGGTTTTTGAAAGACAGTAAGTAAAGGAGAATACTCAAGAACCAACAGGAGTAAACTCAAAAACTACTAGAATACTCAAGAACCAACAGGAGTATTATAGATTTAGAACAAAAGCTTACAAGAGTAGTGACCAAGTCTTAGAGAGATAAGTGAATTTGTGTAGTGTTGTTGATTTACAAAGGGAAGGCATGGTATTTATAGGCTTGGGAAGGAGAAGGATGACAGATGCTCGTCGTCAGAGCAAATGTGCAAATAAATTTATAATAGTCCGCTACTCGTGACTAGACTACTGGGTAGCAAGTGGTAAGTAGGGGTCGAACCCAAAGGAGTCAGTGTGGATTAGTTGTTTTTACGGGATTGTCACGAAAGTAAATACAGTTGGGGGTTGTGTTTGAGTGTTTTGGGAACTGAAAGTAAATTATAGCAGTGGATAATGGACTGTAAGGAAAGTATTCGGTTTTAGGGGCCTTGTATTATAATTGTTTATCATCGACCGCTAATGATCATACCAAGTGTTCAAAGATGAATTGAAACTATTTCTAGCGCAAGACATGATCATGCTAAGTATTCAAACGGTGTATCAAGGCCATTCCAAGCACTCGATTTGCGTACACTGTCTAGCCTATTCCAAGGACGTAGAGCACTTATTCTACGTAGACTAATACTCCATTCCCGGTTATATTAGCCTACGTGCGTCCATTTGATCCCTTTGGCCCAGTTCGCAAATGGTTTTTAGAATAGTCGACCTCTTCAGATAAGTTTATCCAGTTGGTCCCTTTGGTCCAGTTTCCAAATGGTCCACTTACCCGAGTGTGATCACGAATATCTAAGGAAGAGTTTACGAATTTGGACCCCTACGGTCACATTTCCAAATGGTTTACTCGACCTTAGACATTCTAACTTTTATATATGGCACATAGAATAAGTTTTGAATACAAAGGTATACTAAGAGTAAGATCTAAAACATTTATAATACGAGTACACCCTTTAACCGAATAACAAGTTTAGCTACTATTCATCGCGCTAAACATTATAACTAAGGAAATAAAAACAGTTGAATAAATACTAAGAATTACTTACAACCGTTGAAGCGCCAAGGGAGCTATCCTTTATTTCCAAAGCGAAGAACAATTTTATTGAAAATGAAGAGAGGAGGGTTAAGCCCTCTCTCTCTCTAAAGTGTGTACAAGTATGGGATATGGGATGATTTACAAATGAAGAGGAGCTCTCATATTTATAGCCAAGGAGGAGGAGGATGGGTGGTGGAGATGGTAGCACATGGCATCATCCAAGGAGGAGGAAGGAGGAGCCACCACATGGCAATCATCCATGGAGGAGGAGTGGAGAGCAAGTTTTGGAGATGTGTGGCTTGGATGGAAACACATGGAGGAGGAGCAAGGAGGAGCCGCCGGTCATGGTGGCCAAAAGCCGCCGGTGGTGGGTGGTGGAAAGGGGAGGAGCTCCTCCCTTGGCAACCTTCTCATCAAGTGGCCGGTCACTTTGCCCATATGTGAGTTTTGTACAGTTTTGTGCAGTCTTTTCACAAAACTGTCAATGTGTTTCTTCCCCGGACTGTCTTGATTCCTCTCCTGATTCTTCTGATTAATTTGTTATGAGTGCTTCAACGTCAGGATCCTTGATATTTCTTCAGTCGGCATATGATCTTGACCTTGGATTGACTCTTGATATCTTTTCAGCGTAAAATCCTCTCCTTAGCCTGTATTCTCTCTAAGCGCCAAAATACCCTGTAGAAATATATCGGGACTAACAAGTAGAAGTTAAATAGACCAACAGTCTAATTTGGTGGGTTTTACTGTGTTTTTGATTCGTATAATTTTGGTCCATCAGATCACCCCACACTTTTAGTTGTTCGTCCCGAACAATGCTATTAAAGGGCGTACACACAATCTAAGTAAAATATGAAAGTGAGACTGTGGGACTAGATTTATCCTAGTTCATGCATTACTACTTATTACCAAATTAAACTGCGTAAATAAATAGAAGAAACTTAATACTTGTACCTCCGTGCTGAGATGCAAATTATATTGGATGTCTCGGGAGATAGCCCTTTTTAGGCTCCTGGACTGCAATCTCGGGATCGTCTCGCACTATATGGTTTTCTGGTAGCTTTCTCTAGCACGTGATTCGGTTCGGGTTTCAATGGTTTGGGTACTTTGATTTTCTTTTGGCGAGGGACTGCTTTTTGTAGTGAATCGGCCTTTGGCCTTTGATTTGACTTTTGAGTTCTTCACTTTTTTATTCGGTTAAAACCTTCACAATTTCGGGCCTTTGGCCTCTTGATTTGCTTCATTGAGCTTTTCGCCTTTTTGTGGCTGCTAGTCCATTTTCTCAAGCCTTTTTGGGAGGTCCAATCATCGCCCGCAAGCCTATGGAAATACCTCCCCGCTCTTCTCGTTTTTGCCGTTTTCGCGCGGGTCAAGGTGAGGGTCGCTCATCTATTTTCTCGGCTACTTTGACTGTCGTTTCGCGCGGGTCAAGATGAGGGTCGCTCATCTATTTTCTCAGCTACTTTGATCGGAGATAGGACGGTCTGATTCCCGTCCTCGCCTTTTGCATTGCATGGCGGAGATGACTTCAATCTTCACTGAAACCCGAAGTGCAGCCTCCACTGACTTCGAAAACCATATAGTTTTGATCTGATCCTTTGATTGCTTGCCTAAGCCTCTCTAGGGCAGTTTATATCAACTCCACATCCCTAGTTATCCCAGCACAAAGGACAAGTGAAAAGTTACATTCTAAGTTTTTAAACAGTTTGAATTTTCACAAGGTTAATGCATGAATTGTGATTTATCTTTTTCACATTCTTAAGTTCATATTTTCAAAAAGATACTATTAAAAAAGAAAAAGAAAATAGCAAGCATGTTATTTATGTACACAGGTGGTTCTCACCCCCCACTTTTGAACGAAGGCGTGCCTTAGTTCAAAAGTCATGCAAGCTTAAAACTAAATTACTGAATTTAAATGACAGAAATTAAAGTGCGGAAAAGTAAGATAGTGTCGGGTTACCTCCCGACCAGTGCACTTGTTTAACGTCGTTGGCTCGACGATACCTCATTCCTGGATCATAAGTAGGGATCCCATGGGTGCTTGAGGTCGAATTTCTTCTCGGTTGTCCTTTTGCTCCGAGAGGGTGAGGCTTCTTTGACCATAGCTGCTGGTCCATTGAGTCGTGCTTTCTTGTTTCTCCTTCCGGGTTTCCATTCTTTCGGCCCATGCCTTTGCCGCTTCTTCATGTTTGAATAGTTGGCACTTTCGCGAGTTTGGAAGTTGGGTTTTGTGCCTTCAAACATCGGAGACCACAGGCATGTTCCCATGTGAGGCCTCTTCTTGGTGGTAGCTACGAATGGTTGTCTTGGAATGATTGAGTTCCCGGGTGGTTTTTCTTGGCTTGTGACGAGAGAGATTTCCTTTGTCGGCTTTTTTGGCTCATGCTCTGCCTCCAACTCTCCTTGTACTGCATCATCATTGATTATATGATCTTCGGTGGTTATGATCGGCATGAAACGCGAAGGGTTAAGTTGAGGCACTTCGACCATGAGGACTAGGTCTGTTTCAGGTGCTCCGACAGTGAGGACTAGGTCTTTCTCGGACAGTTCGGCAATGAGGTTTGGGACTTCCTCGGGTGCTTCGAGCGCAAATACCGGGCCTGGCTTCATTTCTTCGGCCGCTTCAGCAGTGAGGTTCGGGACTTCTGTAGGTTCGGCAGTTAGGACAGTGATTTCCTCGGAAGGATTGGTGATAAGGATCGGGTCTGATTGGGGCAGTTCTTCTTCGGTCATTTGCGGGTCCTCATCCTCAGTCGGCCCCTCGGGTTCAGCCGTCCTTTCTGTTGCTCCTGAATCGGTTTCGGCCGTGAATTGGTGCATTGCGGCACTCAATTGCTGCATGTTTGCGGCCAATTGTTGGGTGTTAGCTGCCAGCTCCTTTTCTGCCGCCCATAATTCAGTTTTAGCTCTGATTTGTTGCATTGTGTTTTCCAACTGCTGGATGCTAGATGCCAGCTCCGTTATACCGTCCTTGAGTGGCTCGGCCTAATCTTGGCTTGGTCTTGACCTTGCGGCCAAATCATTGATTAATATCCAAAGATCATCCACGGTTAAGTCCCACATTGATCCTCCTGTTGCATTATTTAGCTGGTCTCACTCATGTGGCAACATTCCACAGAGAAATTTTATTTGAAGATCGGAGTTGGTAAATCCATGGTGCGGGCAGCTCGTCACAATGGAATCGAAGTACCATAAGTACTCATCCAATGTTTCGTCCCGAGATTGCGTTATTTTGTTGATCTTCTCACGGATTTCAAGTTTGAAGGGTGGTGGGGAAAACTCCGTATTGTTCCAAGGTTCCATTCCGTAGTAGTATAACTTGGTGAATTGCATGATAAAAGAAAAAAAAATTGAACAACTATTCCGATGCACAACTCCCCGGCAACGACGCCAATTTGACAGATGCTCGTCGTCAGAGAAAATGTGCAAATAAATTTATAATAGTCCGCTACTCGCGACTAGACAACTGGGTAGCAAGTGGTAAGTAGGGGTCGAACCCAAAGGAGTCAGTGTGGATTAGTTGTTTTTACGGGATTTTCACGAAAGTAAATACAGTTGGGGGTTGTGTTTGAGTGTTTTGGGAACTGAAAGTAAATTACAGCAGTGGATAATGGACTGTAAGGAAAGTATTCGGTTTTAGGGGCCTTGTATTATAATTGTTTATCATCGACCGCTAATGATCATACCAAGTGTTCAAAGATGAATTGAAACTATTTCTAGCGCAAGACATGATCATGCTAGGTATTCAAACGGTGTATCAAGGCCATTCCAAGCACTCGATTTGCGTACACTGTCTAGCCTATTCCAAGGACGTAGAGCACTTATTCTACTTAGACTAATACTCCATTCCCGGTTATATTAGCCTATGTGCGTCCATTTGATCCCTTTGGCCCAGTTCTCAAATGGTTTTTGGAATAGTCGGCCTCTTCAGATAAGTTTATCCAGTTGGTCCCTTTGGTCCAGTTTCCAAATGGTCCACTTACCCGAGTGTGATCACGAATATCTAAGGAAGAGTTTACGAATTTGGACCCCTACGGTCACATTTTCAAATGGTTTACTCGACCTTAGACATTCTAACTTTTATATATGGCACATAGAATAAGTTTTGAATACATAGGTATACTAAGAGTAAGATCTAAAACATTTATAATACGAGTACACCCTTTAATCGAATAACAAGTTTAGCTACTATTCATCGCGCTAAACATTATAACTAAGGAAATAAAAACAGTTGAATAAATACTAAGAATTACTTACAACCGTTGAAGCGCCAAGGGAGCTATCCTTTATTTCCAAAGCGAAGAACAATTTTATTGAAAATGAAGAGAGGAGGGTTAAGCCCTCTCTCTCTCTAAAGTGTGTACAAGTATGGGATATGGGATGATTTACAAATGAAGAGGAGCTCTCATATTTATAGCCAAGGAGGAGGAGGATGGGTGGTGGAGATGGTAGCACATGGCATCATCCAAGGAGGAGGAAGGAGGAGCCACCACATGGCAATCATCCATGGAGGAGGAGTGGAGAGCAAGTTTTGGAGATGTGTGGCTTGGATGGAAACACATGGAGGAGGAGCAAGGAGGAGCCGCCGGTCATGGTGGCCAAAAGCCGCCGGTGGTGGGTGGTGGAAAGGGGAGGAGCTCCTCCCTTGGCAACCTTCTCATCAAGTGGCCGGTCACTTTGCCCATATGTGAGTTTTGTACAGTTTTGTGCAGTCTTTTCACAAAACTGTCAATGTGTTTCTTCCCCGGACTGTCTTGATTCCTCTCCTGATTCTTCTGATTAATTTGTTATGAGTGCTTCAACGTCAGGATCCTTGATATTTCTTCAGTCGGCATATGATCTTGACCTTGGATTGACTCTTGATATCTTTTCAGCGTAAAATCCTCTCCTTAGCCTGTATTCTCTCTAAGCGCCAAAATACCCTGTAGAAAAATATATCGGGACTAACAAGTAGAAGTTAAATAGACCAACAGTCTAATTTGGTGGGTTTTACTGTGTTTTTGATTCGTATAATTTTGGTCCATCAAAGGACGTGGTGAAGAAGGAAGACACTTGGCACAAATCCCATGGGCTTCAAATAGCCGCCGGTTGTGAGTCATGAGGGGGAGGAGCCGCCCCCCATGACTCACCAAATGCCCAAAAGCCGCCGGTCATAAGGTAAGGTGGAGGTGGTTTTGTGATTTTTGTGAGTTTTCACAAAGCCATCGGTCCATTTCAGCTCCGGACTGACTTTGGTTGCTCTTCGGTTGGATTTGTTTTGAGTGATTCCACGTCAGGATCATGAGATTTGTACAGTCGGCATCTGGTTGTGACCTTGGAATGACTCGTAATATAGTTTCAGCTTAAAAACTCCTCCTTAGCCTGTATTCTCTCTAGACTTCAAAATACCCTGTAGATAAATATCAGAACTAACAAGCAAAAGTTAAATAGACAAAGAGTCTAATTTGGTGGGTTTAACTGTGTTTATGATTCATACAATTATGGTCCATCAGCTAGCAACTGGCAAACAACCACTAAACCCTAACTTACATCTCAGAAAATTCCAGTCCGTATCCGACTTCTTTGTCTCAATAAGTCCCAAGATGGAGGGTCGATGTGTCTTAACCACATCGAGGATCGACTGAACTGCCCGAGGGCCCCCCACCCCTCGGCAGTTCCAACTAATTATACTCATGGCTGTCGGCGGGGCTGGATTTCGACCTCCACCGCTGGTATCTCAAGGATTGTAGAAACAACTCCATCATTGCTCTGTGTCACTTCACTTTTCTTAGCCTCCAGATCACAGTCACTTACACGGTAGGGATGAAACCTCCCTAACGGAAGCTTCCTTCTCTTATGATCCTCATCTTTCCTCATCAGCCTCCCGCCCCAGTTGTCATAATACTGGACTGGCACTTCCACCCCACTCGTCGAATGGGCCTTCTCATTATCCAGCCCACTTATTCTGTTAGGTTGAGGCATAGTAGGTACATTTATTCCCTTTGCATTCCAAATTTCTTGGCCCAAAAGTTGGCCCACTGCAAGACCTCAAGATTTGGCATCGCTCTGAACCTCAGGAAAAGAGTTGCGCCTCGAGACTCCACTTTGTCCTTCTTCCAGTACCTCCACTTCCATAAGTGTGCCACGCGTCTCCTCGATAATGTTCTCTACTTTCTCACTCTCCTCGAGCCCAACACCAATCCTAGGCGTGTCAGCCATTTTTACTCTAAAATTTTGCGACCTTTCAACGCCCCTGTCAGATTTATCTTCCTCCGGCCACCTCTATTGATTTCGGTCACTGTCGCATCCGTTGCCTTCCGTCTGCTCATTTGGCACCTGCTCCGTCACCACTTCTTTTAGCTTTCCTCCAACATGTGAACGAACATCCTTCACACTGCCACCCCCTGCCATCTTGCCACCTCCATTTCATCTATATAGTTGAAGCCATCAGTCTCATGGTTTAATCTTCCACATTTCAAACAACTCCCTGGAAGCCTCTCATATTTCACTGTGACCCATAGAGGATCCCTGTTCGGACGCTCCAAGAAGAAGCCGGTGATTGGGGGCTTGTCAATGTCGATTTCCACCCTTACCCTGATGTATCTCTTCCTCGCTCCATCTATCTCCGACTGGCTAACCTTGACAAATCGGCCGATATATCGCCAGCTTCTCTCCTATCGCCTTGTCCTTCAAAACCGCACCCACATGCAGGTTATGGAGTTGAGCCCATACTCTCAAACGGTTCATCTCGAACTCTTCAGGCGACAAGTCTGGACACCAGTCATGCATTACAATGAAAGTTCCGAGACATAGCCAAGGTCCTCCATCTCGTATCTTCTGCATATCAGACTTGTTTTTAAATTTTGCTAAAGCCATATTATTTGCCAACTCTGTAAAGGTCACCCTATTCTCCATATTCCACACCTTGGTCAGCACATTTGAGGGTCCTGTTAGATTGAATGGCATGCCATTCGCTAGTTTAAGCACAAAGGCACACTTATAGTCCTCTGCCATATTCCTCCAGTCATTTTCCTCCAGTGATACAACCACTTTGTCTTTGAATCTGTCCGTGATGGCCTCCACTTGGGCCTGATTCATGATTTTCGTTTCGTCGCCTCAACGCAGCTGCGTTGTCAGCTCTGCTACTGACTAATAGAGACTTAGAAGAACTTAATAGGTTGGAATAAGACGCAGAAACAATGGCGAAAACACTTCCAAACTTACAAGCTCAGAAGAACGACACTCTCTCACTGTAAGACAGAGAAAGAGAAAAAAACTTTATGTGTATATAATTATATATGATCTCTTTCTAACAATAAGTATATCAACCATAATATTGTTGGATCGTTAGGTTAGCCGTCTATGTGAGGGAGATCACAGAATGGAATCCCTCAGACAGATGGCAGTGGAATTTATCTTTAACACAGGAAATTGTACGGAAAGTAAAGACTCACAGATTTATAGTGGAAACCTTATTGCAATCCTTGCAACAAGCTGAAAACCACTTGCCTTCTGGACAATTCCAGAAGGGCTTCAAGATCTGTGTTATTGATGAAAGAATATGCTTGTAGTTTGTTACACCTTGTCTCACTCAGTGACAGTTAACAATACTACTCTATTCAAAGTATCAACTAACACGATCTTTGTCTTGTCCGCACACAGCAACGCTTCGTCAGCTCCAAAATTGATTGCTCTTCAATCTCCGGTTGCCCTCTTCAAAAAGCCAAACTTACAACTGAAGACACCTCCTCCTTTTATAGTGGTCTTCACTCGGCAGAGCTGATCTCTGTCTCAGATCCGATTGCTATCCAGCAGATGTGATATGGTTAAGATATTTCCATATCTTAACCCTGTCACATATTTCCTTTCCAAATCTTGCTTGAATCTTCCCAACGTATATACTGATTCGTATATCAGTGTATATACTGATGTCAAATCTTCTCGTCAATTATCATGCATATATACTCGTATATCTTCTCAGATCTGATCTCGTCACAAGTCGGTGTGTCTCTAACACGGAACGCATCTCTCTCGCAGTTCCGCTCTCTCTCAGAGATGTCCGGTAAGCCTACCTGTCAGACAGTGATTTCTGCATACTCAAGTGGATTATTAGTTGAGTGTTTGTTATCATCAAAACACAAAGGGTCCAACAAATTCCCCCTTTTTAATGATGATAAACACTTCTTCACAAATGAGAAATCACACACATCGATGGCACAAAATTCACATCTACATTCCCCTAGGACAGCTAGCTACTTCAGAATTTATTCATTGAAATTTTTATGTAAAGGCTAGCTAGCATAGTTCCCCCTCCGATAGACATCCGCTCGTCCATCAGTACTGATTTTCCCCCTTAGTATATGCACATATATATCTTCCCCCTTTTGACATCATCAAAAAGATATGCAAAAGAACATAGAATTAGGATAAATCTAGTCCCACAGTCTTACTTTCATATTTTAAAAACTTACTTATTGTGCCGCCCTTTAATAGTATTGTTCGGGACGAACAACTAAAAGTGTGGGGTGATCTGATGGACCATAATTATACGAATCATAAACACAGTTAAACCCACCAAATTAGACTGTTTGTCTATTTAACTTTTGCTTGTTAGTTCCGATATTTATCTACAGGGTATTTTGGAGTCTAGAGAGAATACACGCTAAGGAGGAGTTTTTACGCTGAAAAGATATTACGAGACATTCCAAGGTCACGACCAGATGCCGACTGAAGAAATCTCATGATCCTGACATGGAATCACTGAAAACAAATCCAACCGAAGAGCAACCAAAGTCAGTCCGGAGCTGAAATGGACCGATAGCTTTTGGAAAAGATCACAAAAATCACAAAACTACTCCCCTCATGCCACCTAGCCGGCGGCTTTTGGAGGCCAAGCCACCTTGCCCACTCCTTCCCCTCCACATGGGCGGCTCCTCCCCTCCCTCACAAAGCCGCCGGCGGCTAATGGAGCTCCCCTTGGATGATGCCATGTGGTTTGATCCAAACCACATCTTCTCCTCCCCTTTTGCTATAAATACCCCCCTTCTTCACTTGTAAGCAACACCCACAATCCATACTTCACTTATCTCTCTAGAAAGTTGGCACTTTTGTAAGTTTTTGTTATAAAATCTATAAGACTCCTGTTGGTTCTTGAGTATTCTAGTAGTTTTTTAGAATACTCCTGTTGGTTCTTGAGTATTCTCCTTTACTTACTGTCTTTCAAAAACCCTCGAGTACTTAGCTATGGTATCCACCTCTATGGATATTCGTAGCTAAACTCTTCATTCTGTTGAAGTGGTGTACTTGTATCATAAAATGTTTTAGGCTATATTTTAGTGCCTCTTCTTTGTATTCAAAACTTGTTCTATGTGCCATATATTAGATTAGAACTTCCAAGGTTGAGTGGATGCTTGGAATGGCAAAGCTCTCCCGTGGGAGTTCGTAAACATACTCGGATAAGTGGATGCTTGGAATGGCAAAGCTTATCTGAGGAGTTTGACCTCTCTAAAAAACCATTTGGTTGCTCGGAAATGACTGACCAAATGGATGCACACAGGCTAATATACCTTGGAATGGGGTATTAGTCTTAGTAGAACAAGTGCTCTACGACCTTGGAATGGGCTAGACAGTGTGGCAAATCGAGTGCTTGGAATGGCCTTGATACACGTTTGAATACTTAGAAGGATCACTAAAGGTCAATGATAAACAGGCTATGATACAAGGCCCCCAAGACCGAATGCTTTCCTTAGATTAAAAACACCACCTGCACTTACTTTCTCAGTATAAACTGCGATATCAACTGCTGACGTTCCGCAAGACTTGCTAATCGCGCAACAACCGCTGTAAGTCTTCTTTCTTTTATTTTCAGTATTTACTTTTCTGTCATTTACTTTTCCGCACTAAAAACCAAAAACAACCAAAAAAACACTTACTTTTCTGCACTAAAACCTCAATCAACCTAAAACACGCTCCCTCCCTGTACGATCCCTCAAATAACAACTTATCCTCCTAATTCCCTTGGGTTCGACCCCTACTTACCACTTGCTACCCAGTAGTGAAGTCGCGAGTAGCGGACTTATAAATTTATTTGTACACATTGCCTCGCGACAAGGCAGTGCTGTCAAGACTTTGTCTAATTTCTATGCATCAAATGTAACCTTGCAGCTGCAGTATCGTGTACGTGGTTTTCAAAAATATCATGAGCTGATTGGTACTCTCTTAGTGGCAGAAAGAAACAATGAACTGTTGATAAAGAATCACCAATCTCGCCCAACGGGCTCCAGAACATTTTCTGAGGTACATTTTATCAACTCTAATGAGAATAGACCCATGAACTATTTTCAGGGTCGAGGGCAAGGCCGAGGTCGTGGACGAGAACGAGGTCGAGG
This sequence comes from Rhodiola kirilowii, assembly GCA_033675215.1. Lineage (NCBI taxonomy): Eukaryota > Viridiplantae > Streptophyta > Magnoliopsida > Saxifragales > Crassulaceae > Rhodiola > Rhodiola kirilowii. The sequence continues at coordinate 45,847,735 of CM066201.1, forward strand.
TCGTAGTTTTGGCCAGGGGCGCAATCGAGGTGGTTATTCTAATAATCCACCTCATAAGATCACCAATTATCACAAAAGAAGACAGCAAAATGACTGGAACCATGAGAACTCCCACAAAAGGGGAGGTGGTCCAAGTTCATTAAAGAGCCCTGAGACTAGTTGTTTTAGATGCGGTTGTAAACCGCATTGGTTTAAAACCTGTCGAACCCCTATGCAAACTCTATCAAGAGTCCGTGAAGGGAAAAGGAAAGGAGGTCAACTTTATTGACCAAACTCCTATGAATGAGTTCACTCGACTTGAAGAATCTGATTTCAACAATGAGCATGTTGATACAGTTGGGGATTTTACAAATGCAAAGGAGATCAACTTTATTGACCATGATCCCATAAACGAGTTCACTCATCTTGGGGAACAATGATTTTAGTGATGACTTCCTTGGTGATATAACTGGAAAAATGACTGGTGGGAACTGAAAGGGGAAGTTGTGTAAACTCATGGGAATGAAGCCAAACGGTCCGATGTCTTAATTTGAGTTTCTTATGTTATATGTATGTTTTCCTTTAAGCATGACTATGTTTTCTCACATGTAATAAAATATGTCTACCTTTTCATCTATCTTATCATTTTCTTGTTTACTTAAAGCTTTGAAATGGACAAAGCCAAAGTCAACCAAAGGATTATTATTGAAGAAATGTGCATACTTGATAGTGGAACAACGCACACAATCCCGAAGGATAAAAGGTTTTTCTTGATGATAAAAGCAACACTAACTATTGTGATTACAATATCAGGTCCTGTAGATCTGATTGAAGGAATTGGCAAGGCAAACTTTGTATTGCCAAATGGCACAAAGTTTACGATACATAATGCCTTATTTTCACCAAAATCCAAACGAAACTTATTGAGTTTCAATGATATTTATTCTCATGGATTCGAGATTCAGTCTATGACTGAAGGTAACATGAAATTCATGTTACTCACTATGTATAGATCTGGAAAGAAATACATAGTTGAAAAACTACCAATGCTTCCCACTGGATTGCATTACACATATAAATGAGATTGAGCCAAATACGGTAGTTATGAAATCTTCAATATTAACCATGTGGCATAACCGATTGGGTCATCCAGGTTCAAGTATGATGCGAAGAATTATCAAAAATACGCATGGACATCCATTGAATGGTCATAAAATCCCTCAAGGAAATATTTTTCCATGTAAAGTTTGTTCTCTTGGTAAGTTTATCATAAGACCATCACCGGGAAAGGTTGAAACAGAATTACCTATGTTTCTTGAGCGTATTTAAGGTGATATTTGTGGGCCTATTCACCCACCATGTGGACCATTTCGATACTTTATGGTATTAATAGATGCATCTAGCAAATGGTCACATGTATGTTTGTTATCAACTCGCAATATGGCATTCGCTAAATTACTTGCCCAAATGATAAAATTGCGAGCTCAATTTCCTGATCATACAATCAAGAAAATTAGACTTGATAACGCCGGTGAATTCACATCCCAAACATTTGATGAATATTGTATGTCAGTTGGGATTGTGGTCAAGCATCCTGTTGCTCATGTCCACACACAAAATGGTTTGGCTGAATCATTGATCAAACGCCTCCAACTTATTGCTAGGCCATTGATAATGAGAACAATGCTTCCTACCTCAGTATGGGGTCATGCAATATTACATGCCTCTGAATTAATTCGCATCAGACCAAGTGCATATCATAAAAGTTCACCACTACAACTTGCATTTGGTCAAGAACCAAATATATCTCACTTAAGATATTTGGTTGTGCTATTTATGTACCTATTGCACCTCCTCAAAGAACAAAGATGGGACCACAAAGAAGTCTTGGGATATATGTGGGCTTTGAAAGTCCATCTATTGTTAAATATCTTGAACCTCAAACTGGAAATATTTGCACAGCACGTTTTGCTGATTGCCACTTTGATGAGGAAAATTTCCCACCATTAGGGGGAGAAAGAAAACAGTTTGAAAAAGAAATTACTTGGTCTGTACCAACATTATTGCATCTTGATCCTTACACAAAGGATTGTGAAGGTAGAGTACAAAGGACTTTACATTTGCAAGAAATGGAAAATCAACTTCCCGATGCATTTACAGACACAAAGAGAGTGACTAAATCTCACATACCGGCTGAGAATGCTCCCGTACAAATTGAAACTCTAAAAGGGAAGCCGGAAAATAAAGTCACTCATGAAATCACAACACGGTTAAAGCATGGAAGGCCACCCGGTTCCAAAAATAAAAATCCTCGAAAAAGAAAAGGGGAAGAAAAGCAAAGCAATCCTATGCTAATACAGGCATACTATGGAAAGGATCGAGAAATTTCGATTAATTATGCTAATACAGGCATACTATGGAACCTAAAAGAGAACATTGATGATGCGTTCTCTTATAATTTGGCATGTGATATTATGAATGAAAATAATGGTGATCCCGAACCACGGTCTATTTCTGAGTGTAAAAATAGACACGATTGGGTTGAGTGGAAAAAGACAATTGAAACTGTACTAGACTCGCTCAATAAACGCAAATTCTTTGGGCCTATAGTACTCACACCTAGGCCTGGGCGAAAAAACCCGAAAAACCGAAGCCCGAACCGAACCGAACCGAAAAAGCCCGAAAAAAGCCCGAAAATTTGGGACTGAAAAAAGCCCGAAAAAAGACCGAACCGATTGGACCAGTTCGGTTCGGTCTCGGTCTGTATTTTACCAAGGACCGAAAGCCCGAAAATAGACCGAAAGCCCAAAAGCCCGAAATTTTACTGGCCACGTGTAATCCTAATTCCTAATTAAAAAAAACCCTAATCCCACAATCCACATTATTGTTTTCCTCGCGACGCATCCGACATCCGAGCCTCCTTCGACGCCAGCCCTTCTGCTGTTCTACGCGACGCGAGCCTAATCTGACGCCAGCCGCATCCGACGCGAGCACCTCGACGCGAGCCTCTTTCGTCGCCAGCCTCCTCGTGACGCATCCGAGCCTCCTTCGTCGCATCTGACGCGCCTCCGACATCTAACCTCCGACGCCAGGTAACCTCCGACGCCAGCCTTTCATTCACTCATTCTTCTGAATTCTGATTCTTCTGATTTCATTGTAAATTTGTAATCATTCACTCATTCTTCTAATTTCAGAATTTCTCACCGTTTGCCGTTTCATACTTACATGAATCATTCTTTTGATTTCAGTTGTGCGGTCACCCGGTCACCATCTCTTGCTCACTCCAATTCAAATTCCAATTCAGAAATGGATTCACAGTATTCAGACTCCATTTCAAATTCTATTTTGGGTGCCGGTGAAGGTGCGAGTGCTGGTGCGGGTGTGGATTCTTCAATAAATGTAACACACGATAGCACTGGAGGCTCTGGAACTAAAAGAAAGCGTCCTTCAACAACACTGCAAAACAACAGTGAAATTGAACAAAATGACGAACTTGATGAAGCTTGTGAAAAGCGTGATGGAAGATCGTGGGTTTGGGATCACTTAAAGAAATTTAAAAAGCCAGTATATGAGATGAGGAATGGTAAGAGGGTGCAAACGGATGACGTTGTTAGAGCGAAGTGTAACTACTGTGATAAGGATTTTGCTTGCAATACATATGGGAATGGGACTAGTACTCTAAAGCGACATATTGAGAATGCTTGCAAGAAGTATCAAGGGAGAGTGAAGATAAATGATGCGCAGCAAAAACTCATTTCTACTGGACGTACTGAGGCTAAACAGTTGGGGATTGTTAAGTGGAGTGAGCAAGGGTGTAGAGAAGCTGCTGTCAAGATGATAGTCATGGATGAGCTTCCTTTTAGCTTCATTGAGAAAGAAGGGTTTAGATACTTTTGCAGGTATTGTCATTGATTTGTGAATTGTATGTTATTATTTGTTGGATTTAATTTTACTTAATTGTTTTACAGGTATGCTGTGCCTGATTGGCATGTACCTTCGAGGAGGGTGATTTGCAAGCCGTTTTTGAAGATGTATTATGCTGAAAAGGCGAAGCTAAAGAAAGAGCTCAAGGGTCATTGCTTGTGCTTAACTACTGATACTTGGACATCGGTGCAAAACATCAACTACATGGTGGTGACTGCCCATTTTGTTGATTCAGCATGGAAAATGCAAAAGAGGATTCTTAGTTTTAAGGTAATTCATTTTTTAGCAATAGGTTATTGATTATGATATTTATTTAGGTAATTCATAAAAAATTTCTTCCATTTTATAGGTAATTCCTAACCATCGTGGAGAGAGCATAGGATGTTTGTTGGAGGATTGTTTGCTAGAATGGGGAGTGGATAGAGTCTTGACTATATCAGTTGATAATGCCAGCGCCAACAAGGTGGCGATTGATTACATTAGGGAGAGGATGTTAGGATGGGAAGCATCACCTGTGCTTGGTGGGATTTATTTGCATGTCAAGTGTTTTGCACACACTCTGAATCTCATTGTTCGAGCTGGTCTTTTGATAATGGGAAATTCAGTTGGTTCCATTAGAAATGCTGTGAGATATGTGAGGAGCAGTGGGGCAAGACTTCAACAATTCAAAAAGTGTATGGAGAAAGAGAAGGTGGAGTGTAAGAAGGTGTGCATTCTTGATGTGCCAACAAGGTGGAACTCCACCTATCTAATGCTATCGACTGCATTAGAACTCAGAAAAGCTTTTGATAGATTGGCAAGGGAAGAAGGCACAAAATACAAGGGTTATTTTGAGGAGGATGAAGACCTTGAGGATGAAGACTTGGTGATTGGATTAGATGATGCTTGTAATGCATCAGAGGGAACTCGGGCAAGGAAAAAAGGTAAGGGGGAAAGAGTTGGACCACCGGTTACACATGATTGGGAGAAGGCTGAGACTTTTGTGAGGTTCCTGAAGATATTCTATGATGTGACAATGAGGATCAGCGCCTCCACCAAACCTACATCGTGGAAAGCTTTTCATGATATTGTGTGTATTAGAGCTGAGATTGATGGACTATTTCCTGGAGAGGGAATGAACACCGGGTCGGAGACTGAACTGATTTTGATGGATATGGCAGTAAGTATGAAGAAGAATTATGAGAAATACTTTGCCACCTTAGATGATTGCAATCAGCTTTTGTTGATTGCCTTGGTGTTAAACCCAAGGTACTGTCAGTTAGTTTATATTGTAAATTATATATACTTGCTTACAGGTACAAGCCGACATTAACTTTCACTTATTCTCTCCTTAACAGGTACAAGCTGAGAAACTTTGAATCTACCTGCAAGAAATGGTTGAAGATGGAGATTGATGATATTAGAACAAAGTCAGCTGAGCTTAAAGATCTTTTGATTAAGCTTTGTGATGATTACAACTCCAAGATTGTTGAGGTATCCTCCAATCTTACCAAATCTCAGAGTGGAGATAAAGGGATTAAATTCTCTTCTAAGAAGAGGACTATAGAGCCTACTGGAATTATGAAGGACATGGAAGAAGATTGGGAGAGAGAATTGGAAGACTCTAATGAGGGATTTGTAGGACATGAAGTGGACAGGTATTTTATAGACAAATTGTGTTTGTACTGATTCGAGATGATATACAAATTGTGTTTGTACTGATTCGAGGTGATATACAAATTGTGTTTGGACAGGTATCTTCTAGACCCGATTGTGAAGGCTGCAAACCCTTTAGATTATGACATATTAGAATGGTGGAAGCAAAATGGTGACAAATATCCCTGACTTGCTGCCCTTGCCAAAGATGTTATGGCAATTCAAGTGAGTACTGTAGCAAGTGAGTCTTCATTTAGCACAAGCAGAAGAGTCATTGATCCATTTCGGAGCTCTCTCTCTCCCAAAACTGTGGAAGCATTAATATGCTACCAAAACTGGATGAGGTCTGAAAGTATCCATAACCTTCAATACATTCCAACGGTTGAGGATATTGAGCTTTATGAAGCTTTGGAGGAAGGTAATTAAGTTTTTATTTGAATTATGTTTATATTTGACTTTGAGTTTGATTTTGGTTGTTAACTTGTTATCTTGTGGTTGAACTTGAATGATAGAACAAGCAAAGGAAGATGAACTTGTTACAGTTGATCAACAAGAGAATGAAGATGGTGAAGAGATGCCTTCTAAAGCTGAAAGGGGGAAAGCTAAAGCTACCAATACCGCGACCTTAAAGAAGGGGAATCAAGGGAGCAAAAATTTAATCATAAGGGGTTAACTTAAGGTACTTATTTTTGAATTTGGATAACTTGTCACGCTCATCATCTTTTTGTGGTTCTGCAGACTTTTTGTTTTTTGATGGGGACTTTTGGATACTAACTTGTGCCTAGCTTACTAGTACTAGTAGTGTGCATATATATATATATATATATTGTTAAATCAGTGTTGAATAGTCCGTACTCCGTAGTTATTTTCACGTCAAAGGTGTGTCTGATTCGGAAATTTCTACATACTTGGATTGGATTCATTTTTGTTTGCTGTTTGAGGCTGGATTTGACCATTGGGCAAGTGTTTGTTGCTGTAATTTGTATTTTAGGGTTAGTGATTCGGATTTCGGCGGTAGATCGGTACAAGCTACCAGAAAATTGCTAGTAGTACATAGTGGAGTGATTGGTCTGTGGACTTGGTTTTGGTTAATGCCCTAAGTTGTGTTCATTTGGCAAAGGAACAAGAGTATTAGATTCTGTCTGAAGTATGGGTTATAGCTGCCAGAAACTATTGTTCAATTCATATGGTTTTTAATTGGACTGAGGCACTGAGCTTCAAAACTGTTTGAACTTTGAAGATATCATTTGTGCATCTAGATGGTCATATTGATATTTACTTCAATTGATTTTGAATAGTCACCAACATGTGTAATACTCCAATTTTATCATGCAGGAGATGGCGTTTTTGAGGTCAAACACCATTAATAGTAATGGTCCTCAGTGAGCATGTTTTGATCATCACTCCTCACTGGACAGATCATCCTTGAATGTTGAATGTGGTTGCTTCTGCTTGTTAGCATATTTTGATTGTTTTTCAAGTTTGAATTGTGTAATGTTTTGTAACTTTTTCTGTGTTTGTATTTGTCTTTTTGGTACCAAAACAGAAACAGGGACAAAACAAAACTAACAGAAATCTAATTACAAAAACCATATTTTTCGTCGGCCCGAAATTTGGCCCGAAATTTGGCCCGAATTTGGCCCGAAAAGCCCGAACCCGGCCCGAAGCCCGAAAATCGGGTTTTGCTCGGGTTGGTGTTTTAAAAAGCCCGAACCCGAACCGAACCGAAAATTCGGGTTTCGGGTCAGTTTTTGGAAATTTTGGGCCCGAACCGGCCCGAGCCCAGGCCTACTCACACCTAAGGATGTGAAACCTGTTGGATACAAATGGGTTTTCGTACGAAAAAGAAATGAGAAAAATGAAATTGCGAGATACAAGGCTCGACTTGTTGCACAAGGTTTTTTTCAAAGGCCTGGAATCGATTTTGAGGAAACATATTCTTCTATCATGGATGGAATTACGTTTAGATACTTGATAAGTCTAGCAGTTCATGAGAAATTGAATATGCACCTCATGGATGTTGTTACCGCTTACCTATACGGATCGCTTGATACTGAAATTTATATGAAAATCTCCGAAGGTTTTAAAATGCATGAGGCATTATGTTCTGATGAGCCGTATTTATACGACTCATCGAGTCATCAAATCCCACCAATTTCGGCACTTTATTATGCAAACAGTTACTTCTTAGTGTTGTTTTGCATTTTAGGTGTTTCGGAAGCTCTAGGAGGAAACGTGCATAAAAGACGGCATTTTATGCCGAAAACACCACAATGGCAGATCAGACCTTTGGACGCTCGACGGAGCACTGGGAATGGACCTTTGATCAGAAAAATACGAGCTACATGGCGTTGCGTAGCTGACTCAATTCCCTACAACTCTCTAGTTCACACCAAGAGCATCCGAGGTCGTTTGGAAGGTCAAAACGAGAGTCAAAGTCGGAATTGGCACGCAGAAGAGAGCAGCAACTCAGACCAGATCGCGGATGAACAGTAACTTCCGGCGTGAACAGTAACTTCCGGCCGTGAACAGTGTTTTTGGGCCGTGAACAGTACTTCGGGAAAAAATCCAAATTTCATGCATGACGGTTTAGAAGGCTGTGGAATGTCCTGGAATCCTCTAGAAGACTTGCACAAGAAGTTTGCTTAAGAATCAAGCAAAGTCGAATTAGGAAACTTTTCCTAATTTGTCTTTTGGGCCACCGATTTGACCTAGTCCAAGAGGGATTTCAACACATCACTCACCTCGGCATTCTCGGCCAAAGCACTCGGCACACCTGACTCCAGCGTCCGGTCCTTTGCTCCTCAGTTCTCGGCACATCAGCCCTCACGGCCAGTCCTTGTTCCATCACTCTCGGCTCAATAGAGAAGTTCATTGTTCTTATTTATTTCTGTTTTTTTTCCATGGCTATGTGTAACTAATCCGTTTATTCGGGTTAGGGTTTTGACATTGTGACGATGTTTTTGAGACTTGGGTTTTAATGCTTGTTTCGTTATTCCACTAAACCTTGTGCTATTTTATCCCGATTTATATTACGAAGCTAAGTTGATACCCGGAAAGGTTAGACTTAGCCAAGCAATATAAACCCTATATTTGCTGTTTGTTTGATACTAGACCGTTGAGAACAAATAGAGCACGAATTTAATATGTCTTGGAATGGAATGTTAAATTGCTAGGTTTAGATTGTGGTATAGGCGTCCGGAAAGACCCTATTTTAGGTTATAACTTGGAATGGGAGTAACCACACTTAGGAATTTAGAAACATAATATTTAGAAGTCGATGATAAAACTAGTCACGATTAAGAAACCCTAACCTGAATACTCCTCTCTGATTACTACACCTTCGTTTATTTCCTACTTTCTCTTGTTTCCTAACTTGTTTACTCACAACCAATCGTCTTTCTCTTTCTTACAGAACAAGTAGTAACTATCTAGCTCCCTAGGGTTCGACCCTTGCTTGCCACTACACTAGTTTCTCGCAAGGAAAATATAATTATTAAATTTGCAGGTCAAACGACGCCTGTCATGTTCCAAACCTAGGGAAAGATATTCGATCAAATTAGAAAGATCTTTATATGGGTTAAAGCATTCCGGACGCATGTGGTACAATCGATTAAGCGAATATTTATTTCAAAAGGGTTATGTCAATGATCCCCTTTGCCCTTGCGTTTTCATTAAGAAAACAACATCCTGTTGTGTAATAATTGCCGTTTATGTTGATGATTTGAATACCTTTGGAACCAATAAAGAAATTCTGGAAGTAATCTCTTATTTGAAGAAAGAGTTCGAAATGAAACATTTAGGGAAAACAAAATATTGTCTTGGATTACAGATTGAGCACCTCCAGAATGGGATACTTGTGCATCTATCGAATTATACAAAGAAGATAGTAAAACTTTTTAATATGGATAAATCAAATCCATTAAGTACCCTAATGGTCGTAAGATCCCTTGATGTGAACAAGGATCCATTTCGTCCATGTGAGGAATCTGAACATATTCTTGATCCAGAAGTACCATATTTCAGTGCAATTGGAGCTCTTATGTACCTTGATATTGCTTTTGCTGTGAATTTATTAGCAAGATTCAGCTCAACTCCAACGAAAAGACATTGGAATGGAGTTAAACAAGTATTTCGTTACCTCCAGGGAACGATCGATTTAGGCTAATTTTATCCTAACAATACGAAACCAGTTTTGATTGGTTATGCAGATGCAGGTTACTTGTCAGATCTACACAAAGGTAGGTCACAAACAGGATATGTATTTACTTGTGGAGGAACTGCGATATCTTGGCGCTCCCAGAAACAAACACTTGTTGCAACGTTATCAAATCATGCTGAAATCATTGCATTACATGAAGCAAGTCGTGAGTGTGTGTGGCTGAGGTCTATGACGGAACACATTAGAACCACTAGCGATCTTCAACCCATAAACGATCCCATCACACTCTAACGAGGATAATGCTGTATGTGTTGCTCAAATGAAGGAAGGATTTGTAAAGAGCGACAGAACAAAACATATTCCTCCAAAATTCTTTTCATTTACTCAAGAGTTGGAAAAGAATAATGTCACCAACATCCAATACGTCCGTTCATGCGAGAACTCAACGGATCTTCTTACAAAGGCCCTTCCCACCTCAGTATTCAAGAAACATGTTCATGACATCGGCAATCGAAAGCTACAAAACTTATGAAGAGATCACTCTTGCCAACATCAGGGGGAGTTTTACGTGGCTGCACTCTTTTTCCCTTATCTTGGTTTTTATCCCACTGGGTTTTTCCAAGAAAGATTTTTAACGAGGCAGCGTAAACACGTAATGAGTATCCCAAAGGGGAGTGTTATGAATAATGTGGTATACTCATTAGGGTCAACATAAGTTTGACCATTGTTTTACATTAGAGTAACTTAGTCAATATATGAAGTTAATGTATTGACATTAGAGGAGTTAAATCCACATTTTATGGATCTTGCCTCCTCCCCTTTTTGCTATAAAATGGGTGCAAATGCAATGAGAAAAACACAACTTAAACTTCCATTCTTACTCATCCTAAAGGCTCTCCCTTATTCCTTTCACAAACAATCTTGTATTAGTGTTTTGTTAGAGTTTCGAAGTTACTTTACATCACTGTTGAGGTTTTTGAAATCATATTATAACAATTTTATATAAAAGCATTAGAAGAAGTTTGAATAGCAAGATTCAAGGTTGTTAGTTGCAAAACGATACATCTTAGAATTTTTTTTATCATTATTTTCCAAAGTTAAGCGTAACAAAAAGAAAATACAAGTGGAACAGAATTTAGACAATTTTCTGAAAAATATATGAGCATAGGCGGGCCCAAACCCATATTTTCGTAGCACCTATTCAAAAACCGTCTCTCGCTTGGAATCGGAGCAGTCCAACTTCCCAGGTACGTTTAAGGCATCATCAATTGGCAGCTCAATCAATTTCACCATCTCCAAATTGACGACAACCGCTTTCTTGCTACGGTAACCCTAGAATAGAATTGTTTCGCTTCGTTTGTAGCTTTTTAGATGTGTCCAAGCTATTGAAATCGTTCTACTTTGTCAGTTTATGTAGACATCAGATTACCAGGAGTAAGTTTGTCAGTTTATGTAGACATCAGATTACCGTGGGAAGGATGGAATTAGGATTTTTTTTTTTTTTTTTGGTGTCGCAGTTTATCTGGAATAACCTTTTTTTAGTTTCTGTATTGGATGATATTTTGTTAGAGCTGAGCTTTGTGCGGCGACAGCATTATTGTATATTGCTGTTTATGTGTTTCTACTACTATATGTGGTTTGATGCCAACCTTTGATTCACAATGGGTATTAATGTGTGACTTTCTTGCAGCCTAAATGTTACTTGTTTAAACGAAAAATGCTAAAACTAGGGAACAAAAGGTTATTGAATTGCCATTGGGTGGATTACACATCACTGCTGCCTGAACCCCTCCTGCATCATATCTTGTGTTACCTTAGTGCTAAGGATGCAGCTAGATGTAGTGTCTTATCTAAAAGATGGAGACATGTGAGGGAAACTAGCCCTATCATTGAGTTTGATCAGAGATACTTTGTAGGCCCGTCAAATGATGGATTCCAAAAGTTCGCTGATGATTATCTTCAAAGGATGCTTGAGCAGAAGCATAACATTGATATATTCAAGTTGACCGTTACGTGTTCTGGCTCAAATTTGGCATCTCACATAGAAAGATGGTTAGATATCGCAGTAAGAAATAATGTCAACGAGATGGACCTGCACATGCAATTCGGGAAAAATGGAAAACCTTACTGCATACCCTTGTTTGTTTTAGCTGCGAAGACTATAACTGTAATTACTCTACATTGTTGCAAGTTGGGGGTACCGAATGTCGTGAATCTTCCATACTTGAGGAAGCTATGGCTGAAAAGAGTTAGACTTACTGACACAATTTTACAAGCTATGGTGAATTTGGAAGTTTCTAACCTTGAGCACCTAAATAGACTTGAGGTGCACGGTTGCAGAAGAATTCGTAAGATTGACGTCGTGGCCCCTAAACTTAGGTCTTTTTGGTACTATGGATACAAATGTACCCAGAGCTGTGCAATTAATTTGATAGGATGTCCATCACTTAAGAAATTGACATTGAAGGATCATTTCATGGATGATCTCTCATTCGAAAGTTTGATTTCTAATTTTCCAAATCTGGAAAATTTGGTTCTAAGTAAATGCAATGCCATGACAAATATCGAGATCTCCCAAGCCCAGTTAAAGAGTCTGGTGTTGAGGGGATGCAAAACAATAATTTCTGACGATTTTCATGTCCCTCAACTTGTGTCATTTGAGTATAGTGGTGCCTGCAACTTGCTCTTCTCGTTATTGAATCCTTCAAGTTTGCGTAAAGCAAAGCTTCAGTTTGAATCAATGCCAAGGGGCCCGGATTTTGTTCCTCAAGTTTTGTTCTTTTCGAAGTTGCATACATTTTTTTCTAGCTTTGATCAATCTAGGGGATTAAAATTGGTTATGCGCCACAAAAAGGTATCCATTTTTGTTTTGTTTCTCTTCTGTATTTTCGAGACATTTTAATGGCCCATCTTAACAAGTCTAACGTGTAATTTTGTTTTTCCTTTCTCGTCTTCAGAAAATTGTAGTTTATCAAAAGTTGATAGGTTTGAAGCTTCATCGGCTTTCAAATATTATATTTGAGGTTATCACACCTTCAATGAAACTCGAAGACCTGGTTGAGAACTTGCTGCGAAATTATCGGCCAGAAACATTGAGTTTAGTAGCGGATGCAAAGTCGCAAAAGGTACATCCAGTGTTTATCTTTTCAAGCTTGGTCATCCTTGCGACCTAAGTCTCGTGCTTTAGTTTCAAAATCAATTTATTAAGAGCTTGATGCTAGCCATAAATAGATCATTATACAGTTCGTGTTTTTGTTCGATTTTATGAAAGAAATGGGACATGGTTGCTAACTTTGATGCCTTTCTAATAACAGATTATGTTGGAAAAGTTAATCAATAAAGTCGACCAGAAAGGAAATCTCAATTGTTGCACTTACCGCACAAACAAATGTTGGCGACATTACTTGATAGGTTCAAGCGTTGAACACCGTACATCACCAATTTTTAGTGATGAGTTGTGTACTTGGATTACATCAGTTGAGGGAGAGGAGCTGCCATCAACTACTATCAGTCTGGCGTGGCAAAAACCATGATGCCTTGTCGAACATACAATTTGATGTTCCTTTTATACAGCCTGGTGTTTAGATTATCATTATGAGTCTATGATCTCAAGTACATTTAGTTCAATCAGGCAAATGCGCATTGTCTGTCAAAACTCAAAATCTAATACAAGTGTGACTCTTGAATCATTTGAAATTCAAGAAGCTCTTTTAAGTACTTGCTGACTACGTCGGATGCATGCCGATTTCTTTCTTTAACAGAATCCTTGTTATTCCCATCCAATTTATGTTTCTATATCATGCAAAAAATTTGTATTTAAAAGGAAACTCTGGCAGGGTCAGCATAATTTCTCCAATAGCTAACCAACCAATAAATGCTATTCACAATCAAAATCCAAGTACCTCTGAAGCTAGCTCCAGCAGAGGTTCCAGGGCACTAGGAGCAAATTTTCTGGCAAAAAGGAAACAGAATGAGGTTGATTCGCCGTTGTAGGTGCAGGTTTTACTCAGAGCAATTTTTCTGAGGAATGACGCAGAAATGTCACGCTTGCCGAAGGTGGCAGGGTGAGGCCCACCTCTCGACCAGTCCACGTAAGTGAGACTTCGATTCGCCAAATGACTGGGAGACTGAATGGTGAGCATGGTGGGAAAATAGTGTTCGTCAACGTAGCATGCTGGCGTGCAGAAATCCCTGAATTTTTGGTAGTAAGTGGTGTCCACAACTATGTCTAATGCCAGTTTGCGATTTACCTCGAACCATTGAGACCCCTTACGCCAGTCAGTGATGTTGACTTCAGGGGCCATGTGCCAATTGTATCGACCTTTACCATATGGTCCGGGCTCATCGTATGAGCCCATGAAGCTGTACTGAGATTGTGATATGTAATTGTACACTGTGCTCATGTTGTAGAGAGGAATACATGCCTCTGACAACAGGATGAACCACTCATTTGATATGTCGAGCAAAGCATTGGCTAGAAGTCTCCTTTCAGCTTCGCACATGCTCATTCTTCCCCATTCCGCTACCTGCAGGACAAAAATTGATCTCCAAGTTTACAAAAAAAAAAAAGACTTCGAATGTAAATGCATAAAGCCGTCAACCTATAATGATCTCAAGTCTAATTAACTAAAACTGTTCTATAAGTTATTCATAAATTCAAAATCAGGAACGTAAAAGCAATCACTTCTCTTTGAGAAACGCAACTTGGCTAAAACTATTCCAAAAGCACTATTTCAAACTAAAGTAACACACACACATATATGCATTCATCTACTACTAGCCAAACAAAGTATTCGGTGATTAGTGATTGCTTGTTATTCTTTTTAACAGTTGAATCAAACTATCCTTGATAACTGATGCGTCAGACACTATGTTAGGTTAAATCAATGCATGAAGCATATCTACTAGACTGTCCCTGACGAACAAATTGACTATGCAAAATGAGAATGAAAATCTGAATCATACTGGGTGAGTGGGACATCAGGAGGTACACACCTATACATTTGTTATGTTTTTCAAAGTTGGTAACAATTCAGGAATTTCACATTCGGGTATGTGTTTATGAGACCTACATAACCAACTCAGAATTGCAGATATGTCAAGATCACAATCATAATATCAGATATTTCCCATTTTCTAAAGTAAATTTGTATAGCAAGTGGCACAAAATGTTATCTACATAAAACAATAAGCTCTACAGCTCGCATAAGCAGTAAATTTGTAGTCAAAATGTAACGAAAATCTAGCTGAAAGATGCAATGACTTTCACTGAGCACATCCATAAAATGGTGAATCCAAAGGTGCTTCCCAATCCAAGACTCGTGAATTTCATCACAAAAAGATGCGTATGTTGCAAAAGACATTAAGTTTTAAATTTTGATTAGCAATTACATAAAGATCATACCTGACTTGGGATTTGTCTCACATAGAACACTGAATCCTTTGTAAAATTGTTTGTATAACTTGGAGTTGGATGAATATAAATGGAATAAAGCTTCTCGTGACCCTTAAAAAATCTCTCCCAAAGAGGTGCAAACGGCAATGGCCCTTTTGTCAAAAACATGAAAGCAATCTTTGGAGTCCTCACAAAAGGATATTCCTTTATTTGTGGTACTAGCGAAGCTCGCCAAAAAAGCTCCGTCTCATTCATAGAATGCATCAACTTCGCCGGCGGTCTAATCCATCTTTCCAGACCTAATGGCTCCTCCTTGCAAAGTAAGAACCCAGAATGTATTGTCTGAACCACATCCTTATACCTAAAATACCGAAGCATATTAAGACTAACTAGACCAACTCCAAGAGCCATTACGACGAAAAACATAATTTGAAGCACTCGGGAAGGTAAGGTCTTTGGTTGGTTCAACTTGGGTGCTGCCACAATAGGCACCTTCCCCTCCTCCATCGCAGCTATTCTCGATTGCATCATAACCTCAATTCGTTCACAATCGAACACAAAAATGTTTCAACAAACTAAAACTACCCTTTTCAGCATCTATAGCTCAAATAACCAGAACTCTCAAACTCGAATCAACGAATTCAATCCCTTAAATCTTCAGTATCCATAACCAGAAAAAAAAAATACCAAGCCTCATTTCCAAAACAGCCCACCTATGACTGCCTAACAAAGCTGGAAATCAACACATGACTGATGTCTCCAATCTTTAGGGAAGTGACAACCAACATGACAACACACAATTGTAGGCGTTACAAAAAAGAGTTGTAAAAGAATAGGATTCAAAGTTGGGTGTTTTGTTTACCATGTGGATCATGAAACCACATCAAGATCTTGAAATCTGGGTGGGTTTGATTTTCCCTACTGCCAAGAGTTTTCAAAGAGGATCTTGAAAATGGGGTGCTAGAAGAGATCCATGTGAGGTTGAAGTATTGAATTGGGTGACATGTTTGGGAAGGACAGAGAGATGGGAACACAAGGCCTAGGGTGAGGATCCACAAAGCATTGAATTTTGTAATGTTGTTTTGTCCAGTTGCGGAATCTTATATAGTGGTACTGGTACATAGATTTGAGGATGTTACTAAAATAAAATATGATCATCAGTTCCTATTTGCATTTTTTTTTCAGTTTCATATGGAGATCAATTAATTGCTCAATCATTTTTATACAACATCATTGTCAGTTTTTTTTATTGAACTGGAAATTTTCAAGACCTTGAAATTTTGCACAAAGACCTGACCTTGTTTTGCCTGACTTTCAAGTGTAATATTATAAGCACTGATCATTGGTGCTTACAAAAACAACCAATTTGCTCCTTTTTTATCTATTAACATATTTGCTTCATCAAACACAATTTTTCAGTGTTATTAAAACCGGACCGGTGATCGAACCGGTCAAGTTATTGGGTCAATAAGTTAATGGATCAGTGGTTCAATCGGGTCGAACCGGTTTGACCCGCACAAATTAAATAAATATATTTATGACTTGAATAAATATTACATGTTTATGACTCAAATAAATATTATATGTTTATGATCTGATTACAATAACATACCATAACAAATTTAGAATTTAATAAAGTACAAATCAATAATACAACAATAACAATTTTAGTCTTAATTTGTAAGTCACAACAATAATGGATTTCTAAGACTAATTGAATTTCTAGCTAAATTGATTGTAAGTAATAAATTTTATAGATTTGATAAATGAATATACATTAATGAAATAAATAATAAAACAAGAATAATGTTTAGCTTGGTGGAATGAGAGGGGATAATTATAGAGGAAGACTAGGTTCGAGTCTTGTCCAAGTCAAAATAAATATATATTTTTTCAGACCAAATCGAACCGATTGAACCGATCAAATCACGTTTTAATGAAAAATTGGGTCTAACGGGTCAACCGATTCAACCGACCGGTTCTTGATCGGGTTTGACTGAGTCGCTGCATTTCCGATCCGATTACAGAACCGAACCGGTTCGGTTTTAATAACACTGCAAATTTTCAATCATAAAATATAAATTTCTATAATTATATATATACTTCTGAAAAATTCTGTTTGTTTTTTGAGGGTAAGGCAAATCAGTCATTTATCCCGATAGTTAGCATCAGGCATCGAGGCAACTAGCAGTGCCCGTCTTTCAATATCTCCTCTGCAACACAACTATGAATGATCACCAACATTCGTAACATACTTAACCATTTAGTTCAACAGTTCTAAGTGACTCTTTCAACTTGGCTATGCATTACATACATAAAAATGTTAAGTGGCGTTAATGTCACCGGTTTCAACACAGTATTTTGCATTGAAGGCAAACTTTTCGTCTTAGTTTCAAGGTTATTAAACTTTTGTGCACATTGTTTTGGAGAATCCTAACACCGAATCTAGGACGGAGACTCAGGAGGCAGTCGAGATTTCCTTAGCTAGCGGAAGCAATCAATCCAAACATCAACGCCACCATATAATTATTCATCGTGGCATATGATTTTGGACCCTGAAAAAGATAAACTAGGTCAACTGAGAAGTGTAATTTTTTAAAAGCATACATGAAGAATTAAAACTGCTATTTTTCTGTAGGAATTCTTAAGTCTGATCGAAATTCTTAAGTCTGATCAGATTGAGGCTTAAGTCTGATCGAGGTGGTTAAGTCTGATCAGATTGAGGCTTAAGTCTGATCGAGGTGGTTAAGTCTGATCAGATTGAGGCTTAAGTCTGATCGAGGTGGTTAAGTCTGGTCAGATTGAGGCTTAAGTCTGATCAAGGTGGAACGTCATCGTTTCCAAACGGACTGGAGGATTTGTTGCTAAAGGCCAAAGACCGCTGCTGATGCACGTGGGAGTCGTTACAGAGGCGGTGGTGTTCGGTACAGCACGAGCCAATGAGGGCGAGCCACGTCAGGCGAATCCGTGGCGCCAGTTCGTTACGAATTGAACGACGGAGATTAGACGCGATGGACGGATGAGATTTCATCTGAAGAAAAACAGTATAAAGATGAAGTTCGGGCTTCATTAGGGTTAATCTAAGCACGTAAGAGAAATCGATTTCGTTCGACCCCAAATCGTGATCGTATTTGGCAATTGGTAGAGGGCTTCATCTCGCAAGGTGATTCCGAGTAGGTTGGCGTTCGTTTGTAGCATTTGTCTAGATCCACAGAGACATCGTAGCTGTTAGACTCGGTTCAAAGCTTGTAATCAGATTTCTGTACTCCGGCGACGATTCGGTCGGTTCTGTGGCTTTGACATAGTGAATTCGGACTGAGCTAGTGAGATCGAGTGGAGTAGCCTCTCACCTAGAGGTGAACCAATATATAAATTGCTTGTGTTCTTTACATTCTGTAATTTCTCAATTCCGAATTGAATTTAGGGTTTGTTAATTGAATCTCAACAACGAATTTCGACTTAGTAATCTGAGTTGAATTACAACAATGATATCAGAGCCATTTCTATTGATTCTTGGCTAGTCTTGTTGTTGATTCTGCCCTAAGTTGTTTATACTCATACTCATACTTGTCTGGTGCTTTCTTGTGAAGAACAATTGTTCAAGCAAGAGTGGATATCGCACCATATGATGGCAAGTGAGACTTCCAAGTCTGGTGTCTCAAAATGATGGTTGTCCTGTTCCAACACAAGGTGCTGATTGCTCTGGAAGAGGACGCCACTAAGTGGTCTGAGGATGATGATATGAAGAGAAAGGCTGAGATTGAGGTGGAGGCTTACAACCTGATTATATTGAGCCTTGGGGACAATATAATCAGAAAGGTATGTGAATGCAAAGCTCCTCTTGCTATGTGGAAGAAACTTGAGTCTTTGCATGCTAATCAAGTAGCACCAAATCTGTCTAAAATCTTCCCCTGGTAGATGAGATGTTGTTCTGGTCGGGTGCAGAACAAAATCTAGAACAACTTATGCAAAATTTAAATGTAGTACGGAAAATAAACGACACGCAAAGTTGTTACCCAGTTCGGCGTTAACGAGCCTACGTCTGGGGGGCGAACAGTTCACCCGGTGGATAGCAATTCACTAATGTTGAGTATTGCGAGTACATGATTTATCGTTTACAGAATCCCTCTTAAACAACCTGAGCCTCGGACACTCTAGCAATTGCAATCTAGGACTCCCCCTAGATTTGAGCTCCTCCGCCGTATCCACCTATATGATCCTCCGTGAGAATCATCGCCTTCTCCCGAATGCGCAGTTCAGAACTTGAGTGCGTGAACCTTCAGCTTTGTTATCCGATCAATCTGCCGAGCGCCGTGAATAACCAGTGACGATTAATTCTCTGGCCGATTACCTCCACCTCCCTTCAATGTATGTGAGCGTGAGTAATTTCTCCGTAAGTGCTGACTAATACCGGAGCATTAGCCCTCCTTATATAGTGTGGTAGAAACCCTAAGACAATTAGGATTCCTAAACTAAACCGCATATATGATTAGGAAATCTTTCCTAATCTCTTGCGCATATCTCTTGTAGATAATCTTCCATTGTATCTTCAATCTTGATTAGGTAGCCTTCGATTATCTTCTCGACTAAGATAGCTTCATGCGCAAGAAACCGACTTCAAGGATATCTTCAATTATCCATATACACCGACTTGCCAAAACTGATCTCGGAAAAATCCCCAGGCGAAGTTGTACTACGTCGGTTGAAACAAGTTTCCAACTCTGAATTTGGAAACTTCCAACTTCTGTCCATTGATGTGCAACCGCCTTGTTCTTCCAACGGTCAACTGAGTTTCCTAATCTGAATTAGGAAACACTCCATCTGCTTCAACTTGTTCCAGGACAGTTGTCTCTTCTAGTCTTGAACAACAGCTTGAACAACTATACTAAGTTTTGCCAAACTACATGCCATAAAACTAACAATCTCCCCCTTGGCATTTTTTGGCAAAACTAACTATTGTAAACTTCCTGCACTACTATTACAGTTGAATCTTTGAGGAGATTTCAAACTCCCAAGCTGTGCTACGAACTAAGCTACCAACCGAATCTTTGAGGAGATTTCAAACTCCAAAACATATGTAAGCTCAAACGAATCTTTTAAGGAGATTTCAAACTCCAAAACATGTCTAACAAAACAGCACAACTGAATCTTTTAAGGAGCTTTTAAACTCCAAATCTACTCCCCCTTTTTGCCACAAATTGACAAGGGAATACAGAAAGTAGCAAACGTTCGAAAAAATGAAAACTAGAGTTCAACAAAACATAGAGTTGTTTGTAACAAAGAGCAGAGAGACATCACCAGAGGCTAGTAGTCGGACTCCTCCGCACTAGCTTCATCACCCTCCGAGTCACCATCATCTTCTTCTTCAGGATAGCGCAGGCTCACCTAAATTTTTGTGATCTTTTTCTTTCTGGCCATGAGTAGCACCATTCTCTCATTGGCATCTGCTAATTCCTCTTCAAGATGAGAGATCATTTGTTTCCGAGTGGCAGAAGAGACAGAAGCACTTCATTCATCCTGAGTTCGCTCAGTCCCCTTCTTCTTTAGTTTGACAGGTTCATCCAGGTCTAGATCTAGAATATGCTTTCCAGAGAAGTGCTTGTGATCTGCAAGAAAAACCTTAGGAGTACCAGTCAACTTGTCTTGAGTTGTTAGAATGTCTGGATGTTGTGCCACCACAAGTTGATGAATCAAGGAGGGGAATCCAATGGGATGATTGACTTTGACAGAGCTTGCATGACCAACAATCTGATCGAATATGAGACGACCAAGGTCAATTTTCTTCCCAGCTCCTAGGGCCTTCAGAAAGGCTCCCATTGGTCGGCCAAGTGTTGTATGGTGATTGTTCGGCAGCTAGTTATGAACTGCAATGCTGTGGAGCGAGTGCTTTGTAGACAGGTCCTTGACCGGGAAAGACATAGTGAACCACCTCGAACGAATTCCACCAGTAAGAGCTGTAGCAATTTTGTGCCAATTGGGGTTCTCTCCAATATTCAATGCTCATTCTTCAATGCCAAAGTAGTCATTAATGCCATCTGGAGTGATGACAACCTTCTTGCCTCTCACACTTGCCATTCCAAAAGAGGCACTCTCAATATCTGCAAAACCTTCTGGTAGATTCGCAATTACTTCCCTCACCAGGTTAGCAGCAAAAGGTTTAGTCATTGATACCGACGACCACAAGTCAAGCTGTTTGATCAGACTCACAATTTCCTTGGCTACATATTTGTCAGCCTCCCGCACTCTCTCAGCCACAATCTTTCTTTTCTGAACAAATTTCCACTTTTTAGCTTGTTCTTCCGAGACAAACCAAACACCTTCCACAACAACTCCAGACTCAAACTGGACTTTCTTCCCCTTTTCTGTAACCTTGCTTGTAGAAGAACTTGTCTTAGCTTTCTTCACTGCTGGAGAAACACCCTTCTCTTGACCAGAAGCATCAGCCTCAACTGACTTCTCTACTGGGGTAGGAGCAGAAGCCTTCCTTTTCTTTGATGCTTTCTTCTCTGTAACTGTGGGAACTCCCACCTCAGCATCTTGACTCAGAACTCCCTTCTTTGTCTTAGCTGCTGGCTTTGACTTGGTGACTTGTTCCTTACATGCTGGAACATCTTTCTGAATATCTTTGACCAAGTCGGACAGCTTGATTGATTCATCAGCTGAATCTTCACTCAGGGCCTCCATCTCCTAATCAGCTGCTTTAGAAGCGAACTCTTCTTCAACATAGTCCTCAACATCATCAAACACCTCTTGCAAAGACTCATCCACTTCATCTGATTCATGCTGCGATTGCGCTTCATCCGCAGCGATTGGTTCCTCAATAGCATCTTTTGCAGAATCAGCCACACACTTTGTAGGACAACTAGTCTGCTCCTCTGCATTAGAGCCTTCACTATCTTCTTCAGAAATCCCAACAGAAGCTTCACTTAGCTTCTCTTCCTCCTCTTCAGCTTTACTGGACTCTTCAATAGGCACATTAATGCCCACTTTCTCAACAGCATCACCTATAACCTCTCTTTCCTCAGATTCTTCATCATCTGACTCAGAAACGACTACCCTACGATTCACAATTCTAAACTTCTCTTTCACAGGGGTTTTCTTATGAGCAACCATCTTAACCCTCGCACCTTTCACCACAGGAGTACCCTTCCCCTGCACACTAGCCACAACCTTTGGCTTTTCTCCAACCATATCAGAACCCACCAACGACACACTAGGCATATGATGGAGCATATTTATATGATTCATTAAGTACTACTAAACCCACCAATTAGACATTTGGTCATACAAACAAGTGCTTGTTAATACCATTTTGTGTATACAGGCTATTTTGGGGTCTAAAGATGAATCACGCTTAAAAAGGGAGAATTGTGCCAAAAAGCCAGCCAAGGCCCGAGGACCTCAGTCGGGGACCGAGAAAACCAGGTCGCGCCCGGGCATCGCCCTGGGGCGCGCCCGAGAACCTCTACCGGGCGTACCGAGAGCCAGTACCGAAGAATGAGGAGCGTGACCAAGGCCCCTGCCCGAGCACGCCCGAGACAAGCACCCTGTCCCGACCAAGGCCTGCGCCCGAGTAAAACTTCAAATCTGGCCACGACCACTCTCCGAATGTGTTCCGGCAAATCTAGAACGAGCATTCATCTTAAAATCACTTCAAAATGCTAGAACCATCGCCAAAAAGTTGAAGAACGCAATGCCGAGGACTCAAGCCCGATCAAGGCCAAAATAGGGCAATATCGGCTGTTTTGGGATTTCGACCATGTTCCGGGCAGAATTTGGCTTAGCATCCTTCTTGAGATCATCTTAGAATGACTTTTTAATTCAGAATACACTCTCCAAAATCCAAGAAGCTCCGGCCAAAGCTCCGGTCAGATTCCGGCCATATTCCGGCGAACTCCGGCGATGCTCCGATCAAGCTCATATCCTCACCATCATGCTCCGGTCATTTCTTGCTCCGGCCACATTCCGGTGAAGTCCAACTAAATCCAAACTACTTATTTCCCGGTTGGCCTTACTATTCACTTCGGTTGACCTTTGGGAGGAAACTAAGCCACAACTAAGTCAAGTGACTTGTCCCAAGCCTCAACCAAGTCCAAGTGACTTGCCCAAGCTTCAACCATAGCCAAATTCGTGGCTCATGGAAGAGATAAGATTAAGTGGTGGCTTGAGCTCAAAATATCCCAAGTGGTGGCTCTTATCCTCTCCCACACCCATGTGCAAGTTGCCAAGTGATTGGCTCTTGGAAGCAAAGCCATGTGCAAGGGGGTGGAGTGCATGTGGGTTGGCTTGTGTGGTGGCTTGTGGTTGGAGGAGAAAATGGATGGCTTGGATGAATGCAAGTGTGCTCCAATCCAATAGTTTCCCCATAGATATTTCACCTCCAATACATAGCTCCCAAGTTTCCTAAGCCTATAAATAGAGGCATTGCCTCATGTAAATAATCATCCCTTGATCCCATTCCTCTTGTTCGAATTCCTTAGAGAGATAGAGAGCTTAACTCTCTTCTCTTCATTTTCAATACACACTTTGTTCTTCACTTGTTCTTGCTTTGTTCTTCATTTTGGAGCTACTTCCCTTGCTTTGATCTTGCTTAGGAGCTCCTCTCCTCCACTTGTTGTAGGTACAAAGCCACGGCTTCCTTACTTTTCCTTTACTTTCTTTACTTGTTCTTGCTTTCCTTTGCCTTGTTCCTTTACTTTCCTTTACTTTGTTATTGCTTTGGAGCTCATCTCCCTTTACTTGTTCTTGTTCAAAGCCACGGCTTGCTTGTATTCCTTGACATGAATACAAGTAGCTAAGGCTTATATTCGGTTGAAGGGTGTGCTTGTATCATAAAACCGTTTTTAGACCCTTTTCTTAGTGCTTCTTCGTGTTTGAGCTTGTTCTATGTGCCATATATTCGGGTAGAACACACACGATTGAGTGGATGCTTGAAATGGCAAAGCTCATCCGTGGGTTCGTGAACATACATGGTTAAGTGGATGCTTGAAATGGCAAAGCTTAACCGTGGAGTTCAACCTATCTAAAACACCACTTGATTGATCGGAAATGAGAGATCAGGTGGATGCACATAGGCTAATATACCTTGAAATGGGGTATTAATCTAGCTAGAACAAGTGTTCGATGCCTTGAAATGGGCTAGACGGTGTGGCGAGAGCTTGAAATGGCCTTGCGACACTTTCAAACACTTAGTATGATCATTAGAGGTCAATGATGAACGATGATATGATATAAAACCTCTTAACCGAATCCTTTCCTTCCATTAAAATATCAACTGTTTACTTTCTGTACATTTACTTTCTGTCATTTACTTTTTCGCACTGTAATTTACTTTCTGTATAAACCACTCAAACCCAACCCCAATCGCACTTTAATTTATGTGTAAGCTTCATTAAAGAACAACTAATCCACCAATTCCCTTGGGTTCGACCCCTACTTACCACTTGCTACCCAGTAGTGAAGTCGCGAGTAGCGGACTTACAAATTAATTTTGTACACATTGCCTCGCGACAAGGCAGTGCTGTCAAATTGGCGCCGTTGCCGGGGAGTTGTGTTTCGGAATTGTTGTTCTATTTGTTTTTCTTTTGTTTTAGTTCTGTCATGCAGTTCACAAAGTCTTTCTACTATGGATGCGTGCCTTGGAACAATGAGGAGTTTTCCCCACCACCTTTTGAACTTGAAGTCCGCGAGAAGATCAACAATATAGAACAATCCCGGGACGAAACTTTGAACGAGTACTTGGCGCACTTTGACTCCATTGTGACGAGCTGCCCGCACCATGGATTCACCAACCATGGTCTTCTTCAAAGGTTTCTCAATGGGATGATGCCACAAGAGTGGAATTGGCTTAATGATGCAGCGGGAGGCTCGGTGAATAACTTGGACATGGATGATCTTTGGAACTTGATAAATGATCTGGCCGAGAGGTCAAGACAAGATCAGGCCATGCGACTCGAAGAACAGGCCAACACAATACACCAAATCCAGGCCGACATCGAGGAAACACGTGCAAATATTGAGGCAGTTCAAAAGATGCTCAAGCCAAGAGTCATCAAAGAAGAGCCCACGGAACCGGCAGAGGATGAGAACCCGCGGATGACCGAAGAAGAACCGGCCAAAACAGGCCCGGTCTTCACTACCGAGCCGACAGAAGTCCCGGTCCTCACTACCGAGCCGACAGAAGTCCCGGTCCTCACTGTCGATCTGTCCGAGGCTGACCCGGTCCACATTTTACATCTGTCCGAGGAAGTCCCGGTCCTAACTGACGAGTTGCCCGAGACATACCCGGACCTCACTACCGAAGCGGCCGAGGAAATCGAGACATACCCGGACCTAACTGCCGAGTTGCCCAAATCAGACATGGACCTCAGTGT
The DNA here is from genome assembly GCA_033675215.1 of Rhodiola kirilowii. Classification (NCBI taxonomy): domain Eukaryota; kingdom Viridiplantae; phylum Streptophyta; class Magnoliopsida; order Saxifragales; family Crassulaceae; genus Rhodiola; species Rhodiola kirilowii. The sequence continues at coordinate 45,873,203 of CM066201.1, forward strand.
GATTGCCCCCGGAGACCGTATAAATGACGAGGATGAGGACCCATGGTTGCCTGAAGAAGAGCTCCACTCAGATTACCCATGGGAGTTAGAAGAAAAACTGCCTAATTCAGGCCCGGTCCACATTACCAATCTACCCGAGGAAATCACGCCGGTCCCGGACCTCATTGCCGAACCAGCCGAGTCTAACACAGTCCTCACTGCCGAGCCAACAGAAGTCCCAGTCCTCATTGGCGAGCTAGCCGAGACAGGCCCGATCTTCACTGCCAAACCAGCCGAGACATGCCCGGACCTCACTGCAGAACCGATCGAGAAAATCACGGCAGGCCCGGTCCTCACTAAAGAGCTGCTCGAGAAAGACCTGGCCCTTATGGTGGAAGTGCCCCAACTTAACCCTCCATGTTTTATGCAGATCATAGCCACCGAAGATCATGGAATCAATGATGATGAGGTGCAAGGGGAGTTGGAGGCAGAACATAAGCCGAAACAGCCAACAAGGGAGGTCTCTCTCGTCACGAGCCAAGAAAAGCCACATGAAGACTCACTCGTTCCAAGATAACCATCCATCACTGCCACAATGAAGAGGATTGGCAGAGATGCATGCTTAATATCGCCTACACTTAATGGCACAAAACCAAACTTCCAAATTCGTAAAAGTGCCAACCATTCAAACATGAAGAAGCGGCAAAAACATGGGCCAAAAGAATGGAAACCCGGAAGGAGGAACAAACGAGCACGGCTCGTTGGACCAGCAGCTATGGTCAAGGAGCCCTCATCTTCCCGGAGCAAAAGGGCAGCCGAGAAGAAGTTCGACCTCACACGCCCATGGGATCCCACCTTATGATCCCTAAATAAGGTACCGTCGAGCCAACGACGTTAAACAAAGGCACTTGCCGGGAGGTAACCCGGCATATATAGTTTTTTCAGTTTTGTATGTTATTTCCTTTCCTTAGTTAACTAGTTTTTTGAGCTTTTGAACCTAAGTTGTTCCGTGAGGAACGGCTTCGTTCAAAAGTGTGGGGGTAATTAAGTAATAGTTGTACATAGTAGACAACATGTTTTGAAAATATACACTTCCATGATGTGAAAATAGATAGACCCGATTCATGCATTTCCTTGTGAAAACTTAATTGTGTAAAAACATGCGAACTTAACTTTCTACTTGTCCTTGTGTGCTGAGATAACGTAGGATGTGGAGTTGAAAGAAATGCCCTAGAGAGGCTTGACAAGCACTCAAGGGACCGAATCCTTACTATACGGTTATGTGAAAATTGTGGAGGCTGCACTTCGGGCTTCTTAATGAAGAGTGGACTCCGCCATGCAGCGTCTATGTAAGAGGCGGGACGGGAATCAAACCGTCCATTCTCTAGTCCAAAGTAGCCGGGAAAATAGATGAGCGACCCTCATCTTGACCCGCGCGAAAAAGGCAAGGATGAGAAAGAGCGGGGAGGTATTTCCATATGCTCTCGGGCGATGATTGGAACTCCCAAAAGTGAAGAAATGGACGAGCAATCATCAAAGGAGCAAAGCTCAAAGTAAAGAAAGAAAGAAATCAGCCAAAATGGTGAAAACAAACCCGAAGCAAAAGTGAAGTACTCAAAGAGTCAAATCAAAGGTCGAAGGCCAATTCACTACAAAAGCTGTCCAACCACACAAACAAAGAAAAAGAGCTCAACCCAATGGCCCGAATCAATCACGTGCTAGAAGAAGCAAGAAACATAACCATATAGTAAGATCGGATCTGAGAGTGCAGTTCAAGGGCCTAAAAAGTGGCTATCTCCCAATCATCCAAATTGATTTGCATCTCGGCTCAAAGGTAACAAGTATCTAGTTACTTTCATATGTGAGCATGATTTCGTTTGGAAACAAGTAAGTTATGCATGCTAAGGTGAAGTCTAGTTTTACATCTAACATCCATATCTAGGACTTGGGGTATTTTTGTTCCTCTTTTTGACTACACTTTTTCGGGACTAACAAGATTAAGTGTGGGGGTGTTTGATGGAGCATATTTATATGATTCATTAAGTACTACTAAGCCCACCAATTAGACATTTGGTAATACGAACAAGTGCTTGTTAATACCATTTTGTGTATACATGCTATTTTGGGGTCTAAAGAGGAATCACGCTTAAAAAGGGAGAATTGTGCCAAAAGCCAGCTAAGGCCCGAGGACCTCAGTCGGGGACCGAGAAAACTAGGTCGCGCCCGGGCATCGCCCTGGGGCGCACCCGAGAACTGCTACCGGGCGTACCGCGAGCCAGTACCGAAGAATGAGGAGCGTGACCAAGGCCCCAGCCTGAGACAACGCCCGAGCACGCCCGAGACAAGCACCCGGTCCCGACCAAGGCCTGTGCCCGAGCAAAACTTCAAATCTGGCCACGACCACTCTCCGAATGCGTTCCGGAAAATCTAGCTCAAGCATTCATCTTAAAATCACTTCAAAATGCTAGAACCATCGCCAAAAGCTGAAGAACGCAATGCCGAGGACTCAAGCCCGATCAAGGCCAAAATAGGGCAATATCGGCCGTTTTGGGATTTCGACCACGTTCCGGGTAGAATTTGGCTTAGCATCCTTCTTGAGATCATCTTAGAATGACTTTTTAATTCAGAATACACTCTCCAAAATCCAAGAAGCTCCGGCGAAAGCTCCGGTCAGATTCCGGCCATATTCCGGCGAACCTCCGGCGATGCTCTGATCAAGCTCATATCCTCACCATCATGCTCCGGTCATTTCTTGCTTTGGCCACATTCCGGTGAAGTCCAACTAAATTTAAACTACTTATTTCCCGGTTGGCCTTACTATTCACTTCGGTTGACCTTTGGGAGGAAACTAAGCCACAACTAAGTCAAGTGACTTGTCCCAAGCCTCAACCAAGTCCAAGTGACTTGCCCAAGCTTCAACCATAGCCAAATTCGTGGCTCATGGAAGAGATAAGATCAAGTGGTGGCTTGAGCTCAAAATATCCCAAGTGGTGGCTCTTATCCTCTCCCACACCCATGTGCAAGTTGCCAAGTGATTGGCTCTTGGAAGCAAAGCCATGTGCAAGGGGGTGGAGTGCATGTGGGTTGGCTTGTGTGGTGGCTTGTGGTTGGAGGAGAAAATGGATGGCTTGGATGAATGTAAGTGTGCTCCAATCCAATGGTTCCCCCATAGATATTTCACCTCCAATACTTAGCTCCCAAGTTTCCTAAGCCTATAAATAGAGGCATTGCCTCATGTAAATAATCATCCCTTGATCCCATTCCTCTTGTTCGAATTCCTTAGAGAGATAGAGAGCTTAACTCTCTTCTCTTCATTTTCAGTACACACTTTGTTCTTCACTTGTTCTTGCTTTGTTCTTCATTTTGGAGCTACTTCCCTTGCTTTGATCTTGCATAGGAGCTCCTCTCCTCCACTTGTTGTAGGTACAAAGCCACGGCTTCCTTACTTTTCCTTTACTTTCTTAACTTGTTCTTGCTTTCCTTTGCCTTGTTCCTTTACTTTCCTTTACTTTGCTATTGCTTTGGAGCTCATCTCCCTTTACTTGTTCTTGTTCAAAGCCACGGCTTGCTTGTATTCCTTGACATGAATACAAGTAGCTAAGGCTTATATTCGGTTGAAGGGTGTGCTTGTATCATAAAACCGTTTTTAGACCCTATTCTTAGTGCTTCTTTATGTTTGAGCTTGTTCTATGTGCCATATATTCGGGTAGAACACACACGGTTGAGTGGATGCTTCAAATGGCAAAGCTCATCCGTGGGTTCGTGAACATACATGGTTAAGTGGATTCTTGAATTGGCAAAGCTTAACCGTGGAGTTCAACCTCTCTAAAACACCACTAGGTTGATCGGAAATGAGAGATCAGGTGGATGCAGATAGGCTAATATACCTTGAAATGGGGTATTAGTCTAGCTAGAACAAGTGTTCGATGCCTTGAAATGGGCTAGACGGTGTGGCGAGAGCTTGAAATGGCCTTGCTACACTTTCAAACACTTAGTATGATCATTAGAGGTCAATGATGAACGATGATATGATATAAAACCCCTTAACCGAATCCTTTCCTTCCATTAAAATATCAACTGTTTACTTTCTGTACATTTACTTTCTGTCATTTACTTTTTCGCACTGTAATTTACTTTCTGTATAAACCACTCAAACCCAACCCCAATCGCACTTTAATTTATGTGTAAGCTTCATTAAAGAACAACTAATCCACCAATTCCCTTGGGTTCGACCCCTACTTACCACTTGCTACCCAGTAGTGAAGTCGCGAGTAGCGGACTTATAAATTAATTTTGTAGACATTGCCTCACGACAAGGCAGTGCTGTCAAATTGGCGCCGTTGCCGGGGAGTTGTGTTTCGGAATTGTTGTTCTATTTGTTTTTCTTTTGTTTTAGTTCTGTCATGCAGTTCACAAAGTCTTTCTACTATGGATTCGTGCCTTGGAACAATGAGGAGTTTTCCCCACCACCTTTTGAACTTGAAGTCCGCGAGAAGATCAACAATATAGAACAATCCCGGGACGAAACTTTGAACGAGTACTTGGCGTACTTTGACTCCATTGTGACGAGCTGCCCGCACCATGGATTCACCAACCATGATCTTCTTCAAAGGTTTCTCAATGGGATGATGCCACAAGAGTGGAATTGGCTTAATGATGCAGCGGGAGGCTCGGTGAATAACTTGGACATGGATGATCTTTGGAACTTGATAAATGATCTGGCCGAGAGGTCAAGACAAGATCAGGCCATGCGACTCGAAGAACAGGCCAACACAATACACCAAATCCAGGCCGACATCGAGGAAACACGGGCAAATATTGAGGCAGTTCAAAAGATGCTCAAGCCAAGAGTCATCAAAGAAGAGCCCACGGAACCGGCAGAGGATGAGAACCCGCGGATGACAGAAGAAGAACCGGCCAAAACAGGCCCGGTCCTCACTACCGAGCCGACAGAAGTCCCGGTCCTCACTGTCGATCTGTCTGAGGCTGACCCGGTCCACATTTTACATCTGTCCGAGGAAGTCCCGGTCCTAACTGACGAGTTGCCCGAGACATACCCGGACCTCACTACCGAAGCGGCCGAGGAAATCGAGACATACCCGGACCTAACTGCCGAGTTGCCCAAATCAGACATGGACCTCAGTGTGATTGCCCCCGGAGACCGTATAAATGACGAGGATGAGGACCCATGGTTGCCTGAAGAAGAGCTCCACTCAGATTACCCCTGGGAGTTAGAAGAAAAACTGCCCAATTCAGGCCCGGTCCACATTACCAATCTACCCGAGGAAATCACGCCGGTCCCGGACCTCTTTGCCGAACCAGCCGAGTCTAACACGGTCCTCACTGCCGAGCCAATAGAAGTCCCAGTCCTCATTGGCAAGCTAGCCGAGACAGGCCTGATCTTCACTGCCAAACCAGCCGAGACATGCCCAGACCTCACTACAGAACCGACCGAGAAAATCACGGCAGGCCCGGTCCTCACTAAAGAGCTGCTCGAGAAAGACCTGGCCCATATGGTGGAAGTGCCCCAACTTAACCCTCCATGTTTTATGCAGATCATAGCCACCGAAGATCATGGAATCAATGATGATGAGGTGCAAGGGGAGTTGGAGGCAGAACATAAGCCAAAACAGCCAACAAGGGAGCTCTCTCTCGTCACGAGCCAAGAAAAGCCACATGAAGACTCACTCGTTCCAAGACAACCATCCATCACTGCCACAATAAAGAGGATTGGCAGAGACGCATGCTTAATGTCGCCTACACTTAATGGCACAAAACCAAACTTCCAAACTCGTAAAAGTGCCAACCATTCAAACATGAAGAAGCGGCAAAGACATGGGCCAAAAGAATGGAAACCCGGAAGGAGGAACAAACGAGCACGGCTCGTTGGACCAGCAGCTATGGTCAAGGAGCCCTCATCTTCGCGGAGCAAAAGGGCAGCCAAGAAGAAGTTCGACCGCACACGCCCATGGGATCCCACCTTATGATCCCTAAATGAGGTACCGTCGAGCCAACGACGTTAAACAAAGGCACTTGCCGGGAGGTAACCTGGCATATATAGTTTTTTCAGTTTTTTATGTTATTTCCTTTCCTTAGTTAACTAGTTTTTTGAGCTTTTGAACCTAAGTTGTTCCGTGAGGAACGGCTTCGTTCAAAAGTGTGGGGGTAATTAAGTAATAGTTGTACATAGTAGACAACATGTTTTGAAAATATACACTTCCATGATGTGAAAATAGATAGACCCGATTCATGCATTTCCTTGTGAAAACTTAATTGTGTAAAAACATGCGAACTTAACTTTCTACTTGTCCTTGTGTGCTGAGATAACGTAGGATGTGGAGTTGAAAGAAATGCCCTAGAGAGGCTTGACAAGCACTCAAGGGACCGAATCCTTACTATACGGTTATGTGAAAATTGTGGAGGCTGTACTTCGGGCTTCTTAATGAAGAGTGGACTCCGCCATGCAGCGTCTATGTAAGAGGCGGGACGGGAATCAAACCGTCCATTCTCTAGTTCAAAGTAGCCGGGAAAATAGATGAGCGACCCTCATCTTGACCCGCGCAAAAAAGGCAAGGATGAGAAAGAGCGGGGAGGTATTTCCATATGCTCTCGGGCGATGATTGGAACTCCCAAAAGTGAAGAAATGGACGAGCAATCATCAAAGGAGCAAAGCTCAAAGTAAAGAAAGAAAGAAATCAGCCAAAATGGTGAAAACAAACCCGAAGCAAAAGTGAAGTACTCAAAGAGTCAAATCAAAGGTCGAAGGCCAATTTACTACAAAAGCTGTCCAACCACACAAACAAAGAAAAAGAGCTCAACCCAATGGCCCGAATCAATCACGTGCTAGAAGAAGCAAGAAACATAACCATATAGTAAGATCGGATCCGAGAGTGCAGTTCAAGGGCCTAAAAAGTGGCTATCTCCCAATCATCCAAATTGATTTGCATCTCGGCTCAAAGGTAACAAGTATCTAGTTACTTTCATATGTGAGCATGATTTCGTTTGGAAACAAGTAAGTTATGCATGCTAAGGTGAAGTTTAGTTTTACATCTAACATCCATATCTAGGACTTGGGGTATTTTTGTTCCTCTTGTTGACTACACTTGTTCGGGACGAACAAGATTAAGTGTGGGGGTGTTTGATGGAGCATATTTATATGATTCATTATGTACTACTAAACCCACCAATTAGACATTTGGTAATACGAACAAGTGCTTGTTAATACCATTTTGTGTATACAGGCTATTTTGGGGTCTAAAGAGGAATCACGCTTAAAAAGGGAGAATTGTGCCAAAAAGCCAGCTAAGGCCCGAGGACCTCAGTCGGGGACCGAGAAAACTAGGTCGCGCCCGGGCATCGCCCTGGGGCGCACCCAAGAACTGCTACCGGGCGTACGGCGAGCCAGTACCGAAGAATGAGGAGCGTGACCAAGGCCCCCGCCCGAGACAACGCCCGAGCACGCCCGAGACAAGCACCTGGTCCCGACCAAGGCCTGCGCCCGAGCAAAACTTCAAATCTGGCCACGACCACTCTCCGAATGCGTTCCGGCAAATCTAGCTCAAGCATTCATCTTAAAATCACTTCAAAATGCTAGAACCATCGCCAAAAGCTGAAGAACGCAATGCCGAGGACTCAAGCCCGATCAAGGCCAAAATAGGGCAATATCGGCCGTTTTGGGATTTCGACCACGTTCCGGGCAGAATTTGGCTTAGCATCCTTCTTGAGATCATCTTAGAATGACTTTTTAATTCAGAATACACTCTCCAAAATCCAAGAAGCTCTGGCCAAAGCTCCGGTCAGATTCCGGCCATATTCCGGCGAACTCCGGCGAACCTCTGGCGATGCTCCGATCAAGCTCATATCCTCACCATCATGCTCCGGTCATTTCTTGCTTCGGCCACATTCTGGTGAAGTCCAACTAAATCCAAACTACTTATTTCCCGGTTGGCCTTACTATTCACTTCGGTTGACCTTTGGGAGGAAACTAAGCCACAACTAAGTCAAGTGACTTGTCCCAGGCCTCAACCAAGTCCAAGTGACTTGCCCAAGCTTCAACCATAGCCAAATTCGTGGCTCATGGAAGAGATAAGATCAAGTGGTGGCTTGAGCTCAAAATATCCCAAGTGGTGGCTCTTATCCTCTCCCACACCCATGTGCAAGTTGCCAAGTGATTGGCTCTTGGAAGCAAAGCCATGTGCAAGGGGGTGGAGTGCATGTGGGTTGGCTTGTGTAGTGGCTTGTGGTTGGAGGAGAAAATGGATGGCTTGGATGAATGTAAGTGTGCTCCAATCCAATGGTTCCCCCATAGATATTTCACCTCCAATACTTAACTCCCAAGTTTCCTAAGCCTATAAATAGAGGCATTGCCTCATGTAAATAATCATCCCTTGATCCCATTCCTCTTGTTCGAATTCCTTAGAAAGATAGAGAGCTTAACTCTCTTCTCTTCATTTTCAATACACACTTTGTTCTTCACTTGTTCTGGCTTTGTTCTTCATTTTGGAGCTACTTCCCTTGCTTTGATCTTGCTTAGGAGCTCCTCTCCTCCACTTGTTGTAGGTACAAAGCCACGGCTTCCTTACTTTTCCTTTACTTTCTTTACTTGTTCTTGCTTTCCTTTGCCTTGTTCCTTTACTTTCCTTTACTTTGTTATTGCTTTGGAGCTCATCTCCCTTTACTTGTTCTTGTTCAAAGCCACGGCTTGCTTGTATTCCTTGACATGAATACAAGTAGCTAAGGCTTATATTCGGTTGAAGGGTGTGCTTGTATCATAAAACCGTTTTTTGACCCTTTTCTTAGTGCTTCTTCGTGTTTGAGCTTGTTCTATGTGCCATATATTCGGGTAGAACACACACGGTTGAGTGGATGCTTGAAATGGCAAAGCTCATCTGTGGGTTCGTGAACATACATGGTTAAGTGGATGCTTGAATTGGCAAAGCTTAACCGTGGAGTTCAACCTCTCTAAAACACCACTAGGTTGATCGGAAATGAGAGATCAGGTGGATGCACATAGGCTAATATACCTTGAAATGGGGTATTAGTCTAGCTAGAACAAGTGTTCGATGCCTTGAAATGGGCTAGACGGTGTGGCGAGAGCTTGAAATGGCCTTGCTACACTTTCAAACACTTAGTATGATCATTAGAGGTCAATGATGAATGATGATATGATATAAAACCCCTTAACCGAATCCTTTCCTTCCATTAAAATATCAACTGTTTACTTTCTGTACATTTACTTTCTGTCATTTACTTTTTCGCACTGTAATTTACTTTCTGTATAAACCACTCAAACCCAACCCCAATCGCACTTTAATTTATGTGTAAGCTTCATTAAAGAACAACTAATCCACCAATTCCCTTGGGTTCGACCCCTACTTACCACTTGCTACCCAGTAGTGAAGTCGCGAGTAGCGGACTTATAAATTAATTTTGTACACATTGCCTCGTGACAAGGCAGTGCTGTCAGCATACTAGGACCAGGCACGCTAGGACTACTTGCATTCACAGAGTTGGAAATACCAGCAATTACCTCTTGTGCCGTCTTCTTCACAGGATCCTTGATCGAAGTGGTTTTAGGAACAGTCGGCTCCTTGGGGTTTTGCTCCGGAACAGATTTAGCAAGAAGCTTTTCTTTCTCCTGAATAATGGTTTCCGTCTCCTTCTTCGATTTGTCTGAATTCTTCATCTTCGGAACCGACACCTTCTTTGCCACCGTTGCTTTAGCCTTCTTTGGAACAGTCACCTTCTTTGCGGCATTCGATTTTGATTTTGCTATTGTTGGTTTATCGTTTGCCGGTTTAGGGTTTTCTTTGGCCATCTTTGGTTCATCAACAGGCTTTGATGATCCTTCAACCATCGCTGCTTTGGGAACCTTGTTGTTCCTTATGTCCACCATCTTTGAGGCTCGCTGACTGACAGGTGTCGTTGTACCCGTCAAAAATAAGATTTATAATTCTGACTAGCAAGTGGTAAGTCGGGTCGTATCCACAGAGATCGGTAGAAGAATCTATTCACTAAGCACGAAAGTAACAATGGGGTTTTGAAATTCAAACAAGTAAATAAAAGCACAAGCAGCAACAATGATTAGTTATCAAGAGTAAATCGTCACACAAATTCAAGTATAAATTATCAAAGAGTAGTGCAAGCTAGAACTTTCGACTGTGATGCAAGACTAAATCATTGACAAATCCGTTTTGATTCCTAAAGTTCTACAACTTAGAGCTCCCCCGCTAAGGTTATACTCCCCGTTCTCGTACTAGTACTTAATCTCGCGCTAGCGATAATCAAGACCCTAACTCGCTAGAGTTGCATGAAGATTAGAACAAGTTGTCCTAGGGTGTTTAATCCTAGTGGTATATTACTCGTGTCCTAGTTTGCTATCCCCACTAGGTTGCGAGTAAACTCGACAATAGGAATCAACAAACAAAAGCTCCCCCGCTAGGGTTCCACTCATGCTAGCACATCAATTCCATAAACATTGCATAGTAATATGACACAAAACTCAGAAATCAAATTAGGTCTCAAGTCAAAACATCACAATTTCGAGTTCTAGCCTACACATATGAGTTTAGCTACACATCACAAAGGAATACACCATCAAGTGTTTGAGTAGAATGAAACGAAAGTATTGATGATGAATTCTCCACCAATCTTCAGCTCAACTCGAACACTTGAATTCAGCAACGTATCCACGCTCAAGCTTCTTCTCTCTTTCCTTCTCCAAAGAAACCTCTTTTCTCCAATCCTCCAACGTGTCTCTTGTTTCTTCCCCAAACCGTGTCTCTTTTCCACACTGAAAATCGAGGTCTGGCCGCCTTGGGTTTTCCTCTTCTTATTCTCCTTTTATTCTTCCCGAGATGCCAAAACGAAATTATGAAAATTGACTGCCAGCTGGCACGCGGACGTCTCCTGAATTTGTTCCCCGTGGACGTCTCTGGCATTACGGTAATTGTTCAGACGTCCGCGCCATTAATCCTTAAGGCGTCCGCGTTCTGCACTGACTCAGACTTCAAGCACTTCGGACTTCATTTCTTTTCACGCCAAACATCATCTAATAGGCTCCCTTTAGCCGATATTCCTTCCATGGTCTCCGAATGTACCTGCGAATGAAAACTACACACAGGTAGTGAATTAATATACAGGCAACCACTAAGAGACGAGGTTTTAACATATAAAATAGTCGTACAAATATGACTCATCACTGACCTTTGTCTAGGGTTTCGACGGGAGAGAAATAGCGAGACACGAACTGATTGCTTTGAAAATAATTTTGGAAATAAAACTCAAATTTTGGCAACCCATATAACTTCTTGAAACTTCCCCCGGTTGCCACGTCACTTCACACCGTTTAAAATAAAATTTGAATATTTTTGAATATCTTTGGTAGACCAAACGGTTCTTCTTGCACCTATACCTGCCTTCCACGTCAGCCCTAAACATATCTCATTCTGGCTCTGGCTGAAGGACTTGTGCTGGAACAACTTAGTTGTTGGTGACACACAGATCCGGTGAGAATCTCGGTGTCCGAAACTGAAGGTTGTTCAAGGCCCTGATGGAGGTATCTGATTGCTGCTTCATCATCTCTTGTTCCACCCTGTATTTTTCCAGTATCGACTTCTTCCACAACATCTTGGTGTAACAACTCTCAATATCGACTTCTTTTAGTATTGACTTCTTCCACAACATCCTGGTGTAACAACTCTCAAAATCGAATCTTGAATATTTGGCGTACCTCCCCTTCGTGGTAACTCCCCTTCGAACATAGCCATGGTTGAGACAAGCAACCCATGATGTGTGCGTATTCACACGATGACAATAGTGCTTGAGCCTTCTTCTAACACTCTTGATGTGTGGAGACTTCACAGTGGTTGGAAGACATGTAAACCCGCCCGATTTTTGAGACTGCATCTGACTGTCTTGAGTCTTTATGTCTTCAGTCGCACTTAGCACGCACGTAGTCGTAGCAGTGGGTAGACCAAGATCCAACAAATAGTAGTTGTTTGAGGCTCTACTTCCAGTGAGAACAGTTTCATTATGGTTGTTCTGTACAACACACTTGTGCTGTAAAAACTGGACACGATTCTCCCCGTCGCACAACTGGCTTATGCTGATCAGATTTGCCTGCAATCCTTTGACGAGAAGGACCTCCGTTAATCTAGGTAGGCCTGGAACCTTCAATGTTCCTCTCCCGAGAACTTTGCCTTCTACTCCATCTCCAAACGTCACTGAATTGGCTTTGCACTTTTCTATTTTAACTAGAAACTCAGGGTTGCCAGTCATATGTCTAGAACAACCACTATCAAAGTACCATCTTTCCTTCTCCAGATGACTTGTTGAACTGAATGCAACATGACACACTTCACTCTTTTGCTTGACATGCCAAACTTGCTTCTTGTGAGATGTCCTAACTTGATTCATCTTTCTGAGGAACTTGTGGAACTCAGGACATCTTGACTTGATGTGTCCTTCATGATTGCAGGAATAGCACCTTCGTCTATCTTGCTTTCTTGATGGGTACTGGGCAACGACTCTTCGTGAGAGCTGTTTAGCTGGAACATCATGAGATCGTGGCTCAGCTTTCACAAATACTGTCTTCCCAGATCCAGAAGCGCTAGTGAACCCTAGCCCCTTGCTTCCGCTAGTTGTTCTTTGTGCTCCCAGAATGTCATCTAGATTTTTTATCCCAGAGTTAAGCATCTTGATTGACTTCTTCAGATTGTTCAGCTCTTCTAGAGTTTCAGTATGAGTAAGTTTATCTGTGTCGATTTCGCGTTTCAGGGCTTCCACATATTTAAGAAGAATTACCTCTACTCACTTTAGAGCAGCATTCTCCTTCTGTAACTCTTCTAAGGTTCCTGAATGGTTACCTTGATTCTCTTCAAGTTGCTTCTTCAGAGATGACACAACTGCCAGTAATTCCCCCTTCTGAGTGACAAGTTCAGCACGCTCATCTTTTACTTCACTCAATTGGGCTTGAAGGACGGTGATTGTTTGCTGAAGTTCCACCTTCTGAGTAATAAGGAGAGCAGCTTCTTCCCATAGCTCTTCTTTTTCTTTCGTCAGATCTGCCAGACTGCTGTGATGTAACTTGTTCTGCTCAACTTCATTCTGCCATTCTTGGAACAACTCCTTGTACTTATTGGCAAAATCTTCAGTAGTAACTTCTTCATCATTACTACAGCTTGAGTATTGAGTATGGTTCTCCGAGGATGATTCAGACTTAACTTCTTTGCTTGTTTCTTCTTCCTGGTTGACAAAAGAGGCAAGGGCAACAAAGTTATTAAAATCACCTTCCTGATCAGACTCACTATCACTCCAGCTGATAGCAAATGCATTCTTCTTCTTCTGTGTATTGATACATTCTGCCCGAATATGTCCATAACCTTCACATTCTCTACATTGTATCCCTTTGCCTTTGTTGTCATGATTGGAGTCTCCAGATTGGTTTCCCTTCTTAAATTTACCATCCTTCGGGAATCTCGAACTAGAAGACTGACCAGAATTAGTTCCTTTGTTGTAGTGTTTTCTCATAAACTTCCCGAAGTTTTTCGCAAACAAGGCATATTGTTGTTCTGACAAATCTCCCATCTTGTCTGGAACAGCTGAGACTTCAGCTTTCAGACCAATGCTTTTATCCTTCATGAGTCGCTCTTCTTCATTCATATCCATCTCATGGGTCTGAAGAGAACCCATCAGTTCATCCAATCTCATGGTCTTCACATCGTTTGCTTTCTTGACTGCGAGAGCCTTCATAGCGAACCGCTTCGTTAGGGATCTCAGCACCTTTCTTACCAGCATCTCCTCGGTAATTGGTTCTCCAAGAGAGAATGATTCATTAGAGATATCGAGAACCCTTGTGTTGAAATCAGCAATCGTCTCGTCCTCCTGCATTCTTAGTTTTTTGAATTTTGACGTGATCGTCTCCATTCTAGATATTTTGACTTTGGTTGTTCCTTCATGAGCAGTTCGCAGTATATCCCAAGCCTTTTTAGCAACTTCACATGTAGAGATCATCTTGACCATCAACCCCTGAGAATATAGCGTTCATTGCTTTAGAGTTTGCAGCTTCAGCATTCTTGTGCGCCTCTGTCCACTTGTCTTTGGCCAGAAGAGTAACGTTTCCCTCTTTGTCGGTAGCCACTGGGTGCGTCCATCCTTGTTCAACAGCTTCCCAAACCGATTTATCTTGAGACTTTAGAAACACCTTCATTCGCACTCTCCAATAACCATATTTGTTTCCTTCAAGCAGAGGAGGTCGTGTGATGTTCTGCCCTTCTCTCAAATCCATCTCAACAACCTTCGGATCTTACTCTGTATGTCGAGTATTTGCTCTGATACCAATTGAAATCTTCCCCTGGTAGATGAGATGTTGTTCTGGTCGGGTGCAGAACAAAATCTAGAACAACTTATGCAAAATCTAAATGCAGTGCGGAAAATAAATGACACACAAAGTTGTTACCCAGTTCAGCGTTAACGAGCCTACTTCTGAGGGGCGAACACTTCACCCGGTGGATAGCAATTCACTAATGTTGAGTATTGCGAGTACAGGATTTACCGTTTACAGAATCCCTCTTAAACAACCTGAGCCTCAGACACTCTAGCAATGGCAATCTAGGACTCCCCCTAGATTTGAGCTCCTCCGCCGTATCCACCTATATGATCCTCCGTGAGAATCATCGCCTTCTCCCGAATGTGCAGTTTAGAATTTCAGTGCGTGAACCTTCAGCTTTGTTCTCTGATCAATCTGCCGAGCACCAGAACAGATTGATTACGAGCGCCGTGAATAACTAGTGACGATTAATTCTCTGGCCGATTACCTCCACCTCCCATCAAGTATGTGAGCGTGAGTAATTTCTCCGTAAGTGCTGACTAATACCGAAGCATTAGCCCTCCTTATATAGTGCGGTAGAAACCCTGGGACAATTAGGATTCCTAAACTAAACCGCCTATATGATTAGGAAATCTTTCCTAATCTCTTGCGCATATCTCTTGTAGATAATCCTCCATTGTATCTTCAATCTTGATTAGGCAACCTTCGATTATCTTCTCGACTAAGATAGCTTCATGCGCAAGCAACTGACTTCAAGGATATCTTCGATTATCCATATACATCGACTTGCCAAAACTGATCTTGGAAAAATCCCCAGGCGAAGCTGTGCTACGTCGGTTGAAACAAGTTTCCAACTCTGAATTTGGAAACTTCCAACTTCTGTCCATTGATGTGCAACCATATTGTTCTTCCAACGGTCAACTGAGTTTCCTAATCTGAATTAGGAAACACTCCATCTGCTTGAACTTGTTCCAGGACAGTTGTCTCTTCTAGTCTTGAACAATAGCTTGAACAACTATACTAAGTTTTGCCAAACTACATGCCATAAAATTAACACTGTCATATTTAAAAGCATCTTTGTTTGCTTTCAAAATGAATGTTGCTAAGACTATTGATGAAAACTTGGATGAGTTCTTGAAAATGTCTCTAATGCTTAGGGATACTACACATGCACTTGATGATGTTAGCCTTGTGATGATCTTGATGAACTTTATCCCTGATTCAAATGATGTTGTTAAAGATGCTAACCAATATATTGGTGATGTGCCTACTTTGACAGATTTTGTGCTACTTTGAAAACTATAGAGTTAGAGCTTAAAAATAAAAAAGCTAAGTCTGCCTCTAGTTTGTTTGTTAAGTCCAGTAAGCCCTCATTTCAGTCTAATAGAAATAAATTTCAACCTAAGTCCAAGTCTGATAAAAATAACAATGGAAATAATAACAAGGCCAGTCCTCTCAAGTTAAGTGTTATCATTGTGGGAAGATGGGTCATTTTAGGAGAAACTGTCATAAATGGTTAGCTAGGCCAAAGAACCCTCGGAACTCTGAAAATAACCTAGCCTTGACATCTGACAATGCCATTCATCACCAGAAGTTGTAACTGTCACAAGTGGGGGACTTAGGTGATGAATGGATGTTGGATTCAGGCTGTTCCTTTCATATGTGCCCAAACAAACACTGGTTTGATTGCCTGGCTCACACTGCCAGTGAAAATGTATACATGGGAAATAACAATGTGTGTAAAGTCATGGGAATAAGTAGTATAAACCTAAAATTGAATAATGGTAAAATGGTGACCTTAACCAAGGTAAGATATGTCCCTGGCTTGAGAGGAAACTTAATTTCCCTTGGTGCTCTTGATGATTATGGCTGCTCTTATACTGCTAGAAATAGTGTTATTGCTGTGTTTAAAAATGATAAGAAAGTATTAACTAGGAATAAGACTGACAGTGTGTATATTCTTGATGGATCCCATAATGGTGTGATTAAGGAGGCCTGCCCTGCTGTTTGGGAAGATGATACTGTAAAGTGACATCTTAGACTAGAACACATGAGCCAAAAAAGTCTTGAGTGCCTGAATAAGCAAGGTATCCATGCTGAAAATGTCACTAAATTACCCTTTTGTGAGCCATGTCTTCTGGCAAAACAGCACAGGCTGAAATTCACTAGTGGAGTCCATTCAAGCAAGACAATCTTAGAGTACTTACATGCTGATTTGTGGGGACCTGAGTCTAATGAAACACATGGTGGGAATAAGTATTTTCATAGCATTGTAGATGACTACTCTAGGAGAGTGTTGACCTTCTTGTTAAAAACCAAAGATGAGGCATTCTTAAAATTTAAAGAGTGGAAACTGTTAGAGGAAAATCAGACTGGTAAAAAGGTTAAGGCATTAAGGATTGATAATGGCTTGGAATTTTGCAATGCTGAATTTGATAACTTTTGTAATGACCATGGTATTTTGAGACACAAGACTGTGAGATTAACTCCACAACATAATAGAGTGGCTGAGAGAATGAACAAGACTTTACTTGAAAAACTGAGATGCTTGTTGTTCACTTATGGACCTAAGTCTTTTTGGGGTGAAGCCTTATATACTGCTACTTATCTTGTTAATAGAAGCCCAAATAGGATGCTTGACTTCAAATGCCCTATGGATATGTGGAATGGTAAGAAACATGATCTTAGGGAATTAAAGATATTTGGGTGTGCTGTTTATGCTCATACTAGGGAGAAAAAATTGGATTCTAGATCAACTAAGTGTATCTTCTTAGGTTATCAAAGATCAATGGGTACTAAAGAGTATAGATTAGGGGATATGAATGCTATGGGAATTAAAATACTGATCAGCAGAGATGTCATCTTTGATGAGAATATCTTCCCATATAAGAATAATAGTGAAGTCAATAATGAGACCTCCCCTGCACCATCATCTGATAGAGCCCTATTTGATATTGACCCTCCAGAAAATAATGAGCAACCTGACCAGCTAAAGCACAGTTTAGAACAAGATATGCCCCAACCAGAACCAGGCAATGCCCAGAATGAACATAATGAAAATACTGAGAATGTAGATCAGGTGGAGGAATATGAGATAGCTACCCAAGATGTGTTAGCTGAGTGGAGTAGCCTCTCACCTAGTGAGCTCGATTGGAGTAGCCTCTCACCTAGAGGTGAACCATTATAAATTGCTTGTGTTCTTTACATTCCGCAATTTCTCAATTCTGAATTGAATTTAGGATTTGTTAACTGAATCTTAATAACGAATTTCGACTTAGTAATCTGAGTTGAATTACAACAATACAAATTGCTACTAGCAAGACTGGCCAAGTTATCAAAACTCTGTACATTGAATTGCTCAGTCAAGATTATATTTTTTAATTCATGGTTTCAGCTGTCAAATTTATGTTTATTGGAAGCTACTTCAAACAGGCAAAGTTATTATAATATGCGTCATCTGTCCTTCAAGTCCCCATCTGATATCGTTTCGGACTTGGTATTTTACCAATGGCTAAAAGAGGAGGATTGCTGGAGAATGTTTGAATGTGTTTCTCGAATAATTTCCATGTGCTTCTTTTATGGCCAGTACTCTTGTTATGTGATGCGTGACGACTGGTAACAGTCATGCTTCTACTGGTTCGCTGTCACCTAATGCCATTTGCTCGATTATAAAAGAGCATTTTTTTAGTGTATTTGGAAATCATCTAAAATTTGAGAAAGACATCCAAACACTCTCCAGCGACCCTGATCTTTGAGACGTCTACTTCTTTTTGTTCTTCAATTTTTACTTTGAAGTTTTCTAAGTTTTGGTGACAATGTAAGACACTCTTCAGTTCGCCCAAGCAAATTCTTGGTGCAAAAATCGTTGCTTAGAGGTATTGTATCTTGAGAAGTTATTGGTCAAGAGTGCCCGCACCTAAAGGAGGCCAATAACGCTGTTAGTTTTTAGTGACATATGTTTTGGCAAAATATTGTGAAGTTGTTCAAGTTGTTGTACAAGAAAGAGTTCAAGGTCAGAGAGAGACAACCGACGTGAAACAACACTGAAGCAGCCGAGGTTTCCTAATTCATATTAAGCAAGTCGATGCTGTTGAATATTGAAGATATGGTGCAGATATTGATGGCAGTTGAAGCAAATATATGGAAGCATATCTAGAAGTCGGTTGAGAGATTTTACGGAAGACTTGCGCTTGAAGATTACTTGGCGAAGAAGATAATCGAAAAAGTTTCTTAAACGAAGTTGAAGATATATTGAAGATTATCTACAAGAGAGATGCGCAAGGATTTAGGAATGTTTCCTAAAAGATTTAGGAAAGATTTCCTAAAGAGATAGGCGGTTGAAGGTTGGAAATCTTATTCGTTTAGGATATCTACCGCACTATATAATGAGGGCTGATGCATTCGTTCTACTTAGCACTCACGGAGATATTAATCACGCATATTCACTGAAGGGAGGTGGAGGCAAACGGCCAGCGAGATTATCATTCTAATAAGATCACGACGCTCGAAATCAGTCTGTTCTAGTGCTCGGCAGACTGATTGCAGAATAACGGATGGTTCACGCACTGTTGCAGCTACTGCGCATTCTGCGGAAAATGCTGATTCTCGTGGATGATCATCTGGTGGAATCGGAGGCGAGGCTCGGATCTAAGGGGAGTCCTTGTTAGCGATTACTAGAGTGTTAGTGGCTCCGACAGTTTGAGAAAGGATTCTGTAAACGTAAGCTCCTGTACACTAAACTCAATATTAGTGAATTGCTATCCACTGGGCTAAAGAGACAGCCCCCAGACGTAGGCTCATTAACGCCGAACTGGTTAACAATTTTGCGTGTCGTTTATTTTCCGCACTGCACTTAATTTTGCACAAGTTGTTCTAGATATTGTTCTATACTCGACTAGAACAACATCTCAACATACACGGGAAGATTTCAAACGCTTTAAAGAAATCATCGAACAAGCCTCAAGTCCTTGTTGTTCTTGATTGCTTAAACTGGCGTATATTAACATATTGTTCTTTTATAATCTTTTTTTTTCCCGATGAGCACGCCAAACAGGCTACAACAACAGGACTTCACACCTGAGAAGGGCACAACAGAAAGCTGGCCGGTACACGAGGCCGACACACATTACACATATAAAAGACCAACATTCCCAGCTAAAGTTTGGTCGCACCCGGTGACAATTACAACCCGGTTTTACCCGGGCACAACGATAACTCGGTCTTACCCGGCCACAACTACAACCCGGTTTTACCTGGCCACAAGTAGAACCCGGTCTTTCCCGGTAACAACTACAAACTGTACATACAACAACAACAACCCGGTCTAACCCGGCCAAAACTACAACCTGTACAGACAAAATGCACAACCCAAATAGCCACCCATACTGGAGCCGCCACCTAAGATCCGCGCTCGAAAGCATGTACACAAGGCGACTGAAGGTCGCCGCCATGACGACTAATACAAGCTAAAATAGAGGCGTTAGAGCCGCACCAATGCCAACTTGCCAAAACATCTACCATTAGCCACCCCCATCAGGGCGTCGACAACCCACCCACCACCGTCAACTCATCAGAGCAGCCAACAGCAACCTTTCCCAGCTCCAACCACGTCGGCACCTGCCAACTAGCACAACCACCGCCAGACACAACGCTAGACACCGCTCGCACCGCCAGCCACCAGATCCGGGTCACCCGCCACCTTCTAGTAGCCCAGGCACCACGGCAACAGCAACACGAGGACAACCGGCAAGACACCGCCACCAACGATGACATCCAGCAATAAGGACATGGGGGAGATAGAAGAGGCGCGTAAGATGACTACCGGCGCGAGGAGAACTGCATGGGAGAGGCAACAACCCAAACAGGAAGGAGCCGCTGGCGAAAACGAGAAGAAAATTTGACGAAAGTTGGAGGCCACAGAGCTTTTGGAGAAAACGAGAAGAAGAAAGAGTAGATGGGTACGGTCGGTGTAATTCAGATTTCAGACTACATCACTGTATCTCAACATACTCTCCAATCTGAATACAAGCTGCCTCTTCTTGCCTGTGGAGGTAGCCAACACATTGTTGGTGAACCACGTTAAATTCTTGTGTCGTTCTTATTCCCGTTCTAATTATTTGTTGTCGATTCACTTCTGTCACAACAAACTGGTATCAAGAGCTGGGGTTTGCCGCTGCGGCTAGGGTTTGTGATTTCGACATCAAAGAGGGCTGCCATGAATGTGAAGATTGACAAGTTTACCGGGAGGAACAATTTTGGATTATGGCAGATCAAGATCTGAGCACGGTGGAGATATAGAGTGTGTCTCTATTTGAGATGAAGAAAGCGAACGCAGATGACGAATATGTGAATAGCCTGGACAAGAAGGCTCATTTAACGTTCATGCTATGTTTAGCTAATGACGTCATCACTGAGGTTGGTGATGAAGGTGGAGGCACTAATGTAGTGCAAATGGAGTAGAGGCATTGCTTATATGGCATTAGGCACAGTGCATCTGGAGCATAGGCGGTGCTTATCTGGCACTCGGCGCAGTGCATCTGGAGCAGAGGCGTTACTCATCGAGGACTTGGCATAGTGCATCTGGAGCAGAGACGTTGCTCAACTAGCACTTGGCATAGTGCACAACTGGTGGCAGGAAGAATCCAAGTACATTTGGTGATGTATTTGTTACGCCTATTGTTTGGGGATTCAAGTCAAGGTGGAGATTTGTTAGGATGCTTTGAATCCTAATTCAAGTCAACTAGCCGGCCGATCGTCCTCCTCCTCCTCGCCGTGAGTGTATGGCGTGAATAATTTCTCCTCAAATTGAATACTGAATAAGAAACCCTAGCTTTGTATTTATAGTACTCGGCTGGTTTCGTATTCGGTTAAGGAAATCTTAACCTCCAAGATATCTTTAAATATATTGTGAATATATTCAAATATCTTTCCTAGTTTTTCTCCCAAGTTTAGCTTCTTCAAATCTCGATAATCTTCCAAGCACATCTTCTTGGTAATCTCGGCTCTTGATAATATTGCTGGATATTTGATTACGTTCTCCAGTATATTCTCTCCATTTTCCTCGTTAACCGACTTTCATATCTTGGAATCTTGATATTTGGAAACTCCGAGATTAAGAAACTATCTTGCATCAGTTCTGTGCAGCACTTGAGTTTCCAACAATCCTTGAACAACTCCTTGACTTCTTGTCTTGACACTCTAAAGTCGTTTTACCAAATTCCATGCCACCCAGTGAACAAGACAGTTGTCTGATCAAACACTTTCAATTTACTTATTTGTAGTAGTGATGTTAAGGAATTGCAATCCACAAAGTTTTAGTATATCTACCGGCCGTCGCTCCTCCTCCTCCTCTACTCAATATCTCTCGTGTATAATTTTTCCAAAAGAGATACTGATCAGGAAACCCTAGCCTTGTATTTTATAGTACACGGCTGGATCCCTAATTAGTTAGGATATTCAATCTCGAGCTTCTGTTCCACGCTGTATGCGAGTTCCAATCTTCGGTTGAACAACTCCTTGACTACTGCTTGAACACTCTGAAGACGTTTTGCGAAAATCATGTCATACGTAGGAATAACATACTTATTTTTAGTAGCGATGTTAAAGAATTGCAATCCACAAAGTTTTAGTATATCCAACATAAAATTGTATTTTCCTTCTGATTTTCTTCACAGCTTTCCAATCTTTTATGAAGCAAACATAATTTGAAATTATTTTTGCAATCTGATCGATATAAAATTAAAATTATTAATCATAGAATATATTATTTTATAAGAAATTAAAAATAATAAAAACGGATAGTAAAACTATATTATAATATCATTGTATTTTCCCACTATAAATAAAATAACTGTTTCTGCTTCCATCGTTACAAATACATAAAGAACATCACTTGGTTCTTAGTTATTTATATTTCTGTCTCACCTTATAATTGATGTTCAGAATTAACATCTCTTCGTTACATTTACCTTTAAACCGTGCTTCATGTGTAGTACGATCGAATTTGCAGGAATAACGGGATGATCTTTTATCACGCGGAGATTGAAGCTCCATATGATGGCTGCAGCGACCATTTTCGTCTGTCTGAAACTCAAATCCTTTCCCACGCAAGTCCTTGGTCCTGCACCAAATGTATTAAACTTATAAGATGGCATGTCGCAAATAATGCTTCTTTTCTCAGTTATCCATCTATCAGGTCTGAAATCACGACAGTCTGCACCCCAGATTTCTTCCATTCTTCCCATGGCATAGATTGAAATTACAATCGTAGTTTCTTTGTTTATACAGTGAACTCTTCCCCTAGTAGTTGAGATGTTGTTCTGGTCGGGTTCAGAACAAGTACTAGAACAACTTATGCGCAAAATAAATGCAGTGCGGAAAATAAACGACACGCAAAGTTATTCCGTAGTTCGGCGTTAACTAGCCTACGTCTGGGGGCTGTCTCCTTAGCCCGGTGGATAGAAATTCACTAATAATGAGTTTTGCGAGTACATGATCTTACGTTTACAGAATCCCTCTTAAACAACCTGAGCCTCGGACACTCTAGCAATCGCTAACTAGGTCTCCCCCTAGATCTGAGCCTCGCCTCCGATCCCACCAATATGATCCTCCGTGAGAATCAGCGCCTTCTCCCGAATGCGCGAAAGAACACCAGTGCGTGAAGCGTTAATGTTGTCCTACGATCAGTTTGCCTAACACTAGAACAAACTGAATCCGAGCGCCATGAGTAATCAGTGACGATTAGTTCACCGGCCGTTTGCCTCCTCCTCCCTTCAGTGAGTATGAGCGTGAGTAAATTCTCAGTAAGTGCTGACTAATACCGAAGCATTAGTTTTACTTATATAGTGCGGTAGAAACCCTAAATCGAATAGGATTCCTTATTTCGACTGCCTATATCTTTAGGAAACCTTTCCTAATCTTTTAGGAAATCTTTCCTAATTCCTTGCGCATATCTTCTTGTAGATAATCCTTCAAAATATCTTCAACTCCGTTTAAGAAATCTTCGATTATCTTCTTTGCTAAGTTGTCTTCAAGTGCAAGCAACCGACTCTTTAGATATCTTCAATAATCATCAAGCACCGACTTGCCAAATCCATTCTAGGAAATACCTCCATGCGAAGTTGTGCTACGTCGGTTGAAACAAGTTTCCTAAACTGAAATAGGAAACTTCCAACTTCTGTCCTTCCACCAGCAACCGCCTCGATCTCCAACGGTCGACTGTGTTTCCTAATCTGAATTAGGAAACATTTCATCTGCTTCAACTTGTTCCAGGACAGTTGTTTCTTCCAGTCTTGAACAACAGCTTGAACAACTACACTAAGTTTTGCCAAACTACATGCCATAAATCTAACAATCTCCCCCTTGGCATTTTTGGCAAAACTACTACTTGTAATCTACCTGTACTACGGACGCGCGTCGTCTGACGCGTCAAATTTAATATTTATAATCTCCTTCTAAAGCTAGTGTAGCGGCAAGCAGGGTCGAACCCAAGGGAGCTGGTGTTGTTGAAGCTGTCTCTGAAAACAATTAAAAGAGGGGTTGTGAGCAAATAAGACTGCAAAAGAGAAAATAACACGAAGACTTCCAATAAGAGAGAACATTCAGTTTAGGATTTCTATTGTGACATGTTTATCATAGATATCTAATGATCAAATCTTTGTTTCTTAGTGTGGAATTCTGACAAAGGTAATTCCTAAAGTATCCCGACAAAGGTGATACAACACATCTAACCCGACCAAGGGTTAGATTTCTAGTTCTTTCCTAAATACAATAATCCGACAAAGGTATTATTTTATCTAGGTGTTACGATCTACCTTTACGACAAAGTTTCCAGTAGATATTAACGATAAGAATTAATTGTTTGATTAAGCTTTGCGACAAAGCTTCCACTTAACCTCACAAATTAATTCATGGAATAAGCACAAGAACTAGAGAAACATAAAATTGCATTAAGAACATAATCTCAAAACATTGTCACAATATGCGAAACCCTAAACTGAATTAGCGGTTTAGCTACACATGATCATGCAAAAACACATAATGAAAAGTAGGAAAATCTTCTCTCCCGTCGAAAGCTTCGTCTTCTCCTCCAGAGCCGTCTAGTTCTTCGTAGAATGATTGATGATGGAAACCCTAACCCAAAGATCTTATTTATAGCAAAAAATAGGGTTTCCAAGTCTGTTTTTGGGCTCAATTTCCAAGTTTCGACCTTGCTGAAATCATCAAAACGCGTTGATGACATCATCGTGCGCTTTCGGAAGAAACATTAAAATCGCGTTCGGCCCTTACGTTAACGTTATTGCTAATGTCTCCTTCGAACGCGATCCACACTGAGTCTGATTCTCTTTCTGCACGTCTGTTCCGACTTCGACTCTGAATTTGACCTTCTATATGGCCTCGGATGCTCTCGGTGTGAACTAGACAGTTGTAGGGAATTGAGTCACCTTTGCAATGGCATGTGGCTCGTATTTTTCTGATCAGCGGTCCATTCCCATCACTCCGTCGACTGTCCAAAGGTCTGATCTGCCATTGTAGTGGTTTTGGTATGAAAAGCCATCTTTTATGCGCGTTTCCTCCTAGAGCTTCCAAAACACCTGAAATGCAAAACCATACTAAAAAGTAATTGTTCGCATAATAAAGTGTTGAAATAAATGGGATTAGTTGACTCGATGATTCGTATAAATATGACTCATCAACTACTATTACAGTTGAATCTTTGAAAGAGGTTTCAAACTCCCAAGCTGTGCTACGAACTAAGCTACCAACTGAATCCTTGACCGTTCCTCTTCGTATCAGTATTCAAAGCCTCTCTTTCTTCCTCTTTGTGCTGTCTTCTTCGCAGTATCTTTGTCTGACCGTTCCTCTTCGTATCAGTATTCAAAGCCTTTCTTTCTTCCTTCTATGCAGCCCATCACATATGCCGTTTAAGCTCCGACTGACCAACATGTACTGGAGAAACTTAGTTGTCAATGACACACAGACCCAGGGAGGATCTAAGTGTCTCGAACTATAGGTTGTCCAAGGCTTTGGTGAAGATGTTTGCTAGCTGCTTCTTCGTGGATACGTGTGTCAAAGTGATTATCTTCTTTTCCACTAGCTCTCAAATGAAGTGATTCCTGATATCGATATGCTTTGTTCTGGAATGCTGTACTAGATTCTTGGATATATTGATAGCACTCATGTTGTCACAATAGAGGGTCATCACATCTTGTTTTACTCCGTATTCTTCCAACATTTGCTTCATCCACAACATCTGCGTACAACAACTTCCAGCAGCGATATATTCAGCTTCAGCCGTGGATAGAGATATACTGTTCTGCTTCTTGCTGAACCATGACACCAGATTGTTTCCTAGAAAGAAGCATCCTCCAGCCCAATCTGCATTGCCAGCCCAATCTGCATCGCAATAGCCTACCAGACAGGGATTAGTGTCCTTAGTGTACCACAATCCATATTCTGCTATTCCACAGACATATCTGATAATTCTCTTCACATTCATCAGGTGACTTTCCTTGGGATTGGCTTGATATCTAGCACAAACTCCAACGACATGGGCAATGTCCGGTCTGCTTGCCGTCAGGTATAGTAAGCTCCCAATCATACTTCTGTACAAGGTTTGATCCACAATTGTACCTGCTTCATCCTTGGTGATCTTCACATGAGTTGCAGCGGGGGTTCTATTATGTGATGCTTTCTCTAGATCAAACTACTTGATCAAATTCCTAGCATATTTGCATTGGGATATAAAGATACCGTCTGCCTTCCAAGGAAATAGCACATTTCTCCTACCATGCTCATTTTGAATTCACTCTGCTTTTGTTCTACGAACTTGTCCACCATCTTCTAATTACTAGAGCCGAACACGATGTCATCCACATAAATTTGAGCAATGATAAAGTCTGGCCTTGTGTGTTTCACAAACAACGTCTTGTCTACTCCCCCTCACACATAGCCATGGTTGATCAAGAATTCAGTAAGTCGCTCGTACCATGCTCTGGGTGCCTGCTTTAGACCATAGAGAGCTTTCTTCAGACGATACACGTGGTCCGGATGGTGAGGATCTTCAAATCTCTTTGGTTGTGCCACATAAACTTCTTCATTCAGTAGCACATTCAGAAAAGCACTATTGACATCCATCTGGAACAACTTGAATTTCAGATGACAAGAAAGGGCCAAAAGTAATCGTATAGCTTCTAGGTGAGCAACTGGAGCAAAGGTCTCATCGAAGTCTACTCCTTCAATCTGAGTGTAGCCTTGAGCAACAAGCCTAGCCTTATTTCTTGTGATGTTCCCTTGTTCATCAGACTTGTTCTTGAAAATCCACTTCGTTCCAATAACATTCACATCATCAGGGCGTGGAACAAGATCCCAAACATCATATCGCTGGAATTCACCAAGCTCTTCTTGCATAGCCACCACCCAGTATTCGTCATTGATAGCCTCCTTGATGTTCTTGGGCTCTATAGTTGACATAAAACAAGTAAAACCCGCCAATTCTCAAAAGTTAACTTGTTTACCTCGAGTTCTCATGCCTTCAGTCGGTTCACCGATCACCTCAGTAATGGGATGATTCTTCTCAATGGTTCTTGATGGATGAAGGACTTGAGAAGGAGCAGGAGGAGTTTCCGTGTTAGCTTCCTCTTCTGTCTGGTCGCCATCTTTAGTAGGATGTTCTGGGTCTTTATCCGCGTCAACCTCTGTGTTTGTAGTAGAGACATCATGTTGTTCTGGTTGAGTTGGAACATCATCATCATCTGCTGCACTTGTCTCACGTGCATCTGGCACGACATCTTTCACAACAACATTGATAGATTCCATGATGACTCCAGTGCGCTTATTGTAGACTCGGTATGCCCGACTATTAATAGAATAGCCCAGAAAGATCCCTTCATCACTTTTAGGGTCAAGCTTCTACAGATACTCCTGATCTCTGAGAATGTAGCACTGGCTTCCAAAGACAAGAAAGTACTTCACCGTCGCCTTCTTTCCTTTCCACATCTCATAGCAAGTTTTTTCTGTGTCGGTTCGAAATGTTACTCTGTTTATGACATAGCATGCAGTATTCATAGCTTCAGCCCAAAACTTTAAAGGCACCTTCTTCGCATGAAGCATTACTCGAGCCATTTCCTGAATGGTTCGATTCTTCCTCTTGATAACTTCATTCTGCTGGGGGGTGATTGGTGATGCGAATTGTTGAGTTATCCCCCTTTTTGAGCAGAAATCAGCAAGAGCAGTATTCTCAAACTCCTTTCCATGATCACTTCGAACTCTCACTATATGCTTGTCTTTATCTTCTCTTTCTCGCTGCAGCCGAGTGCATAGTTGAACAACCTCCTGAACAGCATCCGATTTGTCTCGCAAGAAACTGGAACAGGTGAATCGTGAGAAGTCAGCAACACAAACAAGTGCGTACCTTTTGCCAGAATAACTTTCCACTTGCATAGACCCCATCAGATCGATATGTAGTAGCTCTAGGGGTCTCCTCGTGTTGATTTGAGTGGTGCTTTTGTGTGGGACTTTGATCTGCTTTCCAATCTGGAAATCTCCGCACACAATGCTTAGCTCGCCTTGAACTTTAGGTATTCCACGTACCAGCCCATTAGAGGCAATCTTCTGTAGAGTCCTTAGATTCACATGACCCATTCGCTGATGCCACAGATTCATCTCTTCAGTCTTGCTCAGCAAGCAAGTTGTTTCAGCATTGGGTCGATCAAGATTCAATAGGTAGCAGTTGTTGGATGATCTTCTTCCAGTGAGAACTGGTTCATCATTCTTGTTCAACACCACACATTCATCCTGTGTGAATTGAACGTGGTGCTCTCCATCGCATAACTGACTTATGTTGATCAGATTAGCCTGCAAACCTTTGACAAGAAAGACTTTTTTCAATCTGGGTAGGCCTTGAACATTTAGAGTTCCCTTTCCAAGCACTTTGCCTTCTACTCCATCACCAAACGTCACATTTGACTTTTCTTTGAATTCCTCTATATTGGTCAGAAACTCAGAATTGCCAGTCATGTGTCTAGAACACCCACTGTCAAAATACCATCTTTCCTTCTTCAGATGACTAGTAGAGCTGAAGGCAACATAGCATACCTCACTCCTTTTCTTAGCTGTCCAAACTTGCTGCACCCGTGGTTTCGATACTTGCTTCATCTTTCTAAGAGACATGTGGAATTCCTGACACCTTGATTTGATGTGTCCTACTCGGTTGCAGTAGAAGCACCTTCATCTGTCTTCCCTTCTTGGGGGGTACTGATGGACCAAAATTATACGAATCAAAAACACAGTATAACCCCCTTATTTAGACATTTTGTCTATTTAACTTTTGCTTGTTAGTTCAGATATATTTTTACAGGGTAATTCAGAGCATAGAGAGAATACACACTAAAGAGGAGCTTTTAAAGGAGAAAAGATGTTACGAGTCAATCCAAGGTCAAGATCATATGCCGACTGAAGAAATATTAAGGATCCTGACGTTGAAACACTCATAACAAATTAATCAGAAGAATCAGGAGAGGAATCAAGACAGTCCGGGGAAGAAACACATTAACAGTTTTGTGAAAAGACTGCACAAAACTGTACAAAACTCACACATGGGGCTAGGATGACCGGCGGCTTTTGGCTAAGGGTGGCCAAAGCCACCCCTCCTCCTCCCTCCACCACCGGATACCGGCGGCTGCAACCTCCTCCTCCTCCTCCTCCAAGTGGCGGCTCCTCCTTCCTCCTCCATGGATGGCCTCCACTTGCAATCATCTCATCCATCCATTCTCCTCCATTTTTCCTATAAATACCACCCCTCCTCCCCTCATTTGTATCCATCCACAAATCAATATTCACTTCTCTCTCTAAGTTATGTAATTGTAAGTTTGGCTTTGGAAATAAAGGATAGCTCCCTTGGCGCTTCAACGGTTGTAAGTAATTCTTAGTATTTATTCAACTGTTTATATTTCCTTAGTTATAATGTTTAGCGCGATGAATAGTAGCTAAACTAGTAGTTCGGTAGAAGGGGCGCACTTGTATTATAAAATGTTTTAGACTATTAACTTAGTGTCTCATATTAGTATTCAAAACTTATTCTATGTGCCATATATAAAAGTTAGAATGTCTAAAGGTCGAGTAAACCATTTGGAAATGTGACCATAGGGGTCCAAACTCGTAAGCTCTTCCTTAGATATTCGTGATCACACTCGGGTAAGTGGACCATTTGGAACCTGGACCAAAGGGACCAAATGGATAAACTTATCTGAAGAGGTCGACTATCCTGAAAACCATTTGAAAACTGGGCCAAAGGGATCAAATGGATGCACGTAGGCTAATATAACCGGGAATGGAGTATTAGTCTAAGTAGAATAAGTGCTCTACGTCCTTGGAATAGGCTAGACAGTGTACGCAAATCGAGTGCTTGGAATGGCCTTGATACACCGTTTGAATACTTAGATGATTCACTAAGAGTCAATGATAAACAGGCTATAATACAAGACCCCTGAAACCGAACATTTCTCTTCAATTATAAACTGCAATTTACTTTCCAGTACTAAAACCAACCAACCAATCAATCAATCAATCACTTAGCTGGTAGCTTTAAAACCAACCAACCGACCTAAAACACGCTCTCTAGCTAGACAACCCCCTCAAAGAACTTCTATTCCCCTGATTCTCTTGGGTTCGACCCCTACTTACCAAGTACTACCCAGTAGTATAGTTGTGAGTAGCGGACTATTATAAATTTATTCTTGACGTTTGCACATAACGACTGTGCATCCATCAGGTACCAAGTTACTTTTCTTCAAGGATAATGTTCAGCTGGAACAAGATGTGGTCGAGATTCAGCTTTCACAAACGTTGCCTTTCCGGATCCGGATACATTAGTGAACCTCAGCCCTTTGTAACCGCCACCTGTCCTTTGAGCTCCCAGTATAGTGTCTAGATCCTTTGTTCCAGAATTGAGCATTTTGACAGATTTCTTCAAGTTGTTCAGCTCCTCTAATGTCTCCTCATGAACAAGTTTGTCTGTTTCAATCTCACATTTTAAGGTATCCACAATATTAAGGAGATTTACCTCTCTTCGTTTTAGAGCAGCATTCTCCGACTTTACGTCATCCATGATTTCTGGATGATCTCCTTGTCTCTTCTCACTATGAGTAATTTCTCTGAGTCTGATAAGAATGATTTCTGGAGGTATATTTCCGAGATTGATGTCGTCTATTTATCTACCCATCCAGCCACTTGCATTAAGTTACACGAATGGAAGGTCGCACACCGTTTGGTAGCTATGGCGGTTAATGTTCGGATGGAGGGAGGCACTATTGTAAATTAGAAGGACATTGACATCCTGATAGCCATGAGTCGTGGCCTTAAGGTGGACTTCTTTGAGATACTCACTGCTCGTTTTAAGGAATGGGTGAGCTTCGGAGGGAAGAAGCCTAACCTCGCTATTAGTGGTGGTCTCTACATCACACTTCTTGTCGAGAGCCTTGGTTTCGATTTTAGCGTTAGTTTTAACACCGATTCCTGGGAGCTCAGAGTTCCAAAGATGATTTAGTGTAAGATGCTTACCAGGGACCGTCAGTGGTTCCACAGGCCGGACATTCAAGAGGAAGGGGTTAAGGGGCAACGCCTGGATAGAAAGAATAGGCACTTAGAGCGCGAGCAGGGTCAAGCCTCCTCCCCAGTACCAGATTTTGATGCCCCTGCGGAACACGAGCCCGTGGACGTTGCAATGGCAGAGGCGTAGGATGCTCCGGCACCCGAGGCGCAGGAGCCTTAAGTGGCTGCTCCAGCACGATCACCTACTCCAGCAGTTCCACCGCAGCCTCCTACCGATGACCAGCCCCCGAGCACTCTTTTGGAGTGCTTAGAGCGCCTGGAGACCTCCCACTTGTGACTTTTTGACTAGCAGTACCAGATAATCCAGACGCAAGAGCAGATCTTAGCCTACGAGCGCCAGATTATTGCCCATCAGATGCCGATAGTCAGATCACAGAGCCAGCTTGTCCAGGGCCATGCCCAGCTCACCGCCGACTTTTCAGATCTCAGATCTCATGCCACTTGGGCGCAGGGTGCCTTATCATCTGTCATTGATTATTGTGAGATCGACTACCCCCCTCCACCATCCCACATACCTCCTAGCTGCAATGACCGCGAGGATGGCCCTTCTCGTCCCACCCGTGCTGCAGACTCCGATAGTATAGACAAGTTATTTGGTACCAATGATGATGCTGGGAAAGACGGCGCTGCTTAGTTCTTCGTGCTTCTTGTCCTATTGCTTTTTGTTGTTTTTGTCAGCTATTGCACATTCATGATGTTTCTTATTGTACGCTGACTTTTGGATGCTATTTACTATTTACATGTTATTCGATCCTTGAGTTATTTTGTCTATGTTGTTCATCTTTACTCGCATCGTTTACCTCTTTATTCGTTTGGCATTCCTTTATCCAGGTCTCTTCGCGATTATCAATGCTAACCTATCACTTGTGAAGCTCTTTGTGTCATTCTCTATATCTACCAGCTCACAAGTCGTGTTTCACTCACCAGTCATCGCTTAATCTCTACGGGTATCGAGCTACCACACACGAGGGAAGTTCTTATACGCTTTATTTTCTCTTATATTTCCCGCTTAGGGACTAAGCTCATTTTTAAGTGTGGAGTGGGTAGCGCATAGTCACACACATTGCATATCACATTCACTCTTGCATATGCTCAACTGTCTATATATTGCGATTGAAATCCTCGTTTTCTACGATACTCCTTGATTGATTGTCATTCTTTTGGATTCGAAGTCTAGGACTTGAAATAGTTTTATTCATATGTGTATTCTCTCGAGTCAGTAGCATTGCAAGCCTTTGCCTATCACATATTTTATGTATTTCTTGAAGCATGTTTGAGACTTGAAATTAGTAGGCACCGGTTCAAAACTATCAAAAACTTAAATATGCATCTCTTTTTCTAGGTGACCTTAGTACTAGTATGCGTTGCTCTATACTCGTTGTGATTTGCATGCACCCGCCTTTATTCATACACAATGTCAAGCTTTAAGTGTGGAGTTAGAAAATTGGTTTTCAATCAAGAACAAAGTTCTGAAAATTTTCAAAAGAGGGTCAAAAATTGACCCCAAGCATATTTGTTTTTGAAGAAAAAAAAGGGATAGCAGAAAAATACCAAGTGCAAAGTGAGAAAAGCCACCCCTTGTGTACAAAAAAAAAATAGAGAGATTATACCAAGGGCAAAGTGAGAAAAGTCACCCCTTGTGTATGGAAAACAATTTTGAAACAATTTCTGCCCCCTTTTGCTTGATGTAGTGTAATCCCACCTTCTCATTGCATGCAAATCATAACTTGTCTTGCGAATTCATGTACTAGAAAATAGGGGACGACCCTTGTGCTTGCACTGAAATTTTGATGCAAAATTTTGTACTATTTTTCAGAAAATCCTTAAGCCAGGCTCCTCTTCTCTTACGGGTCATTGCCTAGTCCTTGGCACTTGCAAATGAGCTTTGCGCCAAGAACCCGTGGACTATCCCTAGATAGCATAGGTGAATGGCGAGCATGTTTTGTGTAACTATTCATGTTCTTTATTTCATTGCCATAGGACTATTTAGAACATGTGATTAGTCGATTGCTAGCCCTGTGTATTGACCGTTTGAATGCATGACTCGTTTAATCTATGATTGTCTGAAAACTTTGATGAAGATGTTTGACTTGAAGTTGAGGTAACACGATGAATCTGAGGTATGCCATGACTTTACTATGACTCGTTGAGCATCATTCATGCATACATGTTAGTTAGTTGTACAGGGGATTTGTAGGTAGTCCCATTCCTGAAAACCTTCACGAGACTATACTCGTCCTACTAGGGCAGCCTAGGGGTTTAAAGGCTTGATGCATATGCTAAATGCATTCGTGTCCTCTACGACAGTGAGTTATCTTTTTATTTTTGGTTTTTAGTTAGAATTGATTACATGACACTTGAGTGGGTAGCTTAGGCACACATGGTTGTTGAGGCTCACATAGACTTGCATTTATTATGCCATTTGACATTTGTTCGGGACGAACAAATCCTAAGTGTGGAGTGTTTTGATCGGTCGAGTTCTTGACCTTTTATTTGCCCCATTCGATGATGGATTAGGTTTGTTTTCCAGACGTTTTGTTATCATTTGATCTCTTTTCATAGTGTTTTAGGCTTGAATTACCCGATGACTCGACATGGACCTGAGTACGTGAAAAGACGATAAAAATGACCAAATAGAGCATTTTTGGATCCAGACCCCGTGACACCTCCATGTGTCACGAGACAATAGGTGCATCACGGGACTTGACCGTAGTCGTGCATATCGAAGACCCCGTAACAGCTAAGGCGTCACGGGACAATGAAGCTATCACGGGACTTGGACATGGCGATGCAATACTTGGACCCCGTGACGTCCCGTGACAGCCCGTGACGAAGTCGGTGTCACGGGACTTTCCTAAAATTGATTTTTGGCAACTTCGGCAAATCGGCTATAAATAGGAGGATTCGACCAGATTCAAAAGTGTGCTTATTTAGAGAAGAAAAACCCTAACTTGGGAGAGAAGACAGAGTTCATCGCGAGAGATTCAACGAGCACCCACGTCATTACGGTTTCCTCATCCTTAATCTCTTTATCAACACTACTTTAGGTTAATTTACCATGAGTAGTGAGTAGTCTTCTAATTCTGGGATCCTACTGATCCCGTGCCATGTACCCAACTATCGTGTGATCATTAACATTTTTATTTATGCGATTCGAATATTCAATTTCATTGTGCTTAATTGTATCGTTCTTGCAAGTTTTACATTGAATGGGATGTTTGCATGCTAGAACGTATTTAGATTAATTACCGAAAGATGGATGGGTCCTAGGTATTAACCGGATTGCATGAAATTGATATTAGGTCATGGAAGCTACAATGGTAGTACATGAATTAATAGGAAAGTTGACTTTTGTCTGAAAAACCCTAAGTCTAATAATCGAGATCGTTGATAATTCGTGGATGGGCGGCGTTCAACGATTGACATTAATCTAAATAATGATCCGTGGATGGGCGGCTTGTTTAGTGTTATTTTGGTTTATTTCCATATTCGATAGCATGAATAATTTACGTGACATGATTGCATGATTAGTAGGGTTGGTGACGCGCGTCGTCTGACGCGTCAAATTAAACGATGATGTATTTGAGTCTCACTGATACCATAGGTGACTGTGAAGGCACCTGGGTCCTTACTCTTTCCAAGCGATGCCTCATGACTCGTAGCGAGTGGGCGCTCCATCGTTGGGTCATTTTTCTCATGCCTCGCTTCCAATGTGCCTCCTAGCTCATTCTTGTCGATCATATGGTCTTTAGGAGCTATTACCTGCATAGAAAACGAAGGAAAATGGTCAGTTTTGGAACATGTATCAGTGGCGACCGCGTCTGCAGTAGACGTTATGGACGCGCTTCGCTTAGACATTATAGGCGCGTCAGCTTCAGACATTAGCGCCGAGCTAATGTCTATTGCAGGCGTGGTAAGCACTATTTCCGACTCGTTTTCTTCGTTTTCTGCACCCGATTCGTCTACTACTGCCAATGTATTGATGTTCCCTCTTGGATTAGGCACTGTCTGCGACGATAGCTTCCCCGGATCTCTCTTCAGCTCGGAAACAGTCTGGGCTATCTGCGACATCTGCTTTGTCAGCTCTGCTAGGGTCCCATCGGTCTTCACTTGATTTTGTTGCACAGTGGTGGCTATCTGCTGGGTGCTAGCTGCCAGCTCTTTCACTATATCCTTCAGATACTTGCTGCTACTCTGATTACTAGGACCTGCTTGACTGTAGTTCTGATCCCTCCGCTGGTACTGACTCTGATTATTGTAGTTGCCCTGATGTTGATGATATGGTGGGCGATAGTACTGTTGCTGAGGCTGCTGCGGTGCATAATTGTTGTAATTTTGAAATTCCCCCACTGCATTGATATGTCCAAGTTCCTGGTCCTACAAACTAGGGCACGAATCGGTCTTATGGTTAGTAGCACCGCAAAACTCGCAAGGCTTCACTTTGACCATCTGATTGATCATGAGCTTCTGCACTATCTCCTTCATCTATCTAATCTCCTCAGTCATCTGATTTGGTGGGGTCTCAGCCTTCGCAACGTGTCTAGTCCTACTGAATTCCTCACGTCGGCTGGCCTCCTCCCTGAATCTAGCGTTCTCGGCCACTTCAGCTATCAGGTTTCGTACTCCTACTGGGGATAAATTCATGATGGTCCCTCCAGCTGAGGCATCTAGCAGCATCCTATCGAGCGGTCTCATACCATCAAGAAGGTACTCGATTATCAGCTTTTCTGGCACTCCCAGGTTGCAGCAGCTCTGCTCCAAGGCATTAAATTTCTGTAGATAGCCGTACATCGACTCATTTGGCCCCTGCCTCATATCCTGCAGCTGTCTACGAACCTGTCCGACCTTAGCTGCTGGGTAGTATTTATCAAGAAATTTCTTCTGCATTTGATCCCATGTTTTGATGCTACCTGAAGGAAGAGACAGAAACCAAGATCGAGCTATGTCAGTTAACGAAAAGTGAAAAGCTTTAAGTTTGAAATTTTCCGCTGTGGCTCCATAGGGTCGGAGAGTCTGGCAGATGCCGTGGAAATCATGTAGATGCCTGGTGGGTGATTCCCCTTGCCGACCCGAAAACTTTGGTAGATAGTGCACTACCGCATTCTTGATCTCAATTTCCTACATGTCTGGCCCCTCATGGACGCACCAAGGAATATTCTGAAAATTAGGGGCAGCCAGCTCCCTCATGGTCGGCTCGTATGGCTCCATCTGATTATTGACAACTTCGTCGATCTCGTTGTTGTTGTTGTTGTTGTTATTACCAACCTGGCTACATGCATGAGACATTGCAAACGCGTAGCGAAGCACACAAAATAACTAGATAAAATAAAAATAAAAAATAAAAAAACGAAACAACTTCACCGAAGCGCAGCTCCCCGACAACGGCGCCAAAATTTGACGTCAAATTTAATATTTATAATTCTCCTGCTATGAACTAGTGTAGCGGAAAGTAGGGTCAAACCCCCAAGGGAGCTGGTGTTGTTGAAGCTGTATCTAAAAACAATAAAGAAAGAGGGTTTGTGAGCAAGCATAGTAAAAAACACAGGAGGAAATAATAACGAAGATTCAATCAGAGAGAAGGCATTCAACTTAGGGTTTCTATTGCGACACGTTTATCATTGACCGCTAATAGTCTAATTTCATGTTCCCAAGTGTGGTTACTCCGTTTTAGGTTATAACCTAAAGCATTCCGTTTCAGGCAATACACCACAATCTAATCCGGGTAAGGTATTAGACTTCTAGTTCTCCTAAACCTAATAATCCGAGTAAGGTATTATCGAGTCTAAGTACCACTACTTGTTTTTACGGGTAAGTCTCAAACAAGCATTAACGATAGGGGTTGAATTGTTCGGCTAAGCTTTACCATGTCAAGTATCCACTTAGCTTCACAATTCAATCCTTTAAATTAAGCACAACAACTAGAGGAACATAAAATAGCATTAAGAACAGAGTCTCAAAACAAACGTCACAATATACGAAACCCTAAACTGAATTAAAAGTTTAGCTACTCATAGCCATGACAAAAACACAAGTATTTTTGTATGAAAGTAATAATGAATTCCTCTCTTGTCGAATGATTCGTCTTCTTCTCCTCCAGAGCCGTCTCGAATGATGGAATGTGTGATGAGATGATTGAAACCCTAACCCAAAGATCTTATTTATAGCAAAAACTAGGGTTTCCAAGTCTGTTTTTGGGCTCAATTTCCAAGTTTCGGGCTTACTGACGTCATCAAACGCGTGCTGACAGCGACCGCGTTTCGCCTTGACATTACCACCGTGTTTCGCCTTGACATAAGCATTAACGCTAATGTCTCTACGAGACGCGGTCGCCACTGAGCCTGATTCCTCCTTTCTGCGTGCAGTTCTGACTTCGACTCTGGATTTGACCTTCTACATGACTTCGGCTGCTCTTGGTGTGAACTTGAGAGTTGTAGGGAATCGAGTTAGCTATGCAACGACGCGTGGTTCATAGTTTTCTGATCAGCGGTCCGTTCCCAGCACTCCGTCGAATGCCCAAAGGTCTGATCTGCCATTGCGATGTTTTCGGCATGAAATGCCGTCTTTTATGCGCGTTTCCTCCTAGAGCTTCTGAAACACCTGAAATGCAAAACAATACTGAAAAGTAACTGTTCGCATAATAAAGTGTCGAAATAGACGTGATTAGTTGATTCGACGAGTCGTATAAATACGACTCATCAGTTGGCACAGGTGAAGTATGATTCTGGAATTCTTTCTCT
The DNA here is from genome assembly GCA_033675215.1 of Rhodiola kirilowii. Lineage (NCBI taxonomy): Eukaryota > Viridiplantae > Streptophyta > Magnoliopsida > Saxifragales > Crassulaceae > Rhodiola > Rhodiola kirilowii. The sequence continues at coordinate 45,910,856 of CM066201.1, forward strand.
GATAAAGTCACAACCTTTTTATTTCTCGTATTTAATTTCTGCTATTTTCATCACACCAAAACCTTTGTTAAATCGGAGTAGCTAAATAGGTCACTCGTTAACTAGTACTCACACACGTCTGTTCCTTGGATCGACCCTTGGCATACCAAGGTTATAAATTTTGTTTGACTGCAACTTGACCCCTAAAACTCATAACTTGACGACTATAAAGGGTTAACAATAGGCTTGTCAACAGCTAGTAAGGGAAACAAAGTTATTGGTCTCACCTCCTGATCAGATTCACTGTCACTCCAATTGACAGCATAGACATTCTTCTTCTTCTTCTGTGTGTTGATACACTCTGCCCGAACATGTCCGAAACCTTCACATTCTCTGCATTGTATCCCTTTGCCTTTGTTGTTGGGATTGAAGTCTTCAGCCTTATTCTTCTTTTGATCTTTTTCCTCCTTCAGGAATCTGGTTCTCGATGACTGACCTGGTTCAGTCCCTTTATTGTATTGTCTTCTCATAAACTTTCCGAAGTTCCTTGACAGCATTGCGAATTGTTGTTCAGACATCTCCCCTGCCTTGTCTGGAACAATCCAGACTTCAGCTTTCAGACCGACGCTTTTAACCTTCATGAGTTGTTCTTCTTCATTCATCTCCATCTCATGGGTCTGAAGAGATCCCATTAGTTCATCTAACCTCATGGTTTTCACATCATGTGCTTCCTTGACTGCGAGAGCCTTCATTGCATACCGCTTTGGTAGAGATCTCAACACCTTTCTTACCAGCGTCTCCTCGGTCATGGGTTCTCCAAGAGCAAACGATTCATTAGAGATATCGAGAACCCTTGTGTTGAAATCAGCTATGGTCTCGTCCTCCTACATTCTTAGATTTTTGAATTTTGACGCGACCATCTCCATTCTAAATATTTTGACCTTGGTCGTATCTTCATGAGCGGTTTGCAGAATGTCCCAGGCCTTCTTCACAATTTCGCAGGTGGAAATCATCTTGAAATTCTTTCCATCAACTCCTGAGAATATAGCATTCATTGCTTTGGAGTTTGCGGTTTCAGCATTCTTATGTATCTTGGTCCACTTATCTTTGGCTAGAAGGCTAACTTTGCCAGCTTCAGTAACCACTGGATGAGTCCACCCATTTTCAACAGCTTCCCAAACAGATTCATCATGTAACTTTCGGAAGGCCTTCATTCGCACTCTCCAATATCCATATTTGTTTCCTTCCAGCAGCGGTGGTCGTGTGATGTTCTGCCCTTCTCTCAAATCCATCTCAAACAACTTCTGGATCTCACTCTGTGTGTTTAGTGTTTGCTCTGATACCAATTGAAATCTTTCCCTAGTAGTTGAGATGTTGTTCTGGTCAAGTTCAGAACAAGTACTAGAACAACTTATGCAAAAAATAAATGCAGTGCGGAAAATAAACGACACGCAAAGTTGTTACCTAGTTTGGCGTTAACTAGCCTACGTCTGGGGGGCTGACTTCTTAGCCCGGTGGATAGCAATTCACTAATAATGAGTATTGCGAGTACAAGATCTTACGTTTACAGAATTCCTCTTAAAAAATCTGAGCCTCGGACACTCTAGCAATCGCTAACTAGGTCTCCGCCTAGATCTGAGCCTCGCCTCCGATTCCACCAATATGATCCTCCGTGAGAATCAGCGCCTTCTCCCGAATGCGCGAAAGAACACCAGTGCGTGAAGCGATAATGTTGTTCTACGATCAGTTTGCCGAGCACTAAAACAACTTGAATCCGAGGGCCGTGAGTAATCAGTGACGATTAGTTCACCGGTCGTTTGCCTCCTCCCTTCAGTGAGTATGAGCGTAAGTAATTTCTCCGTAAGTGCTGACTAATACCGAAGCATTAGTCTTACTTATATAGTGCGGTAGAAACCCTAAATCGAATAGGATTCCTTATTTCGACCGCCTATATCTTTAGGAAACCTTTCCTAATCTTTTTGGAAATCTTTCCTAATTCCTTGCGCACATCTTCTTGTAGATAATCCTTCAAAATATCTTCAACTCCGTTTAAGAAACCTTCGATTATCTTCTTTGCTAAGTTGTCTTCAAGTGCAAGCAACCGACTCTTTAGATATCTTCGATAATTATCAAGCACCGACTTGCCAAATCCATTCTAGGAAATACCTCCATGCGAAGTTGTGCGACGTCGGTTGAAATAAGTTTTCTAAACTGAAATAGGAAACTTCCATTTCTGTCCTTCCACCTGCAACCGCCTTGATCTCCAACGGTCGACTGTGTTTCCAAATCTGAATTAGGAAACATTCCATCTGCTTCAACTTGTTCCAGGATAGTTTTTTCTTCCAGTCTTGAACAACACGTTTAGTTGCGTGTAGATAAGGCAACTCGTTTAGTTCAGGAAACCTCCACGGATCTCCCGTTTTCATTCGGAAGGTGTGTTGGATCTCTTCTCTTATTTTAGACTCCATTAGTTGATTTGTTGAGACGAGCCAGAAGAACCAACTGAGAGCTGTGGCAGTTGTATCTCTCCCGCAGACAAGATGCTCATTATCGACTCTCTTAGGAAGGTCTCTAATGGGTTTTCAAAACTTAGGCACTTAGCTGCAACTTCATCCGTCATAAAGTTGGAAATTAAATCGAAACCTTCTTCCCCTTTTGCTTTACTTTTGTACTTCTGTTCTTGCTTCGTCAAAGAGACTTGCTGGTAGATGAAATTATCAATTATTTTTATAGAATTTGTTGAAATTCTTTTCTAGGCCAACTTGGAGCCATTTTTGCAACTTCCACAGACTTTTGGGCTTAAGGTGTCGATGAAGCAAACATTCTTCACCATCGTCAAGCGCTTTTGCAAATGGAACTTCTGGAAGATCAATCGAAAGAGATTTCAAATCTGAACCAAGAAGAAATGTAAAGGTAACATCGAAAGTAAGCCATTGAAGCAAGTCTTGCATGTCGACTTCTAGTCCATTATCAGATACATGATCAAGAATTGGGAAAAGTCCCATCTCCAATTTCCGTTGGAAGATTGTTTCCACAAATTTCAAGAAGTTGTTCTGCGTGAATAGTGAATGGATGAGCTTACTCTGCATCTTCCATGAATCAGAGTCGGCTGTCAGAATCCCATCTCCGAAAACATCAAAAATTTCCTTAAAAGCTGCTCCCTTGTTGAAGTTGATGAACTTTCTGCTCAAAATGTAGTGGATGTTCTAAGGGTCACTTGTCAATATGAAATTCATTTTTGAAAACCAGGGCCCTTTGATTTCAAATGTGTATTTGGCCTGCATCAGTAAATCACAAGAATAGTCATGAGTCCGCGGTGAGTTGTACATCAATCCCGGCAACATTCCTAGAACTGGCCAATCTATGCTGATCGATGATCTTTTCTTGTTGATAAACCAGATAAAGATGAGGAAAAGGAAAGGAAATGCAGCAATGGCTTCAACAATAGTTGCCATCTGAACTTTACTCCCTGTAGTAGAATTGAGAGAAATGTTCCACCGGGCACTGCACCACTGCCATTATTTATGTGGGTCACCTGAAAATAACAAAGGGAAAAGTATAAAAAGGGTCTCCGAACTAACACTCAATTCTAATTTGAGATTCAAACTATCACAATTTCCAATTAGGGTACAAATTCAAGAAATATTTTGGGGAAAGTACAAATAGGAGCTCCGAACTAACACTCAATTCCAATTTGAGGTCCGAACTACCACAATTTCCAATTAGGGGGCAAATTCAAGAAATATCATCTATATATTTTTCATGGTATATTTTTAGCTTTTAATTTTATTTATATTTTAATTTTTTTTAAATTTCATACTACAAATGAGTATTATTTTTAAATTAATTATTCACAAATTTTTAATTTATCATATAACATGTATGAATAAAAATAAAATAATTTGTTTCTTAATTCATATTGTTAAATTTTCAAGTTTTTTTTTCTTTTATGCATGATGGATGACTATACTATTTTAAATTTATATAATTTGACAATTTACCGTATAACATGTATGACAAATTAAATTATTATTTCTTGACTCATTTTCATAAGAAAGTGAATATAAAAAGAATATAATGAAAAAAAAATATATATATATATACTCATTTGTAGTATGAAATTTAAAGAAAATTAAATATTATAATAAAATTGAAAAATTTAAATGAAAATACATAGAATAAACTAAAGAAAAATATTTAATTTTAATTTGTACTTTTTATACTTTTCCCGTTAGTTCGGGACCTCTTGAATTTCCCCCTAATTGGAAATTGTGATAGTTCAGACCTCAAATTGGAATTGAATAGTATCGGGTACCCTTATTGTACTTTTCCCACTGCCAATTCGAATGCTATTGATAAATGTTCCTTAACTGTTAAATGCCTAATTCATGTTGATCTTGTTAAACATTTGTAGATGACAAAAGTCAAAAGAGCATAGTGTGTTTCTATAACCCGGGCTATCTTTGAGGCCTCAAAAGATTTCACTAATATTTTCTCTACTCTAACATTCATCCCATTCATGTGTTTTACCCAAAATCTATCAGAAAAAAAGACTGTATAATGCCATTGCAGCTATTTCCTGAACCTGAATTAAGGAGGAAGGACAAGAAGAATATGGACAGTCCTGGGACATTTTTAGCTCTGATTCAAATTGTTATTTTGGTTCTTGGTGTCCACGCCATCGCACAAAATACAAGTACCTTGGTTCCTGCCTATGTAGCACGGACACGGCGTTTTTGGAATGTTCCCGTTTCGGAAACGTGGACACGGCTGGACACGTCCGGACGCGGCAGGACACGGCCGGACCAAGTCAATCTGGTCAACGTGCAGTGAAGAACAGGGCTGAGTTGCTGGTTTGCTTCGGCACTAGGGTTTCTTCTGGGAGGAGATGATGAACAGTGAAAATACAATATTTAAGTTATTATATCTAAACCCCTTAAGTTTACAATTTTACAATAAAACTTGATTTTTTTTAAAAAGCTTTAAACTAGTCCTCTCAAATGTTATATTCAGATTAAAGTCAAATTACTATAATATAAAACAATTTCTCAGTATATATATATTAAAAATATATTAATTCACTGAGCAAGAGAAAAATATATATTAATATATTCAAAAAAATTCACCTGATTAATTATTTTTTTAAATTTTAAAATATTTTCATGAATTATAAATTATATTTTTATATAATTTATATCGCCGTGTTCTGCCGTGTCCACTTCTTATACATTTTGAATTTGCCGTGTCCACGTGTCCTGCCGTGTCCGTGTCCGTGTCCCTGTACGTGTCCGTGCTACATAGGTTCCTGCAATCATCACATTGGGCGATTCTCTGGTAGACATAGGAAACAATAACCGCCTCCCCAATGTGTTCAAAGCAAATTATCTACCATATGGCAGAGATTTTTTTCACCACAGACCCACTGGAAGGTTCTGCAATGGCAAACTCGCTATTGATTTCGCAGGTCACGACCCCTCTATTAGTTTTATGCCATGTAGTTTGGCAAAACTTAGTGTAGTTGTTCAAGCTGTTGTTCAAGACTGGAAGAGACAACTGTCCTGTAACGAGTTGAAGTAGATGGAATGTTTCCTAATTCAGATTAGGAAACACAGTCGACCGTTAGAGATCAAGGCGGTTGCTGGTGGAAGGACAGAAGTTGGAAGTTTCCTATTTCAGATTAGGAAACTTGTTTCAACCGACGTGGAACAATTCAGACGCAGCAGAGGTTTCCTAAAGCAGATTAGGAAAGTCGGTGCTGTGACATATTAAAGATATGATGCAGATCTAGGAGTCGGTGGACGCAAATATATTCATGCATATCTAAGAAGTCGGTTGAGAAATTAGGGAAGACTTGCGCTTGAAGATAACTCAGCAAATAAGATAATCAAAGTTTTCTTTAACGGAGTTGAAGATATTTGAAGGATTATCTACAAGAAGATTTGCGCAAGGATTTAGGAAAGATTCCCTAAAAGATTAGGAAAGATCTGATCTAACGATCCAGATTAAAAGACTATTTTAGTTTATCCGTTTTTTTCTTTGTTTTTTTTAAACTGGGCGGTGCCAGTGCCTTTATTCAAAAGAAGATCCAAAAAGCCTGGATCGTGGCTCGTACAAGGAGACCTCAAGCGCCATAGGTTAGCCATAAACACTAACCTATGTAGCACGGAAACCTCTACATGGGTGCGGTACCGGTTTCGGAAACCTGGAAACCTCCGGAAACCTTAGTTGACTTTTTCGGAAATGGTCAACGAATCGGAAACTTCTAAGATATGGTAAGAAACCTCTGGAAACCTCTAAAATCCTAATTTTGCATTTTATTTTGGAAAATTTTCAAAAAAATGAATTTAAATGGTAAATTAAATTATTTTAAACTAAAATTTGATTATTTTAAAAAATTATAAAATTATTTATATATTTAATATATATTAATTACATCGGTTTCTTTTTTCCTTATTTTTGGATTTGCGGTTTCGCGGTTTCTTGCGGTTTTCGTTTTCGTGCTACATGTCACTAACCCCTTAAGAACGCCGAACAGACAAAAGCAAAGACGAAAACTTGTAACAAACAAGGATCTAGAGCAAGAATCCGGCTGACGCAGCAGCCAACCAAAGAGTCAAAGAGACAGACACACAATCCTATAACAACAAGGAAAACAACACAGGAAAGACCCTCGGCACTCACGCAGTAGGCCTCACCGGGACTAAAGCAATCAACACAGATTGAAGTTTATCCGTTGGGCTTAAAACACGTGCTGGGCCAAAAACCAAAAAACGCATCAATATTTTTTAATCGCGTGCTTGAAAAGAGATGAATAAGTGTTTCTGGAATGGATGATCTTCATTACACATGAAACAGATTATATACAAAGCTACATAAATGACTCTATTCTTCTAATTTAAATAAATGATCTGCTGTCATTATGTTCATCTATCAAACAACTATAAATCTGCGGATTCATATCAATCATTTATTTGATAAGTAATTGCAAATATTGTTTGACTTGATAACACTCCCCCTCAAGTTGGATAGTGAATATTTGGAACTCACAACTTGCGAATCATTGGTATGAAAATTTCCTTTCCTAAATTGATCAACACATATGCAAGCTGATTTTCTAACTTCACAAATTTTGTTTCAACAACACCTTCTTGGATCTTATCCCTGATGTTATGGCAATCCATTTCAATATGTCTAGTGCGTTCATGAAAAATGGGATTGGAAGCAATATGCAACGCAACCTTATTGTCACAATATAATAAAGCAGATTCTTGATTGAAAATTCCCAAATCTTGGAGTAGACTGCGTAACCAGGTCAATTCAAAACAAGCTCATGTCATTGCTCTATATTCGGCTTATGCTAAGGATAAGGAAACTGTCCTCTGTCGTTTTGATCCCCATGATATTAAAGAATCACCTAAGAACACACAATAGCCTATGGTTGACATTCTAGTAAGACGACATCCAGCCCAATCTGAATCGCAAAAGGCCCTTAGTCTGAAATCACTTTCTGATGAAAAGATAAGTCCTTGACCAGTAGATCCTTTTAAATAACGCAGAGCTGCATCCCAATGTTCTTTTCGAGGTTGATGCATAAATCTACTTAGAACATGAACTGCATAGGTGATATCTGGTCTCGACACTGTGAGATAAATCAGCCTGCCAACAAGCCTCCTATAATTTCCTGGATCGTGAAGTAGTTCACTAGAATCACATAATTTTACACCACGTTCCATAGGGGTCCCAACAGGGCAGTTCCTGATAAACCCACATCTTTGATAATATCCAAAGCATACTTTTGTTGAGATATATAAATTCCTTCTCTAGATTTAGAGACCTCAATGCCCAAGAAATATCTCAAATTGCCAAGATCTTTGATACAAAAATTGTTACGCTGGAACTTTTTAATGTCGGATATGCTCTCCGAATCATTGCCGGTAGTCAAAATATTATCAACATATATCAAAAGAGTAGTAAAGGATTTTCCTTGCCTCTTTGTAAAAAGAGAATAAAGTACCTTAGATTGCACGAATCCGGCTGAGCGAATGGCTTCTGAAAATTTTGCAAACCATTATCTAGACGCCTGCTTGAGCCCATATAAAGATTTGTGAAGGCGAAACACTAAGTGATCCTCCCCCTATCGCCGAAGCCCAGGCGGCAGTGACATATATGAAATTTTGTTGTCTGTTCAAGACCAGTTCCAGGTTGTGTTCTACCAGAGACTGGAACACCTTAGCAGACATTACCATAAACAGAACAAATAGGAGCACACACGATATGATACCCAGTTCGGCCTTGCCTACTTTGGGGGGTTTCCCACACCCTAAAAGGGACACAAATCTTATTACGAGTTTAGAGCTATTCGTGGACTTACTCTTACACAACGCCGTGTTTGTAATAGCCTACCCTCTAACACTCCGTCTCTCGGCTTTGCAATCTCGGTTCACCGCAGCTCACCTCGATCCCCTATGGGTAGGACGAGACTTCCCTCTCGACCTAGTCTTGGACCTCCCAGAAGCTCAATCGCCTTCTCTCAAAGACGTGTCTTGATCACTGTGTGTGTGCGCTTGGTAGTTCTTCAAGAACAGTCTGAACAGCACCCTGAACAGACTGCTTCTTCGTCGTTGATATTCCGGTGTGGAATACTCAGCCGGCCGTCGCTCCTCCTCCAATCTCACGAATGCTCTCATGTTTTCTTTCTCTCAGGAAGCGATCATGATTATGGACACCCTAGCCTTCTATTTATATGCTTTGATGGAGTCCAAATCTGTTCCAGATAATCTGTCAAATATTTAGGAAATATTCCTAAATATTTGCTAGATATCTTATTTCCATTCTTCAAGAGGATCTCGTGATTTCTTCCTTCCCAAGCCATTCCAAATCTTCTTCTAACTGATATGAGAATATCTATTTGAATATTTGATCTTCTAATTAATCGCTGGTAGACTTCAACCGATCAGATCTTTGATCGTTGACGGAGCCCACCGCACTGTCGTTAAGGTGCGGTGTTCTCTATGCAAAAGCAAATTTATATTCCGCTACTCGTGACCTTACTACTGGGTAGCAAGTGGTAAGTAGGGGTCGAACCCAAGGGAATTAGGGGGATAAGTTGTTCTTTGAGGGATCGTTTAGGCAGGGAACGTGATTTTAGGTTGATTGAGGTTTTAGTGCGGAAAAGTAAGTGTTTTTTGGTTGGTTTTGGTTTTTAGTGCGGAAAGGTAAATGACAGAAAAGTAAATACTGAAAATAAAAGGCAGAAGACTTACAGCGGTTGTTGCGTGATTGGCAAGTCTTCCGGGAGGTGAGCAGTTGATGAGGCAGTTTATACTAAGAAAGTAAGTGCAGGTGGTGTTTGAATTTAAGGAAAGCATTCGGTTTCGGGGGCCTTGTACCATAGCCTGTTTATCATTAACCTTTAGTGATCCTTCTAAGTATTCAAACGTGTATCAAGGCCATTCCAAGCACTCGATTTGCCACACTGTCTAGCCCATTCCAAGGTCGTAGAGCACTTGTTCTACTTAGACTAATACCCCATTCCAAGGTATATTAGCCGGTGTGCATCCATTTGGTCAGTCATTCCCGAGCAACCAAATGGTTTTTTAGAGAGGTCAAACTCCTCAGATAAGCTTTGCCATTCCAAGCATCCACTTATCCGAGTATGTTTACGAACTCCCACGGAAGAGCTTTGCCATTCCAAGCATCCACTCAACCTTGGAAGTTCTAACCTAATATATGGCACATAGAACAAGTTTTGAATACAAAGAAGAGGCACTAAAATATGGCCTAAAACATTTTATGATACAAGTACACCCCTTCAACCGAATGAAGAGTTTAGATACGAATATCCATAGAGGTGGATACCATAGCTAAGTACTCGAGGGTTTTTGAAAGACAGTAAGTAAAGGAGAATACTCAAGAACCAACAGGAGTACTCTCAAAAACTACTAGAATACTCTAGAACCAACATGAGTATTATAGATTTTATAACTAAAACTTACAAAAGTGCCAACTTTCTAGAGAGATAAGTGAAGTATGGATTGTGGGTGTTGCTTACTAGTGAAGAGGGGGGGTATTTATAGCAAAAGGGGAGGAGAAGATGTGGTTTGGATCAAACCACATGGCATAATCCAAGGGGAGCTCCATTTGCCGCCGGCGGCTTTGTGAGGGAGGGGAGGAGCCGCCCATGTGGAGGGCAAGGAGTGGGCAAGGTGGCTTGGCCTCCAAAAGCCGCCGGCTAGGTGGCATGAGGGGAGTGGTTTTGTGATTTTTGTGATCTTTTCAAAAAGCTATCGGTCCATTTCAGCTCCGGACTGACTTTGGTTGCTCTTCGGTTGGATTTGTTTTGAGTGATTCCATGTCAGGATCATGAGATTTATTCAGTCGGCATCTGGTCGTGACCTTGGAATGACTCGTAATATCTTTTCAGCGTAAAAACTCCTCCTTAGCGTGTATTCTCTCTAGACTCCAAAATACCCTGTAGATAAATATCGGAACTAACAAGCAAAAGTTAAATAGACAAACAGTCTAATTTGGTGGGTTTAACTGTGTTTATGATTCGTATAATTATGGTCCATCAGATCACCCCACACTTTTAGTTGTTCGTCCCGAACAATGCTATTAAAGGGCGGCACACTAAGTAAGTTTTTAAAATATGAAAGTAAGACTGTGGGACTAGATTTATCCTAATTCATGCATTACTACTTATTACTAAATTAAACCGTGTAAATACTTAGAAGAAACTTGATACGTGTACCTTCGTGCCGAGATGCAAATTAATTCGGATGTTTCGGGAGATAGCCCTTTTCAGGCTCCTGGACTGCAATCTCGGGACCGTCTCGCACTATATGGTTTCCTTGTAGCTTTCTCTAGCACGTGATTCGGTTCGGGTTTCACTGAGTTGAGCCTTTTGATTTCTTTTTGGCGAGGGACAGCTTTTGTAGTGAATTGGCCTTTGGCCTTTGATTTGACTCTTTGAGTACTTCACTTTTTGTTCGGTTAAAACCTTCACAATTTTGGGCCTTTGGCCTCTTGATTTGCTTCTTTGAGCTTTTTCCTTTTTGTGGCTTGCTAGTCCATTTTCTCAAGCCTTTTTTGGGAGGTCCAATCATCGCCCGCGAGCATATGGAAATACCTCCCCGCTCTCTCTCATCCTTGCCGTTTCGCGCGAGTCAAAATGAGGGTCGCTCATTTATTTTCCCGGCTACTAGGACTAGAGATAGGACGGTTTGATTTCCCGTCTCGCCTTTTTTTCTTTTTGCATAAACACTGCATGTCGGAGATGACTTCAATCTTCACTGAAACCCAAAGTGCAGCCTCCACTGACTTCGAAAACCATATAGTTAGATTCGATCCTTCGATTGCTTGCCAAGCCTTTCTAGGGCATTTTCTATCAACTCCACATCCCTAGTTTATCTCAGCACAAAGGGACAAATGAGAAGTTACATTCTAAGTTTTTAAACAGTTGAATTTTCACAAGGTTAATGCATGAATTTTAGATCTATCTTTTTCACATTCTCAAGTTCATATTTTCAAAAAGATAATATTAAGGGAAAAGGAAAAGAAAAAGAAAACATGTTATGTACACAGGCGGTTCTCACCCCACACTTTTGAACGAAGGCATTCTTTACGAAATGACTTAATTCAAAAGCCATGCAAGCAGATATTATATGAGAAGGAAATGACATTAAGGAAAAGGGAAGAACAGAACTCCCTTTATTGTGTCGAATGACATAGCTCGAGGCTGGATAATCAAGGGAGTTTGGCTGGGGCCTTGAACTCTTGACGTAGGCCTGGCTGGCTTGATGTTGCACCCATAACCGATTCCTGAATAGTCATTTCATTCTATGCACCAAGTGGGTGAGAGCGACTTATTGGTAAAAACTAAATGACAGAAAATAAAAGTACTGAAAGTAAGATAGGTGTCGGGTTACCTCCCGACCAGTGCCTTTGTTTAACGTCGTTGGCTCGACAGTACCTCTTTCCTGGATCACTGGTTTGGATCCCATGGGTGGCTCAGGTCGTATTTCTTTATTGCGCCAATCTTGATTCTTGCTTTGACTCTTCCTGGGTTTTTGGGGGATGATGGGCTTGGGTCCAGTTCCCATGGTTCTGGTGGTTTCTCCTTCCAACGTCTCTGAGAAGGCGAGGGACCTTTCACTACTAGTCTCTTGAACTGGGTTTTCTGGTGTTTAGGGCTGCCTTGTCCAGTAATGGCGAAAACATGCTCCATCGAGGAGTCGTTCTGCTCAGGCCCTTTTCCCATCCTCCTTTTAGCCTCTTCATGGATCACGTAGTTTTCAGTGGTGTTTTGGACTTCTTCTTTTGTTGGCACCTCCTCGAGATCCCATGAGGATTTTTCCTCGTTGCTTCTGATGCTTTCCATGTCTGATTCTTCAGATGGCTCGGGAGTATCTTCTTCATATGTCTCTGGTCCAGCCTCTTCTATCTGCATTCCTCTTTCAGCTTGGGGTATTCGTTTTGTGGCTGCGGCCAGGTCATCTATGAGGTTCCACATGTCTGCCATGGATAAGTTCCCGGCTGATCTTCTCATTGCTTCGTTAATCCTTGTTAGCTCATCGTCCCTCATCCCACGAAGAAATCTTTGAAGAAGAAATTTCTTCGTTAATCCGTGGTGCGGACAGCTTGAGAATATGGTGTCATAGTTTGTGTAGTATTCGTCCAAGGTCTCATCCCGGGATTGTTGAAGGCCCATGATCTTCTCTCGGGTTTGTTGTCGTAAGGATGGGGGGAGAATTCCCTTAGGAATGGAACGCAAAGGTCCACAAAAATATACTGCACTACTAGCAGTTGATGTGTAATACCAAATCGTTGCAAAATCAGTTAAAGAAAATTTGAAGCATTTAAGCTTAAATTCCTCTAACATTTCGTTTTCAGGTTTTATGTGGCTGCAAATGTGGTGAAAGTTTCGGCAGTGTTGTACTGGGTCTTCTCCATCCGTACCTCCGAACAGAGGAAGATGTCTTGTTGTCCATGCATACGTAGTGGGTAGCGTCATGAGGAAATGAGAAGGGGAGGGAAAGAAAAGAACAACTAATCCGACTGCTAATTCCCCGGCAACGACGCCAGTTTTGACGGAGCCCACCGCACTGTCGTTAAGGTGCGGTGTTCTCTGTGCAAAAGAAAATTTATATTCCGCTACTCGTGACCTTACTACTGGGTAGCAAGTGGTAAGTAGGGGTCGAACCCAAGGGAATTAGGGGGATAAGTTGTTCTTTGAGGGATCGTTTAGGCAGGGAACGTGATTTTAGGTTGATTGAGGTTTTAGTGCGGAAAAGTAAGTGTTTTTTTATTGGTTTTGATTTTTACTGTGGAAAGGTAAATGACAGAAAAGTAAATACTGAAAATAAAAGGCAGAAGACTTACAACGGTTGTTGCGTGATTTGCAAGTCTTCCGAGAGGTGAGCAGTTGATGAGGCAGTTTATACTAAGAAAGTAAGTGCAGGTGGTGTTTGAATTTAAGGAAAGCATTCGGTTTCGGGGGCCTTGTATCATAGCCTGTTTATCATTGCCCTTTAGTGATCCTTCTAAGTATTCAAACGTGTATCAAGGCCATTCCAAGCACTCGATTTGTCACACTGTCTAGCCCATTCCAAGGTCGTAGAGCACTTGTTCTACTTAGACTAATACCCCATTCCAAGGTATATTAGCCTGTGTGCATCCATTTGGTCAGTCATTCCCGAGCAACCAAATGGTTTTTTAGAGAGGTCAAACTCCTCAGATAAGCTTGGCCATTCCAAGCATCCACTTATCCGAGTATGTTTACGAACTCCCACGGAAGAGCTTTGCCATTCCAAGCATCCACTCAACCTTGGAAGTTCTAACCTAATATATGGCACATAGAACAAGTTTTGAATACAAAGAAGAGGCACTAAAATATGGCCTAAAACATTTTATGATACAAGTACACCCCTTCAACCGAATGAAGAGTTTAGCTACGAATATCCATAGAGGTGGATACCATAGCTAAGTACTCGAGGGTTTTTGAAAGATAGTAAGTAAAGGAGAATACTCAAGAACCAACAGGAGTATTCTCAAAAACTACTTGAATACTCAAGAACCAACAGGAGTATTATAGATTTTATAACAAAAACTTACAAAAGTGCCAACTATCTAGAGAGATAAGTGAAGTATGGATTGTGGGTGTTGCGTACAAGTGAAGAGGGGGGGTATTTATAGCAAAAGGGGAGGAGAAGATGTGGTTTGGATCAAACCACATGGCATCATCCAAGGGGAGCTCCATTAGCCGCCGGCGGCTTTGTGAGGGAGGGGAGGAGCCGCCCATGTGGAGGGGAAGGAGTGGGCAAGGTGGCTTGGCCTCCAAAATCCGCCGGCTAGGTGGCATGAGGGGAGTGGTTTTGTGATTTTTGTGATCTTTTCCAAAAGCTATCGGTCCATTTCAGCTCCGGACTGACTTTGGTTGCTCTTCGGTTGGATTTGTTTTGAGTGATTCCATGTCAGGATCATGAGATTTCTTCAGTCGGCATCTGGTCGTGACCTTGGAATGACTCGTAATATCTTTTCAGCGTAAAAACTCCTCCTTAGCGTGTATTCTCTCTAGACTTTAAAATACCCTGTAGATAAATATCGGAACTAACAAGCAAAAGTTAAATAGACAAACAGTCTAATTTGGTGGGTTTAACTGTGTTTATGATTCGTATAATTATGGTCCATCAATCGTCCAGATTAGGAAACGTCTTATCTTCAGATCTGCTGTATGTGAGTTCCAGAATGCGGTTAAACACTCCTCGAACACCTGCTTGAACACTCTAGACGTTTTGCCAAAACCCATGCCACATAGGAACAACAATATATATCTCCTCAACAAGATTACCATGTAAAAATACATTATTTACATTAAGTTGATGCAAGGACCAACCACGAGCAGCAGCAATTGCCAATAAACACCGAACTGAAATAATCTTAGCGGTAGGAGAGAAAGTATCTTGGAAATCAATACTTTCTAGTTGTGTGTAACCTTTTGCAACCAGCCGTGCTGATGAACCATAATTATACGAATCAAAAACACAGTAAAACCCACTAAATTAGACTGTTGGTCTAGTTATCTTTTGCTTGTTAGTTCCGATTTATTTCTACAGGGTATTTTGGACTCTAGAGAAAACACGCTAAGGAGAGGATTTTACGCTGAAAAGATATTACGAGTCAGTCCAAGGTCACGATCAGACGCTGAATGCAGAAATCTCAAGATCCTGACGTGGAATCACTCAAAACAAATCCAACCGAGGAACAACCAAAGTCAGACCGGAGCGAAAATTGGACTGATAGTTTTGTAAAAACATCACAAAACTTCACAAAACTCACTCATTTCTTCAAGTGACCGGTGGCTTTTGTGTGAAATGGTGACTCATGGGTGGCCAAAACCTCCTCCTTCTCCATGGTGACCGGTGGCTATTGGGAGGAGGTAACCATGGGAGAAAACTCCCCTCCATTTCTTCCCTCCAACCGGCGGCTTTCCTCCTTCCATGGAGGAGATGACATGTGTTTGCTTCTTAGCCACAACTCCTCCTCCTCCCTTCCTATAAATACTCCCCTCCTCTCATTTTTAAAATCATCCCAAAATCACAACTCACTTCTCTCTCTAGAAACTTTGGTACATTTGTAAGCTTCGGTTTGAAATAATACTCCTGTTGGTTCTTGAGTATTATAACGGTTTTTAGAGAATACTTCTGTTGGTTCTTGAGTATTCAGTAGGATTGGGAATACTCCTGTTGGTTCTTGAGTATTCCACCCCCTCTCTTCTTACTGTCTTTCAAAAACCCCCGAGTATTTAGCTATGATATCCTCTTCCATGGATAATCGTAGCTAAACTCTTCATTCGGTTGAAGGGGTGTACTTGTATCATAAAATGTTTTAGGCAATTCTTAGAGCCTCTTCTCTGTATTCGAAACTTGTTCTATGTGCCATATATTAGGTTAGAACTTCCAAGGTTGAGTGGATGCTTGGAATGGCAAAGCTCTTCCGTGGGGTTCGTAAACATACTCGGATAAGTGGATGCTTGGAATGGCAAAGCTTATCTGAGAAGTTTGACCTTTATAAAACACCATTTGGTTGCTCGGGAATGACTGACCAAATGGATGCACACAGGCTAATATACCTTGGAATGGGGTATTAGTCTAAGTAGAACAAGTGCTCTACGTTTTTTGCAAAAGTTTAGACGGTGTTGCAAGTTGAGTGCTTGAATGGCCTCGATTCACTTTCGAACACTTTTGCAAAAGACTAGACAGTGTGGCAAATCGAGTGCTTGGAATGGCCTTGATGCACGTTTGAATACTTAGAAGGATCACTAAGAGCCAATGATAAACAGGCTATGATACAAGGCCCCCGAAACCGAATGCTTTCCTTACATTCAAACCCCCTTGCATTTAATTTCTTAGTATAAATATCAACTGCGCTCATCTTCCGGAGGACTTGCCAATCACGCATCACCCGCTGTAAGTCTTCTCTTTTATTTTCAGTATTTACTTTTATGTCATTTACTTTTCCGCACTAAAAACCAAAAACAACCAACCAAAAACAGCACTTACTTTTCCGCACTAAAACTCAATCAACCTAAAAGACGCTCCCATCCTGTACAAATCCCTCAAAGAACAACTTATCCCCCTAATTCCCTTGGGTTCGACCCCTACTTACCACTTGCTACCCAGTAGTAAGGTCACGAGTAGCGGAATATAAATTTGCTTTTGCATAGAGAACACCGCACCTTAACGACAGTGCGGTGGGCTCCGTCACGTGCCTTATACCGTTTAATAGAACCATCTGATTTTCACTTGATTTTATATTACCCAACGACACCCAATTGGAATTTTACCAGCTGGAAGTGGTTTGAAGGTTCAGGTACCATTATACTCCAGTGCCTATAATTCTTCATCCATCGCTTGTTGCTGACGCGCGTCGTCTGAAGCGTCAAACTTAAATTTATAATCTCCTGCTAAAGCTAGTGTAGCGGTAAGCAGGGTCGAACCCAAGAGAGCTGGTTGTTGATGTTGTATCTGAAAACAAGAAAAGAAAGGGGGTTGTGAGTATTTAAGAGTGCAAAAGAGGCAAAAGCAAGGAAGGTTTCAATCAGAGAGACTATTCAGCTTAGGGTTTCTATTGTGACATGTTTATCATTGACTGCTAAATATCAAATCTTATGTTTCTAAGTGTGAAATTCCGACAAAGGTAATTCCTAAAGTATCCCGACAAAGGTGATACAACACATCTAACCCGACAAAGGTGCTAGACTTCTAGTTCTTTCCTAAACACAATAATCCGACAAAGGTATTATTAAATCTAGGTGTTTCGATCTACCTTTACGACAAAGTTTCTAGTAGATATTAACGATAAGAATTAATTGTTTGATTAAGCTTTGCGACAAAGCTTCCACTTAACCTCACAAATTAATTCATGGAATAAGCACAAGTACTAGAGAAACATAAATTTGCATTAAGAACAGAATCTCAAAACATAGTCACAATATGCGAAACCCTAAATTGAATTCAGAGTTTAGCTACACATAATGGAGATAAAACACATGATGAATAGTAGGAAAATCTCTTCTCTCGTCGAAAGCTTCACCTTCTTCTCCAGAGCCGTCTTCAAACGTCGTAGAATGATTGATTATGAGATGATGGAAACCGTAACCCAAGCTGCATATTTATAGTAGAATTGGGTTTCCAAATCTGTTTTTGGTCTTCAATTATCAACTTTCGGACTGCTGATGTCATCAAAACGTATTGCTGACATCATCACCTCGTCGGCTCGCCGCGGCCAGCATTGACGTTAGCGCCGCGCCCAGCGTTAACGTTAGCAATGCGCTAATGTCTTCCTTGGGCGCGGTCTACACTGTTCCACGACTTCAACACCGGATTCGACCATCCAAACGACCTCGGATGCTCTTGGTGTGAACTAGAGAGTTGTAGGGAATCAAGTCAGCTACGTAACGGCATGTGGCTCATATTTTTGTGATCAGCGGTCCATTCCCAGCACTGTGGTGTTTTTGGCATGAAAGCCATCTTGTATGCGCGTTTCCTCCTAGAGCTTCAGAAACACCTGAAATGCAAAACCATACTAAAAAGTAAATGTTCGCATATATAAGTGTCGAAATAAACGGGATTAGTTGATTTGACGAGTCGTATTGATGTTCCCTTGAGTGGCATGTATTTGGCAAAACGTAGTTAGACAGTTCGAGCAGGAGTTCAGGGGGAGTTCGAACACAATCTGGGACTACAGTACAGCGTGGAGTAGACGCCAAGATGTTTTCCGAAAGGTTCGAAAGATCGAATGTCGATTCGATCTGAAGTCGGCCAGCGAGTTTTTTGAGCTTCAAATATTCAAGCGAATATCTACAAATCAGATCTGAAGATGGCGTGGCTGACTTGGGGAGGAAGTCTTCGTATATTTCTCTCGCCGATTTGAGAAAGATATACATCAAATATTTAGGAATATTTCCTAAATATTTGATGGGATTATCTGGAGCAGATTTGGAGATCGTCCTGGCATATAAATACATGGCTAGGGCGTCCATAATCTGCATCGCTTTCAATATCAAACATACACGAGTATACCCTATCGATTGGAGAAGAAGAAAGCGACGACCGGTTGTATTTCCCTACTGGAAATTCATCGGTGCATGTTCAGTCTGATCCGTGTGCCATTCAGACTGACTGGAGTTGATCTTACTGCAGCGCACAATAAAGACCAACCAGCTTTCGAGAGAAAGAGACCGAGCTTCAAGAGAAGGTCGAGCACGTTCGGACAGAAGGTTCAGACGAAGGGGATTGAGGGGAACTACGGTAAACCTCGGTTGCAAATCTGAGAGACGGAGTGTTAGAGGCTAGGCTATTACAAACAAGGAGTTGTGTAAGTGTAAGTCCACGAATAGCTCTAAACTCGTAATAAAGATTTGTTGTCCCTTCTAGGGTGTGGGAAACCCCCCAGAGTAGGCGAAGCCGAACTGGGTTATCATTCTGTGCGTGGTACTGTTTTTGTTCTGTCTGCTGAACTGTTGTGAAAGAAGTTCAAGGTCTGTCTCAACTGTACCTTGAACACAAGCTTGAACAGGGGATAGAATTTCAATTAGTATCAGAGCAAACACTCGACACACTTAGTGGGATCCTGAACTGTTCAAGATGACTCTGAAGGAAGGACAAAGCATCACCAGACCCCCGCTGCTTGAAGGATCAAACTATGCCACCTGGAAGCCCGTGATGAGATCTTTTCTAAAATCTTGACAGCACTGCCTTGTCGCGAGGCTATGTGTACAAAATTAATTTATAAGTCCACTACTCGTGACTTTACTAATGGGTAGTAAAGCGGTAAGTAGGGGTCAAACCCAAGGGAATTAGTGGATAGTTGTTCTTTCGAAAATGGAAAATAAGACAGTTGGGGGTTGGTTGTGATTTTAGTACTGAAAGTAATGTGGGTTGGTTGTGATTTTAGTACTGAAAAGTAAATGACTGAAAGTAAAGAAAGTAAATACAGGACTGAAAGTAAATACTGAAAAGTAAAGTGCTGGAACAGTCCAATTTAATATCGACTAATCAACATACTTTTGGTATGGACTGATATTGAAAAGGTCTGTAATAAGCGACAGAAAGTAAATTACTGAAAGTAAATTACTGGAACAGTCGAATTCAATATCGACTTAATCAACATACTTTTGGTATGGACTGATATTGAAAGGGTCTGTAATAAGCGACAAAAAGTAAATTGCTGAAAAGTAAATGTGCGGAAATTAAAGTACTAAAAGTAAATGACTGAAAATAAGCAGTTGATAATGAGACTGAAATTAAAGTGACAGGTGATGTTTTATTCAAAGGAAAGATTCGGTTTTAGGGGCCTTGTATCATAGTCCGTTTATCATTGACCTCTAATGATCATACTACGTGTTCAAAGATGTATCAAGGCTATTTCTAGCACTTGACTTGCCACACCGTCTAGTCCTTTTCAAGACATAGAACTCTTGTTCTAGTTGGGCTAATTCCTCCTTTCGAAGTATCTTAGCTTATGTGGATCCATTTGATCAATCATTTTCGATCACCCAAATGGTGTTCAAAAGAGGTTGAACTCCATAGATAAGCTGTGCTCTTTCGAGCCTCCACTTATCCACGGAAGTTCACGAACCCATGGAAGAGCTTTGCTCTTTCGAGCCTCCACTCAACCAATAGCGTTCTGACCTAATATATGGCACATAGAACAAGTTGAACACAAAGAGGCACTAAGAGAAGGGTCTAAAACATTTTATGATACAAGCACACCCCATCAACCGAATGAAGGGTTTAGCTACGAGTATCCATAGAGGTGGATATCATAGCTAAGTGCTTAGAAAAGTAAAGGTTTTGAAATCAAAGACAAGGAAAGTAAAGGTTTTGATTTTGAAAGACAGGAAAGTAAAGGTTTTTGAAAGTAAAACTCAAGAACAAACTTGG
This sequence comes from Rhodiola kirilowii, assembly GCA_033675215.1. Classification (NCBI taxonomy): domain Eukaryota; kingdom Viridiplantae; phylum Streptophyta; class Magnoliopsida; order Saxifragales; family Crassulaceae; genus Rhodiola; species Rhodiola kirilowii. Next base: position 45,931,279 of record CM066201.1, read on the forward strand.
AGCTTTTGATTCAAAGTAAAGTGTTTACAAGGATTGTGGGATGGATTGTAGAGAGATTTCTATCCAAGCAACAAGTGATCAAAGGACCCAAACTAAGGCTATGAGATTAGAACTTGGAACTAGAACTTGGGACCAAAGACACTTTTCAAGGAAGAGGAGATGTAGTATTTATATGCAAGGGGAAGAAGAGAGGAGCCAACACATGGCAAAGGGGGAGAGGAGGGCTTAAAATCCGCCGGCCATGAGGTGGCAACACCCCAAAGCCGCCGCCCATGTGGCAACACCACAAGGAAATCCGCCGGCCATAGTGGAGGGAGTGGGTGTGATTGGGTTGTGATATTTTCCTCCAAAAGTCATCGGTTGCCTCCCAACTCCGGTTAGACTTTGGTTGCATCTTGGTTGCTTCTTGGTTGCAATCAAAAGACAAGGCACAAGCCTTGCACATGGGTGGCTAGACTTTGCATTGACTTGAGTTCTTGATCTTTGTTGAGGTTTGGAACAAGTCATTGGGACATGTTTGAGTGATTCCACGTTGGGTTCATGAAGGTTGTAAAGCCGGAATCTGGTCGTGGCCGGGAATGACTTGTAATCCATTTTTAGCTTTAAGAACTCCTTTTTAGCTCGTTTCATCTCTAATCCTCGAAATAGCCTGTAGAACAAAAGTGAAACTAACAAGTAAAAGTTGTCAAGACAAAGCGTCTAATTTGGTGGGTTTAACTGTCTTAATGATTCATATAAATATGGTCCATCAAATCTCTAGACGAAAAAGCTTGGAAGGCTGTCCTGAAAGGTTGGACGGAACCCATGATGAACAATCTCACTGGAGAACCGGTTATGAAACCTGAAGCTATGTGGACAGAAGGGGAGGACAAAGCTTCCATGGTAAATTCAAAGGCTATGAATGCGATCTTTTCCGCAGTAGATGAAAACGTCATGAAGCTAATCATCAATTGTGAAGTAGCTAAGAAAGCGTGGGATATCCTCCAAACAGCCTTTGAAGGTACAAACAAAGTTCGCAACTCTTGCATGCAGGCTGTCACAACCAGGTTCGAAGAGATGAAGATGAAGGAGAGTGAGACCATCATTGAGTACAACACCAGAGTTCTGGAACTGTCTAACGAGGCTTCTGCACTAGGGAAACCTATCGATGAAAAAAGACTGGCCAGTAAAGTCCTGAGATCACTCCCTCTGAGATTTGCCACGAAAGTCACTGCCATTGAGGAAATGCACGACATCTCCAAACTGAACTGGACGAGCTGATGGGTTCTCTTAGAACTTACGAGATTAATCACGACTTCCGACCCGGAGATGTGAAGGGAATCGCCCTAAAAGCAGACATGTCAGAAGACAAACTGGAAGCTGGCTGCACCACTGAGCAACTGGCTATGATGGCTCAGAGCTTCGGCAGAATGGTGTGGAAAATCAACAGACGTGGTCCAGAACAGGGTCAGCCTTCATCAACTAGTTTCCGTAATTGGAAATCCAGCAAGTCAAGGTCCAGTGATATGAGGCAAGACTTCTCTGACAAAGGAAAGGAAGAGATTCAGTGCCATGAATGCAGAGGTTTCGGTCATATCCAATCACAATGTGCAAATTCTCTTATGAAGAAGAAGGCAATGGTCGCTAGCTTCAGCGATAGTGAGTCAGACGAAGAACAAGGAGGAGGTGAAACCACCAACTTTGTGGCTTTCGTCACAACTCTTGGTGAATGCAGCAACACCAGTGAAGGAGTACCATCTCAGTTAGAACTCCCAGCCGAAGACCTCTCAGACAGTGACGATGAAGAACTCACGCAGGAGTCTCTGGCTCAGACATATAAAGATCTATATGAGAAGTGGTTGTTACTGATCAAAGTCAACAAGAAGCTGAATGACACAGTTGCAAGCGTCACTATAGAAAAGGACAAGGTCTGGCAGGAGGTCGAGATACTGCTTACACAGAAGTTGGAACTCGAAGGCACAATAGACTCACTGAATACTCAACTGGCTGAGATAAAACAGGAAAGATTGTGTCTTCTTGCTTAGAAAACAGAACTCCTGGGTACTGTCTCTTCACTGAAAGTCGACATGGAGAGAGACCGTGACACTCACCCGGTAGGCATGGCAGGTCTAAGAAAACCCATCACAGATCTGAAGCGCAAGGAGGTGTTCCAACTAAGGAGGGTAGAACAGCTGGAACTTCAGCTGGAATCTGAAAGAATGGATCATTCAACCACCGAGACGGAGCTCAATCACCTCAAACAGTCGGTAAGCATGCTAAACTCTGGCACTAAATACTTAAATGAGATTTTCAGGTCTCAAAGGATGGAATCTGGACATCGAGGCTTGGGGTTTGCGGAAGCAGGCACCTCAAAAGGCACTACCTTTGTTAAAGCGACACAAGTGATGGATCAGTTGCTGAACAGAAGGTAAAACAGTCCAAAGGAAAGAACCAGGATGATCACACAAAGACTCATGGCACACCAAGTGGTAGAAAGACCCGTGGAACACCCGTCCAAAGCTGTGATTTTTTACCAGTAATGCAAAGGACAGATCGGCGCACTTGCTGGTACTGCCACCAGATGGGACACATCAAACTGAAGTGTCACGTGTTTCTTGCTGAACGATAGGCATACCAACAATAGGTCTGGGTTCCAAAGGCAAACCAGACAGTATGCATGGTGGCCTGCTGCTCCTCAAGTTACACTGTGCAAGATAGTCGGTACTTCGACAGCGGATGCTCCGCCCACATGACAGGTAACTCTAAATACCTCACTCATATTAGACCTGTTGAGAAGATGTGGTATGTCACCTTCGGGGATGGTAGAAAGGGTCAGGTGATCGGCTGTGGGACATTGAAGGTTCCGGATCTCCCTGTACTCGAAGACACCCTCATTGTGGAAGGTTTGACAATGAATCTTATTAGCATCAGTCAACTGTGCAACGATGGACACTATGTGTCATTCTCTCGCGACTCATGCCTCGTCCTAGACAAGAATGGCGACATTGTGATGAAAGGCAGAAGGGGTACGAATAACTGCTATACCATAAGGATGGGTCTGATGTGACCGAAGGGTCTAGACTGTGTACACGTCAAACTTCGATCTATGCGAGGGGGAGTGGATAAGACCCTGCACACAAGATCTGATTGGAATACCGCCCAAATCTATGTTGACAAGTGTACCAGGAAACTGATGGACCAGAAGGTATCACAGTTGCAGAAGGAGTTCGTACAGTATCCTCAGAAATATGCCAGGGACCGGACAAGAAAACATGAATTCGAAGGGCAACAGAGGGCGATAACTCCAAAGCATATGGCAACGGATGTGCAAGTGACCAAGACCTTCATCGATTCACACGGCATTTCACAGTTTGGGACACCCAGATCCTTCGCGGGTCTTCGTGGTGTCAAACACTAAATGCATCCAACAGTGGTCAGTCAAAGTCAAGACTCCAGCTAAACAGTTGGACTGACCATATAAGGAAGAAAGCTGGAACAGAAGTCACAACAGCTTTGGGAATGAATATATTTTTGAATATTCTTGAAAGATTTTTCATACCGTTATGAGAAAATGGGTGTTGAAGGTTTTGGGAAGTTGAAGCGACCAATTACGATTTGAAAAAGGAGATTTTGATTTGAAAATCTAAACAGTTGCTCTGCGTCTCTTCCCTCTTCAGATACCCTAGTTCGTCTGCTGAGTTCAAGCTCTCTATTCCTCAAATTCCTCTTTCGTTCGATTGCAATGGTGAACACAAGAAAGTCGTCAAAATCCGGCGTCTCGTCAGCCGAGAAAAAGAGCATGCAATCTTCGAAGGCACTGACGGCCAAACCCTGAATCTCAAAATCGAAAGTGCCGACGGTGAAAAAGGTGTCACCTTTAAACTCAGACACTGAAGCTTTGACCAAAGCCAAGATGGCTGGCGGAGGAACAGCCGCTGAACTTCCTCAGTCGACCACGGTGGACCCGTCCGACTCAATCGATGTGGGTTCGACACAAGTCCGTCCCCAATCTGAGGTATTTCCAACTGTTCTTTTAGATTCTGTAAATATTCTGATTGTTGAAAATATTGTGCTGAAGGAAGATGTGATTGTGGGTATTGAGAAGGATGGTAAGTCTGTTATTGGTGGTGAAGCCAGTAGGGCTGTTATTGATGGTAAAGCCAGTAGGGCTGATGGTGGTGAAGATGGTACTGAGTCCATGAAAGAAGGAGAGCCTAGTATTTCTGTGTCTAAAGGCGTTGGTGGATCAGGAGTATGGAGGGAGAAAATCCATTCTTCTGGGTATATTCGTCCGGGAGGTTTTCAAAGAAAGAAGGGGACTCGCCGAGTTGCTTCACCAAGACAATGTCTGGTCAAGATCAGTTCAATCAGAGGGAAGTTCATTGCTATGTCTGATGAGGAGACAGAGAAGTGTCTTGATTCCTCAAGAAAGAGGAAGTTAGTGATTAATGAAGCATCTAACAATGGCTCTGATGAGAAGCTTGGAGTTTCAGAAGGTGAACAAATCAGTAAGCAAGATGAGTCTGTGATCAAAAAGGTTCATCCATCAGAGAAGGAAGGTGTGTTGAAGGAAGCCACAGTAGAAGAATCTGCTCCTTCTGGAAAGGATGAAGAATTGGAAAGGATGTTTAAAGACATTGACGATGTCATGAAAGATTTCGAAAAGGAGAAGGATCGGGGAGTGGAATGTTTAGAGGAACCACTTCGTGCCTAGGGTGTTGAGGCAGAAGAGTCTGATACAGTGACAAAGGCAAGTGTTCCATCAGAGGAACAAGGTGTTCAGACAGGAGTGGAGTCAGGTGGTATTCCATTGCCAGTTGTAGTTGAGGAGACAATGCTCGACCCATTAGTTGCTCAAGAGGATCTTCATAGTGATCATATGCAGGAAGATGATCCATCCGTTCGTAAGGATGCTACTGAGTCAGTTTCAAAGAAGGTTACTCTTTTGGATGATGACCTAGACCTTGTTCCTCTTATCAATATCAAAAAGGCAAAGAAGGACAAGGGAAAGAAGAAGGTGGTTTTTGAAAGATCTGCTAAGGAGACAGCCCAAGATGTTGCAAAGGTGGGCAACGCTAAGAAAAGAAAACGTGTCGCTCCAATCCCTATTTCAGAGGATGCTGGAAGATGTGAAGTCCCATCCCCTGATTCTGCTACTGTTCCAGTTGGCTTGGTCAAGAAAGGAGTGTGGTTTGTTAATAGAGATGCTGCGAGGAAGTGGTCATGTGTTCAGAAAAGAAAAATCATACCATAAAGAGTCTTAGAGGAGTCCCGGTACAAGGGAAAGGAAGTCATCGAGGTACTAAAGCAATCTGATCTGTTCTGGACATTCGACAGATGCAAACCGTTCAACGAACAGTTGGTTCGTGAGGCCATGGGAAACCTTCCCCCTGGATTTGGGGTCATCGGAGAAGCGGAATGTGGGGTCTTCTTCGTTAGAGGAAGGAAGATCAAGATTAATCCTGAGCTTATTAATGTTTATTTCTCCATGGATGATCCAGTTGCTGATGAAGAAGAATCAGATTTTGAAAAGGTGATAGAGACCATTACTGCAGGCTCAGTTTGGTGGAGGCCTGACACTGTTGTGCATACAGCTGATCTCTCCACGTTCTATTCAATGCTTTTCTTCATTGCGGTGTTCAACTGGAGACCCTCAAATCACCGTTCAACGGTCAACCGGGACATGGCTCAACTGATTTATCAGATAGGGAATAAGCGGAAGTTCAACCTGGGCAGAGTGATGTTCAAACAGATCGCTGATCATGCTATTTCAAAGAGAACCCTTCACCAGATTTGCTTCCCGTCTCTGATATATGAGTTGATCATCCATCAAGCTCCAGATTTGAAGTCCTCGACTGACCATCTCCCAAAGGCACCCAGAAAGTTCATCGTTGACCACAAGTTGTATAAAGGTCGTCACGTGAACGATCTCAATGAGGGGAACCAGAAAAGAAAAGATGTTGCGGAGTCGTCGAGTCGAGGGGGAGCCAGGATGGAGTGTGATGAGAGGAGCAAGCTGCTCAAGGACTTGCATGGCATCATGGCTGTGGACAAGGAACAGCGCATATGGATCAACAAGCTTGCTCGTGCCCTCAGCTACCCAAGTGAAGATGAATCCGATGATGCAGATTCTGAGGATGACACTGTTGATGAGTCATCGGCATGAAGGTCCCCTGAAAAACTATCTCTTTGAATTCAGTTTTTGTAAACTATCATTTTTGTGTGCTTGTTCTGGCACTGTTTGATTCGCTGTTCAAATTAGATTGGACCCCTTGCCTTTTTGTGGCAAAAAGGGGGAGTATTTTGAGAGGAGACAATGTGTGTTCCCTCAAGGTTGTCGAATGTCTAGATAGTGAGATAGATCTAGTAGACTTGGTTTTGCCAAAATGCAAGGGGGAGATTGATTTTGCTTTGAGTGGCATGTATTTGGCAAAACGTAGTTAGACAGTTCGAGCAGGAGTTCATGGGGAGTTCGAACACAATCTGGGACTACAGTACAGCGTGGAGCAGACGCCATGATGTTTTCCGGAAGGTTCGAAAGATCGAATGTCGATTCGATCTGAAGTCGGCCAGCGAGTTTTTCGAGCTTCAAATATTCAAGCAAATATCTACAAATCAGATCTGAAGATGGCGTGGATGACTTGGAGAGGAAGTCTTCGTATATTCCTCTCGCCGATTTGAGAAAGATATACATCAAATATTTAGGAATATTTCCTAAATATTTGATGGGATTATCTGGAGCAGATTTGGAGATCGTCCTGGCATATAAATACATGGCTAGGGCGTCCATAATCGGCATCGCTTTCAATATCAAACATACACGAGTATACCCTATCGATTGGAGAAGAAGAAAGCGACGACCGGTTGTATTTCCCCACTGGAAATTCATTGGTGCATGTTTAGTCTGATCCGTGTGCCATTCAGACTGACTGGAGTTGATCTTACTGCAGCGCACAACAAAGACAAACCAGCTTTCGAGAGAAAGCGACCGAGCTTCAAGAGAAGGTCGAGCACGTTCGGACAGAAGGTTCGGACGAAGGGGATCGAGGGGAACCGCGGTAAACCTCGGTTGCAAATCTGAGAGACGGAGTGTTAGAGGCTAGGCTATTACAAACAAGGCGTTGTGTAAGTGTAAGTCCACGAATAGCTCTAAACTCGTAATAAAGATTTGTTGTCCCTTCTAGGGTGTGGGAAACCCCCCAGAGTAGGCAAAGCCGAACTGGGTTATCATTCTGTGCGTGCTACTGTTTTTGTTCTTTCTGCTGAACTGTTGTGAAAGGAGTTCAAGGTCTGTCTCAACTATACCTTGAACATAAGCTTGAATAGGGGATAGAATTTCACGTATAAATACGACTCATCAAACCACCCCACACTTAAACTTGTTCGTCCCGAACAAGAACTAAGTCATAGAAGGAAAACAAATATGACACCACAATTTCTTCGACGTCCTGAATAGATGCACATGAATATGAGTTGCTAGTCTAGATTCAGCTTTTCTATGCATAACTCAATCGTTACTCAAATAATCATGCTTCACATTGAAATAACATGATACGTGTTACCTTTGAACTGAAATTCAAACCAATTCGGATGAATGGGAGATAGTCCTCTTTAGACCCATGATCTGCATTCGCTGTTTTGAACTCTAGCTATATGGTTACACTTCATTGCCTTTTCTGGCACGTGATTTATTCAAACTTCAAGGTTTTTGAGCTTTTTTTTGTTGGACAGCTTTTGGTGTAGTGAACTTTCTTGGCCTTTGGCTCTTGTGTATGAATGATTTACTTCACTTTTCTTTGAATAAACCTTACAATTTGGCTGATTTTTTTTCTTGAGCTTTGCTCTTTTGTTGTGAATTGCTTGTCCCTTTTTTTTCCTTTTTCTTCTGAAGGAGGTCCAATCATCGCCTGCGAGCATATGGAAATACCTCCCCGCTCTTTCTCATACTCGCCCTTTTTGACGCGAGTCAAGATGAGGGTCACTCACCTCTTCCCGGTTACTTCGGACTAGACGGTCTGTTTTCCCGTCCTGCCTACCTACATAAACGCTGCAGCAGCAGAGCTAACTCTTAACCATATCGTCTCGAAGTGCTAGCCTCCACGAAATCCACATACCCATATAACTCAAAATTCAGTTGATGGAGCGTATTTTTACGACTCATAAAGTACTACTAAACCCCCAAATTAGACACTTTGTCTTAATCACTTTTACTTGTTAGTTCCATTTTTTGCTCTACAGGTGATTTTGAGGTTTAGAGAGGAAACGAGGTTAAAAAGGGATATTTATGCCCAAAAAGCACACCAAGTCAAATCTGGCCAAGAACGGACCAAGAGAGAGCCCAAGCCGGAACCGAGTTTCATCATGCGTTCGCATGCCTTAATCATGCGTTCGCATGATCTCCTCGTGCGAGCTCGCAATGCCATTCATGCGAGCGCACAAACATTTCATGCTACTGGTCGGGTTTGTGCGAGCGCATGATCCGAGAGTGCCGAGAACCAAAGCCGGACGCGAGCTTCATTTCAGGCCACGGCCTATCTCCGGAGGCGTTCCGACCAAACCACTTCAAGCATTCCATTTCCATGAAGTTTGTCGTTCCAAATCAACACTCAAAGAGCAAAGAACGCATGGTCCAAAATTCAAGCCATCCTAGGCCAAGGGACCGAGTTCTAGGCCATCCTAAGGAACGACCATACTACGATCCGAATCAATCTTAACATCCTTCATGGACCCGGCTTAAAATCACCTCAACATGCTAGAACCGTCGGCAAATGGACAAGAACGCACTACCAAGGGCTCGAGCCCGGTAAAGGCCAAACAAGGGAAATTTTGGTCGATTTAGGATTTTGACCATGTTCCGAGCAAAATTTGGCTTAGTATCCTTCTTGAGATCATCTTAGAATGACTTTTTCATTCAGAATACACTCTCCAAAATCCAAGAAGCTCCGACCAAAGCTCCTGTCAGATTCCGGCCATATTCCGGCGAACTCCGGCCATGCTCCGGCGAACCTCCGATGATGCTCCGATCAAGCTCATCCAACCACCACCATGCTCCGGTCATTTCTTGATCCGGCCACACTCCGGTGAAGTCCAACCAATTCCAAACTACTTCTTGTCCGGTTGGCCATACTATTCACTTCGGTTGCCCTTTGGAGGAAACTAAGCCACAACTAAGTCCAAAAGAGTTTCCCAAACCTCAACCAAGTCCAAAAGAGTTGCCCAAGCCTCAACTAATCAAGTAGTTGCCCTTTGAGGTCCAACTAAGCTCACTTGAGGAGCAACCAAGGCCAAAATCGGTTGGCTTGAGATATTTGCTAGCCAAGTTTGTGGGTTTTTAATGCAAGCCAATCCAAAAGTCAAGTGCATTCCCTTGGCTCACCAAGCTCTAGCAACCCATGTGCCATGCCCATGTGCCTTGCCCTTTGGCTCAAACCAAACTCCAACCGAGGAGCAACCAAGAAGCAACCAAGGCCAACCGGCGTTGTGGGAGGACTAGAGGCGGTTGGAAGGACAAATATCCTCTCCTCCACCGCCTCTTTGGCCTATAAATAGAAGGGCTTGGCCCTTGAAAACACACCTCATGTCATCCTTTGTTACTTAGAGAGTTGAGAGCTTATCTCTCTTCTCTTCCACTTCAATACCTAACGGATGCACAGTCGTTGTGTGCAAAAGTCAAGAATATATTTATAAGTCCGCTACTCGCGACTTCACTACTGGGTAGCAAGTGGTAAGTAGGTGTCGAACCCAAGGGAATTAGGGGGATAGTTGTTCTTTGAGGAATGTACTGAAAGGGAGCGTGATTTTAGATGGATTGAGGTTTTAGCGATGAAAAGTGAGTGGTTGGTTGTTGGTTTTAGTTTTAGTACAGAAAAGTAAGTGGGTTGGTCGTGATTTTAGTGCAGAAAGTAAAGTACTGAAAATAAAATACTGAAAGTAAAGTATTGAAAGTAATTGCTTAAAAAAAGAAGACTTACAGAGAGTGGGTTGCTTGAAGGGCAAGTCTTGCGAAAAGTAAGCAGTTGATGTTTAGACTGAATGTAAAGTGCAGGAAAGTATTCGGTTTTAGGGGCCTTGTATCATAGTCTGTTTATCATTGACCTCTAATGATCATACTAAGTATTCAAAAGTGTATCAAGGCCATTCCAAGCACTTGATTTGCCACACTGTCTAGTCCATTCCAAGACATAGAGCACTTGTTCTATTAGACTAATACCCCATTCCAAGGTATATTAGCCTTATGTGCATCCATTTGATCAATCATTCCCGATCAATCAAATGGTGTTTTAAAGAGGTCAAACTTCTCAGATAAGCTTTGCCATTCCAAGCATCCACTTATCCGAGTATGTTTACGAACCCCACGGAAGAGTTTTGCCATTCCAAGCATCCACTCAACCTTGGAAGTTCTAACCTAATATGTGGCACATAGAACAAGTTTTGAACACATAGAGGCATTAAGAGTAGGGCCTTAAACATTTTATGACACAAGTACACCCCTTCAACCGAATGAAGGGTTTAGCTACGAATATCCATAGAGGTGGATATCATAGCTAAGTACTTGAAGTTTTTCGAAAGACAGTAAAGTAAAGGGAGAATACTCAAGAACCAACAGGAGTAAACTCAAGAACAACTAGAATACTCAAGAACATACAGGAGTATTATAGATTTAAAACAAGTGTTTACAAGAGTAGTGCCCAACTAGAGAGAAGCTAGAGCTTTGTGGTGGATGATGTTTTGAAATGAGGATGGTTTACAAGTGAAGAGAAGATGTCTATTTATAGGCTAAGGGGATGAAGAGGTGTGGAGGAGAAGCCAACACATGGCAAGGGAGGAGTGGAGGAGGAGAAAGCCGCCGGTGGTGAGGTGTCCCTCCCCCAAAGCTGCCGGCCACATGGCTTCTTCTCCAAGGTTAGCCGCCCATGTGGTGAGGAGGAGGAGATGTGTGAGTGGAATGAGATCTTTCTCCAAAAGCCATCGGTCCTTTCAGCTCCGGACTGACTCTGGTTGCCCTTCGGTTGGATTTGTTTTGAGTGATTCCACGTCCGGTTCTTGAAAGTCAGAATTTGGTCATGACCTGGAATGACTCGTAATTCGTTTTTAGCTTTAAAACTCCTCCTTAGCCTGTATTCTCTCTAGACTTGAAAATACCCTGTAGATAAATATCGGAACTAACAAGCAAAAGTTAAATAGACAAAGAGTCTAATTTGGTGGGTTTAACTGTGTTTATGATTCATACAATTATGGTCCATCAGATCACCCCACACTTTTAGTTGTTCGTCCCGAACAATGCTTTTTAAAGGGATGCACACAATCCAAGTAAAAACTTTAAAATAGGAAAGTGAGATTGTGGGACTCGATTTATCCTAATTCATGCATTATTTACTTATTACCAAACTAAACCGTGTAAATACTTAGAAGAAACTTGATTCGTGTACCTTTGCGCCGAGATGCAAATTAATTCGGATGTTTTGGGAGATAGCCCTTTTCAGGCTCCTGGACTACATTCTCGGGATCGATTCGCACTATATGGTTTCCTTGTAGCTTTCTCTAGCACGTGATTCGGTTCGGGTTTCACTGAGTTAAGCACTTTGATTTCTTTTTGGCGAGGGACAGCTTCTGTAGTGAATCGGCCTTTGGCCTTTGGCCTTTGATGTTGAATTGGAGTTTCTTCACTTTTGTTTCAGTTAAAACCTTCACAATGTTGGCCTTTGTCCTTTGATTAGCTTCTTTGAGCTTTTTGCTTCATTGTGACTTGCTAGTCCATTTTCTCAGCCTTTTTGGGAGGTCCAATCGTCGCCCGCAAGCATATGGAAATACCTCCCCGCTCTTTCTCATCCTCGTCGTTTTGCGCGGGTCAAGATGAGGGTCTCTCATCTATTTTACCGGCTACTAGGACTAGAGATAGGACGGTTTGATTCCCATCCCGCCTCTTGCATAAATGCTGCATGGCGGAGATGACTTCAATCTTCACTGAAACCCGAAGTGCAGCCTCCACTGACTTCGAAAACCATATAGTTAGATTCGATCCTTCGAGTGCTTGCCAAGCCTCTCTAGGGAAGTTTATGTCAACTCCACATCCCCTGTATATCTCAGCACAAAGGGACAAATGAGAAGTTACATTCTAAGTTTTTAAACAGTTGAATTTTCACAAGGTAAATGCATGAATTTAGGTCTATCTTTTTCACATTCTCAAGTTCATATTTTCAAAAAGATAATATTAAGGGAAAAGGAAAAGAAAAAGAAAACATGTTTATGTACAAAGGTGGTTCTCACCCCACACTTTTGAACGAAGGCGTGCCTTTCAGCACGACTTAGTTCAAAAGTCATGCAAATATATACAAGAGAAGGAAATGACATTAAGGAAAAGAGAAGAACTGAACTCCCTTTTACTGTGTCGTGTCGTGGAACGTCATGGCTCGGAGCTGGATAATCGAGGGAGTTCGGCTGGGGCCTTGAACTCTCAGCGCAGGCCCGGTAATTTCTCGGAAGCTGCCTGGCTGATCTGATCTTGCTCCAAAAATCGATTCCTACAAGGGGTCATTCCTTCTATACAAAAAGTGGGTGAGAGCGACTTACGGTAAAAACTAAATGACAGAAAATAAAATTACTGAAAGTAAGATAGGTGTTGGGTTACCTCCCAACCAGTGCATTTGTTTAACATTGTTAGCTCGACTGTACCTCATTCCTGGATCATAAGGTGGGATCCCATGGGTGCTTGAGGTCGAACTTCTTCTCGGCTGCCCTTTTGATTTGCCCAAAGAACACATATGGCAGCGGGCTCAGTTCTGTTCTCCCTCGATCCGGAGGCTTCTTCTTCACAAATCCCTGAGAAGGCGAGGATTCCTTGACCATAGCTGCTGGTCCATCAAGTCGAGCTCTCTTGTTCCTCCTTCCCGGCTTCCATTCCTTTGGCCCATTTCTTGGCCGTTTCTTCATGTTTGAATGGGTGGCACCTTTGCAATTCTGGAAGTTTAGTATTGTGCCATTGAACACGAGCAACCTTGAGCTTGTTCCCATGCCAAGCCTCTTCTTTGTGGCAGAGATGATTGGCCATCCTAGAGCGAGTGAGTTTTCAGCCGGCTTTTCTTGGCTCATGACGAGTGAGTGCTCCATCGGCTCTTCTGGCCCTTGATTTGCCTCCAACTCCCCTTGCACCTCATCATCATTGGTCTCATGATCTTCGGTGGATGTGATCTGCATTAAACATGAAGGGTTAAGTAGGGGCTTCTCGGCCATGAGGACCGGGTCTTTCTCGAGCAGCTCTTCGGTGAGGACAGGGCCTGCCGTGATTTTCTCGGTCAGTTCGGCAGTGAGGTCTGGGCATGTCTCGGCTGGTTTGGCAATGAGGTGCTGGACTGGCGTGATTTCCTCGGGCAGATTGGTGATGAGGACCGGGCCTGAATTGGGCAGTTTTTCTTCTAACTCCCAGGGGTAATCTGAGTGGAGTTCTTCTTCAGGCAACCATGGGTCCTCATCCTCGTCATTTATATGGTCTCCGGGGGCAATCACACTGAGGTCCGGGTCTGATTTGGGCAACTCGTCAGTTAGGACCGGGACTTCCTCGGACAGATTGAAAATGTGGACCGGGTCAGCCTCGGACAGATCGGCAGTGAGGACCGGGACTTCTGTTGGCTCGTTAGTGAGGACTGGGCTTGTTTTGGCCGGTTCTTCTTCTGTCATCCGTGGGTTCTCATCCTCTGCCGGTTCCGTGGGCTCTTCTTTGATGACTCATGACTTGAGAATCTTTTCAACTGCCTCAATATTTGCCCGTGTTTCCTCGATGTCGGCCTAGGTTTGGTGCATTGTGTTGGCCTGTTCTTCGAGTCGCATGGCCTGATCTTGTCTTGGTTTTGACCTTGCGGCCAAATCATCTATTAAGTTTCAAAGATCATCCATGTCTAAGTTGTTCACCGAGCCTCCTGCTGCATCATTTAGCCAATTCCACTCTTGTGGCATCATCCCATTGTGAAACCTTTGAAGAAGATCGTGGTTGGTGAATCCATGGTGCGGGCAGCGTGAAACGATGGTATCAAAGTATGAATAGCATTCATCCAAAGTTTCGTCCCGGGATTGCTCAAGGTAGAGAATCTTCTTGCGGGTTTCAAGTCGGAGAGATGGCGGGGAAAACTCTTCTAGAAATTTGGCTCGTAAATCCCCATAATCGCCTTCATAAGCCGCGCATGAGTAATACCACTCTACTGCCGAGTCAGTTAAAGAAAATTTGAAGCATTTCAGCTTAAACTCCTCTAACGTCTCATTCTCAGGTTTCATGTGGCGGCAGATGTGGTGAAAATGGTTGCAATGAATCACAGGGTCCTCTTCAATGGTACCTCCGAATTTGGAGAGACAGCCAAGCATTTTAAATATAAGGTTGCTGCCTCCATCATTCCAAGGTTCTATGTCGTAGTATGAAGACATGGCGAATTATGTAAAACAGACAAAAGAACAACTATCCATTTGCTAATTCCCCGGCAACGGCGCCAATTTTGACGGATGCACAGTCGTTATGTGCAAAAGTCAAGAATATATTTATAAGTCCGCTACTCGCGACTTCACTACTGGGTAGCATGTGGTAAGTAGGGGTCGAACCCAAGGGAATTAGGGGGATAGTTGTTCTTTGAGGAATGTACTGAAAGGGAGCGTGATTTTAGGTGGATTGAGGTTTTAGCGATGAAAAGTGAGTGGTTGGTTGTTGGTTTTAGTTTTAGTACAGAAAAGTAAGTGGGTTGGTCGTGATTTTAGTGCAGAAAGTAAAGTACTGAAAATAAATACTGAAAGTAAAGTACTGAAAGTAATTGCTTAAAAAAAAGAAGACTTACAGAGAGTGGGTTGCTTGAAGGGAAGTCTTGCGAAAAGTAAGCAGTTGATGTTTAGACTGAATGTAAAGTGCAGGAAAGTATTCGGTTTTAGGGGCCTTGTATCATAGTCTGTTTATCATTGACCTCTAATGATCATACTAAGTATTCAAAAGTGTATCAAGGCCATTCCAAGCACTTGATTTGCCACACTGTCTAGTCCATTCCAAGACATAGAGCACTTGTTCTATTTAGACTAATACCCCATTCCAAGGTATATTAGCCTTATGTGCATCCATTAGATCAATCATTCCCAATCAATCAAATGGTGTTTTAAAGAGGTCAAACTTCTCAGATATGCTTTTCCATTCCAAGCATCCACTTATCCGAGAATGTTTACGAACCCCACGAAAGAGTTTTGCCATTCCAAGCATCCACTCAACCTTGGAAGTTCTAACCTAATATGTGGCACATAGAACAAGTTTTGAACACATAGAGGCATTAAGAGTAGGGCCTAAAACATTTTATGACACAAGTACACCCCTTCAACCGAATGAAGGGTTTAGCTACGAATATCCATAGAGGTGGATATCATAGCTAAGTACTTGAAGGTTTTCGAAAGACAGTAAAGTAAAGGGAGAATACTCAAGAACCAACAGGAGTAAACTCAAGAACAACTAGAATACTCAAGAACCAACAGGAGTATTATAGATTTAAAACAAGAGTAGTGCCCAAAATCTAGAGAGAAGCTAGAGCTTTGTGGTGGATGATGTTTTGAAATGAGGATGATTTACAAGTGAAGAGAAGATGTCTATTTATAGGCTAAGGGGATGAAGAGGTGTGGAGGAGAAGCCAACACATGGCAAGGGAGGAGTGGAGGAGGAGAAAGCCGCCGGTGGTGAGGTGTCCCTCCCCCAAAGCTGCCGGCCACATGGCTTCTTCTCCAAGGTTAGCCGCCCATGTGGTGAGGAGGAGGAGATGTGTGAGTGGAATGAGATCTTTCTCCAAAAGCCATCGGTCCTTTCAGCTCCGGACTGACTCTGGTTGCCCTTCGGTTGGATTTGTTTTGAGTGATTCCACGTCCGGTTCTTGAAAGTCAGAATTTGGTCGTGACCTGGAATGACTCGTAATTCGTTTTCAGCTTTAAAACTCCTCCATAGCCTGTATTCTCTCTAGACTTCAAAATACCCTGTAGATAAATATCGGAACTAACAAGCAAAAGTTCAATAGACAAAGAGTCTAATTTGGTGGGTTTAACTGTGTTTATGATTCATACAATTATGGTCCATCAATACCAAAAGCTCCAACTTCTCTCTTGTTCTTGAGTGTTCTTGAGTACTCTTGTTGGTTCTTGAGTACTCTTGCTTGTTCTTAAGTTTGTTCTTGAGTTTACTTTCCAAAACTCTTACTTTTCTTGTCTTTGCTTTCAAAACCTTTACTTTTCTTGTCTTTGCTTTCAAAACTTTACTTTTCTTGTCTTTGCTTTCAAAACCATTTACTTTTCTTGTCTTTTCTTTCAAAACCATTTACTTTTCTAGCACTAGCTATGGTATCCACTTCTATGGATATTCGTAGCTAAACCCTTCATTCGGTTGAAGGGGTGTGCTTGTATCATGCATACGTTTTAGACCCTTTTCTTAATGCTTCAATTATGTTCAAACTTGTTTTATGTGCCATATATTAGGTTAGAACATACATGGTTGAGTGGAGGCTCGAAAGAGCAAAGCTTTTCCATGGAGTTCAACCTCTTTTAAACACCACTTGGTTGATCGGAAATGATTGATCAAGTGGATGCACATGGGCTAAGATACTTCGAAAGGAGGAATTAGCCTATCTTGAACAAGTGCTCTATGTCTTGAAAAGGACTAGACAGTGTGGCAAGTCGAGTGCTAGAAATGGCCTTGATACATCTTTGAACACTTAGAACGATCATTAGAGGTCAATGATGAACGGAACTATGATACAAGGCCCTTACACCGAATCCTTCCCTTAATCAATTAACCACTTGTCAATTTACTTTCAGTCTCACTATCAACTGCTTATTTTCAGTATTTTACTTTACGCACTTTATTTTTCAGTACTTTACTTTCCGCACTTTCCTTTTCAGTACTTTACTTTCCGCACATTTACTTTCAGTACTTTACATTTCAGTACGCTTACTACAGACGCTTTCAATAACAATCCAACATAACATTGGCACGCATTGCGCTTGAAATATAGCGTGCGGCCAGTGCCAAAAGTATGTTGCTTGGTTGATATTGAATTCGACTGTTCCAGCAATTTACTTTCAGTATTTTACTTTCCGCACTTTACTTTTCAGTCATTTACTTTCCGCACATTTACTTTCAGTATTTACATTTCTGTACGCTTACTACACACTTGTTCAACATCAATCCAACATAACTTTGGCACGCATTGCTCTTGAAATATAGCGTGCGGCCAGTGCCAAAAGTATGTTGCTTGGTTGATATTGAACTCGACTGTTCCAGCAATTTACTTTTCAGCACTTACTTTCAGTCTTTACTTTCAGTACTTTAATTTCTCGCACTTTACTTTCAGTACCTTTACTTTTACGCAATTTACTTTCTGTCTAAAAAACCCATAAAACCCAATCTGTATTTACTTTCTTTTTCTTTCATTTTAAAGAATAACCATTCCACACTGACTCCCTTAGGTTCGACCCCTACTTACCGCTTTACTACCCAATAGTGAAGTCACAAGTAGTGGACTTATAAATTTATTTTGCACATTGCCTCACGACAAGGCTCTGTCATCGGTCCTTCGAATGCTTCATTAAGTCTCTCTAGGACATTTCTATCAACTCCACATTCCTATTTATCTCAACTTAAAAGACACGTAGAGGGTTAAATTCACATGTAAAAGCACAATTCAGGGTTCACGAGAGAAATACATCTAATCAGCATCGTCTATTTCACATCATCAAAATTCGATACTGCATATCCATGAAATATAGAGAAACTTTCTACTTTTCAAATTTTGTTTATAAAGGAAACGTGCTGACATAGTGCAATATGCAAGAAAAATAAATATGCTGACACAAGTTTTGAACACAGAGCGGCACTAGGTGCAGGGTCTAAAACATTTATGACACAAGTACACCCCTTCAACCGAATGAAGGGTTTAGCTACGACTATCCATGGAACAGGACATCATAGCTAAGTGCGTTGAAAAGTAAAGGTTTTTGAAAGACTGAAAAGTAAAGTTTTCGAAAGTAAAGACAGGAAAGTAAAGTTACTGAATTTAAAAGACAGTAAAGTAAAGACGAGAATACTTACAAAAACTGATAAGAGTGCTCAAGATCCAAACAAGGAAAAGTAGCTCCAAAATGAAGAACAAAATGTATATTGAAAGTGAAGAGAAGAGGGTTAAGCCCTCTATCTCTCTAAAGACTTGTGGATTGTGGGATGCATTTACAAGGAGAGGAGGGGCTCTATTTATAGGCTAAGGGAGGAGATGGATGTGGAGGAGAACAAGCCACTTGTCACAAGGGAAGAGGAGGAGCTCAAAGCCATCGGGTGATGTCATCCTTCCCATAGCCGCCGGCCAGATGGCATGAGGGGAGGAGAAGCTCCCTTAGCCGCCGGCTAGGTGGAGGATGGAGAGTGGTGGAGTGTGTTTTGTGAGCTTATTCCCAAAAGCCATCGGTCCTTTCAGCTCCGGACTGACTCTGGATGCCCTTTGGTTGGATTTGTTTTGAGTGATTCCACGTCCGGTTCTTGAAAGTCAGAATTTGGTTGTGACCTGGAATGACTCGTAATTCATTTTCAGCTTTAAAACTCCTCCTTAGCCTGTATTCTCTCTAGACTTCAAAATGCCCTGTAGATAAATATCGGAACTAACAAGCAAAGTTAAATAGACAAAGAGTCTAATTTGGTGGGTTTAACTGTGTTTATGATTCATACAATTATGGTCCATCAGATCACCCCACACTTTTAGTTGTTCGCCCCGAACAATGCTTTTTAAAGGGATGCACACAATCCAAGTAAAAACTTCAAAATAGGAAAGTGAGATTGTGGGACTCGATTTATCCTAATTCATGCATTACTTACTTATCATCAAACTAAACCGTGTAAATACGTAGAAGAAACTTGATACTTGTACCTTTGCGCCGAGATGCAAATTAATTCGGATGTTTCGGGAGATAGCCCTTTTCAGGCTTCTGGACTGCATTCTCGGGATCGACTCGCACTATATGGTTTCCTTGTAGCTTTCTCTAGCACGTGATTCGGTTCGGGTTTCACTGAGTTGAGCACTTTGATTTCTTTTTGGCGAGGGACAGCTTCTGTAGTGAATCGACCTTTGGCCTTTGGCCTTTGATATTGAGTTGGAGATTCTTCACTTTTGTTTCGGTTAAAACCTTCACAATTTTGGCCTTTGGCCTTTGATTAGCTTCTTTGAGCTTTTTGCTTCTTTGTGACTTGCTAGTCCATTTTCTCAGCCTTTTTGGGAGGTCCAATCGTCGTCCGCAAGCATATGGAAATACCTCCCCGCTCTTTCTCATCCTCGCCGTTTCGCGCGGGTCAAGATGAGGGTCGCTCATCTATTTTCCCGTCTACTAGGACTAGAGATAGGACGGTTTGATTCCCGTCCCGCCTCTTGCATAAACGCTGCACGGCGGAGATGACTTCAATCTTCACTGAAACCCGAAGTGCAGCCTCCACTGACTTCGAAAACCATATAGTTAGATTCGATCCTTCGAGTGCTTGCCAAGCCTCTCTAGGGCAGTTTATATCAACTCCACATCGCCTGTTTATCTCAGCACAAAGGGACAAATGAAAAGTTACATTCTAAGTTTTTAAACAGTTGAATTTTCACACGGTAAATGCATGAATTTAGGTCTATCTTTTTCACATTCTCAAGTTCATATTTTCAAAAAGATAATATAAAGGGAAAAGGAAAAGAAAAAGAAAACATGTTTATGTACAAAGGTGGTTCTCACCCCACACTTTTGAACGAAGGCGTGCCTTTCAGCACGACTTAGTTCAAAAGTCATGCAAATATATACAAGAGAAGGAAATGACATTAAGGAAAAGAGAAGAACTGAACTCCCTTTTACTGTGTCGTGTCGTGGAAGGTCATGGCTCGGAGCTGGATAATCGAGGGAGTTCGGCTGGGGCCTTGAACTCTCAGCGCAAGCCTGGTAATTTCTCGGAAGCTGCCTGGCTGATCTGATCTTGCTCCAAAAACCGATTCCTACAAGGGGTCATTCCTTCTATACAAAAAGTGGGTGATAGCGACTTATGGTAAAAACTAAATGACAGAAAATAAAATTACTGAAAGTAAGATAAGTGTCGGGTTACCTCCCGACCAGTGCCTTTGTTTAACGTCGTTGGCTCGACAGTACCTCACTCATGGATCATACGTAGGGATCCCATGGGTGCTTGAGGTTGAACTTCTTCTCGGCTGCCCTTTTGCTCCGAGAGGGTGAGGCTTTATTGACCCTAGCTGCTGGTCCAATGAGTCGTGCTCGCTTGTTATTCCTTCCGGGTTTCCATTCTTTCGGCCCATGTCTTTGTCGCTTCTTCATGTTTGAATAGTTGGCACCTTTGCGAGTTTGGAAGTTTGGTTTTGTGCCATTAAATGTAGGCGACATTAAGCATGCGCCTCCGCCAATTGTCTTCATTGTGGCAGTGATGGATGGTTGTTTTGGAACGAGTGAGTTTTCAGGCGGTTTTCCTTGGCTTATGACAAGTGAGAGTTCCTTTGTCGGCTTTTTTGGCTCATGCTCCTCCTCTAACTCCCCTTGCACCCCATCATCATTGATTATATGATCTTCGGTGGCTATGATAGGCATAAAACACGAAGGGTTAAGTTGGGGCACTACGACCATGAGGACTGGGTCTGTTTCAGGTGCTCCGACAGTGAGGACCAGGTCTTTCTCGGACAGTTCGGCAATGAGGTCCGGGACTTCCTCGGGTGCTCCGAGCGCAAGGACCGGGCCTGGCTTGATTTCTTCGGTCACTTCGGTAGTGAGGTTCGGGACTTCTGTTGGCTCGGCAGTTAGGACTGTGATTTCCTCGGATGGATTGGTGATAAGGACCGGGCCTGATTTGGGCAGTTCTTCTTCTAACTCCCACGGATAATCTGAATGGAGCTCTTCTTCAGGCAACCATGGGTCCTCATCCTCGTCATTCATATGGTCTCCGGGGGCTATCATACTGAGGTCCGGGTCTGTTTTGGGCAACTCTTCAGTTAGGACCAAAATTGATTTGGGCAGTTTGTTAATGAGGTCCCAGAGCTGGTTTGATGTTTCTTTTTGAGCCTCCCATGATTCGTCGCTTTCGACTTGGATTTGGTGTACCATATTGGCCAACTGCTGGTCGCTAGATGCCAGCTCTGTTATAATGTCCTCGAGTATCTTGGCCTGATCTTCTCTTGGTCTTGACCTCGCGGCCAAATCATTTATCAATTTCCCAAGATCATCCATGTTTAAGTTATTTACGGAGCCTCCTGCCGCGTCATTAAGCCAATTCGACTCATATGGCATCATCCCATTGAGAAACCTTTGAAGAAGATCGTGGTTGGTGAATCCATGGTGCGGGCTGCTCGTCACAAGAGAATCGAAGTACCATAAGTACTCGTCCAATGTTTCGTCCCGGGATTGCTCAAGGTGGTTGATCTTCTCGCGGATTTCAAATTCGAAAGGTGGTGGGGAAAACTCCTCATTGTTCCAAGGCTCCATTCCGTAGTAGTAAGACTTAGTGAATTGCATGATAAAACAATAAAAGAAAAACAAAAAGAACAACTATTCCGATGCACAACTCCCCGGCAACGGCTCCAGTTTTGACGTAGCCGACCGCACTGTCGTTAAGGTGCGATGTTCTCTGTGCAAAAGGTAATTTATATCTCCGATACTCGCGACTTAACTATTTTTGGTAGTCAGTGGTAAGTATGGGTCGAACCCAAGGGAGTCAGGTGAATAGTTGTTCTTTCGAAAAGGGGGGATTAAATAAAACAGTTGGGGGGTTGGTTTTGGTTTTTGGTACTGAAAAGTAAAGTGACAGGTGATATTACAATTAAAGGAAAGATTCGGTTTTAGGGGCCTTGTATCATATTCTGTTTATCATTGACCTCTAATGATCATACTAAGTGTTCAAAGATGAATCGAGGCTATTTCTAGCACAAGACTTGCAACATCGTTTAGAACACTTGTTCTATTTAGACTAATTCCTCCTTTCAAAGTATCTTAGCCTTATGTGCTACGATCAACCAAATGGTTTTTAAAAGAGGTTGAACTCCTCATATAAGCTTTGCCCGTTAAAGCATCCACTTACCCGAGTATGTTCACGAACCCCACGGAAGAGCTTTGCCCGTTAAAGCATCCACTCAACCTTGGAAGTTCTAACCTAATATGTGGCACATAGAACAAGTTTTGAACACAGAGCGGCACTAGGTGCAGGGTCTAAAACATTTATGACACAAGTACACCCCTTCAACCGAATGAAGGGTTTAGCTACGACTATCCATGGAACAGGACATCATAGCTAAGTGCGTTGAAAAGTAAAGGTTTTTGAAAGACTGAAAAGTAAAGTTTTCGAAAGTAAAGACAGGAAAGTAAAGTTGTTGACTTGAAAAGACAGTAAAGTTAAGACGAGAATACTTACAAAAACTGATAAGAGTGCTCAAGATCCAAACAAGGAAAAGTAGCTCCAAAATGAAGAACAAAATGTATATTGAAAGTGAAGAGAAGAGGGTTAAGCCCTCTATCTCTCTAAAGACTTGTGGATTGTGGGATGCATTTACAAGGAGAGGAGGGGCTCTATTTATAGGCTAATGGAGGAGATGGATGTGGAGGAGAACAAGCCACTTGTCACAAGGGAAGAGGAGGAGCTCAAAGCCATCGGGTGATGTCATCCTTCCCATAGCCGCCGGCCACATGGCATGATGGGAGGAGAAGCTCCCTTAGCCGTCGGCTAGGTGGAGGATGGAGAGTGGTGGAGTGTGTTTTGTGAGCTTATTCCCAAAAGCCATCGGTCCTTTCAGCTCCGGACTGACTCTGGTTGCCCTTCGGTTGGATTTGTTTTGAGTGATTCCACGTCCGGTTCTCGAAAGTCAGAATTTGGTTGTGACCTGGAATGACTCGTAATTCATTTTCAGCTTTAAAACTCCTCCTTAGCCTGTATTCTCTCTAGACTTCAAAATGCCCTGTAGATAAATATCGGAACTAACAAGCAAAAGTTAAATAGACAAAGAGTCTACTTTGGTGGGTTTAACTGTGTTTATGATTCATACAATTATGGTCCATCAAACCCCATGGAAGAGCTTTGCTCTTTCGAGCCTCCACTCAACCATGTTGTTCTAACCTAATATATGGCACATAGAACAAGTTTGAACATAATAGAAGCGTTAAGAAAAGGGTCTAAAATGTTTGCATGATACAAGCACACCCCTTCAAACGAATGAAGGGTTTAGCTACGAATATCCATAGAAGTGGATACCATAGCTAAGTGCTTTGAAAAGTAAAGGTTTTGGTTTTGAAAACAAAGACAAGAAAGTAAGGTTTTGGAAAGTAAAACTCAAGAACAAACTTGAGCACTCAAGAACCAACAAGAGTAAACTCAAGAACACTCAAGAACCAACAAGATTATTCAAGATCAAAGCAAAATAAAGACAAGAAAAGTAAAAGAGGCTCTCGGTTTTGGGCAAAGTAAATGAAGAACACACTCAAGAACACTCGAGAACACACTCAAGAACTAGAGAGAAGGTAGAGCTTTTGATTCAAAGTAAAGTGTTTACAAGGATTTGTGGGATGGATTTTTGAGAACTTCTCTATCTAAGTAACAAGGGACATTGATTCAAGGAAGGGAAGCCTCCTTTTATAGCCAAATGTGGCGGTTTAGAGGAGTGAGTGGAATGAGATATTTGCTCCTCCAACCGCCTCTAGTCCTCCCATAAGTCCGGTTGAGCTTTGTTGGCCTTCGGTTGGAGTTTGGATGAGCCAAAGGGTGCACTTGCCTTGCACATGGGTGGCTAGAGCATGTGATGTGCCAGAGGGCAACTACATGAGCTTGGTTGAGCTTTGGGCAAGTCCCTTGAACTTGGTTGAGGTTTGGTTTCAAACCAAAAGATCAACCGATGTGAATAGTATGCCCTAACCGGGAAATAAGTAGTTTGGTTGGACTTCGCCGGATTTTGACCGGAGTTGGGATAGAATGACCGCAGCAAGGTGGTGGTTGGATTTGGCTTGATCGGAGCATCACCGGAAGTTGATTGGACCATGGCCGGAGCTTGGCCAGAATTTTGGCCGGAGTTGCCGGAATTTTGGCCGGAGGTGATTGGGTGTTGGACCATGGATTTGGAATGTTGAGACGATTCTAAGACTGACCCATGAAGGATGTTTGGCCAAATTCTACCCGGAGCATGGTCATAGCCCGGGGTTGAAGTTTTCCTCGGGCCCTCGGTCGACAGGGCCGGGCGCTGCTCTCGGCGCGGCCCTGGTTTTCTCAAAGGAGACACATGGAGGCTTTGGAAAGCCGCCGGTCATGGAGGTTGCAAGGGAGGAGGAAGGGGGTGAGTCATACCCATGACTCACCTCATTCACAAAGCCGCCGGTCACCTTGGAAGAGAAAGAGGGAGTTTTGTGAGTTTTGTGCAGTTTTCAAAAAACTATCAGTCCAATTTCACTCTGGTCTGACTTTGGTTGTTCCTCGGTTGGATTTATTTTGAGTGATTCCATGTCAGGATCTTGAGATTTCTGCATTCAGCGTCTGAACGTGACCTTGGACTGACTCGTAATATCTTTTTAGCGTAAAATCCTCTCCTTAGTCCAAAATACCCTGTAGATATAAATCAGAACTAACAAGCAAAAGTTAACTAGACCAACAGTCTAATTTAGTGGGTTTTACTGTGTTTTTGATTCGTATAATTATGGTCCATCACTGACCCTGTTCTGGACCACATCTGTTGATTTTCCACACCATTCTGCCGAAGCTCTGAGCCATCATAGCCAGTTGCTCAGTGGTGCAACCAGCTTCCAGTTTGTCTTCTGACATGTCTGCTTTTAGGGCTATTCCCTTCACATCTCCGGGTTGGAAGTCGTGATTAATCTCGTAAGTTCTGAGAGAACCCATCAGCTCGTCCAGTTTCAGTTTGGAGATGTCGTGCATTTCCTCAATGGCAGTGACTTTCACGACAAATCTCGGAGGTAGTGATCTTAAGACTTTGCTGGCCATTCTCTCTTCATCAATAGGTTTCCCTAGTGCAGCAGCCTCGTTGGACAGTTCCAGAACTCTAGTGTTGTATTCAGAGATAGTTTCACTTTCTTTCATCTTCATCTCTTCAAACTTAGTTGGGACAATCTGCATTCGGGAGTTGCGAACTTTTTCCGTGCCTTCATATGTTGTTTGGAGGATATCCCACGCCACCTTCGCCACTTCACAGTTAATGACCAGCTTCATTACATTTTCAACTACTCCAGAAAAGATTGCGTTCATCGCTTTTGAGTTTCCCATGGATGCTTTGTCATCCTCTTCAGTCCACAAGGCTTCTGGTTTTGGAACAGGTTCTCCAGTGAGATTGTTCATCATAGGTTTAGTCCAACCTTTCAGAACTGACTTCCAAGCTTTCTCGTCTAGGGATTTGAGAAAGGATTTCATCATGGGTTTCCTGGTGCCATAGTTTGATCCTTCAAGCAACAAAGGTCTGGTGATGCTTTGTCCTTCCTTCAGAGTCATCTTGAACAGTTCAGGATCCCACTCAGTGTGTCGAGTGTTTGCTCTGATACCAATTGAAATTCTATCCCCTGTTCAAGCTTGTGTTCAAGGTGCAGTTGAGACAGACCTCGAACTCCTTGCACAACAGTTCAGCACACAAAACAAATAACAGGAGCACGAACAAAATGATAACCCAGTTCGGCTACGTCTACTGACGGACGCACAGTCGTGGTGTGCAAACGTCAAGAATAAATTTATAAGTCCGCTACTCGTGACTTCACTAATGGGTAGCAAGTGGTAAGTAGGGGTCGAACCCAAGGGAATTAGGGGGATAAGCTATTCTTTGAGGGAATTGTACAGCGAGGGAGCGTGTTTTAGGTTGATTGAGGTTTTAGTGCGGAAAAGTAAGTGATTGGTTGGTTGGTTTTGGTTTTTAGTACGGAAAATTAAATGACAGAAAATGTAAATACTTAAAATAAAAGAGAAGACTCACAGCGGTTGTTGCGTGATTGGCAAGTCCTCCGGAAGGTGAGCAGTTGATAATCAGTTTATACTAAAATTGAAAGTAAATGCAGGTGGTGTTTAAATTTTAGGAAAGCATTCGATTTCGGGGGCCTTGTATCATAGCCTGTCTGTCATTGACCGCTAATGATCATACTAAGTGTTCAAAGATGAATCGAGGCTATTTCTAGCACAAGACTTGCAACATCGTTTAGAACACTTGTTCTACTTAGACTAATTCCTCCTTTCGAAGTATCTTAGCCTTATGTGCATCCATTTGATCTTTCAGTTACGATCAACCAAATGGTGTTTTAGATAAGTCGAACTCCTCAGATAAGCTTTGCCCGCTAAAGCATCCACTTACCCGAGTATGTTCACGAACCCCATGGAAGAGATTTGCCCGTTAAAGCATCCACTCAACCTTGGAAGTTCTGACCTAATATATGGCACATAGAACAAGTTTCGAACACAAAGATGCACTAGGTGCAGGGTCTAAAACATTTTATGATACAAGTACACCCGTTCAACTGAATGAAGAGTTTAGCTACGAATATCCATAAAGGTGGATACCATAGCTAAGTACTTACGGTTTTTGAAAGACAGTAAGTAAGGGAAAGGGGTGAGTACTTCAAGAACCGACAAGAGTACTTAATAATAGTGAAGACAAGCTTGAGTACTACAAGAACCGACAAGAGTACTCAAGACCGAACTATAATACTCAAGAACCAACAAGAGTATTATATATTTTAAACCAAACTTACAAAGTGCCAAACTTAGAGAGAGAAGTGTTTGTGAATTTGAGGATGGATTTACAAGTGAAGGAGGGCTCTTATTTATAGCCAAAGAGAAGAAGAGATGTGTGGTTTGGATCAAACCACATGGTAACATCCCATGAGGAGGTAAAAGCCGCCGGTTGAAGGTAAGGGGAGGAGGCTTTGGCTTCCAAAGCCGCCGGTCATGGAGGGGGAAGAGTGAGTTTTGTGAGGTTTTGTGATGTTTTCACAAAACTATTGGTGTATTTCAGCTCCGGACTGACTTTGGTTGCTCTTCGGTTGGATTTGTTTTGAGTGATTCAATGTCAGGATCTTGAGATTTCTTCAGTCGGCATTTGATCGTGACCTTAGAATGACTCGTAATATATTTTCAGCGTAAAATCCTCTCCTTAGCGTGTATTCTCTCTAGGCTCCAAAATACACTGTAGATAAATATCGGAACTAACAAGCAAAAGTTAAATAGACAAACAGTCTATTTTAGTGGGTTTAACCGTGTTTATGATTCGTATAATTATGGTCCATCAGATCACCCCAGACTTTTAGTTGTTCGTCCCGAACACTGCTATTAAAGGGCGGCACACTAAGTAAGCTTTTAAAATATGAAAGTAAGACTGTGGGACTCTATTTATCCTAATTCATGCATTACTTACTTATTACCAAATTAAACCGTGTAAATAAATAGAAGAAACTTGATACGCGTACCTTCGTGCTGAGATGCAAATTATTTTGGATGTTTCGGGAGATAGCCTTTTTTAGGCTCCTGGACTGCATTCTCGGGACCGTCTCGCACTATATGGTTTTCTTGTAGCTTTCTCTAGTACGTGATTCGGTTCGGGTTTCAATGGTTTGGTCTTTGATTTTCTTTTGGCGAGGGACAGCTTTTGTAGTGAATCAGCCTTTGGCCTTTGATTTGACTCTTTGAGTACTTCACTTTTTGTTCGGTTAAAACCTTCACAATTTTGGGCCTTTGGCCTCTTGATTTGCTTCTTTGAGCTCTTGCCTTTTTGTGGCTTGCTAGTCCATTTTCTCAAGCCTTTTTTGGGAGGTTCAATCATTGCCCGCGAGCATATGTAAATACCTCCCCACTCTCTCTCATCCTTGTCGTTTCACGCGAGTCAAAACGAGGGTCGCTCATTTATTTTCCCGGCTACTCTGACTAGAGATAGGACGGTTTGATTCCCGTCCCGCCTTTTTTCTTTTTGCATAAACACTGTATGGCGGAGATGACTTCAATCTTCACTGAAACCCGAAGTGCAGCCTCCACTGACTTTGAAAACCATATAGTTAGATTCGATCCTTCGAGTGCTTGCCAAGCCTCTCTAGGGCAGTTTATGTCAACTCCACATCCCCTGTTTATCTCAGCACAAAGGGACAAATGAGAAGTTACATTCTAAGTTTTTAGACAGTTGAATTTTCACAAGGTAAATGCATGAATTTTAGATCTATCTTTTTCACATTCTCAAGTTCATATTTTCAAAAAGATAATATTAAAGGAAAAAGGAAAAAGAAAAAGCATGTTATGTACAAAGGCGGTTCTCACCCCACACTTTTGAACGAAGGCATTCTTTACGAAATGAATTAGTTCAAAAGCCATGCAAGCAGATATTTTCGAGAAGGAAATGACATTTAAGGAAAAGGGAAGAACAGAACTCCCTTTATTGTGTCGAATGACATGGCTCGAGGCTGGATAATCGAGGGAGTTCGGCTGGGGCTTTGAACTCTTGACGTAGGCCTGGCTGGCTTGATGTTGCACCCAAAACCGATTCCTAAATAGTCATTTCATTTTATACACCAAGTGGGTGAGAGTGACTTATGGAAAAAACTAAATGATAGAAAAATAAATGACTGAAAGTAAGATAGGTGTCGGGTTACCTCCCGACCAGTGCATTTGTTTAACGTCGTTAACTCGACAGTACCTCATTCCTGGATTATAAGGTGGGATCCCATGGGTGCTTGAGGTCGAACTTCTTCTCGGCTGCCCTTTTGATTTGTACAAAGAACACATATGGCAGCGGGCTCAGTTCTGCTCTCCTTTGATCCGGAGACTTCTTTTTCACATATCCCTGAGAAGGCGAGGATTCCTTGACCATAGCTGCTGGTCCATCAAGTCAAGCTCTCTTGTTTCTCCTTCCCGGCTTCCATTCCTTTGGCCCATGTCTTTGCCGCTTCTTCATGTATGGCCGGTTGGCATCTTTGCAGTGTTGGAAGTTCAGTCTTTTGTCATGCGACCTCAAGCATGCTCCCATGCTAACCCTCTTCTTTATGGCAGAGATGATTGGCCATCCTAGAACGAGTGAGTTTTCAGCCGGCTTTTCTTGGCTCATGACGAGTGGGAGCTCCTTCGTTGGCTGTTTTGGCTCATGCTTCTCCTCCAACTCGCCTAGCATTGCATCATCATTGATCATCTCATCTCTGGTGGTCGTGATCTTCATAGAACATGAAGGGTTAAGTAGGGGCTTCTCGGCCATAAGGACAGGGCCTTTCTCGAGCAGCACTTCAGTGAGGACCGGGTCTGCCGTGATTTTCTCGGTCGGTTCGGCAGTGAGGTCTGGGCACGTCTCGGGAAGATTGGAGATGAGGACCGATTCAAGTGGCTCAGGTGCTCCGACCGTGAGGACCGGGCCTGTCTTGGCTGGTTCTTCTTTGGTCATTTGTTGGTCCTCATTCTCTGCCGGCTCCGTGGGCTCCAATGTTGGTTCCTTTAGAGCCGCCTCCACATCCATTACTGCCCTTGTACTGATGTCTCCTTCCGGGTTTGCTACGGGCAAGCTTGCAATGGGCGTGATGTCGAGCTCGTTCTGCACTGAGTCCACTTCCATCGTCGGTGTTTCATCATCAGTTTGGTACATCGGCCCTTGTTTTGTGCTTTCTGCCAACTCGTCTATGAGGTCCCATGTTTTAGCCATGGTTAACTTCATGATCGAGCCTCTTGCGCATCGTTAAGTCTTTTCCGCTCAAGTGGCATCATTCCACCGAGAAACCTTTGAAGAAGATCTAAGTTCGTGAATTCATGGTGCGGGCAGCTCGTTACAAGGGAATCAAAGTACCATAAGTACTCGTCCAAAGTTTCGTCCCGGGATTGCTTTAGGTTGTTGATCTTCTCGCGAATTTTAAGTTCGAAAGATGGCTGGGCTCTTCGACAGGGATTGATGCCATAATTTGACAGGGAAAACTCTTTTAGAAATTTGGCTCGAAGATTTTCATAACAGCTTTCATACTCTGCACATGAGTAATACCACTCTATTGCCGAGTCAGTTAAAGAAAATTTGAAGCATTTCAGCTTAAACTCCTCTAACGTCTCATTCTCAGGTTTCATGTGGCGGTAGATGTGGTGAAACTGTTGGCAATGTATCATAGAGTCCTCTTCAATGGTACCTCCGAATTTGGGGAGACAGCTAAGCATTTCAAACATAAGGTTGCTGCCCCCAACTTCCCAAGGTTCTATGTCGTAGTATGAAGACATGGCGAATTATGTACAACAAAAAAAAGAACAACTATCCATTTGCTAATTCCCCGGCAACGGTGCCAATTTTGACGGACGCACAGTCGTCGTGTTCAAACTTTAAGAATAAATTTATAAGTCCGCTACTCACGACTTCACTACTGGGTAGCAAGTGGTAAGTAGGGGTCGAACCCAAGGGAATTAGGGGGATAAGCTATTCTTTGAGGGAATTGTACAGCGAGGGAGCGTGTTTTAGGTTGATTGAGGTTTTAGTGCGGAAAAGTAAGTGATTGGTTGGTTGGTTTTGGTTTTTAGTGCGGAAAAGTAAATGACAAAAAATGTAAATATTGAAAATAAAAGAGAAGACTCACAGCGGTTGTTGCGTGATTGGCAAGTCCTCCGGAAGGTGAGCAGTTGATAATCAGTTTATACTAAAATTGAAAGTAAATGCAGGTGGTGTTTAAATTTAAGGAAAGCAGTCGATTTCGGGGGCCTTGTATCATAGCCTGTCTATCATTGACCGCTAATGATCATACTAAGTGTTCAAAGATGAATCGAGGCTATTTCTAGCACAAGACTTGCAACATCGTTTAGAACACTTGTTCTACTTAGACTAATTCCTCCTTTCGAAGTATCTTAGCCTTATGTGCATCCATTTGATCTTTCAGTTACAATCGACCAAATGGTGTATTAGATAAGTCGAACTCCTCAGATAAACTTTGCCCGCTAAAGCATCCACTTACCCGAGTATGTTCACGAACCCCACGGAAGAGCTTTGCCCGTTAAAGCATCCACTCAACCTTGGAAGTTCTAACCTAATATATGGCACATAGAACAAGTTTTGAACACAAAGATGCACTAGGTGCAGGGTCTAAAACATTTTATGATACAAGTACACCCCTTCAACCGAATGAAGAGTTCAGCTATGAATATCCATAGAGGTGGATACCACAGCTAAGTACTTACAGTTTTTGAAAGACAGTAAGTAAGGGAAAGGGGTGAGTACTTCAAGAACCGACAAGAGTACTCAAGAATAGTAAAGACAAGTGATGGACCATAATTATACGAATCATAAACACAGTTAAACCCACTAAATTAGACTGTTTGTCTATTTAACTTTTGCTTGTTAGTTCCGATATTTATCTACAGGGTATTTTGGACTCTAGAGAGAATACACGCTAAGGAGAGGATTTTACGCCGAAAAGATGTTACGAGTCAGTCCAAGGTCACGATCAGACGCTGAATGCAGAAATCTCAAGATCCTGACATGGAATCACTCAAAACTAATCCAACCGAGGAACAACCAAAGTCAGACCGGAGCGAAATTGGACTGATAGTTTTGTGAAAACATCACAAAACTCACACAAAAACTCATCCTTAACCTTGAAGACCGGCGGCTTTTGGGAGGAGGTGACCAAAGTCACCTCCCCTCCTCCTCCTCTCACCCACAACCGGCGGCTTCCACCCCCTCCCCTCCTCTCCACAATTTTGTGACACTTGTCCCCTCCTCCACCACATCTTCTCCTCCTCTCCTCCTATAAATAGATGCCTCCCATCTCATTTGTAAATCATCCTCAAATCAACAAACACTTATCTCTCTAGAAATTGTGGTACTTTTGTAAGCTTGGGTTTGAAATAATACTCATGTTGGTTCTTGAGTATTATAACAGTTTTAGACAATACTCCTGTTGGTTCTTGAGTATTCTCCTTTACTCACTGTCTTTCAAAAACCCTCGAGTACTTAGCTATGGTATCCACCTCTATGGATATTCGTAGCTAAACTCTTCATTCGGTTGAAGGGGTGTACTTGTATCATAAAATGTTTTAGGCAATTCTTAGAGCCTCTTCTCTGTATTCAAAACTTGTTCTATGTGCCATATATTAGGTTAGAACTTCCAAGGTTGAGTGGATGCTTGGAATGGCAAAGCTCTTCCGTGGGGTTCGTAAACATACTCGGATAAGTGGATGCTTGGAATGGCAAAGCTTATCTGAGGAGTTTGACCTTTCTAAAACACCGTTTGGTTGCTCGGGAATGACTGACCAAATGGATGCACACAGGCTAATATACCTTGGAATGGGGTATTAGTCTAAGTAGAACAAGTGCTCTACATTTTTTGCAAAAGTCTAGACAGTGTGTGCAAATCGAGTGCTTGGAATGGCCTTGATGCACGTTTGAATACTTAGAAGGATCACTAAGAGTCAATGATAAACAGGCTATGATTCAAGGCCCCCGAAACCGAATGCTTTCCTTAACTTACAACTTTACCTGCAATCTACTCTCCCAATATCAACTGCTGACGTTCCGGAAGACTTGCCAATCACGCATCACCCGCTGTAAGTCTTCTACTTTTATTTTCAGTATTTACTTTTCTGTCATTTACTTTTCCCCACTAAAAACCAAAAACAACCAAAAAAACCACTTACTTTTCCGCACTAAAATCTCAATCAACCTAAAACACGCTCCCCTCGCTGTACAATTCCCTCAAAGAACAACTTATCCCCCTAATTCCCTTGGGTTCGACCCCTACTTACCACTTGCTACCCAGTAGTAAGGTCACGAGTAGCAGAATATAAATTTGCTTTTGCACAGAGAACACCGCACCTTAACGACAGTGCGGTGGGCTCCGTCAAAACTGGCACCGTTGCCGGGGAATCAGCCGTCGGATTAGTTGTTCTTTTCTTTTCTTTCTCTCTCTCGATTCTCGAAATCACTTCTACGCAACCATGTCTCGCGAAGGGACTCCACCACACTATGACCTGAGCCACCCATGGGATCCAAACCAGTGATCCAGGAATGAGGTACTGTCGAGCCAACGACGTTAAACAAAGGCACTGGTCAGGAGGTAACCCGACACCTATCTTACTTTCAGTACTTTTAATTTCTGTCATTTAGTTTTTACCAATAAGTCGCTCTCATCCACTTGGTGCATAGAATGAAATGACTATTCAGGAATCGGTTATGGGTGCAACATCAAGCCAGCCAGGCCTACGTCAAGAGTTCAAGGCCCCAGCCGAACTCCCTCGATTATCCAGCCTCGAGCCATGTCATTCGACACAATAAAGGGAGTTCCGTTCTTCCCTTTTCCTTAATGTCATTTCCTTCTCATATAATATCTGCTTGCATGACTTTTGAACTAAGTCTTGCTAAAAGGCACGCCTTCGTTCAAAAGTGTGGGGTGAGAACCACCTTTGTAAATAAATAACATGTTTTCTTTTTTCCTTAGTATTATCTTTTTGAAAATATGAACTTAAGAATGTGAAAAAGATAGATCATAATTCATGCATTTACCTTGTGAAAATTCAACTGTCTAAAAACTTAGAATGTAACTTCTCATTTGTCCCTTTGTGCTGAGATAAACTAGGGATGTGGAGTTGATATAAACTGTCCTAGAGAGGCTTGGCAAGCACTCGAAGGATCGAAGCTAACTATATGGTTTTCGAAGTCAGTGGAGGCTGCACTTCGGGTTTCAGTGAAGATTGAAGTCATCTCCGCCATGCAGTGTTTATGCAAAAAGAAAAAAGGCGAGGACGGGAATCAGACCGTCCTATCTCTAGTTAAAGTAGCCGAGAAAATAGATGAGCGACCCTCATCTTGACCCGCGCAAAACGGCAAGGATGGGAGGAGCGGGGAGGTATTTCCATATGCTCGCGGGCGACGATTGGACCTCCAAAAAGGCTTGAGAAAATGGACTAGCAAGCCACAAAAAGGCAAAAGCTCGAAGAAGCAAATCAAGAGGCCAAAGGCCCAAAATTGTGAAGATTTTAACCGAACAAACAGTGAAGTACTCAAAAAGTCAAATCAAAGGCCAAAGGCCGATTCACTACAAAAGCTGTCTGAACAGGCTTGTCGTCGTAGCTGCGCAAAAACAATTTATAATTTCCTGGCAATGAACTGTGGGTTAGCACAATGGAAAGCAAGGGTCGAACCCAAGGGAGCTAGATAGCTACTACTTTGTTCTGTAATGGAGAAAGACAAGAAACTAGAATGAGAGTAATTGTTAGTGCAAAAACTGTAAATCACGAAATAAACTGGGTTGTAAATATCAGAGGGAAATATTCAGATTAGGGTTTGATTGTGACTTGTTTTATCATAGACTTCTAAATATCTAATTCAATGTTTTAAGTGTGGTTGTCCCGACAAAGGTGACTTCCCAAATAACCCGACAAAGGTGTTATGCCACTACCTAATTCCCCTAGGTTTAATTAACCCGACAAAGGTGTTAATTGCCCTAGTCGTACTACCTATCTAAACGACAAAGTATTAGATAGATGACTAATGTAGAAATATGCGCAACTAGATTTCACGACAAAGTATACATCTAGTCTAACAATATTTCATGGAATTAATGTACGAGAATTAGTAAAACATAGAATATAGCATTAATAACCAAGTCTCAAAAACATAGTCACAATATAATAAACCTTAATCCGAATAGAAGGTTTAGTTACACATGATCATGATGAAACAATGCAAGTAATAAAAGGAAGAAACTTCACTAAGAACAACCGAGAATGGAGCAACTAGGGCACGGAGGAGCTGCTGCCGTGAGGGCTGAGCTACGGCGGACGGCGGAGGAGCTGGGCGGAGCAAGGTGGTGCACGGCCAAGGAGGAGAGCACACGGTTTGTTGTGTGTTGAAGGGATGATTTCTAGTGTAGTATGCACCTCCTTATATAGAGTTTGTAGAAACCCTAAAACTTCCAAAATAGGCACCAAAGATTATTATGGAAATATTTCCAAAGTAATCTTGCTTGATCTTCAAGCCACCTTGAATCTTCTAGATGATTCCAAAACCCTAGGTGTAAGTTTGCCCTAATTTCACATTGCTTTTGGGCCGGACGAATGGACTTGGACGCTAGGGCTTGGACTCAGCATGAAATTTGGATTTTTCCCCGAAGTACTGTTCACGACCCGAAATTACTATTCACACTGGATTTACTATTCACGCCGGAATTACTATTCATGCCGGAGTTACTGTTCACGAGCCGAAAAACACTGTTCACGGCCCTCTTTTGGCTCCGTTCTTCCACTGCGATGTTTTTGGCTTCAAAAGCCGTCTTTTAAGCACGATTCCTCCTAGAGCTTCCAAATCACCTGAAATACGAAACAACACTAAAAAGTAACTGTTCGCATAATAAAGTGAATGAAATGGTGGGAATTAATGACTCAATGAGTCGTATAAATACGGCTCATCACTGTCCCTCGCCAAAAGAAAATCAAAGACCAAACCATTGAAACCCGAACCGAATCACGTGCTAGAGAAAGCTACAAGAAAACCATATAGTGCGAGATGGTCCCGAGAATGCAGTCCAGGAGCATAAAAAGGGCTATCTCCCGAAACATCCGAATTAATTTGCATCTCAGCACGAAGGTACAAGTATCAAGTTTCTTCTATTTATTTACACGGTTTAATTTGGTAATAAGTAGTGATGCATGAATTAGGATAAATCTAGTCCCACAGTCTAACTTTCATATTTTAAAAGCTTACTTAGTGTGCCGCCCTTTAATAGCATTGTTCGGGACGAACAACTAAAAGTGTGGGGTGATCTGATGGACCATAATTATACGAATCATAAACACAGTTAAACCCACTAAATTAGACTGTGTGTCTATTTAACTTTTGCTTGTTAGTTCCGATATTTATCTATAGGGTATTTTGGACTCTAGAGAGAATACACGCTAAGGAGAGGATTTTACGCCGAAAAGATGTTACGAGTCAGTCCAAGGTCACGATCAGACGTTGAATGAAAAAATCTCAAGATCCTGACATGGAATCACTCAAAACAAATCCAACCGAGGAACAACCAAAGTCAGACCGGAGCGAAATTGGACTGATAGTTTTGTGAAAACATCACAAAACTCACACAAAAACTCATCCTTATCCTTGAAGACCGGCGGCTTTTGGGAGGAGGTGACCAACGTCACCTCCCCTCCTCCTCCTCTCACCCACAACCGGCGGCTTCCACCCCCTCCCCTCCTCTCCACAATTTTGTGACACTTGTCCCCTCCTCCACCACATCTTCTCCTCCTCTCCTCCTACAAATAGATGCCTCCCATCTCATTTGTAAATCATCCTCAAATCAACAAACACTTATCTCTCTAGAAATTGTGCTACTTTTGTAAGCTTGGTGATCGGTCGAATTCTCGACCTATTATTCACTTCATTCGATGATGGATTATGTTTGTTTTCCCGACATTTTATTGTCATTTGATCTCTTTTCTAGTGTTTCAGGTCATATATCACATATCTAATACTTTTGGATTGATCCGAAGCAAAGCAAAGCAATCGGTGCAGATTTGGGCAAAAACAGGACAAAACAGGGCAGCAGACCTTTGCAACGTATTTCGCACCTACAGGTCGCAATTGGTGTCCAAATGAGTCTAAATTTAGCTTGTTTGAAAGCTAATTCAATTCCCTACAACTTTGTAGTTGACACAAAGAGAAGATTCGAAAGTTTAGACCTCCAAAACGGCAAAAGAAGTCAGGTCCCGTGACAGCCCGTGACAAAAGGATCGTCACGGGACAATGGTTCTGTCACGGGATTTGGCCGTGGCAACGACATTTTTGGGTCCCGTGACAGCCCGTGACGACCCGTGACATCTCAATTGTCACGGGACTTTCCAGGACTTTCCAAAATTCGATTTTGGCAATTTTCGGCAACTTTGGGGAATTATTCTATAAATAGAAGGGCTCGACCAGAATTCAGGGTTCTTATTCGGAGAGAAGAAACCCTAACTTGGGAGAGAAGATAGAAATCATCGCGAGATCGAGGATTCAACGAGTCGCTGCGTCTTTACGGTTAACTCGTCCTTACTCTTTATTTTTACACTACTTGTGGTTAATTTACCATGAGTAGTGAGTAGTCTTCTAATTCTGGGATCCTACGGATCCCGTGCTATGTACCCAACTCTCATGTGATCAATTAACGTTTTTATTTTATGCAAATCGATTATTCAATTTCATTGTGTGCTTAATACTATCGTTCTATGCATGTATTTACATCAAAGGGTATGTTTGCATTGATAGAACGTATTTAGGTTATATGCCGAAAGGTGGATGGGCCCTAGGGATTAACCGGATTGCATGAAATTGATGTTAGATCATGTTTACATGAACTAATAGGAAAACCTTTAGTTTAATAAATCGAAATCGTTGATAATCCGTGGATGGGCGGCATTCAACGATTGAGATTAATCTAGACAATGATCCGTGGATGGGCGGCTTGTCTAGTGTTATTTCGGTTATATTCCATATTCGATAGCATGAATAATTAACGTAACATGATTGCATGATTAGTAGGGTTAGCACGGGTGAAGTATGAATTCTGGAATTCTTTCTCTGATAAAGTCACCACCTTTATTTTTCTGTATTTGTTTTCTGTAATTTTCGTGACAACAAAACAAACTTTTTTTGATCGGAATAGCTAAATAGGTCACACTGTTAGCTATTACTCACACGCACTGCTCCTAGGATCGACCCTTGGCTTACCAAGGTTTATAAATTTTGTTTGACTGCAATTTGACCCCTAAAACTAATAATTTGACAACTATAAAGGGTTAAAAATACGCGTGTCAAAATGGTTTTGATCGGTCGAATTCTCGACCAATTATTCACTTCATTCGATGATGGATTATGTTTGTTTTCCCGACATTTTATTGTCATTTGATCTCTTTTCTAGTGTTTCAGGTCATATATCACATATCTAATACTTTTGGATTGATCCGAAGCAAAGCAAAGCAATCGGTGCAGATTTGGGCAAAAACAGGACAAAACAGGGCAGCAGACCTTTGCAACGTATTTCGCACCTACAGGTCGTAATTGGTGTCCAAATGAGTCGAAATTTAGCTTGTTGGAAAGCTAGTTCAATTCCCTACAACTTTGTAGTTGACACAAAGAGAAGATTCGAAAGTTTAGACCTCCAAAACGGCAAAAGAAGTCAGGTCCCGTGACAGCCCGTGACAAAAGGATCGTCACGGGACAATGGTTCTGTCACGGGATTTGGCCGTGGCAACGACATTTTTGGGTCCCGTGACAGCCCGTGACGACCCGTGACATCTCAATTGTCACGGGACTTTCCAGGACTTTCCAAAATTCGATTTTGGCAATTTTCGGCAACTTTGGGAATTTTGCTATAAATTGAGGGCTTCGACCTGATCAGTGGGTGTGCTTATTCGGAGAGAAGAAACCCTAACTTGGGAGAGAAGATAGAAATCATCGCGAGATCGAGGATTCAACGAGTCGCCGCGTCTTTACGGTTAACTCGTCCTTACTCTTTATTTTTACACTACTTGTGGTTAATTTACCATGAGTAGTGAGTAGTCTTCTAATTATGGGATCCTACGGATCCCGTGCTATGTACCCAACTCTCATGTGATCAATTAACGTTTTTATTTTATGCAAATCGATTATTCAATTTCATTGTGTGCTTAATACTATCGTTCTATGCATGTATTTACATCAAAGGGTATGTTTGCATTGATAGAACGTATTTAGGTTATATGCCGAAAGGTGGATGGGCCCTAGGGATTAACCGGATTGCATGAAATTGATGTTAGATCATGTTTACATGAACTAATAGGAAAACCTTTAGTTTAATAAATCGAAATCGTTGATAATCCGTGGATGGGCGGCATTCAACGATTGAGATTAATCTAGACAATGATCCGTGGATGGGCGGCTTGTCTAGTGTTATTTCGGTTATATTCCATATTCGATAGCATGAATAATTAACGTAACATGATTGCATGATTAGTAGGGTTAGCACGGGTGAAGTATGGATTCTGGAATTCTTTCTCTGATAAAGTCACCACCTTTATTTTTCTGTATTTGTTTTCTGTAATTTTCGTGACAACAAAACAAACTTTTTTTGATCGGAATAGCTAAATAGGTCACACTGTTAGCTATTAGTCACACGCACTGCTCCTAGGATCGACCATTGGCTTACCAAGGTTTATAAATTTTGTTTCACTGCAATTTGACCCCTAAAACTAATAATTTGAAAACTATAAAGGGTTAAAAATACGCGTGTCAAAATGGTTTTGATCGGTCGAATTCTCGACCTATTATTTACTTCATTCGATGATGGATTATGTTTGTTTTCCCGACATTTTATTGTCATTTGATCTCTTTTCTAGTGTTTCAGGTCATATATCACATATCTAATACTTTTGGATTGATCCGAAGCAAAGCAAAGCAATCGGTGCAGATTTGGGCAAAAACAGGACAAAACAGGGCAGCAGACCTTTGCAACGTATTTCGCACCTACAGGTCGCAATTGGTGTCCAAATGAGTCGAAATTTAGCTTGTTGGAAAGCTAATTCAATTCCCTACAACTTTGTAGTTGACACAAAGAGCAGATTCGAAAGTTTAGACCTCCAAAACGGCAAAAGAAGTCAAGTCCCGTGACAGCCCGTGACAAAAGGATCGTCACGGGACAATGGTTCTGTCACGGGATTTGGCCGTGGCAACGACATTTTTGGGTTCCGTGACAGCCCGTGACCACCCGTGACATCTCAATTGTCACGGGACTTTCCAGGACTTTCCAAAATTCGATTTTGGCAATTTTTGGCAACTTTGGGAATTTTGCTATAAATTGAGGGCTTTGACCAGATCAGTGGGTGTGCTTATTCGGAGAGAAGAAACCCTAACTTGGGAGAGAAGATAGAAATCATCGCGAGATCGAGGATTCAACGAGTCGCCGCGTCTTTACGGTTAACTCGTCCTTACTCTTTATTTTTACACTACTTGTGGTTAATTTACCATGAGTAGTGAGTAGTCTTCTAATTCTGGGATCCTACGGATCCCGTGCGATGTACCCAACTCTCATGTGATCAATTAACGTTTTTATTTATGCAAATCGATTATTCAATTTCATTGTGTGCTTAATACTATCGTTCTATGCATGTATTTACATCAAAGGGTATGTTTGCATTGATAGAACGTATTTAGGTTATATGCCGAAAGGTGGATGGGCCATAGGGATTAACCGGATTG
Source organism: Rhodiola kirilowii (assembly GCA_033675215.1). Classification (NCBI taxonomy): domain Eukaryota; kingdom Viridiplantae; phylum Streptophyta; class Magnoliopsida; order Saxifragales; family Crassulaceae; genus Rhodiola; species Rhodiola kirilowii. Next base: position 45,971,430 of record CM066201.1, read on the forward strand.
CATGAAATTGATGTTAGATCATGTTTACATGAACTAATAGGAAAACCTTTAGTTTAATAAATCGAAATCGTTGATAATCCGTGGATGGGCGGCATTCAACGATTGAGATTAATCTAGACAATGATCCGTGGATGGGCGGCTTGTCTAGTGTTATTTCGGTTATATTCCATATTCGATAGGATGAATAATTAACGTAACATGATTGCATGATTAGTAGGGTTAGCACGGGTGAAGTATGGATTCTGGAATTCTTTCTCTGATAAAGTCACCACCTTTATTTTTCTGTATTTGTTTTCTGTAATTTTCGCGACAACAAAACAAACTTTTTTTGATCGGAATAGCTAAATAGGTCACACTGTTAGCTATTACTCACACGCACTGCTCCTAGGATCGACCCTTGGCTTACCAAGGTTTATAAATTTTGTTTGACTACAATTTGACCCCTAAAACTAATAATTTGACAACTATAAAGGGTTAAAAATACGCGTGTCAAAATGGCGCCGTTGCCGGGGAGCAGCGTTTAGTGTGATATTAGCTTTAACGTGTGTAGTTTAGACTATTCCATTCATCTATACATACTCTATATACTTCTGACCTTCACTAATCGCTTTTATTTTGAATGTTACGAGGATGTTCTCTTTTGGTCATCAAGACGCCTACCCAAGAGAAGAGTCTTATTGTGAGACATATTCATATGATACAAATTGGGAAGGAAATCAGAATCAGTTCTATGATCGACCCTGTTATCAAGATGACCACTATTATGAGAGTTACCAGGACCAGGCGCAGCAACAACATCAGTTCTATGGGCAATCATATTATCAAGATGATCAGTGCTATGAGAGCTACCAGAATCAGACGCAGCCACAGCAAGATCAGAACTCCGGAACAACGTCAAGTCTCGAAGCCATGCTAGCAAGCTTCGTAGCCGAACAGCGAAAGACGTCTGATGATCAGCGAAAGGCATTTCAAGAGATGAATGCGCAGCTAAACGACACCATAAAAGGCCTCCAGAAGACAGTAGAGCAACTCGCAGCCAAACAGAAAATACAGAAGGACCAGTTAGAGCAACTGTCCAGAGCAACCACCAATGAATGCAGAGATGAGGACATCGAGGTGTTAATGACTGACCATCAAGAAGTTCAAGTCTATGAAGCATATTCATGTTCAACTTTATTTCGAATCGACGTGGAAGATGATCAGGATACGAGAATGCTCTCTACACCAGAACAACCTGTTTGTGAGGATGGTTTCGAGGCGTTTAGAATGGTTGCCGAGGCTTGCACTGAGTTGGAGGATGATGAGTCTTGTACTGATGACGTCTCAGAAGATGAAGATACATCTCCCTCCACTACTACTGCTTCAAAGGGTCATTTAGATGGGCAAACAAAAGAGAACTTCATTCCGCCGGTTTTTCTGGACGCTGAAGAGTCATCAAGGGATCATAGATACGAAGACTTTGTTGATGTGTACATGAGCTCGTTTAAAGAGTGCCCTCGCATACGCCTGAATACGATAGTGAAGGAAAACTCTGGAGTATATGCACCTGAAATCTTATCTGAAGAGTATAAAGGAAGTGTTCTTACTAGAGCTAGCGCTGAATATATTTATCTTGACACACAGCCTCCAGACAAGTTTCGACAGTTCTTGCCTTACGTATTGAAACTATTGTTAGGGAGTTTCTACAGTCCCTTGGTTCTTAAGGGTCTCAAATTTTTGAAGGGACTGCATGCTCTGCTTAACGTCCATGTCATTCTTGATGGACGTAAATTCAAATGGGATTTGAAGGTGGACTGACACATCTCTATTTCTGAAGGCCCCGTGAGAAGGGATCCTAGCAAAGGACTTCTCACGAGTGATTTATATGGGGCGCTTTGCTATGTCTCGCCAAGACGTTAAACTAGGTCTCTTCGGGGAGTAACCCGCGCTGTGAGTTTTGTTTCATTGCATTTTCCAGTTACATTTTGTACATTGCGTGTGACCCTTACAGGAATCTAAGTGTGGAGTGCCCCCCCGCAATTTTTCGATGCTAACCTATCACTTGTGAAGCTCTGTGTTTTTATCTAAATAATCTACCAGCTCACAAGTCGTGTTTCACTCACCGAGCATCGCTGAATCTCCATGAATATCGCGCCATCACACACGAGTGAAGTTCCTATGCGCCTTTTCTTTTCTATTATTTCTTCGCTTAGGGACTAAGCTGATTTTTAAGTGTGGAGTGGGTAGCGCATAGTCACACGCATTGCATTTCACATTCACTCTTGCATATGCTCAACTGTCTATGTATTGCGATTGAAATCCTCGTTTTCTACGATACTCCTTGACTGATTGACACACTTTTGGATTCGAAGTCTAGGACTTGAAATAGTGAAAAATCGTGTGTGTATTCTCTTGAGTCAGTATCATTGCTAGCCGTTGCCTATCACATGTTCTACGTATTTCTTGAAGCATGTTTAAGACTTGAAATTAGTAGGCACCGGTTCTAAAATCTCAAAAACTTAAATATGCATCTCTTTTTCTAGGTGACCTTAGTACTAGTACGTGCTTCTATATACTTGTTGTGATTTGCATGCACCCGCCTTTACTTATACACTATGTCAAGTTTTAAGTGTGGAGTTAGACAATTGGCCTTCAAGTTTTCCCCTCAAAATCAAAGTTCTTAATCTTGGAAGTGGGTGAAACATTGGCCCCAAGCATAGTTGTTTTTGAAAGAAAACCAGTTTGAAAGAAAAAAAATGCTTTTGTTGATTCTGCGAGAGCAGAAAATACCAAGGACCCGGTGAGAAAAGTCACCCCTGGTATATGGAAAACACTCTTGAAACAATTTCTGCCCCCTTTTACTTGATATAGTGTGATTCCATCTTCTCATTGCGTGCAAATCATGACTTGTCTTGCAAATTCATGTACTAGAAACTAAGGGACGACCCTCGTGCTTGCACTGAAATTTTGATGCAAATTTTTGTACTATTTTTCAGAAAATTCTTAATCCAAGCTCCTCTTCTCTTACGGGTCATTGCCTAGTCCTTGGCACTTGAGAATGAGCTTTGCGCCAAGAGCCCGTGGACTATCCCTAGATAGCATAGGTGAATGGCGAGCATGTTTTGTGCAAACTTTTCATGTTCTTATCTCATTGCGATAGAACTATTTAGAACTTGTGATGAGGCGTTTGTTAGTCGTGTGTACTGACCGTTTGAATGCATAACTCGTCTAATCTATGATTGTCTAAAACTTTGATGAAGATGTTTGACTTGAAGTTGAGGTAACACGATGAATCCGAGGTATGACATGACTTTACTGTGACTCGTTGAGCATCATTCATGCATACACATTAGTTAGTTGTACATGGGATTTGTAGGTAGTCCTATTCCTGAAAACCTTCACGAGACTATACTCGTCCTACTAGGGCAGCCTAGGGGTTTAAAGGCTTGATGCATACGCTAAATGCATTCGTGTCCTCTACGACAGTGAGTTATCTTTTTATTTTTTGTTTTAGTTAGAATTGATCACATGACACTTGAGTGGGTAACTATTCTTCAGTTTATTGCCTTGAACTTAATGTTTGTTCGGAACGAACAAATCCTAAGTGTGGAGTGTTTTGATCGGTCGAATTCTCGACCTATTATTCACTTCATTCGATGATGGATTATGTTTGTTTTCCCGACATTTTATTGTCATTTGATCTCTTTTCTAGTGTTTCAGGTCATATATCACATATCTAATACTTTTGGATTGATCCGAAGCAAAGCAAAGCAATCGGTGCAGATTTGGGCAAAAACAGGACAAAATAGGGCAGCAGACCTTTGCAACGTATTTCGCACCTACAGGTCTCAATTGGTGTCCAAATGAGTCGAAATTTAGCTTGTTGGAAAGCTAATTCAATTCCCTACAACTTTGTAGTTGACAAAAAGAGAAGATTCGAAGGTTTAGACCTCCAAAACGGCAAAAGAAGTCAGGTCCCGTGACAGCCCGTGACAAAAGGATCGTCACGGGACAATGGTTCTGTCACGGGATTTGGCCGTGGCAACGACATTTTTGGGTCCCGTGACAGCCCGTGACGACCCGTGACATCTCAATTGTCACGGGACTTTCCAGGACTTTCCAAAATTTGATTTTGGCAATTTTCGGCAACTTTGGGAATTTTGCTATAAATTGAGGGCTTCGACTAGATCAGTGGGTGTGCTTATTCGGAGAGAAGAAACCCTAACTTGGGAGAGAAGATAGAAATCATCGCGAGATCGAGGATTCAACGAGTCGCCGCGTCTTTACGGTTAACTCGTCCTTACTCTTTATTTTTACACTACTTGTGGTTAATTTACCATGAGTAGTGAGTAGTCTTCTAATTCTGGGATCCTACGGATCCCGTGCTATGTACCCAACTCTCATGTGATCAATTAACGTTTTTATTTATACAAATCGATTATTCAATTTCATTGTGTGCTTAATACTATCGTTCTATGCATGTATTTACATCAAAGGGTATGTTTGCATTGTTAGAACGTATTTAGGTTATATGCCGAAAGGTGGATGGGCCCTAGGGATTAACCGGATTGCATGAAATTGATGTTAGATCATGTTTACATGAACTAATAGGAAAACCTTTAGTTTAATAAATCGAAATCGTTGATAATCCGTGGATGGGCGGCATTCAACGATTGAGATTAATCTAGACAATGATCCGTGGATGGGCGGCTTGTCTAGTGTTATTTCGGTTATATTCCATATTCGATAGCATGAATAATTAACGTAACATGATTGCATGATTAGTAGGGTTAGCACGGGTGAAGTATGGATTCTGGAATTCTTTCTCTGATAAAGTCACCACCTTTATTTTTCTGTATTTGTTTTCTGTAATTTTCGTGACAACAAAACAAACTTTTTTTGATCGGAATAGCTAAATAGGTCACACTGTTAGCTATTACTCACACGCACTGCTCCTAGGATCGACCCTTGGCTTACCAAGGTTTATAAATTTTGTTTGACTGCAATTTGACCCCTAAAACTATTAATTTGACAACTATAAAGGGTTAAAAATACGCGTGTCAAAATGGTTTTGATCGGTCGAATTCTTGACCTATTATTCACTTCATTCGATGATGGATTATGTTTGTCTTCCCGACATTTTATTGTCATTTGATCTCTTTTCTAGTGTTTCAGGTCATATATCACATATCTAATACTTTTGGATTGATCCGAAGCAAAGTAAAGCAATCGGTGCAGATTTGGGCAAAAACAGGACAAAACAGGGCAGCAGACCTTTGCAACGTATTTCGCACCTACAGGTCGCAATTGGTGTCCAAATGAGTCGAAATTTAGCTTGTTGGAAAGCTAATTCAATTCCCTACAACTTTGTAGTTGACACAAAGAGAAGATTCGAAAGTTTAGACCTCCAAAACGGCAAAAGAAGTCAGGTCCCGTGACAGCCCGTGACAAAAGGATCGTCACGGGACAATGGTTCTGTCACGGGATTTGGCCGTGGCAACGACATTTTTGGGTCCCGTGACAGACCGTGACGACCCGTGACATCTCAATTGTCACGGGACTTTCCAGGACTTTCCAAAATTCGATTTTGGCAATTTTCGGCAACTTTGGGAATTTTGCTATAAATTGAGGGCTTCGACCAGATCAGTGGGTGTGCTTATTCGGAGAGAAGAAACCCTAACTTGGGAGAGAAGATAGAAATCATCGCGAGATCGAGGATTCAACGAGTCGCCGCGTCTTTACGGTTAACTCGTCCTTACTCTTTATTTTTACACTACTTGTGGTTAATTTACCATGAGTAGTGAGTAGTCTTCTAATTCTGGGATCCTACGGATCCCGTGCTATGTACCCAACTCTCATGTGATCAATTAACGTTTTTATTTATGCAAATCGATTATTCAATTTCATTGTGTGCTTAATACTATCGTTCTATGCATGTATTTACATCAAAGGGTATGTTTGCACTGATAGGACGTATTTAGGTTATATGCCGAAAGGTGGATGGGCCCTAGGGATTAACCGGATTGCATGAAATTGATGTTAGATCATGTTAAATGAACTAATAGGAAAACCTTTAGTTTAATAAATCGAAATCGTTGATAATCCGTGGATGGGCGGCATTCAACGATTGAGATTAATCTAGACAATGATCCGTGGATGGGCGGCTTGTCTAGTGTTATTTCGGTTATATTCCATATTCGATAGCATGAATAATTAACGTAACATGATTGCATGATTAGTAGGGTTAGCACGGGTGAAGTATGGATTCTGGAATTCTTTCTCTGATAAAGTCACCACCTTTATTTTTCTGTATTTGTTTTCTGTAATTTTTGTGACAACAAAACAAACTTTTTTTGATCGGAATAGCTAAATAGGTCACACTGTTAGCTATTACTCACACGCACTGCTCCTAGGATCCACCCTTGGCTTACCAAGGTTTATAAATTTTGTTTGACTGCAATTTGACCCCTAAAACTAATAATTTTACAACTATAAAGGGTTAAAAATACGCGTGTCACTTGGGTCTGAAATAATACTCATGTTGGTTCTTGAGTATTATAACAGTTTTAGAGAATACTCCTGTTGGTTCTTGAGTATTCTCCTTTACTCACTGTCTTTCAAAAACCCTCGAGTACTTAGCTATGGTATCCACCTCTATGGATATTCGTAGCTAAACTCTTCATTCGGTTGAAGGGGTGTACTTGTATCATAAAATGTTTTAGGCAATTCTTAGAGCCTCTTCTCTGTATTCAAAACTTGTTCTATGTGCCATATATTAGGTTAGAACTTCCAAGGTTGAGTGGATGCTTGGAATGGCAAAGCTCTTCCGTGGGGTTCGTAAACATACTCGGATAAGTGGATGCTTGGAATGGCAAAGCTTATCTGAGGAGTTTGACCTTTCTAAAACACCGTTTGGTTGCTCGGGAATGACTGACCAAATGGATGCACACAGGCTAATATACCTTGGAATGAGGTATTAGTCTAAGTAGAACAAGTGCTCTATGTTTTTTGCAAAAGTCTAGACAGTGTGTGCAAATCGAGTGCTTGGAATGGCCTTGATGCACGTTTGGATACTTAGAAGGATCACTAAGAGTCAATGATAAATAGGCTATGATACAAGGCCCCCGAAACCGAATGCTTTCCTTAACTTACAACTTTACATGCAATCTACTCTCCCAATATCAACTGCTGACGTTCCGGAAGACTAGCCAATCACGCATCACCCGCTGTAAGTCTTCTACTTTTATTTTCAATATTTACTTTTCTGTCATTTACTTTTCCGCACTAAAAACCAAAAACAACCAAAAAAACCACTTACTTTTCCGCACTAAAATCTCAATCAACCTAAAACACGCTCCCCTCGCTGTACAATTCCCTCAAAGAACAACTTATCCCCCTAATTCCCTTGGGTTCGACCCCTACTTACCACTTGCTACCCAGTAGTAAGGTCACGAGTAGCGGAATATAAATTTGCTTTTGCACAGAGAACACCGCACCTTAACGACAGTGCGGTGGGCTCCGTCAACAAGCTTGAGTACTACAAGAACCGACAAGAGTACTCAAGACCGAACTATAATACTCAAGAACCAACAAGAGTATTATATATTTTAAACAAAACTTACAAAGTGCCAAACTTAGAGAGAGAAGTGTTTGTGTATTTGAGGATGGATTTACAAGTGAAGGAGGGCTCTTATTTATAGCCAAAGGGAAGAGGAGATGTGTGGTTTGGATCAAACCACATGGTAACATCCCATGAGGAGGTAAAAGCCGCCGGTTGGAGGTAAGGGGAGGAGGCTTTGGCTTCCAAAGCCGCCGGTCATGGAGGGGGAAGAGTGAGTTTTGTGAGGTTTTGTGATGTTTTCACAAAACTATCGGTGTATTTCAGCTCCGGACTGACTTTGGTTGCTCTTCGGTTGGATTTGTTTTGAGTGATTCAATGTCAGAATCTTGAGATTTCTTCAGTCGGCATTTGACCGTGACCTTGGAATGACTCGTAATATATTTTCAGCGTAAAATCCTCTCCTTAGCGTGTATTCTCTCTAGGCTCCAAAATACCCTGTAGATAAATATCGGAACTAACAAGCAAAAGTTAAATAGACAAACAGTCTAATTTAGTGGGTTTAACTGTGTTTATGATTCGTATAATTATGGTCCATCACCTACTCTGGGGGGTTTCCCACACCCAAAAAAGGGACACAAATCTTTATTACGAGTATAGAGCTATTCGTGGACTTACACTTACACAACGCCTTGTTTGTAATAGCCTAGCCTCTAATACTCCGTCTCTCAGATTTGTAACCGAGGTTCACCGCAATTCCCCTAGATCCCCTTCGTCCGAACCTTCTGTCCGAACATGCTCGACCTTCTCTTGAAGCTCGGTCGCTTTCTCTCGAAAGCTGGTTGGTCTTTGTTATGCGTTGCAGTAAGATCAACTCCAATCAGTCTGAATGGCACACAGATCAGATTGAACATGCACCGATGAATTTCCAGTGGGGAAATACAACCGGTCGTCGCTTTCTTCTTCTCCAATCGATAGGGTATACTCGTGTATGTTTGATATTGAAAGCGATGCAGATTATGGACGCCCTAGCCATGTATGTATATGCCAGGACGATCTCCAAATCTGCTCCAGATAATCCCATCAAATATTTTGGAAATATTCCTAAATATTTGATGTATATCTTTCTCAAATCGGTGAGAGGAATATACGAAGACTTCCCCCCCCCCCCCCAAATCAGCCACGCCATCTTCAGATCTGGTTTGTAGATTTACGCTTGAATAATTGAAGCTCGAAAAACTCGCTGGCCGACTTCAGATCGAATCGACATTCGATCTTTCAAACCTTCCGGAAGACATTTTGGCGTTTGGTCCACGCTGTACTGTAGTCCCAGAATGTGTTCGAACTCCCCCTGAACTCCTGCTCGAACTGTCAAACTATGTTTTTCCAAATACATGCCACTCAAGGGAACATCATCTTTCCACGGGGCGAAGGAGCCACGACTATTGGCAACCCCGAGTTAGACGTTATGATCTCCATCCATCGCCACCGACCAGTTGATTTCTTCTAGATTCTGACGGGCCAAATGGTATTTTGGGGCTCAACCGTTGACAAGAACGTTGTTTTAGGCGGTGGTCTTTCTGTCACTATTCTCGCAGAGTCGCAAGGATGGGATCTCAGTCGGCTCCCAGCACCAAAGAAATCAGAATTGAATGTCAAGAAGATGATCGACATCAAGATGATTAATCGGGATCGTGAGTGGCAGCACAGAAGTGAGCTTCCTTCTGGGAAGAAGCGCAGCCGAGTTGAGCGCAGGCAGATGACTCAGAATCATGCTAGAGGCGAGGACCAGCCTCCACCAGAGGACGATATCATGGATGAGGTACAGGAGCCTCAAGTGGCTGCGCCAAATGAGATGGATTAGCCACCACCCGGTCCAGCAGCACCACCAGTCCCTCCACCACAGCCTCCTACTGATGGCCAGCCCCCGAGCTCTTTATTGGAGTGCTTAGAGCGCCTGGAGACCTCCCATTTGAGGCTATTTGACCAGCAACATCAGATCATTCGGACGCAGGAGCAGATTTTGACATACCAGCGCCAGATGATGACCTATCAGGCTCCGTTTCACATGTCGCAGAACCAGCTAGCTCAGAACTATGCCCAGCTTAATGTCAATTTCTCAGAGTTCAGATCTAAGGCCATCAGGGCGCAGGGTGCCTTATCAGAACTCATTGAGTACGCCGAGATCGACTACCCTCCTCCACCACCCCAGGCTCCTCCCTGCACTGGTCATGAGGATGGCCCTTCTCGTCCCGCCGGTGCTGCAGCCTCAGACAGTATAGAGCAGTTATTCGGTTCTGATAATGATGCTGCAGATGATGGAGCTTTTTAGTCTTTCCTGCCTGCACTCTTTATGACTTCTTTTTGTTGTTTTTGTCAGTTGTTCTGCATTTCACGATATTCGTCTTTGTACACTGACTTTTTGATGCTATTACACTACTTCCATGTTATTTGATGTTTGAGTTATTTTGTCTATGTTGTTCATCTTTACTCACATCGTTTACCTCTTTATTCATTGACATTCCTTTCTCAAGGTCTCTACGTGATTATCGATGCTAACCTATTACTTGTGAAGTTCTTTGTGTCGTTCTATATACCTATTAGCTCACAAGTGGTTTCTCACTCACCGGTCATCGTTTAATCACTATGGATTCGAGCTATCACACACGAGGGAAGTTCCTATGAACTTTTTTTATCTTTTATTTCTTCGCTTAGGGACTAAGCTCATTTTTAAGTGTGGAGTGGGTAGCACATAGTCACATATACATTCATCGCATGTCACACATTCACTCTTGCATATGCTCAACTGTCTATGTATTGCGATTGAAATCCTCATTTTCTACGATATTCCTTGACTGATTGTCATTCTTTTGGATTCAAAGTCTAGGACTTGAAATAGTTTTATTCGTGTGTGTATTCCCTCGAGTCAGTACCATTGCTAGCCTTTGCCTATCGCGTGTTCTACGTATTTCTTAAAGCATGTTTGAGACTTGATATTAGTAGGCACCGGTTCAAAAATGTCAAAAACTTAGAGTGCATCTCTTTTTCTAGGTGACCTTAGTACTAGTATGTGTTTCTCTATACTTGTTGTTATGTGCATGCACCCGCCTTTATTCATACACTAAGTCAAGTTTTAAGTGTGGAGTTAGAAAATTGGTTTTCAATGTTTTCAATCAAGAAAAAAGTTCTAAATTTTCAAGAGTGGGTGAAAAATTGACCGCAAGCATAGTTGTTTTTGAAAGGAAAAAAATGTTCCTACAGAAAAAACCAAGGGCAAAGTGAGAAAAGTCACCCCTTGTGTGAAAAAAAAAATCTTTTGGTACCAAGGGCAAAGTGAGAAAAGTCACCCCTTGTGTATGGAAAACGCGTTTGAAACAATTTCTGCCCCCTTTTGCTTGATGTAGTGTAATTCCATCTTCTCATTGCGTGCAAATCATGACTTGTCTTGCAAATTTATGTACTAGAAACTAAGGGACAACCCTCGCGCTTGCACTGAAATTTGGATACAAATTTTTGTACTATTTTTCAGAAATATCCTTACGCCAGGCTCCTCTTCTCTTACGGGTCATTGACTAATCCTTGGCACTTGAGAATGAGCTTTGCCCCAAGAGCCCGTGGACTATCCCTAGATAGCACAGGTGAATGGCGAGCATGTTTTGTGTAACTATTCATATTTTTAATACGTTGCTATAGAACTATTTAGAATATGTGATTAGTCGATTGCTAGCCATGTGTACGGGCCGCTTGAATGCATAACTCATTTAATCTATGATTGTCCGACAACTTTGATGAAGATGTTTGATTTGAAGTCGAGGTAACACGATGAATCCGAGGTATGACATAACTTTACTGTGACTCGTTGAGCATCATTCCATGCATACACGTTAGTTAGTTATACAGGGGATTTGTAGGTAGTTCCATTCCTGAAAACCTTCACGAGACTATACTCGTCCTACTAGGGCAGCCTAGAGGTTTAAAGTCTTGATGCATATGCTAAATGCATTCGTGTCCTCTGCGACAGCGAGTTATCTTTTTATTTTCGTTTTAGTTAGAACTGATCACATGATACTTGAGCGGGTAGCTTAGGAACATATGGTTATTGAGCATGATATTCACTCGCGCATTTATTCTACCATTTGTTCGACATTTGTTCGGGACGAACAAATCCTAAGTGTGGAGTGTTTTGATCAGTCAATACTTTGACTAATTATTCACTACATTCGATGAAGGATGACGCTCGTTTTCCGGGAAAATTGTCTCTATTTGATGTCTTTCTCTAGTATTTCAGGATGAAAAGGCATATCACCGCTCCTTGGACTCGAAGTGTCGAAAGAACGAAAAGATCAACGAAAAAGGCCAAAAATGAGCCTTGCACTAGCAAGGGTCGTGACTGCCGTGACATCCCATGAAGGTCACGGTAGGTTTTTCGCACAGAAGGAATTGCAATTTTGGATGACTGTCGTGACTGCCGTAACACCCGCCAAAGGTCACGGTAGTCACGACCCCTTTTTGGCTCAGTGCGTTCCAGCCCCTGTCGTGACTGTCGTGACTCCCACCAAAGGTCACGGTAGTCACGCCATGTTTTCAACTCAGAGGCATTCAAGACCTGCCGTGACGTGCCTAAAGGTCACGGTAGTCACGGCACCTGCGGCAGAAGTTTCCTAATTTGATTTTTTGAACTTTTCTGGGCCTTTTTGGAAATTGAACGATTGGGCTATAAAAGAGCAACGACCAGAACGAAATTCGTGCGCTTATTTTGGAGAAAAGATTACCCTAACTTGGGAGAGAAGACAGAGCAATTCATCGTGAGAGATTCAACAAGCCACCGCGTCTTTACTGTTTACTCATCCTTAATTTCTCTATACACCGTTTTTGGTTAATTTACCATGAACAGTGAGTAGTCTCTCTATTCCGGGATCCTACGGATCCCGTGCTATGTACCCAACTCTTCATGTGATCATATGAACGTTTTTCATTATTGCAAATCGAATATTCAATTTCATCGTGCTTAATTTATCGTTCTTGCAAGTATTTACATTGAATGGGATGTTTGCATGCTAGAACGTATTTAGGTTATTTACCGAAAGATGGATGGGTCCTAGGTAGTAACTGGATTGTATGAAAACCTTTAGTTTAATAAATCGAGATCGTTGATAATCCGTGGATGGGCGGCGTTCAACGATTGAGATTAATCTAGATAATGATCCGTGGATGGGTGGCTTATCTAGTGTTATTTTGGTTTATTTCGATATTCGATAGCATGGTGAATTACGAGATAATGATTGCATGATTAGTGAGGTTAGCACGGGTGAAGTATGGATTCTGGAATTCTTTCTATGATAAGTACAAACCATTTATTTTCTGTTTTCTAAATTCTGTTAACTTTCATCAAAACAAAACCTCTTTTAATCGGAATAGCTAAATAGGTCACATCGTTTGCTAGTAATCACACACATATTCCTTGGATCGACCCTTGGCTTGCCAATGTTTATAAATTTTGTTTGACTACGATTTGACCCCTAAAACTCATAAGTTGACAACTATAAAGGGTTAAAAATACGCTTGTCATCTACTTTAGCCCATTGCAGTGAATCGGCAGGATGATGCATTTTTGTATCAGTAACACGTTTCTCAGCATGCCAACACATATTATTGGAATCTTCCGTGTCAGCAAATAATCTCTGAAACCTGGGGATCGGTGGAAGATACCATAGTACTTTCGATGGAGTGCCTTTAGATTTACCTTTCGGTTCTTTGTTTAACTTGTAGCGAGAAGCCTTGCACACTGGACATTCTTTGAGTTCACTAAAAGCATTTCGATACAAGATACAATCATTGGGACAAGCATGTATTTTCATGTACTCGAGGCCCATGGGACACATAACCTTCTTAGCCTCGTAAGTACGGTTAGGTAAGGTGTTCTCCTCAGGAAGCATGTCTTTCACCAGCGCCAATAATTCAGTGAAACTCTTGTTGCTCCATCCATTTTTCGCGTTGAGATTGAACAACTTCAACGTTGCCATAGCTTTGTATATTTGGAACACTCTTCATACAATGGTAATTCGGAGTCATTCCTCAACGACTCCAAAACATGTGGCGTATCAACAAAGTCATTGGCGACGTTGTTAACCATCTCAATTAGATTATCCTCTTCCCAATCATCATTATCCTCCGGCAAGCTTTCTACGGGTGGAGGCTCAAAGTTTTGTTGTTCAACCTCGCCATGCAAATACCACACCGTATATCGTGGGTTAATCCCCTTTAACAAAAGGTGTTTACATAACTTCTTCGGTTTGACCTTTTTGTAATTCCAACAACCCATACACGGACAAAAGACACGTTCAATGTTGTTTCTAGACGCATATGCCGACGCAAACGCACAAAAATCCATAATCCCTTTCTCGTACTCATCACTTAACCTATTACCGGACACCCACTCTCGATTCATTATAATTCCACTACATGAAACGTGTAAATATTATTAGTTACATACTACTAATTTACACGAACAAACAATTACATTTGAGTGAATTACAAGCACTCCAACAATTAAAAAGTAGTAAATGAGTTACATAAACTTGCGATTTACCTTATAGTAGAAGCTCGCGAAGAAGAATCTTAATGGTGGGTGTGCAACAAGTCGGGACTAGAGCTATAAACATCAAGAACGAATTAGTAAACAAGAAAAAATAAATTCAAATCTCCATGTTCATATTAAAATAAAAAAGATTGATAACCATCAAATACTAGGAATTGAAGAAGCGAAGAACCACCAACGGGAAGAGGATGTAGATTGCAAATGTTAACCCTAAACAAAAGAACATCAATTAAATTAATATACTTAAATTCAACTAGTTATTAACTTCATTCAACGATGAAAGAGCAACAATGTCCAATGTCGAAAGCTATACTCAATTAACACAACAGAATACCTTACTTGATATGATGTTTGGAGGATAAACAAGGTACAACTTCCACCGTATAGAAGTAACGCCGCTCAAATCTATGTTTTCAAACAAAAATATTAGCATACACATGAATCCAATTAGTTATTTACATCATTCAACGATGATAGAGCAACAACTAAAATTTCAACTAAATATTAGCATACTTGATTGTTAATGGATTACAACTGCAAAATACCCCTAACTATTACATACTAAAATCTCAGCCCTAACCTGTTGATTCGGAGCCGATTGGAGGAGGAGGAGCAATGGCGAGGATGGCAATGAGCGGCGCAAGACCGAGTGGCGCGGAGACGACTGGCGAGGAACAATGGCGATGGAGACGGAGACGATTGGAGGCGACGGAGGCGGACTGACGATTGGAGGCAATGGAGGCGGACTGACGGAGACGGTTGGAGGCGACGGAGGCAGTGAGACGGAGGCAGTGAGATGGTGGCAGTGAGACGGTGGCGACGGAGAGACTGAGAGCGTTGATAAACCAATCAATAGGCAGACTGACGAATTTCAAAATAAAACCTAAGTCTTTTATTGCACAATATGCATCGGTTATGCAACGGTTTATAAAAACCGATGCATAAAGTAACAAAATGCATCGGTTCAGCTAAACCCGTTGCATAATGGTTACCATTATGCAATGGTTTCCTTATAAACCGATGCATAACGCTGAACCGATGCCTATTGTTATTTTTGAACCGATGCATAATGACTGTTCTGTAGTAGTGTCGTCTTTTGTTTCACAAATTAATCATCAATTTCATTTATGAATGTTTTTATTGGGGTTACATTATCTCAATAAATCAAGTACTATACGAATACATTTTGTATATATTACATGAACACTTTTTCACTTGGGTACAATCACTAAACTTTAGAGCACGGCCACGAAAAGCACCAACCCGGATTGATACTTGAATAGTCCACACTAAAGTACATGCCATAAGGTACCTCTATCTTGAAAACCTCATGATCGAATACACACCGTCACGCATCAAGCAAGCGACACATGCAAATTTGAAGGGCACAATACGTCCGCAAGGGACGGACAACACCTCCGCAAAGGAGGAACAAACAGGTCAACGCCGAGGCGGGAGGAAGAACACCTCCATGAGAGAGGAACAATGTGTCCACGCGTATGCGGGACAAAAAACTGTTTCTTTTATGAATGTTGAAATTTGTTTCTTTTATAAAACACTGCGATATAAGAGGTGGTCTTATTATTTTGTGACATTGTCTAAATTTTCCTCTTCCTTGTCCCACCTCGCGTGTGGATGTTTCCTACATCCTTCGTGGATGCCTTCCCGTCCCGTCTCGCGCATGGATGTTTCCTCTATCCCTCATGGATGCTTTCCTCTTCACGTCTCACACGTGATGCTTCTTACATCCATCGTTGATGCTTCCTCCGGCCGTCAAGATGGACGTATCGTGTCTTGCAACGGTAAAGGTGCCCAAGTGTCGAAGAATGTACCGATGCTGATTTTGGGTAGATGTGCGGATCCATGCATGGTAAAGGTGTCGAACCTGGTCAGCGCTTCAGAAGCGAAGAAATGTACCAGGTGATTTTGGATTCACATATCTCAGGACCCCTCTCAATTTTGGTGAAAAAAAAAAACTTAAATATAAAATTATATTTTTTTTGAAAATTTTGATCACATATCTATCTTCGGTCACTATTTTTGTGAGCTTAAT
Source organism: Rhodiola kirilowii (assembly GCA_033675215.1). Taxonomy (NCBI): domain Eukaryota; kingdom Viridiplantae; phylum Streptophyta; class Magnoliopsida; order Saxifragales; family Crassulaceae; genus Rhodiola; species Rhodiola kirilowii. The sequence goes on from CM066201.1 coordinate 45,987,618, forward strand.
CTCGAAATTTATCTTGGAGTAATCATAAAAGTTATAGAACATTCAATTAGCTTTCTAACCATGTAAAAAACATCTTAAACGGACACCGGATGACGCCTTTACGAGCTTTTAAAGGTTTGCTCGGACCCCTTCGATTTCGGCTAATTTCAATCAATCATCCATCTTTGGTGACTGTTTTTATCAGCCTAACCTCCAAATTTCATCTTTAAGTGAACATGAAAGTTGTAGAGCATTCAATTAAATTTCTATACATATATGAATCATCTTCAACGGACACCGGATAATGCGTCTATGAGCTTTAGAAGATTGGCTCAAGCACCCTAAATTTCAGCAAATTTCAATTAATCAACTATCTTTGGTCGCTATTTTTATCGGCTTAACCTCCGAATTTCATCTTGAGTTAAACATGAAAGTTATAGAACATTCAATTAGCTTTCGATCCATATGTAGATCATCTTCAATGGACATCGGATGACACCTTTATGAGCTTCAGAAGGTTGACTGATCATTAGCGGACCTTGTTGTTCGAAAAAAAAGCGCCGGATCATTAGCGGATTTTTTTTTCCGGATTCGACTAATATCCTCGTTATTCGAAAAAAAAAAATTTAAGACCCCCCTCAGATGAAGCTCTGAATCCGCCACTGATCATTTGCACTCACAAGTCATGACAATATATATCAAAAAGTTAATCCGACCTTACACAGACGTAAATACATATTGTTGGTCAGACTAGTTGACGATTAAACCCCTTTGGCCTTTAACACTCTTTATACGCAAATAATTTTTTGTCTTTCACTTTCTTGGAAATCAACTTTTACATTTAAATAAAATAATTAGAACCACTTGAATTTTCGATTTCAATGTTAAAGAAAATCTTAATTTAGACATATAAACCCATAATAAAAAAAATAGTTTTTAAAATACATCACTATTTTTATATAAAAACTATCATATTCTAATAAAAACACGATTTTATGATTATCAAGTTCGAGTAAAAATAGGGTACAAAATATATTTTTTGTACAAAATGCAAAGTTTGTACAAATTGGATTATAATTCGTCACCGATAATCAAAAAAGTATGTCATATTTCGTCACGAATAATTTATACGTCACCGAGATCGATGCGACGAGACAATACGAAAACTCAAACTCAAAAACAATGAGTTCGCGACGACTTGGAATCCACCAAGAGAAATGAAACTAGGATTTTATTGAAACAAAAGATGTATTTCACAAACACTAAAGAAGGTTTAAATAGAAAAACGAAAAACGAAAATAGGAAATAAAATATGAAAATAATAAATTGCAGATTTGGCCTGCTAAACGATCCCGAACGGCCAAAAAAGCTCATACGTCATGGCAAAGCGGTGTGTTGCACTCGTTGGTCCGTTTCCATTCAAATAAAGGTGTCTTAATACTAATCGGTCACCGAACACCAAATCTGCACCAAACCGGTAGAACCCTTACTACGGTCAATTTGATCCTCGATACGCGCCGCTAACGTAAACGGGATTTAATACAAGATTTAATCTCATCCGTCCAAATGACCAAATCAAGGGTGTACAAAAATATGCGTTTTGCATCGAATCCTTTTTCTAATCAAGTTTTCACAAAATAAAATACTCCCCGTATATTCTTAGATAAATCAAGAATCATCGTTTACCAAAATCGAGAGCCAGCCGCCACCAATATATCTCTTCACGTTCTGAATAATCCCCCTTCTAAATTGGAAATCCGAAATTAAGAAATTTGTCTGCCAGCTGGACACGCGGACGTCTCCTGCATTTATTGTCTGCGGAGGTCTTAATAATTAACGTAATTCAAGAGACCTCCGCGCCGTAATTATTCAGACGTAGGCGGTCAGCACTGAATCACACTTTGAGCACTTCGAACTTCATTTCTTCGCAGCAAAACATCTTCTAAGAGGCTCCCTTTAGCCGATATTCATTCCACAGTCTCCGAATGCACCTGAGAATGAAAACTACACACAGGTAGTGAAATAATATACAGGCACTCACTAAGAGACGGGGTTTTAACACATAAAATAGTCGTACAACTACGACTTATCAATTGTCTATCTCTAACCTTGAACTCCTCATTGTCTAACAGCTTGAACAACTTCATAGGGTTTTGCCAAACCAAATGCCACTAAATCTAACAATTTCCCCCTTGGCATTTTTGGCAAAACATCTCTACATGTACTACTTTTACATTTGAATCTTTGAAGGAGATTTCAAGCTCCCAAGTGTACTAACAACAAAGGGCTACCGAATGAATATTTGTGGAGGTTTTTAACTCCGAAACTACTCCCCCTTTTTACCATAAAGTGACAAGGAGGATGACAAACAGTAGCATAGTCCAAGAGTCACGATGGAGTTCAACAGTAATAATAGCAAAATGATTAAAATGTATGTATCACCATGAGTTTAGTAGTCCGAGTCCTCGTCATCTGAATCATCGTCTTCCACCTCCTCCTCGGGATATCGCAGTTCCACCAATAGTTTTGCGATCTTCTTTTTCCTAGCCATGAGTAAGACAATTCTTTCATTGACATCTACAAGCTCCTCTTCTAGGTGAGCAATTGCTTTCTTGCGAGTTGCGGCAGGAACTCCAGAATTCAGCTCATGCAAGGACTCTTCAGAGGGCTTCTTCTTGTTCATTTCAGGCATTCCATGCTCGAGATCCAGGATGTGCTTTCTTGTGAACTGTTTGTAGTCCGCCACAAGAACCTTTGGTGCACCCGTCAACTTGTTCTGGCTGGTCTTGATATCAGGATGCAGGGCTAGAATAAGCTCGTAGATAAATGATGGAAAACCAATGGGATGATTTATCTTAAGGGAGGTAGCATGTGAAGCAATTTGATCAAACACAAGTTGTCGCAAGTCTATCTTCTACTTGCTTCCCAGTGCTCTTAGGAGGAGACCCATAGTTTTTCACACTGTTGAACGATGATGATTCAGCAACCAATTCTTTAATATAATGTTGTGGAGTAATGAATGCTTTGACGACAAATCAGTGTCGGTATAGTTGTCTTGTTCCACTTAGTCCTCACACATGCAGTAACCGTCTCAGCAAGCTTGATCCACTTGGGTTCAGTCGGAGCTACCTCTCGACCATCTACTCCATAGTAATCATTTATAACATTTGGGGTGATCACAATCTCCCTTCCCCTAATATGTAGATTCTCGTAGGACTGATCCTCAACATCAGCAAAGCTCTCCGGTAGGTTTGTAATGGCTTCTCTCACAATGCTTGCTACGAACGGTTTAGCCATTGTACTGATGACCATATATCTATCTCTTTAATCAAACTCACTATTTATTTAGCAGAGTACTTATCTGCCTCCAGAATTCTTTCAGCCACTATCTTCCATTTCACTATCAGATCCCATCTGTCGGCTTGCTCCTCCGACGAAAACCAGACGCCATCCATAACTACTCATGTATCAAACTGCACACTTTTACCCTTTTGTCACCTTTACCTCCCCTAGTTAATGTACTTGCCTTGGATTTCTTCGCTACAGGTGTTGCACCCTTCTTTTGACCAACAGTTGCTGCCTTAGTAGTACCTTGTTAAGTTGTTTGGGCAGGTGCAACAGCTTTTCTCTTCTTTGAAACAGCCTGTTCTACCACAGTTGGTGAACTCTGTTCCGCATCTTGTTTTACTACATCTTTCTTCTTCTTGACTGGTGGTTTTGTCTTACCTGCAGGTTCCACAGAGGCTGGAACAACCACTGGTACACCTTCCACCATCTCAGATGTCCTTTCTAGCACATCTTCTGGAACGTGAACTTGATCTTCCATCTCAACATCCTCATTGGTCTGGTCTAGTTGATCAACTACTCCATCTTTGGTAGCAGCATTATAAAACAGTTCTTCCTCCACATACTCTTCCACAACATCAAACAGTTCCTGAAGTGAGTTAGCTGGCTTGCTCAACTCAATTTGTGAGTTTTCCTCTCCTTTATTATTGGACACCTCTACTCGTTCCTCAACTTCTTCAGTCTGACCATCCTAGCTCTCATCTGGAGCCTCAACCTACTCCTTAGTGTTAGATTCTTCTGGCTTAGATTCTACCTCTTCCCGATCATTAGATTCCTCGTTCACTTCATAATCCTTCTGAACCTCTTCTGCCTCCTTTACAGTATCACCACTAGGAATTTTATCAGGCTGGTCCACAACCTCCTTCTCAGCCGCATCAAGAGAGTATTCTTCAGATTCAGAAACAACCACTTTTCATCTGACAACTCGAAAGTTCTCCTTCTTTGGTGTCTTGGTTTGAGCAACCATCTTAATTCTGGTCCCCTTCACATTAGGAGTAACAACAATTCTAGTAGTGGAACGATTCTCCCCTCGCACCGACGACACTACCTTTGGCTTTTTTACCACTATCTTTGAACCCTCCACAGATATACTAGGCACACTAGGACTATGCACATCAATATTCTTTGAGATTTTAGAGATCAGTGATGGACCATAAATGTATGAATCATAAACACAATTAAACCTACCAAATTAGACTCTTTGTCTATTTCACTTTTGCTTGTTAGTTTCGATATTTATCTATAGGGTATTTTGGAGTCTAGAGAGAATACAGGCTAAGAGGAGTTTTTAAGCTGAAAATATATTACGAGTCATTCCAAGGTCACGACCAGATGTCGACTGAAGAAATATCATGAACCTGACATGGAATCACTCAAAACAAATCCAACCGAAGGGCAACCAGAGACAGTCCGGAGCTGAAAGGAGCCGATGGCTTTTGGGGAAAAGATCTCAAACACACTCCACCACTCCTCCTTGGACATGTGGCCGGCGGCTCCCTCCTTGGTGACTCACCACCGGCGGCTTTGGGGAGAAAAGCCACATGGGGTGGCGGCTTTGCTCTCCTCCACTCCTCCCTTGCCATGTGTTGGCTTCTCCTCCACACCTCTTCATCCCCTTAGCCTATAAATACCATGCTTCCCTCCCTTGTATCGTCATCCCATTCTCATTCCAAATCCATAAGTTAGTGAGAGAAGCTCTCACATCTCTCTAGATTTTGGGCACTACTCTTGTAAACACTTGTTTCAAATCTATAATACTCCTGTTTGTTCTTGAGTATTCTAGTTGTTCTTGAGTTTACTCCTGTTGGTTCTTGAGTATTCTCCCTTTTCTTTACTATCTTAGCTATGATATCCACCTCTATGGATATTCGTAGCTAAACCCTTCATTCGGTTAAAGGGGTGTACTTGTATCATAAAATGTTTTAGGCTATACTCTTAGTTCCTCGTTGTATTCAAAACTTGTTCTATGTGCCATATATTCGGTTAGAACTTCCAAGGTTGAGTGGATGCTTGGAATGGCAAAACTTTTCTGTGGGGGTTCGTAAACATGCTCGGATAAGTGGATGCTTGGAATGGCAAAGCTTATCTGAGAAGTTTGACCTCATTAAAACACCATTTGGTTGGTCGGGAATGACTGGTCAAATGGATGCATATAGGCTAATATACCTTGGAATGGGGTATTAGTCTAAATAGAACAAGTGCTCTATGTCTTGGAATGGACTAGACAGTGTGGCAAATCGAGTGCTTGGAATGGCCTGGATACACTTTTTAATACTTAGTAGGATCACTAAGGGTCAATGATAAACAGGCTATGATACGAGGCCCCCGAAACCGAATGCTTTCCTTAGATTAAAACAACACTTGCATTTACTTTCAATTCTAGTATAAACTGCCTTATCAAGTGCTCACCTCCAGGAAGACTTGTCCTTCACGCAACAATCGCTGTAAGTCTTCTCCTTTTATTTTCAGTACTTTACTTTTATGTCATTTACTTTTCCGCACTAAAAACCAAAACCAACCAAAAAGTCACGTAGTTATTAGCGCTAAAACCTCAAACAACCATGTCTCGCGAAGAAAGCCACCATGACTACCAGGATGACGACGAGATAAACCTGTACGATCGAAATAATGAGGTACCGCTTCCATTTGTCGATGATCCGGAACAAATCATGCGAAACCGAAGAGCTCGAGATAAGGAGGCCATCAGAAGAAACCAAGAACCACCCGAGGACCGAAATGCAGCTGGTCCAGTACAGCCCCCTAGATATCCCCCACCCCCTCAACCTCGACAAGTGCCAAGGCAAGAACCCGTCTTCGATGATTACTATGGGGATAACAACTACTGTGCACCTACTATGGGAGAACTCAATGCCCCAGCTTTCGAAACGCAACCATGGTGCATTTACGAGAGCCCTGAACTGGAGTATATTACCATCAACGCATCAGTGGCCCATAGCTTGCCCAAGTTCTCAGGAGCTCATGGAGAATCGGCAATAACTCATCTCCAATGCTTACATGGCATTCGCCAAAATCTAAAACCCAATCGAGAGAGTATAGACGACTTCATGTTGAAGGCGTTCTATTTTTCCCTCATTGACGCGGCAAACGACTGGTTCCTTTCATTGCCTTCCGGTAGCATCAGAACAAGGGTTCAAATGCAAAGGAAATTCCTGGACAAATACTACCCAGGAGGAAGAGCAATGCAAGTAAGGAGGCAACTACAAGACATCAAGCAAGGACCTAATGAAACCATGTACGACTACCTGGAAAAATTCAACCACCTGGAGAGAAGCTGCTGTACCCTTGGACTGCCCGAGAAACTCATCATCGAGTACCTCATTGATGGATTAAGACCCTTAGACAAAATGCTCATGGATGCCTCAGCTGGAGGATCCATGATGAATCTATCATTAAGTGGCAGAAGGAATCTCATCGCCAACGTTGCTGAAAATGCCCGGTTTAGAGAGGAGACTACTCGCCAAGATGAATTCTCCCGAACAAAAAACGTAGCACAAGCCGAGACATCAGTAAACTCCATGCCAGAAGAGATGAAACAATTAAAGGAAATGATGATTCAGATCCTACGAAGACAACCAATTCCAGTAAAGCCTTGCGAATTTTGTGGTTCTACGGACCACAAAACTGACGCATGCCCGACATTAATAGAAGAGGAACCGGCAGAAGTGAATGCAGTGGGAGGATACCATGGATACAACAATAACAGCAATGACAGAGCCGGACAAAATAGACAGTATGGTCAAACAACCAACCTGATGGACCATAATTATACAAATCATAAACACAGTTAAACCCACTAAATTAGACTATTTGTCTATTTAACTTTTGCTTGTTAGTTCCGATATATTTCTACAGGGTATTTTGGAGTCTAGAGAGAATACACGCTAAGGAGAGGATTTTACGCAGAAAAGATATTACGAGTCATTCCGAGGTCAAGATCAGATGCTGACTGAAGAAATCTCAAGATCCTGACATTGAATCACTCAAAACAAATCCAACCGAAGAGCAACCAAAGTCAGTCTGGAGCTGAAATGGACCGATGGCTTTTTGAATGAGATCACAAAAGCCACAAACCACTCCCCTTGTGCCACCTAGGGGGTGGCTCCTCCCCTCCTCACCAAAAGCCGCCGGCGGCTATGGAGCTTCCATGGGAGCTTGCCATGTAGAGCTCTTCTCCTCCACATCCATCTCCTCCTCTCCCATCTTTCCAAGTGTCATCTTCTCCTCCATCCTCCTTGGCTATAAATACATGCCTCTCCCTCACTTGTAATCTTCATCCCACAATCCACAATTCACTTCTCTCTCTAGAAAGTTTGGCATTTGTAAGTTTTGGTTTGAAATAATACTCCTGTTGGTTCTTGAGTATTATAACAGTTTTAGAGAATACTCCTGTTGGTTCTTGATTATTCAAGTAGGATTTGGGAATACTCATGTTGGTTCTTGAGTATTCCCCTTTACTTACTGTCTTTCAAAAACCCCCGAGTATTTAGCTATGATATCCTCTTCCATGGATAATCGTAGCTAAACTCTTCATTCGGTTGAAGGGGTGTACATGTATCATAAAATGTTTTAGGCAATTCTTAGAGCCTCTTCTCTGTATTCAAAACTTGTTCTAAGTGCCATATATTAGGTTAGGACTTCCATGGTTGAGTGGATGCTTGGAATGGCAAAGCTCTTCCGTGGGGTTCGTAAACATACTCGGATACGTGGATGCTTGGAATGGCAAAGCTTATCTGAGGAGTTTGACCTTTCTAAAACACCATTTGGTTGCTCGAGAATGACTGACCAAATGGATGCACACAGGCTAATATACCTTGGAATGGGGTATTAGTCTAAGTAGAACAAGTGCTCTACGTTTTTTTGCAAAAGATTAGACAGTGTAGCAAGTTGAGTGCTTGGAATGGCCTCGATTCACTCTCGAACACTTTTGCAAAAGACTAGACAGTGTGGCAAATCGAGTGCTTGGAATGGCCTTGATGCACGTTTGAATACTTAGAAGGATCACTAAGAGCCAATGATAAACAGGCTATGATACAAGGCCTCCGAAACCGAATGCTTTCCTTATATTCAAACCCCCTTGCATTTACTTTCTTAGTATAAACTGCTTCATCAACTGCTCACCTTCCGGAGGACTTGCCAATCACGCATCACCCGCTGTTAGTCTTTCTTTTTATTGTCAATATTTAATTTTAAGTCATTTACTTTTCGCACTAAAAACCAAAACCAACCAAAAAACAGCACTTACTTTTCCGCACTAAAACTCAATCAACCTAAAAGACGCTCCCTCCCTGTACGATCCCTCAAAGAACAACTTATCCCCCTAATTCCCTTGGGTTCGACCCCTACTTACCACTTGCTACCCAGTAGTAAGGTCACGAGTAGCGGAATATAAATTTGCTTTTGCACAAAGAACACCGCACCTTAACGACAGTGCGGTGGGCTCCGTCAAAACTGGCGCCGTTGCCGGGGAATTAGCAAATGGATAGTTGTTCTTTTTCATCTTGTACATAATTCACCATGTCTTCCTTCTTTGGAAGCGAACCTTGGTACTAAGAGGAATTTTCCCCACCATCCTTCAAACTTAAAATCCGCGAGAAGATCAAAAACCTAGAGCAATCTCGGGACGAAACTTTGGACGAGTACTTATGGTACTTCGATTCCCTTGTAACGAGCTGCCCGCACCATGGATTCACCAACGACGATCTTCTTCAAAGATTTCTTGGCGGGATGCTGCCGCATGAATGGAATTGGCTTAATGATGCGGCGGGAGGCTCGGTGAATAACTTAGCCTGGGCTGATTTGTGGGACCTGATAAATGATTTGGCCGCGAGGTCAAGATCAAGACAAGAACTGGACAACACAATGCACCGAATCCAGGCCGACATCGAGGAAACACGGGCAAATATTGAGGCAGTTCAAAAGATGCTCAATGCAAAGCCAAGGGTCATCAAAGAAGAACTGCCCAAATCAGGCCCGGTCCTTATCACCAATCCATCCGAGGAAATCACAGTCCTCACTGTCAAGCCAACAGAAGTCCTGGACATCACTGCCAAACTAACCGAGAAAATCACGGCAAGCCCGGTCCTCACTGAAGAGCTGCTCGAGAAAGACTCGGCCCTTGTGGTGGAAGTCCCCCAACTTGTCTCCTCGGTTTGTATGCAGATCACAACCCCTGAAGATGAAGTGATCAATGATGAGGTGCAAGGGGAGTTGGAGGCAAAACATGAGCCAGAAGAGCCGAAGATGGAGCACTCACTTGTCATGAGCCAAGAAAAGCCAGCTGAAAACTCACTCGTTCTAGGATGGCCAATCATCTCTGCCACAAAGAAAAGGCTTGGCATGGGAACAAGCTCAAGGTCGCTCGTGTTCAATGGCACAATACTAAACTTCAAGGATTGCAATAGTGCCACCCATTTAGACATGAAAAAGCGGCCAAGACATGGGCCAAAGGAATGGAAGCCAGGAAGGAAGAACAAGAGAGCTCGACTTGATGGACCAGCAGCTATGGTCAAGGAATCCTCGCCTTCTCGGGGATATGTGAAGAAGAAGCCTCTGGATCAAGGGAGAGCAGAACTGAGCCCGCTGCCATATGTGTTCTTTGGGCAGAGAAAAAGAGCTGCCAAGAAGAAGTTCGACCTCAGCACCCATGGGATCCCTACTTATGATCCATGAGTGAGGTACTGTCGAGCCAACGACGTTAAACAAAGGCACTGGTCGGGAGGTAACCCGACACCTATCTTACTTTCAGTCTTTTATTTTCTGTCATTTAGTTTTTTCCAATAAGTCGCTCTCATCCACTTGGTGCATAGAAGAAATGACTATTCAGGAATCGGACTTGGGTGCAACATCAAGCCAACCAGGCCTACGTCAATAGTTCAAGGCCCCAGCCGAACTCCCTCGATTATCTAGCCTCGAGCCATGTCATTCGACACAATAAAGGGAGTTCTGTTCTTCCCTTTTCCTTAATATCATTTCTTTCTCAAAATGTCTGCTTGCATGGCTTTTGAACTAAGTCTTGCTGAAAGGCATGCCTTCATTCAAAAGTGTGGGGTGAGAACCACCTGTGTATATAACATGTTTTTCTTTTCCTTTTCCCTTAATATTATCTTTTTGAAAATATGAACTTGAGAATGTGAAAAAGATAGATCTAAAATTCATGCATTTACCTTGTGAAAATTCAACTGTCTAAAAACTTAGAACGTAACTTCTCATTTGTCCCTTTGTGCTGAGATAAACTAGGGATGTGGAGTTGACATAAACTGCCCTAGAGAGGCTTGGCAAGCAATCGAAGGATCGAATCTAACTATATGGTTTTCGAAGTCAGTGGAGGCTGCACTTCGGGTTTCAGTGAAGATTGAAGTCATCTCCGCCATGCAGTGTTTATCCAAAAAGAAAAAAAAGGCGGGACGGAAAATCAAACCCTCCTATCTCTAGTCCTAGTAGCCGGGAAAATAAATGAGCGACCCTCATTTTGACTCGCGCGAAACGGCAAGGATGAAAGAGAGCGGGGAGGTATTTCCATATGCTCGCGGGCGACGATTGGACCTCCCAAAAAGGCTTGAGAAAATGGACTTGCAAGCCACAAAAAGGCAAAAAGCTCGAAGAAGCAAATCAAGAGGCCAAAGGCCCAAAATTGTGAAGGTTTTAACCGAACAAAAAAGTGAAGTACTCAAAGAGTCAAATCAAAGGCCAAAGGCCGATTCACTACAAAAGCTGTCCCTCGCCAAAAGAAAATCAACGACCAAACCATTGAAACCCGAACCGAATCACGTGCTAGAGAAAGCTACAAGGAAACCATATAGTGCGAGACGGTCCCGAGGTTGCAGTCCAGGAGCCTAAAAAAGGCTATCTCCCGAAACATCCAAAATAATTTGCATCTCAGCACGAAGGTACACGTATCACGTTTCTTCTACTTATTTACACGGTTTAATTTGGTAATAAGTAAGTAATGCATGAATTAGGATAAATCGAGTCCCACAGTCTAACTTTCATATTTTAAAAGCCTACTTAGTGTGCCGCCCTTTAATAGCATTGTTCGGGACGAACAACTAAAAGTATGGGGTGATCTGATGGACCATAATTATACGAATCATAAACACAGTTAAACCCACTAAATTAGACTGTTTGTCTATTTAACTGTTGCTTGTTAGTTCCGATATATTTCTACAGGGTATTTTGGAGTCTAGAGAGAATACACGCTAAGGAGAGGATTTTACGCAGAAAAGATATTACGAGTCATTCCGAGGTCAAGATCAGATGCTGACTGAAGAAATCTCAAGATCCTGACATTGAATCACTCAAAACAAATCCAACCGAAGAGCAACCAAAGTCAGTCCGGAGCTGAAATGGACCGATGGCTTTTTGGAATGAGATCACAAAAGCCACAAACCACTCCCCTTGTGCCACCTAGGGGGGCGGCTCCTCCCCTCCTCACCAAAACCCGCCGGCGGCTATGGAGCTTCCATGGGAGCTTGCCATGTGGAGCTCTTCTCCTCCACATCCATCTCCTCCTCTCCCATCTTGCCAAGTGTCATCTTCTCCTCCATCCTCCTTGGCTATAAATACATGCCTCTCCCTCACTTGTAATCTTCATCCCACAATCCACAATTCACTTCTCTCTCTAGAAAGTTTGGCATTTGTAAGCTTTGGTTTGAAATAATACTCCTGTTAGTTCTTGAGTATTATAACAGTTTTAGAGAATACTCCTGTTGGTTCTTGAGTATTCAAGTAGGATTTGGGAATACTCCTGTTGGTTCTTGAGTATTCCCCTTTACTTACTGTCATTCAAAAACCCCCGAGTATTTAGCTATGATATCCTCTTCCATGGATAATCGTAGCTAAACTCTTCATTCTGTTGAAGGGGTGTACATGTATCATAAAATGTTTTAGGCAATTCTTAGAGCCTCTTCTCTGTATTCAAAACTTGTTCTATGTGCCATATATTAGGTTAGGACTTCCAAGGTTGAGTGTATGCTTGGAATGGCAAAGCTCTTCCGTGGGGTTCGTAAACATACTCGGATAAGTGGATGCTTGGAATGGCAAAGCTTATTTGAGGAGTTTGACCTTTCAAAAACACCATTTGGTTGCTCGGGAATGACTGACCAAATGGATGCACACTGTCTACGTTTTTTTGCAAACGATTAGACAATGTAGCAAGTTGAGTGCTTGGAATGGCCTCGATTCACTCTCGAACACTTTTGCAAAAGACTAGACAGTGTGGCAAATCGAGTGCTTGGAATGGCCTTGATGCACGTTTGAATACTTAGAAGGATCACTAAGAGCCAATGATAAACAGGCTATGATACAAGGCCCCCGAAACCGAATGCTTTCCTTATATTCAAACCCCCTTGCATTTACTTTCTTAGTATAAAATACTTCATCAACTGCTCACCTTCCGAAGGACTTGCCAATCACGCATCACCCGCTGTAAGTCTTTCTTTTTATTTTCAATATTTAATTTTAAGTCATTTACTTTTCGCACTAAAAACCAAAACCAACCAAAAAACAGCACTTACTTTTCCGCACTAAAACTCAATCAACCTAAAAGACCCTCCCTCCCTGTACGAACCCTCAAAGAACAACTTATCCCCCTAATTCCCTTGGGTTCGACCCCTACTTACCACTTGCTACCCAGTAGTAAGGTCACGAGTAGCGGAATATAAATTTGCTTTTGCACAGAGAACACCGCACCTTAACGACAGTGTGGTGGGCTCCGTCACAACCCGAGCTGGCGTAACAACAACTATCCTCAGAAGGAAGCACAACTAGCTGTCCCTCAACTAGCTCAGTCATTCTACCAACCCCCCCCCCCACCGACAGTATAACCAGAACGCTCCATCAGCAGGCCAATATCAGCAAAGAGGACCAAATCAGTACCAAGCCGGCCCGAACAATCAGCAAGAACCACCAAGTCACTCGATGACATGATAAAGGAACTCGCAAGAAGCATAAATCAATTGGGTACTTCGCTACACCAATACCAGGCAAAAACTGACGGGGCAATTTCAGAATTGACCAAACAAATGTCCCAGCTCGCCACTGCAATGTCAACGCTCACTAAGGAACCTGGCAGGCTTCCTTCACAAACCATCCAAAATCCGAAGGCGAATATTAGCATGATAAGGAGGTCAAACATAAAAGCTACACTGGGAGAAGTAGCACGATCCCCAACTTACAAGCTTACTAACAAGCACTTCACCCGTAGGCGTCGTCCTGACTGGAATCAAGAGGAAGACTGACCCAATGATGGCAAAACATGGGTCACGCATGCTAACAATGGACGGTATGCATTCACCGTTTGCATAACGCCACCATCGATCATACACTCTGACATACCAGCATCTGGATGGGATGACAATGACCACCTCCCAAAAAGGCTTGAGAAAATGGACTAGCAAGCCACAAAAAGGCAAAAAGCTCAAAGAAGCAAATCAATAGGCCAAAGGCCCAAAATTGTGAAGGTTTTAACCGAACAAAAAAGTGAAGTACTCAAAGAGTCAAATCAAAGGCCAAAGGCCGATTCACTACAAAAGCTGTCCCTCACCAAAAGAAAATCAACGACCAAACCATTGAAACCCGAACCGAATCACGTTCTAGAGAAAGCTACAAGGAAACCATATAGTGCGAGACGATCCCGAGAATGCAGTCCAGGAGCCTGAAAAGGTCTATCTCCCGAAACATCCAAATTAATTTGCATCTCGGCGCAAAGGTACACGTATCAAGTTTCTTCTAAGTATTTACACGGTTTAGTTTGGTAATAAGTAAGTAATGCATGAATTAAGATAAATCGACTCCCACAGTCTCACTTTCATATTTTAAAAGTTTACTTAGATAGTGTGTGCCGCCCTTTAATAGCATTGTTCGGGACGAACAACTAAAAGTGTGAGGTGATCTGATGGACCATAATTGTATGAATCATAAACACAGTTAAACCCACCAAATTAGACTCTTTGTCTATTTAACTTTTGCTTGTTAGTTCCGATATTTATCTATGTGGTATTTTGGAGTCTATAGAGAATACAGGCTAAGGAGGAGTTTTTCAGCTGAAAATATATTACGAGTCATTCCAAGGTCACGACCAGATGCCGACTGAAGAAATATCATGAACCTGACATGGAATCACTCTAAACAAATCCAACCGAAAGGCAACCAGAGACAGTCCGGAGCTGAAAGGAACCGATGGCTTTTGGGGAAAAGATCTCAAACACACTCCACCACTCCTCCTTGGACATGTGGCCGGCGGCTCCCTCCTTGGTGACTCACCACCGGCGGCTTTGGGGAGAAAAGCCACATGGGGTGGCGGCTTTGCTGTCCTCCACTCCTCCCTTGCCATGTGTTGGCTTCTCCTCCACACCTCTTCATCCCCTTAGCCTATAAATACCATGCTTCCCTCCCTTGTATCATCATCCCATTCTGATTCCAAATCCATAAGTTAGTGAGAGAAGCTCTCACATCTCTCTAGATTTTGGGCACTACTCTTGTAAACACTTGTTTCAAATCTATAATACTCCTGTTTGTTCTTGAGTATTCTAGTTGTTCTTGAGTTTACTCCTGTTGGTTCTTGAGTATTCTCCCTTTTCTTTACTATCTTAGCTATGATATCCACCTCTATGGATATTCGTAGCTAAACCCTTCATTCGGTTGAAGGGATGTACTTGTATCATAAAATGTTTTAGGCTATACTCTTAGTGCCTCGTTGTATTCAAAACTTGTTCTATGTGCCATATATTAGGTTAGAACTTCCAAGGTTGAGTGGATGCTTGGAATGGCAAAACTCTTCCGTGGGGGTTCGTAAACATGCTCGGATAAGTGATGCTTGGAATGGCAAAGCTTATCTGAGAAGTTTTGATGTTCCCATGAATGGCATGCTGTTGGCAAAACGGCTTTAGACAGTTCAAGCAGGTGTTCAAGAAGCTTTAGACAGTTCAAGCTGGTGTTCAAGAAGAGTTCAATCGCTGTCTTGAACTGCAGCACAGCGTACAGCAGACGAAGGAAGATTTCCGTATCCAGAAGATCGACGAGATTATTTGATTGGATCAATTGATGAGTCATCATTAAAGATCAGATATTCAAATGAATATCTTCAGCTTGGATTCGAGAATATTGGATGGCTTGGCACGGAAGTAATCTCCAAAGATTGGATATGGAAGAGATTGAATATCGATTAAATATTTAGGAGTATCTCCGAAATATTTGACAAGGATATTCTGATTGGAGTCGGCCAGCGAGGAATTCGAAGATTCAGATATTCAAACGAATATCTACACATCAGATGAAAGGCGGCGTGGCTGACTTGGCAAGGAAGTATTCAAATATTCTTCCTAAAGATTGGTTGAAGATATGTATCGAATATTTACGAATATTTCCTAAATATTTGATGGGATTATCTGAAGCAGATTTGGATATCGTCCTTGCATATAAATACAATGCTAGGGCGTCCATAATCTGCGTCGCTTCCTGAGAGAAAAGAAACAAACACGAGAGTTCGTGAGATTGGAGGAGGAGTGACCGCCGGTTGATTATTCCACACCGGAATATCAACAGGGAAGTAACAGTCTGTTCAGTGTGCTGTTCAGACTGTTCTGGAAGGACAACAAAGCGCACACACACGGTAATCAAGCTACGTCTTTGAGAGAAGGCGACTGGACTTCCGAGAAGTCCAAGACTAGGCCGAGAGGGAAGTCTTGTCCTACCCATAGGGGATCGAGGGGAGCTGCGGTGAACCGAGATTGCAAATCCGAGAGATGGAGTGTTAGAGGCTAGGCTATTACAAACAAGGCGTTGTGTAAGTGTAAGTCCACGAATAGCTCTAAACTCGTAATAAGATTTGTGTCCCTTTTCGGGTGTGGGAAACCCCCCAGAGTAGGCGAGGCCGAATTGGGTTATCATATCGTGTGTGCTCCTATTTTGTGTTGTTTACGTTCTGTCTGCTAAGGTGTTCCAGTCTCTGTTTGAACACAACCTGAAACTGTCCAACAAGTGTTCGAGACACATTTCGAACACCATCTGGAACTCGTCTTGACTAAGACAAGTAGATTTCAATTGGTATCAGAGCAGACACTCGACATACAGAGTGTGATCCGGTGACAGATCAAGATGAGTTTGAAGGAAGGACAGAGCACTAACCGACCACCGTTGCTTGAAGGGCCGAATTATCCGTATTGGAAATCCAAGATGAAAGCCTTTCTAAAATCCCTCGATGAAAGGGCTTGGAGAGCTGTAATGATAGGATGGACAGAACCCATGATGGCCAACTCTGAAGGAGCTGTTATGCCAAAACGCGAAGCCATGTGGTCTGAAGCAGATGATGTAGCAGCTGTAGGGAATTCAAAGGCCCTGAATGCAATATTCTATGGAGTGGCCGAGAACGTGTTCAAACTGATTGCTGAATGTGAGGTGGCCAAGGAAGCATGGGATATTCTCAGAATAGCCTATGAGGATCCAGACAGTGAATCTACCGATGAAGGAGAAGAACATGAGAATGTCAATCTCGTCGGACTTGTAGTCACTATTGAAGACTGCGGTGAGACAAGTGAGAATCCTTACTCTAGTGCATTGTCTGAACAGCTTGTTGACGACGCATCAAGCAGTGATGTTGAAGAACTTACACTGGAGACTCTAGCTGAAACCTACAAAGACCTATATGAGAAATGGCTACTGGTGATCAACCTCAATAAGAAGCTTACCGATTCTGTAGCCAGTGTGACTGCTGAAAAAGACAAGATGTGGCACAAGGTTGAGATATTGGTTACACAGAAGCTGGAACTCCAAGGTAAGGTTGATTTGCTGAACACTCAACTGACTGAAATAAAACAGGAAAGGTCATGTGCTTGCCCAGAAAACGGAACTCCTGGGTACCATTTCTTCTCTGAAAGTTGATATGGAGAAAGACCGTGACACTCATCCAGTAGGCATGGCAGGTCTAAGGAAAATGATTACAGATCTGAATCGCAAGGAGGTGTACCTCCTGAGGCAAGTTGAGTCGCTGGAACTCCAGGTTGAATCGGAAAAGATGGATCATTCGGCTACTATGAAGGAGCTCAACCAGCTCAAACAGTCGGTGAAAATGCTGAACTCTGGGTCAAAGAATTTAAACGAGATTCTCAGGTCTCAAATGATGGAGTCTGGTCACCGAGGACTGGGATACATGAAAGAAGGCAGCTCAAAAGGTACAACCTTTGTTAAAGCAAAAAAGGTGGCTGAACAACACTCTGATTAGTCTGAACATAAGCTGAATCAGAACCAAGGAAAACCTCCAGCAAGACAAAGGAAGAGTCACAATGACCACGACAATCAGTTCCAAGGAAAATCTTCAGCTGGTCAAAGAAGGACTCGCAATAGCAACATCATCTCATACTCGAAGAAAGTTTCACACACATGCTGGTACTGCTACCAGATTGGACACATCAGACCGAGGTGTCGTTTGTTTCTTGCTGAACGAAGAGCCATGAGGGACAAGAATAAACCTACAATGCAACAGGTCTGGGTACCCAAGACAAGCAAGACCATGTGTATGGTTGCCTTCGGCTCATTGAGTCACGTAGAGAAAGATCATTGGTTCTTCGACAGTGGATGCTCCACCCATATGACAGGTAACCCTAAGTTTCTTACACATATTTGACCTGTTATGAAGAAGCATTTTGTCACGTTCGGAGATGGAGGAAACGGCCAGGTGATCGGCTGTGGGACATTGAAGGTTCCGGATCAACGTGAGCTCGAGGATATCCTCCTGGTGGATGGGTTAAAGGTGAACCTGATCAGTATCAGTAGATTGTGTGATGAAGGACAGTCTGTTACATTCACTCGTGATTCCTGTCAAGTACTGGATAGGAATGAAGACACACTGATGGAAGGAAGTAGGTCAACAAACAAAAGCTACGTTCTAGGCACAGTTGGAACAGGAGCTGACACTGTCTATCCGACAAACACGATAAATGAGATGGAATTGTAAGGGACAGGTATGGTGTCCTCTTCTGGAAAGGTAAAAGACGAAGTTGTCGTAAACTCAGTCCTAGAAGATTATAAATGCAGAGGTGGGACACTGTCTGAGACACCCATTCAGACCAAGTCTACAGGAGATAAAATTCCAGAGGGAGGTCCAGCTAATGAAGCCACACCTACTCCAGCTGGGACACTTGACAATGCACCTGCGCTGCAACCCTCATGGAGAATTAAGAGTCGAGCGAATGAGATCAAGTATCGAGAGCTAGCTGCGTGTTCATCAAGTCTGAAGAATGTCAACAAAGCATTTATTGATGAGATTTGGGTGGTGGCCATTCACGTGGAACTAGAAGAGCTCATCAGATATGAAGCATGGAAGTTATATCATCTTGTGCACAGTCACGAACTGAAGGAGACTATATACAGACTCACACAAGCGCCCAGAGCATGGTACGAGACGTTCCTCATCGACCATGGCTATGAGCGAGGGGGAGAAGAGAAGCATATGTTCATCATGAGTACACAGAAGCTGGTTGGCCAGTTCGTGGGACAGATGCAAAAGGAGCTCCAGCTGACCATGATGGGAGAGATGAAACACCTTCCTGGAACACATGTTGACCAGGTGCTGGGAGAGCGGGAGAGCATTGCTGCAGGGAGCTGCTGCACTCAGTTCCTATGTATGAAGCAGAATCTGTCTGAACACGGAATGGAATGGGTAATGAAGGTTCTGCCCAAGAACCCAGTACAACACTCCATGAGCAGATATCACTTCATCAGAGAGCTAGTGGAGAAGAAGGTCATCACATCGAAACACATGACAACTGTAACTATCGTACTCACCATGCCACTAGACGCCGCTCAGTTTGAAACACTTAGATCCTCTCTGGGTCTGCGTGTTATCACCAACTAAGTGTTCCAGACGGAGGTCAGCCAAGAGTAGAGCCCCAGCAAATCAGATGGGCTGACCTACCAAAGAAGAGGGTTGGAACAGATGTTACGTGGTTGGAACTGATTACTAAGTTCAACATATTTGCAGCCTTATGAGGCGTTGGAGCATATCAAGGAGGAGAGAGGTTATTGGACAAATATCTCAAGAGATTTACACATAACCGTTTTTGGCAAGTGGAGTCCAAGTATTTGAGGAATCAAAAAAGGCAGTTGAATCGAAGTCGGATGAGGATACAATATCAGCAAACCCTAAGATCGGAGAAGGGAAAAGAAGGGAGAAGAGGCGGCTGTGACAGAACTTAAAGAAGCTACTTCAAAGGCGTCAAAGGCTGATCCTAATCCAACTAAAGGGAGTGTGCAGACTGCGAAGGAAAAATAGGCGATGGCTGAACCACCCCTTAATGAGGTAATCCCTTGTTCTCACTCCTAAGGTACTGCACTCAATTCTGTTGATGAGGAAGTACGAGCGATTGGTAAAGATTCAGTGAGTTATAAGGGTGACAAAGTGGTTAATGAGAAGCCGAAGGGATTGAAACCTGCTGTAGATTCTGTGACTGATGCTGCACAAGAAGGTGAAGCGAGTAGGGCTAACATTGTGGTTCTGATAAGAAGAAGCTGTTGAATGCAAAGGTAGATGCCACAGGCTTCGTGCTGAAGAAGATAGAAATCCGCATAAAAGTCGTGCCTAGAAGGAATGGAACTCCCAGGAAATATGCTGCATGAATTAGTGTTGTGAGGGGGAGAAAAATTGCTATGTCAGACTCTGAGACTGAGCAAGTTATTGTTGATCCTGTCATCTAGAAGAAGGTAAAGCTATTAGATGTCCAAGAAGGAATCATAACTGAAGTAGAACATGGTGCTGGAAATCACACACAGAGAGCTGGTCAGAATCCTGGATCATTAGCTGAAGACAGGAAAGCAGAAGGAAGGGATTGTTAGTCAAAAAGGAGTTGTGACTGATATGCCAAGGAAGATGAAACAGACAGTCGATCAAGTTGTGGAGTTGCTGAAGACTGTTCCAGAAGAGCTTGAGGATGAATGATGAGGACTCAGTTTTATTGGCTGATCTCAAGAAGTCTGAAAAGAAGAAACCGAAGAAGTAAGAGATCATCCAAGCATGCTCGACTGAAGTAACTACCAAGAGGAATGATAAGCGAACAGATGCAGGGGGAGCAAGTGCATCCAAGAAAAGGAAGAGGAGTGCTCCAGGATCTGTTCCGCCTAGTGTACCAACTGGAGTGTCTAAGCATGGAATGTGGTTTGTCAGTATAGATGCAGCAGCTAAGTGGAAGGGAGTGCAGAAAAGGAAGATCATCCCTGAAAGGCTTCTTAATGAGAAGATAGTTTCATCCCAGTAGCAGATCTGACTATATTCTTCTCGATGTTGTTCTTCATCACCATAGACGACTGGAAGCCTACATCTCATAGAACCACGGTCAGCAAGGAGATGTGACAGCTGCTCTACCAGATTGGAAACAGGATGCTCATTGACATGGGAAGAACTATGTTTGACCAGGACGGACTATCAAGTGCTCCATTGAAGTTGGTAATTGACCACAAGCTGTTCAAGGGTTGACATAAGAATGATCTGAAGGACCCCGGGTTGAAGAGGAAGGACGCACCTGAGTCTTCCATAACGAGAGCTGCTGGTGAGAAGTTGTGTTGAGGCATTGGCCTCACAAGTTTTTGATGATTGACAAACCGGTTTAATGGTTTACGTGAGTTTCTGTTAGTCAGGAACCTACTGGAGCAATCAAGGACGTGATGCTGGAATCCAGTACCTGCGAAAGTCTCCGAGTAATCAAGAACCAGAGTATTGGTCAAGTCAACGAAGCGGTTGAACAGTTGAGGTCAACAAGAGCAGTTGAAGTCAAGGCAGTTGGCAGTGGGAGTCAAACACATCATGGAGTGATAGCACGTCCCCACTACAAGTCAAGGAGATCATGGGTTGGCAGTTGCAAGCCATGATCTGTGGCAGTTACCTGACGGTTGCTGAAGAACCTATATAAGGAAGATCATCTCTTCAGAACCGTGTGCGCATCCACATACACTCGAGAGCTTTCCAAGTGAGAATATCAAGCAAGCTGTGCAAGGTGATATTCGTGTGATCAAGCTGTTCTTGATCGGTGCCGGAAAGTGAAGGACGTGCCAAGACTACGAAGACGTCGACGAGACGGTCAGGGAAGTAGTCAGATTGCTTGTGTAAATCTGAGTTAGATTTATACTGAATAGGCAAAAGTTTTGTACCATTGAGTGTACAGTTTAAATAGTAATAAAAGCTATTTAAAGTTTATTCCGCTGTGTAATTAATTAGAGTAATTACCTGCATACTAAGTTAGGTTCCTAACAGTCCCGAACTTAGTTAAAGTCTCTGACTATTTGAACTTAAGTCTTTGACTATCTAACCACGATCCTAACATTTGGTATCAGAGCCTCAAGGTTCTAGATTTTTGGTTAGAATTGCAGGAATGTCAGGAGATTCAATCTCAAATCCTCCAAAGCTCAAGCCGGGCGAGTATGAGACTTGGGCGACCAGATTTGAAGCCCACGTCATGGCGTATGACGGGGAGGTTTGGCAGATTATTGAACAGGGTCAACAGTATGTCTACATGGAAGGAAGTGCAACAGAACTCAAGCCAAGAGTCATGTACACCACGGAGGACTACAAGAAACTCGAGAAGAACGCAAGGGCATTGCGGGTTCTTCACAACGCTCTGGAACCTGGAGATCTGAAGAAGGTCATTCAGTACAAGGATCCAAGTGACATTTGGGACTCTCTAAAGAAGATATATGAAGGATCGAAGGACGTGAAGAGAAACAGAATCTTGGCGGTCCAAACAGAGTTCAATAAACTGAGACAAGTGAAGAACGAGCCACTGCACGAGTACCACTCCAGATTCCAAGACTGTCTGGGGACACTCAACAACCTTGGGAGAAGGTACAAGAACTGGGAGATTACCCATAGGTTCATGCAGGGGTTGAGTCCAGAATGGGACGACATCTCAAGGACATTGGCTGCTTTGCCGAGCACCAAGGAGAGCTCATTGGAGGAACTTGTTGCTGCACTGGTCAGTAACAAAACCATTGATGATGTTAAAATGGAGAGTCGAGAACCTCAGAAGGCTGCTCGACAAGTTGCATTAGTTGGAGAAAATTCCAGATACCAGAAGTTCAGAGGAAAAGACTTCGGCAGAAACAAAGGAAAGGAATCCTCACGGACTGAGGAACGTGAAGTAATGTCAAAGGCCCACAGAGTCACTGATGACAAGAACTCAGGCCGGAAGTCCAGCAACAAAAACAACCAGAAGGACGTGGAATGTTTTTACTGCAAAAAGAAAGGTCATTACAGGAAGGACTGCTATAAACTGAAAAATGATGAGGCTCGGGCTGAGCAGAATGAGAAGAAGGATGACAAAGGTAAGAAAGCCATGTTCGCTTGGGGAGACTCGGACGAAGACAACAACATGGGTGATCTGAGAAGAAATGTGTGTCTGATGGCTAAAGGAAGTACATCAGAATCAGAGACGTTGTCGTCCACCTCCTCATCTAAGAAGACGTACTCCAATGAATCATCTACAGATTGTAGTCCTAGTGATTCACAGTCAGGTTACTACTCTCGATCTCAGTGCATTGCAATGATCAAGAAACTGGTTCTCAAGGCTGAGGAACTGAATGGAATTATGGCTGATCAAGACAAACAGATGAAGTCGATGTTTGAGGAAAACCATCAACTGTCCTTAAAAGTTAGGAGACTAGAGAAGGCAGAAGGTAAAAGGGTTGTTGGCTCAGATGATCAGTTCTATGACTCTCCGAAAGGAAAGGAGAAGCAGAAGTCGAAGACCAAGTCAGGTCTCGGATATGGGGAAGTGACCATTGCCAAACCTGTGCACAGACAGATTCAACAGAGTCCTACTCCCAAACAGAAGGTTGATTTAGATGATAGCAAAACCTATGGAAAGGGGTTTCACATCTGGGAGAAACTCAATCGGAAGAAAAGTCCTATTCCAATTGACTTCGGGAAATAGAAAAAGAAGGTCTCCGAGTCAAAGGACATAGACTTCAGGAAGCAAAAGGTCTGCTTCTACTGTGGGAAGGAGGGACACAGTCAGAGAAACTGTAAAGGATGGAAAAACACTTCGAAGAAATCGTCAGGGAAGTCAAGCTCCAAGTCTGGAACTTCCTCAGAAGTCAAGAGTAGAAGGAAAGCTGGAGCAGGGAATGACTCGTCAAGTTCCAGAGTGGTTAAGGATGTATCTCACTCACTGGCAGTTTCAAAAATTCATGCTTCTAATATTAAATCTTCATCTCAACCCAAAAAGGCTAAGCTTGTTTGGGTTCCTAAAACCTGATTGTTTATGTGCAGGTCGAGAGAGGAACAAGTTCATGGCTTATAGATAGTGCATGCTCAGGTCATATGACCGGGAAGATGAACCAGTTCTCCTCTCTACGACATCATTCTGGTGGCTCCATAACTTTCGGAAATGAAAGTAAGTGTCAGGTCATCGGATCAGGTAAGGTACAGTTATCACGTAAGGTAAGTGTTGATAATGTTAGTTTTGTTCATGGGTTGAAGTTTAATCTGTTAAGTGTTTCACAGTTGTGCCGTGGAGGTAAAAACAAGGTGGTTTTTACAGCTGATGATTGCTCTATTGAGTGTGTCTCCACAGGTCAGGTTCTTCTACGTGGGAGATGTGCTGACAGAGTTTATTTTGTGGATTCGTCATTTGATCCAGAAGAATACTTGTGTCTGTCGTCCAGAGCTGATGAAACCGAGATGTGGCATCGTCGGTTGGGACACGTAAACTTCAGATTGTTGAAAAGGTTGCAGAATCAGAACTTGGTAATTGGATTACCAAAGATCAGTGAGGTACCTGATCATGTCTGCAGTGCTTGCACGCAAGGAAAGCAGTCTAGAGGATCCTTCCACTCAAAGAATGCAATCAGTACGTCAAGAGCATTTGACTTAGTACACATGGATTTATGTGGACCGATGAGAGTTCAGTCACGACAAGGTAATCGATATGTGTACGTGTTAGTTGATGATTATTCTAGATATACGTGGGTGATCTTCATCAGGTCAAAGGACGAAGTTTTTGACTGCTTCAAGACGTGGGTGAAACTCGCTGAAAGAAAATTCAGTCTCAAGGTGAAGAGTATCAGATCGGATCATGGTACTGAGTTCGAGAATGGACAGTTTACAGAGTTCTGCAGTGATCAAGGAATTGATCACAATTTCTCAGCGCCGAGGACTCCACAGCAAAACGGGGTAGTTGAGAGGAAGAATCGAACTCTGGAGGACATGACCAGAACGATGCTGATAGAAAGCAGGTTGGCAAGAAGTTTCTGGGCAGAGGCAATGAATTCAGCCTGCTACGTCCTCAACCGTTGTTATCTGATGCCTACTCTCAATAAGACTCCGTACGAGTTGCTGAATGGTCGGACACCTAACATATCGCATCTTCGAGTTTTTGGCAGTAAGTGCTACGTCCACAACAACGGGAAAAATCAGCTAGGGAAGTTTGATCCAAGAAGTGATGAAGGAATTTTCGTAGGATATGCCCTGCATAGTAAGGCCTACAAAGTATTCAATAAGAGGACCAAGCTGATTGAGGAAAGCGTACATGTCATCTTCGATGAAGAATCCATGGGAAAGGATTCTGGACATGTTCCTGATGTTCAGGTTGCTGATAATGATGAAGGATTTGAGCTAATTCGTCCGAGGGATGATCCAACAGCAGATGTTCCAGAGAATCTGGAAATGACTGGACAAGATGTTCCAGAGAATCTGGAAATACCTGAACAAGTCAATGTGCAAGTTCCTGATATTGCAGAACCAGAGCAGGAAGCTGAAGGAAACGAACAAGTTCATGAAGTTGCTGAGGCTGATGATGAACCCGAGGAAAACCAAGAGACTCAGGAAGTCACTGAGTTAAGGAGAAGTACTCGAGTCAGGCGACCGAGTAGCGCACTTCGCGATTACGTCTGTTATGCTGCTGTTCAGGGGGAAACCGTCATGAATGCCTTCGTGTCGTTGATTGAGCCGAAGACAATCCAAGAAGGACTGAAAGACTCCGACTGGATTCAAGCAATGCAAGATGAGTTGCATCAGTTTGAGAGGAATAAGGTTTGGAGACTTGTTCCTAGGCCAGAAAAACGTAAGGTCATTGGCACCCGCTGGATCCTGAAGAACAAGCTGAATCCCAAGGGAGAAGTGGTCAGGAACAAGGCCAGACTTGTGGTGAAAGGATATTCACAGCAGGAAGGCATTGACTATGAAGAGACCTTCGCGCCTGTGGCAAGACTAGAGGCTATCAGGTTGTTGATAGCGTACTCAGTGCAGCTTGGTTTTAAGCTTCATCAAATGGATGTTAAAACGGCGTTTCTGAACGGATATCTCAAGGAGGAAATATTCGTGGAACAACCTCCGGGATTTGAGGATCCAGATCGTCAGGACTGGGTGTATGTCCTTGACAAGGCCGTCTATGGTTTAAAACAAGCACCAAGGGCGTGGTACGAGCGCCTGTCGGAATACCTGCTGGCTCACGGATATGAGCGAGGTAAGGTAGATAAGACTTTATTTGTCTTGAGGACTAATAAACACCTACTTATTGTGCAGGTATATGTGGACGACATAGTCTTCGGATCCACAAGTGACGAGCTTGTGAAGTCTTTCACAAAACTCATGGAGAACGAGTTCGAAATGAGCATGGTAGGGGAGCTGACCTTCTTTCTTGGTATTCAAGTTAGGCAGCTGGAGAATGGTACGGAGATTTCACAACAGAAGTACCTGAGTGAAGTCGTGAAGAAGTACGGATTGGGATGTTCCAAGCATGTGAACACTCCGAGTTCTCCGAACGAGTCCCTGGTGAAGGATGATGGATCACCGAAGATAGATGCAACGATCTATCGAGGGATGATAGGTTCGTTACTTTATTTGACTGCCTCAAGTCCTGACATCATGTTTAGTGTCTGTCAATGTGCCAGGTTCCAGGCCGAACCAAGAGAGTCGCACGTAAAGGCAGTGAAGCGCATACTCAGATACCTGAAGGGTACGGAGAAGTTGATCCTGTGGTATCCAAGGGTGAAGTCCCTCAGACTGGAAGGCTACACAGACGCAGACTTCGCAGGAGATAGGACTGACAGAAAGTCCACGTCTGGAATGGCTCAATTCCTTGGGTCCTGCTTAGTCTCCTGGGGATCAAAAAAGCAGAACTCGGTGGCGTTATCAACTGCAGAAGCGGAGTACATTGCAGCAGCAGCGTGCTGTGCTCAGATACTTTGGCTTCGGAATCAGCTAAGTGATTTCGATTTACATTTTGATCAAGTTCCAATTTTCTGTGACAATACTAGTGCGATTAGTATTGCTAAAAACCCTGTTCAACACGGTAAGTCTAAGCACATAGAAATTAAGCATCATTTTCTTAGAGACTGTGTAGAAAAGGAACTTGTCTCCATTAACTTCTGCAGAAGTGAAGATCAGGTAGCCGATATATTTACCAAGTCTCTACACAAGGACGCTTTTGAAAAGCTCAGAATGGAACTTGGATTGATGAGCCCACAGTGAGGTACTTCTAAACTTCTCTCAATGATTGACTAGAAGATAGAATATTTAACATGCACAGCAGTCAACTACATGAGTGAATATTTGAAGTCCCTGAGAAGCTGGTAATGTGCGTGATATTACTTCTTTGCTAAATCTGATATAATACATGCATTGCTGAACACTTCATTTCTTGATGCCTGACATAACTTCCGGATCTTGTTGCCAATCGCCCCATGAAGGAAGTTATGAGACCACCTGTCCTAATATATACCATATGAACTTGATGACATATTCAATACAATTGCTGGACATGATTGATTATATATATATGTGTGAGCTTGAGTGTTGAATTGTGGTGATTTTACACTATACACCCTTATGGTAAGCCGACCCACCACAATGTCCCTTGTCTTAAATCCGTAGTCAAGGAACTGGTCTGGTATTCCCTCAGTCAAGATTGAAGTCTCTGTGACTAAAGAACTCTCCGAGGTATCTGATGGATGAAGGGAATGAGTGACAGCAGTTATGAGATAAGACAGTTCAGAACTTTATGCCTTGGAAGTCGGACAGTTTTCTCGCAGATACGTGGATGAGAAGTTATTGCAGATCTCAACGGGATTCTGTGTTTAAAGGAGATTTGAAGTCCGTCCGTCTCTCACCACCCTCTACTGCGAAAAGGAAACCCTAAATTCGAAAAATCATAATCTCTAAAGTCGGCGAAAAATTCACTGTCAAGTTCCGATGGCCTCCAACTCAAACAGCAGCATCGTCGACGCCTCAGAAAATCAGTTAGTGACACTTATCATCCTGGGTGTTCGATACACTGTCCCAAAGGAGGTAGCCGAGCTACTCAAGCCAAGTAAGTCGAATCTCCAAGTTTCAATCTTTAATCATAAATCTGTAAGGTTTATTGATTTCTGTGCTGGAATGTGGAGTGTTGGTGAAAGGGATAGAATAGATGTCTCAGGAATTGTTAATGGTGTGGGATCTGATGTTGTGATTGAAGAGGTAAAGGAAGGTGGATGCATGTGTGGTCCCGGTCTGGTTGGTGCAGAAGAAGAGGAAGTTGAAATCATAGAGGCTGTCCCAATGAGGAACCCAGAAGGGGTTGAAGAATCATGCGATTCCGAATACTGGAACAATGAAATAGATGGTTTTGAACCCTCAGTTGGCGAGGAAATATCTGCTGGAACACAAACACTGGACAAGCTGGTGGCATTGGGCAAGATTGCCAAGTTCAACAAATCTGAAGGTTCAGATGATATGGACTGTGAGATAGTGGAATCATCTCTAAAGGTATCTAAAAGGCCAAAGAAGGTTTTACCCCTGAGGACACTACCTCCAAGAGGAGCTGGGAAGAGAAAGCTGGCTGTCAAAGAGGAAACCGCCCCTATGCCCTCTGCAAAGAAGCCTAAGAAGTCGGTCTCTGAAAAACAGATTTTGATGGAGATGGAATGCTAAGAAGAGTTTCTGAATAGAGAAGACTTGACTGAGGTGCTTGATCTGCTGAAAGCTCAAGGATGGGAGAAAATATGCGACAAGCAGGATTTCGTATGTCCTGAAGCAGTGGAAGACTTCTACAAAAATCTGAAGTTAATTAATGGAAGTGTACCAACACTTGCTGTGAACTTCAGGGGAAACAAATTCACGCTGTCAAGCACTGAGCTAGCAGAGATATTGGGGTTGACTCATGAAGGATTTGACTACTACTGCACATCTAGTGTATGGCCTAAGAAATTTGGAGCTAAGAAGGATTTGGTGAAAAGAATCTGTAAACTGGAATCAGCTGAGAAAGGCTTGGGGTTAAGCACTCAGTCCATGGATCCGACAGTCAAAATCCTGCATAAATTGCTAGTGAGCAATTTCATGCAAAGAGGAGTAAAGCCGTCGTATGTTCAACATCAGGACTTGCTGGTTTTGGATAGGCTGCTGAGGGGAGAAAAGATCAACTTACCCAAGTTGATCATCCACCAGTTGGATCATCTGAAGACCCTGACTCAGATCGGATATTCAAGGGTGATAAAGAAGGTCCTTCAGAAACACAATTTGTATGAAGTACTCTCTGATGAAGAGGAGCAGATTGTTAAGACCTTTGATCCAGAAGTCTTCATGAAAATGCATTTGATCAAAGACGATGTGGAAGGATGGATCAAGGCTCCTGTTCAAGAACACAAGCAAAAAGCCAAACCAGTTCTGCAGCAGATTGAAGAAGAGGATGAGGATGAGACTGAAGATTATAGCCATAAGAAGTGGGATCTTCTGGAGAAAGGGATTTTGGATATGAGAAGAGACCTGAGGGCTCTAACAGCAGAGGTCAGGGAAATGAAGGATGCAATGATCGAAGTGCAGGATGCACTTCTACTTCTCGCTGAAAGGACATGAAGTTCTTCAGTTCCAGGGGTGATCTCTTTTTGACTATGAGAATGCTGAGATCAGTTCCAACTATAGGATTTCCCAATCCTTGTTTACCAAACCTTCATATTTCCCTTTTCTTTTTGAGTGATAAAACGTGTGTTCACTCTGCTTGCTATGACTATCTAGTTTATCTTTGAAGTTTATGCATGCCATTATTAATTTCACTGAATGTCAAAATTCTACTCCTGTTTTTGAATGCTGAGTATGTTGACTAACTCTTCTTTGATGATGTCAAAAGGGGGAAGGGTAGAAGTATCACCTGAGGGGGAATACAATCTGACGTTCCCGAGTAAAAATGACTAGAAATACCTATGCATAAGTATGACTTAATAGGATGTTTATAAAGTTTCTGAGTGTGCAGGGACTTAGGGGGAATATGTTCCCAAGGAGAATAGGTTCTCAATCCATGCTGTGTGCATGTTTTACATCTATTAAGTGCATCTTCGGTATTTATCTCCTAAGGGTTTGTCATCATCAAAAAGGGGGAAATTGTTGAGGCATTGGCCTCACAAGTTTTTGATGATTGACAAACCGGTTTAATGGTTTACGTGAGTTTCTATTAGTCAGGAACCTACTGGAGCAATCAAGGACGTGATGCTGGAATCCAGTACCTGCGGAAGTCTCCGAGTAATCAAGAACCAGAGTAATAGTCAAGTCAACGAAGCGGTTGAACAGTTGAGGTCAACAAGAGCAGTTGAAGTCAAGGCAGTTGGCAGTGGGAGTCAAACACATCATGGAGTGATAGCACGTCCCCACTACAAGTCAAGGAGATCATGGGTTGGCAGTTGCAAGCCATGATCTGTGGCAGTTACCTGACGGTTGCTGAAGAACCTATATAAGGAAGATCATCTCTTCAGAACCGTGTGCGCATCCACATACACTCGAGAGCTTTCCAAGTGAGAATATCAAGCAAGCTGTGCAAGGTGATATTCGTGTGATCAAGCTGTTCTTGATCGGTGCCGGAAAGTGAAGGACGTGCCAAGACTACGAAGACGTCGACGAGACGGTCAGGGAAGTAGTCAGATTGCTTGTGTAAATCTGAGTTAGATTTATACTGAATAGGCAAAAGTTTTGTACCATTGAGTGTACAGTTTAAATAGTAATAAAAGCTATTTAAAGTTTATTCCGCTGTGTAATTAATTAGAGTAATTACCTGCATACTAAGTTAGGTTCCTAACAGTCCCGAACTTAGTTAAAGTCTCTGACTATTTGAACTTAAGTCTTTGACTATCTAACCACGATCCTAACAAGTTGTCTCGAGCTGAACGCGGACAGCTACTAGAGGAGGTGAAGACTATACAGAAGGACGAATAAGCGCAGAGGACAAGAATCAATAAATTGGCGTGCGCTCTACTATATCCCAGTGATGATGAAGAAGACGGAGAGAGTTGTGGTCCTGATTTAAGAAAAGGCAGAACTCCTTGATGTTATCTCGTCGTTAAAGATGCAGAAGGAGAAGGACTACCATGCAGCAGTACTGGACGAGCTGAATCAGTTTATGAAATCAGTGAAGATGATAATCTCTGGATTAAAAGACCTAGACACAATTTTGAAGTCCCTGAGAATGATTGAAGGATGTAGAGGCATTGGCTACACTGATTGGATCAGTTCAGTAACCTATCAGTTACTGACCCGTGGTCGAACAGCTGCTGAGACACCATGGTTTGACAGACTCACAGCATGTGTCACTGTCCCAGGCTATGTTTGAGGGGGAGTTGACAAGATTCTAGTTGCCGAAGAGACCAGGTTGCTCGATTGGACCCCTTGCCAGTTTGTGGCAAAAAGGGGGAGTGGTTTGAGGTAACTGTTCTGGTTCCTCAAGTTGTGTCTAAAGCCTAGATTGGGTTTTGCCAAAAATGCCAAGGGGGAGATTGATGTTCCCATGAATGGCATGCTGTTGGCAAAACGGCTTTAGACAGTTCAAGCAGGTGTTCAAGAAGCTTTAGATAGTTCAAGCAGGTGTTCAAGAAGAGTTCAATCGCTATCTTGAACTGCAGCACAGCGTACAGCAGACGCAGGAAGATTTTCGTATTTAGAAGATCGACGAGATTATTTGATTGGATCAATTGACAAGTCATCTTTGAGAGAAGGCGACTGGACTTCCGAGAGAAGGCGACTGGACTTCCGAGAAGTCGAAGACTAGGCCGAGAGAGAATCTCGTCCTACCCATAGGGGATCGAGGGGAGCTGCGGTGAACCGAGATTGCAAATCCGAGAGACGGAGTGTTAGAGGCTAGGCTATTACAAACAAGGCGTTGTGTAAGTGTAAGTCCACGAATAGCTCTAAACTCGTAATAAGATTTGTGTCCCTTTTCGGGTGTGGGAAACCCCCCAGAGTAGGCGAGGCCGAACTGGGTTATCATATCGTGTGTGCTCCTATTTTGTGATGTTTACGTTCTGTCTGCTAAGGTGTTCCAGTCTCTGTTTGAACACAACCTGGAACTGTCCAACAAGTGTTCGAGACACAGTTCGAACACCATCTGGAACTCGTCTTGACTAAGACAAGTAGATTTCAAGTTTGACCTCTTTAAAACACCATTTGGTTGGTCGGGAATGACTGATCAAATGGATGCACATAGGCTAATATACCTTGGAATTGGGTATTAGTCTAAATAGAACAAGTGCTCTATGTCTTGGAATGGACTAGACAGTGTGGCAAATCGAGTGCTTGGAATGGCCTTGATACACTTTTGAATACTTAGTAGGATCACTAAGGGTCAATGATAAACAGGCTATGATATGAGGCCCCCGAAACCGAATGCTTTCCTTAGATTAAAACAACACTTGCATTTACTTTCAATTCTAGTATAAACTGCCTTATCAAGTGCTCACCTCCAGGAAGACTTGTCCTTCACGCAACAATCGCTATAAGTCTTCTCCTTTAATTTTCAGTACTTTACTTTTATGTCATTTACTTTTCCGCACTAAAAACCAAAACCAAACAAAAAGTCACGTAGTTATTAGCGCTAAAACCTCAATCAACCTAAAAAATCATGTTCCCCGCCAGTACATTTCTCAAAGAACGACTTATCCCCCTAATTCCCTTGGGTTCGACCCCAACTTACCACTTGCTACCCAGTAGTAAGGTCACGAGTAGCAGAGATATAAATTAATTTTTGCACAGAGAACATCGCACCTTAACGACAGTGCGGTGGGCTCCGTCAATCAGCTTCCTTGTTTGAAGCTGGTTTTAATGAAGTCGTCTCCTAAGGGTTTTGAACTGTAACAGAGTTAGGAATCTGTTTAGCCTTTACTGGATTCTCATTCGCCACATTCTTTATAGGTTTCCCTGCCTTTGATTTCTCGGGGACAGTCGCCTTTTCCACCACAGCCGCCTTTGGTTTCGCCATTACCGCCTTGACATCCGTCGACTTAAGGTTTGCTTCATAGACTTTCTTTTTACCAGCTGGCTTGGATGATGCTTCAGCAACAGTTGCCTTGACAATCTTGTTCTTCCTGGTGTTCACCATGTTTAGTTTCCTTCAACAAGATTTGCTTAGGGTTTTGTCGGGAGAGAATAAGCGAGATACGTATAGATAATTTGAAATTTAAATTCACAATCTCCTTTATCACGCCTTATATGAGATCGCTACTTCTCAAAGCGCCATGTCGATTCGAGTCGTTTGATCCATTCGAGTATCTAAGCTAAACCAATCGTCGCATCTCACACTAATTTTTGAATGCTTCGACCTTCCTTCCACGTCAGCCCTCAAAACATATTTGGTTACAGCTTTGGCTGACCACCTCCTTCTGGAACAACTTTGTTGTCAATGACACACAGACTCAGTGAGGATCTAAGTATCTCGAACTGCACGTTGTCTAAGGGCTTAGTCAAGATATCTGCTAGCTGTTTCTTAGTTGATACATGATTCAGTGCAACAACTATAAACAGCTGGGTGCAACAACTTCCAGCAGCTATGTTTTCTGCCTCAGCTATAGACAGCGAAAAACTGTTCTGCTTCTTGCTGAACCACGACACCAGATTGTTGCCTTGAAAGATCCATCCTCCAAATGTACTCTTGCAATCCTCAGCATTCCCTGCCCAGTCTGCGTCGCAATAGCCTAGCAAGACAAGAGCTAGTGTCTTTAATGTACCAAAGACCATAGTCAGCAGTTCCACATACATAATTGATAATCCTTTTCACATTCATGAGGTGAATCTCTTTTGGATTTGCTTGATATCTGTCATAGACTCCTACATCATGAGCGATGTCCGGTCTACTGGCCGTTAGATATAGTAAATTCCCAGTCATGCTCCTATACATGGTCTGGTCCACACTCGCAGCAACTTCATCCTTGGTGATCTTCACCTGAGTACCAGCAGGGGTTCTTTTATGTGCTGCTTTCTCCAGATCAAACTTCTTGACCACGTTTGACAGGCGTCGTTTGTACCTGCAAATCTAAATTTATAATTCCTTACTGTAGACTGTGGGTTAGTACAGTGGCAAGCAAGGGTCGAACCCAAGGGAGCTAGATGGTTACTACTTTGCTCTGAAAAAGAAAAGAAAAGACGATTGGTTGTGAGAAAACAGTTTAGGAAATAAGAGAAAATAGGAAATAACGAAGATGTAATAATCAGAGAGAAATATTCAGATTAGGGTTTCTTAATTGTGACTAGTTTTATCATCGACTTCTAAATATCATGTTTCTAAATTCCTAAGTGTGGTTACTCCCATTCCAAGTCATAACCTAAAATAGGGTCTTTCCGGACGCCTATACCACAATTTAAACCTAGCAATTTAACATTCCATTCCAAGACATATTAAATTCGTGCCCTACTTGTTCTCAACGGTCTAGTATTCAACAAATAGTAAATAAGAGATTTATATCGTTCTACTAAGTCTAACCTTTCCGAGTATCAACTTAGTTTCACAATATTAATCGAGATAATTAGCACAAGGTTTAATGGAATAACGAACCAAGCATTAAAAACCAAATCTCAAAAACATCGTCACAATATCAAAACCCTAATCCGAATAAGCGGATTAGTTACACATAGTCATAGAAATAATAACAAGAGTAATAAAAAACGATGTAAACTTCACTATGCCGAGAATACTAAGTAACCGGGCCGTGAGGGCTGAGCAAGGGCTGAGAAAGGCTGAGCAGGGGCTGAGCAAAGGGCAGTGGCAGTGGCGGAGCAGCGGAGCTAGGGCGGAGCAAGGGAGGAGCAAGGGTTTCGGCCGAGAGGGCCTTGTGTGAGGAAGAGAGGAATTTGTGGAGAGAGGAGCTCTCCACGTTTTTGGGATGCTTTAG
This sequence comes from Rhodiola kirilowii, assembly GCA_033675215.1. Taxonomy (NCBI): domain Eukaryota; kingdom Viridiplantae; phylum Streptophyta; class Magnoliopsida; order Saxifragales; family Crassulaceae; genus Rhodiola; species Rhodiola kirilowii. Next base: position 46,022,061 of record CM066201.1, read on the forward strand.
AAGGCTGAGGAGAGCTCCTCTCTCCACAAATTCCTCTCTTCCTCACACAAGGCCCTCTCGGCCGAAACCCTTGCTCCTCCCTTGCTCCGCCCTAGCTCCGCTGCTCCGCCACTGCCACTGCCCTTTGCTCAGCCCCTGCTCAGCCTTTCTCAGCCCTTGCTCAGCCCTCACGGCCCGGTTACTTAGTATTCTCGGCATAGTGAAGTTTACATCGTTTTTTATTACTCTTGTTATTATTTCTATGACTATGTGTAACTAATCCGCTTATTCGGATTAGGGTTTTGATATTGTGACGATGTTTTTGAGATTTGGTTTTTAATGCTTGTTTCGTTATTCCATTAAACCTTGTGCTAATTATCTCGATTAATATTGTGAAACTAAGTTGATACTCGGAAAGGTTAGACTTAGTAGAACGATATAAATCTCTTATTTACTATTTGTTGAATACTAGACCGTTGAGAACAAGTAGGGCACGAATTTAATATGTCTTGGAATGGAATGTTAAATTGCTAGGTTTAAATTGTGGTATAGGCGTCCGGAAAGACCCTATTTTAGGTTATGACTTGGAATGGGAGTAACCACACTTAGGAATTTAGAAACATGATATTTAGAAGTCGATGATAAAACTAGTCACAATTAAGAAACCCTAATCTGAATATTTCTCTCTGATTATTACATCTTCGTTATTTCCTATTTTCTCTTATTTCCTAAACTGTTTTCTCACAACCAATCGTCTTTTCTTTTCTTTTTCAGAGCAAAGTAGTAACCATCTAGCTCCCTTGGGTTCGACCCTTGCTTGCCACTGTACTAACCCACAGTCTACAGTAAGGAATTATAAATTTAGATTTTCAGGTACAAACGACGCCTGTCAAATTTTGGCGCCGTTGTTCCACTGCGATGTTTTTGGCTTCAAAAGCCGTCTTTTAAGCACGATTCCTCCTAGAGCTTCCAAATCACCTGAAATACGAAACAACACTAAAAAGTAACTGTTCGCATAATAAAGTGAATGAAATGGTGGGAATTAATGACTCTATGAGTCGTATAAATACGGCTCATCAAACCACCCCACACTTAAACTTGTTCGTCCCGAACAAGAACTAGGTCATAAGAGGAACGATTAATGTAAACATCACAATGCTTCGGTCATCCTAGACGAGCTACATGGACATGAATTAAGCTACTATAGATCTCGCCAGTTATGCATGCTTGCTACTAATATCATCGTGCGAAAAACATGGGGTTAATGATACGTGTTACCTTTGAGTCGAGATGCAAACCAATTCGGATGTATCGGGAGATAGCCCTTTTTAGACCCATGAACCCTCATTCTCGGACTCGAACTCGCTGCGATATGGTTATGCTTTGCCGCTTTTTCTTGCACGTGATTGATTCGAGCTTCAAAGTGTTGAGTGCTTTTCGGCCAGCTATAGTGTCATCTGATTTGGGATTTCAATGATGCTTTCACATGAGAAACGTGTGGACTATCACAATGGTGGTGGATTTGTTGCCTTGAAGTGCGGATTGTGACTTGCTCGAACCGTGGTTCCTTCTCCTTTTGACGCGAGTCAAGCCGAGGGTCGCTCGTCTATTTTCCCGGTTACTCGGATTAGAAACCTTCCTGCTCTTACTCATCCTCGTCCTTTCGACACGGGTCAAGTCAAGGGTCGCTTGCCTATTTTCTCGGCTACTTGGACTATAGCTTGGACGGTGTGAAGTATTCCCGTCCCGACCAACCGCAAAGGTACCGCAGTGGCGGAGCAGACTCGTACTATGTTGCCTCGAAGTGCTAGCCTCCACGAGCTCCACATAACCATACATCCTGAGTCCGGTCTTTGAATGATCTGTCAAGTCTCTCTAGGGCATTGCTATCAACTCCACATCCCTGTTTATCTCAACTAACAAAGGCACGCAAAGATTTTAAGATCACATGTTAGTCGCACAAATCAATTTTTACCAAAGACATGCATGTAATCGGCTCTATCTATTTCACCTAATCATTATCCAATACTGCAAGTCTAGGAAATAGTGAAGTATCATGTACAAAATTGTAAAAATTGACCCGAAACGTGCTGACTCTGTGCAGGGTGCAGGAAATAAACGTGCTGACTCGATACTGACTCTCCCACCCCACACTTTTGAAATAAGTCGTGTCCTCACGGTACGACTTAAATCAAGACACACAATGCATGCAATAAAACAAAGGGAAATAAGAATAGAGTAAGGACAGGCACTTCCCTCGTGCGTGCGTGACAATGAGAGATGGCTGATAATTCTCCTGTGAGTCCTCGAAGAGCACCATTGGAGCTTGCATCGCAGCGTGAGTTTGTTGCACACCGAAAGGTCTGCGTCAATGACATTAAGACGAATAAAAGATTCCCAGGAGGTTGGAGGAGTCACAGCGGTCTCGCTTAAAACCCAACCTCCTTAGACTCGTAAGTCTTTGTGACAGAATCTTTAAACGCTCATGTTTCTCGACACAACTTATTCGAGGTGTGAACTACTCATGCTAGATACAGTCTGTCGCTAACATCTCTGATACGTTCGCCTCTGTCCCTGCATGAAGATCATTTTCTTTCCCAAGTACAATGTGACAATAATGACTCATAAATAAACATAGTAAATAAATAAACTGAAATGTAAAAAAAACGTGCAAACCGTGCAGGGCTGCCTCCCTGCGAGCGCCTTTGTTTAACGTCGTTGGCTCGACAGTACCTCCTGTAGAGATCACAAGTTAGGATCCCATGGGCGTGTGAGGTCATACTTTTGCTCAGCAACTCCTTCAGTTCGTCCATACTGCTCATCCAGCTGTTCACTCGGCTCCGTTCTCCAATGATCAGGTCGTTTCTTCTTCGTATAGCCTCGAGAGGGTGAGGATGCCTTGGCCATAGCTACTGGCCTGGTAGTCTGTATAGCGTGCTCTGGTGAGTCTGGAACTAGGGTGTCATACTCTGATGTGTGCACAATGTCTGGCGGTTTCCTTGTGCATGGGCGGTTCGCATCCTCATAGACGTAGAAGTCAGCTTCCTTTCCACCGAATGATAGTGACAATAAGCCTATGCCCATGTCAATATGGGTCTGGGTGGTGTGGAGGAATGGACGTCCCAAAATGAGCCCTGGTGGTTCGCCTTTCCTGGATTCCTTCATCTGCAAGACATAGAAATCTGCAGGCACAGCAAGATCTCCTACACGAAGGGTTAGGTCTTCAAGTAAACCAGTGGGGCGAACACAGGACCTATCCCCTAATTCAATAGACAGCCTGGGAGGCTTCAATGGTCCAAGACCAAGCGAGCAATATAATGAGTAAGGCATAACATTGATAGCGGCACCCAAATCTATTAAACAGTGAGGTATTTGGGTCTTACCGATACCACAGGTAACCGTGAAGGCCCCTGGGTCCTTACTCTTTCCTGAAGGCGTCTCCTGGCTCGCAGTGGGTGAGTGCATCGTCATTTGGTCATTCTGTGTAGGCCTGACCACCATTCTCAGCTCTAGTTCAGCTTTCTCAGTCATCTGGCTTTCTGGAGCAACTACCTGCATAGCATAAGAGAAACCGTGAATGTCGGCGTCCTTGGCTGTAAGGGCCGGTTCTTCCTTTGTTGGTTCGGTGGTCTCCTCGAATGCTGTATCCACATTTATCACCTCTACCAGACTGACGTTTCCTCTCGGGTTTTCAACTGTCTGTGAGGGAAGTCGTCCTGCGTGCACACTGGCTGAGAGACCTGAGACTAGTGTAGCGAGCTCGGATATCTGCTTCTTTATGTCTGCAATGTCGCTCTTGGTTGAGGCTGCTAGCTCTTCTACTACTTTCTCGATAGGTTTTCCGTGGTTGCTCGGGCCTGATTGATTGCTGTTCGGCGCTCTCTGCTGATACTGACTTGGAGCATTCTGCTGATACTGTCCAGGCGCATTCTGTCGGAACTGATGATGAGGATGCTGGTAAGGCTGCTGGGTCTGCTGAGGTGCATTCTGTCGTGCTGGCTGAGTCTGGTTCTGCTGATAGTTGTTCTTCCAAGTTCCTTGATTTGGTGCTGCTGCGCCATACTGCTTGACTGGGCCCGCCTGGTTGCCATAATTCTGATAGTCACCTATTACGTTGACCTCGGCCTGGTTGTCCTCTAAGATAGTCGGGCACTCGTCTGTCTTGTGGTTTGTGGCTGCGCAAAAGCCGCATGGCTTAGTCTGGACTGGTTGCCTCCTGATCACATGTTGCATCATATCCTTCAGCTCCTTGATCTGTTCGGCCATGGCACTGACTGAGGGTTCAACCTTTGACACGTTCCTTGTTCGGGCATATTCGTCCTCCCTTGTAGATTCATCCTGGAACCGCTCACTTTCTGCTACTTCCATGATTTTTTGTCGGACTCTGGCTGGGGTCAAGTTCATGAGGTTGCCTCCAGCTGAGGCCTCTAGTAATTTCCTATCCAGTCTGCGGAGTCCATCCAGCATATACTCAACGACTAATTTCTCTGGGAGCTCAAGATTGCAGCAGCTCTTCTCCAAGGCTAGGAATTTCTCCACATACTCGTACATGTTCTCGTTTGGGCTTTGTTTGAGCTCTTGCAACTGTCTCCGGACTTGCATTGCGCGGGCTGCTGGATAGTATTTGCTAATGAATTTCCTCTGCATTTGCTCCCATGTGTAGATACTACTAGAGGGCAAGGATAAGAACCAGTCTGTAGCAGTGTCTGTAAGTGAGAAGTAAAATGCCTTCAGTTTGAAGTCATCCACCTCGGCTCCGTATGGCTTCAGGTTCAAACATATCCCGTGAAAACGTGTCAGGTGAGATGTGGCTGATTCTCCCTTGGTTCCAGAGAACTTGGGTAGATGATGGATGACTGAGGTGCTGACTGTTATGGCTGCGAGGTCTGGTCCTTCATAGATAGGCCACGTTTGGTCTCTGAAATTGGGAACCGAGAGCTCGCCCATGGTAGGTCCTTCATCTTCATCTTCCACATCGTCTCTGACTACTGGCTGGCGTGGGGGTCTCTGAGGTGGTGGGTATGGATGTTGTGGATGGTATGGCAGTGGTGGATACTGTGGGTATGGCGGTTGTGGGTATTGTGGATACTGTGGTGGTGGATACTGTGGTGGTGGATACTGCTGATATGGTGGTGGATACTGAGGGTACTGAGGGTACTGTGGTTGGGGTTGATTATGAGGTTGGATTGGTTGTTGTTGTTGTTGTTGAAACTGCACCGGGATAGCCCCCCGAATCTCTCCATTCTGGACCATCGGTCCCTGATGTTGTATTCCTGGAACATTCTGTTCGACTTCTTCATCATTGTGGCTGTTGCCACCAACTCTACTTCCTGCATGAGACATGGCGCAAGAAATAGCAAGCACCGAGTAGCAAACACCGTAATAGCAAAGACAGACTAGCAACAAAGGGTTCCCAGGAGATTGGAGGGGTCACAGCGGTCCCACTTAAAACCCAAAATCCTTAGACTCGTAAGTCTTGGTGACAGAACCCTCTGAGAGCTAGAAATTGGAAATCGAATAGAATGGAAATCGGAAATCGAACAGTTGAAATTTGAATAACACCGAAATAGGCAAATTTCGAAATAAGCAAAGAGAAAATAAACGAAAAATTAAAGAAAGAACAAATTTCACCGTGCTTAGCTCCCCGGCAACGGCGCCAAAATTTGCCGGAGCGTCCGATTTGCGCCCTTTTGCTCCCGAATGAAGTTCCTTGACTCCGCTTGACTCCAAAATCATCTTGTGATGCATTTATGGCCTAAAATGCCATCTTTAAGCGCAATTCCTCCTAGAGCTTCCAAATCACCTGAAATACGAAACAACACTAAAAAGTAACTGTTCGCATAATAAAGTGAATGAAATGGTGGGATTTAATGACTTGATGAGCCGTAGGCTGAGGAGAGCTCCTCTCTCCACAAATTCCTCTCTTCCTCACACAAGGCCCTCTCGGCCGAAACCCTTGCTCCTCCCTTGCTCCGCCCTAGCTCCGCTGCTCCGCCACTGCCACTGCCCTTTGCTCAGCCCCTGCTCAGCCTTTCTCAGCCCTTGCTCAGCCCTCACGGCCCGGTTACTTAGTATTCTCGGCATAGTGAAGTTTACATCGTTTTTTATTACTCTTGTTATTATTTCTATGACTATGTGTAACTAATCCGCTTATTCGGATTAGGGTTTTGATATTGTGACGATGTTTTTGAGATTTGGTTTTTAATGCTTGTTTCGTTATTCCATTAAACCTTGTGCTAATTATCTCGATTAATATTGTGAAACTAAGTTGATACTCGGAAAGGTTAGACTTAGTAGAACGATATAAATCTCTTATTTACTATTTGTTGAATACTAGACCGTTGAGAACAAGTAGGGCACGAATTTAATATGTCTTGGAATGGAATGTTAAATTGCTAGGTTTAAATTGTGGTATAGGCGTCCGGAAAGACCCTATTTTAGGTTATGACTTGGAATGGGAGTAACCACACTTAGGAATTTAGAAACATGATATTTAGAAGTCGATGATAAAACTAGTCACAATTAAGAAACCCTAATCTGAATATTTCTCTCTGATTATTACATCTTCGTTATTTCCTATTTTCTCTTATTTCCTAAACTGTTTTCTCACAACCAATCGTCTTTTCTTTTCTTTTTCAGAGCAAAGTAGTAACCATCTAGCTCCCTTGGGTTCGACCCTTGCTTGCCACTGTACTAACCCACAGTCTACAGTAAGGAATTATAAATTTAGATTTGCAGGTACAAACGACGCCTGTCAAATTTTGGCGCCGTTGTTCCACTGCGATGTTTTTGGCTTCAAAAGCCGTCTTTTAAGCACGATTCCTCCTAGAGCTTCCAAATCACCTGAAATACGAAACAACACTAAAAAGTAACTGTTCGCATAATAAAGTGAATGAAATGGTGGGAATTAATGACTCTATGAGTCGTATAAATACGGCTCATCAACGTTCCTGGCATATTTACTTTGAGATATAAAGATACCTTTCACCTTCTGCTTTACTTGTAATCCCAAGAAGTAAGACATCTCTCCTACCATGCTCATCTTGAATTCGCTCTTCATTTGTTCCATGAACTTGTCCACCATCCTTTGATTGCTCGAGCCAAACACAATGTCAATAATAAAGTCTGACCTTGTTTGTTAGACAAAAAAGTCTTATCTACTCCCCCTCGCACATTGCCATGGTGGACTAAGAACTCCGTGAGCCTCTCGTACCATGCTCTAGGTGCCTACTTGAGTCCATATAGAGCTTTCTTCAGCCGATACACATTGTCAGGATAGTGAGGATCTTTGAAGCCCTTCGGTTGAGCCACATAAACTTCTTCCTTGAGCAATCCATTCAGGAAGGCACTCTCGCCAAAATTTGACACGTGTCGTCTGACATCTCAAATTTGTATTCATAATTTTCCCTACAAGCAACTAGTAGAGCGGCAAGTAGGGGTCGAACCCTAGAGAGCTGGTGCGGTTCAGTTGTCCTGTAAACAAATTAATTGGGGGTTTTTTGTAAGCAAGTGTAAGAAAACACGAGAGAAACAAATAGCGAGGATTTCAATCAGCGAGAAAATTCAGTCCAGGGTTTCTATTGTGACACGTTTATCATCGATAACTAATGATCAATTCTATATTTCAAAGTGTGGTTGTTCCGACAAAGGTAACAACCCAAGTATCCCGACAAAGGTGATACGTCACAACCTAACCCGACAAAGGTGTTAGACTTCTAGTTCTCTCCTAAATTAAACAATCCGACAAAGGTATTATTTAACCTAGGTGTTACTATCTACCTTCACGACAAAGTATCCAGTAAATATTAACGGTAAGAATTAATTGTTCAGCTAAGCTTTGCGACAAAGCATCCATGTAATCTAACAAGTTAATTCATAAGATAGGCACAAGAACTAGTGAAATATAAAATAGCATTAAGAACGACAATCTCAAAACGTGTTCACAACGTACGAATCCCTAAACCGAAAGAGAAATTTAGCTACTCATTGTCATTGAAATAAACACAAATATTTTTGATGAAAAGGAAGTAGAAATTCCCTGTATCGCCGAAAGCTTCGCGTTCTTCGTCTTCTCCAGAGCCGTCCAGTCTTCGTATGTGATGTGATACTGAAAACCCTAGCCCAAGCTTCTTATTTATAATAAACTGGGTTTCCAAATCTGGTTTTGGGCTAGAATTATCAAGTTTCGGACTTGCTGATGTCATCAAACGGGCTGCTGACGTCAGCCCTCGTCGTCTGGTCGCATTCGTAGGAAACGTTATCGGCGCGTTCGTAGGCAACATTAGCGTTAGAGCTAATGTCTCTTGCGGACGCGATCGGCACTGAGTCTGGTTCTTCTTCCTGCACGCCTGTTCCGACTTCAACTCTGGATTTGACCTTCTATATGACCTCGGATGCTCTCGGTGTGAACTAGAGAGTTGTAGGGAATTGAGTCACCTACGCAACGGCATGTGGCTCGTATTTTTCTGATAAGCGGTCCGTTCTATGCGCTCCATTGACTTTCCAAAGGTCTGATCTGCCATTGTGATGTTTTTGGCGCAAAACACCGTCTTTAATGCACGTTTCATCCTAGAGCTTCCGAAACACTTGAAATGCAAAACAACACTAAAAAGTAACTGCTCGCATAATAAAGTGTCGAAATAGATGGGATTAGTTGACTCGACGAGTCGTATAAATACGACTCATCAAAGGCACTCTTGACATTTATCTGGAACAACTTAAACTTCAGGTGCCAGCAGCAATCGTATAGCCTCCAATCGAGCAACTAAAACAAACGTCTCATTAAAATCCACTCCTTCAATCTAAGTATAGCATTGAGCAACAAGCCTTGCCTTGTTCCTAGTGATATTCCCTTGTTCATCGGACTTGTTCTTGAAGATCAACTTTGTTCCAATGACATTCACACCATCCGGCCGCGAAACAAGATTTCACACAACGTTTCGTTGAAATTCTCCAAGTTCCTCTTGCATGGCCATCACCCAAAATTCATCGCTAATTGCCTCTTTGATGTTCTTTGGCTCCACAGTAGACAGGAAACAAGAATAACCAGCCAACCGTCGATAATTTACTTGTTTACCTCGAGTTTTCATGCCTTCTGTTGGTTCGCCAATAACCTATGTTATAGGATGATTCTTCTCAACTGCTCTAGACGGTTGTAGTACTCGAGTGGGAGCAACAGGTGAGTCGTGTTCATCTTCATCTGCATATGAGCTATTTTTTTCATCAAGTTGTTCATCAAGTTAAACTCTAGCTTTTGCTATTTTCCTGGTGGATTCCAAAGTTATCAATTGAATTCATCGCTTGTGAATTCGATCATGTATTCTAGGTTTAGTGCTTGCTATTCCTATGAGATTTCAAGTGCGTTAGGTGGTATCAGAGCATGCTTTTCCTATCTCTTTTCGAAGCTTGAACAGCCATGGGAGATCAACCATTGACCAGATTAGAAGACGGTACACACCCTATGATAAATGACATATACGAGTTTTGGAAAGAGATGTCGGTAAAGATGGAGAAGTCTGGTTATGTTTCTGATGTTAAATAGACTATGGTGCAAGGAGATAACGACTCCGAAGATGTTGATGTAGAGAAGCTGAGGCTGAGGCATCACATCAAGAAACTGGCCGTGGCATTTGGGTTGTTATCGACTAGAGATGGGAAGGTATTGCTTGATGTGAAGAACTTGAGAATATGCGTAGATTGTCATAATGCTATCAAGTTTATTTCTATTGTTGCGAAAAGGGAAATCACAATTAGGGATGCCATGTAACGACCCCACCGGAGGACCCAATCCGAGCCACCGCTCACGGTCACCTACTACGGAGGTTCGACTCTGAATACCATCTGTAACGGCCCGACCGGAGGACCCGATCCGAGCCGTTATAAGCCTAGCCTGTCCTAAATGTCATGCCACCGCCCTCCCCTAGGTGACCACAACCTAGAGTCCATAACAAAAGACCATGGTAGATTGGTGACATGTTAGCTAGTACGCTAGCTTATCAAGCTAGGACAAGCAGTACTCACACTCGATATGGGACACTAGTTATTCAGAATTTGGGGCGTTACATGCCCTTAGGTTTCACTGCTTCGAAGATGGTCGGTCCTCTTGTGGAGATTATTGATGATTCCTTGACTAGTCTGGTTGGATTGGATTCGGATAATATAATCAAACAAATGGTGATACACTGATTAAACATAAGTGTTTTGAAGAGATGGAAAAAGGGTATAAACTACAAGATTCTGAGACTCAGCAGGAACGGGAAGTGTACACTACTACAGAACAGGCATTATGCATCGGTTCAAAAATTACAATAGGCATCGATTCAGCATTATGCATCGGTTTATAATGAAACTGTTGCATAATGGTTACCATATGCAACGGTTTTAGATGAACCGATGCATATGTTAACCATTATGCATCGGTTTATTTTAATCCGATGCATAATGTTCGATAAAAGACTTAAGTTTATTTCGAAATTTCGTCAGTCCGCCTACTCTCCTCCCTCCGACTTCGATACGCTTCGTCACCTCCGTCGCATCGGATACGGTTTCTCGACGCCTCCATCGTTTCGCCCCGTCCTCTGCATCTTGAATACGCCTGCTCGGATTCCCATCTGCTCGAATACACCTGCTCCGAATTCACATTCCCATCTGCTCGTATTCCATTTAAATCCGCCTGCATCTCGAATATGCCGGCATCTCAAATACGCCTGCATCTCGAATACGCCTCCGTCGTTTCACCCCATCACACAGTCGCCCATCTGCCACCTTCGTATTCCCAAGTATGATATTGGGTCAAATTTGTTTAATTTGAGCGTGTGTAGGGTTTATGGTGACATGTAACCCGATTTGGGGGTGTTGTGTAGGCTTGGTGAATCCATTTTTTGGGGGTATGATTTAGTATGTAATAATGGATGAAATGGTGTTTCGTTCGTCGACTTGTTTCTTATTATTGAATTTTGTTGTGTAATTCTATGCCGATATGGTATACGCATTTATAGTAATATGTTGTTGAAACCATTTGTTCTTAATTTTTAACTTGTGTTCGTTAACTACTTGTAGTCATTGTTAGTCGATTTGCAAGAGAAAGCTTCTCCTCTCCAACTTTATCCTACGAACATCATTACATTTTTGGGTTGTTCTTTGATTCTTCAATTCCTGGTATTTGATGGTTATCATTCATTCTTATTTTCCGATTAACATGGAGTTTGAATTTATTTTTCCTTGTTTAATAATTTGTATTTTCTGTTATAGCTCTAAATCGTACTTGTTGCAGACCCACCATTAAGGTTCTTCTACGCGAGCTTTTATTCCAAGGTAAACATCACGATTAAACTAATTCACTACTTATGTTTCCATTCATTTTGGATATTTGATTTTTTTTCTTAATTTACTAATTGTTGGAGTGATTGTAATTCACTCAAATGTTATTGTTTGTTGGTGTAAGTAAGTAGTATGTAACTAAGCTACATTTTTTTATTTCATTTCTTATAATTTTGTGAGTTATGCAATATGATAATGGTAATAATATCACAGTTGATATAATCTTATTCTAACAATAATATTTATAGGTTTCATGTAGTGGATTTATAATGAATCGAGAGTGGGTGTCCGGTAATAGGTTGAGTGAGGAGTACGAGAAAGGGATTATGGATTTTTGTGCGTTTGCGTCGGCATATGTGTCTAGAAACAACATTGAACGTGTATTTTGTCCGTGTATGGGTTGTTGGAATTACAAAAAGGTCAAACCGAAGAAGTTACGTAAACACCTTTTGTTAAAGGGAATTAACCCACGATCTACGGTGTGGTATTTGCATGGCCAGGGTGAACAACAAAACTTTGAGCCTCCACCGGTAGAAAGCTTGTCGGAGGATAATGATGATTGGGAAGATGATAATCTAATTGAGATGGTTAACAACGTCGCTAATGACTTTGTTGATACGCCACATGTTTTGGAGTCATTGAGGAATGACTCCGAATTACCATTGTATGAAGAGTGTTCCAAATATACAAGGCTATCGGCAACGTTGAAGTTGTTCAATCTCAAAGCAAAAAATGGATGGAGCAACAAGAGTTTCACTGAATTATTAGGGCTGGTGAAAGACATGCTTCCTGAGGGGAACACCCTACCTAACCGTACTTACGAGGCTAAAAAGGTTATGTGTCCCATGGGCCTCGAGTATAAGAAAATACATGCTTGTCCTAATGATTGTATCTTGTATCGAAATGCCTACAGTGATTTGAAAGAATGTCCAGTGTGCAAGGCTTCTCACTACAAGCTAAACAAAGAACCGAAAGGTAAATCTAAAGGCACTCCTTCGAAAGTACTATGGTATCTTCCATCGATCCCCAGATTTCAGAGATTATTTGCTGACACGGAAGATTCCAATAATATGCGTTGGCATGCTGAGAAACGTGTTGTTGATACGAAAATGCGTCATCCTGCCGATTCACTGCAATGGGCTAAAGTAGACAATACATTTCTAGTGTTTGGAGCAGAGTCTAGAAATTCACGGCTTGGCCTTTCTACAGATGGGGTGAATCCACATGGAAATCTCAGTAGTCAGCATAGTACATGGCCTGTGATTTTGGTTACCTACAACCTACCTCCCAAGTTAACCATGAAGCGTAGATATATGATACTTTCTTTATTGATATCGGGTCCTCGGCAACCTGGAAATGATATTGATGTATACATGGCTCCTCTGATAGATGATATGAAGCTTTTATAGGACGAAGGAGTACGCACATATGACGCATCGAGGTAAGAATATTTCAATATGCGTGCTATGTTGATGTGTACGATCAATGACTTCCCAGCTTATGGTAACTTGTCCGGATATAGTATCAAAGGGTACAAAGCTTGTTCTGTATGCGGGGAAGGGACACATGCACGCCATTTAAGTAATTGTCAAAAATGGTTTATATGGGACATCAACGTTTCTTACCGAGACATCATCCTTACAGGCGAAAGAAAGCTGCCTTCAATGGTGAGACTGAACATGGAATAGAACCGCAACCGGCTTCTGGCGATGAAATATTTCGAAAAATTCAAAATATTACCAATAGATTTGGGAAACTGTATTCGCGCACCGAAAGTTCTCCATGGAAGAAGCGGTCGATATTTTTTGATCTCCCTTATTGGCATTCTCTTGCCATCAGACATTGTATTGATGTGATGCATGTTGAAAAGAATATATGTGAAAGTCTGCTTGGTACTTTATTAAACATTCCTGGCAAGACAAAAGATGGAGTTAAAGCAAGACTCGATATGTTGGAGATGAGAGCACATGAAACTCGAGGGCAGCGTACATATTTGCCGCCGTCGTGCATTACACTCTCTAAGAGCGAGAAAACTAGTTTGTGCGGATGTCTGAAGGGAGTTAATGTTCCATATGGGTTCTCTTCAAATATTGCAAGCTTGGTTTCAATGAAGGATCTGCGATTGAATGGCTTAAAATTCCATGATTGTCATACATTGATGCAACAACTCCTGCCAATTGCAATCCGAGGTATAATGTCTCCCAAAGTAAGGACAGCTGTACAAAGACTTTGCGTCATTTTTAGCACTTTATGTGCTAAGGTTATTGATACATCGGAGCTTGATGGACTTCAAGAGTAGATAGTTGTTACACTTTGCCAACTAGAGATGTTTTTCCCTCCCAGCTTTTTCAATATAATGGTGCATCTTACTGTTCATTTGGTGCGTGAGGTTTGAATTCTTGGACCAGTTCATATGAGATGGATGTATCCTTTTGAGAGGTATATGAAGGTTCTTAAGAGCTATGTGAGGAATAGACAAAGTCCCGAAGGATGTATAGTGCAAGGATACATAGCTGAAGAGGCTGTTGAATTTTGCACTAACTTTTTGGGAAATACAACTGCGGTTGGGGTTCCAAGGCCACGTCATTTTGATCGATTCTTGGGAAAAAGCACAAGTGGACATCAACTGATGCCTAAGTCATTTGATGAGTTAACGAAAGCTTATTTCTATGTACTGCAACATATACCTGAAATAACACCCTTCATCGAGGATCACATAAACATATTGAGGAGTACATACCGTGGAAAATCTGAGCAGTGGTTGCGAAAAGAACACAATCGATCATTTTGTGAAAGGCTAAGGAGTAATGAGGTTTTAAATAATCAGACCAACTCTGAAGAAGAATCTGATGACTTGGTGAAGTGGCTTATCGCAAGCCCAAGACCTATTGTACAAACGTGGAAATCTTATGATATTAACGGATTTTGTTTTCAAACAAAAGATCAAGATGAGCACACCGTTGTGCTAAATAGTGGTGTCAGACTTGTTGCCGAAACCACTCATGTTTCTAGCGCAAGAGATCGGAATCCAATATCTGTACCTGTGAATTATTTTGGGTTTATCCAAGAAATATGGGAGTTGGATTACGCAAAGTTTTGAGTACCTATTTTTAAATGTAAATGGGTTAACAATTCGGCGGTTCATATCGATGAACTTGGAATGACATTTGTCAATTTTCGAAGAGAGAGATATAAGGATGAGCCATTCATTATGGCCGAACAAGCAAGACAAGTGTTTTACGTCAAAGACCCTTCGAACAACAATCAGTATGTTGTGATAAATGGAAAACAACAATTAATCAGTGGTACATCTGAAGAGATGAATGAGGATTGCCTACCCGTTTGTACGACAGTTCCAGTAGACAATGACGACATCGAAGTTGATGATGAAATACAATTGCGAGAAGATCACGGGGAAGGAATATGGATTGATGATGGACCATATTAATATGATTCATTAACACAGTTAAACCCACCAAATTGGACGCTTTGTCTTGACAACTTTTACTTGTTAGTTTCACTTTTGTTCTACAGGCCATTTCAAGGAGTAAAGATGAAACGAGCTAAAATGGAGCTCTTAACACTGAAAGTGGATTACAAGTCAGAGCTAGCCATACTCCGACAATACTCCGATCAAGCCACAACTAAGTCCCAATGATTTATTCCAACAAAGATCAAGAACACAAGTGAAATGCCAAGTCTAAGTTCCTCATCTTTTGATGTCAACTAAGGAGCAACCAATGGAGCAACCAAAGGGCAACCAAAGGGCAACCGAAGACCAACCGGAGTCATAAGCCAACCGTTGGCTTTTGGGGAAAAGATCTCATTCCACTCATCTCTCCTCCACCTCATGGCCGACGGCTTGCTTATGGAGAAGACACATGGGGCGGCGGCTTTTGGAGAAGCCACCTCACCACCGGCGGCTAAGCTCTCCCCCATCCCCCTCTTGACATGTGGCTTGCTTCCCCTCCACATCTCCTCCTCTTCCATGCCTATAAATACCAAGCTCCTTCCCTTTGTAAAATAATCCCAACATCCTCAATCCCATAGTCACTTGTTACTTATCTCTCTAGAGTTTGGGCACAATCCATGTAAACACTTTGCTTTGATTGAATCAAAAGCTCCAAGTTTTTTTTGAGTACTCTTGTCGGTTCTTGAAGTACTCAAGCATTTCCTTTACTTTTCGTTGTTCTTGAGTTTACTCCTATTGGTTCTAGAGTATTCTCCCCTTTACTCTCCTTGTCTTGATTTCCAAAAACCTTTACTTTCCTGTCTTTCAAAACCTTTACTTTACTCAGTACTTAGCTATGATATCCACCCCTATGGATATTCGTAGCTAAACCCTTCATTCGGTTGAAGGGGTGTACTTGTATCATAAAATGTTTTAGACCCTTCTCTTAGTGCCTCTTTGTGTTCAACTTGTTCTAGGTGCCATATATTAGGTCAGAACTCCATTGGTTGAGTGGATGCTCGGAAGAGCAAAGCTCTGCCGTGGGTTCGTGATCTTCCGTGGATAAGTGGAGGCTCGGAAGAGAACAACTTATCTGTGGAAGTCAACCTCTTTTAAACACCATTTGGTTTATCAGGAATGATGATCAAATGGATGCACATACTAGAACAAGAGTTCTTTGTCTTGCAAAAGACTAGACGGTGTGGCAAGTCATGTGCTAGGAATAGCCTTGATACACTTTTGAATACTTAGTTTGATCATTAGAGGTCGATGATAAATGGACTATGATACAAGGCCCCTAAAACCGAATCCTTTCCTTTAATTAAAACATCACCTGTCACTTTACTTTCAGTACCATATCAACTGCTTACTTTCCACAAGTCTTGTCCTTCAAGCATTTACTTTTCGCAAGTCTTGTCCTTCAAGCATTTACTTTCAGCAAGTCTTGTCCTTCAAGCATTTACTTTCCGCAAGTCTTGTCCTTCAGGCACTTTGCTTTTCAGTATTTACTTTCAGTCCCGTATTTACTTTCTTTACTTTCAGTCACTTACTTTTCAGTACTAAAATCACAATCAATCCCCAACTGTCTTACTTTCCATTTTCGAAAGAACAACTATCCACTAATTCCCTTGGGTTCGACCCCTACTTACCACTTTACTACCCAATAGAAAAGTCATGAGTAGCGGACTTATAAATTTATTTTGTACACATTGCCTCCCGACAAGGTAGTGTTGTCAATTTGGCGCCGTTGCCTTGCCGGGGAGTTAGCAATCGGAATAGTTGTTCTATTTGTTTTTCTTTTGTCATGCAGCTCACAAAGTCTTTCTACTACGGATGCGAGCCTTGGAACAATGAGGAGTTTTCCCCACCACCTTTCAAACTTGAAGTCCGCGAGAAGATCAACAACATAGAGCAATCCCGGGACGATACTTTGGATGAGTACTTGGCGTACTTTGACTCCATTGTGACGAGCTGCCCGCACCATGGATTCACCAACCACGATCTTCTTCAAAGGTTTCTCAATGGGATGATGCCACAAGAGTGGAATTGGCTAAATGATGCAGCAGGAGGCTCGGTGAACAACTTAGACATAGATGATCTTTGGAACTTAATAGATGATTTGGCCACGAGGTCAAGACCAAGACAAGATCAGGCCGAGCCACTCGAGGACATTACAACGGAGCTGGCATCTAGCAACCAGTAGCTGGCCAACATGATGGACCAAAATCAAGCCAGATCCAAGCATGGGCAGAAATAGAGGCGTCTATGAAAGAAACTGAATATCTGATCAATGAGATGCTCAAGCCAAGGGTCAGCGAGGAAGAGCCTACAATAGATCTGATGGACCATAATTGTATGCATCAAAAACACAGTAAAACCCACCAAATTAGACTGTTTGTCTATCTAACTTCGACGTGTTAGTCCCGATATATTTCCACAGGGCATTTGAGAGACTAAAGTGAAAACACGCTAAGGAGAGGATTTTACGCTGAAAAGATGATAAGAGTCAATCCAAGGTCAAGATCAGACGCTGAACGAAGAAATCTCAAGATCCTGACGTTGAATTACTCAAATCAAAATCCAACCGAGGAACAATCAAAGTCAGACGGAGCGAAATTGGATTGATAGTTTTGTAAAGACAGTACAAAACTGTCAAAACTCATCCATGTGCAAAGGATGACCGGATATTTGGTGAAGAGGATGACTCAGGGGTGGCCTCCTCTCTTCTCCTCCTTGGGATGACCGGTGGCTTTGGTAAGAGGTAACCAAAGCCACCAAAACCTCCTCCCAAATGACTTGGTACCAGCGGCTTATGGGAGTCCATAAGGTGGTGCCATGTGGTGGCTCCTCCACCACATCTTCATCTCCTCCTCCACCACCCTTGACGCAAAAACACATGGAGCCATCTCCACCCTCCATTCTCCTCCTCCATGCATATAAATATGGAGCTCCTCCTCCTCATTTCATCATCCACAAATTTGTAAAACACTTATCTCTCTAAGTTTTGGTTACTTGTAAGTTTGGTTTGGTTTTGGAAATAATACTCCTGTTTGTTCTTGAGTATTATACGCTTTGGAAATAATACTCTTGTTTGTTCTTGAGTATTATACTCTAGAGAATACTCCTGTTGGTTCTTGAGTATTCAGTAGGAAATTGGGAATACTCCTGTTGGTTCTTGAGTATTCCACCCCTTTCCCTCTTACTGTTTTCAAAAACCCCAGAGTATTTAGTTATGATATCCTCTTCCATGGATAATCGTAGCTAAACTCTTTATTCGATTAAAGGGGTGTACTGGTATCATAAAATGTTTTAGGCAATTCTTAGAGTTTTTTCTCTGTATTCAAAACTTGTTCTATGTGCCATATATTAGGTTAGAATCTTCCAAGGTTGAGTGCCTGACAAGCAAAAGCTCTTCCGTGGGGATTCGTAAACATACTCGGGTAAGTGGATGCTTGGAATGGCAAAGCTTATCTGGGGAGTTTGACCTCTCTAAAACACCATTTGGTTGCTCGGGAATGACTGACCAAATGGATGCACACAGGCTAATATACCTTGGAATGGGGTATTAGTCTAAATAGAATAAGGGCTCTACGTTCTTTGCAAAAGTCTAGACGGTGTTGCAAGTTGAGTGCTTGGAATGACCTCGATTCACTATCAAACACTTTTGCAAAAGACTAGACAGTGTGGCAAATCGAGTGCTTGGAATGGCCTTGATACACGTTTGAATACTTAGACGGATCACTAAGAGCCAATGATAAACAGGCTATGATACAAGGCCCCTGAAACCGAATACTTTTCCTTGAATTACAAAAACCCCCCTGTATTTACTTCTATAAACTGCTCGATCAACTACAACCATCAACCACTGATCTACCGGAGGAATCGCAATCACGCATCACCCACTGTAAGTCTTCTTTCCCTTAACTCTTTTAATTTCAATATTTATTTTCTGTATTTACTTTTCCGCATAAAAAACCCAAAAAACCAAAAACAGTAGTTTAATTACTCGCACTAAAATCTCAACCAACCTAAAACACGCTCCCTCGCTGTACAAATCCCTTAAAGAATAACATATTCCACCTAATTCCCTTGGGTTCGACCCCTACTTACCACTTACTACCCAGTAGTGTAGTCGCGAGTAGCGGATATTATAAATTTATTTGCACAGAGCACGCTGCACCTTAACGACAGTGCAGTGTCGCCTCCGTCAAATTGGCGCCGTTGCCGGGGAATTAGCCATCGAATAAGTTGTTCAAATCAATACGCGCTCAAAATAACCATGTCTCGCGAAGGAAGTCACCATGACTACCAAGATGATGACGAGATGAACCTGTACGATCGAAACAATGAGGTGCCACTTCCATTTATGGATGATCCGGAGCAACTCATCCGAAGCAGACGAGCTCGTGATAGGGAAGCCATCAGAAGAAACCAAGAACCACCCGAGGACCGAAATGCAGCTGGTCCAGTACGACAACCCCCAAGATATCCACCGCCCCCACAACCTAGACAAGTGCCGAGACAAGAACCCGCTTTCGATGACTACTACAGAGATAACAACAACTACCGCAAACCTACATTAGGAGAGCTCTCGGCACCAGATTTCAGAGTTCAGCCGTGGTGTATCTATGAAGGCCCGGAGCTAGAAAATATCGTCATCAACACTTCAGTGGCCCACAACTTGCCAAAATTCTCAGGAACTCGTGGAGAATCAGCAATGACTCATCTCCAGCGCTTACATGGGATTTGCCAAAACCTCAAACCGAATGGCACAAACGTAGACGACTTTAAGTTAAAGGCGTTCTATTTTTCCCTCATTGACGTGGCAAACGATTGGTTCCTTTCATTGCCTTCCGGAAGCATCAGAACTTGGGCTCAGATGCAGAAGAAGTTCTTAAACAAATACTACCCAGCAGGAAGAGCAATGCAAGTAAGAAGGCAACTGCAGGACATCAGGCAAGGACCTAACGAAACCATGTACGATTACCTGGAAAAGTTCAACCACTTGGAGAGAAGCTGCTGTACCCTAGGACTGCCCGAGAAACTCATAATCGAGTACCTCATTGATGGATTAAGACCTTTAGACAAAATGCTTCTGGATGCCTCAGCTGGAGGATCCATAATGATTCTATCATTGAGCGGTGTTAGGCAACTGATAAATGACGTTGCTGAAAATGCTCGATTCCGAGAGGAGACGACTCGGCAGGAAGAACTCTCCCGAACAAAAAGCGTGGCGAAGGTCGAAACACCAATGAACTCTATGTCTGAGGAGATGAAACAGTTAAAAGAGATGATGATTCAGATCCTACGAAGGCAGCCAGTTCCGGTTAAGCCTTGCGAATTTTGTGGCTCTACCGACCACAAAACTGACGCATGCCCGACATTAGTAAAAGAGGAACCAGCAGAAGTGAATGCAGCTGGAGGATACCAAGGATACAACAACTGCAATGACAGAGCCGGACAAAACAGACAGAATGGTCAAGCAACCAACCCGAGCTGGCATTACAACAACTATCCTCAGAAGAACGCTCAACCAGCTGCTCAGTCATTCTACCAACCCCCACACCGACAGTATAACTAGAACGCTCCATCAGCAGGCCAATATCAGCAAAAAAGACCAAATCAGTTCCAAACCGGCCCGCAAAATCAGCAAGAACAAACCAAGTCACTGGATGAAACAATGAAGGAGCTCACAGGAAGCATAAATCAATTGGGTACTTCGCTACACCAATACCAGGCAAAAACTGACGGGGCAATTTCAGAATTAACCAAACAAATGTCCCATCTCGCCACTGCGATGTCAACGCTCACTAACGAACCTGGCAGACTTCCTTCACAGACCATCCAGAATCCAAAGGCGAATCTTAGCATGATGAAAAGGTCAAAGGTAAGAACGACGCTTGGAGAAGTAGCACGATCCCCAACTTACCAAC
Source organism: Rhodiola kirilowii (assembly GCA_033675215.1). NCBI lineage: Eukaryota > Viridiplantae > Streptophyta > Magnoliopsida > Saxifragales > Crassulaceae > Rhodiola > Rhodiola kirilowii. The sequence goes on from CM066201.1 coordinate 46,042,743, forward strand.
TTACAAACAAGCACTTCAGCTGTAGGCATCGTCCTGACTGGAATCAAGAGGAAGACCGACCCAATGATGGCAGAACATGGGCTACGCAAGCTGACAATGGCCGGTACGCATTCACTGTGTGCATAACACCACCACCGATCATACACTCTGACATACCAACGTCTGGATGGGATCACGATAACAATTTGAAGTGGGACTCTCCAACTAATATTTATGCTTCGAAGCAAAATATTAAGGGGCCCAATAATACAAATCCTAAGCCAAGGAATGAGCAGAATGGCCCGACAATAGAAAGAGCCCTCACTTCAGATCATGAGTCACAACCGGAAAGAGATAAAGACCCAGGGGCCTTTACAGTCACCTGCGGTATTGGTAAAACACAGATTCAGAAGTGCTTAGTCGATCTTGGTGCTGCTATCAACGCCATGCCCTCCTCCTTATATTACTTGTTAGGACTAGGTCCATTAAAACCACCCAGGTCAAATATCGAGCTAGGAGATAAATCGTGCATCCGTCCGATTGGAGTGCTGGAAGACGTAATACTCCATGTGGGAGAGCTCGTAATTGCTGCAGACTTCTATGTGATACAAACGGGAGAGACCAGCGAAGACGATCCTCCAACTATAATCTTGGGACGACCATTTCTCTACGCTACTAAAGCAAGGATCGATGTGGGCAAGGGCTCATTATCACTTAAGTTCGGCGGCAAAATTGCACATTTCTACATTGACAATAGCCGCACGGATACAAAGAAACCGCCAGATATAATACCTATCTCAGATCGCGGTACGCAGATTTCCAACTTGCAAAAAAGACCAAAAAAGTAACAAGGCCAGCAGCTATGGTCGAAGTTCCCTCACCTTCTCAGAGACGTTGGAAGGAGAAATCACCAGAACAACGGGAACTGGACTCAAGCCCATCATCTCGCAAGAAATTGGGAAAAGGCAAAGCAAAAGTCAACACAGGAACAATGGCGAAATTCGACCTAAGCCACCCATGGGACCCCAACCAATGATCCAGAAATAAGGTACTGTCGAGCCAACGACGTTAAACAAGTGCACTGGTCGGGAGGTAACCCGACACTATCTTACTTTACGCACATTAATTTCCTGTCTTTTTATTTTCTATATTTTACTTTTCCAATAAGTCGCTCTCACCGACTTGGTGCATAGAATGATTTGACTATTTAGGAATTGGTTTTTGGAGCACGATCGGATCAGCCAGGCAGCTTCCGTGAACTACCGGGCCTGCGCTGAGAGTTCAAGGCCCCAGCCGAACTCCCTCGATTATCCAGCCTCATGCCATTCGACACAATAAGGGAGTTCTGATCTTACCTTTCCTTAAGTCATTTCCTTCTCGTATAACATCTGCTTGCATGGCTTTCGAACTAAGTAGTGCTGAAAGGCACGACTTCGTTCGAAAGTGTGGGGTGAGAACCGCATGTGTACATAAATAAACAACATGTTATTCTTTTTTTAGTGTATCTTTTTGAAAGTATGAACTTAAGAATGTGAAAAAGATAGACCGAAATTCATGCATTTACCTTGTGAAAATTCAACTGTCTAACAACTTAGAATGTAACTTCTCATTTGTCCCTTTGTTCTAAGATAAACTAGGGATGTGGAGTTGATAGAAATGCCCTAGAGAGGCTTGGCAAGCAATCGAAGGATCAGATCGAACTATATGGTTTTCGAAGTCAGTGGAGGCTGCACTTCGGGTTTCAGTGAAGATTGAAGTCATCTCCGCCATGCAATGCAAAAGGCGAGGACGGGAATCAGACCGTCCTATCTTCGGTCAAAGTAGCCGAGAAAATAGATGAGCGACCCTCATCTTGACCCGAGCGAAACGACAGTCAAAGTAGCCGTGAAAATAGATGAGCGACTGAACAGGGTGTCGTCGTACCTGTGCAAAAACAATTTATATTTTCCTCACTTCGTACTGTGGATTAGAACAGCGGTAAGCAAGGGTCGAACCCAAGGGAGCTAGATAGCTACTACTTTGTTCTGTAATGGAGAAAAACAAGAAACTAGGTGAGAGTAATTGTTAGTGAAACAATTGTAAATCACGAAAATTGCTAAGGTGTAAATATCAGAGAGGAAATATTTAGGTTAGGGTATTATTCAATTGTGACTTTGTTTTATCATTGATTTCTAAATATCATGTTTCTAATTCCTAAGTGTGGTTACTTCCATTCCAAGTTATAACCTAAAGTAGTGTCTTTCCAGATGCCTACACCACAATTAAACCTAATAATTCAATACTCCATTCCAAGATATATCGAATTAGTGCACTACTTGTTAATAGCTCTCTAGTATCAACAAATAGTAAATAGGGGAGTTGAATTGATCAGTTAAGCTTTGCTATTCCAAACCTGCACTTAACTTCACAATTCAATCCAAATAATGAGCACAAGGTTTAATCGAATAACGAAACAAGAATTAAGATTCAAATCTCAAAAACATAAGTCGCAATTATTTGACCCTAACCCGAATAAAGGTTTTAGTTACACATCGTCATAAGGAAATAATGCAGGAAAATAAAGGGAAATAACAACTTCACTAATGACCGAGTAAACAATGGAGCAAGGCACGGCTGAGCTGGGGCGAGTCACGGCTGCTGTTGTGGGATGATCGATCGATGGATGAATTATGCCTTGCATTGCACCTCCTTATATAGGGACTTGAAAACCCTAAAGTTCCCAAAATAAGCACAAGATAATTATGGAAATATTTCCATAATAATCTTTGCTTAGTCTTCAAGCCACCTTTGATCATCTAGAATAATCCGAAACCGTAGCATCGTATGTTTGCCCTAATTTGACATTGTGATATTGGGCCGAGAATGCATGGGTCGGACGTCCGGACGTGCAAACGACTCGGCTGGCCGCTCGGATGGATCAGCGCTGGAATGCTCGGATGGCCGGGCGCATGCCCGCTCGGATGGCCGGGCGCATGCCCGCTCGGATGGCCGGGCGCATGGCCGGTCGGATGCTTGCGTCCGTACGCTGATGAAATCCTCGGACGCAGCCTGGAATCCTCGGACGCAGCCTAGGATGCTCGGACGCCCGCTCGGATGGCCGGGCGCATGGCCGGGCGCTGGGACGGATGCTCGGACGCGCCTGCGTTCTTCGGGCGGATGCTGTATGCGTGCGACCGCATGACTGACTTGTGCGACCGCACAGGCTGTTCCAGTGGCATAAGATTGTTGTGCGTTCGCATGAATGTTGTGCGAGCTGAAATTCACTCCGGGCATTCCTCATTTCAAATGTGCAAAGGCCGGTCCATAACTCCTTGTGATGTTTTTGGCTCCAAAAGCCGTCTTGTGAACGTGATTCCTCTTAGAGCATCCAAATTACCTGAAATGCGAAACAACACTAAGAAGTAACTGTTTGCATATAAAAGTACTGGAATTGGTGGGATTTGATGACTCGATGAGTCGTATAAATACGGCTCATCAAACCACCCCACACTTAAACTTGTTCGTCCCGAACAAGGACCAGGTCATAAGAGGAAATAAGTGAAGTACGAACATCACAAAGCTTCGGTCATCCTAGACGTGCTACATGGACATGAATTGATTACTCTAGATCTCGCCTGTTATGCATGCTTGCTACTAATATCTTTGTACGAAAACATGGGTTAAAGATACGTGTTACCTTTGGGTCGAGATGCAAATCAATTCGGATGTATCTGGAGATAGCCCTGTTTAGACCCATGAACCCTCATTCTCGGACTCGAACTAGCTGCTATATGGTTATGCTTTGCCGCTTTTTCTTGCACGTGATTGATTCGAGCTTCAAGGTAATTGAGTGCTTTTCGGCCAGCTATAGTGTCATCTGTTTCGGAATTTCAACGATGCTTTCACATAAGACGTGTGGACTATCACGATGGTTGTGGATTTGTTGCTTTGTAGTGCGGATTGTGATTTGATCGAACCTACTTGCTCTCACTCATCATCGTCCTTTTGACTCGGGTCAAGTCAAGGGTCGCTTGCCTATTTTCCCGGCTACTTGGACTAGAGTTTGGACGATGTGTGCCACCGTCCCGCCTAACCGCAAAAGTACCGCAGTGGCAGAGCAGACTCGTACTATGTCGTCTCGAAGTGCTAGCCTCCACGAGCTACACATAACCATATATCCTGAGTTCGGTCTTTGAATGATCTGTCAAGTCTCTCTAGGGCATTGCTATCAACTCCACATCCCTGTTTATCTCAACTAACAAAGGCACGCAAAGATTTTAAGATCACATGTTAGTCGCACAAATTAATTTTCACCAAAGACATGCATGTAATCGGCTCTATCTATTTCACCTAATCATTATCCAGTACTGCAAGTCTAGGAAATAGTGAAGTAATCATGTACAAAAAATTTAAAATTGACCCGAAACGTGCTGACTCTGTGCAGGGTGCAGGAAATAAACGTGCTGACTCAATACTGACTCTCCCACCCCACACTTTTGAAATAAGCCGTGTCCTCACGGTACGACTTAAATCAAGACTCACAATGCATGCAATAATATGGAAAAGAAAGGAAAAGGATGGAACAAAAACTCCCCTGATGGTGTCGTGGCATGGGGCTGTCCTGGGTGTGCGCTTGCATGGGTGTCCTCGTGCGCTCGCATGGCCTCAACCAGTAGCATGGAATAGTTGTGCGTTCGCACAACTGCGTGTGCGTTCTCGTCCGGTGCTGTGCTGAGGCCTCGTACGATCGAATGCTGTGCTTGTGCGTTGGCACAAGACTGACCAGAAGCAAGAAATATTCATGCGATCGCACGACTTGTTCTGCGAGCTCGCATGGCTGTTCCCTTTGTAGGGATCACAAGTTAGGGTCCCATGGGCGTGTGAGGTCATACTTCTGCTCAGCAACTCCTTCGGTCCGTCCAACATGCTCCTCTAGCTGTTCACTCGGTTCTGCTCTCCAATAATCAGGCGGTTTCTTCTTCACATATCCCCGAGAAGGTGAGTGTGTCTTGGCCATAGCTGCTGGCCTGGTAGTCTGTATCGCCTGTTCTGGTGGGTCTGGAACTAAGGTATCATAGTCTGATGTGTGCACAATGTCTGGCGGCTTCCTTGTGCATGGACGGTTTGCATCTTCATATACATAAAAATTAGCTTCCTTTCCACCGAATGATAGTGACAGTAAGCCCATGCTCATGTCAATCCTGGTCTGGGTGGTGTGGAGGAATGGTCGTCCCAAAATCAACCCTGGTGGTTCGCCTTTCCTGGATTTTTCCATCTGCAAGACATAGAAATCTGCAGGCACAGTAATATCTCCTACTCGGAGGGTTAGATCTTCAAGCAATCCAGTAGGGCGTACACAAGACTTATCCCATAATTCTATAGATAGCCTAGGCGGTTTCAGTGGGCCAAGACCAAGCGAGCGATACAAAGAATAAGGCATAACATTGATAGCGGCACCCAAATCTATTAAATAGTGAGGTATTTGGGTCTTGCCGATACCACAGGTAACCGTGAAGGCCCCTGGGTCCTTACTCTTTCCTGAAGGTGTCTTCTGGCTCGCAGTGGGTGAGTGCATCGTCATTTGGTCGGTCTGTGTAGGCCTGACCACCATTCTCAGCTCTGGTTCAGCTTTCTCAGTCATCTGGCTTTCTGGAGCAACTACCTGCATAGCATAAGAGAAACCGTGAATGTCGGCGTCCTTGGCTGTAAGGGCCGGTCCTTCCTTTGTTGGTTCGGTGGTCTCCTCGAATGCTGCATCCACATTTATCACCTCTACCAGGCTGACGTTTCCTCTCGAGTTCTCAACTGTCTGTGAGGGAAGTCGTCCTGCATTCAGAGTGGCTGCGAGGCCTGTGACTGTTGCAGTGAGCTGGGATATCTGTTATTTATGTCTTCAATGTCACTCTTGGTCGAGGCTGCCAGCTCTTCTACTACTTTTTCTATGGCTTTGCCGTGGTTGCTCGGGCCTGACTGATTGTTGTTCGGCCCTCTCTGCTGATACTGGCCTGGTGCATTCTGCTGATACTGGTGGTTAGGATGTCTGTAGGGCTGCTGAGTCTGCTGAGGTGCATATTGACGTGCTGGCTGGGCCTGATTCTGCTCTTTGTTGTTCTTCCAGGGCTGTCCATTGCTCCCTTGGTTGGGCGCTGCTGCATTAAACTGTCTGACTGGCCCTGGCTGATTGCCATAATTTTGATAGTTGCCCACTGCATTAATCTCAGCTTGGTCATCTTCCACTATAGTAGGGCACTCGTCTGTTTTGTGATCTGTAGCTGCACAAAACTCGCATGGTCTGACCTGGACTGGCTGCCTTCTGACGACATGCTTCATCAGCTCCCTCATCTCCTTGAGTTCTGTGACCATGGCACTGATAGAGGGCTCCACTCGTGATACATTCCGAGTTCTGGCATAGTCATCCTCCTTTGTAGCTTCATCCTGGAATCGCTCACTCTCTGCTACTGATATGATCATCTGTTTGACTTTAGCAGGGCTGAGGTTCATCAGGTTGCCTCCAGCTGAGGCATCTAGGAGCTTTCTGTCTAGTCTGCTAATTCCATCTAGCAAGTATTCTACCAGTAGCTTCTCTGGAAGCTCAAGGTTGCAGCAGCTCTTCTCTAAGGCAAGGAACTTCTCTACATACTCAGATAAGGTCTCATTGGGTCCTTGCTTGAGCTCTTGCAACTGTTTACGGACCTTCATAACTCGTCCAGCTGGGTAGTATTTCGAGAGGAACTGGCGCTGCATCTCTTCCCATGAATAAATGCTGTCTGAGGGCAAGGACAAGAACCAGTCTGTGGCGGAGTCAGTGAGTGAGAAGTAGAACGCCTTAAGTTTGAAGTCGTCCACTGAAGCTCCGTAGGGTCTATAGTTGTGGCAACTGCCATGATAACGCTTCAGATGCCCTGTAGGTGATTCTCCCTTGGATCCTGCGAATTTGGGAAGGTGATTGACGATTGAGGTGCTGATAGTGATGTCCTCGAGTTCTGGTCCTTCATAGATTGGCCATGTCTGGTCTTTGAAGTCTGGGACCAAGAGCTCTCCCATAGATGGCTCCTCTTCGTGATAGTAGGCTTCCTCTTCGTATACCGGCTGTCTGGGTTGCTTGGGGGGCGGCTGGTCCTGATTCTGAGCCTGATGTTGCAGTGGTCGGCCCTGAATCTGAGGTCTGGCCTGAATTCTTTGCTGGACTACTTGTCTGCCCGGAACCTGCTATCGGGCTGGTTGTCTAGCTGCAACCTGTTGTCGTGCTGGGGGCTGTTGTTGGTTTTGTTGCTGTCGGGCTCGGACCTGTCCTTGGATCGGTCCTCCTTGTAGTACTGCAGCTGTCCCTTGGTTCTGATTTTGTCTAGCTGCATCTCTTTGTGCCCTTCTCTGATCACGGAATAGCTGCTCCGGATTATCATAGATTACTTGTTGTACTTCCTCGTTGTTGTCGATTTCTGAGGGGTTTTGATTTTCGAGAGGTAATTCGAACTGGTCTTCTTCTTGGTCACTGAGGTTGTCATCTTCATATGGGACGTTTTCAGCAACTCTACTACCTGCGCGAGACATGTTACGAGAATAACAAGCACCGAGATAGCAAACACCGAAATAGCAAAGACAGACTAGCAACAAAGGGTCCCCAGGAGATTGGAGGGGTCACAGCGGTCCCACTTAAAACCCAAAATCCTTAGACTCGTAAGTCTTGGTGACAGGACCCTCTGAGAGCTAGAAATTGGAAATCGAATAACCGGAAAACAAGAAATCGAAAATAATAATAATAACAGAATTTCAAAAATAGCAATCACCGAAAATAAAAGCACCGAACGAAATTGGAAAGAAATAAACGAAAAAGAAAAGAGAGAACAAATTTCACCGTGCGTAGCTCCCCGGCAACGGCGCCATTTTGAACAGGGTGTCGTCGTACCTGTGCAAAAACAATTTACATTTTCCTCACTTCGAACTGTGGATTAGAACAGCGGTAAGCAAGGGTCGAACCCAAGGGAGATAGATAGCTACTACTTTGTTCTGTAATGGAGAACAACAAGAAACTAGGTGAGAGTAATTGTTAGTGAAACAATTGTAAATCACGAAAATTGCTAAGGTGTAAATATCAGAGAGGAAATATTCAGGTTAGGGTATTATTCAATTGTGACTTGGTTTTATCATTGATTTCTAAATATCATGTTTCTAATTCCTAAGTGTGGTTACTTCCATTCCAAGTTATAACCTAAAGTAGTGTCTTTCCGGACGCCTACACCACAATTAAACCTAATAATTCAATACTCCATTCCAAGATATATCGAATTAGTGCACTACTTGTTAATAGCTCTCTAGTATCAACAGATAGTAAATAGGGGAGTTGAATTGATCAGTTAAGCTTTGCTATTCCAAACCTGCACTTAACTTCACAATTCAATCCAAATAATGAGCACAAGGTTTAATCGAATAACGAAACAAGCATTAAGATTCAAATCTCAAAACCATAAGTCGCAATTATTTGACCCTAACCCGAATAAAGGTTTTAGTTACACATCGTCATAAGGAAATAATGCAGGAAAATAAAGGGAAATAACAACTTCACTAATGACAGAGTAAACAATGGAGCAAGGCACGGCTGAGCTGGGGCGAGTCACGGCTGCTGTTGTGGGATGATCGATCGATGGATGAATTATGTCTTGCATTGCACCTCCTTATATAGGGACTTGAAAACCCTAAAGTTCCCAAAATAAGCACAAGATAATTATGGAAATATTTCCATAATAATCTTTGCTTAGTCTTCAAGCCACCTTTGATCGTCTAGAATAATCCGAAACCCTAGCATCGTATGTTTGCCCTAGTTTGACGTTGTGATATTGGGCCGAGAATGCATGGGTCGGACGTCCGGACGTGCAAAGGACTCGGCTGGCCGCTCGGATGGATCAGCGCTGGAATGCTCGGATGGTCGGGCGCATGCCCGCTCGGATGGCCGGGCGCATGCCCGCTCGGATGGCCGGGCGCATGCCCGGGCGCATGGCCGGTCGGATGCTTGCGTCCGGACGCTGATGAAATCCTCAGACGCAGCCTGGAATAAACTCGGACGCAGCCTGGAATCCTCGGACGCAGCCTAGGATGCTCGGACGCCTGCTCGGATGGCCGGGCGCATGGCCGGTCGGATGGCCGGGCACTGGGACGGATGCTCGGACGTGCCTGCGTTCTTCGGGCGGATGCTGGATGCGTGCGACCGCATGACTGACTTGTGCGACCGCACAGGCTGTTCTAGTGGCATAAGATTGTTGTGCGTTCGCATGAATGTTGTGCGAGCTGAAATTCACTCCGGGCATTCCTCATTTCAAATGTGCAAAGGCCGGTCCATAACTCCTTGTGATGTTTTTGTCTCCAAAAGCCGTCTTTTGAACGTGATTCCTCTTAGAGCATCCAAATTACCTGAAATGCGAAACAACACTAAGAAGTAACTGTTTGCATATAAAAGTACTGGAATTGGTTGGATTTGATGACTCGATGAGTCGTATAAATACGGCTCATCAGCGACCCTCACCTTGACCCGCGCGAAAACGGCAAAAATGAGAAGAGCGGGGAGGTATTTCCATAGGCTTGCGGGCGATGATTGGACCTCCCAAAAAGGCTTGAGAAAATGGACTTGCAAGTCACAAAGACGCAAAAAGCTCGAAGAAGCAAATCAAGAGGCCTAAAAGCCCAAAATTGTGAAGGTTTTAACCGAACAAAAGTGAAGAACTCAAAGCGTCAAATCAAAGGCCAAAGGCCAATTCACTACAAAAAGCAGTCCCTCGCCAAAAGAAATCAAAGTACTCAAACCAGTGAAACCCGAACCGAATCACGTGCTAGAGAAAGCTACAAGGAAACCATATAGTAAGAGACGATCCCGAGGTTGCAGTCCAGGAGCCTAAAAAGGGCTATCTCCCGAAACATCCAGAATAATTTGCATCTCGGCACGAAGGTACACGTATCAAGTTACTTCTATTTATTTACGCAGTTCAATTTGGTAATAAGTAAGTAATGCATGAATTAGGATAAATCGAGTCCCACAGTCTAATTTTCATATTTTAACAAACCAAACTTAGAGTGCCGCCCTTTAATAGCATTGTTCGGGACGAACAATTAAAAGTGTGGGGTGATCTGATGGACCATAATTGTATGCATCAAAAACACAGTAAAACCCACCAAATTAGACTGTTTGTATATCTAACTTCGACGTGTTAGTCCCGATATATTTCCACAGGGCATTTGAGAGACTAAAGTGAAAACACGCTAAGGAGAGGATTTTACGCTGAAAAGATGATAAGAGTCAATCCAAGGTCAAGATCAGACGCTGAACGAAGAAACTCAAGATCCTGACGTTGAATTACTCAAATCAAAATCCAACCGAGGAACAATCAAAGTCAGACGGAGCGAAATTGGATTGATAGTTTTGTAAAGACAGTACAAAACTATCAAAACTCATCCATGTGCAAAGGATGACCGGCTATTTGGTGAAGAGGATGACTCATGGGTGGCCTCCTCTCTTCTCCTCCTTGGGATGACCGGTGGCTTTGGTAGGAGGTAACCAAAGCCACCAAAACCTCCTCCCAAATGACTTGGTACCGGCGGCTTATGGGAATCCATAAGGTGGTGCCATGTGGTGGTCCTCCACCACATCTTCATCTCCTCCTCCACCACCCTTGATGCAAAAACACATGGAGCCATCTCCATCCTCCATTCTCCTCCTCCATGCCTATAAATATGGAGCTCCTCCTCCTCATTTCATCATCCACAAATTTGTAAAACACTTATCTCTCTATGTTTTGGTTACTTGTAAGTTTGGTTTGGTTTTTGAAATAATACTCCTGTTTGTTCTTGAGTATTATACGCTTTGGAAATAATACTCCTGTTTGTTCTTGAGTATTATACTTTAGAGAATACTCCTGTTGGTTCTTGAGTATTCAGTAGGAAATTGGGAATACTCCTGTTGGTTCTTGAGTATTCCACCCCTTTCCCTCTTACTATTTTCAAAATCCCCCGAGTATTTAGTTATGATATCCTCTTCCATGGATAATCGTAGCTAAACTCTTTATTCGGTTAAAGGGGTGTACTGGTATCATAAAATGTTTTAGGCAATTCTTAGAGTTTTTTCTCTGTATTCAAAACTTGTTCTATGTGCCATATATTAGGTTAGAATCTTCCAAGGTTGAGTGCCTGACAAGCAAAAGCTCTTCCGTGGGGATTCGTAAACATACTCGGGTAAGTGGATGCTTGGAATGGCAAAGCTTATCTGAGGAGTTTGACTTCTCTAAATCACCATTTGGTTGCTCGGGAATGACTTACCAAATGGATGCACACAGGCTAATATACCTTGGAATGGGGTATTAGTCTAAATAGAATAAGGGCTCTACGTTCTTTGCAAAAGTCTAGACGGTGTTGCAAGTTGAGTGCTTGGAATGGCCTCGATTCACTATCAAACACTTTTGCAAAAGACTAGACAGTGTGGCAAATCGAGTGCTTGGAATGGCCTTGATACACGTTTGAATACTTAGAAGGATCACTAAGAGCCAATGATAAACAGGCTATGATACAAGGCCCCTGAAACCGAATACTTTTCCTTGAATTACAAAAAACCCCCCTGTATTTACTTTTATAAACTGCTCAATCAACAACAACCATTAACCACTGATCTACCGGAGGAATCGCAATCACGCATCACCCACTGTAAGTCTTCTTTCCCTTAACTCTTTTAATTTTAGTATTTATTTTCTGTATTTACTTTTCCACATAAAAAACCCAAAAAACCAAAAACAGTATTTTAATTACTCGCGCTAAAATCTCAACCAACCTAAAACACGCTCCCTCGCTGTACAAATCCCTTAAAGAACAACATATTCCACCTAATTCCCTTGGGTTCGACCCCTACTTACCACTTACCACCCAGTAGTGTAGTCGCGAGTAGCGGATATTATAAATTTTTTTGCACAGAGCACGCTGCACCTTAACGACAGTGCAGTGTCGCCTCCGTCAAGAGCCCACGGAGCCGGCAGAGGACGAGGAGCCGCATGCACCCAAAGAAGAACTAGCCAAATCAGGCCCGATCCTCATTTCTGAACTGTCCGAGGAAGTCCCGGTCCTAACTGATGAGTTACCCGAGACATACCCGGACCTCACTGCCGAGCTGCCTAATTCAGACCCAAACCTCAGTGTGATTGCCCTCGGAGACCATATAAATGATGAGGATGAGGACCCATGGTTGCCTGAAGAAGAGCTGCACTCAGATTACCCCTGGGAGTTAGAAGAAAAACTACCCAATTCAGGCCCGGTCCTTATCACCAATCTACCCGAGGAAGTCCCGGACCTCACTGACGGGCTGGCCGAGATAGATCAGGACACGCCCGAGCTACCCGATGCAGTCCCGTTCCTCATTGCTGACGAGCCCAGTCCTCATGGCCGAAGCGCCCGAGCTGTCCGAGACAGACCTGGTCCTCACGGACGGGCTGGTTGAGACAGGCCCGGTCCTTGTAATTGAAGTCCCCCGACTTGACCCTTCATGTTTTATGTAGATCATAGCCACCGAAGATCATGTAGTCAATGATGATGAGGTGTAACGGGAGTTGGAGGCAAAACATGAGCCAGAAGAGCCAAAGATGGAGCACTCACTCGCCACGAGCCCAGAAAACTCACTCGTTTTAGGCAAAAGGGCGCGTACTTGAGGTCGCTTGGCAAAAGACTGAACTTCACAAGGGCGCGTAGCTGCCACAAAGAAGAGGCTTCACAAGGGCGCGTACTTGAGGTCGCTTGGCAAAAGACTGAACTTCCAAAACTGCAAAGATGCCAACCGGCCATACATGAAAAAGCGGCAAAGACATGGGCCGAAGGAATGGAAACCCGAAAGGAGAAACAAGAAAGCACGGCTCGATGGACCACTAGCTATGATAAAAATATCCTCACCTTCTCGGATGCATGTAAAAGAGAACCTGCCGGACCTATGGAGAACCAAACCAAACACATCACTCCACAAGTTCTTTGGGCAGAGTAAAAGGGCAGCCGAGAAGAAGTTCGACTTCACTCACCCTTGGGATCCGAACTTATGATCCATGAGTGAGGTATCGTCGAGCCAACGACGTTAAACAAAGGCACTTGCTGGGAGGTTACCCGACATATTTAGTCTTTTCAGTTTTATTTCTTTATGTCATTTCCTTTGCTTACTTTTTTGAGCTTTTGAACTAAGTCGTGCTGTGAGGCACGCCTTCGTTCAAAAGTGTAGGGTGAGAACCGCCTTTGTACATAGTTAGTTAACATGTTTTTCCTTTTCCTTTTCCCTTAATATTATCTTTTTGAAAATATGAACTTGAGAATGTGAAAAAGATAGATCTAAATTCATGCATTTACCTTGTGAAATCTCAACCGTATAAAAACTTAGGATGTAACTTCTCATTTGTCCCTTTGTGCTGAGATATACAGGGGATGTGGAGTTGATATAAACTGCCCTAGAAAGGCTTGGCAAGCACTCGAAGGATCGAATTAAACTATATGGTTTTTGAAGTCAGTGGAGGCTGCGCTTCGGGTTTCATGAAGATTGAAGTCATCTCCGCCATGCAGCGTTTACGCAAGAGGCGGGACGGGAATCAAACCGTCCTATCTCTAGTCCTAGTAGCCGAGAAAATAGATGAGCGACCCTCATCTTGACCCGCGTGAAACGGCGAGGATGAGAAAGAGCGGGGGGGTATTTCCATATGCTCTCGGGCGATGATTGGACCTCCCAAAGAAAGGTTGAGAAAATGGACTAGCAAGTCACAAAGAAGCAAAAGCTCGAAGAAGCTAATCAAAGGCCAAAAGCCAAAGTATGTGAAAGTTTTAACCGAAACAAAAGTGAAGAAGCTCCAATTCAAAATCAAAGGCCGAAGGCCAATTCACTTCAAAAGCTGTCCCTCACCACAAGGAAATCAAAATGCTCAACTCAGTGAAACCCGAACCAAATCATGTGCTAGAGAAAGCGACAAGTTAACCATAGAGTGCGAGTCGGTCCAGAGAATGCAGTCCAGGAGCCTGAAAAGGGCTATCTCCCGAAACATCCAAATTAAATTGCATCTCAGCTCGAAGGTCCAAGTATCAAGTTTCTTCTAAGTATTTACACGGTTTAGTTTGGTAATAAGTAAGTAATGCATGAATAAGATAAATCTAGTTCCATATTCTCACTTTCCTATTTGAGGTTTTTACTTGGATTGTGTGCATCTCTTAAATAGCATTGTTCGGGACGAACAACTAAAAGTGTGGGGTGATCTGATGGACCATATTTATATGATTCATTAAGACAGTTAAACCCACCAAATTGGACGCTTTGTCTTGACAACTTTTACTTGTTAGTTTCACTTTTGTTCTACAGGCCATTTCAAGGAGTAAAGATGAAACGAGCTAAAATGGAGTTCTTAACACTGAAAGTGGATTATAAGTCAGAATTGGCCATACTCGTACAATACTCCGATCAAGCCACAACTAAGTCCCAATGACTTATTCCAACAAAGATCAAGAACACAAGTGAAATGCCAAATCTAAGTTCCTCATCTTTTGATGTCAACTAAGGAGCAACCAAAGGAGCAAACAAAGGGGAACCAAAGACAAACCGGAGTCATAAGCCAACCGATGGCTTTTGGGGAAAAGATCTCATTCCACTCATCTCTCCTCCACCTCATGGCCGGCGGCTTGCTTATGGAGAAGACACATGGGGCGGCGGCTTTTGGAGAAGCCACCTCACCACCGGCGGCTAAGCTCTCCCCCACCCCCCTCTTGACATGTGGCTTGCTTCCCCTCCACATCTCCTCCGCCTCCATGCCTATAAATACCAAGCTCCTTCCCTTTGTAAAATAATCCCAACATCCTCAATCCCATAGTCACTTGTTACTTATCTCTCTAGAGTTTTGGCACAATCCATGTAAACACTTTGCTTTGAATCAAAAGCTCCAAGTTTGTTCTTGAGTACTCTTGTCGGTTCTTGAAATACTCAAGCATTTCCTTTACTTTTCGTTGTTCTTGAGTTTACTCCTGTTGGTTTTTGAGTATTCTCCCCTTTACTTTCCTTGTCTTGATTTCCAAAAACCTTTACTTTCCTGTCTTTCAAAACCTTTACTTTACTCAGTACTTAGCTATGATATCCACTTCTATGGATATTCGTAGCTAAACTCTTCATTCGGTTGAAGGGGTGTACTTGTATCATAAAATGTTTTAGACCCTTCTCTTAGTGCCTCTTTGTGTTCAACTTGTTCTAGGTGCTATATCTTAAGTCAGAACTCCATTGGTTGAGTGGATGCTCGGAAGAGCAAAGCTCTGCCATGGGTTCGTGATATTCTGTTGATAAGTGGAGGCTCGGAAGAGCACAGCTTATCTGTGGAAGTCAACCTCTTTTAAACACCATTTGGTTTATCAGGAATGATGATCAAATGGATGCACATACTAGAACAAGAGTTCTTTGTCTTGCAAAAGACTAGACGGTGTGGCAAGTCAGGTGCTAGGAATAGCCTTGATACACTTTTGAACACTTAGTATGATCATTAGAGGTCGATGATAAACGGACTATGATACAAGGCCCCTAAAACCGAATCCTTTCCTTTAATTAAAACATCACCTGTCACTTTACTTTCAGTACCATATCAACTGCTTACTTTCCGCAAGTCTTGTCCTTCAAGCATTTACTTTCCGCAAGTCTTGTCCTTCAAGCATTTACTTTCAGCAAGTCTTGTCCTTCAAGCATTTACTTTCCGCAAGTCTTATCCTTCAAGCACTTTACTTTTCAGTATTTACTTTCAGTCCCGTATTTACTTTCTTTACTTTCAGTCACTTACTTTTCAGTACTAAAATCACAACCAAACCCCATCTGTCTTACTTTCCATTTTTGAAAGAACAACTATCCACTAATTCCCTTGGGTTCGACCCCTACTTACCGCTTTACTACCCAATAGTAAAGTCACGAGTAGCGGACTTATAAATTTATTTTGTACACATTGCCTCGCGACAAGGCAGTTCTGTCAATTGATAAAGAAACTTAATTTGTGTGTATGTTGTATATGCTACTTAGTTCGTTATCACACGTCATTTTATTTGTTTAATAATCGTCTTCATTTATGTATTCATATATTTAATGTGTTTAATCTGACATTTAATATGACTCCTTTACAGGATCATGGCTAGCAGCAGCAGCAGCAGCGGTGCGGATGATTTTTGTGTCTCTTCCCGCACATCGAGACACAAGAAAGGCCCTGTATACATGGCAAAGTTGATTAAGCAACACACAGCGGCTGGTACCAAGCTCACGATCAACTTCGATAGAAAGGGTAATCCCAAAGGGAAGAAGGGAGACACTTGGAGGAGCTTCTTGGGTATGGTGGCTCGTTCTCGAGTTCCTATCACCTACCCCGATTGGAGGAAAGTTCCTGACCATTATAAGATAACTTTGTGGAGAGATGCAACTGTAAGTTTTTCTTTAATTGACATTTATACTTGTTTGTGATGTTGATTATTTTATTCTTATTAATTATAACTTGTTATAGGTCTCTTTAGGTAATTTTTTAGGGATGCGAGCCGCATAAAAAGCATGAGATGAAGGTCGCTGGTAGCATATGGAAGAATTTCATGTCAAGACTGGCAAAAGAGTACACCACGGCGACAAGGCAACTGAAGATCCTTTGGTTGAGTATAAGTGTCTTGACAAAGATACTTGGAGGATATTTAAGGAGCAGAGGCTCTCTGAACATGCTATGAAGTTAAGAGAGACTAACAGAGAGCTTGTTAAGAAGAATGTGTATGCGCACATACTTGGTCGAGGAGGGTACAGAAAACTTGAAGATAAATTGACTACTGAGAAGATAGCCGACCAATTTGCACAGGGCGCAATTGAGGAGGTGCAATCTTCTGTCACTATAGAGAGACATGAGTTGTGGAAGAGAGGACGAAAAATAAAGAATGACAAGTACGTCACCGAGGCATCCCAGCGAGTGGCAACAAATTAAGATTGTAAGTTATTTTTTATGTCAATTTCAATAGTTAATATCATACATGAACTTTTGGTATTTAATGATTGTTTTATATAGGATGAGTTAGTGGAAAGATCCTCTCAAGGACAGTTCTCGTCTCAAAATCGACGACATGACATACTGACTGAGGCGATTGGGACGCCCGAGCCCAAAGGACGCACCCGAGGAGTCAGATCACACATTCCGTGGAGGGTTGGGTTACCAATATCCACCTCCTCGGATGGCACACCCAGTTCAAGTAATATTCGAAGAGATGCGTCCGACCACTGCAGCCATCATTGTCCCATTGATTCAGACCCGTGGAAGAACATACCAGAGGTACATTTACAATTATTAAATTTATTATTTATGTTGGTTAAATGTATGTAACACTTTTTGTGTTTGTTTACAATTTATTACTTCTACTAACAGGGTGGCCTGAAGAGCCTATTATACATCGAGGGGTAACTTGAAGATGACAAACAGCTTGTGGCTATCGGTCGATGCGTAAATGGCCAGTTTGTTAACTTTCGGGCAATACCCGAAGATAACGTGAAGGTGAAGGTCGATAAAGCAGTTTTACGAGGTCGAGGTGCAGCCTTGCCAATAGCCCATCCAAAGCTCTCGAATGTTCAGCAAGCAGTTAACCATCACGTGGCTTGGCCGAAAGACTTGGTCGTTGTCGATAAAAGGGTGAGATCATCGAAGAGTATGACTTCATTTGCTTCATTGTGTTATATTAAAAATAAAATAAGATATTTAAGCTTCACGAAAATTTAACATGCAGGCATATGACATACACTTATACGAGTCTTTGCCACTTACTGGCGATGATTTCGTAGATGAAATGTCCGTGGACTGTAGACTTCTACGTGAGGTGTGGAAGACTTTGGGTAGAGACACGATTGTAGTACAAGCCAAAGCTGATGTGTTCGGTGACGACTACGATATCTACTTGTGTGACGAGGAAGTCACGGACCTATTAAAGTTTAAAGTGTTGGGGAACGCAGCATCTGAGTTATATATATGGTAATATTTATATCTTTAATCATTTTTTGCAATTAGTCTAACTAACACAAGTTTTTACTTTGTAGTCATTTACACGATCAGATGGTTCGTTCGGATATCAAGTTTGGTTTTCTTATTCCGTCATTGATGACCCCAACCATAGAGAAAAATGAGAGATTGGCGACGTTCGTAGGAAGATTGAATATGCCAGATAAAGACCAAATTTTCTGCTACTTTCTCCCTTATGTTGATCACATATTGTGAGTTAATCACTTACTTTATAAGTTGTTAACTTCTCTTTTGTTACACATTTGTTTTTAAGTTAGTGGGTTTTTTAGGTGGCATTGGATGTTATGCTTCATCTTTCCGAGACAACATAAAGTTCTTTGGCTTGATTCATCGACAGAAGAGAAGGATATAAACGCTGATGCAAAAGAGTTGGTGGAGATGTAAGTTTGGAAATTACTTTTATCTTATAACTTGTATTGAAAGTCACTAATAATTACATTATTGTGTTTGTTTCAGGGGATTAGATCGATACTACCAAGGTTGTGTACCAAGGACTACACGTAAAGTAGAGTGGAAGAAAGTTTTGGTATTCACAAATTACACATTTTTATTAAATATTTTGTTTCATTTATAAAGTATGTTAACTGTGATTCTTGATATCGTACATTTTCCAAGACAACCACCTAGCTATTATTGTGGTTATTATGTCCTTCACTTTATGCGGGACATTATAGCAAATGTACGGGCTAATAATGGTGCGGAGGTTGAAGACTTTAGCCAAGTGAGCTTTTTATGTGATGTTTTGTGGCGTATTTGTACCAATTAAGAGACAAATATATGTGTATGAATGATATTGTATTAAAATTTCAGTGAAATGATGTTTAGCATGTAAGCTGTATTGTATTTTAAAGTTGGAACAGCAGGGTTTATTATTGATGTTTAATTTCAGGTGGATTTGAGCTTTTTTGTAAAGCCAAATCTGCCATTTTTTGTGAAGCTTATGCATCGGTGTTTGAAGAAACCGTTGCATAATGTGCATCGATTTGAACATTATGCATCGGTTCAAGGAAAAACTGATGCATAATGTTCAGACATTATGCAACGGTTTTTTATGAACCGATGCATAATGTGCAGATATTATGCAACACTTCATTATGCATCGGAATGAAAACAGATGCATAATATCAAAAAAAACCGATGCATAAAGGGTGGTTTGTAGTAGTGGTAGCAAATCTGCAAATGTACTCGAGTACTAATATACTGTACTTGCACAACTTTGGGCATCTAATCATGGAGATTCCTCTGTGCATCACTGTCCCATCACACACTGCACAGGACTTAACACATACACTGTTTCACTATTTGTTTAATAATGTCACACATCTAGCCTTGTGGGTAAGACTATCCACAATGATAAACACATTCAACACCCTACTTTTTAACTTCCCAACGCGCCACATCATTTTCTCTCTCTTCCACCTAATAATTCAACAATCATTCATTTTTTACACTTCATAATGGTTTTGTTTAATAAAATTCAACACCCTTCCAACTAATTACCATATACCTCACCACTTTTATTTCATTTTCTTATTTATTTTTATATTTTTATTTTTGTGATTACATAATAATAACAATTATTGATTATAATTAAGACGTTTAAGGAAGGATAATAGACTAATTATATGAAAAAGATGTTTTTTTGTGTGTCCAAATCAAATGAAACAAGTCTCTATTTATAGAGTACAAAAAATGATGAATTTTGGTATAAATTTTTTTTTTAAAATTTGTTTTTACTATGCAATAATTGACCCCAAATAATTGGGATGAGGATAAAAATCAAGAAATCCCACCAGCCAATCAGAACTTGCCATGTGTCAGATATGATCTCCTTTCTTGCCAGACGCGCCTTGTCCTTTGAGTGTACCACACTCTCTTGCTTGGACCTGTAATATGCCGCCACGTGTCAAGTTTCAACATGTTGAATACTTTCAACACAGTTTAATCCAAGTGTATTAAACACTTGTTTTCAACACCTCATTGCAAGTAATAAGCAGTTGAATTATTTTTTTCAACAGGCCCATTGTAAGTAGTCTAATATTTTACAAGTATTTCTCTTATTAAGGAAGATTTAATCTGAGACATGAGTGATGCTTATGTTCCTTAGATGCTACACAACACGTTAAGATCTTATTATTATTGCTCTGCGGCTACAAACCAAGCTCCCTTCAGCTTCAGCAAAAGTAAAGATTTGGCATGAACTGACCTTATCCAGGTATTCATCCCATCATGGTTTTTAGACTCTTTAGGGCTAGTGGGGCTGGCTTATTGGGTCTCTCTGAGAACCCTTATCTAATGCCCTCAACAAATTATGTTAGAGTTTCTTGAACACCAATTTATGCTTCAAGTGCTGGAGATTTGGATTGTTGAATGTGCCTCGTTGGTGATTATGAAATGTCTTTGATCAGTCTTCTCGAGCGATTCTGGGGTTGTGGTTGTTTGATGGAGTCAGCAAACGGGTTTTAATCGAATGAGGAGTTTCGGATGGATTCGAAGTGGCTGATCGACCCCAAGTATTTGTTTGTTGGACCACGGATCAGAGAGGGAGCTCATGCCAAGGTCTACGATGGAAAGTAAGATTTACTTTCTGGGTTTATAAGTCTATTGATGTGGTTTCTCCGTTTGGACACCTTCATGTTCCATTCTTGTAATCTAGATTTTAAATTGTCTTTCTTTAACTGTGTTTCGGATACAAGAATCAAACAGTAGCAATCAAAATAGTTCAAAGAGGAGATGCTCATGAAGAAGTAGTGATCAGTCGAGTTTTCGACTGATTAATGGCCATATTTCACTATAGTTTTGAGGCGTTTCCGACGATATTTTTATGTCATTTGACCTCTATCTCTACGTTTCAGGTAGAAAACGAGTCTCCCTCATGGTCAAGTACTAAATACAAAAACTCGGGGAAAAACCGAAGATTTAGAGCAAAAGTGTGCAGGAAATGGACTCCGGAAATCTCCTTTAAACCAGCCGACCGGCTGGATGAAGGACCAGAAATGGAAGCTATCAGGCCAAGCTCTGCCGGTCGGCTGAACATCTCAACCAGTCGGCTTACTAAGTTCCTCAGGAGGCTCACAACTGCTCACAGCTGAGCCGGTCGGCTGAACATCTCAACCGACCGGCTAACAAAAGTTCCCAGAATGCCTTCAAAAAGAACATTTTCAACCGGTCGGCTCACAGGCTCAACAGGTTGGCTGACTAAGTTCTTAGAAGAGACTGAACTTGCCCTGCACCAGCCGACTGGCTGAGATTTTGACAGCACGACCAACCGACCGGCTGGACCTCCTACATTACCGAATTTTACCAGAGGCTATAAATAGAAAGTGGCATGTTTGATCTAAAGGGCTAACATCTTGGAGAAAAATACTCAGAAAAAGAGATCAAGTCAAGGCTATCTAGGAGGATCCAACCAAAGGAGGAGAAGAAAAGCTCAAAAGGGAGATTCTAGGATTAACAATCCTTCTTCCCTTATACTTTTCATCCTCTTTATTGTGTTCTTCAACCCCTACTCACACCATGTTGTTTTACATGATGTGTGAGTAGCCCCCTTGTGTTTTGAGGGTGTTGTAACCCTCTTTGGTACTCTTGATCATGTATACACACATTGAATGAATGATCTATGATGTTAAATTCAATTCATATTTGCTATGCTCTTCATTATGACATGCAACTAAGTGTTTGATGAAATGCCTAAGTGACATGTTTATCTCAAAACTTGAGCTAAGTATTGAATGACCTTAGGAATGGTTTGGATGTAGTAAATATGATCATATCTAGTGTTTATGATGATAAATGCATGGGTAGGAAGTGAACTAGTCCCCGAGTTCATGGTATTTATTGCTTTGGGAGATGTCCCAAGGCTAATAAATGCTATGAAATGAACCAATTACCTCGATTGAGTGAGGTTCGAGCTAAGAAGGTTTGGCTAAGAATAGATTCACTTGAAAATTGGTTTACCCTAGTCTAAGTTAGGTTCGAAACTATCTAACACCTTGAATATGCTTGATTCTTGTATACGTGATCATGGGAATTGCCAAGGAGGGGAGCAACCCCTCGAAACTCTCTTTGAATTAATATTAAACCCCTTGAAACCATTTCATTGTTAGTGATTGACTTGAAAACCATCTCATAATTTATTTGTAGGAATAGCCAAGTTAAAAAATTTGATATCTCCTAGCGTATAATCCAATTGCTCCATTGGGTTCGACACCGGTCTTACCGTTTAATCTATAAATTGTTTTTGACTATACGAATTACAACGGTCAAAATGGCACCGTTGCCAGGGAGCAATGGCTAGATTGTCCCTAGGACGAATCATTTAGTACTTTGACTATTCCATGTTTTTCTTTTATTGTTTGCTTTTAATAACATTGGTTCTTGAGGTCATTCCACTACCCTCACTTGGTTGCTTGCGTCTCTCTTGTAGGTTCCATTGTTTGATACCACCAAAATCAAAGAAATCAAACGAGATTGTTGATAAGGACCGCAATCCAACTATCAACGAGTTTAACCCTTACCTCACAAGGAGTAAAGCAACCAAGGCTAAAGGATCAACATCGAACACTCAAGAAACCACTACTCAAAACATGGGAGATAGACTTCCTCCTCCTCCTCCCCCTCCACTTCCTCCAGGCCCTCATGCTAGAAGGGTCCTCAAAGACTACGTCGCTCCCAATGCTTATGGCTACCGATCTCCAATCCTTGTTCCCGCGGTGGACAACCAAGACTTTGACTTGATGACCTCCACAATCCAAATGATTCAATCCAACCAATTATCGGGGAGAGACCATGAGGAACCAAACTCTCATTTGACTACATTTCTTGAGGTTTGTGATACTTGCAAGATCAATGGGTTCTCCAAGGATGCTAAACTCTTGAGGTTGTTCCCTTTCTCACTCACGGGAAGAGCCAAGGATTGGTTTAGGAGCCAAACACCGGCTAGCTTCACCACTTGGGAAGAGCTTGCCATCGTATTCCTCAACAAGTATTTCTCTCCATCCATGACGGCCTACTATAGGGTCAAATCATAAATTTTGCGCAAATGGATGGAGAGACGCTCTATGAAGCTTGGGAGAGATACAAGGAGTATCAAAGGCTTTGCACACATTACAACTTAGATTGCCTCCTCGTGTTCCATACCTTCTACCATGGTGTTGATGGTCCCCCACGGCTTTCACTTGATACCGCCGCGGGAGGAGCTATCATGGAGCTTCACCCTCAGGAAGGGTATGCGGTAATCGAGAAGATCACCAACAACTACTTCATGTGGGCAAGTGGAAGAGGAAACCCAAGAAGGAAGGGAGAAAGACATGAAGCAAAGGCCGTAAGCATAAGTGACTATGATGCATTAGAAAAATGATTTGAAATTATTTTCAAAACCTCTCAGATGAAGTTTTTTAAATTGAAACATCCGGCAAGGGATCATTCAAGGAGCCAAGGTTGCGACATTTGTGAAGTCTATGAGCATGATACCAATTCTTGCCCTTTGGTTCAAAGGCATCAAAATGGATATGGGTATGAAGAAGCAAATTATGTTGGTGGAAACCAAGGCAGAGAGTATGATGCTAGTGCCACTAAAGGCAAAGTTCCCAATCTAATTACACTATGGGTTTTCATCGGCTTGGAAAAATCATCCAAACTTCTCATACAAGACCACAAATCCTACACCTCCCGGTTTTGGTCCCAAGTCCACTTCAAATAATCAAGCTTTCCCACCAAAGAATCAATTCCAACAAAGGAACCAACACCAAGGGCAACAATACCAAGATCAAGCCCAAAAGCCTTACCAACAAGTAGACCATCCTCCGCAAACTTCAAATGAACCCTCTGGGTTGGACCCTATGATTGCTACGCTCCTTGAACATCAAGAGAAAATGAGGCAAGAAATGCTTGCGTACCAAGAAACAGCGAGTATGGACTTCCAAGCTCAATTGTTGGAAATGAAGCAAGCCAACCAAAATGTACAAGTTCAATTGTTGCAAGCACGCCAACGTTTGCAAACTCATGTCAAGATGCTTGAAAACCAAATGGCCCAACGAGCCGAGTCCTCTACGAGAGCACAAGGGAAATTACCGGCTCAATTCGAGCAAAGCCAAAAAGAGTTTTGCAATGCCATATATATAGAAGATGAAGGGTCATTTGAAGATGAATTGCTAGGGAGTGACGAAGGTGGGATGGTAGAGCTTGATGAAGATTCTTCCCCCAAGGGTTCCCCATGAGGAATATTGTGAGGCGGTGACCCTTAGAAGTGGGAAATTATTAAAGGACACTCGGCAAAAGAAAACTACTATGTTGCCTCAATAGCCCACCGGCCAAGATAGAGCCGAAGAAGAAGAAATTGAAGATGTGGTCACTATCCCCTCAACTGACAAGGCTAAAGAAATTAAGAAGGAAAAAAAGGAGTTGAAGCCTTACTCTCCACCTATTCCATTTCCTCAAAGACTTGCAAAGCCCACAAAGTTAGATAAGGAGTTTGGAACCTTCATGACAATGCTAAAAAGGTTATATGTTCACTTACCGTTTTGTGAGCTCATAAAGAAAGCCCCTCTCTACAAAAAGTTCCTAAGGGAAATATTGTCCAACAAGAGGACCATTGAAGAAGATGATTCCCATTCCCTCAACCACGAATGTAGTGCCCTCTTTTCTAAGCAAATTCCCCAAAAGGTGAAAGATCCCAGAAAATTCACTATCCCTTGCTCGATAGGTGACATGAACTTCACCAGTCCACTATCCAATCTTGGGGCTAGTGTGAGCGTTATGTCCCTAGCCACCTACCACAAGCTTGGATTGAAAGGGGTAAAATCCGCCAAAATGACACTACAACTCGCGGATGAGACTACAAGACACCCATGGGGGGTAGTTGAGAATGTTCCAATCAAGGTCGACAAATTCTTCATACCATGCGACTTTGTGGTGATCAATATGGGGTATAAATGCACTTCTTCCTTGATCCTTGGGCGGCCTTTCTTGGCCAACGCCGGTTTTAAAGTTGATGTGGGAAAAGGGAAGTTGACTCTGAAGATTGGTGGAGAAAAGATGAGAATAGAAAGGCCTAGTGGAGAACAAGTCGCTCTATTAGAGACTTATGAGTTGAAGGAGAAAGAAACCGTGGAGGCCGAAAATGTTGAGGCCGAAAAATTAACTAAGAAAGAGTTGTCGAAGGAGCAAAGTCCCGAGAAAGACCCTTCCCTTGATCACCATGAATCATCATCATGCGACGATTAGATGAAAAAGAATGGAAAAGCAAAAACATCAAATGGTGAGAAGCTACCATCGCTTTGGAAAAGAGCTATTAAGCAAGTTGCATGCAACTCTTCAAAGAATCCGGATTGATACTCCAAAATTTTACAAGTCCGCTTGAGGAGGGATCCTAGCAAAGGAATCCTCTTAAAAGGAGATTCGGATCGGTCTTTGCCAAGACGTTAAACTAGGCCCTCACGGGAGGTAACCCGGTTTGTGAATTGTCCATCCATGAAATAGTAATTTTACATATGTTTGGCATGCGTTCATTGAACTTTGAATGTGAACATGAGTGCTACAATGGTGGAAATGCATGATTAGGTGTGCTTGGTGTGGTATGATGCTTGCATGTCATTTCTAAATGGTGGGTGATGTCTTAAGTGTGGAGTGTGTGATCCTAGCTTGCTTTTTGTTGAAAATCATATGAATGCTAGTGAATTCTTGGTGAAGCACGCCTTGGGTTTGTATTGAGTTTTGTGTGAATCTTGGGTGAGGCTCGTTCATTTTGTGGATTAAAATTTTTTGAGTGTGGAGTTGGGTTCAAGCCAGAATCGAAAGATCGTTGGAATCAAAATTGGGGCCTGAAACCTGTCTCCAGTCGACCGACTGGATGGGGCCTGAAACCAGTCGACCGGCTCAATGCACTTCCCAGACTGCACTCAAATCCCACGCATCCAGTCGATCGAATTGAAATTTCAGTCGCCCGGCTAGAAATCGCCAATCCAAAACCCAGCCTCATTTTTGAAATTCATTTCATTCTCACCCAAACCTTCAGTCGACCGACAGCTCCCACGCACTCGACCCCAACCTCGACCTCACCCCAGCCGGCCATCCACCACACCCAGCCGCACCATCCCCTCGCCACACCGTCGTCATCGCCTTGCCATCCCAGCCATACCAAAAAACCCTAGCCGCACCTCTACCATGCGTCACCCAAAACCGTCGGACCTCCATCTCCTCCGATCTCCTCACTCCGCCATCAAAAATGCCCGCTCAACCCTCCAATACACTCGAAAGGGACCGAATTGCAGAACCCAAGTGATGATTTGGTCCGCCGAAGCCGATTCAAGCATACCTGAATCTGTCCAAATCGCCAGTCCAGTTGACCGACATGTGTTGGCCTAAAATCCAGTCGACCGACTGGTAATTGTTCAGGTCAAAAACTCAGTTTTCCTCCCTATTCAACCATGCCTCAAGGTGCCTTCTCCTCCAAATCAAAGTCCAAGGGCAAGGAAATAGCCCAAAATGTGCCGAGTGAGGAATGGTACCAAAGTGATGAGGATGATGTGCCCCCAATGACTTGTAAAAGGAGGCCGAAGGGAGCCACATTGAGAGGGCCTAGCTCATCCTCAAGCGAGGAAATTGAGTCTCCGCCACCCTCACCTAGCCCTCCTCCCAAGAAGAAGAGCAAATCCTCTAAGGGTGCCACACCGAAGAAACCAACCAAGAAGAAGGCCCCGGCGCCTCCCATTCCTAGGGTGCCACAACCAACACCTAGTGCTCCTCCTACTGCACTAGTGCCATTTGAGCAGGAAGATGAACCTTTGGAGTCTCCTCTCCTTTTACCCACGCCTTATCCTTTCTCCGAGCCCCTCACATTCAGAGATGCAGTACGCACGGGGAGGCTCGAGTACATCACGAGAGCAGGGAAGGAAGCTGTAGCCACACTCTACCCAGAATTGGAGACACTTGACCGCCTTAGCATCTGTGAAGAGGTACGATCATTACTATCCCGATGTGGGCTTGCTTTTCTCTTATTGGATGATCCTGGTACATATCCGTGGGTGGTGGTGGAGTGTATATGCTCCTTGGTGGTTGACGGACGCACAGTCGTTATGTGCAAACCTCAAGAATAAATTTATAAGTCCGCTACTCGCGACTTTACTACTGGGTAGCAAGTGGTAAGTAGGGGTCGAACTCAAGAGAGTCAGTGTGGATTAGTTGTTCTTTAAGTTGGACAGTTTTGGGGTTGGTTGTGATTTTAGGACTGAGAGTAGCGTGGGTTGGTTATGATTTTAATACTGAAAGGTAAGGTGACAGTGGATATTACAATTACAGAAAAGCATTCGGTTTTAGGGGCTTTGTATCATAGCCTGTTTTATCATTTTAGTAATCCTTCTAAGTATTCAAACGTGCATCAAGGCCATTTCAAGCGCTCGATTTGCCACACTGTCTAGTCTTTTGCAAAAGTGTTCAAAAGTGAATCAAGGCCATTTCAAGCACTCGACTTGCAACACCGTCTAATCTTTTGCAAAAAACGTAGAGCCCTTGTTCTACTCAGACTAGCACCCCATTTCAAGGTATACTAGCCTATGTGCATCCATTTGGATTGTCTTTTCCGATTTATCCAAATGGTGTTTGAGAGAGATCGAACTCCTCAGATAAGCTTTGCCATTTCAAGCATCCACTTACCCGAGTATGTTCACGAATTTCCACGGAAGAGCTTTGCCATTTCAAGCATCCACTCAACCTTGGAAGTTCTGGTCTAATGTATGGCACATAGAACAAGTTTTGAATACAGAGAAAAAACACTAAAATACTCTAAAACATTTTATAATACAAGTACACCCCTTCAACCGAATGAAGAGTTTAGCTACGACTATTCATGGCACTGGACATCATAACTATGAATTAGGAAAAAACAAGGGTTTTGAAAGACAGTAAAATAAATACGAGAAGAGTTACAAAACCGTTGAAGCGCCAAGGATCAAGCTTTGATTCCAAAGTAAGATTACATGATTAGTGCCCAAACTCTAGAGAGATAAGTGAAATGTGGACTTGAGAATTTGTAGAGAGAGGAGCTCTCCACATTTTGGGATGAAGATTACAAAGGATGGGAGTGTGTATTTATAGCCATGGAGGAGGAGAAGATGTGGAGAGGATGAGGCCACTTGTCACAAGATGAGGGGAGCTCCATGGAGATGAAGACACATGGGGGAGGAGCAAAAGCCGCCGACGGGTATGATGTGGAGGAAGGGGAGTGGCTTGTGGTTTAGCCACCCATGTGAGGAGGAGCATCCCTTCTAGAAGCTTGTGATCTTTTCACAAAAGCCATCGGTTTGACCGGAATCTGACCGGAGCTTTGGCCGGAGCTTCTTGGTATTTGGGGAGTGTATTCTGAATGAAAATGTCATTCTAAGATGATCTCAAGAAGGAACCTAAGCCAAATTCTGCTTGGAGCATGGTCGAAATCCCAAATCGGATGAAATTGCTCTTGTTTGGCCTTTACCGGGCTCTGTGCCTTTGCATTGCGTTCTTGTCCAAATGCCGACTGTTCTAGCGTATTTGAGTGATTCCAAGTCGGTTCCATGAAGGATGTTAAGGCTGATTTTGAGTGTAGCATGGTCGTGACCTGGAATGACTCGTACTTCATTTTCAGCTTAAAAACTCCTCCTTAGCGTGTTTTCTCTCTAGACTCCAAAATACCCTGTAGAAATATATCGGAACTAACAAGCAAAAGTTAAATAGACAAAAGGTCTAATTTAAAGGGTTAAACTGTGTTTTTGATTCGTATAATTATGGTCCATCAGATCACCCCACACTTTTAGTTGTTCGTCCCGAACAATGTTATTAAAGGGCGGCACACAATCAAGTAAAAACTTTTAAATATGAAAGTGAGAATGTGGGACTCGATTTATCCTAATTCATGCATCACTACTTATTACCAAATTAAACCGTGTAAATAAATAGAAGAAACTTGATACGTGTACCTTCGTGCTGAGATGCAAATTATTTTGGATGTTTCGGGAGATAGCCCTTTTTAGGCTCCTGGACTGCATTCTCGGGACCGTCTCGCACTATATGGTTTCCTTGTAGCTTTCTCTAGCACGTGATTCGGTTCGGGTTTCACAGATGAGTTGAGCCTTTTTGATTTCTTTCTTTTTTGGTGAGGGACTGTTTTTTTGTAGTGAATCGGCTTTTGGCCTTTGATTTGATGCTTTGAGTACTTCACTTTTGTTCGGTTAAAACCTTCATAATTTTGGGCCTTTGGCCTCTTGATTTGCTTCTTCGAGCTTTTGCTTCCTTGTGAGTTGCTAGTCCATTTTCTCAAGCCTTTTTGGGAGGTCCAATCATTGCCCGCAAGCCTATGGAAATACCTCCCCGCTCCTCTCATACTTGTCATTTCGCGCGGGTCAAGATGAGGGTCGCTCATCTATTTTCTCGGCTACTTTGACTAGAGAGAGGATGGTCTGATTCCCGTCCTCGCCTTCTTTATTTTTTATGCATAAACACTGCATGGCGGAGCTGACTCTTGACTCAACTGAAAAACCCGAAGTGCAGCCTCCACTGACTTCGTAAACCATATAGTGAAATTCAGTCCTTCGATTGCTTACCAAGCCTCTCTAGGGCATTTCTATCAACTCCACATCCCTAGTTTATCTCAGCACAAAGGGACAAATGAGAAGTTACGTTCTAAGTTTTTGGACAGTTGAATTTTCACAAGGTAAATGCATGAATTTTAGATCTATCTTTTTCACATTCTCAAGTTCATATTTTCAAAAAGATAATATTAAAAAAGAAAAAGAAAAACATATTATGTACACGGGTGGTTCTCACCCCACACTTTTGAACGAAGGCATTCTTTTTACGAAATGACTTAGTTCAAAAGCCATGCAAGCAGTTGTTATACGAGAAGGAAATGATATTAAGGAAAAGGAAAGACAGAACTCCCTTTAAGGTGTCGAGTGAACGACATGGCTCGAGGCTGGATAATCGAGGGAGTTCGGCTGGGGCCTTGAACTCTTAGCGTAGCCCTGACTGGCTTAATGTTGCACCCAAGTCCGATTCCTGAATAGTCAAATCTTCTATGCACCAAGTGGGTGAGAGTGACTTATTGAAAAAGTAAAATACAGAAAATAAAAGACAGAAAATTAAAGTGCGGAAAGTAAGATAGTGTCGGGTTACCTCCCGACTAGTGCCTTTGTTTAACGTCGTTGGCTCGACAATACCTCAATCATGGATCATAAGGTCCGATCCCAAGGGTGAGTGAGGTCAAACTTCTTCTCGGCAGCCCTTTTGCTCCGAGAGGGTGAGGTTTCTTTGACCATAGCTGCTGGTCCAATGAGTCGTGCTTGCTTGTTACTCCTTCCGGGTTTCCATTCTTTCGGCCCATGTCTTTGCCGCCTCTTCATGTTTGAATAGTTGGCACCTTTGTGAGTTTGGAAATTTGGTTTTGTGCCATTAAATGTAGACGACATTAAGCATGCGCCTCTGCCAATCCTCTTTATTGTGGCAGTAATGGATGGTTTTCTTGGAACGAGTGAGTTTTCAGGCGGTTTTCCTTGTTGAGTCGTGGTGAGTGGGAGCGGGGCTTTCCCGGACAGTTCGGCAATGAGGTCCGGGACTTCCTGGGGTGCTCTGAGTGCGAGGACCGGGCCTGGCTTGATTTCTTCGGCCGCTTTGGTAGTGATGTTCGGGACTTCTGTTGGCTCGGCAGTTAGGACTGTGACTTCCTCGGATGGATTGGTGATAAGGACCGGGCCTGATTTGGGTAGTTCTTCTTCTAAGTCCCAGGGATAATCTGAATGTAGCTCTTCTTCAGGCAACCATGGGTCCTCATCTTCGTCATTCATATGGTCTCCGGGGGTAGTCACACTGAGGTATGGGTCTGATATGGGCAATTCGTCATTGATGTCCGGGTATGTCTTGGCCGTGGATTGGTGTGTCGAGGCATTCATTTGTTGCATGTCTGTGGCCAATTGCTGGGTGCTAGCTGCCAGCTCGTTTTCCGCCGCCCATAACTCAGTTTTTGCCCTGATTTGGTGCATTATGTTGTCCAGTTCTTCGCTCCGCATGGCCTGATGTTGTCTTTGTCTTGACCTTGCGGCCAAATCATCTATTAAGTTCCAAAGATCATCTATGCCTAAGTTGTTTACCGAGCCTCCCGCTGCATTGTTTAGCCAATCCCACTCTTGTGGCAGCATCCCATTGAGAAACCTTTGAAGAAGATCGTGGTTGGTGAATCCATGGTGCGGGCAGCTTATCAACATGGAGTCAAAGTACGCCAAGTACTCGTCCAAAGTTTCATCCCGGGATTGCTTTATGTTGTTGATCTTCTCGCGGATTTCAAGTTCGAAGGGTGGTGGGGAAAACTCCTCATTGTTCCAAGGTTCCATTCCGTAGTAGTAGGACTTAGTGAATTGCATGATAAAACAAAAAACAAAAAACAAAATAGAACAACTATTCCGATGCACAACTCCCCGGCAACGGCGCCAATTTTGACGGACGCACAGTCGTTATGTGCAAACGTCAAGAATAAATTTATAAGTCCGCTACTCGCGACTTTACTACTGGGTAGCAAGTGGTAAGTAGGGGTCGAACCCAAGAGAGTCAGTGTGGATTAGTTGTTCTTTAAGTTGGACAGTTTTTGGGTTGATTGTGATTTTAGGACTGAGAGTAGCGTGGGTTGGTTAAGATTTTAATACTGAAAGGTAAGGTGACAGTAGATATTACAATTAAAGGAAAGCATTCGGTTTTAGGGGCTTTGTATCATAGCCTGTTTTATCATTTTAGTAATCCTTCTAAGTATTCAAACATGCATCAAGGCCATTTCAAGCGCTCGATTTGCCACACTGTCTAGTCTTTTGCAAAAGTGTTCGAAAGTGAATCAAGGCCATTTCAAGCACTCGAATTGCAATACCGTCTAATCTTTTGCAAAAAACGTAGAGCCCTTGTTCTACTCAGACTAGCACCCCATTTCAAGGTATACTAGCCTATGTGCATCCATTTGGATTGTCTTTTCCGATTTATCCAAATGGTGTTTGAGAGAGATCGAACTCCTCAGATAAGCTTTGACATTTCAAGCATCCACTTACCCGAGTATGTTCACGAATTTCCACGGAAGAGCTTTGCCATTTCAAGCATCCACTCAACCTTGGAAGTTCTGATCTAATATATGGCACATAAAACAAGTTTTGAATACAGAGAAAAACACTAAAATAGTCTAAAACATTTTATAATACAAGTACACCCCTTCAACCGAATGAAGAGTTTAGCTATGACTATTCATGGCACTGGACATCATAACTATGAATTTGGAAAAAACAAAGGTTTTGAAAGACAGTAAAATGAATACGAGAAGACTTACAAAACCGTTGAAGCGCTGACAGGCCGTCGTTGTACCTGCAAATCTAAATTTATAATACCTTACTCTGAACTGTGGGTTAGAACAGTGGCAAGCAAGGGTCAAACCCAAGGGAGCTAGATAGTTACTACTTTTTTCAGTAAGAGGGAAAAAGAAACGATTGGGGTGAAAGTAATTGATTAGGAAACAGTAGCAAATCACGAAATCAACGAGGGTGTAAATATAAGAGAGAAATATTCAGACTAGGGTTTGATTGTGACTTGTTTTATCATCGACTTCTAATATTCTAATTCATAGTTTTAAGTGTGGTTGTCCCGACAAAGGTGACTTCCCAAGTAACCCGACAAAGGTGTTACGCCACGACCTAATTCCCCTAGGTTTAATAACCCGACAAAGGTGTTATTTAACCTAGACGTGCTACCTATCCAAACGACAAAGTATTAGATAGATGATTAATATAGAAATATGCGCAACTAGGTTTTACGACAAAGTATCCGCCTAGTCTAGCAATAATTCATGGAATTCATGCACGAGAATTAGTAAAACAATAAATATAGCATTAAGGTTCAAGTCTCAAAAACATCGTCTCAATGTATAAACCCTAGCCCGAATAATGAGTTTAGTTACACATGGCCATTAGGGCATAAAAACAGTAAATAAAGAATGAGTACTTCACTAAACCGAGTGGGGAAGAGGGCTGGCCGTACACGGCTGAGGAAGCGGCGGACGTGCGGTGGTGAAGGGCGGAGCAAGGCTTGGCCGTGAGTGAGAGAGGAGAGACTCGCGTAGAGTATGAGGGATGATTTTAGGTCTTGTATGCTCCTCCTTATATAGAGTTTTGAGAAACCCTAAAGTTCCCAAAATAAGCCAAAAGATAATCATGGAAATATTTCCATAATAATCTTTGCTTTATCTTCAAGCCACCTTGATCTACTAGAATATTCCGAAACCCTAGCTTTTGAATTTGCCCTAATTTCACATTGATTTGGGCCGGAGTTACTGTTCACGGGGCGGAGTACTGAAAATGGGCCAAAAATAACTGTTCACTGCCCAAAACACTATTCACGGCGAAAGTACTGTTCACGCCGGAAGTACTGTTCACACCCCCCCCCCCCCCGCGGACTCTGTTCATCCATTCTGCGCATCTATTTTGACTTCGGCTCTCGATTTGACCTTCCAAACGACCTCGGATGCTCTTGGTGTTAACTAGAGAGTTGTAGGGAATTGAGTCAGCTACGCAATGCCATGTAGCTCGTATTTTTCTGATCAAAGTTCCATTCCAAGTGCTCCGTCGAGCGTCCAAAGGTCTGATCTGCCATTGTGGTGTTTTTGGCATAAAATGCCGTCTTTAATGCACGTTTCCTCCTAGAGCTTCCGAAACACCTGAAATTCAAAACAACACTAAGAAGTAACTGTTTGCATAATAAAGTGCTGGAATTGATAGGAATTGTTGACTCGATGAGTCGTATAAATACGACTCATCAAACCACCCCACACTTAAACTTGTTTGTCCCGAACAAGAACTAGGTCATAAGAGGAACGAATAATGTTAACACCACAATGCTTCGGTCATCCTAGACGTGCTACATGGACATGAATCGGTTACTCTAGATCCTGCCCTCTATGCATGCTCGTTACTAATATCCTTGTGCGACAACATGGGTTAAAGATACGAGTTACCTTTGGGCCGAGATGCAAATCATATCGGATGTATCGGGAGATAGCCCTTTTTAGACCCATGAACCTCATTCTCGGACTCGAACTCGAACTCGCTGCTATATGGTTATGCTTTTCCGCTTTTTCTTGCACGTGATTGATTCGAGCTTCAAAGTGTTTGAGTGCTTTTCCGCCAGCTATAGTGTCATCGGATCTGATATTTCAATGATGCTTTCACTTGATTTCGTGTGGACTATCACAATGATGGTGGATTTGTTGCTTTGTAGTGCGGATTGTGACTTGCTCGATCCTACTTGCTCTCACTCATCATCGTCCTTTTGCTCGGGTCAAGCCAAGGGTCGCTTGTCTATTTTCCCGGCTACTTGGAATAGAGTTTGGACGGTGTGAAGTATTCCCGTCCCAACCAGCCGCAAAAGTACCGCAGTGGCAGAGCAGACTCGTACTATGTCGCCTCGAAGTGCTAGCCTCCACGAGCTCCACATAACCATATATCCTGAGTCCGGTCTTTGAATGATCTGTCAAGTCTATCTAGGGCGTTTCTATCAACTCCACATCCCTGTTTATCTCAACTAACAAAGGCACGCAAAAATTTTAAAACCACATGTTAGTCGCCCAAGTCAATTTTCACCAAAGACATGCATGTAATCGGCTCTATCTATTTCACCTAATCATTATCCAATACTGCAAGTCTAGGAAATAGTGAAGTATCATGTACAAAATTTTTTTTAAAAATACGTGAAACGTGCTGACTCTGTGCAGGGTGCAGTAAATAAACATGCTGACTCACTGACTGACTCTCCCACCCCACACTTTTGAAATAAGCTGTGTCCTCACGGCACGACTCAAATCGAGACTCACAATGCATGCAATAAATAAATAAATAAAAGAAAGGAAGGGAGAGTAAAGTTGGACAGGCACTTCCCTCGTGCGATGCGTGACGATCAGAAACGACTGATTATTCTCCTATGAGTCCTCAAAGAGAGCCCCATCGAAGCTTGTATCGCAACGTGAGTTCGTCACAAAATGAAAGGGCTGTGTCAATGACATTAAGACGAATAAAGGATTCCCAGGAGGTTAGAGGAGTCACAACGGTCTCACTTAAAACCCAACCTCCTTAGACTCGTAAGTCTTTGTGACAGAATCTTTAAACGCTCATGCTTCTTGACACAATTTATTCAAGGAGTGAACTACTCACGTTTGATACAGTCTTATGCTAATGTTTCGGATACGTTCGCCTCTGTTCCTGCATGAAAATCATCTTCTTTCCCAAGTACAATGTGATGATAAGACTCAGACAAACATAAACAGTAAATAAAGTGAGACAATGAAAGGTGCAGGGCTGCCTCCCTGCGAGCGCCTTTGTTTTACGTCGTTGGCTCGACGGTACCCCTTTAGGGATCACAAGTTAGGATCCCATGGGCGTGTGAGGTCATACTTCTTCTCAGCTGCTCCTTCAATTCGCCCAACGTGCTCACATGGCTGTTCACTTGGTTCTGCTCTCCATTGATCAGGCGGATTCGCCTTTACATCCTTCTGAGCTGGCGAGGCCACCTTCATCATAGCTACTGGTCCATTGAGTCGTGCTCTAGTGTTTCTCCATCCTGGTTTCCATTCAAACGCGCCTTGTCTCGGTCGTTTCATCATGTATGGGCGGTCGGCATGGAAGTTCAGTTTCTTGCCATCAAGCGACATCCAGCATGTTCTCCTATCAACCTTCATCTTTGTAGTAGATATGAATGATCGTCCAAGAACAAGTGCTCGAGGGTCATTATTGCTACCATCTCCTATCTGCAAAACATAGGAGTCTACAGAAACAACAAGATCTCCAACATGGGGCGTTAGATCCTCAAGTAAACCAACAGGGCGAACATGTGATGTACTTCCTAATTCTACCAATAGTTTAGGAAGTTTCAATGGTCCCAAATTCAAAGAGCAACATAAAGAGTATGGCATGGCATTAACATAAGCACCCAAATCGATTAAGCAGTGGTGTATGAGGGTCTTACCAACACCACGGGTGACTGTCAAGGCACCTGAGATGTTACACTTTTCAGGCGGCTCTTCTTGAACTGTAACGAGTGAGTACTCCGTCGTTGACTTCTCTGGCTCATGCTTCGCCTCTAATTTGTCTTCAAGCTCATCCTTGCCGATCGTGTGGTCCTTAGGAGCAATCACCTGCATTGGGAATGGAAGATAAGGGTCAGAAATTAGAGTTTCTTTAACTGCATCAGTGCGGTCTGCGGAGGCCTTCTGTATATCTTCCGCGGACGTCTCTGTATTTTGCACTAATTCCTCAGACGTCCGAGCCGTAATTGGTGAGGCGTCCGTGTTCTGCACTGAGGTAGAATCTTCTATCAGCTCTTCTTCGGGTGTGATGCTCACGGCCTCTGACTTATTTTCTTCGTTCGCTGCCCCTGGTTCATCTATCATGGCCAATGCGGTGTCGTGCAAAATCTGCACTGCATCAGCTTCCATTGTCCGCGCCTTATTATCCGTTTTGTGCATCTGACCCCGTCCTGGTCTTGATCTTTCTGCCACATCATATATCAGGTTCCAGAGATCATACATACCTACATTCATTACCGAACCACCTGCTGCAGCATCGAGCATATTACGCGTACGTGGCATCATCCCTTCAAGAAACCTCTGCATAAGAAATAAGTCTGGGAATCCATGGTGTGGACAGCTTCTCCGAAGGTCATCGAAGCATGCATAGTACTCATAGAATGGTTCGCCCCTGAATTGCTCAAAGTTACGAAGCTTCTCGCGGACACCAAGTTGGAAGGATTCTGGGGATGGCAGGTGTGGAGGGTATTGTAGCGGTGGATATTGTTGTGGATACTGATGATAAGGTGATGGCGGGTACTGCTGATATGGTTGAGGGTATGGCTGATATGAAGATGGTGGCGGGTACTGCTGATATGGTGGTGGTGGCGGGTACTGGGGATATTGCTGGTGTGGTTGAGGTTGTAATGGTGGTTGGAGCGGCTGGTGTTGCAGTTGTCCTGGGGTAGCTCCCCTGATCTCTCCATTCTGTCTCAGCGGGCCTTGCTCGTTATGTTGCGAAAGCGCCCTTTCCAAGTGTCGGATGACCTGTTTGATTTCTTCTTCGCGACTATTGCCACCAACTCTACTTCCTGCATGAGACATGGCAAAGCACAGAATAGCAAAGCACCGAATAGCAAGCACCGAATAGCAAGAACAGACTAGCAACAAAGGGTCCCCAGGAGATTGGAGGAGTCACAGCGGTCTCACTTAAAACCCAATCTCCTTAGACTCGTAAGTCTTGGTGACAGAACCCTCAAAAAGCTAGAAATTGGAAATCAAAATAATCGGAAATCAGAAATCGAGGCAGTTGAAAATAACGAACTAGGAAATCACCGAATAGCAAGAAATACGAAATAACAGAAATAAAGAAAATAACGAGAAAAAAGAAAGAACAAAAACTAAATAAGGAAAGAACAATTTCACTGTGCGTAGCTCCCCGGCAAGGGCGCCAAAATTTGACAGGCGTCGTCGGTACCTGCAAATTTGAATTTATAATTTCCTCACTCTGAACTGTGGGTTAGAACAGTGGCAAGCAAGGGTCGAACCCAAGGGAGCTAGATAGTTACTACTTTGTTCTGTAAGAGGGAAAAAGAAACGATTGGGTGAAAGTAATTGATTAGGAAACAGTAGCAAATCACAAAATCAACGAGGGTGTAAATATAAGAGAGAAATATTCAGACTAGGGTTTGATTGTGACTTGTTTTATCATCGCCTTCTAATATTGTAATTCATAGTTTTAAGTGTGGTTGTCCCGACAAAGGTGACTTCCCAAGTAACCCGACAAAGGTGTTACGCCTCGACCTAATTCCCCTAGGTTTAATAACCCGACAAAGGTGTTATTTAACCTAGAGGTGCTACCTATCCAAACGACAAAGTATTAGATAGATGATTAATATAGAAATATGCGCAACTAGGTTTTACGACAAAGTATCCGCCTAGTCTAGCCATAATTCATGGAATTCATGCACGAGAATTAGTAAAACAATGAATATAGCATTAAGGGTCAAGTCTCAAAAACATCGTCTCAATGTATTAACCCTAGCCCGAATAATGAGTTTAGTTACACATGGCCATTAGGGCATAAAAACAGTAAATAAAGAATGAGTACTTCACTAAACCGAGTGGGGAAGAGGGCTGGCCGTACACGGCTGAGGAAGCGGCGGACGTGCGGTGGTGAAGGGCGGAGCAAGGCTTGGCCGTGAGTGAGAGAGGAGAGACTCGTGTAGAGTATGAGGGATGATTTTAGGTCTTGTATGCTCCTCCTTATATAGAGTTTTGAGAAACCCTAAAGTTCCCAAAATAAGCCAAAAGATAATCATGGAAATATTT
The DNA here is from genome assembly GCA_033675215.1 of Rhodiola kirilowii. Taxonomy (NCBI): domain Eukaryota; kingdom Viridiplantae; phylum Streptophyta; class Magnoliopsida; order Saxifragales; family Crassulaceae; genus Rhodiola; species Rhodiola kirilowii. The sequence continues at coordinate 46,081,122 of CM066201.1, forward strand.
CCATAATAATCTTTGCTTTATCTTCAAGCCACTTTGATCTTCTAGAATATTCCGAAACCCTAGCTTTTGAATTTGCCCTAATTTCACATTGATTTGGGCCGGAGTTACTGTTCACGGGCGGAGCACTGTTCACGACCGGATTTACTGTTCACTGCCCAAAAACAATGTTCACTGCCCAAAGTTACTGTTCACGCCGGAAGTACTGTTCACCCCAGCGGACACTGTTCATCCATTCTGCGCATCTGTTTTGACTTAGGCTCTCGATTTGACCTTTCAAACGACCTCGGATGCTCTCGGTGTTAACTAGAGAGTTGTAGGGAATTGAGTCAGCTACGCAACGCCATGTAGCTCGTATTTTTCTGATCAAAGGTCCATTCCAAGTGCTCCGTCGAGCGTCCAAAGGTCTGATCTGCCATTGTGGTGTTTTTAGCATAAAATGCCGTCTTTAATGCACGTTTCCTCCTAGAGCTTCCGAAACACCTGAAATGCAAAACAACACTAAGAAGTAACTGTTTGCATAATTAAGTGCTGGAATTGATAGGAATTGGTGACTCGATGAGTCGTATAAATACGGCTCATCAAGCGCCAAGGATCAAGCTTTGATTCCAAAGTAAGATTACATGATTAGTGCCCAAACTCTAGAGAGATAAGTGAAATGTGGACTTGAGAATTTGTAGAGAGAGGAGCTCTCCACATTTTTGGGATGAAGATTACAAAAGATGGGAGTGTGTATTTATAGCCATGGAGGAGGAGAAGATGTGGAGAGGATGAGGCCACTTATCACAAGATGAGGGGAGCTCCATGGAGATGAAGACACATGGGGGAGGAGCAAAAGCCGCCGGCGGCTATGAGGTGGAGGAAGGGGAGTGGCTTGTGGTTTAGCCACCCATGTGAGGAGGAGCATCCCTTCTAGAAGCTTGTGATCTTTTCACAAAAGCCACCGGTTTGACCGGAATCTGACCGGAGCTTTGGCCGGAACTTCTTGGATTTTGGAGACTGTATTCTAATGAAAATGTCATTCTAAGATGATCTTAAGAAGGAACCTAAGCCAAATTCTGCTTGGAACATGGTCGAAATCCCAAATCGGATGAAATTGCCCTTGTTTGTCCTTTACCGAGCTCTGTGCCTTTGCATTGCGTTCTTGTCCAAATGCCGACTGTTCTAGCATATTTGAGTGATTCCAAGTCGGTTCCATGAAGGATGTTAAGGCTGATTTTGAGTGTAGCATGGTCGTGACCTAGAATGACTCTTACTTCATTTTCAGCTTAAAAACTCCTCCTTAGCGTGTTTTCTCTCTAGACTCCAAAATACCCTGTAGAAATATATCGGAACTAACAAGCAAAAGTTAAATAGACAAAAGGTCTAATTTAGTGGGTTTAACTGTGTTTTTGATTCGTATAATTATGGTCCATCAGTGGTTGAGAGGGTGGGGAAGCAGGTAACGCATTGGAGTTTTGTCTTGGGTGGGAGAGAGTTCCAAATTGAGGAAAGGATGATTAGAGAGTGGCTCGGTTTCCCTCTATCGGGTGGAGAGGTGATTACTCGGAATGAGCACGTGAGGAGTAGATTCTGGAGGGATATTTCGGGGAGGCACGAATGTTTTGTATCCTCCTACAACTCCTCAGCCATCATCCTTCCGATTTGGGAGGTTATTCATCACATAGTTGCTATCGGGATCAACACTCGCAAGGAGATAGCTAGAGTAGTGACGATCCCTGATTTGGAGTTGATGATGGCTATAGATAAGGGTGATGGGCTTGATTGGATTGCTATCTCCTTGCCTCTCGCTTTGAGAGTATTGTGAAGGAGACATCGAGGAATTCCGCCTTAGGAAGAGGGTAGATGATTACTCTGATCGCCATGAGGTGTAACTTCACCTTTGGCCATGACGGATGCCCCAAGCTGATGAGTCGAGTTTTCAACTCATTAATAACCATATTTCACTATAGCTTTGAGTCATTTCTGACTTTATTTGATGTCATTTGACCCTTGTCTTTCACATTTCAGGTACAAAATGATACCCCATTGAATTCAAGACCTCAATATCAAGATTGCATGAAAATTGAAAATTTGGCGCAAAACAAGGAGTTTCGGGGCCTAACAGGGCAGATTGACCTTTCCGAATTATTTTGCACACCCAGGGCGCATACGGTGTCCGAATTAGTTGATCTATAGCTTGTGGGAAAGCTAACTCAAAGGTCTACAACTCTCTAGTTTATGCCAAGACCAAATTCGAACGTTAAGACCACAAAAAGGCCCAAGGATGTGTCAGCCGGTCGGCTGAAATCGGCAGACTAAAGATTCAGGGAGGCTTGCCCAAGCTCAAATCCAGCCGACCGGCTCAAGTCCCAAACGACCGGTTGGGCTAAAAACACAAAATTTCAGTTTCAGGGCTATAAATAGAAAGAGGGCTTTTGACCTAAAGGGTGGTGGTTATTAGAGAGAAAAAGTGTGAGAAAAAGGCTAAAGAAGGCTCACCATCATCAAAGGTTTGCTTGGGGAGAAGGGAGAAGACCAAGGAAGGATTCTAGAGTTTGCTCATCATCTACCACTTGGGTTTTCTCTACTCATCTTTTCTCCCCCGTCTTGTTTTGTATTGAAAACATGTAACATGATGATGTGTGAGTAGTTATTGTGGTTTGAGGGTGCTACAACCCTTCTTAGTACTCTTTGATCACAAATACACATTTATATTCATGTGGATGATTGTTGATTTCATTTTCTCTTGTGTTATGGATGTTATGCACTCTAGGTGTTTGTTAAAATGCCTAAGTGACAATTTAGACTATAACTTGAACCTATGCCTTGGAAAAGCTAGGGGATAGTTCTAGGATGGGGAAAATGATCATATCTTAAGCATGAAAGTGAGCCTTATGATATTATGCTTGACTAGGATTGAATGTTAAGTTCATTGGAGTTGGTCAATTAGCAAATCATCAATTAATCCCATCAAATGGTGTCGAATTCATGTTCACTATGCTCTTTATACATGTCATGCTACTAAGTGTTTAATGAAATGCCTAAGTAACATGTTGAATCTTAAAACTAGACCTAAGAATCGAACCACTTTAGGGATAGTTTGGATGTAGTGAATATGATCATTTCTACGGATATGAAGTGAACTAGTTCTTCATGCCTATTTCATTTATTACCTTGGGAGATGTTCCAAGGATAATAAAGATTATAGAGTGAATCAACATCTCGATCGAGTGAGGTTCTACTTAAGAAGGTTTGTCTAGGAATAGATTCACACGAATATTAGTCTACCTTAGTCTAAACTAGGTTCTAAACTATTTGACTACCATGAAATGCTTGAATACTGTGTATGTGATCATTGGGAAATTGCCAAGGAGGGGAGTAACCCCTTGAAACACCCTTTTATCTATCTTCTATCTCTATTTACTCACCATTTAGGATTTAGACACACACACTCCTTTATACATTTTGGTTAGAATAGCCGAACGGAAACACGATCTTACATAGTGTATGTGCTTGGCTTGCTCCTTTGGGTTCAATCCGGTCTTACCGGTTTTTATAAATGTTTTTGACCAAATAGAGATTCTAATCGCATTCATTTGCGTGTGAAAATCTATAGCGTTCAAAATGGCGCAGTTGCCAGGGAGCAACTAGTTAGCACATCCCTAGATTAGATTGTGTGAAAGTTTCGACTATTCTTGTGAATATTTTTCCTTATTTCTTATACTTGTATATTCTCTTTTTTTTCTACTCATATCCCTTACTAACTTAGGGCCTGTCCATTTGAATTGAAGGGTAACTGATCTTAACTGTAACTGACATGATATTAACTTATATTAACTGATATTAACTTATATTGACTGATATTAACTTATATTGACTGATATTAACTTAATTGAAACTTATATTGATTGAGCCGCCTCCCCAACCGCCGCCGCCCACCGTGGGATCGCCGCTGGTGGTGACGGCTGTTACCGGTGGTGGTGGCCGGCAATGACGGCCGGTGGTGGCGCCTCTGGCGGCGGCTACGGCGGCGGTGGGTTGGTGGTGGTGGTGGTCTAACTTAACTTTACTGAAATTTATATTAACTTATATTGACTGAAAGTAACTTATATTAACTGAAAGTAACTTGTATTAACTTATATTTGATTGAAAGGAACTTATCTTATCTTAACCGTCAAAACTTACGTTCAAATGGACAAGGCCTTACTTTATCTTGTTTTGCGAGGATGGACCCCTACAACCAACAAGCCTTTTCTAATGGAGAATACTATCAAGAGGAGGAGCAACCATATTGGAATTTCCAAGAGCATGGCTATCAAACTAGTTATTACAATTTGAATGGGGATGACCAAGAAGAGGAGCAACCAAACGCCTATTGGGAAAACTCTTGGCATCCATCGCATACTTACACTCCAAATTGGGATGATGGCCAATGTTTCAAAAATGAAGACTCCTATCCTCGATACCCTCAACCTCCTCAACCCACAAGTGAGCCCTCTAATATAGAAGCCATGATTGCTATACTCCTAGCTAACCAAGATGAGATGAGACAAGAATTGAAGGAAGCGAGCCAAGCCCACCAAGATATGCATGCTCACATCGATATGCTTCAAGTCAAGTTAGCACAACAAGCAATTGAAGATGGAAATTTGGGTGAGGAAGAGGAGGTTTCCGAAGAAGAAATCCTTGAATCTAATGCCTCAAGGCAAGAAGGGGATCAAGAATCGGATGAGGAATTTTGGAGAGCCGTCACCGAAGCTTATTATAAGACATGGGATGGTGAATCTTGTAACAAGGACGAGATGGAATGCAAAAGAGAAGCATCCTTCACTACTAGTACATCGAAAGATCATTTGGATGAGAACACACAAGAGCTCACCATTCTATCAACGCCTCGGCTCTTCGATGAGGAATTCTTTAATGATGATGCCTCTTACATAGAGGAAATACCTTTTGTTGATGAAGAAGAACTCCCTCCTCCTAGTGTAGAAGAGCCTAAATGTGAACCCAAACTTCTTGATGAGGATAAGATAGAGGAATGGCTTAAGCAGCAAAAAGGACTCCAAGGGTATGAAGACTTTGTTGAGGTCTATATGGATCAAGTTAAAGAGCCTTCTCGTACGCAAGAAGACACAAGTCTAGAGAGGGATATTGAGGAATGGGCACCCAAAGACATCATTGAAAAACTCAAAGAGGGGATGCCCATCATTCTCAAGACAAAGTATGAAAACCCTTTCTTCACTACGACGTCTCGAGACAAGTTTTGGAGCTTCTTGCCATATTTTCAAAGATCATTTGAAAAAAGCTCCCATGGCCCCTTAATTTTTAAGGGATCTTCATATTTGATGGGGTCATGCTCCCAAAGGAAAGTCCATTGTAGACTTGATGGGAGGAAATTCAAATGGGATTTGAAGGTGGATTGACACGACCAAATCCAAGGCCCCGTGAGAAGGGATCCTAGCAAGGACTTCTCAACGAGTGATTCTATGGGGCGCTTTGCTACGTCTTTGCCAAGATGGGAAAAACTAGGCCCTCGCGGGAGGTAACCCGGTTTGTAAGTATTTCATTTTTGTTCTTTTATTTGTTTAAGTGTTTGGCATGATTTTGAGTAGCTAAGGCTCTAAAGTGTGGAGTGTGATACGTATGATTAGTGGGTAAAATTTTAAGTGTGGAGTGAGTTCTACTCACTCCAATTCCACTTCACACCGCCACACCCCTCCAACTTTCTCTTGATCTTTCTATGCTTAATGATGTTGCCCAGAGTGCTTATGTACCTTATTGGAGTCTACTAGAGTGGAACTATACTGTTATGCCATGCTATGACTCTAGTTTGACATTTTCTTGGCACTTAAGATACCTTATGCACAGTATGGAGAATGTAGGTCAACTTCCTAGTTTGAATTCTATGAAACTTGTGCCATGATGTTATCATATAACTTGTGATGCTCTCTTGCTCATACTTGAGTTTTGCATAACCTTGTATGTCACTTGTTGCTTTTAACCTCTCATGTGTTCTTGTCATCAAGGAAGTTATTTTCATCATGTTCGATCACGTTTAGCACAATAGCGTCTTTTCTATTGGTGGGGCACATCTACAAATGAGGGGAGTTCCTATGTGCCTTTATCTTATTTTCTTCATTGTTTGCGCTTAGGGACTAAGCTATGCTTTAAGTGTAGAGCGGGTAGTCGCATAGTTCACTCATTTCATGCCATGCGTACCATGTTTGAATGAACACTTGCATTCATGTACCTTATCTTTAACATGAGAGTGTTTTTAACCACATAGGCTTTTGACTATGGATTCTAAATTCCTATAAATCACATCTAGCCTAGTTTTCATTTTTATTGGATCTTGAACTTAGAACCAACCTAGTCCTATGAATGTGCATTCTTGTGAATCAATATCATTGATATCCCTTATCTATCTAATTTTCTAAGTATTTTCGTTGAAATACCTTGGATTAAGTTTTAGCAAGCACTTTGTAAAAAAAATTCATAAAAAACTTAGACCTCTTGTATGCTCCTTGGTGACTTGAGTTCTTCTAACTTAGTGCCTTACTTACGATTGTTTCCCGCGCATTCCATATATTCCTTGAACATATTGTCAAGTTTTAAGTGTGGATACAAAAACAAAAGAGGGCGAAAAATAGGCCCCACAATAAAATGCTTCATTTTCATGGTCAACAGAGGGCAAAGCCCCGACTAAAAACTTTCTCGAGTACTAGAGAAGTTTTGATCTTAAACATACAAATGCCGGGGGTTAGGAAGAAAAGTTCCCCCTCGAAAGCATTTGTAGGCCAAAGGCCATTTGAAAAAGAAAATAAGAAACACTTAAAACTTGACTTTATGTTCTTCCATCATTCTACATTTGCGCGGGTGTATCGTTTGTATTGTGTGCTAGTTAGATTAACTGTTGGACGATCCTTGTGCTTGCACGGAAGCTATCATTTGGTCTATGCTTGTTTATTAAGAACTCGAGTGTCGAACTCCTCTTCCCTTATGGATTAGGGCTTAAGCGCCTAAAACTTGGGAATGAGTTCCATGTCGTGAACCCATGGACTAGCCCTAGCTAGCATAGGTGAGCGATTGACACTCTTTGTGCAAACTAAGAACTTTACTTCTATTGTATTGCCTTGAAAATGAGTAGACTTTTGGATGAGACGATTGATAGCCCTAGTATTGATGATCTTGAATTCACAACCTCATGGGTACTCAAATGGTTCAAAAGTTCTTTTGATGATAATGTGATGGTAGTCCTAGTTTGGGTTGAGGGATTTGTTTTAAGAAATTCTCGCCTTGGTTGAGCACTCTTGAATTCATTCCCATGGGATAGGTGCATATGGGGATTTGTGAGTATTCCCTTTTCTGAAAACTCTCACAAGACTATAACTCGTCCACTAGGGTAGCTTAGGGGTTTAAAGGCTTAATGCATACGCTAAATGCATTCGTAACGCCTACAAAAAGGAGCTAGTTAGATTGTACATACTTTTCATTTTTCTTTAAATAACATGTTTAGAAATAATGATCGAGACCTTGTGAAAGCTAGTGAGGCAAATTGACGAAAAACATAGCACCACTAGAATTTCGCCATTTGCACGTCCTAGACATATTTTCATACTTTGTTCGGGACGAACAAAGCTTAAGTGTGGAGTGTTGATGAGTCGAGTTTTCGACTCATTAATAGCCATATTTCACTATAGCTTTGAGTCGTTTGAGACTTTATTTGATGTCATTTGACCCTTGCCTTTCACATTTCAGGTACAAAATGATACCCTATTTAATTCAAGACCTCAATATCAAGATTGCATGAAAAATTGAAAATTCGGCGCAAAACAAGGAGTTTCGGGGCAAAACAGGGCAGATTGACCTTTCCGAGTTATTTTGCACGCCCAGGGCGCATACGGTGTCTGAATTGGTTGATCTATAGCTTGTTGGAAAGCTAACTCAAAGGGATACAACTCTCTATTTAATACCAAGACCAAATTTGGACGTTAAGACCACAAGAAAGCCCTAGGAAGTGTCAGCCGACCGACTGACAAAAGATTCAGGGAGGCTTGCCCAAGCTCAAATCCAGCCGATCGGCTCAAGTCCCAGCCGACCGGTTGGGCTTAAAACACAAAATTTCAATTTCACGGCTATAAATAGAAAGACGGCTTTTAACCTAAAGGGTGGTGGTTATTAGAGAGAAAAAGTGTGACAAAAAGGCTAAGGAAGGTGATGAGTCGTATTTATACGACTCATCAAGTCAACAAAACCCACCAAATTCGACACTTAATCATGAGAACACTTGCTTGTTAATGTCGTTTTGTATTTCAGGGCCTTTTGGAGTCTAAAGAAGAATCGGGCTTAAAAAGGGCATTTTATGCCAAAATCACCACAAGGCATTATTGGGCCACACTTGAGTTCCAAGCCAAAACTAGCCCACTTGCAAAATCTTGATGATTCTAGAAGCATCTCATCATTTGGCTCCTGCCAATCCATTTTGACTACTTCCAGAGCAAGAGTGCCTTGATGATTCTAGAAGCATCTCATCATTGGCTCATGCCAATCCATTTTGGCTACTTCCACTCCAAACTTGGTGCCCAAGACAAGAGAAACCCTAGCTCATTTTCTATAAATATAACCTCTTGGTCTAGGAAAATGGTTTCATTCATTGATATTGGAGTCCCATCGTGTGCCCCATTTGTGTGCCTCATTGGGGGCTTCTCTCTCTACTCCTTCATTTTCAATAGAAAGCAATCCTTTACTTTTCTTGTCTTTACTTTCTTGTATTTACTTTCTTGTATTTACTTTCTTGTACTTACTTTCATGTATTTACTTTCCATGTATTGCTATTGTATCCCTTCCATGGATATGAGTAGCTAAATCCCATATTCGGTTTAGGGATCCTTACATTGTGGTAAGGTTTTGAGACCCTTTACTTAATGCTATTTTGTGTTCTACTAGTGAACACATAGTTAGATCATTAGAGGTCAATGATGAACAAGCCACAATAGTATTGTCAACACATTTTGAGATCCATGTCCTTAATGCTATTTTACATTTCACTAGTCCTTGGGCTTAATCCCACGGATCAAATGCAAGGCTAAGTAGAAGTTTTGCCACAAACCTTAGCCAAGCAAATGATCCCTATTGTAACATCTACCGGATGCCTTGCCGCAATGGTGGATAGTACACATAGGTTGAGCAACATCCTTGCCGGATTGTTCGATCTAACAAAGGACAAGATTAGGAGGTCGAACACCTTGCCAAGTTAGGTTGTGGAGCTTAAATGGTTTGGGTTATCTTTGACACCACACGACTACCTTGGTGGTTCAAGGCTGTGGCGTACCACCTTTGCCGGGGTACCTTGGGTTGTCACCTTTTCGGGACACCACACTCTATGAAATGTAGAATAGATCATTAGATATCCATGATGAATGTGTAACAATAAATCCCTAGACTGAATACTTCTTTTTTTGTTTACCTTTCGCTCATTTACTTTTCGCACTTACTTTTGCATTTACTTTTTGCATTTACTTTTTGCACTTACTTCCAATTACTTGCAACCCCCCCTCCCAATTGTCCTTTCTTTCTTCATTGTTTTTGCAAGAACAACAAGTAACCATTACGACTCCTCTGGGTTCGACCCCTACTTGCCGCTCTACTAATCCATAGTGAGCCAAGGTAGTGGACTTATAAATTTAGATTTGATTTGGCCTCACGACAAGGTCCTATCAAATTTTGGCGCTGTTGTCGGGGAGTTGTGCATTGGTGAAGTTGTTCTTAGTTTTATTTTCTGTTCATTTTCTTAGCGCTTTGTTGTGCTTGCTTCTTGTGGTTCGCTATGTCTACTTATTATAGTAGAGAGCCTTGGAACGAAGAGGAGTTTTCCCCATCATCCTCCCAACTTGAAGCCCGCGAGAAGATCATCAACCTTGAGAAATCCCAGGACGAAACATTGTACGAGAACTTATGGTACTTCGATTCCATTGTGACGAGCAACCCGCACCATGGATTCACGAACTTTGATCTTCTTCAAAGGTTTCTCGGTGGAATGAAGCCACATGAGTGGAGTAGGCTTAATGATGCGGCAGGAGGCTCGGTGAATAACTTAACCATGGATGATCTTGGGAACTTGATAGATGATTTGGCCGAGAGGTCAAAACCAAGACAAGATCAGGCCGAGCTGCTTGAGGACATTGTGAAAGAGCTGGCCGCCAACCAGGTGCAAACGAACGCTAATCTGCAGCAATATCAGGCCGAAACCGAGGGAGCCTTGGCCGAGATATCAAAGACAATGTCTGACTTGGCCCAAACCTTGTCCGAGTTAAGGAGAGACCCGGGGGAGCTACCATTCCCAACTGAGCCAAGGGTGAGTGAGATAGAACCTACATTGGAACCCATGGAACCGACAAAGGATGAGGACCCGGCTGCACCCAAAGGAGAACCGGCCGAGATGAGCCATGACCTCATTACCGAGCTGTCCGAGACCATCCCCTTCCTCACTACTGGGCAGTCCGAAGAAGACCCAATCCTCATTGCCGAGCCACCCGAGACATGCCCTATCCTCCTAGCCGAAGAATCCCAACTTGACCCCTCGTTTTGTATGCGGATCACACCTCCTGAAACTCATGTAATCAATGATGAGGTACAAGGCAAGTTGGAAGAGAAGCGTGAGCAAGGAAAGCCAATATTGGAACACTCACTCGTCATGAGCCAAGAAGAGCCGACTGAAAAGAGTAAGGATCCGAGGCGACCGTTCCTCATTGCCACAAGGGCAAGGCTTAACATGGGCACATGCTTGAGGTTGCTTGTATGTAATGGCAAAATACTGAACTTCCAAAATTGCAAGGATGCCAACCGGTCATATATAAAGAAGCGACAAAGACATGGCCCGGGGGAATGGAAACCCGGATGGAGAAACAAGAGGACTCGGCTCAATGGACCAGCAGCTATGGTCAAGGGGTCCTCGCCTACTCGGAGGGATGTAAAGGCAAAACCACCCGACCAATGGAAAGGAGAACCATGCTCGCTGCCACATAAGTTCTTTGGGCAGATTGAAAGAGCAGTTGTGGCAAAATTTGACCTCACACGCCCATGGGATCCTAACTTGTGATCCCCAATTGAGGTACCGTCGAGCCAACGACGTTAAACAAAGGCGCTCGCCGGGAGGCAGCCCGACACATTTACTTTCTTCTTCATTTTCAGTTTTTACTTATGTAATTTCCCTTCCTTTGTTTGCATGCCTTATATGTCTTGAACTTAAGTTGTGCCGTGAGGACACGACTTTGTTCAAAAGTGTGGGGTGGGTTAGTCAGTTTGTTGTGTCAGCACGTTTAGTTCTTGCACATGCATAGAGTCAACACGTTTCCCTTGAAATTTTAAATTTTTGAATAAGGATTGCCTTTTATTTTCCTAGATATACGATATTGATCTTTGATGATGTGAAATAGATAGAGCCAATTACATGCATTCTCTTGTGAAATCTGAATTGTGCGATGACATGTGATTTTAACTTTCTATGTGTCCTTGTGAGTTGAGATAATAGGGGATGTGGAGTTGATAGAAATGTCCTAGAAAGGCTTGACAAAAGCACTCAAGGGACCGGATCTCAAACTATATGGTTATGTGGACTTAGTGGAGGCTAGCACTTCAAGACTCATGGGTTTAGAGTGGACTCTGCCGCTGCAGTGTTTATGCAAGGGGCGGGACGGGAATCAAACCGTCCTATCTCTAGTCCGAGTAACCGGGAAAACAGGTGAGCGACCCTCAACTTGACCCGCGCCAAAACGACAAGGATGAGAAAGAGCGGGGAGGTATTTCCATATGCTTGCGGGCTCGGCCAAAACCAAAATTCACTACAAAAGCTGTCCAAGCAAAGCAACAAAAGGACTCAACCCTTGAAGCTCGGACAAATCACGTGCTAGAAGAAGCAATGAAATACAACCATATAGTAAGAGTTCGGAACCAAGAGTGTAGATCATGGGTCTAAAAAGGACTATCTCCCACTCATCCAAATTGGTTTGCATCTCGGCTCAAAGGTACATGTACCAAGTTACTTCCATGTTTGATGCATGATACTTTTAGTCGCAATTGAGTTATGCATGGAATGGTGAAATATAGACTAGCAACTCATATGCATATCTAGGGTGCCGAAGGCATTGTGGTGTTTTACTTATTTTCCTCTTGAGACATAAGGCCTTGTTCGGGACGAACAAGTTCAAGTGTGGGGTGGTTTGATGAGTCGTATTTATACGACTCATCGAGTCAACAAAACCCACCAAATACGACACTTAATCATGAGAACACTTGCTTGTTAATGTTGTTTTGTATTTCAGGGCCTTTTGGAGTCTAAAGAAGAATCGGGCTTAAAAAGGGCATTTTATGCCAAAATCACCACAAGGCATTATTTGGCCACACTTGAGTTCCAAGCCAAAACTAGCCCACTTGCAAAATCTTGATGATTCTAGAAGCATCTCATCATTTGGCTTCTGCCAATCCATTTTGACTACTTCCAGAGCAAGAGTGCCTTGATGATTCTAGAAGCATCTCATCATTAGCTCATGCCAATCCATTTTGGCTACTTCCACTCCAAACTTGGTGCCCAAGACAAGAGAAACCCTAGCTCATTTTCTATAAATAGAACCTCTTGGTCTAGGAAAATGGTGTCATTCATTGAGATTGGAGTCCCATCGTGTGCCCCATTTGTGTGCCTCATTGGGGGCTTCTCTCTCTACTCCTTCATTTTCAATAGAAAGCAATCCTTTACTTTTCTTGTCTTTACTTTCTTGTATTTACTTTCTTGTATTTACTTTCTTGTGCTTACTTTCATGTATTTACTTTCCATGTATTGCTATTGTATCCCTTCCATGGATATGAGTAGCTAAATCCCATATTCGGTTTAGGGATCCTTACATTGTGGCAAGGTTTTGAGACCCTTTTCTTAATGCTATTTTGTGTTCTACTAGTGAACACATAGTTAGATCATTAGAGGTCAATGATAAACAAGCCACAATAGTATTGTCAACACATTTTGAGATCCATGTCCTTAATGTTATTTTACATTTCACTAGTCCTTGGGCTTAATCCCACGGATCAAATGCAAGGCTAAGTAGAAGTTTTGCCACAAAGCTTAGCCAGGCAAATGATCCCTATTGTAACATCTACCGGATGCCTTGCCGCAATGGAGGATAGTACACATAGGTTGAGCAACACCCTTGCCGGGTTGTTCGATCTAACAAAGGACTCGATTAGGAGGCCGAACACTTTGCCAAGTGAGGTTGTGGAGCTTAAATGCTTTGGGTCGTCTTTGACACCACACAACTCCCTTGGTGGTTCAAGGCTGTGGCGTACCACCTTTGACGGGGTACCTTGGGTTGTCACATTTGTCGGGACACCAAACTCTATGAAATGTAGAATAGATCATTAGATATCCATGATGAATGTGTAACAATAAATCCCTAGACCGAATACTTCTTTTTTTTTACCTTTCTCTCATTTACTTTTCGCACTTACTTTTGCATTTACTTTTTGCACTTACTTCCAATTACTTGCAACCCCCCCCCCCCCAATTGTCTTTTCTTTCTTCATTGTTTTTGCAAGAACAACAAGTAACCATTACGACTCCTCTGGGTTCGACCCCTACTTGCCGCTCTACTAATCCATAGTGAGCCAAGGTAGTGGACTTATAAATTTAGATTTGATTTGGCCTCACGACAAGGTCCTATCAGAAGGCTCACCATCATCAAAGGTTTGCTTGGGGAGAAGGGAGAAGACCAAGGAAGGATTCTAGAGTTTGCTCATCATCTACCACTTGGGTTTTCTCTACTCATCTTTTCTCCCCTATCTTGTTTTGCATTAACAACATGTAACATGATGATGTGCGAGTAGTTCTTGTGTTTTGAGGGTGCTACAACCCTCTTTGGTACTCTTTGATCACAAATATACATTTATATTCATGTGAATGATTGTTGATTTCATTTTCTCTTGTGTTATGAATGTTATGCACTCTAGGTGTTTGTTAAAATGCCTAAGTGACAATTTAGACTAAAACTTGAACCTATGCCTTGGAAAAGCTAGGGGATAGTTCTAGGATGGGGAAAATGATCATATCTTAAGCATGAAAGTGAGCCTTATGATATGATGCTTCACTAGGATTGAATGTTTAATTCATTGGAGTTGGTCAATTAGCAAATCATCAATTAATCCCATCAAATGGTGTCGAATTCATGTTCACTATGCTCTTTATACATGTCATGCTACTAAGTGTTTGATGAAATGCCTAAGTAACATGTTGAATGTTAAAACTAGACCTAAGAGTCGAACGACTTTAGGGATAGTTTAGATGTAGTGAATATGATCATTTCTACGGATATGAAGTGAACTAGTTCTTCATGCCTATTTCATTTATTACCTTGGGAGATGTTCCAAGGATAATAAAGGTTATAGAGTGAATCAACATCTCGATTAAGTGAGGTTCTACTTAAGATGGTTTGGCTGGGAATAGATTCACACGAATATTAGTCTACCTTAGTCTAAACGAGGTTCTAAACTATTTGACTACCATGAAATGCTTGAATATTGTGTATGTGATCATTGGGAAATTGTCAAGGAGGGGAGTAACCCCTTGAAACACCCTTTTATCTATGTTCTATCTCTATTTACTCACCATTTAGGATTTAGACACATACTTCTTTATACATTTTGGTTAGAATAGCCGAACGGAAACATTATCTTACATAGTGTATGTGCTTGGCTTGCTCCTTTGGCTACGACTTGGTCTTACCGGTCTTTATAAATATTTTTGACCAAATAGAGATTCTAATCGCATTCATTTGCGTGTGAAAATCTACGGCGTTCACAAGCCATCCAAGATGACCCTAGATGTGCCTACCTTAAAGCACATGCGTCTCCTTAAGGCGGATGGTACTACTTGGGAGGACGACCCCAAGCCACACAAGGAGCTCCGGGATTGGGCGAAGAGAAAGAGGGAAACCTTCAAGAGGAGGAACCACCTCTATTGCATAGCCAACCGCACACCATCCCCTCCTTCTTCTCCTATTCCCTCTCCTCCCACGGCCACCGAGCATGAGGCTCCCATTGCTGACGAGCCACCCACCGAGGAGCCTACCGTTGAGAGTGCTCCCGTGCTAGTGGGGATTGGGCCAAGTGGCGAGAGCGAGTCTCCTCCGACATTGCTGACTTGAAGAGTGGCGTGGCTGATTTGAGGAGTGGCCTAGCCCGGTATGAGGATTTTGCTAGAGAGGCAGACATGAGACCTCGCCAAGAGTCAGAGTGGCTCCGTGCTACACTATTATCCATGTCCAGAGGTTCTGGTGCTCCAGTAGTTGCTCCTCTAGTTGAACCAGGGCCTTATGTCCCTCGTGCCGCCTCTCCCTTGCCTTCTACGCCATCTACTTGACCTGAAGAGGCGGGCATACCTTTTACTGATACCATGGAGGAGGTCCATGGAGCCACTACAAGAGAGGCCACTCCGGGAGGCGATGAGGCTACATCTTGAGCTTGTAATGCATTTTGATCATACTTGTATCGATGTTTTGATGCTTTCTTGCTTAGATCATGTGCTTGGATGTTAAGTCACCTTTTGGCGCAATTTTGGATGATGTATGCCATCTTTATGATGTACTCTTGACTTATCTTCGGTTGTACGCTATATATTCTTACGATATTGAAGGTGTTTCACCATTATTGCTCGTGACCTTTACAGGGCATATATATAAATGTGCTTCTCATGCCAAATTCACCTTCTTTGTCTACATATGCAACCAAAGGACTACTTCTCATTCCCAAGAGTTATATCATTGGATTTTTGACTCGTTCTTCAAACGAGGGGAGTTCCTATGCGCCTTTGCCTTTTTTTATCATTCTTTGCGCTTAGGGACTAAGCTTGAATTAAGTGTGGAGTGGGTTAATGCACATAGTTCACATACTTTCATGCCATACATATCATTTTTAGATGGACACTTGCATATTTTGCACCTTATCCCTAACATGACAGTGTTTTAACCACATAGGCTTGTGCCTATCAACTCTGAATCCCTATAAATTACATCTAGCCTATTATTCACATTTATTGGATCTTAAACTTAGAACCGACCTAGTCCCTTGAATGAGCATTATTGTGAATCAATAACATTGCTATCTCTTGTCTATCTAATTTTTTAAGTATTTTCATTGAAATACCTTGGATTGAGTTTTAGCAAGCACTTTTAAAATCTTCACGAAAAACTTAGACCCTTTGAATTCTCATTGGTGACTTGAGTTTCTCTAATATGGTGCCTTGTTCATGTTTGTTCCCGCACATTCAATACACTTTTTGAACATATTATCAAGTTTTAAGTGTGGAGTCAAAAGAGGGCGAAAAATAGGCCCCAAAAAAAATTGCTGGTCAAAAAGGGCAAAGCCCCGACTAAAAACTTTCTCAAAGTGCTAGAGAAGTTTTGCTTAAAAAATGATACAAATGCCGAGGGTTAGGAAGAAAAGTTCCCCCTCGAAAGCATTTGTAGGCCAAAGGCCATTTCAAAAAGAAAATAAAAAGAACTTAAAACTTGACTCTATATTTTTCCTCCATTCTTCATTTGTGCGGAATTCATCATTTGCATTGTGTGCTAGTTGGACTATCTCTTGGACGATCCATGTGCTTGCACAGGAGCTCTCAATTGGTCTATACCCATTTTCTAAGAACTCATAAGTTTCAAACTCCTCTTCCCATATGGATTATGGCTTAAGCGCCTAAAACTTGGGAATGAGTTCCATGTCGCAAACCAATGGACTAGCCCTAGCTAGCATAGGTGAGCGATTGACACTCTTTTGTGCAAACTAAACTATGACTCGATTGTATTGCCTTGAAAATGAGTAGATCATTGGATTAGACATTTGATAGCCCTAGTATTGATGATCTCGAATGCACGACCTCATGGGTCCTTAAATGGTTCAAAAGTTCTTTTGATGATATTGTGACGATAGTCCTAGCTTGGGGTAAGAGATTTGTTTTGAGAAATCCTCGCCTCGGTTAAGCACTCATGAATTCATTCTCATGGGATAGGTCCACTTGGGATTTGTGAGTATTCTCATTTCTGAAAACTCTCACGAAACTATAACTCGTCCACTATGGTAGCCTGGGGATTTCAAGGCTTAATGCATGCGCTAAATGCATTCGTAATGCCTACAAAAAGGAGCTAGCTAGGTTGCACATACTTTCATTTAATTTTCAATAACATGTTTAGTAATAATGATTGAGACCTTGTGAAAGCTAGTGAAGCAATAGACGAAAAACATAGCACCACTAGCATTTCGCCATTTGCATGACTTTGACATATTTTCATACTTTGTTCGGGACGAACAAAGCTTAAGTGTGGAGTGACAAAAATTCGACTGATTAATGGCCATATTTCACTATAGCTTTGAGGCATTTCTGACGATATTTTGATGTCATTTGATCTCTATCTCTACGTTTCAGGTAGAAAACGAGTCTCCCTCATGGTCAAGGCCTAAATACGAAAACTCGGGGAAAAACTAAAGATTTAGAGCAAAAGTCTGTAGGAAATGGACTCCCAGCCGACCGGCTGGAAATCTCCCTTGAACCAGCTGACCGGTTGGATGAAGGAGCAGAAATGGAAGCTATCAGGCTAAGCTCAGCCGATCGGCTGACTAAGTTCCTCAGGAAGCTCACAACTGCTCACAGATGAGCCGGTCGGCTAAACATCTCAACCGACCGGCTGACAAAAGTTCCCAGAATGCCTTCAACAAGAACATTTTCAACTGGTCGGCTCACAGGCTCAACCAGTCGACTGACTAAATTCTCAGAAGAGACTGAACTTGCCCTACACCAGCCGACCGGCTGGACCTGCTACAGTATCGAATTTTACCCGAGGCTATAAATAGAAAGTGGCATGTTTGACCTAAAGGGCTGGCATCTTGGGGAAAAATACTCAGAAAAAGAGATCAAGTCAAGGCTATCTAGGAGGATCCAACCAAAGGAGGAGAAGAAAAGCTCAAAAGAGAGATTCTAGGATTAACAATCCTTCTTCCTTTACACTTTTTCATCCTCTTTATTATGTTCTTCAAACCTTACTCACACCATGTTATCTTACTTGATGTGTGAGTAGTCCCCTTGTAAAGGTGGATATGTTCAACTTAAATTGTGAAGTGCAAGGTGCATGTGTTGTCCAAATAAGTATTGAAGAAGGAAACTTTTGTCACAGTTTAGAGACTGAAGCTGCATGACCAACATTAGGCTGCACAATTGAGAATACAATGTGTTATCTTTCATTATCGTGATATATCAATTATGGAGTCAAGGGATGCTTCAGCGATCAGTGCATAACTATATTCAACTAAGCTTCACTGTTATTGTGTAACTCTACTTGTAACATAAGAGCAGCTGCTGCGACGTCTCAAGGTTCAGTTTGGGCACTAATCATGCTACAAAAGAGTCACCTCCTGAAAGAGCCTTCACAGAACCTGTGCCTTAGTGCTTATCATGCTGTGAGCCTATCTGATGGATCATACTTGAGGAGGCCTTGCAATAGATGTATCAGGTCCCCTACTGAATGCTCGACATTCTGCATTCTTAAGTTAGGAAGCCTTCGCAGCTTTGAGACAGACCTTACACTAACCCTTGAAGATCCACCTACAGTCCAATCTAACCATCCTTTTCTAACATACTTTTCTGCATGTCTATCAGCTCTTTTGAGCATGGGAGGGGCAAGTGCTCCCAGAACCCTTTCCATCTTGGCAAGATGCTCAAGGTTCTCATGAGTTTGAAACAATGCTTCACCCTAAGCAAAGAAAATTGGAGTCAACAACGAGGACTCCCCAACACTAAAAAGGTTCACACACAAATCACAGCAAGTATTCGCAGTGCACAATTCCACCAAGATACACCCAACACACCATATATCACAAGGGTGGCTAAAACCAAGACCTGTAAAGAATAGAAGCAAGATTATAATCGGAAAATATTATTAGTAAATAATTGGTACATAGATAAAAAATAATAATTACATAGATCTATGGATGACTGTCAAAAAAGATTTACCTAAGATGATTGCACCGTTTCAGGAGCTCGATAATGTCTTGATGAGACAATATAACTTTGGCCTTGTTTATCGTAGGTTGTAATGCCAAAATCAATTACTTTGATGGCACTGGATTTTGGTACCCTCTTGCGGTATGAGTAGTCTTTGGGAGAACGTGAAGAAGCCTGAAGGAAATTAACAAATACTGAGTTAAGGCACACAGTGAAGAAAATGATCTGGTCAAAAGATAAATAATGAACATCCAATGACAGTTCTTAATATATATGAGAGTTCATCAATCCATGAGACATACAACTCAAACTATAATAACCTTGTAGTCGGGAACCTTAACATAATCTGAAGAAACTAGAAGTATGTTCTCGGGCTTCAAATCAGTATGAATGAGGCGCATATCATGCATGACTGCATACCGTTATAAACATAAGCAGAATTAGCACATAAGAGTTATGTTGTCATCTTGATTCAAAAGTTCTCTCACTCAGAACTATTAAAATTTCTAAAATGGGTGCGAACTATATAAAATTTTTTCCAAAATAGAATTATCATAAGATTTGAGATTAGATTACCGGTGTTATAACCCAGTTTTTTACGGAATTATAAACACCGTTTACCGGTGTTATAACCCAATTTTTTTTCCTTTTTCCAACAATTATTAGATTAGATTACTAGAGTTTTATGTATGAATCATTAGCATAAGATTTGAGAATAATTAGTCCTTTTTAATTACTCACGAACATATCTTAATATTCCTTTTTGAATTACTTAACACGACTTCATCTAGCCCATGAGTTGTCCTTGGTTGATCTGGAATGAAAATGAATTTTCTCTTTTTATAGTTATTAGAATCAAAGGATTATTGTATAATGTTATAAAGGATTATTTCTCATTGATTAGAATCGAAGGATTATTGTATAATGTGTTAAAGGATTATCCCTCATATGAAAATCCATTTTCATTCCTAGATCGACCAAGGACTAGATGAAGTTGAATTAAGTAATTCAAATTTCAAAAAGGAATATTAAGGTATGTTCATTGAGTAATTGAAAATAACTGATTATTCCCAAATCTTAGGATAATGACTCATACATAAAATTCTAGTACTCTAATCTAATATTTGTTGGAAATGAGGAAAAAAATAATACGGGGTTATAACACTGTTAACGGTGTTTATAATTCTGTTAAATTATATAGGTTTTACCCCATTTTGGAAAAAATTTATAAAGTTCGCACCCATTTTGGAAAAAATTTATATAGTTCGTACCCATTTTAGAAATTTTAATAGTTCTGACAAAAAATTAAAAATATGTGGTAGTTCGCTACCCCTTTTTGAAAATTTTAATAGTTCTGACAAAAAGTTAGAAATGGATAGTAGTTCGCTACCCCTTTTTATACTTTTCTATTACAATTATAGTATGAGTTTCCTTATTGACCGGTAGATAAGTTAAATTACATAAAAGAACCGATATCATTTTAAGTAATTGCAAACTGGTCCTCAAACTTGTCAAATATAAAAAATGACTCTTTTTGAATTTATGAATTATTTTCGTTTTTGCCCTACTTCTAAACTTGAATTTCGTTTTTATCATGCTCTAAACCCAAATATTATTTTTGCCTTGTTACATAAATTCAAATTAACTTATATTTGTTATAAAAATTAGATTAGATTTTATTGATAGGGGAGAGAAGCTCTGGTTGATGATCTTGTGTCTACAACTGAAGGAAGATACTCCTTCTTATAGGAAAAGAAAGACTTAGGGGCTAAGGAACTAATTCCCTTAGCACCATACACGTGTCCTTGCATTATTGTTATTGCAATAATGCCTTCTTGTGGTCCTCACATGCTTGTCATTTTTGCTAGCTTGCTGGGACCCGGGGGAGAGTGTGTAGGAGCTTCCACTTAGTCACTTGGGTAGATACATCACCATGAGGTAGATCACACATCATCATTAGTCAACCATTTTATGATATATTTATAAAACTCCCCCTTGGATGACTTGTTACGTGTCTATGCTTCCTCGTTAAAAACCTTACTCCTCCTCCATGACCGGCGGCCCAAGGCAAAGGGTGGCCAAAACCACCAAAAGTCCCCTCCATTTGAACTTGAAACCGGCAGCTTTTGAGCCACCACAAGAAGATGACAAGTGGTGGCCTCCTCCTCCACATCTTCAAAGCCTCCTCCTCCACCCTTGGATGCAACACCACATGCCTCCATCTCCACCCTCCATTCCTCCTCCTTATGGCTATAAATGGAGAGCTCCTCATCCTCATTCCAAAACATCCTCCACCATAGTTAGTGAGAGAAGCTCTCACTTCTCTCTAGAGTTTGGGAACTACTATTGTAATAATCTTACTCTGGAATCAAAGTTTGATCCTTGGCGCTTCAACGGTTTTGTAAGTCTTTTCGTATTTACTTTACTGTCTTTCAAAACCCTTGCTTTCCAAGTTCATAGTTACGATGTCCAGTGCCATGAATAGTAGTAGCTAAACTCTTTTCGGGTGAAGGTGTGTACTTGTATTATAAAATGTTTTAGACTATTTTAGTATTTTTTCTCTGTATTCAAAACTTGTTCTATGTGCCATTTATTAGATCAGAGCTTCCAAGGTTGAGTGGATGCTTGAAATGGCAAAGCTCTTCCGTGGAAGTTCGTAAACATACTCGGGTAAGTGGATGCTTGAAATGGCAAAGCTTATCTGAGGAGTTTGATCTCTCTCAAACACCATTTGGGTAAATCGGAAAAGACAACCCAAATGGATGCACATGGGCTAGTATACCCGGAAAAGGGGTGCTAGTTCATGTAGAACAAGGGCTCTACGACCTTGAATTGGGCTAGACAATGTGGCAAATCGAGCACCGGAAAAGGCCTTGATACACGTTTGAATACTTAGAAGGATTACTAAAATGATAAAACAGACTATGATACAAGGCCACCCCCAAAACCAAACGCTTTCCTCTAAATTGTAATATCCACTGTAACTTTACCTCTCAGTACTAAAATCACAACCAACCCACGGTACTCTAAGTCCTAAAATCACAACCAACTCCCAACTGTCCAACTAAAAAACAGCTATTCACCTAACTCCCTTGGGTTCGACCCCTACTTACCACTTACTACCCAGTAGTAAAGTCGCCAGTAGCGGAAAATATAAATTTATTTGTACAAAGAACATTGCACCTTAACGACAGTGCAGTGGGCTTCGTCAAATTGGCGCCGTTGCCGGGGAGTTAGCTTCCGACTAGTTGTTCTTTTCTTTTCTTTCTCTCTCTTAAATTCTCGAACGCGCTACTGCTCAACCATGTCATCATACTACGGAAGCAAACCTTCGAATTATGGGGGCAGCAACCTTATGTTTAAAATGCTCAACTGTCTCCCCAAATTCGGAGGTGCTCTTGGAGAAGATCCCGTGAAGCATACACAGACGTTCCACTCCATATGCAGCCACATGAGGCCTAAAAATGAATCGCTAGAGGAGTTTTTTTTTTTTTTTTTTTTTTTTTTTTTTTTAAACTTGGCGGAGCCAGCAAGTTTATTGATAAGAGGGGTTCAAAAAGCCTGAACCGGGGCTACAAATAGGAGTCCTCAAGTGCCAGGAACAAGCCAAAACAGCCTAGCTCCTTAAAAACACCGAACAGACTAGACAAATGGAAAATAGGAAACAAAGAAGGGGTGCACACAACAGCACAACTAGAAGCGCAGGGCATGGCGGTTAATGGTCGGAGCAGGGGCGTCATCTCTTGACCCGGAAGTAAGATGAGGGATCGTATCTGTGATGTGGGGGAGAATGTCCCCGGTAAGGGCCTGACGAACGGTTCTGGGCAGCTCGGACCGCAGAGAGGCAACTCCGTGGAAGGCACTGAAAGCCAAGGCGATGGCGGGGTTATTTTGGATGGGGAGGACCCGGGAGCTGGTCATACCATTAACATTCGCGAGGAGCTGCCGGTAGAGGTACACGGTGTCCCAAGGCCGATTGTCCTCCTCCCTGGGATCCAGATAGGCGGTCATAGGGTGCGAGCTTTGGATGTTACAAACTGACCATTGGTTGATGGTGAGGGCAATGACAGCATCCCTGCAATAGAATCGCTAGAGGAGTTTAAACTTAAATGCTTTAAATTTTCTTTAACTAACTCCGCAATAGACTGGTATTACTCATGTGCTGCTTATGAAGGCAATTCTGGGGATTTACAAACCAAATTTCTAGAAAAGTTTTGCCCGCCATCTCTCCGACTTGAAACCCGCGAGAAAATTCTCAATCTTGAACAATCCCGGGATGAAACTTTGGACGAGTACTTGGCGTACTTCGACTCCATTGTGGCGAGCTGCTCGCACCATGGATTCACCAACCACTATCTTATTCAAAGGTTTCTTGCTGGAATGACGCCCCTTGAGTGGAAAAAACTTAACGATGCAGCGGGAGGCTCAATCATGAAGTTAACCATGGCTGGAACTTGGGACCTCATAGACGAGTTGGCAGAAAGTACAAAACAAGGGCTGATGCGCCAAACTGATGACGAAGCACCGACAGAGGATGAAGACTCACAAATAACCGAAGAAGAACCGGCTAGGACAGGCCCAGTCCTCACTGTCGAAGCACACAACACGAACCCATGCAATCTGCCCGAGGAAGTCCCGGACCTCACTATCAAATCAGCCGAGACATACCTGGACCTCACTGCCGAACTAACCGAGAAAATCACGACAGGCCCGGTCCTCACAGAAGAGCTGCTCGAGAAAGGCCCTGTCCTTATGGCCGAGAAGCCCCTACTTAACCCTTCATATTCTATGAAGATCACGGCCACCAAAGATGAGATGATCGATGATACAGTGCTAGGCGAGTTGGAGGAGAAGCATGAGCCAAAACAATCAACGCAGAAGCTCCCACTCGTCGCAAGCCAAGAAGAGCCTCTCGAAAGGTGTAAGGACCAAGGACGGCCAATCATCTCTGCCACAAAGAAGAGGGTTAGCAAGGGCGCATGCTTCAGGTCGCTTGGCAAAAGACTGAACTTCCGAAACTGCAAGGATGCCAACCGACCATACATGAAGAAGCGGCAAAGACATGGGCCCAAAGAATGGAAACCCGGAAGGAGTAACAAGCGGGCACGACTCATTGGACCAGCAGCTATGGTCAATGAGGCCTCACCCTCTCGAAACAAAAGGGCAGCCGAGAAGAAGTTTGACCTCACCCACCCATGGGATCCGACCTTATGATCCATGATTGAGGTACTGTCGAGCCAACGACGTTAAACAAGTGCACTGGTCGGGAGGTAACCCGACACTATCCTACTTTCTGTCATTTTATTTTCTGTCTTTTAGTTTTTATCAATAACTCGCTCTCACCCACTTGGTGCATAGAATGATTTGACTATTTAGGAATTGGTTTTTGGAGCACGATCGGATCAGCCAGGCAACTTTCGTGAACTACCGGGCCTACGCTGAGTGTTCAAGGCCCCAGCCAAACTCCCTCGATTATCCAGCCTCATGCCATTCAACACAATAAGGGAGTTCTGATCTTACCTTTCCTTAATATCATTTTCTTCTCATAATTGTCTGCTTGCATGGCTTTTGAACTAAGTAGTGCTGAAAGGCACGCCTTTGTTCAAAAGTGTGGGGTGAGAACCGCATGTGTACATAAATAAACATCATGTTTTTCTTTTAGTATCTTTTTGAAAATATGAACTTAAGAATGTGAAAAAGATAGACCGAAATTCCTGCATTTACCTTGTGAAAATTCAACTGTCTAAAAACTTAGAACGTAACTTCTCATTTGTCCCTTTGTGCTGAGATAAACTAGGGATGTGGAGTTGATAGAAATGCCCTAGAGAGGCTTGGCAAGCAATCGAAGGACTGAATTTCACTATATGGTTTACGAAGTCTGTGGAGGCTGTACTTCGGGTTTTCAGTTGAGTCAAGAGTCCGCTCCGCCATGCAGTGTTTATGCATAAAAAATGAAGAAGGCGGGATGGGAATCAAACCGTCCTATCTCTAGTCAAAGTAGCCGGGAAAATAAATAAGCGACCCTCATTTTGACTCGCGCGAAACGGCAATGATGAGAGAGAGCGGGGAGGTATTTCCATAGGCTTGCAGGCGATGATTGGACCTCCCAAGAAGGCTTGAGAAAATGGACTAGCAAGTCACAAAGAAGCAAAAGCTCGAAGAAGCAAATCAAGAGGCCAAAAGGTCCAAAATTGTGAAGGTTTTAACCGAACAAAAAAGTGAAGTACTCAAAGAGTCAAATCAAAGGCCAAAGGCCGATTCACTACAAAAGCAGTACCTCTCCAAAAAACAAAAGAAATCTAAAAGGCTCAACTCATCTGCGAAACCCGAACCGAATCACGTGCTAGAGTAAGCTACAAGGAAACCATATAGTGCGAGACAGTCCCGAGGTTGCAGTCCAGGAGCCTAAAAAGGGCTATCTCGCGAAACATCCAGAATAATTTGCATCTCGGCACGAAGGTACACGTATCAAGTTACTTCTATTTATTTACACAGTTCAATTTGGTAATAAGTAAGCAATGCATGAATTAGGATAAATCGAGTCCCACAGTCTAATTTTCATATTTTAAAACCAAACTTAGAGTGCCTCCCTTTAATAGCATTGTTCGGGACGAACAACTAAAAGTGTGGGGTGATCTGATGGACCATAATTATACGAATCAAAAACACAGTAAAACCCACCAAATTAGACTGTTGGTCTAGTTAACTTTTGCTTGTTAGTTCCGATTTATTTCCACAGGGTATTTTGGTGCTTAGAGAGAAAACACGCTAAGGAGAGGATTTTACGCTGAAAAGATGTTACGAGTGATTCCAAGGTCAAGATCAGACTCCGAACGAAGAAATCTCAAGATCCTGACGTTGAATTACTCACATTCAAATCCAAGCAAGAACAACCAAAGTCAGACCGGAGCAAAATTGGACTGATAGTTTTGTGAAAAGACTGCACAAAACTGTCAAAACTCATCCATGGACCAGGTGACCGGCGGCTTTTGGCTTTGTGGTGACTCATGGGTGGCCAAAACCACCCCTTCCTCCTCCATGACCGGTGGCCCAAGGCAAAGGGTGGCTAAGCCACCAAAAGTCCCCTCCATTTGGACTTGAAACCGGCGGCTTTTGAGCCACCACAAGAAGATGACAAGTGGTGGCCTCCTCCTCCACATCTTCAAAGCCTCCTCCTCCACCCTTGGATGCAACACCACATGCCTCCATCTCCACCCTCCATTCCTCCTCCTTATGGCTATAAATGGAGAGCTCCTCATTCTCATTCCAAAACATCCTCCACCATAGTTAGTGAGAGAAGCTCTCACTTCTCTCTAGAGTTTGGGCACTACTATTGTAATAATCTTACTCTGGAATCAAAGCTTGATCCTTGGCGCTTTAACGGTTTTGTAAGTCTTTTCGTATTTACTTTACTGTCTTTCAAAACCCTTGCTTTCCAAGTTCATAGTTACGATGTCCAGTGCCACGAATAGTAGTAGCTAAACTCTTTTCGGTTGAAGGTGTGTACTTGTATTATAAAATGTTTTAGACTATTTTAGTGTTTTTTCTCTGTATTCAAAACTTGTTCTATGTGCCATTTATTAGATCAGAGCTTCCAAGGTTGAGTGGATGCTTGAAATGGCAAAGCTCTTCCGTGGAAGTTCGTAAACATACTCGGGTAAGTGGATGCTTGAAATGGCAAAGCTTATCTGAGGAGTTTGATCTCTCTCAAACACCATTTGGGTAAATCGGAAAAGACAACCCAAATGGATGCACATGGGCTAGTATACCCGGAAAAGGGGTGCTAGTTCAAGTAGAACAAGGGCTCTACGACCTTGAATTGGGCTAGACAATGTGGCAAATCGAGCGCCGGAAAAGGCCTTGATACACGTTTGAATACTTAGAAGGATTACTAAAATGATAAAACAGACTATGATACAAGGCCACCCCCGAAACCAAATGCTTTCCTTTAAATTGTAATATCCACTGTAACTTTACCTCTCAGTACTAAAATCACAACCAACCCACGGTACTCTAAGTCCTAAAATCACAACCAACTCCCAACTGTCCAACTAAAAGAACAGCTATTCACCTAACTCCCTTGGGTTCGACCCCTACTTACCACTTACTACCCAGTAGTAAAGTCGCCAGTAGCGGAAAATATAAATTTATTTGTACAAAGAACATTGCACCTTAACGACAGTGCAGTGGGCTTCGTCAATGAGCGACCCTCATCTTGACCCGCGCGAAACGGCAATGATGAGAGGAGCGGGGAGGTATTTCCATAGGCTTGCGGGCGATGATTGGACCTCCCAAAAAGGCTTGATAAAATGGACTAGCAAGCCACAAAAAGGCAAAAGCTCGAAGAAGCAAATCAAGAGGCCAAAGGCCCAAAATTGTGAAGGTTTTAACCGAACAAAAAAGTGAAGTACTCAAAGAGTCAAATCAAAGGCCAAAGGCCGATTCACTACAAAAGCTATCCCTCGCCAAAAGAAAATCAAAGACCAAACCATTGAAACCCGAACTGAATCACGTGCTAGAAAAAGCTACAAGAAAACCATATAGTGCGAGACGGTCCCGAGGTTGCAGTCCAGGAGCCTAAAAAGGGCTATCTCCCGAAACATCCAAAATAATTTGTATCTCAGCACGAAGGTACACGTATCAAGTTCCTTCTATTTATTTACACTGTTCAATTTGGTAATAAGTAAGTAATGCATGAATTAGGATAAATCGAGTCCCACAGTCTAACTTTCATATTTTAAACCAACCTTAGAGTGCCGCCCTTTAATAGCATTGTTCGGGACGAACAACTAAAAGTGTGGGGTGATCTGATGGACCATAATTATACGAATCAAAAACACAGTAAAACCCACTAAATTAGACTATTGGTCTAGTTAACTTTTGCTTGTTAGTTCCGATATATATCTACAGGGTATTTTGGACTCTAGAGAGAATACACGCTAAGGAGAGGATTTTACGCTGAAAAGATATCACGAGTCAGTCCATGGTCACGATCAGACGCTGAACGAAGAAATCTCAAGATCCTGACATTGAATTACTCAAATCAAATCCAACCGAGGAACAACCAAAGTCAGACCGGAGCGAAATTGGACTGATAGTTTTGTGAAAAGCCTGCACAACTCACAAACCTCCACCTTTCCTCCTTGGTGACCGGTGGCTTCTCCCCCATGCCTTGCCATGACCGGCGGCTTCCTCCTCCATGACTTGGAACCGGTGGCTTTTGGAGCTCCTTCCTCCTCTCTTGGATGAAACCACATGGTTTCATCCTAGCCCTCCATTCCTCCCCCCTTTGGCTATAAAAGGAGCTCATCCCCTCCTCATTTGAATCATCCTCAAATCAAAAAACACTTATCTCTCTAGAAGTTGTGGTACTTTTGTAAGTTTGGTTTTTGAAATAATACTCATGTTGGTTCTTGAGTATTATAACAGTTTGAAATAATACTCCTGTTGGTTCTTGAGTATTATAACAGTTTTAGAGAATACTCCTGTTGGTTCTTGAGTATTCAGTAGGATTTGGGAATACTCCTGTTGGTTCGTGAGTATTCCACCCCCTCTCTTCTTACTGTCTTTCAAAAACCCCCGAGTATTTAGCTATGATATCCTCTTCCATGGATAATCGTAGCTAAACTCTTGATTCGGTTGAAGGGGCGTACTTGTATTATAAAATGTTTTAGACTATTTTAGTGTTTTTTCTCTGTATTAAAAACTTATTCTATGTGCCATATATTAGATCAGAATTTCCAAGGTTGAGTGGATGCTTGAAATGGCAAAGCTCTTCCGTGGAAGTTCGTTAACATACTCGGGTAAGTGGATGCTTGAAATGGCAAAGCTTATCAGAGGAGTTCGATCTCTCTCAACACCATTTGGATAAATCGAAAAAGACAATCCAAATGGATGCACATAGGCTAGTATACCTTGAAATGGGGTGCTAGTCTGAGTAGAACAATGTATCTACGTTTTTTGCAAAAGATTAGACAGTGTTGCAAGTCGAGTGCTTGAAATGGCCTTGATTCACTTTCGAACACTTTTGCAAAAGACTAGACAGTGTGGCAAATCGAGCGCTTGAAATGGCCTTGATGCACGTTTGAATACTTAGAAGGATTACTAAAATGATAAAACAGGCTATGATGCAATGCCCCCGAAACCGAATGCTTTCCTTGAATTACAAAACCCCTTGTATTTACTTTCCTAGTATAACTGCCTCAATCAACCGCACTCACCTTCCGGAGGACTCGCAAATCACGCATCACCCACTGTAAGTCTTTCTTTTTATTTTCCAGTATTTATTTTTCTGTAATTTACTTTTCCGCACTCAAAACCAAAAACAACCAAAAAAAAGTCACTTAGTCATAACCGCTAAAATCTCAATCAACCATAAAACACGCTCCCTCGCTGTACAAATCCCTTAAAGAACAATATAAATCCCTTAAAGAACAGTACTAATTCCCTTGGGGTTCGACCCCTACTTACCACTTGCTACCTAGTAGTAAAGTCGCGAGTAGCGGAAAATATAAATTTATTTGCACAGAGAACATTGCACCTTAACGACAGTGCAGTGGGCTCCGTCAGCACTCCGCAACACTATGACCTGAGCTGCCCATGGGATCCAAACCTTTGATCCCCATGCGTCGAGCCAACGACGTTAAACAAAGGCACTGGTCGGGAGGTAACCCGACACCTATCTTACTTTCAGTAATTTTCTTTTCTGTCATTTAGTTTTTACCGTAAGTCGCTCTCACCCATTTTTTTGTATAGAAGGAATGACTCCTTGTAGGAATCGGTTTTTGGAGCAAGATCAGATCAGCCAGGCAGCTTTCGAGAATTACCGGGCCTGCGCTGAGAGTTCAAGGCCCCAACCGAACTTTCTCGATTATCCAGCTCGAGCTATGACGTTCCACGACACAGTAAAAGGGAGTTCAGTTCTTCCCTTTTCCTTAAATGTCATTTCCTTCTCGTAAATATATGCTTGCATGACTTTTGAACTAAGTCTTGCTGAAAGGCACGCCTTCGTTCAAAAGAGTGGCGTGAGAACCGCCTTTGTACATAGCTAATTAACATGCTTTTTCATTTCCTTTTCCCTTAATATTATCTTTTTGAAAATATGAACTTGAGAATGTGAAAAAGATAGATCATAATTCATGCATTTACCTTGTGAAAATTCAACTGTTTAAAAACTTAGAATGTAACTTCTCATTTGTCCCTTTGTGCTGAGATATACAGGGGATGTGGAGTTGACATAAACTGCCCTAGAGAGGCTTGGCAAGCATTCGAAGGATCGAATCTAACTATAAGGTTTTCGAAGTCAGTGAAGATTGAAGTCATCTCCGCCATGCAGCGTTTATGCAAGAGGCGGGACGGGAATCAAAACGTCCTATCTCTAGTCCTAGTAGCCGGGAAAATAGATGAGCGACCCTCATCTTGACCCGCGTGAAACGGCGAGGATGAGAAAGAGCGGCGATGTATTTCCATATGCTCACGGGCAATGATTGGACCTCCCAAAAGGTTGAGAAAATGGACTAGCAAGTCACAAAGAAGCAAAAGCTTACTGATGTATTTACCTACCATGACTGTCGTGACATGCACGTTGTGTCACGGTAGTCACGGTACCACTGAAAACTCTTGGCCAAATAATCCTGCCGTGACCACCGTGACATTTCCATTGGTCACGGCAGGTCACGGCACCACTGAATCCCAGCTCAAATTTGCTCGTGCTGTCTCGAGCCGTTTTCTGCCTGAAATTTATGCACTCCACACTTGGATTCCTGCAAGGGTCACACGCAATGTACAAAATGCAAATGAAAAATGCAAATAACAAAAACTTACAGCGCGGGTTACTCCCCGAAGAGACCTAGTTTAACGTCTTGGTGAGACATCAGCAAAGTGCCCCATATAAATCACTCGTGAGAAGTCCTTTGCTAGGATCCCTTCTCACGGGGCCTTCAAAGATAGAGATGTGTCAGTCCACCTTCAAATCCCATTTGAATTTACGTCCATCAAGAATGACATGGACGTTGAGTAGAGCATGCAGTCCCTTCAAAAATTTGATACCCTTAAGAATTAAGGGACTGTAGAAGCTCCCTAATAACAGTTTCAAGACGTAGGGCAAGAACTGTCAAAACTTGTCTGGAGGCTGTGTATCAAGATATATATATTCCGAGTTAGCTCCAGCGATAACACTTCCTTTATAATCTTTAGATAAGATTTCAAGTGCATATACTTCAGAATTTCCCTTCACTATCGTATTTAGGCATATGCGAGGGTCCTCTTTGATTGAACTCAGGTACACATCAACAAAGTCTTTGTACGTGTGATCCTTTGATGGCTCTTCAGCATCCAGAGGAACCGGTGGAATGATGGTCTCTTCTGTCTGTTCATCTAAATGACATGGTGAAGCAGTCGTAGTGGAGGGAGATGTATCTTCATCTTCTTAGATGTCATCAGTACAAGACACATCATCCTCCAACACAGTGTAAGCCTTGGCAACCATTCTAAACGCCTCTAAACCATCCTCACAAACAGGTTGTTCTTGTATAGAGAGCATTCTTGTATCCTGATCATCTTCCACGTGGATTGGGAATAAAACTGAAGATGAATGTGCTTCATAGACTTGAACTTCTAGATGATTTGACATTGTCATCTCAATGTCCTCATCTCCGCATTCATTGGTGGCTGCAATAGCTTGTTGCTCTTATTGGTCTTTCAGTATCTTGTTCCGAATGGCGATCTGCTCGAGTGTCTGCTCCATTCTTTTCATTCTCATATCCTGCTCGGCCATGAAGCTAGTCAGCATAGACTCTATACGTGAGTATTCTCCAGTGTCCGGAGGTTGTTGTTGATGTGATTGGTTCTGGTAGCTCTCATAATAGGGATCATCTTGATAATAATGTTGATCATAGAGCTGATGTTGTTGCTGCTGCGACTGGCCCTGGTAACCCTCATAATAGTGGTCATCTTGATAACAGCCATCTCGATAATACTGTTGATCATAAAACTTATTTTGATTTCCCTCCCAATTCGTATCGTGTGAATATGTCTGATAATTAGGCTCTTCTCTTGGGTAGGCGTCTTGATGACCAAAAGAGAACATCCTCGCAACATGCAAAATAAAAGTGATTAGTGAAGGTCAAGAGTATATAGAGTATGCACAAGGAAGTATATACAAAAAAATGAAATAGTCTAAACTACACAACTTAAATCTAATATCACACTAAACGCTGGTCCCCGGCAACGGCGCCATTTTTACAAGCGTATTTTTAACCCTTTATAGTTGTCAAAAGTATGAGTTTTAGGGGTCAAATTGCAGTCAAACAATTATTATAAACCTTGGTAAGCCAAGGGTCGATCCTAGGAGCAGTGCGTGTGAATACTAGCTAACAGTGTGACCTATTTAGCTATTCCGAGTGACAAAAGGTTTTGTGGTGTCAAAACAAGCAGAAATTAAATAGCAGAAAATAAATGGTTGTATTAATTCAGAGAAAGAATCCCATAATCCGTACTTCACCTGTGCTAACCCCACTAATCATACAATCATTCTACGTTAATTATTCATGCTATCGAATATGGAACATAACCGAAATAACACTAGACAAGCCGCCCATCCACGGATCATTGTCTAGATTAATCTCCATCGTTGAACGCCGCCCATCCACGGATTATCAACGATTTCGATTTATTAAACTAAAGGTTTTCCTATTAAATCATGTAAACATGACCTAACATCAATTTCATGCAATCCGGTTAATCCCTAGGGCCCATCCACCTTTCGACATATAACCTAAATACGTTCTATCAATGCAAACATGCCCTTTGATGTATATACATGCATAGAACGATAAAATTAAGCACACAATGAAATTGAATAGTTGAATTGCATAAATAATGAATTTCAATTGATCACATGAGAGTTAGGGTTACATAGCACGGGATCCGTAGGATACCGGAATAAGGAGACTACTCACTATTCATGGTAGATTTACCAAAAACAGTGTATAGAGAAATAAGAATGAATAACCGTAAAGACGCCGTGGCTCGTTAAATCTCTCACGATGAAAGCTTCGTCTTCTCCAAGCTAGGGTTTCTTCTCCAAGTTGCAACCCACCTTTAATTCTGGTCGAGCCCCTCTATTTATAGAAAAATTCCCAAAATTTCCAAAATTATCTTGTGATTTCCTAAAACTGAAATCGAGTAAGTCTCGTGACAGTCGATCCATCACGGGCTGTCACGGGCGACAGGGAATACACCGCTTCGGCCGAGTCCCGTGACGGAGGCAATGGCCCGTGACACCAACTTTGTCACGGGCTGTCACGGGCTCTTGGATTTGCACTGCTACGGCGTGGTCCCGTGACGCCTTCTTTGGCCCGTGATGAATTGAGTTGTCACGGGGTCTGGGGCAGAATTTGATGTTTAGACTGATTTTCTTCATCTTTTCGTGTAATCAGGTCCATCTTCAGTCATCGTGTAATTTAAACCTGAAACACTAGGAAAAGAAATCAAATGATAACAAAGTGTTCGGAAAACAAACCTAATCCATCATCGAATGAGGTGAATAATAGGTCAAGAACTTGACCGATCACTGTGCTATGAATTTTAGCGAATCGGCCCTCGGCGGACCAGGACCGGATTGAAATCTCTCCAGCCTCAACCAGAACTTTCCCAGAGGATGAAACGACAACACGAGGGGAGTAGTGTTTGGACCTTTCTCTTTTTTTTGTTTCCCTACTTTTGTTATCTTGCATTTAGTGTCTTGAATTTAAGTCGTGCCGTGAGGACACGACTTTGTTCAAAAGTGTGGGGTGGGAGAGTCAGTCGTTGTGTCAGCACGTTTACTTCTTGCACCTGCATAGAGTCAGCACGTTTCCCTTAAAATTTAAAATTTTTGAAAGAAAGGATTTCTCTCTATTTCCTAGATATGCGGTATTGAATGTTGATATTGTGAAATAGATGAGCTGATAAGATGCATTTTTCTCGTGAAATTTGAGTTGTGCTTTAACATGTGAGCTTAACCTACTACGTGCCTTTGAGTTGAGATAAACAGGGATGTGGAGTTGATAGAAACGTCCTAGAGAGACTTGACAAAGCGCTCAAAGGACCGGAGTCAAACTATATGGTCATGTGGATTTGGTGGAGGCTAGCACTTGAGACAACATGGTTCATAATTTGCTCCGCCACTGCAGCGTCTATATAGGAAGGCTGGACGGGAAAATAGACCGTCCTATCTCTAGTCCCAAGTAACCGGGAAAATAGATGAGCGACCCTCAGCTCGACTCGCGGAAAAAAGGCTGAGGATGAGAAAGAGCGGGGAGGTATTTCCATATGCTTGCGGGAGATGATTGGACCTTCCTCAAAAGAAAAGGAAAAGAAGGACAAGCGGTTCACAATAAGGAGCAAAGCTCAAGAAAAATTAGTCAAATTGTGAAAGTTCTACACACAATAAAAGTGAAGTTCATCATTGTTACATCAAGAGCCAAAGGCCAAAGAAATCACTACAAAAGCTGTCCAACAAAAGAAAAAAAGAAAATCTCAGAAAACCTTGAAGCTCGGAACAAATCACGTGCAAGAAAAAGCAATGACGTATAACCATATAGCGAGAATTCGGACCAGCGAGTGCAGATCATGGGTCTAAAGAGGACTATCTCCCATTCATCCGAATTGGTTTGCATCTCGGCTCAAAGGTAACACGTATTAAATTATTTCCATATTGAGCATGACAATTTTAGTAACGATTGAGATATGCATAGAAAGGCAAAGTCTAGACTAGCGACTCATATTCATGTAACATTATCTAGGTCGTCGAAGAAATTGTGGTGTTTCAGTTATTTTCCTTCTATGACCTAGTTCTTGTTCGGGACGAACAAGTTTAAGTGTGGGGTGATTTGATCAGCCGTATTTATACGTCTCATCGAGTCAACAAATCCCACCAATTCCGACACTTTATTATGCGAACGTTTACTTTTTAGTATGGTTTTGCATTTCAGGTGTTTCGGAAGCTTTAGGAGGAAACACGCATAAAAGATGGCATTTTGTGCCAAAAACATCACAGTTTCATATTAGACCTTTGGACAGTCGATGGAGTGCTGGGAATGGACCGCTGATTAGAAAAATACGAGACACATACCATTGCGAAGATGACTCAATTCCCTACAACTCTCTATTTCACACCAAGAGCAGCCGAGATCTTTTGGATGGTCAAAACGAGAGTTGAAGTGTAGACAGACAATCTGGCCTAGAGTTTCACATGCACTTTACACTTTAGGTGCACGCCAGCACGCCGAGTTGCAGCCGAGCCATCACCGAGTCAAGCCGAGTCTCAGCCGAGTCCAAGGCGCGGTTCAAGCAAAACTTGTTGGCCAAGTTTACTTGCAATCCAAGTTTACTTGTTGGCCAAGTTTACTTGCAAGCTAAGCAAAAGCCAAGATTTGGACATGTTTCCTAATTCGTTTTTGGGCTCGTTCCCAAAAACAGACGTTGGAGCCCTAGGACTTTTGCTATAAATAAGACCTCTCCTCAGGGACAATAATCATCCTCAAACGTGGAGAGCTCATCCCTCAAGCAACAATTCGGCCAGAGCTTCTCTCTCTAGTTCCTCCCTTCGGCATAGAGAAGAATTCCTTACTTTCAATTATTATTGTTGTTATTTCCATGGATATGAGTAGCTAAATCCTTCATTCGGGCTAGGGTTTATATATTGTGACGATTGTTTTGAGACTTCATTATTAATGCTATTTTATGTTTTACTAGTTCTTGCATCATCACATGAATTAACTTGTTAGATTAAGTGGAAGCTTTGTCGCAAAGCTTAATTGAGCAATTAATTCTTACCGTTAATATCTACTGGAAACTTTGTCGTAAAGGTAGATCGTAACACCTAGGCTAAACAATACCTTTATCGGGTTATTAGGTTTAGGGAAGAACTAGAAGTCTAGCACCTTTGTCGGGCTAGGTTGTGGCGTATCACCTTTGTCGGGATACTTGGGGAGTTATGTCGGCACAACCACGCGTAGAAATATAAAGTTAGATGATTAGCAGTCAATGATAAACAAGTCACAATAGAAACCCTAGACCGAATACTTTCTCTGATTGAATTACCTTCGTTTTATTTTCTTTGCACTTGTTTCCAAATACTTACAAACCCCAATTTCCTTATTTTCAGAACGACTTCAACAACACCAGCTCTCTAGGGTTCGACCCTACTTGCCGCTTTACTAGCCAAGAGTAGTGGACAAATTATAAATTCAAATTTGACTTGACGGACGACTCCTGTAAAATTTTGTGAGTGAGCATCACGGATTCGACCTAGTTTCTTGCAGGTATCCTGTCAAAATTTGACAGGCATCGTCTGACCTCTCAAATTTAAATTTATATTTTCCTTACAATTAGCTAGTAAAGCGGCAGGTAGGGGTCGAACCCAATGGAGCTGGTGTTGTTGAAGTTGTTCCTGTGAATAAATTAAAAGGGGGGGTTTTTTAAAAAGCAATTGTCACAAAGATCAAGAGAAATAAAACGAAAGATATTCAATCAGAGAAAGCATACGGTCTAGGGTTTCTATTGTGACTCGTTTATCATTGACTTCTAATAATCTGATTTTGTGTTCCTAAGTGTGGTTACTCCGTTTCAGGTTATAACCTAAGGTAGGACCGTTTCAAGCCACTACGCCACAATCTACTCCGTTTCAGGTTATAGACTTCTAGTTCTAGCAAACCTAATACTTCGTTTCAGGTTATATTAGGTTAAGTGCAACTACTTATTCTAACGGTTTAGTATCAAACAAGCAGCGAATAAAGGGATTGAATCGTTCGGCTAAGTTTTACCATTGCAAGTATCCGCTTAGCTTCAGAATTTAATCCGAGATAAATAGCACAAGAACTAGTGGAACATAAAATAGCATTAAGAACCAAGTCTCAAAACAATCGTCACAATATATAAACCCTAGCCAGAATGAACGATTTAGCTACTCATGTCCATGGAAAATAAAAAAAACAATGTAAAAGAAAGTAGAGGAATTCTTCTCTCGTCGAAGGTTTGGAGTCACGGCCGGAATGATGAGAGAGAAGCTCTGGATCCGTGTAGATGCAGAATGAGCAGATGGGATGATGGATGGATGTCGAGTGGGATTAAAACCTAGATCAAGAGGTCTTATTTATAGGAGTAGTCCATGATCTTGAAGCTTCCAATTGGAACCAATCCAAATCCGGTTTTGGCCTAGTCCAAAAATGAATTAGGAAACATGTCCAAAAACCGACTTTGCTTAGTGAGCAAGTAAACTTGGCCAACAAGTCTTCTAGAACCTTCACGCCCATATGTATTGACGAGCCGAGATTTGCCTGGCTTGGACTCGGCTGGCTCGGCCGTGACTCGGGTCCACTCGGCTGCGACTCGGCAGGACTCGGCTGACTCGGTTCTGGCTCGGCTTGCACCCCCTTGGACTCGGCGTTGACTCTGGATTTGACCTTCTATATGACCTCGGAAGCTCTCGGTGTGAACTAGAGAGATGTAGGGAATTGAGTCACCTTTGCAATGGCATGTGGCTCGTATTTTTCTGATCAACGGTCCATTCCCAGCACTCCGTCGACTGTCCAAAGGTCTAATCTGAAACTGTGATGTTTTTGGCACAAAATGCCATCTTTTATGCGCGTTTCCTCCTAAAGCTTCCGAAACACCTAAAATGCAAAACCATACTAAAAAGTAAACGTTCGCATATAAAAGTATTGAAATAAATGAGATTAATTGATTCGACGAGTCGTATAAATACGACTCATTAAATCACCCCACACTTAAACTTGTTCGTCCCGAACAAGAACTAAGTCATAGAAGGAAAATAAATGCCATCACAATTTCTTCGACGTCCTTGATAATGCTACATGAATATGAGTCGCTAGTCTAGACTTTCCCTTTCTATGCATATCTCAATCGTTACTAAAATTATCATGCTCAGCATGGAAATATTTGATCCGTGTTACCTTTGAACCGAGATCCAAATCAATTCGGATGAGTGGGAGATAGTGCTCTTCAGACCCATGATCTGCACTAGCTGGTCCGAACTCTCACTATATGGTTATACTTCATTGATTTTTCTTGTACGTGATTTTTTTCGAGCTTCAAGGTTTTCTGAGTTTTTCTCTTTTTTCTTTTGTTGGACAACTTTTGTAGTGATTTTTGTTTGGCCTTTGGTTCTTGATGTATGAATGATGTACTTCACTTTTTTGTTGTATGAAACTTCACAATGTGGCTGATTTTTTCTTGAGCTTTGCTCCTTTGTTGTGAATTGCTTGTCCTTTCTTTCTTTTTTTCTTTTGAGGAAGGTCCAATCATCGTCCGCAAGCATATGGAAATACCTCCCCGCTCTTTCTCATCCTCGACCTTTTTGATGCGAGTCAAGATGGGGGCCCACCACCTATTTTCCCGGTTACTTCGGACTAAAGATAGGACGGTCTATTTTCCTGTCCCGCCTGCCTACATAAACGCTGCAGCGGCGGAGATAACTCTGAACCATATCGTCTCGAAGTGCTAGCCTCCACGAAATCCACATAACCATATAACTCGAAATTCGGTCCTTTGAATGCTTCGTCAAGTCTCTCTAGGACATTTCTATCAACTCCACATCCCTGTTTATCTCAACTCAAAAGGACACGTAGTAGGTTAAATTCACATGTAAAAGCACAATTCAAATTTCATGAGAGGAACGCATCTAATCAGCTCACCTGTTTCACATCATCAAAATTCAATACTGCATATTGATGGACCATAATTATACGAATCAAAAACATAGTAAAACCCACTAAATTAGACTGTTTGTCTAGTTAACTTTTGCTTGTTAGTTCCGATTTATATCTACAGGGTATTTTGGAGTCTAGAGAGAAAACACGCTAAGGAGGAGTTTTTAAGCTGAAAATGAAGTACGAGTCATTCCAGGTCACGACCATGCTACACTCAAAATCAGCCTTAACATCCTTCATGGAACCGACTTGGAATCACTCAAATATTCTAGAACAGTCGGCATTTGGACAAGAACGCAATGCAAAGGCACAGAGCCCGGTAAAGGCCAAACAAGGGCAATTTCATCCGATTTGGGATTTCGACCATGTTCCAAGTAGAATTTGGCTTAGGTTCCTTCTTGAGATCATCTTAGAATGACATTTTCATTCAGAATACACTCTCCAAAATCCAAGAAGCTCCGGCCAAAGCTCCGGTCAGATTTCGGTCAAACCGATGGCTTTTGTGAAAAGATCACAAAGATCTAGAAGGCTCCTCCAAGGGGAGGCTCCTCCTCACATGGGCGGCTAAAGGAGGGATGCTCCTCCTCACATGGGGCGGCTAGCTTGCTCTCCACTCCTCCTCCTCCATGGAAAGCTTGCCAAGTGTCTTCTCCTCCACCACATCCTCCTCCTCCCTTAGGCTATAAATACATGTCTCCACCCTTTGTAATCTTCATCCCAAAATGTGGAGAGCTCCTCTCTCTACAAATCCTCAAGTCCACATTTCACTTATCTCTCTAGAGTTTGGGCACTAATCATGTAATCTTACTTTGGAATCAAAGCTTGATCCTTGGCGCTTCAACGGTTTTGTAAGTCTTCTCGTATTTATTCTACTGTCTTTCAAAACCCTTGTTCTTTCCAAATTCATAGTTATGATGTCCAGTGCCATGAATAGTCGTAGCTAAACTCTTCATTCAGTTGAAGGGGTGTACTTGTATTATAAAATGTTTTAGACTATTTTAGTGTTTTTTCTCTGTATTTAAAACTTGTTCTATGTGCCATATATTAGATCAGAACTTCCAAGGTTGAGTGGATGCTTGAAATGGAAAAGCTCTTCCGTGGAAGTTCGTGAACATACTCGGGTAAGTGGATGCTTGAAATGGCAAAGCTTATCTGAGGAGTTCGATCTCTCTCAAACACCATTTGGATAAATCGGAAAAGACAATCCAAAGGGATGCACATAGGCTAGTATACCTTGAAATGGGTTGTTAGTCTAAGTAGAACAAGGGCTCTACGTTTTTTGCAAAAGATTAGACAATGTTGCAGTCGAGTGCTTGAAATGGCCTTGATTCACTTTCGAACACTTTTGCAAAAGACTAGACAGTGTGGCAAATCGAGCGCTTGAAATGGCCTTGATGCACGTTTGAATACTTAGAAGGATTAATAAAATGATAAAACAGGCTATGATACAAAGCCCCTAAAACCGAATGCTTTCCTTTAATTATAATATCCACTGTCACCTTACCTTTCAGTATTAAAATCATAACCAACCCACGCTACTCTCAGTCCTAAAATCACAACCAACCCCAAAACTGTCCAACTTAAAGAACAACTAATCCACACTGACTCTCTTAGGTTCGACCCCTACTTACCACTTGCTACCCAGTAGTAAAGTCGCGAGTAGCGGACTTATAAATTTATTTGTACATTTGCTCTGACGACAAGCATCTGTCAAATTGGCGCCGTTGCCGGGGAGTTGTGCATCGGAATAGTTGTTCTATTTTGTTTTTTGTTTTTTGTTTTATCATGCAATTCACTAAGTCCTACTACTACGGAATGGAACCTTGGAACAATGAGGAGTTTTCCCCACCACCCTTCGAACTTGAAATCCGCGAGAAGATCAACAACATAAAGCAATCCCGGGATGAAACTTTTGACGAGTACTTGGCGTACTTTGACTCCATGTTGATAAGCTGCCCGCACCATGGATTCACCAACCACGATCTTCTTCAAAGGTTTCTCAATGGGATGCTGCCACAAGAGTGGGATTGGCTAAACAATGCAGCAGGAGGCTCGGTAAACAACTTAGGCATAGATGATCTTTGGAACTTAATAGATGATTTGGCCGCAAGGTCAAGACAAAGACAAGATCAGGCCATGCAGAGCGAAGAACTGGACAACATAATGCACCAAATCAGGGCAAAAACTGAGTTATGGACGGCGGAAAACGAGCTGGTAGCTAGCACCCAGCAATTGGCCACAGACATGCAACAAATGAATGCCTCGACACACCAATCCACGGCCAAGACATACCCGGACATCAATGACGAATTGCCCATATCAGACCCATACCTCAGTGTGACTACCCCCGGAGACCATATGAATGACGAAGATGAGGACCCATGGTTGCCTGAAGAAGAGCTACATTCAGATTATCCCTGGGAGTTAGAAGAAGAACTGCCCAAATCAGGCCCGGTCCTTATCACCAATCCATCCGAGGAAGTCACAGTCCTAACTGCCGAGCCAACAGAAGTCCCGAACATCACTACCAAAGCGGCCGAAGAAATCAAGCCAGGCCCGGTCCTTGCACTCAGAGCACCCGAGGAAGTCCCGAACCTCATTGCCGAACTGTCCGGGAAAGCCCCGCTCCCACTCACCACGACTCAACAAGGAAAACTGCCTGAAAACTCACTCGTTCCAAGAAAACCATCCATTACTGCCACAATAATGAGGATTGGCAGAGGCGCATGCTTAATGTCGCCTACATTTAATGGCACCAAACCAAATTTCCAAACTCACAAAGGTGCCAACTATTCAAACATGAAGAGGCGGCAAAGACATGGGCCGAAAGAATGGAAACCCGGAAGGAGTAACAAGCAAGCACGACTCATTGGACCAGCAGCTATGGTCAAAGAAACCTCACCCTCTCGGAGCAAAAGGGCTGCCGAGAAGAAGTTTGACCTCACTCACCCTTGGGATCCGACCTTATGATCCATGATTGAGGTATCGTCGAGCCAACGACGTTAAACAAAGGCACCAGTCGGGAGGTAACCCGACACTATCTCACTTTCTGTCTTTTCTGTCTTTTAGTTTTCATCAATAAGTCATTCTCACCCACTTGGTGCATAGAAAGATTTGACTATTTAGGAATTGGTTTTTGGAGCACGATCGGATCAGCCAGGCATCTTCCGTGAACTACCGGGCCTGCGCTGAGAGTTCAAGGCCCCAGCCGAACTCCCTCGATTATCCAGCCTCATGCCACGTCATTCGACACAAAAAGGGAGTTCTGATCTTACCTTTCCTTAATATCATTTCCTTCTCGTAATTGTCTACTTGCATGGCTTTTGAATTAAGTAGTGCTGAAAGGCACGCCTTCGTTCAAAAGTGTGGGGGTGAGAACCGCATGTGTACATAAATAAACAACATGTTTTCCTTTTTTAATATTATCTTTTTGAAAATATGAACTTGAGAATGTGAAAAAGATAGATCTAAAATTCATGCATTTACCTTGTGAAAATTCAACTGTCTAAAAACTTAGAATGTAACTTCTCATTTGTCCCTTTGTGCTGAGATAAACTAGGGATGTGGAGTTGACATAAACTGCCCTAGAGAGGCTTGGTAAGCAATCGAAGGATCGAATCAAACTATATGGTTTTCGAAGTCAGTGGAGGCTGCACTTCGGGTTTCAGTAAAGATTGAAGTCATCTCCGCCATGCAGTGTTTATGCAAAAAGAAAAAAAGGCGAGGACGGGAATCAGACCGTCCTATCTCTAGTCAAAGTAGCCGAGAAAATAGATGAGCGACCCTCATCTTGACCCGCGCGAAACGGCAAGGATGAGAGGAGCGGGGAGGTATTTCCATATGCTCGCGGGCAATGATTGGACCTCCCAAAAAGGCTTGAGAAAATGGACTAGCAAGCCACAAAAAGGCAAAAAGCTCGAAGAAGCAAATCAGGAGGCCAAAGGCCCAAAATTGTGAAGGTTTTAACCGAACAAAAAAGTGAAGTACTCAAAGAGTCAAATCAAAGGCCAAAGGCCGATTCACTACAAAAGCTGTCCCTCGCCAAAAGAAAATCAAAAAGGCTCAAACCATTGAAACCCGAACCGAAACACGTGCTAGAGAAAGCTACAAGGAAACCATATAGTGCGAGACGGTCTCGAGAATGTAGTCCAGGAGCCTAAAAAGGGCTATCTCCCGAAACATCCAAAATAATTTGCATCTCAGCATGAAGGTAAACGTATCAAGTTTCTTCTATTTATTTACACGGTTTAATTTGGTAATAAGTAGTGATGCATGAATTAGGATAAATCTAGTCCCACAGTCTCACTTTCATATTTAAAAGTTTTTACTTGATTATGTGCCGCTCTTTAATAGCATTGTTCGGGACGAACAACTAAAAGTGTGGGGTGATCTGATGGACCATAATTATACGAATAAAAAACACAGTAAAACCCACTAAATTAGACTGTTGGTCTAGTTAAATTTTTCTTGTTAGTTCCGATTTATATCTACAGGGTATTTTGGAGTCTAGAGAGAAAACACGCTAAGGAGGAGTTTTTAAGCTGAAAATGAAGTACGAGTCATTCCAGGTCACGACCATGCTACACTCATAATCAGCCTTAACATCCTTCATGGAAACGACTTGGAATCACTCAAATATGCTAGAACAGTTGGCATTTGGACAAGAACGCAATGCAAAGGCACAGAGCCCGATAAAGGCCAAACAAGGGCAATTTCATCCGATTTGGGATTTTGACCATGTTCCAAGCAGAATTTGGCTTAGGTTCCTTCTTGAGATCATCTTAGAATGACATTTTCATTCAGAATACACTCTCCTAAATCCAAGAAGCTCCGGCCAAAGCTCCGGTCAGATTTCGGTCAAACCGATGGCTTTTGTGAAAAGATCACAATGATCTAGAAGGCTCCTCCAAGGGGAGGCTCCTCCTCACATGGGCGGCTAAAGGAGGGATGCTCCTCCTCACATGGGGCGGCTAGCTTGCTCTCCACTCCTCCTCCTCCATGGAAAGCTTGCCAAGTGTCTTCTCCTCCACCACATCCTCCTCCACCCTTAGGCTATAAATACATGTCTCCACCCTTTGTAATCTTCATCCCAAAATGTGGAGAGCTCCTCTCTCTACAAATCCTCAAGTCCACATTTCACTTATCTCTCTAGAGTTTGGGCACTAATCATGTAATCTTACTTCGGAATCAAAGCTTGATCCTTGGCGCTTCAACGGTTTTGTAAGTCTTCTCGTATTTATTCTACTGTATTTCAAAACCCTTGTTTTTTCCAAATTCATAGTTATGATGTCCAGTGACATGAATAGTCGTAGCTAAACTCTTCATTCAGTTGAAGGGATGTACTTGTATTATAAAATGTTTTAGACTATTTTAGTGTTTTTTCTCTGTATTCAAAACTTGTTCTATGTGCCATATATTAGATCTGAACTTCCAAGGTTGAGTGGATGCTTGAAATGGCGAAGCTCTTCCGTGGAAGTTTGTGAACATACTCGGGTAAGTGGATGCTTGAAATGGCAAAGCTTATCTGAGGAGTTCAATCTCTCTCAAACACCATTTGGATAAATCGGAAAAGACAATCCAAATGGATGCACATAGGCTAGTATACCTTGAAATGGGGTGTTAGTCTAAGTAGAACAAGGGCTCTACGTTTTTTGCAAAAGATTAGACAGTGTTGCAAGTCGAGTGCTTGAAATGGCCTCGATTCACTTTCGAACACTTTTGCAAAAGACTAAACAGTGTGGCAAATCGAGCGCTTGAAATGGCCTTGATGCACGTTTGAATACTTAGAAGGATTACTAAAATGATAAACAGGCTATGATACAAAGCCCCTAAAACCGAATGCTTTCCTTTAATTGTAATATCCACTGTCACCTTACCTTTCAGTATTAAAATCATAACCAACCCACGCTACTCTAAGTCCTAAAATCACAACCAACCCCAAAACTGTCCAACTTAAAGAACAACTAATCCACACTGACTCTCTTGGGTTCAACCCCTACTTACCACTTGCTACCCAGTAGTAAAGTCGCGAGTAGCGGACTTATAAATTTATTTGTACATTTGCTCTGACGA
This sequence comes from Rhodiola kirilowii, assembly GCA_033675215.1. Taxonomy (NCBI): domain Eukaryota; kingdom Viridiplantae; phylum Streptophyta; class Magnoliopsida; order Saxifragales; family Crassulaceae; genus Rhodiola; species Rhodiola kirilowii. The sequence goes on from CM066201.1 coordinate 46,125,918, forward strand.
CAAGCATCTGTCACATATCCATGAAATAGAGAGAAATTCATACTTTCAATTTTATTTTTTTAAAGGGAAATGTGCAGACACTATGCAGGTGCAAGAAAAATAAACGTGCTGACACAACAGACTGACTCTCCCACCCCACACTTTGAACTAAGCCGTGTCCTCACGGTACGACTCAAATTCAAAGACACAAACAATGCAAGACACGCAAACGTAGGAAAAACAAGTAGAGAATAAAAAAATGAACAGGCACTCCCCTTGTGTCGTCGCGTGACGGTGTAAAATCTGGTCAACCGAGTCGGTCAACGCAGGTCAATGGTCAACCGCGTCCTCTTCAGACTTTATGGTTCTCTAGGGTTCGACCCCTGCTTGCCACTGTACTAGTTTCTTGCAGGGAAAATATAAATTTAAATTTGACTCGACCGACGACGCCTGTCAAATTTTGGCGCCGTTGCCGGGGAGCTGTGCTTCGGTGAAGTTGTTCTTTTTGTTTTCTATTTTTCTGTTTTGTTTTTGTTTTTGTTTTGTTTTGTGGTTCGCTGTGTCTTCTTATTGTAGTAGAGAACCTTGTGACGATGAAGACAATGAGGAAGATGAATACAAGGGCAGCAAGGTTACGTTTTGGATGATTCGGCATCTCCCCAAATTTGGAGGTACCATCGGAGAAGACCCCGTGACGCATGTGAGGACGTTTTACTCCATCGGTGGCCGCGTGAAGCCTAAGGACGATTCATTAGAGCGGTTTAAGCTAAAACATTTTAAGTTTTCTTTAACTAACTCCACAATATATTGGTATTACTCATCAGGTGCAGATTATGAAAGCGATTATTTGGATCTACGAGACCGATTTCTAGAGAAGTTTTCTCCGCCATCCCTTCGATTTGAAGTCCGCGAGAAAATTATTACCCTTGAGCAATTCCAGGGCGAAACACTCTGTGATTACTATGTGCGCTTCGATGCCCTTCAGGGAAGCGATCCACACCATGGATTCACTGATTTATTTCTTCTTGAGAGATTTCTTAGTGGGATGATGCCACTAGAGTATTCTATGCTTGATGCTGCAGTAGGAGGGTCAGTAATGAATTTACACATGTATGATATCTAGAACCTGATAGATGATATGTCACAAAGATCAAGACCAAGACGAGGTCAGCTGCACCAAACGGATGATGAGGCGCAACCAGTAGAAGCTGAATCATTACAGATCATGCACGACACGGCATTGGCCATGATGGACAAACCAGGGGCAGAAAACGAAGAGAACAAGCCAGAGGCTATGAGCATCGCGTCCGAAGAGGATTTTACACCTGAGCGCGCTGCGGTAACATGCATTCCGGATGCGACAACAACCTTGGAGGAGGACGCGACGAGCGAGTCATCCGCACCCAAAGAAGACGATTCAGACTCAGTGCCCACCGCGCCTACAGAAGACATTAGCTCGACGCTAATGTCTGAAGCAGATGCGCCAATAACATCCAAGCTAGGCGTGGCCATAATGTCCACTGCAGACGTGGTCGCCACTGATGCTCAGTCAATTACTGACTGATGGACCATAATTATATGATTCGTTAAGACAGTTAAACCCACCAAATTAGATGCTTTATCTTGACAACTTTTACTTGTTAGTTTCACTTTTGTTCTACAAGCTATTTCAAGGTGTAATGACGCAACGAGCTAAAATGGAGTTCTTAACACTGAAAGTGGATTACGAGTCAGAACTGGCCATACTCCGACAATACTCCGATCAAGCCACAACTAAGTCCCAATGACTTATTCCAACAAAGATCAAGAACACAAGTGAAATGCCAAGTCTAAGTTCCTCATCTTTTGATGTCAACTAAGGAGCAACCAAAGGAGCAATCAAAGGGCAACCAAAGAGCAACCAAAGGGTAACTGGAGTCACATGCCAACCGACGGCTTTTGGGAAAGAAAGATCTCAATCCACTCACTCTCCTCTCCTCCACCTCACCACCGGCGTCTCCCTTGTGGAGAAGACATGTGGCCGGCGGCTTTTGAGCCATGCCACCTTGCCCGGCGGCTATCTCCTCCTCCTCTCCCCTTGTGACATGTGTTGAGCTCTCATTCCTCCTCCATGCCTATAAATACCAAGCTCCTTCCCTTTGTAAAATCATCCTCATTCAAACAAACTCAATCACAAGTCACTTGTTACTTATCAAATGGATGCACATACTAGAACAAGAGTTCTTTGTCTTGCAAAAGACTAGACCGTGTGGCAAGTCATGTGCTAGGAATAGCCTTGATACACTTTTGAACACTTAGTATGATCATTAGAGGTCAATGATAAACAGATTTATGATACAAGGCCCCTAAAACCGAATCCTTTCCTTTAATTAAAACATCCCCTGTCACTTTACTTTCAGTACCAATATCAACTGTTTACTTTCAGTACCCATATCAACTGCTTACTTTCCGCAAGTCTTGTCCTTCAAGCAATTACTTTCCGCAAGTCTTGTCCTTCAAGCAATTACTTTCTGCAAGTCTTGTCCTTCAAGCACTTTACTTTACGCACTTACTTTCAGCAAGTCTTGTCTTTCAAGCACTTTACTTTCAGTATTACTTTTCAGTACTAAAATCACAACCAACCCACTTACTTTTCAGTACTAAAATCACAACCAACCCCCAACTGTCTTACTTTCCATCTCCGAAAGGACAACTATCCACTAATTCCCTTGGGTTCGACCCCTACTTACCGCTTTACTACCCAATAGTAGAGTACGAGTAGTGGACTTATAAATTTATTTTTGCACAGAGCCATCGCACATTAACGACGGTGTGGTGTGCTCCGTCAAATTGGCACCGTTGCCGGGGAATTAGAGTTAACAATAGGATAATTGTTCTTTCTTTTTCTTCTTCTCTTAAATTTCACACTCGCTTCTGCATAACCATGTCTCGCGAAGGAAGCCACCATGACTATCAGGATGACGACGAGATGAACTTGTACGATCGAAACAATGAGGCGCCGCCTCCATTTATTGACGATCCGGAACAACTCATCAGAAACCAAAGAGCTCGTAATAGGGAGGCCGTTCGAAGAAACCAAGGACCACCCGAGGGCCGAAATGAAGCTGGTCCAGTGCACCCCCTAGACATCCCCCATCTCGACAAGTACCAAGCTGAGAACCCATCTTTGATGACTACTATGGGGATAACAACTTCCGCGAACCTACTATGGGAGAACTATCGGCACCGGATTTCAAAAATCAGCCATGGTGCATCTACGAGGGCCCTGAACTGGAGAATATTGCCATCAACACATCGGTGGTCCACAACTTGCCCAAGTTCTCAGGAACTCGTGGAGAATCAGCAACGACTCATCTCCAACGCTTACACAGAATTTGCCAAAATCTAAAACCCAATGGCGTGAACGTAGACGACTTCAAGTTAAAGACGTTCTACTTTTCCCTCGTTGACTCGGCGAACGACTTGTTCCTTTCACTGCCTTCCGGTAGCATCAGAACATGGGCTCAGATGCAAAAGAAATTCCTAGACAAATACTACCCAGCGGGAAGAGCAGTGCAAGTAAGGAGGCAACTGCATGACATCAAGCAAGGGCCCAATGAAACCATGTACGATTACCTGGAGAAATTCAACCGCCTGGAGAGAAGCTGCTGCACCCTTGGACTACCCGAAAAACTCATCATCGAGTACCTCATTGATGGATTAAGACCCTTAGACAAAATGCTCCTGGATGCCTCAGCTGGAGGATCCATGATGAATCTATCACTGAGTGGCATAAGGAATCTCATCGCCGACGTTGCTGAAAATGCCCGATTCAGAGAAGAGACAACTCGGCAGGAAGAATTTTCCCGAACAAAGAATGTGGCAAAGGCTGAAGAAACACCGATGAACTCTATGCCAGAGGAGATGAAACAAATGAAGGAGATGATGGTTCAGATCCAACAAAGGCAGCCAGTTCCAGTAAAGCCTTGCGAATTCTGCAGTTCTACGGACCACAAAACTGACGCATGCCCAACATTAATAGTAGAGGAACCAGAAGAAGTAAATGCAGTGGTAGGATACCAAGGATACAACAACATCAATAGCAACGACAGAACCGGACCAAACCGGCAGTATAATCAAACGACCAATCCAAGTTGGCGGAACGACAACCATTTTCCAAGAGAGACACAACAAGCCGCACCACAATTAGCTCAGTCATTTTACCAACATCCCCACCGGCAGTACAACCAAAACGCTCATTCAGTAGGCCAATATCAGCAAAGAGGACCAAACCAGTACCCGACAGGACAATATCAACAGAAGGGACAAAATCAGTACCAAGCCCACTCGAGCAATCAGCAAGGACCAAACAAGTCGCTTAAAGACACATTAAAGGAACTCGCAGGAAGCGTAAATCAATTGGGTACTTCGCTACACCAATTCCAGGCAAAAACTGACGGGGCAATTTCAAATTTGACCAAACAAATGTCCCAGCTCGCCACCGCAATGTCCGCGCTCACTAATGAACCTGGCAGACTTCCTTCACAAACAATCCAAAACCCAAAGGCAAATGTTAGCATGATAAGGAAGTCAAACATAAAAGTAGCACTGGAAGAAGTAGCATGATCCACAACTTACAAACTTACGAACAAACACTTCACCCGTAGGCACCGTCCTGATTGGAATCAAGAAGAAGATCGACCCAATGATGGCAGAACGTGGGTCACGCATGCTGACAATGGACGCTATGCATTCACAGTTAGCATAACACCCCCACCGATTACACACTTTGACATACCGGCATCTGGCTGGGATGACAATGACTCTGATGGTCTCAGATGGGATTCCCTAACAAACATCTATGCATCGGAGCAAAACATTTACCTAGAAGATCAGGAGTCACAACCGGAAAGGGATAAGGACCCAGGGGCCTTCACAGTCACCTGTGGAATCGGTGAAGCCCAAATTCACAAGTGCTTAATCGATCTTGGGGCTGCTGTCAATGCCATGCCTTACTCCTTGTATTACTTATTAGGGCTTGGCCCACTGACACCACCAAGGTCAAATATCGAGTTGGGAGATAAATCATGTATCCAACCGGTTGGAGTGCTTGAAGATCTAATACTCCATGTGGGAGAGCTCGTAGTTGCTGCGGACTTTTATGTAATACAAACGGGAGAGACAAGCGAAGACGACCCTCCAACACTTATATTAGGACGGCCTTTTCTCTTCGCCACCAAGGCATGGATCGACATGGGCAAGGGCTTGTTATCACTTACATTTGGCGGCAAAATTTTAGATTTCTACATTGGTGATTATGATGGCCGCCCAAGTACAAGGAAACCGCCAGACATTGTGCCTATCTCGGATGTCAGTACACAAATTTATGACCTGCCAAGAGAGACTGTAAGAGTAGCAAGACCAGCAGCTATGGTCAAAGGTCCCTTGCCTTCTCAGAGACAACGGAAAGAAAAACCACCAAAACAAAGGAGTCCTGACCCGAGCACATCATCTCACAAGAAATCGGGGAAAGTCAAGGCAAGAATGAAAGTAGGCGCTCCACAACACTACGACCTGAGCCACCCATGGGATCCCACCTTATGATCCAGAAATGAGGTACTGTCGAGCTAATGGCGTTAAACAAATGCACTGGTCGGGAGGTAACCCGACACCTATCTTACTTTCAGTCATTTAATTTCAGTCATTTAGTTTTTTGCCTTAAAACATTCTCACCTTTCCTGTATATATTTTCTTGCATAAACTTTTGAACTAACTCGTGCTATGAGGCACGCCTTCGTTCAAAAGTGTGGGGTGAGAACCACCTTTGTACATAGTTAACATGCTTTCTTTTTTCCTTTTCCCTTAATATTAACTTTTTGAAAATATGAACTTGAGAATGTGAAAAAGATAGATCTAAATTCATGCATTTACCTTGTGAAATCTCAACTGTATAAAAACTTAGGATGTAACTTCTCATTTATCCCTTTGTGCTGAGATAAACAGGGGATGTGGAGTTGATATAAATTGCCCTAGAGAGGCTTGGCAAGCAATCGAAGGACTGGATTTCACTATATGGTTTACGAAGTCTGTGGAGGCTGCACTTCGGGTTTCAAATAAGATCAGAGTCATCTCCGCCGCGCAGCGTTTATGCAAGAGGCGGGACGGGAATCAAACCGTCCTATCTCTAGTCCTAGTAGCCGAGAAAATGGATGAGCGACCCTCATCTTGACCCGCGCGAAACGGCGAGGATGAGAAAGAGCGGGGAGGTATTTCCATATGCTCTCGGGCAATGATGGGACCTCCCAAAGAATGTTGAGAAAACGGACTAGCAAGTCACAAAGAAGCAAAAGCTCAAAGAAGCTAATCAAAGGCCAAAAGCTAAAATTGTGAAGGTTTTAACCAAAACAAAAGTGAAGAAACTCCAATTCGACAACAAAGGCCAAAGGCCAATTCACTTCAAAAGCTGTCCCTCACCAAAAGGAAATCAAAGTGCTCAACTCAGTGAAACCCGAACCAAATCATGTGCTAGAGAAAGTGACAAGTTAACCATATAGTGCAAGTTGGTCCAGAGAATGCAGTCCAGGAGCCTGAAAAGGGCTATCTCCCGAAACATTCAAATTAAATTGCATCTCAGCTCGAAGGTACAAGTATCAAGTTTCTTCTAAGTATTTACACGGTTTAGTTTGGTAATAAGTAAGTAATGCATGAATAGGATAATCTAGTTCCATATTCTCACTTTCCTATTTGAAGATTTTACTTGGATTGTGTGCGCATCTCTTAAAAAGCATTGTTCGGGACGAACAACTAAAAGTGTGGGGTGATCTGATGGACCATATTTATATGATTCGTTAAGACAGTTAAACCCACCAAATTAGATGCTTTATCTTGACAACTTTTACTTGTTAGTTTCACTTTTGTTCTACAGGCTATTTCAAGGAGTAATGACGAAACGAGCTAAAATGGAGTTCTTAACACTGAAAGTGGATTACGAGTCAGAACTGGCCATACTTCGACAATACTCCGATCAAGCCACAACTAAGTCCCAATGACTTATTCCAACAAAGATCAAGAACACAAGTGAAATGCCAAATCTAAGTTCCTCATCTTTTGATGTCAACTAAGGAGCAACCAAAGGAGCAATCAAAGGGCAACCAAAGAGCAACCAAAGGGTAACCGGAGTCACATGCCAACCGATGGCTTTTGGGAAAGAAAGATCTCAATCCACTCACACTCACACTCTCCTCTCCTCCACCTCACCACCGGCGGCTCCCTTGTGGAGAAGACATGTGGCCGGCGGCTTTTGAGCCATGCCACCTTGCCCGGCGGCTATCTCCTCCTCCTCTCCCCTTGTGACATGTGTTGAGCTCTCATTCCTCCTCCATACCTATAAATACCAAGCTCCTTCCCTTTGTAAAATAATCCTCATTCAAACAAACTCAATCACAAGTCACTTGTTACTTATCTCTCTAGATTTTGGGCACAATCCTTGTAAACATTTACTTTGATCTCGAATACTCTTGTTGGTTCTTGAGTATTCTTGTTGTTCTTGAGTTTACTCCTGTTGGTTCTTGAGTATTCTCTCTTTTACTTTCCTTGTCTTGATTTCCAAAAACCTTTACTTTACTGTCTTTCAAAACCTTTACTTTACTCAGTACTTAGCTATGATATCCACCCCTATGGATATTTGTAGCTAAACCCTTCATTCGGTTGAAGGGGTGTACTTGTATCATAAAATGTTTTAGACCCTTCTCTTAGTGCCTCTTTTTGTTCAACCTGTTCTAGGTGCTATATATTAGGTCATAACTCCATTGGTTGAGTGGATGCTCGGAAGAGCAAAGCTCTGCCATGGGTTCGTGATCTTCCGTGGATAAGTGGAGGCTCGGAAGAGCACAGCTTATCTGTGGAAGTCAACCTCTTTTAAACACCATTTGGTTTATCAGGAATGATGATCAAATGGATGCACATACAAGAACAAGAGTTCTTTGTCTTGCAAAAGACTAGACCATGTGGCAAGTCATGTGCTAGGAATAGCCTTGATACACTTTTGAACACTTAGTATGATCATTAGAGGTCAATGATAAACAGATTTATGATACAAGGCCCCGAAAACCGAATCCTTTCCTTTAATTAAAACATTACTTGTCACTTTACTTTCAGTACCAATATCAACTATTTACTTTCAGTACCCATATCAACTACTTACTTTCCGCAAGTCTTGTCCTTCAAGCAATTACTTTCCGCAAGTCTTGTCCTTCAAGCAATTACTTTCTGCAAGTCTTGTCCTTCAAGAACTTTACTTTATGCACTTACTTTCAGCAAGTCTTGTCCTTCAAGCACTTTACATTCAGTATTACTTTTTAGTACTAAAATCACAACCAACCCACTTACTTTTCAGTACTAAAATCACAAACAACCCCCAACTGTCTTTCTTTCCATCTCCGAAAGAACAACTATCCACTAATTCCCTTGGGTTCGACCCCTACTTACGGCTTTACTACCCAATAGTAGAGTAGGAGTAGTGGACTTATAAATTTATTTTTGCACAGAGCCATCGCACATTAACAACGGTGTGGTGCGCTCCGTCACTGTCCCTTTTCCTTCGTGTTCCATGCAGGTAATAGTTCCGGAAGAGCATATGATCGACCAGAATGAGCTAGGTGGCGAGTTGGAGGCGAAGCATGAGCCAGGAAAGCCAACGATGGAGCAATCACTCGCCACGAGTCAATAAGCACCGCCTAAAAGGTGCAAGGACCCAGGTGCCATCGCAGTTACCCATGATGTTGACTCTTATGTTTTGCAGATGGGAGATGCTAGAGATAACGGTCCTCCAACACCTATATTGGGACGTCCATTCCTCCCTGCCACAAAGACCAAGGTTGACATGGGAAGAAGCTTGATGCTAGTTGTGTTTGATGGCAAGAGACTGAATTTCTAGATTTACGAGGATTTCAACCGTCCATACATGAGGAAGCGACCAAGACATGGCACGTTTGGATGGAAACCCGGATGGAGAGACACGAGAACACCATTCCACGAGGGCTTTGGGCAGATTGAAGGAGTCGCTGAGGCTAAGTTTGACCTCACACGCCCATGGGATCCTAACTTGTGACCCCTAAAGAGGTAACGTCGAGCCAACGACGTAAACCAAAGGCGCTCGCAGGGAGGCAGCCCGGCAATCTTTTTGTTTTTGGTTTTTGGTTTTTATTTTTTATTTCGTTTCTCTGTTTATTTGAGTCTTGAGTCATATTTTACATCATCTTTTGGGAAAGGAGATGCTTTTCATGCAGGAAACAGTGCACCTCAGTGTGGACCGCGTCAGCCCTCAACATTAGCTGACCGTGTTCGCCCTCAACATTAAGTTAATGTCAACACCAGACGCGGCGCGTAATGTCCGAAGAAGGCGCGGCTAACGTTGACCAGCGTTGACCGACTTGGTTGACCAAATTTACACCGTCACGCGACGACACGAGGGGAGTGCCTGTTCATTTTTTTATTCTCTACTTGTTGTTTCCCTATGTTTGTGTCTTGCATATTTGTGTCTTTGAATTTAAGTCGTGCCGTGAGGATACGACTTTGTTCAAAAGTGTGGGGTGGGAGAGTCAGTCTTTTGTGTCAGCACGTTTATTTTTTGCACCGGCATAGTGTCTGCACGTTTCCCTTTAAAAAAATTGGATGTATGAATTTCTCTCTATTTCCTGGATATGCAGTATTGAATTTTGATGATGTGAAATAGATAAGCTGATTAGATGCGTTTTTCTCACGAAATTTGAATTGTGTGACTACATGTGAATTTAACCCAATACGTGTCCTTTTGAGTTGAGATAAATAGGAATGTGGAGTTGAGAGAAATGTCCTTGAGAGACTTGACGAAGCATTTAAAGGACCGGGTTCAAACTATATGATTATATGGAATTTGTGGAGGCTAGCACTTCGAGACGATATGGTTCAGAGTTTGCTCTGCCGCTGCAGCGTTTATGTAGACAGGCGGGACGGGAAAACAGACTGTCCTATCTCTAGTTTGAAGTAACCGGGAAAATAGGTGAGCGACCCTCAGCTTGACTCGAGTCAAAAAAGACGAGGATGAGAAAGAGCGGGAAGGTATTTCCATATGCTTGCGGGCGATGATTGGACCTTCCTCAAAAGAAAAGGAAAAAGAAGGACAAGCAGTTCACAATAAAGGAGCAAAGCTCAAGAAAAATCAGCCCAATTGTGAAAGTTCTACACTCAACAAAAAGTGAAGTACAACATTCATACATCAAGAGCCAAAGGCCTAAGAAAGTCACTACAAAAGCTGTCCAAAACAAAAAAAGCTCAGAAAACCTTGAAGCTCGAAACAAATCACGTGCAAGAAAAAGCAATGAAGTATAACCATATAGTGAGAATTCGGACCAGCGAGTGCAGATCATGGGTCCAAAGAGGACTATCTCCCACTCATCCAAATTGATTTGGATCTCGGTTCAAAGGTAACACGTATCAAATTATTTCCATGTTGAGCATGATAATTTTAGTAACGATTGAGATATGCATAGAAAGGCAAAGTCTAGACTAGCGACTCATATTCATGTAGAATTATCTAGGACGTCGAAGAAATTGTGATGTTGCATTTATTTTCCTTCTATGACTTGGTTCTTGTTCGGGACGAACAAGTTTAAGTGTGGGGTAGTTTGATGAGTCGTATTTATACGACTCGTTGAATCAATTAATCCCATTTATTTCGATACTTTTATATGCGAACGTTTACTTTTTAGTATGGTTTTGCATTTCAGGTGTTTCGGAAGCTTTAGGAGGAAACGCGCATAAAAGATGGTATTTTGTGCCAAAAACGTCACAGTTTCAGATTAGACCTTTGGACTGTCAACGGAGTGCTGGGAGCTGATCAGAAAAATACAAGCCACATGCCATTGCAAAGGTGACTCAATTCCGTACAACTCTCTAGTTCACACCGAGAGCATCCTAGGTCATATAGAAGGTCAAATCCAGAGTCAAAGCCGAGTCCAAGGCAGTGCAAGCCAAGCCGGAACCGAGTCAGCCGAGTCAGAACCGAGTGGAGCCGAGCCAGCCGAGTTCAAGGCCATACAGATCTCGGCTCGTCCTTGCGTGGCGGTTTATGCGAATACTTGTTGGCCAAGTTTACTTGCAAGCAAAGTTTACTTGCAAGCCAAGCAAAAGCCAAGATTTGGACATGTTTCCTAATTCGTTTTTTGGACTTGTTCCAAATCCGGACTTGGAAGCCCTAGGTTTTTGTTATAAATAAGACCCTTGGGTCAAGGCATAATGATCCATCCATCATCCCATCAGCTCATTCTCCATCTACACGGATCTAGAGCTTCTCTCCCATCATTCCGGTCGTGACTCCAAACCTTCGACGAGAAAAGAATTCCTCTACTTTCTTTCATAATTGTTTTGTTATTTTCCATGGATATGAGTAGCTAATTTCTCTATTCGGTTTAGGGTTTCGTTTATTGTGATGAAGTTTTGAGACTCTTTTCTTAATGCTATTTTATATTCCACTAGTTCTTGTGCTTATTTATCCCGGACTGAATTGCGAAGCTAAGTGGAGACTTGCAATGGTAAAGCTTAGCCGAGCAATTCAGCCCCCATGTTTGCTGCTTGTTTGATACTAAACCGTTAGACCACGTAGTCGCACTTAACCTGATATAACCTGAAACGGAGTATTAGATTTGCTAGAACTCGAAGTCTATAACCTGAAATGGAGTAGATTGTGGTGTAGTGCTTGAAACGGCCATACTTTAGGTTATAACCTGAAAACGGAGTAACCACGCTTAGGAATATAAAATCAGATAATTAGAAGTCAATGATGAACGAGTCACAATAGAAACCCTAGACCGAATGCTTTCTCTGATTGAATTACTTTCCTATTATTTTCTCTTGCACTTTTAACAAACTGCTCACACAAAACCCAATCAATTTGTTCACATGACAACAAGTAACCTCACCAGCTCTCTAGGGTTCGACCCCTACTTGCCGCTTTACTAGCTCATTGTAGGGAAATTATAAATTTAAATTTGACTTGACCGAAGACGCGCCTGTCAGAGACGCATCACCTTGAGGTTGTTCCTCTCTGTCACTAGATAGTCATGTAGCATCCATTAACATTTCAACAGCATCATAAATATTTTCATCACCGGACACTTGTTGATGAGATTCTGATTGTTCTATCTCTTCTTCCACTTGTTCATATTGTTCACCATGAAATCTCCAAACTTCATAGCCCTCTAAAAATCCTTAACGACACAAATCGTATTTGACGTCATCAAGAACCTTCCAGTGAATATTCTTGCACTTTACAAAGGGACATCTAATCATACCTTTTGAATCCATTGATTTTTCGTTTGATGCGAAATTTAAAAACTCAGCAACACCGGTTCGGAATTCAAAAGGTATGCGTGTGCCATTTGCAAAGAGCCTATGATACATCCAACCACGAATTGTTGACATCTGAAATAAACATTAAAAATATACGATAAGGTCAACCATCCATCTGTAAAAACTCTGTATGCAGAAAACATGAATGACATATGACGTTTAGTAAAAAAAGAAACAACACAGTATATTTTTTTACTGTGTCATGTGCACTGAGATGCCCCTTGTACTAATAAGTACATGGTGTAGCCCAGTTATATGAGAATCGACACAGGATTTAATAAGCAAATCATCCATTAAAATGACTATTTTTCATAAAGCATGCATCTAATATAGATAAAGAGTAGAAATATTTTGTGACGGGTCAAAATGTGCACCATTTGTAGCCACTGACTTCAAAAACTTCACTAATAAGTTATATCTTGCTAAGTTGGGAAAACTTGATACCAACATAAACTACACACCAAATAAAATAAGCAGAGAAATACAATTTCAATCACCCCATACACATATGCTCTAAAGCTCAGCATACATTTCAATTTCAACCATCAAAATAAAGACATCTGATTAATTGTGATACCTTGAAGTGATGTTACTCTCGTTCAAGAAAGTAGATGAGAAATATTAATCTGATTCACCGTCTAACCTTAGAGGACTTCCTAATTGAATGGTTTTTGATGACCAAGAGGCTAGACCCTTCTGACTTGTTTACGGAGCGCCAGTCACTACTACATAAGGGGTATTATGCATTGGTTTTTGAGGGCCTTATGCATCGGTTTTGATCCGAGGCTTAAGCCAGCGATGTGTAAGGGTAGGACCTTATGCATCGGTTCTTAGAAACCGATGCATAAGGGTATATATTATGCATCGGTTTTACTCCCAACCGATGCATAATGTCTCTAAAAATTTGGCAGATTTGGCTTATATTAGCTCAAATCCACCTAAAACTTTTACAAACATCAATAACAAATACCCTGCTGTTCTATTACAAATTGCACTGTTGCTCAACATCGACATACATTCATTTCAAAGATCAAATAGAATATACAAATACATCTTCTTTCCGTACAACGGTGCCAAACAAAAGTTAATATTCGTAGTACAAACAACAAACCTAAAGTTGATGTCCTACGACTCGGTAACGATCGCTTATATAATTATACAAGTAGGCGGCGCTTATCTCCCTTACTTCATCGATCTTCGAGTCTTCGTATGATTCAACTCTATTAGGAAAACACTATAAAACAATGAAAAGCAAGAGAAAAGTAAATCAATACAATAAAGTTCCAATTAGTTCAAAATCAATCAAACTCAACTACAACTTAATGAATAATACAAGTCTAAAAGATTACTTGGCTAAGATCATCAATCTCCGCTCCGTTATTAGCTCGTACAAATTGGATTACGTCCCGAATATAATTCAAAACATAATAACCGCATAAGTGACCCAGTGGTTGTTTTGGACACTGCACGATCAATAATTTCTTATCACACACTGATGGAGCATATTTATATGATTCATTAAGTACTACTAAACCACCAATTAGACATTTGGTCATACGAACAAGTGCTTGTTAATACCATTTTGTGTATACAGACTATTTTGGGGTCTAAGGAGGAAACACGCTTAAAAAGGGAGAATTGTGCGAAAAAGCCAGCCAAGGCCCGAGGACCTTAGCCAGGGACCGATAAACTTCACCCGGGTACCGAGAGCCGTACCCGGGCCCGTCCGAGAATGTCAGGTCCCTGTCCCGGGCCCGTCCGAGAAAACCAGGTCCTCGCCCAGGCCATTTAGCACTGAATTCAAGTTGCCCAGGCAAACGAGCTGATCTGACGAATCCACCTCGAGCAAAGTAATCAAAATGGAAAATAAGGTGGACAGTGTCAGAAAACCAAGGAGAATGCTCGGGCAGATTGGCAGTTGGCCGAATTCCAAAGCAAAGACCCCGCGCGCATAGGCACCGAAACCAAGTCGCTCGACCAAACCATGGAATCTGGAAAATCTGGATCGACCAAAGTATTTAAATGCTAAATGACTTGGACAATCTCACTTCCCAGACAAAACGCCCGAGTGGAACCAGCTCAAGCCCGATCAAGGCCAATTAAGGGCAATTTCGGCCGTTTTGGGATTTCGACCATGTTCTGGGCAGAATTTGGCTTAGCATCCTTCTTGAGATCATCTTAGAATGATTTTTTCATTCAGAAAACACTCTCCAACATCCAAGAAGCTCCGGCAAGATTCCGGCCGTATTCCGGCCAAGCTCCGGTGATGCTCCGATCAAGCTCATCCAACCACCACCATGCTCCGATAAAGCTCATCCAACCACCACCATGCACCGGTCATTTGTTGCTCCAGCCACACTCCGGCGAAGTCCAACCAATTCCAAACTACTTCTTGTCCGGTTGGCCATACTATTCACTTCGGTTGCCCTTTGGGAACAAACCAAGCCTCAAACCAAGAAGCAAGTCGGTTGGCTTTGGTTACAAGTTAGTTGGCTTTGGATAAGCCAACCCATGTGCCAAACTCGTGGCTCATGGAAGAGATAAGAAGAAGAGGTGGCTTGAGCTCAAAATATCCCTAGTGGAGAGCCAATCACAATGAAGTCTTCTTTGGGATATTTCTCATCCAAAACTTAGCCTCCAAGTTTGCTTAGCCTATAAATAGAGGAGCAAGCCTCATGTAAACACATCCCATTCCTCTTGTTCGAATTCCTTAGAGAGATAGAGAGCTTAACTCTCTTCTCTTCATTTTCAATACACACTTTGTTCTTCACTTGTTCTTGCTTTGTTCATCATTTTGGAGCTACTTCCCTTGCTTTGATCTTGCTTAGGAGCTCCTCTCCTCCACTTGTTGTAGGTACAAAGCCACGGCTTCCTTACTTTTCCTTTACTTTCTTTACTTGTTCTTGCTTTCCTTTGCCTTGTTCCTTTACTTTGTTATTGCTTTGGAGCTCATCTCCCTTTACTTGTTCTTGTTCAAAGCCACGGCTTGCTTGTATTCCTTGATATGAATACAAGTAGCTAAGGCTTATATTCGGTTGAAGGGTGTGCTTGTATCATAAAACCGTTTTTAGACCCTTTTCTTAGTGCTTCTTCGTGTTTGAGCTTGTTCTATGTGCCATATATTCGGGTAGAACACACACGGTTGAGTGGATGCTTGAAATGGCAAAGCTCATTCGTGGGTTCGTGAACATACATGGTTAAGTGGATGCTTGAAATGGCAAAGCTTAAGCGTGGAGTTCAACCTCTCTAAAACACCACTTGGTTGATCGGAAATGAGAGATCAGGTGGATGCACATAGGCTAATATACCTTGAAATGGGGTATTAGTCTAGCTAGAACAAGTGTTCCATGCCTTGAAATGGGCTAGACGGTGTGGCGAGAGCTTGAAATGGCCTTGCTACACTTTCAAACACTTAGTATGATCATTAGAGGTCAATGATGAACGATGATATGATATAAAACCCCTTAACCGAATCCTTTCCTTCCATTAAAATATCAACTGTTTAATTTCTGTACATTTACTTTCTGTCATTTACTTTTTCGCAGTGTAATTTACTTTCTGTATAAACCACTCAACCCCAACCCCAATCGCACTTTAATTTATGTGTAAGCTTCATTAAAGAACAACTAATCCACCAATTCCCTTGGGTTCGACCCCTACTTACCACTTGCCACCCAGTAGTGAAGTCGCGAGTAGCGGACTTATAAATTAATTTTGTACACATTGCCTCGCAACAAGGCAGTACTGTCACACACTATATTAAAGCTAGAGGTATTAAAAAGATAGTAGATATGAGACTTCGTACCTCAACTACCTTCCAACGTATACTTTGTGTATTTCTCGGTATACATCCTTGATAGTATCGGTACATTCCCCTAAAATGAATAACGTAACATAATTAGTGACTGTTAATAAACAAGTTACAAGATAAAAGTAAGTCTAAAACTTACGTGTCCACCAAATCCTTTGCATCGATGTTTATTCCTTCTTCACTATTCGATGGATCAAGCCAATGCGCTACATGTTGTTTAGGGAAGATGACACATAACATCCAATGCCACCTAACAAAAACAAACTAAATTCAAAAAAAAGAATTCAAAAAAGCATATAAAACATTATCATTAAGTTATGAACTTACTTTCAATGATCCACGTAAGGTAGGAAGTAACAAAAATTGTGATATCGGTCCGGCACCACAAACGTCATCAACCTCTCATCTCTGTTGATTGTTGGCGTCATAATGGAAGGATTGAAGAAACCAAACTTAATATCCCAACCCATCATCTCATTGTTCAAAGAACTACAAATTAAAAAAATGGTGTTAGTTAGACCAATGATTAGGACAATGATCATCAGAAAATAATCGTGAACATTACCATATAAACAATTCACAAGAAAAGTTCACCAACGCTGTCGTCTTGTATAGTTCCTTTAGGTCTTGTGTGCTCAGCGATACCATAGTCGTCACCGAACACACTCTGGTCGACGTCCACTATAAACATATCTCTGTTCAACTGTGTCCCCACCTCATTTAAAAGTCGACAATACAAGAACAAGCACTCTATGGATTCATCGTCGGTAAGTGGCAAATAAACACAGACCATGTTATCATATTCCTGCATGTTGAATTTGATTAATGATATGAAATTAATTTTTATGTACAATATAATAGAAAATGCAAATGAACTTGTATTATTCCAATATCTCACCCTATTACCGACAACGATCAAGTCTTTAGGCGGTGACATATTGACCGATAAGTCTTCTAGTGCGAGAAGCTCTGGTTTTTGCTCTCGCGCGTCACTATCCCTGCTTCAAGGCGTGCCCCTCCCGGCCGCGTGATGGCCACCACGGCCACCCCGGACACCCCCCCTCCTGTCCCTCCGGACCAGGTGACAACACTGCCTTGTCGCGAGGCAATGTGTACAAAATAAATTTATAAGTCCGCTACTCGTGACTTTACTATTGGGTAGTGAAGCGGTAAGTAGGGGTCGAACCCAAGGGAATTAGTGGATAGTTGTTCTTTCGAAAATGGAAAATTAAATAAGACAGTTGGGGGTTGGTTGTGATTTTAGTACTAAAAAGTAAATGACTAAAAGTAAAGAAAGCAAATACAGGACTGAAAGTAAATACTGAAAAGTAAAGTGCTTGAAGGACAAGACTTGCGGAAAGTAAATGCTTGAAGGACAAGACATGCTGAAAGTAAATGCTTGAAGGATAAGACTTGCGGAAAGTAAATGCTTGAAGGACAAGACTTGCGGAAAGTAAGCAGTTGATATGGTACTGAAAGTAAAGTGATAGGTGATGTTTTAATTAAAGGAAAGGATTCGGTTTTAGGGGCCTTGTATCATAGTCCGTTTATCATCGACCTCTAATGATCATACTAAGTGTTCAAAAGTGTATCAAGGCTATTCCTAGCACATGACTTGCCACACCGTCTAGTCTTTTGCAAGACAAAGAACTCTTGTTCTAGTATGTGCATCCATTTGATCATCATTCCTGATAAACCAAATGGTGTTTAAAAGAGGTTGACTTCCACAGATAAGCTGTGCTCTTCCGAGCCTCCACTTATCCACGGAAGATCACGAACCCATGGCAGAGCTTTGCTCTTCTGAGCATCCACTCAACCAATGGAGTTCTGACCTAATATATGGCACCTAGAACAAGTTGAACACAAAGAGGCACTAAGAGAAGGGTCTAAAACATTTTATGATACAAGTGCTCCCCTTCAACCGAATGAAGGGTTTAGCTACGAATATCCATAGGGGTGGATATCATAGCTAAGTACTGAGTAAAGTAATGGTTTTGAAAGACAGGAAAGTAAAGGTTTTTGGAAATCAAGACAAGGAAAGTAAAGGGGAGAATACTCAAGAACCAACAGGAGTAAACTCAAGAACAACGAAAAGTAAAGGAAATGCTTGAGTACTTCAAGAACCGACAAGAGTACTCAAGAACAAACTTGGAGCTTTTGATTCAAAGCAAAGTGTTTACATGGATTGTGCCCAAACTCTAGAGAGATAAGTAACAAGTGACTATGTGATTGAGGATGTTGGGATTATTTTACGAAGGGAAGGAGCTTGGTATTTATAGGCATGGAGGAGGAGGAGATGTGGAGGGAAAGCAAGCCACATGTCAAGAGGGGGTGGGGGAGAGCTTAGCCGCCGGTGGTGAGGTGGCTTCTCCAAAAGCCGCCGCCCCATGTGTCTTCTCCATAAGCAAGCCACCGGCCATGAGGTGGAGGAGAGATGAGTGGAATGAGATCTTTTCCCCAAAAGCCATCGGTTGGCTTATCACTCCGGTTTGTCTTCGGTTGCCCTTTTGTTGCTCCTTTGGTTGCTCCTTAGTTGACATCAAAAGATGAGGAACTTAGACTTGGCATTTCACTTGTGTTCTTGATCTTGTTTGAATAAGTCATTGGGACTTAGTTGTGGCTTGATCGGAGTATTGTCGGAGTATGGCCAGTTCTGACTTGTAATCCACTTTCAGTGTTAAGAACTCCATTTTATCTCGTTTCATCTTTACTCCTTGAAATGGCCTGTAGAACAATAGTGAAACTAACAAGTAAAAGTTGTCAAGACAAAGTGTCCAATTTTGTGGGTTTAACTGTCTTAATGAATCATATAAATATGTCCATCAGATCACCCTACACTTTTAGTTGTTCATCCCGAACAATGCTATTTAAGAGATGCACACAATCCATGTAAAAACCTCAAATAGGAAAGTGAGAATATGGAACTAGATTTATCTTATTCATGCATTACTTACTTATTACCAGACTAAACCATGTAAATACTTAGAAGAAACTTGATACTTGTACCTTCGAGCTGAGATGCAATTTAATTTGGATGTTTCGGGAGATAGCCCTTTTCAGGCTCCTGGATTGCATTCTTTGGACCAACTCGCACTATATGGTTAACTTGTCGCTTTCTCTAGCACATGATTCGGTTCGGGTTTCACTGAGTTGAGCATTTTGATTTCCTTGTGGTGAGGGACATCTTTTGAAGTGAATTGGCCTTCGGCCTTTGATTTTGAATTGGAGCTTCTTCACTTTTGTTTCGGTTAAAACCTTCACATACTTTGGCTTTTGGCCTTTGATTAGCTTCTTTGAGCTTTTGCTTCTTTGTGACTTGCTAGTCCATTTTCTCAACCTTTCTTTGGGAGGTCCAATCATCGCCCGAGAGCATATGGAAATACCCCCCGCTCTTTCTCATCCTCGCCGTTTCGCGCGGGTCAAGATGAGGGTCGCTCATCTATTTTCTCGGCTACTAGGACTAGAGATATGACGGTTTGATTCCCGTCCCGCCTCTTTGCATAAACGCTGCACGGCGGAGATGACTCTGATCTTCTTTGAACACGAAGTGCAGTGAGGGAGCCCACCGCACTGTCGTTAAGGTGCGGTGTTCTCTGTGCAAAAGCAAATTTATATTCCGCTACTCGTGACCTTACTACTGGGTAGCAAGTGGTAAGTAGGGGTCGAACCCAAGGGAATTAGGGGGATAAGTTGTTCTTTGAGGGATTTGTACAGGATGGGAGCGTCTTTTAGGTTGATTGAGTTTTAGTGCGGAAAAGTAAGTGCTGTTTTTGGTTGGTTGTTTTTGGTTTTTAGTGCGGAAAAGTAAATGACATAAAAGTAAATACTGAAAATAAAAGAGAAGACTTACAGCGGGTGATGCGTGATTGGCAAGTCCTCCGGAAGATGAGCGCAGTTGATAATTATACTAAGAAAGTAAATGCAAGGGGGTTTGAATGTAAGGAAAGCATTCGGTTTCGGGGGCCTTGTATCATAGCCTGTTTATCATTGACTCTTAGTGATCCTTCTAAGTATTCAAACGTGCATCAAGGCCATTCCAAGCACTCGATTTGCCACACTGTCTAGTCTTTTGCAAAAGTGTTCGAAAGTGAATCGAGGCCATTCCAAGCACTCAACTTGCAACACCATCTAAACTTTTGCAAAAAACGTAGAGCACTTGTTCTACTTAGACTAATACCCCATTCCAAGGTATATTAGCCTGTGTGCATCCATTTGGTCAGTCATTCCCGAGCAACCAAATGGTGTTTTAGAAAGGTCAAACTCCTCAGATAATGATGAGCCGTATTTATACGACTCATCGAGTCAACAAAACCCATCAATTCCGGAACTTTATTATGCGAACAGTTACTTCTTAGTGTTGTTTTGCATTTCAGGTGATTTGGAAGCTCTAAGAGGAATCGCACTCAAAAGACGACATTTTATGCCGAAAACATCACAATGGCAGATCAGACCTTTGGACGTTCGTCGGAGCACTGGGAGCTGTCCATTGATCAGAAAAATACGAAGAATATACCGTTGCGTAGGTGACTCAATTCCCTACAACTCTCTAGTTCACACCGAGAGCATCCGAGGTCGTTTGGAAGGTTAAATTGAGAGCCGAAGTCAAAACAGATGCGCAGAATGGATGAACAGTGTCCACGGATGAACAGTACTTCCGGCGTTAACAGTAACTTCCGGCCGTGAACAGTGTTTTGGGCCGTGAACAGTAACTTCGGGAAAAAATCCAAATTCCATGCGTGGCGGTTTAGAAGGCTGTGGAATGTCCTGGAATCCTCTAGAAGACTTGCACAAGAAGTTTGCTTAGGAATCAAGCAAAGTCGAATTAGGAAACTTTTCCTAATCTGTCTTTTGGGCCACCGATTTGACCTAGTCCAAGAGGGATTTCGTGCCTCATTCTGCTCTATAAATACAGCCTCTACTCAGCCTTTGAACTCATCCCAAAACGTGGAGAGCTCCTCTCTCCACAAAACCCCAAAAACACACGAGTTGTGCTCCCTTCTCACGACCGAAGTTCTCCTTGCTCCGCCTTGCTCCACCACTGCCCGCCACTGCTCAGCCGTGCACTGCCCTAGCTCAGCCCTCACGGCCGGTCATCATCCTCTTCTCGGCTTTAGTGAAGTTCTTCGTTTTACTTATTATTTTTTGTGCCCTAATGACCATGTGTAACTAATCTTATTATTCGGGTTAGGGTTGAATAATTGTGACTACTGTTTTGAGATTCTGTTCTTCATTATTATTATTGCATTCTACTTAGTTCTTGTGCAAATTATCAGTTTGAATTATTAGGATAAGGGGAGATCCGAAAGGGTACAACTTAAACTAGTAATACTTACTATTTATTCACTGCTTATTTGATACTGACCCGTTAGAATAAGTAGATGCACTAAACCTAATATAACCTGACCAGGAGTATTAGGTTTGCTAGAATTAAACGGTTATAACCTGACCAGGAGTAACCTTAAGAAGACAAGAATAAATACTTAGACATCAAGGATAAACCTAGTCACAATTGAATAAAACCCTAGCCTGAATATCTTCTCTGATCGATACACTCTCTCTCAATTTCGTGAACTGCTACTGTTTCTTAAATTGTTTACTCTCACCAATTGTCTTTTCTCCCTCATACAGAACGAAGTAGTAACCATCTAGCTTCCTTGGGTTCGACCCTTGCTTGCCGCTGTACTAACCCACAGTTTAGAGTGAGGAAAATATAAATTTAGATTTGCAGGTACAACGACAGCCTGTCAGATAAACTTTGCCATTCCAAGCATCCACTTATCCGAGTATGTTTACGAACCCCACGGAAGAGCTTTGCCATTCCAAGCATCCACTCAACCTTGGAAGTTCTAACCTAATATATGGCACATAGAACAAGTTTTGAATACAGAGAAGAGGCTCTAAGAATTGCCTAAAACATTTTATGATACAAGTACACCCCTTCAACAGAATGAAGAGTTTAGCTACGATTATCCATGGAAGAGGATATCATAGCTAAATACTCGGGGGTTTTTGAAAGACAGTAAGAAGAGAGGGGGTGGAATACTCAAGAACCAACAGGAGTATTCCCAATCCTACTGAATACTCAAGAACCAACAGGAGTATTCTCTAAAAACCGTTATAATACTCAAGAACCAACAGGAGTATTATTTCAAACCAAAGCTTACAAATGTACCAAAGTTTCTAGAGAGAGAAGTGAGTTGTGATTTTGGGATGGATTATAAGTGAGGGAGAGGCATGTATTTATAGCCAAGGAGGATGGAGGAGAAGATGACACTTGGCACAAGATGATTGGAGGAGCAAGGATGTGGAGAGGAAGCCAACACATGGAAAGCTCCCATGGAAGCTTGGAAAGCCGCCGGCGGCTTTGGGAGGAGGAGGAGGAGCCGCCCCCCCATGTGGCACAAGGGGAGTGGTTTGTGTGAGTTTTGTGATGTTTTCACAAAACTATCAGTCCAATTTCGCTCCGGTCTAACTTTGGTTGTTCCTCGGTTGGATTTGTTTTGAGCAATTCGATGTCAGGATCTTGAGATTTCTACATTCAGCGTCTGATCCTGACCTTGGACTGACTCGTAATATCTTTTCAGCGTAAAATCCTCTCCTTAGCGTGTATTCTCTCTAGACTCCAAAATACCTTGTAGAAACATATCGGAACTAACAAGCAAAAGTTAAATAGACAAACAGTCTAATTTAGTGGGTTTAACTGTGTTTATGATTAGTATAATTATGGTCCATCATGCAGCCTCCACAGACTTCGTAAACCATATAGTGAAATTCAGTCCTTTGATTGCTTGCCAAGCCTCTCTAGGGCAATTTATATCAACTCCACATCCCCTGTATATCTCAGTACAAAGGGACGAATGAGAAGTTACATCCTAAGTTTTTATACGGTTGAGATTTCACAAGGTAAATGCATGAATTTAGATCTATCTTTTTCACATTCTCAAGTTCATATTTTCAAAAAGATAATATTAAGGGAAAAGGAAAAGAAAAAACATGTTAACTAACTATGTACAAAGGCGGTTCTCACCCCACACTTTTGAACGAAGGCGTGCCTCATAGCATGACTTAGTTCAAAAGTTTATGCAAGAAAATATATACAGGAAATGTGAGAATGTTTTAAGGCAAAAAACTAAATGACTGAAATTAAATGACTGAAAGTAAAATAGATGTCAGGTTACCTCCCGACCAGTGCATTTGTTTAACGTCGTTAGCTCGACGATACCTCATTCCTGGATCATAAGGTGGGATCCCATGGGTGGCTCAGGTCAAATTTTGCCGCGGCTCCTGCGTTGATTCTAGCTTTGACTCTCCCCGAGTTCTTGTGGGATGATGTGCTCGGGTCAGGACTCCTTTGTTTCGGTGGTTTTTCTTTCCATTGTCTCTGAGAAGGCAAGGGACCTTTGACCATAGCTGCTGGTCTTGCTACTCTTACGGTCTCTCTTGGCAGATAAGAAATTTGTGTACTGAGATCCGAGATAGGCACAATGTCTGGCGTTTTCCTTGTCCTTGGGCGGCCATCATAATCATTGATGTAGAAATCTGAAATTTTGCCGCCAAATGCAAGTGATAACAAGCCCTTGCCCATGTCGATCCATGCCTTGGTGGTGTAGAGAAAAGGCCGTCCTAAAATAAGCGTTGGAGGGTCGTATTCGCTTGTCTCTTCTGTTTGTATTACATAAAAATCCGCAGCAACGACGAGCTCTCCCACATGGAGTATTAGATCTTCAAGCACTCCAACCGGTTGGATACACGATTTATCTCCCAACTCGATATTTGACCTTGGTGGTTTCAATGGGCCAATCCCTAATAAGTAATATAAGGAGTAAGGCATGGCATTGATAGCAGCCCCAAGATCGATTACGCACTTGTGAATTTGAGCTTCACCAATACCACAGGTGACTGTGAAGGCCCCTAGGTCCTTATCCCTTTCCGGTTGTGACTCATGATCTGAAGTGAGGGATCTTTCCATTATCGGGCCATTCTGCCCATCCTTAGGTTCTGGATTTGTATGACCGGGCCCTTCTAACTCCTGATCTTCTAGGTAAACACCTTGTTCTGATGCATAGATGTTAGTTGGGGAATCCCATCTAGGACCATCAGAGTCTAGATCGTCATTGTTATCCCAGCCAGATGCTGGTATGTCAAAGTGTGTGATTGGTGGCAGTGTCATGCTAACGGTGAATGCATAGCATCCATTGTCAGCATGCGTGACCCACGTTCTGCCATCATTGGGTCGGTCTTCCTCTTGATTCCAATCAGGACGGTGCCTACGGGTGAAGTGTTTGTTTGTAAGTTTGTAAGTTGTGGATCGTGCTGCTTCTTCCCGTGCTGCCTTCATGTTTGCCCTCCTTATCATGCTAATATTCGCCTTTGGGTTTTGGATTATTTGTGAAGGAAGTCTGCCAGGTTCATTAGTGAGTGCGGACATTGCGGTGGCGAGCTGAGACATTTGTTTGGTCAAATCTGAAATTGCCCCGTCAGTTTTCGCCTGGAATTGGTGTAGCGAAGTACCCAATTGATTTACGCTTCCTGCGAGTTCCTTCATTGTGTCTTCAAGCGATTTGTTTGGTCCTTGCTGACTGCTTGAGTTTGCTTGGTACTGATTTTGTCCCTTCTGTTGATATTGGTTTGTCGGTGATGGACCATATTTATATGATTCGTTAAGATAGTTAAACCCACCAAATTGCATGCTTTATCTGTACAACTTTTACTTGTTAGTTTCACTTTTGTTCTACAGGCTATTTCAAGGAGTAATGACGAAACGAGCTAAAATGGAGTTTTTAACACTGAAAATGGATTACGAGTCAGAACTGGCCATACTCCGACAATACTACGATCAAGCCACAACTAAGTCCCAATGACTTATTCCAACAAAGATCAAGAACACAAGTGAAATGCCAAGTCTAAGTTCCTCATCTTTTGATGTCAACTAAGGAGCAACCAAAGGGCAACTAAAGAGGCAACCAAAGGGCAACCGGAGTTACATTTCAACCGATGGCTTTTGGGGAGAAAGATCTTATTCCACTCAAACTCTCCTCCTCCTCACCACATGGGCGGCTAGCCATGGAGAAGAAGCCACATGTGGCCGGCGGCTTTGAGCTCTTCCACCCCCCATGTGACATGTGTTCTCTTCTCCTCCACATCTCCTCCTCCCCTTTGCCTATAAATACTACACTTCCCCTTCCTTTGTGAATTGGCCTTGTCCCATGTCCCAAATTGTATCCCATCATCCTCATTCCATCCCAACATCCCATAGTTCTTGGTTAGTGAGAGAAGCTCTCTAGATTCTACAACACAATCCATGTAAACACTTTACTTTGAATCAAAATCTCCAAGTTTGTTCTTGAGTACTCTTCTCGGTTCTTGAAGTACTCAAGCATTTCCTTTACTTTACGTTGTTCTTGAGTTTACTCCTATTGGTTCTTGAGTATTCTCCCTTTACTTTCCTTGTCTTTACTTTCAAAACCTTTACATTTCCTGTCTTTCAAAACCTTTACTTTTCCAAGTACTTAGCTATGATATCCACCCCTATGGATATTCGTAGCTAAACCCTTCATTCGGTTGAAGGGGTGTGCTTGTATCATACAATGTTTTAGACCCTTCTCTTAAGTGCCTCTTTGTGTTCAAAACTTGTTCTATGTGCCATATATTAGGTCAGAACGCCATTGGTTGAGTGGATGCTCGAAAGAGCAAAGCTCTTCCATGGGTTCGTGACTTCCGTGGATAAGTGGAGGCTCAAAAGAGCACAGCTTATCTGTGGAATTCAACCTCTTTAAAACACCATTTGGTTGATCGTAAATGAAAGATCAAATGGATGCACATAAGCTAAGATACTTCGAAAGGAGGAATTAGCCCAAATAGAACAAGTGTTTTAAACGATGTGGCAAGTCATGTGCTAGAAATAGCCTTGATTCATCTTTGTACACTTAGTATGATCATTAGAGGTCAATGATAAACAGACTATGATACAAGGCCCTTGATACCGAATATTTCCTTTGATTCAAACATCACATGTCACTTACTTTCAGTCTTACTATCAACTGCTTACTTTCCAGTCATTTACTTTCCGTAACTTTACTTTTAGTCCATATCAACTGCTTATTTTCCTCAAGTCTTGTCCTTCAAGCAATTACTTTCCGCAAGACTTGTCCTTCAAGCATTTACTTTCAGCAAGACTTGTCCTTCACGCAGTTTACTTTTCAGTATTTACTTTCAGTCTCGTATTTACTTTCTTTACTTTCAGTCATTTACTTTTCAGTACTAAAATCACAACCAACCCACGTTACTTTCAGTACTAAAATCACAACCAACCCCCAACTGTCTTACTTTCATTTTTGAAAGAACAACTATCCACTAATTCCCTTGGGTTCGACCCCTACTTACCGCTTTACTAACCCAATAGTAAAGTCGCGAGTAGCGGACTTATAAATTTATCTTGCTTTTGCACACGACGACTGCGCATCTGTCAGTCGGGTATTGATTTGGTCATTTTTGGTGATATTGGCCTGCTGATGGAGCGTTCTGGTTGTACTGCCGGTGGGGAGGTTGGTAGAATGACTGAGCTAACTGCGGTGCGGCTTGTTGTGTCTCCCTCGGAAGATGGTTGTCGTTCCGCCAGCTTGGATTGGTCGTTTGATTATACTACCGGGTTGGTCCGGCTCTGTCGTTGCTATTGTTTTTGTTGTATCCTTGGTATCCTACCACTGCATTCACTTCTTCCGGTTCCTCTACTGTTAATGTTGGGCATGCGTCTGTTTTATGGTTCGTAGAACTGCAGAATTAGCAAGGCTTTACTGGAACTGGCTGCCTTCGTAGGATCTGAACCATCATCTCCTTCATTTGTTTCATCTCCTCCGGCATAGAGTTCATCGGTGTTTCTTCAGCCTTTGCCACATTCTTTGTTTGGGAAAATTCTTCCTGCCGAGTTGTCTCTTCTTTGAATCGGGCATTTTCAGCAACGTCGGTGATGAGATTCCTAATGCCACTCAGTGATAGATTCATCATGGATCCTCCAGCTGAGGCATCCAGGAGCATTTTGTCTAAAGGTCTCAATCCATCAATGAGGTACTCGATGATGAGTTTCTCAGGCAGTCCAAGGGTGCAGCAGCTTCTCTCCAGGCGATTGAATTTCTCCAAGTAATCGTACATGGTTTCATTGGGCCCCTGCTTGATGTCCTGCAGTTGCCGCCTTACTTGCATTGCTCTTCCCGCTGGGTAGTATTTGTCCAGGAATTTCTTTTGCATCTGAGCCCATGTTCTAATGCTATCGGAAGGCAGTGAAAGGAACCAGTCGTTCGCCGAGTCAGTGAGGGAAAAATAGAACGCCTTTAACTTGAAGTCGTCTACATTCACGCCATTGGGTTTTAGATTTTGGCAAATGCCGTGTAAGCGTTGGAGATGAGTCGTTGCTGATTCTCCATGAGTTCCTGAGAACTTGGGCAAATTGTGGACCACTGATGTGTTGATGGCGATGTTTTCTAGCTCAGGGCCCTCATAAATGTACCACGGCTGGTTTCTAAAATTTGGTGCCGACAGTTCTTCAATAGTAGTTTCGCGGAAGTTGTTATCCCCATAGTAGTCATCAAAGATGGGTTCTCGCCTTGGCATTTGTCGAGGTTGAGCGGGTGGTGGATGTCTAGGGGGTTGTTGCACTGGACCAGCTTCATTTCGGTCGTCGGGCGGGCCTTGGTTTCTTCGAATGGCCTCCCTATTACGAGCTCTTTGGTTTCGGATGAGCTATTCCGGATCGTCAATAAATGGAGGCGGCGCCTCATTATTTCGATCGTACAAGTTCATCTAGTCGTCATCCTGATAGTCATTGTGGCTTTCTGCACGAGACATGGTTATGCAGAATCGAGTTTGAAATTTTAAAAGAAAAAGGAAAGAACAATTATCCGATTGATGATTTATAATTCCCCGGCAACGGCACCAATTTGACAACACTGCCTTGTCGCGAGGCAATGTGTACAAAATAAATTTATAAGTCCGCTACTCGTGACTTTACTATTGGGTAGTAAAGCGGTAAGTAGGGGGACGAACCCAAGGGAATTAGTGGATAGTTGTTCTTTCGAAAATGGAAAATTAAATAAGACAGTTGGGGGTTGGTTTTGATTTTAGTACTGAAAAGTAAATGACTGAAAGTAAAGAAAGTAAATACAGGACTGAAAGTAAATACTGAAAAGTAAAGTGCTTGAAGGACAAGACTTGCGGAAAGTAAATGTTTGAAGGACAAGACTTGCTGAAAGTAAATGCTTGAAGGACAAGACTTGCGGAAAGTAAATGCTTGAAGGACAAGACTTGCGGAAAGTAAGTAGTTGATATGGTACTGAAAGTAAAGTGACAGGTGATGTTTTAATTAAAGGAAAGGATTCGGTTTTAGGGGCCTTGTATCATAGTCCGTTTATCATCGACCTCTAATGATCATACTAAGTGTTCAAAAGTGTATCAAGGCTATTCATAGCACATGACTTGCCACACCGTCTAGTCTTTTGCAAGATGAAGAACTCTTGTTCTAGTATGTGCATCCATTTGATCATCATTCCTGATAAACCAAATGGTGTTTAAAAGAGGTTGACTTCCACAGATAAGCTGTGCTCTTCCGAGTCTCCACTTATCCACGGAAGATCACGAACCCATGGCAGAGCTTTGCTCTTCCGAGCATCCACTCAACCAATGGAGTTCTGACCTAATATATGGCACCTAGAACAAGTTGAACACAAAGAGGCACTAAGAGAAGGGTCTAAAACATTTTATGATACAAGTACACCCCTTCAACCGAATGAAGGGTTTAGCTACGAATATCCATAGGGGTGGATATCATAGCTAAGTACTGAGTAAAGTAAAGGTTTTGAAAGACAGGAAAGTAAAGGTTTTTGGAAATCAAGACAAGGAAAGTAAAGGGGAGAATACTCAAGAACCAACAGGAGTAAACTCAAGAACAACGAAAAGTAAAGGAAATGCTTGAGTACTTCAAGAACCGACAAGAGTACTCAAGAACAAACTTGGAGCTTTTGATTTAAAGTACTTTTTCCATGTTTTTAGCAATTGATGAACGTACTCGCATGGTGTCCAACCCTAGCTTTGCAAGGGCGTGCATTGAGTTAGACCTTACTAAACCTATCCCCAATGAGGTCTGGGTGGGTTTTGGAAACTCTGAAGGTTTCTGGCAACCTATCGTCTATGAAAGTAAACTGTTGTACTGTCCCCGATGCAGACTGCACGGCCATGAGTTGGCGGGCTGCCGGAAAACCAAAGCGACGTTGCCGACGCAACCAATCAACAAGTTGGCTCGCGGTCCAGATCCAAAAATACCGCAGTCTATCCCGAACAATCAGGGAGGTTATTGGACTGTGGTTACGAATCGGAAGAAAAGAAACGACAAGGAGAATATGTCGCATCCGCAGGGTAAAGATCTTGTGGAACATCACGATACCGCTACGCAATCTCAGCAAAATTCAGACGCTGTCAAATTGCAAATTGATACGGTTCCAACGGCCACTCCTCCAACAATATTGGAGCCAACTATCACTCCCAATCAGGGGGACGCAACCCTAGTATCTCATGCAGATACCCATGCAAAACAGACTGATTATAGCCCAGGCCCAAACAGACGGCCATGTTCGGCAACCCCTTTCTACCCAAGGGCATAAGTCGAACAAGCCCATTAGGATCCTTCAACGATCCAAAAGTCTTGGTGAGCTAAGTAAACAAGCGGCTGCAGGGGAGGAAGCCTATACAGAGGAACCTGACAACGAATTTATGCCTAGCACCATGTCCCAGCAGGAAAATTATGAGCTCACTGGCAATGAAGTGGGTCCCTTTACTCCTTTCCAGCAGGAGAAGGGGAGAGACTCAGAGGAAGAGAAGGAAGAGGAGAACCATGTCAAGGCTGACCATACCGCCGAGGAGTCCATGGATACAGCGCCCCAGCCATTTCCTGACAGCGCCATGCTAAGGAGGTCCCAGAGGGTCATAAAAAACGCTAGTAAGGGAAGCATGGCGTATTGCAAGGAGCTGGATATTTAGGTGGATCCCTCTACTGTTGATAATGTTAAAAAGGTTAGAAGTGGAATACAAAATGATCTGTTTAGCAGTGCCTTGGACAGTTTTGTTCAAGCCCTGGCCCCTGCTGAACCTCAACCCAATGATAAATGATGATGGAAAATATCCTTTGCTGGAATGCCAGAGGGGTCATGAATAAGGCGACCCAAGACTACCTTAAATCTATTATGCAGCAGCACTGAATAGACATGTGTGCCATTATTGAACCTATGTCCAAGCCGGAGAATATTGAGCAGCTATCTATCACTTTGAACCTCAGAAACTACTTACAGTGCAGTCCTATTAACAACCAAATTTGGGTTCTTTGGAATGACAATATTCAAGTCCAGGAAATCAACCACAGTCCCCAACAAATTTCCCTTGATGTTCTTCTTATCCAGGAGGAGGTGCAAGTGATGTGTAGTTTTGTTTATGGGCACATTGATGTCAATGAAAGAAGGAATCTTTGGGCTTCCCTCATTGATTTGGCAGATACATGTGCCAAGCCCTGGATCATCTGTGGCGACTTCAATGCCATCCTAGCATGGTCTAAAAAGCAAGGAGGCAAGGAGAAAAACGGTAGGAGTATTAGAAATTTCAGTGAATTTATCTCATACGCTGGAGTTACTGATATTAGCTATAAGGGCAATGAGTTTACTTGGTGTAACAATCAAGATGGGAATGGCCAAATTTGGGAGCGCTTAGACAGGTGCTTGGTGAATGGTTTGGGTCTTGCTACGTTCCTTTGCATTGAAAATCAACACTTAGTAAGGCAGTGCTCTGACCATTGTCCCTTAATGATCAAACTTAAAGGGATGGTAGGCAAAGAAAAGGGGCCTTCCGCTTCATGGGAGCCTGGCTGGAGAATTAAGAGTTTTTTGAGGTTGTTAATCAGTGTTGGGCTGGAGAAGCCCATAAAGACCCCCTTCTTAATTTTGCCCTAAAGCTCAAAAGGCTGAGACATACCCTTCGTCAATGGAACTGGGCGAAGTTCGGGGATGTCCACACCAAGTCTAAACAGCTCGCTGCCAAAATCGAAAAGCTCGAAGCTGATATCCAATCAGGCGCTAGGGATGTTTCGATGGAGGAGGTTCGGGATCACAAGTCGACTTTGGCTAAATTGGTGAGGTATCAATTTCTCATCCTTGAGGAAAAATCAAAGCACAAGTGGATTGCTGAGTGGGATCGAAATACGTCCTTCTTTCATGCCTCAATTAAGGCGAGACGAGTTCACAATAACATGAAATTGGAGCTTCCGGATGCGGATATCATTGGGGATAGGGCTGTGACCTACATTGAAAGCCTGTTCGTCTCCTTCCCAGATGCGAATGAGTCCGACGTTTACTCTATTGTCGAGAAGAAGATTACTGATGAGGTAAACGTCCGGCTGACTACCCCCCCCCCCCCCCCCCCCCCGATGAGGATGAGATCAAGAATGCGGTGTTTGGGATGAATGTTTCCAGCTCCCCTGGCCCGGACGGGTTCTCAGGCAAGTTCTTTTGTGCTTGCTGGTCTATTATCAAACATGATTTGATTAGGGCTGTTGCAGGTTTCTTCTATGGTCTTCAACTCCCCAACAAATTTCTAGTGCTCAGATCATCCTCCTTCCCAAGGTCAAAAATGCAGTGTCCTTTGATAAAGTCAGGCCTATAAGCTTATGCAATTTTGCTCACAAAATCCTGTCGAGAATCCTGAATGATAGACTGAAAGTGGTGCTGCCTAGTTTGATTAGTGAAAAGCAGGCTGGCTTCGTCTAGGGCAGGAATATTCATGAGACAATTGGCCTGGCTCACGAGATTATTAATGATATAAACAACAAAACCTTTGGTGGTAATATGGTGGTGAAGCTGGACATGTCAAAGGCCTATGACAAGCTCTCTTGGAGTTTTATTCTTAAAATGATGAGGGCTTTGGGGTTCTCAGAAGTTTGGTGTGATCTTATCTACAGAAATATATCCAATTGCTGGTATTCTATTTGCTGGAATTGCAGTATGTATGGGCACTTTAAATCTAATAGAGGTGTCCGGCAAGGGGACCCCTTATCACCCAATCTGTTCATTTTGGCTATGGATTTCTTCAGCAAGAGTCTTAATTTTGCGGCGAGAAGTGGGAAGATCAATCCTTTTAGAGCTAAAGGGTGCAGACCGCACATTCATAATCTCTTATATGCCGATGACCTCTTGATTTTCACCAATGGGCACATTAACTCTGTCACCAATTGACGGAGCACACCACACCGTCGTTAATGTGCGATGACTCTGTGCAAAAATAAATTTGTAAGTCCACTACTCGTACTCTACTATTGGGTAGTAACGCGGTAAGTAGGGGTCGAACCCAAGGGAATTAGTGGATAGTTGTTCTTTCGGAGATGGAAAGTAAGACAGTTGGGGGTTGGTTGTGATTTTAGTACTGAAAAGTAAGTGGGTTGGTTGTGATTTTAGCACTGAAAAGTAATACTGAAAGTAAAGTGCTTGAAGGACAAGACTTGATGAAAGTAAGTGCGTAAAGTAAAGTGCTTGAAGGACAAGACTTGCAGAAAGTAATTGCTTGAAGGACAAGACTTGCGGAAAGTAATTGCTTGAAGGACAAGACTTGCGGAAAGTAAGCAGTTGATATGGGTACTGAAAGTAAACAGTTGATATTGGTACTGAAAGTAAAGTGACAGGTGATGTTTTAATTAAAGGAAAGGATTCGGTTTTAGGGGCCTTGTATCATAAATCTGTTTATCATTGACCTCTAATGATCATACTAAGTGTTCAAAAGTGTATCAAGGCTATTCCTAGCACATGACTTGCCACACCGTCTAGTCTTTTGCAAGACAAAGAACTCTTGTTCTAGTATGTGCATCCATTTGATCATCATTCCTGATAAACCAAATGGTGTTTAAAAGAGGTTGACTTCCATAGATAAGCTATGCTCTTCCGAGCCTCCACTTATCCACGGAAGATCACGAACCCATGGAAGAGCTTTGCTCTTCCGAGCATCCACTCAACCAATGGAGTTCTGACCAAATATATGGCACCTAGAACAAGTTGAACACAAAGAGGCACTAAGAGAAGGGTCTACAACATTTTATGATACAAGTACACCCCTTCAACCGAATGAAGGGTTTAGCTACGAATATCCATAGGGGTGGATATCATAGCTAAGTACTGAGTAAAGTAAAAGTTTTGAAAGACAGTAGAGTAAAGGTTTTTGGAAATCAAGACAAGGAGAGTAAAAGAGAGAATACTCAAGAACCAACAGGAGTAAACTCAAGAACAGCAAGAATACTCAAGAACCAACAAGAGTATTCAAGTTCAAAGTAAATGTTTACAAGGATTGTGCCCAAAATCTAGAGAGATAAGTAACAAGTGACTTGTGATTGAGTTTGTTTGAATGAGAATGATTTTACAAAGGGAAGGAGCTTGGTATTTATAGGCATGGAGGAGGAATGAGAGCTCAACACATGTCACAAGGGGAGAGGAGGAGGAGATAGCCGCCGGGCAAGGTGGCATGGCTCAAAAGCCTCCGGCCACATGTCTTCTCCACAAGGGAGCCGCCGGTGGTGAGGTGGAGGAGAGGAGAGTGTGAGTGGATTGAGATCTTTCTTTCCCAAAAGCCATCGGTTGGCATGTGACTCCGGTTACCCTTTGGTTTCTCTTTGGTTGCCCTTTGATTGCTCCTTTGGTTGCTCCTTAGTTGACATCAAAAGATGAGGAACTTAGACTTGGCATTTCACTTGTGTTCTTGATCTTTGTTGGAATAAGTCATTGGGACTTAGTTGTGGCTTGATCGGAGTATTGTCGGAGTATGGCCAGTTCTGACTCCTAATCCACTTTCAGTGTTAAGAACTCCATTTTAGCTCGTTTCGTCATTACTCCTTGAAATAGCCTGTAGAACAAAAGTGAAACTAACAAGTAAAAGTTGTCAAGATAAAGCATCTAATTTGGTGGGTTTAACTGTCTTAACGAATCATATAAATATGGTCCATCAGATCACCCCACACTTTTAGTTGTTCGTCCCGAACAATGTCATTTAAGAGATGCACACAATCCAAGTAAAAATTTCAAATAGGAAAGTGAGAATATGGAACTAGATTTATCCTATTCATGCATTACTTACTTATTACCAAACTAAACCGTGTAATTACTTAGAAGTAACTTGATACCTGTACCTTCGAGCTGAGATGCAATTTAATTTGGATGTTTCGGGAGATAGCCCTTTTCAGGCTCCTGGACTGCATTCTCTGGACCGACTCGCACTATATGGTTAACTTGTCGCTTTCTCTAGCACATGATTCGGTTTGGGTTTAACTGAGTTGAGCACTTTGATTTCCTTTTGGTGAGGGACAGCTTCTGAAGTGAATTGGCCTTTGGCCTTTGGCCTTTGATGTTGAATTGGAGTTTCTTCACTTTTGTTTTGGTTAAAACCTTCACAATTTTGGCTTTTGGCCTTTGATTAGCTTCTTTGAGCTTTTGCTTCTTTGTGACTTGCTAGTCAATTTTCTCAACCTTTCTTTGGGAGGTCCAATCATTGCCCGAGAGCATATGGAAATACCTCCCCGCTCTTTCTCATCCTCGCCGTTTCGCGCGGGTCAAGATGAGGGTCGCTCATCCATTTTCTCAGCTACTCGGGCTAGAGATAGGACGGTTTGATTCCCGTCCCGCCTCTTGCATAAACGCTGCACGGCGGAGATGACTCTGATCTTCTTTGAAACCCAAAGTGCAGCCTCCACAGACTTCATAAACCATATAGTGAAATCCAGTCCTTCGATTGCTTGCCAAGCCTCTCTAGGGCAATTTATATCAACTCCACATCCTTTGTTTATCTCAACACAAAGGGACAAATGAGAAGTTACATCCTAAGTTTTTATACAGTTGTGATTTCACAAGGTAAATGCATGAATTTAGATCTGTCTTTTTCACATTCTCAAGTTCATATTTTCAAAAAGTTAATATTAAGGGAAAATGAAAAAAGAAAGCATGTTAACTATGTACAAAGGCGGTTCTCACCCCACACTTTTGAACGAAGGCGTGCCTCACAGCACGACTTAGTTCAAAAGTTTATGCAAGAAAATATATACAGGAAAGGTGACAATGTTTTAAGGCAAAAAACTAAATGACTGAAATTAAATGACTGAAAGTAAGATAGGTGTCAGGTTACCTCCCGACCAGTGCATTTGTTTAACGTCGTTAGCTCGACAGTACCTCATTCCTGGATCATAAGGTTGGGTCCCATGGGTGGCTTGGGGTCATAGTGTTGTGGAGTGCCTACTTTCATTCTTGCCTTGACTCTTCCGGATTTCTTGTGAGATGATGTGCTCGGGTCCTGTTCCCATTGTTCTGGTGGTTTCTCTTTCCAACACCTCTGAGAAGGCGACGGACCCTTAACTGCTGGTCTCTTGAGTCAGACTCTATTGTGTTTAGGGCTACCTTGTCTAGTTGTGGGCAAGAAACTGCTCCATCAGGGAGTCGTTCTGTTTAGACCCTTCTTCCATCCTTCTTTCAGGCTCTCCATTGATCACATAGTTTTCTGCGATTTGCATATTGATCGGAGGGAAAAGTTGCGAGGCTTCCATTATAAGTGCCGGATCCATATTGGCCAGACTGTCCGTGAGGAACTGGTCTTGATTGATTTCTTCGGCTGCTTCGGTGGTGAGGGTTGGGTATGTCACGGATTGCTCGCTAGTGGCGTTCTGGACTTCCTCTTGGGCCTGCTCAGGAGTGAATTCTAATTCAACCTCCTCTAAATCGGCTTCCGGCTCTGGGTCTTCTGATGGCTCGGGAGTGATCTCCCATATAGGTTCCTCCTCTGTGCTTCCTGTCTCTGACTCGTCCCTCATGGTCTCTGCAAATTCTTCCCTACTCCTTTCTAGATTAGCTTCTACCATCTGCGTTCTATGATCAGCTTGGTGCCTTGGCCTTCGTTTTGTAGATTCGGCCAAGTCATCTATGAGATTCCACATGTCAATCAGGGATAAGTGCATAGCTGATACTCCCACCACGTCGTTAATCCTTGAATTGCTCATCTGCCCTCATTCCACAAAGAAATTTTTGAAGAAGGAATACTTCTGTGAATCCATGGTGCGGGCAGCGCAAAACAACTGTATCGTAGTACGTATAATACTCGTCCAGTGTCTCGTCCCGGGATTGTTGAAGGCAGATGATCTTCTCACGGGTGTCATGTCGTAAGGACGACGGGGAAAATTCTTTTAGGAATTGGGCACGAAGATCCACATAATAATCTGCACAACTAGCAGTTAATGTGTGATACCATATTGCCGCAAAGTCAGTTAAAGAGTGTTTGAAACATTTCATTTGAAAATTCTCTAATGTTTCATTTTCAGGTTTCATGTAGCGGCATATATGGTGGAAATGTTGGCAGTGTATTACAGGGTCTTCTCCGGTGGTACCTCCAAACTGAGGAAGATGTTGAGTCATCCAAGCATACATAGTGGGTAGTGCAATGAAGAAATGAAAAGTGAAAGAAAAGAACAACTAATCAGAAAGCTAATTCCCCGGCAACGGCGCCAATTATGACGGAGCACACCACACCGTCGTTAATGTGCGATGGCTCTGTGCAAAAATAAATTTATAAGTCCACTACTCGTACTCTACTATTGGGTAGTAAGGCGGTAAGAGGGGTCGAACCCAAGGGAATTAGTGGATAGTTGTTCTTTCGGAGATGGAAAGTAAGACAGTTGGGGGTTGGTTGTGATTTTAGTACTGAAAAGTAAGTGGGTTGGTTGTGATTTTAGTACTGAAAAGTAATACTGAAAGTAAAGTGCTTGAAGGACAAGACTTGCTGAAAGTAAGTGCATAAAGTAAAGTGCTTGAAGGACAAGACTTACAGAAAGTAATTGCTTGAAGGACAAGACTTGCGGAAAGTAATTGCATGAAGGACAAGACTTGCGGAAAGTAAGCAGTTGATATGGGTACTGAAAGTAAATAGTTGATATTCGTACTGAAAGTAAAGTGACAGGTGATGTTTTAATTAAAGGAAAGGATTCGGTTTTAGGGGCCTTGTATCATAAATCTGTTTATCATTGACCTCTAATGATCATACTAAGTGTTCAAAAGTGTATCAAGGCTATTCCTAGCACATGACTTGCCACACCGTCTAGTCTTTTGCAAGACAAAGAACTCTTGTTCTAGTATGTGCATCCATTTGATCATCATTCCTGATAAACCAAATGGTGTTTAAAAGAGGTTGACTTCCACAGATAAGCTGTGCTCTTCCGAGCCTCCACTTATCCACGGAAGATCACGAACCCATGGCAGAGCTTTGCTCTTCCGAGCATCCACTCAACCAATGGAGTTCTGACCTAATATATGGCACCTAGAACAAGTTGAACACAAAGAGGCACTAAGAGAAGGGTCTAAAACATTTTATGATACAAGTACACCCCTTCAACCGAATGAAGGGTTTAGCTACGAATATCCATAGGGGTGGATATCATAGCTAAGTACTGAGTAAAGTAAAGGTTTTGAAAGACAGTAAAGTAAAGGTTTTTGGAAATCAAGACAAGGAAAGTAAAAGAGAGAATACTCAAGAACCAACAGGAGTAAACTCAAGAACAGCAAGAATACTCAAGAACCAACATAAGTATTCAAGATCAAAGTAAATGTTTACAAGGATTGTGCCCAAAATCTAGAGAGATAAGTAACAAGTGACTTGTGATTGAGTTTGTTTGAATGAGGATGATTTTACAAAGGGAAGGAGCTTGGTATTTATAGGCATGGAGGAGGAATGAGAGCTCAACACATGTCACAAGGGGAGAGGAGGAGGAGATAGCCGCCGGGCAAGGTGGCATGGCTCAAAAGCCACCTGCCACATGTCTTCTCCACAAGGGAGCCTCCGGTGGTGAGGTGGAGGAGAGGAGAGTGTGAGTGGATTGAGATCTTTCTTTCCCAAAAGCCATCGGTTGGCATGTGACTCCGGTTACCCTTTGGTTGCTCTTTGGTTGCCCTTTGGTTGCTCCTTTGGTTGCTCCTTAGTTGACATCAAAAGATGAGGAACTTAGACTTGGCATTTCACTTGTGTTCTTGATCTTTGTTGGAATAAGTCATTGGGACTTAGCTGTGGCTTGATCGGAGTATTGTCGGAGTATGGCCAGTTCTGACTCGTAATCCACTTTCAGTGTTAAGAACTCCATTTTAGCTCGTTTCGTCATTACTCCTTGAAATAGCCTGTAGAACAAAAGTGAAACTAACAAGTAAAAGTTGTCAAGATAAAGCATCAAATTTGGTGGGTTTAACTGTCTTAACGAATCATATAAATATGGTCCATCACCAATCTCCTTGAGGTGGTCAAAAATTTCTGTAGGGTCTCTGGCCAGCTTCTTAACCAGGAGAAGAGTATGATCTACTTTGCTGAAAGTTTTCCCCCAGACAGAAGAAAGAATACACTGGAGCTTACTGAATTTTCGGAAGGGAAATTCCCGGTTGATTATCTAGGGGCCCCACTTTCCCTGGAAGAGCTAAATTGAGTTACTTTAAACATTTGGAGGAGGTGGTGAAAGCCAAAATTTCCAGTTGGGCAAAAAACTTCCTAACCATGGCGGGTCGTGCAACTCTTCTCTCGACAGTGCTTGGGTCCATGACCATTCACACGCTGTCGATTCTCCCAGTCCCTAAACTGGTTCTGCAGGGAATTGAAAGACTGATGAGGAATTTCCTATGGGACAAAGGCACCTCCAGTAGACACCATTGGGTGAGTTGGGAAATTATTTGCAGACCTAAGGAGGAGGGAGGTTTGGGTATTCGAAGATTGGAGGATGTCAAAAAATGCCTCCTCACCAAACTAGCTTGGATATTTCTTCAAAACCAGACCTTATGGGCTAAATTTGCCAGAGAAAAGTACCTACATACCTCATATAGTTCGGCGATTTGGACTGCCATTAAACCTGTTGTCATCAAACTCAAGACTGAGAGTAGTTGGGATATTGGCAGGGGGATATCCTTCTGGCTCATTTCTGTGAATGGGGGGATATCAAAATCCCTAAGAAGGTTGGCAAGCTGCCCATCAGAGAGGTGGTCACTCAAGCGGAAATCAGAACGTCTTGCAGCATCCTTTTACCTGGAGGGACCTGCAGCCGTATTGACTCTATCCAGCTGAGTGACACTCCAGACGTGTTGAAATGGAAGCACACTGCGGATGGTAACTTCAATAACAAGGTCTGATATGACATGATTAGAACTCACTGGCCCAGATCAAAATTATTCAAACACACTTGGAGAGCGTGGATCCCCCCAAAGATCAGTATTTTCTTGTGGCGGCTTTGGCATCAGGCTCTTCCTACTGACGACAACTTGACCAAGGTTGGGGTCTATGGGCCCTCAAAATGCTGGTGCTGTTCTATGCCTAACACGGAGAACGTGGAGGATCTATTTTTGCGTGGTGAAATAGCGGTTAGGATATGGGAGTTCCTGGGAAAAACTTTTGACATTGCTAGACCAATGAATCTGAGACAGCTCCAGCAACATTGGTTTATCCCTCACAACAAAAAAGATTTCATGTCTTGCATTCAGCTGGCCCTTGCTGCTGGGGACTTATGGGAGATCTGGGTGTATAGAACATGTAAATTACTGAGTAAGCCGACTCCGGATATAAAGGCCAAACTGGTGGTTTGGGGTTCCTCCCTGTGGCAGCTGATTAAAGCTGACTATCACCCAAGCTTTGAGCG
The DNA here is from genome assembly GCA_033675215.1 of Rhodiola kirilowii. Lineage (NCBI taxonomy): Eukaryota > Viridiplantae > Streptophyta > Magnoliopsida > Saxifragales > Crassulaceae > Rhodiola > Rhodiola kirilowii. The sequence goes on from CM066201.1 coordinate 46,165,781, forward strand.
TCAGCTAATCTTTGACATCTTCCATATTCCCACCCCAATGTCCAACATAAGCGGTAGCTGGCAGCACTGGTTGCCTAACAGCACAGGTATGACCCTCTCTTGTGCTGTCAATTGCTATCAATGTGGTGGCATTGTTAGGGATGAAAAAGGGACCTTTGTTTTTGGTTTCTATATCGCTTTGGAGTTGGATGATTTTGTGGAGGGTGTCATAACTGCTTTGTTATTACTGAGAGAAGTTGGGCTACGGGTAGTGTGCATCCAAAGTTCCCACTTTCTCTGCAAGCACCCGAACAGCAGTGGCTATGGTGGGAGAGCTACCGATTTCCATAGATGGAGGGAGGTCCGAGGCCTGCTGGAAGAAGTGACCCCTTCTTATACTTCTTGTGAAATTAATAATACCGCTATCAATATGTCCTACCTTGGAGGGACAAGTGCTATTTTCTGGGACCTTGGTTCGCTGCCCCGCTCAGTTCGGATTGCCTTAGCGGGGGACTATCTGAGGCTCCCTATTTGGTGCAGAAATCAGTCCACTAAGAAGCGTAACAAGGAGCAACCTCGGGCCCCTCGGCCAGGGACTCCGGACAAACGCCAGACCCGGTGACAGCCACAGATCGATCTATGCCCATATATTTAATCGCTCTTGCCCGGCTTGCCGAGATTGGCTGTCCTTTTTTTAGGGGCTCAATAACCTCCTCTGCGTGCGCTGGGAGAGTCTATTTTTGCTTTGTTTGTCCAATGAGGCCCTGTGTCAGGTGCCGAGGCCTCCTCTATGTCTACTTAAGCATTGCTAATGGTTCCTGTGACATTAACAAGGCCATGATGTTGCTTATTTCCCTTGTACTTGCCATGGTTCAGGCCTTTTTGAACCCTATTAATAAAGTGCTGGCGCCGCTCCAGTTTAATTAAAAAAAAGATCAAGTCTTTAGGACAAGCTACATGGTTAGACTCTGCCTCAATAACATTCTTATACTTCGCATGGGGTACTGGCAATATTGTAGACTGACTGAGAGCTTTTTCAACCTTCACCTATACATTAAAGAACAAATGTTTAGGGCTAGAATGACATACGAATAAGAATGTGACATCTATAGAGAGGCTATAAGAACTGAGAGAGGACATCACCTTCAACGTATGTTCTGGTATCTGTTGATAATTAATAAAATGACCTTTCATGACGCGACCAATGGCCACTTGCATTCTGTCACCTTCGGCTACCCCCTCGATGAATAATACGCACTTCAGGCCACCCTGTTAGCACGAAAAATTGATGTTACATACGTTCCAAAAAATTAAACCAAATTATTACAAAAAAGAAAGCGAAACATTCTAAACGTACCTCGGGTATGCTCGTCGTCGGGTCTACATCGACATGACTGTGATGGCCGAGGCGATCAGGCATCTCTATGCGAGAAGTATTGGAACTCTGTGTCATCCTAGAAGATGTGGATTTCAGGAACCCAATCTTCCACGGAACGTGTGTACCTACTCCTCTAGTACGTCCAGGATACTCAGGCGTCCCAATCGCCTCAGTCAGTATATCATGTCGACCATGTGGTGAAAAAGATCCCTGACTAGATTTTTCTACTAATTGATCCTATTATCCAGAAATTAGTAGCAAAGATTAGTGTACGGGAAAAGGTAAACTACTGGAAAAAAAAGTTAACTACTCACAATATTTTCAGCCACATGCCGAGCTCTCGGGGTGACGAACTCTTTATTCTTCTTGAGGCGTGCCCTCTTCCACACCTCATATCTCTCTACAGTGATAGAAGGTGTCGCTCCCTCTTCAATTACGCCATGCGCAATTAAATTGGCCAACTTCTCGTTTATTAGCACCTCCTTCACTTTTCTATACCCTCCTCGGTCCATGATGTGCTCATATTCATTCTTAGCCGCTAGTGCCTTATTCTGAGCAGATAGCTTCCTCGCATCTTCACTGAGTCTATGCTCTACAAATTTCTTCCACTGCGCAGAATCAATGTATTGATACTCCTCCGTGGGATCTTCGTCCTTCTTTTACCGAATATATAGTCTGTAGCGAGTCTCGATTTGAAGTTCCTCCACGCACTAGATGCATATTTGACCTCTTGCTCTTTGTATCTTTCTGGTCCAACAAACACTTCCTGAAAAAAAATATAACTAGTTATAATTAGTACGATCAACATTTAATGTTGCTAACACAATGATAATGGAATTATATAATATATTACCGTTGCTTCGTTCCACATAACATCCTTAACCTCTGAAGGCACCTTCCTCCAATCCTTGTAGTCGATCGGAACTCGAGTACGGACCACAGTGCGTAGGTAACTCTTCCAGTTGTCACCAATCTTTCCCAAGGGATATCATGTGTCGCTAAATTCGACTGTAATCTTGGTACCAGCCTCCCTATGTCTCCTAATCAAATCTAGCATTAATGATGGGCCCCGTTTAGTTTTCGTGGTGGGCGTGCACTGTTCTACACGAAAGAGCATCCTCGCCGCTGGTACTACTTTGTGCCATTATCCCTGAAATATCACAAAAATGTTAGTTCAATAGAAATGTAAATACAAATGCGTACACAACAATAAAAATAATAAAATGACATGTGATGAACATCAGTGATAAAGTAACATACAACATACACATAAGTTAAGTTTGTTTATCAATCCATATTCCTTCGTCATGATCTTCTCTTAATTGCATTTCGTCATCAATTTCAATTTCGACGCTTTCCACAGGAACGATCGTACACACAGGTATGCAATCTTCAGCGAGGTCTTCAGATGTGCCACTTGTAGCATCATTGGTTACTTGTTGTCTGCCGTGGAGGACAACAAACAGATTTTTGTCCGAAGGGTCCTTGACGTAAAATACTTGTCTTGCTTGTTCGGCCATAATGAAGGGCTCATCTTTATAGCCCTCCCTGTGAAAATTCACAAACGTCATTCCGAACTCATCAGTGCGAACCGCGGAATGATTAACCCATTTACATTTAAAAACCGGTACTTGTAGTTTAACATAATCCAACTCCCATATTTCTTCGATAACCCCAAAATTATTGAGAGGAGCAGATATTGGATTTCGATCTCTAGTACTAGAAACGTGAGTGGTTTCAGCAACAAGTGTGGCACCACTATTTTGCGCAACACTGCGTTCATCTTGATCTTTTGTGTGAAAACAAAATCCGTTATTGTCAAAACTTCTCCACATGTATACACTTGGTCTCGGACCTGCCATAAGCCACTTCACTAAGTCATCATCAGAATATTCTTCCGAGTTCCCTTGATTACTTAAAGCTTCATTAGTTTTAAGCCATTTACAAAATGACCGACGGTGTTCTCTTTCCACCCATATCTCAGTTTTCCCCCGGTGTGCACTCCTCAGTATGTTTAAGTGTGCATCGATGAAAGGCGTCATCTCAGGTATTGCAATACGTAGAAATCGGCTTTTGATAACTCATCCATGGATTTAACTATTTGTTTCGATCCACTTGTTCCCTTTCCTAGAAATTGATCAAAATGACGGCCTTGGAATCCCAACTGCAGTGGTATTTCCCAAAAAGTTAGTGCAAAATTCAACCGCCTCTTCAGTTATGTATCCTTCCACTATACATCCTTCAGGACGATGCCTATTTCTCACGTAGCTCTTTAGATTCTTAATGTACCTCTCAAAAGGGTACATCCATCTCATATACACTGGTCCAAGAATTCGAAGCTTGCGCACCAAATGAACAGTTAGATCCACCATTATATCGAAAAATGATGGTGGGAAGAACATCTCAAGTTGGCATAATGTAATCATTACTTGCTCTTGTAATCTATCAAGCTCTGTTGGATCAACAACCTTAGCACATAAAGAGCTAAAAATCACGCAAAGTCTTTGTATAGCGGCTCTCACTTTTGGAGGCAATATACCACTAATTGCAATAGGCAAGAGCTGTTGAATTAAAGTGTGATAGTCGTGAGATTTTAATCCATTCAAACGCTGATCCTTCATCGAAACCAAACTGGCAATATTTGAAGAGAAGCCATACAAAACTTTAACTCCTTTAAGACATTCGCAAAATCTTGATTTCTCACTCTTAGAAAGAGTGGTGCATGATAGAGGCTGATATGTACGTTGCCCTCGGGTTTCTGGTGCTAATTTAGTACGAATGTTCATATCTAGCATATCCAGTCTCGCTTTAACTCCATCCTTTGTTTCCCAGGAATGTTTAATAATGTGCCGATCAGACTATCACATATATTCTTTTCCACGTGCATCACGTAGTGTCTAATGTCAAGTGTATGCCAATAAGGGAGATCAGAAAATATAGATCGCTTCTTCCATGGAGCACTTTCGGTGCGTGCACTAGGTTTTCCAAATTGATTTGTAATATTCTGAATTTTCTCAAGTATTTCATAACCTGAACATGGTTGAGGTTCTATTGCGTGTTCGGTCTCACCGTTGAATGCAGCTTTCTTTTGCTTGTAAGGATGATGCCTCGGTAAGAAACACCGATGCACCATGTAAATCATTTTTCGACAATTCTTTAGATAACGTGAATGTGTCGCTTCCCCTCATATTGGACAAGCTTTGTACCCTTTAATACTGTACCCGGACAAATTATCATAAGCAAGGAAGTCATTGATGGTACACATTAGCATGACACGCATATTAAAATATTCTTGCCTAGATGCATCAAATGTCCGTACTCCCTCATTCTATAAAAGCTTCAGATCATCTATAAAGGGGGCCAAGTATACATCTATGTCATTTCCAGGCTGTCTAGGACCCGATATCAACAAAGAAAGCATCATATATCCGCGCTTCATGGTTAGTCTAGGAGGTAGGTTGTATATCACTAATATCTGCCCTCCATGCGGATTCACCCCATCAGTAGACAAGCCAAGGTGTAAATTCCTAGACTCTGATCCAAATTCTGGGAATGTGTTGTCTGCTTTGGCCCATTGCAGTGAATCGGCCGGATGACGCATTTTGGTATCAATGACACGTTTCTCGGCATGCCATCGCATATTATCTGAGTCTTTCGAGTCAGCAAATAATCGTTGAAACCTGCGAATCGGTGGAAGATACCACAATACTTTGGCCGCAGTACCTTTTGAGGTATCTGTCCGTCCTTTGTTTAACTTGTAGCGAGAAGATTTGCGCACCGGACATTCAGTCAAATCCTTCTGAGCATTACGATACAATATACAATCATTGGGACAAGCATGTATCTTCTTGTACTCGAGTCCCATGGGACACATAACCTTTTTAGCTTCGTAAGTATGGTTAGGTAAAGTGTTTCCATAGGGAAGCATATCTTTCACCAACGATAACACTTCAGTGAAACTCTTATCACTCCATCCATTTTTAGCTTTCAATTTGAATAACTTCAAAGTTGCAGATAACCTTGTATATTTAGAGCAACCTTCATACAATGGTAATTCAGAGTCATTTCTCAATGATTCCACAACTTGTGGTCTAGAATCAAACTCATCGGCAACGTTGTTAATCATATCAATTAAATTGTCCTCCTCCCAATCATCATTATCTTCAGGCAAACTTTCTACGGGCTGAGGTTCAACGTCTTGCGGTTCAGCCTCACCAAGCATGTACCAAACCTTATATAGTGGATCAATTCCCTTTAAAAAAAGGTGTTTACGCAACTCATCCACTTTGACCTTTATCTTATTGAAACACGCCTTACACGGACAGAAGACACTTTCAAGTGCATTTTTAATGCATACGCCAATGCAAATTCACAGAAATCCATTATCCCCTTTTCATACTCATCACTTAACCTATTACCGGACATCCACTCTCTACTCATCATAAATCCACTACATGAAGTATATAAATATAATTATTAGACTAAGAACAAGTTCGCTAACCAAAATGTTCATGTTCAAAAAATAAACATAGTAAAAATAAAAGAATACCATAAGATGATAAGAATACATTGTGTGAAATCGAGAGAGGAGAAATGTAGTAGTAGGTTGAGGAATGCAATGAGCAAAGGCAGAAGGGCACTGGATTTAAAAACACAAGTGTTAAGAAAGAATTGACAAGCATAAATCATGAAACATGAACAAAAGAACTAAACATATAAATACATTATGTGATGTTGCTCGGAGAATCAAAGAAGCTATTTGATTGATATGTGAGGGTCGAGAGTACGATTCAAGACCTAAAACCAACAAAATCATTAAATCAACAAGTAATTGCATTTCGATTACGCGATGAGTAAACCCTAATAAATCCATCATCAATACATACCTTTGAGTGTTGATGGAGGACTGTCGAGTGAGTGAGGAGTGGAGTTTTTTTGGAATGTCGATTGAGTTAGGACTAGCGAGAAGACAGGTGAGACGTGAGCGACGTCGACGACGACTGGTGAGCGAAGCGACAGCAAAGATGATGGCGGGATGGAGTAGCGACGATGGCAGGATGGAGCAGTGACGGTCGGAGGCTGGCAGTTTTGAATCTCCAGTAAGAAATTTTTACTAATCGAAAGGATGAATTCTCAGAAGTGTAAAAACAAACTTAAGGGTAATTCGACATTATGCATCGTTTGGACTAAAACCGATGCCTAAGCTACAACATTATGCATCGGTTTTATATAAACTGATGCATAAAGTAAGGGTTATGCATCGGTTTTTATGAACCAATGCATAATCCTTACCTTATGCATCGGTTAGACAAAAACCGATGCATAATCCTTACATTATGCATCGGTTTTTGTCTAACCGATGCATAAGCCTTACATTATGCATCATTTTTATCCCTAACCGTTGCATAATGTCAAAACCGATGCATAATCCAAAACACGGAACCGATGCATATTCCCCCTCCTGTAGTAGTGAGTGTCGATGTGCAACTATGACGTACGATCATCACAAGATGAATGCGACCGAAGAACAAAAACGATGATACGATCGTCCAATCCGGAAGAGCCCCAATATTCAAAGGTTAATTTCAAGTCAGCTATGAACAATGGAGATAATTGATGCTGGGAATAATAGAAGCTCAGTTTGGTTGAGAAGGTCGATCGAGACAAGATGATTTTTGCCAGCTGCGCATATGAAAGCACAGATGTTCCGACTTCTCGTTCAAGATAAAAGTAACGAACCTAAAGAAAGAGAAAGCGAAGGATTTTTTAATAAATTTGTTTAGTTGGGTTTATGTTAGGTGTCAACAGTGAAGTTGGAAGTAAAATATTGGTATAATTTTGATTAAAAAAATATAAAAGGATAATCAACATGAAATCATGAATTTTTTATTCACTTTGATGAAAATAGTTTTTAAATTTTAAAGCTCCTAATCTGTATTTCTCAAGTAAAAGGTGTAGATTATAACATAAATATAATTTGTTAGTTCGTGTGGCATGGATTTTGGCAAAACAACATCAAGGTTGTGTTACAAGGTGTTCAAGCACAAAGTGGAACTCAGTCGCTGAGTCGTTAAACCCAAGGCAAAACAACTTTATGTTGTTCAAGAATTAAAAGGAGTTGTTCAAGGTCGTGGTTGAACTCAGATGATGTTCAAGACCGTGATGGAACTCAGTCGCTGAACTCTTTCGCTGCTCCTTGAAGTCACCTAAACCAAACTGCTTACAAGACATGATGTCGACTGAGATTTAGGAGGTCTTGTTCAAGATATACGGCGCTAACAATGTCTGACAGCTGTTATGACAAGGGCGATGGAATTGCTTATGGATTGACAGCTGTTCTAACAAAGGCGGTGGAACTGCTAGTAGAACAAATATATGACGCTGATAGTTCTGATAGAAGGATATTCTAACAAGGATAGACGAACTGCTATTGGACCAATTCAGGCGGTGGAATTGCTTATGGACTAACAGCTGTTCTGCCAAGGGTGGTGGAACTGCTAGTGGAACAAATATACGGCGCTGTTCTGCTAAGGACAGATTAGGAGGACAATTTGTAAGGTTGTAATCTCCTTGATCAGAACATTACAAGCACAAATCAATAGGATTAGTTAGACTCAAAGCAAGCAAAAAGCAAGCAGTTGGTTTTCTGGTTTGGAGCAGCAGAAGTCACGGGTGTCACGGGGTTGTCACGGGCCGTAGCTGCCGTGACGGATCAGTGTCACGGGTCGTGACTGGCAAGTTCGAAAGCTTCTGGGTTTTTTGGCTGCCGTTACAGCCGTGACAAGGCAAGTGTCACGGGCTGGAAGCAGTGTCACGGGACCTGAAGGAAGAAGCATTTTTGAAGTGAAACGGCAGCGTAAGGGCGGAGCATGAGAAACAGTTAAATTCGTTACTAGCCAAGCGACATCGTCCAGCTTAATTCCAAAGGGAAAACGACAACGTTTTGCTCGTCTTCTCAACATTTGCATATAAGCCAGACGAATTGGGATTTAGGGTTTCATCCTGAAATTTGAAATTTCGATTTTCGAATCAGATCTTCTCCAAGATTGTGAGTCAAGTGCGAGCGATAGAGATTCAATTCGAGTGATCAGTGGTTGAGCGTGAACATCAGTGGCTGCTGGAAGCTAGCCGGTTGTTCTGGAATTGGGGTTAATCTTAGTCGGGCGTGGATAGAGGCGGAGCGGCATTGCTACGACGGTTTCCGACTAGGGGCTATCGAAGGGGGCTCAAATCCCTCCAGTCCATCTTATTCTGCGTTCTCATTCATTGCTTGCTTTGGTGTTGATGTATAAGACTTGATTTGGTTTTGTGCTTGATTGAACATTGGGGTTTTACCCTTTGGTGTATCTTTTGCATTCAATCAATAAAAACAACCATTTCCGTATACATTCATATAACAATATCTAGTCCGCTGTTTTGTTACGAGTTAAATCTATCTCCAACATTTTCAATTTGTGAACTTTGATTAATTATTTGTGCACGTTATGAATATTCTATGAATTTTGCTCTGTTTGATATCAAGGTGTAACTGGTTGTTTGATGTTCATTGTGTAGAAACCAGGTTCATATGTTTTGTACCTTGGAGCTGCTTCTGGCACAACCGTTTCTCATGTTTTTGATGTTGTTGGCCCAGTAAGTATCATGGTTGCTTATTTTATTGAGGATCCTGAACTGATTTAATGAATTGCTATTTGTTTTTGCAGAATGGTGTAGTTTTTTTCCCGATGAAACAGAGGCAAATACAGACACAGAACCAACAACAAACACAAGACAATACAACAGACATCAATGACCGCCAAATAGACACAGAGAACGTAGAAGCGTAATCCGTGAAACGCTAAACCATTGAACACCTGATGGATTGTTAATACATTTTCGAGGTCCAGAGTGAGCATCCCGCCAAAGGGGGCTGATGAGACGTATTTATACGACTCATTAAGTCAACAAAACCCACCATTTACGACATTTGATCATGAGAACGTTTACTTGTTAATGTCGTTTTGGATTTCAGGGCCTTTTGGAGTCTAAAGAGGAAACAAGCTTAAGAATGGCATTTTAGGCCATAAATGCATCACAAGGTGTTTTGGGGGTGAGATGGGACTTAAGGACTTCAATCGGGTCTCAAGGACCTAGGGCGGGACTAAGGACTCATCCGGGACCCAAGGACCTAAGCCGGGTCCAAGGACCTCAGTCCGAGACCCATTCCAGGAAGTCGAGTCTTAGTCCGGAACCCATCCGAGGAAGTCGAGTCTTAGTCTGGAACCCATCCGAGGAGGTCGCGTCCCAGTCCGAGACTCATCCGAGTAAGTGAAGGACCTGTCCGGGAATTGAAGGACCCGTCCGAGACCAGTCCTGGTCCTGTCCGAGAAATGAAGGAGCTGTCTGAGTCTCATCCGGACCTACTCCAAGACCCAATCAAGGACCTCAGTTCAAAGACCTATCCGAGGCCAATCCAGCGCCTATGGACCTCAAGTACCGGACGCCCAAAGACCCAAGGACTCAAGACCACATTTGGTCTTCTCAAGGAATCAACATCAAGGGTCAACATTTCCCTTGACATTCTCGGCTCGTCGTCCAAGAATGACGTCACCCTAGCGTGTGCCTTTGCCAAGGCAACCTTCACTCATGCCAAGCCACTCCTTCCCAAAGAGGAAAGTCGGTTATGGCTATTGCAATTGCCAAATCCCTAAGGCCAATCTAAGATCTAGAACCTTCCCCATTCTCTTATAAAAGGAGCACCTTGGCCTTGTGTAAATCATTCGAAAATCTAGTCTAAAATCACTCATTTGTACCTCTTGTCATTTTGGAATTGGAAGACTCAACATCTCTCTACTCCTTCTTCTTGTGTTACGCATTTTACATTTACATCTACACATTTTAGTGTGGACCTTGCAATTCCGATTGTGTCTCTTAGCCCTTGTATTCATTCCATTAATATGAGTGGCTAATTCCTTCACTATTCGGTTTGGGGTTCCTACTCTTATGAATACATTTTGAGGCACTTGCACTCCATTTCATTTACACGTCCCACTAGTCCTTGGATATCATTCCACGGATCAAGGGCTAGACTAAGTGGCTGTTTTGCTACTAAGCTTGGTCAAGTTAATGATCCTTATTGTAATATCCATTTGACCCTTTGCCGCAATAATGGATAGTACACATAGATGAGCAATACCCTTGCCGGATTGTTCTATCTAATAAGGACTAAATTAGAAGGTTAAACCGTGCCTAGTGAGGTAGTGGGGTTTCAATACCTTGGGTTGCCTATGGCACCACACTACTACCTAGTTCGGTGAAAACCGTGGTGTACTACCTTTGCCGGAGTACTTTAGGTTGTTTCCCTTGCCGGAACACCACACTCTATGGGATGTAAAATGGTTCATTGGATGTCTATGAAGAATGTAGCATAAGAGAGGTTCTTAATGTTGTAGCAAGGCTTTGAGATTCTTGTACTTAATGCTATTTTACATTTCACTAGTCCTTGGGCTTAATCCCACGGATCAAATGCAAGACTAAGTGGATGTTTTGCCACAAAGCTTAGTCAAGCAAATGATCCCTATAGTAACATCTACCTGATGCTTTGCCGCAATGGTAGATAGTACACATAGATTGAGCAATACCTTTGCCGGATTGTTCGATCTAACAAGGGACTAGATTAGAAAGCCGACGCCTTGCTAAGTGAGGTTGTGGAGCTTAAATGCTTTGCGTTGTCTTTGACAACCACACAACTACCTTGGTGGTTCTAGGCCGTGGAGTACCACCTTTGTCGGGGTACCTTGGGTTGTCACCTTTGTCGGGACACCACACTCTACGAAATGTGGAATAGATCATTAGAGGTCAATGATGAGTTGAGCCACAACAAAAGGCCCCTAGACCGAATATCATTCTCTTTATCACAATCCCCTTGCATTTACTTTTCTTACTTACGTTCAAAACCATTCAAAACCCCCAAACTTGTCTTTACTTCCCTGACCTTCTTTTACTGTTTTTCCTAGAACAACAAGTAACCATTACAACTCCTCTGGGTTCGACCCCTACTTGCCACTCTACTAATTCATAGTAAGCTAAGGGTAGTGGACTTATAAATGTAGATTTGATTTGGTACTCGACGACGTGCCCTGTCAGGGGCCAAATTGACGAAGCAAAGCTCCGAATGCGCGCAAGCGACCCAGCCCCATTTCTACAAAATAAAGACTTCAGCCCGCCATTTCATCCATGAGCACGCCGGGCAGACAGGCCGTGAGTAACAACGGCGAAAACCGCCTAAAAACTACTGAAAAACCGGAAAAAACCGGCCCAAAAGGACCGCCCCTAGACACCTAATCAACCAGCAAAATCCGGCCAGCTCCGCCACCGGTGGACAGCCACGCAGCGCCGACGATTTGACATAGATAAACCGCCAGTGAACCCAGATCCAACTGCCTCGCTGCACCGACCGAAGCCACTCCACCTTGCCGTAGCCAAAAACGACCAGATCCAACTCCACCAGACGCAAAAGTCACCCCCGAAGGGCAAAATCACCAGCCTCCATCCCCATCCCTCCCCAGCCAAACCCCGCGAGAACCAGCAGCCCCGACAACAGCCCTCAACCGACCAGATCTGAATCGGCCCGTGGAAGGTGCCATCGCCGAGCGACGGAAACGAAGTCGGCAATGGGGAGAAGAGGAGATCGAGACCCAACCGTATCGAAAAGCCTCCCGCGCTCGCCTACGCAGAAACCTGAAAAAACGCCTGAAGCCTCTCGCATCTTCTAGAGAGAAGCGAGAGAAACCTAATTCCTTAATAGTTTTGACTTTGTAGAATGGTGTAGTTTATGCAGTTGAGTTCTCTGTTGGTATTTATTTATGTAGTTTAGTGTCTTATGTATCCTGTAGTAATAAGATAACTATGAGAAGTTATCTTGTAGTTATCCTGTTGTTTGTTTTTTTGAAATGGTGTAGTTTATGCAGTTGAGTTCTCCCACAGAAGTGGAAGAGAAGAGATTTAGTGAACATGACAAAGAAACTGACAAACGTGATACCAATTATTGAGGATGCTAGTGATGGAAATCCTTCCATCGAGGACCTAGCCCGACTCCGCGCCTTACGCATCGCCTGGGAGGAGAAGACCCAAGCCATGCTCAAGGTCTTATTTGGACTCGAGGCACCTAAGGCCCCGCTCGAAGAATCACCACCTGTCGACATTGTCCACCCAACAACACCAAAACCCACGATCGAAGCCCAGGAAGTTGATGCCCAAGCAAGGGGCACCTCACATTCAAATTCAAAAGAGGGTCATCAATGCCCGACGGTTACAAAAACACCAATGGAGAACCGTTACTCTTTGGACTACTTAGTCAAAGAGTAACGCATGGCGCCTTAATGGGAACTTTTCATTTGAATTTCGAATAAGGAGCGAGCACTATAAGAAGGAGGACAACCATCAGCTACTGGACATCAAAGAAATCAGTTCAAGAGTTATACTTTGGTCATTTTAGCTTGATATCGAGGTTGGCAACCTTTGGGGCCCGACTACCCTTACTACAAGGGGTAACTCGGCACATTTTGTCCTATTGTAGTGTCCACTCCACCTTGTCTTTCCATTTTCCCATTATCAATTCAATCATTCGACCTTCCCCCCATCACATTTGACCATCGTTTACTCTTTTCCACCATTAAATACACTTCCGCTGCACTCGAGAGCATTTGTCGAACCTTCGGGTGACAAATCTCTATCACTTTAGCCTCAGAGCACATATGATCCCTTGGGATTTTATGGCAACAAACACACAACAAGCCACTATGGCTAATATTGAAGCAAGGACCACCACACTTGAGGCGGAGACTAAGGCGTTGCGCGCTGATGTGAAGAGCCTTGAGGCGAAGGTAGACTGCAACCATGAGGAGCTGCTCCTAGCAATCAGGGCGTCATAACAGGCGCCTCGACATGATCCACCAGTGGTGCCCAAAGCTTTGAATCGAGGAAAAGGGGATACGGTGGACGAATCAGGCACCTCGTGCGAGGAAACAAGGACGGGGCCTAAAACGTCGTACGCCTTACTCAACACTTTTCCGCACGAGTACAAAGAGACGACTCGCGACCAACCAAGGAGAGCACCTTCCGTCGACCCTTACTTGGGCGAGGTGATAGAGGTCGAGCACCCGAGACGAGATGACCGGCCGAGGGCATGGGGCGCTGCGCGAGAGGCCCAGATCCGACCGAGGCATGCGAGAGCGGTGAACACAAGCCATCGCAAGCTTGAGTTGCCCATCTTTCATGGCGAGGATGTTCGTGGATGGATGATGAGCCGTGTTTACACGACTCATTGAGTCAACAATTCCCACCAATTGAGACGTTTTGGTCATACGATCAGTTGCTTGCTAATGGTGTTTTGCATTTCAGGCAATCTTGGGGACTTAAGAGGAATCGAGCTTAAAGGATGGCATTTGCGCCTAAAAACCACCTTGAGGATTTGTGGCCGGTCGGATCATCACTTTGACCGAGACGCGCCCAAGAGAGACTGAGGAAACCCGCGTCGTGCGCTCGAGAGATCCGCCCGAGAAATGCCGGATCACATCGAAGCCGCGCGCACGAGAAATCTCGGCCCGCGTCCGAGAAGCGCTCGAGACCAGTGCCCGAGGCAGCGCTAAATGAAGTCCAAATACCAAGGACCAAGGTCCACAGTTTGGTCTCCTTGCAAGGTCAACGTTAAAAGTCAATGGTCAACCATCCCCCGCATTTCTCGGCTCGTCCTCTGACGGATGCACAGTCGTCGTGTGCAAAAGTGAAGAATATATTTATAAGTCCGCTACTCGCGACTTCACTACTGGGTAGCAAGTGGTAAGTAGGGGTCTAGCCCAAGGGAATTAGGGGGATAGTTTTTCTTTGAGGAATGTACTGAAAGGGAGTGTGATTTTAGGTGGATTGAGGTTTTAGCGATGAAAAGTGAGTGGTTAGTTGTTGGTTTTAGTTTTAGTACAGAAAAGTAAGTGGGTTGGTCGTTATTTTAGTGTAGAAAGTAAAGTACTGAAAGTAATTGCTTGAAAAAGAAGACTTACAGAGAGTGGGTTGCTTGAAGGGCAAGTCTTGCGAAAAGTAAGCAGTTGATGTTTAGACTGAATTTAAAGTGCAGGTGATGTTTAAGTTAAGGAAAGTATTTGGTTTTAGGGGTCTTGTATCATAGTCTGTTTATCATTGACCTCTAATGATCATACTAAGTATTCAAATGTGTATCAAGGCCATTACAAGCACTTGATTTGCCACACTGTCTAGTCCATTCCAACACATAGAGCACTTGTTCTATTTAGACTAACACCCCATTCCAAGGTATATTAGCCTTATGTGCATCCATTTGATCAATCATTCCCGATTAACCAAATGGTGTTTTAAAGAGGTCAAACTTCTCAGATAAGCTTTGCCATTCCAAGCATCCACTTATCCGAGTATGTTTACGAACCCCACGGAAGAGTTTTTCCATTTCAAGCATCCACTCAACCTTGGAAGTTCTAACCTAATATGTGGCACATGGAACAAGTTCTTGAACACATAGAGGCATTAAGAGTAGGGCCTAAAACATTTTATGACACAAGTACACCCCTTCAACCGAATGAAGGGCTTAGCTACGAATATCCATAGAGGTGGATATCATAGCTAAGTACTTGAAGGTTTTCGAAAGACAATAAAGTAAAGAGAATACTCAAGAACCAACAGGAGTAAACTCAAGAACAACTAGAATACTCCAGAACCAACAGGAGTATTATAGATTAAAACATGTGTTTACAAGAGTTGTGCCTAAAATCTAGAAAGATAAGTGACAAGTGACTTATGGATGTTGGTTTGGAATGAGATGAGTTACAAAGGGAAGGATAGCTTGTATTTATAGGCATGGAGGAGGAATGAGGAGGCAACACATGGCACAAGGGGAGTGGAGACACCCAAAAGCCGCCGGCCTTTGGTGGCTCTTCCCTTTAGCCGCCCCCCCATGTGTCATCTTGACACTCAAAGCCGCCGGCAAGGTGGAGGAGAGGAGAGTGTGAGTGCTTTGTGATCTTTTCTCCAAAAAGCCATCGGCTCCCTTTCAGCTCCGGACAGACTCTGATTGCCCTTCGGTTGGATTTGTTTTGAGTGATTCCAAGTCAGGTTTATGAAAGTTGTACAGTCGGAATCTGGTTGTGTCCTGGAATGACTTGTAATCCATTTTCAGCTTAAAAACTCCTCCTTAGCCTGTATTCTCTCTAGACTTCAAAATACTCGGTAGATAAATATCGAAACTAACAAGCAAAAGTTAAATAGACAAACAGTCTAATTTGGTGGGTTTAACTGTGTTTATGATTCATACAATTATGGTCCATCAGATCACCCCACACTTTTAGTTGTTCGTCCCGAACAATGCTTTTTAAGGGCGGAACACAATCTAAGTAAAAACTTTTAAATATGAAAGTGAGACTGTGGGACTAGTTTTATCTTAATTCATGCATTACTTCTTATTACCAAACTAAACCGTGTAAATACTTAGAAGAAACTTGATACTTGTACTTCGCGCCGAGATGCAAATTAATTTGGATGTTTCGGGAGATAGCCCTTTTCAGGCTCCTGGACTGCATTCTCGGGATCGACTCGCACTATATGGGTTCCTTGTAGCTTTCTCTAGCACGTGATTCGGTTCGGGTTTCACTGAGTTGAGTACTTTGATTTCTTTTTGGCGTTGGACAGCTTCTATAGTGAATCGGCCTTTGGCCTTTGGCCTTTGATATTGAGTTGGAGTTTCTTCACTTTTGTTCGGTTAAAACCTTCACAATTTTGGCCTTTGGCCTTTGATTAGCTTCTTTGAGCTTTTACTTTTTGTGACTTGCTAGTCCATTTTCTCAGCCTTTTTGGGAGGTCCAATCGTCGCCCGCAAGCATATGGAAATACCTGCCGCTCTTTCTCATCCTCGCCGTTTCGCGCGGGTCAAAATGAGGGTCGCTCATTTATTTTCCAGGCTACTCTGACTAGAGATAGGACGGTTTGATTCCCGTCCCGCCTTTTGCATAAACACTGCATGGCGGAGATGACTTCAATCTTAACTGAAACCCGAAGTGCAGCCTCCACTGACTTCGTAAACCATATAGTTAGATTCGATCCTTCGAGTGCTTGCCAAGCCTCTCTAGGGCAGTTTATGTCAACTCCACATCCCCTGTATATCTCAGCACAAAGGGACAAATGAGAAGTTACATTCTAAGTTTTTAAACAGTTGAATTTTCACCAGGTAAATGCATGAATTTAGATCTATCTTTTTCACATTCTCAAGTTCATATTTTCAAAAAGATAATATTAAGGGAAAAGGAAAAAGAAAAAGCATGTTAGCTATGTATACAGGAGGTTCTCACCCCACATTTTTGAACGAAGGCGTGCCTTTCAGCACGACTTAGTTCAAAAGTCATGCAAATATATACAAGAGAAGGAAATGACATTAAGGAAAAGAGAAGAACTGAACTCCCTTTTACTGTGTCGTGTCGTGGAACGTCATAGCTTGAACTGGATAATCGAGGGAGTTCAGCTGGGGCCTTGAACTCTCAGTGCGGGCCCGGTAATTTCTCGGAAGCTGCCTGGCTGATCTGATCTTGCTCCAAAAATCGATTCCTACAAGGGGTCATTCCTTCTATACAAAAAGTGGGTGAGAGCGACTGTTAAGGTAAAAACTAAATGACAGCAAAGAAAATTACTGAAAGTAAGATAGTTGTCGGGTTACCTCCCGACCAGTGTCTTTTTTTAACGTCGTTGGTTCGACGCTACCTCAATCATGGATCAGAAGGTCGGATCCCATGGGTGGCTCAGGTCGTATTTCTCTATTGTGCCAACCTTGATTCTTGCCTTGCTTTTTCCTGATTTCTTGTGAGATGATGTTCTTGGGTTGGAACTCCATGGTTTTGGTGGTTTCTCCTTCCATTGTTTCTCAGAAGGCGAGGGACCTTTCACTACTAGTCTCTTGAATTGGGTTCTCTTCTGTTCAGGGCTGCCTTGTCTAGTTGTGGCGAAAAATTGCTCCATCAAGGAGTCGTTCTGATTAGGCCCTTCTTCCATCCTCCTTTTAGCCTCTTCATTGATCACATAGTTTTCTGCAATTTGTTTATTGATCAAGGGAAAAAATTGGGAAGCTTGCATCTTAAGGCTTGGTCCTGTCCCGTCCTGGCTGTCTGTGAGGATCCGGTCTCGGATGGTCTCGGCTACTTTGGTAATGATAGTTGGGTATGACTCGGGCAGCTCGCCAGTGGTATTATGGACTTCTTCCTCGTTGCTTCCGGTGCTTTCTGTATTTAATTCTTCTGATGGCTCGAGAGTTTCTTCTTCATTCGTCTCTGGGATAGCCTCTACTATCTGTATTCCTCTATTAGCTCTGGGCATTGGCCTTCGTTTTGTGGCTTTGGCCATGTCATCTATGAGGTTCCACATATCTGCCATGGATAAGTTCCTCGCTGATTCTCCCACTGCTTCGTTAATCCTTGTCTGCTCATCAGCCCTCATCCCACAAAGAAATTTTTGAAGAAGAAACACTTCCTTGAATCCATGGTGCGGGCAGCATGAGACGATGGTGTCATAGTACGTGTAGTATTCGTCCAGAGTCTCATCCCCGGATTGTTGAAGGCACATGATCTTCTCTCGGGTGTTATGTCATAAGGATGGGGGGGGAGAATTCCTTCAGGAATTGAGTGCGAAGGTCCACATAATATTCAGCATGCATAGCGGTTGATGTGTAATACCAAATTGTCGCGAAGTCAGTTAAAGAATATTTGAAGCATTTTAACTTAAATTCCTCTAACATTTCGTTTTCAGGTTTTATGTGGCGGCAAATATGGTGGAAGTTTTGGCAATGTATTACGTGGTCTTCTCCGACCGTTCCTCCGAACTGAGGAAGGTGTCGCGTAGTCCATGCATACATAGTGTGATGAAGAGATGAAAATGGAAGGAAAAGAACAACTAATCCGACGACTAATTCCCCGGCAACGGTGCCAATTTTGACGGATGCACAGTCGTCGTGTGCAAAAGTCAAGAATATATTTATAAGTCCGCTACTCACGACTTCACTACTGGGTAGCAAGTGGTAAGTAGGGGTCGAACCCAAGGGAATTAGGGGGATAGTTGTTTTTTGAGGAATGTACTGAAAGGGAGTGTGATTTTAGGTGGATTGAGGTTTTAGCGATGAAAAGTGAGTGGTTGGTTGTTGGTTTAGTTTTAGTACAGAAAAGTAAGTGGGTTGGTCGTGATTTTAGTGTAGAAAGTAAAGTACTGAAAATAATTGCTTGAAAAAGAAGACTTACAGAGAGTGGGTTGCTTGAAGGGCAAGTCTTGCGAAAAGTAAGCAATTGATGTTTAGTCTGAATGTAAAGTGCAGGTGATGTTTAAGTTAAGGAAAGTATTCGGTTTTAGGGGCCTTGTATCATAGTCTGTTTATCATTGACCTCTAATGATCATACTAAGTATTCAAAAGTGTATCAAGGCCATTCCAAGCACTTGATTTGCCACACTGTCTAGTCCATTCCAAGACATAGAGCACTTGTTCTATTTAGACTAACACCCCATTCCAAGGTATATTAGCCTTATGTGCATCCATTTGATCAATCATTCCCGATTAACCAAATGGTGTTTTAAAGAGGTCAAACTTCTCAGATAAGCTTTGCCATTCCAAGCATCCACTTATCCGAGTATGTTTACGAACCCCACGGAAGAGTTTTGCCATTCCAAGCATCCACTCAACCTTGGAAGTTCTAACCTAATATGTGGCACATGGAACAAGTTTTGAACACATAGAGGCACTAAGAGTAGGGTCTAAAACATTGTATGATACAAGTACACCCCTTCAATCGAATGAAGGGTTTAGCTACGAATATCCATGGAACAGGACATCATAGCTAAGTACTTGAAAAAGTAAAGGTTTTTGAAAGTAAAGACAGGAAAGTAAAGTTGTTGAATTGAAAAGACAGTAAAGTAAAGACGTGAGTACTTAGAAAAACTGATAAGAGTGCTCAAGATCCAACTTCGATTCCAAAGGAAAGTGATTACAAGATTAGTGCCCAAACTCTAGAGAGAAGTGAGAGCTTCTCTCACTAACTTGTGGTATGAGATGTTGGAATGAGATGGGATGATGATACAAGGGCAAGGGAGGCTCTATTTATAGGCTAATGGAGGTGTGACTTGTGGAGGAAGTGAAGACACATGGCAAGCAACCCATGGAGGAGAGCAAAGCCGCCGGGGGTGAGTCATCAAGGGGAGGAGCGGCCGGCTAGGTGGCGCAAGGAGAGGGGGAGTGTGGAAAGCCGCCGGGCAAGGTGGCATGGAGTGGGTGAAATGAGACTTTTGTGATCTTTTCCAAAAGCCATCGGCTCCTTTCAGCTCCGGACTTTCTCTGGTTGCTCTTCGGTTGGACTTGTTTTGAGTGATTCCATGTCAGGTTCTTGAAAGTCAGATTTTGCTCGTGACCTGGAATGACTCGTAATACATTTTCAACTTTAAAACTCCTCCTTAGCCTGTATTCTCTCTAGACTTCAAAATACCCTGTAGATAAATATCGGAACTAACAAGCAAAAGTTAAATAGACAAAGAGTCTAATTTGGTGGGTTTAACTGTGTTTATGATTCATACAATTATGGTCCATCATCCTCCTAGACAGTGACGTCAGCCCTTACACTCCTTCCAAGGCACTCTTTAACCTTGCCAAGCCGCGAAAGACCAAAGAGGAAAGTCGGTGGTCAAGTTGAAATGGCCAAGTCACTAAGGCCAATCCAACTTGGGGAGAAAGAATGGAATATTCCCTTATCCATTTCCTATAAATAAGACCTTTGGTCTTGGGAAAAGGAGTCTGAAAATCTAGCAAGAAATTCCCCCAAGAATCAAGGGCGATTGTCACTTCTCTCTCTACTCCTCTTCTCGGCATTTTGTACTTGAATCCTTACTTTCATGCATTTTATTAGCGATTGTATTCCTTCAATGAATACTAGTAGCTAAACTCTCAATCCGATCTAGGGATTCTTATATTGTAGAGATGTTTTGAGACTCTTTCCTTAAAGCTTCTTAGTATTCCACTAGCTCTTGTGCAATCGACTTGGATTAAACAACGACGATGAGTTGATGCTTGCAATGGCAAGCTCAGCCGAGTGATTTGATTCCTCTATTGTTGCTTGTTGGATCTGAAATGTGAAAACAAGTAACCGCACTTAGGCTATTTCACCTTGAGATGGGGTTTTAGCCTTACTAGAGCTAGAAAATCTACGTCCTAACAGGAGTAGATGGTGGTGTGAGCGCTTGCAAGGGCCTCACTTTGGGTTGTGACTAGAAACGGTAGCAACTACACTATGGAATACGAGAATAGATTATTAATAGTCGATGATGGACGGAACCACAATAGAAGGCCTCTAGACCGGATGCCCCTTTATTACTAGCAACAACCCTCAGTCACTTCACCTTGATCGAACCTCAACCATTCGCAAACCCCAAAGTGTTACTTCCCTTTATTATTTCCCAAAAAACAAAAAGTAGCTGAACTAATTCCCTTGGGTTCGACCCTGATAGAGATCTGGGAATCGGGGTTCGCCAAATCTCTAAGTAGCGCAGAGGAAATGTAAAAATAAGGAAATGATGAAGAAAAGAGAGAAGTGTTTAGAAAAGATGAAGAAAAGAGAGAAGTGTTTAGAGTTGATGAAGAAATAAAAAAGGTGTGGACGATTGTTAGTGAAATGAAAATGACGAATGCTTGTATGGAAATGCTTGAAAAAGGAAATTACAATGGTCGAAATACTAGACAAGAATCACAAGTCAAGAGGATATCCAAAGATCAATGTGTTTCTCCCAGCCGAAGGGTTATTCCCTCGACAAGAAGAATGACCAAAGATAACTCTTGAAGTATATGTTTGATGATTTGTGCTCTCGCCTTGTGCTCCTTTTATAGTGCTCGTCCTTCATTTGAATTCAAAAAGAAGTAACCGTCCATGCCTTAATTGCTCAGGCGTTACTCTTTGACTTGGGAGTCAAATGAGTAACGGCTCCCCTTTAATGTTGATTGACTCCCATTTGAATTTGAATTGTTGATCTCTTCCTCAACATCATGGACTTGGACTTCGTGGGCTTTGACAACCTCTTCATGGGACGAGACAACTCTTGTGATGGCCATCGAGTTGGCTGGCATATGGATCATTGCCCAAAACCCCAAGAGGACGCGCCTGGTGCTGCCCGAGTGACTGGGCAGGGGCCTACTGGGTGTGCCGGGCGTACCGGGCGTGCTGTTGGGCGTGCCGAGTGATCTCTCGGGCGTGCTGGGTGTCCTCTCGGGCGTGCTGGGTGTCCTCTCGGGCGTGCTGGGTGAACTCTCGGGCGTGCCGGGTGTCCTCTCGGGCGTGCCGGGTGTTCTCTCGGACAGAGCCTCGGAAGTCCTCGGGTGGCCTAGTTTGGCTGGATTGCTGGGGTGCAGGTGCTCGAATCCTCGTATTGGTCAAATTGATAGGGTGCTGGTGCTCTTGGGCGTGTTCCAAGGGAATGAGTTGAAGAATTCCCATCATTCCTCCCATCTTGAAAAGCGACCTTGCCCTCAAGGTCGTGCTGGACTGGACTCGGGGATGATGTTGATCCTTTGGTTTTTATTCCTTATCCATAGAGGATCACCTTCTTCGTCCCATCACGGAACTTTATCTTCATATCGAGCCAGTCGGTAGTCACCTTGCCAAGTGATTGGAGCCATGGTTAACCTAGGATCAGATGTACTTCGCCTAACTTCAGTGGGAGAAAATCCTCTTGCAATGAGTAGCCTGGCAGCTCTACCCGAACTTGTCGGCATATTGACGGAGCCCACTGCACTGTCGTTAAGGTGCGATGTTCTCTATGCAAAAGCTAATTTATATCTCCGATACTCGCGACTTAACTATTTTTGGTAGTCAGTGGTAAGTACGGGTCGAACCCAAGGGAGTCAGGTGAATAGTTGTTCTTTCGAAAAGGGGGAGATTAAATTAAGCAGTTGGGGGGTTGGTTTTGGTTTTTAGTGCTGAAAGGTAAAGTAACAGATGATATTGCAATTAAAGGAAAGATTCGGTTTCAGGGGCCTTGTATATTATTTTTGTTTTTCATTGACCTCTAATGATCATACTAAGTGTTCAAAAGTGTATCAAGGCCATTTCAAGCACTTGATTTGCCACACTGTCTAGCCCATTTCAAGGTCATAGAGCACTTATTCTATTTAGACTAGCACCCCATTTCAAGGTATACTAGCCTATGTGCATCCATTTGATTAATCATTTCCGATAAATCCAAATGGTGTTTTAAAGAGGTCGAACTCCTCAGATAAGCTTTGCCATTTCAAGCATCCACTTACCCGAGTATGTTCACGAACCCCACGGAAGAGTTTTGCCATTTCAAGCATTCAGTCAACCTTGGAAGTTCTGACCTAATATGTGGCACATAGAACAAGTTTTGAACACATAGAGGCACTAAGAGTAGGGTCTAAAACATTGTATGATACAAGTACACCCCTTCAATCGAATGAAGGGTTTAGCTACGAATATCCATGGAACAGGACATCATAGCTAAGTACTTGAAAAAGTAAAGGTTTTTGAAAGTAAAGACAGGAAAGTAAAGTTGTTGAATTGAAAAGACAGTAAAGTAAAGACGTGAGTACTTAGAAAAACTGATAAGAGTGCTCAAGATCCAACTTCGATTCCAAAGGAAAGTGATTACAAGATTAGTGCCCAAACTCTAGAGAGAAGTGAGAGCTTCTCTCACTAACTTGTGGTATGAGATGTTGGAATGAGATGGGATGATGATACAAGGGCAAGGGAGGCTCTATTTATAGGCTAATGGAGGTGTGACTTGTGGAGGAAGTGAAGACACATGGCAAGCAACCCATGGAGGAGAGCAAAGCCGCCGGGGGTGAGTCATCAAGGGGAGGAGCGGCCGGCTAGGTGGCGCAAGGAGAGGGGGAGTGTGGAAAGCCGCCGGGCAAGGTGGCATGGAGTGGGTGAAATGAGACTTTTGTGATCTTTTCCAAAAGCCATCGGCTCCTTTCAGCTCCGGACTTTCTCTGGTTGCTCTTCGGTTGGACTTGTTTTGAGTGATTCCATGTCAGGTTCTTGAAAGTCAGATTTTGCTCGTGACCTGGAATGACTCGTAATACATTTTCAACTTTAAAACTCCTCCTTAGCCTGTATTCTCTCTAGACTTCAAAATACCCTGTAGATAAATATCGGAACTAACAAGCAAAAGTTAAATAGACAAAGAGTCTAATTTGGTGGGTTTAACTGTGTTTATGATTCATACAATTATGGTCCATCATCCTCCTAGACAGTGACGTCAGCCCTTACACTCCTTCCAAGGCACTCTTTAACCTTGCCAAGCCGCGAAAGACCAAAGAGGAAAGTCGGTGGTCAAGTTGAAATGGCCAAGTCACTAAGGCCAATCCAACTTGGGGAGAAAGAATGGAATATTCCCTTATCCATTTCCTATAAATAAGACCTTTGGTCTTGGGAAAAGGAGTCTGAAAATCTAGCAAGAAATTCCCCCAAGAATCAAGGGCGATTGTCACTTCTCTCTCTACTCCTCTTCTCGGCATTTTGTACTTGAATCCTTACTTTCATGCATTTTATTAGCGATTGTATTCCTTCAATGAATACTAGTAGCTAAACTCTCAATCCGATCTAGGGATTCTTATATTGTAGAGATGTTTTGAGACTCTTTCCTTAAAGCTTCTTAGTATTCCACTAGCTCTTGTGCAATCGACTTGGATTAAACAACGACGATGAGTTGATGCTTGCAATGGCAAGCTCAGCCGAGTGATTTGATTCCTCTATTGTTGCTTGTTGGATCTGAAATGTGAAAACAAGTAACCGCACTTAGGCTATTTCACCTTGAGATGGGGTTTTAGCCTTACTAGAGCTAGAAAATCTACGTCCTAACAGGAGTAGATGGTGGTGTGAGCGCTTGCAAGGGCCTCACTTTGGGTTGTGACTAGAAACGGTAGCAACTACACTATGGAATACGATAATAGATTATTAATAGTCGATGATGGACGGAACCACAATAGAAGGCCTCTAGACCGGATGCCCCTTTATTACTAGCAACAACCCTCAGTCACTTCACCTTGATCGAACCTCAACCATTCGCAAACCCCAAAGTGTTACTTCCCTTTATTATTTCCCAAAAAACAAAAAGTAGCTGAACTAATTCCCTTGGGTTCGACCCTGATAGAGATCTGGGAATCGGGGTTCGCCAAATCTCTAAGTAGCGCAGAGGAAATGTAAAAATAAGGAAATGATGAAGAAAAGAGAGAAGTGTTTAGAAAAGATGAAGAAAAGAGAGAAGTGTTTAGAGTTGATGAAGAAATAAAAAAGGTGTGGACGATTGTTAGTGAAATGAAAATGACGAATGCTTGTATGGAAATGCTTGAAAAAGGAAATTACAATGGTCGAAATACTAGACAAGAATCACAAGTCAAGAGGATATCCAAAGATCAATGTGTTTCTCCCAGCCGAAGGGTTATTCCCTCGACAAGAAGAATGACCAAAGATAACTCTTGAAGTATATGTTTGATGATTTGTGCTCTCGCCTTGTGCTCCTTTTATAGTGCTCGTCCTTCATTTGAATTCAAAAAGAAGTAACCGTCCATGCCTTAATTGCTCAGGCGTTACTCTTTGACTTGGGAGTCAAATGAGTAACGGCTCCCCTTTAATGTTGATTGACTCCCATTTGAATTTGAATTGTTGATCTCTTCCTCAACATCATGGACTTGGACTTCGTGGGCTTTGACAACCTCTTCATGGGACGAGACAACTCTTGTGATGGCCATCGAGTTGGCTGGCATATGGATCATTGCCCAAAACCCCAAGAGGACGCGCCTGGTGCTGCCCGAGTGACTGGGCATGGGCCTACTGGGTGTGCCGGGCGTACCGGGCGTGCTGTCGGGCGTGCCGAGTGATCTCTCGGGCGTGCTGGGTGTCCTCTCGGGCGTGCTGGGTGATCTCTCGGGCGTGCCGGGTGTCCTCTCGGGCGTGCCGGGTGTTCTCTCGGGCGTGCCGGGTGTTCTCTCGGACAGAGCCTCGGAAGTCCTCGGGTGGCCTAGTTTGGCTGGATTGCTGGGGTGCAGGTGCTCGAATCCTCGTACTTGGTCAAATTGATAGGGTGCTGGTGCTCTTGGGCGTGTTCCAAGGGAATGAGTTGAAGAATTCCCATCATTCTTCCCATCTTGAAAAGCGACCTTGCCCTCAAGGTCGTGCTGGACTGGACTCGGGGATGATGTTGATCCTTTGGTTTTTATTCCTTATCCATAGAGGATCACCTTCTTCGTCCCATCACGGAACTTTATCTTCATATTGTGCCAGTCGGTAGTCACCTTGCCAAGTGATTGGAGCCATGGCCAACCTAGGATCAGATGTACTTCGCCTAACTTCAGTGGGAGAAAATCCTCTTGCAATGAGTAGCCTGGCAGCTCTACCCGAACTTGTCGGCATATTGACGGAGCCCACTGCACTGTCGTTAAGGTGCGATGTTCTCTATGCAAAAGCTAATTTATATCTCCGATACTCGCGACTTAACTATTTTTGGTAGTCAGTGGTAAGTACGTGTCGAACCCAAGGGAGTCAGGTGAATAGTTGTTCTTTCGAAAAGGCGGGGATTAAATTAAGCAGTTGGGGGGTTGGTTTTGGTTTTTAGTGCTGAAAGGTAAAGTAACAGATGATATTGCAATTAAAGGAAAGATTCGGTTTCAGGGGCCTTGTATATTATTTTTGTTTATCATTGACCTCTAATGATCATACTAAGTGTTCAAAAGTGTATCAAGGCCATTTCAAGCACTTGATTTGCCACACTGTCTAGCCCATTTCAAGGTCATAGAGCACTTATTCTATTTAGACTAGCACCCCATTTCAAGGTATACTAGCCTATGTGCATCCATTTGATCAATCATTTCCGATAAATCCAAATGGTGTTTTAAAGAGGTCGAACTCCTCAGATAAGCTTTGCCATTTCAAGCATCCACTTACCCGAGTATGTTCACGAACCCCACGGAAGAGTTTTGCCATTTCAAGCATTCAGTCAACCTTGGAAGTTCTGACCTAATATGTGGCACATAGAACAAGTTTTGAACACATAGAGGCACTAAGAGTAGGGTCTAAAACATTGTATGATACAAGTACACCCCTTCAATCGAATGAAGGGTCTAGCTACGATTATCCATGGAACAGGACATCATAGCTAAGTACTTGAAAAAGTAAAGGTTTTTGAAAGTAAAGACAGGAAAGTAAAGTTGTTGAATTGAAAGACAGTAAAGTAAAGACGAGAGTACTTAGAAAAACTGATAAGAGTGCTCAAGATCCAACTTCGATTCCAAAGGAAAGTGATTACAAGATTAGTGCCCAAACTCTAGAGAGAAGTGAGAGCTTCTCTCACTAACTTGTGGTATGAGATGTTGGAATGAGATGGGATGATGATACAAGGGCAAGGGAGGCTCTATTTATAGGCTAATGGAGGTGTGACTTGTGGAGGAAGTGAAGACACATGGCAAGCAACCCATGGAGGAGAGCAAAGCCGCCGGGGGTGAGTCATCAAGGGGAGGAGCGGCCGGCTAGGTGGCGCAAGGAGAGGGGGAGTGTAGAAAGCCGCCGGGCAAGGTGGCATGGAGTGGGTGAAATGAGACTTTTGTGATCTTTTCCAAAAGCCATCGGCTCCTTTCAGCTCCGGACTTTCTCTGGTTGCTCTTCGGTTGGACTTGTTTTGAGTGATTCCCTGTCAGGTTCTTGAAAGTCAGATTTTGCTCGTGACCTGGAATGACTCGTAATACATTTTCAACTTTAAAACTCCTCCTTAGCCTGTATTCTCTCTAGACTTCAAAATACCCTGTAGATAAATATCGGAACTAACAAGCAAAAGTTAAATAGACAAAGCGTCTAATTTGGTGGGTTTAACTGTGTTTATGATTCATACTATTATGGTCTATCAGATTACCCCACACTTTTAGTTGTTCGTCCCGAACAATGCTTTTTAAGGGCGGAACACAATCCAAGTAAAAACTTCAAAATAGGAAAGTGAGATTGTGGGACTCGATTTATCTTAATTCATGCATTACTTACTTATCATCAAACTAAACCGTGTAAATACTTAGAAGAAACTTGATACTTGTACCTTTGCGCCGAGATGCAAATTAATTCGGATGTTTCGGGAGATAGCCCTTTTTAGGCTCCTGGACAGCATTCTTGGGATCGACTCGCACTATATAGTTTCCTTGTAGCTTTCTCTAGCACGTGATTTGATCCGGTTTCACTGAGTTGAGTACATTGATTTCTTTTTGGCGACGGACATCTTCTGTAGTGAATCGGCCTTTGGCCTTTGATATTGAGTTGGAGTTTCTTCACTTTTGTTCGGTTAAAACCTTCACAATTTTGGCCTTTGGCCTTTGATTAGCTTCTTTGAGCTTTTACTTCTTTGTGACTTGCTAGTCCATTTTCTCAGCCTTTTTGGGAGGTCCAATCATCGCCCGCAAGCATATGGAAATACCTCCCCGCTCTTTCTCATCCTTGCCGTTTTGCGCGGGTCAAGATGAGGGTCGCTCGTCTATTTTCCCGGCTACTAGGACTAGAGATAGGACGGTTTGATTCCCGTCCCGCCTCTTGCATAAACGCTGCACGGCGGAGATGACTTCATATTTCACTGAAACCCAAAGTGCAGCCTCCACTGACTTCAAAAACCATATAGTTAGATTCGATACGTCGAGTGCTTGCCAAGCCTCTCTAGGGCATTTTCTATCAACTCCACATCCCTTGTTTATCTCAGCACAAAGGGACAAATGAGAAGTTACATTCTAAGTTTTTATACAGTTGAATTTTCACAAGGTAAATGCATGAATTTAGGTCTATGTTTTTCACATTCTCAAGTTCATATTTTCAAAAAGATAATATTAAGGGAAAAGGAAAAGAAAAAGAAAACATGTTTTTGTACAAAGGCGGTTCTCACCCCACACTTTTGAACGAAAGCGTGCCTTTCAGCACGACTTATTTCAAAAAGTCATGCAAATATATACAAGAGAAGGAAATGACATTAAGGAAAAGAGAAGAACTGAACTCCCTTTAATGTGTCGTGTCGTGGAACGACATGCCTCGGAGCTGGATAATCGAGGGAGTTCGGCTGGGGCCTTGAACTCCTAACGCAGGTCCGGTAATTTCTCGGAAGCTGCCTGGCTGATCTGATCTTGCTCCAAAAACCGATTCCTACATGTTAGACATTCCTTCTATACAAAAAGTGGGTGAGAGCGACTTACGGTAAAAACTAAATGACAGAAAATAAATGACTGAAAGTAAGATAGGTGTCGGGTTACCTCCCGACCAGTGCCTTTGTTTAACGTCGTTGGCTCGACAGTACCTCACTCATGGATCATAAGTAAGGATCTCATGGGTGCTTGAGGTCGAACTTCTTCTTGGCTGCGCTTTTGCTCCGAGAGGGTGAGGCCTTATTGACCATAGCTGCTGGTCCAATGAGTCGTGCTCGCTTGTTACTCCTTCCGGGTTTCCATTCTTTGGGCCCATGTCTTTGCCGCTTCTTCATGTATGGCCGGTTGGCATCTTTGCAGTTTTGGAAGTTTAGTCTTTTGCCAAGCGACCTCAAGCATGCGCCCTTGCTAACCCTCTTCTTTGTGGCAGAGATGATTGGCCGTCCTTGGTCCTTACACCTTTCAGGAGGCTCTTCTTGGCTTGTGACGAGTGGGAGCTCCTGCGTTGATTGTTTTGGCTCATGCTTCTCCTCCAACTCGCCTAACACTGCATCATCATCGATCATCTCATCTCGGGTGGCCATGATCTTCATAGAACATGAAGGGTTAAGTAGGGGCTTCTCGGCCATAAGGACAGGGCCTTTCTCGAGCAGCTCTTCAGTGAGGACTGGGCCTGCCGTGATTTTCTTGGTCAGTTCGGTAGTGAGGTCCAGGTATGTCTCGGCTGGTTTGGTAGTGAAGTCCGGGACTTCCTCGGGTGCTTCTTTAGTGAGGTCCGGGACTTCATTTGGCTCATCAAGTAGGGTCGGGACTTCCTCGGGCAGATTGGTGATGAGGACCGGGCCATATTTGGGCAGTTCTTCTTCGGTCATCCAAGAGTCCTCATCCTTTGTCGGCTCCGTGGGCTCCAATATTGGCTCCTTTAGAGTCGCCTCCACATCCATTACTGCCCTTGTACTGATGTCTTCTCTCGGTTTTGTTGCGGGCAAGCTCATAAGGGTGTGGTGTCGGGCTCGTTCTGCACTGAGTCCACTTTCATTGCTGGTGCCTTATCGTCAGTTTGGTGCCACTGACCCTGTTTTGTGTTCTTTGCCAAATCATTTATGAGGCGCCAGGCTTCAGTCACGGTTAACTTCATGGGTGAACATCCCGCTACATCATTAAGTCTTTTCCGCTCAAGTGGCATCATTCCACCGAGAAACCTTTGAATAAGATTGAATCTGGTGAATCCATGGTGCGGGCAGCTCGCCACAATGGAGTCAAAGTACGCCAAGTACCCATCCAAAGTTTCATCCCGGAATTGCTCAAGATTGAGAATCTTCTCGCGAGTTTCAAGTCGGAGAGATGGCGGGCAAAACTCCTCTAGGAATTGGGTTTGTAGATCCATATAATCACCTTCATCCTCTGCACATGAGTAATACCAATCTAGTGCGGAGCCTGTTAAAGAAAATTCGAAGCATCTCAGCTTAAACTCCTCTAACGTCTCGTTCTCAGGTTTCATGTGGCGGCAGATGTGGTGAACATGTTGGCAATGTATCACAGGGTCCTCTTCAATGGTACCTCCGAATTGGGGGAGAAAGTCAAGCATTTTAATCATAAGGTTTCTGCCTCCATCATTCCAAGGCTCTCTTTCGTAGTAGGAAGACATGGCGAATTAGGTACAACAGAAAAAAGAACAACTATCCATTTGCTAACTCCCCGGCAACGGCGCCAGTTTTGACGGAGCCCACCGCACTGTCGTTAAGGTGCGATGTTCTCTGTGCAAAAGCTAATTTATATCTCTGATACTCGCGACTTAACTATTTTTAGTAGTCAGTGGTAAGTACGGGTCGAACCCAAGGGAGTCAGGTGAATAGTTGTTCTTTCGAAAGGGGGGGATTACATTAAGCAGTTGGGGGGTTGGTTTTGGTTTTTAGTGCTGAAAGGTAAAGTAACAGATGATATTGCAATTAAAGGAAAGATTCGGTTTCAGGGGCCTTGTATCATATTTTCGTTTATCATTGACCTCTAATGATCATACTAAGTGTTCCAAAGTGTATCAAGGCCATTTCAAGCACTTGATTTGCCACACTGTCTAGCCCATTTCAAGGTCATAGAGCACTTATTCTATTTTGACTAGCACCCCATTTCAAGGTATACTAGCCTATGTGCATCCATTTGATCAATCATTTCCGATCAATCCAAATGGTGTTTTAAAGAGGTCGAACTCCTCAGATAAGCTTTGCCATTTCAAGCATCCACTTACCCGAGTATGTTCACGAACCCCACGGAAGAGTTTTGCCATTTCAAGCATCCACTCAACCTTGGAAGTTCTGACCTAATATGTGGCACATAGAACAAGTTTTAAACACATAGAGGCACTAAGAGTAGGGTTTAAAACATTGTATGATACAAGTACACCCCTTCAACCGAATGAAGGGTTTAGCTACGAATATGCATGAAACAGGACATCATAGCTAAGTACTTGAAAAAGTAAAGGTTTTTGAAAGTAAAGACAGGAAAGTAAAGTTGCTGAATTGAATAGATAGTAAAGTAAAGACGAGGGTACTTACAAAAACTGATAAGAGTGCTCAAGATCCAACTTCGATTCCAAAGGAAAGTGATTACAAGATTAGTGCCCAAACTCTAGAGAGAAGTGAGAGCTTCTCTCACTATCTTGTGGTATGAGATGTCGGAATGAGATGGGATGATGATACAAGGGCAAGGGAGGCTCTATTTATAGGCTAATGGAGGTGTGACTTGTGGAGGAAGTGAAGACACATGGCAAGCAACCCATGGAGGAGAGCAAAGCCGCCGGGGGTGAGTCATCAAGGGGAGGAGCCGCCGGCTAGGTGGCGCAAGGAGAGGGGGAGTGTGGAAAGCCGCCGAGCAAGGTGGCATGGAGTGGGTGTAATGAGACCTTTGTGATCTTTTCCAAAAGCCATCGGCTCCTTTCAGCTCCGGACTTTCTCTGGTTGCTCTTCGGTTGGACTTGTTTTGAGTGATTCCATGTCAGGTTCTTGAAAGTCAGATTTTGCTCGTGACCTGGAATGACTCGTAATACATTTTCAACTTTAAAACTCCTCCTTAGCCTGTATTCTCTCTAGACTTCAAAATACCCTGTAGATAAATATCGGAACTAACAAGCAAAAGTTAAATAGACAAAGCGTCTAATTTGGTGGGTTTAACTGTGTTTATGATTCATACAATTATGGTCCATCACATATCCCGCGGCCTTCCTCCATTCGCCCATCACCCATATTCACCGTGAACTTTGCATGGCTCCGGGCGGGCGTTCCTCCCTTCTTGAGCAGCTTTTCGGACACAAAGTTATGGGTCGCGCCGCTGTCTACTAAGGCTCAGACGTGCCGGCCTCCAACTCGTGCTCTTAATACTAGGCCCTGAGGGGTGCCTCTCTTCCCTGGCTCCTTTGCTATAGACTCGGGCGTTTGATTTATCTGTGGTGGCCACAACAAATGCCATAAGTACCAAAACAGTGTGCAAATGTATTGGTACCTCACGCCTTAGGGCTCCTGGGTTGTCTCCCTTTGTGGCTCAGTCAGGCTCTCGCCTGTGCGAGTGTGGCTTAGGGTGGACTTGGCCTTGTGCGTGCACCGGTGCCCGGGATGCCATCGTTTGCAGCAACGGTAGCAAAGGCCCTGGGCTCGCCTCGTCTCCCGTCCTGTGATCTCTCTCGGGCCAACATGTTGTGCCGTTGGTTCCGGCTTTGGTTTGGTAGCGCTCGGTACCGCCTTGGTCATTGACGGAGCCCACCGCATAGTCGTTAAGGTGCGGTGTTCTCTGTGCAAAAGCAAATTTATATTCCGCTACTCGTGACCTTACTACTTGGTAGCAAGTGGTAAGTAGGGGTCGAACCCAAGGGAATTAGGGGGATAAGTTGTTCTTTGAGGGATTTGTACAGGATGGGAGCGTCTTTTAGGTTGATTGAGTTTTAGTGCGGAAAAGTAAGTGCTGATTTTGGTTGGTGGTTTTTGGTTTTTAGTGCGGAAAAGTAAATGACATAAAAGTAAATACTGAAAATAAAAGAGAAGACTTACAGCGGGTGATGCGTGATTGGCAAGTCCTCTGGAAGATGAGCGGTTGATAGAGCAGTTTATACTAAGAAAGTAAATGCAAGGGGGTTTGAATATAAGGAAAGCATTCGGTTTCGGGGGCTTTGTATCATAGCCTGTTTATCATTGGCTCTTAGTGATCCTTCTAAGTATTCAAACGTGCATCAAGGCCATTCCAAGCACTCGATTTGCCACACTGTCTAGTCTTTTGCAAAAGTGTTCGAAAGTGAATCGAGGCCATTCCAAGCACTCAACTTGCTACACTATCTAATCTTTTGGAAAAAACTTAGGGCACTTGTTCTACTTAGACTAATACCCCATTCCAAGGTATATTAGCCTGGTGCATCCATTTGGTCAGCCATTCCCGAACAACCAAATGGTGTTTTAGAAAGGTCAAACTCCTCAGATAAGCTTTGCCATTCCGAGCATCCACTTATCCGAGTATGTTTACGAACCCCACGGAAGAGCTTTGCCATTCCAAGCATCCACTCAACCTTGGAAGTTCTAACCTAATATATGGCACATAGAACAAGTTTTGAATACAAAGAAGAGGCTCTAAGAATTGCCTAAAACATTTTATGATACAAGTACACCCCTTCAACCGAATGAAGAGTTTAGCTACGATTATCCATGGAAGAGGATTGATGAGACGTATTTATACGAATCATTGAGTCAACAATTCCCTTTAATTGAGACATTTGATCAATGGAACATATGCTTGTTAGTGTCATTTTGCATTGTAGGGCCTTTTGGAGTCTAAAGAGGAATCGTACTTAAAAGATAGCATTTGGAGCCCAAACATCACCGTTTCAGATTAGACCTTTGGACAGTCGACGTAGTGCTGGGAATGAACCGCTGATCAGAAAAATACGAGCCACATGCTGTTGCAAAGGTGACTCAATTCCCTACAACTCTCTAGTTCACACCGAGAGCAGCCGAGGTCGTTTGGATGATCGAAACAAGAGTTGAAGTGAAGACAGACAATCTGGCCGAGAGTTCCACATACACGCACGAGTAAGATTGCCATTGGGCCAATTCCATGGCCCACTTGCCATTTTCGGAAGGCCCATGAAGGATCTAGAAGCATTTTGACTTTTGGCATATGCCAAGCAATTCCGACTACTTCCAGAGCATGCTTGGAGCCCAAGTTAAGAGGAAGCCTAGATGTTCTAGAAGCATCCCATCTTATGACTTATGCGAATCCACTTGGACTTGTGCCACTCCAAAAAAACCCTAGCTCACCTCTATATAAGCAACACCTTGGCCCTTGTAATAGACATGCTAAAATCTCTCTAAAATCCCTTAGGGGAACCTCTTGTAATTTGGAATTGGAAAGTTCAACATCTCTCTACTCCTTCTTTACTTTTATGCAATTTACTTTCTTGTAATCTACATTCTTGCACTTACTTTACTGTCTTTACTTTCATGTACTTCCATTCCATCCATAGCTCTCATATCCTTCCCATGGATATGAGTGGCTAAAACTCCATTTTCGGTTTGGGGATCATTCTACTTTGTGGCACGGTTTTGAGACCTTATTCTTAATGCTTCTTTGTGTTCTAGTGGTGTAAGAGCTTGGAAAGGCCTTACTTTGGGTGATCTCTTGGAATGGAGTGAACCACACTCATGACACAAAGTATGATCTTTAGAGGTCAATGATAAACAAGCCACAATAGTATTGTCAACACATTTTGAGATTCATGTCCTTAATGCTATTTTACATTTCACTAGTCCTTGTGCTTCATGCCACGGATCAAAGGCTTGGCTAAGTGGATGTCTTGCCACAAAGCTTAGTCAAGCTAATGATCCCTATTGTAATATCCCTTTGATGCTTTGCGGCAAGAATGGATAGTACACATAGATGGAACATTACCTTTGCCGGATTGTTCAATCTACTAAGGACTGGATTAGAAGGTCTAAACCGTGCATAGTGAGGTAGTGGAGCTTAAATGCTTTGGGTTGCCTACGGCACCACACTACTACCTAGTACGGTTAAGACCGTGGTGTATTACCTTTGCCGGAATACTTTAGGTTGTCACCCTTGCCGGGACAACCACACTCTACGAAATGTGAAATAGATCATTTGATATCCATGATGAATGTGTGACAATGGATCCCTAGACCGAATACCCCTTGCTTGTTACATTTCGTTCCTTTACTTTATGCACTAGTATTAACTTGTTCCAAAATCCCCCCCAATTTGCCTTACCTTCTTGTTTCAAGGAACAAATAGTAGCCATTACAACTCCCTTGGGTTCGACCCCTACTTGCCGCTCTACTATCTTTTTAGTGAGCCCTAAGTAGCGGACTATAAATTTTATCTTTGATTTGCACACTACGACATTGTGCTCATCAAATTTTGGCGCCGTTGCCGGGGAGTTGTGCATTGGTGAAGTTGTTCTTTTTGTTTGTTTCCCTTTTTTGTTCTTGTTGTGATTCTCTTGGTTCACCATGGCCTCTTATTACAATAGAGAGCCTTGGTATGATGAGGAGTTGTTCCCACCATCCTTCCAACGAGAAATCCGCGAAAAGATCATGTACATTGAGCAATCCCGGGATGAAACATTGGATGAGTACTTACGGTACTATGATTCCCTTGTGACAAGCTGCCCGCACCATGGATTCACTAGATTGGACCTTATTCAAAGGTTTCTCGGAGGAATGTTGCCACATGAATGGGATAGGCTCAATGAGGCGGCAGGAGGCTCGGTCTATGACTTGACCATAAGTAGTATTTGGGAATTGATACATGTTTTGGCCGAGGACTCAAGGCTAAAGCAAGAACAACACAAGGCACTTGAGGACATGATGGGCGACATGATGGACGAAAACCAAAGCCGGTCCTTGGAAGACTTGATGGAAGAGTTAGCCGCGAGTTATGCGCAAATAGATGCAAGAATCTTGCAGAATCAAGCCGAGAGTTCAAGGCCACAACGAGAGCAGACCAAGCCACTTGAGGACTTTGTGATGGAGCCGGTCGAAACAATGTACCAAGACCATGCCAAAACTGAGGGAACTTTGGCCGAAGAAAAATTGTCCAAATCAGGCTCGGATCTCACTCCCATTCTGTCCGAGGAGGACCCAAACCTCACTGCCGAAAGCTCCCTATTGGACCCCTCTCACTCAGCTTGCATGACCTCAGATCCTAAGGATGAAGTACCCAACAAGGAAGAGGTTCAAGGCCGGTTGGAAGAAAAGCATGGGCAAGAATGGCCAATAGTGGAGCACTCACTCGCCCTAACTCAACAAGGCAGCCAGGAGAACTCCCTCATTTTGAAAAGACCATACCTCTTTGCTACCAAGACAAGGCTCACCAATGAAACATGCTTGATGCCACTTGTGAGTGATGGCAAGATTATGAACTTACAACATTGCAAGGACGCCATCCACTCCTACATGAAAAAGAGACCAAGGCATGGAATGTTTCAATGGAAGCCGAGATGGAAAAACAAGAGGGCACGGCTTGATGGATCAATGGCTATGATCAAGAGGTTCACTTCTCCTCGGAAAGATGTAAAGACTAGGCCACCCGACCGGTTGAGGGCAGAATCGAGCCCACTGCCATATGTGAACCTTGGAAAGATCAAGAGAGCAGTGGGGAAAAAGTTTGACCTCGCACGACCATGGGATCCAAACTTATGATCCCTAATGAGGTAAAGTCGAGCCAACGACGTTAAACAAAGGCACTCGCCGGGAGGTAGCCCGGCATTTCTCATTTTACAGTATTTTCTTGCATTTTATACTAACCCTCACCTCCTTTATGTTTGGAAAGAAATAAGGATGTTTTTGTAGGTCGGTCCAAGTGCTACGCACTTTGCTCTTTGTCCTACGCATTTTATGCCAACCGGGCTTGACCCAAGGACACCTTTTCGAGACCTTAGGCCCGAGGAACCCAGCGACGATCCTAGACCGGGACGCACCCAAAGCCAAGGCTCGCCCAAGAGGAGCAGCCGAGCCCGACCTAGCTCCCCATGAGCTTCCGATGCTAGTCCACGCCATGCCACTTCATGGCATACGAGGGGAGTCCCGTTTCACTCTTTTACCTTGTTTCTTTCCATTGATTTGTGCATATTGTGTTGATTGAGTTGTGCCGTGAGGCCACGGCTCATTTCAAAAGTGTGGGGTGGGGTGTTTAGTAGTTTGTTGTGTCATCACGTCTATTTTTCTTGCACATGCATGAGTCAGCACGTTTCCCTTTGAAAATTTTAAATTTTTTGAATAAAATGAGTAGCTTTGTGAATAAAATGCGTAGGAATGGGGAGTTGGTGCTTTCATGATGTGAAATAGATGGATCCTAGTACATGCATGACTCTTATGAAATTATAATTGTGCGACTAACATGTGAACTAACTTCTTATGTGACCTTATGAGTTGGGATAAATAGGGGATGTGGAGTTGATAGAAATGTCCTAGTGAGGCTTGACAAAGCACTCAAGGATCGGGGATTCGAGTTACATGGTTATATGGACTTGTGGAGGCTGCACTTTGAGACTCGTGGTTGTAGTTGACTCCACCATTGCAGCGTTTATGCAAGTGGTGGGACGGGAATCAAACCGTCCTATCTCTAGTCCTAGTAGTCGGGAAAATAGATGAGTGACCCTCATCTTGACTCGCACGAAACGACAAGGATGAGAAAGAGCGGGGAGGTATTTCCATATGCTTGAGGGCGATGATTGGACCTCCCAAGAAGGAATGGACAAGAAAATCACAAAAGGAGCAAAGCTCAAAAGGAAGAAAAATCATCTCATGTGAGAACCTACCCGAAACAAAAAGTGAAGGATTATCAAAGTTATACAAAGGCCGAAGGCCAAGTTCACTACAAGAATGTCCAAGAAAAGTATCAAAAGGACTCAACCCTTGAGCTTGAATTCATCACGTGCTAGAAGAAGCAACAAGTATAACCATGTAACAAGATCCGAATCCAAGAGTGTAGATCATGGGCCTAAAAAGGACTACCTCCCACTCATCCGAATTGGTTTGCATCTTGACTCAAAGGTACATGTATCAAGTTGGATCTCATGTTTTAGCAAAATGTTTGAGTAATAGTCGAGTTATGCATGGAAAGGGGAAATCTAGACTAGCATATATCTTGTGGCCGAAAAGTTCTTGTGGTGTTGAAGTTGTTTATTCCTCTTTTGACTTAAGGCCTTGTTCGGGACGAACAAGTTCAAGTGTGGGGTGGTTTGATGAGACGTATTTATACGAATCATTGAGTCAACAATTCCCTTTAATTGAGACATTTGATCAATGGAACATATGCTTGTTAGTGTCATTTTGCATTGTAGGGCCTTTTGGAGTCTAAAGAGGAATCGTACTTAAAAGATAGCATTTGGAGCCAAAACATCACCGTTTCAGATTAGACCTTTGGACAGTCGATGGAGTGCTGGGAATGAACCGCTTATCAGAAAAATACGAGCCACATGCCGTTGCAAAGGTGACTCAATTCCCTACAACTCTCTAGTTCACACCGAGAGCAGCCGAGGTCGTTTGGATGATCGAAACAAGAGTTGAAGTGAAGACAGACAATCTGGCCGAGAGTTCCACATACACGCACGAGTAAGATTGCCATTGGGCCAATTCCATGGCCCACTTGCCATTTTCGGAAGGCCCATGAAGGATCTAGAAGCATCTTGACTTTTGGCTTATGCTAAGCAATTCCGACTACTTCCAGAGCAAGCTTGGAGCCCAAGTTAAGAGGAAGCCTAGATGTTCTAGAAGCATCCCATCTTATGACTTATGCTAATCCACTTGGACTTGTGCCACTCCAAAAAAACCCTAGCTCACCTCTATATAAGCAACACCTTGGCCCTTGTAATAGACATGCTAAAATCTCTCTAAAATCCCTTAGGGGAACCTCTTGTAATTTGGAATTGGAAAGTTCAACATCTCTCTACTCCTTCTTTACTTTTATGCAATTTACTTTCTTGTAATCTACATTCTTGCACTTACTTTACTGTCTTTACTTTCATGTACTTCCATTCCATCCATAGCTCTCATATCCTTCCCATGGATATGAGTGGCTAAAACTCCATTTTCGGTTTGGGGATCATTCTACTTTGTGGCACGGTTTTGAGACCTTATTCTTAATGCTTCTTTGTGTTCTAGTGGTGTAAGAGCTTGGAAAGGCCTTACTTTGGGTGATCTCTTGGAATGGAGTGAACCACACTCATGACACAAAGTATGATCTTTAGAGGTCAATGATAAACAAGCCACAATAGTATTGTCAACACATTTTGAGATTCATGTCCTTAATGCTATTTTACATTTCACTAGTCCTTGTGCTTCATGCCACGGATCAAAGGCTTGGCTAAGTGGATGTCTTGCCACAAAGCTTAGTCAAGCCAATGATCCCTATTGTAATATCCCTTTGATGCTTTGCGGCAAGAATGGATAGTACACATAGATGGAACATTACCTTTGCCGGATTGTTCAATCTACTAAGGACTGGATTAGAAGGTCTAAACCGTACATAGTGAGGTAGTGGAGCTTAAATGCTTTGGGTTGCCTACGGCACCACACTACTACCTAGTACGGTTAAGACCGTGGTGTATTACCTTTGCCGGAATACTTTAGGTTGTCACCCTTGCCGGGACAACCACACTCTACGAAATGTGAAATAGATCATTTGATATCCATGATGAATGTGTGACAATGGATCCCTAGACCGAATACCCCTTGCTTGTTACATTTCGTTCCTTTACTTTATGCACTAGTATTAACTTGTTCCAAAATCCCCCCCAATTTGCCTTACCTTCTTGTTTCAAGGAACAAATAGTAGCCATTACAACTCCCTTGGGTTCGACCCCTACTTGCCGCTCTACTATCTTTTTAGTGAGCCCTAAGTAGCGGACTATAAATTTTATCTTTGATTTGCACACTACGACATTGTGCTCATCAAATTTTATCATGTCCTCAAGTGCCTTGTGTTGTTCTTGCTTTTCTTCCAACCAAAGTCCCCGGCAACGGCACCAAAATTTGATGAGCACAATGTCGTAGTGTGCAAATCAAAGATAAAATTTATAGTCCGCTACTTAGGGCTCACTAAAAAGATAGTAGAGCGGCAAGTAGGGGTCGAACCCAAGGGAGTTGTAATGGCTACTATTTGTTCCTTGAAACAAGAAGGTAAGGCAAATTGGGGGGGATTTTGAAACAAGTTAATACTAGTGCATAAAGTAAAGGAACGAAATGTAACAAGCAAGGGGTATTCGGTCTAGGGATCCATTGTCACACATTCATCATGGATATCAAATGATCTATTTCACATTTCGTAGAGTGTGGTTGTCCCGGCAAGGGTGACAACCTAAAGTATTCCGGCAAAGGTAATACACCACGGTCTTAACCGTACTAGGTAGTAGTGTGGTGCCGTAGGCAACCCAAAGCATTTAAGCTCCACTACCTCACTATGCACGGTTTAGACCTTCTAATCCAGTCCTTAGTAGATTGAACAATCCGGCAAAGGTAATGTTCCATCTATGTGTACTATCCATTCTTGCCGCAAAGCATCAAAGGGATATTACAATAGGGATCATTCGCTTGACTAAGCTTTGTGGCAAGACATCCACTTAGCCAAGCCTTCGATCCGTGGCATGAAGCACAAGGACTAGTGAAATGTAAAATAGCATTAAGGACATGAATCTCAAAATGTGTTGACAATACTATTGTGGCTTGTTTATCATTGACCTCTAAAGATCATACTTTGTGTCATGAGTGTGGTTCACTCCATTCCAAGAGATCACCCAAAGTAAGGCCTTTCCAAGCTCTTACACCACTAGAACACAAAGAAGCATTAAGAATAAGGTCTCAAAACCGTGCCACAAAGTAGAATGATCCCCAAACCGAAAATGGAGTTTTAGCCACTCATATCCATGGGAAGGATATGAGAGCTATGGATGGAATGGAAGTACATGAAAGTAAAGACAGTAAAGTAAGTGCAAGAATGTAGATTACAAGAAAGTAAATTGCATAAAAGTAAAGAAGGAGTAGAGAGATGTTGAACTTTCCAATTCCAAATTACAAGAGGTTCCCCTAAGGGATTTTAGAGAGATTTTAGCATGTCTATTACAAGGGCCAAGGTGTTGCTTATATAGAGGTGAGCTAGGGTTTTTTTGGAGTGGCACAAGTCCAAGTGGATTGGCATAAGTCATAAGATGGGATGCTTCTAGAACATCTAGGCTTCCTCTTAACTTGGGCTCCAAGCTTGCTCTGGAAGTAGTCGGAATTGCTTGGCATAAGCCAAAAGTCAAGATGCTTCTAGATCCTTCATGGGCCTTCCGAAAATGGCAAGTGGGCCATGGAATTGGGCCAATGGCAATCTTACTCGTGCGTGTATGTGGAACTCTCGGCCAGATTGTCTGTCTTCACTTCAACTCTTGTTTCGATCATCCAAACGACCTCGGCTGCTCTCGGTGTGAACTAGAGAGTTGTAGGGAATTGAGTCACCTTTGCAACGGCATGTGGCTCGTATTTTTCTGATCAGCGGTTCATTCCCAGCACTCCATCGACTGTCCAAAGGTCTAATCTGAAACGGTGATGTTTTGGCTCCAAATGCTATCTTTTAAGTACGATTCCTCTTTAGACTCCAAAAGGCCCTACAATGCAAAATGACACTAACAAGCATATGTTCCATTGATCAAATGTCTCAATTAAAGGGAATTGTTGACTCAATGATTCGTATAAATACGTCTCATCAAGGATATCATAGCTAAATACTCGGGGGTTTTTGAAAGACAGTAAGTAAAGGGGAATACTCAAGAACCAACAGGAGTATTCCCAAATCCTACTTGAATACTCAAGAACCAACAGGAGTATTCTCTAAAACTGTTATAATACTCTAGAACCAACAGGAGTATTATTTCAAACCAAAGCTTACAAATTCCAAACTTTCTAGAGAGAGAAGTGAATTGTGATTTTGGGATGAAGATTACAAGTGAGGGAGAGGCATATATTTATAGCCAAGGAGGATGGAGGAGAAGATGACAGTTGGCAAGATGGGAGAGGAGGAGATGGAAGTGGAGGAGAAGAGCTCCACATGGCAAGCTCCCATGGAAGCTCCATAGCCGCCGGCGGCTTTTGGTGAGGAGGGGAGGAGCCGCCCCCTAGGTGGCACAAGGGGAGTGGTTTGTGGCTTTTGTGATCTCATTCCAAAAAGACATCGGTCCATTTCAGCTCCGGACTGACTTTGGTTGCTCTTCGGTTGGATTTGTTTTGAGTGATTCAATGTCAGGATCTTGAGATTTCTTCAGTCAGCATCTGATCTTGACCTCGGAATGACTCGTAATATCTTTTCTGTATAAAATCCTCTCCTTAGCGTGTATTCTCTCTAGACTCCAAAATATCCTGTGGAAATATATCGGAACTAACAAGCAAAAGTTAAATAGACAAACAGTCTAATTTAGTGGGGTTAACTGTGTTTATGATTCGTATAATTATGGTCCATC
Source organism: Rhodiola kirilowii (assembly GCA_033675215.1). Classification (NCBI taxonomy): domain Eukaryota; kingdom Viridiplantae; phylum Streptophyta; class Magnoliopsida; order Saxifragales; family Crassulaceae; genus Rhodiola; species Rhodiola kirilowii. Next base: position 46,207,817 of record CM066201.1, read on the forward strand.
AGATCACCCCACACTTTTAGTTGTTCGTCCCGAACAATGCTATTAAAGGGCGGCACACTAAGTACGCTTTTAAAATATGAAAGTTAGACTGTGGGACTCGATTTATCCTAATTCATGCATTACTTACTTATTACCAAATTAAACCGTGTAAATATGTACAAGAAACTTGATACGTGTACCTTCGTGCTGAGATGCAAATTATTTTGGATGTTTCGGGAGATAGCCCTTTTTAGGCTCCCAGACTGCAACCTCGGGACCGTCTCGTACTATATGGTTTCCTTGTAGCTTTCTCTAGCACGTGATTTGGTTCGGGTTTCAATGGTTTGGTCGTTGATTTTCTTTTGGCGAGGGACAGCTTTTGTAGTGAATCGGTCTTTGGCCTTTCATTTAACTCTTTGAGTACTTCACTTTTTTGTTCGGTTAAAACCTTCACAATTTCGGGCCTTTGGCCTCTTGATTTGCTTCTTCGAGCTTTTTGCCTTTTTGTGGCTTGCTAGTCCATTTTCTCAAGCCTTTTTGGGAGGTCCAATCGTCGCCCGCGAGCATATGGAAATACCTCCCCGCTCTCTCTCATCCTTGCCATTTCGCGCGAGTCAAAATGAGGGTCGCTCATTTATTTTCCCGGCTACTAGGACTAGAGATAGGACGGTTTGATTTTCCGTCCCGCCTTTTTTTCTTTTTGCATAAACACTGCATGGCGGAGATGACTTCAATCTTCACTGAAACCCGAAGTGCAGCCTCCACTGACTTCGAAAACCATATAGTTAGATTCGATCCTTCGATTGCTTGCCAAGCCTCTCTAGGGCAGTTTATGTCAACTCCACATCCCTAGTTTATCTCAGCACTAAGGGACAAATGAGAAGTTACGTTCTAAGTTTTTAGACAGTTGAATTTTCACAAGGTAAATGCATGAATTTTAGATCTATCTTTTTCACATTCTCAAGTTCATATTTTCAAAAAGATAATATTAAGGGAAAAGGAAAAGAAAAACATGTTATGTACACAGGTGGTTCTCACCCCACACTTTTGAACGAAGGCATGCCTTTCAGCAAGACTTAGTTCAAAAGCCATGCAAGCAGACATTATGAGAAAGAAATGATATTAAGGAAAAGGGAAGAACAGAACTCCCTTTATTGTGTCGAATGACATGGCTCGAGGCTGGATAATCGAGGGAGTTTGGCTGGGGCCTTGAACTCTTGCCGTAGGCCTGGTTGGCTTGATGTTGCACCCAAGTCCGATTCCTGAATAGTCATTTCTTCTAGAGCGACTTATTGGAAAAAACTAAATGACAGAAAATAAAAGACTGAAAGTAAGATAGGTGTCGGGTTACCTCCCGACCAGTGCCTTTGTTTAACGTCGTTGGCTCGACAGTACCTCACTCATGGATCATAAGTAGGGATCCCATGGGTGCTTGAGGTTGAACTTCTTCTTGGCAGCTCTTTTTCTCTGCCCAAAGAACACATATGGCAGCGGGCTCAGTTCTGCTCTCCCTTGATCCGGAGGCTTCTTCTTCACATATCCCCAAGAAGGCGAGGATTCCTTGACCATAGCTGCTGGTCCATCAAGTCGAGCTCTCTTTTTCCTCCTTCCCGGCTTCCATTCCTTTGGCCCATGTCTTGGCCGCTTTTTCATGTCTGAATGGGTGGCACTATTGCAATCCTTGAAGTTTAGTATTGTGCCATTGAACACGAGCGACCTTGAGCTTGTTCCCATGCCAAGCCTTTTCTTTGTGGCAGAGATGATTGGCCATCCTAGAACGAGTGAGTTTTTAGCTGGCTTTTCTTGGCTCATTACGAGTGAGTGCTCCATCTTCGGCTCTTCTGGCTCATGTTTTTCCTCCAACTCCCCTTGCACCTCATCATTGATCACTTCATCTTCAGGGGTTTTGATCCGCATACAAACCGAGGAGACAAGTTGGGGGACTTCCACCACAAGGGCCGGGTCTTTCTCGAGCAGCTCTTCAGTGAGGACCGGGCTTGCCGTGATTTTCTCGGTTAGTTAGGCAGTGATGTCCGGGACTTCTGTTGGCTCGGCAGTGAGGACTGTGATTTCCTCGGATGGATTGGTGATAAGGACCGGGCCAGATTTGGGCAGTTCTTCTTTGATGACCCTTGGCTTTGCATTGAGCATCTTTTGAACTGCCTCAATATTTGCCTGTGTTTCCTCGAAGTCGGCCTGGATTTGGTGCATTGTGTTGTCCAGTTCTTGTCTTGATCTTGACCTCGTGGCCAAATCATGTATCAGGTCCCACAGATCAGCCCAGGCTAAGTTATTCACCGAGCCTCCCGCCGCATCATTAAGCCAATTCCATTCATGCGGCAGCATCTCGCCAAGAAATCTTTGAAGAAGATCGTCGTTGGTGAATCCATGATGCGGGCAGCTCGTTACAAGGGAATCGAAGTACCATAAGTACTCGTCCAAAGTTTTGTCCCGGGATTGCTCTAGGTTGTTGATCTTCTCGCGGATTTTAAGTTTGAAGGATGTGGGGAAAATTCCTCATAGTACCAAGGTTCGCTTCCAAAGAAGGAAGACATGGTGAATTATGTACAAGAGGAAAAAGAACAACTATCCATTTGCTAATTCCCCGGCAACGGCGCCAGTTTTGACGGAGCCCACCGCACTATTGTTAAGGTGTGGTGTTCTCTGTGCAAAAGCAAATTTATATTCCGCTACTCGTGACCTTACTACTGGGTAGCAAGTGGTAAGTAGGGGTCGAACCCAAGGGAATTAGGGGGATAAGTTGTTCTTTGAGGGATTTGTACAGGATGGGAGCGTCTTTTAGGTTGATTGAGTTTTAGTGCGGAAAAGTAAGTGCTGTTTTTGGTTGGTTGTTTTTGGTTTTTAGTGCGGAAAAGTAAATGACATAAAAGTAAATACTGAAAATAAAAGAGAAGACTTACAGCGGGTGATGCGTGATTGGCAAGTCCTCCGAAAGATGAGCGGTTGATAGAGCAGTTTATACTAAGAAAGTAAATGCAAGGGGGTTTGAATATAAGGAAAGCATTCGGTTTCGGGGGCTTTGTATCATAGCCTGTTTATCATTGGCTCTTAGTGATCCTTCTAAGTATTCAAATGTGCATCAAGGCCATTCCAAGCACTCATCTGGCTACACTGTCTAGTCTTTTGCAAAAGTGTTCGAAAGTGAATCGAGGCCATTCCAAGCACTCATCTTGCTACACTGTCTAATCTTTTGCAAAAAACGTAGAGCACTTGTTCTACTTAGACTAATACCCCATTCCAAGGTATATTAGCCTGTGTGCATCCATTTGGTCAGTCATTCCCGAGCAACCAAATGGTGTTTTAGAAAGGTCAAACTCCTCAGATAAGCTTTGCCATTCCAAGCATCCACTTATCCGAGTATGTTTACGAACCCCACGGAACAGCTTTGCCATTCCAAGCATCCACTCAACCTTAGAAGTTCTAACCTAATATATGGCACATAGAACAAGTTTTGAATACAGAGAGGAGGCTCTAAGAATTGCCTAAAACATTTTATGATACAAGTACACCCCTTCAACCGAATGAAGAGTTTAGCTACGATTATCCATGGAAGAGGATATCATAGCTAAATACTCGGGGGTTTTTGAAAGACAGTAAGTAAAGGGGAATACTCAAGAACCAACAGGAGTATTCCCAAATCCTACTTGAATACTCAAGAACCAACAGGAGTATTCTCTAAAACTGTTATAATACTCAAGAACCAACATGAGTATTATTTCAAACCAAAGCTTACAAATGCCAAACTTTCTAGAGAGAGAAGTGAATTGTGATTTTGGGATGAAGATTACAAGTGAGGGAGAGGCATGTATTTATAGCCAAGGAGGATGCAGGAGAAGATGACACTTGGCAAGATGGGAGAGGAGGAGATGGATGTGGAGGAGAAGGGCTCCACATGGCAAGCTCCCATGGAAGCTCCATAGCCGCCGGCGGCTTTTGGTGAGGAGGGGAGGAGCCGCCCCCCTAGGTGGCACAAGGGGAGTGGTTTGTGGCTTTTGTGATCTCATTCCAAAAAGCCATCGGCCCATTTCAGCTCCGGACTGACTTTGGTTGCTCTTTGGTTGGATTTGTTTTGAGTGATTCAATGTCAGGATCTTGAGATTTCTTCAGTCAGCATCTGATCTTGACCTCGGAATGACTCGTAATATCTTTTCTGCGTAAAATCCTCTCCTTAGCGTGTATTCTCTCTAGACTCCAAAATACCCTGTAGAAATATATCGGAACTAACAAGCAAAAGTTAAATAGACAAACAGTCTAATTTAGTGGGTTTAACTGTGTTTCTGATTCGTATAATTATGGTCCATCAGTCATGTGGATCACCTTGGCTGATGTGAGAGTTCTACCATCCGGGTCCGGGTCCTTCTCTAAGATGGCCCCCAGTCTGTTCAGGGTTGTCTCGTTTATGTCTTCTCTTGGGTCGCTTTCCTCCGAGACGGTCTCCCCATGTTCGTCCACTAGGATCACTTGTAGATCGGGTACCTTGCAGTGATGCCAAGGCTGCCACTTCTCCTCACACTTGTAGCAGAGGCCTTGGGATCTTAGGGCAGCTAGGTCTCCCGCGGTCATCTTTTTGAACTCGGTTGGTTGATCTGGTGCTCGTGGTGGTTTCTTTCGGAATTAGTCGCGGTAGTCTTCCTCCCCATCTTTAGGCGGCCTCCTTGGTTCATAAGGCCGATAGATGTCTCGTGCCTTACCAACATGGGGATCCTCGAGAAAGAGCTTTCGGGGGTGTAGCTTGGGCGGAGGTTTGACGATTGATTGCTCAGATTCGCCAACCTCGTATGTGATTCCCTTGCCTCGGCAAATGACCCTTGGCTCGGGTGTAGTGTAGCGGTCTCTCTGCATGGTGGTTACTTTGGAGTGGAGAGTTCGGATGTCTTGGGTAACATTGCCGATTGCTCCCATTGTGGCCATGTGATTGTTGTGAACTTTCAAATTGAGGGCCCAGATATCCGCGCGAAGCGAATGAGTCTCGATTTTGAGAGTTGTGGCTCGAGCATCAAGCTCAGCAAGTAGCGCTTGACGCTTAGAGTTAGCCATGGATCCGTAGGATCGACTGCTCTGAGGCCAAACTGATAGAGATCTGGTAATCGGGGTTCGCCAAATCTCTAAGTAGCGCAGCGGAAATGTAAAAATAAGGAAATGATGAAGAAAAGAGAGAAGTGTTTAGAAAAGATGAAGAAAAGAGAGAACTGTTTTAGAAAAGATGAAGAAAAGAGAGAAGTGTTTAGAGTTGATGAAGAAATATAAAAGGTGTGGACGATTGTTATTGAAATGAAAATGACGAATGCTTGTATGGAATTGCTTGAAAAAGGAAATTACAATGGTCGAAATACTAGAGAAGAATCACAAGTCAAGAGGATATCCAAAGATCAATGTGTTTCTCCTAGCCGAAGGGTTATTCCCTCGACAAGAAGAATGACCAAAGATAACTCTTGAAGTATATGTTTGATGATTTGTGCTCTCGCCTTGTGCTCCTTTTATAGTGCTCGTCCTTCATTTGAATTCAAAAAGAAGTAACCGTCCATGCCTTAATTGCTCAGGCGTTACTCTTTGACTTGGGAGTCAAATGAGTAACGGCTCCCCTTTAATGTTGATTGACTCCCATTTGAATTTGAATTGTTGATCTCTTCCCCAACATCATGGGCTTGGACGTCGTGGGCTTTGACAACCTCTTCATGGGTCAAGACAACTCTTGTGATGGCCATCGAGTGGGCTGGCATATGGTTCATTGCCCAAAACCCCAAGAGGACGCGCCTGGTGCTGCCCGAGTGACTGGGCGGAGGCCTGCTGGGTGTGCCGGGCGTACCGGGCGTGCTGTCGGGCGTGCCGGGTGTCCTCTCGGGCGTGCCGGGTGATCTCTCGGGCGTGCCGGGTGTCCTCTCGAGCGTGCCGGGTGATCTCTCGGGCGTGCCGGGTGTTCTCTTGGACGGAGCCTCGGAAGTCCTCGGGTGGCCTGGTTTGGCTGGATTGCTGGGGCGCAGGTGCTCGGATCCTCGCACTTGGTCGAATTGATAGAGTGCTGGTGCTCTTGCGCGTGTGCCAAGGGAATGAGTTGAAGAATTCCCATCAGACCCCTACTTGCGGCTCTACTAATTCATAGTGAACAAAGGGTAGTGGACTTTATAAATTGTAATTTGCAAGGCACGACGACGTCTTGTCAATGGCTCCATAGAGCCGAGAGGTATTTTCTTGTCAATGGTTTGACTGATTATGACAAGTTAGATGACATGATTGTATGTTTCAAAGGGAAGGCACTCCACTAGTACCAATGGCGAGAGGAGTACCAGCCATTCCTGAGTTGGGAGGAACTCAAGGAGGAGTTGACCAAGCGCTTCCAAGGAAATCCCGGGCGGGTACACGAGGAGTTCTTCGCACTAGTTCAAGACGCGAGTGTGGAGGACTATAGGGAGAAGTTTGAGGCACTCTCCACTGGGTAAGGAGGCATGCCACATGATGCCCTCATGGGCACATTCATGAAGGGACTCAAGCCATCCATTCGAGAAGGCGTGCGAGTACTAAGGCCGAGGACCCACGTCGAGCTAATGCACTTGGCCTAATTGGTCGAAGGTGAGAAGGCGACGGATAGGGCAACCAAAGCCCCAACACCACCTAGCCGAGTGCCAAGCGGGGGACACGGGGCGAGCGCGGTCCGAGATCGGCTCAAGGAGCCAGCTCGAGAAGCGCCTGGGGCGAGACGCATGACCAAAACAGATATTGCCGCAAGGAGGGCACATGGCCTATGCTTGCGATGTGATAAGCGATGGATCCAAGGGCACCAGTGCAGAACGGCAAGGCTCCAGATATTGTATGTCGATGAACGGGACGAGGAGGACCTAGCAACCGGCCATCCGCATGCGGACTATGACGAGGTTGCGCTAGGTAGTCTGGTGGTTGTCCTAGAAGAAGAGACGGGGTCTGGAGCAGAATTGTGGAGGGTTGTAGCCCAAGTGGAGGAGGAACCTCCAACGGTAGACGAGGATTTGATGACCCAGGAGCCGCAGTGGCTAGCCATTTCTGTGCCTATCATCCTCGATTGGGAGGTCCTCGACGAGGACAACCAAAACACAGTGCTTCAACCACTCAGGGATGCCGCGGCAGATGGTGACACGAGGTATGAAATTGTTGGATCAAGATTGTACTTTAAAGGCCGTTTTGTATTGCCAAGTTCTTCAGGGCAGATCCCAAGATTATTGCGAGAGTTCCACTCGACTAGTGTGGGAGGACACTCCGGCATGATCAAAACCTACCAACGCCTCGCGACCAAATTTTGGTGGGAAGGCATGCAAGCAGACGTCCGCAAGATGATATCGGAATGTGACCAATGCCAGAAGAGTAAGTACATGGCTATGAAACCGACAGGCTTCTACAACCCTTGGAGTTGCCCGAGCAAGTCTGGGCGGAAGTCACTATAGACTTCATCGATGGGCTACCAAAGGCAGATGGCTACTCGGTCATTATGATAGTGGTAGATCGACTCAGCAAGTATGCGCACTTTGTACCGCTAAGCCATCCCTACACAGCCAAGACGGTGGCCGAATCCTTCATTAAGGAGATCATCTGATTGCATGGAATCCCTGAGGTACTCATATCAGATCGTGACGCTGTTTTCATTAGTCACTTTCGGAAGATTTTTTTCAAATCCTTAGGTACTAACCTACAAAGGAGCACGGCGTACCATCCCCAAACGGAGGTAATGAATCGATGCATTGGCACTTACCTTAGGTGTTTCGCTAGTGAAGAACACAGAAAGTGGGTAAAACTCCTACCTTGGGCGGAATATTGGTACGACACTTCTTATCACACCGTGGCCAAGACGACCCCCTTCAAAACCCTGTGGGCGAGACCCACCAAGACTGATGCCCTATGAACCTGGGACCCCTGCAATACGTCGAGGCAACCTTGATGGACCGAGACCATGCCTTGAAAGAACTCAAGGGGCACCTTCGCAAATCTCAGCAGATAATGAAGAAACGGGCGGATGAACATCGAAGGGATGTGAAGTACAAAGTGGGCGACTTTGTGTATGTGCGTCTCCAACCAGGTAGACAAGTAACGGTGGCAAGACGCGACAACTACAAGCTGGCCCTAAGTACTATGGACCTTACGAGGTGATCAAACGCATAGGCCTCGTGGCTCACTGTCACGACCCGATATAAGAGTCGAGACCGGTGCTTAACACTTAAGCCAATTGCCAAGCAAGCCTCTATATTGGTCTTAACAAATATTGATATAATCAAGCGTAATGGAGATTATATACATGGTTTGCAAAATAAGGTAGCGGAAACAAAATAACAATATCCAAAAGCCTGCTCAAGTACCACGGAGCGACACTAAAGATGACTGATAATAAAAGAAGACAACTGAAGGACTCCCAAAGTCAATGGAGCAGATGGATGGCATCGTACGTGATGTGTGACTCTTGCGCGAATGAGGATAACTGCTCTTGAGCTCGTAGATCATTTAGCTGAAAATTCGGGAAAATAAGGGGGGTGAGTCAACCGACTCAGTAAGTAAATAATATATTATATTACCGTTGGGAATGCACATAGATTGATGAATGCACATAAATTAATGAATGCATGAATGCACGATGATGCACATGTTGATGCACTGTAGCCGATCGATCGTACTATCCATCTGATTAGACCGCTCTCTGGGCCACCAACGCGTTTCACCAGACCGTCCGTTGGGCCACTCTTACCGTCTTCTATATCAGAATCAAAATGTTATGTTACCTCAGCTGGGCCGTTACGTCTCGTCGTCACCCAACTTATCTCAGTATAGTACTGGGCCGTTACGTCTCGCCGTCACCTCAGTGCTCATATCACATATCATGTCCATGATGATGCATATCGTGTATGCAATGATGTGTATGCAATAATGCACATATTCATATCACAGTATTCTCTATCAGTTATCTCACACATAATTAATCAATACGATAATAAATTGTATTATAAACTTACCGATCACACACTCGATCTTAGACTCTGTAATGCACCCTTATTATTACTTTGCCCGCTTAGTTGAATCTGTTGCATCACCTGAATTTGTGCACTTAATTTAATTCATCTCATATAGACCTGGCAAAATTATCCATCAACCGTTATCCGTCCATTAACTATCCGCGAAAATCCGTCTGTTATCCATCCATTTAGTTAATGAATTGAATTAATCCATATCCATTACAATCCATTAGTAAACGGATGACATGGTTTGATCCTTTAATCCATTAGTGATCCGTTAATGATCCATTAGTAGACTGTTGATTTTTTTTGTTCTGTACGCCGAGTCGTATAATGATATACTATATGCACACAATTGAAATGAACATTGCAATTATCGAAATGTCCTCGACTATTCATAAAGTACTAATAAATTAAAACATTTAAGGCAAATGATGAGTAATCCCAAAATTTGTAAAATCTGAAAATATTAGAATTAACTTTATTGGTGCTTATACATTATTTCTGAAATAATCAATGGATATATATATGTTTAGAAAGTGTGGAAGTAAAACTAATTACAATTTGGTTTTATTCACTTTTAGTTAGCTTAATATATAATTCCTTATTTTTATTAAAAAATATAATTCCTTACTTTTCGAAAATTACTTTTGTACTTTGATGACATACTTTGTTGCTAACCAAACTTAGCTACTGCCTCTTTAAAGTTTCATCATCATCAAAATCAAAGAGGTTTTTTGTTTATTAATGCCAAAAAATAAACAAAATGGGTTAAATGGATCAAATGGATTTATCCGTTAATCCGTCAACCGTTAGTGATCCGTCCATTTAATCCATTAACACTAATGGATTTTAATGGATTGGATCCGTTTAATCCGCTAACCGTTTCATCCATCCATTAACCCATCCGTTCATCCATTTTGCCAGGTCTAATCTCATACAGCTCTTTGTATCTACTTAAACCCCAATACACTATGAAATCTTCCCGTGGTGATTGAGATGTTGTTCTGGTCGAGTGCAGAACAATATCTAGAACAACTTATGCATGAATAAATGCAGTGCGGAAAATAAACGACACGCAAAGTTGTTACCCAGTTCGGCGTTAACGAGCCTACGTCTGGGGGGCTGTCTCTTAGCCCGATGGATAGCAATTCACTAATATTGAGTATTGCGAGTACAAGGTTTACCGTTTAAAGCCTCGGACACTTTAGCAATTGCAAACTAGGTCTCCCCCTAGATCTGAGCTCCCGCTCCGTATCCACCAATATGATCCTCCGTGAGAATCAGCACCTTCTCCCGAATGCGCAGTAACAGCAACAGTGCGTGTATCGTTAACGTTGTTCTTCGATCAATCTATTGAGCACCAGCACAGATTGAATCCGAGCACCTTTGAGTAACCAGTGACGATTAACTCTCCAGCCGATTACGAGCTTAGTGAATAACCAGTTACGATGAGTTCACCGCCGTTAGCGTCCTCCTTCCTTCAGTGAGTATGAGCGTGATTAGTATCTCCAATAGTGCTGAATTCTGCAATTCGTTCAACCGCCAGTCTGGAACAGCAACCTGTAACAACTGGACATCACCGCCGTGAGTTCACCGGAATAATGAACACAAGACCGAGCGATCTCTCGCCTCTCTCTGAGTGTGTATCTGCATTTAGCTCAATGATAGATGTTGAATTGAGAACCTCATTTCTGTTTATATAGGGCGGTAGAAACCCTAAATCGAATAGGATTCCTAAACTTAACGGCCTATATCTTTAGGAAACCTTTCCTAATCTTTTAGGAAATCTTTCCTGAAACCTTGCGCATATCTTCTTGTAGATAATCCTTCAAATATCTTCTACTCCGTTTTAGAAACCTTTGATTATCTTCTTTGCTAAGTTAACTTCAAGCGCAAGCAATCTCTCAACCGACTTCTATAGATATCTTCAATATTCATCAACCATCGACTAGCCAAATCCATTCTAGAAAATATCTGTGTCTAAGTTGTGCCACGTCGGTTGAAACAAGTTTCCAAATCTGAATTGGGAAACTTCCAACTTCTGTCCATGCACCTGCAACCGCCTTGATCTCCAACGGTCGACTGTGTTTCCAAATCTGAATTTAGAAACATTTCATCTACTTCAACTTGTTCCAGGACAGTTGTCTCTTCCAGTCTTGAATAACAGCTTGAACAACTATACTAAGTTTTGCCAAACTACATGCCATAAAACTAACAATCTCCCCCTTGGCATTTTTGGCAAAACTAACTACTGTAATCTACCTGTACTACTATTACAGTTGAATCTTTGGGGAGATTTCAAACTCCCAGGCTATGCTACGAACTAAACTACCAACTGAATCTTTGAGGAGATTTCAAACTCCGAACAAAATAAAAGCTCAAACGAATCTTTTAAGGAGATTTCAAACTCCAAAACATGTCTAACAACTAGCACACCTGAATCTTTTAAAGGGCTTTCAAACTCCAATACTTCTCCCCCTTTTTGCCACAAATGAGCAAGGAGGGTTCAACAGCATAAAAGGTAGCGTTAAAGAAAGATACCTCAGAGCTTTAGGCGTCGAGCTCAGCATCCTCATCTTTGGCAACAGAATTTGAAATCTTTGACTTTCTTTCCATGTCAGCCCTTAATACATATCTCGTTCAAGCTCCGGCTGACCAACTTGTACTGGAACAACTTAGTTGTCAATGACACACAGACCCAGCGAGGATCGAAGTGTCTCGAACTGTAGGTTGTCCACGGCTTTGGTGAAGATGTCTGCTCCCAGCTTCAACACATCTTGTTTTAGCCTGTATTCTTTCAGCATCGGCTTCTTCCACAACATCTGGGTTCAACAACATCCAGCGGCGATATATTTTTCTTCAACAGTGGAAAGGGATATGCTGTTCTGATTCTTGCATATCTTAAATTCGCTCTACATTCGTTTCACATGTTGATCCACCATCTTCTGATTACTCGAGCAGAATATAATGTCAACCATAAGAATTTGAGCAAAAATAAAGTCTGACCTTGTGTGTTTGACGAACAGCGTCTCTACTCCCCCTCGCACATAGCCATGGTCAATTGAAAACCTCGTCAGCCCCTCGTACCATGCTTTGGGCGCCTGCTTGATTCCATATACAAGCTGTCTTCAGCTGGTACACATGGTCAGAATGGTGGGGATCTTCAAGGCCTTTTGGTTGCGAAACATAGTCTTCTTCACTAAGCAAACTATTCAGAAAGGTATTGTTGACATCCATCTGGAACAACCTAAACTTCAGGTGACAGGTTGGTCTATCTCCGTTTGATACAGCGTCCTCAACAACTACTTCAGGCAATTTGTCTAACACAGCTTCTTGCATAACGTGACTTGGTGAGGGTTGTTGTTCAGGGTCTGCTACAACTTCAACTTCATCATTACCTTGAACAAGAGGTGCATCCACATCGTCTCTAACAGTCACATATATAGACTCTATCCATGTTGTCTCAGGTGGTGTTTTACCAATCTCCAATAGATAACAGTTGTTCAACGATCTGCTACCTTACATTATGCATTCTCCTTCCTTGTTCAGCACCTGGCAGGTATATTGGGTGAACTTTATATGATGGTCTTCATCACACAACTGACTAATACTGATCAGATTCACCTCCAATCCATCAATAAGAAGCACACTCTCGAGTTGTGGTACACCTTGAACCTTCAATGTCCCCTTTCCGATCACCTTGCCCTTTACTCTGTGTCCAAATGTTACAGATTGACCCTTGAACAGCTTGATATTGACTATGAAGTTAGGATCTCCAGTCATGTGGGCTGAGCATCCACTGTCAAAGTACCACCGTCCCCTTTTCAAGTGACTGGTCGAACAATATGCAGCTAGACACACTTCCTCTTTCTGTTTTACTCTCCAAACGTGTCTGACCTGTGGAACAGGCTTCTGCTTCAACTTCCTAAGATAAGCAAGGAACTCGTAACATCTTGGTTTGATATGTCCCCTTTTGTTGCAGTAATAGCAGATTCTCCCATCTCTTCTCCGTAGATCGTTCTGTTTTTGCTTTCTTGAGGGATACCAGGTTGCTTTTCTTCGCGGGAGATGCTCAGCTGGAACAACGTGCGATCGTGGCTTAGCTTTCACAAACGTTGTCTTTCCGGAGCTAGATGCACCGGTGAACCCTAAACCTTTGTAATCGCCACTTGTTCTTTGAGCTCCCAGAATATCGTCTAGATCTTTAGTTCCAGAATTGAGCATCTTGGCAGACTTCTTCAGGTTGTTCAGCTCTTCCAGTGTCTCGGCATGAACAAATTTTTCTGTCTCAATCTCACGAAGTCAAAGCAGCCACAATATTAAGAAGGTTTACCTCTCTTCGTTGTAGTGCATCATTCCTCCTTTTTAGATCATCCATAACTCCTGGATGTTTGTCGTGGCTCTTTTCAATCTGACTCTTCAGAGATGACACAACTGACAACACCTCGGCCTTCTGTGCAACAAGTTCAGCTCGTTCACCTATTACTTCAATCAACTGAGCTTTAAGGTCAGTGATTATCTGTTGATGTTCCACTTTTTGAGCAACTAATACAGCAGTTTCTTGCCATAGCTTTTCTTTTTCTCCTTTCAGATCAGCCAGGATGTTGTGATGTTTTTTGTTCTGCTCAACTTCAAACAACCACTGATGGTATAACTCCTTGTAATTGTTAGCAATTTCTTCATCAGTGATTTCCTCTTCATCACTGCAGCTTGAGTACTGTATGTGATCCTCAGAAGATGATTTTAACTCCACTCCTTTACCACGTTCTTCTTCCAGGTTGACACAACTAGCTAGGGCAACAAGGTTATTGGACTCACCTTCTTGATTAGATTCACTGCCACTCCAGTTAACAGCATAGGCATTCTTCTTTTTGCGTGTGTTAACACACTCCGCCTGAATGTGTCCGTAGCCTTCACATTCTTTGTATTGGATCCCTTTGCCTTTGTTGTCCTGGCCATAATCTCCAGATTTGTACTTTCTCTGAAACTTCCCTTCCTTCTGGATTCTTGAGTTGGATGATACTCTTGGATCTGATCCTTCGTTGTTCAGTCTTCTCATGAAGTTCCTTGCCAGCATAACATACTGTTGTTCAGACATCTCCCCTTCTTTGTCTGGAGCATCAGTAACTTCAGATTGCAGACCAACACACTTAACTTTCTTGTGTTGTTCCTCTTCATCCATCTCCATCTCATGAGCCTGTAGAGATCCCATCAGTTCATCTAGCCTCATGGTCTTTACATCGTGTGCTTCCTTGACTGCGAGTGCCTTCATTGCATATCGCTTTGGTAGAGACCTCAACACCTTTCTTACTAGCGTCTCTTCGCTCATGGGCTCTCCAAGTGCAAACGATTCATTAGATATGTCGAGGACTCTTGTGTTGAAATCAGATATGGTCTCATCCTCTTGCATTCTTAAACTTTTGAATTTTGACGTAACCGTGTCCATTCTAGATATTTTAACCTTGGTTGTACCTTCATGAGCGGTTCGCAGTATGTCCCATGCCTTCTTTGCAACTTCACACGTAGAGATCATCTTGAAGTTCTTCCCATCAACTCCTGAGAATATGGCATTCATTGCTTTGGAGTTTGTGGCTTCAGCATTCTTCTGTGTTTGGTCTACTTGTCTTTAGCAAGGAGATTGACTTTGCCAGCTTCGGTAGTCACTGGATGTGTCCACCCGTTTTCAACAGCTTCCCAAACTGATTCATCTTGTGACTTTAGGAAAGCCTTCATTCGCACTATCCAATATCCATATTTGTTTCCTTCAAGTAGTGGAGGTCGCGTGATATTCTGCCCTTCTCTCAAATCCATCTCAACAACCTTCGGATCTTACTCTGTATGTTGAGTATTTGCTCTGATACCAATTGAAATCTTCCCGTGGTGGTTAAGATGTTGTTCTGGTCGAGTGCAGAACAATATCTAGAACAACTTATGCAGAAATAAATGCAGTGCGGAAAATAAACGACACACAAAGTTGTTACCCAGTTCGGCGTTAACGAGCCTATGTCTGGGGGCTGTCCCTTAGCCCGATGGATAGCAATTCACTAATAATGAGTATTGCGAGTACAGGGTTTACCGTTTACAGACTCCCTCTTAAACTACTTGAGCCTTGGACACTCTAGCAATTGCAAACTAGGTCTCCCCCTATATCTGAGCTCCCGCTCCGTATCCACCAATATAATCCTCGGTGAGAATCAGCGCCTTCTCCCGAATGCGCAGTAACAGCCACCGTGCGTGTATCGTTAACGTTGTTTTTCGATCAATCTGTTGAGCACCAGCACAGATTGAATCCGACCGCTTTTAAGTAACCAGTGACGATTAACTCTCCAGCCGATTATGAGCTTAGTGAATAACCAGTTACGATTAATTCACCGACGTTTGCCTCCTCCTCCCTTCAGTGAGTATGAGCGTGATTAATATCTCCAATAGTGCTGAATTCTGCAATTCGTTCAACCGCCAGTCTGGAACAGCAACCTGTAACAACTGGACAGCACCACCATGAGTTCACCGGAATAATGAACACAAGGCCGATCGATCTCTCTCCTCTTTCTGAGTGTGTATATGCGTTTGGCTCAATGATCGATGTAGAATTGAGAACCTCAGCTCTGTTTATATAGGGCGGTAGAAACCCTAAATCGAATAGGATTCCTAAACTTAACCGCCTATATCTTTAGGAAACATTTCCTAATTTTTTAGGAAATCTTTCCTAAAACCTTGCGCATATCTTCTTGTAGATAATCCTTCAAATATCTTCTACTCCGTTTTAGAAACCTTTGATTATCTTCTTTGCTAAGTTAACTTCAAGCGCAAGCAATCTCTCAACCGACTTCTATAGATATCTTCGATATTCATCAACCACCGTCTAGCCAAATCCATTCTAGGAAATATCTGCTGCGTCTAAGTTGTGCCACGTCGGTTGAAACAAGTTTCCAAATCTGAATTTGGAAACTTCCAACTTCTGTCCATGCACCTGCAACCGCCTTGATCTCCAACGGTCGACTGGGTTTCCAAATCTGAATTTAGAAACATTTCATCTGCTTCAACTTGTTCCAGGACAGTTGTCTCTTCCAGTCTTGAATAACAGCTTGAACAACTATACTAAATTTTGCCAAACTACATGCCATAAAACTAACAACTACACAATGCAAAACAACAGAACTTAGCAAATTGATAATACAAGTAAATCGGGCAGACATCAGTGAGCCGTCATTCTATGAGAGGCAGAATTCAATAAAGGTTCAGATATAAATTCTTCACACTCAAACGCAACCCACTATGACCTGCTTTGTTCCCATATGTTTACATAATAATCCTCCTCATAAACCAACAAAAACAACTCGTATTTGCTTGAATAACGCTGATGAATCTCAATCTCAAGTAGCTAACTCACCTTCCATAGACCACTCAAATAGAACCCTGATTTATTTCCAAATGGCTTCGACATGCAAGAGAACTCCAACCCCTTCAGCGCTCAAACCCTTCCCTGTCCATACGAATCCCCCAAATATAATCAACCTAGGCTGAATCCTGCGTTGTAACCCACAACAACAAAGTTAAACATTCACATATGCAACCACCACCAACCTTTTCTTATGCGTTGCTGACTTGTTATTCTCAAGCTATAAACCCTTCCTTGTCGTCCGTTCAATTCAAAAGCTTCCGCCAAAAACGCATCCAAAATCTAGGAGTAGAAGAAATAAAGGTCGAGGCTTGAGATTGAAATCAGTGCGAGGCCAAGATTTATGCGACGATCGAAGCTGCGGTTACGATATGATTTCCCCTTTGTTTTCTCTAAGCGCTAACCCATTTATCTCAATAAGGACCATTTACGAATCTGATCGATTCTTCCCGAACATCTCTATTATATTATTTTATTATTTATTATTTTTTTCTCTAAAGATAAATATGGCAAATTTTAAATTGGGGTATTGACAGGCGTCGTCGGTACCTATAAATTTAAATTTATAATTTGCACTTACTCTTGACTAGTATAGCGGTAAGCAAGGGGTCGAACCCAAGAGAGCTGGAGCGGATCGATTGTTCTATAACAAAAAGATTGGGGTTTGTGAGTTAGTAATTTGGAAACTAGTGCAAAAAGAAGTAATTCGTGGGGAATTCAATGAGAGCAAGCATTCGGCTAGGATTTTTCCTATTGTGACTTGTTTATCCTCGGCTGCTAATGATCTAACCTTGTGTTCCTAAGTGTGATTACTCCGTTTCAGATTATAACCTAAGGTATGGCCGTTTCGAGCACTTACTCCACAATCTACTCCTTTTCAAGTTATAGAATTCTAGTTCTAGCAAACCTAATACTCCTATTTCAGGTTATATTGGGCTAACGTGCTACTACTTGTTCTAACCGTTAAGTATCAAACATGCAGCAAACATATGGGTCAAATTGCTCGGCTAAGTTTTACCCTTTCGAATCTCCACTTAGCCTTGCAATTGAGACCGAGATAATTAGCACAAAAACTAGTGGAGACACAAAATAGCATTAAGTGGAAAGCCTCAAAACAATTGCCACAATAGTTTAAACTCTAATATGGAATTTAGCTACACATGGCCATGGGAAAACAAACACAAGAAATAATAAAAGCAAGGAAAGTCTTCTCTATCGTCGAGGTTAAACGTACGGCCGGAATGATGATGATTCGAGCTCTGACTCTGTGATGAAGTCGGATGTCATGATCTCTCAACTGATCGCTTGTTGATGATGAATAATGATCCTCTAAGGGTCTTATTTATAGGAGACGGTTAGGGTTTTCAAGCTGGTTTTAGGACATATTCCAAAAAACACATTAGGAAACAAGTAGATATGCACAAACTTGGCCTTGGATGAAATTAGGAAACAAGCTCAAACCGCCTCTTGGAATGTTCCAGATCTGCATGGGCGAGAGCCTGGGGCGTTGGCCTGGGTCACGGCCTGAGATGCTCGAGCTTGGCCTGGGGCACGTCCGAGAACAATATTAGGAAACTCGTTCCGCCGCCACGCTGAGGACGAGCCGAGATTTGTACTGCCAGACTCGGCAACTTTGTTCTGCCACTCCCGGAACGCCTCGAGGATTCTCGGCTAATTCGATCTGCCACTCCTCGGTCTTCTCGAGGACTCTCGGCTGCTGAATGGCTTGCTTCGGGCATGAGCTGGTTCCATTCAAGTATTCTCTTTGGGCAGTGATGTCATCCAATTCATTTGGCATTTCGATCACTTTGGTCGAGCTGGATTCTTCGGATGAGCTTGTCTGTCCGAACAACTTGGATTTAGCGCTCTTCGGCTCAGACAGGCCTTCGGCACAGCCAGGCCTTCAACCGGGAACCCTCGGACAACCTCAACTCTCGGACCTCCCATCTGCTTCTGTACTCGGCCATCGGGCCTCGGTCTTCGGCCAACTGTCTTGGGCATTCGTCCGGACTCCCTCGGGCACGGGTCGGCCAAAGATGCGGGCCGGCCGGCCAAGACTGCCTTGTGCTATTTTTGGCTCAAAAAGCCATCTTTAACGCGCGTTTCCTCCTAGTGCTTCCGGATCACCTGAAATGCAAAACGATACTAACGAGTAACTTGTTCACATAAAAAGGTGCAAGAATTGGTGGGATTTGATGACTCGATGAGCCGTATAAATACGGCTCATCAAACCACCCCACACTTATACTTGTTCGTCCCGAACAAGAACTAGGTCATAAGAGGAAAACATAAATGCAACACCACAATTTCTTCGACGTCCTAGATAATGCTACATGGATATGAGTTGCTAGTCTAGACTTGCTTTTCTATGCATGACTCAATCGTTACTAAGATTATTGTGCGAAACAAGGAATTAAATGATACGTGTTACCTTTGAGCCTAGATGCAAATCAATTTGGATGAGTGGGAGATAGTCCTCTTTAGGCCCATGATCCGCATTCGCTTTTCCGGACTCTCGCTATATGGTTATACTTCATTGCTTTTTCTTGCACGTGATTCGTTCGAGCATCAAGTTTTTGAGCTTTTTCTTCTTTTTATTGGGCAGCTTTTGTAGTGATTTTCTTTGGCCTTTGGCTCTTGATGAAACAATGTTGTACTTCACTTGATTGCGTGTATAACTTCACAATTTGACTAATATCCTGACCAGGCCGATTGCTCAACCGGGCCGAGTTCACTTGAGCTTTGCTCCTTATTGCGAATTGCTTGTCCTTCTTGTCCTTTCCTTTAAAGGAGGTCCAATCATCGCCTGTAAGCATATGGAAATACCTCCCCGCTCTTTCTCATCCTTGCCCTTTTTGACACGAGTCAAGCCGAGGGTCGCTCGTCTATTTTCCGGTCTACTTCGAACTAGAGATAGGACGGTTTGTTACGTCTCGGTCCCGCCTTCCTGCATAGACGCTGCAGTGGCGGAGCCAACTCTGGACCATGTTGTCTCGAAGTGCTAGCCTCCACAAAATCCACATAACCATATAGTCTGAATCCGGTCCTTTGAATGCTTCGTCAAGCCTCTTTAGGACGTTTCTATCAACTCCACATCCCTGTTTATCTCAACTCAAAAGAACGCAATGGGTTATAGTCACAAGTACTCGCACAATTCAAAGTTCACGAGAAGAACACATCTAATCAGCTCATCCATTTCACGTTATCAACTTCCAATATCGCATATCCAGGTGACAGGCCGTCGTTGTGACCTGCAAATTTACAATTTATATTTCCACTACTTTAGTGGCTCACTAATGATAGTAAGCGGTAAGTAGGGGTCGAACCCAAGGGAGTTTGGTTGGAAACAGTTGTTCTTTTGAAAGCAATAAATAAAGTAAAGACAATTGGGGTTTTTGGTTGAGGTTTTAGTGCTGAAATTAAGTACTTGAAGGTAAATGACTTAAAGTAAATGTGCGAGAATGTAAATTGCTTGAAGGACCAAGTCTTAATGTGCGAGAAATGTAAAGTACTTGAAGGTCCAAGTCTCAAGAAAGTAAGGGCAATAAATAAATGTGCGAGAAAATAGAGTGCAAGTAATGAAAGGGTGGTTCTTTTTAAGAGAAGGAATTCGGTCTTAGGAGTCTTATATTAAGTCCCCGTTCATCATCGACCTCCAAGGATCTAACCAAATGTTCTAGGGAGTGAGTTATTCCATTTTAAGACATAACTCCAAACAAAACCATTTCAAGTATTTGCACCTCCGGCTTTTCCATTTTAAGACAAAGCTTACTAGTTCTAGCTAGGCTAACACCCCATTTCAAGGTATATTAACCTAAGTGCAGTCGCTTGATCCCTCATTTCCGAACAAACCAAGCGACTTTAGAGGGAATGAACTACTCGGAAGAGCTTTGCCATTTCAAGCATCCACTCTTCCTTGTTATGTTCAACCCGAAGGCACAAGAACTAGCTAGAACATTAAAGTAACATGATAGCAAGGGTCTAGAATGGCTTCATAGTATAAGAACTCCTTTGACCGAATGGAAGTTTAGCTACAAATACTCATTGAAGTGAATATCATAACCATTGCAAGTAAAAACAAGAACGAGTAGAGGAGATTTGAGCTTTTGATTTCTAGTGCAAGTATTACAAGTGTTTTCGACCCACAAGTTCTTGTTTCCCTCTCTAGAGTTTCCCTAAAGTTGTCACAAATTTCCACTCCAAGCTCTCTTTACTACAAGGCATAAGCCTTCTATATATAGGCATGGGTGGCGGTTTGCTTCATAGAGAGGGAAGGCTTCTCATTGGCTAGCCGTCTTCAAGCTAGCTGGTGCTAAGTGTCGACCTCTTAGGAGTTTCCTTTATCCTTAAGCTAGCCGCAATATAAGCTAGCTGGTGCCAAGTGCCATACTTCTTGGAGCTTCCTTCGTCCATAAGCTAGCCGCCTTTAAGCTAGTTGGTGCCAAGTGTAGCATCCTTTGAGCAAGGTGCTTCAAAAGGCTAGCTGCTCTTAGAGCAAGGTGCTTCCAAGGGGCACCGGATCTAGCAAGTAGCTGGAACTTCGCCGGAGTTTTGGTCGGAAAAAGTTCTACTCGGGCGCTTGGTCGGGTGCTTGCCTCGGGCGCGCTCGGGCGCCTGTCTCGGATGCGCTCGGGCGCCTGTCTCGGATGCGCTCGGGCGCCTGTCTCGGATGCAGCTTGGGCGCTTGTCTCGGATGCGCTCGGGCGCCTGTCTCGGATGCAGCTTGGGTGCCTGTCTCGGATGCAGCCCGACATTCCTCGATCATGAACCTCAGCACGCTTGCGAGCGCACAGCATGATACCCGGCATTGCTCTGGGGCGCGCCCTTCTTTCTTCGGTACAGGCTTCCGGGCCACAACCGAGGCCGCTCGGGTACCGACCTGGGACGCTACCCGGTATTTCACGGTCGCGGCCCGGTACTGGATCACGGTCACGCCTGGGGCTTCTCGGGCGCCGACTGGGTTTTCTCGATCCTTGACTGACCCGGTTGACTTGCTATTCATTTCTAGCATAAAACTCCTCTTTTAAGCTGGTTTCTTCCCTAAACCTTAACATAGCCTGTAGAGCAAAATGGGACTAACAAGTGAAAGATGTTAAGACAAATTGTCTAATTTGGTGGGTTTAACTGATTCAACGAGTCATATAAATATGCCCCATCAAATCACGCCACACTTATACTTGGTCATCCCGAACAAGGCTAGTAAGAAGAGGCAACTAAAGATCCTAGACATGAATGTTAGAGTGCTAGTCTAGACTTTTCCTATTCATGCATCGCTTGATGTCAAAATCAAGTGTATAAATTTTAGAAGATAACTTGATACTTGTACCTCGGAGCCGTGATGCAAACCAATTTGGATGTATTGGAGATAGCCCTTTTTAGGTTCTTGTACGCACTCTTCGGACCGGACTCGGCTATATGGTTATCTTCCGTAGCTTTCTCTTGCACTCGATTTATTCGGGCTAAATGGGTCGAGTCTTTTGTATTGTTTGGAAGAACAGCATTTTGTAGTGACTTGGCCTTCGGCCTTTGATATTGAATTTGAATGCTTCACTTTGCTTTGGTTAAAACCTTCACAATTTGGCCTTTGGCCTTTGATTTCTCGAGCTTTTCTCCTTTGAGATTTGCTTGTCCATTTTCACTCTTGGGAGGTCCAATCATCGCCCGAGAGCATATGGAAATACCTCCCCGCTCTTTCTCATCCTTGCCCTTTTGCGCGGGTCAAGACGAGGGTTGCTCGGCTATTGACGGATGCTTGTCGTCAGAGCAAATGTACAAATAAATTTATAAGTTCGCTACTCGCGACTTAACTACAAGGTAGCAAGTGGTAAGTAGGGGTCGAACCCAAGAGAGTCAGTGTGGATTAGTTGTTCTTTAATGAAGCTTATGCAGAAATTAAATACGATTGGGGTTGGGTTTGAGTGTGTTTTGAGAACTAAAAGTAAATTACGACAGTTGATAATGGACTATAAGGAAATGATTCGGTTTTAGGGGCCTTGTATTATAATTGTTTATCATCGACCGCTAATGATCATACCAAGTGTTCAAAGATGAATTGAGGCTATTTCTAGTGCAAGACATGATCATGCTAAGTATTCAAAGATGAATCGAGGCTATTTCTAGCGCAAGACTTGCAACACCATTTAAAACACTTGTTCTATTTAGACTAATTCCTCCTTTCGAAGTATCTTAGCCTTATGTGCATCCATTTGAATTCTTTGGTCCAGTTTCCAAATGGTTTTTAAGATAAGCCGAACTCCTCAGATAAGTTTTGCTTGTTACAACTTCCACTTACCGAGTATGTTCACGAATTCCCACGGAAGAACTTTGCTTGTTACAACTTCCACTCAACCTTGGAAATTCTTACTATATATGGCACATAGCACAAGTTTTGAATACAAAGGTGTACTAAGAGTAAGATCTAAAACATTTATAATACAAGTATACCCTTGCGACCGAGTACAAGCTTTTAGCTGCTTGTATTCATGTCAAGGAATACAAGCAAACTAATGCCTTGCACAAGGGTACCGAATAATAAAATAACTTTACAGTAAAAACAAATAATACTGAAAGTAATTTTATACCTTACAATAAGCGGAGGAGAGGAGCTCCTAGGCAAGATCCAAGCGCCAAAAGTAGCTCCAAAATGAAGAATCAATATTTATTGAAAGTGAAGAGAAGAGGGTTAAGCCCTCTATCTCTCTAAAACATTTGTGATTTGTGGTGGATGGATCATACAAATGAGGAGGAGGAGCTCCATATTTATAGGCTAAGGGGAGGAGGATGGAGGGTGGAGATGGTGGCATGTGGAGGAGCATCCAAGGGTGGAGGAGATGGGGGAGGAGATGTGGTGGAGAAGCCTCCACTTGTCATCTTCCCATGGTGGCTCAAAGAGCCGCCGGCGGCTTTGGGAGGGGAGGAGTGAGGTGGTGACAAGTGGAGCAAGGAGAGTGGAGGAGCCACCATGTGAGGGAGGAGCCGCCGGTCACCCAAGGAGGAGGAAGGTGTTGCCACCCAATGACTCATCCTCTTCACCAAGTAGTCGGTCACCTTATGCATATGGATGAGTTTTGACAGTTTTGTACTGTCTTTACAAAACTATCAGTCCAATTTTACTCTGGGCTGTCTTTGATAATTCCTCAGTTGGATTTAATTTGAGTAATTCATCGTCAGGATCTTGAGATTTCTTCGTTCAGCGTCTGATCTTGACCTTCGATTGACTCTTGTTATCTTTTCAGCATAAAATCCTCTCCTTAGCGTGTTTTCACTTTAGTCTCTCAAATGCCCTGTGGAAATATATCGGGACTAACACGTCGAAGTTAGATAGACAAACAGTCTAATTTGGTGGGTTTAACTGTATTTATGATGCATACAATTATGGTCCATTAGATCACCCCACACTTTTAGTTGTTCGTCCCGAACAATGCTATTAAAGGGCGGCACTCTAAGTTTGGTTTTAAAATATGAAAATTAGACTGTGGGACTCGATTTATCATAATTCATGCATTGCTTACTTGTTACCAAATTGAATTGCGTAAATAAATAGAAGAAACTTGATACGTGTACCTTCGTGCCAAGATGCAAATTATATTGGATGTTTCGGGAGATAGCCCTTTTTAGGCTCCTGGACTGCAACCTCAGGATCGTCTCTTACTATATGGTTTCCTTGTAGCTTTCTCTAGCACGTGATTCGGTTCGGGTTTCAATGATTTGAGTACTTTGATTTTCTTTTGGCGAGGGACTGCTTTTGTAGTGAATCGGCCTTTGGCCTTTAATTTGACTCTTTGAGTACTTCACTTTTTGTTCAGTTAAAACCTACACAATTTTGGGCCTTTGGCCTCTTGATTTGCTTCTTCGAGCTTTTCGCCTTTTTGTGGCTTTGCAAGTCCATTTTCTCAAGCCTTTTTGGGAGGTCCAATCATCGCCCGCAAGCCTATAGAAATACCTCCCCGCTCCTCTCGTTTTTGCCGTTTTCGCGCGGGTCAAGGTGAGGGTCGCTCATCTATTTTCTCGGCTACTTTGACTGTCGTTTCGCGCGGGTCAAGATGAGGGTCTCTCATCTATTTTCTCGGCTACTTTGACCGGAGATAGAACAGTCTGATTCCCGTCCTCGCCTTTTGCATAAACACTGCATGGCGGAGATGACTTCAATCTTCACTGAAACCCGAAGTGCAGCCTCCACTGACTTCGAAAACCATATAGTTTGATTCGATCCTTCGATTGCTTACCAAGCCTCTCTAGGGCATTTCTATCAACTCCACATCCCTAGTTTATCTCAACACAAAGGGACAAATGAGAAGTTACATTCTAAGTTTTTAAACAGTTGAATTTTCACAAGGTAAATGCATGAATTTTGGTCTATCTTTTTCACATTCTTAAGTTCATATTTTCAAAAAGATAAACTAAAAAAGAAAAATATTTTATTTATGTACACATGCGGATCTCACCCCACACTTTTGAACGAAGTTCAAAAGCCATGCAAGCAGTTGCTATACGAGAAGGAAATGATATTAAGGAAAAGGAAAGACAGAACTCCCTTTAAGGTGTCGAGTGAACGACATGGCTCGAGGCTGGATAATCGAGGGAGTTTGGCTGGGGCCTTGAACTCTTAGCGTAGCCCCTGACTGGCTTAATGTTGCACCCAAGTCCGATTCCTGAATAGTCAAATCTTCTATGCACCAAGTGGGTGAGAGCGACTTATTGAAAAAGTAAAATACAGAAAATAAAAAGATAGAAAATAAAGTGCGGAAAGTAAGATAGTGTCGGGTTACCTCCCAACTAGTGCACTTGTTTAACGTCGTTGGCTCGACAGTACCTCAATCATGGATCATAAGGTCGGATCCCATGGGTGGGTGAGGTCAAACTTCTTCTCGGCAGCCCTTTTGCTCCGAGAGGGTGAGGTTTCCTTGACCATATCTGCTGGTCCAATGAGTCGTTCTTGTTTGTTGCTCCTTCCGGGTTTCCATTCTTTCGTCCCATTTTTTTGCCGCCTCTTCATGTTGGAATAGTTGGCACCTTTGTGATTTTGGAAGTTTGGTTTGGTGCCATCAAATGTTGGCAACATTAAGCATGCGCCTCTGCCAATCCTCTTTATTACGGCAGTGATGGATGGTTGTCTTGGAACGAGTCAGTTTTCTGGCGGTTTTCCTTGTTGAGTCGTGGTGAGTGGGACTGGGGCTTTCTCGGATAGTTCGGCAATGAGGTCCGGGACTTTCTTTGGTGCTCCGAGCGTAAGGACCGGGCCTGGCTTGATTTCTTCGGCCGCTTTGGTAGTGATGTTCGAGACTTCTGTTGGCTCGGTAGTTAGGACTGTGATTTCCTCGGGTGGACTGGTGATAAGGACCGGGCCTGATTTGGGCAGTTCTTTTTCTAACTCCCAAGGATAATCTGAATGTAGCTCTTCTTCAGGCAACCATGGGTCTTTATCCTCGTCATCAATATGATCTCCGGGGGTAGTCACACTGAGGTATGGGTCTGTTATGGGCAATTCGTCATTGAGGTCCGGGTATGTCTTGGCCGTGGATTGGTGTATCGAGGCATTCAATTGCTGCATGTCTGTGGCCAATTGCTGGGTGCTAGCTGCCAGCTCGTTTTCCGCCGCCCATAACTCAGTTTTTGCCCTGATTTGGTGCATTATGTTGTCCAGTTCTTCGCTCCGCATGGCCTGATCTTGTCTTTGTCTTGACCTTGCGGCCAAATTATCTATTAAGTTCCAAAGATCATCTATGCCTAAGTTGTTTACCGAGCCTCCCGCTGCGTTGTTTAGCCAATCCCACTCTTGTGGCAGCATCCCATTGAGAAACCTTTGAAGAAGATCGTGGTTGGTGAATCCATGGTGCGGGCAGCTTATCAACATGGAGTCAAAATACGCCAAGTACTCGTCCAATGTTTCATCCCGGGATTGTTTTATATTGTTGATCTTCTCACGGATTTCAAGTTCGAAGGGTGGTGGGGAAATTTCCTCAATGTTCCAAGGTTCCATTCCGTAGTAGTAGGACTTAGTGAATTGCATGATAAAATAAAAAAGAAAAAACAAAATAGAACAACTATTCCGATGCACAACTCCCGGGCAACGATGCCAATATGACGGATGCTTGTCGTCAGAGCAAATGTACGAATAAATTTATAAGTCCGCTACTCGCGACTTAACTACTAGGTAGCAAGTGGTATGTAGGGGTCGAACCCAAGAGAGTCAGTGTGGATTAGTTGTTCTTTAATGAAGCTTATGCAGAAATTAAATACGATTGGGGTTGGGTTTGAGTGTGTTTTTAGAACTAAAAGTAAATTACGACAGTTGATAATGGACTATAAGGAAATGATTCGGTTTTGGGGGCTTGTATTATAATTGTTTATCATCGACCGCTAATGATCATACCAAGTGTTCAAAGATGAATTGAGGCTATTTCTAGCGCAAGACATGATCATGCTAAGTATTCAAAGATGAATTGACGGAGGCGACAATGCACTGTCGTTAAGGTGCAATGTTCTCTGTACAAATAAATTTATATTTTCCGCTACTCGCGACTACACTACTGGGTAGTAAGTGGTAAGTAGGGGTCGAACCCAAGGGAATTAGGGGAATATGTTGTTCTTTAAGGGATTTGTACAGCGAGGGAGCGTGTTTTAGGTTGATTGAGATTTTAGCGCAATTGACTAAGCTACTGTTTTTGGTTTTTTTGGTTTTTGAGTGCGGAAAAGTAAATTACAGAAAATAAATACTAAAAATAAAAGAGTTAAGGGAAGAAGACTTACAGTGGGTGATGCGTGATTGCGATTCCTCCGGTAGATGAGCGGTTGATGGTTGAGCAGTTTATAAAAGTAAATACAGGGGGGTTTTTTGTAACTCAAGGAAAACATTCGGTTTCAGGGGCCTTGTATCATAGCCTGTTTATCATTGGCTCTTAGTGATCCTTCTAAGTATTCAAACGTGCATCAAGGCCATTTCAAGCACTCGATTTGCCACACTGTCTAGTCTTTTGCAAAAGTGTTCGATAGTGAATCGAGGCCATTCCAAGCACTCAACTTGCAACACCGTCAAGACTTTTGCAAAGAACGTAGAGCCCTTGTTCTATTTAGACTAATACCCCATTCCAAGGTATATTAGCCTGTGTGCATCCATTTGGTCAGTCATTCCCGAGCAACCAAATGGTGTTTTATTGAGGTCAAACTCCTCAGATAATCTTTGCCATTCCAAGCATCCACTTACCCGAGTATGTTTACGAATCCCCACGGAAGAGCTTTTGCTTGTCAGGCACTCAACCTTGGAAGATTCTAACCTAATATATGGCACATAGAACAAGTTTTGAATACAGAGAAAAAGCTCTAAGAATTGCCTCAAACATTTTATGATACCAGTACACCCCTTTAACCGAATAAAGAGTTTAGCTACGAGTATCCATAAAAGAGGATATCATAGCTAAATACTCGGGGGTTTTTGAAAACAGTAAGAGGGAAAGGGGTGGAATACTCAAGAACCAACAGGAGTATTCCCAATTTCCTACTGAATACTCAAGAACCAACATGAGTATTCTCTAAAGTATAATACTCAAGAACAAACAGGAGTATTATTTCCAATCGTATAATACTCAAGAACAAACAAGAGTATTATTTCCAAAACCAAACTTACAAGTAACCAAAACTCAGAGAGAGAAGTGATTTTACAATTTTTGGATGATGAAATGAGGAGGAGGAGCTCCATATTTATAGGCATGGAGGAGGAGAATGGATGGTGGAGATGGTGGACATGTGCATTAGCATCCAAGGGAGGAGAAGGGAGGAGCTTGTGGGGGAGACAAGTGGCGCAAGGAGGAGGAGCCTCCCAAAGCCGCCGGTTGCCGGTTATGGGGAGAAGGAGCAGCCGGTCACATGGAGGAGGAGAGGGAGGAGGCCACCCATGAGTCATCACTTTCACCCATGAGTCATCCCTTTGCACAAAAGCCACCGGTCATCCCTTGCATATGGATGAGTTTGACGGTTTTGTACAGTCTTTACAAAACTATCAGTCCAATTTCACTCCAGGCTGTCTTTGATAATTCCTTAGTTGGATTTAATTTGAGTAATTCATCGTCAGGATCTCGAGATTTCTTCGTTCAGCGTCTGATCTTGACCTTGGATTGACTCTTATCATCTTTTCAGCGTAAAATCCTCTCCTTAAAGTGTTTTCACTTTAGTCTCTCAAATGCCCTGTGGAAATATATCGGGACTAACACGTCGAAGTTAGATAGACAAACAGTCTAATTTGGTGGGTTTTACTGTATTTTTGATGCATACAATTATGGTCCATCAGATCACCCCACACTTTTAGTTGTTCGTCCCGAACAATGCTATTAAAGGGCGGCACTCTTTGTTTGGTTTGTTAAAATATGAAAATTAGACTGTGGGACTCGATTTATCCTAATTCATGCATTACTTACTTATTACCAAATTGAACTGCGTAAATAAATAGAAGTAACTTGATACGTGTACCTTCGTTCCGAGATGCAAATTATTTTGGATGTTTCGGGAGATAGCCCTTTTTAGGCTCCTGGACTGCAACCTCAGGATCGTCTCTCACTATATGGTTTCCTTGTAGCTTTCTCTAGCACGTGAGTCGGTTCGTGTTTCACTGGTTTGAGTACTTTGATTTTCTTTTGGCGAGGGACAGCTTTTTGTAGTGAATCGGCCTTTGGCCTTTGATTTGACTCTTTGAGTACTTCACTTTTTGTTCGGTTAAAACCTTCACAATTTTGGGCCTTTGGCCTCTTGATTTGCTTCTTCGAGCTTTTCACCTTTTTGTGGCTTTGTAAGTCCATTCTCTCAAGCCTTTTTGGGAGGTCCAATCATCGCCCGCAAGCCTATGGAAATACCTCCCCGCTCCTCTCGTTTTTGCCGTTTTCGCGCGGGTCAAGGTGAGGGTCGATCATCTATTTTCTCGGCTACTTTGACTGTCGTTTCGCGCGGGTCAAGATGAGGGTCGCTCATCTATTTTCTCGGCTACTTTGACCGGAGATAGGACGGTCTGATTCCCGTCCTCGCCTTTTGCATAAACACTGCATGGCGGAGATGACTTCAATCTTCACTGAAACCCGAAGTCCAGCCTCCACTGACTTCGAAAACCATATAGTTTGATCTGATCCTTCAAGTGCTTGCCAAGCCTCTCTAGGGCATTTCTACCAACTCCACATCCCTAGTTTATCTCAGCACAAAGGGACAAATGAGAAGTTACGTTCTAAGTTTTTAGACAGTTGAATTTTCACAAGGTAAATGCATGAATTTCGGTCTATCTTTTTCACATTCTTAAGTTCATACTTTCAAAAAGATAACACTAAAAAAGAAAAACATGTTGTTTATTTATGTACACATGCGGTTCTCACCCCACACTTTCGAACGAAGTCGTGCCTTTCAGCACTACTTAGTTCAAAAGCCATGCAAGCAGATGTTATATGAGAAGGAAATGACTTAAGGAAAGGTAAGATCAGAACTCCCTTATTGTGTCGAATGGCATGAGGCTGGATAATCGAGGGAGTTCGGCTGGGGCCTCGAACTTTCATCGCAGGCCCGGTAGTTCACGGAAGCTGCCTGGCTGATCCGATCGTGCTCAAAAAACCAATTCCTAAATAGTCAAATCATTCTATGCACCAAGTCGGTGAGAGCAACTTATTGGAAAAGTAAAATACAGAAAATAAAAAGACAGGAAATTAAAGTGCGGAAAGTAAGATAGTGTCGGGTTACCTCCCGACCAGTGCACTTGTTTAACGTCGTTGGCTCGACACATGGGATTTATTGATTTTGATCCCATGGGTGGCTCAGGTCAAACTTCTTATTGGTAGCTCTTTTATCCCGCTCAAAGAACTTGTGGAGTGATGGGCTCGGTTTGGGTTTCCATTGGTTCCGCAGGTTCTTCTTGTCATAGCCCCGAGAAGGTGAGGCTTCCTTGACCATAGCTTCTAGTCCATCGAACCGTGCTCTCTTGTTTCTCCATCCGGGCTTCCATTCCACCGGGCCATGTCTTGGTCGTTCTTCATGTTTGAATGGGTGGCACTTTTGCAATTCTGGAAATTCAGTATTGTGCCATCAAGCATCGGTGACCTTAAGCATGTCTCCATGTGGAGCCTCTTCCTTGTGGCAGCGACGAATGGTCGTCTTAGAACGAGCGAGTTTTCAGGGCCGCTTTGTTGAGTCGTGGTGAGTGAGAGCTCCATCGATGGTTTTTCTTGCCCTTGATTTGTCTCCAACTTCCCTTGTACCTCAGCATAGGTCACAACATCTTTGGTGGTTGTGATTTGCATACACACCGAGGGGAAGAGTTGGGGAACTTCCACCATAAGGGCCAGGTCTTTCTTGGACAGTTTGATAATGAGGACCAAGCCTGCCTTAGGTGTTTCGATAGTGAGGATTGGGCATGTTTCGGGTGCTTTGGCAGTGAAGTCCAGGACTTCCTCGGGCAGATTGTTGATGATGCACGGGCTCGTGTTGGGTGCTTCGACAGTGAGGACCGGGCCTGTCCTGGCCGGTTCTTCTTCGGTTATTTGTGAGTCCTCATCCTCTGTCGGCGCTGCATTATCAGTTAGGTGCATCGGCCCTTGTTTTGTGCTTTCTGCCAAATCATCTATGAGTTACCAGGTTTGAAACGCGAATGGTTTCATGATCGAGCCTCCTGCTGCATCGTTAAGTCTTTTCTGCTCAAGTGGCATCATTCCATCGAGAAACCTTTGGAGAAGATCAGACTCCGCGAATCCATGGTGCGGGCAACTCGTTACAAGGGAATCGAAGTACCATATGTACTCTTCCAAAGTTTCGTCCCGGGATTGCTTTAGGTTGTTGATCTTCTTGCGGATTTCAAGTTCAAAAGATGGCTGGGCTCTTGGACGGGGAGCGGTGAGATAATTTGGCCGGGGAAACTCTTTTAGGAATTTGGTTCGAAGAGTTTCATGACAGCTTTCATACACTGTACATGAGTAATACCACTCTATTGTCGAGTCAGTTAGAGAGAGTTTGAAGCATTTCAGCTTAAACTCCTCTAACGTCTCATTCTCAGGTTTCATGTGGCGGTAGAAGTGGTGAAACAGTTGGCAATGTGTTGCAGAGTCCTCTTCAATGGTACCTCTGAATTTGGGGAGACAGCTAAGCATTTCAAACATAAGGTTGCTGCCCCCAACTTCCCAAGTTCGCTTTCGTGGTAGGAAGACATAGTGAATTATGTAGTGGGTAGCGTCATGAAGAAATAGGGGGGAAAGTAAGAACAACGTATCCGACGGCTAATTCCCCGGCAACGGTGCCAATTTGACGGAGGCGACACAGCACTGTCGTTAAGGTGCAATGTTCTCTGTACAAATAAATTTATATTTTCCGCTACTCGCGACTACACTACTGGGTAGTAAGTGGTAAGTAGGGGTCGAACCCAAGGGAATTAGGGGAATATGTTGTTCTTTAAGGGATTTGTACAGCGAGGGAGCGTGTTTTAGGTTGATTGAGATTTTAGCGCAATTGACTAAGCTACTGTTTTTGGTTTTTTTGGTTTTTGAGTGCGGAAAAGTAAATTACAGAAAATAAATACTAAAAATAAAAGAGTTAAGGGAAGAAGACTTACAGTGGGTGATGCGTGATTGCGATTCCTCCGGTAGATGAGCGGTTGATGGTTGAGCAGTTTATAAAAGTAAATACAGGGGGGTTTTTTGTAACTCAAGGAAAACATTCGGTTTCAGGGGCCTTGTATCATAGCCTGTTTATCATTGGCTCTTAGTGATCCTTCTAAGTATTCAAACGTGCATCAAGGCCATTCCAAGCACTCGATTTGCCACACTGTCTAGTCTTTTGCAAAAGTGTTCGATATTGAATCGAGGCCATTCCAAGCACTCAACTTGCAACACCGTCTAGACTTTTGCAAAGAACGTAGAGCCCTTGTTCTATTTAGACTAATACCCCATTCCAAGGTATATTAGCCTGTGTTCATCCATTTGGTCAGTCATTCCCGAGAAACCAAATGGTGTTTTAGAGAGGTCAAACTCCTCAGATAAGCTTTGCCATTCCAAGCATCCACTTACCCGAGTATGTTTACGAATCCCCACGGAAGAGCTTTTGCTTGTCAGGCACTCAACCTTGGAAGATTCTAACCTAATATATGGCACATAGAACAAGTTTTGAATACAGAGAAAAAGCTCTAAGAATTGCCTCAAACATTTTATGATACCAGTACACCCCTTTAACCGAATAAAGAGTTTAGCTATGAGTATCCATAGAAGAGGATATCATAGCTAAATACTCGGGGGGTTTTTGAAAACAGTAAGAGGGAAAGGGGTGGAATACTCAAGAACCAACAGGAGTATTCCCAATTTCCTACTGAATACTCAAGAACCAACAGGAGTATTCTCTTAAGTATAATACTCAAGAACAAACAGGAGTATTATTTCCAATCGTATAATACTCAAGAACAAACAGGAGTATTATTTCCAAAACCAAACTTACAAGTAACCAAAACTTAGAGAGAGAAGTGATTTTACAATTTTTGGATGATGAAATGAGGAGAAGGAGCTCCATATTTATAGGCATGGAGGAGGAGAATGGATGGTGGAGATGGTGGACATGTGCATTTGCATCCAAGGGAGGAGAAGGGAGGAGCTTGTGGGGGAGACAAGTGGCGCAAGGAGGAGGAGCCTCCCAAAGCCGCCGGTTGCCGGTTATGGGGAGAAGGAGCAGCCGGTCACATGAAGGAGGAGAGGGAGGAGGCCACCCATGAGTCATCACTTTCACCCATGAGTCATCCCTTTGCACAAAAGCCACCGGTCATCCCTTGCATATGGATGAGTTTTGACGGTTTTGTGTAGTCTATACAAAACTATCAGTCCAATTTCACTCCGGGCTGTCTTTGATAATTCCCCAGTTGGATTTAATTTGTGTAATTCGTCGTCAGGATCTTGAGATTTCTTCGTTCAGCGTCTGATCTTGACCTTGGATTGACTCTTATCATCTTTTCAGCGTAAAATCCTCTCCTTAGCGTGTTTTCACTTTAGTCTCTCAAATGCCCTGTGGAAATATATCGGGACTAACACGTCGAAGTTAGATAGACAAACAGTCTAATTTGGTGGGTTTTACTGTGTTTTTGATGCATACAATTATGGTCCATCATGAATCGAGGCTATTTCTAGCGCAAGACTTGCAACACCATTTAAAACACTTGTTCTATTTAGACTAATTCCTCCTTTCGAAGTATCTTAGCCTTATGTGCATCCATTTGAATTCTTTGGTCCAGTTTCCAAATGGTTTTTAAGATAAGCCGAACTCCTCAGATAAGTTTTGCTTGTTACAGCTTCCACTTACCGAGTATGTTCACGAATTCCCACGGAAGAGCTTTGCTTGTTACATCTTCCACTCAACCTTGGAAATTCTTACTATATATGGCACATAGCACAAGTTTTGAATACAAAGGTGTACTAAGAGTAAGATCTAAAACATTTATAATACAAGTATACCCCTGCGACCGAGTACAAGCTTTTAGCTGCTTGTATTCATGTCAAGGAATACAAGCAAACTAATGCCTTGCACAAGGGTACCGAATAATAAAATAACTTTACAGTAAAAACAAATAATACTGAAAGTAATTTTATACCTTACAATAGGCGGAGGAGAGGAGCTCCTAGGCAAGATCCAAGCGCCAAAAGTAGCTCCAAAATGAAGAACAATATTTATTGAAAGTGAAGAGAAGAGGGTTAAGCCCTCTATCTCTCTAAAACATTTGTGATTTATGGTGGATGGATCATACAAATGAGGAGGAGGAGCTCCATATTTATAGGCTAAGGGGAGGAGGATGGAGGGTGGAGATGGTGGCATGTGGAGGAGCATCCAAGGGTGGAGGAGATGGGGGAGGAGATGTGGAGGAGAAGCCTCCACTTGTCATCTTCCCATGGTGGCTCAAAGAGCCGCCGACGGCTTTGGAAGGGGAGGAGTGAGGTGGTGACCAGTGGAGCAAGGAGAGTGGAGGAGCCACCATGTGAGGGAGGAGCCGCCGGTCACCCAAGGAGGAGGAAGGTGTTGCCACCCAATGACTCATCCTCTTCACCAAGTAGCCGGTCACCTTATGCATATGGATGAGTTTTGACAGTTTTGTACTGTCTTTACAAAACTATCAGTCCAATTTTACTTCGGGCTGTCTTTGATAATTCCTCAGTTGGATTTAATTTGAGTAATTCATCGTCAGGATCTTGAGATTTCTTCGTTCAGCGTCTGATCTTGACCTTCGATTGACTCTTGTTATCTTTTCAGCATAAAATCCTCTCCTTAGCGTGTTTTCACTTTAGTCTCTCAAATGCCCTGTGGAAATATATCGGGACTAACACGTCGAAGTTAGATAGACAAACAGTCTAATTTGGTGGGTTTAACTGTATTTATGATGCATACAATTATGGTCTATCAGCTATTTTCCCGGCTACTCGAACTAGAGATAGGACGGTTTGATTCCCCGTCCCGCCTCTTGCATAAACGCTGCATGGCGGAGTCTGCTCAAAACCCAAATAACCCGAAGTGCTAACCTCCACTAACTTCAGATAACCATATAGTGAGATCCGGCCCTCCGAGTGCTTGTCAAACCTCTCTAGGGCATTTTCTGTCAACTCCACATCCCTATTTATCTTGGCACGTAAGGACAAATAAGAAGATAAGTTCTAAAGTTTTAACGCAGTTTAGATCTCACAAGGACATGCATGAATTTGGATCCATCTATTTCACATCATGAAGCTTATATTCAAGAGTTGCAAAAAGATAAAAAATTAAGGGAAAAGGTAAACATGCTGACTACTATGTGCAATGACTCACCCCACACTTTTGAACAAAGCCGTGCCTCGCGGCACGACTTGGTTCAAAAGACAAAAAATAAGGGGACTTGGAAAGGAAGTGACATAAGGGAAAAAGATTCGAACTCCCTTGATATCGTCGTTGCTAAGTCATGGTTGGTTGAGCAAACGACGGCCCTGGTCTGGCCAAAATTTGGTTGAAGCTCGAGGAAGTTCGGCAGGGAACTCGGGCTTCTCGGGCGCGCCCCGGTGTTCCTCGGGCGCGTCCCCGGCACTTCTCGGTCGCGACTCGGTCATTCTCGGGTGAGCCCAGTCACTCTCGAGCGCGACCCCTGTTCCTGCACAACTTTATCAAATTCCTTCCAAATGCGAGGGGATGAGTACGATTTAAACCTAAATTAAAAGAAAATGCCGCATAAAACCAAAAAATGTGCCGGGTTACCTCCCGGCAAGTGCCTTTGTTTAACGTCGTTGGCTGGACGATACCTCGCTTATGTCGGGTCTGGTGGCTCGGCTAGATCATATTTAGCCGCGGCTCTTGCATTGATCCTTGCTTTGACCCTCCCCCAACTCTTGTCACGTGATGTGCTCGGGCCTGGTCTTGATGATTCCGGTGGTTTCTTTGTACCCGGGCGGCTATTATTATAGACGTTGAAGTCTGAAACTTTACCACCGAAAGCGAGGGATAATGAGCCTTCGCTCACGTCGATATTTGCCTTTGTGATGTAGAGAAATGGCCGTCCCAATATGAGTGTTGGAGGGTCGTCCTAGTTGGTATCCCCAATTGGTATCACATAAAAATCCTTAGGAACGACTAGCTTTTCCACACGGAGCATTACTTTTTCTAGGATTCCAACTGGATGGACACACGACTTATCCCCCAACTCGAGCGATAAATTTGGTGCCTTTAATGGACCCAGTCCTAGTGAGCGAAATAGTGGGTAAGGCAAGACATTAACTGCAGCTCCAAAATCAATTAGGCAATGATGAACTGTGTCTCTGCCGATACCACATGAGACTGTAAAAGCCCCAGGGTCCTTTCTTGTGTCCAGTTGCGCCTCATGATTCCAGGTGAGGGGTTTACTCGTTATCAGGCCATTTTGCTTATTCCTTGATTCTATTTCCTTTTCCACCTTTTTCTTTTGAGGCGCACGATCCTTGGAGGCAATGGTCTTTATAGGGTAAGACGACTCTTGACCATCATCATCCCATCCAGATGGTGGCACGTCGAAGTGCGTGATCGGCGGTGGCGTCATGTTGACGGTAAATGCATAGCGTCCATTGTCCGCATGCGTGACCCAAGTTTTGTCATCATTGGGCCGGTCTTCTTCTTGATTCCAATCCGGTCGGCGCCTACGGGTATAGTGCTTGATCGTAGGTTTGTAAGCTTTGGACCCTCGCCGTGGTTTCATCAGTTGAGCTGCTTCTTCATACGCCGCCTTTACGTCCGATGCTCTTATCATGTTAACAATCCCTTTTGGGTTTTGGATCGTTTGCGATGGAAGCTGGCCTGATTCATTTTTTAGCTCGGACACTGAGGTAGCCAGCTGGGACATTTGCTTGCCCAAGTCTGCTATTGCTCCATCGGTTTTCGCCATGTATTGGTGCATCGTGTTGGACAGATCCTTCACAATTTCCTCGAGCGGCTTGCTCGGGCCTTGCTGGCTCGGACTGGCCTGGTATTGATTTGGCCCCTTCGACTGATATTGGCCTGGTCCACCCTGGTTGTATTGCCGGTGAGGCGGTTGATAAAATTGCTGAGCCGGTTGAGGCGCGGCCTGCTGCGTTCTTCTCGGGGCGTTGTCGTCGTATCGCCAGTTTTGTTCGGGCGCCTGCCCGAACTGCCTCGAGTCGTTCAGCCAGTTTTGTCCAGGTGCCTACCCGAACTGCCGGCTAGGCCCCGCTCGGTCGCTGTTGTTGTACCCTTGATATCCACCTATTGTGTTCACTTCCTCCGGGTCATTCTCCATTAACGTCGGGCAAGTGTCGGTTTTATGGTCCAAAACACCACAAAATTCACAAGGCCTCATCTGAGCTGGCTGCCTTCGTAGGAGATGAATCATCATCTCCTTCATCTGCTTCATTTCCTCGGGAAAGGAGCTCATTGGTACCTTGGCCTTTGCCACGTTCTTGGTGCGGGAAAACTCTTCTTGCCGAGTCGTCTCTTCCCTAAACCGGGCGTTCTCCGCAACACTAGTGACAAGCTCCCTTATGCCGCTTAATGATAGGTTCATCATCGATCCTCTAGCTGAGGCATCTAGGAGCCTTTTGTCGAGGGGCTTTAGTCCATCAAGTAGGTACTCGATGATGAGTTTCTCGGGTAGCCCAAGAGTGCAGCAACTTCGCTCCTGGTGGTTGAACTTTTCTAGGTACTCGTACATGGTCTCATTAGGCCCTTGCCTTATCTCTTGCAATTGTCTCCTCACTTGCATCGCCCTTCCTGCTGGATAATACTTATCCAAGAATTTCTTTTGCATTTGGGCCCATGTTCGAATGCTACCTGAAGGTAAGGAGAGGAACTAATCGTTAGCCGAGTCACTAAGGGAGAAATAGAAGCCTTTTAATTTAAAATCATCCACATCTACTCCATAAGGTTTTAAATTTTGGCAAATGCCATGTAAACGTTGAAGATGAGTAGTAGCAGATTCTCCCTGATTTCCCGAGAACTTTGGCAAGTTATGGACCACCGATGTGTTTATAGCAATGTTCTCGAGGTCCGGGCCTTCGTCTATGCACCACGGCTGGGTCCTAAAATCGGGCACCGAGAGCTCTCCCATGGTAGGTTCACGGAGGACTTAGTCCGCATAGTATTCATTGAAGACTGGTTGTTGCCTCGGCATTTGCCAATGTAACGGTGGCTGTCTCAGGGGTTGCCTCGGGTGTTGCCTCGGGTGTTGCCTCGGCGCGGCTCCAACTCTGCCTTCGGGCACCCTTTGATTTAACCGGGCTGCTTCCCTAATGGCTCGGTTGTGGTTCCGGATGAGCTGTTCCGGGTCGTCTATAAATGGGGGCAGTCCCTCGTTATCTCGGACAACCTGGTTTACCTCGTCGTCAATCTCTTCATCCTTATAATGGCTTCCTATACGAGACATGGTTAACGAGTAAAAATGAAAGAAAAAGAAAAAGAAGAACAACTATCCGATACACTAACTCCCCGGCAACGGCGCCAAAATTTGACAGGCCGTCGTTGTGACCTGTGATGGACCATAATTGTATGAATCATAAACACAGTTAAACCCACCAAATTAGACGCTTTGTCTATTTAACTTTTGCTTGTTAGTTCTGATATTTATCTACAGGTTATTTTGAAGTCTAGAGAGAATACAGGCTACGGAGGAGTTTTAAAGCTGAAAATGAATTACGAGTCATTCCAGGTCACGACCAAATTCTGACTTTCAAGAACCGGACGTGGAATCACTCAAAACAAGTCCAACCGAAGAGCAACCAGAGTCAGACCGGAGCTGAAAGGACCGATGGCTTTTGGAGAAAAGATCACAAAGCTCTCAACCACTCCCCTCCCCTCACATGGCCGGCGGCTAAAGGCTTCTCCTCTCCTCCATGGACATTTGGCCGGCGGCTTTGGGAGATGATGACATCACCCGATGGCTTTGAGCTCCTCCTCCCATCTCTTGCCAAGTGGATGCTCCTCCTCCACATCCTCTCCTCTTCATGGCTATAAATAGAACACTCCATTGCCTTTGTAAATCATCCCATCTCATTCCAACATCTCATACCACAAGTTAGTGAGAGAAGCTCTCACTTCTCTCTAGAGTTTGGGCACTAATCTTGTAATCACTTTCCTTTGGAATCGAAGTTGGATCTTGAGCACTCTTATCAGTTTTTGTAAGTACTCTCATCTTTACTTTACTGTCTTTTCAATTCAGCAACTTTACTTTCCTGTCTTTACTTTCAAAAACCTTTACTTTTTCAAGTACTTAGCTATGATGTCCTGTTCCATGGATATTCGTAGCTAAACCCTTCATTCGGTTGAAGGGGTGTACTTGTATCATACAATGTTTTAGACCCTACTCTTAGTGCCTCTATGTGTTCAAAACTTGTTCTATGTGCCACATATTAGGTCAGAACTTCCAAGGTTGAGTGGATGCTTGAAATGGCAAAACTCTTCCGTGGGGTTCGTGAACATACTCGGGTAAGTGGATGCTTGAAATGGCAAAGCTTATCTGAGGAGTTCGACCTCTTTAAAACACCATTTGGATTGATCGGAAATGATTGTTCAAATGGATGCACATAGGCTAGTATACCTTGAAATGGGGTGCTAGTCTAAATAGAATATGTGCTCTATGACCTTGAAATGGGCTAGACAGTGTGGCAAATCAAGTGCTTGAAATGGCCTTGATACACTTTTGAACACTTAGTATGATCATTAGAGGTCAATGATAAACGAAAATATGATACAAGGCCCCTAAACCGAATCTTTCCTTTAATTGCAATATCATCTGTTACTTTACCTTTCAGCACTAAAAACCAAAACCAACCCCCAACTGCTTAATTTTATCCCCCCTTTCGAAAGAACAACTATTCACCTTACTCCCTTGGGTTCGACCCGTACTTTCCACTGACTACCAAAAATTGTTAAGTCGCGAGTATCGGAGATATAAATTAGCTTTTGCACAGAGAACATCGCACCTTAATGACAGTGCGGTGGGCTCCGTCAAAACTGGCGCCGTTGCCGGGGAGTTAGCCTTCGATTAGCTGTTCTTCTCTTTTTCTTTTCTCTTTCGAACTCGCTTCTGCACAACCATGTCTCGTGAAGGAAGCCACCATGACTATCAGGATGACGATGAGATAAACTTATACTATCGAACCAATGAAGCACCGCTTCCATTTGTCGATGATCCAGAACAAATCATGCGAAACCAAAGAGCTCGAGATAGGGAGGCCATCCGAAGAAACCAAGGACCACCTGAGGACCGAAATGGAGCTGGTCCAGTACAGCCCCCGAGATATCCCCCACCCCCTCAACCTTGACAAGTGCCAAGGCAAGAACTCGTCTTTGATGATTACTATGGGGATAACAACTTCCATGAACCTACTATGAGAGAACTCAATGCCCCAGATTTCGAAACACAGCTGATGGACCATAATTGTATGAATCATAAACACAGTTAAACCCACCAAATTAGAAGCTTTGTTTATTTAACTCTTGCTTGTTAGTTCCGATATTTATCTGCAGGGTATTTTGAAGTCTAGAGAGAATACAGGCTAAGGAGGAGTTTTAAAGCTGAAAATGAATTACGAGTCATTCCAGGTCACGACCAAAATCTGACTTTCAAGAACCAGACGTGGAATCACTCAAAACAAATCCAACCGAAGGGCAACCAGAGTTAGTCCGGAGCTGAAAGGACCGATGGCTTTTGGGAATAAGCTCACAAAACACACTCCACTACTCACCATCCTCCACCTAGCCGGCGGCTAAGCTCTCCACCTCTCCCCTTCCTCCACATGGGGGGCGGCTAGAAGAGGAGGTGACATAACCCGATGGCTTTCTTCTCCTCCTCCCTCCATGTGATAAGTGGCTTGCTCTCCTCCACATCTCTTGCCTCCCTTAGCCTATAAATAGAGCTCCTCCTTCACTTGTAAATCCCATCCCACAATCACAAGTCTTTAGAGAGATAGAGGGCTTAACCCTCTTCTCTTCACTTTCAATAAACACTTTGTTCTTCATTTTGGAGCTACTTTTCCTTGCTTGGATCTTGCTTAGGAGCTCCTCTCCTCCACTTATTGTAGGTACAAAAGCCACGGCTTTCTCTTCCCTGACTTGTCCTTTACTTTCCGTATATATTGTTCTTACTTTAAAGTTATTCTCCTTTTCGGTATCCTTGTTCAAAGCCATGGTTTGCTTGTATTCCTTGACATGAATACAAGTAGCTAAAGCTTGTATTCGGTAGAGGGATTATTTTTATCATAAACCGTTCTAGACTCTATACTTAATGCTACTTAGTGTTTCAAAACTTGTTCTATGTGCCATATACTAGGTTAGAACATTCATGGTTGAGTGGATGCTTGAAATGGCAAAGCTCTTCCATGGGGTTTGTGAACATACTCGGGTAAGTGGATGCTTGAAATGGCAAAGCTTATCTGAGGAGTTCGACCTCTTTAAAACACCATTTGGATTGATCAAATGGATGCACATAGGCTAGTATACCTTGAAATGGGGTGCTAGTCTAAATAGAACAAGTGCTTTATGACCTTGAAATGGGCTAGACAGTGTGGCAAGTCGAGTGCTTGAAATGGCCTTGATACACTTTTGAACACTTAGTATGATCATTAGAGGTCAATGATGAACGATGATATGATATGAAACCCCTAAATCGAATCCTTTCCTTCCATTAAAATATCAACTGTTTACTTTCTGTAATTCACTTTCTGTATAAACCACTCAAACCCAACCCCAATCACACTTTAATTTATGTGTAAGCTTCATTAAAGAACAACTAATCCACCAATTCCCTTGGGTGCGACCCCTACTTACCACTTGCTACCCAGTAGTGAAGTCGCGAGTAGCGGAGATACAAATTTGCTTTTGCACAGAGAACATCGCACCTTAACGACAGTGCGGTGGGCTCCGTCAACAGCCATGGTGCATTTACGAGAGCCCTGAACTGGAGTACATTACCATCAACGCGTCAGTGGCCCACATCTTGCCAAAATTCTCAGGAGCTCATGGAGAATATACCACAACTCACCTCCAACGCCTACATGGCATTTGCCAAAATCTAAACCCAATCGAGTGAATATAGACGACTTCAAGTTGAAAGCATTCTATTTTTCCCTCATTGACTCGACAAACGACTGGTTCCTTTCATTGCCTTCGGGAAGCATCGGAACATGGGTTCAGATGCAAAGGAAATTCCTGGACAAATACTACCCAGCAGGAAGAGTAATGCAAGTAAGAAGGCAACTGCAGGACATAAGGCAAGGAGCTAATGAAACCATGTACGACTACCTGGAGAAATTCAACCACCTGGAGAGAAGCTGCTGCACTCTTGGACTACCCGAGAAGCTCATCATCGAATACCTGATTAATGGACTGACTCAGTTAGACAAAAAACTCCTTAATGCTTCAGCTGGAGGATCCGTGATGAGACTATCATTGAGTGGCATAAGACGACTCATCTCTGACGTTGCTGAAAATGCTCGGTTTACAGAGGAGACCACTCGGCAAGATGAGTTCTCCAGAACAAAAAATGTAGCACGAGCCGAGACATCAGAAAACTCCATGACAGAAGAGATGAAACAAATGAAGGAAATGATGATTCAAATCCTACGAAGGCATCCAGTTCAGATATAGCCTTGCGAGTTTTGTAGTTCTACAGACCACAAGACTGACGCATGCCCGACGGTACTAGTAGAGGAACCGGAAGAAGTGAATGCAGTGGTAGGATACCAAGGATACAACAACCACAACAGCAACGATAGAGCAGGACCAATTCGGCAGTATAATCAAGCGACCAATTCAAGCTGGCGGAATGACAACCATCCTCCGAGGGAGACACAACAAGCCGCACCACAATTAGCTCAGTCATTCTACCAACCTCCCCACAGGCAGTACAACCAGAACGCTCCATCAGCAGGCCAATATCAGCAGAGAGGATCAAATCAATACCCGACGAGCCAATATCAGCAGAAGGGAACGAATCAATACCAATCCAGCTCAAATAATCAGCAAGGACCAAGCAAGTCGCTTGAAGACACAATGAAGGAGCTCGCAGGAAGCATAAATCAATTGGGGACTTCGCTACACCAATATCAGGCGAAAACTGACGGGGCAATTTCAGAATTAACCAAACAAATGTCCCAGTTCGCCACCGCAATGTCCGTGCTCACTAATGAACCAGGCAAACTACCTTCACAAACCATCCAAAACCCAAA
The DNA here is from genome assembly GCA_033675215.1 of Rhodiola kirilowii. Taxonomy (NCBI): domain Eukaryota; kingdom Viridiplantae; phylum Streptophyta; class Magnoliopsida; order Saxifragales; family Crassulaceae; genus Rhodiola; species Rhodiola kirilowii. The sequence goes on from CM066201.1 coordinate 46,250,839, forward strand.
GGTGAATGTCAGCATGATAAGGAAGTCAAACATGAAGGTAGCACTGGAAGAAACAGCACAATCCACAACTTACAAACTTACGAACAAACACTTCACACGTAGGCACCGTCTTGATTGGAATCAAGAAGAAGACCGACCCAATGATGGCAGAACGTGGGTCACGCATGCTGACAATGGACGTTATGCATTCACGGTTAGCATGACACCTCCACCAACTACACGCTTTAACATACCAGCATCTGGGTGGGATAACAATAAAGACTTAGACTCAGACGATCCTAGATCGGGCCTTGGAATCGAAAAAATCGGGGTTCGAGACTCATCCTACTCCATGAAAAGCATTGCCTCCAAAGATCCTGCGGCCAAAAAGAACAAAAAAGAAAAAAGATTGGAGCCAATGAAGGAACAAAATGACCTGATAGCGAAAAAGGACGTCACTTGGAGTCATGATGTACAACTGGAAATTAATAAGGACCCAGGAGCCTTTACAGTCACCTGTGTTATCGGCAAAGCCCAAATTCACCATTGCCTTATTGACCTTGGAGCTGCTGTCAACGTCCTGCCTTACCCTCTATATTGCTCAATGGGGCTTGGTCCATTGAAGCCACCAATGATATCCCTCGAGTTGGGGGACAAGTCATGTATCCAACCGGTTGGAGTGCTAGAAAGCTTAATGCTCCGTGTGGGAAAAATCATCGTTCCTACGGACTTTTATGTGATACCAATCAGAGAATCCAGCAAGGACGACCCTCCAACAATCATATTGGGACGACCATTCCTTTACACCACAGGGGCTAAGATTAACATGGGCAAGGGCTCATTGTCGCTTGCATTCAGTGGCAGAATTTCATATTATAACATCTATGGTGATAACCGCACGGGTACAAATAAACCACCGGAACAATGGAGTCCTGACCCAAGCACATCATCCAGCAAAAAATCAGGAAGGGTAAAGGCCAGAATCAATGCAAGAGCCGCGGCAAAATTTGACTTAAGCCGCCCATGGGATCCCAACTGGTGATCCCAACTGTCGAGCTAACGACGTTAAACAAATGAACTGGTCGGGAGGTAACCCGACACCTATCTTACTTTCAGTAATTTTATTTTTGGTCATTTAGTTTTTACCGTAAGTCTCTCTCACCAACTTTTTGTATAGAAGGAATGTCTAACATGTAGAAATTGGTTTTTGGAGCAAGATCAGATCAGCCAGGCAGCTTCCGAGAAATTACCGGGCCTGCGCTGAGAGTTCAAGGCCCCAGCCGAACTCCCTCGATTATCCAGCTCCGAGGCATGTCGTTCCATGACACGGTACAGTAAAAGGGAGTTCAGTTCTTCTCTTTTCCTTAATGTCATTTCCTTCTCTTGTATATATTTGCATGACTTTTGAACTAAGTCGTGCTGAAAGGCAAGCCTTCGTTCAAAAGTGTGGGGTGAGAACCGCCTTTGTACATAAACATGTTTTCTTTTTCTTTTCCTTTTCCCTTAATATTATCTTTTTGAAAATATGAACTTGAGAACGTGAAAAAGATAGATCTAAATTCATGCATTTACCTTGTGAAAATTCAACTGTTTAAAAACTTATGATGTAACTTCTCATTTGTCCCTTTGTGCTGAGATATACAAGGGATGTGGAGTTGATAGAAAATGCCCTAGAGAGGCTTGGCAAGCACTTGAAGGATCGAATCTAACTATATGGTTTTCGAAGTCAGTGGAGGCTGCACTTCGGGTTTCAGTGAAGATTCAAGTCATCTCCGCCGTGCAGCGTTTATGCAAGAGGCGGGACGGGAATCAAACCGTCCTATCTCTCACTACTACAGAAGAGAGATTAGGCAATGGTTCTGACGTAGCTTATGCAACGGTTTCTCATCCGTTGCATAAGCTACCGTCGCATAAGGTCCATACCTTATGCGACGGTTTCCTAAAACCGTTGCATAAGCGTAACACCTATGCAACGGTTTGTTGTTAGAACCGTCGCATAAGAGCAACACTTATGCAACGGTTTATTGTTAGAACCGTCGCATAAGAGAACACTTATGCAACGGTTTGTTGTTAGAACCGTCGCATAAGATGAACCATTATACAACCGTTTTGGTGCTCAAACCGTTGCATAAGTGTAGCTCTTATGCGACGGTTTTTATGGAACCGTTGCACTAAATATGAAAAAATTTGGCAGGTTTCAGCTGTTTTAGCTCAAAATCCCCCTGAAAATTGAATACACATTCTAAACCAAATTTAGTACCCTGCTTTTACACATTTCCAAACATGGAAACACTTCCATTTTACTCAAAATACAACCATTCATACAAGTCCATCCATATATACATTGATTTATACAAACGTCACATATATAAATAATATTCACATGTAAACACTATGTTCGAATAAGTAGTTGTACAAGTAAGCGGCGATCTCATCTCGCACGTCTTGTACCTTCCCCAACTCATATGATTGTGTCCCATTAGGAAAAACCTATAAAAAATAAGAATACGATTAACATGAATATATAAAAAAATAGAGTTAGAACAAATTTGCCTAACTAGAACATGGATTTAGAAACAAACGTAGCTAGAACATAGATTTAGAACACACTTAGCTAGAACATGGATTTAGAACAAACATAAGTAAAACATGGATTTAGAACATGGATTTAGAACACAACCTAGCTACATTTGTCAACATTCTAATAGAGTAAGACGAGACTAGCATTCTTACTTGGTCAAAGTTCTCCACATATGCACCGTTATTAGCACGAACAAATTCCATTATGTCCCGAATATTTCTCAGAACATAATAACCGCATAAATTAGAGTTTGTGGGTTGTTTCGGACTCTGCATTATAAGTAAACTCAGTTAACACTTTATTAATGAAAATTACAAGTATAGTAAAGGAATGTTTTTCTATAAATAGTACCTTCACTATCTTCCATTCGACTTGACGATCAATCCTCGGATTACATCCTTGATAGTATCGTTGCAACCCCCTAAAATAAATAACAATACGTAATTAGTGAATGTCAATGCAAGTTACAAACTAATAGTAAGTTCGAAACTTACGAGTCCACTAAAGCTTTTGCATCGCGGTGTATAACGGTGGCGCCTTTTGAGGAGTTGAACCAATGGACTACACCTTGGTTGGGGAAGATAACGCACAACATCCAATGAAACCTACATCAACACACTAAATTCATAAACCCATATTTCAAAAAATAGGTTATATGGTACAAGTAATTTATGTACTTACTCCGTAGCATTTATATAAGGCATAAAATAGCAATAATTGCGATCCTTGTCTGGCATATTGAGTCTTGATACAAACGACTCAATCCTCTCATCTACGTCATTGGAAGGGCTCACGGCCGTGTGATTGAAGAACCCGAATCGAACCTCTGATTCAAGCATTTGATCGTATAAAGAACTACAACATGAAAAAGATGTAAAGTTAGACCTTCTGCAAGAAATGATGAACAATTAATGACAAGAGTATTACCTTATATACAAATCACAATGTGAGTTCGACAACGGTTTCAATGCGAATATATCACGGACATCATCTGGGCCCACTATGGAAGTGTAGTCGTCACCGAACAATTCGTCAGCAATGCGTACTCTAACAACGTCTCTGCCCAAGTTAGAGTACATGTCGTGTAGAAATCGACAGTCGATGGAATAATTCTCTACTTCATCATTTGAGGCCGGTGGCAAGTGGTAGTATAGTCGCATGGTATATTCCTGAATTTTGAATGTTAGTAAATAATTCATATAAAATTTGATAAATTAAATAATGGAAAGATGGTTCAAATAATTGATATTATTACCCTTGGGTTGATTTCAACCAAGTGCTTCGGCCATGCAACCAAGTCTGCTTTCTCCTCTGCATCTCGTGTTGTCTTTAATTTCTCTCCATGGGGAATGGGTAGTCCATTAATCTGACCAAGAGAACTATCGACCTTCACCTTCACCATTTCATCGGGCAGTGGTATAGCACGTAGCAAACGACCGTTCATGACTCGACCGACAGCCACTACTCGTCTCTCATTATTAAGTCCCTCTTCGATATATAATAGGCTTCTTAGCCCAATCTGTCAACGTAAATAATTCAAACAGATGTTTACATTTGTAAGAAAAATATAAACCAAACAGTAAGGAAATAATGACTTTAAAAATCTCCAAGTACCTTTGGTATACTCCTCCAAGGGTCCGTATCTGTGGGAGCACCGTGGAAGCAGTACTGACTCTGTCGGTCAGACGGCTGAATATTGCGAATAGCACTAGCACTGGGTGTCACCCTCGAAGAGCTAGAGCTAGGTAATCCAATCCTCCATGGAATGTGTGACCCGAGTCCACGAGTGCGTCCAGGGTGCTCATCCGTGCCAATAGCCTCCGTCAATATGTCACGTCGGCCTTGTGATGAAGAGCTAAAAATGGCACAGAGTCTTTGTACAGCGGATCTCACTTTAGGAGACAATACACCTCTAATTGCAATAGGCAACAACTGTTGAATCAATACATGATAGTCATGAGATTTTAATCCATTCAACCGCAGATCCTTCATTGAAACCAAGCTGGCAATATTCGAAGAATACCCATACGGAACTTTAACTCCTTTCAGACATCCACACAAAATTGTTTTTTCATTCTTAGAAAGAGTTGTGCATGATGGAGGCAAATATGTACGCTTTCCTTCAGTTTGAGGTGCTAATTTGGTACGAATGTTCATATCCAACATATCCAGTCTAGCTTTCAATCCATCCTTTGTTTTTCCGGGAATGTTTAATAAAGTACCAATAAGACTGTCACATATATTCTTTTCAACATGCATCACATCAATGCAGTGTCTGACGTCAAGTGTATGCCAATAAGGGAGATCAAAAAATATTGATCGCTTCTTCCATGGAGTACCTTCAGTGCGTGCATTGGGCTTTCCAAATCGATTTGTAATATTCTGAATTTTTTGAAGTATTTCATCTCCAGAAGCCGGTCGAGGTTCTATTCCATGTTCGGTCTCACCATTAAATGCAGCTTTTTTCCGCCTGTAAGGATGATGCCTCGATAAAAACCGTCGATGTCCCATGTAAACCATTTTTCGACAATTCTTTAGATGGCGTGCATGTGTCTCTTCCCCGCAAATTGGACAAGCTTTGTACCCTTTAATACTGTACCCCGATAAGTTACCATAAGCTGGGAAGTCATTGATGGTACACATTAGCATGGCACGCATATTAAAATATTCCTGCCTTGACGCGTCAAACGTCCGTACTCCTTCGTTCCATAAAAGCTTCAAATCTTCTATCAATGGAGCTAAGTATACATCAATATCATTTCCGGGTTGTCGCGGACCCGATATCAACAGAGAAAGCATCATATACTTACGCTTCATGGTTAACCTGGGAGGAAGATTGTAGATAACCAATATCACAGGCCATGTACTATGCTGAGTACTGAGGTTTCCATGTGGATTCACCCCATCAGTAGAAAGGCCAATGCGTAAATTTCTACACTCTGCTCCAAATGTCGGGAATGTGTTATCTACTTTTGCCCATTGTAGTGAATCAGCAGGATGACGCATTTTCGTATCAATAACACGTTTCTCAGCATGCCAACGCATATTATCAGAATCCTCCGAGCTAGCAAACAATCTCTGAAACCTGGGGATTGGTGGAAGATACCATAGTACTTTAGAAGGAGTGCCTTTGGAACCATTTTTTGGTTCTTTGTTTAACTTATAACGAGGAGACTTGCACACCGGACATTCAACCATATCTTTATAGGAATTTCGATATAATATACAATCATTAGGACAAGCATGTATCTTCTCGTAATCGATACCCATCGGACACATAACTTTTTTAGCCTCGTAACAACGGTTAGGTAGGGTGTTATCCTCTGGAAGCATATCTTTCACCAGAGTTAACAATTCAGTGAAACTTACATCACTCCATCCATTTTTTGCTTTCAAGTTGAATATTTTCAAAGTTGCCGATAGCCTTGTGTATTTGGAGCACCCTTCGTACAATGGTAATTCTGAATCGTTCCTCAATGACTCCAAAACTTGAGGTCTAGCAACAAAATCATCGGCAACATTGTTGACCATGTCAATTATATTGTCCTCCTCCCAATCATCATCATCATCCACCGGTAAACTTTCAACGGGATGAGGTTGAACATTTTGTGGTTCAACCTCGCCATGCATATACCAAAACTTGTACTGTGGGTCAATTCCCTTTAACAAAAGGTGTTTCCGTAATTTCTTGGGTTTGACCTTTTTGTTATTCCAGCAACCCATACATGGACAATAAACACGTTCAATGTTGTTTCTGGACGCATACGAAGATGCAAACGCACAAAAATCTGTAATCCCTTGGTCGTACTGTACACTTAACCTACTACCGGATACCCAATCTCGATTCATCATAACTACATAAAGCATTATATACTCATAGTTAGAAAGATATATTGTTATGGTTGATATAATTATTAGTAGAAATAGACCATATAAATCCACTCCATAATGCACACTCTAACAATTAAAAAAGTTGTAAATGAGTTACATAGTGTATTTTACCTTAGAGTAGAATCTCTCGGAGATAATAGCCAAAGGTTGGATGCAGCGTCGACTCTGTAAAGTTATAACAACAACAAGTTAGTAAACGAAGAAATATCAAGTATCCAATGTGAATGGAAACATAAGTAGGAAATTAGTTTAATCGGGCAATTTACCTTAAAATAGAAGCTTGCGTAGAACAGTGAAGATTCCTCTTGCTATTCGGCTAACAAGTACTACAAGTAGTGAACGAATATCGGTAAGAAATTGAGGACAAATCAATGCAATAACATGTTGCTATAATACACCTTCATATATCCAAACAAGTAATACAACTAGTACGCAAATTTCTCTTGCTATTCGGCTAACAAGTAATACAACTAGTACGCAAATTCATCCTGCTATTCACAATGCCAAATCAACAAACAAGCAATCAATAAAACTAGTATAGTTGTTCTGACAAATATGAACCATTTGGCATATTGGGAACTAACCGGAATTCGTTCAGATTCAAATGAGCGAGGGAGCGGAGGCAGTGAACTGGGCGAGGGAGTTCAACGGCGCGGAGGCAGTGACTGGGCGAGGGAGTTTGACGTCGCGGAGCGGAGGCAGTGACACGAGGTACGAGGGGCGATGAAATGGGCTGAGAGCGACGGACCGACTGGCGCGGAGACGGTGAGAGCGACGGAGTTCGACTGGCGAGCGGAGGATATGGACAAATTTTTCGAGCGGGATTGGAAAGAACACAGAAGACTTGTGTTTTTTAATTTTAGGTTTGCGTTTATGCAACGGTTCTATTAGAACCGTTGCATACGGTTATAACTTATGCGACGGTTTTAAACAACCGTTGCATAAGTTATAACCTTATGCAACGGTTCTAATATAACCGTTGCATACGGTTCTAACTTATGCGACGGTTTTAAACAACCGTCGCATAAGGTATTACTAAGGCAACGGTTTTAAACAACCATTGCATAAGGTATAACTTATGCAACGGTTTCGTTAGAACCGTTGCCTAAGTTATACCGTATGCAACGGTTGTTTATAGAACCGTTGCGTAAACAACAACCGTTGCGTAATCGAATATTTGAACCGTTGCCTAATCTCTCTTCTGTAGTAGTGTCTAGTCCTAGTAGCCGGGAAAATAGACGAGCGACCCTCATCTTGACCCGCGCAAAACGGCGAGGATGAGAAAGAGCGGGGAGGTATTTCCATATGCTTGCGGGCGACGATTGGACCTCCCAAAAAGGTTGAGAAAATGGACTAGCAAGTCACAAAGAAGCAAAAAGCTCAAAGAAGCTAATCAAAGGCCAAAGGCCAAAATTGTGAAGGTTTTTACCGAAACAAAAAGTGAAGAAACTCCAACTCAATATCAAAGGCCAATGGCCGATTCACTACAGAAGCTGTCCCTCGCCAAAAAGAAATCAAAGTACTCAACTCAGTGAAACCCGAACCAAATCACGTGGTAGAGAAAGCTACAAGGAAACCATATAGTACGAGTCGATCCAAAGAATGCAGTCCAGGAGCCTGAAAAGGGCTATCTCCCGAAACATCCGAATTAATTTGCATCTCGGCACAAAGGTACAAGTATCAAGTTTCTTCTAAGTATTTACACGGTTTAGTTTGATGATAAGTAAGTAATGCATGAATTAAGATAAATCGAGTCCCACAATCTCACTTTCATATTTAAAAGTTTTTACTTGGATTGTGTTCCGCCCTTAAAAAGCATTGTTCGGGACGAACAACTAAAAGTGTGGGGTGATCTGATGGACCATAATTGTATGAATCATAAACACAGTTAAACCCACCAAATTAGACGCTTTGTCTATTTAACTTTTGCTTGTTAGTTCGGATATTTATCTACAGGGTATTTTGAAGTCTAGAGAGAATACAGGCTAAGGAGGAGTTTTAAAGCTGAAAATGAATTACGAGTCATTCCAGGTCACGACCAAATTCTGACTTTCAAGAACTGGAAGTGGAATCACTCAAAACAAGTCCAACCAGAGTCAGACCGGATCTGAAAGGACCGATGGCTTTTGGGGAAAAGATCACAAAGCTCTCAACCACTCCCCTCCCCTCATATGGCCGGCGGCTAAAGGCTTCTCCTCTCCTCCATGGACATGTGGCCGGCGGCTTTGGGAGATGATGACATCACCCGATGGCTTTGAGCTCCTCCTCCCATCTCTTGCCAAGTGGATGCTCCTCCTCCACATCTTCTCCTCTTCATGGCCTATAAATAGAACACTCCATTGCCTTTGTAAATCATCCCATCTCATTCCAACATCTCATACCACAAGTTAGTGAGAGAAGCTCTCACTTCTCTCTAGAGTTTGGGCACTAATCTTGTAATCACTTTCCTTTGGAATCGAAGTTGGATCTTGAGCACTCTTATCAGTTTTTGTAAGTACTCTCGTCTTTACTTTACTGTCTTTTCAATTCAGCAACTTCACTTTCCTATCTTTACTTTCAAAAACCTTTACTTTTTCAAGTACTTAGCTATGATGTCCTGTTCCATGGATATTCGTAGCTAAACCCTTCATTCGGTTGAAGGGGTGTACTTGTATCATACAATGTTTTAGACCCTACTCTTAGTGCCTCTATGTGTTCAAAACTTGTTATATGTGCCACATATTAGGTCAGAACTTCCAAGGTTGAGTGGATGCTTGAAATGGCAAAACTCTTCAGTGGGGTTCGTGAACATACTCGGGTAAGTGGATGCTTGAAATGGTAAAGCTTATCTGAGGAGTTCGACCTCTTTAAAACACCATTTGGATTGATCGGAAATGATTGATCAAATGGATGCACATAAGCTAGTATACCTTGAAATGGGGTGCTAGTCTAAATAGAATAAGTGCTCTATGACCTTGAAATGGGCTAGACAGTGTGGCAAATCAAGTGCTTGAAATGGCCTTGATACACTTTTGAACACTTAGTATGATCATTAGAGGTCAATGATAAACGAAAATATGATACAAGGCCCCTGAAACTGAATCTTTCCTTTAATTGCAATATCATCTGTTACTTTACCTTTCAGCACTAAAAACCAAAACCAACCCCCCAATTGCTTAATTTAATCCCCCCTTTCGAAAGAACAACTATTCACCTGACTTCCTTGGGTTCGACCCGTACTTACCACTGACTACCAAAAATAGTTAAGTCGCGAGTATCGGAGATATAAATTAGCTTTTGCACAGAGAACATCGCACCTTAACGACAGTGCGGTGGGCTCCGTCAACCTGAAAATTTACAATTTATATTTACACTACTTTAGTGGCTCACTAATGATAGTAAGCGGTAAGTAGGGGTCGAACCCAAGGGAGTTTGGTTGGAAACCGTTGTTCTTTTGAAAGCAATAAATAAAGTAAAGACAATTGGGGTTTTGGTTGAGGTTTTAGTGCTGAAATTAAGTACTTGAAGGTAAATGACTTAAAGTAAATGTGCGAGAAAGTAAATTGCTTGAAGGACCAAGTCTTAATGTGCGAGAAATGTAAAGTTCTTGAAGGTCCAAGTATCAAGAAAGTAAGGGCAATAAATAAATGTGCGAGAAAATAGAGTGCAAGTAATGAAAGGGTGGTTCTTTTTAAGAGAAGGAATTCGGTCTTAAGAGTCTTATATTAAGTACCCGTTCATCATCGACCTCCAAGGATCTAACCAAATGTTCTAGGGAGTGAGTTATTCCATTTCAAGACATAACTCCAAACAAAACCATTTCAAGTATTTGCACCTCCGGCTTTTCCATTTCAAGACAAAGCTTACTAGTTCTAGCTAGGCTAACACCCCATTTCAAGGTATATTAACCTAAGTGCAGTCGCTTGATCCCTCATTTCCGAACAAACCAAGCGACTTTAGAGGGAATGAACCACTCGGAAGAGCTTTGCCATTTCAAGCATCCACTCTTCCTTGTTATGTTCAACCCGAAGGCACAAGAACTAGCTAGAACATTAAAGTAACATGATAGCAAGGGTCTAGAACGGCTTCATAGTATAAGAACTCCTTTGACCGATTGGAAGTTTAGCTACAAATGCTCATTGAAGTGAATATCATAACCATTTCAAGTAAAAACAAGAACGAGTAGAGGAGATTTGAGCTTTTGATTTCTAGTGCAAGTATTACAAGTGTTTTCGACCCACAAGTTCTTGTTTCCCTCTCTAGAGTTTCCCTAAAGTTGTCACAAATTGCCACTCCAAGCTCTCTTTACTACAAGGCATAAGCCTTCTATATATAGGCATGGGTGGCGGTTTGCTTCATGGAGAGGGAAGGCTTCTCATTGGCTAGCCGTCTTCAAGCTAGCTGGTGCTAAGTGTCGACCTCTTAGGAGTTTCCTTCATCCTTAAGCTAGCCGCAATATAAGCTAGCTGGTGCCAAGTGCCATACTTCTTGGAGCTTCCTTCGTCCATAAGCTAGCCGCCTTTAAGCTAGTTGGTGCCAAGTGTAGCATCCTTTGAGCAAGGTGCTTCAAAAGGCTAGCTGCTCTTAGAGCAAGGTGCTTCCAAGGGGTACCGGATCTAGCAAGTAGTTGGAACTTCGCTAGAGTTTTGGTCGGAAAAAGTTCTACTCGGGCGCTTGGCCGGGTGCTTGCCTCGGGCGCGCTCGGGCGCCTGTCTCGGATGCGCTCGGGCGCCTGTCTCGGATGCGCTCGGGCGCTTGTTTCGGATGCAGCTTGGGTGCCTGTCTCGGATGCAGCCCGACATTCCTCGGTCATGAACCTCAGCGCGCTTGCGAGCGCACAGCAGTGATACCTGGCACTACTCTGGGGCACGCCCTTCTTTCTTCGGTACTGGCTTCAGGGCCACATTCGAGACCGCTCGGGTACCGACCTGGGACGCGACCCGGTATTTCACGGCCGCGGCCCGGTACTGGAGCACGGTCACGCCCGGGGCTTCTCGGGCGCCGATTGGGTTTTCTCGGTCCTTGACTGACTCGGTTGACTTGCAATTCATTTCTAGCATAAAACTCCTCTTTTAAGCTGGTTTCTTCCCTAAACCTTAACATAGCCTGTAGAGCAAAATGGGACTAACAAGTGAAAGATGTTAAGACAAATTGTCTAATTTGGTGGGTTTAACTGATTCAACGAGTCATATAAATATGCCCCATCACCAGGCAATAGAGACAAATTCATGCTTTAAAAATTTTTCAAATTTTCAATTTTTAAGGGAAACGTGCTGACTTGATGCTGGTGCGAGTAAATAAACGTGCTGACACAACTGACTCTCCCACCCCACACTTTTGAACCGACGTGTCTTCACGGCACATCTTAAGTCCAAGACACGACTATGCATGCAAACAAATAATAGGGAAATAAGAAGATAGTAAGGTTGGACAGGCACTTCCCTCGTGCGATGTGTGATGGGAATTGCTCGTTCCAAGTTATTTTTTGTTCTAAGCACTTCTGTCGAACCAGAATTTCCATCTGATGAACTTCGGTCGAGGATTCGGGCAGTGTGCCCATTCTATACGCACAGGGCCCCTATCGGTTGGGCGGCCTCCTGACTACTTCGCCAGAACGTTATGGAATTCTCATATGTCTCGATAAATTTGCCATTATAAGACTAATGGCCGAGTCAGAATCTCCACTTGAACAAGTTTGCCCGAGGATTTCCTCCATGGCCCGAGTTTGCGACGGGACCTAGCCGAATGATGTTGTAGCATGCGCTCGCATGGTCCACCTTGTGCGGTCGCACAACTCCGACCCGTCGCATGAAAATCTCGTGCGTTCGCACGCATGGCCCCGCGCGCTTGCACTCCACTGAATTTCCAGCCAGCAGGAGATCATGCGAACGCATGGTATAAGCATGCGAACGCATGAGGCGCAACTGTTCCCTGCATGAAAATCACTCCCTTTCCCAAGTACAATGTGATGAATATGAATCAAAACTCAAATAAACAGAAAACAAAATAAGAAAATAAACTGAAGAAAAGAAATGCCGGGCTGCCTCCCTGCGAGCGCCTTTGTTTTACGTCGTTGGCTCGACGGTACCTCATCATGTCTCAGTAGGAGGCTCGTCTAGATCAAATTGCCGAATGGTCAGATCGACCTCCCCGTGATAATGCTTCACTCGTTGCCCATTGACCTTGAAACGGTCTCCATTCGTCGAGCCTTCTAGCTCAAGTGCTCCATGGTTGAAAACTTGAGTCACCGTGTAGGGACCCGTCCATTTAGAGCGCAACTTTCCCAACATCAACCGCAAACGGGACGAGAAGACTAGGACTTGCTGGCCGACCTCGAACTTGCGCCGAAGGATGAACTTGTCGTGGTAGAGCTTGGTCCGTGCCTTGTAGTCTGATTGGCTCTCATAAGCCTCTAGGCGCAGCTCCTTGAGCTCACAAATTTGTAACTTCCTATCCAGGCCGGCTGCTTGCAAGTCCGTATTGCACTTATTGAGTGCCCAGTAGGCCTTGTGCTCGAGCTCCACCGGGAGATGGCAGGCCTTCCCATACACCGACCGAAAAGGCGAGGTGCCTATCGGTGTCTTGTAGGCCGTCCTGTAGGCCCATAGTGCCTCGTCCAGCCTTTGGCTCCAGTCCTTCTGAGTCGGATTCACCATCTTCTCGAGAATTCCCTTTATCTCTCGATTGGAAATCTCGGCTTGCCCGTTCGTTTGGGAATGATAGGCTGTGGACGTCCGATGGTGAACGGGTAGTGCTTCAAGGTTGCGGCCATCATCCGGTTGCAGAAGTGTGTCCCTTGATCGCTGATTAAGGCCTTTGGCACTCCGTATCTGCAAAATATGTTAGTGCGCAAAAAATCTATAACTGTTTTAGCATCATCACACCTAGTGGCCTTCGCCTCTACCCATTTAGATACATAGTCCACAGCAACGAGAATATAAGTAAAGCCACATGAAACGGGAAAAGGTCCCATGAAATAATTGCCCCATATGTCAAAAACATCATTAACGAGAATAGGTACTTGGGGCATCTCATTCGTAGCCGAAACATTGCCTACACGTTGAAGTTTATCACATTTCTTACAATGATTATAGGCATCTTTAAACACATGCGGCCAAAAGAATCCACTATCTAGTATTTTCCTAGCAGTTCTTCTCGGGCCAAAGTGGCCACCACAAGCATGCTCATGACAAAAACTAAGCACCGAAGCAATTTCATCATCAGGGATACACCGCCTAAGTATTTGGTCTACGCCTATTTTCCGTAAATAAGGGTCATCCCACACATAATACTTCGAATCATGCTTAAGTTTCATGCATTGAGCCTTTGAGTAAGAAGGTGGGAACTTACCTCCAACCAGGTAGTTCACCATTGAAGCGTACCATGGCACCTTACCTGTGAGCGCATACAAGTTCTCATCCGGGAACGTCTCGGTAATCTGTCCGGCATCCTCATCTCGAACAAGCCGGCGCAAGTGGTCGGTGACGGAGCCCACCGCACTGTCGTTAAGGTGCGATGTTCTCTGTGCAAAAGCTAATTTATATCTCCGATACTCGCGACTTAACTATTTTGGGTAGTCAGTGGTAAGTACGGGTCGAACCCAAGGGAGTCAGGTGAATAGTTGTTCTTTCGAAAATGGGGGATTAAATAAAACAGTTGGGGGGTTGTTTTTGGTTTTTAGTGCTGAAAAGTAAAGTGACAGTTGATATTGCAATTAAAGGAAAGATTCGGTTTCAGGGGCCTTGTATCATATTCTGTTTATCATTGACCTCTAATGATCATACTAAGTGTTCAAAGACGAATCGAGGCTATTTCTAGCGCAAGACTTGCCACATCATTTAGAACTCTTGTTCTATTTAGACTAATTCCATCTTTCGAAGTATCTTAGCCTTATGTGCATCCATTTGATCTTCAGTTACGATCAACCAAATGGTTTTTAAAAGAGTTCTAACCGAATATGTGGAACATAGAACAAGTTTTGAACATAGAGAGGCACTAGGTGCATGGTCTAAAACATTTTATGACACAAGTACACCCCTTCAACCGAATGAAGGGTTTAGCTACGGTTATTCATGGAACTGGACATCATAGCTAAGTGCGTTGAAAAGTAAAGGTTTTTGAAAGACAGTAAAGTAAAGTTTTCGAAAGTAAAGACAGAAAGTAAAGTTGCTGAATTGAAAAGACAGTAAAGTAAAGTTTTTGAACGTAAAGACAGGAAAGTAAAGTACTTTGAAAGACAGTAAAGTAAAGAAAGAGTACTTACAAAAACCGTTGAAAGTGCTAAAGCTTCGATTCCAAAGTAAAGTGTTACAAAGATTGTGCTCTCAACCTAGAGAGATAAGTAACTTGTGTTGGAATGAGATGGGATTGTGTAGAGAGATGAGCTCTCCACCTTTTGGGATGATATTACAAGGAGGAGAGGAGCTCTATTTATAGGCATGGAGGATGGAGGAGAGCCATACACTTGTCAAGGGAGGAGAGGCATATGGATTGAGATCTCAACACTTGGCATGAGGAGGGTGGAGGAGCAAAAGCCATCGGATGATGTCATCCTCCCCTTAGCCGCCCCCATGTGTCATGAGAGGAGAGGAGGAGTTGCTTAGCCGCCACCCATGTGGAGGATGGTGAGTGGTGGAGTGTGTTTTGTGAGCTTATTCCCAAAAGCCATCGGTCCTTTCAGCTCCGGACTGACTCTGGTTGCCCTTCAGTTGGATTTGTTTTGAGTGATTCCACGTCCGGTTCTTGATATTTCTTCAGTCGGCATCTGGTCGTGACCCTGGATTGACTCGTAATATATTTTCAGCTTAAAAACTCCTCCTTAGCCTGTATTCTCTCTAGACTTCAAAATACCCTGCAGATAAATATCGGAACTAACAAGCAAAAGTTAAATAGACAAAGCGTCTAATTTGGTGGGTTTAACTGTGTTTATGATTCATAAAATTATGGTCCATCAGATCACCCCACACTTTTAGTTGTTCGTCCCGAACAATGCTTTTTAAAGGGCGGCACACAATCCAAATAAAAACTTTTAAATATGAAAGTGAGACTGTGGGACTCGATTTATCTTAATTCATGCATTACTTACTTATTACCAAACTAAACCGTGTAAATACTTAGAAGAAACTTGATACGTGTACCTTTGCGCCGAGATGCAAATTAATTTGGATATTTCGGGAGATACCCCTTTTCAGGGTCCTGGACTGCATTCTCGGGACCGTCTCGCACTATATGGTTTCCTTGTACCTTTCTCTAGCACGTGATTCGGTTCGGGTTTCACTGAGTTGAGCCTTTTTGATTTCTTTTTTGGCGAGGGCCAGATTTTCTTTGTAGTGAATCGGCCTTTGGCCTTTGATTTGACTCTTTGAGTACTTCACTTTTGTTCGGTTAAAACCTTCACAACTTTGGCCTTTGGCCTTTGATTAGCTTCTTTGAGCTTTTGCCTTTTTGTGGCTTGCTAGTCCATTTTCTCAAGCCTTTTTGGGAGGTCCAATCATCGCCTGCGAGCATATGGAAATACCTCCCCGCTCTTTCTCATCCTCGCCGTTTCGCGCGGGTCAAGATGTGGGTCACTCATCTATTTTCCCGGCTACTAGGACTAGAGATGGGACGGTTTGATTCCCGTCCCGCCTCTTGCATAAACGCTGCACGGCGGAGATGACTTCAATCTTCGCTGAAACCCGAAGTGCAGCCTCCACTGACTTCGAAAACCATATAGTTAGATTCGATCCTTCGAGTGCTTGCCAAGCCTCTCTAGGGCAGTTTATATCAACTCCACATCCCCTGTTTATCTCAGCACAAAGGGACAAATGAGATGTTACATTCTAAGTTTTTAGACAGTTGAATTTTCACAAGATAAATGCATGAATTTAGGTCTATCTTTTTCACATTCTCAAGTTCATATTTTTAAAAAGATAATATTAAGGGAAAAGGAAAAAAAGAAAAACATGTTAACTATGTACACAGGCGGTTCTCACCCCACACTTTTGAACGAAGGCGTGCCTTTCAGCACGGATTAGTTCAAAAGTTTATTGCAAGCAAATATATACAGGCAGGGTGAGAATGACTTAAGGCAAAAGACTAAATGACAGAATTTAAATGACTGAAAGTAAGATAGATGTCGGGTTACCTCCCGACCAGTGCATTTGTTTAACGTCGTTAGCTCGACGATACCTCATTCCTGGATCATAAGGTGGGATCCCATGGGTGCTTCAGGTCGAACTTCTTCTCGGCTGCCCTTTTGCTCTGAGAGGGTGAGGCCTTATTGACCATAGCTGCTGGTCCAATGAGTCGTGCTCGCTTGTTACTCCTTCCGGGTTTCCATTCTTTGGGCCCATGTCTTTGCCGCTTCTTCATGTATGGTCGGTTGGCATCTTTGCAGTTTTGGAAGTTCAGTCTTTTGCCAAGCGACCTCAAGCATGCGCCTTTGCTAACCCTCTTCTTTGTGGCAGAGATGATTGGCCGTCCTAGGTCCTTACACCTTTCAGGAGGCTCTTCTTGGCTTGTGACGAGTGGGAGCTCCTGCGTTGATTGTTTTGGCTCATGCTTCTCCTCCAACTCGCCTAGCACTGCATCATTATCGATCATCTCATCTCTGGTGGCTGTGATCTTCATAGAACATGAAGGGTTAAGTAGGGGCTTCTCGGCCATAAGGACTGGGTCTTTCTCGAGCAGCTCTTCAGTGAGGACTGGGCCTGCCGTGATTTTCTCGGTCAGTTCGGCAGTGAGGTCCAGGTATGTCTCGGCTGGTTTGGTAGTGAAGTCCGGGACTTCCTCGGGTGCTTCTTTAGTGAGGTCTGGGACTTCATTTGGCTCGTCAAGTTTGGCCGGGACTTCCTCGGGCAGATTGGTGATGAGGACTGGGCCAGATTTGGGCAGTTCTTCTTCGGTCATCCAAGAGTCCTCGTCCTTTGTCGGCACCGTGGGTTCCAATATTGGCTCCTTTAGAGTCGCCTCCACATCCATTACTGCCCTTGTACTGATGTCTTCTCTCGGTTTTATTGCGGGCAAGCTCATAATGGGTGTGGTGTCGGGCTCGTTCTGCACTGAGTCCACTTCCATCGTTGGTGCCTTATCGTCAGTTTGGTGCCATTGATCCTGTTTTGTGTTTTTTGCCAAATCATTTATGAGGCGCCAGGCTTCAGTCACGGTTAACTTCATGAGTGAATATCCTGCTACATCATTAAGTCTTTTCCGCTCAAGTGGCATCATTCCACCGAGAAACCTTTGAATAAGATTGAATCTAGTGAATCCATGGTGCGGGCAGCTCACCACAATGGAGGCAAAGTACGCCAAGTACTCGTCCAAAGTTTCGTCCCGGAATTGCTCAAGATTGAGAATCTTCTCGCGGGTTTCAAGTCGGAGAGATGGCGGGCAAAACTCCTCTAGGAATTGGGTTTGTAGATCCCCACAATCGCCTTCATAATCCGCACATGAGTAATACCACTCTATTGCCGAGTCAGTTAAAGAAAATTTGAAGCATTTCAGCTTAAACTTCTCTAACGTCTCATTCGCAGGTTTCATGTGGCGGCACCGAAGCAATTTCATCATCAGGGATACACCGCCTAAGTATTTGGTCTACGCCTATTTTCCGTAAATAAGGGTCATCCCACACATAATACTTCGAATCATGCTTAAGTTTCATGCATTGAGCCTTTGAGTAAGAAGGTGGGAACTTACCTCCAACCAGGTAGTTCACCATTGAAGCGTACCATGGCACCTTACCTGTGAGCGCATACAAGTGCTCATCCGGGAACGTCTCGGTAATCTGCCCGGCATCCTCATCTCGAACAAGCCGGCTCTAGTGGTCGGTGACGGAGCCCACCGCCTTGTCGTTAAGGTGCGATGTTCTCTGTGCAAAAGCTAATTTATATCTCCGATACTCGCGACTTAACTATTTTGGGTAGTCAGTGGTAAGACGGGTCGAACCCAAGGGAGTCAGGTGAATAGTTGTTCTTTCGAAAATGGGGGATTAAATAAAACAGTTGGGGGGGTTGTTTTTGGTTTTTAGTGCTGAAAAGTAAAGTGACAGTTGATATTGCAATTAAAGGAAAGATTCGGTTTCAGGGGGCCTTGTATCATATTCTATTTATCATTGACCTCTAATGATCATACTAAGTGTTCAAAGATGAATCGAGGCTATTTCTAGCGCAAGACTTGCCACATCATTTAGAACTCTTGTTCTATTTAGACTAATTCCTTCTTTCAAAGTATCTTAGCCTTATGTGCATCCATTTGATCTTCAGTTACGATCAACCAAATGGTTTTTAAAAGAGGTTGAACTCCTCAGATAAGCTTTGCCCGTTAAAGCATCCACTTACCCGAGTACGTTCACGAACCCCACGGAAGAGCTTTGCCCGTTAAAGCATCCACTCAACCTTGTAAGTTCTAACCTAATATGTGGCACATAGAACAAGTTTTGAACACAGAGAGGCACTAGGTGCAGGGTCTAAAACATTTTATGACACAAGTACACCCCTTCAACCGAATGAAGGGTTTAGCTATGGTTATTCATGGAACTATACATCATAGCTAAGTGCGTTGAAAAGTAAAGGTTTTTGAAAGACAGTAAAGTAAAGTTTTCGAAAGTAAAGACAGGAAAGTAAAGTTGCTGAATTGAAAAGACAGTAAAGTAAAGTTTTCGAAAGTAAAGACAGGAAAGTAAAGTATTTTGAAAGACAGTAAAGTAAAGAAAAGAGTACTTACAAAAACCGTTGAAAGTGCTAAAGCTTCGATTCCAAAGTAAAGTGTTACAAAGATTGTGCTCTCAACCTAGAGAGATAAGTAACTTGTGTTGGAATGAGATGGGATTGTGTAGAGAGATGAGCTCTCCACCTTTTGGGATGATATTACAAGGAGGAGAGGAGCTCTATTTATAGGCATGGAGGATGGAGGAGAGCCATACACTTGTCAAGGGAGGAGAGGCATATGGATTGAGATCTCAACACTTGGCATTAGGAGGGTGGAGGAGCAAAAGCCATCGGATGATGTCATCCTCCCCTTAGCCGCCCCCCATGTGTCATGAGAGGAGAGGAGGAGTGGCTTAGCCGCCACCCATGTGGAGGATGGTGAGTGGTGGAGTGTGTTTTGTGAGCTTATTCCCAAAAGCCATCGGTCCTTTCAGCTCCGGACTGACTCTGGTTGCCCTTCAGTTGGATTTGTTTTGAGTGATTCCACGTCCGGTTCTTGATATTTCTTCAGTCGGCATCTGGTCGTGACCTTGGAATGACTCGTAATATATTTTCAGCTTAAAAACTCCTCCTTAGCCTGTATTCTCTCCAGACTTCAAAATACCCTGTAGATAAATATCGAAAGTAACAAGCAAAAGTTAAATAGACAAAGCGTCTAATTTGGTGGGTTTAACTGTGTTTATGATTCATACAATTATGGTCCATCAGTCGGCCACGGTATTCTCAATGCCCTTCTTGTCCTTGATCTCCAGGTCAAATTCTTGTAGCAATAATATCCACCTGATCAGCCGCGGATTTGCCTCTTTCTTTGTCATCAAGTACCTAATGGATGCATGATCAGAATAAACAACCACCTTAGTACCGAGTAAATAAGATCTAAACTTCTCTAAGGCAAACACCACGGCCAGAAGCTCCTTCTCGGTGGTCGAGTAGTTCCTTTGGGCTGCGTCCAGAGTCCTCGAAGCGTAGTAGATCACTACGGGCTTTTGGTCCACCCTCTGGCCGAGAACAGCCCCTACAACATAGTCGCTTGCGTGGCACATTATCTCGAACGGCTTGTCCCAGTCCGGTGCTTGGATGATGGGCGTGTTGGTGAGGGCCTATTTTAGCTCGTCAAAAGCCACCCTGCATAGATCTGTAAACTCAAAAGGAACCTCTTTCTGCAAAAGGTTAGATAAAGGCAAATCCTTCTTCGAGAAATCCTTAATGAATCTACGATAGAAACCAGCATGTCCAAGAATAGACTTAATATCACGCACAGTAGAAGGATAAGGAAAAGTAAGGATCAAATTTATCTTAGCTTTCTCAACCTTAATACCTTCATGCGAGACTACATGACCTAAGACCACACCATGAGTAACCATAAAGTGACACTTTTCATAGTTGAGTACCAAATTCATAGAAACACAACGAGCAAGTACTGTACTCAAATTATCTAAGCATGCATCAAAAGTATCACCATACACAGTAAAATCATCCATGAACACCTCAATAAACGTACCTATCATGTCCGAGAAAATACTAGTAACCACCCGTTGAAAGGTGCCGGGTGCGTTACACAAACCAAAGGACATTTGGCGAAAAGCAAACGTACCGAATGGACATGTGAAGGTCATCTTCTCCTGATCCTCGGCTGCTATGGGAATCTGGTTATAGCCGGAAAAACCATCTAAAAAGCAAAAATAGGGCTTACCTGCAAGCCGATCGAGAATCTGGTCGATGAATGGAAGTGGGAAGTGGTCCTTGCGTGTCACCGCATTCAGCTTCCGGTAGTCGATGCACATCTGCCATCCATTCTTTACTCGGGTCGTGACCATCTCCCCTTCGGCGTTCTTCTCGACCGTTATCCCAGTCTTCTTCGGCACAACATGCACCGGGCTGACCCATTGGCTGTCCGAGATGGGGTAGATCACATCCGCGTTGAGCAACTTCTTAATTTCCTTCTGGACCACTTCCATCATGATGGGATTCAATCTCCTCTGTGGTTCCCTAGAAGGTTTTGCTCAATCCTCGAGCAAGATCTGGTGCATACAAACTGCGGGGCTAATCCCTCGGATGTCGGCCAATGTCCAGTCGAGAGCCTGTTTGTGCCGGGCTAGGACCTCTATCAACCGGCGTTCCCGGTCCGCTTCGAGCCCGTCCTTGATGATGACCGGCAATGTGTTGTTCCCCTAGGAACGCATACTTCAAGTGCGCGGGCAAGGGCTTCAATTTCAGCTTGGGTGCCTACACAATAGAGGGCAAAAATATATTAGACTTGAATAGCCGGACCTCGTTGACTTCATACATGGGCGTGAGTGGCCGTGCAATCTTCCGTTCGGCCAGGGCATCCAAAATTCCTTCTCCAGCTCGTACGAGTCTTCGTGCGAGTAGACGACTCTCTAGAGCGCGAGCTCTAATGGGTCGGCCCCTCTCTCCGGCTGCACCTCCTGGACCAGATCGTCCAATGTGTCTAGGGCATGGACTGCTTCATATTCCAATGGGTGCTTCATGGCTCGAAAGATGTCGAACCTAATCACTTTTCCCTCCACCTCCATAGTTAGCATGTCGCTATCACAATCTATCTTCATCTTCGATGTTTTGAGGAACGGGCGGCCTAGTAATATGGGTGCATGATCAGTAGGGCCGCCTCCCTCCATCTTCAGCACATAGAAGTCGGCCGGGAACACAAGCTCCCCTACCTGCACAGGCACATCCTCGATCTTGCCCTCGGGCTGTTTGCATGATCTGTCCGCCAATTGTATCGTGAGCCCTGCAAGTTCTAAATGACCAATGCGCAAACACGAGTATATAGAGTATGACAAAACATTAATCGAAGCACCAAGATCAAGCATGCAATTATCAATTCGAATGTTGCCAATCGTGCAAGGGATAGTGTAGGTGCCTGGGTCACCGCACTTAGGTGGTACCTTGCGTTGAATAACAGCAGAGACGTTCCTGCTCAGCAACTCCTGGTCATCTCGAGTGGATCGCCTTCGGTGCGTGCACAACTCCTTGAGGAACTTCGCGTATCGAGGAATTTGCTTGATCGCCTCAAGGAGTGGGATGTTGATCTCCACCTTGCTAAATAGCTCCAATACGTCCTTGTCCATGATGTATCGTTTCGGGGCTTGAAACTGCAAAGGAAAAGGAAGTGGCACGTTAGTTCCAGATTTTTCGTCCATGGGTCTCGAGCTGGCTCAGAGCGCTATCTCGAAGCTCTCGGCCTCAGGTATCGGGTCTATCCGGGATACTGTCTCGGCCACGAGACTCAGGCACGCCCGAGACACAGTCTCGGCACCGGTCTTCGGGCACGTCTGGGGCCTTGTCTCAGCATTCTCGATTACGGGGCTCGGGCCTGTCCAAGACACTGCTTCTGGGTCCTTGATGGGACACAGTCGTCGAGTGCCACAAATTTACAATTTATAATCCACCACTATTGGCTCACTATAGACTAGTAGAGCGGCAAGTAGGGTTCGAACTCAGAGGAGTTGTAATGGCTACTTGTTGTTCTAGGAAAAATAGTAAAAGAAAGTAAGTACAAGTTTTGGGGGTTTTGGAAAATGGTTTTGAACGTGAAAGTAAGAACTAAAAGCAAATGCAATGGATTGTGATCAAGAGAATGATATTCGGTCTAGGGGCCTTTTGTTCTAGCTCAACTCATCATTGACCTCTAATGATCTATCTTTGCGCCCATAAGCGTGGTTACTCCATTCCAAGAGATCACCCAAGTAAGGCCATTCCAAGCACTTACTCCATGCTCTATTCCATCCCAAGAATAGAACACTAGTGTACATAAGACTAATACCCTCTTCCAAGGTGTACTAGACTAGGTGCAAAAGCTTGTTTCACATTCTAATGAAAACAAACACAATAGTGGTGAAGAGACCACATGGCTAAACCTTGCCATTCCAAGCTTTAGTTTAGCCTAGGTACTCATTCCCCAAACTATTGGCACAACTAGCGAATGGGTACAAAAAAGCATTAAGATCAAGGTCTCAAAGCCTTGCTACAAAATTAGGGAACCCCAAACCAAATTGTGAAGGATTTAGCCACTCATGTTCATGGTAAGAACACAAGAGCTAAGGAATCACAATCGGAATATAGGCTCAACCTAGAATGCGTAGAACAAAGAGTATGATGACCCAAGAGCTCCCTTTTATAGTGATTGCCTTGTGGAGAAAACGGAATGAAAAGACTAGTCGTTGCCCCTTAATTGCCCATGCATTACTCTTGGATTCATTACTCTTTTCCCCTAAACGGAATGATGCATTACTCTTTTCCCGGCAACTTGGACTAGAGATAGGACGGTTTGATTCCCGTCCCTCTGATGGAGCATATTTATATGATTCATTAAGTACTACTAAACCCACCAATTAGACATTTGGTCATACGAACAAGTGCTTGTTAATACCATTTTGTGTATACAGGTTATTTTGGGGTCTAAAGAGGAAACACGCTTAAAAAGGGAGAATTGTGCCAAAAAGCCACCCAAGGCCCAAGGACCTCAGCCAGGGACCGAGAAACTTCACCCGGGTACCAAGAGCCGTACCCGGGACCGTCCGAGAATGTCAGGTCCCTGTCCCGGGCCCGTCCGAGAAAACCAGGTCCTCGCCCTGGCCGCGCCCAGGCCATTTAGCACTGAATTTAAGTTGCCCGGGCAAACGAGCTGATCTGACGAATCCACCTCAAGCAAAGTAATCAAAATGGCAAATAAGGTGGACAATGTCGGAAAACCAAGGAGAATGCTTGGGTAGATTGGCAGTTGGCCCAATTCCAAAGCAAAGACCCGGCGCGCATAGGCACCGAAACCAAGTCGCTCGACCAAACCATAGAATCGGGAAAATCTGGCTCGACCAAAGTATTTTAAATGCCAAATGACTCGACAATCTCACTTCCCAGACAAAACGCTCGAGTGGAACCAGCTCAAGCCCGATCAAGGCCAATTAAGGGCAATTTCGACCGTTTTGGGATTTTGACCATGTTCCAGGAAGAATTTGGCTTAGCATCCTTCTTGAGATCATTTTAGAATGACTTTTTCATTCAGAATACACTCTCCAACATCCAAGAAGCTCCGGCCAGATTCCGGCCGTATTCCGGCCAAGCTCCGGTGATGCTCCGATCAAGCTCATCCAACCACCACCATGCTCCGGTCATTTTTTGCTCCGGCCACACTCCGGCGAAGTCCAACCAATTCCAAACTACTTCTTGTCCGGTTGGCCATACTATTCACTTTGGTTGCCCTTTCGGAACAAACCAAGCCTCAAACCAAGAAGCAAGTCGGTTGGCTTTGGTTACAAGTTAGTTGGCTTTGGATAAGCCAACCCATGTGCCAAATTCGTGGCTCATGGAAGAGATAAGAAGAAGAGAGGGCTTGAGCTCAAAATATCCCAAGTGGAGAGCCAATCACAATGAAGTCTTCTTTGGGATATTTCTCCTCCAAAATTTAGCCTCCAAGTTTGCTTATCCTATAAATAGAGGAGCAAGCCTCATGTAAACACATCTCATTCCTCTTGTTCGAATTCCTTAGAGAGATAGAGAGCTTAACTCTCTTCTCTTCATTTTCAATACACACTTTGTTCTTCACTTGTTCTTGCTTTGTTCTTCATTTTGGAGCTACTTCCCTTGCTTTAATCTTGCTTAGGAGCTCCTCTCCTCCACTTGTTCTAGGTATAAAGCCACGGCTTCCTTACTTTTCCTTTACTTTCTTTACTTGTTCTTGCTTTCCTTTGCCTTGTTCCTTTACTTTCCTTTACTTTGTTATTGCTTTGGAGCTCATCTCCCTTTACTTGTTCTTGTTCAAAGCCACGGCTTGCTTGTATTCCTTGACATGAATACAAGTAGCTAAGGCTTATATTCGGTTGAAGGGTGTGCTTGTATCATAAAACCGTTTTTAGACCCTTTTCTTAGTGCTTCTTCGTGTTTGAGCTTGTTCTATGTGCCATATATTCGGGTAGAACACACACGGTTGAGTGGATGCTTGAAATGGCAAAGCTCATCCGTGGGTTCGTGAACATACATGGTTAAGTGGATGCTTAAAATGGCAAAGCTTAACCGTGGAGTTCAACCTCTCTAAAACACCACTTGGTTGATCGGAAATTAGAGATCAGGTGGATGCACATAGGCTAATATATCTTGAAATGGGGTATTAGTCTAGCTATAACAAGTGTTCGATGCCTTGAAATGGGCTAGACGGTGTGGCGAGAGCTTGAAATGGCCTTGCTACACTTTCAAACACTTAGTATGATCATTAGAGGTCAATGATGAACGATGATATGATATAAAACCCCTTAACCGAATCCTTTCCTTCCATTAAAATATCAACTGTTTACTTTCTGTACATTTACTTTCTGTCATTTACTTTTTCGCACTGTAATTTACTTTTTCGTACTATAATTTACTTTCTGTATAAACCACTCAAACCCAACCCCAATCGCACTTTAATTTATGTGTAAGCTTCATTAAAGAACAACTAATCCACCAATTCCCTTGGGTTTGACCCCTACTTACCACTTGCTACCCAGTAGTGAAGTCGCGAGTAGCGGACTTATAAATTAATTTTGTACACATTGCCTCGCGACAAGGCAGTGCTGTCACCCACCACTTGCATAAACGCTGCAATGGTGGAGTCAACTTTAACCACAAGTCTCGAAATGCAGCCTGCACAAGTCCGTATAACCATGTAACTCGAATCCCGGATCCTTGAGTGCTTTGTCAAGCCTCACTAGGACATTTCTATCAACTCCACATCCCTATTTATCCCAACTCATAAGGACACGTAAGTAGTTAGATCACATGTTACTCGCACAATTAAAATTTCATAAGAGTCATGCATGTACTTAGTTCCATCTATTTCACATCATCAAAGCACCAACTCCCCATATCTACGCATTTTATTCAAAAAATTTAAAATTTTCAAAGGGAAACGTGCTGACTCATGCATGTGTAAGAAAATAGACGTGATGACACAACAAACTACTAACCACCCCACCCCACACTTTTGACATGAGCCGTGTCCTCACGGCACAACTCAATCAAGACAATATGCACAATATCAAGGAAAAGGAACAAGGTGCTAAAGTGAAACGGAACTCCCCTTATGATGTCCTTGTATGCCATGAAATGACAAGGCTTGGACTCGCTACAATCGGCTGAAGTTCATGGGGAACTAGGTCGGGCTCGGCTTCCTATCGGACGCGTCCCGGATGAACTTGGTACTCTTCGGGCTTTGCATAAAATGCGTAGCGGGTGAGGTATCATGCGGAGCAGAAGTAAACCCACCAGTTGGGCCTGGCTCTTCCTCGGACGCGTTCGGTCTCCTCTTGGACTCGTCTAGATCTGCTAAAATGCGTAGCAGACCCGGTAACATGCGTAGCAGAACCGGATCCCGACCTACAAAAACTGCACTATTCCTTTCCAAACATAGAGGGGTGAGGGTTAGTAAAATGCAAGAAATACTAAAGAAATGTAGAAAATACTGTAAAATGACGGGCTGCCTCCCGACGAGCGCCTTTGTTTAACGTCATTGGCTCGACAATACCCTAATTAGGGATCATAAGTTGGGATCCCATGGGCGGGTGAGGTCAAATTTCTTCCCAACTGCTCTCTTAATCTTCCCAAGGTTCTCACATTGCAGCGGGCTCGGTTCTGCCTTCAACCGGTCAGGTGGCCTTGTCTTCACATCCTTCTGAGGAGGAGGAGATCTCTTGAGCATAGCCACTGATTCATCAAGCCGTGCCCTCTTGTTTCTCCATCCGGGTTTCCATTCTACCGGGACATGTTGTTGTCGCTTCTTTATGTATACTCGGTTGGCATCCTTGCAACAGTGGAAGTTCTGCACCTTGCCATTAAACGACTTCAAGCATGTGCCCTTGCTAATCCTTGTCTTGGTAGCCAAGAGGAATGGTCGGCTCGGATCCTTATGTTTTTCAGTTGGCTCTTCTTGGCTCGTGATGAGTGGGTACTTGATGGACCATAATTGTATGAATCATAAACACAGTTAAACCTGCCAAATTAGACTCTTTGTCTATTTAACTTTTGCTTGTTAGTTCCGATATTTATCTACAGGGTATTTTGGAGTCTAGAGAGAATACAGGCTAAGGAGGAGTTTTTAAGCTGAAAATATATTACGAGTCATTCCAAGGTCACGACCAGATGCCACCTGAAGAAATATCATGAACCTGACACGGAATCACTCAATACAAGTCCAACCGAAGAGCAACTAGAGTTAGTCCGGAGCTGAAATAGACCGATAACTTTGTGAAAAGCTCACAAAAATCACAAAACCTCTTCCCCTTACCATATGACCGGCGGCTTTTGGAGTTTGACGACTCATGGGGGGTGGCTCTCCCCCTTGCCACCTCCCCAACCGGCGGCTTTGTGAAGCTCCATAGGATTGTGCCAAGTGTTGTGGCTTAAAGCCACATCTTCTCCTCCCCTTAAGCCTATAAATACAACCCTTCCCTCCCTTGTATCATCATCCCAAAAAATCATTCCATCCTCATTCCACACAAATCACTTATCTCTCTAAAGATTTGGGAACTACTCTTGTAAGCTTTGTTTTAAATCTATAATACTCATGTTGGTTCTTGAGTATTCTAGTAGTTTTTTGAATTTACTCCTGTTGGTTCTTGAGTATTCTCCTTTACTTACTGTCTTTCAAAAACCCTCGAGTACTTAGCTATGGTATCCACCTCTATGGATATTCGTAGCTAAACTCTTCATTTGGTTGAAGGGGTGTACTTGTATCATAAAATGTTTTAGGCCATACTCTTAGTGCCTCGTTGTATTCAAAACTTGTTCTATGTGCCATATATTAGGTTAGAACTTCCAAGGTTGAGTGGATGCCTGGAATGGCAAAGATCTTCCGTGGGGGTTCGTAAACATACTTGGATAAGTGGATGCTTGGAATTGCAAAGCTTATCTGAGGAGTTTGACCTCTCTAAAACACCATTTGGTTGGTCGGGAATGACTGATCAAATGGATGCACATAGGTTAATATACCTTGGATTGGGGTATTAGTCTAAATAGAACAAGTGCTCTATGTCTTGGAATGGACTAGACAGTGTGGCAAATCGAGTGCTTGGAATGGCCTTGATACACTTTTGAATACTTAGTAGGATCACTAAGGGTCAATGATAAACTGGCTATGGTACAAGGCCCCCGAAACCGAATGCTTTCCTTAGATTAAAACAACACCTGCATTTACTTTCAATTTTAGTATAAACTGCCTTATCAATTGCTCACCTCCCGGAAGACTTGTCCTTCACGCAAGAACTCGCTGTAAGTCTTTCCTTTTATTTTCAGTACTTTATTTTTATGTCATTTACTTTTCCGCACTAAAAACCAAAACCAACCAAACAGACACTTACTCGTTAGCTCTTAAACCTCAATCAACCTAAAAATCACGTTCCCCGCCAGTACATTTCTCAAAGAACGACTTATCCCCCTAATTCCCTTGGGTTCGACCCCTACTTACCACTTGCTACATAGTAGTAAAGTCGCGAGTAGCGGAGATATAAATTTATTTTTGCACAGAGAACATCGCACCTTAACGACAGTGCGGTGGGCTCTGTCAAAATTGGCGCCGTTGCCGGGGAGTTAGTTACTTAATCGGATAAGTTCTTTGAATCGATACTCGCTTCAAAACAACCATGTCTCGCGAAGGAAGCCACCATAACTACCAGGATGTCGAAGAGATAAACCTATACGATCGAAATGATGAGGTGCCACTTCCATTTGTGGACGATCCGGAACAAATCATCCGAGACAGAAGAGCTCGTGATAGGGAAGCTATCCGAAGAAACCAAGGACCACCCGACGACTGAAATGAAGCTGGTCCAGTACAACAACCCCCTAGATATCCACCACCCCCTCAACCTCGACAAATGCCAAGACAAGAACCTGTCTACGATAACTACTATGGGGATGCCAACTACCGTGCACCTACTATGGGAGAACTCTCGGCACCATATTTCAGAAACCATCCGTGGTGCATTCACGAAGGCCCTGAACTGGAAAACATCCTCATCAACACTACAGTGGCCCACAACTTGCCAAAATTCTCAGGAACACGTGGAGAATCAGCAATGACTCACCTCCAGCGCTTACATGGTATTTGCCAAAACTTAAAACCGAATGGCGTGAACGTAGACGACTTCAAGTTAAAGGCGTTCTACTTTTCCCTCATTGACGCGGCAAACGATTGGTTCCTTTCATTGCCTTCCGGTAGCATCAGAACATGGGCTCAGATGCAAAAGAAATTCCTGGACAAATATTACCCGGCAGGATGGGCAATGCAAGTAAGGAGGCAACTGCAAGACATCAAGCAAGGGCCCAATGAAACCATGTACGATTACCTGGAAAAGTTCAACCGCCTGGAGAGAAGCGGCTGTACCCTTGGACTGCCCGAGAAACTCATCATAGAGTACCTCATTGATGGATTAAGACCCTTAGACAAAATGCTCCTGGATGCCTCAGCTGGAGGATCCATGATGAATCTGTCATTAAGTGGCATAAGGGATCTCATCACCAACGTTGCAGAAAATGCCCGATTTAGAGAAGAGACAATTCGGCAGGAAGAATTTTCCCGAACAAGGAATGTGGCACAAGCCGAGACATCAGTGAACTCCATGCTAGAAGAGATGAGACAAATGAAGGAAATGATGATTCAGATCCTACGAAGACAACCAGTTCCAGTTAAGCCTTGCGAATTTTGTGGTTCTACGGACCACAAAACTGACGCATGCCCGACATTAATAGAAGAGGAACCGGCAGAAGTGAATGCAGTGGGAGGATACCAAGGATACAACAACAACAGCAACGACAGAGCCGGACAAAACAGACAGTATGGTCAAACAACCAACCCGAGCTGGCGTAACAACAGCTATTCTCAAGAAGAAACACAACCAGCTGTCCCTCAACTAGCCCAGTCATTTTATCAACCGCTCCACCAACAGTACAACCAGGACGCCCCACCATCAGCCCAGTACCAAGCAAGCTTGAGCAATCATCAAGGACCAAACAAATCACTTGAGGACATGATAACGCAATTGTCAGGTACTATGCATCAAAACCAAGCCGAAACAAAGGGAGAATTATCGGACTTGAAGAAGCACATCTCCCAACTCACTGCCTCAGTGTCCGCACTCGCTAATGAGTCCGGCAGACTCCTTTCACAAACCATTCAAATCATGCAGGAAGATGTGAATGCCTTGACTCTTAGGAGTGGAAAAACGCTTGTCGGCAAACCTTTGGAGCAAGAGGAGGACAAAGGCCCAAGGTTGCCCGGAGAAGAGCAAATGAGGCCCGAATCTCTCGAAACTCTGGAGGATGATGCGGCCGATAAAGACGACGACATATTTGAGGAAGAGTGGGACGTAACCGAAGAAGAAGAGAATACGTCCAAGGAACACAGACCTGGCCCGGTCTCAGAACCGAAACCCCTAAAATTAGCGCAACACTTCCATTTCCAGTACCTGCTCACGTGCAAAAACAACATGTCATGGATGAGGACATGTTTGAGTTGTTCAGCAAAGTCAAAATCAACATCCCCCTTTTGGAAGCCATCAAGCAAATTCCTCGGTATGCCAAGTTTTGAAAAGAACATTGTACCAACCGGAGGAGGAGTACTAGATACGATCAAGAGCTGATGAGTAGAAACGTGTCGGCCGTCATACAACGAAAAGTGCCCCCCAAATGTGGAGATCCAGGAACTTACACCATTCCATACACAATTGGCAACATCAGGATCGAGAACTGCATGCCAGACCTTGGAGCATCGATCAATGTTCTTCCCTTCTCTATCTACTCATGTCTTAAGATTGGGCCGCTCAAACCCACCGGTCTCACTAATCAACTAGCAGATCGGTCATTCAAACAGCCCGAGGGCAAAATAGAAGACGTCCTGGTTCAAGTAGGCAAATTAGTATTTCCAGCAGGCTTCTACGTCTTAAAGATGGAGAACGGCGGACCTACAGATCATGCACCCATCCTTCTCGGCCGTCCATTTCTCAAATCATCAAAAATGAAGATAGACTGTGGAAGTGGAATGCTATCAATGGAAGTAGAAGGAGAAGTCTTCAGCTTTGACATATTCCGAGCAATGAAGCACCCTATGGAATTCGAGGAAGTACACGCTCTCGATGCTTTGGACGACCTGGTCCTAGAAATTCAACCAGAACCAAGAACAGATCCCTTAGAAGCCATACTCAACGGAGCCGAAGGCTCATACGAATTAACCGAAGACTTGCATGAAACGGTGGCCCACTTAACAATCTCGGAGCCTCTCACACCAGAATATGAAGTCAACGAGGTAAAATTATTCAAATCAAATACTTTTCTACCCTCGGTGATACAAGCCCCCAAAATAGAATTGAAGCCCCTGCATGGACATCTGAAGTACGCCTTCGTAGGGGATAATGACACACTTCCAGTAATCATCAAGAGTGACTTGGAAGCAGGCCAGGAACAAAGTTTGATAAAAGTACTGAAACAACACAAGTTGGCTATTGGATGGACTCTGGCCGAGTTGAGGGGAGTCAGCGCAGCTGCATGCATGCACCGTATTCTACTTGAGAATGGAGCAAAGCCATCAAGAGAGCCTCAACGACGACTCAACCCAATCATGATGGAGATCGTCCAAAAGGAAATACAAAAGCTACTAGATGCGGACGTTATCTATCCCATATCAGATAGCCAATGGGTGAGTCCTGTCCACGTGGTCCCAAAGAAAAGTGGGATCACAGTCGAGGAAGATGCCGAAGGAAAAATGGTAACAACAAGGATCAAGAACGGTTGGAGAATGTGCATCGAATACAGGAAATTAAACGCCGTCACAAGAAAAGACCATTTCCCTCTACCATTCATCGATCAAATGCTAGACCGACTGGCAGGCAAGCCATATTTCTGCTTCTTGGACGAGTTCTCAGGATACAACCAGATCCCCATAGCACCTGAGGACCAAGAGAAGACTACATTCACCTGCCCATTCGGTACATTCGCCTTCAGAAGAATCTCGTTCGGCCTATGCAATGCCCCGAGAACTTTTCAAAGGGTAGTAACCAGCATCTTTTCAGACATGATCGGGGAATTCATTAAAGTCTTCATGGACGACTTCACCATCTATGGCAATACATTCGACGCTTGCCTAGATAACTTGAGCACGGTTCTAGCACGATGTGTCTCAATGAACCTCGTGCTCAATTATGAGAAATGCCACTTCATGGTAACTCATGGAGTAGTCTTAGGGCACGTCATCTCCCAAGAAGGCATAGAGGTGGATAAATCTAAAATAGACCTGATCATGACTCTACCATACCCCTCCACTGTCCGAGACATCCAATCCTTCCTTGGGCATGCGGGATTCTACCGACGATTCATCAAGGACTTCTCCAATATTAGTGTCAAAGAGTAGGAAATGTGTCAGCTAGAAATGAGATGCCCCAAGTACCCATATTAGTCAACGATGTTTTCGACATTTGGGGTATTGATTTTATGGGACCATTCCCAGTTTCATGCGGGTATACTTATATTTTAGTTGCTGTAGATTATGTGTCAAAATGGGTAAAAGCCAAGGCCACAAGGTGCGACGATGCAAAGACTGTCATAGAATTTTTGCGCACTAACCTGTGTTGTAGGTACGGGGTACCCAAGGCCATAATAAGCGACCAATGAACTCATTTTTGCAACCGCATGATGGCTGCTACCTTAAAACGCTACCATGTCCACCACCGGACGTCCACGGCATATCACCCCCAATCCAATGGTCAAGCGGAGATCTCCAACCGCGAAATCAAAGGAATTTTAGAAAAAATGGTAAAGCCGGGCAGGAAAGATTGGAGTCAGAGGCTAGATGAAGCTCTTTGGGCTTATCGGACGACATACAAGACGCCAATAGGAACCTTCCCCTTTCGGCTTGTTTATGGGAAGACATGCCACCTTCCGGTGGAATTAGAACATAAAGCCTATTTGGCGCTCAAGCATTGCAATCCAGATTCAAAAGCTGCAGGACTGGATAGGAAGCTTAATCTGTGTGAGCTTGAGGAATTGCGGCTTGAGGCCTATGAAGGGCAAACGGACTACAAAGCGCGGGCCAAATTATATCATGACAAATTCATCCTCCGACGCTCATTTGAGGAGGGACAACAAGTGCTGGTCTTCTCCTCGCGACTGAAATTAATGCCTGGGAAGCTTAAATCTA
The DNA here is from genome assembly GCA_033675215.1 of Rhodiola kirilowii. Classification (NCBI taxonomy): domain Eukaryota; kingdom Viridiplantae; phylum Streptophyta; class Magnoliopsida; order Saxifragales; family Crassulaceae; genus Rhodiola; species Rhodiola kirilowii. The sequence goes on from CM066201.1 coordinate 46,284,134, forward strand.
GATGGACCGGCCCTTTCACAATAACTAAGGTATTCAACCATGGGGCAGTTGAGTTGGAAAACCAGGACGATGGAAGAAGATTCACTGTAAATGGGCAGCGAGTCAAACATTACCATAGCGAGATCAACTTGATAACACAAAAATTCGACCTGAGCCACCCATGGGATCCAAACCAGTGATCCTCATGCGTCGAGCCAACGACGTTAAACAAAGGCACTGGTCGGGAGGTAACCCGACACCTATCTTACTTTCAGTCATTTATTTCCAGTCATTTAGTTTTTACCACAAGTCGCTCTCACCCACTTTTTGTATAGAAGGAATGACCCCTTGTAGGAATCAATTTTTGGAGCAAGATCAGATCAGCCAGGCAGCTTCCGAGAAATTACCGGGCCTGCGCTGAGAGTTCAAGGCCCCAGCCAAACTCCCTCGATTATCCAGCTCAAGCTACGACGTTCCACGACACAGTAAAAGGGAGTTCAGTTCTTCTCTTTTCCTTAATGTCATTTCCTTCTCTTGTATATATTTGCATGACTTTTGAACTAAGTCTTGCTGAAAGGCACGCCTTCGTTCAAAAGTGTGGGGTGAGAACCGCCTTTGTACATAACATGCTTTTTCTTTTTCCTTTTTCCTTAATATTATCTTTTTGAAAATATGAACTTGAGAATGTGAAAAAGATAGATCTAAATTCATGCATTTACCTTGTGAAAATTCAACTGTCTAAAAACATAGAATGTAACTTCTCATTTGTCCCTTTGTGCTGAGATAAACAGGGGATGTGGAGTTGACATAAACTGCCCTAGAGAGGCTTGGCAAGCAATCGAAGGATCGAATCTAACTATATGGTTTTCGAAGTCAGTGGAGGCTGCACTTCGGGTTTCAGTGAAGATTGAAGTCATCTCCACCGTGCAGCGTTTATGAAAGAGCCGGGATGGGAATCAAACCGTCCTATCTCTAGTCCTAGTAGCCGGGAAAATAGATGAGCGACCCTCATCTTGACCCGCGCGAAACGGCGAGGATGAGAGAGAGCGGGGAGGTATTTCCATATGCTCGCGGGCGATGATTGGACCTCCCAAAAAGGCTTGAGAAAATGGACTAGCAAGCCACAAAAAGGCAAAAGGTCAAAGAAGCTAATCAAACGCCAAAGGCCAAAGTTGTGAAGGTTTTAACCGAACAAAAGTGAAGTACTCAAAGAGTCAAATCAAAGGCCAAAGGCCGATTCACTAAAAAAAAGCTGTCCCTCGCCAAAAAGAAATCAAAAAGGCTCAACTCAGTGAAACCCAAACCGAATCACGTGCTAGAGAAAGCTACAAGGAAACCATAAAGTGCGAGACGGTCCCGAGAATGTAGTCCAGGAGCCTGAAAAGGGCTATCTCCCGAAACATCCGAATTAATTTGCATCTCGGCGCGAAGGTACAAGTATCAAGTTTCTTCTAAGTATTTACACAGTTTAATTTGGTAATAAGTAAGTAATGCATGAATTAGAATAAATCTAGTCCCACAGTCTCACTTTCATATTTTAAAAGTTTACTTAGATAGTGTGTGCCACCCTTTAATAGCATTGTTCGGGATGAACAACTAAAAGTGTGGGGTAATCTGATGGATCATAATTGTATGAATCATAAACACAGTTAAACCCACCAAATTAGACTCTTTGTCTATTTAACTTTTGCTTGTTAGTTCCGATTTTTATCTACAGGGTATTTTGGAGTCTAGAGAGAATACAGGCTAAGGAGGAGTTTTTAAGCTAAAAATATATTACGAGTCATTCCAAGGTCACGACCAGATGCCGACTGAAGAAATATCATGAACCTGACATGGAATCACTCAAAACAAGTCCAACCGAAGAGCAACCAGAGTCAGTCCGGAGCTGAAATAGACCGATAGCTTTGTGAAAAGCTCACAAAAATCACAAAACCTCTTCCCCTTACCATATGACCGGCGGCTTTTGGAGTTTGATGACTCACGGGGGGCGGCTCTCCCCCTTGCCACCTCCCCAACCGGCGGCTTTGTGAAGCTCCATAGGATTGTGCCAAGTGTTGTGGCTTAAAGCCACATCTTCTCCTCCCCTTAAGCCTATAAATACAACCCTTCCCTCCCTTGTATCATCATCCCAAAAAATCATTCTATCCTCATTCCACACAAATCACTTATCTCTCTAAAGATTTGGGCACTACTCTTGTAAGCTTTGTTTTAAATCTATAATACTCCTGTTGGTTCTTGAGTATTCTAGTAGTTTTTTTAGTTTACTCCTGTTGGTTCTTGAGTATTCTCCTTTACTTACTGTCTTTCAAAAACCCTCGAGTACTTAGCTATGGTATCCACCTCTATGGATATTCGTAGCTAAACTCTTCATTCGGTTGAAGGGGTGTACTTGTATCATAAAATGTTTTAGGCCATACTCTTAATGCCTCGTTGTATTCAAAACTTGTTCTATGTGCCATATATTAGGTTAGAACTTCCAAGGTTGAGTGGATGCTTGGAATGGCAAAGCTCTTCCGTGGGGGTTCGTAAACTTACTCGGATAAGTGGATGCTTGGAATGGCAAAGCTTATCTGAGGAGTTTGACCTCTCTAAAACACCATTTAGTTGGTCGGGAATGACTGAACAAATGGATGCACATAGGCTAATATACCTTGGAATGGGGTATTAGTCTAAATAGAACAAGTGCTCTATGTCTTGGAATGGACTAGACAGTGTGGCAAATCGAGTGCTTGGAATGGCCTTGATACACTTTTGAATACTTAGTAGGATCACTAATGGTCAATGATAAACAGGCTATGATACAAGGCCCTCGAAACCGAATGCTTTCCTTAGATTAAAACAACACCTGCATTTACTTTCAATTTTAGTATAAACTGCCTTATCAATTGCTCACCTCCCAGAAGACTTGTCCTTCACGCAACAACTCGCTGTAAGTCTTTCCTTTTATTTTCAGTACTTTATTTTTATGTCATTTACTTTTCCGCACTAAAAACCAAAACCAACCAAACAGACACTTACTTGTTAGCGCTAAAACCTCAATCAACCTAAAAATCACGTACCCCGCCAGTACATTTCTCAAAGAACAACTTATCCCCCTAATTCCCTTGGGTTCGACCCCTAATTACCACTTGCTACCCAGTAGTAAAGTCGCGAGTAGTGGAGATATAAATTTATTTTTGCACAGAGAATATTTCACCTTAACGACAGTGCGGTGGGCTCCGTCAGTACTCCAATATGGGCCTTACTTGCTCTTGTTCCGCCTCTAACTTTCCTTGTACCTTATCACTGTTGAGTACTTCATCTTCGGGATCTAAGGTCGGCATGCAAACTGAGGGAGAAGGGTCCAATAGGGAGCTTTCAGCAGTGATGTCCGGGCCTTCCTTGGCCAGCTCGGTAATGAGGTCATGGCTCTTCTCGGTCGGTTCTTCTTCAATCATCAATGGGTCCTCATCCCTTGTCGGCTCCGTTGGCTCCAACATAGACTCTTCTAGAGCCTCCTCCATGTCCACCACTGTCCTCGTACTGATTTCTTTTCCCCGGTCTCTCCTCAACTCAGACACGGCCTGGTTCAAGTCGGACATTGTCTTCCATATTTCGGCCAAGTCTCCCTCGGTTTCGGCCTGATTTTTGTGCACCATGTCGGCCAACTGTGGGATGCTAGCTGCCAACTCTTTCATTATGTCCTCAAGCGGCTCGGTCTGCTCTTGCTTTGGCCTTGAGTCCTCGGCCAAAACATTTATCAAGTCCCAAAGATCACTTATGGTTAAATCATAGACCGAGCCTCCTGCCGCCTCATTGAGCCTATCCCACTCATGTGGCATCTTTCCTCCGAGAAATCTTTGAATAAGATCCAAGTTAGTGAATCCATGGTGTGGGCAGCTGGTCACAATGGAATCAAAGTACCATAAGTACTCATCCAATGTTTCATCCCGGGATTGCTCAATGTTCATGATCTTTTCGTGGATTTCACGTTGGAAGGATGGTGGGAAAAACTCCTTCTCGTTCCAAGGCTCTCTATTGCAATAAGAGGCCATGGCGAACCAAGAGAATCAAAACAAGAACAAAAAAGGAAAACAAACAAAAGAACAACTTCACCAACGCACAACTCCCCGGCAACGGCGCCAAAATTTGATGGGACACAGTCGTTGTGTGCCACAAATTTGAAAGTTATAATCCACCACTATTTGGCTCACTATAGAATAGTAGAGCGGCAAGTAGGGGTCGAACCCAGAGGAGTTGTAATGGCTACTTGTTGTTCTAGGAAAAATAGTAAAAGAAAGTAAGTACAAGTTTTGAGGGTTTTGGAAAATAGTTTTGAACGTGAAAGTAAGAACTAAAAGCAAATGCAATGGATTGTGATCAAGAGAATGATATTCGGTCTAGGGGCCTTTTGTTATATCTCAACTCATCATTGACCTCTAATGATCTATCTTTGCGCCCATAAGCGTGGTTACTCCATTCCAAGAGATCACCCAAGTAAGGCCATTCCAAGCACTTACTCCATGCTCTATTCCATTCCAAGAATAGAACACTAGTGTACATAAGACTAATACCCTCTTCCAAGGTGTACTAGACTAGGTGCAAAAGCTTGTTTCACATTCCAATGAAAACAAACACAATAGTGGTGAAGAGACCACATGGCTAAACCTTGCCATTCCAAGCTTTAGTTTAGCCTAGGTACTCATTCCCCAAACTATTGGCACAACTAGCGAATGGGTACAAAGAAGCATTAAGATCAAGGTCTCAAAGCCTTGCTACAACATTAGGGAACCCCAAACCGATTTGTGAAGTATTTAGCCACTCATGTTCATGGTAAGAACACAAGAGCTAAGGAATCACAATCGGAATATAGGCTCAACCTAGAATGCGTAGAACAAAGAGTAAAATGCGTAATGTAAGAAGGAAGAGTAGGGAGAGAATGAGAGCTTTGTTACTTTCCAATGCCAAACCAACAAGGATACAAATGAGTGATTTTTGTCTAATAGATTACACAAGGCCAAGGGGTTCTATTTATAGGAAATGAGCTAGGGTTTCTCTTGTCTTGGGCACCAAGTTGGAGTGGCATAAGTGGTTTGGCCATTGCAAATGTTGAGAAGGCACTCTTGCTTCGGATGTAGTCAAAACGGATTGGCATGAGCGAATAATGAGATGCTACTAGAATCATCAAGATTTTGCAAGTGGGCTAGGTTTGGCTTGGGCTTCACGTGTGGGCCACTAATGTCTTGTGGTGATTTTGGCCTTAAATGCCATCTTTTAAGCCCGATTCTTCTTTAAGCTCTAAAAGGCCCTGAAATCCAAAACGACATTAACAAGTAAACATTCTCATGATCAAATGTGATAAATAGTGGGTTTTGTTGACTTAATGAGTCGTATAAATACGTCTCATCAGTCCTCGGTACTGAATGTCGGACACGACCAGGGCATGGTCTTGGCAATGACTCTCAGACACGTCCGGCATGTTGATTCGACCATATCTTCCTCGGGCATTAGTGGGCTGATGTCCACGGTTGGTTTCGAGGTCTCTTGTGCGGGCTGTTGTTGGCCTTTGTGAGCAATTGCGCTGACGTTGCCCCTTGGGTTGTGAATGGTCTGCGAAGGCAATCGTCCTGTGTCATTCTTGAGCTCGGAGACCGACGTAGCTGTTTGGGACATCTGCTTGGATAAGTCGGTAATTGCTCCATCGGTTTTAGCCTGGAACTGATGCACCGAGATAGCTAAGTCCTTCACGACATCCTCCAGGGATTTGCTCGAGCTAGGTTGACTTGGGCCCGCCTGGTTGTTGTTCGGCCCCCTTTGCTGGTACTGGCTTGGGCCATTATATCCTCCCTGTCGATATGGTGGCCGATAGTACTGCCCGGACTGCTGGGCCTGTTGAGGTGCGGCCGGTTGTGCTGGCTCCCTTGGGGCATGGTTATCGTTCCTCCAGTTTTGGCCGTTGGCTCCTTGCCCATATTGCCTGGTTGGTCCTGGCTGATTGTTGTAGCCTTGAAATCCGTCCACTGCATTGACTTCTCCCTGGTCATCTCCTACTACGGTTGGGCAAGCATTCGTTTTGTGGTCGGTTGCCCCACAAAACTCACATCGTTTCACTTGGACCGGCTATCTCCGCATGAGTTGCATCATAATCTGTTTTAGCTTTTCGGCCATTACGCTTGATGGAGGCTCGGCCCTTGAGACATTTCTGGTTCAGCTAAATTCTTCTTCTTTGTTGGACTCGTCTCGGAATCGTGCATTTTCGGCCACCTCTGTGATCTTCCTTCGCACTTCGGCTGGGGACAGATTCATGATGGTTCCCCCAGCCGAGGGGTCCAGTAGACTCCTGTCAAGTTTCCTCAATCCATCTAGCATGTATTCCACGATTAGCTTCTCGGGCAGTCCAAGATTGTAGCAACTGTGTTCTAGGGCATTGAACTTCTCCAGGTCATCGTACATCGTCTCTTTCGGCCCTTTTCTATGATCTTGTAGCTATCTACGAACTTGCATTGCCCTACCCGCTGGGTAGTAGTTGTTAAGAAACTTTGCCTGCATCTGGTCCCATGTCTGGATACTACCTGAAGGCAAAGATAAGAACCAATCATTAGCAGCATCGATAAGAGAAAAATAAAAGGCTTTCAGCTTAAAATCAGCCACTTTGGCTCCATATGGCTTGAGGTTTTGGCAGATGCCATGGAGGCGTTGAAGAAGCGCGGTGGCTGACTCTCCTTGGCGGCCTGAGAACTTGGGAAGGTGGTGCACGACTGCCAAGTTGATGACTATTTCTTCGAGCTCCGGCCCTTCATAGATGCACCACGGTTGGTTCCAGAAGTTTGGCGCGGACAACTCTCCCATGGTAGGCTCTCGGTAGTAGTACTCCTCATCATATTCTTCCCTGATGAGGGGCTGCTGTGGTAGATGCAGTGGAACGATGCGCTGAGGATACGGCTGTGGGCATCTCGGCTGTTGCCTCGGGCCAACTCCATTCTGCTCGAGCCCTGCTCCGTTTTGCCCAGGCGCTGCTCCATGTTGTCCGAGCATGGCGTTCTGCCCGTATGCCCCTGCGTTTTGTCCGAGCCCTGGCCCATGTTGCCCAGGCGTTGCTCCATGTTGTCCGAGTTCTACGTCTTGTTCGGGCGGTAGCCCCTGGTTCATCCGGGCAGCTTCCCTATCAGCGCGGTTACGGTCTCGGACGAGCTGCTCCGGGTCATCGTTGAATGGGACTTCGTTGTTTTGAACGTTGTTGTGTTCATCTTCACCGAACCGACTACCTGCATGAGACATGGTGCACAAGTACCGAAGCACAAAAATAAATAACGAAAAAATAAAAACAAAGACTAAGAACAATTTCACCAATGCACAACTCCCCGGCAACAGCGCAAAAATTTGACATGCGTCGTCGGTACCTACAAATTTAAATTTATAATTTCCACTTACTCTTGGCTAGTATAGCGGCAAGCAAGGGGTCGAACCCAAGAGACCTGGAGCGGATCGATTGTTCTGTAACAAAAAGATTGGGGTTTGTGAGTGAGTAATTTGGAAACTAGTGCAAAAAGAAGTAATTCGCGGGGAATTCAATGAGAGCAAGCATTCGATCTAGGGTTTTTCCTATGGTCACTTGTTTATCCTTGGCAGCTAATGATCTAACCTTGTGTTCCTAAGTGTGATTACTCCGTTTCAGGTTATAACCTAAGGTAAGGCCGTTTCGAGCACTTACTCCACAATCTACTCCTTTTCAGGTTATAGAATTCTAGTTCTAGCAAACCTAATACTCCTATTTCAGGTTATATTGGGCTAACGTGCTACTACTTGTTCTAACCGTTAAGTATCAAACATGCAGCAAACATATGGGTCAAATTGCTCGGCTAAGTTTTACCCTTTCGAATCTCCACTTAGCCTTGCAATTTAGACTGAGATATTTAGCACAAGAACTAGTGGAAACACAAAATAGCATTAAGTGAAAAGCCTCAAAACAATTGCCACAATAGTTTAAACCCAAGCCCGAATATGGAATTTAGCTACACATGGCCATGGGAAAACAAACACAAGAAATAATAAAAGCAAGGAAAGTCTTCTCTATCGTCGAGGTTAAACGTCCGGCCGGAATGATGATGATTCTAGGTCTGACTCTGTGATGAAGTCGGATGTCGGGATCTCTCAATTGATCGCTTGTTGATGATGAATAATGGTCCTCTAAGGGTCTTATTTATAGGAGAGGGTTAGGGTTTCCAAGTTGGTTTTGGGACATATTCCAAAAACCACATTAGGAAACAAGTAGATATGCACCGACTTGGCCTTGGATGAAATCAAGAAACAGGCTCAAACCGCCTCTTGGAATGTTCCAGATCTGCATGGGCGAGAGCCTGGGGCACGGCTCGGCAATGCGCGGATGATGCGCGGGCGCGGCCTGGAGCGCTGTGGCACTGGCCTGGGTCACAGCCTGAGATGCTCGAGCTTGGCCTGGGGCACGTCCGAGAACAATATTAGGAAACTCGTTCCACCGCAACGCTGAGGACAAGCTGAGATTTGTACTGCCAGACTCGGCAACTTCATTCTGCCACTCCCGAAACACCTCGATGATTCTAGGCTAATTCGATCTGCCACTCCTCGGTCTTTTCGAGGACTCTCGGCCGCTGAATGGCTTGCTTCAGGCATGAGCTGGTTCCATTCGAGCAATCTCTTTGGGCAGTGATGTCGTCCGATTCATTTGCATTTCGATCACTTTGGTGGAGCTGGATTCTTCGGATGAGCTCGTCTGTCTGAACAACTTGGATTTAGTGCTCTTCGGCGCGGACAGGGTTTCGGCACAGCCGGGCCGTCAATCGGGAACCCTCGGACAACCTCAATTCTCGGACCTCCCATCTGTTTGGTCCTCGGCCATCGAGCCTTGGTCTTCGGCCAACTGTCTCGGGCATTCGTCCGGACTCCCTCGGGCACGGCTCGGCCAAAGATGCGGGCCAGCCGGCCAAGACTGCCTTGTGCTGTTTTTGGCTCAAAAAGCCATCTTTAACGCGTGTTTCCTCCTAGAGCTTCCGGATCACCTGAAATGCAAAACGATACTAACGAGTAAGTTGTTCACATAAAAGGGTGCAAGAATTGGTGGGATTTGATGACTCGATGAGTCATATAAATACGGCTCATCAGGTATAACATTCTACCCTCCAAAAAAAATTGTGTCCGCAAATTTAACCGATTAACCTCGAGATTCAAAAAGATGAGGATATCTCGCTTTCATGTCCTTCAGCTTCAGTATGATTTTTCCATTGGACTTTGACAGAAGCTATCTCCTTGTTTCGCAATCTCTTCACTTGTCGATCCAGAATAGCCACATGTTGCTCTTCATAGGATAAACTATCATCCATCGCTCGTATTCCAATACATGACTAGGAGCTGATATATACTTTTGCAGCATCGAGATATGAAATATTGGATGTACGTTAGATAATGTCGGTGGTAGAGCCAATCTATAAGCAACATTGTCAACTCGCTCAAGAATCTCAAAAGGACCAATGTATCGTGGGCTGAGCTTGCCTTTCTTGCCAAATCTCATAACTCCTTTCATTGGGGAGACTCGCAAGAAGAAAAGATCAACAACCTGGAACTCTAACTCTCTGCGTTTAGGGTCAGCGTAAGACCTTTGTCGACTCTGAGCAGCTAATAACTGAGCAGCTAATAACTTATCCTTGATCAACCGGACCTTGTCAGTAGCGTCTCGTATCATGTTGGGTCCAAGTAGCTTACTCTCACCTAACTCAAACCACCCAATAGGCGACCTACATCTTCTGCCATAAAGCGCCTCAAAAGGAGCCATCTGGATGCTTGAGTGATAACTGTTATTATAAGCAAACTCCATCACTGACAAATATCGGTCCTAGCTACCCTTGAAATCAATAATACACGCCCTTAGCATATCTTCCAACGTCTGTATAGTCCTCTCTGACTAACCATCTGTCTGAGGGTGAAATGCAGTGCTCAAATGTAGCTGTGTACCCAGGGCCTCTTGAACTGATCTCCAAAATCTGGAAGTAAACTGTGTGCCTCGATCAGAAATGATGGATACTGGCACACCATGCAGACGTATAATCTCATCAATGTAGATGCGAGCATACTGCTCAGACGAATAGCTGGTCTTATCCGTGATAAAATGTGATGTCTTCGTAATTCTATCCACGATCACCCAAATTGAATCATAACCCTTACGCGTACGTGGAAGTCTTGTAACAAAATCCATAGTAATACGCTCCCACTTCCACTCTGGGATTTCAATACTCTGGAGTAAACCAGCAGGCTTCTTGTGTTCAGCTTTCACTCGCTGACAAGTCAAGCATCGCAAGCCATAGTCTGCTATTTCCCGTTTCATGCCATTCAACTAATACATAACTCGAAGTTCATGGTACATCTTGGTAGAACCCGGATGCATAGTATATGGTGTACAGTGAGCCTCTCTCAGAATTTTCTAACGTAAATCACCACCTGGAACACATAATCTGTCTCTAAACCGAAGAATACCATCTTCACCCACTGAGAAGTCTGCATGCTCACCTTCTCGAACTTCCCTGAACAACCTTCTCAATTCGGGGTCACTACCTTGGGTTGCTCCAATTCGGGAAGCCAAGGTCGACATAGCTCGTAAGTGCGCAATGAGACCCCTCTCACTCACTCCAAGAGAAACTCCACTATCTTGTAACTGTGATAGATCTCTGGCAAGCCTTCTCTTGGTGTCTGGTATATGTGCTAAACTTCCCGTTGATTTCCTACAAAGAGCATCGGAAACAACATTTTCTTTCCCTGGGTGATAAGAGATGGTACAGTCATAATCCTTCAACAACTCCATCCATCTACGCTGTCGGAGATTAAGGTCCTTCTGGCTGCAAACATACTTCAAACTCTTGTGATTTGTAAAGACTTCAAATGTCTCACCATAAAAATAGTGTCGCCACATCTTCAAAGAGAAAACTACCGCAGCTAATTCCAAGTCGTGAGTAGGGTAGTTATGCTCATGTTTCTTTAACTGTCGAGAAGCATAAGCAATAACTCGACTGTGTTGCATCAGTACACACCCTAGTCCGACTCTGGAAGCATCACAATACACGATAAATCCACCTGTACTCGAAGGTAGGGCCAAAATCGGTGCTGTAGTTATGGCTTTCTTCAGTCTCTGAAAGCTCTCCTCACACTCCTCCGACTAGTCAAACTTGACTCCTTTCTGAGTTAAGCTAGTCAACGGTGTAGCTATACGTGAGAAGTCTAGTACGAAGCGACGATAGTAACCAGCCCGACCCAAGAAACTACGAATCTCTACGACTGAAGTAGGCGTAGCCCACTGCTCAACTGCTGAAACCTTCGAGGGATCTACCCTCACTCCTTCACCCGAGACAATGTGCCCGAGAAATGCAATACTATCCATCCAAAACTCACACTTCAAAAATTTTGCATATAACTTATTCTCTCGCAGCCTCTGTAGCACTAGTCTCATGTGTGTCGCATGCTCCTCATTTGTCTTCGAGTATATCAAGATATCATCAATGAACACAATGACAAACTTATCTAGAAAGTTTTGAAGACATTATTCATCATTCCCATAAAAGCAGCTGGCGCGTTTGTGAGTCCGAATGACATCACTAAAAATTCATAATGACCATAACGGGTCTGAAAAGCTGTCTTCGGAATATCACACTCTTCTAATACGTAGCTGATGATATCCGGAACGTAAATCAATCTTCTAGAAACATCTAGCTCCCTGCAACTGATCAAATAGGTCATCAATCCTTGGTAAAGGATATCTGTTCTTCACGGTCACCTTGTTCAATTAGCGATAATCGATGCATAATCTCATTGTTCCATCTTTCTTCTTTACAAACAGTACAGGAGCACCCCAAGGAGAAACGCTAGGGCGCACAAAACCCTTGTCGAGCAGCTCCTGTAACTGGGCTTTCAATTCTCTTAGTTCTGCCGGAGCCATTTGATAAAGAGGAATTGAGATGGGCTCCGTACCAGGGACTAAATCGATACAAAACTCTACATCTCTCACAGGAGGAAGTCCTGGTAAATCTTCAGGAAACAGGCACATACCTTGGGATGGATGTAACCATGTGCTTTAAATCTCTAAGAATAGGCTTTCCACATTGAATTCAGCTCTTAGCGTCATACTAAGAAGGAATTGGGTGTCCTACGATTAGAGATTTAGATGTGCTTTAAGCCCATCCCTAAACACGACTTGTGCACCAAGTCTCTAGCCAATCCTTTCGTCAAATGATTAGCTAGACTTTGATGTGCCCGGACATAATCAATCGAAATCACCCCGTGAGTGATCAGTTCACAAACCATGCTATGTCTAATGCCCAGGTGTCTCGATTTACCATTGTACATTTGGCTATAAGCCTTAGCCGAAGTTGCCTTACTATCGCAATGGATAGAAATAGGTGCTACTGGTTTTGGCCACTATGGAATCTTATGCACCAAATTCCTTAGCCATTCTGCCTCTTTACCGGCAGTCACCAAGGCTATAAACTCAGATTCCATAGTCGAGCTAGTGATGCAAGTTTGCTTCTTTGAGGCTGACGTTGTAGATTTTAGCATGTAGTCAAAAACAATTTGTATTTTAACCGGTAAGACCGGTGTCGTACCCAAGGGAGCAAACGGATTATGCGCTAGGTCTATCAATTTCTAACTCGGCTATTCCTTCGATTCAAGTGTGAGGATGATTATCAATGATGAAAACAAGTAATGAAATGGTTTTAGGGGAATTAATTCAATTAAAGCGAGTTTCGAGGGATTAATCCCCTCCTTGGCAATTTTCCAATGATCATGCATACAAGAGTTTTAATCATTTAAGAGTTGATAGGTTTAAAACCTAGCTTAGGCTAAAATTAGACAAACTATCATGCAAGTCTAATCCTAGTCAAGCCATCATATGTAGAATCTCACTAATTAAAGGTATTGATCCACTATATAGCATTTATGGTCATAAATGCTACATGCATGAAGTTCTAGTTAGCCTCTCACCATGCATTTACTCTCATAAATGTTGGATAAGTTCATTTTTACTACATCCAAACCATCACTAAGCTCTCTCAATACTTAGATCATGATTCTAACACAAACATGTCACTTAGTTATTTTATCAAACACTTAGCAACATGTCTCAAATGAAGAGGCATAGTAAAATGAAATCAACTTCATAAAATCCATGTTAATGTGTATACAATGATCATTGAGTACCAAGGAGGATCATAAAACCCTCAAAACACAAGGGGGACTACTCACACATCATGTAAGACAACATGATGTGAGTAGGGTTTCTAACAAATCTAAGAGAAAAGAAGGGGAATAGAATACTATGATTAGTCTTAATGAACTCCCTTGATCTTCAATCCTCCTTGATTAGATGATGATGGATCCCTTGATTGAGCTCACTTTTCCTTGTCTTTTTCCCAAAAGAAGCCAAGATGCTAGGTTAAACTAACCACTTTCTATTTATAGCCTCGGGCAGAATTCGACACTGTAGCAGTCCCAACCGATCGGTTGGAGGAAGCTTTGGTGCCAACTGATCGGTTGGAGGAAGGCAAGATTGGCTGCTACTGAAGAACTTCCATAACCGATCGGTTGGGAAAATCTTTGGCTTCAACCGATCGGTTGGAGCAGGGCAAGTCAGCCGATCGGTTGGCAGGGCAAGCCGATCGGTTACGAAAACGGCAAAAACAAGCCTTCTGAGGGAGCTAGCCAGCCGATCGGTTGGCTAAGGGCAGTTGCCCAACCGATTGGTTGGACGTGTTGTTCTGCAAATATTTTCTCCCAAATCTTCGATTCTCCCCAAGTTTTTGTATAATGGCTTCGACCCTAAGACACCTTGTGTTGACCTGAAACGCACGAAAAGGGGATCAAATGGCAACAAATTATTGTCGGAAACGAACTAAAGCTATAGTTAAAACGGGTATTAAGGAGTCAAAAACTCGACTCATCAACACTCCACACTTAAACTTTGCTCGTCCCGAACAAAGTATGCAAATATGCCAAGGAGGTGCAAATGTCGAAATGCTAGTGGTGCTATGTTTTTTCGTATATTTGCCTCACTAGATTTCACAAGGTCTCGATCATTATTTCTTAACATGTTATTGAAAGAAGAGTGAAAGGTATGTACAATCTAACTAGCTCCTTTTCGTAGGCGTTACGAATGCATTTAGCGTATGCATTAAACCTTTAAACCCCTAGGCTACCCTAGTGGACGAGTTATAGTCTCGTGAGAGTTTTCAGAAAAGGGAAATACTCACAAATCCCAAATGCACCTATCTCATATGAATGAATTCAAGAGTGTTCAACCGAAGCTATGATTTCTCAAAACAAATTCCTCACCCCACGCTAGGACTACCATCACAATATCATCAAAAGAACTTTTGAACCATTTGAGTACCCTTGAGGTTGTGCATTCAAGATTATCAATACTAGAGCTATCAATCGTCTCATCCAAAAGTCTACTCATTTTCAAGGCAATACAATAGAAGTGAAGTTTTTAGTTTGCACAAAAATTGTCAATCGCTCACCTATGCTAGCTAGGGCTAGTCCATGGGTTTGCGACATGGAACTCATTCCCAAGTTTTAGGCGCTTAAGCCGTAATCCATAAGGGAAGAGGAGTTCGACACTAGAGTTTTCAATAAACATGCATAGACCAAATGATAACTCCCGTGCAAGCACATGGGTCGTCCAAAAGTCATTCTAATAAGCACACAATGCAAATGATGAATCCCGCACAAATGATGAATGGAGGAAAACATAGAGTCAAGTTTTAAGTGCTTCTTATTTTCTTTTTGAAATGGCCTTTGCCCTACAAATGCTTTCGAGGGGGGACTTACCTCCCTAACCCCCGACATTTGTATATTTTGATCAAAACTTCTCTTGTACTTTGAGAAAGTTTTTAGTCGGGGCTTTGCCCTCTTTGACCGCAAACATTTTTTTTTGGGGCCTATTTTTTGCCCTCTTTTGTTTTTGACACCACACTTAAAACTTGACAATATGTTCAAAAAGTGTATGGAATGTGCGGGAATCAAACATAAGCAAGGCACCGTGTTAGAGAACTCAAGTCACCAAGGAGCATTCAAAGGGTCTAAGTTTTTCACGAAGATTTTAAAAGGTGCTTGCTATAACTTGATCCAAGGTATTTCAACGAAAATATTTAGAGGATTGGATAGACGAAGGATAGCAATGATATTGGCTTTCAAGAATACACATTCAATGGACTAGGTCGGTTCTAAGCTCAATATCCAATAAATGTGGCAAATAGGCTGGATGTGATTTATAGGAATTAAGAATCGACAGTCACAAGCCTATATGGTAAGAACACTCTTATGTAGGGATAAGGTGCAAGTATGCAAGTGTCCATCTCAAAATGATATGTATGGCATGCAAACATGTGAACTATGCGCATCAAACCACTCCACACTTAATTCAAGCTTAGTCCCCAAGCGCAAAGAATGATAAAATAAAGGCAAAGGCGCATAGAAACTCCCCTCGTTTGTAGACCCGTGACGGAGCCCACTGCACTGTCGTTAAGGTGCAATGTTCTCTGTACAAATAAATTTATATTTTCCGCTACTCGCAACTACACTACTGGGTAGTAAGTGGTAATTAGGGGTCGAACCCTAGGGAATTAGGGGAATATGTTGTTCTTTAAGGGATTTGTACAGCGAGGGAGCGTGTTTTAGGTTGATTGAGATTTTAGCGCGATTAACTAAGCTACTATTTTTGGTTTTTTTGGTTTTGAGTGCAGGAAAGTAAATTACAGAAATTAAAATACTGAAAGTAAAAGAGTTAAGGGAAGAAGACTTACAGTGGGTGATGCGTGATTGGTGAGTCCTTCGGTAGATGAGCGGTTGGAGGTTGCAGTTGATCGAGCAATTGATAAAAGTAAATACAAGAGGGTTTTGTAATTCAAGGAAAACATTCGGTTTCAGGGGCCTTGTATCATAGTTGTTTATCATTGACCGGTAATGATCATACTAAGTGTTCAAAGATGAATCGAGGCCATTTCTGAGTGCAAGACTTGCAACATCGTTGAAAACACTTGTTCTACTTCAGACTAGTTCCTCCTTTCGAAGTATCTTAGCCTTTTGTGCATCCATTTGATCTCCTGTTACGGTTTCCCAAATGGTTTTTAAGATAAGTCGAACTCCTCAGATAGCTTTGCTTGTTACAGCTTCCACTACCCGAGTATGTTCACGAATTCCCACGGAAGAGCTTTGCTTGTTACAGCTTCCACTCAACCTTGGAAATTCTGACTTGATATATGGCACATAGAACAAGTTTTGAACACAAAGATGCACTAGGTGCAGGATCAAAAACATTTTACAATACAAGTACGCCCCTTTAACCGAATAGAGAGTTTAGCTACGATTATCCATGGAAGAGGATATCATAGCTAAATACTCGGGGGTTTTTTAAAACAGTAAGAAAGGAAAGGGGTGGAATACTCAAGAACCAACAGGAGTATTCCTAATTCCTACTGAATACTCAAGAACCAACAGGAGTATTCTCTACAGTATTATAATACTCAAGAACCGACAGGAGTATTATAATTTCAAAGCGTATAATACTCAAGAACAAACAGGAGTATTATTTCAAAGCGTATAATACTCAAGAACAAACAGGAGTATTATTTCCAAAACCAAACTTACAAGTAACCAAAACTTAGAGAGATAAGTGTTTTATGGATTTGAGGATGTTTGAAATGAGGAGGGGTGAGCTCCCATTTATAGCCAAAGGGGAGGAGGATGGAGGGCCAAGATGGTGGCATGTGGAGTTGCATCCAAGGGTGGAGGAGGAGGGGAGGAGCATGTGCAGGAGAAGCCACCACATGGCAACTTCTTGTGGCTTCTCCTCTAGCCGCCGGTTGCAAGTCACATGGAGGGGAGGGTTGTGGCTTTGGCCACCTCCAAGCTAAAGCCACCGGTCACCCAAGGAGGAGGAGGGGAGGAGGCCACCCAATGAGTCACCATATTGCACAAGCCGCCGGTCACTTGAGGAAATGAGGAAGTTTTGTCAGTTTTGTGCAGTCTTTTCACAAAACTATCAGTCCAATTCTCTCCGGTCTGACTTTGATTGTTCCTCGGTTGATTTTGATTTGAGTAATTCAATGTCAGGATCTTGAGATTTCTTTGTTCGGCGTCTGATCTTGACCTTGGAATTACTCGTAACATCTTTTCAGCGTAAAATCCTCTCCTTAGCGTGTTTTCTCTCTAAGCGCCAAAATACCCTGTAGAAATAAATTGGGACTAAGAAGCAGAAGTTAAATAGACCAACAGTCTAATTTGGTGGGTTTTACTGTGTTTTTGATTCGTATAATTATGGTCCATCAACCCGGCATATAACTCTTGGGAGCGAGAAATAATCATTTGGTTGCAATTGTAGATAAAGTAGGTGTTTTTGGACATGATAAGAATATGTAAGTGGATATCCTGTAGAGTGAACAACATAAAAGGTAAACACCTCCAATATCATAGAAATGTAGCATACAACCAAAGGCAAGTAAAGAGAAATATCACCAAAATGGCATACATCATCAAAATTGCGCCCAAAGGCGACTTAACATCCAAAACAGTCATCCAATGTAACAAGTAAAATAAGAGATACACATGTGAGTACTAAATGAAATATGGGATCATGATGTAGCCTCGTCGTCTCCGGGCCTAACTGAATCAGCGACACCCTCATCATCAGGCGGCGCCATGGGACCCGTCATCAATGGGCTATCCTCGCGAGCAGAACTCACACATGGGAGCGTCCCTCCAGGAAGTGGTGTGCTTGCCTCCCCTACCATAGAAGCTGGCGTGGTAGGCAAAGGGGAGGCACCACGAGGAGCAGAGAACTCCGGAGCAGCAGAAGGGATGAAAGGAGCGCTGGGGCCACTGATGAAAGACTGGACCATAGAACGGAGCCACTCCCACTCCTGACGAGATCTCAACGCCTCGGCTCGAGTGAAGGCATCAAGGCTAGCTAGCCCACTCCTCAAATTAGCGATGTCAGAGGAGACTCGCTCTCTCCACTCTACCCTATCTCCTGTAGGGGGGGGGGCAACACCCTCAACAGCCGGCTCCTCAATGCGTTGCTCTATGACGAGAGGCTCCTCAAGGATAGGAGCTGCAGGCTCGTCGACCGGAGGAGGGGAGTGAACAGGAGAGACAACAGGGGATGGGGTGAGGTTCTCTCTGCAGTAGAGGGGGTTTAGCTGTCGGAACATGGCCTTCCTATCCTTCGCATCATCCCTAAGGTTCTTCTTGTGTGGTTTGGTATCTTCCTCCCAAGTTTTCCCGTCTGCCATGAGAAAGTGCATACTCTTCACGGTAGAGGCATCGAGGACTTTCTTGGATGGCTCGTCGCATCCGACATTGCTTAAAGTGAAGTTACACCTCAAAGCAATCAACGTGATCAAGGATCCTCCTCCCAAGGCAAGATTTCGCGAGGAACTCTTAACAGTGTCCACAAACCGGGAGGCAAGGATAGCAAACCAATCAAGGACATCGCCGCGGTCAATGGCCATCATCAGATCAATATCAGGAATTGTCACCGCTCTACCCTTCCCCAGTCTGGTATTTACTCCAAAGGCAATAAGATAATGAATGACCTTCCAAACGGGAGTGGTGAAGGCAGATGAGTTATAAGATGAAATGAACCATTCGTTCCTCCCCGAGATCCTCCTCCAAAATATAGTCCTCTCATGCTCATTAAACTTACGCACCTCTACCCCATGAGGAGGAAAATCCAACCAATCAAGAAGCACAGTCTTCCTTATTTTGAAAGCCCTTCCTCCCAAAACAAACTTCCCAAACATCTCCCCTTCCTCATTCGTCATCCAATCAAATGAGCAAATAAACTCCTCAACTACCCTTTGGTAGGAGCCCGGATCATCCCCAAAGAAAACATTTAATCCACTATGACTAAGTTTAGACTGTACCCCATCGGCGACTTCAAGGTCGAGGCCCCTGAGGAACTCCATATCCGGATAGAGAGTCGCTACTGCTTTCTTTCCCTTTGCCGTGATGATGTCATGACGCTTCCTATGCGTCTCATCCTCGAACACGAGAGGCTCGGCAAAGGGGTAAGGGGTGGGGATAGGCAGGGGACCCTCCAATGGGCCATCATCGGGCGCAACTAGAGCAAGGGCATTGGACGGGGATACAGGAGGTGAGGGTGATGGCACTCGCGCAATGGGAGGTGCGGGAGGTGCATGAGTCTTCTTCTTGGATTTCTTTGAGGTGGACGAGACTCCTTTTGAAGACTTGCTTTTCTTAGCCGGTGGGCGAGGCGAAGGTGGGGGAGATTCCATCTCCTCATCCGTACTAGGCTCCCGCAACGAAACTCTAAATTGCTTTCTCTTGCGAGCAACAAGAGGCAAATCGTCTTCCTCATCATCGGACGATTCTTCATCCCGAGCATCCCTCGTTGGTTCATGGGCAATTTCCTTACCCTTTGACTTGGATTTGGACGAGGATTCGGCCCGAGGCATGATTGCAAGCAAAGGGGGAAAACTGAATTTTCAGGAGCACGGAGCTCAACCGATCGGTTGGGAGTAGGCTTTGGCTTCAACCGATCGGTGGGGTGCGGATTTAGGGCAGAAATGTGGGGTTTTCTGGAGCGATCGGCGGTTGAAATTGACGGTGGGGGATTGTAGACGTGGTGATTTCGAGTAGAATGGGCGATGGAATGGCGGTTTTTGGTGGCGGGATGAGGAGATCGGGCTATGGTGGATTCCGATCGGAATCGATGGATTCGGGGCTTTGCGGAGCGGACGGTGGCTGGGACGGTAGTGGACGGTGGGATGGAGGTCGGAAATGCGGCGAGGTGTGGTGGTGGTGGAGATTGGAATCGACGGAGTCGGATTGGGTGGGTTTGGGATGTTAGGGTTTTCGGTCGAGCGGGGGAATGAAATGGAAGGGATGAAGTGGGGTTTGGTTAAGCAAATGCCAACCGATCGGTTGGCTTCATCTGACTTCCCAACCGATTGGTTTGGCCTGAACACAAATGAAGAGCTCCTGAGATGTTTCCGTCACCGATCGGTTGGGGCATGGAATTCCTTGCCAACCGATCAGTTGATCCTGCACCAAAAAACGGTTCTGCTGAATTATTTCCGTAACCGATCGGTTGGAGCTTGAGTTCCTTACCAACCGATCGGTTGGAACAAAAATCAGCAATTTCAATCATCACCTGAATCTAGCATTAACCCAACTCCACACTTAGAATTTTTACTCACTTTCACGAATGAATTCCCAACCACGCTCTCCCAAGAAGTCACTAGCATACAAATATACGATTTTCGAACAAGGCAAGCTAGGATTATCGACTCCACACTCAAGACGCCACCATCATCAAAAATTTGCATGCAAGCCTCATATCACACCAAACACACCTAATCGTGCATTAAAATCATCCCAATCACCAAGCCACACGACAAGTTCACAAAATGCATGTTACACATATATGAAAATTACTTGTGCCTAGATGGACAACTCACAAACCGGGATACCTCCCGTGAGGGCCTAGTATAACGTCTGGGCAAAGACCGAGCCGAATCTTTTCTTAAGAAACACACTTGAGGAGTCCTTTGCTAGGATCCCTCCTCAAGCGGATAGTAGCTCCTCTATGGGTCGGTCAAAGAGTAGGTCACATTTTGCTCATTCCGAACTTCCTCTCTATAATGCTTGAGCCTTCGTCCATTTGCCGTGAAGATGGTTCTGTCATTGTTGAGCAACTCTACATGGCCATGTTTGGGAGGCTTGTGGACGGTGAAAGGACCACTCCATCGGCTTCTCAATTTTCCCGGGAATAGTTTGAGCCTAGAGTTGAAGAGCAAGACCTTTTCTCCCTTTTTGAATTCACGACGAAATATTCTCTTGTCGTGCCATTTCTTGGTCTTCTCCTTATAGATCCTAGCACTCTCGTAGGCTTCATTCCTTATTTCCTCCAACTCATGGAGTTGTAGGACCCTATTGTCTCTCGCCATTTGTATGTCCATATTCAAGAGTTTAATTGCCCACATCGCCTTGTATTCTAATTCTACCGGCAAATGGCACGGTTTCCCATATATAAGACGATAGGGAGACATCCCAATAGGGGTCTTGAAGGCGGTGCGATAAGCCCATAATGCGTCATCTAGCTTCGATGACCAATCTTTCCTCGAGCTTCCCACAGTTTTCTCCAAGATTGCCTTAATTTCTCGGTTTGAAATCTCCACTTGCCCACTAGTTTGTGGGTGGTAAGGCGTGGCAACCGTGTGACTTACTCCATACTTGCGAAGCAAGGCCTCAAAATGTTTTTCCTTGAAATGTGAACCGCCGTCACTAATGACGGTCCTTGGGACTCCAAACCTCGGGAAAATGATCTTCTTGAATAGCTTGGTGACCACCTTGGCATCACAAGTAGGGGAAGCGACGACCTCAACCCATTTGGAGACGTAGTCAACCGCGACCAATATATATTGATTTCCATATGAAGACGGGAAAGGGCCCATATAGTCAATACCCCAAACATCAAATATCTCAACCGGGAGGATGCTTTGTTGGGGCATTTCATGCCTCTTGGATATATTTCCCGTCCTTTGGCATTGATCGCAAGCCTTGACGAATTCATATGCATCACTAAAGAGAGTAGGGCAATAGAAGCCGCTTTGTAGAACTTTAGACGCCGTTTTTGCTCCACTACCATGTCCTCCATATTGTGATGAATGACAATGGTATAGAATATCTCTCATTTCTTCTTCGGCGACACAAGTTCTATATAGCCCATCCGCGCATAGCCTATATAGGTAGGGCTCATCCCAATAATATCTCTTTGTCTCGGATAGGAACTTCCACTTTTGATGGTGGTTCATGTCATGAGGAATAATCCCACAAACCATGAAGTTCACTAAGTCCGCATACCATGGGAGGGCCTCCGCCTCAACTCTCATAAGTTGCTCTCCAATGAATGAGTCATCCACGGGCCTAGTATCTTTTTCAAGATCTTCATTTCCTTCAAGCCTTGATAGGTGATCGGCTACCACATTTTCTACCCCCTTTTTATCTTTGATCTCGATATCAAATTCTTGGAGCAATAGAATCCACCTTATCAATCTCGGCTTGGAGTCTTTCTTTGCCAAGAGGTACTTGATCGCCGCGTGATCGGTGAACACAATAGTCCTTGATCCCACTAAATACGAACGAAACTTGTCAAATGCATACACAATGGCTAGGAGCTCTTTTTCGGTTGTAGTGTAGTTCAATGGAGCTCCATTTAGAACTTTGCTTGTGTAGTGAATGTCATGAAGTTTCTTGTCTACCCTTTGACTAAGAACCGCCCCAACGGCATAATCACTTGCGTCACACATGAGCTCAAAGGGCAAATCCCAATTAGGAGGTTGGATAATTGGAGCCGATACTAATGCCTTTTTCAACTTCTCGAAGGCCACCAAGCATTCTTCATCAAACCGGAACTTGGTGTCATTGCATAATAGGTTTGTTAAAGGCTTTGCAATCTTCGAGAAATCCTTAATAAACCTTCTATAGAATCCGGCATGGCCTAGAAAGCTCCTTATCCCCTTGACATCCTTTGGAGGCGGCAATTTTTCCATAACTTCTATTTTAGCTTTGTCCACCTCAATTCCCCTTTTCGAGACCAAGTGTCCAAGCACTATGCCTTCTTGCACCATGAAATGACATTTTTCCCAATTAAGCACAAGGTTCGTTTCAATGCATCTTTTCAATACTTTCGCCAAATTGACTAAGCAATCATCAAAAGAGGAACCATAAACGGAAAAGTCATCCATAAACACTTCCATGATTTCCTCAATAAATTCCGAAAATATAGCCATCATGCATCTTTGAAAGGTACCCGGCGCATTACAAAGTCCAAAGGGCATTCGCCGATAGGCAAATGTTCCATAGGGACATGTAAAGGTGGTTTTCTCTTGATCTTGTGGATTAATAGGGATTTGGAAAAATCCGCTATATCCATCAAGATAGCAAAAGTAGTCATGCTTAGCTAGTCTTTCCAACATTTGATCAATAAAAGGAAGTGGAAAGTGATATTTTTTAGTAGCTTGGTTAAGTTTCCTATAATCCACACACATACGCCACCCGGTTACGGTTCTTGTGGGAATCAATTCGTTCTTAGCATTTTTAATCACCGTCATTCCCCCCTTTTTTGGTACTACATTAATGGGGCTCACCCATTTAGAGTCCGCAACGGGGAAAATGATTCCCGCATCTAGCAATTTTAGAACCTCCTTTTTCACAACTTCTCCCACAATTGGGTTTAATCTCCTAGCCCTTTCCCTAGATGGCAAACTGTCACTCTCTAGATTGATTCCATGCATGCACAAGTTTGGGCTTATTCCCTTTAAATCATCAATCGAGTAGCCAATAGCATCCTTATGTTCTCTAACAACATCAAGCAATTTTGAAGTCTCATTATCATTCAAAGAGGCGCTCACAATAATAGGCAATGTAGAATTAGGGCCTAAGAACTCATACCTTAGGCTTGTTGGTAGAGCTTTTAACTCTACCGAACAAGACTCCTTACCTTTGTCGCTTTGAGTTCCCTCTTCACTCTCTTCCTCCAAGATAGCCCAACAATCAACATGCTCGGGAAGTGACGAAGCCCACTGCACTGTCGTTAAGGTGCAATGTTCTTTGTACAAATAAATTTATATTTTCCGCTACTCGCGACTTCACTACTGGGTAGTAAGTGGTAAGTAGGGGTCGAACCCATGGGAATTAGGGGGATACGTTGTTCTTTAAGGGATTTGTACAGCGAGGGAGAGTGTTTTAAGGTTGATTGAGATTTAAGCGCGATTAACTAAGGTACTGTTTTTGGTTTTTTTGGTTTTTTTGGTTTTTTGTGCCGAAAAGTAATTGCAGGAATTAAAATACTAAAAAGTAAAAAGAAAGACTTACAGTGGGTGATGCGTGAATTGCGAGTCCTCCGGAAGGTGAGTGCGGTTGATTGAGGCAGTTATACTAGGAAAGTAAATACAAGGTGGTTTGTAATTCAAGGGAAGCATTCAGTTTCAGGGGCCTTGTATTATATCCTATTTATCCTTTTAGTAACCCTTCTAAGTATTCAAACGTGTATCAAGGCCTTTTCCGGCGCTCGATTTGCCACACTGTCTAGCCCATTTCAAGGTCGTAGAGCCCTTGTTCTACTTGAACTAGCACCCCTTTTCCGGGTATACTAGCCCATGTGCATCCATTTGGGTTGTCTTTTCCGATTTACCCAAATGGTGTTTGAGAGAGATCAAACTCCTCAGATAAGCTTTGCCATTTCAAGCATCCATTTACCCGAGTATGTTTACGAACTTCCACGGAAGAGCTTTGCCATTTCAAGCATCCACTCAACCTTGGAAGCTCTGATCTAATAAATGGCACATAGAACAAGTTTTGAATACAGAAAAAAGAAACTAAAAGAATTTAAAACATTTTATAATACAAGAACACCCCTTCAACTGAATGAAGAGAGTTTAGCTACAATTATCCATAGAGAAGGATATCATAACTAAATACTCGGGGGTTTTTGAAAACAGTAAGAAAGGAAAGGGGTGGAATACTCAAGAACCAACAGGAGTATTCCTAATTCCTACTGAATACTCAAGAACCAACAGGAGTATTCTCTACAGTATTATAATACTCAAGAACCAACAGGAGTATTATAATTTCAAAGCGTATAATACTCAAGAACAAACAGGAGTATTATTTCAAAGCGTATAATACTCAAGAACAAACAAGAGTATTATTTCAAAACCAAACTTACAAGTAACACAAACTTAGAGAGAGAAGTGAATTGTGGATTGTGGGATTGGTGATGATGATCAAATGAGGAGGGGTGAGCTCCCATTTATATCCAAAGGGGAGGAGGATGGAGGGCCAAGATGGTGGCATGTGGTGTTGCATCCAAAGGTGGAGGAGGAGGGGAGAAGCATGTGGAGGAGAAGCCACCACATGGCAACTTCTTGTGGCTTCTCCTCTAGCCGCCGGTTGCAAGTCACATGGAGGGGAGGGTTGTGGCTTTGGCCACCTCCAAGCCAAAGCCACCGGTCACCCAAGGAGGAGGAGGGGAGGAGGCCACCCAATGAGTCACCATATTGCACAAGCCGCCGGTCATGGTGGATAAGGATGAGAGTTTGTGTGATTTTTGCGTATTTTTTACAAAACTATCAGTCCAATTTCTCTCCGGTCTGACTTTGATTATTCCTTGGTTGAATTTGAATTTGAGTAATTCAACATCAGAATCTTGAGATTTCTTCGTTCGGCGTCTGGTCTTGACCTTGGAATTACTCGTAACATCTTTTCAGCGTAAAATCCTCTCCTTAGCGTGTTTTCTCTCTAAGCACCAAAATACCCTATGGAAATAAATCGGAACTAACAAGCAAAAGTTAAATAGACAAACAGTCTAATTTGGTGGGTTTTACTGTGTTTTTGATTCGTATGATTATGGTCCATCAGATCACCCCACACTTTTAGTTGTTCGTCCCGAACAATGCTATTAAAGGGCGGCACTCTAAGTTTGGTTTTAAAATATGAAAATTAGACTGTGGGACTCGATTTATCCTAATTCATGCATTGCTTACTTATTACCAAATTGAACTGCGTAAATAAATAGAAGTAACTTGATACGTGTACCTTCGTGCTGAGATGCAAATTATTCTGGATGTTCGGGAGATAGCCCTTTTTAGGCTCCTGGACTGCAACTTCGGGACTGGCTCGCACTATATGGTTTCCTTGTAGCTTTCTCTAGCATGGAGTCGGTTCGGGTTTCACAGATGAGTTGAGCCTTTTTGATTTCTTTCTTTTTTGGAGAGGGACTGCTTTTGTAGTGAATCGGCCTTTTGCCTTTGATTTGACTCTTTGAGTACTTCACTTTTTTGTCTGGTTAAAACCTTCACAATTTTGGGCCTTTGGCCTCTTGATTTGCTTCTTCGAGCTTTTCGCCTTTTTGTGGCTTTGCTAGTCCATTTTCTCAAGCCTTTTTGGGAGGTCCAATCATCGCCCGCAAGCCTATGGAAATACCTCCCCGCTCTCTCTCATCATTGCCGTTTCGCGCGAGTCAAAATGAGGGTCGCTCATTTATTTTCCCGGCTACTTTGACTAGAGATAGGACGGTTTGATTCCCGTCTCGCCTTCTTCATTTTTTATGCAAAAACACTGCATGGCGGAGCTGACTCTTGACTCAACTGAAAAACCCGAAGTGCAGCCTCCACTGACTTCGTAAACCATATAGTGTAATTCAGTCCTTCGATTGCTTGCCAAGCCTCTCTAGGGCAGTTTATGTCAACTCCACATCCCTAGTTTATCTCAGCACAAAGGGACAAATGAGAAGTTACGTTCTAAGTTTTTAGACAGTTGAATTTTCACAAGGTAAATGCATGAATTTTAGATCTATCGTTTTCACATTCTTAAGTTCATATTTTCAAAAAGATACTATTAAAAAAGAAAAACATGTTGTTTATTTATGTACACATGCGGTTCTCACCCCACACTTTTGAACGAAGGCGTGCCTTTCAGCACTACTTAGTTCAAAAGCCATGCAAGCAGACAATTACGAGAAGGAAATGATATTAAGGAAAGGTATGATCAGAACTCCCTTATTGTGTCGAATGGCATGAGGCTGGATAATCGAGGGAGTCCGGCTGGGGCCTTGAACTCTCAGCATAGGCCCGGTAGTTCACGGAAGCTGCCTGGCTGATCCGATCGTGCTCCAAAAACCAATTCCTAAATAGTCAAATCATTCTATGCACCAAGTGGGTGAGAGCGACTTATTGATAAAAACTAAAAGACAGAAAATAAAATGACAGAAAGTAAGATAGTGTCGGGTTACCTCCCGACCAGTGCACTTGTTTAACGTCGTTGGCTCGACAGTACCTCATTCCTTGATCACTGGTTGGGATCCCATGGGTGGCTTAGGTCAAATTTTGCCACTGTTCTGACAGGCGTCGTTGTACCCGTCAAAAATAATTATTTCTTTTTCCGACTAGCAAGTGGTAAGTCGGGTCGTATCCACAGAGATCGGTTGAGAATCTGTTTCACTAAGTAAAAACGTAACAATGGGGGGATTTTGAAATTCAACAATAAAATAACGCAAGTAAACAAGAATGATCGCTAGAGCAATCGTCACACAATTCGGGTATCAAATATCAAAGAGAAGTGCAAGCTAGAACTCTCGACTGTGATGCAAGACTAAATCATTAACCTAACCGTTTTGATTTCTAATGTTTTACAACTTATAGCTCCCCGCTAGGTTGCAGTACAAGTTGTCCTAGGGTGTCAATCCTAGTGGTATATTACTCGTATCCTAGTTTGCTATCCCTGCTAGGTTGCTAGTAAACTGTGATAATCGGAATTAACAAACTAACAGAAGATCCCCCGCTAGGGTTCCACTTATGCTAGCATATCGAATCCATAAACAATGCATAGTAATATAACGCAAAACATAATGATAAGTATAGGTTTCAAGTCAAAACATCACAATGTCGAGTCCTAGCCTACACGTATGAGTTTAGCTACTCATCGCGATGGAATACATCATGAAGTTATATGAATAAACTGAAAAGAAATTACTAATGGTGAATTCTCCACCAAGCTGCAGCTCCACTCGAACACTTGAATCGTGTCTCTTTTTCTCTTCTGAAATTCGATGTCTGGTCGCTAGGGTTTCGTGCTTCTTTTTTTTCTCTTTTTGGGCTTTCCAATAATGCAATTTGGAAATAACGAAATTCGACTACCAGCTGTCATCCGTGGACGTCTCCTGATTTACGACCCGCGGACGTCTCAGCAATTATGGGAATTCATCAGACGTCCGCGCCTCTAATTCTTCAGCCCTCCGCGGTTTGCGCTGATGAAAATTCCAAGCGCCTCGGACTTCATTTCTTTCCGCGCCAAACATCTTCAAATAGGCTCCTTTTAGCCGGTATTCCTTCCATGGTCTCCGAGTGTACCTGAGAACGAAAACTACACACAGGTAGTGAAATAATATACAGGTAACACTAAGAGACGGGGTTTTAACATATAAAATAGTCGTACAACTACGACACATCATGTTCCTGTGTTGCTTCTTGCCTTCCCTTTCCTTGATTTCATGTGAGTAGATGTGTTTGGGTCCACTTCCCATTGTTCTGGTGATTTCTCCTTCCATCGTCTCTGAGAAGGCGAGGGACCCTTTACAACTAGTCCCTTGAACTGGGTTTTTTTGGTGTTTAGGGCTGCCTTGTCCAGTCATGGCGAAAACATGCTCCATCGAGGAGTCGTTCTGCTCCGGCCCTTTTCCCATCCTCTTTTTAGCCTCTTCATGGATCACATAGTTTTCAGTGATTTGCCTATTGATCGAGGGGAAAAGTCGGGAAGCTTGCATCTTAAGGCTCGGTTCTGCTTCGTCGTGTCTGTTTGTGAGGAACTGGTCATAGATGGTTTCTGCTGCTTGAGTGATGATAGCTGGGTATGGTTTTGACAGCATGTCGTTGGTATTCTAGACTTCTTCCATTGCTGACACTTCCTCGTTGCTCCCGATACTTTCTATATCCCAATCTTCTGATGGTTCGGGAGTTTCTTCTGATGGCTCAGGAGTCTCTTCTTTTGTCTGCATTTCTTCGTCAGCCTCGGGTATTTGTTTTGTGGCTGCGGCAAGGTCATTTATGAGATTCCACATGTCTGCAATGGTTAACTTCCTGGCAAATCTTCTCATTGCTTCGTTTATCCTTGTCAGATCATCGGCCTTCATCCCACGAAGAAATCTTTGAAGCAGAACTTTCTTCGTGAATCCATGGTGCGGGAAGCTTGAGCTGATGGTGTCATAGCCCGTGTAGTATTCGTCCAAGGTCTCATCCCCGGATTGTTGCAGGCACATGATCTTTTCTCGGGTTTGTTGTCGTAAGGATGGAGGGGAGAATTCCTTCAGAAATGGAACGCAGAGGTCCACAAAATGTACTGCACTGCTAGCGTTTGACGTGTAATACCAGATCGTCAAAAAATCAGTTAGAGAGAATTTGAAGCATTTAAGCTTAAATTCCTCTAATATTTCATTTGCAGGTTTAATGAGGTGGCAAACGTGGTGAAAGTTTCGGCAGTGTTGTACTGGGTCTTCTCATCCGTACCTCCGAACAGTGGAAGATGTCGTGTTGTCCATGCATATGAAGGGGGTTGCGTCATGAGGACATGGGAGGGAAAGAACAACTTATCCGATGGCTAATTCCCCGGCAACGGCGCCAATTTGACGAAGCCCACTGCACTGTCGTTAAGGTGCAATGTTCTTTGTACAAATAAATTTATATTTTCTGCCACTCGCGACTTCACTACTGGGTAGTAAGTGGTAAGTAGGGGTCGAACCCAAGGGAATTAGGGGGATACGTTGTTCTTTAAGGGATTTGTACAGCGAGGGAGCGTGTTTTAAGGTTGATTGAGATTTTAGCGCGATTAACTAAGCTACTGTTTTTGGTTTTTTTTGTTTTTTGTGCGGAAAAGTAATTGCAGGAAATAAAATATTGAAAAGTAAAAAGAAAGACTTACAGTGGGTGATGCGTGAATTGCGAGTCCTCCGGAAGGTGAGTGCGGTTGATTGAGGAAGTTATACTAGGAAAGTAAATACAAGGTGGTTTGTAATTCAAGGGAAGCATTCGGTTTCAGGGGCCTTGTATGATATCCTGTTTATCCTTTTAGTAACCCTTCTAAGTATTCAAACGTGTATCAAGGCCTTTTCCGGCGCTTGATTTGCCACACTGTCTAGCCCAATTCAAGGTCGTAGAGCCCTTGTTCTACTTGAACTAGCACCCCTTTTCCGGGTATACTAGCCCATGTGCATCCATTTGGGTTGTCTTTTCCGATTTACCCAAATGGTGTTTGAGAGAGATCAAACTCCTCAGATAAGCTTTGCCATTTCAAGCATCCACTTACCCGAGTATGTTTACGAACTTCCACGGAAGAGCTTTGCCATTTCAAGCATCCACTCAACCTTGGAAGCTCTGATCTAATAAATGGCACATAGAACAAGTTTTGAATACAGAGAAAAGAAACTAAAAGAATTTATAACATTTTATAATACAAGAACACCCCTTCAACCGAATGAAGAGAGTTTAGCTACGATTATCCATAGAGAAGGATATCATAACTAAATACTCGGGGGTTTTTGAAAACAGTAAGAAAGGAAAGGGGTGGAATACTCAAGAACCAACAGGAGTATTCCTAATTCCTACTAAATACTCAAGAACCAACAGGAGTATTCTCTACAGTATTATAATACTCAAGAACCAACAGGAGTATTATAATTTCAAAGCGTATAATACTCAAGAACAAACAGGAGTATTATTTCAAAGCGTATAATACTCATGAACAAACAGGAGTATTATTTCAAAACCAAACTTACAAGTAACACAAACTTAGAGTGAGAAGTGAATTGTGGATTGTGGGATTGATGATGATGATCAAATGAGGGGTGAGCTCCCATTTATAGCCAAAGGGGAGGAGGATGGGGGGCCAAGATGGTGGCATGTGGTGTTGCATCCAAAGGCGGAGGAGGAGGGGAGAAGCATGTGGAGGAGAAGCCACCACATGGCAACTTCTTGTGGCTTCTCCTCTAGCCGCCGGTTGCAAGTCACATGGAGGGGAGGGTTGTGGGTTTGGCCACCTCCAAGCTAAAGCCACCGGTCACCCAAGGAGGAGGAGGGGATGAGGCCACCCAATGAGTCACCATATTGCACAAGCCGCCGGTCATGGTGGATAAGGATGAGAGTTTGTGTGATTTTTGCGTAGTTTTCACAAAACTATCAGTCCAATTTCTCTCCGGTCTGACTTTGATTATTCCTTGGTTGAAATTGAATTTGAGTAATTCAACATCAGGATCTTGAGATTTCTTCGTTCGGCGTCTGGTCTTGACCTTGGAATTACTCGTAACATCTTTTCAGCGTAAAATCCTCTCCTTAGCGTGTTTTCTCTCTAAGCGCCAAAATACCCTGTGGAAATAAATCGGAACTAACAAGCAAAAGTTAAATAGACAAACAGTCTAATTTGGTGGGTTTTACTATGTTTTTGATTCGTATGATTATGGTCCATCAAGAAGCTCATTATTAAGGTTAATTTCATTCACAATCAAGTTAGGCGCATCATATAGCTCATAAGAATCAACAAGGTCTAGATAATTGCAACTCGTGGTAGAATTAGGACCTTTTTGTGCCTTTTCTAAGTTAAATTCAACTTCCTCATCTCCTACCCTCATGGTAATTGACCCCTTAGTAGTATCAAATATAGCCCCCGCGGTGTAGAGAAAAGGTCTTCCCAAAAGAATAGGGATCTCCTTGTCCTCTTCCATATCCAACACAACAAAATCACCCGGAATATAGAAATTACCTACTCTAACCAGGACGTCCTTAAGAACTCCCTTAGGGAATCTTGAGGAACGATCCACAAGCCTTAAAATCATTTGTGTTGGTTTGGGTTCACCCATGTTTAGTTTTTTACGTAAAGAGTAGGGCATCAAATATATGCTTGCACACAAATCACACATAGCACGCTCAATTTTAACATCATTAATATAGCAAGAGATGGAGAAGCTACCGGGATCCTCAAGCTTTGGTGGCATGCGCGGTTGGAGTATGGCACTACATTCTCCATTGAGGGACACCGTGTCAACGTCCTCGATTGTTCTCCTGCAAGTAATAACATCTTTTAGAAAACTTGCATAAGACGGAGCTTGAGTGATTACCTCGGTGAAGGGCATTGTGACATAGAGCTTCCTCATCATCTCGGCAAACTTGGAGAATTGCTTGTCGTTGCTCTTCTTTTTTAGCCTTTGGGGAAAAGGAATAGGAGGAGTGTATGTCCTTGGTTCGTCTTTCTCCTTTTCCATCTCTATTTCTTTTTCGACTTGAGGGTTAGGAACATCTTCATCCAACTCCTCAATTTTGGCACTAGCTTGGCCTCCAAGATCGAAAGAAACCCTCTTCTTCTTTGGTAGTTCGCTCTCTAGCTCCTTCCCACTTCTCAGAGTCACCGCATTGCAATGCTCTCTATTCACTTGATTGGGTCTAGACGGTAACTTGCCCGGTGCCTTTGTAGATGCCTCGGCTTGTTGAGCTATTTGGGTCTCAAGCATCTTGTTGTGGATTTCCATCCTTTGATGTGATTGCTTGACCTCTTTCAATTCTTGCCGTATCTCATTTTGATTTTCTAGGAGCTTTGCAAACATTGCTTCAACCCCGGAGAGTTCATTAGAAGGTTGTGGGGGAGGGTCAACTTGTTGGTAGGATTTTTGATCTTGAGTTTGGTATTGATGCCCTTGGTTTTGGTTCCTTTGAAGCAAAGTCGGTCTTTGACTTTGATATTGGTTCCTAGGTTGGAACGTTTGATTGGATTGAGTAGGTTTGGGACCAAATCCGAGAGGTGTAGAGCCAAAGTTGGGACGAGTAGGATTTGTGGTTTTATAGGAGAAATTGGGGTGATTTCTCCATCCCGAGGAGAACTTTGGTGTAGTGTAATTTGCTTGAGAGCTTTGCCCTTGGTTGGCATTACCTCCATAGTCTCTTCCTTGGTTTCCTCCCACAAAGTTCACGTCTTCGTACCCTTGCCTATGCACATCCCTTTGAACCAAGGGGCAAGAATTGGTTTCATGCTCATATACCTCACAAATATCACACCCTTGATTAGTCGAAGGTTCTTTTTCTGGGTGGTTTAGCTTGAAAACTTCATCCGAGAGGCTATCAAAATCTTTCCTGAAAGCATCATAGTCACTAGTACTCACCGCCTTTACTTCATGCCTCTCATGTCTCCTTCTTGGATTTCCTCTTTCACTTCCCCACATGAAGTAGTTCTTCGTGAATTTCTCTATCACCGCAAACCCTTCATGTGGTTCTAGTTCCATAATGGCTCCGCCCGAGGCGGTGTCAAGCGCAAGTCGTGAGGCACTATCGACACCGTGGTAGAAGGTGTGGAAGACTTGGAGATCGTCGAGGTTGTGATGGGGGCAAAGCCTTTGGTACTCTTTGTATCTTTCCCATGCTTCATAGAGGTTTTCCCAATCCAATTGTGAGAAATTTGTAATTTGAGTCCTATAGTAGGCCGTCTTGGAAGGAGGAAAATACTTGTTGAGAAATGCTACGGCGAGCTCCTCCCAAGTGGTGAAGCTATCCAGCGTTTGACTCCTCAACCAATCCTTAGCTCTTCCCGTGACGGAGAAGGGGAATAACCTTAAAAGCTTAGCATCTTCCGAGAACCCATTCATCTTGAAGGTGGCACACACTTCGAGAAATGTAGTCAAGTGAGAATTAGGATCCTCATTGTCCCTTCCCGAGAATTGGTTGGATTGGACCATTTGGATTGTGGAAGTCTTCAAGTCAAAATCTCGGTTATCAACCGTCGGTACAAGGATTGGGGAACGATACCCATAGGCCGTAGGAGTTGCATAATCCTTGAGAACCCTTCTAGCTTGAGGGCCTTGTGGTAGTTGACCTTGAGGCGGGGGAGGTGGAGGAGGAAGTCTATTATCTCTATCTCCCATGACTTGATGAGTGATTTCTTGAACGTTCGAGGTTGATCCTTTTTCCTTAGTTGTTTTACTCCTTGTACGGTGAGGATTCACGAATTCTTTTATGGGTTGATTCAAATCTCTATCCACAATTTTGGTAAGCTTCTTTGTCTTTGGTGGCATAAACGAGATGCACCTACAAGTGGAAAGCAATTAAGACAAGTGAGAATGGTGAATAAGCTCAAGAATCAAGAGTAACAAAGCAAATAAAGGAAAACATGGGATAGTCGGAGTACTAAATGATTTTCCTAGGGATAATCTAGCTATTGCTCCCCGGCAACGGCGCCATTTTGACGTTGTAGATTTTAGCATGTAGTAAAAAACAATTTGTATTTTAACC
This sequence comes from Rhodiola kirilowii, assembly GCA_033675215.1. NCBI lineage: Eukaryota > Viridiplantae > Streptophyta > Magnoliopsida > Saxifragales > Crassulaceae > Rhodiola > Rhodiola kirilowii. The sequence goes on from CM066201.1 coordinate 46,317,952, forward strand.
GGTAAGACCGGTGTCGTACCCAAGGGAGCAAACAGATTATGCGCTAGGTCTAACTCGGCTATTGCTTCGATTCAAGTGTGAGGATGATTATCAATGATGAAAACAAGTAATGAAATGGTTTTAGGGGAATTAATTCAATTAAAGCGAGTTTCGAGGGATTAATCCCCTCCTTGGCAATTTTCCAATGATCATGCATACAAGAGTTTTAATCATTTAATAGTTGATAGGTTTAAAACCTAGCTTAGGCTATAATTAGACAAACTATCATGCAAGTCTAATCCTAGTCAAGCCATCATATGTAGAATCTCACTAATTAAAGGTATTGATTCACTATATAGCATTTATTGTCATAAATTCTATATGCATGAAGTTCTAGTTAGCCTCTCACCATGCATTTACTCTCATAAATGTTGGATAAGTTCATTTTTACTACATCCAAACCATCACTAAGCTCTCTCAATACTTAGATCATGATTCTAACACAAACATGTCACTTAGGCATTTTATCAAACACTTAGCAACATGTCTCAAATGAAGAGCATAGTAAATGAAATCAACTTCATAAAATCCATGTTAATGTGTATACAATGATCATTGAGTACCAAGGAGGATCATAAAACCCTCAAATCACAAGGGGGACTACTCACACATCATGTAAGACAACATGATGTGAGTAGGGTTTCTAACAAAATCTAAGAGAACAGAAGGGGAATAGAGTAGGATGATTAGTCCTAATGAACTCCCTTGATCTTCAATCCACCTTGATTAGATGATGATGGATCCCTTGATTGAGCTCACTTTCCCTTGTCTTTTTCCCCAAAGAAGCCAAGATGCTAGGTCAAACTTACCAATTTCTATTTATAGCCTCGGGAAGAATTCGGCACTGTAGCAGTCCCAACCGATCGGTTGGAGGAAGCTTTGGTGCCAACCGATCGGTTGGAGGAAGGCAAGATTGGCTGCTACTGAAGAACTTCCATAACCGATCGGTTGGGAAAATCTTTGGCTTCAACCGATCGGTTGGAGCAGGGCAAGTCAGCCGATCGGTTGGCAGGGCAAGCCGATCGGTTACGGAAACGGCAAAAACAAGCCTTCAGAGGGAGCTAGCCAGCCGATCGGTTGGCTAAGGGCAGTTGCCCAACCGATCGGTTGGACGTGTTGTTCTGCAAATATTTGCTCCCAAATCTTCGATTCTCCCCAAGTTTTCGTATAATGGCTTCGACCCTAAGACACCTTGTGTTGACCTGAAACGCACGAAAAGGGGATCGAATGGCAACAAATTATCGTCGGAAACGAACTAAAGCTATAGTGAAAATGGGTATTAACGAGTCGAAAACTTGACTCATCAGAGGCCCAAGATATGGCACCTCCCCCAAGCAAAAATACCCAACCACTTGTAGAAGAATGATCTTCTAAATTGGTAATCCAAATTGCATCAGTATATCCCTCCAAAACCGAGGGAAAACTAGCATAAATCAAGCCATATTTCATGGTCCCCTTAAGGTATTTTAGTACCCGCGTAATAGCTTCCCAGTGATGAGTACTAGGATTACTAGTATATCTACTCAATTTTCCCACTACATAAGCTATATCCGGCCTTGTACTTGTCATTGCATACATTAGGCAACCAATGACTTGAGAGTACTCAAGTTGTGATACAGCTTCACCTATATTAGGCAAAAGCTTCACACTTGGGTCCATGGGAGTACTAACCGGAGAACAATTCAAACAGTTGAATTTCTTAAGCACTTTCTCAACGTAGTGAGACTGTGACAGTGCTAAACCCTTGTTCTCACGCTTGATTCTAATACCAAGAATCACATCCGCTTCTCCCATATCTTTCATAGCGAAACTTGATGATAAAAAGTCCTTGGCAAGGTCTACTTGCTTTCGGTCAGTACCGAAAATCAGCATACCATCAACATACAGACAAATGATGACTCCATTGCCGGAGTTGTCAAATTTTCTGTAAATACACTTATCTGCTTGATTCAACTTGAATCCACTAGACAAGATTACCTCATCAAACTTTTGATGTCATTACTTGGGTGCTTGTTTTAGCCCATACAATGATTTGACCAACTTACAAACCTTGTTTTCATATCCCGGCATAATGAATCATTCCGGTTGCTTCATATATATTTCCTCATCCAAATCACCATTCAAGAACGCTGTCTTGACATCCATTTGGTATACAACCAGATTGTTAATTGCAGCAAGTGCAATCAACAACCTAATAGTGGAAATCCTAGCAACCGGAGCATAAGTATCGAAGAAATCAATACCCTCCTTTTGCCTAAAGCCTTGGATAACCAATCGAGCTTTAAACTTATCTACCGATCCATCAACCTTCATTTTCCTTTTGAAAATCCACTTGCAGCCTAAAGGCTTGCATTCCGGTGGAAGATCCGATAATACCCATGTATTATTTCCCACGATAGAATCCATTTCATCGTTTATCGCCTCTTTCCAGAAGACACATCTTGAGACCTCCTAGCCTCATCATAATTTTTAGGATCATCATCAATATGATAACAGTATGAGTATTGATACTCAATATCATCTCTAGAACCCTCAATCAAATAAACTTGATAATCTGGTCCAAATGATTTTTCAATCCTTCCCCGTTTGCTTCTACAAGGCTCAAACGATGTACTTTTAGAAGATGTGCTCACATCATCTTCCAACGCAGCCCTTGTGGAGCTATAAATCAAATCTTAAGGTATAGGTAATGATGAGAAACGGTTATCATCAAAGATTGCATCCCTTGATTCAATTACGGTGTGAGCCGAAATAGAATCACCGGTTCTAGTCACATAGAACCTCTATGCTTTATAATTTTCAGCATATCCAATAAATATGCAATCATCACCTCTTTCTCCCAAAGTTCTTATTTTGGGAGCGGCTATCTCACTACCGCTCTACATCCCCAAACTCAGAGATAATACAGATTTGGTTTCTTTTTGTGCCAAAGCTCATATGGGGTAACCTTGTTCCCTTTGTTAGGAACTCTGTTAAGTTAATAACAAGTCGTTAACATGGCTTCACCCCAAAATCCATCACTCAAACCAGAGTAGGATAGCATGGAATTAACCATCTCCTTTAGGTTCTATTCTTCCTTTGAGCCACACCATTTTGCTGTGGTGTATAAGGGGCTGTAGTCTCATGAATGATACCATTCAACTGGAAATATACAGGATCGTAATATTCCCCACCTCTGTCGGTTCGTCTCTTAATCAAAGTATGCATAAGTTCTACTCCAGCTTTAAACACTTTAAACTTGTCTAAAGCTTCATCTTTAGCATGCAGCAAGTACACATAACAATATCTAGAATAGTCATCCATAAAAGTTATGTAGTACTTCTTATTCCCTAAGGATGGAGTATAATGCAAATCACCCAAGTCATTATGAACAAGTTCAAGCAAGTTTGATGTTCTTGAAATACTTTTGAATGGCAACCTTGTGATCTTTGTAAGCATGCAAGTAGTACACCTATCAACATTTATGTCAACTTTAGGTATTAAACCTTCCTTAGACATATAATTCATACGCTGATAGTGAACATGTCCTAATTTAGCATGCCACAAAGTAAAATCATCACTAGTACAAGTCATGTAAACATAATTCACGACTTTATTTACATTCAACATAAACATGCCATTACAAAAGTAGCCAAATCCAACAAACACACCACATTTGGAAAGTACATACTTGTCCGACTCATACACTTGCTTGAAGCCAAACTTGTTCAACAAACTACCGGAAACCAAATTTTTTCGTATAAGAGGTACATGTAAAACATTTAACAATTCAAGGGTCTTTCCCGAACTAAACTCTAACACTACAGTGCCTTGGCCAAGTATTGGTGCGGTCGACTCGTTTCCCATATGAAGGACAACTCCTTCTTTCACTGTTTCATAAGTCTTGAAACAATGCCGGTCTTTGCACACGTGCTTGTTAGAACCCGAGTCAATCCACCACGCCACTTCATATTCCTGAACATAAAATGCTTCAGCGATAAGTGACACATAATTCACATCAAAATTATAACTCAAAAGAGAAATCTGACCTTGAAGGTTGGAAGGGCAATTTTCTTTGCCCTTATCCCCAACATTCACTTTCATCATTCCTTTTCCATCTTTTGCCATTCTACAATCACTCTAGTAGTGTCTCGGTTTACCACAAATCCAACAAGAACCCATAGGTGTCTTAGTGAACTTGCTACCGTAGTTCTCATTGAAGCGTTTCTTCCCTTTGAACTTCCGAAGACCTCCCTTGTCTTCCACCATATGCATAGAGGAAGACTCAATGGTCTCCTTAGGTTTCATGTCCTCTTGTATCCGTATAGATTCCTCTACACACAACGCACCACCGAGTTCTTCCAGAGACATCTCCTCTTTCTTATGCTTAAGCGTTCGCTTAAAATCCTTCCACGAAGGTGGCAGCTTGTCTATAATACTAGATACCGAGATGGCATCATCCATCTTCATACCATACTGGGAGAATTGCCCAAGTATGCGAGTCAATTCATTGAATTGCTCCATCACCGGTCTAGTATCGACCATCTTGTAACTATTAAAGTTACTCACAAGAAATTTCTTGCTCGATGCATCTTCCTGCATATACTTTGCCTCAAGTGCATCCCATAATTCCTTAGCAGACTCTACATTTTGATAGTGATCAAACAACGGATCAGACATACCGTTCAGAATGTGACCACGACAGATGTAGTCATCATTCTCCCACTTGCTCCTCTTCTTGATTACATCAATCGGAGCATTGTCATTGACGGACGCACAGTCGTTATGTGCAAACGTCAAGAATAAATTTATAAGTCCGCTACTCGCGACTTTACTACTCGGTAGCAAGTGGTAAGTAGGGGTCAAACCCAAGGGAATTAGGGGGATACGTTGTTCTTTAAGGGATTGGTATAGCGAGGGAGCGTGTTTTAAGGTTGATTGAGATTTTAGCGCGATTAACTAAGCTACTGTTTTTGGGTTTTTTGGTTTTTTGTGTGAAAAAGTAATTGCAGGAATTAAAATATATACTGAAAAGTAAAAAGAAAGACTTACAGTGGGTGATGCGTGAATTGCGAGTCCTCCGGAAGGTGAGTGCAGTTGATTAAGGCAGTTATACTAGGAAAGTAAATACAAGGGGGTTTTGTAATTCAAGGGGAGCATTCGGTTTCGGGGGCATTGTATCATAGCCTGCTTTATCATTTTAGTAATCCTTCTAAGTATTTAAATGTGCATCAAGGCCATTTCAAGCGCTCGATTTGCCACACTGTCTAGTCTTTTGCAAAAGTGTTCGAAAGTGAATCAAGGCCATTTCAAGCACTCGACTTGCAACACCGTCTAATCTTTTGCAAAAAAAGTAGAGCCCTTGTTCTACTCAGACTAGCACCCCATTTCAAGGTATACTAGCCTATGTGCATCCATTTGGATTGTCTTTTCCGATTTATCCAAATGGTGTTTGAGAGAGATCGAACTCCACAGATAAGCTTTGCCATTTCAAGCATCCACTTACCCGAGTATGTTCACGAATTTCCACGGAAGAGCTTTGCCATTTAAAGCATCCACTCAACCTTGGAAATTCTGATCTAATATATGGCACATAGAACAAGTTTTGAATACAGAGAAAAAACACTAAAATAGTCTAAAGCATTTTATAATACAAATACGCCCCTTCAACCGAATAAAGAGTTTAGCTACGATTATCCATGGAAGAGGATATCATAGCTAAATACTCGGGGGTTTTTTAAAACAGTAAGAAAGGAAAGGGGTGGAATACTCAAGAATCAACAGGAGTATTCCTAATTCCTACCGAATACTCAAGAACCAATAGGAGTATTCTCTAAAACTGTTATAATACTCAAGAACCAACAGGAGTATTATTTCAAAGCGTATAATACTCAAGAACCAACATGAGTATTATTTCAAAGCGTATAATACTCAAGAACAAACATGAGTATTATTTCAAAAACCCAACTTACAAATGCCAAACTTTCTAGAGAGATAAGTTAATGATTTGTGATTGTTGAGGATGATGAAATGAGGAGGAGAGGAGCTCCTTTTATAGCCACAAGGGAGGAGGAATGGAGGGTGGAGATGAGTGGCATGTGGTTTTGATCCAATGGAGGAGGAGGAGATGCAAGGAGGAGGCGCCACATGGGGGAAGCCAAAAGCCGCCGGTCATGGCAAGGCAAGGGGGAGGAAGCCACCGGTGGCCGGTCATCATGGAGGGGAAGCTTCCTCCCTTTGCCACCTCCAAGCCAAGCCGCCGGTCACTTTGGTCCATGGATGAGTTTTGACAGTTTTGTGCAGTCTTTTCACGAAACTATCAGTCCAATTTCGCTCCGGTCTGACTTTGGTTGTTCCTCGGTTGGATTTGATTTGAGTAATTCAATGTCAGGACCTTGAGACTTCTTCGTTTGGCGTCTGATCTTGACTTTGGAATGACTCGTAACATCTTTTCAGCGTAAAATCCTCTCCTTAGCGTGTTTTCTCTCTAGTCTCTAAAATGCCCTGTGGAAATATATCGGAACTAACAAGCAAAAGTTAAATAGACCAACAGTCTAATTTGGTGGGTTTTACTGTGTTTTTGATTCGTATAATTATGGTCCATCATATCACCCCACACTTTTAGTTGTTCATCCCGAACAATGCTATTAAAGGGAGGCACTCTAAGTTTGGTTTTAAAATATGAAAATTAGACTGTGGGACTCGATTTATGCTAATTCATGCATTGCTTACTTATTACCAAATTGAACTGTGTAAATAAATAGAAGTAACTTGATATGTGTACCTTCGTGCCGAGATGCAAATCATTCTGGATGTTTCGGGAGATAGCCCGTTTTAGGCTCCTGGACTGCAACCTCGGGACTGTCTCGTACTATATGGTTTCCTTGTAGCTTTTTCTAGCACGTGATTCGGTTCGGGTTTCGCAGATGAGTTGAGCCTTTTTGATTTCTTTCTTTTTTGGCGAGGGACTGCTTTTTTGTAGTGAATCGGCCTTTGGCCTTTGATTTGACTTTTTGAGTACTTCACTTTTGTTCGGTTAAAACCTTCACAATTCTGGGCCTTTGGCCTCTTGATTTGCTTCTTCGAGCTTTTGCTTCTTTGTGACTTGCTAGTCCATTTTCTCAAGCCTTTTTTGGAAGGTCCAATCATCGCCCGCAAGCCTATGGAAATACCTCCCTGCTCTCTCTCATCATTGCCGTTTCGCGCGAGTCAAAATGAGGGTCGCTCATTTATTTTCCCGGCTACTTTGACTAGAGATAGGACGGTTTGATTCCCGTGCCGCCTTCTTCATTTTTTATGCATAAACACTGCATGGCGGAGCTGACTCTTGACTCAACTGAAAAACCCAAAGTGTAGCCTCCACTGACTTCGTAAACCATATAGTGAAATTCAGTCCTTCGATTGCTTGCCAAGCCTCTCTAGGGCATTTCTATCAACTCCACATCCCTAGTTTGTCTTAGCACAAAGGGACAAATGAGAAGTTACGTTCTAAGTTTTTAGACAGTTGAATTTTCACAAGGTAAATGCATGAATTTCGGTCTATCTTTTTCACATTCTCAAGTTCATATTTTCAAAAAGATAACACTAAAAAAGAAAAACATGTTATTTATTTATGTACACATGCGGTTCTCACCCCACACTTTTGAACGAAGGCGTGCCTTTCAGCACTACTTAGTTCAAAAGCCATGCAAGCAGCCAATTACGAGAAGGAAATGATATTAAGGAAAGGTAAGATCAGAACTCCCTTTGAATGACATGGCATGAGGCTGGATAATCGAGGGAGTACGGTTGGGGCCTTGAACTCTCAGCGCAGGCCCGGTAGTTCACGGAAGCTGCCTGGCTGATCCGATCGTGCTCCAAAAACCAATTCCTAAATAGTCAAATCATTCTATGCACCAAGTGGGTGAGAGCGACTTATTGATGAAAACTAAAAGACAGAAAATAAAATGACAGAAAGTAAGATAGTGTCGGGTTACCTCCCGACCAGTGCACTTGTTTAACGTCGCTGGCTCGACAGTACCTTATTCTTGGATCACTGGTTGGGTTCCCATGGGTGGCTCAGGTTGAATTTCGCCACTGTTCCTGTGTTGGTTTTTGCCTTGCCTTTACCTGATTTCTTGTGAGCAGATGTGCTTGGGTCCAGTTCCCCTTGTTCTGGTGGTGTCTCCTTCCAACATCTCTGAGAAGGTGAGGGACCTTTGACCACTAGTCTCTTGAACTTGGTTTTCTGGTGTTTAGGGCTGCCTTGTCCAGTCATGGCGAAAACATGCTCCATCGAGGAGTCGTTCTGCTCAGGCCCTTTTCCCATCCTCTTTTCTTCATGGATCACATAGTTTTCAGCGATTTGCCTATTGATCGAGGGGAAAGTCGGGAAGCTTGCATCTTAAGGCTCGGTTCTGCCTCGTCGTGTTTGTTTGTGAGGAACTGGTCGTAGATGGTCTCGGCTGCTTGGGTGATGATAGCTGGGTATGGCTTTGGCAGCATGTCGGTGGTATTATTTCAAAGCGTATAATACTCAAGAACCAACATGAGTATTATTTCAAAGCGTATAATACTCAAGAACAAACATGAGTATTATTTCAAAAACCCAACTTACAAATGCCAAACTTTCTAGAGAGATAAGTTAATGATTTGTGATTGTTGAGGATGATGAAATGAGGAGGAGAGGAGCTCCTTTTATAGCCACAAGGGAGGAGGAATGGAGGGTGGAGATGAGTGGCATGTGGTTTTGATCCAATGGAGGAGGAGGAGATGCAAGGAGGAGGCGCCACATGGGGGAAGCCAAAAGCCGCCGGTCATGGCAAGGCAAGGGGGAGGAAGCCACCGGTGGCCGGTCATCATGGAGGGGAAGCTTCCTCCCTTGGCCACCTCCAAGCCAAGCCGCCGGTCACTTTGGTCCATGGATGAGTTTTGACAGTTTTGTGCAGTCTTTTCACGAAACTATCAGTCCAATTTCGCTCCGGTCTGACTTTGGTTGTTCCTCGGTTGGATTTGATTTGAGTAATTCAATGTCAGGACCTTGAGACTTCTTCGTTTGGCGTCTGATCTTGACTTTGGAATGACTCGTAACATCTTTTCAGCGTAAAATCCTCTCCTTAGCGTGTTTTCTCTCTAGTCTCTAAAATGCCCTGTGGAAATATATCGGAACTAACAAGCAAAAGTTAAATAGACCAACAGTCTAATTTGGTGGGTTTTACTGTGTTTTAGATTCGTATAATTATGGTCCATCATATCACCCCACACTTTTAGTTGTTCATCCCGAACAATGCTATTAAAGGGAGGCACTCTAAGTTTGGTTTTAAAATATGAAAATTAGACTGTGGGACTCGATTTATGCTAATTCATGCATTGCTTACTTATTACCAAATTGAACTGTGTAAATAAATAGAAGTAACTTGATATGTGTACCTTCGTGCCGAGATGCAAATCATGCTGGATGTTTCGGGAGATAGCCCGTTTTAGGCTCCTGGACTGCAACCTCGGGACTGTCTCGTACTATATGGTTTCCTTGTAGCTTTTTCTAGCACGTGATTCGGTTCGGGTTTTGCAGATGAGTTGAGCCTTTTTGATTTCTTTCTTTTTTGGCGAGGGACTGCTTTTTTGTAGTGAATCGGCCTTTGGCCTTTGATTTGACTTTTTGAGTACTTCACTTTTGTTCGGTTAAAACCTTCACAATTCTGGGCCTTTGGCCTCTTGATTTGCTTCTTCGAGCTTTTGCTTCTTTGTGACTTGCTAGTCCATTTTCTCAAGCCTTTTTTGGAAGGTCCAATCATCGCCCGCAAGCCTATGGAAATACCTCCCCGCTCTCTCTCATCATTGCCGTTTCGCGCGAGTCAAAATGAGGGTCGCTCATTTATTTTCCCGGCTATTTTGACTAGAGATAGGACAGTTTGATTCCCGTGCCGCCTTCTTCATTTTTTATGCATAAACACTGCATGGCGGAGCTGACTCTTGACTCAACTGAAAAACCCAAAGTGTAGCCTCCACTGACTTCGTAAACCATATAGTGAAATTCAGTCCTTCGATTGCTTGCCAAGCCTCTCTAGGGCATTTCTATCAACTCCACATCCCTAGTTTGTCTTAGCACAAAGGGACAAATGAGAAGTTACGTTCTAAGTTTTTAGACAGTTGAATTTTCACAAGGTAAATGCATGAATTTCGGTCTATCTTTTTCACATTCTCAAGTTCATATTTTCAAAAAGATAACACTAAAAAAGAAAAACATGTTATTTATTTATGTACACATGCGGTTCTCACCCCACACTTTTGAACGAAGGCGTGCCTTTCAGCACTACTTAGTTCAAAAGCCATGCAAGCAGACAATTACGAGAAGGAAATGATATTAAGGAAAGGTAAGATCAGAACTCCCTTTGAATGACATGGCAAGAGGCTGGATAATCGAGGGAGTTCGGTTGGGGCCTTGAACTCTCAGCGCAGGCCCGGTAGTTCACGGAAGCTGCCTGGCTGATCCGATCGTGCTCCAAAAACCAATTCCTAAATAGTCAAATCATTCTATGCACCAAGTGGGTGAGAGCGACTTATTGATGAAAACTAAAAGACAGAAAATAAAATGACAGAAAGTAAGATAGTGTCGGGTTACCTCCCGACCAGTGCACTTGTTTAACGTCGCTGGCTCGACAGTACCTTATTCCTGGATCACTGGTTGGGTTCCCATGGGTGGCTCAGGTTGAATTTCGCCACTGTTCCTGTGTTGGTTTTTGCCTTGCCTTTACCTGATTTCTTGTGAGCAGATGTGCTTGGGTCCAGTTCCCCTTGTTCTGGTGGTGTCTCCTTCCAACATCTCTGAGAAGGTGAGGGACCTTTGACCACTAGTCTCTTGAACTTGGTTTTCTGGTGTTTAGGGCTGCCTTGTCCAGTCATGGCGAAAACATGCTCCATCGAGGAGTCGTTCTGCTCAGGCCCTTTTCCCATCCTCTTTTCTTCATGGATCACATAGTTTTCAGCGATTTGCCTATTGATCGAGGGGAAAGTCGGGAAGCTTGCATCTTAAGGCTCGGTTCTGCCTCGTCGTGTTTGTTTGTGAGGAACTGGTCGTAGATGGTCTCGGCTGCTTGGGTGATGATAGCTGGGTATGGCTTTGGCAGCATGTCGGTGGTATTCTGGACTTCTTCCATTGCCGACACTTCCTCGTTGCTTCCGATACTTTCTATATCCCAGTCTTCTGATGGCTCGGGAGTCTCTTCTGATGGCTCGGGAGTTTCTTCTCTTTCTGTCTGCATTTCTCCATCAGCCTCAGGTATTCATTTTGTGGCTGCGGCCAAGTCATTTATGAGATTCCACATGTCTGCCAGGGAGAAGTTCCTGGCTGATCTCCTCATTGCTTCGTTAATCCTCGTCAGATCATCGGCCTTCATCCCACGAAGAAATTTTTGAAGCAGAACTTTCTTCGTGAATCCATGGTGCGGGCAGCTTGAGACGATGGTGTCATAGCTCGTGTAGTATTCGTCCAAAGTCTCATCCCGGGATTGTTGCAGGCACATGATCTTCTCACGGGTTTTTTGGCGTAAGGATGGAGGTGAGAATTCTTTCAGGAAGGGAACGCAGAGGTCCACAAAATGTACTGCACTGCTAGCGGTTGACGTGTAGTACTAGATCGTTGCGAAATCAGTTAGAGAGAATTTGAAGCATTTAAGCTTAAATTCCTCTAACATTTCATTTTCAGGTTTTATGAGGTGACAAACGTGGTGAAAGTTTCGGCAGTGTTGTACTGGGTCTTATCCATCCGTACCTCCGAACAGAGGGGGATGTCTCGTTGTCCATGCATATGAAGGGGGTTGCGTCATGAGGACATGGGAGGGAAAGAACAACTTATCCGATGGCTAACTCCCCAGCAACGGCGCCAATTTTGACGGACGCACAGTCGTTATGTGCAAACGTCAAGAATAAATTTATAAGTCCGCTACTCGTGACTTTACTACTGGGTAGCAAGTGGTATGTAGGGGTCGAACCCAAGGGAATTAGGGGGATACGTTGTTCTTTAAGGGGTTGGTACAGCGAGGGGGCGTGTTTTAAGGTTGATTGAGATTTTAGCGCGATTAACTAAGCTACTGTTTTTGGTTTTTTTGGTTTTTTGTGCGGAAAAGTAATTGCAGGAATTAAAATCTTGAAAAGTCAAAAGAAAGACTTACAGTGGGTGATGCGTGAATTGCGAGTCCTCCGGAAGGTGAGTACAGTTGATTAAGGCAGTTATACTAGGAAAGTAAATACAAGGGGGTTTTGTAATTCAAGGGGAGCATTCGGTTTCGGGAGCATTGTATCATAGCCTGCTTCATCATTTTAGTAATCCTTCTAAGTATTCAAACGTGCATCAAGGCCATTTCAAGCGCTCGATTTGCCACACTGTGTAGTCTTTTGCAAAAGTGTTCGAAAGTGAATCAAGGCCATTTCAAGCACTCGACTTGCAACACCATCTAATCTTTTGCAAAAAACGTAGAGCCCTTGTTCTACTCAGACTAGCACCCCATTTCAAGGTATACTAGCCTATGTGCATCCATTTGGATTGTCTTTTCCGATTTATCCAAATGGTGTTTGAGAGAGATCGAACTCCTCAGATAAGCTTTGCCATTTCAAGCATCCACTTACCCGAGTATGTTCACGAATTTCCACAGAAGAGCTTTGCCATTTCAAGCATCCACTCAACCTTGGAAATTCTGATCTAATATATGGCACATAGAACAAGTTTTGAATACAGAGAAAAAACACTAAAATAGTCTAAACCATTTTATAATACAAATACGCCCCTTCAACCGAATAAAGAGTTTAGGTACGATTATCCATGGAAGAGGATATCATAGCTAAATACTCGGGGGTTTTTGAAAACAGTAAGAAAGGAAAGGGGTGGAATACTCAAGAACCAACAGGAGTATTCCTAATTCCTACTGAATACTCAAGAACCAACAAGAGTATTCTCTAAAACTGTTATAATACTCAAGAACCAACAGGAGTATTATTTCAAAGCGTATAATACTCAAGAACAAATAGGAGTATTATTTCAAAAACCAAACTTACAAATGCCAAACTTTCTAGAGAGATAAGTGAATGATTTGTGATTGTTGAGGATGATGAAATGAGGAGGAGAGGAGCTCCTTTTATAGCCACAAGGGAGGAGGAATGGAGGGTGGAGATGAGTGGCATGTGGTTTTGATCCAAGGGAGGAGGAGGAGATGCAAGGAGGAGGCGCCACATGGGGGAAGCCAAAAGCCGCCGGTCATGGCAAGGCAAGGGGGAGGAAGCCACCGGGTTCCGGTCATCATGGAGGGGAAGCTTCCTCCCTTGGCCACCTCCAAGCCAAGTCGCCGGTCAGTTTGGTCCATGGATGAGTTTTGACAGTTTTGTGCAGTCTTTTCACAAAACTATCAGTCCAATTTCGCTCCGGTCTGACTTTGGTTGTTCCTCGGTTGGATTTGATTTGAGTAATTCAATGTCAGGATCTTGAGATTTCTTCGTTTGGCGTCTGATCTTGACCTTGGAATGACTCGTAACATCTTTTCAGCGTAAAATCCTCTCCTTAGCGTGTTTTCTCTCTAGTCTCTAAAATGCCCTGTGGAAATATATCGGAACTAACAAACAAAAGTTAAATAGACCAACAGTCTAATTTGGTGGGTTTTACTGTGTTTTTGATTCGTATAATTATGGTCCATCAGTTATTCACTACCGGAATAGGGGTAGAGAGAACGTGGACAACCTTAAAAGTAGTCAACAGAAAGTGCATCTTCCTCTGCCATCTTCGAAAGTTCACTCCTTCAAATTTCTCCAACTTTCCGAAATTGGCAGTCATTTCCCTCACGCTTGCTGCAGTAGACATCGTTGTTGATTCAAAGAGAAAAGCTTGTATTTGATTGTAGGTGTCGGGCTTTCTTCAGGGCCTTGAATCAACGAACAATTGACTTGGATTCTACTTGAAACGTGAAACAACCTTCACTTTCCTATTATAAGATTTCTGCCCAACTAGGGTATCCAGATAATCTGTACTGGGATATGACAAGCGATTTTGTACAGGGAATGATTTATGATTGAAAACCGAGTAAAACAATCAGAAATCTTCCCCTGGTAGATGTGATGTTGTTCTGGTCCGGTGCAGAACAATATCTGGAACAACTTATGCAAAATTTAAATGTAGTGCAGAAAATTGACAGTTGTAGATTTTAGCATGTATGTAAAAAACAATTTATAGTTTGACCAGTAAGACCGGTGTCGAACCCAAGGGAGCAATTGAATTATACGCTAGGGAATCAAGTTTTCTACTCGGCTATTCCTTCAAAACAATTATGATAATGGTTATCAATCAAGAACAAGTGATGGACCATAATTGTATGAATCATAAACACAGTTAAACCCACCAAATTAGACTCTTTGTCTATTTAACTTTTGCTTGTTAGTTCCGATATTTATCTACAGGGTATTTTGAAGTCTAGAGAGAATACAGGCTAAGGAGGAGTTTTTAAGCTGAAAATAAAGTACGAGTCATTCCAAGTCACGACCAGATTCCGACTGTACAACTTTTATGATCCTGACGTGGAATCACTCAAAAACAAGTCCAACCGAAGAGCAACCAGAGTCAGTCCGGAGCTGAAATGGACCGATGGCTTTTGGGGAAAAGATCTCAAACTCACTCATCCTCTCCCCTCATGCCACATGGCCGGCGGCTCCTCCCTTGGTGAGTCACCACCGGCGGCTTTTGGAGGATGAAGCCACATGGGGTGGCGGCTACAAGCTCTCCTTCCCATCTCATGCCATGTGTTGAAGATCTAGATCCTTCCCATGCCTATAAATACAAGCTCTCCTTCCCTTTGTAACTCATCCTCATTTCAAAACATCATCCATCACAAAGCTCTAGCTTCTCTCTAGATTTTAGGCACCACTCTTGTAAACACTTGTTTTTAATCTATAATACTCCTGTTGGTTCTTGAGTATTCTAGTTATTCTTGAGTTTACTCCTGTTGGTTCTTGAGTATTCTCCCTTTACTTTACTGCCTTAGCTATGATATCCACCTCTATGGATATTCGTAGCTAAACCCTTCATTCGGTTGAAGGGGTGTACTTGTGTCATTAAATGTTTTAGGCCCTACTCTTAAGGCCTCTATGTGTTCAAAACTTGTTCTATGTGCCACATATTAGGTTAGAACTTCCAAGGTTGAGTGGATGCTTGGAATGGCAAAACTCTTCCGTGGGGTTCGTAAACATACTCGGATAAGTGGATGCTTGGAATGGAAAAACTTATCTGAGGAGTTTGACCTCTTTAAAACACCATTTGGTTGATCGGGAATGATTGATCAAATGGATGCACATAGGCTAATATACCTTGGAATGGGGTATTAGTCTAAATAGAACAAGTGCTCTATGTCTTGGAATGGACTAGACAGTGTGGCAAATCAAGTGCTTGGAATGGCCTTGATACACTTTTGAACACTTAGTATGATCATTAGAGGTCAATGATAAACAGACTATGATACAAGGCCCCTAAAACCGAATACTTTCCTTAACTTAAAACATCAACTGCTTACTTTTCGCAAGACTTGCCGTTCAAGCAACCCACTCTCTGTAAGTCTTCTTTGTTTTAAGCAATTGCTTTCAGTATTTTACTTTCAGTACTTTACTTTCTGCACTAAAATCACGACCAACCCACTTACTTTTCTGTACCAAAACTAAGACCAACAACCAACCACTCACTTTTCATCGCTAAAACCTCAATCCACCTAAAATCACGCTCCCCTTCAGTACATTCCTCAAAGAACAAC
Source organism: Rhodiola kirilowii (assembly GCA_033675215.1). Lineage (NCBI taxonomy): Eukaryota > Viridiplantae > Streptophyta > Magnoliopsida > Saxifragales > Crassulaceae > Rhodiola > Rhodiola kirilowii. The sequence continues at coordinate 46,333,728 of CM066201.1, forward strand.
TATCCCCCTAATTCCCTTGGGTTCGACCCCTACTTACCACTTGCTACCCAGTAGTGAAGTCGCGAGTAGCGGACTTATAAATTTATTCTTGACTTTTACACACGACGACTGTGCGACCGTCAACAAGCAATGAGATAGCACTAAAGGGTTGAATATCAATCAAAAGAGAGTTTCGAGGGGTTATGCCCCTCCTTGGCATTTCCCATGATCATGCATACAAGAATTAAACACATTCAATGTGTTAGATAGTTTTGAACCTAGCTTAGACTAAGGTAGATCCCATCCTAATCGAATCTATTCTTAGTCAAGCTCTCTTATAGCTCAAACCTCACTCTCTCGAGGTAATTGGTTCATTCCATGGCATTTATTAGCATTAGAATCTCTCCCAAGCAATAAATACCATGAACTTGACTCCTAGTTCACTTCAAATCCGTAGATATGATCACATTTACTACATCTAAACCATCCCTAAGATCGCTAGATTATTAGGTTAAGTTTTGGGATAAACAATTCACTTAGGCATTTCATCAAACACCTAGTGGCATGCAATAATGAAGATCATAGCAAATGTGAATTTAACACCATAGATTAATAATCAAACATGTGTATTCATGATCAAGAGTACCAAGGAGGGTAACAACACCCCCAAAACACAAGGGAACTACTCACACATCATGTAAGACAACATGATGTGGGTAGGGTTTTTACACAACAAATAAGAAGAGAAGAGGAATAGAAATAGGATGGTTAATCCTAGATGTCTCCCTTTGATCTTCACTCCTCCTTGTTGGATGTGGATTGATGACCTTGATTTGATCTCCTTTGAGGAGTATTTTTCCCCAAAAGTCTAGCTCTCTAGGTCAAAAACGCAACTTTCTATTTATAGACTCGGGTAGGTATTTTCACTGTAGCAGGCCAGTCGGTCGACTGGTGGAAGCTTTTTGCCCAGTCGGTCGACTGGCGGTGAGAAAGTTGTCTCGTGAAGTGAACGCCCAGTCGGTCGACTGAAGGTCCAGTCGACCGACTCAATTGACATGCTTGGAGAGCCATTTGAGGTGTTTGCCAACTCGATCGACTGGAGGGGCGAGTCGACCGACTCGAGCTTTGTGCTGTCCAAGCCTTTTCTCAGTCGACCAACTGGAGGTCCAGTCGACCGATTCAATGGGTGAAGTTGAGCACCTCTCCTGATTGTCCAGCCAGTCGGTCGACTAGCTCAGGGAAATTCCTAGTCGACCGACTGGAGCTCATTTCAGTCCAAATCTTGCCCAAGTCTTCGATTTTTCCCCGAGTCTTCGTATTTTGGCTTTGACACTGAGATATCTTGTTTTGTACCTGAAACGTACGAAAATGGATCAAATGATATCAAAATAACGTCGAAAACGAACGAAAGCTATAGTGAATGACGGGCATTAATAAGTCGAAAACTCGACTTATCAACACTCCACACTTAAGCTTTGTTCGTCCCTGACAGCACTGCCTTGTCGCGGGGCAATGTGTACAAAATTAATTTATAAGTCTGCTACTCGCGACTTCACTACTAGGTAGCAAGTGGTAAGTAGGGGTTGAACCCAAGGGAATTGGTGGATTAGTTGTTCTTTAAGGAAGCTTACACATAAATTAAAGTGCGATTGGGGTTGGGTTTGAGTGGTTTATACAGAAAGTAAATTACAGTGCGAAAAAGTAAATGACAGAAAGTAAATGTACAGAAAGTAAACAGTTGATATTTTAATGGAAGGAAAGGATTCGGTTAAGGGGTTTTATATCATATCATTGTTCATCATTGACCTCTAATGATCATACTAAGTGTTTGAAAGTGTAGCAAGGCCATTTCAAGCTCTCGCCACACCGTCTAGCCCATTTCAAGGCATCGAACACTTGTTCTAGCTAGACTAATACCCCATTTCAAGGTATATTAGCCTATGTGCATCCACCTGATCTCTCATTTCCGATCAACCAAGTGGTGTTTTAGAGAGGTTGAACTCCACGGTTAAGCTTTTCCATTTCAAGCATCCACTCAACCGTGTGTGTTCTACCCGAATATATGGCACATAGAACAAGCTCAAACACGAAGAATCACTAAGAAAAGGGTCTAAAAACGGTTTTATGATACAAGCACACCCTTCAACTGAATATAAGCCTTAGCTACTTGTATTCATGTCATAGAATACAAGCAAGCCGTGGCTTTGAACAAGAACAAGTAAAGGGAGATGAGCTCCAAAGCAATAACAAAGTAAAGGAAAGTAAAGGAACAAGGCAAAGGAAAGCAAGAACAAGTAAAGAAAGTAAAGGAAAAGTAAGGAAGCCGTGGCTTTGTGCCTACAACAAGTGGTGGAGAGGAGCTCCTAAGCAAGATCAAAGCAAGGGAAGTAGCTCCAAAATGAAGAACAAAAGCAAGAACAAGTGAAGAACAAAGTGTGTATTGAAAATGAAGAGAAGAGAGTTAAGCTCTCTATCTCTCTAAGGAATTCGAACAAGAGGAATGGGATGTGTTTACATGAGGCTTGCTCCTCTATTTATAGGCTAAGCAAACTTGGAGGCTAAGTTTTGGAGGAGAAATATCCCAAAGAAGACTTCATTGTGATTGGCTCTCCACTTGGGATATTTTGAGCTCAAGCCACCTCTTCTTCTTATCTCTTCCATGAGCCACGAATTTGGCACATGGCTTGGCTTATCCAAAGCCAACTAACTTGTAACTAAAGCCAACCGACTTGCTTCTTGGTTTGAGGCTTGGTTTGTTCCCAAAGGGCAACCGAAGTGAATAGTATGGCCAACCGGACAAGAAGTAGTTTGGAATTGGTTGGACTTCGCCGGAGTGTGGCCGGAGCAACAAATGACCGTAGCATGGTGGTGGTTGGATGAGCTTGATCGGAGCATCACCGGAGCTTGGCCGGAGTTGGCCGGAATATGGCCGGAGCTTTGGCCAGAGCTTCTTGGATTTTGGAGAGTGTATTCTGAATGAAAAAGTCATTCTAAGATGATCTCAAGAAGGATTCTAAGCCAAATTCTGGCCGAAACATGGTCGAAATCCCAAAATGGCCGCAATTGCCCTAATTTGGCCTTGATCGGGCTTGAGCTGGTTCCACTCGGGCGTTTTGTCTGGGAAGTGAGATTGTCAAGTTATTGGGCATTTAAAATACTTTGGTCGAGCCATATTTGCCAGATTCCATGGTTTGGTCGACCGACTTGGTTTCGATGCCTATGCGCGCGGGGCCTTTGCTTTGGAATTGGGCCAGCTGCCAATCTGCTCGGGCATTCTTCTTGCTTTTCCGACATTGTCCACCTTATTTGCCATTTTGATCACTTTTCTCGAGGTGGATTCATCAGATCAGCTCGTTTGCCCGGGCAACTTGAATTTGGACCTGGGCGGCACGGCTGGTGTGCGGGGCGTGGCCTGGTTTTCTCGGACGGGCCCGGGACAAGGACCTGGCATTCTCGGACGGGCCCGGGTACGGCTCTCGGTACCCGGGTGAAGTTTCTCGGTCCCTGGATGAGGTCCTCGGGCCTTGGCTGGCTTTTTGGCACAATTCTCCCTTTTTAAGCGTGTTTCCTCTTTAGACCCCAAAATAGCCTGTATACACAAAATGGTATTCAAAGAACTTGTTCGTATGACCAAATGTCTAATTGGTGGGTTTAGTAGTACTTAATGAATCATATAAATATGCTTCATCAGTCCCGAACAAAGTATGCAAATATGTCAAGGTCATGCAAATGACGAAATGCTAGTGGTGCTATGTTTTTCGTCTATTTGCCTCACTAGCTTCCTCAAGGTCTCATTCATGTTATTGAAAAGTAAACGCAAATAAATGTACAATCTAACTAGCTCCTTTTCGTAGGCGTTACGAATGCATTTAGCATATGCATTAAGCCTTTAAACCACTAGGCTACCCTAGTGGACGAGTTATAGTCTCGTGAGAGTTTTCAGAAAAGGGAATACTCACAAATCCCAAATGCACTTATCCCATGAGAATGAAATGCAAGAGTGTTCAACCAAGGCTAGGATTTGTCAAAACAAATTCCTCATCCCACGCTAGGACTACCATCACAATATCATCAAAAGAACTTTCGAACCACTTTGAGTACCCATGAGGTTGTGCATTCAAGGTCATCAATACTAGAGCTATCAAATGCCTCATCCAAAGTTCCACTCATTTTCAAGGCAATACAATAGAAGCAAAGTTAATAGTTTGCACAAAAATTGTCAATCGCTCACGTATGCTAGCTAGGGCTAGTCCATGGGTTCGCGGCACAGAACTCATTCCCAAGTTTTAGGCGCTTAAGCCGTAATCCATAAGGGAAGAGGAGTTCGACACAGGAGTTCTTAAATAAACAAGCATAGACCAAATGAATACTCCCGTGCAAGCACATGGGTCGTCCTAGAGTTAATCTAACTAGCACACAATGCAAATGATGAATCCCGCACAAATGAAGGATGATGGAAGAAAAAGATAGAGTCAAGTTTTAAGTGCTTCTTATTTTCTTTTTGAAACGGCCTTTGACCTACAAATGCTTTCGAGGGGGGACTATACCTCCCTAACCCCCGGCATTTTTATATTTTTGCACAACACTTCTCGTGGCCTTTGAGAAAGTTTTTAGTCGGGGCTTTGCCCTCTTTGACCGCAAGAATTTTTTTTTGAATGGGGCTTCGCCCTCTTTTGACTCCACACTTAAAACTTGACAATATGTTCAAAAAGTGTATGGAATGTGCGGGATCAAACATGAGCAAGGCACCGTGTTAGAGAACTCAAGTCACCAAGGAATATTCAAGGGATCTAAGTTTTTCACGAAGATTTTTAAAAGTGCTTGCTAAAACTTAGTTCAAGGTATTTCAACGAAAATACTTAGAAAATTAGATAGGCAAAAGATAGCAATGATATTGATTCACAAGAATGCACATTCGATGGACTAGGTCGGTTCTAAGTTCAAGATCCAATAAATGTGGCAAATAGGCTAGATGTGATTTATAGGAATTAAGGATCGATAGTCACAAGCCTATGTGGTTAAAAACACTCTCATGTTGGGATAATGTGCAAAGATGCAAGTGTCCATCTAAAATGATATGCATGGCATGCAAACATGTGAACTATGCGCATCAAACCACTCCACACTTAATTCAAGCTTAGTCCCTAAGCGCAAATAATGATAAAATAAAGGCAAAGGGGCATAGGAACTCCCCTCGTTTGTAGCACCGGTGACAAAACTCATGTGAGTGAGAAATACCCTATTGGTTGCAAATGTAGACAAGAAGGTGAAATGTGAACATGAGAATAATAGATAGGTGCATATCCTGTAGAGTGAACAGTAAAAATGGTAAACACCTTCAATATCATATGAAATGTAGCATACAACCAAAAGCAAGTCAAGGGTATATCACTCAGAATGGCATACATAATCCAAAATGGTGTCAAAAGGCCACTTAACATCCAAATACATGATCAAAGCAAGAAACCATCAAAACATCGATACAAGTATGATCAAAATGTAGCAGAAGCTGAAGATGTAGCCTCGTCGTCTCCTGAAGTGGTCTCGCCAGAAGAATCTCCAACTTCCTCCTCCAAATCATCAGTAAATGGTGTGGGAGGTAAGGGAGAGGCGACACGAGGAGCAGAAGGTCCTAGGTCAACTGGAGCAGCACGAACTGAAGCACTTGACCCACTGATCATGGATAAAAGTGTAGCGCGGAGCCACTCTGACTCCTGGTGAACTCTCTGCGCCTCAGCTCTAGTAAAGGCCTCAAGACTGGCCAGCCCGCTCCTCAAATCAGCTATATCAGAGGAGACTCGCTCTCTCCACTCAGTCAAATCATATGTGGCAGGGGGAGGTCTCTCCATAGCAGGCTCCACGGGGGGCAACTCCTCATCACTAAGTGGCTCCTCAGGAATGGGGGCTGCGGGCTCGTCGGCCAGAGGAGGAGAAGCTACGGGAGAAGAAGGAGGGGAAGGGGTGAGATTGGTCCTACAGTACAGGGGTTTGCCCTCTTGAACATCCTCCTCCGGTATGCAGCATTAGTCACGAGGTCCTCCTGATGAGGCTTCCTGTCGACCTCCCAAGTCTTCCCGTCCTTCTTGACTATGTGCATACGCTTCATGGTGCCCAAATCAAGAGTGCTCTTGGACGGCGTGGGGCATCCCTCATGGCCAAAGGTGAAGTTACACCTTAAGGCAATCTGTGTGATCAAAGAGCCTCCTCCCAAGGCACGATTCCTCGCACCCTTCCTAACAATAGCCTGAAAACGGGCAGCAAGTATAGCAAGCCAACCAATGGCCTCTCCGTGATCAATAGCTAGCATGATATCCATATCGGGAAAGGTGAACGACCTAGCCTTCGCCGTCTGAGTGTTTATCCCAATGGCGATGAGATGGTGGATAATCTTCCAAACTGGGTCAGTGACCGCCGAAGAGTTATAAGATGAGATAAACCACTCGTTCCGCCCCGAAATCCACTTCCAGAATATGCTCTGCTCGTGCTCAGTGAATATCCGTGCTATAGCATTAAGCGGAGGAAATCCCAACCATTCACGGATCACACTCTCCTCAATTTTGAAATCCCTTCCACCCAAGACAATTTTCCAATAAAATTCATGCACATCCCCCTCCTCCTCCACAAACCTCTCAAAAGAGCTAATGAACTCCATAAATACCCTCTGGTAGGACCCCGGATCATCACAAAACAAGAAATGCAAGCCACTATGTGAAAGACGTGAATGTACCTCATCTGTGACTGCACCATCGATTCGTCGGAGGAGCCCCATATCTGGATAAAGGGTAGGAAGGGCCATCTTCCCCTTCCTCGTGATGGTGGCGTAATGGGTCCGGTGAGTCTCCTCTCGAAACTGCAGAGGCGCCGAGAAGGGGTAAGGCGTCGGGAATGGCAAGGGGCCCTCAAAAGGTCCATCCATCGGCAGAATGGGCACTAGTGCAGTGGGAGGTGCACTAGGCGTTGGAGGGTCCATTTCCTCTCTGGAGGATGAGCTAACATGTCATAATGTGCCTCTCAATCTCATCCTCTTGCGCTGGGAGAGAGGAATCTCATCCTCGTCGCTCTCGTGTTGCTCAACTATCCGATCAACTCTAGAATGTGAATGAGCAACTTCCTTGCCCTTGGATTTGGATTTGGACGAAGAAGCTTGAGGCATGATGGAACTGGGATGAAGAGTTGAAGCTGAGATTGAACTGAGCTGAGAAAACACACTGAAATTCAATCCAGTCGGTCGACTGGCGCCAAGCACAATTCCAGTCGGTCGACTGGGATGCGATTTTAGGGCAAAAGAGGGGTTCTTCGAAATTGGGCTCGGCGGCTCGAATTGATGCTCGGGGTAGGCAGCCGGGAGGATGGCGAGCAGAATGGGTGGTCGAGTGAGGGCTGGAGGTGCCGGAGTGGAGAGATCGGCTAGATCTGAGTTTTCCGATTGAAATCGGGGTTGCGGGATGCGGGCGGTTGGTGCGGCTGAGTTGGACGGCGATGGCGAGGCGAGGGCGAGCGGATTACGAGGAGAGGGCGGGCGGATGGCCAATATAGGTGGAGATCGGAGTCGGAGTGAATGAGGGAGTCGGTCGAGATGGGGTGAGTCGATCGAGAAGGATGGGTCGACCGATTGGGGGAGATGGAGTAGAAATGAATTTGGAAAAATAAAAGAGGGATTCATATAAGGGAATTCCAGTCGGTCGACTTGGAGACGAGTCGGTCGACTGGCTGGCTTCAATTTTCATTCCTTCTGAACATCAATCGAGTCGACCGACTGGGAATTTGGCTTCCCACCAGTCGGTCGACTGGGGGCAAATTACAGCTTCAACGATCTTTTCCACCCAGATCGAACTCCCCAACTCCACACTTAGAATTTCACCCCGCATCACGAAATAGCACCACACAATATTCATACAAAATCAATTCAAACCAAAGGCATGCTTCACCAAGAAATCACTAGCATAAACATATTTCGCAACAACACGCAAGCTAGGATCATACACTCCACACTTAAGACATCACCATCACCTAGATAATTCATGCAAGCACAATTCCTCAGCAAGCACACCTAACCATGCATTTTTAATCATCTAGAACCATGTTCCCATTTAAAGTTCAATGTGCACATTCCAAACATATGTATGAAATTAATTGAGCAAAGATGGACAACTCACAACCGGGTAACCTCCCGTTAGGGCCTAGTTTAACGTCTTGGCAAGACCGAGCCGAATCTCCTTTTTAGAAACACACTTGAGGAGTCCTTTGCTAGGATCCCTCCTCAAGCGGACTTGTAGAATAATGGGAGACTCAATCCGGGTTCTTTGAAGAGTTGCATGCAACTTGTTTAATAGCCCTTTTCCAAAGTGATGGTAGCTTCTCGCCCTTTGATAATTTTGCTTTTCCACTATTTTTCATCTCATCGTCGGATGATGATTCATTTTGATCAAAGGAAGGGTCTTCATCGGGTTCAAGTTTGTTGCGCAACTGTTTCTTATCAACCTTTTTCCTCTCAAAGGATTTGGTTGCCCCATTGTTTAGCTTTTCCTCAACACTGGTGACGGAGGCGACACTGCACTGTCGTTAAGGTGCAGCGTGCTCTGTGCAAATAAATTTATAATATCCGCTACTCGAGACTACACTACTGGGTAGTAAGTGGTAAGTAGGGGTCGAACCCAAGGGAATTAGGTGGAATATGTTGTTCTTTAAGGATTTGTACAGCGAGGGAACGTGTTTTAGGTTGGTTGAGATTTTAGCGCGAGTAATTAAACTACTGTTTTTGGTTTTTTGGGTTTTTTATGCGGAAAAGTAAATACAGAAAATAAATACTGAAATTAAATACTGAAAGTAAAGAGTTAAGGGAAAGAAGACTTACAGTGGGTGATGCGTGATTGCGATTCCTCCGGTAGATCAGCGGTTGATGGTTGCGATTGATTGAGCGATAAAAGTAAATACAGGGGGGGTTTTTGATCAAAAGAAAACATTCGGTCTTAGGGGGCCTTGTATTATATCATGTTTATTCCTTTAGTAACCCTTCTAAGTATTCAAAAGTGTATCGAGGCCCTTTCGTAGCGCTCAATCTGCCACACTGTTTAAAGCAACACCTGTTCTATTTCAGTCTAGCGCCAATACCCGAGGGTATGCTAGCCTGTGTGCATCCACCTGATCTCACAGTGACGCTCGACCAGATGGGGTTTAAGATGAGTCGAACTCCTCGATAAGTTTTGCTTGTGACAGCTTCCACTTACCGAGTATGATCACGAATTCCCACGGAAGAGCTTTGCTTGTGACAGCTTCCACTCAACCTTGGAAACTCTGACTATAAATGGCACATAGAACAAGTTTTGAATATAGAGAAATGAAACTAAAAGAAATTAAACATTTTATAAAACAAGAACACCCCTTTAACCGAATAAAGAGTTTAGTTACGACTATCCATGGAAAAGGACATCGTAACTAAATACTCAGGGGTTGTTGAAAACAGTAAGAGGGAAAGGGGTGGAATACTCAAGAACCAACAGGAGTATTCCCAATTTCCTACTGAATACTCAAGAACCAACAGGAGTATTCTCTAAAGTATAATACTCAAGAACAAACAGGAGTATTATTTCCAAAGCGTATAATACTCAAGAACAAACAGGAGTATTATTTCCAAAACCAAACCAAACTTACAAAGTAACCAAAACTTAGAGAGATAAGTGTTTTACAAATTTTGGGATGATGAAATGAGGAGGAGGAGGCTTGTATTTATAGCCGAAATGGGAGGAGATGGGTGGTGGAGATGGGGGGCAAGTGTCTTTTGATCCAAGGGAGGAGCAAGGAGGAGGTGACACATGGGGGGGGGGGGGGGGGGAAAGCCGCCGGTTGCCTTGGGTTGAGGAGCCGCCGGTAGCCGGTTGCAAGGGGAGGAGGCTTCCTCCTTTGGCCACCTCCAAGCATGGTGGCCGGTCACCTTGATCCATGGGTGCATTTTGACAGTTTTGTGCAGTCTTTTCACAAAACTATCAATCCAATTTCGCTCCGTCTGACTTTAATTGTTCCTCGGTTGGATTTTGATTTGAGTAATTCAACGTCAGGATCTTGAGATTTCTTCGTTCAGCGTCTGATCTTGACCTTGGATTGACTCTTATTATCTTTTCAGCATAAAATCCTCTCCTTAGCGTGTTTTCACTTTAGTCTCTCAAATGCCCTGTGGAAATATATCGGGACTAACACGTCGAAGTTAGATAGACAAACAGTCTAATTTGGTGGGTTTTACTGTGTTTTTGATGCATACAATTATGGTCCATCAGATCACCCCACACTTTTAGTTGTTCGTCCCGAACAATGCTATTAAAGGGCGGCACTCTAAGTTTGGTTTGTTAAAATATGAAAATTAGACCGTGGGACTCGATTTATCCTAATTCATGCATTACTTACTTATTACCAAATTGAACTGCGTAAATAAATAGAAGTAACTTGATACGTGTACCTTCGTGCCGAGATGCAAATTATTCTGGATGTTTCGGGAGATAGCCCTTTTTAGGCTCCTGGACTGCAACCTCGGGATCGTCTCTTACTATATGGTTTCCTTGTAGCTTTCTCTAGCACGTGATTCGGTTCGGGTTTCACTGGTTTGAGTACTTTGATTTTCTTTTGGTGAGGGACTGCTTTTTGTAGTGAATCGGCCTTTGGCCTTTGATTTGACGCTTTGAGTTCTTCACTTTTGTTCGGTTAAAACCTTCACAATTTTGGGCTTTAGGCCTCTTGATTTGCTTCTTCGAGCTTTTTGCGTCTTTGTGACTTGCAAGTTCATTTTCTCAATCCTTTTTGGGAGGTCCAATCATCGCCCGCAAGCTTATGGAAATACCTCCCCGCTCTTCTCGTTTTTGCCGTTTTCGCACGGGTCAAGGTGAGGGTCGCTCATCTATTTTCTCGGCTACTTTGACTGTCGTTTCGCGCGGGTCAAGATGAGGGTCGCTCATCTATTTTCTCGGCTACTTTGACCGGAGATAGGACGGTCTGATTCCCGTCCTCACCTTTTGCATTGCATGGCGGAGATGACTTCAATCTTCACTGAAACCCGAAGTGCAGCCTCCACTGACTTCGAAAACCATATAGTTTGATCTGATCCTTCGATTGCTTGCCAAGCCTCTCTAGGGCATTTCTATCAACTCCACATCCCTAGTTTATCTCAGCACAAATGGACAAATGAGAAGTTACGTTCTAAGTTTTTAGATAGTTGAATTTTCACAAGGTAAATGCATGAATTTCGGTCTATCTTTTTCACATTCTTAAGTTCATACTTTCAAAAAGATACACTAAAAAAAAGAAAAACATGTTGTTTATTTATGTACACATGCGGTTCTCACCCCACACTTTCGAACGAAGTCGTGCCTTTCAGCACTACTTAGTTCGAAAGCCATGCAAGCAGATGTTATACGAGAAGGAAATGACTTAAGGAAAGGTAAGATCAGAACTCCCTTATTGTGTCGAATGGCATGAGGCTGGATAATCGAGGGAGTTCGGCTGGAGCCTTGAACTCTCAGTGCAGGCCCGGTAGTTCACGGAAGCTGCCTGGCTGATCCGATCGTGCTCCAAAAATCAATTCCTAAATAGTCAAATCATTCTATGCACCAAGTCGGTGAGAGCGACTTATTGGAAAAGTAAAATACAGAAAATAAAAAGACAGGAAATTAAAGTGCGGAAAGTAAGATAGTGTCGGGTTACCTCCCGACCAGTGCACTTGTTTAACGTCGTTGGCTCGACAGTACCTTATTCCTGGATCACCAGTTGGGATCCCAAGGGCAGCTTAAGTCAAATTTCGCCTCGGCTCCTGGATTGATTCTGCTTGGTCTTTTGCTGGGTGATGTGCTTGGGTCAGGACTCCATGGTTCCAGTGGTTTCGCGCGGTTATCACCATAGATGTTATAATATGAAGTTCTGCCACCGAATGCAAGTGATAACGAGCCCTTTCCCATGTTAATCTTGGCTCCCGTGGTGTAAAGGAATGGTCGTCCTAATATGATTGTTGGAAGGTCGTCCTTGCCGGATTCCTTGGTTGGTATCACATAAAAGTCTATAGGAACGACAATTTTTCCCACACGGAGCATAAAGCTTTCTAGTACTCCAACTGGTTGGATACACGTCTTGTCTCCCAACTCGAGGGATATCATTGGTGGCTTTAACGGACCGAGCTCTAAAGAATAATAAAGAGGGTAAGGCAGAATGTTGACTGAGGCCCCAAGATCTATTAGGCAATGATGAATTTGGGTTTTGCCGAAAGCACATGTTACTGTGAAGGCTCCTGGGTCCTTGCTCATTTCTAGATATGCCTCAGGGCTCCAAGTGAAACGCTTTCTCGCCATCAGGTCATTTTGTTCCTTTATTCTTTCTTCATTCTCTTGGGTCACCTGAACTTCTAGGTTAACGTCTTGCTCTGGCGCATAGATGTTAGGTGAGAAGTCTCTCTTGGAATCGTCAGAGTCTACGCTTCCATTATCAGTATGTGTGATCCACGTTCTACCATTGATGTGTCGGTATTCTTTTAGCGCCTCCGTCATGTCTGACATCGTTACCATGCTAAGACTCGCCTTTGGATTCTGGATGGTCTGTGAAGGAAGTCTGCCAGGTTCGTTAGTGAGCGTTGACATCGCAGTGGCGAGATGGGACATTTGTTTGGTTAATTCTGAAATTGCCCCGTCAGTTTTTGCCTGGTATTGGTGTAGCGAAGTACCCAATTGATTTATGCTTCCTGTGAGCTCCTTCATTGTTTCATCCAGCGACTTGGTTTGTTCTTGCTGATTTTGCGGGCCGTTTTGGAACTGATTTGGTCTTTTTTGCTGATATTGGCCTGCTGATGGAGCGTTCTGGTTATACTGCCGGTGTGGGGGTTGGTAGAATGACTGAGCAGCTGGTTGAGCGTTCTTCTGAGGATAGTTGTTGTAATGCCAGCTCAGGTTGGTTGCTTGACCATTCTGTCTGTTTTGTCCGGCTCTGTCATTGCTGTTGTTGTATCCTTGGTATCCTCTAGCTGCATTCACTTCTGCTGGTTCCTCTTCTACTAATGTCGGGCATGCGTCAGTTTTGTGGTCCGTAGAGCCACAAAATTCGCAAGGCTTAACCGGAACTGGCTGCCTTCGTAGGATCTGAATCATCATCTCTTTTAACTGTTTCATCTCCTCAGACATAGAGTTCATTGGTGTTTCGGCCTTCGCCACGCTTTTTGTTCGGGAGAATTCTTCCTGCCGAGTCGTCTCCTCTCGGAATCGAGCATTTTCAGCAACGTCATTTATCAGTTGCCTAACACCGCTCAATGATAGATTCATTATGGATCCTCCAGCTGAGGCATCCAGAAGCATTTTGTCTAAAGGTCTTAATCCATCAATGAGGTACTTGATTATGAGTTTCTCGGGCAGTCCTAGGGTACAGCAGCTTCTCTCCAAGTGGTTGAACTTTTCCAGGTAATCATACATGGTTTCGTTAGGTCCTTGCCTGATGTCCTGCAGTTGCCTTCTTACTTGCATTGCTCTTCCTGCTGGGTAGTATTTGTCTAAGAACTTCTTCTGCATCTGAGCCCAAGTTCTGATGCTTCCGGAAGGCAATGAAAGGAACCAATCGTTTGCCGCGTCAATGAGGGAAAAATAGAACGCCTTTAACTTAAAGTCATCTACGTTTGTTCCCTTCGGTTTGAGGTTTTGGCAAATCCCATGTAAGCGCTGGAGATGAGTCATTGCTGATTCTCCACGAGTTCCTGAGAATTTTGGCAAGTTGTGGGCCACTGAAGTGTTGATGACGATATTTCCTAGCTCCGGGCCTTCATAGATACACCACGGATGAACTCTGAAATCTGGTGCCGAGAGCTCTCCTAATGTAGGTTCTCGGTAGTTGTTGTTATCTCTGTAGTAGTCATCGAAAGCGGGTTCTTGTCTCGGCACTTGTCTAGGTTGTGGGGGCGGTGGATATCTTGGGGGTTGTCGTACTGGACCAGCTGCATTTCGGTCCTCGGGTGGTTCTTGGTTTCTTCTGATGGCTTCCCTATCACGAGCTCGTCTGCTTCGGATGAGTTGCTCCGGATCATCCATAAATGGAAGTGGCACCTCATTGTTTCGATCGTACAGGTTCATCTCGTCATCATCTTGGTAGTCATGGTGACTTCCTTCGCGAGACATGGTTGTTTCGAGCGCGTATTGATTTGAACAACTTATTCGATGGCTAACTCCCCGGCAACGGCGCCAATTTGACGGAGGCGACACTGCACTGTCGTTAAGGTGCAGCGTGCTCTGTGCAAATAAATTTATAATATCCTCTACTCGCGACTACACTACTGGGTAGTAAGTGGTAAGTAGGGGTCGAACCCAAGGGAATTAGGTGGAATATGTTGTTCTTTAAGGATTTGTACAGCGAGGGAACGTGTTTTAGGTTGGTTGAGATTTTAGCGCGAGTAATTAAACTACTATTTTTGGTTTTTTATGCGGAAAAGTAAATACAGAAAATAAATACAGAAAATAAATACTGAAAGTAAAGAGTTAAGGGAAAGAAGACTTACAGTGGGTGATGCGTGATTGTGATTCCTTCGGTAGATCAACGGTTGATGGTTGCGAATGATTGAGCGATAAAAGTAAATACAGGGGGGGTTTTTAAGCAAAAGAAAACATTCGGTCTTAGGGGGCCTTGTATTATATCATGTTTATTCCTTTAGTAACCCTTCTAAGTATTCAAAAGTGTATCGAGGCCCTTTCGTAGCGCTCAATCTGCCACACTGTTTAAAGCAACACCTGTTCTATTTCAGTCTAGCGCCAATACCCGAGGGTATGCTAGCCTGTGTGCATCCACCTGATCTCACAGTGACGCTCGACCAGATGGGGTTTAAGATGAGTCGAACTCCTCGATAAGTTTTGCTTGTGACAGCTTCCACTTACCGAGTATGATCACGAATTCCCACGGAAGAGCTTTGGTTGTGACAGCTTCCACTCAACCTTGAAACTCTGACTATAAATGGCACATAGAACAAGTTTTGAATACAGAGAAATGAAACTAAAAGAAATTAAACATTTTATAAAACAAGAACACCCCTTTAACCAAATAAAGAGTTTAGTTACGACTATCCATGGAAAAGGACATCGTAACTAAATACTCAGGGGTTTTTGAAAATAGTAAGAGGGAAAGGGGTGGAATACTCCAGAACCAACAGGAGTATTCCCAATTTCCTACTGAATACTCAAGAACCAACATGAGTATTCTCTAAAGTATAATACTCAAGAACAAACAGGAGTATTATTTCCAAAGCGTATAATACTCAAGAACAAACAGGAGTATTATTTCCAAAACCAAACCAAACTTACAAAGTAACCAAAACTTAGAGAGATAAGTGTTTTACAAATTTTGGGATGATGAAATGAGGAGGAGGAGGCTTGTATTTATAGCCGAAATGGGAGGAGATGGGTGGTGGAGATGGGGGGCAAGTGTCTTTTGATCCAAGGGAGGAGAAGGGAGGAGCAAGAAGGAGGTGACACATGGGGGGGGGGGGGGAGGAAAGCCGCCGGTTGCCTTGGGTGGAGGAGCCACCGGTAGCCGGTTGCAAGGGGAGGAGGCTTCCTCCTTTGGCCACCTCCAAGCATGGTGGCCGGTCACCTTGATCCATGGGTGCATTTTGACAGTTTTGTGCAATCATTTCACAAAACTATCAATCCAATTTCGCTCCGTCTGACTTTAATTGTTCCTCGGTTGGATTTTGATTTGAGTAATTCAACGTCAGGATCTTTAGATTTCTTCGTTCAGCGTCTGATCTTGACCTTGGATTGACTCTTATTATCTTTTCAGCATAAAATCCTCTCCTTAGCGTGTTTTCACTTTAGTCTCTCAAATGCCCTGTGGAAATATATCGGGACAAACACGTCGAAGTTAGATAGACAAACAGTCTAATTTGGTGGGTTTTACTGTGTTTTTGATGCATTCAATTATGGTCCATCAACTGGCCACTTGTTCTCCATTTGGCTTCTCAATCTTCACCTTTTCTCCACCAATCTTAAGGGTCAATTTCCCTTTTCCAACATCGACCTTAAAACCCGCGGTGGCCAAGAAGGGACGTCCAAGGATCAATGATGAAGAGAAATTGTCCCCCATATCCACCACCACAAAGTCGCATGGAATGTAGAATTTGTCAACTTTGATTGGGACATTCTCCACTAGCCCCCAAGGGCGCCTTGTAGTGCCATCCGCAAGTTGAAGAGTCATTTTGGCGGTCTTCACCCCTTTCAATCCAAGCTTGTGATAGGTGGCTAAGGGCATAACACTCACACTAGCCCCAAGATCGGCTAGTGGACTTGTGAAGTTCATGTCACCTATCGAGCAAGGAATAGTGAATTTTCCGGGATCTTTTGCCTTTTGGGGTATTTGCTTTGAAAAGAGGGCACTACACTCATGGTTGAGGGGGTGGGGTTCATCTTCTTCAATGGTCCTCTTTTTGGACAAAATCTTTATTAGAAACTTGTTGTATAGAGGTGCCTTCTTGATGAGCTCATGAAATGGTATGTAGACATATAGCTTTTTCAACATCTTGGTGAAGACCTCATATTCTTTGTCCAATTTAGAGGGTTTGATGAGCCTTTAAGGGAAGGGAACCGGTGGAAAGTAGGGCTTCAATTCCTCTTTTCCCTTCTTGATTTCTTTAGCTTTGTCGGTTGGGGGAATAGGGACTTCTTCATCTAGTTCTTTCTCTTCGGCTCTAGCTTGGCCAATGGGTTTTGGAGGTATTAGAACGGATTTCCTTGGTGTACCACCCTCTAATTTCTTCCCACTTCTAAGAGTCACCGCCTCACAATGCTCTTTTCTCTCTAGAAATTCTTCCTCAAGTGATTCCTCAATATAGATGGCGTTACAAAACTCCTTCTTTTCATGCTCGTGTCGCGCCGGTAGCTTTCCTAGTGCCGTAGTTGAGGACTTGGCTTGTTGAGTAATTTGGTTCTCAAGCATCTTGACATGAGTTTGCAAACCTTGGTGAGATTGTAACACCGTTATCAATGTATCTTCGAGGTCCCTGATGGACCACAATTATACGAATCAAAAACACAGTAAAACCCCCCAAGTTAGACTGTTTGTCTATCTAACATCCATCTGTTAGTCCCGATATATTTCTACAGGGCATTTTAGAGACTGAAGTGAAAACACGCTAAGGAGAGGATTTTATGCTGAAAAGATAACAAGAGTCAATCCAAGGTCAAGATCATATGCCGACTGAAGAAATATCAAGGATCCTGACGTGAAATTGACCATAACAAATTAATCAGAAGAATCAGGAGAGGAATCAAGACAGCCCAGGGAAGGAACACACTGACAGTTTTGTGAAAAGACTGCACAAAACTGTACAAAACTCACATATGGCAAGATGACTTGGTGACTTGATGAAGAGGTGGCCAAGGGAGGAGCTCCTCCACCCAAGGCAACCGGCAACCGGCGGCTGCCACCACCCTCCTCCTCCTTGACCGGCGGCTTTTGGCTCCTCCATGTGGTGGCTCCTCCTCCCTTGATTTGCCCATCCAATCTCCATGCAACAAGTGCCCTCATCTTAGCCCTCCATTTCTCCTCCCCATGGCTATAAATACACCCCTCCTCCTCCTCACAAATTCATCCCAAAAATTGTAATCACTTCTCTCTCTACATTTTGTTACTTGTAAGTTTGGTTCGGTTTTGAAATAATACTCCTGTTTGTTCTTGAGTATTATACTGGAAATTATAATACTCTTGTCGGTTCTCGAGTATTATAATACTGTAGAGAATACTCCTGTTGGTTCTTGAGTATTCAGTAGGAATTAGGAATACTCCTGTTGGTTCTTGAGTATTCCACCCCTTTCCCTCTTACTGTTTTCAAAAACCCCCGAGTATTTAGCTATGGTATCCATCTCTATGGATATTCGTAGCTAAACTCTTTATTCGGTGGAAGGTATTTTCTTGTATTATATAATGTTGTAATATCTTTTAGTTTCGTTTCTTTGTATTCAAAACTTGTTCTATGTGCCATTTATAGTCAGAATTTCCAAGGTTGAGTGGATGCTACGAAAGGGCAAAACTCTTCCGTGGGGATTCGTGAACATACTCGGGTAAGTGGATGCTACGAAAGGGCAAAGCTTATCTGAGAAGTTCGACTCATCTAAAACACCACTTGATCAATCGTAACTGTGAGATCAAGTGGATGCACAAAAGGCTAAGATACTTCGAAAGGAGGAATTAGTCTGAAATAGAACAAGGGTTGCTTTAAACGATGTTGCAAGTCTTGCGCTACGAAAGGGCCTCGATTCATCTTTGAATACTTAGAAAAGTTACTAACAGTTTATTATATACATGTTATAATACAAGAGTACCTAAAACCGAATGCTTTTCTTTACTGTTAAACCGCAATCACCAACTGCTGATCTACCGGAGGAATTACAATCACGCATCACCCACTGTAAGTCTTCTTTGTATTTACAGCATTTAAATTTCTGTATTTACTTTTCCGCAATCAAAACCAAAAACCCCCAAAAAATCACGTAGTTAATTAGAGCGCTAAAATCTCAATCAACCATAAAACACGCTCCCCCCAGTTCAATCACCCTAAAAGAATAGCCTATTCCCCTAATTCCCTTGGGTTCGACCCCTACTTACCACTTACTACCCAGTAGTGTAGTCACAAGTAGCGGATATTATAAATTTATTTGTACAGAGGACACTGCACCTTAACGACAGTGCGGTGGCCCTCCGTCAAATTGGCGCCGTTGCCGGGGAACTAGTTAATGGATAGTTGTTCTTTTAAAATTTTGCCATGCCTTCCTACTACGATCACGAGCCTTGGAACAATGAGGCATATGTTTCGCTACTCCACGAAGAGATCATCGACACTAAGCAATCGCGGGACGAAACTTTGGACGAGTACTTAGCGTGCTTTGACTCCATGATAGAGAGCTACCCGCACCATGGATTCACCAGACTCAATCTTCTTCAAATATTTCTCGGTGGAATGATGCCACTTGAGCGGAAAAGATTTAATGATGTAACGGGGAGTTCACTCAGGAAGTTAACCATAGGTGAAGCCTGGCGCCTCATAAGTGATTTGGCAAAGAACACAAAACAGGGTCAGTGGCACCAAACTGAAGATAAGGCACCGACGATGGAAGTAGACTCAGTGCAAAACGAGCCCAATACCACACCCATTGCGAGCTTGCCCGCAACAAACCTGGAAGAAGACACCAGTACAGGGGCAGTAATGGACGTGGATGCGGCTCTAAAGGAGCCAACATTGGAGCCCACGGAGCCAACTGAGGATGAGGACTCACAAATAACCGAAGAGGAATCGGCCAAATTAGGCCCGGCCCTCACTGAAGAACTGCTCAAGAAAGACCTAGCCCTTGTGGTGAAAGTCCCCCAACTTGTCCCCTCGCTTTGTATACAGATCACAGCCCCTGAAGATAAAGTGATCAATAAGGAGGTGCAAGGCGAGTTGGAAGCGGGACAAAGGCAAGAAAAGCCAACAATGGAGCACTCTCTCGTCATGAGCCAAGAAAAGCCGGCTGAAAACTCACTCGTTCTAAGATGGCAATTCATCTCTGCCACAAAGAAGAGGGTTAGCAAGGGCGCATGCTTAAGGTCGCTTGGCAAAAGACTAAACTTCCAAAACTACAAAGATGCCAACCGGCCATACACTAAGAAGCGACAAAGACATGGCCCGGTGCAATGGAAGCCCGGAAGGAAAAACAAGAGAGCACGGCCCATTGAACCAGCAGTTATGGTAAAAGGTCCCCAGCCTTCTCAGAAACTATGGAAAGAAAAAGCACCAAAACCGTGGAGTTCCAACCTAAACAAGAAATCAGGAAAAAGCAAGGCGAAAACCAACACCGGGACAGTGGCAAAGTTTGACCTCAGCCACCCATGGGACCCAAACCAATGAACCATAAACGAGGTATCGTCGAGCCAACGACGTTAAACAAGTGCACTGGTCGGGTGGTAACCCGACACTATCTTACTTTCCGCACTTACTTTCAGTACTTAGTTTTAAGCTTGCATGACTTTTGAACTAAGGCACGCCTTCGTTCAAAAGTGGGGGGTGAAAACCGCCTGTGTACATAAATAACATGCTTGCTGTTTTTCTTTTTTTTAGTAATAGTATCTTTTTGAACATATGAACTTAAGAATGTGAAAAAGATAAATCAGAATTCATGCATTTACCTTGTGAAAATTCAAACTGTTTAAAAACTTAAAATGTAACTTTCCATTTGTCCTTTGTACTGAGATAACTAGGGATGTGGAGTTGACATAAACTGCCCTAGAAGGACTTGGGAAGCAATCAAAGGATCAGATCAAACTATATGGTTTTCGAAGTCAGTGGAGGCTGCACTTCGGGTTTTCAGTGAATAATTGAGTCAAACTCCGCCAAGAAGCATCTATGCAAAGGCGAGGACGGGAATCAGACCGTCCTCTCTCTAGTCAAAATAGCCGAGAAAATAGATAAGCGACCCTCATCTTGACCCGCGCAAAACGACGAAGACGAGAGGAGAGGGGAGGTATATCCATAGGCTTGCGGGCGATGATTGGACCTCCCAAGAAGGCTGACAAAATGGACTAGCAAGTCACAAAGAAGCGAAAAACTCAAAGAAGAAAATCAAAAGAGGCCAAAGGCCCAAAATTGTGAAGGTTTTAACCGAGCAAAAGTGAAGCACTCGACAAAGTCAAATCAAAGGCCAAAGGCCGATTCACTACAACAAAAAAGCAGTCCCTCGCCAAAAGAAAAAAATCAAGAAGGTTCAACTCACTGAAACCCGAACCGAATCACGTGCATGAGAAAGCTACCAGAAGACCATATAGTACGAAACGATCCCGAGGCTGCAACCCAGGAACCTGAAAGGGCTATCTCCCGAAACATCCAATATAATTTGCATCTCAGCACGGAGGTACAAGTATTAAGTTTCTTCTATTTATTTACGTAGTTTAATTTGGTAATAAGTAAGCAATGCATGAATTAGGATAGATCGAGTACCACAGTCTAATTTTCATATGCCAAATCCGAACCTAGAACTTACGCCCTTTAATAGCATTGTTCGGGACGAACAACTAAAAGTGGGGGGTATTCTGATGGACCACAATTATACGAATCAAAAACACAATAAAACCCCCCAAGTTAGACTGTTTGTCTATCTAACATCCATCTGTTAGTCCCGATATATTTCCACAGGGCATTTTAGAGACTGAAGTGAAAACACGCTAAGGAGAGGATTTTATGCTGAAAAGATAACAAGAGTCAATCCAAGGTCAAGATCATATGCCGACTGAAGAAATATCAAGGATCCTGACGTGAAATTGACCATAACAAATTAATCAGAAGAATCAGGAGAGGAATCAAGACAGTCCGGGGAAGGAATACACTGACAGTTTTGTGTAAAGACTGCACAAAACTGTACAAAACTCACATATGGCAAGATGACTTGGTGACTTGATGAAGAGGTGGCCAAGGGAGGAGCTCCTCCACCCAAGGCAACCGGCAACCGGCGGCTGCCACCACCCTCCTCCTCCTTGACCGGCGGCTTTTGGCTCCTCCATGTGGTGGCTCCTCCTCCCTTGATTTGCCCATCCAATCTCCATGCAACAAGTGCCCTCATCTTAGCCCTCCATTTCTCCTCCCCATGGCTATAAATACACCCCTCCTCCTCCTCACAAATTCATCCCAAAAATTGTAATCACTTCTCTCTCTACATTTTGTTACTTGTAAGTTTGGTTCGGTTTTGAAATAATACTCCTGTTTGTTCTTGAGTATTATACTGGAAATTATAATACTCTTGTCGGTTCTCGAGTATTATAATACTGTAGAGAATACTCCTGTTGGTTCTTGAGTATTCAGTAGGAATTAGGAATACTCCTGTTGGTTCTTGAGTATTCCACCCCTTTCCCTCTTACTGTTTTCAAAAACCCCCGAGTATTTAGCTATGGTATCCATCTCTATGGATATTCGTAGCTAAACTCTTTATTCGGTGGAAGGTATTTTCTTGTATTATATAATGTTGTAATATCTTTTAGTTTCGTTTCTTTGTATTCAAAACTTGTTCTATGTGCCATTTATAGTCAGAATTTCCAAGGTTGAGTGGATGCTACGAAAGGGCAAAACTCTTCCGTGGGGATTCGTGAACATACTCGGGTAAGTGGATGCTATGAAAGGGCAAAGCTTATCTGAGAAGTTCGACTCATCTAAAACACCACTTGATCAATCGTAACTGTGAGATCAAGTGGATGCACAAAAGGCTAAGATACTTCGAAAGGAGGAATTAGTCTGAAATAGAACAAGGGTTGCTTTAAACGATGTTGCAAGTCTTGCGCTACGAAAGGGCCTCGATTCATCTTTGAATACTTAGAAAAGTTACTAACAGTTTATTATATACATGTTATAATACAAGAGTACCTAAAACCGAATGCTTTTCTTTACTGTTAAACCGCAATCACCAACTGCTGATCTACCGGAGGAATTACAATCACGCATCACCCACTGTAAGTCTTCTTTGTATTTACAGCATTTAAATTTCTGTATTTACTTTTCCGCAATCAAAACCAAAAACCCCCAAAAAATCACGTAGTTAATTAGAGCGCTAAAATCTCAATCAACCATAAAACACGCTCCCCCCAGTTCAATCACCCTAAAAGAATAGCCTATTCCCCTAATTCCCTTGGGTTCGACCCCTACTTACCACTTACTGCCCAGTAGTGTAGTCACAAGTAGCGGATATTATAAATTTATTTGTACAGAGGACACTGCACCTTAACGACAGTGCGGTGGCCCTCCGTCAGTCCCTATTCGCTCTTTCTTGATTTGCAAGCATTTCTAGCCTTAGCTTCTCATGATATTCAACAAGCGTAGCAATCGTAGGGTCCAAAGTTGAGGTATCATTTGATGATTGAGGGGGATAGTTAGCTTGTTGGTAGGGCCTTTGAGCTTGAGCTTGGTATTGTTGGCTTTGGTATTGGTTTCTTTGTTGGAATTGGTTTTTCGGTGGGAAGGCATGGTTATTTGAAGTTGGCTTGGGACCGAAGTCGGGAGGGGTAGGATTTGTGGTTTTGTATGAGAAGTTTGGATGATTTCTCCAAGTGGATGAAAACTTCGGGGTAGTGTGGTTGGATTGGGAATTTTGGCCTTGAAAAGAATTAGCATTGTACTCTCTCCCTTGGTTTCCACCAACATAATTTGCTTCTTCATACCCATATCTATTTCCATCCCTTTGAACCAAGGGGCAATAATTAGTATCGTGCTCATAGACTTCACAAATATCACAACCTTGGCTTGTTGTGTGGTCTCTCTCCGGGTGTTTCAATTTGAATACTTCATCCGAGAGTTTCTCAAAATCTTTCCTCAAGGCATCATAGTCCCTTGTGCTCACGGCTTTCACTTCATGCCTTTCTCCACTCCTCCTTGGGTTCCCTCTTTCACTTCCCCACATGAAGTAGTTCTTTGTGATCTTTTCGATTACCGCATATCCTTCAAGGTCCATAATAGCTCCTCCCACGGCAGTATCAAGTGCAAGCCGCGAGGGACCATCCACGCCATGGTAGAAAGTATGAAATAAAAGGTAGTCGTCCAAGTTATGATGTGGGCAAAGCCTTTGATACTCTTTATACCTCTCCCAAGCTTCATAGAGTGTTTCCCCATCCATTTGCTCAAAATTCATGATTTGACCCCTATAATACGCCGTCTTGGAAGGAGGAAAATACTTGTTGAGGAATGCCACGGCAAGCTCCTCCCAAGTGGTGAAACTACCGGGTGTTTGGCTCCTTAACTAATCCGTAGCTCTTCCCGTTAGGGAGAAAGGGAACAACCTCAATAGCTTAGCATCCTCGGAGACCCCGTTAAGCTTGAAAGTATCACAAACTTCAAGAAATGTAGTCAAATGAGAGTTCGGGTCTTCGTGGTCTCTTCCCGAGAATCGGTTTCCTTGTATCATTTGGATTGTAGAGGTTTTCAAATCAAAGTCTCGGTTGTCTACCGCGGGAGCAAGAATTGGAGAACGATATCCATAGGCATTTGGGGCGGCGTAATCTTTGAGGACCCTTCTAGCTTGGGGCAATGGTGGAAGTTGACCTTGGGGTAATTGATGAGGAGGTGGTGGTGGAGGAAGTCCATCTCTATCTCCCATGGTTTGATAAATGATTTCTTGAGCGTTTGAGGTGGTTCCTTTATCCTTGGTTGTTTTACTCCTTGTAAGGTAAGAGTTAACAAATTCTCCTATCGGTTGCCTCAAGTCTCTATCCACAATCTTGGTGAGTTTCTTGGTCTTAGGTGGCATAAAAGAAATGAACCTACAAGGGGGAAAACAAATAAAACAGGTGAGGATATTGCAATAAGCTCACGAATCAAGAGTTGCAAAACAAATAAAGAAAAACATGGAATAGTCGGAGTTCTAAATGATTCTTCCTAGGGACAATCTTGCCATTGCTCCCCGGCAACGGCGCCATTTTGACTGTTGTAGATTTTAGCATGTATGTCAAAAACAATTTATAGTTTGACCGGTAAGATCGGTGTCGAACCCAAGGGAGCAATTAGATTATACGCTAGGGAATCAAGTTTTCTACTCGGCTATTCCTTCAAATCAATTACGAGAATGGTTATCAATCAAGAACAAGTAATGAGATAGCACTAAAGGGTTGAATATCAATCAAAAGAGAGTTTCGAGGGGTTATGACCCTCCTTGGCATTTCCCATGATCATGCATACAAGAATTAAACACATTCAAGGTGTTAGATAGTTTTGAACCTAGCTTAGACTAAGGTAGATCCCTGACAGGCCCTTGTCGTAAGGGCAAATCAAATCTAAATTTATAATCTCCACTACCTTAGGCTTTACTAAAAAGATAGTAAGCGGCAAGTAGGGGTCGAACCCAAGGGAGTTGTAATGGCTACTTGTTGTTTTTAAACAAAACAGTGAAGAAAGTAAATGGCTTGGCTGGGGGGGGGGGGGGTTGGAGCAAGTTAATACTAGTGCATAAAGTTAATGAGCGAATGTAAGCAAGTGAGTATTCGGTCTAGGGATCCATTGTCACACATTCATCATGGATATCTAATGATCTTACTTTGTGTTCATGAGTGTGGATTACTCCATTTCAAGATGTATTAGACTAAGTGCAGCCACCCGTTCTCATGATTCATTATCAAACGAGTAGCTAAAGAGTGATTAAACAACTCGGCCAAGCTTTGCCATTCCAAGCATCCAATTGGTTTCATTGTTTAATCTAGATTGAACTACTCGGCCAAGCTTTGCCATTCCAAGCATCCACTTAGCCTTTTGTTCAATCCGAATAATGGCACAAGAACTAGATGAACACTCAATAGCATTAAGTAAAGGATCTCAAAATGTGTTGACAATACTATTGTGGCTTGTTCATTGACCTCTAATGATCATACTTTGTGTCATGAGTGTGGTTCACTCCATTCCAAGAGATCACCCAAAGTAAGGCCATTCCAAGCACTTACACCACAAGAACACAAAGAAGCATTAACAATAGGGTCTCAAAACCGTGCCTCAATGTAGAATGATCCCTAAACCGAATAGGGGATTTTAGCCACTCATATCCATGGGAAGGATATGAGAGCAATGGATGGAATGTAAGTACATGAAAGTAAGAACAGTAAAGTAAGTGCAAGAAAGTAAGACGAGAATGTAAGAACGAGAAAAGTAAAGTTGCTTTGTATTTCCGAAATGAGAAAGGGGTAGAGAGAGAAGCCCCCAATGAGGCTCACACCTTAGGGCACACGATAGGACTTCTCTATCTAAGATAGTGGCACACTTTTCCTAGACCAAGAGGTTCTATTTATAGAAAATGAGCTAGGGTTTCTCTTGTCTTGGGCACCAAGTTTGGAGTGGAAGTAGCCAAAATGGATTGGCATGAGCCAATGATAAGATGCTTCTAGAATCATGAATCATCAAGGCACTCTTGCTCTGGAAGTAGTCAAAATGGATTGGCATGAGCCAAGTGATGAGATGCTTCTAGAATCATCAAGATTTTGCAAGTGGGCTAGCTTTGGCTTGGGCTCACGTGTGGCCCAATAATTCCTTGTGGTGATTTTGGCCTTAAATGCCATCTTTTAAGCCCGATTCTTCTTTAAGCTCCAAAAGGCCCTGAAATCCAAAACGACATTAACAAGTAAACGTTCTCATGATCAAATGTCGTAAATGGTGGGTTTTGTTGACTTAATGAGTCATATAAATACGTCTCATCAAACCACCCCACACTTGAACTTGTTCGTCCCGAACAAGGCCTTAAGTCACAAGAGGAAAACACACATATAAACATCACAAGCCCTTCTCGGCACCATAGATAAATGCTAGTCTAGACTTCCCCTTTCCATGCATTCTCAATCACTACTCAAGGCATTTGCTAAAACATGGAATTAACTTGATACATGTACCTTTGAGTCGAGATGCAAACCAATTCGGATGAGTGGGAGATAGTCCTTTTTAGACCCATGATCTACACTCTTGGGTCCAGTTCTTGTCACATGGTTATACTTGTTGCTTCTTCTAGCACTTGATGTATTCGAGCTCAAGGGTTGAGTCTTTGATGCTTGCTTGGACATACTTGTAGTGAACTTGGCCTTCTGCCTTTGTATGACTTTGATGATCTTTTCACTTTGTTTCGGGTAAACCTTCACATGAGTTGATTTTTCTTTGAGCTTTGCTCCTTTTTGCGAGTTTTCTTGTCCATTCCTTCTTGGGAGGTCCAATCATCGCCCTCAAGCATATGGAAATACCTCCCCGCTCTTTCTCATCCTTGTCATCTCGCGCGAGTCAAGATGAGGATCACTCACCTATTTTCCCGTCTACTAGGACTAGAGATAGGACAGTTTGATTCCTGTCCCACCACTTGCATAAACGCTGCAATGGTGGAGTCACTCTATACCACAAGTCTCGAAATGCAGCCTCCACAAGTTCGTATAACCATGTAACTCGAATCCCGGATCCTTGAGTGCTTTTGTCAAGCTTCACTAGGACATTTCTATCAACTCCACATCCCCATTTATCCCAACTCATAGGGACACATAAGAAGTTAGATCACATGTTAGTCGCACAATTAAAATTTCATAAGAGTTATGCATGTACTAGGATTCATCTATTTCACATCATGAAAGCTCAACACCCCATTCCTACGCATTTTATTCAAACAATTTAAAATTTTCAAAGGGAAAATTTTAATTTTCAAAGGGAAACGTGCTGACTCATGCATGTGCAAGAAAAATAGACGTGAGACACAACAAACTACTAATCACCCCACCCCACACTTTTGAAATGAGCCGTGTCCTCACGGCACAACTCAATTTCACAATATGCACAATATCAAGGAAAAGGAACAAGGTACTAAAGTGAAACGGAACTCCCCTTATGATGTCCTTGCATGCCATGAAATGACAAGGCTTGGACTAGCATCAATCGGCTGAAACTCATGGGGAGCTAGGTCGGGCTTGGTCTCTCCTTGGACGCGTCCCGGATGCTCTCGGAATCTCCTCGGGCGTAGGCCTCGGCTCCTTGATAAAGTGCGTAGCACACTCGATATCATGCGGAGCAGTCTCGGTAACGGGCAGTCGGGTCTAGGTCTCACGGACGCGTCCTCGGTCCTCCTTCGGTCTCGCCCGGTTCTGCTTGAAATGCGTAGCAGAACCAGCAAAATGCATAACGGCTTGGGACCCGACCTACAAAACTCACACTTTTCCTTTTCCAACCATAATGAGGTGAGGGTTAGTATGAGTAAATATAATGCAAGAAATACTAAGAAATGCCAGGCTGCCTCCCGGCGATCGCCTTTGTTTAACGTCGTTGGCTTGACAGTACCTCATTAGGGATCACAAGTTAGGATCCCATGGTCGTGTGAGGTCAAACTTTTTCCCAACTGCCCTTTTAATCTTTCCAAGGTACTCGTATGGCAGCGGGCTCGGTTCTGCCTTCAACTGGTCGGGTGGCCTTGCGTTTACATCTTTTCGAGGAGGGGAGGACCTTTGGACCATAGCGGCTGGCCCATTGGGTCGTGTCCTCTTGTTTCTCCATCCGGGTTTCCATTCCACAGGGCCATGTCTTTGTCTCTTCTTAATGTATACCCGGTTGGCATCCTTGTGAAATTGGGAGTTTAGAACCTTGTCATCAAACACAAGCGGCATCAAGCTTGTTCCATTGGTGAGCCTTGTGTTTGTGGCAGTGAGGTCTGGGCCTTCTTCGGCCAACTTGGTAATGAGGTCATGGCTTGTTTCGGCCGGTTCTTCTTCAATCATCAATGGGTCCTCATCCCATGTCAGCTCCGTGGGCTCCAACATAGACTTTTTTAGGGCCTTCTCCATGTCCACCACTGCCCTTGTACCGACCTCTTCTCTTGGGTCTCTCCTTAGCTCGGACATGTCTTGGTTCAAGTCGGACAATATTTGGGCCAAGTCGGACATTGTCCTCCGTATCTCGGCCAAGTCTCTGATGGACCATAATTATACGAATCAAAAACACAGTAAAACCCACCAAATTAGACTGTTGGTCTAGTTAACTTTTGCTTGTTAGTTCCGATTTATTTCCACAGGGTATTTTGGCGCTTAGAGAGAAAACACGCTAAGGAGAGGATTTTACGCTGAAAAGATGTTACGAGTGATTCCAAGGTCAAGATCAGACGCCGAACGAAGAAATCTCAAGATCCTGACGTTGAATTACTCAAATTCAAATCCAACCAAGAACAACCAAAGTTAGACTAGAGTGAAATTGGACTGATAGTTTTGTGAAAAGACTGCACAAAACTGTCAAAACTCATCCATGGACCAAGTGACCGGCGGCTTTTGGCTTTGTGGTGACTCGTGGGTGGCCAAAACCACCCCTTCCTCCTCCATGACCGGCGGCCTAAGGCAAAGGGTGGCAAAGCCACCAAAAGTCCCCTCCATTTGGACTTGAAACCGGCGGCTTTTGAGCCACCACAAGAAGATGACAAGTGGTGGCCTCCTCCTTCACATCTTCAAAGCCTCCTCCTCCACCCTTGGATGCAACACCACATGCCTCCATCTCCACCCTTCATTCCTCCTCCTTATGGCTATAAATGGAGAGCTCCTCATCCTCATTCCAAAACATCCTCCACCATAGTTAGTGAGAGAAGCTCTCACTTCTATCTAGAGTTTGGGCACTACTATTGTAATAATCTTACTCTGGAATCAAAGCTTGATCCTTGGCGCTTCAACGGTTTTGTAAGTCTTTTCGTATTTACTTTACTGTCTTTCAAAACCCTTGCTTTCCAAGTTCATAGTTACGATGTCCAGTGCCATGAATAGTAGTAGATAAACTCTTTTTGGTTGAAGGTGTGTACTTGTATTATAAAATGTTTTAGTCTATTTTAGTATTTTTTTCTCTGTATTCAAAACTTGTTCTATGTGCCATTTATTAGATCAGAGCTTCCAAGGTTGAGTGGATGTTTGAAATGGCAAAGCTCTTCCGTGGAAGTTCGTAAACATACTCGGGTAAGTGGATGCTTGAAATGGCAAAGCTTATCTGAGGAGTTTGATCTCTCTCAAACACCATTTGGGTAAATCGGAAAAGACAACCCAAATGGATGCACATGGGCTAGTATACCCAGAAAAGGGGTGCTAGTTCATGTAGAACAAGGGCTCTACGACCTTGAATTGGGCTAGACAGTGTGGCAAATCGAGCGCCGGAAAAGGCCTTGATACACGTTTGAATACTTAGAAGGATTACTAAAATGATAAAACAGATTATGATACAAGGCCACCCCCGAAACCAAATGCTTTCCTTTAAATTGTAATATCCACTGTAACTTTACCTCTCAGTACTAAAATGACAACCAACCCACGCTACTCTAAGTCCTAAAATCAAAACCAACTCCCAACTGTCCAACTAAAAGAACAGCTATTCACCTAACTCCCTTGGGTTCGACCCCTACTTACCACTTACTACCCAGTAGTGAAGTCGCGAGTAGCGAAAAATATAAATTTATTTGTACAAAGAACATTGCACCTTAACGACAGTGCAGTGGGCTTCGTCGGTCTCCCATGGTGTCGGCCTGATATTGCTGCAAATTGGCATTTGTTCACGCTTGGTTGGCGGCCAGCTCTCTCATTATGTCCTCAAGCGGCTCGGTCAGCTCTTGTGTTGGCCTTGACCTCTCGGCCAAAACATTTATCAAGTCCCAAAGGGCACTTATGGTTAAGTCATAGACCGAGCCTCCTGCCTCCTCATTGAGCCTATCCCACTCGTGTGGCATCATTCCACCAAGAAACCTTTGAATAAGATCCAAGTTAGTGAATCCATAGTGCGGGCAGCTTGTCACAAGGGAATCAAAGTACCATAGGTACTCATCCAATGTTTCATCCCGGGATTGCTCAATGTACATGATCTTTTCGCAGATTTCATGTTGGAAGGATGGTGGGGAAAACTCCTCATCGTACCAAGGCTCTCTATTGTAATAAGAGGCCATGGCGAACCAAGAGGATCAAAATAAGAACAAAAAGGAAAACAAACAAAAAGAACAACTTCACCAATGCACAACTCCCCGGCAACGGCGCCAAAATTTGACAGGCCCTTGTCGTGAGGGACAAATCAAATCAAAATTTATAATCTCCACTACCTTAGGCTTTACTAAAAAGATAGTAAGCGGCAAGTAGGGGTCGAACCCAAGGGAGTTGTAATGGCTACTTGTTGTTTTTAAACAAAACAGTAAAGAAAGTAAATGGTTCGGGGGGGGCGGGGGGGTTGGAGCAAGTTAATACTAGTGCATAAAGTAAATGAGCGAATGTAAGCAAGTGAGTATTCGGTCTAGGGATCCATTGTCACACATTCATCATGGATATCTAATGATCTTACTTTGTGTTCGTGAGTGTGGATTACTCCATTTCAAGATGTATTAGCCTAAGTGCAGCCACCCATTCTCATGATTCATTATCAAACGAGTAGCTAAAGAGTGATTAAACAACTCGGCCAAGCTTTGCCATTCCAAGCATCCACTTGGTTTCATTGTTTAATCTAGATTGAACTACTCGGCCAAGCTTTGCCATTCCAAGCATCCACTTAGCCTTTTGTTCAATCCGAATAATGGCACAAGAACTAGATGAATACTCAATAGCATTAAGTAAAGGATCTCAAAATGTGTTGACAATACTATTGTGGCTTGTTTATCATTGACCTCTAATGATCATACTTTGTGTCATGAGTGTGGTTCACTCCATTCCAAGAGATCACCCAAAGTAAGGCCATTCCAAGCACTTACACCACAAGAACACAAAGAAGCATTAACAATAGGGTCTCAAAACCGTTCCTCAATGTAGAATGATCCCTAAACCGAATAGGGGATTTTAGCCACTCATATCCATGGGAAGGATATGAGAGCAATGGATGGAATGTAAGTACATGAAAGTAAGAACAGTAAAGTAAGTGCAAGAAAGTAAGACGAGAATGTAAGAACGAGAAAAGTAAAGTTGCTTTGTATTTCCGAAATGAGAAAGGGGTACAGAGAGAAGCCCCCGATGAGGTTGGAGTGGAAGTAGCCAAAATGGATTGGCATGAGCCAATGATAAGATGCTTCTAGAATCATCATGGCACTCTTGCTCTGGAAGTAGTCAAAATGGATTGGCATGAGCCAAATGATGAGATGCTTCTAGAATCATCAAGATTTTGCAAGTGGGCTAGCTTTGGCTTGGGCTCACGTGTGGCCCAATAATGCCTTGTGGTGATTTTGGCCTTAAATGCCATCTTTTAAGCCCGATTCTTCTTCAAGCTTCAAAAGGCCCTGAAATCCAAAACGACATTAACAAGTAAACGTTCTCATGATCAAATGTCGTAAATGGTGGGTTTTGTTGACTTAATGAGTCGTATAAATACGTCTCATCAATCCCATCCAAATCGAATCTATTCTTACTCAAGCTCTCTTATAGCTCGAACCTCACTCTCTCGAGGTAATTGGTTCATTCCATGGCATTTATTAGCATTAGAATATCTCCCAAGCAATAAATACCATGAACTCGACTCCTAGTTCCCTTCAAATCCGTAGATATGATCACATTTACTACATCTAAACCATCCCTAAGATCGCTAGATTATTAGGTCAAGTTTTGGGATAAACAATTCACTTAGGCATTTCATCAAACACCTAGTGGCATGCAATAATGAAGATCATAGCAAATGTGAATTTAACACCATAGATTAATAATCAAACATGTGTATTCATGATCAAGAGTACCAAGGAGGGTAACAACACCCCCAAAACACAAGGGAACTACTCACACATCATGTAAGACAACATGATGTGGGTAGGGTTTTTACACAACAAATAATAAGAGAAGAGGAATAGAAATAGGATGGTTAATCCTAGATGTCTCCCTTTGATCTTCACTCCTCCTTGTTGGATGTGGATTGATGACCTTGATTTGATCTCCTTTGATGAGTATTTTTCCCCAAAAGTCCAGCTCTCTAGGTCAAAAACGCAACTTTCTATTTATAGACTCGGGTAGGTATTTTCACTGTAGCAGGCTAGTCGGTCGACTGGCGGTGAGAAAGCTGTCTCGTGAAGTGAATACCCAGTTGGTCGACTGAAGGTCCAGTTGACCGACTCGATTGACATGCTTGGAGAGCCATCTGAGGTGTTCGTCAACTCGATCGACTGGAGGGGCGAGTCGAGCGACTGGAGGGGCGAGTCGAGCGACTCGAGCTTTGTGTTGTCCAAGCCTTTTCTCAATCGACCGACTGGAGGTCCAGTTGACCGATTCAATAGGCGAAGTTGAGCACCTCTCCTAATTGTCCAGCCAGTCGGTCGACTGGCTGAGGGGAAATTCCCAGTTGACCGACTGGAGCTCATTTCAGTCCAAATCTTGCCCAAGTCTTCGATTTTTTCCGGAGTCTTCGTATTTTGGCTTTGACACTGAGATATCTTGTTTTGTACCTGAAACGTGCCAAAAGGGATCAAATGACATCAAAATAACGTCGGAAACGAACGAAGGCTATAGTGAAAGACGGGCATTAATAAGTTGAAAACTCGACTTATCAAAAATAAACGACACACAAAGTTGTTACCCAGTTCGGCGTTAACAAGCCTACGTCTGGGGGCGTTCTCTAGCCCGGTGGATAGCAATTCACTATTAATTGAGTATTGCGAGTACAGGAATTACCGTTTACAGAATCCCTCTTAAACAACCTGAGCCTCGGACACTCTAGTAATTGCAATCTAGGTCTCCCCCTAGATCTTTGCTCCCGCTCCGTATCCACCAGAATGATTCTCCGTGAGAACCAGCGCCTTCTCCCAAATGCACAGAACAAAACTTCAGTGCGTGAACCTTTAGCGTTGTTCTTCGATCAATCTGTTGAGCACCAGCACAGATTGTATTCGAGCGCCTTTGAGTAACAAGTGACGATTAACTCTCTAGCCGATTACGAGCTTAGTGAATAACCAGTTACGATTAGTTCACCACCGTTAGCCTCCTCCTCCCTTCAGTGAGTATGAGCGTGAATAATTTCTCCGTATGTGCTAACTAATACCTAAGCATTAGTCCTCCTTATATAGAGCGGTAGAAACCCTAAAACAATAAGGATTCCTAAACAAAACGCCTATATCATTTAAGAAATCTTTCCTAATCTCTTGCGCATATCTCTTGTAGATAATCCTCCGTTTGAATCTTTAATCTTGATTAGGCAACCTTTGATTATCTTCTCGACTAAGATAGCTTCAAGCGCAAGCAACCGACTCCAAGGAAATCTTCGATTATCCATAAGCACCGACTTGCCAAAACTGATCTTTGGAAATATCTTCAGGCTAAGTTGTGCTACGTCGGTTGAAACAAGTTTCCTAAACTGAATTTGGAAACTTTCAACTTCTGTCCATGCACCTGCAACCGCCTTGATCTCCAACGGTCGACTGTGTTTCTAAATCTGAATTTGGAAACATTCCATCTGCTTCAACTTGTTCCAGGACAGTTGTCTCTGCTAGACTCGAACAATAGCTTGAATAACTATTCTAAGTTTTGCCAAACTACATGCCATAAAACTAACGATCTCCCCCTTGGTATTTTTGGCAAAACTAACTACTGAAAGCTACTTGTACTACTAATACAGTTGAATCTTTGAGGAGATTTCAAACTCCCAAGCTGTGCTACGAACTAAGCTACCAATCGGATCTTTGAGGAGATTTCAAACTCCAAACAAAATAAAAGCTCAACCGAATATTTTAAGGAGATTTCAAACTCCAAAACATGACTGACTAAACGGCACAACTGAATCTTTTAAGGAGCTTTCAAACTCCAAATTTACTCCCCCTTTTTGCCATAAACTGACAAGGGAGTAACAAACAATAGCCATTGTTCAACAATAAATCCAGACTTCAACACAAAATATAAAAGTTTGTAGTAAGGAGCAGAGTGCATCACCATAACTAGTATTCGGACTCCTCATCACTGGCTTCATCACCAGCCGAGTCACCATCATTTTCTTCCTCGGGATAGCGCAGGCTCACCAACAGTTTTGTGATCTTTTTCTTTCTTGCCATGAGCAGCACCATTCTCTCATTTGCATCAGCTAATTCTTCTTCAAGATGAGTGATCATTCTCTTCCGAGTGCCATCAGGAACTTGAGCGTTAGATACATCCAGAGATTGCCCAACTACCTTCTTCTTACGCTTAATAGGAGCATCCTGGTCCAGATCCACAATATGTTTCCCAGAAAAGTGTTTGTGATCTGCAAGAAAAACCTTAGGAATCCCAGTCACCACGTCCTGACTTGTTAAGATATCTGGATGTTGTCCCACCACAAGTTGGTGAATCAGCGAGGGGAATCCAATCGGATGATTGACTTGGACAGAAGTTGCATGGCTAGCAATTTGATCGAATATAAGCCATCCAAGATCAATCTTCTTCCCAGCTCCAATGGTCTTCAGAATAGCGCCCATCGTATGGCCAAGAGTAGTATGATGATTATTCGGCAGCCAGTTATGAACTGCAATGGTGTGGAGTCACTACTACAGGAGTGGCAATATGCATCGGCTCCGTGTTTTGGATTATGCATCGGTTCTGGCCTTATGCATCGGTTTCTTTAAAACCGCTGCATAATCATACCCATTATGCATCGGTTTTACAGAAACCGATGCATAAGGCCAGTATTATGCATCGGTTTTAAAGAAATCGATGCATAATGGGTATGCTTATGCAGCGGTTTTAACGAAACCGATGCATAAGGGTGAATATAACATAATTTCATTTTTACTACTTCTGTGTTTTCATCCTGCTCCGAAATCAATTTTTACTGGATTTTTAAACGCATCCGTGCGCGCCTTCCGTCGACCTCGCTCCGTCTCGCCGTCGTCGTTGCCGCTTCTTTGCTTGCCAGTCGCCGAGCTCGCCTTCCGTCGCTAGTCCTTCGCCTTCCTTCGCTCGCCTCCGTCGCCAGTCCTTCATTGCCGCCCTTCGCTCGCCTTTCGTCATCCGCCAGTCGTCCAGCAACATTCTTCACTCACTTGACAGTCCTCCAGCAACACTCAAATGTATGTATTGTTGATGGATTTATTAGGGTTTACTCATTGCGTAATCGAAATGCAATTACTTGTTGGAATTTTTCTTTGTTGATTTAATTATTTTGTTGGTTTAGGTCTTGAATGGTACTCTCGACCAGTGCATATCAATCAAATAGCTTATTTGATTCTCCGAGCAACATCATATAAGGTATTTATATGTTTAGTTCTTTGTTCATGTTTCATGATTTATGCTTGTCAATTCTTTCTTAATTTGTGTTTTCAAATCCAGTTTTCTTCCGCCTTTGCTCATTGCATTCCTCAACCTACTACTACCTTTCTCCTCTCTCGATTTCATACAAGGTATATGGTATTCTTTTATTTTTACTATGTTTAATTTTTGAAGATAGACATTTAGGTTAGCTAACTTGTTCTCAGTCTAATAATATTATTTAAATGCTTCATGTAGTGGATTTATGATGAATAGAGAGTGGATGTCCAGTAATAGGTTAAGTGATGAGTATGAAAAGGGGATAATGGATTTTTGTGAATTTGCATCGGCGTATGCATTTTGAAATTCACTTGAACGGGTCTTCTGTCCGTGTAAGGCGTGTTTCAATAAGATAAAGGTCAAAGTGGATGAGTTGCATAAACACCTTTTTTAAAGGGAATTGATCCACTATATACGGTCTGGTACATGCATGGTGAGGCTGAACCACAAGACGTTGAACCTCAACCCGTAGGAAGTTTGCCTGAAGATAATGATGATTGGGAGGAGGACAATTTAATTGATATGATTAACAACGTTGCCGGTGAGTTTGATTCTAGACCACAAGTGGTGGAATCATTAAGAAATGACTCTGAATTACCATTGTATGAAGGTTGCTCCAAATATACAAGGTTATCTGCAACTTTGAAGTTATTCAATTTGAAAGCTAAAAATGGATGGAGTGATAAGAGTTTCACTGAAGTGTTATCGTTGGTTAAAGATATGCTTCCCGATGAAAACACTTTACCTAATCGTACTTACAAAGCTAAAAAGGTGATGTGTCCCATGGGAATCGAGTACAAGAAGATACATGCTTGTCCCAATGATTGTATATTGTATCGTAATGCTCATAAAGATTTGACTGAATGTCCGGTGTGCAAATCTTCACGCTACAAGTTAAACAAAGGACGGACGGCTACCTCAAAAGGCAGTGCGGCAAAAGTATTGTGATATCTTCCACCGATTCCCAGGTTTCAACGATTATTTGCTGACCCAAAAGATTCTGATAATATGCGATGGCATGCCGAGAAACGTGTCATTGATAGCAAAATGCGTCATCCGGCCGATTCATCGCAATGGGCCAAAGCAGACAACTTATTCTCAGAATTTGGATCAGAGTCTAGGAATTTACGTCTTGGCCTGTCTACTGATGGGGTGAATCCGCATGGAAATCTCAGTAGTCAACATAGTACATGGCCCGTGATATTGGTGATATACAACCTACCTCCTAGACTAACCATGAAGCGTAGATATATGATGCTTTCTTTGTTGATTTCGGGTCCTAGGCAGCCTGGAAATAACATAGATGTATACTTGGCTCCCTTGATAGATGATCTGAAGCTTTTGTGGAATGAAGGAGTACGGACATTTGATGAATCTAGGCAAGAATATTTCAATATGCGTGCAATGCTAATGTGTACCATCAATGACTTCCCTGCTTATGGTAACTTGTCCGGGTACAGTATTAAAGGGTACAAAGCTTGTCCAATATGCGGGGAAGCGACACATTCACGTTATCTAAAGAATTGTCGAAAAATGATTTACATGCGTGCTAATAACGGAGCGGAGATTGATGATCTTAGCCAAGTAATATCTTATTCGCCTTGTATTATTCTCTAAGTTGTCAATGACTTTGGTTTGGTTTGAACTAATTGGAACTTTTATGTATTGACTTACTTTTATCTTGTTTTTCATTGCTTCTAGTGTTTTCCTAATGGAAGTGAATGCTACGAAGACTCGAAGATCGATGAAGTAAGGGAAATGACTGCCGCCTACTTGTATGACTATATAAGCAATCGTTACCCGGTTGCTTTAGGAAATGATGAATCTTAGGTTAGGTTTGTTGTTTGTATTAGAATATTAACTTTTGTGTTGGCATTGTTGTATGAATATTTGTAATTGTATATTCTATTAGATCTTTAAAATGAATGTATGTCGATGTTGTTGAGCAACAGTGCATTTGTAATTAAACAGCAGGGTATTTTTAATTGATTGATGTTCGTAAAAATTTCAGGGTGGATTTGAGCTAAAATAAGCCAAATCTGCCAAATTTTTTGAGACATTATGCATCGGTTACGAGTAAAACCGATGCATAAGACATACATTATGCATCGGTTTTTTGTCCTAACCGATGCATAAAGGTATACCATTATGCATCGGTTTTGTAAAACCGATGCATAAGGTCCCAGCCTTTCGCATCACTGGCTTATGCATCGGATCAAAACCGATGCATAATGCCTTATAAAACCGATGCATAATCCCCCTTCTGTAGTAGTGAGTAAGGAGTGCTTTGTAGATAGGTCCTTCACCGGGAAAGTCATAGAGTACCACCTCGAACGAACACCACCAGTAAGAGCGGTAACAATTTTATGCCAGTTGGGATTCTCTCCAATACTCAAGGCACCTCCTTCTATTCCGAAATAGTCATTTATCCCATCTGGAGTGATGACAATTTCCTTTCCTCTTACACTCGCCATTCTGAATGCAACACTTTCAATATCAGTAAACCCTTCTGGAAGATTCACAATTAGTTCTCTAACCAGATTTGCAGAAAAAGGCTTTGCCATTGACACAGACGGCCACAAGTCAAGTCCCTTGATCAGGCTCACAATCTCCTTAGCTGCATACTTGTCAGCCTCCAGCACCCTCTCAGCCACTATCTTTCTTTTCTGAAAAAATTTCCACTTCTCTGCATGAATGTTTGAGACAAACCAAACTCCATCCACGACAACTCCAGACTCAAACTGGACCTTTTTCCCTTTAACTTTAGCTTTGACAGCCGAATCACCTGCCTTGGCTTTCTTTGCTGCTGGTGAAATAGCCTTCTTTTGAACAGAAGCATCAAGATCAACTGGAATGTCCTCTGGGGTAGGAGCAGATGCCTTCCTTTTCTTTGAAGCTTTCTTTGGTTCAGCCGCTAGCTTTGACTTGGTAGCATGTTCCGTACTTACTAGAACTTCTTTCTAAACCTCTTTCACCAATTCTGATAATTTGATTGTCTCACTTTTTGAACCTTCACTCAGTTCCCCCATCTCTTCATCAATAGCTGTTTGTTCTAGTTGATTGATTTCATCCTCATCAGCAACTTTGGAATTAAGCTCTTCTTCAACAAGTGATCAACAGCATCAAACAGGCTCTGCAGGGAATCATCTACTTTGTCTGACACATTCTGGGAATGCACTTCTTCCTCATTGATCGGCACCTCAGAGTTTTCTTTTGCAGGTTCAACACGCTCCTCTGTAGCAGAATTTTCACCATCTTCTTCAGACATCTCAACAGATGCTTCACTCATGATCTCAGCCTCCTCTTCAGCTTTACTGGACTCTTTAATAGGCACATCAATGCCTACTTTCTCAGCAGCAACACCTTCAGCATCTTTTTCACTAGACTTTTCGTCATCCGACTCAGACACGATAACCTTACACTTCACAATCCTAAACTTCTCTTTCACAGGAGTTTTCTTACAAGCAACCATCTTAACCCTTGTACCTTTCACCACAGGAGAGCTCTTCCCTAGTACACCAGCCACAACCTCTGGTTTTTCTCCAACTACTACCGAGCCAACCACAGAAACACCAGGTATACAAGGACTACTCATATTGATAGATTTGGAAATATTTGAAAGTACCTCTTGTGTCGACTTCTTTGCTGGATCTTTGGCTGAAGCAGGCTTTAAAGCAGTCGCTTTTTTGGAAATTTGCTCCGGAGTGGATTTAGGAATCTTCTTTTCCTTCGCCTGGACAAAGTTTTCCATCTCCTTCATCGATTTGTCCGACTTCTTCTTCTCAGGAACTAAAGCTTTAGGAATCTTCAGAACAGTCGTCTTCTCTACGGTATCAGATGTTGATTTTCCTGTAGGTACTTTGTCACTCGCCGTTTTTGTTGATAATCTTGGGTGCGTGATGGAGCGTATTTATACGATTCATCGAGTACACAAAACCCACCTTATTCGACACTTTGTCCTAAGAACACTTACTTGTTAATGTCATTTTATGTTTATAGGCTATTTTGGAATCTAAAGAGGAAACGCGCTTAAAAAGGGAAGAATTGTGCCAAAAAGCCAGCCAAGGCCCGAGGATCGAGTTCTAGGCCATCCTAGGGAATGACCATGCTACACTCAAATTCAGCCTTAACATCCTTCATGGAACCGACTTGGAATCACTCAAATATGCTAGAACCGTCGGCGTTTGGACAAGAACGCACTACCAAGGCACCCAGTCCGGTCAAGGCCAAAATAGGGTAATTTCGGCCGTTTTTGGATTTCGACCATGTTCCAACCAGAATCTGGCCAAACTTCCTTCTTGAGATCATCTTAGAATGACTCTGTCGTTCAGATCCACTCTCCGAAATCCAAGAAGCTTTGGCCAAAGCTCCGGTCAGATTCCGGCCAAATTCCGGCGAACTACGACCATGCTCCGGCCAAACTCCGGCCAAGCTCCGACCAGCTCAGATCAAGTTCCGGCCAGAACCCAACCGAAGTCCCAATATTCCGGTTACTTACTATTCATTCCGGTTGGCTTCTACTATTCATTTCAGTTGGCTTTTGGAGTTCGCTTGCATTGGGATCCAACTAGAGGTGGCTTTTGGAGTGCCACCTATGGCCGGCGGCTTTTGGAGTGCCACCTATGGCCGGCGGCTTTTGGAGATGCCACCTATGGCCGGCGGCTTTTGGGAGACGCATGTGCTCAAATGAGGTGGCATATGGGAGAGCCAATGAAAATGACTTGCTTTTGGGATATTTTCCAAAGCAAAACTTAGCCTCCAAGTCTCCCTTGCCTATAAATAGAGGGCTTGACTCATGAAATACACATTAGGAAGTTGAGAGCTTATCTCTCTTCTTCACCATTTCAATACCAAAACCTCTCTACATTTTACTAGTTCTTGTTCTTACTTTTGTTCTTGATTTCCAAAGCTTTCTTTACTTTCCTTGTCTTTACTTCACTTTGTATCTTGAGTACTCTTGTTGGTTATTGAGTGCTCAAGTTTGTTCTTGAGTTTTACTTTCCAAAAACTTACTTTCTTGTCTTTGTTTTCAAAACCGAAACATTTACTTTTAAGCACTTAGCTATGATATCCACTTCCATGGATACTCGTAGCTAAACCCTTCATTTGGTTGAAGGGGTGTGCTTGTATCATAAAATGTTTTAGACCATTCTCTTAGTGCCTCTTTGTGTTCAACTTGTTCTATGTGCCATATATTAGGTCAGAACGCTATTGGTTGAGTGGAGGCTCGAAAGAGCAAAGCTCTTCCATGGGTTCGTGAACTTCCGTGGATAAGTGGAGGCTCGAAAGAGCACAGCTTATCTGGGGAGTTCAACCTCT
Organism: Rhodiola kirilowii; assembly: GCA_033675215.1. Lineage (NCBI taxonomy): Eukaryota > Viridiplantae > Streptophyta > Magnoliopsida > Saxifragales > Crassulaceae > Rhodiola > Rhodiola kirilowii. The sequence goes on from CM066201.1 coordinate 46,374,714, forward strand.
TTTAAATACCATTTGGTTGATCGGAAATGATTGATCAAATGGATGCACATAAGCTAAGATACTTCGAAAGGAGGAATTAGCCCAACTAGAACAAGAGTTCTATGTCTCGAAAAGGACTAGACGGTGTGGCAAGTCAAGTGCTAGAAATAGCCTGGATACATCTTTGAACACTTAGTATGATCATTAGAGGTCGATGATGAACGGACTATGATACAAGGCCCCTAAAGCCGAATCCTTCCATTAATCAATTCACAACCTGTCACCTTACTTTCAGTCCTATCATCAACTGTTTACTTTCAGTACATTTACTTTCAGTACTTTACTTTTCGCACATTTACTTTTCTGTCATTTACTTTTCAGTCATTTACTTTCAGTACGCTTACTACAGACGTTTTCAACATCAATCCAACATAAGTTTGGCACGTATCACGCTTGAAATACAGCGTGCGACAAACCAAAAGTGTGTTGCGGTTGATATTGAACTCGACTGTTCCAGCACTTTACTTTCACTATTTACTTTACGCAATTTACTTTCCGCACTTTACTTTTCAGTCATTTACTTTCCGCACTTTACTTTTCAGTCATTTCCTTTCAGTACTAAAACCACAACCAACCCATCTTACTTTCAGTACTAAAACCACAACCAACCCCAATCGCACTTAATCTCTGTACATTTCTCGCAAAGAACAACCATTCCACACTGACTCCCTTAGGTTCGACCCCTACTTACCGCTTTACTACCCAGTAGTAAAGTCACGAGTAGCGGATTTATAAATTAATTTTGTACACATTGCCTCGCGACAAGGCAGTGCTGTCAAATTGGCACCGTTGCCGGGGAGTTGTGCATCGGAATAGTTGTTCTATTTTGTTTTTTCTGTTTTTTGTTTTTCAGTTCACCATGTCCTCATACTACGGCAGAGAACCTTGGAATTATGAGGGCAGCAACCTTATGGTTGAGATGCCTAACCGTCTCCCTCAATTCGGAGGTGCTCTTGGAGAAGATCCCGTGAGGCATACACATACGTTCCACTCCATATGCAGCCACATGAGGCCTAAAAATGAATCGCTAGAGGGGTTTAAACTTAAATGCTTTAAATTTTCTTTAACTAACTCCGCAATAGAATGGTATTACTCATGTGCAGCTTATGAAAGTGATTATTGGGATCTACAAACCAAATTCCTAGAGGAGTTTTGCCCGCCATCTCTCCGACTTGGAGCCCGCAAGGAAATCATCAACATTGAGCAATCCCGGGACGAAACATTGGACGAGTACTTGTCGTACTTTGACTCCCTTGTGACGAGCTGCCCGCACCATGGATTCACCAACTTCGATCTTCTTCAAAGGTTTCTCGGTGGAATGATGCCACAAAATGGAATAGGCTTAATGATGCGGCAGGAGGCTCGGTGGATAACTTAAGCATGGATGATCTGTGGAACTTAATAGAAGATATGGCAAGAAGCGCGAAACAAGATCAAGCCATGCGGCTCGAAGAACTGACCGACATATTGCACCAAATTCAGGCCGAACTCAAGCCAAAGGTCAGCGAGGAAGAGCTTGCAATGGAGCCCGAGGAGCCTCCAAGGGATGAGGACTCTCGGATGGCCGAAAAAGAAATGCCTGAGACAAGCCCGGTCCTCATTACCGAGCCGGCCTACCAGCGCCTGAGCCCGTTCCTCATAGCCGAGCCAGCCGAGTCATACCCGGTCCTCAATGCCGAAGAAATCAAGCAAGGCCCGGTCCTTGCGCTCGGAGCACCATAGGACGTCCCGGTCCTAATTGATGAGCTACCCAAATCAGACCCAAACCTCAGTGTGATTGCCCCCGGAGACCATATAAATGACGAGGATGAGGACCCATGGTTGCCTGAAGAAGAGCTCCACTCGGATTACCCTTGGGAGTTAGAAGAAAAACTGCCCAATTCAGGCCCGGTCCACATTACCAATCTACCCAAGGAAATCACGCCGGTCCCAGACCTCATTGCCGAACCAGCCGAGTCTAACACAGTCCTCATCACCGAGCCAACAGAAGTCCCGGACTTCACTTCCAAACCGACCGAGAAGCCACTACCTAACCCTTCATGTTTAATGCAGATCACATCCACCAAAGACCATGTGACCAATGATGATGAGGTGCAAGGGGAGTTGGAGGCAAATCAAGGGCCAGAAGAGCCGATGGAGCACTCACTCGTCATGAGCCAAGAAAAGCCGGCTGAAAACTCACTCGTTCTAGGATGGCCAATCATCTCTGCCACGAAGAAGAGGCTTGGCATTGGAACAAGCTCAAGGTCGCTCGTGTTCAATGGCACAATACTAAACTTCCAAAATTGCAAAGGTGCCACCCATTCAAACATGAAGAAACGGCCAAGACATGGGCCAAAGGAATGGAAGCCGGGAAGGAGGAACAAGAGAGCTCGACTTGATGGACCAGCAGCTATGGTCAAGGAGTCCTTGCCTTCTCAGGGATATGTGAAGAAGAAGCCTCCGAATCAAGGGAGAGCAGAACTGAGCCCGCTGCCATATGTGTTCTTTGGGAAAATCAAAAGGGCAGCCGAGAAGAAGTTTGACCTCACACACCCATAGGATCCGAACTTATGATCCATGAGTGAGGTACCGTCGAGCCAACGACGTTAAACAAAGGCACTTGTCAGGAGGTAACCCGGCATATTTTCTTTACTCGTTATAGTTTTTATGTTTATGTCATTTCCTTAGTTAACTAGCTTTTTGTGTTTTGAACTAAGTCGTTCCGAGAGGAACGGCTTCGTTCAAAAGTGTGGGGGTGATTGAGTAGTCTTGCACATATTAGTTAGTTTTGCACATATTAGTCTACATGTTTGTTCTTTTCCTTTTCCCTTAATATTAACTTTTTGAAAATACAAACTTCCATGATGTGAAATAGATAGATCCGAATTCATGCATTTACCTTGTGAAATCTCACCTGTATAAAAACTTAGGATGTAACTTCTCATTTGTCCCTTTGTGCTGAGATATACAGGGGATGTAGAGTTGATATAAAATGCCCCAGAGAGACCTGGCAAGCACTCAAAGGATCGGATTTCACTATATGGTTTACGAAGTCAGTGCAGGCTGAACTTCGGGTTTAGTTGAGTCAGGAGTCATCTCCGCCCGGCAGCGTTTATGCAAGAGGCGGGATGGGAATCAGACCGTCCTATCTCTAGTCCTAGTAGCCGGGAAAATAGATGAGCGACCCTCATCTTGACCCGCGCAAAACGGCGAGGATGAGAAAGAACGGGGAGGTATTTCCATATGCTCTCGGGCGATGATTGGACCTCCCAAAAGGTTGAGAAAATGGACAAGCAAATCACAAAGGAGCAAAGCTTGAAGAAGCAAATCAAAGGCCGAAGGCCAAAATTGTGAAGGTTTTAACCGAAACAAAAGTGAAGAAACTCCAATTCAACATCAAAGGTCAAAGACCAAGTCACTTCAAAAAGCTGTCCCTCGCCAAAAGGAAATCAAAGAGCTCAGATCATTGAAACCCGCGCCAAATCATGTGCTAGAGAAAGCTACAAGTTAACCATATAGTGCGAGTCGATCTCGAGGATGCAGCCTAGGAGCCTGAAAAGGGCTATCTCCCAAATCATCCGAATTAATTTGCATCTCGGCTCGAAGGTACAAGTATCAAGTTTCTTCTATGTATTTACACGGTTTAGTTTGGTAGCAAGTAAGTAATGCATGATTAGGATAAGTCTAGACTAACATTATAACATTCATATCTAAGGTTTGGTATATCAGTTGTTCCTCTTTTTGACTAGCCTTGTTCGGGACGAACAAGAATAAGTGTGGGGGTATTTGATGGAGCGTATTTATACGATTCATCGAGTACACAAAACCCACCTTATTCGACACTTTGTCCTAAGAACACTTACTTGTTAATGTCATTTTATGTTTATAGGCTATTTTGGAATCTAAAGAGGAAACACGCTTAAAAAGGGAAGAATTGTGCCAAAAAGCCAGCCAAGGCCCGAGGACCGAGTTCTAGACCATCCTACGGAACGACCATGCTACACTCAAATTCAGCCTTAACATCCTTCATGGAACCGACTTGGAATCACTCAAATATGCTAGAACCGTCGGTGTTTGGACAAGAAAGCACTACCAAGGCACCGAGCCCGGTCAAGGCCAAAATAGGGCAATTTCGGCCGTTTTTGGATTTCGACCATGCATGTTCCAAGCATAATCTGGCCAAACTTCCTTCTTGAGATCATCTTAGAATGAATTTGTCGTTCAGAATCCACTCTCCAAAATCCAAGAAGCTCCGGCCAAAGCTCCGGTCAGATTTCGGCCAAGCTCCGACCAAGCTCAGATCAAGTTCCGGCCAGAACCCAACCGAAGTCTCAATATTCCGGTTACTTACTATTCATTCCGGTTGGCTTCTACTATTCATTTCGGTTGGCATTTGGAGTCCGGTTGCATTGGGATCCAACTAGAGGCGGCTTTTGGAGTGCCACCTATTGCCGGCGGCTTTTGGAGATTCCACCTATGGCCGGCGGCTTTTGGGAGATGCATGTGCTCAAATGAGGTGGCATATGGGAGAGCCAATGAAAATGACTTGCTTTTGGGATATTTTCCAAAGCAAAACTTAGCCTCCAAGTCTCCCTTGCCTATAAATAGAGGACTTGCCTCATGTAATACACATTAGGAAGTTGAGAGCTTATCTCTCTTCTTCACCATTTCAATACCAAAACCTCTCTACATTTTACTTGTTCTAGTTCTTACTTTTGTTCTTGATTTCCAAAGCTTTCTTTACTTTCCTTGTCTTTACTTCACTTTGTATCTTGAGTACTCTTGTTGGTTCTTGAGTGCTCAAGTTTGTTCTTGAGTTTTACTTTCCAAAACCTTACTTTCTTGTCTTTGTTTTAATAACGAAACATTTACTTTTAAGCACTTAGCTATGATATCCACTTCCATGGATACTCGTAGCTAAACCCTTCATTTGGTTAAAGGGGTGTGCTTGTATCATAAAATGTTTTAGACCCTTCTCTTAGTGCCTCTTTGTGTTCAACTTGTTCTATGTGCCATATATTAGGTCAGAACGCTATTGGTTGAGTGGAGGCTCGGAAGAGCAAAGCTCTTCCAAGGGTTCGTGAACTTCCGTGGATAAGTGGAGGCTCGAAAGAGCACAGCTTATCTGTGGAGTTCAACCTCTTTTAAACACCATTTGGTTGATCGGAAATGATTGATCAAATGGATGCACATAAGCTAAGATACTTCGAAAGGGGGAATTAGCCCAACTAGAACACGAGTTCTATGTCTTGAAAAGGACTAGACGGTGTGGCAAGTTGACGGAGGGCCACCGCGCTGTCGTTAAGGTGCAGTGTCCTCTGTACAAATAAATTTATAATATCCTCTACTTGTGACTACACTACTGGGTAGTAAGTGGTAAGTAGGGGTCGAACCCAAGGGAATTAGGGGAATAGGCTATTCTTTTAGGATGATTGAACTGGGGGGAGCGTGTTTTATGGTTGATTGAGATTTTAGCGCTCTAATTAACTACGTGATTTTTTGGGGGTTTTTGGTTTTGATTGCGGAAAAGTAAATACAGAAATTAAAATGCTGTAAATACAAAGAAGACTTACAGTGGGTGATGCGTGATTGTAATTCCTCCGGTAGATCAGCAGTTGGTGATTGCGGTTTAACAGTAAAGAAAAGCATTCGGTTTCAGGTACTCTTGTATTATAACATGTATATAATAAACTGTTAGTAACTTTTCTAAGTATTCAAAGATGAATCGAGGCCCTTTCGTAGCGCAAGACTTGCAACATCGTTTAAAGCAACCCTTGTTCTATTTCAGACTAATTCCTCCTTTCGAAGTATCTTAGCCTTTTGTGCATCCACTTGATCTCACAGTTACGATTGACCAAGTGGTGTTTTAGATGAGTCGAACTTCTCAGATAAGCTTTGCCCTTTCGTAGCATCCACTTACCCGAGTATGTTCACGAATCCCCACGGAAGAGTTTTGCCCTTTCGTAGCATCCACTCAACCTTGGAAATTCTGACTATAAATGGCACATAGAACAAGTTTTGAATACAAAGAAATGAAACTAAAAGATATTACAACATTATATAATACAAGAAAATACCTTCCACCGAATAAAGAGTTTAGCTACGAATATCCATAGAGATGGATACCATAGCTAAATACTCGGGGGTTTTTGAAAACAGTAAGAGGGAAAGGGGTGGACTACTGAAGAACCAACAGGAGTATTCCTAATTCCTACTGAATACTCAAGAACCAACAGGAGTATTCTCTACAGTATTATAATACTCGAGAACCGACAAGAGTATTATAATTTCCAGTATAATACTCAAGAACAAACAGGAGTATTATTTCAAAACCGAACCAAACTTACAAGTAACAAAATGTAGAGAGAGAAGTGATTACAATTTTTGGGATGATTTATGAGGAGGAGGAGCACCTCCTTTTATAGGAAAAATGGGTGGAGATGGGTGGTGGAGATTGGTTTGATCCAAGGGAGGAGGAGGAGCCAAGGAGGAGCCACCAAGTGGCGGAGGAGGAGTGGTGGAGCTCAGCCGCCGGTAGCCGGTTGTGGTGGAGGAGCAATGGGTTGTTTCCTCCACCTCCAAGGCAAGTAGCCGGTCACCAAGGAGGAGGAGGGGTGGCGCCGCCGGTAGTGGGTGGTGGAATGGGGAGGTTTTCCTCCTTTGGTCACCTCTTCATCAAGTCACCAAGTCATCTTGCCATATGTGAATTTTGTACAGTTTTGTGCAGTCTTTTCACAAAACTGTCAGTGTGTTCCTTCCCCGGACTGTCTTGACTTCACTCCTGATTCTTTTGATTAATTTATTCTGGTCAATTCAACGTCAGGATCCTTGATATTTCTTCAGTCGGCATATGATCTTGACCTTGGATTGACTCTTGTTATCTTTTCAGCATAAAATCCTCTCCTTAGCGTGTTTTCACTTCAGTCTCTAAAATGCCATGTGGAAATATATCGGGACTAACAGATGGATGTTAGATAGACAAACAGTCTAACTTGGGGGGTTTTACTGTGTTTTTGATTCGTATAATAGTGGTCCATCAGAATACCCCCCACTTTTAGTTGTTCGTCCCGAACAATGCTATTAAAGGGCGTAAGTTCTAGGTTCGGATTTGGCATATGAAAATTAGACTGTGGTACTCGATCTATCCTAGTTCATGCATTGCTTACTTATTACCAAATTAAACTGCGTAAATAAATAGAAGAAACTTAATACTTGTACCTCCGTGCTGAGATGCAAATTATATTGGATGTTTCGGGAGATAGCCCTTTTCAGGTTCTTGGGTTGCAGCCTCGGGATCGTTTCGTACTATATGGTCTTCTGGTAGCTTTCTCATGCACGTGATTCGGTTCAGGTTTCAGTGAGTTGAACCTTCTTGATTTTTTCTTTGGCGAGGGACTCCTTTTTTGTTGTAGTGAATCGGCCTTTGGCCTTTGATTTGACTTTGTCGAGTGCTTCACTTTTGCTCGGTTAAAACCTTCACAATTTTGGGCCTTTGGCCTCTTTTGATTTTCTTCTTTGAGTTTTTCGCTTCTTTGTGACTTGCTAGTCCATTTTATCAGCCTTCTTGGGAGGTCCAATCATCGCTCGCAAGCCTATGGATATACCTCCCCTCTCCTCTCGTCTTCGTCGTTTTGCGCGGGTCAAGATGAGGGTCGCTTATCTATTTTCTCGGCTATTTTGACTAGAGAGAGGACGGTCTGATTCCCGTCCTCGCCTTTGCATAGATGCTTCTTGGCGGAGTTTGACTCAATTATTCACTGAAAACCCGAAGTGCAGCCTCCACTGACTTCGAAAACCATATAGTTTGATCTGATCCTTTGATTGCTTCCCAAGTCCTTCTAGGGCAGTTTATGTCAACTCCACATCCCTAGTTATCTCAGTACAAAGGACAAATGGAAAGTTACATTCTAAGTTTTTAAACAGTTTGAATTTTCACAAGGTAAATGCATGAATTCTGATTTATCTTTTTCACATTCTTAAGTTCATATGTTCAAAAAGATACTATTACTAAAAAAAGAAAAACAGCAAGCATGTTATTTATGTACACAGGCGGTTTTCACCCCCCACTTTTGAACGAAGGCGTGCCTTAGTTCAAAAGTCATGCAAGCTTAAAACTAAGTACTGAAAGTAAGTGCGGAAAGTAAGATAGTGTCGGGTTACCTCCCGACCAGTGCACTTGTTTTACGTCGTTGGCTCGACGATACCTCGTTGTGGATTACTGGTTTGGGTCCCATGGGTGGCTGAGGTCAAACTTTTTGATTCCACCGACCTTGATTCTTGCGGTGAGTCTTCCTGATTTTTTAGCAGATGACGGGTTTGGGTCCAGTTCTGATGGTATCTCCTTCCAACGTCTCTGAGAAGGCGAGGGACCTTTAACTATCAGCTTTTTGAACTGGGTGTTCTCCTGTTTAGGGCTGCCTTGTCCAGTCATGGCGAAAGCGTGCTCCATGTAGGAGTCATTCTGCTCAGGCCCTTTTCCCATCCTCTTTTCAGCCTCTTCTTTGGTCACATGGTTTTCAGCGATTTGCCTATTGATCGAGGGGAAAAGTCGGGAAGGCCTGGGAAATTCGTCAGTGGTGTTCTGGACGCCTACTTCGTTGCTTCCGGTGCTTTCCATGTCTGATTCTTCAGATGGTTCAGGAGTCTCTTCTGACGGTTCGGTGGTTTCTCCTTCATCAGCCTCTGGGTCAGCTTCTTCTGTCTGCATTTCCTCGTCAATTTGGGGTGCTCGTCTTGTGGCAGCGGCCAAGCCGATTATAAGGTGCCACATGTCTGCAATGGTGAAGTTTATGGCAGACCTTCTCATAGCTTCGTTAACTCTTCCCAGCTCTTCGGCCCTCATCCCACGAAGAAATTTTTGGAGAAGAATTTTCTTCGTAAACCCATGGTGCGGGCAGCTTGAGACGATGGCATCGTAGTTCATGTAGTATTCGTCCAAAGTCTCATCCCGGGATTGTTGAAGGTTCAGGATCTTCTCGCGGGTTTCTTGGCGTAAAGATGGTGGGGAGAATTCTTTCAGGAATGGTGCACAGAGGTCCACGAAACGTACCGCACTACTAGCGGGTGATGTGTAATACCAGATTGTTGCGAAATCCGTTAGAGAGAATTTAAAGCATTTAAGCTTAAATTCTTCTAACGTTTCAGTCTCAGGTTTAATGTGGCAGCAAACGTAGTGAAAGCTCCGACAGTGTAGTACTGGATCTTCTGCATCCGTTCCCCCGAACAGTGGAAGGTGCCGTGTTGTCCATGCATATGAAGGTGGTTGCGTCATGATGTCATGGGAGGGAACGAAAGAATAGCTTATTCGATGGCTAATTCCCTGGCAACGGCGCCAATTTGACGGAGGGCCACCGCACTGTCGTTAAGGTGCAGTGTCCTCTGTACAAATAAATTTATAATATCCGCTACTTGTGACTACACTACTGGGTAGTAAGTGGTAAGTAGGGGTCGAACCCAAGGGAATTAGGGGAATAGGCTATTCTTTTAGGGTGATTGAACTGGGGGGAGCGTGTTTTATGGTTGATTGAGATTTTAGCGCTCTAATTAACTACGTGATTTTTTGGGGGTTTTTGGTTTTGATTGCGGAAAAGTAAATACAGAAATTAAAATACTGTAAATACAAAGAAGACTTACATTGGGTGATGCGTGATTGTAATTCCTCCGGTAGATCAGCAGTTGGTGATTGCGGTTTAACAGTAAAGAAAAGCATTCGGTTTCAGGTACTCTTGTATTATAACATGTATATAATAAACTGTTAGTAACTTTTCTAAGTATTCAAAGATGAATCGAGGCCCTTTCGTAGCGCAAGACTTGCAACATCGTTTAAAGCAACCCTTGTTCTATTTCAGACTAATTCCTCCTTTCGAAGTATCTTAGCCTTTTGTGCATCCACTTGATCTCACAGTTACGATTGACCAAGTGGTGTTTTAGATGAGTCGAACTTCTCAGATAAGCTTTGCCCTTTCGTAGCATCCACTTACCCGAGTATGTTCACGAATCCCCACGGAAGAGTTTTGCCCTTTCGTAGCATCCACTCAACCTTGGAAATTCTGACTATAAATGGCACATAGAACAAGTTTTGAATACAAAGAAATGAAACTAAAAGATATTACAACATTATATAATACAAGAAAATACCTTCCACCGAATAAAGAGTTTAGATACGAATATCCATAGAGATGGATACCATAGCTAAATACTCGGGGGTTTTTGAAAACAGTAAGAGGGAAAGGGGTGGACTACTCAAGAACCAACAGGAGTATTCCTAATTCCTACTGAATACTCAAGAACCAACAGGAGTATTCTCTACAGTATTATAATACTCGAGAACCGACAAGAGTATTATAATTTCCAGTATAATACTCAAGAACAAACAGGAGTATTATTTCAAAACCGAACCAAACTTACAAGTAACAAAATGTAGAGAGAGAAGTGATTACAATTTTTGGGATGATTTATGAGGAGGAGGAGCACCTCCTTTTATAGGAAAAATGGGTGGAGATGGGTGGTGGAGATTGGTTTGATCCAAGGGAGGAGGAGGAGCCAAGGAGGAGCCACCAAGTGGCGGAGGAGGAGTGGTGGAGCTCAGCCGCCGGTAGCCGGTTGTGGTGGAGGAGCAATGGGATGTTTCCTCCACCTCCAAGGCAAGTAGCCGGTCACCAAGGAGGAGGAGGGGTGGCGCCGCCGGTAGTGGGTGGTGGAATGGGGAAGTTTTCCTCCTTTGGTCACCTCTTCATCAAGTCACCAAGTCATCTTGCCATATGTGAATTTTGTACAGTTTTGTGCAGTCTTTTCACAAAACTGTCAGTGTGTTCCTTCCCCGGACTGTCTTGACTTCACTCCTGATTCTTCTGATTAATTTATTCTGGTCAATTCAACGTCAGGATCCTTGATATTTCTTCAGTCGGCATATGATCTTGACCTTGGATTGACTCTTGTTATCTTTTCAGCATAAAATCCTCTCCTTAGCGTGTTTTCACTTCAGTCTCTAAAATTCCCTGTGGAAATATATCGGGACTAACAGATGGATGTTAGATAGACAAACAGTCTAACTTGGGGGGTTTTACTGTGTTTTTGATTCGTATAATTGTGGTCCATCAGAATACCCCCCACTTTTAGTTGTTCGTCCCGAACAATGCTATTAAAGGGCGTAAGTTCTAGGTTCGGATTTGGCATATGAAAATTAGACTGTTGTACTCGATCTATCCTAGTTCATGCATTGCTTACTTATTACCAAATTAAACTGCGTAAATATATAGAAGAAACTTAATACTTGTACCTCCGTGCTGAGATGCAAATTATATTGGATGTTTCGGGAGATAGCCCTTTTCAGGTTCTTGGGTTGCAGCCTCGGGATCGTTTCGTACTATATGGTCTTCTAGTAGCTTTCTCATGCACGTGATTCGGTTCGGGTTTCAGTGAGTTGAACCTTCTTGATTTTTTCTTTGGCGAGGGACTGCTTTTTTGTTGTAGTGAATCGGCCTTTGGCCTTTGATTTGACTTTGTCGAGTGCTTCACTTTTGCTCGGTTAAAACCTTCACAATTTTGGGCCTTTGGCCTCTTTTGATTTTCTTCTTTGAGTTTTTCGCTTCTTTGTGACTTGCTAGTCCATTTTATCAGCCTTCTTGGGAGGTCCAATCATCGCCCGCAAGCCTATGGATATACCTCCCCTCTCCTCTCGTCTTCGTCGTTTTGCGCGGGTCAAGATGAGGGTCGCTTATCTATTTTCTCGGCTATTTTGACTAGAGAGAGGACGGTCTGATTCCCGTCCTCGCCTTTGCATAGATGCTTCTTGGCGGAGTTTGACTCAATTATTCACTGAAAACCCGAAGTGCAGCCTCCACTGACTTCGAAAACCATATAGTTTGATCTGATCCTTTGATTGCTTCCCAAGTCCTTCTAGGGCAGTTTATGTCAACTCCACATCCCTAGTTATCTCAGTACAAAGGACAAATGGAAAGTTACATTCTAAGTTTTTAAACAGTTTGAATTTTCACAAGGTAAATGCATGAATTCTGATTTATCTTTTTCACATTCTTAAGTTCATATGTTCAAAAAGATACTATTACTAAAAAAAGAAAAACAGCAAGCATGTTATTTATGTACACAGGCGGTTTTCACCCCCCACTTTTGAACGAAGGCGTGCCTTAGTTCAAAAGTCATGCAAGCTTAAAACTAAGTACTGAAAGTAAGTGCGGAAAGTAAGATAGTGTCGGGTTACCTCCCGACCAGTGCACTTGTTTTACGTCGTTGGCTCGACGATACCTCGTTGTGGATTACTGGTTTGGGTCCCATGGGTGGCTGAGGTCAAACTTTTTGATTCCACCGACCTTGATTCTTGCGGTGAGTCTTCCTGATTTTTTAGCAGATGACGGGTTTGGGTCCAGTTCTGATGGTATCTCCTTCCAACGTCTCTGATAAGGCGAGGGACCTTTAACTATCAGCTTTTTGAACTGGGTGTTCTCCTGTTTAGGGCTGCCTTGTCCAGTCATGGCGAAAGCGTGCTCCATGTAGGAGTCATTCTGCTTAGGCCCTTTTCCCATCCTCTTTTCAGCCTCTTCTTTGGTCACATGGTTTTCAGCGATTTGCCTATTGATCGAGGGGAAAAGTCGGGAAGGCCTGGGAAATTCGTCAGTGGTGTTCTGGATGCCTACTTCGTTGCTTCCGGTGCTTTCCATGTCTGATTCTTCAGATGGTTCAGGAGTCTCTTCTGACGGTTCGGTGGTTTCTCCTTCATCAGCCTCTGGGTCAGCTTCTTCTGTCTGCATTTCCTCGTCAATTTGGGGTGCTCGTCTTGTGGCAGCGGCCAAGCCGATTATAAGGTGCCACATGTCTGCAATGGTGAAGTTTATGGCAGACCTTCTCATAGCTTCGTTAACTCTTCCCAGCTCTTCGGCCCTCATCCCACGAAGAAATTTTTGGAGAAGAATTTTCTTCGTAAACCCATGGTGCGGGCAGCTTGAGACGATGGCATCGTAGTTCATGTAGTATTCGTCCAAAGTCTCATCCCGGGATTGTTGAAGGTTCAGGATCTTCTCGCGGGTTTCTTGGCGTAAAGATGGTGGGGAGAATTCTTTCAGGAATGGTGCACAGAGGTCCACGAAACGTACCGCACTACTAGCGGGTGATGTGTAATACCAGATTGTTGCGAAATCCGTTAGAGAGAATTTAAAGCATTTAAGCTTAAATTCTTCTAACGTTTCAGTCTCAGGTTTAATGTGGCAGCAAACGTAGTGAAAGCTCCGACAGTGTAGTACTGGATCTTCTGCATCCGTTCCCCCGAATAGTGGAAGGTGCCGTGTTGTCCATGCATATGAAGGTGGTTTCGTCATGAGGTCATGGGAGGGAACGAAAGAATAGCTTATTCGATGGCTAATTCCCCGGCAACGGCGCCAATTTGACGGAGGGCCACCGCACTGTCGTTAAGGTGCAGTGTCCTCTGTACAAATAAATTTATAATATCCGCTACTTGTGACTACACTACTGGGTAGTAAGTGGTAAGTAGGGGTCGAACCCAAGGGAATTAGGGGAATAGGCTATTCTTTTAGGGTGATTGAACTGGGGGGAGCGTGTTTTATGGTTGATTGAGATTTTAGCGCTCTAATTAACTACGTGATTTTTTGGGGGTTTTTGGTTTTGATTGCGGAAAAGTAAATACAGAAATTAAAATACTGTAAATACAAAGAAGACTTACATTGGGTGATGCGTGATTGTAATTCCTCCGGTAGATCAGCAGTTGGTGATTGCGGTTTAACAGTAAAGAAAAGCATTCGGTTTCAGGTACTCTTGTATTATAACATGTATATAATAAACTGTTAGTAACTTTTCTAAGTATTCAAAGATGAATCGAGGCCCTTTCGTAGCGCAAGACTTGCAACATCGTTTAAAGCAACCCTTGTTCTATTTCAGACTAATTCCTCCTTTCGAAGTATCTTAGCCTTTTGTGCATCCACTTGATCTCACAGTTACGATTGACCAAGTGGTGTTTTAGATGAGTCGAACTTCTCAGATAAGCTTTGCCCTTTCGTAGCATCCACTTACCCGAGTATGTTCACGAATCCCCACGGAAGAGTTTTGCCCTTTCGTAGCATCCACTCAACCTTGGAAATTCTGACTATAAATGGCACATAGAACAAGTTTTGAATACAAAGAAATGAAACTAAAAGATATTACAACATTATATAATACAAGAAAATACCTTCCACCGAATAAAGAGTTTAGCTACGAATATCCATAGAGATGGATACCATAGCTAAATACTCAGGGGTTTTTGAAAACAGTAAGAGGGAAAGGGGTGGAATACTCAAGAACCAACAGGAGTATTCCTAATTCCTACTGAATACTCAAGAACCAACAGGAGTACTCTCTACAGTATTATAATACTCGAGAACCGACAAGAGTATTATAATTTCCAGTATAATACTCAAGAACAAACAGGAGTATTATTTCAAAACCGAACCAAACTTACAAGTAACAAAATGTAGAGAGAGAAGTGATTACAATTTTTGGGATGATTTATGAGGAGGAGGAGCACCTCCTTTTATAGGAAAAATGGGTGGAGATGGGTGGTGGAGATTGGTTTGATCCAAGGGAGGAGGAGGAGGCAAGGAGGAGCCAAGGAGGAGCCACCAAGTGGCGGAGGAGGAGTGGTGGAGCTCAGCCGCCGGTAGCCGGTTGTGGTGGAGGAGCAATGGGATGTTTCCTCCACCTCCAAGGCAAGTAGCCGGTCACCAAGGAGGAGGAGGGGTGGCGCCGCCGGTAGTGGGTGGTGGAATGGGGAGGTTTTCCTCCTTTGGTCACCTCTTCATCAAGTCACCAAGTCATCTTGCCATATGTGACTTTTGTACAGTTTTGTGCAGTCTTTTCACAAAACTGTCAGTGTGTTCCTTCCCCGGACTGTCTTGACTTCACTCCTGATTCTTCTGATTAATTTATTCTGGTCAATTCAACGTCAGGATCCTTGATATTTCTTCAGTCGGCATATGATCTTGACCTTGGATTGACTCTTGTTATCTTTTCAGCATAAAATCCTCTCCTTAGCGTGTTTTCACTTCAGTCTCTAAAATGCCCTGTGGAAATATATCGGGACTAACAGATGGATGTTAGATAGACAAACAGTCTAACTTGGGGGGTTTTACTGTGTTTTTGATTCGTATAATTGTGGTCCATCACAAGTCAAGTGCTAGAAATAGCCTTGATACATCTTTGAACACTTAGTATGATCATTAGAGGTCGATGATGAACGGACTATGATACAAGGCCCCTAAAACCGATTCCTTCAATTAATCAATTCACAACCTGTCACCTTACTTTCAGTCCTATCATCAACTGTTTACTTTCAGTACATTTACTTTCAGTACTTTACTTTTCGCACATTTACTTTTCAGTCATTTACTTTTCAGTCATTTACTTTTCAGTCATTTACTTTCAGTACGCTTACTACAGACGTTTTCAACATCAATCCAACATAAGTTTGGCACGTATCACGCTTGAAATACAGCGTGCGACAAACGAAAAGTGTGTTGCGGTTGATATTGAACTCGACTGTTCCAGCACTTTACTTTCACTATTTACTTTACGCAATTTACTTTCCGCACTTTACTTTTCGGTCATTTACTTTCTGCACTTTACTTTTCAGTCATTTCCTTTCAGTACTAAAACCACAACCAACCCATCTAAATTTCAGTACTAAAACCACAACCAACCCCAATCGCACTTAATCTCTGTACATTTCTCGCAAAGAACAACCATTCCACACTGACTCCCTTGGATTCGACCCCTACTTACCGCTTTACTACCCAATAGTAAAGTCACGAGTAGCGGACTTATAAATTAATTTTGTACACATTGCCTCGCGACAAGGCAGTGTTGTCAGTGCGACAACGGATTTTGAAGTTGCGTCAACTGTCGCTGCTTTGGGTACCTTGTTCTTCCTTGTGTTCACCATTGATGAATTTCGTCAAACTTCGTCTTAGGGTTTCGTCGGGAGAGAAAAACGAGATACGAACAGTTTATTTGAGCGGATTTTGATTCTTAGAAACTCTATCTTATTTTGGCAAGCCATAAACATCTTCTCGAAACTGCCCATGCTGCCACGTGTCGCTTCTTACGGTTTAAAAAATATTTGAATATTTTTGAATATCTTTGGTAGATCAAACGTTTCTTCTTGTACCAACCACTGCTTTCCATGTCAGCCCTAAACATAACTCTTTCTGGCTCTAGCTGACGGACATGTGCTGGAACAACTTAGTTGTTGGTGACACATAGATCCGGTGAGGATCTAGGTGTCCGAACCCGAATGTTGTTCAAGCCTCTGATGAAGGAATCTGATTGCTGCTTCATCATCTCTTGTTCCAACCTGTATTGTTTTAGAATCGACTTTTTCCACAGCTTCCTGGTGTAACAACCCTCAATATCAACTTCTCTCAGCATCGACTTCTTCCACAGCATATTGGTATAACAACTCTCAAGATCCGATCTTGCATAGTTGGCGTAGCTTCCCATCGTGTTAACTCCCCTTCGAACATAGCCATGGTTGTGACAATCAACCCATGCTGTGGGCGTCTTCACACGATGGCAGCAGTGCTTGAGCCTTCTTCTAGCATTCTAGAAGTGAGAAATCTTCACAGAGGTTGGAAGACATGTAAACCCACCCGGTGTATGACCCTGCATATGCCTGACTGGAGTCTTTCTGTCTTTACTCAGTATGTATGGAGTCATAGCATTGGGTAGACCAAAATCCACTAAATAGCAGTTGTTTGAGGCTCTTCTTCTGGTGAGAACAATTTGATTCTGGTTGTTCTGCATGATACACTTGTCCTGTGTGAACTGGACATGGTTATCCCCATCGCATAACTGGCTTATGCTGATCAGATTTGCCTGCAAGCCTTCAACGAGAAAGACATTGGTTAATCTAGGTAGACCTGGAACCTTCAATGTTCCACTTCCGAGAACTCTGCCTTCTACTCCATCTCTAAAAGTCACAGATTTGCCTTTGAATCTTTCTACATTAGTTAGAAACTCAGGATTGCCAGTCATGTGTCTAGAACATCCACTGTCAAAATACCATCTTTGCTTCTCCGGAAGACTTGTGGAACTGAATGCAACATGACATATCTCGCCTCTTTGTTTAATCTTCCAAACTTGCTTTATGGGGGGGTTTTGGAACTTCATGAAGTTGATTCGTCCTCCTGAGGAATTTGTGGAAGTCAGGACATCTTGGCTTGAGGTGTCCCACTTGGTTGCAATAGAAGCACCTTCGTTTGTCTTGCCTCTTTGTGTGTAATCCATCGGAAAATCCTTGTGAGAGATGTTCCTCTGGAACGATACGCGGGCGTGGCACAGAATTCTTCAGACTGTTCAGTTCTTCCAGAGTCTCAGGATGAGTTTCTTTATCTGTCTCAATCTCAATTTTCAATGCATCTATAGTATTGAGGAGTATTACCTCTTGACGTTTTAAAGCTGCATTCTTCCTTTTTAGATCACTTATGACATCTGGACGTTCGCCTTGACCCTTTTCAATCTGCATCTTCAGGGATGAGATAACTGCCAGCAGTTCAGCCTTCTGAGTAATAAGATAATTTTGCTCTTCTTTTACTTTAATCAACTGGGCATGAAGGTCAGTGATTGTTTGTTGAAGTTCCACCTTCTGAGTAACAAGGATAGTAGCTTCTTCCCATAGCTCTTCTTTTTCTTTCGTTAGATCAGTCAGATTGCTCTGAAGAGCCTTGTCCTGCTCAACTTCATTGAGCCACTCCTGGAACAACTCCTTATACTTGTTGGCAAAGTCTTCATCAGTGACTTCTTCATAATTACTGCAGCTTGGGTACTGAGTGGGATTCTCCGAGGATGACTCTGATCCTACTTCGTTGCTTATCTCTCCTTTATTATTAACATAGGAAGCTAGGGCGACAAAGTTATTAGTCTCACCCTCCTGATCAGATTCACTATCACTCCAGCTGACAGCATATGCATTCTTCTTCTTCAGCGTATTGATACATTCTGCCTGAATATGTCCATATCCTTCACATTCTCTACATTGAATTCCTTTGCCCTTGTTGTCAAGATTGGAGTCTCCATATTGGTTCCCCTTTTGAAAAGTACCATTCTTCTGGAATCTTGATCTAGAAGACTGATTAGGATCAGTTCCTTTGTTGTATTGTTTTCTCATAAACTTCCCAAAGTTTTTAGCAAATAAGGCATACTGTTGTTCTGATACGTCGTCTGTCTTATCTTTAACAACTTTAGCCTTCTGACCGACACTTTTAACCTTCACGAGATGATCTTCTTCATTCATATCCATCTCATGGGTGTGAAGAGAACCCATCAGTTCATCCAACCTCATGGTTTTCACATTGTTTGCTTCTTTGATAGCTAGAGCCTTCATAGCGTACCGCTTTGTTAGAGATCTTAACACTTTTCTCACCAGCGTCTCTTTGGTCTTCGGTTCTCCAAGGGCGTACGCTTCAGTAGCAATGTCGAGAACTCTTGTGTTGAAGTCAGCTATCGTCTCGTCCTCTTGCATTCTTAGGTTTTCAAATTATGACGTGACCATCTCCATTCTAGATATTTTGACTTTGGTTGTACCTTCATGAGCTGTTTGTAGAATGTCCCATGCCTTCTTAGCAACTTCACATGTAGAGATCATCTTGAAGTTCTTTCCATCGACTCCTGAAAATATAGCATTCATTGCTTTAGAGTTTGCAGCTTCAGCATTCTTGTGGGCTTCTGTCCATTTGTCTTTGGCTAAAAAGTATCTTTTCCTTCTTTGTCGGTAGCAACTGGGTGCGTCCATCCCTGTTCAACAGCTTCCCAAACTGATTCATCTTGGGATTTCAGAAACGCCTTCATTCGTACTCTCCAAGAACCATATTTGTTTCCTTCGAGTAGAGGAGGTCGCGTGATGTTCGGCCCTTCTCTCAAATTCATCTCACCAGCCTTCGGATCTTACTCTGTGTGTCGAGTATTTGCTATGATACCAATTGAAATCTTCCCCTGGTAGATGTGATGTTGTTCTGGTCGGGTGCAAAACAATATCTGGAACAACTTATGCAAAATTTAAATGTAGTGCAGAAAATAAATGACACGCAAAGTTGTTACCCAGTTCGGCGTTAACTAGCCTACGTCTGGGGGGCGTTCTCTAGCCGGTGGATAGCGATTCACTATTAGTTGAGTATTGCGAGTATAATAATTACCGTTTACAGAATCCCTCTTAAACAACCTTAGCCTCGGACACTCTAGTAATTGCAATCTAGGTCTCCCCCTAGATCTTTGCTCCCACTCCGTATCCACAAGAATGATTCTCCGTGAGAACCAGCGCCTTCTCCCAAATGCGCAGAACAGAACTTCAGTGCTTAAACCTTTAGCTTTGTTCTTCGATCAATCTGTTGAGCACCAGCACAGATTGAATCTGAGCGCTAATGGACCAAAATTATACGAATAAAAAACACAGTAAAACCCACCAAATTAGACTGTTGGTCTATTTAACTTCTACTTGTTAGTCCCGATTTATGTCTACAGGGTATTTTGGCGCTTAGAGAGAAAACACGCTAAGGAGAGGATTTTACGCTGAAAAGATGATAAGAGTCAATCCAAGGTCAAGATCAGACGCTGAACGAAGAAATCTCAAGATCCTGACGTTGAATTACTTAAATCAAAATCCAACCGAGGAACAATCAAAGTCAGACGGAGCGAAATTGGATTGATAGTTTTGTGAAAAGACTGCACAAAACTGTCAAAATGCACACATGGACCAAGGTGACCGGCCACCTTGCTTGGAGGTGGCCAAAGCCACCCTTCTCCTCCTTGGACAACCGGCAACCGGCGGCTCAAGCCCTCCCCAACCGGCGGCTTTTGGCTCCCCCATGTGTCATCTCCTCCTTGCTCCTCCCTTCTCCTCCCTTGGATCAAAAACACATGCCACCCATCTCCACCACCCATCTCCTCCCCTTGTGGCTATAAATACAACCCTCCTCCTCCTCATTTCAAACATCCACAAATCAACATTTCACTTATCTCTATAAGTTTTGGTTACTTTGTAAGTTTGGTTTGGTTTTGGAAATAATACTCCTGTTTGTTCTTGAGTATTATACGCTTTGGAAATAATACTCCTGTTTGTTCTTGAGTATTATACGCTTTGGAAATAATACTCCTGTTTGTTCTTGAGTATTATACTTTAGAGAATACCCCTGTTGGTTCTTGAGTATTCAGTAGGAAATTGGGAATACTCCTGTTGGTTCTTGAGTATTCCACCCCTTTCCCTCTTACTGTTTTCAAAAACCCCCGAGTATTTAGTTATGATATCCTCTTCCATGGATAATCGTAGCTAAACTCTTTATTCGGTTAAAGGGGTGTACTAGTATCATAAAATGTTTTAGGCAATTCTTAGAGTTTTTTCTCTGTATTCAAAACTTGTTCTATGTAGGGCTGGGTTTTTGTACCGAAAACTGAACCGAAACCGAAACCGAACCGACCGAAACCGAACCGATTTCAAACCGAACCGAATTTCAATTTATCATACCAAACCGATTTATATCGGTTCAGTTTCGGTTTTCAGTTTCGGTTTTCATTTTTGAACAGGCTGTCGTCGTACCTGTGCAAAAATAATTTATATTTTCCTCACTTCGAACTGTGGATTAGAACAGCGGTAAGCAAGGGTCAAACCCAAGGGAGCTAGATAGCTACTACTTTGTTCTGTAATGGAGAAAAACAAGAAACTAGGTGAGAGTAATTGTTAGTGAAACAATTGTAAATCACGAAAATTGCTAAGGTGTAAATATCAGAGAGGAAATATTCAGGTTAGGGTATTATTCAATTGTGACTTGGTTTTATCATTGATTTCTAAATATCATGTTTCTAATTCCTAAGTGTGGTTACTTCCATTCCAAGTTATAACCTAAAGTAGTGTCTTTCCGGACGCCTACACCACAATTAAACCTAATAATTCAATACTCCATTCCAAGATATATCGAATTAGTGCACTACTTGTTAATAGCTATCTAGTATCAACAAATAGTAAATAGGGGAGTTGAATTGATCAGTTAAGCTTTGCTATTCCAAACCTCCACTCAACTTCACAATTCAATCCAAATAATGAGCACAAGGTTTAATCGAATAACGAAACAAGCATTAAGATTCAAATCTCAAAAACATAAGTCACAAATATTTAACCCTAACCCGAATAAGAGTTTTAGTTACACATACTCATGAATAACAATGCAAATAATAAAAGGGAAACAAGACACTTCACTAATGACCGAGTACAAAAGCTAGGGCTGGCCGAGAGTGGCTGATGAGGGCGGAGCAGCAGCGGCGCACGGAGGAGCAAAGGCGGAGGTCGGGCGGAATGAAGAGGAGAGTGATGTTGCACGGCCAAGTGATGGGCGTGTGGTTTTTGGTGATGAGAGGGATGATTTTCTAGTGTAGTATGCACCTCCTTATATAGGGTTTTGAGAAACCCTAAAATTTCCAAAATAAGCCAAAGATAATCATGGAAATATTTCCATAATTATCTTTGCTTAATCTCCAAGTCACCTAGATCTTCTAGAATAATCCAAAACCCTAGCAATGTAGTTTTGTGCCCTAATATGACAATGTGTTTTGGGCCGAACGAGCTGGACTTGGAACTTGGACTTTCTTTTCCCGAAGTACTGTTCACGGCGGAATTACTATTCACGCGGAATTACTATTCACGCGGAATTACTATTCAAGTTGGAATCACTGTTCACGCCAGAGTACTGTTCACGAGCCGAAAAACACTGTTCACGGCCCTCCTTTGGCTGAGTCCTTCAGTCTTTGTGATGTTTTTGGCGTAAAACGTCGCTTTTGAGCGCGATTCCTCCTAGAGCTTCCAAATCACCTGAAACACGAAACAACACTAAAAAGTAACTGTTCGCATAATAAAGTGAATGAAATGGTGGGATTTAATGACTCGACGAGTCGTATAAATACGGCTCATCAAACCACCCCACACTTAAACTTGTTCGTCCCGAACAAGAACTAGGTCATAAGAGGAATGACTAATGTAAACACCACAAAGCTTCGGTCATCCTAGACTAGCTACATGGACGTGACTTAGCTACTATAGACCTCGCCTGTTATGCATGCTTGCTACTAATATCAGTGTGCGAAAAACATGGGCTAATGATACGTGTTACCTTTGAAGTCGAGATGCAAATCAATTCGGATGTATCTGGAGATAGCCCTGTTTAGACCCATGAACCCTCATTCTCGGACTCGAACTCGCTGCTATATGGTTATGCTTTGCCGCTTTTTCTTGCACGTGATTGATTCGAGCTTCAAAGTGTTGAGTGTTTTTCGGCCAGCTATAGTGTCATCTGATTTGGGATTTCACTGATGCTTTCACATGAGAAACGTGTGGACTATCACAATAGTGGTGGATTTGTTGCCTTGAAGTGCGGATTGTGACTTGCTCGAACCGTGGTTCCTTCTCCTTTTGACGCGAGTCAAGCCGAGGGTCACTCGTCTATTTTCCCGGTTACTCGGATTAGAAACCTTCCTGCTCTCACTCATCCTTGTCCTTTTGACACGGGTCAAGTCAAGGGTCGCTTGCCTATTTTCTCGGCTACTTAGACTAGAGATTGGACGATGTGTGCCACCGTCCCGCCTAACCGCAAAAGTACCGCAGTGGCGGAGCAGACTCGTACTATGTTGCCTCGAAGTGCTAGCCTCCACGAACTCCACATAACCATATATCCTGAGTTCGGCCTTCGAATGATCTGTCAAGTCTCTCTAGGGCATTTCTATCAACTCCACATCCCTGTTTATCTCAACTAACAAAGGCACGCAAAAATTTTAAAATCACATGTTAGTCGCACAAATCAATTTTCACCAAAGACATGCATGTAATCGGCTCTATCTATTTCACCTAATCATTATCCAATACTGCAAGTCTAGGAAATAGTGAAGTATCATGTACAAAAATTTTAAAATTGACCCGAAACGTGCTGACTCTGTGCAGGGTGCAGGAAATAAATGTGCTGACTCAATACTGACTCTCCCACCCCACACTTTTGAAATAAGCCATGTCCTCACGGTACGACTTAAATCAAGACTCACAATGCATGCAATAATATGGAAAAGAAAGGAAAAGGATGGAACAAAAACTCCCCTGATGGTGTCGTGGCATGGGGCTGTCCTCGGTGTGCGCTTGCATGGGTGTCCTGGTGCGCTTGCATGGGTGTCCTGGTGCGCTTGCATGGGTGTTCCCTGCATAAAAAAAATGTCTCCCTTTCCAAGTACAATGTGACAATAATGAATCAAAACACGGATAAACATAATAAGTAAATAAACTGAAAAGTAAAAAGTGCAGGGCTGCCTCCCTGCGAGCGCCTTTGTTTTACGTCGTTGGCTCGGCGGTACCTCTGTAGGGATCACAAGTTAGGGTCCCATGGGCGTGTGAGGTCATACTTCTGCTCAGCAACTCCTTCGGTCCGTCCAACATGCTCCTCTAGCTGTTCACTCGGTTCTGCTCTCCAATAATCAGGCGGTTTCTTCTTCACATATCCCCGAGAAGGTGAGTGTGTCTTGGCCATAGCTGCTGGCCTGGTAGTCTGTGTCGCCTGTTCTGGTGGGTCTGGAACTAGGGTATCATAGTCTGATGTGTGCACAATGTCTGGCGGCTTCCTTGTGCATGGACGGTTTGCATCTTCATATACATAAAAATTAGCTTCCTTTCCACCGAATGATAGTGACAGTAAGCCTATGCCCATGTCAATCTGAGTCCTGGTGGTGTAGAGGAATGGCCGTCCCAAAATGAGCCCTGGTGGTTCGCCTTTCCTGGATTTTTCCATCTGCAAGACATAGAAATCTGCAGGCACAGTAATATCTCCTACTCGGAGGGTTAGATCTTCAAGCAATCCAGTAGGGCATACACAAGACTTATCCCCTAATTCTATAGATAGCCTAGGTGGTTTCAGTGGGCCAAGACCAAGCGAGCAATACAAAGAATAAGGCATAACATTGATAGCGGCACCCAAATCTATTAAACAATGAGGTATTTGGGTCTTACCGATACCACAGGTAACCGTGAAGGCCCCTGGGTCCTTACTCTTTCCTGAAGGTGTCTCCTGGCTCGCAGTGGGTGAGTGCATCGTCATTTGGTCGTTCTGTGTAGGCCTGACCACCATTCTCAGCTCTGGTTCAGCTTTCTCAGTCATCTGGCTTTCTGGAGCAACTAACTGCATAGCATAAGAGAAACCGTGAATGTCGGCGTCCTTGGCTGTAAGGGCCGGTTCTTCCTTTGTTGGTTCGGTGGTCTCCTCGAATGCTGCATCCACATTTATCACCTCTACCAGGCTGACATTCCCTCTTGGATTTTGAACTGTCTGTGAGGGAAGTCGTCCTGCGTGTACACTGGCTGAGAGACCTGAGACTAGTGTAGCGAGCTCGGATATCTGCTTCTTTATGTCTGCAATGTCGCTCTTGATTGAGGCTGCCAGCTCTTCTACTACTTTCTCGATAGGTTTTCCGTGGTTGCTCGGGCCTGACTTATTGCTGTTCGGCCTTCTCTGCTGATACTGACTTGGAGCATTCTGCTGATACTGTCCCGGTGCATTCTGTCGGAACTGATGATGAGGATGCTGGTAAGGCTGCTGGGTCTGCTGAGGTGCATTTTGACGTGCTGGCTGGGCCTGATTCTGCTGGTTGTTGTTCCTCCTGGGCTGTCCAGTGGCTCCTTGGTTGGGCGCTGCTGCATTAAACTGTCTGACTGGCCCTGGCTGATTGCCATAATTTTGATAGTTGCCCACTGCATTGATCTCAGCTTGGTCATCTTCCACTATAGTAGGGCACTCGTCTGTTTTGTGATCTGTAGCTGCACAAAACTCGCATGGTCTGACCTGGACTGGCTGCCTTCTGACGACATGCTTCATCAGCTGCCTCATCTCCTTGAGTTCTGTGACCATGGCACTGATAGAGGGCTCCACTCGTGATACATTCCGAGTTCTGGCATAGTCATCCTCCTTTGTAGCTTCATCCTGGAATCGCTCACTCCCTGCTACTGATATGATCATCTGTTTGACTTTAGCAGGGCTGAGGTTCATCAGGTTGCCTCCAGCTGAGGCATCTAGGAGTTTTCTGTCCAGTCTGCAAATTCCATCTAGCAAGTATTCCACTAGTAGCTTCTCCGGAAGCTCAAGGTTACAACAGCTCTTCTCCAAGGCAAGGAACTTCTCCACGTATTCTGATAAGGTCTCATTGGGTCCTTGCTTGAGCTCTTGCAACTGTCTACGGACCTTCATGGCTCGTCCAGCTGGGTAGTATTTCGAGAGGAACTGGCGCTGCATCACTTCCCACGTATAAATGCTGTCTGCGGGCAAGGACAAGAACCAGTCTGTGGCGGAGTCAGTGAGTGAGAAGTAGAACGCCTTAAGTTTGAAGTCGTCCACTGAAGCTCCGTAGGGTCTATAGTTGTGGCAACTGCCATGATAACGCTTCAGATGCCCTGTAGCTGATTCTCCCTTGGATCCTGCGAATTTGGGAAGGTGATGGACGATCGAGGTGCTGATAGTGATGTCCTCGAGTTCTGGTCCTTCATAGATTGGCCATGTCTGGTCTTTGAAGTCTGGGACCAAGAGCTCTCCCATAGATGGCTCCTCTTCGTGATAGTAGGCTTCCTCTTCGTATACCGGATGTCTGGGTTGCCTGGGGGGCGGCTGGTCCTGATTTTGAGCCTGGTGTTGCAGTGGTCGGCCCTGAATCTGAGGTCTGGCCTGAATTCTTTGCTGGACTACTTGTCTGCCCGGAACCTGCTGTCGGGCTGGTTGTCTAGCTGCAACCTGTTGTCGTGCTGGGGGCTGTTGTTGGGTTTGTTGCTGTCGGGCTCGGACCTGTCCTTGGATCGGTCCTCCTTGTAGTACTGCAGCTGCCCCTTGGTTCTGATTTTGTCTAGCTGCATCTCTTTGTGCCCTTCTCTGATCACGGAATAGCTGCTCCGGATTATTATAGATTACTTGTTGTACTTCCTCGTTGTTGTCGATTTCTGGGGGGTTTTGATTTTCGAGAGGTAATTCGAACTGGTCGTCTTCTTGGTCACTGAGGTTGTCATCTTCATTTGGGACGTTTTCAGCAACTCTACTACCTGCGCGAGACATGTTACAAGAATAACAAGCACCGAGATAGCAAACACCGAAATAGCAAAGACAGACTAGTAACAAAGGGTCCCCAGGAGATTGGAGGGGTCACAGCGGTCCCACTTAAAACCCAAAATCCTTAGACTCGTAAGTCTTGGTGACAGAACCCTCTGAGAGCTAGAAATTGGAAATCGAAAAGAATTGAAAACAAAAATCGAACAGTTGAATGGGGAATCACCGAAATAAGCAGCTTTCGAAATAAACAAAAAAAAAAAGAAAAATAAACGAAAAAAGAAAAGAGAACAAAAGTTCACCGTGCGTAGCTCCCCGGCAACGGCGCCATTTTTGAACAGGCTGTCGTCGTACCTGTGCAAAAATAATTTATATTTTCCTCACTTCGAACTGTGGATTAGAACAGCGGTAAGCAAGGATCGAACCCAAGGGAGCTAGATAGCTACTACTTTGTTCTGTAATGGAGAAAAACAAGAAACTAGGTGAGAGTAATTGTTAGTGAAACAATTGTAAATCACGAAAATTGCTAAGGTGTAAATATCAGAGAGGAAATATTCAGGTTAGGGTATTATTCAATTGTGACTTGGTTTTATCATTGATTTCTAAATATCATGTTTCTAATTCCTAAGTGTGGTTACTTCCATTCCAAGTTATAACCTAAAGTAGTGTCTTTCCGGACGACTACACCACAATTAAACCTAATAATTCAATACTCCATTCCAAGATATATCGAATTAGTGCACTACTTGTTAATAGCTCTCTAGTATCAACAAATAGTAAATAGGGGAGTTGAATTGATCAGTTAAGCTTTGCTATTCCAAACCTCCACTTAACTTCACAATTCAATCCAAATAATGAGCACAAGGTTTAATCGAATAACGAAACAAGCATTAAGATTCAAATCTCAAAAACATAAGTCACAAATATTTAACCCTAACCCGAATAAGAGTTTTAGTTACACATACTCATGAATAACAATGCAAATAATAAAAGGGAAACAAGACACTTCACTAATGACCGAGTACAAAAGCTAGGGCTGGCCGAGAGTGGCTGATGAGGGCGGAGCAGCAGCGGCGCACGGAGGAGCAAAGGCGGAGGTCGGGCAGAATGAAGAGGAGAGTGATGTTGCACGGCCAAGTGATGGGCGTGTGGTTTTTGGTGATGAGAGGGATGATTTTCTAGTGTAGTATGCACCTCCTTATATAGGGTTTTGAGAAACCCTAAAATTTCCAAAATAAGCCAAAGATAATCATGGAAATATTTCCATAATTATCTTTGCTTAATCTCCAAGTCACCTTGATCTTCTAGAATAATCCGAAACCTTAGCAATGTAGTTTTGTGCCCTAATATGACAATGTGTTGTTGGGCCGAACGAGCTGGACTTGGAACTTGGACTTTCTTTTCCCGAAGTTACTGTTCACGGCCCCGAAATCACTGTTCACGCCGGAATCACTGTTCACGCCGGAGTACTGTTCACGAGCCAAAAAACACTGTTCACGGCCCTCCTTTGGCCGAGTCCTTCAGTCATTGTGATGTTTTTGGCGTAAAACGTCGCTTTTGAGCGCGATTCCTCCTAGAGCTTCCAAATCACCTGAAACACGAAACAAAACTAAAAAGTAACTGTTCGCATAATAAAGTGAATGAAATGGTGGGATTTAATGACTCGACGAGTCGTATAAATACGGCTCATCAATATCCTCTTCCATGGATAATCGTAGCTAAACTCTTTATTCGGTTAAAGGGGTGTACTGGTATCATAAAATGTTTTAGGCAATTCTTAGAGTTTTTTCTCTGTATTCAAAACTTGTTCTATGTAGGGCTGGGTTTTTGTACCGAAAACTGAACCGAAACCGAAACCGAACCGACCGAAACCGAACCGATTTCAAACCGAACCGAATTTCAATTTATCATACCGAACCGATTTATATCGGTTCAGTTTCGGTTTTCATTTTGAGAACCGACAAAAACCGAACCGACAAAACCGAACCGAAACCGATAAAAACTGACAAAAACTGACAAAACCGACAAACTGAACCGACAAAACCCGACAAAACCAAACCAAAACCGACAAAATCCGACAAAATCGACAAACCAAATCGACAAAAACCGACAATGTCGGTAAAACCAAACTGAAACAAAAACCGAAACCGAACCGAAACCGAATGTCGGTTTACTGAAAATTTGGTTCGGTTTTCGGTTTCATTTTCCTCTAAACCGAAATGTCGGTTCGGTTCGGTAATTTTCGGTTCGGTTTTTGAACCGAACCCAGCACTAGTTCTATGTGCCATATATTAGGTTAGAATCTTCTAAGGTTGAGTGCCTGACAAGAAAAAGCTCTTCCGTGGGGATTCGTAAACATACTCGGGTAAGTGGATGCTTGGAATGACAAAGCTTATCTGAGGAGTTTGACCTCTCTAAAACATCATTTGGTTGCTCGGGAATGACTGACCAAATGGATGCACACAGGCTAATATACCATGGAATGGGGTATTAGTCTAAATAGAACAAGGGCTCTACGTTCTTTGCAAAAGTCTAGACGGTGTTGCAAGTTGAGTGCTTGGAATGGCCTCGATTCACTATCGAACGCTTTTGCAAAAGACTAGATAGTGTGGCAAATCGAGTGCTTGGAATGGCCTTGATGCAAGTTTGAATACTTAGAATGATCACTAAGAGCCAATGATAAATAGGCTATGATACAAGGCCCCTGAAACCGAATGTTTTCCTTGAATTACAAAAAAACCCCCTGTATTTACTTTTCTAAACTGCTCAACCATCAACCGCTCATCTACCGGAGGAATCGCAATCATGCATCACCCACTGTAAGTCTTCTTCCCTTAACTCTTTTATTTTCAGTATTTATTTTCTGTAATTTACTTTTCCGCACTCGAAAAACCAACAAAACCAAAAAAACAGTAGCTTAGTCAATCGCGCTGAAATCTCAACCAACCTAAAACATGCTCCTTCGCCGTACAAATCCCTCAAAGAACAACGTATTCCCCTAATTCCCTTGGGTTCGACCCCTACTTACCACTTACTACCCAGTAGTGTAGTCGCGAGTAGCGGATATTATAAATTTATTTGTACAGAGAACATTGCACCTTAACGACAGTGCAGTGCGCTCCATCAACCGCCTTTGAGTAACCAGTGACGATTAACTCTCCAGCCGATTACGAGCTTAGTGAATTACCAGTTACGATTAGTTCACCGCCGTTAGCCTCCTCCTCCCTTCAGTGAGTATGAGCGTGAATAATTTCTCCGTAAGTGCTAACTAATACCTAAGCATTAGTCCTCCTTATATAGAGCGGTAGAAACCCTAAAACAATAAGGATTCCTAAACTAAACCGCCTCTATCATTTAGGAAATCTTTCCTAATCTCTTACGCATATCTCTTGTAGATAATCCTCCGTTTGAATCTTTAATCTTGATTAGGCAACCTTCGATTATCTTCTCGACTAAGATAGCTTCAAGCGCAAGCAACCGACTCCAAGGAAATCTTCGATTATCCATAAGCACCGACTTGTCAAAACTGATCGTTGTAAATATCTTCAGGCTAAGTTGTGCTAAGTCGGTTGAAACAAGTTTCCTAAACTGAATTTGGAAACTTCCAACTTCTGTCCATGCACCTGCAACCGCCTTGATCTCCAACGGTCGACTGTGTTTCTAAATCTGAAATTGGAAACATTCCATTTGCTTCAACTTGTTCCAGGACAGTTGTCTCTGCTAGACTCGAACAACAGCTTGAACAAATATTCTAAGTTTTGCCAAACTACATGTCATAAAACTAACACAATCAATATTGAATTGATTTCAATTGATGGAGAGAAAACTCAGAGCTTTTGTTCACTCTTTTCTACAACTTTTTCATCCTCTACGATCCTTGAAGAACAACAGTTTTTTATCCAATAAACTGCCAAAAGGAATCAAAATTTGAACAGGAACTGTCCTCAGCCGGCCGGCTGAGCATATTGCTCTTGTCCGAATCGGTTGGTTCAACATCAGACCAGAATGTTGCAATTCTCTGAGCTTCTCAACCGGCCGGTTGAGCTCAATGGCTTTGTCTGAGCCGCCGGTTGAATCCTGGACAAGAATCCCTAAAATCTCCAACACCACCATGATAACGGAAGCCAGCATCTTGAGCAGCTGTGGCAAAAGAAGTCTGCCTGTTTTTGTCAAGTGCCGTTTTACGTGCAAGTGCATCTATCTTCTGAGCTGCAACATGAGGTCCAAATCCAGCTCTTACAGAGTGGACAACTACGGCATATATTTCATTGTTGTATAGGTTGTTGAATAATCCATTTGTACCAGCAACAATGACATCACCGGGGAAAACATTAATTTTGAAACCCTGAGTCAAACAACCCATATGTAGGTAAAAGTCACATGACTCGAGAGCTTAAGAGTACTAATCTAATAGGCAACAGTCACAGTAGGACAAATAAAAGAGCATTCAATATGTACTTACTATTGGGTTAAGAACATGCCTCTTCGGATCTTGGTTGGTCTCCATTATTTCCATTTTCTTTTTTTTTTATTTGGATTTTTACATATTGTACAAGACCAATGTATTTCTAAGCAAATCATCTAGTACATTTATATCTATTGAAGCACAAGTCATGCAGTGTCTTGTCTCATCCACTCTTGAAGCAAATCTTCGAACAATTGACCTGCTCACGGTCGAAGCCTTCTCTAGCATCGTGGCGAAGGCGAAGCCATCTCAAGCACCTCCTGCGAAGGAAGGAAAGCACCAAATATTGGTGGGATGATGCATTTGTGGGGTTGAACTCATGATCACTTGGTTACAAAGTCAAGGGTTGAGCAAACTCAACTAGAACCCTACATGCCATTATTTCCATTTTTTGGTTGATATGGGAAATTAAAATCATCCTGCCGAACAAGAGATTTAAATATAGTGGATCCATCTCTAATAACCACAAATCGACTGTCTCCTAGATTGATGGCATGAAGTTCCAGAAGACGAGAGAACAAGCAAACTTTTTATCAACTTCAGGGCAAGGAGTTAAAGAGGTTGTTGACTGAAATGACAAAATGTAAACTTCATGCGGTTGTTGACTGAAATGACAAAATGTAAACTTCATGCGGTTGTTGACTGAAATGACAAAATGTTCAACCTCTGACTGATGCAAACATAATCAATCTATATAGCCTAATGAATCAGATACAAGAAGCATATTATAAATTTACACTAGTCCTTCCCCATGCAAACTAGTAGAGAAACTGGAAGACACTGTGAGTTACGAAGAAGAGTACCATATCAAACTCCAAGCCATTCGCATAAATAAGTAGAAATATGCATGATGAATCACAAAATCACAGAGACAGGAAGAATAGAGGAATATGGCTTATACCTGGTCTGTGAGAGCTATAATGCATGGTGTTGACGATGATGAGCCTTGGCCCTGGGATTTCGTTTTCACATGAGCTTTCTCCAACATTGTAGTAGGATAAACTGAGCTCACAGACTCTTCTAAAACCTATGTAGCACGAAAACCTCTACATGGGTGAGGTACCGATGTCGGAAACCTGGAAACCTCAAGAAACTCCCGGAAACCTTAGTTGATCGTTTCTTGAGGTTTCAGAAATGATCAACGAATAGGAAACTTCTAGGAAATGGCAAGAAATCTCTGGAAATCTCTAAAAACCTAATTTTGCATTTTATTTTGGAAACTTTCAAAAAAATGAATTTAAATATTAAATTAAATTATTTTTAACTAAAATTTGAATATTTTAAAAAATCATAAAATTATTTTACGAAGCTTCCAGCCCTAGTAACTTTTGATTCCTGGCTTCGCCCCTGGTGAGAATATGAGATATTTTTCACATTTGAGTTGAACGACAGAGAGAGCTTCTTCATCAACATTCATTCAACGCACTTTATCAATTAAATCTTTCATCTGTGTTTATCCAACGCGCCGCCGGCCATAGCGACAATGACGGACGCACTAAATTCGCTACTCCAGCGAGACTCACAAACACTGTCCTCACTTTCATCGCCAATATTTCCGCAATGATTTTGTAAAATATATATTTATATATTTTGATCATTTTCTCCAACTGTTCCTTTTGGGTTGTGGAGCATGATTAAATTAGTGGGCTGGTGCAGTTTAGGAAGTCCATAATTTTGGCAGTTAGGGTTTCTATTTCCTAATTAGATAATTAGGGTTTAGATGAAACCCTATTTATTCCCATGTTGATTATTGTAATTGCATCCAATATCATAGTGAAGAAAACCCTGGCTTGGTAGTGCCCAGACGTAGTCACGGTGTAATCCTAACAACTGGTATCAGAGCGACAATAGGAAAAAAGATTTTGCTATCAGTTGGGCAGTTTGACGAAGATGGTTATGGTGTAACCCTCAGCTGCAGGAACTGGATGATAGCAATGGGAGCTAGGGCATAGCTCAAGGAAATAAGAATTTGTTATCAGTTGGCCAGCGGAATGAAGACGGGTTTGATGTAATCTTCAGCTGCAGGAACTGGAAAATAACAAGGGGAGCTAGGGGTGATAGCTCAAAGAAAGAAGGAAGCACTACTAATTTATGAAAAATTTCCGACGTCAGGAAAACGCCAGAATAATGACGGAAAAGTGACAAAAAACGTCGAATTTCCGTCACTTTTCCGTCAACGATGATGTTGACGGCAATTTTTTCGATGGTAAAAAGTTTCCGTCGCATTTTTGTTAATTAAAATTCCGTCGTCATTCCGGCATGTATCCGGTGAGATTCTCAGTCAAAATCCGTCTGAATTTTGTCAATAGTATTTTCCGTCTATATTCAAACAAATTTCCGTTTTCAATATTTTCCATCCATCTTCCGTCTACATTCCGTCATCTTAGTTTTCCGTCTACATTCCGTCCATGTTCCATCAATAATATATTCCGTCATTAGTCCATCTTAATTCTGTATAACGTTTCCGTCAAAATTCTGTGTTTGTTTACGCTATTCAATATTTCGTCAACTTTCCGTCAAAGTTCCGGCAAAAGAAATTATCGGCAATATTCCATCGATATGCCGTTGATGAGACGTATTTGTACGACTCATTAAGTCAACAAAACCCACCATTTACGACATTTGATCATGAGAACGTTTACTTGTTAATGTCGTTTTGGATTTCAGGGCCTTTTGGAGTCTAAAGAGGAATCAGGCTTAAAAGATGACATTTAAGGCCAAAATCACCACAAGGCATTATCGGCCCACACGGGAAGCCCAAGCCAAACCTAGCCCACTTGCAAAGTCTTGATGATTCTAGAAGCATCTCATTATTTGCTCATGCCAATCCATTTTGACTACTTCCAAAGCAAGAGTGCCTTGATGATTCTAGAAGCATGTCAACATTTGCAATGCCCAAACCACTTATGCCACTCCAACTTTGTGCCCAAGACAAGAGAAACCCTAGCTCATTTCCTATAAATAGAACCCCTTGGATCATTGTAATTCATTCGAAAATGTAGACAAAAATCACTCATTTGTATCCTTGTTGGTTTGGCATTGGAAAGCAACAAAGTTCTCAACTTCTCTCTACTCCCTCTTCTTTTGTTACGCACTTTAGCTTTCAAGTCACGCATTTTAGAGAATCCTTGTAATTCCGAATGTCTTTTAGCCCTTGTGTTCTTACCATGAACATGAGTGGCTAATCCCTTCACTATTCGGTTTGGGGTTCCTACTCTTATGCATACATTTTGAGGCACTTGCACTCCATTTCATCTTACGTCCCACTAGTCCTTGGATATCATTCCATGGATCAAAGGCTTGACTAAGTGGATGTTTTTCCACTAAGCTTGGTCAAGTTCATGATCTTTATTGTAACATCCATTTGATGCCTTGCCGCAATAATGGATAGTACACATAGACGAGCAATACCCTTGCCGGATTGTTCGATCTAATAAGGACTAGATTAGAAGGTTTAACCGTGCCTAGTGAGGTAGCGGGGTTTCAATACCTTGGGTTGCCTATGGCACCACACTACTACCTAGTTCGGTGAAAACCGTGGTGTACTACCTTTGCCGGAGTACTTTAGGTTGTTTCCCTTGCCGGAACACCACACTCTATGGGATGTAAAATGGTTCATTGGATGTCTATGATGAATGTAGCATAAGAGAGGTTCTTAATGTTGTAGCAAGGCTTTGAGATTCTTGTACTTAATGTTATTTCACATTTCACTAGTCCTTGGGCTTAATCCCATGGGTCAAACGCAAGACTAAGTGGATGTTTTTCCACAAAGCTTAGTCAAGCAAATGATCCCTATAGTAACATCTACCGGATGCTTTGCCGCAATGGTAGATAGTACACATAGATTGATGAGCAATACCTTTTCCGGATTGTTTGATCTAACAAGGGACTAGATTAGAAGGCCGAACGCCTTGCCAAGTGAGGTTGTGGAGATTAAATGCTTTGGGTTGTCTTTGACACCACACAACTACCTTGGTGGTTCTAGGCTGTGGAGTACCACCTTTGCCGGGGTACCTTGGGTTGTCACCTTTGTCGGGACACCACACTCTACAAAATGTGGAATAGATCATTAGAGGTCAATGATGAGTTGAGCCACGACAAAAGGCCCCTAGACCGAATGCCATTTTCTTGATCACAATCCCATTGCATTTACTTTGCGCATTTACTTTTTGTACTTACTTTCAAAACTCGTTTCCAAAACCCCCATTGTCATTTACTCTACTTTACTTTACGTTATATAAGAACAACAAGTAGCCATTACAACTCCTCTGGGTTCAACCCCTACTTGCCGCTCTACTAATCCATAGTGAGCCAATAGTGGTGGAATTATAAATGTTGATTTGATTTGGCATACGACGACGTGCCTCGTCAAATTTTGGCGCCATTGCCGGGGAGTTGTGCATTGGTGAAGTTGTTCTTTCTGGTTGTTTTCCTTTTTGTGCTTGTTTGATTCTCTTGGTTCGCCATGGCCTCTTATTACAATAGAGAGTCTTGGTACGAAGAGGAGTACTACCCACCCTCCTTCCAACAAGAAATCCGCGAAAAGATCATCTACATTGAGCAATCCCGGGATGAAACATTGGATGAGTACCTATGGTACTTTGATTCCCTTGTGACAAGCTGCCCGCACCATGGATTCACGGACTTTGATCTTATTCAAAGATTTCTTGGTGGAATGATGCCACATGAGTGGGATAGGCTCAATGAGGCGGCTGGAGGCTCGGTCTATGACTTAACCATAAGTGCTCTTTGGGACTTGATAAATGTTTTGGCCGAAAGGTCAAGGCCAACATAAGAGCAGACCGAGCCACTAGAGGATAGTGTGGAAGAGTTGGCAGCTAGCATCCAACAGTTGGCCGACACTATGCAGCAACATCCAGCCGAAAACGAGGAAGCCTTGGCCGAGATATCTGATGGACCATAATTATACGAATAAAAAACATAGTAAAACTCACCAAATTAGACTGTTGGTCTATTTAACTTTTGCTTGTTAGTTCCGATATATTTCCACAGGGCATTTTAGATACTAGAGAGAAAACACGCTAAGGAGAGGATTTTACGCTGAAAAGATATTACGAGTCAGTCCAAGGTCACAATCAGACGCTGAATGCAGAAATCTCAAGATCCTGACGTGGAATCACTCAATACAAATCCAACCGAGGTGCAACCAAAGTCAGACCAAAGCGGAATTGGACTGAAAGTTTTGTGAAAACTACGCAAAAATCACACAAACTCTCATCCTTATCCACCATGACCGGCGGCTATGGGTGAATTGATGAGTCATGGGTAGCAAACTCCCCCTCCTCCTCCATGGGTGACCGGTGGCTTTGGCAAGAGGTGGCAAAAGCCACAAAATCTCCCCTCCATGTGACTTGCAACCGGCGGCTCTTTGTGCCACCACAAGAGCTTGCCATGTGGTGGCCTTCTCCTCCACATGCTCCTCCCCTTCTCCTCCACCCTTGGATGAAGATCAATCCAAGCCCTCCATTCTCCTCCCCTTAGCCTATAAAAGGAGGCCATCCTCCTCCTCATTTGTAACATCAATCCTCAACAATCACAAATCATTCACTTATCTCTCTAGAAAGTTTGGCATTTGCGAGTTTGGTTTTTGAAATAATACTCCTGTTTGTTCTTGAGTATTATACGCTTTGAAATAATACTCCTGTTGGTTCTTGAGTATTATACGCTTTGAAATAATACACCTGTTGGTTCTTGAGTATTATAACAGTTTTAGGGAATACTCCTGTTGGTTCTTGAGTATTCCACCCCTTTCCTTTCTTACTGTTTTCAAAAAACCCCCGAGTATTTACCTATGATATCCTCTTCCATGGATAATCGTAGCTAAACTCTTTATTCGGTTGAAGGGGCGTATTTGTATTATAAAATGCTTTAGATTATTTTAGTGTTTTTTCTCTGTATTCAAAACTTGTTCTATGTGCCATATATTAGATCAGAATTTCCAAGGTTGAGTGGATGCTTGAAATGGCAAAGCTCTTCCATGGAAATTCGTGAACATACTCGGGTAAGTGGATGCTTGAAATGGCAAAGCTTATCTGAGGAGTTCGATCTCTCTCAAACACCATTTGGATAAATAGGAAAAGACAATCCAAATGGATGCACATAGGCTAGTATACCTTGAAATGGGGTGCTAGTCTGAGTAGAACAAGGGCTCTACGTTTTTTGCAAAAGATTAGATGGTGTTGCAAGTCGAGTGCTTGAAATGGCCTTGATTCACTTTCGAACACTTTTGCGAAAGGCTAGACAGTGTGGCAAATCGAGCGCTTGAAATGGCCTTGATGCACATTTGAATACTTAGAAGGATTACTAAAATGATAAAGCAGGCTATGATACAATGCCCCCGAAACCGAATGCTCCCCTTGAATTACAAAACCCCCTTGTATTTACTTTCCTATTATAACCGCCTTAATCAACTGCACTCACCTTCCGGAGGACTCGCAATTCCCGCATCACCCACTGTAAGTCTTTCTTTTTACTTTTCAGTACTTTAATTCCTACAATTACTTTTCCGCACAAAAAACCAAAAATACCAAAAACAGTAGCTTAGTTAATCGCGCTAAAATCTCAATCAACCTTAAAACACGCTCCCTCGCTGTACCAATCCCTTAAAGAACAACTTATCCCCCTAATTCCCTTGGGTTCGACCCCTACTTACCACTTGCTACCCAGTAGTAAAGTCGCGAGTAGCAGACTTATAAAGTTATTCTTGACGTTTGCACATAACGACTGTGCGTCCGTCAATATCAAAGACATTATCCGACTTTAGCCAGGCCGTGTCCGAGTGGAGGAGAGATCGGGGAGAAGATGTCGATACAAGGACAGTGGTGGACATGGAGGAGGCTCTAAAAAAGTCTATGTTAGAGCCCACGGAACCGACAAGGGATGAGGACCAATTGATGATTGAAAAAGAACCGGCCGAGAAGAGCCATGACCTCATCCCCATTCTATCCGAGGAAGACCCAAACCTCACTACCGAAGGTCCCTCATTGGACCCTTCTCCCTCAGTTTGCATGCCACCCATAGACTCCGAAGATGAAGTACTCAATAAGGATGAGGTGCAAAGCGAGTTGGAAGAAAAGCATGAGCAAGAAAGGCCCATATTGGAGTACCCACTCGCCATAAGTCCACAAGGCAGCCAGGAGAACTCTCTCATTCGGAAACGACCGTTCCTCATTGCCACAAACACAAAGCCTACCAATGGAACAAGCTCGATGCCGCTTGTGTTTGATGGCAAGGCTCCGAACTTCCAAGGTCGCAAGGATGCCAACCGGGTATACATGAAGAAGAGACAACGACATGGCCCGGTAGAATGGAAGCCCGGATGGAAGAATAAGAGGGCACGGCTTGATGGATCAGTGGCTATGCTCAAGATGCCTCCTCCTCCTCGAAAAGATGCGAAGACAAGGCCACCCGACCGGTTGAAGGTAGACTCGAGACCGCTGCCATATGAGAAATTTGGAAGGATTAAAAGGGCAGTTGGGAAGAAGTTTGACCTCACACGACCATGGGATCCTAACTTGTGATCCCTAATGAGGTACAGTCGAGCCAACGATGTTAAACAAAGGCGCTTGCCGGGAGGCAGCTCGGCATTTCTTAGTATTTCTTGCATCTTATACTAACCCTCGCCTCATTATGGTTGGAAAGGAAAAAGTGATGTTTTTGTAGGTCGGGTTCCAAGCCTTGTCATTTCACGACTTGCAAGGACATCATAAGGGGAGTATTGTTCTCACTTTCGTGCCGTTGTTCCTTTCCCTTGATATTGTGCATATTGTCTTGAGATTGAGTTGTGCCATGAGGACACGGCTCGTTTCAAAAGTGTGGGGTGGGGAAGTTAGTAGTTTGTTGTGTCTCACGTCTATTTTTCGTGCACATGCATGAGTCAGCACGTTTCCCTTAAAGTGTCGAAACCACTTCACCGGAGTTTGTGGATCACACGTCCCCATTGTGGTCCAACCAACCTTAAAACTAGGCCCAATACATTGAAGCCCGATTTTGTTAACAGCTGAAGGGGGGTCAAAGCTAGAAAAAAACAAGGTGTGATGATGGACCATAATTATACGAATCAAAAACACAGTAAAACCCACTAAATTAGACTGTTGGTCTAGTTAACTTTTGCTTGTTAGTTCCAATTTATATCTACAGGGTATTTTGGACTCTAGAGAGAAAACACGCAAAGGAGAGGATTTTACGCTGAAAAGATATTACGAGTCAGTCCAAGGTCACGTTCAGACGCTGAATGCAGAAATCTCAAGATCCTGACATGGAATCACTCAAAATAAATCCAACCGAGGAACAACTAAAGTCAGACCAGAGTGAAATTGGACTGATAGTTTTGTGAAAACTGCACAAAACTCACAAAACTCCCTCTTTCTCCTCCAAGGTGACCGGCGGCTTTGTGAATGAGGTGAGTCATGGGGATGACTGATGGACCATAATTGTATGCATCATAAATACAGTTAAACCCACCAAATTAGACTGTTTGTCTATCTAACTTCGACGTGTTAGTCCCGATATATTTCCACGGGGCATTTGAGAGACTAAAGTGAAAACACGCTAAGGAGAGAATTTTATGCTAAAAAGATAACAAGAGTCAATCGAAGGTCAAGATCAGACGCTGAACGAAGAAATCTCAAAATCCTGACGATGAATTACTCAAATTAAATCCAACTGAGAAATTATCAAAGACATCCCGGAGTAAAATTGGACTGATAGTTTTGTAAAGACAGTACAAAACTGTCAAAACTCATCCATATGCATAAGGTGACCGGCTACTTGGTGAAGAGGATGAGTCATTGGGTGGCAACACCTTCCTCCTCCTTGGGTAACCGGCGGCTCCTCCCTCACATGGTGGCTCCTCCACTCTCCTTGCTCCACTTGTCACCACCTCATTCCTCCCCTCCCAAAGCCGCCGGCGGCTCTTTGAGCCACCATGAGAAGATGACAAGTGGAGGCTTCCCCTCCACATCTCCTCCCCCATCTCCTCCACC
This sequence comes from Rhodiola kirilowii, assembly GCA_033675215.1. NCBI lineage: Eukaryota > Viridiplantae > Streptophyta > Magnoliopsida > Saxifragales > Crassulaceae > Rhodiola > Rhodiola kirilowii. The sequence goes on from CM066201.1 coordinate 46,414,307, forward strand.
CTTGGATGCTCCTCCACATGCCACCATCTCCACCCTCCATCCTCCTCCCCTTAGCCTATAAATATGGAGCTCCTCCTCCTCATTTGTATCCATCCACAAATCAACATTTCACTTATCTCTCTAAGTTTTGGTTACTTCGTAAGTTTGGTTTGGTTTTGGAAATAATACTCCTTTTTGTTCTTGAGTATTATACGCTTTGGAAATAATACTCCTGTTTGTTCTTGAGTATTATACTTTAGAGAATACTCCTGTTGGTTCTTGAGTATTCAGTAGGAAATTGGGAATACTCCTGTTGGTTCTTGAGTATTCCACCCCTTTCCCTCTTACTGTTTTCAAAAACCCCCGAGTATTTAGCTATGATATCCTCTTCTATGGATACTCGTAGCTAAACTCTTTATTCGGTTAAAGGGGTGTACTGGTATCATAAAATGCTTTAGGCAATTCTTAGAGCTTTTTCTCTGTATTCAAAACTTGTTCTATGTGCCATATATTAGGTTAGAATCTTCCAAGGTTGAGTGCCTGACAAGCAAAAGCTCTTCCGTGGGGATTCGTAAACATACTCGGGTAAGTGGATGCTTGGAATCGCAAAGCTTATCTGAGGAGTTTGACCTCTCTAAAACACCATTTGGTTGCTCGGGAATGACTGACCAAATGGATGCACATAGGCTAATATACCTTGGAATGGGGTATTAGTCTAAATAGAACAAGGGCTCTACGTTCTTTGCAAAAGTCTAGACGGTGTTGCAAGTTGAGTGCTTGGAATGGCCTCGATTCACTATCGAACGCTTTTGCAAAAGACTAGACAGTGTGGCAAATCGAGTGCTTGGAATGGCCTTGATGCACGTTTGAATACTTAGAAGGATCACTAAGAGCCAATGATAAATAGGCTATGATACAAGGCCCCTGAAACCGAATGTTTTCGTTGAATTACAAAAAACCCCCTGTATTTACTTTTATAAACTGCTCAACCATCAACCGCTCATCTACCGGAGGAATCGCAATCACGCATCACCCACTGTAAGTCTTCGTCCCTTAACTCTTTTATTTTCAGTATTTATTTTCTGTAATTTACTTTTCCGCACTCAAAAACCAAAAAACCCAAAAACAGTAGCTTAGTCAATCGCGCTAAAATCTCAATCAACCTAAAACACGCTCCATCGCTGTACAAATCCCTTAAAGAACAACATATTCCCCTAATTCCCTTGGGTTCGACCCCTACTTACCACTTACTACCCAGTAGTGTAGTCGCGAGTAGCGGAAAATATAAATTTATTTGTACAGAGAACACTGCACCTTAACGACAGTGCAGTGGGCTCCGTCAATGACTCACCCCCTTCCTCCTCCCTTGCAACCTCCATGACCGGCGGCTTTCCAATGCCTCCATGTGTGTCCTCCACACCAAAAGCCGCCGGCGGCTCCATGGAGTTCCTCTCATCTTGTGACACTTGTCCTCCTCTCCTCCATCCTTATCCATCCTCCCCTCCTAATAATAGAAGCTCCTCCCTTTGTAATCCAACATCCCACAATCCACAATTCACTTCTCTCTCTAGAAAGTTTGGCATTTGTAAGCTTTGGTTTGAAATAATACTCCTGTTGGTTCTTGAGTATTATAACGGTTTTGAGAGAATACTCCTGTTGGTTCTTGAGTATTCAGTAGGATTGGGAATACTCCTGTTGGTTCTTGAGTATTCCACCCCCTCTCTTCTTACTGTCTTTCAGAAACCCCCGAGTATTTAGCTATGATATCCTCATCCATGGATAATCGTAGCTAAACTCTTCATTCGGTTGAAGGGGTGTACTTGTATCATAAAATGTTTTAGGCAATTCTTAGAGCCTCTTCTCTGTATTCAAAACTTGTTCTATGTGCCATATATTAGGTTAGAACTTCCAAGGTTGAGTGGATGCTTGGAATGGCAAAGCTCTTCCGTGGGGTTCGTAAACATACTCGGATAAGTGGATGCTTGGAATGGCAAAGCTTATCTGAGGAGTTTGACATTTCTAAAACACCATTTGGTTGCTCGGGAATGACTGACCAAATGGATGCACACAGGCTAATATACCTTGGAATGGGGTATTAGTCTAAGTAGAACAAGTGCTCTACGTTTTTTGCAAAAGTTTGGACGGTGTTGCAAGTTGAGTGCTTGGAATGGCCTCGATTCACTTTCGAACACTTTTGCAAAAGACTAGACAGTGTGGCAAATCGAGTGCTTGGAATGGCCTTGATGCACGTTTGAATACTTAGAAGGATCACTAAGAGCCAATGATAAACAGGCTATGATACAAGGCCCCCGAAACCGAATGCTTTCCTTACATTCAAACCCCCTTGCATTTACTTTCTTAGTATAAATATCAACTGCGCTCATCTTCCGGAGGACTTTCCAATCACGCATCACCCGCTGTAAGTCTTCTCTTTTATTTTCAGTATTTACTTTTATGTCATTTACTTTTCCGCACTAAAAACCAAAAACAACCAACCAAAAACAGCACTTACTTTTCCGCACTAAAATCAACCTAAAAGACGCTCCCATCCTGTACAAATCCCTCAAAAAACAACTTATCCCCCTAATTCCCTTGGGTTCGACCCCCTACTTACCACTTGCTACCCAGTAGTAAGGTCACGAGTAGCGAAATATAAATTAGCTTTTGCATAGAAAACACCGCACCTTAACGACAGTGCGGTGGGCTCCGTCAAAACTGGCGCCATTACCGGGGAATTAGCAGATGGATAGTTGTTCTTTTTTCTGTTATACATAATCCGCCATGTCTTCCTACTACGAAAACGAGCCTTGGAACATTGAGGAGTTTATCTCGGTAGTCCGCGAAGAGATCATCGACATTAAGCAATCCCGGGACGAAACTTTGGACGAGTACTTGGCGTACTTTGACTCCATTGTGGCGAGCTGCCCGCACCATGGATTCACCAGATCCAATCTTATTCAAAAGTTTCTCGGTGGAATGATGCCACTTGAGCGGAAAAGACTTAATGATGTAACAGGATGTTCACTCATGAAGTTAACCGTGACTGAAGCCTGGCGCCTCATAAATGATTTGGCAAAGAACACAAAACAGGGTCAGTGGCACCAAACTGACGATGAAGCACCGACAATGGAAGTGGACTCAGTAAAGAACGAGCCCGACATCATGCCCATTGCGAGCTTGCCCGCAACAAAGCCGAGAGAAGACATCAGTACGAGGGCAGTAATGGACGTGGAGGCAGCTCTAAAGGAGCCAATATTAGAGCCCATGGAGCCAACTGAGGATGAGAACTCGCAAATAACCGAAGAAGAACCGGCCAAATCAGGCCCAGTCCTTATTGCCAAACCAGCCGAGCCACTTGAACCGGTCCTCATCACCAATCTGCCCGAGATAGTCCCGGACTTCACTGCCAAATCAGCCAAGACATGCCCGGACCTCACTGCTGAACTAACCGAGGAAATCACGGCAGGCCCGATCCTTGCGCTCGAAGCACCCAAAACATGCCCGATCCTCACTATCGAAGCACCTAAGGCAGGCCTGATCCTCATTATCAAACTATCCAAGAAAGACCTGGCCCTTATGGTGGAAGTTCCCCAACTTTTCCCCTCGGTTTGTATGCAAATCACAACCACCAAAGATGATGTGACCTATGCTGAGGTGCAAGGGAAGTTGGAGGCAAATCAAGGGCGAGAAAAGCCCTCAATGGAGCTCTCACTCACCACGACTAAACAAAGCGACCCTGAAAACTCGCTCGTTCTAGGATGACCATTCGTCGCTGCCACAAAGAAGAGGCTCCACATGAAAACAGGCTTAATGTCGCCTACATTTAATGGCACAAAACCAAACTTCCAAACTCGCAAAGGTGCCAACAATTCAAACATAAAGAAGCGGCAAAGGCACGTGCCAAAGGAATGGAAGCCGGGAAGGAGGAACAAGAGAGCTCGACTTGATGGACCAGCAGCTATGGTCAAGGAATCCTCGCCTTCTCGGGGATATGTGAAGAAGAAACCTTCGGATCAAGGGAGAACAGAACTGAGCCCGCTGCCATATGTGTTCTTTGGGCAAATCAAAAGGGCAGCCGAGAAGAAGTTCGACCTCAAGCACCCATGGGATCCCACCTTATGATCCAGGAAAGAGGTACTGTCGAGCCAACGACGTTAAACAAAGGCACTGGTCGGGAGGTAACCCGACACCTATCTTACTTTCTGTCTTTTATTTTCGGTCATTTAGTTTTTTCCAATAAGTCGCTCTCACCCACTTGGTGCATAGAAGAAATGACTATTCAGGAATCGGTTTTGGGAGCAAGACCGGATTAGCCAGGCAGCTTCCGTGAGTTACTGGGCCTGCGCTCAGAGTTCAAGGCCCCAGCCGAACTCCCTCGATTATCCAGCCTCAAGCCATGTCATTCGACACTCTAAAGGGAGTTCTGTTCTTCCCTTTTCCTTAATGTCATTTCCTTCTCATATAATATTTGCTTGCATGGCTTTTGAACCAAGTCTTGCTGAAAGGCACGCCTTCGTTCAAAAGTGTGGGGTGAGAACCACCTGTGTACATAACATGTTTTTTCCTTTCCTTTTTTAAATTATCTTTTTGAAAATATGAACTTGAGAATGTGAAAAAGATAGATCTAAAATTCATGCATTTACCTTGTGAAAATTCAACTGTCTAAAAACTTAGAACGTAACTTCTCATTTGTCCCTTTGTGCTGAGATAAACTAGGGATGTGGAGTTGACATAAACTGCCCTAGAGAGGCTTGGCAAGCAATCGAAGGATCGAATCAAACTATATGGTTTTCGAAGTCAGTGGAGGATGCACTTTGGGTTTCAGTGAAGATTGAAGTCATCTCCGCCATGCAGTGTTTATGCAAAAAGAAACAAAGGCGAGGACGGGAATCAGACCGTCCTATCTCTAGTCAAAGTAGCCGAGAAAATAGATGAGTGACCCTCATCTTGACCCGCGCGAAACGGCAATGATGAGAGGAGCGGGAAGGTATTTCCATAGGCTTGCGGGCAATGATTGGACCTCCCAAAAAGGCTTGAGAAAATGGACTAGCAAGTCACAAAGAAGCAAAAAGCTCAAAGAAGCAAATCAAGAGGCCAAAGGCCCAAAATTGTGAAGGTTTTAACCGAACAAAAAAGTGAAGTAGTCAAGGAGTCAAATCAAATGCCAAAGGCCGATTCACTACAAAAGCTGTCCCTCGCCAAAAGAAAATCAAAGACCAAACCATTGAAACCCGAACCGAATCACGTGCTAGAGAAAGCTACAAGGAAACCTTATTGTGCGAGACGGTCCCGAGGTTGCAGTCCAGGAGCCTAAAAAGGGCTATCTCCCGAAACATCCAAAATAATTTGCATCTCAGCACGAGGTTACACGTATCAAGTTTCTTCTATTTATTTACACAGTTCAATTTGGTAATAAGTAAGCAATGCATGAATTAGGATAAATCGAGTCCCACAGTCTGACTTTCATATTTTAAAAGCTTACATTGTGTGCCGCCCTTTAATAGCATTGTTCGGGACGAACAACTAAAAGTGTGGGGTGATCTGATGGACCATAATTATACGAATCAAAAACACAGTAAAACCCACTAAATTAGACTGTTGGTCTAGTTAACTTTTGCTTGTTAGTTCCGATTTATATCTACAGGGTATTTTGGACTCTAGAGAGAAAACACGCTAAGGAGAGGATTTTACGCTGAAAAGATATTACGAGTCAGTCCAAGGTCACGATCAGACACTGAATGAAGAAATCTCAAGATCCTGACATGGAATCACTCAAAATAAATCCAACCGAGGAACAACCAAAGTCAGACCAGAGTGAAATTGGACTGATAGTTTTGTGAAAACTGCACAAAACTCCCTCTTTCTCCTCCAAGGTGACCGGCGGCTTTGTGAATGAGGTGAGTCATGGGGATGACTCACCCCCTTCCTCCTCCCTTGCAGCCTCCATGACCGGCGGCTTTCCAAAGCCTCCATGTGTCTCCTCCACACCAAAAGCCGCCGGCGGCTCCATGGAGTTCCTCTCATCTTGTGACACTTGTCCTCCTCTCCTCCATCCTTATCCATCCTCCCCTCCTATAAATAGAAGCTCCTCCCTTTGTAATCCAACATCCCACAATCCACAATTCACTTCTCTCTCTAGAAAGTTTGGCATTTGTAAGCTTTGGTTTGAAATAATACTCCTGTTGGTTCTTGAGTATTATAACGGCTTTTAGAGAATAATCCTGATGGTTCTTGAGTATTCCACCCCCTCTCTTCTTACTGTCTTTCAAAAACCCCCGAGTATTTAGCTATGATATCCTCTTCCATGGATAATCGTAGCAAAACTCTTCATTCGGTTGAAGGGGTGTACTTGTATCATGAAATGTTTTAGGCAATTCTTAGAGCCTCTTCTCTGTATTCAAAACTTGTTCTATGTGCCATATATTAGGTTAGAACTTCCAAGGTTGAGTGGATGCTTGGAATGGCAAAGCTCTTCCGTGGGGTTCGTAAACATACTCGGATAAGTGGATGCTTGGAATGGCAAAGCTTATCTGAGGAGTTTGACCTTTCTAAAACACCATTTGGTTGCTCGGGAATGACTGACCAAATGGATGCACACAGGCTAATATACCTTGGAATGGGGTATTAGTCTAAGTAGAACAAGTGCTCTACGTTTTTTGCAAAAGTTTGGACGGTGTTGCAAGTTGAGTGCTTGGAATGGCCTCGATTCACTTTCGAACACTTTTGCCAAAGACTAGACAGTGTGGCAAATCGAGTGCTTGGAATGGCCTTGATGCACGTTTGAATACTAAGAAGGATCACTAAGAGCCAATGATAAACAGGCTATGATACAAGGCCCCCGAAACCGAATGCTTTCCTTACATTCAAACCCCCTTCCATTTACTTTTTTAGTATAAATATCAACTGCGCTCATCTTCCGGAGGACTTGCCAATCACGCATCACCCGCTGTAAGTCTTCTCTTTTATTTTCAGTATTTACTTTTATGTCATTTACTTTTCCGCACTAAAAACCAAAAACAACCAACCAAAAACAGCACTTACTTTTCCGCACTAAAATCAACCTAAAAGACGCTCCCATCCTGTACAAATCCCTCAAATAACAACTTATCCCCCTAATTCCCTTGGGTTCGACCCCTACTTACCACTTGCTACCCAGTAGTAAGGTCACGAGTAGCGGAATATAAATTAGCTTTTGCACAGAGAACACCACACCTTAACGACAGTGCGGTGGGCTCCGTCATGTGACATTTACAATATGGTTAGTAAAACAAGCTACACAATAAGTGTACAACAAAAGTACTCGGTTATCATCCCCAGCTGAAATGATCCAAGGTCGATCATCCTCTGGCATCGAACCCAACGGTGTATACTCACCGAGTCCGCCACCGACTAAAGTCCCTCCTCTAACAAACTCTGGTCGAATTGTGTCATCGTGATCATCATCATCTGTCGAAGGTGAGTCCCTCCATTTGGCTCCCTCGTCAACCTCCCTATTCCCAGCCGACTCCTCCACGAAATTCATTAGTTCATCAAAGTCGTAATCATGCACTTGTGGTAAGGTTCCGTCGTCATCCATCGGATCAAGAGTAGGCTCATGTACAGGCATAGAAGGCCTGTACACTTCTGGACTTGGACTTGTGTCCCCGGTTGACGATGGGGTACGTTGCCTGTCCTCACCCAATTGTCTCGCAGGTGTAGGCTCCTATACAGGCATAGAAGGCCTGTACACTTCTCGATTTTGACGGGTGTCCCCAGTTGAAGGCGGACGTTGCATGTCCTGGCTCAATTGTCTCGGTTGGCGTATGTCAATTAGCCTCGTTTGAGATGAACTCGAAATACCTCTACCAGTGCCGATATTTCTCTTACCGGGTACATTACGCTTGAGTGGTGCCATAATACCCTACCACAAATTGAAACATATTTAGTACACCAAATACATGGAGATGGCGTATACAAGCAGGAGGTTCCAAAAGATTACTAAATTAAACATGTAAATGCCGAATGAAACAAATGAGTCAAACACGGAATTGAAACAATTAATTCGATTACACAAATTAATTTACCAAAAATGAAACAAAAGTGTACCATTCGGACACTTTGAATATCATTCAAAATCAACAAACACGACTAAACGAACACACTCAACAAACACAATTTATGGACCGGCGACTTTGGCATACCTGTGGGAACATTATTAGACACAATACGATAATGAATGAAGCACAGTCATACGACAATCGGAATAAACTAACACAGTCTACAAACACAATTTCTCAACCGGTGAGTTTGGAACATTTTGTAACACTACACAATCAACTGTGGGACGAGAAATAAATGGAATAAAATAAACGGAACACAAACAAACGGAAGAAGAAGGACGCCGAGCACAACAATCGACCACAAACGAACGGAACACAACAATCGGTCATTCCAAAAGTGAAACAAACGGAACACAACAATCGACCACAAACAAATGCAGAGCATTCTAACAAAAACTAACTCAGCCATGGAATCAAATAAACAAAAATCAACAAGCAGGAGAAGGACGCCGACTTTTCCATACCTGCCGGATGAAACTGGATTCCGAAAGCGGTCCAAATCGATTGAAGAATTCGCCGGAGTGTTTCGGAGGATGGGAGTATTTCGTTTGTTTCGGAGGAGTGTTTCGGAGGACGGGTAGAGAAGAAGAAGGCTGTCCCACTTATGCATGTAATTTGACTTAGTAAAAAATTATTTGCTTATTCCGTCTAACAACCGTTATTTTTATGTAAATATTCAATTTTTGGGTTAATATTAATATTTGGTTAGGCGGGCAAATAAGGCGGGCGAATTTTTAGATAGACATACAGCAGCGCTTTTGAAGTTAGTCACTGTATAAAGTATCGTAGTACAACGCTTTACTTAGTCAGCGATGTTGTATACGTTACTTATTACGGCGCATATATATGACGTGTTGTATATTTGGTGACCTAAGACGACGCTTAAACATAAAGCGCTGTATTAAGTGTGACTTACTGACAGATGCTTGTCGTCAGAGCAAATGTACAAATAAATTTATAAGTCCGCTACTCGCGACTCAACTACTGGGTAGCAAGTGGTTAGTAGGGGTCGAACCCAAGAGAGTCAGTGTGGATTAGTTGTTCTTTAATGAAGCATATGCAGAAATTAATTACGATTGGGGTTGGGTTTGAGTGTGTTTTGAGAACTGAAAGTAAATTACAATAATTGCTAGCAGATTGTAAGGAAAGGATTCAGTTTTAGGGGCCTTGTATTATAATTGTTTATCATTGACCGCGCTAAGTATTCAAAGATGAATCTAGGTTATTTCTAACGCAAGACTTGCAACATCATTTAAAACACCCCTTTCAAGGTATGCTAGTCTATGTGCATCCACCTGATCTCCCAGTGACGTTGCGATCAAGTGGTGTTTTAGATAAGTCGACCTCCTCGATAAGTTTTGCTTGTGACAGCTTCCAATTACCGAGTATGATCACGAATTCCCACGGAAGAGCTTTGCTTGTGACAGCTTCCACTCAACCTTGGAAACTCTGACTATATATGGCACATAGAACAAGTTTTGAATACAAAGGTATACTAAGAGTAAAGTCTAAAACATTTATAATACAAGTATACCCCTGATGGACCACAATTATACGAATCAAAAACACAGTAAAACCCCCCAAGTTAGACTGTTTGTCTATCTAACATCCATCTGTTAGTCCCGATATATTTCCACAGGGCATTTTAGAGTCTGAAGTAAAAACACGCTAAGGAGAGGATTTATGCTGAAAAGATAACAAGAGTCAATCCAAGGTCAAGATCATATGCCGACTGAAGAAATATCAAGGATCCTGACATTGAATTGACCTGAATAAATTAATCAGAAGAATCAGGAGTGAAGTCAAGACAGTCCGGGGAAGGAACACACTGACAGTTTTGTGAAAAGACTGCACCAAACTGTACAAAATTCACATATGGCAAGATGACTTGGTGACTTGATGAAGAGGTGACCAAAGGAGGAAAACCTCCCCATTCCACCACCCACTACCGGCGGCGCCACCCCTCCTCCTCATTGGTGACCGGCTACTTGCCTTGGAGGTGGAGGAAACAACCCATTGCTCCTCCATCACAACCGGCTACCGGCGGCTGAGCTCCACCACTCCTCCTCCGCCACTTGGTGGCTCCTCCTTGGCTCCTCCTTGCCTCCTCCTCCTCCCTTGGATCAAACCAATCTCCACCACCCATCTCCACCCATTTTTCCTATAAAAGGAGGTGCTCCTCCTCCTCATAAATCATCCCAAAAATTGTAATCACTTCTCTCTCTACATTTTGTTACTTGTAAGTTTGGTTTGGTTTTGAAATAATACTCCTGTTTGTTCTTGAGTATTATACTGGAAATTATAATACTCTTGTCGGTTCTCGAGTATTATAATACTGTAGAGAATACTCCAGTTGGTTCTTGAGTATTCAGTAGGAATTAGGAATACTCCTGTTGGTTCTTGAGTATTCCACCCCTTTCCCTCTTACTGTTTTCAAAAACCCCCGAGTATTTAGCTATGGTATCCATCTCTATGGATATTCGTAGCTAAACTCTTTATTCGGTGGAAGGTATTTTCTTGTATTATATAATGTTGTAATATCTTTTAGTTTCATTTCTTTGTATTCAAAACTTGTTCTATGTGCCATTTATAGTCAGAATTTTCAAGGTTGAGTGGATGCTACGAAAGGGCAAAACTCTTCCGTGGGGATTCGTGAACATACTCGGGTAAGTGGATGCTACGAAAGGGCAAAGCTTATCTGAGAAGTTCGACTCATCTAAAACACCACTTGGTCAATCGTAACTGTGAGATCAAGTGGATGCACAAAAGGCTAGGATACTTCGAAAGGAGGAATTAGTCTGAAATAGAACAAGGGTTACTTTAAACGATGTTGCAAGTCTTGCGCTACGAAAGGGCCTCGATTCATCTTTGAATACTTAGAAAAGTTACTAACAGTTTATTATATACATGTTATAATACAAGAGTACCTGAAACCGAATGCTTTTCTTTACTGTTCAACTGCAATCACCAACTGCTGATCTACCGGAGGAATTACAATCACGCATCACCCACTGTAAGTCTTCTTTGTATTTACAGCATTTTAATTTCTGTATTTACTTTTCAGCAATCAAAACCAAAAACCCCCAAAAAATCACGTAGTTAATTAGAGCGCTAAAATCTCAATCAACCATAAAACACGCTCCCCCCAGTTCAATCACCCTAAAAGAATAGCCTATTCCCCTAATTCCCTTGGGTTCGACCCCTACTTACCACTTACTACCCAGTAGTGTAGTCACAAGTAGCGGATATTATAAATTTATTTGTACAGAGGACACTGCACCTTAACGACAGTGCGGTGGCCCTCCGTCAAATTGGCGCCGTTGCCGGGGAATTAGCCGTCGAATAAACTGTTCTTTTCTCTCCCTCCATCTCTTTTAAATTCTCGCGCTCGAAACAACTATGTCTCGCGAAGGAAGTCATCATGACTACCAGGATGACGATGAAATAAACCTGTACGAGCGAAATGATGAAGTGCCACTTCCATTTATGGATGATCCGGAGCAACTCATCAGAAGCAGACGAGCTCGTGATAGGGAGGCCATCAGACGAAACCAAGAACCACCCGAGGACTGAAATGCAGCTGGTCCAGTACGACAACCCCCTAGATATCCCCCACCCCCTCGCCCTCGACAAGTTCCTAGACAAGAACCCGTCTTCGATAACTACTACGGGGATGACAACTACCGTGAACCCACCCTGGGAGAACTTTCGGCACCAGATTTCAGAGTTCAGCCATGGTGTATCTACGAAGGACCTGAGCTAGAAAACATCGCCATCAACACTTCAGTGGCCAACAGCTTTCCAAAATTCTCAGGAACTCGTGGAGAATCAGCAATGACTCATCTCCAGCGTCTACATGTGATTTGCCAAAACCTCAAACCAAATGGCGTAAACGTAGACGACTTTAAGTTAAAGGCGTTCTACTTTTCCCTCATTGATGTGGCAAACGACTGGTTCCTGTCATTACCTTCCGGAAGCATCAGAACATGGGCTCAGATGCAGAAGAAATTCTCAGACAAATACTACCCAGCAGCAAAAGTAAAGGAAGTAAGAAGGCAACTGCAAGACATCAAACAAGGGCCCAACGAAACCATGTATGATTACCTGGAAAAGTTCAATCACCTGGAAAGAAGCTGCTGTACCCTTGGACTGCCCGAGAAACTCATAATCGAGTACCTCATTGATGGATTAAGACCCTTAGACAAAATGCTCCTGGATGCCTCAGCTGGAGGGTCCATAATGAATCTATCATTGAGTGGTGTTAGGCAACTCATCAACGACGTTGCTGAAAATGCCCGATTTAGAGAAGAGACAACTCGGCAGGAAGAATTCTCCCGAACGAAAAATGTGGCAAAAGCTGAAACATCGACGGGGCCTATATCTGAGGAAATAAAGCAGTTAAAAGAAATGATGATTCAGCTCCTACGAAGACAACCAATTTCGGTAAAACCTTGCGAGTTCTGTGGATCTATAGACCACAAAACTGACGCATGTCCGACATTAATAGAAGAGGAACCGGTGAAAGTAAATGCAATAGGAGGATATCAAGGATACAACAACAGCAACGACAGAGCAGGACAGAATAGGCAGTACGGTCAAACATCCAAACCAGACTGGCGTAACAACAACAGCTATCCTCAGAAGGAAGCACAACCAGCTCAGTCATACCACCAACCCCCCCACCGACAGTATAACCAGAACGCTCCAGGACAATATCAGCAAAGAGGACCGAATCAGAGTCAGCACCAAACCGGCCTGAATAATCAGCAAGAACCAACCAAGTCGCTCGATGACACGATGAAGGAGCTCGCAGGAAACGTAAATCAATTGGGTACTTCGCTACTCCAATACCAGGTGAAAACTGACGGGGCAATTTCTGAATTGACCAAACAAATGTCCCAGCTCGCCACTGCAATGTCAACACTGACCAGTGAACCTGGCAGACTTCCTTCACAAACCATCCAAAACCCAAAGGCGAATCTTAGCATGATAAAAAGGTCAAACGTAAAGACAACCCTGGGAGAAGTAGCACGAGCCCCAGCCTACAAACTCACTAAAAAGCACTTCAACCGTAGACGTCGTCCTGACTGGAATCAAGAGGAAGACCGACCCAATAATGACAGAACATGGGTCACGCATGCTGACAATGGACGGTACGCATTCACCATCTGCATATCACCACCGTCAGTCATACACTCTGACATACCAGCATCTGGATGGGATTACAATAGCAATGAAAGGGATGAACAGAATGGCCCAGCATTGGGAAAAGCCCTCACTTCTGATCATGAGTCACAACTAGAAAGAGATAAAGACCCAGGGGCCTTCACAGTCACCTGCGGTATTGGTGAGACCCAAATCCATAAGTGCTTAGTCGACCTTGGGGCTGCTGTCAATGCCATGCCTTCCTCCTTATATTACTTACTAGGACTTGGTCCATTGAAACCACCCCGATCAAACATCGAACTAGGAGATAAATCATGCATCCGCCCGGTTGGAGAACTGGAAGATGTAATACTCCATGTGGGAGAACTCGTCGTTGCTGCAGACTTCTATGTAATACCAACAGAAGAGACCTGCAAAGAAGACCCACCAACAATAATATTGGGACGACCATTCCTCTACGCCACTAAAGCAAGAATCGATGTAGGCAAGGGCTCATTATCACTTAAGTTCCGCGGCAAAATTGCACACTTCTACATTCATCAGAGCCGCCCGGACACAAAAAAACCGCCAGACATAACGCCTATCTCGGATCACGGTGCACAGTTTTCTGACCTGTCATTAGAGACCAAAAAAATAACAAGACCAGCAGCTATGGTCAAAGGTCTCCCGCCTTCTCAGAAGCAATGGAAAGAGAAAACACCAAAACCATGGAGCTCTTACTCCAGCAAGAAGTCAGGACAAGTCAAAGCAAGAAACAACACAGGAACGGTGGCAAAGTTTGACCTCAGCCACCCATGGGACCCAAACCAGTAATCCACAACGAGGTATCGCCGAGCCAACGACGTAAAACAAGTGCACTGGTCGGGAGGTAACCCGACACTATCTTACTTTCCGCACTTACTTTCAGTACTTAGTTTTAAGCTTGCATGACTTTTGAACAAAGGCACGCCTTCGTTCAAAAGTGGGGGGTGAAAACCGCCTGTGTACATAAATAACATGCTTGCTATTTTTCTTTTTTTTAGTAATAGTATCTTTTTGAACATATGAACTTAAGAATGTGAAAAAGATAAATCAGAATTCATGCATTTACCTTGTGAAAATTCAAACTGTTTAAAAACTTAGAATGTAACTTTCCATTTGTCATTTGTACTGAGATAACTAGGGATGTGGAGTTGACATAAACTGCCCTAGAAGGACTTGGGAAGCAATCAAAGGATCAGATCAAACTATATGGTTTTCGAAGTCAGTGGAGGCTCCACTTCGGGTTTTCAGTGAATAATTGAGTCAAACTCCGCCAAGAAGCATCTACGCAAAGGCGAGGACGGGAATCAGACCGTCCTCTCTCTAGTCAAAATAGCCGAGAAAATAGATAAGCGACCCTCATCTTGACCCGCGCAAAACGACGAAGACGAGAGGAGAGGGGAGGTATTTCCATAGGCTTGCGGGCGATGATTGGACCTCCCAAGAAGGCTGACAAAATGGACTAGCAAGTCACAAAGAAGCGAAAAACTCAAAGAAGAAAATCAAAAGAGGCCAAAGGCCCAAAATTGTGAAGGTTTTAACCGAGCAAAAGTGAAGCACTCGACAAAGTCAAATCAAAGGCCAAAGGCCGATTCACTACAACAAAAAAGCAGTCCTTCGCCAAAGAAAAAATCAAGAAGGTTCAACTCACTGAAACCCGAACCGAATCACGTGCATGAGAAAGCTACCAGAAGACCATATAGTACGAAACGATCCCGAGGCTGCAACCCAAGAACCTGAAAAGGGCTATCTCCCGAAACATCCAATATAATTTGCATCTCAGCACGGAGGTACAAGTATTAAGTTTCTTCTATTTATTTACGCAGTTTAATTTGGTAATAAGTAAGCAATGCATGAATTAGGATAGATCGAGTACCATAGTCTAATTTTCATATGCCAAATCCGAACCTAGAACTTACCCCCTTTAATAGCATTGTTCGGGACGAACAACTAAAAGTGGGGGGTATTCTGATGGACTACAATTATACGAACATCCATCTGTTAGTCCCGATATATTTCCACAGGGCATTTTAGAGACTGAAGTAAAAACACGCTAAGGAGAGGATTTTATGCTGAAAAGATAACAAGAGTCAATCCAAGGTCAAGATCATATGCCGACTTAAGAAATATCAAGGATCCTGACATTGAATTGACCTGAATAAATTAATCAGAAGAATCAGGAGTGAAGTCAAGACAGTCCGGGGAAGGAACACACTGACAGTTTTGTGAAAAGACTGCACAAAACTGTACAAAATTCACATATGGCAAGATGACTTGGTGACTTGATGAAGAGGTGACCAAAGGAGGAAAACCTCCCCATTCCACCACCCACTACCGGCGGCGCCACCCCTCCTCCTCCTTGGTGACCGGCTACTTGCCTTGGAGGTGGAGGAAACAACCCATTGCTCCTCCACCACAACCGGCAACCGGCGGCTGAGCTCCACCACTCCTCCTCCGCCACTTGGTGGCTCCTCCTTGGCTCCTCCTTGCCTCCTCCTCCTCCCTTGGATCAAACCAATCTCCACCACCCATCTCCACCCATTTTTCCTATAAAAGGAGGTGCTCCTCCTCCTCATAAATCATCCCATAAATTGTAATCACTTCTCTCTCTACATTTTGTTACTTGTAAGTTTGGTTCGGTTTTGAAATAATACTCCTGTTTGTTCTTGAGTATTATACTGGAAATTATAATACTCTTGTCGGTTCTCGAGTATTATAATACTGTAGAGAATACTCCTGTTGGTTCTTGAGTATTCAGTAGGAATTAGGAATACTCCTGTTGGTTCTTGAGTATTCCACCCCTTTCCCTCTTACTGTTTTCAAAAACCCCGAGTATTTAGCTATGGTATCCATCTCTATGGATATTCGTAGCTAAACTCTTTATTCGGTGGAAGGTATTTTCTTGTATTATATAATGTTGTAATATCTTTTAGTTTCATTTCTTTGTATTCAAAACTTATTCTATGTGCCATTTAAAGTCAGAATTTCCAAGGTTGAGTGGATGCTACGAAAGGGCAAAACTCTTCCGTGGGGATTCGTGAACATACTCGGGTAAGTGGATGCTACGAAAGGGCAAAGCTTATCTGAGAAGTTCGACTCATCTAAAACACCACTTGGTCAATCGTAACTGTGAGATCAAGTGGATGCACAAAAGGCTAAGATACTTCGAAAGGAGGAATTAGTCTGAAATAGAACAAGGGTTGCTTTAAACGATGTTGCAAGTCTTGCGCTACGAAATGGCCTCGATTCATCTTTGAATACTTAGAAAAGTTACTAACAGTTTATTATATACATGTTATAATACAAGAGTACCTGAAACCGAATGCTTTTCTTTACTGTTCAACTGCAATCACCAACTGCTGATCTACCGGAGGAATTACAATCACGCATCACCCACTGTAAGTCTTCTTTGTATTTACAGCATTTTAATTTCTGTATTTACTTTTCAGCAATCAAAACCAAAAACCCCCCAAAAAATCACGTAGTTAATTAGAGCGCTAAAATCTCAATCAACCATAAAACACGCTCCCCCCAGTTCAATCACCCTAAAAGAATAGCCTATTCTCCTAATTCCCTTGGGTTCGACCCCTACTTACCACTTACTACCCAGTAGTGTAGTCACAAGTAGCGGATATTATAAATTTATTTGTACAGAGGACACTGCACCTTAACGACAGTGCGGTGGCCCTCCGTCAACCCCTGCGACCGAGTACAAGCTTTTAGCTACTTATATTCATGTCAAGGAATACAAGCAACTATTATCTAGAACAAGGGTACCGAATAATAAAATAACTTTACAGTAAAAACAAATAATACTGAAAGTAATTTTATACCTTACAATAAAATCCACGCAAGAGAAGTAGCTCCACAATGAAGTAGCTCCTAAGCAAGATCCACGCAAGAGAAGTAGCTCCACAATGAAGAACAAAATATTTATTGATAGCGAAGAGAAGAGGGTTAAGCCCTCTATCTCTCTAAAACATTACAAGTTGTGGGATGTGTTGGTTGGATCATACAAATGAGGAGGAGAGCACTTCTATTTATAGGCTAAGGGAGGAGGCAATGGAGGGCCAAGATGAAGGCATGTGTTTTTGCATCCAAGGGTGGAGGAGGAGGAGATGAAGATGTGGTGGAGGAGCCACCACATGTCACATTCCCATGGAGCTCCAATAGCCGCCGGCTGCTATGAGGTGGAGGAAGGAGAGTGGAGGAGAGCTTAGCCACTCATGGAGGAGGAGCATCCTTCTAGAAGCTTGTGTGACCTTTTCATAAAAGACATCGGTTTGACCGGATCTGACTGGAGCTTTGGCCGGAGCTTCTTGGATTTTGGAGAGTGTATTTTGAATGAAACTGTCATTCTAAGATGATCTCAAAAAGGAACCTAAGCCAAATTCTGCTCGGAACATGGTCGAAATCCCAAATCGGATGAAATTGCCCTTGTTTGGCCTTTACCGGGCTTGGTGCCTTTGCCTTGCGTTCTTGTCCATTTGCCAACTGTTCTAGCATATTTGAGTGATTCCAAGTCGGTTCCATGAAGGATGTTAAGGCTGATTTTGAGCGTAGCATGGTCGTGACCTTGGAATGACTCGTAACATCTTTTCGGCGTAAAATCCTCTCCTTAGCGTGTTTTCTCTCTAGAGTCCAAAATACCATGTAGAAATAAATCGGGACTAACAAGCAGCAGTTAAATAGACCAACAGTCTAATTTGGTGGGTTTTACTGTGTTTTTGATTCGTATAATTTTGGTCCATCAGATCACCCCACACTTTTAGTTGTTCGTCCCGAACAATGCTATTAATGGGCGGCACTCTAAGTTTGGTTTTAAAATATGAAAATTAGACTGTGGGACTCGATTTATCCTAATTCATGCATTGCTTACTTATTACAAAATTGAACTGCGTAAATAAATAGAAGTAACTTGATACGTGTACCTCCATGCCGAGATGCAAATTATTCTGGATGTTTCGGGAGATAGTCCTTTTTAGGCTCCTGGACTGCAACCTTGGGATCGTCTCTCATTATATGGTTTCCTTGTAGCTTCCTCTAGCACGTGATTCGGTTCGGGTTTAAATGGTTTGAGTACTTTGATTTTCTTTTGGCGAGGGACTGCTTTTGTAGTGAATCGGCCTTTGGCCTTTGATTTGACTCTTTGAGTACTTCACTTTTTGTTCGGTTAAAACCTTCACAATTTTGGGCCTTTGGCCTCTTGATTTGCTTCTTCGAGCTTTTCGCCTTTTTGTGGCTTTGCTAGTCCATTTTCTCAAGCCTTTTTTGGGAGGTCCAATCATCGCCCGTAAGCCTATGGAAATACCTCCCCGCTCTTCTCATTTTTGCCATTTTCGCGTGGGTCAAGGTGAGGGTCGCTCATCTATTTTCTCGGCTACTTTGACTGTCGTTTCGCGCGGGTCAAGATGAGGGTCGCTCATCTATTTTCTCGGCTACTTTGACCGAAGATAGGACGGTCTGATTCCCGTCCTCGCCTTTTGCATAAACACTGCATGGCGGAGATGACTTCAATCTTCACTGAAACCCGAAGTGCAGCCTCCACTGACTTCGAAAACCATATAGTTTATTTGATCCTTCGATTGCTTGCCAAGCCTCTCTAGGGCATTTCTATCAACTCCACATCCCTAGTTTATCTCAGCACAAAGGGACAAATGAGAAGTTACGTTCTAAGTTTTTAGACAGTTGAATTTTCACAAGGTAAATGCATGAATTTCGGTCTATCTTTTTCACATTCTTAAGTTCATACTTTCAAAAAGTTACACTAAAAAAGAAAAAACATGTTGTTTATTTATGTACACATGCGGTTCTCACCCCACACTTTCGAACGAAGTCGTGCCTTTCAGCACTACTTAGTTCAAAAGCCATGCAAGCAGATGTTATACGAGAAGGAAATGACTTAAGGAAAGGTAAGATCAGAACTCCCTTATTGTGTCTAATGGCATGAGGCTGGATAATCGAGGGAGTTCGGCTGGGGCCTTGAACTCTCAGCGCAGGCCCGGTAGTTCACGTAAGCTGCCTGGCTGATCCGATCGTGCTCCAAAAACCAATTCCTAAATAGTCAAATCATTCTATGCACCAAGTGGGTGAGAGCGACTTATTGATGAAAACTAAAAGATAGAAATTAAAGTGCGGAAAGTAAGATAGTGTCGGGTTACCTCCCGACTAGTGCACTTGTTTAACGTCGTTGGCTCGACAGTACCTCAATCATGGATCATAAGGTCGGATCCCATGGGTGGGTGAGGTCAAACTTATTCTCGGCAGCCCTTTTGCTCCGAGAGGGTGAGGTTTCCTTGACCATAGCTGCTGGTCCAACGAGTCGTTCTTGTTTGTTGCTCCTTCCGGGTTTCCATTCTTTCGGCCCATGTTTTGCCGCCTCTTTATGTTGGAATAGTTGGCACCTTTGTGATTTTGGAAGTTTGGTTTGGTGCCATCAAATGTAGGTGACATTAAGCATGCGCCTCTGCTAATCCTCTTTATTGCGGCATTGATGGATGGTTGTCTTGGAACGAGTGAGTTTTCAGGCGGTTTTCCTTGTTGAGTCTTGGTGAGTGGGACTGGGGCTTTCTCGGATAGTTTGGCAATGAGGTCCGGGACTTTCTCGGGTGCTCCGAGCGTAAGGACTGGGCCTGGCTTGATTTCTTCGGCCGCTTTGGTAGTGATGTTCGGGACTTCTGTTGGCTCGGCAGTTAGGACTGTGATTTCCTCGGGTGGACTGATGATAAGGACCGGGCCTGATTTGGGCAGTTCTTTTTCTAACTCCCAGGGATAATCTGAATGTAGTTCTTCTTCAGGCAACCATGGGTCCTTATCCTCGTCATCAATATGATCTCCGGGGGTAGTCACACTGAGGTATAGGTCTGATATAGGCAATTCGTCATTGAGGTCCGGGTATGTCTTGGCCGTGGATTGGTGTATCGAGGCATTTAATTGCTGCATGTCTGTGGCCAATTGCTGGGTGCTTGCTGCCAGCTCGTTTTCCGCCGCCCATAACTCAGTTTTTGCCCTGATTTGGTGCATTATGTTGTCCAGTTCTTCGCTCCGCATGGCCTGATCTTGTCTTTGTCTTGACCTTGCGGCCAAATTATCTATTAAGTTCCAAAGATCATCTATGCCTAAGTTGTTTACCGAGCCTCCCGCTGCATTGTTTAGCCAATCCCACTCTTGTGGCAGCATCCCATTGAGAAATCTTTGAAGAAGATCGTGGTTGGTGAATCCGTGGTGCGGGCAGCTTATCAACATGGAGTCAAAATACGCCAAGTACTCGTCCAATGTTTCATCCCGTGATTGTTTTATATTGTTGATCTTCTCGCGGATTTCAAGTTCGAAGGGTGGTGGGGAAATTCCTCAATGTTCCAAGGTTCCATTCCGTAGTAGTAGGACTTAGTGAATTGCATGATAAAAATAAAAAAAATAAAAAACAAAATAGAACAACTATTCCGATGCAAAACTCCCCGGCAACGGCGCCAATTTGACAGATGCTTGTCGTCGGAGCAAATGTACAAATAAATTTATAAGTCCGCTACTCGCGACTCAACTACTGGGTAGCAAGTGGTAAGTAGAGGTCGAACCCAAGAGAGTCAGTGTGGATTAGTTGTTCTTTAATGAAGCTTATGCAGAAATTAATTACGATAGGGGTTGGGTTTGAGTGTGTTTTGAGAACTGAAAGTAAATTACAATAATTGCTAGCTGATTGTAAGGAAAGGATTCAGTTTTAGAGGCCTTGTATTATAATTGTTTATCATTGACCGCGCTAAGTATTCAAAGATGAATCTAGGTTATTTCTAACGCAAGACTTGCAACATCATTTAAAACACCCCTTTCAAGGTATGCTAGTCTATGTGCATTCACCTGATCTCCCAGTGACGTTGCGATCAAGTGGTGTTTTAGATAAGTCGACCTCCTCGATAAGTTTTGCTTGTGACAGCTTCCACTTACCGAGTATGATCACGAATTCCCACGGAAGAGCTTTGCTTGTGACAGCTTCCACTCAACCTTGGAAACTCTGACTATATATATGGCACATAGAACAAGTTTTGAATACAAAGGTATACTAAGAGTAAAGTCTAAAACATTTATAATACAAGTATACCCCTGCGACCGAGGACAAGCTTTTAGCTACTTATATTCATGTCAAGGAATACAAACAACTATTATCTTGAACAAGGGTACCGAATAATAAAATAACTTTACAGTAAAAACAAATAATACTGAAAGTAATTTTATACCTTACAATAAGTCGAGGAGAGGAGCTCCTAAGCAAGATCCACGCAAGAGAAGTAGCTCCACAATGAAGAACAAAATATTTATTGATAGCGAAGAGAAGAGGGTTAAGCCCTCTATCTCTCTAAAACATTACAAGTTGTGGGATGTGTTGGTTGGATCATACAAATGAGGAGGAGAGCACTTCTATTTATAGGCTAAGGGAGGAGGCAATGGAGGGCCAAGATGAAGGCATGTGTTTTTGCATCCAAGGGTGGAGGAGGAGGAGATGAAGATGTGGTGGAGGAGCCACCACATGTCACATTCCCATGGAGCTCCAATAGCCGCCGGCTGCTATGAGGTAAAGGAAGGAGAGTGGAGGAGAGCTTAGCCACTCATGGAGGAGGAGCATCCTTCTAGAAGCTTGTGTGACCTTTTCATAAAAGCCATCGGTTTGACCGGATCTGACCGGAGCTTTGGCCGGAGCTTCTTGGATTTCGGAGAGTGTATTTTGAATGAAAATGTCATTCTAAGATGATCTCAAGAAGGAACCTAAGCCAAATTCTGCTCGGAACATGGTCGAAATCTCAAATCGGATGAAATTGCCCTTGTTTGGCCTTTACCGGGCTTGGTGCCTTTGCCTTGCGTTCTTGTCCATTTGCCAACTGTTCTAGCATATTTGAGTGATTCCAAGTCGGTTCCATGAAGGATGTTAAGGCTGATTTTGAGTGTAGCATGGTCGTGACCTTGGAATGACTCGTAACATCTTTTCGGCGTAAAATCCTCTCCTTAGCGTGTTTTCTCTCTAGAGTCCAAAATACCCTGTAGAAATAAATCGGGACTAACAAGCAGCAGTTAAATAGACCAACAGTCTAATTTGGTGGGTTTTACTGTGTTTTTGATTCGTATAATTTTGGTCCATCACTTACAACAACGCCTACCTTGTAAAACGTTGTCTTTTGTTTAAATTAACACAACGTCTACACCAAAAGCGCTATTTTTTTGGAACTTTACACAGCGTCTATATATTAAGCATTGTATACTTATCAGTTTTTCAGAAAATTACATAATAAGAAACTTTAATAAATTCCCAGCCCTTTGCATTTACTTAAAACAGGAGTCATTATTACCAGATAAAATTGTTTTCCAATAATTAACATTAATTTATTGTATCGTTAAAATTTATTCGAACTGCAGATTTCTTGAATTTAACTTAAAAATTGTACGTTTACATTATTGTAATAAATTTATTTAATTTTACGCATTCACGAGGATTCGTCGGACTCTTCTTCGGTATCGGGATTATCATTGACCTGGTCGTCGTTGCAGTCTTCTTCGGTGTACTCATAAACCTCATCATCAGCGAGATTCCCGTACGATCCAATTTCGTTGATCAATACAGGCAGCTCAGATCCCATTCGACCCTCATCTTGGAACGGAACATTTGCTACTTCCATTTCGATTGCATTTGTTGGTTTCACAGGACAAATTGCAACCCAACCCTGATTATTTTGTCCAGCTAATCCCGGAAACGTCACATAGTAAACTTGCACCGCTTGCAGGGCAAGAATGTAACGGTCGTAATGGGGGTAGGGTCTATGAGTGTTCACGATGACAATCCCGTTAGACGAGTATGACCTAACAAACTGAGGGTCGTACCAACGGCACTTGAACAAGACAACCTTTAGGCAATGGTTGGTTCTACATCTCATATGAATTATTTCTTCAATCACCCTGTAGTAGTGTGTACCCTCTGTTCCTTTCACGTAAACATTACTGTTCACCGTGTTCCTCCCTTCACCATGACTTTCAATGTGAAATTTGTAGTTGTTGACTTTGTATGTTGCCGAACATGCAACGTCAGATTCAAATCCAGCGGACAAGTAGTGAATCCACTGTGGTAGTGCTAATGTTTATCCAAGCTCCCAAACCTGAACATAATATTTTGGATGAACATGAAAGTGCAAGTACAATTTAATTTGCTACATAATGAAATGAAATTTAAGTTGATTACACTTACATGGAAATGCAGCCATTATGTAAAATCCGTTAATATGGTATTGTAGATTTGCGGATCATTGAATTGCGGGCGTCTTTGTCTTAAGCCGGTCTCAAATAACACCAAATATTGTTCAAATTCAGGCGTGTTGCTAAAGATGTAATGCGTTGCTTTTTTAAATTCTTGGCTGTCTAATACCCTCCGTTTAATTGTGCTGCCACCAACTCCTGGGTAATTGTAAATATAAATCTGAGGATCTTCGAATTCTGATGTCGCTACTTCATTTCGTTGTAAGCGTATACCGGTCATTGTTAACTCCAGATCTAGGTAGTCGGATCCCAAATATGAAGTCTCCAGTTGTATGTATGCGTTAACAATACTGGTTTCCACCTCAGCTCTATTTCCCTGTGGCCCAACTGTTTAAGACGGTAGATGAAACGCTCAAACAGATACATCCAACGGTAGTGTACTTGTCCGCCAAGTAGCACCTCATCAGCTAAATGAATTGGTAGGTGTTCCACCCAGTAAGGTAGCTCCCAAAATATGGATTTCTTTGTTCAGTCATGTTCCACCCCGAAGCCATCGAAAACCTCATTGATACGTTGTTCCCATATATATATTTTAAGTTTCTAACCCTGTCATAAACTTCATGACCTGATCGAATTGGACTGGACCGTCGAAGTCGGTTCGATCTCTGTAGAAATTCCTGGCATTACCCCGATATGGATGATTCTCTGATAAAAATTGTTCGTGACAGCCAAAATACGACACTTTTCTTCCGTTCTTCAACACGAATGTCTTTGTGTCGTCCATACAATAGGGGCAGCCGAGTTTTCCTTGAGTTGACCACCCAAATAACATTGCATACGCAGGGAAATCAGATACAGCCCACATGAGAGTTGCCCTCAATGTAAAACTCTGTTTGCGATTAGCATCGTAAGTGTCGACCCCAACATTCCAAAGATATACCAAGTCATCAATAAGAGGCCTTAGATATATGTCCAAACGCTTCTTTGGATTAGACGGCCCAGGGATTAGTATAGTTAACCAAATGAATCTCGTTTTCATGCACAACCACGGTGGTAAGTTGTGGGGTGTTACCATCATAGGCCAAACAGAGTACTATTTAGTGGACATACCCCATGGATTAAATCCATCTGTGCATAATCCTAATCTTACATTACGTGACTCGGATGCAAAGTTTGGATGGCACCGATCAAAACGCTTCCAAGATTCCTCGTTCGAATGGTAAACCATGCGATACACGTCGGCTCTGGGTGAAGCGTGCCAGCACATTTCTAATGCTAGACTTTGCGATAAAAAAAGTCTCTATAGTCACGGTATAATCAGCAAGTAAAACATTTGGCGTCTCGCATTTCGTTGGTACGATGAAGAACTTTCTACGCGTCTTGGATGATGATATCTTGGTTCCGAGCAGAAACAACATACTGTCATACTTTCGTCACAGCCATAGTAAATCATACACCCGCCTACGCAAACGTCAATCCGTTGGTACCCCATTCCGAGATCAGTTACGAGTTTCTTTGACTATTTGAAAGAAGATGGGATCTTGTTTTCTCCCCCAATTAGATTTTTCATCGTTCCACATATGGTGTTAAACGCGCCTTCTAAGAATCCGTAGTTAGCTTTTGTTGCAAGCATTTTCATGTTAATCGAAAGCTGCATCTCTGTCGTGCAACCTTAGTAAGCTGGCTTGGAACTTGAATATAGGAGATTGAAGAATCTAGTTGCTTCGACATTCTCTATTTGCTGTTCACCAAAGTTAGACGACTCAGGAATATCATTAGGACTGGCAGAATTAGGAACCATATCTGGGAGGCATCATGACTCCAAATTTCATCTTGAGAATCATTAACTGATTCAACGGTGCTCGGGTCAGATATGGTTGGGCAAGAATAGACGTACTGGATTTCAACAAGATCTTTGCCGTGTAGGGTCCAATTGAAGTAATTTGGTGTGAAACCGTATTTTTACAAATGCTCCTCCATCGTTCTTATATTGATCAAGCGCCGGTTTTTACATTTCGTACATGGACAACGCATTGTGTTGTCGCTGGCAAAAAACCTTTTGACATGGCTGTTTCAATAAAATTATTGACTCCGGTGATGAAAACATCATTGGTGTATGACTCCCCATGAGCACGAGTTTCGTACATCCATCTACTTTCGTGATATAATTATGTCATGTATAATAATATGCAGTATGATTTGAACAGAAAGTAAAAGAGAATACCTCACAATTAAATGGTTGCAGCAAAAAACACCACAGGTGAGTAGTCAAAATTTCCGATGCCTTATTTCCGTCAACATTCCAAATACGATTTTTGAATTGGGTAAAATTGGAACACTAGATTGTGAGGGTGAATATAGAAAGATGGTGGGAATACATTTGTGTATTGCAATGGATATTTATAGGTTGTATGTTTCTGTAATGCAGAAGTTTATAATTCCGTCAACATTACATGGCAATTCCGTCTATATTACAATAAATTCATCCAACGGTTATCAATTAACGGTAACTACATTTGCAACGGATATATTAAAATGAAGTGACGGAAGTGTGACAGAATGGTGATGATAAATATTCCGTCACCACATCAGCTCCATTTCGTCACTTAGTGACGGAAATACAACGAATTATCGGCAAATTTTTACAACGGATAAATATGAACGGTAAATTTATTCCGGAACCTATTTATTAGAATGAAGTGACGGAATGGTAACGGAACATTGATGAAACATTTTCAGTTATAATTGCGTTGCATTTCCGTTGGTGGTGACGGAAATTTGACGGAATACAGACGTATAAAATTATGTTTTTTTATTTGAGTTCAATTTATTGATTTACCAATATATATGTGTCTTAACAATTATTATCACATAACATACGAGTACGTGACATGCGAGTCACAGAAAGTTTAGCTATTATTACATAAAGGTCAATGACACATCATGCCGGTGGGCTTTCATCCACGTATACCCGGATGAGATTTAACAACTTAAAGGAAAGTTAACTTCATTAGATACGTTGAACATCAATAACAGAGTACTGATTATTTCAGATGATGCGCAACACTAATTTCATAAATTCAACGAGTTTGCGATCCTTGAGTTCCAGATGACCCACGGGGTGACGGCTGGTGAACTTCTTCGTCACCTTCAACTGGATTTGGCTTTGAAGACGAACCTTGTCTACTATTGTCTTCGTCCTCTTTGTATTTTGCCCAACTGAAGCTATGCTCTCCTAAACAGTCCGCACCATTATCACAAGGATATATAAAATCTTGAGCGGAACAAACATATCCTTCAGAACCGCTTGATTCTTCTTCATACATCTCAGCAAAAAAATGTTCAACTGCAGAATCCGAACTCATAATATGAAATTTTTGGGATGAAATTTTAAAGACAAGCTAGTAATTTTACTTATAGGGTGGACGATGACTGATTCCGTCTTATTTCAGTTAAACGTTCGTTATGCTTAAAACAACGCTCGGATAAAGCGTTGTTTCATATATGAACTGAAGACAGTGCTTGCATTATAAGCGCTGTTGTAATAGAAGTAAAACAGCGGTTAGATGGAGGTGCTGTTATAAAAAAATTAAAACAGCGCTTGAATCAAAAGGTTGTCGTAAGTGTAGTAAAGACAGCGCCTAAAGAGGAAACGTTGTCGTATATATTACCCTAAAAATGAGTTTTGTACACATTTTTTTACAGACTATAACGTTCCCTTCAACTATACACTGCCGTCTTCGCCCGCCTACGTAGCTCACTCGCAGCGGCGCTTAAATTTTTTGCCCAGGTATGTCGATTTTTTTTCTTTGTTTTTCATATTTTTTGCCCAGCTCACTCGCAACTATACACTGCCGTATTCGTCCCAGATTGAATTTACATTACCGATTGTCGTCGATTTCGTAGTTAGGGTTGCGTGTAACATTGAAAAATGGTTTCGATTAGTAAGGGTAGACGGTTGTTTCCGGCGTCGGTATGTATTCACTTAGTTAGGGCACTCAGTTCAGGTACCTAGTTCTTATTCTTTCGATACTGATTGTAAAAACCATATTTTATTATGAAATTACGTATACTAAGACAAGGTTTACGTATACATTTTAAAGTGCCATCATATGCATATGTTGTTTAATCGCAGGATGATGGTTAACACACCAGGTAGTGTCGACGGAGCCTTTTCATCGACACGTAAGAAAAGGGGTGCAACCCTTATGAGAAATTTAATCGAAAAGCATAAGGATGGCTGATGGACCATAATTATACGAATCATAAACACAGTTAAACCCACCAAATTAGACTCTTTGTCTATTTAACTTTTGCTTGTTAGTTCCGATATTTATCTACAGGGTATTTTGGAGTCTAGAGAGAAAACACGCTAAGGAGGAGTTTTTAAGCTGAAAATGAAGTACGAGTCATTCCAGGTCACGACCATGCTACACTCAAAATCAGTCTTAACATCCTTCATGGAACCGACTTGGAATCACTCAAATATGCTAGAACAGTCGGCATTTGGACAAGAACGCAATGCAAAGGCACATAGCCCGGTAAAGGCCAAACAAGGGCAATTTCATCCGATTTGGGATTTCGACCATGTTCCAGGCAGAATTTGGCTTAGGTTCCTTCTTGAGATCATCTTAGAATGAAATTTTCATTCAGAATACACTCTCCAAAATCCAAGAAGCTCCGGTCAAAGCTCCGGTCAGATTCCGGTCAAAGCGATGGCTTTTGTGAAGAAGTCACAAGGTTCTAGAAGGCTTAGGGATGCTCCTCCTCACATGGGCTGCTCTTGGAGGCCAAGCCACCCATCCTCCTCACACATGGGCGGCTAAATGAAGATGATGAGTCACCGATGGCTTTTGTGAGCTTCCATGGATGTGGTGCCAAGTGTCTTTACTTCCTCCACAAGTTTCACTCCTCCAAGCCTATAAATACATGCCCTCTTCCTTTGTAATCTTCATCCCAAAATGTGGAGAGCTCCTTTCTCTACAAATCCTCAAGTCCACATTTCACTTATTTCTCTAGAGTTTGGGCACTAATCATGTAATCTTACTTTGGAATCAAAGTTTGATCCTTGGCGCTTCAACGGTTTTGTAAGTCTTCTCGTATTTATGTTACTATCTTTCAAAACCCTTGTTTTTCCAAATTCATAGTGATGATGTCCAGTGCCATGAATAGTCGTAGCTAAACTCTTCATTCGGTTGAAAGGGTGTACTTGTATTATAAAATGTTTTAGACTATTTTAGTGTTTTTTCTCTGTATTCAAAACTTGTTCTATGTGCCATATATTAGATCAGAACTTCCAAGGTTGAGTGGATGCTTGAAATGGCAAAGCTCTTCCGTGGAAGTTCGTGAACATACTCGGGTAAGTGGATGCTTGAAATGGCAAAGCTTATCTGAGGAGTTCGATCTCTCTCAAACACCATTTGAATAAATCGGAAAAGACAATCCAAATGGATGCACATATGCTAGTATACCTTGAAATGGGGTGCTAGTCTAAGTAGAACAAGGGCTCTACGTTTTTTGCAAAAGATTAGACAGTGTTGCAAGTCGAGTGCTTGAAATGGCCTTGATTCACTTTCGAACAGTTTTGCAAAAGACTAGACAGTGTGGCAAATCGAGCGCTTGAAATGGCCTTGATGCGCGTTTGAATACTTAGAAGGATTACTAAAATGATAAAACAGGCTATGATACAAAGCCCCTAAAACCGAATGCTTTCCTTTAATTGTAATATCCACTGTCACCTTACCTTTCAGTATTAAAATCACAACCAACCCACGCTACTCTTAGTCCTAAAATCACAACCAACCCCAAAACTGTCCAACTTAAAGAACAACTAATCCACACTGACTCTCTTGGGTTCGACCCCTACTTACCACTTGCTACCCAGTAGTAAAGTCGCGAGTTGGGGACTTATAAATTTATTTGTACATTTGCTCTGACGACAAGCATCTGTCAAATTGGCGCCGTTGCCGGGGAGTTGTGCATCGGAATAGTTGTTCTATTTTGTTTTATCATGCAATTCACTAAGTCCTACTACTACGGAATGGAGC
Organism: Rhodiola kirilowii; assembly: GCA_033675215.1. Taxonomy (NCBI): domain Eukaryota; kingdom Viridiplantae; phylum Streptophyta; class Magnoliopsida; order Saxifragales; family Crassulaceae; genus Rhodiola; species Rhodiola kirilowii. Next base: position 46,443,852 of record CM066201.1, read on the forward strand.
CTTGGAACAATGAGAAGTTTTCCCCACCACCTTTCGAACTTGAAGCCCACGAGAAGATCAACAACATAAAGCAATCCCGGGACGAAACATTGGACGAGTACTTATGGTACTTCGATTCCATTGTGACGAGCTGCCCGCACCATGGATTCACCGACTTCGATCTTCAAACAAAATTTCTCAGTGGGATGACGCCACAAGAGTGGAATTGGCTAAATGATGCAGCGGGAGGATCAGCGATGGACTTAACCGTGAATGATCTCTGGAACCTAATAAATGATTTGGCCGCAAGGGCAAGACCAAGAAAAGATCAAGCCATGTGGCGCGAAGAACTGGACAACACAATGCACCAAATCAGGGCCAAAACTGAATTATGGGCAGCAGAAAACGAGCTGGCAGCTAGCACCCAGCAATTGGCCGCAGACATACAGCAATTGAGTGCCTCGATGCACCAATTCACGGCCGAAACCGAATCATGGGCAATAGAAAAGACGGCTGAACCCGAGGAGCCGGCAGAGAATGAAGAATCATGGGTGGCTCAAAAAGAAGCATCAAACCAGCTCTGGGACCTCATTAACAAGCTGCCCAAAACAGACCCGGTCCTTATCACCAATCCATCCGAGGAAATCACAGTCCTAACTGCCGAACCAACAGAAGTCCCGAACATCACTGTCGGAGCACCTGAAACAGACCCAGTCCTCATTGTCAAAGTACCTCAACTTAACCCTTCATGTTTTATGCCGATCATAGCCACCGAAGATCATATAATCAATAATGATGAGGTGCAAGGGGAGTTAGAGGAGGAGCATGAGCCAAAAAAGCCGACAAAGGAACTCTCACTCGTCATAAGCCAAGGGAAACCGCCTGAAAACTTACTCGTTCCAAGACAAGCATCCATCACTGCCACAATGAAGAGGATTGGTAGAGGCGCATGCTTAATGTCGCCTACATTTAATGGCACAAAACCAAACTTCCAAACTCGCAAAGGTGCCAACTATTCAAACATGAAGAAGCGGCAAAGACATGGGCCGAAAGAATGGAAACCCGGAAGGAGTAACAAGCAAGCACGACTCATTGGACCAGCAGCTATAGTCAAGAAAGCCTCACCCTCTCAAATCAGAAGAGCTACCGAGAAGAAGTTTGACCTCAAGCACCCATGGGATCCCTACTTATGATCCAGGAATGAGGTATCGTCGAGCCAACGACGTTAACAAAGGCACTGGTCAGAAGGTAACCCGAAACCTATCTTACTTTCAGTCATTTAATTTCTGTCATTTAGTTTTTTCATTCTCACCTTTCCTGTATATATTTGCTTGCATGACTTTTGAACTAAGGCACGCCTTCGTTCAAAAGTGTGGGGTGAGAACCACCTATGTACATAACATGTTTTTCTTTTTTCCTTTACCCTTAATAATTATCTTTTTGAAAATATGAACTTGAGAATGTGAAAAAGATAGATCATAATTCATGCAATAACCTTGTGAAAATTCAACTGTTTAAAAACTTAGAATGTAACCTCTCATTTGTCCCTTGTGCTGAGATAAACTAGGGATGTGGAGTTGACATAAACTTCCCTAGAGAGGCTTGGCAAGCACTCGAAGGATCGAATCTAGCTATATGGTTTTCAAAGTCAGTGGAGGCTGCACTTCGGGTTTCAGTGAAGATTGAAGTCATCTCCGCCATGCAGTGTTTATGCAAAAAGAAAAAAAAGACGAGGACGGGAATCAGACCGTCCTATCTCTTGTCAAAGTAGCCGAGAAAATAGATGAGCGACCCTCATCTTGACCCGCGCGAAACGGCAAGGATGAGAGGAGCGGGGAGGTATTTCCATATGCTTGCGGGCGACGATTGGACCTCCCAAAAAGTCTTGAGAAAATGGACTAGAAGTCACAAAGAAGCAAAAAGCTCAAAGAAGCAAATCAAGAGGCCAAAGGCCCAAAATTGTGAAGGTTTTAACCGAACAAAAAGTGAAGTACTCAAAGAGTCAAATCAAAGGCCAAAGGCCGATTCACTACAAAAGCTGTCCCTCGCCGAAAGAAAATCAAAGACCAAACCATTGAAACCCGAACCGAATCACGTGCTAGAGAAAGCTACAAGGAAACCATATAGTGCAAGACGGTCCCAAGAATGCAGTCCAGGAGCCTAAAAAGGGCTATCTCCCGAAACATCTAAAATAATTTGCATCTCAGCACGGAGGTACAAATATCAAGTTTCTTCTATTTATTTACACGTTTTAATTTGGTAATAAGTAGTAATGAATGAATTAGGATAAATCTAGTTCATATTCTCACTTTCATATTTAAAAGTTTTTACATGGATTGTGTGTGCCGCCCTTTAATAGCATTGTTCGGGACGAACATCTAAAAGTGTGGGGTGATCTGATGGACCATAATTATACGAATCATAAATACAGTTAAACCCACCAAATTAGACTCTTTGTCTATTTAACTTTTGCTTGTTAGTTCCGATATTTATCTACAGGGTATTTTGGAGTCTAGAGAGAAAACACGCTAAGGAGGAGTTTTTAAGCTGAAAATGAAGTACGAGTCATTCCAGGTCACGACCATGCTACACTCAAAATCAGCCTTAACATACTTCATGGAACCGACTTGGAATCACTCAAATATGCTATAACAGTCGGCATTTGGACAAGAACGCAATGCAAAGGCACAGAGCCCGGTAAAGGCCAAACAAGGGCAATTTCATCCGATTTGGGATTTCGACCATGTTCCAAGCAGAATTTGGCTTAGTTTCCTTCTTGAGATCATCTTAGAATGACATTTTCATTCAGAATACACTCTCCAAAATCCAAGAAGCTCCGGTCGGTCAGATTCCGGTCAAACTGATGGCTTTTGTGAAGAAGTCACAAGGTTCTAGAAGGCTTAGGGGATGCTCCTCCTCACATGGGCTGCTCTTGGAGGGCAAGCCACCCATCCTCCTCACACATGGGCGGCTAAATGAAGATGATGAGTCACCGATGGCTTTTGTGAGCTTCCATGGATGTGGTGCCAAGTGTCTTTACTTCCTCCACAAGTTTCACTCCTCCAAGCCTATAAATACATGCCCTCTTCCTTTGTAATCTTTATCCCAAAATGTGGAGAGCTCCTCTCTCTACAAATCCTCAAGTCCACATTTCACATTTCACTTATTTCCCTATTTGAACTATCGACGGTCAAATAGGGAAAACATTCAGAACCTACATTGGTAATGTCATACAGATTGGTTACATAGTGAATGAAAAATGTGGTAGTTATACATAATTTGTGTGTTCTGTACTTGCAGGTCTTGTTGCCAAAAAGCAGGTGCCGATTACATATGACAATTGGAAGTCAGTACCTAAGGAGCAGAGGGAGTTGGTGTGGGAAGAGACGTTGGTGTGTTTATTAACTGTGAAACGATTGTTAACTTACTATTTCGTTCAAGTATTAACCATTTTTTAATTCTGCAGAAATTATTTGATGTGCCCCAGAATGACTTAACTAGTCAGTTAAAGAAAATGGAGATGCGAGCAGCAGCTATTATGTGGAGAAACTTTAAGAGGAAGCTAGCAAATAGGTATATTTTTGGGCCGAAACAAGGAGAGGACCCAAGACAGATGTATTCGTACATTGATACGGATCAATGTTAGACCTTTATGGAACAACGTTTGACACCCGAGGCACTATAACATAGGGAGACGAACATTGTGCGAGCAAAATCGAACCCGTACCAGCATACAATGTCTTGGAGCGGGTACAAGAAGGCGATGGCGGATGTCGTCTCGGAAAAAAAGTGGAGATGGAGGCTCAGGGTTTAATATCCCCGGCGGATGACCATGTCATCGATGTTGGGAGGCATGAGTGACAAGCGTATTTTTAACCCTTTATAGTTGTCAAAGTATGAGTTTTAGGGGTCAAATTGCAATCAAACAAAATTTATAAACCTTGGTAAGCCAAGGGTCGATCCTAGGAGCAGTGCGTGTGAATAGTAGCAAACGGCGTGACCTATTTAGCTATTCCGATTGAATTTTGTAAAAAAGGTTTTGTTGTCACGAAAATTGCAGAAATTAAATAGTGCAGAAATTAAATGGTTGTGTTTAAATCAGAGAAAGAATTCCAGAATCCATACTTCACCCGTGCTAACCCCACTAATCATGCAATCATGTTACGTTAATTATTCATGCTATCGAATATGGAATATAACCGAAATAACACTAGACAAGCCGCCCATCCACAGATCATTGTCTAGATTAATCTCAATCGTTGAACGCCGCCCATCCACGGATAATCAACGATTTTGATTTATTAAATTAAAGGTTTTCCTATTAAATCATGTAAACATGACCTAACATCAATTTCATGCAATCCGGTTAATCCCTAGAGCCCTTCCACCTTTCGGCATATAACCTAAATACGTTCTACCAATGCAAACATACCCTTTGATGTAAATACATGCATAGAACGATAATATTAAGCACACAATGAAATTGAATAATTGAATCGCATAAATAATAAACTTCAATTGATCACATGAGAGTTAGGGTTACATAGCACGGGATCCGTAGGATCCTAGAATAAGAGGACTACTCACTATTCATGGTGATTAAACTAAAAACAGTGTATATTGAAAGGAAGAAACGAATAAACCGTAAAGACGCGGTGAAGCTCGATGATCCTCACGCTGAAAGCTCTGTCTTCTCTCCCAAGTTAGGGTTTCTTCTCCAAAACAACAACAACCTCAATTCGTCCACTAATGGAGCGTATTTATATGACTCATCGAAATAGTTAAACCCACCAAATTGAACACTTTATCTTATCAAATATTACTTGTTAGTTCCACTTTTGTTCTACAGGCTATTTTGAGGTTAGAGAGGAAACACGCTTAAAAAGGGAGATTTGAGCCAAAATCATCACAAGACCATTCCATGCGAGCGCACAAAGGACGCCATGCGAGCGCATGCCGCGAGAAGGCCAGGTCGAGCAGCGCCCAGCCGCGCCCCAGCATTTCAGCGCGCCCTACCGAGCCTCCAATGACCTAAATCAAGTTGCTCGAGCAAACGATCTTATCTGACGAATCCACCTCGACCAAAATGTTCCAAATGACAAATAAGGTGGACAATGTCGAGAAACCAAGAAGAAAGCTCGAGCAGATTTGCAGTTGGCCCAAGTCCAAAGCAAAGGTCCCGCGCGCATAGGCACCAAGTCCAAATTGCTCGACCAAACGATGGAATCTTAAAAATCTGGCTCGACCAAAGTGTTTAAAATGTCAAAAGACTCGGTGAATCTCAAATTCCAGACAAAATACTCGAGTGAATTCATCCATGGCCGAGAAGACCAAGTCGTGCCCAGGTCCTAACCCGAGCGCGCCCGAGCCAGCGCCTGAGGCCACGACCGAGAAAATCCAGGCCAGCGCCCGAGGCCGCGTCCGAGACCTGCGCCCACGCTGAACTTCAAATCAGGCCACGACCATGTTCCAACCAGATTCCGGCAAAACGGTCTCGACCATTAGTCTTAAAATCACTTGGCCATTCCAAATCAACTATCAAAGAGCAAAGCACCACCGACAAAAAATCCGGCCAACTCCGGCCAAGCTCCGGTGAGCCTCCGGTTGAGCTCCGATCAAGGGCATCCATGGACCAATCATGCTCCGGCCAAACTCCGGCGAAGACCAACTAAATATCTTAAAGATCCAATATTCCCGGTTGGTTTCTAACTAGTTTAGTCGGTAGATCTTTTAGGATGAAACTACCCTTGTAACCAACTCCAAGTATCTAGTCCAAGCTCAACCAAGCCTCAACTAAGCCAAGTGGAGCTCTCCTATTGGTCCAAGGTGGTCGGCTAGGGGGCAACTAAAGGCTTCAACCGGATGACCCTTGGAGAGGAACTATATGCCATTGGGGAACTAGATGCTTGAAGCTCCATTAGGGGGGAACTAGAGGCGGTTGGGAGGAACAAATATCTCCTCCCAAACTGCCACATTTGGCTATAAAAGGAGGTGCCCCCCTCCTTGAAAAATCATCCCTTCATCATCTCATCACAACTTCTCTCTTGTACTCTTGTTTGTTCTTGAGTATTCAAGCTTGTTCTTGCTTGTTCTTGAGTTGCTCTTGTTTGTTCTTGAGTAAAACTCTAGTTTGTTCTTGAGTTACTTCTTTCCAAAAACCTTACTTTCTTGTCTTTGATTCTCAAAATCATTTACTTTATGTTTTACTAGCTATGATATCCACCTCTATGGATACTTGTAGCTAAACCCTTCATTCGGTTGGAGGGGAGTACTTGTGTCATGCAATTGTTTTAGACCCTTTTCTTAGTGCGTCTTTGTGTTCAAAACTTGTTCTATGTGCCATATACTAGGTTAGAACATTCATGGTTGAGTGGATGCTTGAAATGGCAAAGCTCTTCCATGGGGTTCGTGAACATACATGGTTAAGTGGATGCTTGAAATGGCAAAGCTTTTTCATGGAGTTCAACCTCTTTTAAAACACCTCTTGCTTGATCGGAAATGATTGACCAAGTGGATGCACATAGACTAATATACCTTGAAATGGGGTATTAGTCTAGATAGAACAAGTGTTCTATGTCTTGAAATTGACTATACACATCTTTGAACACTTAGTATGATCATTAGAGGTCAATGATAAACAAGTTGTGATACAAGGCCCTGATGGACCATAATTATACGAATCAAAAACACAGTAAAACCCACCAAATTAGACTGTTGGTTTATTTAACTCCTGCTTGTTAGTCCCGATTTATTTCTACATGGTATTTTGGCGCTTAGAGAGAAAACACGCTAAGGAGAGGATTTTACGCTGAAAAGATGTTACGAGTAATTCCAAGGTCAAGGACATATGCCGACTGACGACATATCAAGATCCTGACATTGAATTACTCAAATCAAAATCAACCGAGGAACAATCAAAGTCAGACCGGAGAGAAATTGGACTGATAGTTTTGTGAAAAGACTGCACAAAACTGTCAAAATGCACTCATGGACCAAGGTGACCGGCCACCTTGCTTGGAGGTGGCCAAAGCCACCCTTCTCCTCCCCTTGCAACCGGCTACCAGCGGCTCCTCCACCCAAGGCAACCGGCGGCTTTTCACACCCCCCCATGTGTCACCTCCTCCTTCCTCCTCCCTTCTCCTCCCTTGGATTAAAACCACATGCCACCCATCTCCACCACCCATCTCCTCCCCTTGTGGCTATAAAAGGAGAGCCCCTCCTCCTCATTTCAACATCCTCAAATCCAAAAAACACTTATCTCTCTAAGTTTTGGTTACTTGTAAGTTTGGTTTTGGAAATAATACTCCTGTTTGTTCTTGAGTATTATACGCTTTGAAATAATACTCCTGTTTGTTCTTGAGTATTATACGCTTTGAAATTATAATACTCCTGTCGGTTCTTGAGTATTATAATACTGTAGAGAATACTCCTGTTGGTTCTTGTGTATTCAGTAGGAATTAGGAATACTCCTGTTGGTTCTTGAGTATTCCACCCCTTTCCTTTCTTACTGTTTTCAAAAACCCCCGAGTATTTAGCTATGATATCCTCTTCCATGGATAATCGTAGCTAAACTCTCTATTCGGTTAAAGGGGCGTACTTGTATTGTAAAATGTTTTAGATCCTGCACTTAGTGCATCTTTGTGTTCAAAACTTGTTCTATGTGCCATATATCAAGTCAGAATTTCCAAGGTTGAGTGGAAGCTGTAACAAGCAAAGCTCTTCCGTGGGAATTCGTGAACATACTCGGGTAGTGGAAGCCGTAACAAGCAAAGCTATCTGAGGAGTTCGACTTATCTTAAAAACCAGTTGGGAAACCGTAACAGGAGATCAAATGGATGCACAAAAGGCTAAGATACTTCGAAAGGAGGAATTAGTCTGAAGTAGAACAAGTGTTTTCAACGATGCTGCAAGTCTTGCGCTCAGAAATGGCCTCGATTCATCTTTGAACACTTATTATGATCATTAGCGGTCAATGATAAACAACTATGATACAAGGCCCCTGAAACCGAATGTTTTCCTTGAATTACAAAACCCCCCTTGTATTTACTTTTATCAATTGCTCGATCAACTGCAACCACCAACCGCTCATCTACCGGAGGACTCACTGACGGAGGGCCACCGCACTGTCGTTAAGGTGCAGTGTCCTCTGTACAAATAAATTTATAATATCCGCTACTTGTGACTACACTACTGGGTAGTAAGTGGTAAGTAGGGGTCGAACCCAAGGGAATTAGGGGAATAGGCTATTCTTTTAGGGTGATTGAACTGGGGGGAGCGTGTTTTATGGTTGATTGAGATTTTAGCGCTCTAATTAACTACGTGATTTTTTGGGGGTTTTTGGTTTTGATTGCGGAAAAGTAAATACAGAAATTAAAATGCTGTAAATACAAAGAAGACTTACAGTGGGTGATGCGTGATTGTAATTCCTCCGGTAGAACAGCAGTTGGTGATTGCGGTTTAACAGTAAAGAAAAGCATTCGGTTTCAGGTACTCTTGTATTATAACATGTATATAATAAACTGTTAGTAACTTTTCTAAGTATTCAAAGATGAATCGAGGCCCTTTCGTAGCGCAAGACTTGCAACATCGTTTAAAGCAACCCTTGTTCTATTTCAGACTAATTCCTCCTTTCAAAGTATCTTAGCCTTTTGTGCATCCACTTGATCTCACAGTTACGATTGACCAAGTGGTGTTTTAGATGAGTCGAACTTCTCAGATAAGCTTTGCCCTTTCGTAGCATCCACTTACCCGAGTATGTTCACGAATCCCCACGGAAGAGTTTTGCCCTTTCGTAGCATCCACTCAACCTTGGAAATTCTTACTATAAATGGCACATAGAACAAGTTTTGAATACAAAGAAATGAAACTAAAAGATATTACAACATTATATAATACAAGAAAATACCTTCCACCGAATAAAGAGTTTAGCTACGAATATCCATAGAGATGGATACCATAGCTAAATACTCGGGGGTTTTTGAAAACAGTAAGAGGGAAAGGGGTGGAATACTCAAGAACCAACAGGAGTATTCCTAATTCCTACTGAATACTCAAGAACCAACAGGAGTATTCTCTACAGTATTATAATACTCGAGAACCGACAAGAGTATTATAATTTCCAGTATAATACTCAAGAACAAACAGGAGTATTATTTCAAAACCGAACCAAACTTACAAGTAACAAAATGTAGAGAGAGAAGTGATTACAATTTTTGGGATGATTTATGAGGAGGAGGAGCACCTCCTTTTATAGGAAAAATGGGTGGAGATGGGTGGTGGAGATTGGTTTGATCCAAGGGAGGAGGAGGAGGCAAGGAGGAGCCAAGGAGGAGCCACCAAGTGGCGGAGGAGGAGTGGTGGAGCTCAGCCGCCGGTAGCCGGTTGTGGTGGAGGAGCAATGGGTTGTTTCCTCCACCTCCAAGGCAAGTAGCCGGTCACCAAGGAGGAGGAGGGGTGGCGCCGCCGGTAGTGGGTGGTGGAATGGGGAGGTTTTCCTCCTTTGGTCACCTCTTCATCAAGTCACCAAGTCATCTTGCCATATGTGAATTTTGTATAGTTTTGTGCAGTCTTTTCACAAAACTGTCAGTGTGTTCCTTCCCCGGACTGTCTTGACTTCACTCCTGATTCTTCTGATTAATTTATTCTGGTCAATTCAACGTCAGGATCCTTGATATTTCTTCAGTCGGCATATGATCTTGACCTTGGATTGACTCTTGTTATCTTTTCAGCATAAAATCCTCTCCTTAGCGTGTTTTCACTTCAGTCTCTAAAATGCCCTGTGGAAATATATCGGGACTAACAGATGGATGTTAGATAGACAAACAGTCTAACTTGGGGGGTTTTACTTTGTTTTTGATTCGTATAATTGTGGTCCATCACTCACCAATCACGCATCACCCACTGTTAGTCTTCTTCCCTTAACTCTTTTACTTTCAATATTTTAATTTCTGTAATTTACTTTCCTGCACTCAAAACCAAAAAAACCAAAAACAGTAGCTTAGTTAATCGCGCTAAAATCTCAATCAACCTAAAACACGCTCCCTCGCTGTACAAATCCCTAAAAGAACAACATATTCCCCTAATTCCCTTGGGTTCGACCCCTACTTACCACTTACTACCCAGTAGTGTAGTTGCGAGTAGCGGAAAATATAAATTTATTTGTACAGAGAACATTGCACCTTAACGACAGTGCAGTGGGCTCCGTCAAATTGGCGCCGTTGCCGGGGAGTTAGCAAATGGATAGTTGTTCTTTTTTCTGTTGTACATAATTCGCCATGTCATCTTACTACGGCAAAAAGCCTTGGAACAATGAGGAGTCTTCCCTGCTATCTTTCAAACTTAAAATCCACAAGAAGATCATCTACATTGAGCAATCCCGGGATGAAACATTGGATGAGTACCTATGGTACTCTTATTCCCTTGTGACAAGCTGCCCGCACCATGGATTCACGGACTTTGATCTTATTCAAAGATTTCTTGATGGAATGATGCCACATGAGTGGGATAGGCTCAATGAGGCGGCTGGAGGCTCGGTCTATGACTTAACCATAAGTGCTCTTTGGGACTTGATAAACGTTTTGGCTGAAAGGTCAAGGCCAACACAAAAACAGACCGAACCACTAGAGGAAAGTGTGGAAGAGTTGGCAGCTAGCATCCAAAAGTTGGCCGACACTATGCAGCAACATCAAGCCGAAAACGAGGAAGCCTTGGCTGAGACATCAAAGACATTATCCGACTTGAGCCAGGCCGTGTCCGAGTGGAGGACAGATCGAGGAGAAGATGTCGATACAAGGACAGTGGTGGACGTGGAGGAGGCTCTAAAAGAGTCTATGTTAGAGCCCACAGAACCGACAAGGGATGAGGACGCATGGATAACTAAAGAGAAGCCTACATGGGAGCTCACCACCGAGCTGCCTAATTCAAACCCGGTCCTCATCACTAATCTGCCCGAGGAGGTTCCGGCCCTACTTGACGAACCAAATGAAGTCCCGGACCTCACTGCCGAACTGACCGAGAAAATCACGGCAGGCCCGGTCCTCACTGAAGAGCTGCTCGAGAAAGGCCCTGTCCTTATGGCCAAGAAGCCCCTACTTAACCCTTCATGTTCTATGAAGATCATGGCCACCAGAGATGAGATGATCGATGATGATGCAGTGTTAGGAGAGTTGGAGGAGAAGCACGAGCCAAAACAATCAACGCAGGAGCTCCCACTCGTCACAAGCAAAGAAGAGCCTCCTGAAAGGTGTAAGGACCAAGGACGGCCAATCATCTCTGCCACAAAGAAGAGGGTTAGCAAGGGCGCATGCTTGAGGTCGCTTGGCAAAAGACTAAACTTCCAAAACTGCAAAGATGCCAACCGGCCATACATGAAGAAGCGGCAAAGACATGGGCCCAAAGAATGGAAACCCGGAAAGAGAAGCAAGAGAGCTCGACTCCATGGACCAGCAGCTATGGTCAAGGAATCCTCGCCTTCTCGGGGATATGTGAAGAAGAAGCCTCCGGATCAAGGGAGAGCAGAACTGAGCCCGCTGCCATATGTGTTCTTTGGGCAAATCAAAGGGGCAGCCGAGAATAAGTTCGACCTCACACACCCATGGGATCCCACCTTATGATCCAGGAATGAGGTACTGTCGAGCCAACAACGTTAAACAAGGGCACTAGTTGAGAGGTAACCCGACACTATCTTACTTTCTGTCATTTTGTTTTCTGTCTTTTAGTTTTTATCAATAAGTCGCTCTCACCCACTTGGTGCATAGAATGAATTGACTATTTAGGAATTGGTTTTTGGAGCACGATCGGATCAGCCAGGCAGCTTCTGTGAACTACCGAGCCTGCGCTGAGAGTTCAAGGCCCCAGCCGAACTCCCTCGATTATCCAGCCTCATGCCATGTCGTTCACTCGACACAATAAGGGAGTTCTGATCTTACCATTCCTTAATATCATTTCCTTCTCATAATTGTCTGCTTGCATGGCTTTTGAACTAAGTAGTGCGGAAAGGCACGCCTTCGTTCAAAAGTGTGGGGTGAGATCCGCATGTGTACATAAATAAACAACATGTTTTTCTTTTTGAAAATTATCTTTTTGAAAATATGAACTTAAGAATGTGAAAAAGATAGATCTAAAATTCATGCATTTACCTTGTGAAAATACAACTGTCTAAAAACTTAGAACGTAACTTCTCATTTGTCCCTTTGTGCTGAGATAAACCAGGGATGTGGAGTTGATAGAAATGCCCTAGAGAGGCTTGGCAAGCAATCAAAGGACTGAATTTCACTATATGGTTTACGAAGTCAGTGGAGGATGCACTTCAGGTTTTTCAGTTGAGTCAAGAGTCAGCTCCGCCATGCAGTGTTTATGCATAAAAAATGAAGAAGGCGAGGACGGGAATCAGACCGTCCTCTCTCTAGTCAAAGTAGCCGAGAAAATAGATGAGCGACCCTCATCTTGACCCGTGCGAAAAGGCAATGATGAGAGGAGCGGGGAGGTATTTCCATAGGCTTGCGGGCGATGATTGGACCTCCCAAAAAGGCTTGAGAAAATGGACTAGCAAGTCACAAAGAAGCAAAAGCTCGAAGAAGCAAATCAAGAGGCCAAAGGCCCAAAATTGTGAAGGTTTTAACCAGACAAAAAAGTGAAGTACTCAAAGAGTCAAATCAAAGGCCAAAGGCCGATTCACTACAAAAAAGCAGTCCCTCGCCAAAAGAGAAAGAAATCAAAAAGGCTCAACTCATCTGCGAAACCCGAACCGAATCACGTGCTAGAGAAAGCTACAATGAAACCATATAGTACGAGACAGTCCAGAGGTTGCAGTCCAGGAGCCTAAAAAGGGCTATCTCCCGAAACATCCAGAATAATTTGCATCTCGGCACAAAGGTACACGTATCAAGTTACTTCTATTTATTTACACAGTTCAATTTGGTAATAAGTAAGCAATGCATGAATTAGGATAAATCGAGTCCCACAGTCTAATTTTCATATTTTAAAACCAAACTTAGAGTGCCACCCTTTAATAGCATTGTTCGGGATGAACAACTAAAAGTGTGGGGTGATCTGATGGACCATAATTATACGAATCAAAAACACAGTAAAACCCACCAAATTAGACTGTTGGTCTATTTAACTTCTGCTTGTTAGTCCCGATTTATTTCTACAGGGTATTTTGGCGCTTAGAGAGAAAACACGCTAAGGAGAGGATTTTACGCTGAAAAGATGTTACGAGTAATTCCAAGGTCAAGGACAGATGCCGACTGACGACATATCAAGATCCTGACATTGAATTACTCAAATCAAAATCAACCGAGGAACAATCAAAGTCAGACCGGAGAGAAATTGGACTGATAGTTTTGTGAAAAGACTGCACAAAACTGTCAAAATGCACTCATGGACCAAGGTGACCGGCCACCTTGCTTGGAGGTGGCCAAAGCCACCCTTCTCCTCCCCTTGCAACCGGCTACCGGCGGCTCCTCCACCCAAGGCAACCGGTGGCTTTTCACACCCCCCATGTGTCACCTCCTCCTTCCTCCTCCCTTCTCCTCCCTTGGATCAAAACCACATGCCACCCATCTCCACCACCCATCTCCTCCCCTTGTGGCTATAAAAGGAGAGCCCCTCCTCCTCATTTCAACATCCTCAAATCCAAAAAACACTTATCTCTTTAAGTTTTGGTTACTTGTAAGTTTGGTTTTGGAAATAATACTCCTGTTTGTTCTTGAGTATTATACGCTTTGAAATAATACTCCTGTTTGTTCTTGAGTATTATACGCTTTGAAATTATAATACTCCTGTCGGTTCTTGAGTATTATAATACTGTAGAGAATACTCCTGTTGGTTCTTGAGTATTTAGTAGGAATTAGGAATACTCCTGTTGGTTCTTGAGTATTCCACCCCTTTTTTTTCTTACTGTTTTAAAAAACCCCCGAGTATTTAGCTATGATATCCTCTTCCATGGATAATCGTAGCTAAATTCTCTATTTGGTTAAAGGGGCGTACTTGTATTGTAAAATGTTTTAGATCCTGCACCTAGTGCATCTTTGTGTTAAAAACTTGTTCTATGTGCCATATATCAAGTCAGAATTTCCAAGGTTGAGTGGAAGCTGTAACAAGAAAAGCTCTTCCGTGGGAATTCGTGAACATACTCGGGTAGTGGAAGTTGTAACAAGCAAAGCTATCTGAGGAGTTCGACTTATCTTAAAAACCATTTGGGAAACCGTAACAGGAGATCAAATTGATGCACAAAAGGCTAAGATACTTCGAAAGGAGGAATTAGTCTGAAGTAGAACAAGTGTTTTCAACGATGTTGCAAGTCTTGCGCTCAGAAATGGCCTCGATTCATCTTTGAGCACTTAGTATGATCATTAGCGGTCAATGATAAACAACTATGATACAAGGCCCCTGAAACCGAATGTTTTCCTTGAATTACAAAACCCCCTTGTATTTACTTTTATCAATTGCTCGATCAACTGCAACCACCAACCGCTCATCTACTGGAGGACTCACCAATCACGCATCACCACTGTAAGTCTTCTTCCCTTAACTCTTTTACTTTCAGTATTTTAATTTCTGTAATTTACTTTCCTGCACTCAAAACCAAAAAAAACCAAAAACAGTAGGTTAGTTAATCGCGCTAAAATCTCAATCAACCTAAAACACGCTCCTTCACTGTACAAATCCCTTAAAGAACAACATATTCCCCTAATTCCCTTGGGTTCGACCCGTACTTACCACTTACTACCCGGTAGTGTAGTTGCGAGTAGCGGAAAATATAAATTTATTTGTATAGAGAACATTGCACCTTAACGACAGTGCAGTGGGCTCCGTCAAATTGGCGCCGTTGCCGGGGAATTGGCTATCGGATAAGTTGTTCGAATCGAAAACGCGCTCGAAACAACCATGTCTCCTGAAGGAAGCCACCATGACTATCAGGATGATGACGAGATAAACCTATATGAGCGAAATGATGAGGTGCCACTTCCATTTATGGATGATCCGGAGCAACTCATCCGAAGCAGAAGAGCTCGTGATAGGGAGGCAATCAGAAGAAATCAAGAACCACCCGAGGACCGAAATGCAGCTGGTCCTGTGCAACCCCATAGATATCCACCACCCCCTTAACCTCGACGAGTGCCGAGACGAGAACCCACTTTCAATGACTACTACGGGGATAACAACAACTACCATGCACCTACTATGGGAGAACTCAATGCTCCAGATTTCGCAACACAGCCGTGGTGCATTTGCCAGAGCCCTGTACTAGAAAACGTTGCCATCAACATGTCCATAATCCCAAATTTGCCAAAGTTCTCAGGAACTAATGGAGTTTCGGCAATGACTCATCTCCAACGCTTACATGGCATTTGCCAAAGTCTAAAGCCCAATGGCGTGAAAGTAGACGACTTCAAGTTAAAGGCATTCTATTTTTCCCTCATTGACGCGGCAAATGACTGGTTCCTTTCGTTACCTTCGGGAAGCATCAGAACATGGGTTCAGATGCAAGGAAAATTCCTGGACAAATACTACCCAGCGACAAAAACAAAGGAAGTAAGAAAGCAACTGCAGGACATAAGGCAGGAACCTAACGAAACCACGTACGACTACCTGGAGAAATTTAACCACCTGGAAAGAAGTTGTTGTACTCTTGGACTACCCGAGAAACTCATCATTGAGTACCTCATTGATGGACTTAGACCCTTGGACAAAATGCTACTGGATTCTTTAGCTGGAGGATCCATGATGAATCTATCATTAAGTGGCATAAGGGATCTCATCACCAAGGCTGCTGAAAACGCTCGGTTTAGAAAGGAGACTACTCACCAAGATGAACCTTTCCAAACAAAAAACATATCACAGGCCGATACATCAGTAAACTCCATGCCAGAAGAGATAAGACAAATGAATGAAATGATGGTACAATTCCTACAAATACAGACGGTTCAAATAAGACCTTGTGAGTTCTGCGACTCTACGGACCACAAGACTGTTGCCTGTCCAACTATGGTCAAGGTCAACCCGGTGGAGGCCAATACAGTAGGAGGATACCAAGGGTACAACAACAGGGTTATACCCAAACTAACCCATTCATTCTACCAAGACGCCCCACCAACAGACCATTGCCAGGCAAGCTCGAACAGTCATCAAGGACCGAACAAGTCACTTGAGGACATGATTGTGCAATTGTCAGGTACTGTGCAGCATTTGGGCACTACTATGCATCAATTCCAAGCCGAAACCAAGAGAGAGTTATCGGACTTAAAGATGCACATCTCTCAACTCGCTGCCTCAAACTCCGCACACGCTAATGAGTCAGGGAGACTCCTTTTGCAAACCATTCAAGGCATACAGGAAGATGTGAATGCTTTGACTCTTAGGAGTGGGAAAACGCTTGCCAGCAAACCTTTAGAGCAAGAGGAGGATAAAGACCCAAGATTGCCCAGAGAAGAGCAAACGAGGCCTGAAACTCTCGAAACTCTAGAGGAAGAAGCAACCGATGAAGACGACGACATAATTGAGGAAGAACGGGACGTGTCCGAAGAAGAAGAAAATACGTCCCAGGAACACGGGCCTGACCCGATACCCAGAACCGAAAACTCTAGAATCAGCGCAACACTTCCATTTCCGGTACCTGCTCGCATGCAAAAGCAACATGTCATGGATAAGGAAGTGTTGGAGCTGTTAAGCAAGGTTGAAATCAACATCCCCCTCTTGGAAGCCATCAAGCAAATTCCTCGGTATGCCAAATTTTTGAAAGAACTTTGCATCAACCGGAGAAGGAATGCTGGAAATGATCAGGAGCTGATGAGTAGGAACGTGTCGGCAATCATGCAACGAAAAGTTCCCCCTAAATGTGGATATCCTGGAACTTACACCATTCCTTGCACAATTGGCAACATCAGGATCGATAACTGCATGCTAGACCTAGGGGCATCAATCAATGTTCTTCCCTTCTCTATCTACTCATGCCTTAAGATTGGACTGCTCAAACCCACCGGTCTCACTATTCAATTAGCTGATCGATCATGCAAACAGCCCGAGGGCAAAATTGAAGACGTCCTGGTTCAACTAGGCAAATTAGTGTTTCCAGCAGACTTCTACGTCTTAAAAATGGAGAATGGCGGACCTACTGATCATGCACCCATCCTTCTCGGCCGTCCATTTCTAAAAACATCAAAAATGACGATAGACTGTGGAAATGGAATGCTCTCAATGGAAGTAGAAGGAGAAGTCTTCAGCTTCGACATACTCCAAGCAATGAAGCACCCTATGGACTTTGAGGAAGTACACGCTCTCGGCGCTTTGGACGACCTAGTTCAAAAAGTTCAATCAGAACCTAGAACGGATACCTTAGAACTCATACTCAATGGAGCCAAGAGCTCGTATGACTTGGCCGAAAGCCTGCATGAAACACTTGACCACTTAACAACCTCGGAGCCTCTCACACCAGGATATGAAGTCAACGAGGTAAGACTATTTAAATCAAATACTTTTTTACCCTCGGTGATGCAAGCCCCCAAAGTAGAATTGAAGCCCTTCGCTGGACATCTGAAGAACGCCTTCCTAGGGGAGAATGACACACTCCCAGTAATCATCAAGAGTGGCCTGGAAGCAAGCCAGGAACAAAGGTTGATAAAGGTTCTGAAACAGCACACGTTAGCTATAGGATGGACACTGGCCGACCTAAGAGGAGTCAGCCCGGCTGTATGCATGCACCATATTCTACTTGAAGATGGAGCAAAGCCATCAAGAGAGCCTCAATGACGACTCAACCCGATCATGATGGAAATTGTCCAGAAGGAAATACAGAAGCTCCTGGATGCGGATGTAATCTATCCAATATCAGATAGCCAGTGGGTGAGTCCAGTCCACATTGTCCCGAAGAAAAGTGGGATCACAATCGAGGAAGATGCAGAAGGAAATATGATAACAACTAGGATCAAGAACGGCTGGAGAATGTGCATTGACTACAGGAAATTGAACGCCGTCACGAGAAAAGATCATTTTCCCCTACCATTCATCGACCAAATGCTAGACCGACTTGCAGGCAAACCATATTTTTGCTTCTTGGACGGATTCTCAGGCTACAACCAGATTCCCATAGCGCCTGAGGACCAAGAGAAGACCACATTCACCTGCCCATTCGGCACATTTGCTTTCAGAAGAATGTCGTTCGGTCTATGCAATGCTCCGGGAACTTTCCAACGGGTAGTAACCAGCATCTTTTCAGACATGATCGGAGAATTCATTGAAGTTTTCATGGACGACTTCACCATCTATGGCAATACATTCGACGTTTGCCTAGATAATTTGAGCACGGTTCTGGCACGATGTGTCTCAATGAACCTCGTGCTCAATTATGAGAAATGCCACTTCATGGTAACTCATGGAGTGGTCTTAGGGCACGTCGTCTCGCAAGAAGGCATAGAGGTGGATAAATCTAAAATAGACCTGATCATGACTCTACCATACCCCTCCACTGTCCGAGACATCCAATCCATCCTCGGGCATGCGGGATTCTACCGACGATTCATCAAGGACTTCTCCAAAAAGGCGTTGCCTCTATCCACTCTTCTCCAGAAAGAAGTTCCTTTTGAATTCACCAATGCATGCAAGGAAGCATTTAATGAGCTCAAAAAGGCCCTCACTAGCACACCCATCATCCAAACTCCGGATTGGAAAAAACCATTTGAAATCATGTGCGACGTAAGCGACTTTGCTGTGGGAGCAGTTCTTGGCCAAAAGATTGATAAGAAGGCCGGTGTGATCTACTACGCCTCACGAACCCTAGATCCTGCCCAACGGAACTACTCCACCACCGAGAAGGAACTCTTGGCAGTGGTATTCGCTCTGGAAAAATTCCGACCCTATTTGCTTGGAGCAAAAGTGGTAGTCTATTCTGACCATGCTGCCATCCGTTACCTGATGAAGAAGAAAGAGGCCAAACCAAGGCTCATACGGTGGATCTTGCTACTGCAAGAGTTTGATGTGGAGATAAAGGACAAAAAAGGGATCGAGAATACTGTGGCTGACCATCTAAGCAGGATTGTCCGAAAGAAAGAAGAAGGACACATAACTGAGTCATTTCCAGACGAGCATCTCTATGCAGTCTCAACCAAGGTACCATGGTACGCGTCCATCGTCAACTACCTTGTAGGAGGTGCATTTCCTCCCTATTTAACTAAAGCACAATGCATGAAACTTAGGCACGACGCTAGACATTACTTATGGGATGATCCCTATTTATGGAAAATAGGACCAGATCAAATACTTAGGAGATGCATCCCCGATAATGAAATAGCTTCTGTCATTAGCTTCTGCCATGAGTTTGCATGTGGAGGACACTTCGGACCTAGGAGAACCGCTAGAAAAATCCTAGATAGCGGCTTTTTCTGGCCAAGTATATTTAAAGATGCAAATGAGAAGTGTCAAAAGTGCGATAAGTGTCAAAGAGTAGGAAATGTCTCAGCTAGAAATGAAATACCCCAAGTACCCATATTAGTCAACGATGTTTTTGACATTTGGGGCCTTGATTTTATGGGACCATTCCCAGTCTCATGCGGTTATACTTACATTTTAGTTGCTGTAGATTATGTGTCAAAATGGGTAGAAGCCAAGGCCACAAGGTGCGACGATGCAAACACTGTCATAGAATTTTTGCGCACTAACCTGTTTTGTAGGTACGGGGTACCCAAAGCCTTAATAAGCGACCAAGGAACTCATTTCTGCAACCGCATGATGGCTGCTACCTTAAAACGCTACCATGTCCACCACCGGACATCCACGGCATATCACCCCCAATCCAATGGTCAAGCAGAGACCTCCAACCGCGAAATCAAAGGAATTTTGGAAAAGATGGTAAAGCCGGGCAGGAAAGACTGGAGTCAAAGGCTGGATGAAGCTCTTTGGGCTTATCGGACGGCATATAAGACACCAATTGGAACCTCCCCCTTTCGGCTTGTTTTTGGGAAGGCATGCCACCTTCCGGTGGAATTAGAACATAAAGCCTATTGGGCGCTCAAGAAATGCAATCCAGATTTAAAAGCTGCCGGACTAGATAGGAAGCTTAAGTAATGCGAACTTGAAGAATTGCGGCTTGAGGCCTATGAAGAGCAAACAGACTACAAGGCACGGACGAAATTATATCATGACAAATTCATCCTCCGACGCTCATTTGAGGAAGGACAACAAGTGCTACTCTTCTCCTCACGGTTAAAGTTAATGCCTGGCAAACTAAGATCAAGATGGACCGGTCCTTATACTGTGACTAAAGTATACAACCATGGAATGCTTGAGTTGGAAAGCATGAACAATGGAAGCAGATTCACGGTAAACGGGCAGCGAGTCAAACATTACCACGGCAATATCAACTTAGCCCCAAAACACTACGACCTAAGCCACCCATGGGATCCCAACTGGTGATCCAGGAATAAGGTACTGTCCAGCCAACGAAGTTAAACAAGTGCACTGGTCGGGAGGTAACCCGACACTATCTTACTTTCTGTCTTTTTATTTTCTGTTTTTTAGTTTTTATCAATAAGTTGCTCTCACCCACTTGGTGCATAGAATGATTTGATCATTTAGGAATTGGTTTTTGGAGCACGATCGGATCAGCCAGGCAGCTTCCGTGAATTTGCCGGGCCTGCGCTGAGAGTTCAAGGCCCCAGCCGAACTCCCTCGATTATCCAGCCTCATGCCATTCGACACAATAAGGGAGTTCTGATCTTACCTTTCCTTAATATCATTTCCTTCTCGTAATTGTCTAATTGCATGGCTTTTGAACTAAGTAGTGCTGAAAGGCACGACTTCGTTCAAAAGTGTGGGGTGAGAACCGCATGTGTACATAAATAAGCAACATGTTTTTCTTTTTTTTTAAACTACCTTTTTGAAAATATGAACTTAAGAATGTGAAAAAGATAGACCGAAATTCATGCATTTACCTTGTGAAAATT
This sequence comes from Rhodiola kirilowii, assembly GCA_033675215.1. Taxonomy (NCBI): domain Eukaryota; kingdom Viridiplantae; phylum Streptophyta; class Magnoliopsida; order Saxifragales; family Crassulaceae; genus Rhodiola; species Rhodiola kirilowii. Next base: position 46,464,770 of record CM066201.1, read on the forward strand.
CAACTGTCTAAAAACTTAGAATGTAACTTCTCATTTGTCCCTTTGTGCTGAGATAAACTAGGGATGTGGAGTTGATAGAAATGCCCTAGAGAGGCTTGGCAAGCAATCGAAGGACCGAATTTCACTATATGGTTTACGAAGTCAGTGGAGGCTGCACTTCGGGTTTTTCAGTTGAGTCAAGAGTCAGCTCCGCCATGCAGTGTTTATGCATAAAAAATGAAGAAGGCGAAGACGGGAATCAGACCGTCCTCTCTCTAGTCAAAGTAGCCAAGAAAATAGATGAGCGACCCTCATCTTGACCCGCGCGAAAAGGCAATGATGAGAGGAGCGGGGAGGTATTTCCATAGGCTTGCGGGCGATGATTGGACCTCCCAAAAAAGCCTTGAGAAAATGGACTAGCAAAGCCACAAAAAGGCGAAAAGCTCGAAGAAGCATATAAAGAGGCCAAAGGCCCAAAATTGTGAAGGTTTTAACCGAACAAAAAAGTGAAGTACTCAAAGAGTTAAATCAAAGGCCAAAGGCCGATTCACTACAAAAGCAGTCCCTCACCAAAAAAGAAAGAAATCAAAAAGGCTCAACTCATCTGCGAAACCCGAACCGAATCACATTGCCAGAGAAAGCTACAAGAAAACCATATAGTGCGAGACAGTCCCGAAGTTGCAGTCCAGGAGCCTAAAAAGGTCTATCTCCCGAAACATCCAGAATAATTTGCATCTCGGCACGAAGGTACATGTATCAAGTTACTTCTATTTATTTACACAGTTCAATTTGGTAATAAGTAAGCAATGCATGAATTAGGATAAATCGAGTCCCACAGTCTAATTTTCATATTTTAAAACCAAACTTAGAGTGCCGCCCTTTAATAGAATTGTTCGGGACGAACAACTAAAAGTGTGGGGTGATCTGATGGAACATAATTATACGAATAAAAAAACACAGTAAAACCCACCAAATTAGACTGTTGGTCTATTTAACTTCTGCTTGTTAGTCCCGATTTATTTCTACAGGGTATTTTGGCGCTTAGAGAGAAAACACGCTAATGAGAGGATTTTACGCTGAAAAGATATTACGAGCCAGTCCAAGGTCACGATCAGACGCTGAATGAAGAATCTCAAGATCCTGATGTAGGAATTACTCAAATCAAATCCAACCGAGGAACAATCAAAGTCTGACGGAGTGAAATTGGACTGATAGTTTTGTGAAAAGACTGCACAAAACTGTCAAAATGCACTCATGGACCAAGGTGACCGGCCACCTTGCTTGGAGGTGGCCAAAGCCACCCTTCTCCTCCCCTTGCAACCGGCCACCGGTGGCTTTTCTTCCCCCCAACCGGCGGCTTTTCCTCCCCCCCCAAGTGTCACCTCCTCCTTCCTCCTCCCTTCTCCACCCTTGATGCAAAAACACATGGAGCCATCTCCACCCTCCGTTCTCCTCCCCTTGGCCTATAAAAGGAGAGCCCCTCCTCCTCATTTCAAACATCCTAAAATCAACAATTCACTTATCTCTCTAAGTTTTGGTTACTTTGTAAGTTTGGTTTTGGAAATAATACTCCTGTTTGTTCTTGAGTATTATACGCTTTGAAATAATACTCCTTTTTGTTCTTGAGTATTATACGCTTTGAAATTATAATACTCCTGTCGGTTCTTGAGTATTATAATACTGTAGAGAATACTCCTGTTGGTTCTTGAGTTTTCAGTAGGAATTAGGAATACTCATGTTGGTTCTTGAGTATTCCACCCCTTTCCTTTCTTACTGTTTTCAAAAACCCCCGAGTATTTAGCTATGATATCCTCTTCCATGGATAATCGTAGCTAAACTCTCTATTCGGTTAAAGGGGCGTACTTGAATTGTTAAATGTTTTAGATCCTGCACCTAGTGCATCATTGTGTTCAAAACTTGTTCTATGTGCCATATATCAAGTCAGAATTTCCAAGGTTGAGTGGAAGTTGTAACAAGCAAAGCTCTTCCGTGGGAATTCGTGAACATACTCGGGTAGTGGAAGCTGTAACAAGCAAAGCTATCTGAGGAGTTCGACTTATCTTGAAAACCATTTGGGAAACCGTAACAGGAGATCAAATGGATGCACAAAAGGCTATGATACTTCGAAAGGAGGAATTAGTCTGAAGTAGAACAAGTGTTTTCAACGATGTTGCAAGTCTTGCGCTCAGAAATGGCCTCGATTCATCTTTGAACACTTAGTATGATCATTAGCGGTCAATGATAAACAACTATGATACAAGGCCCCTGAAACCGAATGTTTTCCTTGAATTACAAAACCCCCTTGTATTTACTTTTATCAATTGCTCGATCAACTGCAACCACCAACCGCTCATCTACCGGAGGACTCACCAATCACGCATCACCCACTGTAAGTCTTTTTCCCTTAACTCTTTTACTTTCAGTATTTTAATTTCGGTAATTTACTTTCCTGCACTCAAAACCAAAAAAAAACCAAAAACAGTAGCTCAGTTAATCGCGCTAAAATCTCAATCAACCTAAAACACGCTCCCTCGCTGTACAAATCCCTTAAAGAACAACATATTCCCCTAATTCCCTTGGGTTCGACCCCTACTTACCACTTACTACCCAGTAGTGTAGTTGCGAGTAGCGGAAAATATAAATTTATTTGTACATAGAACATTGCACCTTAACGACAGTGCAGTGGGCTCCGTCAGGCCCCTAAACCGAATCTTTCCTTTGATTAAAATATCAACTGCGTACTTTCAGTCCCATTATCAACTGCTACTTTCAGCTCAATATCAACTGTTTACTTTGAGATTTTAGCGCGATGAACTAAGCTACTGTTTTTGGTTTTTTTGGTTTTTTGTGTGGAAAAGTAATTGGAGGAATTAAAATACTGAAAAGTAAAAAGAAAGACTTACAGTGGGTGATGCGTGAATTGCGAGTCCTCCGGAAGGTGAGTGCGGTTGATTGAGGCAGTTATACTAGAAAAGTAAATACAAGGTGGTTTGTAATTCAAGGGAAGCATTCGGTTTCAGGGGCCTTGTGTTATATCCTGTTTATCCTTTTAGTAACCCTTCTAAGTATTCAAACGTGTATAAAGGCCTTTTCCGGCGCTCGATTCGCCACACTGTCTAGCCCATTTCAAGGTCGTAGAGCCCTTGTTCTACTTGAACTAGCACCCCTTTTCCGGGTATACTAGCCCATGTGCATCCATTTGGGTTGTCTTTTCCGATTTACCCAAATGGTGTTTGAGAGAGATCAAACTCCTCAGATAAGCTTTGCCATTTCAAGCATCCACTTACCCGAGTATGTTTACGAACTTTCACGGAAGAGCTTTGCCATTTCAAGCATCCACTCAACCTTGGAAGCTCTGATCTAATAAATGGCACATAGAACAAGTTTTGAATACAGAGAAAAGAAACTAAAAGAATTTAAAACATTTTATAATACAAGAACACCCCTTCAACCGAATGAAGAGAGTTTAGCTACGATTATCCATAGAGAAGGATATCATAACTAAATACTCGGGGGTTTAAGAAAACAGTAAGAAAGGAAAGGGGTGGAATACTCAAGAACCAACAGGAGTATTCCTAATTCCTACTGAATACTCAAAAACCAACAGGAGTATTCTCTAAACAGTATAATACTCAAGAACAAACATGAGTATTATTTCAAAGCGTATAATACTCAAGAACAAACAGAAGTATTATTTCAAGGCGTATAATACTCAAGAACAAACAGGAGTATTATTTCCAAAACCAAACTTACAAGTAACACAAACTTAGAGAGAGAAGTGAATTGTTGATTTGAGGATGGATGAAATGAGGAAGAGGAGCTCTCCATTTATAGCCATAAGGAGGAGGAATGGAGGGTGGAGATGGAGGCATGTGGTGTTGCATCCAAGGGTGGAGGAGGAGGCTTTGAAGATGTGGAGGAGGAGGCCACCACTTGTCATCTTCTTGTGGTGGCTCAAAAGCCGCCGGTTTCAAGTCCAAATGGAAGGGACTTTTGGTGGCTTTGCCACCCTTTGCCTTGGGCCGCCGGTCATGGAGGAGGAAGGGGTGGTTTTGGCCACCCATGAGTCACCACAAAGCCAAAAGCCGCCGGTCACTTGGTCCATGGATGAGTTTTGACAGTTTTGTGCAGTCTTTTCTCAAAACTATCAATCCAATTTCGCTCCGGTCTGACTTTGGTTGTTCCTCGGTTGGATTTGATTTGAGTAATTCAATGTCAGGATCTTGAGATTTCATCGTTCGGCGTCTGATCTTGACCTTGGAATTACTCGTAACATCTTTTCAGCGTAAAATCCTCTCCTTAGCGTGTTTTCTCTCTAAGCGCCAAAATACCCTGTAGAAATAAATCGGAACTAACAAGCAAAAGTTAACAAGACCAACAGTCTAATTTGGTGGGTTTTACTGTGTTTTTGATTCGTATAATTATGGTCCATCAGATCACCCCACACTTTTAGTTGTTCGTCCCGAACAATGCTATTAAAGGGCGGCACTCTAAGTTTGGTTTTAAAATATGAAAATTAGACTGTGGGACTTGATTTATCCTAATTCATGCATTGCTTACTTATTACCAAATTGAACTGTGTAAATAAATAGAAGTAACTTGATACGCGTACCTCCGTGCCGAGATGCAAATTATTCTGGATGTTTCGGGAGATAGCCCTTTTTAGGCTCCTGGACTGCAACCTCTGGACTGTCTCGCACTATATGGTTTCCTTGTAGCTTTCTCTAGCACGTGATTCTGTTCGGGTTTCGCAGTTGAGTTGTGCCTTTTTGATTTCTTTCTTTTTTGGCGAGGGACAGCTTTTGTAGTGAATCGGCCTTTGGCCTTTGATTTGACTCTTTGAGTACTTCACTTTTTGTTCGGTTAAAACCTTCACAGTTTTGGGCCTTTGGCCTCTTGATTTGCTTCTTTGAGCTTTTTGCTTCTTTGTGACTTGCTAGTCCATTTCTCAAGCCTTTTTGGGAGGTCCAATCGTCGCCCGCGAGCATATGGAAATACCTCCCCGCTCCTCTCATCCTTGCCGTTTCGCGCGGGTCAAGATGAGGGTCGCTCATCTATTTTCTCGGCTACTTTGACTAGAGATAGGACGGTCTGATTCCCGTCCTCGCCTTTTTTTTCTTTTTGCATAAACACCGCATGGCGGAGATGACTTCAATCCACTGAAACTCGAAGTGCAGCCTCCACTGACTTCGAAAACCATATAGTTAGATTCGATCCTTCGAGTGCTTGCCAAGCCTCTCTAGGGCAGTTTATGTCAACTCCACATCCCAAGTTTATCTCAGCACAAAGGGACAAATGAGAAGTTACATTCTAAGTTTTTAAACATTTGAATTTTCACAAGGTTAATGCATGAATTATGATCTATCTTTTTCACATTCTTAAGTTCATATTTTCAAAAAGATAATATTAAGGAAAAAGGAAAAACATGTTATTTATTTACAAAGGTGGTTCTCACCCCACACTTTTGAACGAAGGTGTGCCTTTCAGCACAACTTAGTTCAAACGCCATGCAAGCAGATATTGTACGAGAAGGAATTGACATCAAGGAAAAGGGAAGAACAGAACTCCCTTTATTGTGTCGAATGACATGGCTCGAGGCTGGATAATCGAGGGAGTTCGGCTGGGGCCTTGAACTCTCACCGCGGGCCCGGTAATTCACGGAAGCTGCCTGGCTGATCCGATCTTGCTCCAAAAACCGATTCCTAAATAGTCATTTCATTCTATGCACCAAGTGGGTGAGAGCGACTTACGGAAAAAAACTAAATGACAGAAAAATAAAAGACAGAAAGTAAGATAGGTGTCGGGTTACCTCCCGACCAGTGCCTTTGTTTAACGTCGTTGGCTCGACAGTACCTCATTCCTGGATCACTGGTTTGGATCCCATGGGTGGCTCAGGTCGTATTTTGCCTTTGTTCCTGTGTTGATTCTTGCCTTGACTCTTCCTGATTTCTTGCTTGGGTTAGAACTCCATGGTTTTGGTGTTTTTTCTTTCCATTGTTTCTGAGAAGGCGGGGGTCTTTTGACCATAGTTGCTGGTCTTGTTACTCTTTCGGTCTCTTTTGGCAGGTCAGAATTCTGTGTACCGCGATCTGAGATAGGTATAATGTCTGGTGGTTTCTTTGTACCCGTGCGGCTATCATCAATGGAGAAATTTGCAATTTTGCCGCCGAACTTAAGCGATAATGAGCCCTTGCCCACATCGATCCTTGCTTTAGTAGCGTAGAGGAATGGTCGTCCCAATATTATTGTTGGAGGGTCGTCTTCGCCTCTCCCGTTTGTATTACATAAAAGTCTGCAGCAATGACGAGCTCTCCCACATGGAGTATTACATCTTCCAACACTCCAACCGGACGGATGCACGATTTATCTCCTAGCTCGATATTTGACCTGGGTGGTTTCAACGGACCAAGTCCTAATAAGTAATATAAGGAGGAAGGCATGGCGTTGACAGCAGCCCCAAGATCGACTAAGCACTTATGAATCTGGGTTTCACCAATACCGCAGGTGACTGTGAAGGCCCCTGGGTCTTTATCTCTTTCCGGTTGTGACTCATGATCTGAAGTGAGGGCTCTTTCTATTGTCGGGCCATTTGGCCCATTCCTTAGCTTAGGATTTGTATAATCGGACCCCTTAATATTTTGCTTTGAAGCATAAATATTGGTTGGAGAGTCTCACTTTAAATTGTTATTGTCATCCCATCCAGATGCTGGTATGTCAGAGTGTATGATCGGTGGTGGTGTTATGCAAACGGTGAATGCGTACCGACCATTGTCAGCATGCGTAACCCATGTTTTGTCATCATTGGGTCGGTCTTCCTCTTGATTCCACTCAGGACGACGCCTACGAGTGAAGTGTTTGTTGGTAAGTTTGTAAGTTGGGGATCGTGCTACTTCTCCCAGTGTCGCCTTTTCGTTTGACCTCTTTATCATGCTAAGATTCGCCTTTGGGTTTTGGATGGTTTGTGAAGGAAGTCTGCCAGGCTCATTAGTGAGTGTTGACATTGTAGTGGTGAGCTGGGACATTTGTTTGGTCAATTCTGAAATTACCCCGTCAGTTTTCGCCTGATATTGGTGTAGCGACGTACCCAATTGATTTATGCTTCTTGCGAGCTCCTTCATTGTGTCATCGAGCGACTTGGGTTGGTTCTTGCTGATTGTTCGGGCTGGTTTGGTACTGATTCAGTCCTCTTTGCTGATATTGGCCTGTTGATGGAGCATTCTGGTTATACTGTCGGTGGGGGGGTTGGTAGAATGACTGAGCTAGCTGAGGGACAGCTGGTTGTGTTTCCTTCCGAGGATAGTTGTTGTTCTGCCAGCTTGGGTTGGTTGTTTGACCATACTGTCTGTTTTTTCCGGCTCTGTCGTTGTTGTTATTGTTGTATCCTTGGTATCCTCCCACTGCATTCACTTCTGCCGGTTCCTCTTCTATTACTGTCGGGCATGCGTCAATTTTGTGGTCCGTAGAACCACAAAATTCGCAAGGCTTAACTGGAATTGGTTGTCTTCGTAGGAACTGAATCAACATCTCCTTTAATTGTTTCATCTCTTCTGGCATGGAGTTCATCGGTGTTTCAGCTTTTGCCACATTCCTTGTTCGGGAAAATTCTTCCTGACGAGTCGTCTCTTCTCCAAATTGGACATTTTCAGCAACGTTGGTGATGAGATCCCTTATGCCACTTAATGATAGATTCATCATGGATCCTCACGGATCCTCCAGTTGAGGCATCCAGGAGCATTTTGTCTAAGGGTCTTAATCCATCAATGAGATACTCGACGCTGAGTTTCTCGGGCAGTCCAAGGGTACAGCAGCTTCTGTCCAGGCGGTTGAACTTTTCCAGGTAATCGTACATGGTTTCATTGGGTCCTTGCTTGATGTCTTCTAGTTGCCTCCGTACTTGCATCACCCATCCTGCCGGGTAATATTTGTCCAGGAATTTCTTTTGCATCTGAGCCCATGATCTGATGCTATCAGAAGGCAATGAAAGGAACCAATCGTTTGCCGCGTCAATGAGGGAAAAGTAGAACGCCTTTAACTTGAAGTCGTCTACGTTCACGCCATTTGGTTTTAAATTTTGGCAAATACCAAGTAAGCGTTGGAGATGAGTCATTGCTGATTCTTCACGTGTTCCTGAGAATTTCGGTAAGTTGTGGGCCACTGAAGTGTTGATGATGACATTTTCCAGTTCAGGGCCTTCGTGAATGCACCATGGCTGGTTTCTGAAATACGGTGCTGAGAGTTCTCCCATAGTAGGTTCGCGGAAATTGTTGTTGTCCCCGTAGTAGTTATCGAAAGCGGGTTCTCGTCCCGGCACTTGTGGAGGTTGAGGGGTGGTGGATATGTAGGGGGTTGTACTGGACCAGTTGCATTTCGGTCCTCGGGTGGTCCTTGGTTTCTTCGGGCGGCCTCCCTATCACGAGCTCTTCTTTCTCGGATGATCTGTTCCGGATCGTCGACAAATGGAAGTGGCACCTCATCATTTCGATCGTACAGGTTTATTTCTTCGTCATCCTGGTAGTCATGGTAGCTTCCTTCGCGAGACATGGTTGTTTCGAAGCGAGTATCGATTCAAAGAACTTATCCGATTAATTAACTAATTCCCCGACAACGGCGCCAGTTTTGACGGAGCCCACCGCACTGTCGTTAAGGTGCGGTGTTCTCTGTGCAAAAGCAAATTTGTATTCCGCTACTCGTGACCTTACTACTGGGTAGCAAGTGGTAAGTAGGGGTCGAACCCAAGGGAATTAGGGGGATAAGTTATTCTTTGAGGGGATCGTACAGCGAGAGAGCGTGTTTTAGGTTGATTGAGGTTTTAGTGCGGAAAAGTAAGTGATTGGTTGGTTTGTTTTGGTTTTTAGTGCGGAAAAGTAAATGACAGAAAAGTAAAATACTGAAAATAAAAGTAGAAGACTTACAGTGTGTGATGCGTGATTGGTAAGCCTTCCGGAACGTGAGCAGTTGATAGAGCAGTTTATACTAAGAAAGTAAATGAGAGGGGTTTTTTAAATCTAAGGAAAGCATTCGGTTTCTGGGGCCTTGTATCATAGTCTGTTTATCATTGACCTTTAGTGATCCTTCTAAGTATTCAAACGTGTATCAAGGCCATTTCAAGCACTCGATTTGCACACACTGTCTAGCCCATTTCAAGGTCGTAGAGCACTTGTTCTATTTAGACTAGCACCCCATTTCCAGGTATACTAGCCTATGTGCATCCATTGATCCGTCATTTCTGATCAAAACCAATGGTGTTTAAAAGAGGTCGAACTCCTCAGATTAGCTTTGCCATTTCAAGCATCCACTTACCCGAGTATGTTCACGAACCCCCACGGAAGAGTTTTGCCATTACAAGCATCCACTCAACCTTGGAAGTTCTGGCCTAATATATGGCACATAGAACAAGTTTTGAATAAAAAGAAGAGGCACTAAAAAGATGGCCTAAAACATTTTATGATACAAGTACACCCCTTCAACCGAATGAAGAGTTTAGCTACGAATATCCATAGAGGTGGATACCATAGCTAAGTACTTACGGTTTTTGAAAGACAGTAAGTAAGGGAAAGGGGTGAGTACTTCAAGAACCGACAAGAGTACTCAAGAATAATAGTAAATACAAGCTTGAGTACTACAAGAACCGACAAGAGTACTCAAGACCGAACTACAATACTCAAGAACCAACATGAGTATTATAGATATAGAACAAAAGCCTACAAAGTATCAAACTTTTAGAGAGATAAGTGTATGATTTTTGGGATGGATTACAAATGAGAGGAGAGGCATGTATTTATAGCCATGGGAGGAGGAGATGTGTGGAGGAGAAGCCACCACATGGCAAGCCATCCATGGCTTGCCAAAAGCCGCCGGTTGGAGGTCATGGAGGAGGAGAACCGCCGGTCATGGAGGGGATGGGAGGGGAAAGCCACCACATGAGTCATCCTTCTTCCCCAAGTAGCCGGTCATAAGGGCAAAGGAAGGAGTTTCGTGTGAGTTTTGTGATGTTTTCACAAAACTATCGGTGTATTTCAGCTCCGGACTGACTTTGGTTGCTCTTCGGTTTGATTTGTTTTGAGTGATTCCATGTCAGGATCTTGAGATTTCTTCAGTCGGCATATGGTCTTGACCTTGGAATGACTCGTAATATATTTTCTGCGTAAAATCCTCTCCTTAGCGTGTATTCTCTCCAGTCTCCAAAATACCCTGCAGATAAATATCGGAACTAACAAGCAAAAGTTAAATAGACAAACAGTCTAATTTGGTGGGTTTTACTGTGTTTATGATTCGTATAATTATGGTCCATCAAGAGGCAACGCCTTTTTGGAGAAGTCCTTGATGAATCGTCGGTAGAATCCCGCATGGCCAAGGAATGATTGGATGTCTCGGACCGTGGATGGGTATGGTAGAGTCATGATCAGGTCGATCTTTGCTTTGTCCACTTCCATGCCTTCTTGTGAGACGATATGTCCCAAGACTATTCCGTGTGTTACCATGAAGTGGCACTTCTCATAATTGAGCACTAAGTTCATGGACACACATCGTGCCAAAACCGTGCTCAAATGGCTTAAGCAAGCGTCGAATGTGTCTCCATAGATGGTGAAGTTGTCCATGAAGACTTCAATGAATTCTCCGATCATGTCTGAAAAGATGCTGGTCACTACCCTTTGAAAAGTCCCTGGGGCATTGCATAGGCCGAACGACATCCTTCTGAAGGCGAATGTGCCGAATGGGCAGGTGAATGTAGTCTTCTCTTGGTCCTCAGGTGCTATGGGGATCTGGTTGTAGCCTGAGAACCCGTCCAGGAAGCAAAAATATGGCTTGCCCGCCAGTCGGTCTAGCATTTTATCGATGAATGGCAGAGGGAAATGGTCTTTTCTTGTGACGACGTTTAATTTCCTGTAGTCGATGCACATTCTCCAGCCGTTCTTGACCCTTGTTGTTACCATTTTTCCTTCGGCATCTTCCTCGACCGTGATCCCACTTTTCTTCGGGACCACGTGGACAGGACTCACCCATTGGCTATCTGATATGGGATAGATAACGTCCGCATCTAGTAGCTTCTATATTTCCTTTTGGACGATCTCCATCATGATTGGGTTGAGTCGTCGTTGAGGCTCTCTCGATGGCTTTGCTCCATCCTCAAGTAGAATACGGTGCATGCATACAGCCGGGCTGACTCCTCTCAAGTCGGCTAGAGTCCATCCAATAGCCAACTTGTATTGTCTCAGCAATTTTATCAAACTACGTTCCTGGCCTGCTTCCAAGCCACTCTTGATGATTACTGGAAGTGTGTTATTATCCCCTAGGAAAGCGTACTTCAGATGCCCGGGCAGGGGCTTTAATTCTATTTTGGGAGCTTGCATCACCGAGGGCAAACAAGTATTTAATTTGAATAATTTTACCTCGTTGACTTCATATTCTGGTGTGAGAGGCTCTGAGATTGTTAAGTGGGCCACCGTTTCATGCAAGCCTTTGGTCAATTCGTATGAGCTTTCGGCTCCATTGAGTATGGCTTCTAAGGGATCTGCTCTTGGTTCTGGTTGAACTTCTTGGACCAGGTCGTCTAAAGTATCGAGAGCGTGTATTTCCTCGAATTCCATGGGGTGCTTCATTGCTCGGAATATGTCAAAGCTGAAGACCTATCCTTCTACCTCCATTGAGAGCATTCCACTTCCACAGTCTATCTTCATTTTTGATGTTTTGAGAAATGGGCGGCCAGGAAGGATGGGTGCATGGTCTGTGGGTCCGCCTTTCTCCATTTTTAAGACGTAGAAGTCTGCTGGAAACACTAATTCGCCTACTTGAACCAGTACATCTTCAATTTTTCCCTCAGGCTGTTTGCAAGACCGATCTGCTAGTTGAATAGTGAGACCGGTGGGTTCGAGCGGTCCAATCCTAAGGCAGGAATAGATAGAGAAGGGCAAGACGTTGATTGATGCTCCAAGATCCAGCATGCAGTTCTCGATCCGGATGTTGCCAATTGTGCATGGAATGGTGTAAGTTCCCGGATCACCACATTTGGGGGGCACTTTTCGTTGTATGACGGCCGACACGTTCCTACTCATCAGCTCGAAGAAGCATATCAAGAGGCCAAAGGCCCAAAATTGTGAAGGTTTTAACCGAACAAAAAAGTGAAGTACTCAAAGAGTTAAATCAAAGGCCAAAGGCCGATTCACTACAAAAGCAGTCCCTCACCAAAAAAGAAAGAAATCAAAAAGGCTCAACTCATCTGCGAAACCCGAACCGAATCACGTTGCCAGAGAAAGCTACAAGAAAACCATATAGTGCGAGACAGTCCCGAAGTTGCAGTCCAGGAGCCTAAAAAGGTCTATCTCCCGAAACATCCAGAATAATTTGCATCTCGGCACGAAGGTACATGTATCAAGTTACTTCTATTTATTTACACAGTTCAATTTGGTAATAAGTAAGCAATGCATGAATTAGGATAAATCGAGTCCCACAGTCTAATTTTCATATTTTAAAACCAAACTTAGAGTGCCGCCCTTTAATAGAATTGTTCGGGACGAACAACTAAAAGTGTGGGGTGATCTGATGGAACATAATTATACGAATAAAAAAACACAGTAAAACCCACCAAATTAGACTGTTGGTCTATTTAACTTCTGCTTGTTAGTCCCGATTTATTTCTACAGGGTATTTTGGCGCTTAGAGAGAAAACACGCTAATGAGAGGATTTTACGCTGAAAAGATATTACGAGCCAGTCCAAGGTCACGATCAGACGCTGAATGAAGAATCTCAAGATCCTGATGTAGGAATTACTCAAATCAAATCCAACCGAGGAACAATCAAAGTCTGACGGAGTGAAATTAGACTGATAGTTTTGTGAAAAGACTGCACAAAACTGTCAAAATGCACTCATGGACCAAGGTGACCGGCCACCTTGCTTGGAGGTGGCCAAAGCCACCCTTCTCCTCCCCTTGCAACCGGCCACCGGTGGCTTTTCTTCCCCCCAACCGGCGGCTTTTCCTCCCCCCCAAGTGTCACCTCCTCCTTCCTCCTCCCTTCTCCACCCTTGATGCAAAAACACATGGAGCCATCTCCACCCTCCGTTCTCCTCCCCTTGGCCTATAAAAGGAGAGCCCCTCCTCCTCATTTCAAACATCCTAAAATCAACAATTCACTTATCTCTCTAAGTTTTGGTTACTTTGTAAGTTTGGTTTTGGAAATAATACTCCTGTTTGTTCTTGAGTATTATACGCTTTGAAATAATACTCCTTTTTGTTCTTGAGTATTATATGCTTTGAAATTATAATACTCCTGTCGGTTCTTGAGTATTATAATACTGTAGAGAATACTCCTGTTGGTTCTTGAGTTTTCAGTAGGAATTAGGAATACTCATGTTGGTTCTTGAGTATTCCACCCCTTTCCTTTCTTACTGTTTTCAAAAACCCCCCGAGTATTTAGCTATGATATCCTCTTCCATGGATAATCGTAGCTAAACTCTCTATTCGGTTAAAGGGGCGTACTTGAATTGTTAAATGTTTTAGATCCTGCACCTAGTGCATCATTGTGTTCAAAACTTGTTCTATGTGCCATATATCAAGTCAGAATTTCCAAGGTTGAGTGGAAGTTGTAACAAGCAAAGCTCTTCCGTGGGAATTCGTGAACATACTCGGGTAGTGGAAGCTGTAACAAGCAAAGCTATCTGAGGAGTTCGACTTATCTTGAAAACCATTTGGGAAACCGTAACAGGAGATCAAATGGATGCACAAAAGGCTATGATACTTCGAAAGGAGGAATTAGTCTGAAGTAGAACAAGTGTTTTCAACGATGTTGCAAGTCTTGCGCTCAGAAATGGCCTCGATTCATCTTTGAACACTTAGTATGATCATTAGCGGTCAATGATAAACAACTATGATACAAGGCCCCTGAAACCGAATGTTTTCCTTGAATTACAAAACCCCCTTGTATTTACTTTTATCAATTGCTCGATCAACTGCAACCACCAACCGCTCATCTACCGGAGGACTCACCAATCACGCATCACCCACTGTAAGTCTTTTTCCCTTAACTCTTTTACTTTCAGTATTTTAATTTCGGTAATTTACTTTCCTGCACTCAAAACCAAAAAAAAAACCAAAAACAGTAGCTCAGTTAATCGCGCTAAAATCTCAATCAACCTAAAACACGCTCCCTCGCTGTACAAATCCCTTAAAGAACAACATATTCCCCTAATTCCCTTGGGTTCGACCCCTACTTACCACTTACTACCCAGTAGTGTAGTTGCGAGTAGCGGAAAATATAAATTTATTTGTACATAGAACATTGCACCTTAACGACAGTGCAGTGGGCTCCGTCAGGCCCCTAAACCGAATCTTTCCTTTGATTAAAATATCAACTGCGTACTTTCAGTCCCATTATCAACTGCTACTTTCAGCTCAATATCAACTGTTTACTTTGAGATTTTAGCGCGATTAACTAAGCTACTGTTTTTGGTTTTTTTGGTTTTTTGTGTGGAAAAGTAATTGGAGGAATTAAAATACTGAAAAGTAAAAAGAAAGACTTACAGTGGGTGATGCGTGAATTGCGAGTCCTCCGGAAGGTGAGTGCGGTTGATTGAGGCAGTTATACTAGAAAAGTAAATACAAGGTGGTTTGTAATTCAAGGGAAGCATTCGGTTTCAGGGGCCTTGTGTTATATCCTGTTTATCCTTTTAGTAACCCTTCTAAGTATTCAAACGTGTATCAAGGCCTTTTCCGGCGCTCGATTCGCCACACTGTCTAGCCCATTTCAAGGTCGTAGAGCCCTTGTTCTACTTGAACTAGCACCCCTTTTCCGGGTATACTAGCACATGTGCATCCATTTGGGTTGTCTTTTCCGATTTACCCAAATGGTGTTTGAGAGAGATCAAACTCCTCAGATAAGCTTTGCCATTTCAAGCATCCACTTACCCGAGTATGTTTACGAACTTTCACGGAAGAGCTTTGCCATTTCAAGCATCCACTCAACCTTGGAAGCTCTGATCTAATAAATGGCACATAGAACAAGTTTTGAATACAGAGAAAAGAAACTAAAAGAATTTAAAACATTTTATAATACAAGAACACCCCTTCAACCGAATGAAGAGAGTTTAGCTACGATTATCCATAGAGAAGGATATCATAACTAAATACTCGGGGGTTTTAGAAAACAGTAAGAAAGGAAAGGAGTGGAATACTCAAGAACCAACAGGAGTATTCCTAATTCCTACTGAATACTCAAGAACCAACAGGAGTATTCTCTAAACAGTATAATACTCAAGAACAAACATGAGTATTATTTCAAAGCGTATAATACTCAAGAACAAACAGAAGTATTATTTCAAGGCGTATAATACTCAAGAACAAACAGGAGTATTATTTCCAAAACCAAACTTACAAGTAACACAAACTTAGAGAGAGAAGTGAATTGTTGATTTGAGGATGGATGAAATGAGGAGGAGGAGCTCTCCATTTATAGCCATAAGGAGGAGGAATGGAGGGTGGAGATGGAGGCATGTGGTGTTGCATCCAAGGGTGGAGGAGGAGGCTTTGAAGATGTGGAGGAGGAGGCCACCACTTGTCATCTTCTTGTGGTGGCTCAAAAGCCGCCGGTTTCAAGTCCAAATGGAAGGGACTTTTGGTGGCTTTGCCACCCTTTGCCTTGGGCCGCCGGTCATGGAGGAGGAAGGGGTGGTTTTGGCCACCCATGAGTCACCACAAAGCCAAAAGCCGCCGGTCACTTGGTCCATGGATGAGTTTTGACAGTTTTGTGCAGTCTTTTCACAAAACTATCAATCCAATTTCGCTCCGGTCTGACTTTGGTTGTTCCTCAGTTGGATTTGATTTGAGTAATTCAATGTCAGGATCTTGAGATTTCTTCGTTCGGCGTCTGATCTTGACCTTGGAATTACTCGTAACATCTTTTCAGCGTAAAATCCTCTCCTTAGCGTGTTTTCTCTCTAAGCGCCAAAATACCCTGTAGAAATAAATCGGAACTAACAAGCAAAAGTTAACAAGACCAACAGTCTAATTTGGTGGGTTTTACTGTGTTTTTGATTCGTATAATTATGGTCCATCAGATCACCCCACACTTTTAGTTGTTCGTCCCGAACAATGCTATTAAAGGGCGGCACTCTAAGTTTGGTTTTAAAATATGAAAATTAGACTGTGGGACTTGATTTATCCTAATTCATGCATTGCTTACTTATTACCAAATTGAACTGTGTAAATAAATAGAAGTAACTTGATACGCGTACCTCCGTGCCGAGATGCAAATTATTCTGGATGTTTCGGGAGATAGCCCTTTTTAGGCTCCTGGACTGCAACCTCTGGACTGTCTCGCACTATATGGTTTCCTTGTAGCTTTCTCTAGCACGTGATTCTGTTCGAGTTTCGCAGTTGAGTTGTGCCTTTTTGATTTCTTTCTTTTTTGGCGAGGGACTGCTTTTGTAGTGAATCGGCCTTTGGCCTTTGATTTGACTCTTTGAGTACTTCACTTTTTTGTTCGGTTAAAACCTTCACAATTTTGGGCCTTTGGCCTCTTGATTTGCTTCTTCGAGCTTTTGCTTCTTTGTGACTTGCTAGTCCATTTTCTCAAGCCTTCTTGGGAGGTCCAATCATCGCCCGCAAGCCTATGGAAACACCTCCCCGCTCTCTCTCATCATTGCCGTTTCGCGCGAGTCAAAATGAGGGTCGCTCATTTATTTTCCCGGCTACTTTGACTAGAGATAGGACGGTTTGATTCCTGTCCCGCCTTCTTCATTTTTTATGCATAAACACTGCATGGCGGAGCTGACTATTTACTCAACTGAAAAACCCGAAGTGCAGCCTCCACTGACTTCGTAAACCATATAGTGAAATTCAGTCCTTCGATTGCTTGCCAAGCCTCTCTAAGGCATTTCTATCAACTCCACATCCCTAGTTTATCTCAGCACAAAGGGACAAATGAGAAGTTACGTTCTAAGTTTTTAGACAGTTGAATTTTCACAAGGTAAATGCATGAATTTCGGTCTATCTTTTTCACATTCTTAAGTTCATATTTTCAAAAAGATACTATTAAAAAAGAAAAACATGTTGTTTATTTATGTACACATGCGGTTCTCACCCCACATTTTTGAACGAAGGCGTGCCTTTCAGCACTACTTAGTTCAAAAGCCATGCAAGCAGACAATTATGAGAAGGAAATGATATTAAGGAAAGGTAAGATCAGAACTCCCTTATTGTGTCGAATGGCATGAGGCTGGATAATCGAGGGAGTTCGGCTGGGGCCTTGAACTCTCAGCGTAGGCCCGGTAGTTCACGGAAGCTGCCTGGCTGATCCGATCGTGCTCCAAAAACCAATTCCTAAATAGTCAAATCATTCTATGCACCAAGTGGGTGAGAGCGACTTATTGATAAAAACTAAAAGACAGAAAATAAAAAGACAGAAAGTAAGATAGTGTCGGGTTACCTCCCGACCAGTGCACTTGTTTAACGTCGTTGGCTCGACAGTACCTTATTCATGGATCACTGGTTGGGATCCCATGGGTGGCTCAGGTCGAATTCCTTTGTTATCAAGTTCACCTCGCCATGGTAATGTTTGACTCGCTGCCTATTTACCGTGAATCTGCTTCCATCGTTTGGGCTTTTTAGCTCAATTGCCCCATGGTTGAATACCTTAGTTATTGTGAAAGGGCCGGTCCATCTAGATTTGAGCTTTCTGGGCATCAATTTTAGTCGCGAGGAGAAGACCAGCACTTGTTGTCCCTCCTGAAATGAGCGTTGGAGGATGAATTTGTCATGATATAATTTGGTCCTCGCCTTATAGTCCGTTTGCCCTTCATAGGCTTCAAGCCGCAATTCTTCAAGCTCACACAGATTAAGTTTCCTATCCAATCCGGCAGCCCTTAAATCTGGATTGCAATGCTTGAGCGCCCAATAAGCTTTATGTTCAACTTCCACCGGAAGATGGCATGCCTTCCCATAAACAAGCCGAAAGGGGGAGGTTCCTATTGGAGTCTTGTATGTCGTCCGATTAGCCCAAAGTGCTTCATCTAGCCTCTGACTCCAATCCTTCCTGCCAGGCTTTACCATTTTTTCTAAAATTCCTTTGATTTCGCGGTTGGAGATCTCCGATTGACCATTGGATTGGGGATGATATGCTGTGGACGTCCGGTGGTGGACATGGTAGCGTTTTAAGGTAGCAGCCATCATGCGGTTACAGAAATGAGTTCCTTGGTCGCTTATTATGGCCTTGGGTACCCCATACCTACAAAACAGGTTAGTGCGCAAAAATTCTATGACAGTCTTTGCATCGTCGCACCTTGTGGCCTTGGCTTCTACCCATTTTGACACATAATCTACAGCAACTAAAATGTAAGCATACCCGCATGAAGCTGGGAATGGTCCCATAAAATCAAGACCCCAGATGTCAAAAACGTCGTTGACTAATATGGGTACCTGAGGCATTTCATTTCTAGCTGACACATTTCCTACTCTTTGACACTTATCGCAATTTTTACGTTTTTCATAGGCGTCTCTAAATATACTTGGCCAGAAAAAGCCGCTATTTAGGATTTTTCTGGCGGTTCTCCTAGGTCCGAAGTGTCCTCCACATGCAAACTCATGGCAGAAGCTAATGACAGAAGCTATTTCATTATCGGGGATGCATCTCCTAAGTATTTGATCTGGTCCTATTTTCCATAATTAGGGATCATCCCATAAGTAATGTCTAGCGTCGTGCCTAAGTTTCATGCATTGTGCTTTAGTAGAAAAGGGAGGAAATGTACCTCCTACAAGGTAGTTGACGATTGACGCGTACCATGGTACCTTGGTTGAGACTGCATAGAGATGCTCGTCTGGAAATGACTCAGTTATGTGTCCTTCTTCTTCCTTTCGGACAATCCTGCTTAGATGGTTAGCCACAGTATTCTCGATCCCTTTTTTGTCCCTTATCTCCACATCAAACTCTTGCAGTAGCAAGATCCACCGTATGAGCCTTGGTTTGGCCTCTTTCTTCTTCATTAGGTAACGGATGGCAGCATGGTCAGAATAGACTACCACTTTTGCTCCAAGCAAATAGGGTCGGAATTTTTCCAGAGCGAATACCACTGGCAAGAGTTCCTTCTCGGTGGTGGAGTAGTTCCGTTGGGCAGAATCTAGGGTTCGTGAGGCGTAGTAGATCACACCGGCCTTCTTATCAATCTTTTGGCCGAGAACTGCTCCCACAGCAAAGTCGCTTGCGTCGCACATGATTTCAAATGGTTTTTTCCAATCCGGAGTTTGGATGATGGGTGTACTAGTGAGGGCCTTTTTGAGCTCATTAAAGGCTTCCTTGCATGCATTGGTGAATTCAAAAGGAACTTCTTTCTGGAGAAGAGTGGATAGAGGCAACGCCTTTTTTGGAGAAGTCCTTGATGAATCGTCGGTAGAATCCCGCATGTCCGAGGAACGATTGGATGTCTCGGACAGTAGAGAGGTATGGTAGAGTCATGATCAGGTCTATTTTAGATTTATCCACCTCTATGCCTTCTTGGGAGACGACGTGTCCTAAGACTACCCCATGGGTTACCATGAAGTGGCATTTCTCATAATTGAGCACGAGGTTCATTGAGACACATCGTGCCAGAACCGTGCTCAAGTTATCTAGGAAAGCGTCGAATGTGTTGCCATAGATAGTGAAGTCGTCCATGAAGACTTCAATGAATTCCCCGATCATGTCTGAGAAGATGCTGGTTACTACCCTTTGAAAAGTTCCCGGGGCATTGCATAGGCCGAACGACATTCTTCTGAAGGCGAATGTACCAAATGGGCAGTTGAATGTAGTCTTCTCTTGGTCCTCAGGTGCTATAGGGATCTGGTTGTATCCTGAGAATCTGTCCAAGAAGCAGAAATATGGCTTGCCCGCTAGTCGGTCCAGCATTTGATCGATGAATGGTAAGGGAAAATGGTCTTTTCTTGTGACAGCGTTTAGTTTCCTGTAGTCGATGCACATTCTCCAGCCGTTTTTGATCCTTGTTGTTACCATATTTCCTTCGGCATCTTCCTCGACTGTGATCCCACTTTTCTTTGGGACCACGTGGACAGGACTCACCCATTGGCTATCCGATATGGGATAGATAACGTCCGCGTCTAGTAGCTTTTGTATTTCCTTTTGGACGATCTCCATCATGATTGGGTTGAGTCGTCGTTGAGGTTCTCTTGATGGCTTTGCACCGTCCTCAAGTAGAATACGGTGCATGCATAGAACCGGGCTGACTCCTCTCAAGTCGGCCAGAGTCCAGCCAATAGCCAACTTGTGTTGTTTTAGTACTTTTATCAAACTTTGTTCCTGGCCTGCTTCCAAGCCACTCTTGATTATTACTGGGAGTGTGTCATTATCCCCTAGGAAGGCGTACTTCAGATGTCCAGGCAGGGGCTTTAATTCTATTTTGGGGGCGTGCATCACCGAGGGTAGAAAAGTATTTGATTTGAATAATTTTACCTCGTTGACTTCATATTCTGGTGTGAGAGGCTTCGAGATTGTTAAGTTGGCCACCGTTTCACGCAAGTCTTCGGTTAATTCGTATGAGCCTTCGGCTCCATCGAGTATGGCTTCTAAGGGATCTGCTCTTGATTCTGTTTGAATTTCATGGACCAGGTCGTCCAAAGCATCGAGAGCGTGTACTTCCTCGAATTCCATAGGGTGCTTCATGCTCGGAATATGTTGAAGCTAAAAACTTCTCCTTCTACTTCCATTGATAGCATCCCACTTCCGCAGTCTATCTTCATTTTCGATGTTTTGAGAAATGGTCGACCGAGAAGGATAGGTGCATGATCAGTTGGCCCACCAGTCTCCATCTTTAGGACGTAGAAATCTGCTGGAAATACTAATTCGCCCACTTGAACCAGGACGTCTTCTATTTTGCCCTCGGGTTGTTTACAAGATCGGTCCGCCAGCTGAATAGTGAGACCGGTGGGTTCGAGCGGCCCAATCCTAAGGCATGAGTAGATAGAGAAGGGCAAGACGTTGATTGATGCTCCAAGGTCTAGCATGCAGTTCTCGATCCGGATGTTGCCAATTGTGCATGGAATGGTGTAAGTTCCTGGATCTACACATTTGGGGGGCACTTTTCGTTGTATGACAGCCGACACGTTTTTACTCATCAACTCTTGATCGTCTTTAGTACTCCTCCTCCGGTTGGTGCAAAGTTCTTTTAAAAACTTGGCATACCGAGGGATTTGCTTGATGGCTTCCAAAAGGGGGATGTTGATTTCGACTTTGCTGAACAACTCAAATACGTCCTCATCCATGACATGTTGTTTTTTGACGCGAGCAGGTGCTGGAAATGGGAGTGTTACGCTGATTTTAGGGGTTTCGGTTCTGGGTACTGGGCCAGGCCTGTGTTCCTTGGACGTATTCTCTTCTTCTTCGGTTATATCCCGTTCTTCTTCAAATATGTCGTCGTCTTTATCGGTCGCATCATCCTCTAGGGTTTCGAGAGATTCGGGCCTCATTTGCTCTTCTCCGCGCAACCTTGGGTCTTTGTCCTCCTCTTTCTCCAAAGGTTTGCCGACAAGCATTTTTCCACTCCTAAGAGTCAGGGCATTCACATCTTCCTGTATTTGAATGGTTCGTGAAAGGAGTCTGCCTGATTCATTAGCAAATGCAGACACTGAGGCAGCGAGTTGGGAGACGTGATTCTTCAAGTCCGATAATTCTCCCTTTGTCTCGGCTTGGTTTTTATGCATAGTAGTGTTTAACAGCTGCACAGTACTTGACAATTGTGTCATCATGTCCTTAAGAGACTTGTTTGGTCCTGGATGATGGCTCGGGCATGTGTCAGTTTTGTGGTCCGTAGAACCACAGAACTCGCAAGGTCTTACTTGAACTGTTTGTTTTTGTAAGAGCAGCATCACCATTTCCTTCATTTGTCTCATCTCTTCTGGCATGGAGTTTACTGATGCATCGGCTTGTGAGACGTTTTTTGTTTGGAAGAATTCATCTTGACGAGTAGTCTCCTCTCTAAATCGAGCATTTTCAGCAACGTTGGTGATGAGATTCCTTATGCCATTTAATGATAGATTCGTCATGGATCCTCCAGCTGAGGCATCCAGGAACATCTTGTCTATCTTAGTTAGTCCATTAATTAGGTACTCGATGATGAGTTTCTTGGGTAATCCTAGAGTGCAGCAGCTTCTCTCCAGGTGGTTGAATTTCTCCAAATAATCGTAAATGGTTTCATTAGGTTCCTGCCTTATGTCCTGTAATTGCTTTCTTACTTGCATTGTTTTTGTTGCTGGGCAGTATTTGTCCAGGAATTTCCTTTGCATCTGAACCCATGTTCTGATGCTTCCGGAAGGCAATGAAAGGAACCAGTCGCTTGCTGAGTCAACGAGGGAAAAATAGAACGCCTTCAACTTGAAATCGTTTATATTTACTCGATTGGGTTTTAGATTTTGGCAAATGCCATGTAGGCGTTGGAGATGAGTTGTCGCAGATTCTTCATTAGTTCCTGAGAACCTTGGCAAATTGTTGATGTCGACGACAATATTTTCTAGTTCAGGGCTCTGGCAAATGCACCATGGCTGCGTTTCGAATTCTGGGGCATTGAGTTCTCCCATAGTAGGTGCATGGTAGTTGTTGTTATCTCCGTAGTAGTCATCGAAAGCGGGTTCTCGTCTCGGCACTCGTCGAGGTCTCGGGGGTGGTGGATATCTAGGGGTTTGCATTGGACCAGCTGCATTTCGGTCCTCGGGTGGTTCTTTATTTCTTCTGATTGCCTCCCTATCACGAGCTCTTCTGCTTCGGATGAGTTGCTCCGGATCATCCATAAATGGAAGTGGAACCTCATCATTTTGCTCGTATAGGTTTATCTCGTCATCATCCTGATAGTCATGGTGGCTTCCTTCGCGAGACATGGTTGTTTGAAGCGCGTATCGATTCGAACAACTTATCCGACGGCTAATTCCCCGGCAACGGCGCCAATTTGACGAAGCCCACTGCACTGTCGTTAAGGTGCAATGTTCTTTGTACAAATAAATTTATATTTTCCGCTACTCGCGACGTCACTACTGGGTAGTAAGTGGTAAGTAGGGGTCGAACCCAAGGGAATTAGGGGGATACGTTGTTCTTTAAGGGATTTGTACAGCGAGGGAGCGTGTTTTAAGGTTGATTGAGATTTTAGCGCGATTAACTAAGCTCCTGTTTTTGGTTTTTTTGGTTTTTTGTGCGGAAAAGTAATTGCAGGAATTAAAATACTGAAAAGTAAAAAGAAAGACTTACAGTGGGTGATGCGTGAATTGCGAGTCCTCCGGAAGGTGAGTGCGGTTGATTGAGGCAGTTATACTAGGAAAGTAAATACAAGGTGGTTTGTAATTCAAGGGAAGCATTCGGTTTAAGGGGCCTTGTGTTATATCCTGTTTATCCTTTTAGTAACCCTTCTAAGTATTCAAACGTGTATCAAGGCCTTTTCCGGCGCTCGATTTGCCACACTGTCTAGCCCATTTCAAGGTCGTAGAGCCCTTGTTCTACTTGAACTAGCACCCCTTTTCTGGGTATACTAGCCCATGTGCATCCATTTGGGTTGTCTTTTCCGATTTACCCAAATGGTGTTTGAGAGAGATCAAACTCCTCAGATAAGCTTTGCCATTTCCAGCATCCACTTACCCGAGTATGTTTACGAACTTCCACGGAAGAGCTTTGCCATTTCAAGCATCCACTCAACCTTGGAAGCTCGGATCTAGTAAATGGCACATAAAACAAGTTTTGAATACAGCGAAAAGAAACTAAAAGAATTTAAAACATTTTATAATACAAGAACACCCCTTCAACCGAATGAAGAGAGTTTAGCAACGATTATCCATGGAGAAGAATATCATAACTAAATACTCGGGGGTTTTTGAAAACAATAAGAAAGGAAAGGGGTGGAATACTCAAGAACCAACGGGAGTATTCCTAATTCCTACTGAATACTCAAGAACCAACAGGAGTATTCTCTAAACAGTATAATACTCAAGAACAAACAGGAGTATTATTTCAAAGCGTATAATACTCAAGAACAAATAGGAGTATTATTTCAAAGCGTATAATACTCAAGAACAAACAGGAGTATTATTTCCAAAACCAAACTTACAAGTAACACAAACTTAGAGAGAGAAGTGAATTGTTGATTTGAGGATGGATGAAATGAGGAGGAGGAGCTCTCCATTTATAGCCATAAGGAGGAGGAATGGAGGGTGGAGATGGAGGCATGTGGTGTTGCATCCAAGGGTGGAGGAGGAGGCTTTGAAGATGTGGAGGAGGAGGCCACCACTTGTCATCTTCTTGTGGTGGCTCAAAAGCCGCCGGTTTCAAGTCCAAATGGAGGGGACTTTTGGTGGCTTTGCCACCCTTTGCCTTGGGCCGCCGGTCATGGAGGAGGAAGGGGTGGTTTTGGCCACCCATGAGTCACCACAAAGCCAAAAGCCGCCGGTCACTTGGTCCATGGATGAGTTTTGACAGTTTTGTGCAGTCTTTTCACAAAACTATCAATCCAATTTCGCTCCGGTCTGACTTTAGTTGTTCCTCGGTTGGATTTGATTTGAGTAATTCAATGTCAGGATCTTGAGATTTCTTCGTTCGGCGTCTGATCTTGACCTTGGAATTACTCGTAACATCTTTTCAGCGTAAAATCCTCTCCTTAGCGTGTTTTCTCTCTAAGCGCCAAAATACCCTGTAGAAATAAATCGGAACTAACAAGCAAAAGTTAACTAGACCAACAGTCTAATTTGGTGGGTTTTACTGTGTTTTTGATTCGTATAATTATGGTCCATCAGTGAGTGAGGTCAAACTTCTTCTCGTCAGCCCTTTTGCTCCGAGAGGGTGGGGTTTCTTTGACCATAGCTGCTGGTCCAATGAGTCGTGCTTGTTTGTTACTCCTTCCGGGTTTCCATTCTTTCGGCCCATGTTTTTGCCGCTTCTTCATGTTTGAATAGTTGGCACCTTTGCGAGTTTGGAAGTTTGGTTTTGTGCCATTAAATGTAGGCGACATTAAGCATGCGCCTCTGCCAATCCTCTTCATTGTGGCAGTGATGGATGGTTGTCTTGGAACGAGTGTGTTTTCAGGTGGTTTCCCTTGGCTTATGACGAGTGAGAGTTCCTTTGTCGGCTATTTTGGCTCATGCTCCTCCTCTAACTCCCCTTGCACCTCATCATTATTGATTATATGATCTTCGGTGGCTATGATCGGCATAAAACACGAAGGGTTAAGTTGAGGTACTTTGACCATGAGGACTGGGTCTGTTTCAGGTGCTCCGACAGTGAGGTTCGGGACTTCTGTTGGTTCGGCAGTTAGGACTGTGATTTCCTCGGATGGATTGGTGATAAGGACCGGGTCTGTTTTGGGCAGCTTGTTAATAAAGTCCCAGAGCTGGTTTGATGCTTCTTTTCGAGCCACCCATGATTCTTCATTCTCTGCCGGCTCCTCGGGTTCAGCAGTCTTTTCTATTGCCCATGATTCGGTTTCGGCCTTGAATTGGTGCATCGAGGCACTCAATTGCTGTATGTCTGCGGCCAATTGCTGGGTGCTAGCTGCCAGCTCGTTTTCTGCTGCCCATAATTCGGTTTTTGCCCTGATTTGGTGCATTGTGTTGTCCAGTTCTTCGCGCCACATGGCCTGATCTTTTCTTGGTCTTGCCCTCGCGGCCTAATCATTTATTAGGTTCCAGAGATCATTCACGGTTAAGTCCATCACTGATCCTCCCGCTGCATCATTTAGCCAATTCCACACTTGTGGCGTCATCCCACTGAGAAATTTTGTTTGAAGATCGAAGTCGGTGAATCCATGGTGCGGGCAGCTAGTCACAATGGAATCGAAGTACCATAAGTACTCATCCAATGTTTCGTCTCGGGATTGCTTTATGTTGTTGATCTTCTCGCGGACTTCAAGTTCGAAAGGTGGTGGGGAAAACTCCTCATTGTTCCAAGGCTCCATTCCGTAGTAGTAGGACTTAGTGAATTGCATGATAAAACAAAATAGAAAAACTATTCCGATGCACAACTCCCCGGCAACGGCGCCAATTTGACAGATGCTTGTCGTCAGAGCAAATGTACAAATAAATTTATAAGTCCACTACGCGCGACTTTACTACTGGGTAGCAAGTGGTAAGTAGGGGTCGAACCCAAGAGAGTCAGTGTGGATTAGTTGTTCTTTAAGTTGGACAGTTTTGGGGTTGGTTGTGATTTTAGGACTGAGAGTAGCGTGGGTTGGTTATGATTTTAATACTGAAAGGTAAGGTGACAGTGGATATTACAATTAAAGGAAAGCATTCGGTTTTAGGGGCTTTGTATCATAGCCTGTTTTATCATTTTAGTAATCCTTTTAAGTATTCAAACGTGCATCAAGGCCATTTCAAGCGCTCGATTTGCCACACTGTCTAGTCTTTTGCAAAAGTGTTCGAAAGTGAATCAAGGCCATTTCAAGCACTCCACTTGCAACACTGTCTAATCTTTTGCAAAAAACGTAGAGCCCTTGTTCTACTTAGAATAACACCCCATTTCAATGTATACTAGCCTATGTGCATCCATTTGGATTGTCTTTTCCGATTTATCCAAATGGTGTTTGAGAGAGATCGAACTCCTCAGATAAGCTTTGCCATTTCAAGCATCCACTTACCCGAGTATGTTCACGAACTTCCACAGAAGAGCTTTGCCATTTCAAGCATCCACTCAACCTTGGAAGTTCTGATCTAATATATGGCACATAGAACAAGTTTTGAATACAAAGAAAAAAAACTAAAATAGTCTAAAACATTTTATAATACAAGTACACCCCTTCAACCGAATGAAGAGTTTAGCTACGACTATTCATGGCACTGGACATCATAACTATGAATTTGGAAAAACAAGGGTTTTGAAAGACAGTAAAATAAATACGAGAAGACTTACAAAACCGTTGAAGCACCAAGGATCAAGCTTTGATTCCAAAGTAAGATTACATGATTAGTGCCCAAACTCTAGAGATATAAGTGAAATGTGGACTTGAGGATTTGTAGATAGAGGAGCTCTCCACATTTTGGGATGAAGATTACAAAGGGTGGAGACATGTATTTATAGCCTAAGGGAGGAGGAGGATATCGTGGAGGAGAAGACACTTGGCAAGCTTTCCATGGAGGAGGAGGAGTGGAGAGCAAGCTAGCCGCCCCATGTGAGGAGGAGCATCCCTCCTTTAGCCGCCCATGTGAGGAGGAGCCTCCCCTTGGAGGAGCCTTCTAGATCCTTGTGATCTTTTCACAAAAGCCATCGGTTTGACCGGAATCTGACCGGAGCTTTGGCCGGAGCTTCATGGATTTTGGAGAGTGCATTCTGAATGAGAATGTCATTCTAAGATGATCTCAAGAAGGAAACTAAGCCAAATTCTGCTTGGAACATGGTCGAAATCCCAAATCGGATGAAATTGCCCTTGTTTGGCCTTTACCGGGCTCTGTGCCTTTGCATTGCGTTCTTGTCCAAATGTCGACTGTTCTAGCATATTTGAGTGATTCCAAGTCGATTCCATGAAAGATGTTAAGGCTGATTTTGAGTGTAGCATGGTCGTGACCTGGAATGACTTGTACTTCATTTTCAGCTTAAAAACTCCTCCTTAGCGTGTTTTCTCTCTAGACTCCAAAATACCCTGTAGAAATATATCTGAACTAACATGCAAAAGTTAAATAGACAAAAGGTCTAATTTAGTGGGTTTAACTGTGTTTTTCATTCGTATAATTAGGGTCCATCATCCATCAAGCATTTACTTTCAGCAAGTCTTATCCATCAAGCATTTACTTTCAGCAAGCCTTGTCCTTCAAGCAATTTACTTTCCGCACTTTACTTTCAGTACTTTACTTTTCTGCAATTTACTTTTCAGTATTACTTTCAGTACCAAAACCACAACCAACCTCAACTGTATTTATTTTTGTGACATTTCCACATAGAACTGCTATCCCCTAATTTCCTTGGGTTCGACCCCTACTTACCGCTTGCTACCCAGTAGTAAAGTCGCGAGTAGCGGACTTATAAATTATATTTTTTGCAGGTCACGACGACTGGCACCTGTCATCCACACTGAAATTTGTTCTTGTTTTCTCTCTTTATAGCTTTCCAAAAGGCCAAAAGCCCAAAAACGATATTAGGAAACTTCCCAAAAATCAGTCCAGAAAAGCCCAAAAATCGTTTTTAGAACTGTCTTCGACGGGGCCGTGACTACCGTGACATTTAGACATGTCACGGCATGTCACGGTATGCTCGGCATGCTCCAAAACTGCTCTGGGACAAAAAGGGGCCGTGACTACCGTGATGTTGTGTTGTGGTCACGGCAGTCACGGCCATGCAAAAAGGCAGAGACTTCGGGTGGATTTTTGACGGCCTTAATCTCCGAATTGGATCTCGGCGTAAACTACAAAGTTGTAGCCCTTTGAAATAGCTTTCCAACAAGCTTTAAATCAACCAATTGGGACACCAAATAAGATCTATGCGTGCAAAACAAGTCGTAAAGGTCAATCTGCCCTGTTTTTACCGAAATCTATACTAAATGCATTGTTTTGCTTCAGATCAATCCAAAAGTATTAGGATTGTGATCTATGACCTGAAACACTAGAAAGGAGGTTAAATGAAAACAAAATGTCTGGAAAACAAACCTAATCCATCATCGAATGAAGTGAATAATAGGTCAAGAATTCGACCGATCAAAACACTCCACACTTAGGATTTGTTCGTCCCGAACAAACATTAAGCACAAGTCGATAAATTGCAGAATAGTTACCCACTCAAGTATCATGTGATCAATCCTAACTAAAATGAAAATAAAAAGATAACTCACTGTCGTAGAGGACACGAATGCATTTAGCGTATGCATCAAGCCTTTAAACCCCTAGGCTGCCCTAGTAGGACGAGTATAGTCTCGTGAAGGTTTTCAGGAATGGGACTACCTACAAATCCCCTGTACAACTAACTAACGTGTATGCATGAATGATGCTCAACAAGTCACAGTAAAGTCATGTCATACCTCGGATTCATCGTGTTACCTCAACTTCAAGTCAAACATCTTCATCAAAGTTTTCAGACAATCATAGATTAAACGAGTTATGCATTCAAACGGTCAGTACACATGACTAGCAAACGCCTCATCACAAGTTCTAAATAGTTCTATAGCAACTTGATACGAACATGAATAGTTACACAAAACATGCTCGCCATTCACCTATGCTATCTAGGGATAGTCCACGGGCTCTTGCCGCAAATCTCATTCTCAAGTGCCAAGGATTAGACAATGACCCGTAAGAGAAGAGGAGCCTGGCTTAAAGATTTTCTGAAAAAATAGTACAAAAATTTGCATCAAAATTTCAGTCCAAGCACGAGGGTCGTCCCTCAGTTTCTAGTACATGAATTTGCAAGACAAATCATGATTTGCACGCAATGAGAAGATGGAATTACACTACATCAAGCAAAATGGGGCAGAAATTGTTTCAAAAGTGTTTTCCAATACACAAGGGGCGACTTTTCTCACCAGGTCCTTGGTATTTTTCTGCTCTCGCAGAATGTTTTTCAAAGTTTTAATTTTTCTCTTTTTAATTTTTCTGAAACTGGTTTTCTTTCAAAAACAACTATGCTTGGGGCCAATGTTTCACACACCTTTGAAAATTAAGAACTTTGTTCTTGAGGGAAAACTTGAAGGCCAATTGTCTAACTCCACACTTAAAACTTGACATAGCGTATAAGGAAAGGCGGGCGCATGCAAATCACAACAAGTATATGGAAACACGTACTAGTACTAAGGTCACCTAGAATAAGAGATGCATATTCAAGTTTTTTGAAATTTTTGAACCGGTGCCTACTAATTTCAAGTCTTAAACATGCTTCAAGAAATACGTAGAACATGTGATAGGCAAAGACTAGCAATGATACTGACTCAAAAGAATATATACACGATTTTCACTATTTCAAGTCCTAGACTTCGAATCCAAAAGAATGTCAATCAGTCAAGGAGTATCGTAGAAAAACAAAGATTTCAATCGCAATACATAGACTGTTGAGCATATGCAGGAATGAACGTGAAATGCAATGTGTGTGACTATGCGTTACCCCATTTTGACAAGCGTATTTTTAACCCTATATAGTCGTCAAATTATAAGTTTTAGGGGTTCAATTGCAGTCAAACAAAATTTATAAACCTTGGTAAGCCAAGGGTCGATCCTAGGAGCAGTGCGTGTGAATACTAGCAAACGGTGTGACCGATTTAGCTATTCCGAATTAACAAGTGTAAAACAGTTTTGTCGTCACGAAAATTGCAGAAATTAAATAGCAGAAAATAAATTGCAGAAAATAAATGGTTGTGTTTAAATCAGAGAAAGAATCTCAGAATCCATACTTCACCCGTGCTAACCCCACTAATCATTCAATCATTCTACGTTAATTATTCATGCTATCGAATATGGAATGTAACCGAAATAACACTAGACAAGCCGCCCATCCACGGATCATTGTCTAGATTTATATCAATCGTTGAACGCCGCCCATCCACGGATTATCAACGATTTCGATTTATTAAATTAAAGGTTTTCCTATTAAATCATGTAAACATGACCTAACATCAATTTCATGCAATCCGGTTAATCCCTAGGGTCCATCCACCTTTCGGCATATAACCTAAATATGTTATATCAATGCAAACATACCCTTTGATGTAAATACATGCATAGAACGATAGTATTAAGCACACCTTGATATTGAATAATCAAATCGCATAAATAATAAACTTCAATTGATCACATGAGAGTTAGGGTTACATAGCACAGGATCCGTAGGATCCCAGAATAAGAGGACTACTCACTATTCATGGTGATTAAACCAAAAGCAGTGTATATTGAAAGGAAGAAACGAGTAAACCGTCAAGACGCGGTGAAGCTCGATGATCCTCACGCTGAAAGCTCTGTCTTCTCTCCCAAGTTACGGTTTCTTCTCCAAAACAACAACAACCTCAATTCGTCCACTGATGGACCATAATTATACGAATCATAAACACAGTTAAACCCACTAAATTAGACTGTTTGTCTATTTAACTTTTGCTTGTTAGTTCCGATATTTATATACAGGGTATTTGGGAGCCTAGAGAGAATACACGCTAAGGAGAGGATTTTACGCTGAAAATATATTACGAGTCATTCCAAGGTCACGATCAGATGCTGACTGAAGAAATCTCAAGATCCTGACATTGAATCACTCAAAACAAATCCAACCGAAGAGCAACCAAAGTCAGTCCGGAGCTGAAATACACCGATAGTTTTGTGAAAACTTCACAAAAACCACACAAAA
Organism: Rhodiola kirilowii; assembly: GCA_033675215.1. Classification (NCBI taxonomy): domain Eukaryota; kingdom Viridiplantae; phylum Streptophyta; class Magnoliopsida; order Saxifragales; family Crassulaceae; genus Rhodiola; species Rhodiola kirilowii. Next base: position 46,496,004 of record CM066201.1, read on the forward strand.
CTCACTCTTCCCTCTTGGTGACCGATGGCTTTGGGAGGAGGTGATCAAAGGAGGAAGCTCTCCTCCATTTACCACCCACAACCGGCGGCTATGACCTCCCATGGAGCTCCCCTTGGATGAAGCCATGTGCTTTCATCCTCACCACACATTCCCCTCCCTTTTGGCTATAAATACAAGCCTCCCTTCACTTGTAAATGCATCCACAAAAATCACAAACACTTCTCTCTCTAAGTTTGGCACTTTGTAAGTTTGGTTTGAAATATATAATACTCCTGTTGGTTCTTGAGTATTATAGTTCGGTCTTGAGTACTCTTGTCGGTTCTTGTACTACTCAAGCTTGTCTTTACTATTCTTGAGTACTCTTGTCGGTTCTTGAAGTACTCACCCCTTTCCCTTACTTACTGTCTTTCAAAAACCGTAAGTACTTAGCTATGGTATCCACCTCTATGGATATTCGTAGCTAAACTCTTCATTCGGTTGAAGGGGTGTACTTGTATCATAAAATGTTTTAGACCCTGCACCTAGTGCATCTTTGTGTTCGAAACTTGTTCTATGTACCATATATTAGGTCAGAACTTCCAAGGTTGAGTGGATGCTTTAACGGGCAAAGCTCTTCCGTGGGGTTCGTGAACATACTCGGGTAAGTGGATGCTTTAGCGGGCAAAGCTTATCTGAGGAGTTCGACTTATCTAAAACACCATTTTGTCGATCGTAACTGAAAGATCAAATGGATGAACATAAGGCTAAGATACTTCGAAAGGAGGAATTAGTCTAAGTAGAACAAGTGTTCTAAACGATGTTGCAAGTCTTGTGCCAGAAATAGCCTCGATTCATCTTTGAACACTTAGTATGATCATTAGCGGTCAATGATAAACAGACTATGATACAAGGCCTCCGAAACCGAATGCTTTCCTTAAATTTAAACACCAGCTGCATTTACTTTCAATTTTAGTATAAACTGATTATCAACTGCTCGCCTTCCGGAGGACTTGCCAATCACGCAACAACCGCTGTAAGTCTTCTCTTTTATTTTTAGTATTTACATTTTCTGTCATTTACTTTTCTGCACTAAAAACCAAAACCAACCAACCAATCACTTACTTTTCCACACTAAAACTTCAATCAACCTAAAACACGCTCCCTCGCTGTACAATTCCCTCAAAGAATAGCTTATCCCCCTAATTCCCTTGGGTTCGACCCCTACTTACCACTTGCTACAAAGTAGTGAAGTCGCGAGTAGCGGACTTATAAATTTATTCTTGACGTTTGCACACGACGACTGTGCGTCCGTCATCCACCCAGATTTTAGTCAGCGAACCCTCTATTTATAGCTTTCCAAAAGGCCAAAAAGCCCAAAAACGATATTAGGAAACTTCCCAAAAATCAGTCCAGAAAAGTCCAAAAATCGTTTTTACAACTGTCTTCGATGGGGCCGTGACTACCGTGACATTTAGACATGTCACGGCATGTCACGGCATGCTTGGCATGCTCCAAATCTGCTCTGGGACAAAAAGGGGTCGTGACTACCATGATGTTGTGTTGTGGTCACGGCAGTCACGGCCATGCAAAAAGGCAGAGACTTCGGGTGGATTTTTGACGGCCTTAACCTCCGAATTGGATCTCGGCGTAAACTACAAAGTTGTAGCCCTTTGAAATAGCTTTCCAACAAGCTTTAAATCAACCAATTGGGACACCAAATAAGATCTGTGCGTGCAAAACAAGTCGTAAAGGTCAATCTGCCCTGTTTTTACCGAAATCTCTACTAAATGCATTGTTTTGCTTCAGATCAATCCAAAAGTATTAGAAATGTGATCTATGACCTGAAACACTAGAAAAGAGGTTAAATGACAACAAAATGTCTGGAAAACAAACCTAATCCATCGTCGAATGAAGTGAATAATAGGTCAAGAATTCGACCGATCAAAACACTCCACACTTAGGATTTGTTCGTCCCGAACAAACATTAAGCACAAGTCGATAAATTGCAGAATAGTTACCCACTCAAGTATCATGTGATCAATCCTAACTAAAATGAAAATAAAAAGATAACTCACTGTCGTAGAGGACACGAATGCATTTAGCGTATGCATCAAGCCTTTTTTAAACCCCTAGGCTGCCCTAGTAGGACGAGTATAGTCTCGTGAAGGTTTTCAGGAATGGGACTACCTACAAATCCCCTGTACAACTAACTAACGTGTATGCATGAATGATGCTCAACAAGTCACAGTAAAGTCATGTCATACCTCGGATTCATCGTGTTACCTCAACTTCAAGTCAAACATCTTCATCAAAGTTTTCAGACAATCATAGATTAAACGAGTTATGCATTCAAACGGTCAGTACACACGACTAGCAAACGCCTCATCACAAGTTCTAAATAGTTCTATAGCAACTTGATACGAACATGAATAGTTACACAAAACATGCTCGCCATTCACCTATGCTATCTAGGGATAGTCCACGGGCTCTTGGCGCAAATCTCATTCTCAAGTGCCAAGGATTAGACAATGACCCGTAAGAGAAGAGGAGCCTGGCTTAAAGATTTTCTGAAAAAATAGTACAAAAATTTGCATCAAAATTTCAGTGCAAGCACGAGGGTCGTCCCTCAGTTTCTAGTACATGAATTTGCAAGACAAATCATGATTTGCACGCAATGAGAAGATGGAATTACACTACATCAAGCAAAAGGGGGCAGAAATTGTTTCAAAAGTGTTTTCCAATACACAAGGGGCGACTTTTCTCACCAGGTCCTTCGTATTTTTCTGCTCTCGCAGAATGTTTTTCAAAGTTTTAATTTTTCTCTTTTTAATTTTTCTGAAACTGGTTTTCTTTCAAAAACGACTATGCTTGGGGCTAATGTTTCACCCACCTTTGAAAATAAAGAACTTTGTTCTTGAGGGAAAACTTGAAGGCCAATTGTCTAACTCCACACTTAAAACTTGACATAGCGTATAAAGAAAGGCGGGCGCATGCAAATCACAACAAGTATATGGAAACACGTACTAGTACTAAGGTCACCTAGAATAAGAGATGCATATTCAAGTTTTCTGAAATTTTTGAACCGGTGCCTACTAATTTCAAGTCTTAAACATGCTTCAAGAAATACGTAGAACATGTGATAGGCAAAGACTAGCAATGATACTGACTCGAAAGAATATATACACGATTTTCACTATTTCAAGTCCTAGACTTCGAATCCAAAAGAATGTCAATCAGTCAAGGAGTATCGTAGAAAAACAAGGATTTCAATCGCAATACATAGACTGTTGAGCATATGCAGGAATGAACGTGAAATGCAATGTGTGTGACTATGCGCTACCCCATTTTGACAAGCGTATTTTTAACCCTATATAGTCGTCAAATTATAAGTTTTAGGGGTTCAATTGCAGTCAAACAAAATTTATAAACCTTGGTAAGCCAAGGGTCGATCCTAGAAGCAGTGCGTGTGAATACTAGCAAACGGTATGACCTATTTAGCTATTCCGAATTAACAAGTGTAAAACAGTTTTGTTGTCACGAAAATTGCAGAAATTAAATAGCAGAAAATAAATTGCAGACAATAAATGGTTGTGTTTAAATCAGAGAAAGAATCCCAGAATCCATACTTCACCCGTGCTAACCCCACTAATCATGCAATCATTCTACGTTAATTATTCATGCTATCGAATACGGAATGTAACCGAAATAACACTAGACAAGCCGCCCATCCACGGATCATTGTCTAGATTAATCTCAATCGTTGAACGCCGCCCATCCACGGATTATCAACGATTTCAATTTATTAAATTAAAGGTTTTCCTATTAAATCATGTAAACATGACCTAACATCAATTTCATGCAATCCGGTTAATCCCTAGGGCCCATCCACCTTTCGGCATATAACCTAAATATGTTCTATCAATGCAAACATACCCTTTGATGTAAATACATGCATAGAACGATAGTATTAAGCACACCTTGAAATTGAATAATCGAATCGCATAAATAATAAACTTCAATTGATCACATGAGAGTTAGGGTTACATAGCACGGGATCCGTAGGATCCCAGAATAAGAGGACTACTCACTATTCATGGTGATTAAACCAAAAACAGTGTATATTGAAAGGAAGAAACGAGTAAACCGTAAAGACGCGGTGAAGCTCGATGATCCTCACGCTGAAAGCTCTGTCTTCTCTCCCAAGTTAGGGTTTCTTCTCCAAATCAACAACAACCTCAATTTGTCCACCCAGATTTTAGTCAGCCAACCCTCTATTTACACCTTTCCAAAAGGCCAAAAAGCCCAAACACGATATTAGGAAACTTCCCAAAAATCAGTCCAGAAAAGTCCAAAAATCGTTTTTAGAACTGTCTTCGAAGAGCCTGTGACTACCGTGACATTTAGACATGTCACGGCATGTCACGGCATGCTCCAAATCTGATCTGGGACAAAAAGGGGCCGTGACTACCATGATGTTGTGTTGTGGTCACGACAGTCACGGCCATGCAAAAAGGCAGAGACTTCGGATGAATTTTTCATGGCCTTAACCTCCGAATTTGATCTTGGCGTAAACTACAAAAATGTAGCCCTTTGAAATAGCTTTCCAACAAGCTTTGAATCAACCAATTTGGACAACATATGAGATCTTTCCGTGCAAAGCAAGTCGGAAAGGTCAATCTGCCCTGTTTTTACCGAAATCTCTACTAAATGCATTGTTTTGCTTCAGATCAATCCAAAAGTATTCGGAATGTGATATATGACCTGAAACACTAGAAAAGAGGTTAAATGACAATAAAATGTTTGGAAAACAAACCTAATCCATCATCGAATGAAGTGAATAATAGGTTAAGAATTCGACAGATCAAAACATTCCACACTTAGGATTTGTTCGTCCCGAACAAACATTAAGCACAAGTCGATAAATCACAGAATAGTTACCCACTCAAGTATCATGTGATCAATCCTAACTAAAATGAAAATAAAAAGATAACTCACTGTCGTAGAGGACACGAATGCATTTAGCGTATGCATCAAGCCTTTAAACCCCTAAGCTGCCCTAGTAGGACGAGTATAGTCTCGTGAAGGTTTTCAGGAATGGGACTACCTACAAATCCCCTGTACAACTAACTAACGTGTATGCATGAATGATGCTCCACGAGTCACAGTAAAGTCATGTCATACCTCGGAATCATCGTGTTACCTCAACTTCAAGTCAAACATCTTCATCAAAGTTTTCAGACAATCATTGATTATACGAGTTATGCATTCAAACGGTCAGTACACATGGCTAGCAATCGACTAATCACATGTTCTAAATAGTTCTATTGCAACGAATAAAGAACATGAATAGTTACACAAAACGTGCTCGCCATTCACCTATGCTATCTAGGGATAGTCCACAGGCTCTTGGCACAAAGCTCATTCTCAAGTGCCAAGGATTAGACAATGACCCGTAAGAGAAGAGGAACCTGACTTAATAATTTTCTGAAAAATAGTACGAAAATTTGCATCAAAAATTCAATGCAAGCACGAGGATCGTCCCTTAGTTTCTAGTACACGAATTCTCAAGATGAGTTATGATTTGCTCGCAATGAGAGGATGGAATTACACTATATCAAGCAGAAGGGGGCAGAAATTGATTCAAGAGTGTTTTCCATATACCAGGGGTGACTTATCTCACCAGGTCCTTGGTATTCTTCTACTTTCGCAGAATCAACAAAAGCATATAATTTTTTTTCGTTCAAACTGGTTTTCTTTCAAAAACAACTATGCTTGGGGCCAGTGTTTCACCCACTTTCCAAAATTGAGGACTTTGTTTTTTAGGGGAAAACTTGAAGGCCAATTGTCTAACTCCACACTTAAAGTTTGACAGTGTATGGATAAAGGCGGGTGCATGCAAATCACAACGAGTGTAGAGAAACACATACTAGTACTAAGGTCACCTAGGAAAAAGATATGCAATTTTAAGTTTTTGACATTTGTGAACCGGTGCCTACTAATTTCAAGTCTCAAACATGCATCAAGAAATATGTAAAACATGTGATAGTCAAAGGTTAGCAATGATACTGACTCAAGAGAATACACACACGATTTACACTATTTCAAGTCCTAGACTTCGAATCCAAAAGAATGTCAATCAGTCAAGGAGTATCGTAGAAAACAAGGATTTCAATCGCAATACATAGACTGTTGAGCATATGCAAGAGTGAATGTGATATGCAATGCGTGTGACTATGCGCTACCCACTACACACTTAAAAATGAGCTTAGTCCCTAAGCAAAGAAATAAAAGATAAGAAAAAGGCGCATAGGAACTTCACTCGTGTGTGATGGCGCAATATCAATGGAGATTAAGCGATGCTCGGGGAGTGAAACGTGACTCGTGAGCTGGCATAAATAGATAAAAACATATAGCTGCACGAGTGATAGGTTAGTATCGAAAATCGTAAAGAAACAAGGCAAGTGATTTGAAATTTTTGGGGAAGAAGAGAATGGTGCGGCCGTGACTACCGTGACCAGAAGGCTACGGGTGTCACAGCACCCCCGGAAAGTTGTTGCTTTTCCACCTTACTATAGATACGATGTTCTATTAAATCCTACAAACAAAGTAAAAATCATTGCATGGTAGCAAACACCAAAATCATCAAAAAAAATTAGCATAAGAATAAATAATATTTTTGGTAGTTGTTACAGAACTACTGAAGTAGAAGGGCGGGAACTAACTCTATCAATCTTGTCACAACGTAAGCACGCTTGACAATTGCAATTTCTACGGAAAAAGGGGCATATCGTTCCCATATCATCATAAGGCAAGTGTGGGTACCTGAATCAGTCATCACAAAGTTAGCATACAATAATCAAGTAAATGGAGAGATAATGATAGTGAAGCAGCGAGGAGTGCTCAAATAAGAACCCCTTAATTTTTCGAGAATTTGAGACCTCAATCTTCACCATTCAAAATGCAAGATGCATTTAATGCAGATTCAAAGCCACATTTTTTGATTTTGCTTTTTGGACATGTGTCACATGCAGATTCAAAGATGCATCATGATCTAATGGTGAGATTTGAGTTCTTAAGTTCTCGAATTTTTAAGGGTTCTCAACCGAGCGCTCCTCGCCAAGCAACAGAATAGAACAAATATTTTTTATCTGACTCCGCTCATTGAGAGGGTATAAAAGGTACAAAAAATGTTAATGATATATTAGTTATAATTGGAAACAAAGGTTGCCATGAATGTCATGTCACATGAGAAAGGGATATGTTATATGAATGTATAAGGGAATGTTTATTTTTATTGATTGAATGCAAATATACAATGCAATGGAGTAACTCTCCAATTGTTCAATCAAGCACAAACCAAATCGTCTATACAATTAAACACCAAAGCAAGCAATAAAGCGAAACAGAAGCGACGAGTATTGGAGGGATTTCAGCCCCCTCCGATAGCCCCTGTGACCAGACGACCGGCGACGCTCCGTCAGTCGAATCCCACGGCTAGCAGCAGCTCCAAGCTTCAGCCAAGCTTCAATCGAACACTTCAGTGATTACTCGAACCACGTCCGATGCTCCGGCAACTTGAATCGCTCAAACCAATCACGAATGCAATGAAGTTCTTGAGGAATCGCTCTATCGCTCTCGAATTCGAATTTTGGGATTAGAAACCCTAAATCCCAATTCGACTGGCTTTAAACAGATGTTGAGAAGACGAACAAAACGCTGCCATTTTCCCTTTTGTATTAAGCTGGACGACGTCGCTTGTGGTGTAACGAACTTAACCGAACTTCGCGCTTCGCCAGTACGCTGTCGTTCCACTTGAAAAACGCTTCTTCCTTCAGGTGCCGTGACGTTCCTTCCAGCCCGTGACCATTGACAATGATACGGCAGTCACGACCACTTTGAGCCTCAGAAGGTTTTCAGCCCTGTCGTGACCTACCGTGATCTTTCTGTTCTCTTATGCTTGCTTGATGTCTATCTAGTCCTATGGATCTGTGCTTGTAATATTCTGATCAAGGAGATTACAGCCTTACAAATTGTCCTCCTAATCTGCTTGATCTTGTGCATCTTCATTCAATCCTCCTTTGCTCTCCAACAGCTGCATTCCACCAACCATTGTTCCATTCCCATTGACGAGCCTCAGCTTCAGGTCACCTTGCCCATATGAAGAGCTTTCCTGCAATACTCAAATTTAACATAAGGCACAACCTTTGTTCCAAAGTCAGCAGGATTTTCATCACCAAGAACTTTTTCAATTCTAATAACACCTTTGTCAATGATATCCCTAATAAAATGAAGCCTAACATCAATATGTTTACATCTTTCATGATAAACAGGATCTCTACAAAGATGCAAAGCACTCATGCTATCAGAATAGATCAAAGGCACATAAGAACATTGTTCAATTTCAGATAATAGACCCTTAAGCCAAATGGCCTCTTTAGCTGCCTCAGTAGCAGCAATATATTCAGCTTCAGTTGAAGATAATGCTACCACTGATTGCAATTGGGATTTCCATGACACACAATTACCATGCCAAGTAAAAACAGTCCAGTTGTAGACTTTCTAGTATCCCTATTGCTAGCATAGTCTGAGTCAACATATCCAATCAAATCAGGTTTGTTCCCATAGGCAGAATATACAAGTCCCAAGTTCTTAGTACGATTTAGATATTTCAGCAAACATTTCATAGCATTCCAATGACTTTCCCCTGGATTAGACATAAATCTACTTAGCACACTGACAGGCGTCGTCTGACCTCTCAAATTTAAATTTATATTTCCCTGCAAGAACTTAGTAAAGTGGCAAGCAGGGGTCGAACCCTAGAGAGCTGGTGTGGTTCAGTTGTCCTGTAACAAATTGATTGGGGGTTTTGTGTGAGTAAATTGTTGACAAGTGCAAGAGCAAGTAAAACTAAAGTGAATTCAATTAGAGAAAATATTCGGTCTTGGGTTTTTCTATTGTGACTCGTTTATCATCGACTTCTAGTGATCTAATTTTACGTTCCTAAGCGTGGTTACTCCTTTTCAGGTTATAACCTAAGGTAAGGCCGTTTCAACCACTTACACTGCAATCTACTCCGTTTCAGGTTATAGACTTCTAGTTCTAGTAAACCTAATACTCCGTTTCAGGTTGTATTAGGTTACGTGCAACTACTTGTTCTAACGGTTTAGTATCAAACAAGCAGCAAATATAGGGAATGAATTGCTCGGCTAAGTTTTACCGTTTCAAGTCTCCGCTTAGCCTTACAATTCAGACCAAAATAAACATGCACAAGAACTAGTGGAACATGAAAATAGCATTAAGCAAAGAGTCTCAAAACATCGTCACAATATACTAAACCCTAAACCGAATAGAGGATTTAGCTGCTCATGTCCATGGGAAATAACACAAATATTTATGAAAGAAAGTAAGGAATTCTTCTCTATCGCCGAGGGAAGGAACTAGAGAGAGCAGCTCTGGCCGAATTGTTGCTGCTCGCCTTGGATGATGGATGCCGATGCTTGATGATGGGATGATGGATCTCCGAATTGATTATGATTATTCCCTGACCAAGACGTCTTATTTATAGTAGAAACCTAGGGTTTCCAAGTCTAAATTTGGGCTAGAACCAAATCTCGTTTTGTTTCCAAATCTGACTTTGCTTGACTTGCAAGCTAACTTGGCTTGCAAGTAAACTTGGCCAACAAGTATTCTCATAAACCACCACGCAAGGACGAGCCGAGATCTGCATGGACGTGGGTCTCGGACGCTGGCCTGGGACGCGGCATGGGACACGGCCTGGAGCGCTGACCAGGGACACGGCCTGGAGCGCTGGGGCGCTGACCTGGGACAGCCTGGAACGCAGCCTGGGACACGAACTGGAGCGCTGGGGCGCTGGCCTGGGACATGACCTGGAGCGCTGAGGTGCTGGCCTGGAATGGCCTTGCTTCGGGCATGAGCTGGTTTCACTCGAGCGTTCTCCTTGGCTAGTGATGTCATCCGCCTTATTTGCTATTTCGATCAACTTGCTTGAGGTGGATTTGTCAGATAAGCTTGTTTGCTCGAGCAACTTGGATTAGGTGCTGAGCAGCTCGGCTGGAACGCTGGGACGCGGACGGGACCTTCGGGCAGCTGAGCCTTGTCTCGGGCATGGCCTGGAGCGCGGCTTGGGCGCAGCTCATGCGCTGCTTGGGCGTTGCTTGGGCGATGCTCGGGCGTTGCTTGGGCGATGCTTGGCCGATGCTCGGGCGCTGCTAGGGCGATGCTCGGGCGCTGCTCGGGCACTGGCGGCTAAGACTCTTTTGTGCTGTTTTGGCCTAAAATGCCATCTTTTAAGCGCGTTTCCTCCTAGAGCTTCCAGAACACCTGAAATGCAAAACAACACTAACAAGTAACTGTTCACATAATAAAGTGTCGGAATTGGTGGGATTCGATGACTCGAAGAGTCGTATAAATACGGTTCGTTACTCACTTATCCCAAAAGCAAAATCTGGCCTAGTACATAGCATGCAATACATCACACTACCAACTGCAACATCATAAGGAATAGAACTCATCTTCTTCCTAGCAGTTTCATCTTTAGGACAATCTTATTTACTAAGGACTAAGTGCCCTCCTAAGGGTATCATGGCAGGTTTGCTATCATGCATACTAAACTTGTCAAGGACTTTATCAATATACTCAGCTTGGGACAAAAACATCAATTTCTTTTGTCTATTTCTCACAATGTTTATGCCTAAGATTTTCTTAGCAATGCCTAAGTCCTTCATGTTAAAGTTTGAGCTCAATTGCTTTTTGATCTTAGAAATTTCAGATTCAGAATTGCTCATAATAAGTATATCATCAACATACAGTAGCAAATAAAGAATCAGACCAGACTTGGGCCTTTTCAAGTACAAACAAGTATCATATTTGCTTCTAGCAAAACCAAGAGACATCATGCATTCATTGAACTTAATGTTCCACTGTCTAGGTGATTGTTTCAAGCCATAAATGGATTTTCTTAACATACAAACATGATCTGGTAGTTTATGATCTACATAACCTATGGCTTGAGACATATAAATTGTTTCATTTAGGTTACCATGTAGAAATGCAGTTTCAACATCCATTTGTTGTAAATGCCAATCATATACAATTGTCATAGCAATAAGAAGTCTCAATGTTTTATATTTCACAACAGGAGCAAAAATCTCATTATAGTCAATGCCCTCCCTTTGTGTAAAATCTTTTGCACAAAGCCTAACCTTAAATCTAGGAGGCTCAGTTGGGGAATTAGGTTCTTTAATCCTGAACACCCATTTACTACCAATGATTTTAGCCCCGGGAGGCCTAGGAACAAGTTCCCAAGTCCCATTATTAAACATAGACTCAATCTCCTCACTCATTGCAAGTTTCCATTTATCACTATCCTTACTTTTCATGACTTCATCATAAGTTTCAGGCACAACATATTTCACCTTTTCAGCAACATTAATGGCATATTCAGCAATGTTAGCAAACTCAGCAACATTTGCATATCTCTTGTTAGGAATCTAGTCCTAGGCACCCTGACTCTAGTGAGCATGTAATAAGATAAATCATTATCAACGTGAGCACTAGTAGAATTCTCAGTCAAATCAGCAGGGGAAAGCACAACAGGAGGGTTATACACTATCAAATCAGTGCTAACAACATTTGTGCCTCCACCACTGTTGCTTTGGGAGGCACCATGCACATCAATATCATTATGACTAACAGGGAAATGACTAGCATTCCTATTAGTACTAGAACTACGAAGAATTAGCTGGTCCCCATCAGGTTGATGGGGTAAGTTACTCCCATGGTCCTCATCTTGATCACTCCCTCCTTCTTCTTGGTTTTCCAAGCTTACCTGAGGAGGGGTGTGCAGGTCCAAATGCCCCTGATCCTTGTGTTCCTGCTGAGTCAGCCTCCCCTGCAACATCTCCACTTAGTCCTCCCTGCTTTCCCAGGAAATATCCAGATGGAATGAAGTCTGTGGTGTCTTGGGAAGAGCCTGAAACAACAGTTGGAGCATCAGTTATCAGATTTTTAAAGTGAAAATCCTTCTCATTGAAGGTAACAGATCTGGTTCTAATAACTTTATATGCACCAGGTTGTATAACAAGCAACTTATATCCCTTACAACCACTAGGATAGCCTAACATGACAGTTTTAATGGCCCTAGGTTCCAGGTTTCCTTCAGATACTTTAGCATATGCAGTACACCCAAATGGTCTCAAATGATCTAAGTGAATTTTCTTATTCAACCACATCTCAAGGGGCACTTTAAAATCAATAGCAGAACAGGGGGATCTATTAATCAAATATGCAGCACAAGTTACAGCTTCACCCCACATAGAACTCTTAAGGCCTGAGCTAATTAGCATGCATCCAGCCTTTTCTAGAAGTGTTCTATGCATTCTTTCAGCAATTCCATTCTGCTGTGGTGTATAAGGATTAGTCAAGTGTCTTTTGATACCATTTTCAGCACAGAAATCATCAAACAATTTGTTACAAAACTCAAGGCCATTATCGGTTCTCAAGCATTTAACTTTCAGATCAGTCTCACTTTAAACAGATAATTTCCAGGATTTAAAGCAATCAAGCACCTCAATTTTTGATTTCAGCAAATAAATTCACACCCTTCTGGAGTAATGATCAACAAATGACACAAAGTAGTTCCTACCAACAGCAGTTGACACTTGGGCAGGGCCCCATAAATCACTATGCACATATTCAAGCTTTTCATTAACAATCATCTTTGATTTACCAAAAGCATGTGCAGTTTTCTTCCCAAGTACACAAATTTCACAGAATTCAATATCACAAGGCTTTTTCTTAATCAATCCATTTTTAAACAAGTGAAACAAGCCTTTGTTACCAATGTGTCCAAGCCTAGCATGCCATAACTTAGTTTCATCAAGATTCTTAGCACTAGCATGCACAACATTCAGTTCAGGGGACAAAGAAACATGATACAAGCCACCTAGCCTCATGCTTCTAATAACAACATGGTTATCTCTTAAGACATCCCTAGTTCCATTCTTAGAAATTATTTGACAGCCTTTATCTTCTAATGCAGATTCAGAAATCAGATTTCTTCTTAGATTAGGCACCCAAGCAACATTCTGCAAAATTCTTATTTTACCATCAAACATTTTCAATGGAACAGTCCCAATGCCCATGATTTTCAAAGTAGTAGTGTCCCCTAACTTAACCTCACCACCATCACATAGTTTAATATCATCAAACACAGATTTATGAGAAGAAGCATGCATAGTACAACCAGAATCAAGAATCCAAGCATTCATACTTTCAGAGTTTGCAACAACAAAAATTTCAGGATGATATTGAGTCTCACACACATTAGTGTAATCTGTTTTAGTTTGTTCCTTCTTCTTATGGTCCTTTTTATTTCTCTGAGGGCAACCATTCATGTAATGACCGATCTCACCACAGTGAAAACACTTGACATTCTCTAGCTTTTTCTCAGATTCTTTGATATGGGCTTTAGGCTTATGGGATTTGTTGGATTTGGGATTAAACTTAGGCTTTGTTTTGGCAAACATTACCTCACTTTTAACCTCCTGTTTTGTACCATTTTTCTGCTTAAAGACTCTCAAGGATTCATTTTTCTGGGTGATGAACTCAGTGATCTTAGCTAGGGTCAAATCCTCTCTTCCAAACTGAATTACATCAATAAGGCTATTAAACTGGTGGGGCAGGGAACTAAGGAGAATCACCGCTTGGTGTTCCTCTTTAATGGTATCCTCACACCTCTCTAAGACTTGGGTCATCCTAAGGAAAATATCTATATTTTCTTGGATGCTAAGGGATAGGTCCATCTTAAAGGTAAAGAGGTTCCTAAGATGGAATATCCTATTGGGTAGAGACTTAGTTTGATAGGTTGTCTTAAGGGTATCCTATAAAACCTTAGGATCAGTGATTTTCATCAAGGGTCTAGCTACATCATCTGTTAATCTCATCATGATCTCAGCTAAAGCAACTTCCTTAAGATCTCTCTTCACTTGGTCTGAGGTTGGGCACAACCATTCCTCACTAACAGCCCTCCAACACTTCTCCTTATTTAAAATGCCCTTCATTCTCGTAGTCCACATAGCAAAATCCATCTGCCCATCAAAGGGCTTAAGCCTAATAGCAGTCATCATGAAGAAGAACAATAAACAATAAGAAAGTAGTCAAAAATCCAAATTCAAGAAGCAAATTCTCGGGCACCACACCATAGTTCACAAGAACACAATCTCAGGCCAAATTCATGCAAGATAGCATACAGAAATATGATCCGATGTCAGTCCAGGCTCAACAAGCCACAGGGCGGAGTCGACAATGACACTAGACTCAATCAATGACCAAAGATCAACCAAAAACCCACCAAAATCAACAATGATCGATGAATAATTGGCTCTGATACCACAATGTTATATGAATGTATAAGGGAATGGTTATTTTTATTGATTGAATGCAAATATACAATGCAATGGAGTAACTCTCCAATTGTTCAATCAAGCACAAACCAAATCGTCTATACAATCAAACACAAAAGCAAGTAATAAAGCAAAACAGGAGAGACGAGTATTGGAGGGATTTCAGCCCCCTCCGATAGCCCCTGTGACCAGACGACCGGCGACGCTCCGTCAGTCGAATCCCACGGCTACCAGCAGCTCCAAGCTTCTGCCAAGCTTCAATCAAACACTTCAGTGATTACTCGAACCACGTCCGATGCTCTGGCAACTTGAATCGCTCAAACCAATCACGAACGCAACAAAGTTCTTGAGGAATCGCTCTATCGCTCTCGAATTCGAATTTTGGGATTAGAAACCCTAAATCCCAATTCGGCTGGCTTTAAACAGATGTTGAGAAGATGAACAAAACGCTGCCGTTTTCCCTTTTGTATTAAGCTGGACGACGTCGCTTGTGGTGTAACGAACTTAACCGAACTCCGCGCTTCGCCAGTACGCTGTCGTTCCACTTGAAAAATGCTTCTTCCTTCAGGTGCCGTGACGTTCCTTCCAGCCCTTGACCATTGACAATGATACGGCAGTCACGGCCACTTTGAGCCTCAGAAGGTTTTCGGCCCTGCCATGACCTGTCGTGATCTTTCTGTTCTCTTCATGCTTGCTTGATGTCTATCTAGTCCTATTGATTTGCGCTTGTAATATTCTGATCAAGGAGATTACAGCCTTACAGGATACATCAGTGCTAAACATTAAGGCCTATCTTCCAAGTGAGTTGGAAACTTCAACAATGTCGAAAGATCCTGATTACCAAAAGGAAAATGAGGCTAAGGAGCATCTATAATATAATTTAATTGCAGAAAATTATTACTTTTTTATTACTCAAAGAAGGATCTTTTGGCACTCGAGTTCTGGAGCCGGTGCTTCCTGCAGGATCCTTTTCTCCTCTATTACCAATCTGATCAGCAAATTATTTAGGCTTTCTTGGTTTCAATCCACACTGGATCTAACCTGAGATTCTACTTCCTCACTGCGTTCCTCTATGCTCGGAGGCAACTTTCTTAGAAGCGTATGAGGAGTGACAAGAGACGCTTCAACCTTACTCATCTCATCAACCACCGACCACGCAGTATCGAACTTCCTCATTGTAGGGTTTTAACACTAATCAACAGTCTCAATTTAACCGATTATCAATCAATTAGCCGATTCAATCTCAAGAACCCTAGAACTAGAAGTTGAACAAAAAAGGAAATTGACACACCGGATTTAAAGCTCGTGGTTCATCCGTAGCCTAATCCACGTTGAGCACTCTTGGCTCGGTATGCACTATCACTTGCTCGTCGGAATCGCCAAATCGCGTCGGAAATTGTTCTCGGTTACACACTGTTCAATCCAGTGATACTCACAGGCACCGCTCGAACAGAAGCCATATGCTATCTTGAACGAATAATACACGAGTGGAGAGAATTTGATCAAAGAAATCACAAACGGATAAACCCTAAAAATGAGCTGCAACTCGAGCTTATATCTGACTGGAGGCGAAGAGCAACTACCGTTGGATCTTGCTTGATGGATACGATCTCGACCGTCAGATGCGAGCCAATCTGTGCGCCAACCATACTTGAATCTGATTGAACGATCCAACCTTTAGCCACGGATTAGCGACGAAACGAAACGCGCGGGACTTCGGCTTTTCTCCAAACGACGACGTTCCACTAAGTGTAGCAACAGCAACGGACAAGCTTCAATCAGCAACGGCTCCTTTGCTCTTTTAGCGACGCTCCCCTGCACCAGGCATAAGCTTCATTTCCTTCACTCATTTTCCGTAAAATATAAATCATCGAATGGTATTCCCTAGTCGAATGTGAATACCCCGGCTAATTTCTAGTCCATAGAAAAAAACATGAACAACGCCTCCCAGTCATGTTGAATATGGAATCCCGTTGGGCCTAAGTTAACCAACGGGTCGGAGAATGCTCGCTGGGCCTATGTTAACCAGCGAAGCATGAAACGATGTCTGCAGGACATGCACCCCAAACCTGTCTCAAGGCCCATTAGCATTTTGCTAAATAAATTGGAACCTTGCGGGTTGTTGGTGGGAGTCGAACCATGGACATTCCACACCCTTTATCATGGTCATGCAGGCAACATGATAACCATACGGGCTTCAAGGTTCCAATTTATTTAGCAAAATGCTAATGGGCCTTGAGACTAGATTGGGGTGCATGGCCTGCAGGCATCGTTTCATGCTTCGGTGGTTAATATAGGCCCAGCGAGCATTCTTGAACCCATTGGTTAACTTAGGCCCAACGGGATTCCATATTCAACAAGTCATTACGCAAACGACCGAGAACCTCGGACATAAACTTTGACGACGCAGATATAACACAATCACACTTATCCAGCCTCCTCTTGTTTCGAACTAAATCACTTTCAGAATCCTTGAAAATGCTCATCACTTTGTTCACATGATCACATCCAAAGCTAGTATCTCATCATCCACCTCAACCTCTCCACCCTCCATCTCATCATCCTCCCTACACTCATCCCCATCAGCATTATCAGAATCATCACCAACATCATCAGAATCAACATCGACAAATATTTTTTCTTCCGTATGTCCAAATTTACCAGAATGAACCGAACTAAACATCATGCTGGCAATCAAGTGCTTATGAGAGGCAAAACCAGTCTTAATCAAGTTATTCGGAATGTGGTTGGCAACAGAGATGTGCTCGGGTTTCATTATAAAAATTAGTAAGATGGAGATAAGGCGAAGTCCTTTCCTTCTTCTCACGCACCACATTTCTAAATTCTAACTTCAAATCTACTGAAGCTGAGAATTTATTAAATAATTCACCTGAAAACTGTAAATCCATCTTATATTTGAGAAAAAAATTCGACCTTTCCAATCTTGTGCGGCTTCGAAGCAGTGAATGGATGATCGACCGATGCAGTTGCAGCGGCTAACGGCGACAAGACCAACAAGGGTTACCCTTCTCGAATACGGTACGTCGCCATTTAATGTATTTCAAAATTGTAACTATACCGTTAAATTCTTAGATTATTCATTACCATCGGCAAGGGGAATATTGGTAATGCCAGAGTATAAGCCGTTGCCAAAAGTGTTAAAATCTGGTAATATCAATATCTGGCATGCCAATAGTAATGTCTCATTTTCAAAAGAAAGGATAAATGTCAAAAAGTTGAGCGGTGGGGCAGGAGAGCGTTGGAGCGCGAACCTTAACTGCCGGTCCAGTACCGGTTTTGGTTTCTTGACACGTCATCGGGCTTCGAGACTCTTCGGTGAGCTACTGATGCTGGAGTGAGGTGTATTTAACGAGGTGGATGTTGAATTGTGCAGAATCGGTTGGGTAAGTGGTCGACGAGGAGGAGGAGGACGATGGCGCGATTGGGGAGACGATCGGAGTTCGCGGATTCGGATGAGAAGGACATTTTGTGGAGTTATGGGTGTTGGATAATATATACTGAATATACAGGCGGATATACACGAAGTTACTGAACATATTAAAAGCAATACAGATTCCATTAAACTGAAACGTAATTGCAAACCGTAGTGGATCGAGTCGCGTTCGACGCCGTCCTTAAAGAAAGATTGCACTGTGCTTGGGACTCGTTGGCAGTATGCTTCCCAGGATGCAACGATCCTCGGCAACAGTCTTATCACCAAGCTTTGCGGATCGAACCTTGCTGGCCTTCGACTATCACCGTTACACACGCGAAGAAAAACTCAAACAAACATGCCGGCCGGCTTAAGCCTCTATGCCAGGAAAGCTGGAAAGTATTTAGGGTTTTCTCTTCTCTGTCTTTTCAAATAACGCACTGTGTTTTCTTTATATAAGAAAACTCACGTTATTAAAACCACCAATAATGAGCCCACTACTGAAAATCAACTCGTAGTGGGATGATAATAATATTAATTAAATAATCAAATCAATATTTAATTATTTAATTATCTCTACCCATAAGATGTCACATTAGTCACACTAATTAATGTACAATTAAGTCATTACTTGCTTACTTTTCTTCACCCTTAATACACATTTTTCCAACAATCCCCCCACATGAAGAAAATCAAGTAATAACATCAAAACACAGGCTTAAGCCCTTATGAAATAAGGTCGAGGCAACGGAAAACCATACCATGATGACTGGAGATGTCAATAACTTGGTTCAAAGGGACCACCTAACTGCTAAGACTAAGAGGTCACTGTGGGGGTAACACCTCAGTCCTATTCCCTGATAAAACAGTGACTCCCGCACGAGGCTAAGCTCGAAGCCTTTAATAATTCTAGTAATTTGAATAGTGAGATTCAAATGGATAATGCTGGATTACTTTAAGAAGGAATCACCTATGTGAGAGAGAAGTGAGGTCGCTTCAAATGAGAATTCAAAGGGCTTAATTCTTTAGAAACTCTTGCAGAACCAGGAAAGGGGTGTCATGGCCAGAAATGAACCCACCAATAAGAACCAAGTATGGTCAGGAAGATATCTGTGGGGGACATGTCTTTCGTTTACATTATAAGACGAACAGTTCAAAGACAGTCACGTCTACTGACTACTCAGTAAAGAGCACATGTTTTCCCAAGGGAAGGTTCAAGGGCGTTGCCTACATGTCCTAAGCAGATATCAACCGTAGAAGTTATCACCGCATTGAGTCGAGTTTTGATTTTTTTTTTTACTTGATTTTCTTCATGTGGGGGATTGTTGGCAAAATATGTATTAAGGGTGAAGAAACTTAAGCAAGTAATGACTTAATTGTACATTAGTGTGACTAATGTGACACCGTATGGGTAGAGATAATCAAATAATTAAATATTGATTTGATTATTTACTTAATAATATTATTATCCCACTACGGGCTGATTTTAATTAGTGGACCCATTATTGGTGGTTTTAATAACATGGATTTTTTTATATAAAGAAAACACAGTGGATTATTTGAAAAGGCAGAGAAGAGAAAAATCTTAAATACTTTCCAGCTTTCCTGGCATGGAGGCTTAAGCCGGCATGTTTGTTTGAGTTTTTCTTCGCGTGTGTAACGGTGATAGTCGAAGGCTAGAAGCGATCCTCGGCAACAGACTTAGCACCAAGTTTTGCCGATCGAACCTTTTTGGCCTTCGACTATCACCGTTACACACGTGAAGAAAAACTCAAACAAACATGCCGGTCGGCTTAAGCCTCCATTCCAGGAAGGAGTGGAAGAAGCGGCTCGTTGAGAGCGGAGTCTAATTGCATGGTTAGTTTATTGATTATGTAGTTTATCGTTTTTGTATGATGTTTTTGTGGGGCACATATGCAATTTTTGAGTGATCTGTGAATTGTGAGAGGCTGGTTGGAGGAACTGTGCTGTGTAATTTGGTGCTGGAGTTTCGTTTGGACTGAGAGAGTTGGTGTGGTTTAAAGAAGAGTTCACTAGAGTAGGATTCAGTTGAAATAGAAGAAGTTATGTGGACAGAGAGGTTGAGTAGAGGTGATGATTTGGGGACTGAGAATGAATTTTTTGTCTTATTTAGAATGATAACTTTAGTAAGGTGGATGTAAGTCTGATATGGTGATAGGGGGAGTCTAGATTTGATGGTAAAATTAGACGATTGAGGATATCATTTAATCTATTTTGGGCTGTAGAAACTGAAGATCAAGTTCTCGTCTATTCTTAAATAGTCTGTATTGTGCAATACCTTTGAATCTTTGGGGGATTTTAGTTATGGTTCAAGAATATGCTTTTCCTGAAATTTTAAATGGCGCCGAGACGTTGTGGATTTGAGTGGGAATTTGGTTAAATATATTAACGGATGATATCCATGTGTACTTGCTTGATATGCCTGTACGTAGTCATACTGGCTGTTATGGCTGGAGATGATAGGAACCGATAGTTTTATTGGTTCTGGGAAATATGTTCTCTATAAAGCATTGCAAGTTGTACTGGAATTCGGCATCTTATGTTTTCTGCTTGAAAATGCTATTTATTTTGGTTTTTAATTTCTAAACATGTCTTCTACTAAGTTGTATTTACTGTCAATGTTCAGACTCGTGACTTTATGGACCATGTTGAGCCACAGGTTGTTTGCCCAAAGCACAAGACATATAGTAACAGCATGCTGATCCCGATATTAGATCACAAGCTGGATAACTATGTTGGGAAAGTGTTGCAAGTTGTGGAAAAGCTGAGGCAGCTTGAAGATATAATGAAAGAGCTATCTCATAATTAGTATTTTAATTGATATATGGTATTATCTTGTTTAGTCTAGTTACGGATGTATGCTTTTTTTCCCCTTCCAAGTTCCATATGGAGCACCAAATTGAACTAGTACAATTCGGGTTATACAGCAAACCAAGTTATTTTCCTTCTATTTATCTTTTTTTTCTTTCAGATTTAAGGAGCAGTGAACGATTTGAAAGAAATATGAAATAGAAGAAGGTCGATTTGAGCTTGCAAAGCTTCAAATATCAAAGAATCATCTGCCTCAGCGGAAAATAGGAACTACGCCAATTAAAGCGGTGAAGCCAACATCTGCCATTTTCTCTCATCATCTAAATCAACAAGTCATATCTCCTGATGTTACCTCTCCAACACATAGTGTGGTAGATCTCAGATTGTTGGAAAAAGTGTTATTAATGGTGAAGAAAATTAAGCAAGTAATGACTTAATTGTACATTAGTGTGACTAATGTGACATCTTATGGGTAGAGATAATTAAATAATTAAATTATAAATTTAATTATTTAATTAATATTATTATTATCCCACGATAGGCTGCTTTTAATTAGTGGGTCCATTATTGGTGGTCTCAAGAACGTGGGTTTTCTTATATAAGAAAATCAGGATACGTTAATTGAATAGAGAGAAAAGAAAAACCCTAAATACATTTCCAACTTTCCTGGCATGAAGGTTAAGCCGGCTGACATGTTTGTTTGAGTTTTTCTTCGCGTGTGTACGGTGATAGTTGATGGCCAGAAAGGTTCGATCGATAAAGCTTGGTGCTAAGTTGTTGTCGAGGATCGTTTTATCCTGGGAAGCATACTACCAACGAGTCCCAGCACAGTAGGGCGGCACTCTTGCTTTAAGGACAGCGTCCAACGTGACTCGATCCACTTCGGTTTGTGATTATTTTTAGTCATTCAATCTGTATTGCATATTGTTCTGTTTAATCGCATCTCAGTATTCTGTATCTGTTATTTAGTAACTTCGTAATATCCGCCTGTATATTCAGCATTATTGCCAACAAAAAGATCACAAAAGATATGGAGTATATTTGAATAAGAGATTCGGTCGATATTTAAGGAATGAATATTCGACGTATCCAACATGAATATTATGGGATATTCATGTTGAGGATTTGCTGAGTATAGTATGGGATATTCGCAACAAATTTGGAAAGATATTCAAGATATTTTCGGAAGATTTTATTCTTGAATATCTAGGGTTTCCTCGTGGGAAAGACGCCTATATATTGGAAGCTACGACCTCCATTAAAGTGCGTTCGTTCAGAGGAATTACTGGAGCTAAAGTTTCTTGCAAAACTGAAGCTGCTGATTGCTGAAGGAAGGTCGACTCATCTGAGGCGTACCTGGGAGGGAACGAACGTAGCAGTCTGGACCAGTGAGAGATAGCGACTTGGATTTGCAGTGCGGACGACAATTGAGGTAATTACAACTAAGGTTCGTCTGAAAGGAAGGTGTTACACCCTGGATAGTGGTTGGGTTGTATTACCTCGTTGTAACCAACAGCTAATAATACAAGGAGCTATTTTAAAACTCTTCTGGGAAACCGGAAGGTAGTGGTTTTTCTTTAGTACTTATTTGAGTACTGGAGTTTCCACTCTAAGTCACTGTGCACTTTACATTTCATCTGTGTTTCATTTTTATTCCGCTGCTTTACATTTACCTGGAAAGGAACGTTACTTGCCAGGTCGCTAACCACGATCCAACAACACCTGAATGCCCGATTGATTCTATAGATACATACATGTATATAATTAACAAAAAAAATAATTAACAAAACCAAAACCAGTCAATGACGCGCCCAATCTGATCCAATCTCTTTACCTATATCAACACTCAGCCACTACAGCAAGCTCTTGCAAGCTCCATCACTCACGGTCAACTGCAAACAATGCACTAAACTCCAAGCACCAACCTCGATCCAAGCAGAGACGCCGCCGTACCCGGAAGCTTCATCGACCTCAACCACCTCCTCATTCCCATTCTCGTTACATGTTAACGCACCGCGCACAACTGTTCTTTTTCCGCTGCACCTGTCGGAGCAGCAATTGCCCATTCTGTAATCAGATTCAACCGCTCCCCTGACCCCAAACACTAACTCCTACCTCAGAAACACTAACAAAGCCTCTAACACAACTGATTCATTGGAATCTCCAAATTGGAGCAGCAGAATCGCCAGTGGATGAATGTGTTAGAATTGCGCAGCGATGATGAGAGAAAAATAAAAGGAACGATGCGAGGACACCAAACTTTGATACCCAGTTCGTCACTACATAGTGACTACGTCTGGGAAAACCTGCACAAATCCGGGTCAACCCGACCAGCCCGATCCGCTTGCCCGGTCAACGAAACGGGCTTGAACAAGCACACTAGCCTGACGGATCCGGCCCGATCCGTATTTCTTTAGGGTCGGGCTTGGACACATATTTTAGCATGCTACAAAATAAACCTTATTTTTATTATTTAAAAAAAAGAAAACTAATACTTAATTGTAATTAGTAAGAAATAAAAATATATTTCTAATCTGTGTGTTGAAATTCAAAAGAAGTGGACTCCAATAATTAAGTAGTTTAAAGTTTTAACAATGAAAATTACTCTCGACATGCCCCGCCAAAAACTTTGTTGAAATATTTTATGATGGTTTTGGAAATATTTACGTCAGTGTGGCGAATGTTTTGCATCCATCTATTATGCTACATTATCGTAATATACTAATGTTGTGCAAAAAATAATTATATTTTTATTTAAGTTATACAAGAAAATTAAAATGTAGCGATACATATTTGTAGCGGGTTGGCCCGGTGGCTTACCCGGCCCGGTACATAGGGCGGGCTTGGACACGATTATGAGCCCGAACTGACCGGGCGGGTTTAGCCCGGCCCGACTGTATGAGTTATCAAACATACAAAAGCCCGGCCCGAACCCGAATTTGTACAGGTCTACTTTGGGGGCACTATTAAGTCAGGATTTTCTTCACTATGATCTTGGATGCAATTACAATAATCAACATGGGTATAAATAGGATGACATCTAAACCCGAATTATCTAATTAGGAAATAGAAACCTTAACTGCAAAAATTATGGGCTTCCTAAACTAGACCAGCCCACTAATTTAATCAAGCTCCACAACCCAACAATCTCCCACTTGGAGACTAATTTCAATCATAATTGAATTTGTCCTGAACAACCCATGCAAGCGGTAGTGCCAAGCTTTCAGCTCACGTCTTGAGCCCTGTTGAAGCAATGCACAACTTCAACTTCTTTTCTTCTACTTCTTCTTCTTCATCAAAGTTTTGCTAACCTGCAAAACTTTCCTTTCATGTGACCACAACATTAGTGCCACAAATCTGCATCACCGCTCCCACCTGAACTAGCGATGTCTTTCCAAACGTTCCTCATCTTGGACAACATTCCTTCACTACAAATTTTTGAAAATTTTCCGTTCAAAAATTCCGTCGTAATAACGTCACAAGTAACGGCGACGGAAAAATAAAACGTCACATCTTCGGTACAATTCCGTCACCAAAAATAACTTCGTTGTAATTATGTCACAATTCCGTCACCACATATTCCGTCGCAAATGAGTACTCGGATTATCGATGAAATTTAAGTGACGAAAAAATGACGGAAACTGTCCGCATATATTATTCGCTTACATTCCGTCGGTGTATACCGTTGCTTAATTCCGTTTACATTCCGTCGCATAGAAATTTTTCACTATTTCCATCCAATTTCCGTCAGTATTCCGTTACTGATTTAGTTACCATTAATTTGTGACCGTTGTAATTTTCCGTCGATAATACATGTGTGACGGAGCCCACGCACTGTCGTTAAGGTGCGATGTTCTCTGTGTAAAAATAAATTTATATCTCCGATACTCGCGACTTTACTATTTTGGGTAGTAAGTGGTAAGTACGGGTCGAACCCAAGGGAATTAGTGGATAGTTGTTCTTTCGAAAAGGAAAAGTAAATAAAACAGTTGGGGGGTTGGTTTTGGTTTTAGTACTAAAAGATAAAGTGCTGGAACAGTCGATTTCAAGATCAACCGCAGACACACGTTTGATACTGGCCGCACGCTGTGTTTCAAGCGTGTTGCGTACCAAAGGTTATGCCGGGCTGATGTTGATAAAGTCTGTAGTAAAAGTAAAGTACAGAAAGTAATTGCTTGATGGACAAGTCTTGCGAAAAGTAATTGCTTGAAGGACAAGACTTGCGGAAAGTAAATGCTTGAAGGACAAGTCTTGCGGAAAGTAAATTGCTTGAAGGACAAGACTTGCGGAAAGAAATTGCTTGAAGGACAAGACTTGCGGAAAGTAAGCAGTTGATATGGACTGAAAGTAAATGACTGGAAAGTAAGCAGTTGATAGTAAGACTGAAAGTAAGTGACAGGTGATGTTTGAATCAAAGGAAAGATTCGGTATCAGGGGCCTTGTATCATAGTCTGTTTATCATTGACCACTAATGATCATACTAAGTGTTCAAAAGTGAATCAAGGCTATTCCTAGCACATGACTTGCCACACCGTCTAGTCTTTTGCAAGATAAAGAACTCTTGTTCTAGTATGTGCATCCATTTGATCATCATTCCTGATAAACCAAATGGTGTTTTAAAGAGGTTGACTTCCACAGATAAGCTGTGCTCTTCTGAGCCTCCACTTATCCATAGAAGATCACGAACCCATGGCAAAGCTTTGCTCTTCGGAGCGTCCACTCAACAATGGGAATTCTGACCTAATATAAGGCACCTAGAACAAGTTGAACACAAAGAGGCACCTAGAGAAGGGTCTAAAACATTTTATGATACAAGTACACCCCTTCAACCGAATGAAGGGTTTACCTACGAATATCCATAGAGGTGGATATCATAGCTAAGTACTGAGTAAAATAAAGGTTTTTAAAGACAGGCAAAGTAAAGGTGTTGGAAAGTAAAGACAAGGAAAGTAAAGTTACAGTTTTGAAATACAGGAAAGTAAAGGTTTTTGGAAATCAAGACAAGGAAAGTAAAAGGAGAATACTCAAGAACCAACAGGAGTAAACTCAAGAACAGTAAAAGAAAAGCTTGAGTACTACAAGAACCGACAAGAGTACTCAAGAACAAACTTAAAGCTTTTGATATCAAAGGAAAGTGTTACAAGGATTGTGCCAAAATCTAGAGAGAAGTGAGAGCTTATGGATGATGGTTTGGAATGAGATGCATTTACAAGGAGAAGAGGTCTCTTTTTATAGGCATGGATGAGCAAGGAGGAGGCAACACTTGGCAAGGGATGAGTGGAGGCTTCAAAAGCCATCGGAGGTGAGTCATCAAGGCCAAGAGCCGCCGGCCACATGTCATTTCCATGGCCAAAGCCGCCGGCTAGGTGGAGGGGAGTGGGTGAGTGTGAGTTGAGATCTTTTTCCCAAAAGCCATCGGCTCCCTTTCAGCTCCGGTCTGACTCTGGTTGCTCTTCGGTTGGACTTGTTTTGAGTGATTCCATGTCAAGTTCATGAAAGTTGTATATTCGGAATCTGGTCGTGTCCTGGAGTGACTTGTAATTCATTTTCAGCTTTAAAACTCCTTTTTATCTCGTACCGTCTCTAGATTTCAAAATAGCCTGTAGAACAAAAGTGGAACTAACAAGCAAAAGTTAAATAGACAAAGAGTCTAATTTGGTGGGTTTAACTGTCTTAATGAATCATATAAATATGGTCCATCAGATCACCCCACACTTTTAGTTGTTCGTCCCGAACAATGCTTTTTAAAGAGATGCACACAATCCAAGTAAAAACTTCAAATAGGAAAGTGAGATTATGGGACTAGATTTATCCTATTCATGCATTACTTACTTATTACCAAACTAAACTGTGTAAATACTTAGAAGAAACTTGATACTTGTACCTTCGAGCTGAGATGCAAATTAATTTGGATGTTTCGGGAGATAGCCCTTTTCAGGTTCCTGGACTGCATTCTCTGGACCGACTTGCACTATATGGTTAACTTGTCGCTTTCTCTAGCACATGATTCGGTTCGGGTTTCACTGAGTTGAGCACTTTGATTTCTTTTTGGTGAGGGACAGCTTTTGAAGTGAATTGGCCTTTGGTCTTTGGCCTTTGATGTTGAATTGGTTTTTCTTCACTTTTGTTTGGTTAAAACTTTCACAATTTTGGCTTTTGGCCTTTGATTAGCTTCTTCGAGCTTTTGCTTCTTTGTGACTTGCTAGTCCATTTTCTCAACCTTTCTTTGGGAGGTCCAATCGTCGCCCGAGAGCATATGGAAATACCTCCCCGCTCTTTCTCATCCTTGCCGTTTCGCGCGGGTCAAGATGAGGTTTGCTCATCTATTTTCCCGGCTACTCTGACTAGAGATATGATGGTTTGATTCCCGTCCCGCCTCTTGCATAGACGCTGCATGGCGGAGATGACTCTGATCTTCTTTGAAACCCGAAGTGCAGCCTCCACTGACTTCGTAAACCATATAGTGAAATTCAGTCCTTTGATTGCTTGCCACGCCTCTCTAGGGCAATTTATATCAACTCCACATCCCATGTATATCTCAGCACAAAGGGACAAATGAGAAGTTACATCCTAAGTTTTTATACAGTTGAGATTTCACAAGGTAAATGCATGAATTTAGATCTATCTTTTTCACATTCTCAAGTTCATATTTTCAAAAAGATAATATTAAGGGAAAAGGAAAAAGAAAAACATGTTAATTAACTATGTACAAAGGCAGTTTCTCACCCCCACACTTTTGAACGAAGGCGTGCTTCACAGCAAGACTTAGTTCAAAAGTTATGCAAGCAAATATTTACAAGAGAAGGAAATGACATTAAGGAAAAGGGAAGAACTGAACTCCCTTTACGGTGTCATTTCATGTTGTGGAAAGATAATCGAGGGAGTACGGCTGGGGCCTTGAACTCTCAGCGCAGGCTCGGTAATTCTCGGAAGCTGCCTGGCTGGTCTGATCTTGCTCCAAAATCGATTCCTACAAGGAGTCATTTCTTTCTATACAAAAAATGGGTGAGAGCGACTGACACAGTAAAAAACTAAATGACTGAAAAAATGGCTGAAAAATAAGATAAGTGTTGGGTTACCTCCCGACCAGTGCCTTTGTTTAACGTCGTTGGCTCGACGCATGGGGATCACAAGTTTGGATCCCATGGGTGGTTTAGGTCGTAGTGTTGCGGAGTGCCTACTTTCATTCTTGCCTTGACTTTCCCTGAGTTCTTGTGGGATGATTAACCTAGTAATACTTGCACAGAGTCAGCACGTTTCCCATGATTTTTTTCCTTTTTTTTTCTTTTCTCCAAAATTTGACAGGTGATCGTTGTAACCTGCAAATCTAAATTTATAATTCCTTACTCTGGACTGTGGGTTAGTACAGTGGCATGAAAGGGTCGAACCCTAGAGAGCTAGATGGTTACTACTTTGTTCTGTGAGAAAGAAAAGGAAACAGTTGGGTGAGAGTAACAGTTTAGGAAATAAGTGCAAGTAACGAAATAAAGTGAGTGTAATAATCAGAGAGAAGTATTCAGGCTAGGGTTCTTCAATTGTGACTTAGTTTATCCTTGATTTCTAAGTATTTTATCTTGCTTTCTTCAGTGTGGTTACTCCGGGTCAGGTTATAACCTAAGGTAGGACCGTTAAGTCACTACGCCACAATCTACTCCTGATCAGGTTATAGACTTTTAGTTCTAGCAAACCTAATACTCCTGGTCTGGTTATATTAGGTTTAGTGCGTCTACTTATTCTAACTGGTCAGTATCAAATAAGCAGGATAAAGAGGGCAAGTATTACTAGGTTAAGTTGTACCCTTTCGGATCTCCCCTTAACCTAGCAATTCGAACCGATATAAGTTGCACAAGAACTAATAGAATGCAAGAATAATAATTAAGTACAGAATCTCAAAACGTTCGTCACAATTATTCAAACCCTAGCCCGAATAACGGGTTTAGTTACACATAGCCATGAAAGCAATGCAAGAATAATAAAAGGAACGAGATTACTTCACTAAAACCGAGGAGAATGAGAATCGGCCGTGAGGGCCGTCTGTGGCTGAGCTAGGCGGAGGACCGGCGGTGCAAAGTGGCGGAGCAAGGTGGCTTGGCCGTGAGAGGAGAGAGCACTCGTGTAGAGTGTTGTGGGATGATTTAGAAGGCTTATGAGCTCTTCTATTTATAGAGTTGAGAAAGGCTTGAAATTCCCTAAATAAGCCAAAAGATAACTTAGGCAATATTTCCATATCTTCCTTGCTTCATCCTTAAGCTACTTCTTTGCTTGGATGTCAAGCCATCTTGATCCTTCTTGAACATTCACAAACCCTAGCTTGTATTTTGCCCTAAATTTGACTTGGGCCGGATGGATGGGGCGACAATGACGAGCCGAGATCTGACGTCATCCGTGGACGTCTCTGTATTTATCATCCGCGGACGTCTCTTGCATTACCAAAAATCTTCAGACGTCCGCGCGGTTATTGTTGAGGCCTCCGCGAAGTGCACTGTTGAAAACTCCAAAGTGCTTCGATCGTCATTTCTTTCCGCGCCAAACTTCGTCAAATGTAAATAAGCCAGTCAAGAACTCGTTGTGATGTTTTTGGCTCCAAAAGCCATCTTTTGAATGCAATTCCTCCTAGAGCTTCCAAATCACCTGAAACACGAAACAATACTAAGAAGTAACTGTTCGTACAATAAAGCGCTAGAATTGGTGGGATTTGATGACTCAATGAGTCGTATAAATACGGCTCATCAAACCACCCCACACTTAAACTTGTTCATCCCGAACAAGGACTAGGTCATAAGAGGACTGAAAACTGTAAACACCACAATGCTTCGGCACCCTAGACATGCTACATGAACATGATTTGGCTAATCTAGATTTTGCCGTTCTATGCATGCTTGTTACTAATAGCCTTGTGCGAAAACATGGGTTAATGGTACGTGTTACCTTTGGGCCGAGATGCAAATCAATTTGGATGTCTCGAGAGATAGCCCTTTTTAGACCCATGAACCGCATTCTTGGACTCGAACTCTTTGCTATATGGTTATGCTTTGCTGCTTTTTCTTGCACGTGATTGATTCCAGCTATAGTGTCATCGGTTTTGGATATTTCAATGGTGCTCTACACTTGATTTCGGTGTGGACTATCACAATGATGATGGATTTGTTGCTTTGTGGTGCGGATTGTGCCTTGCTCGAACCTGCTTGCTCTCACTCATCATCGTCCTTTTGACTCGGGTCAAGCCAAGGGTCGCTTGTCTATTTTCCCGGCTACTTAGACTAGAGTTTGGACGGTGTGAAGTATTCCCGTCCCAACCAACCGCAAAGGTGCCGCAGTGGCGGAGCAGACTCGTATTATGTTGCCTCGAAGTGCTAGCCTCCACGAGCTCCACATAACCATATATCCTGAGTTCGGCCCTTGAATGATCTGTCAAGTCTCTCTAGGGCGTTTCTATCAACTCCACATCCCTGTTTATCTCATCTAACAAAGGCACGCAAAATTTTAAAATCACATGTTAGTCGCCCAAGCCAATTTTCACCAAAGACATGCATGTAATCGGCTCGATCTATTTCACCATATCATTATCCAATACTGCAAGTCTAGGAAATAGTGAAGAATCATGTACAAAATTTTTAAAAATCATGGGAAACGTGCCGACTCTGTGCAGGGTGCAAGAAAGTAAACATGCTGACTCGATGACTGACTCTCCCACCCTACACTTTTGAAATAAGCCGTGTCCTCACGGCACGACTCAGATCTAGACTCACAATGCATGCAATAAATAGGAAAGGAAAGGAAAAAGATAGAACGGGACTCCCCGGGGATTCGGTCGGCGGTCGGCTGTACTCGGACTATGTCCGGATGAAGGGATGCGGGCTCGAGCGCTAAAGTGCGTAGCACGGCACATAACATGCATAGCTCAGCAAGACTCGGCTGAGGCCCGACGCTCATGGGACGCGTCCGGAACTCAAAGGGTGCGGCCCGGATGCTAAAATGCGTAGCTCCGGGTGCAAAATGCGTAGCTCGGGGCCTTAAGTTTCGGCCGACTCAGTCCAATCCCTGCATGATGAAACCATTTCCTTTCCAAGGTACAATGTGACAATAATGACTCAAAACATAGACAAACATAATAATTAAATAAACTGAAAAAGTGAAAAGTGCAGGGCTGCCTCCCTGCGAGCGCCTTTGTTTTACGTCGTTGGCTCGACGGTACCTCATCTATGTAGCGTCGGGTGGCTCGGCTAGGTCAAATTGATGAACGGTCAGATCGGCCTCTCCGTGATAGTGCTTGACCCGCTGTCCATTGACTCTGAATCGGTCTCCTCCTGTCAGGCTCTCAAGTTCGACTACTCCATGATTAAAGACTCGTGTGATTGTGTAAGGCCCTGTCCATCTGGATCTCAACTTCCCGGGCATGAGTCGTAATCGTGATGAGAACAAGAGTACCTGCTGTCCGACTTCAAACGTACGCCTGAGTATGAATTTGTTGTGGTAGAGCTTGGTCCACGCCTTGTAGTCTGTTTGGCTCTCATAAGCCTCGAGGCGCAGCTCCTCAAGCTCGCACAACTGCAATTTACTATCTAGCCCGGCTACCTGTAAGTCTGGATTGCACTTCTTCAGTGCCCAATAAGCCTTGTGCTCTAGCTCGACCGGTAAGTGGCACGCCTTCCCATAGACCAACCGAAAAGGCGAGGTGCCTATCGGTGTCTTGTAGGCTGTCCTGTATGCCCAAAGTGCCTCATCTAACCGATGGCTCCAATCCTTCTTGTTCGGGCTCACCATCTTTTCCAGAATTCCCTTGATTTCGCGGTTGGAGATCTCCCCTTGCCCATTCGTCTGGGGGTGATATGCAGTGGACGTCCGGTGGTGCACATGGTAGTGCTTCAGTGTGGATGCCATCATTCGGTTGCAGAAGTGCGTCCCCTGATCGCTGATAATGGCCTTAGGTACTCCGTACCTGCAAAAGATGTTAGTGCGCAAAAAGTCTATGACAGTTTTAGCATCATCACACCTAGTGGCCTTGGCCTCTACCCACTTGGACACATAGTCAACTGCAACTAAGATGTAAGAAAATCCACATGAAACAGGAAAAGGGCCCATAAAATCTATCCCCCAAATATCAAACACATCATTCACTAGTATGGGGACCTGCGGCATTTCCTGTCGGGCCGAGATGTTACCGACACGCTGGCACTTATCACACTTCTCACAATGGTTGTAAGCATCTCTAAACACATGTGGCCAAAAGAAACCACTATCTAAAATCTTCCTAGCCGTCCTCCTAGGGTCGAAATGGCCAGCACATGCAAACTCATGGCAAAAACTAATAACTAAAGCAATCTCATCATCGGGGATGCACCGTCTAAGAATCTGATCTACACCTATTTTCCACAAGTACGGGTCATCCCACACATAGTATTTTGCATCATGCTTCAATTTCAAACACTGTGCCCTAGAATATGAGGGCGAGAACTTACCTCCGACCAGGTAGTTCACTAGGGGAGCGAACCATGGCATCTTACCCGAAATAGCGTATAAGTGCTCGTCTGGAAACGTCTCGGTAATCTGCCCGGCATCCTCCTCTAGGACAAGTCGGCTCAAGTGGTCGGCCACCGTGTTTTCTATGCCCTTCTTGTCCCTAATCTCCACGTCAAACTCCTGTAGGAGCAGGATCCACCTAATGAGCCTCGGCTTTGCCTCCTTCTTCGTCATCAAGTACCTAATAGCTGCATGGTCAGAATAGACAACAACTTTAGTACAAAGCAAATAGGATCTGAATTTCTCCAAGGCAAAGACCACGGCTAGCAATTCTTTCTTTGTGGTCGAATAGTTCTTCTGGGCCACGTCCAATGTCCTCGAGGCGTAGTAAATCACCACGGGCTTCTTGTCTACCTTCTAGCCGAGAACCGCTCCTACGGCATAGTCGCTCGCGTCGCACATGATCTCAAAGGGCTGCGCCGAGTCCGGAGTTCTGATGATAGGCGTGCTGGTGAGGGCCTGTTTTAGCTCATCGAATGCTTCCCTACACTGATCTGTAAACTCAAAAGGAACGTCTTTCTGCAAGAGGTTAGATAAAGGCAGTGCCTTTTTAGAGAAATCCTTAATGAATCTACGATAGAAACCAATATGTCCTAAAAACGATTTAATATCACGGACTGTGGAGGGATACGGCAGAGTAACAATCAAGTCTATCTTAGCTTTGTCTACCTCTATACCCTCATGCGAGATGATGTGGCCGAGTACTACTCCATGAGTAACCATAAAGTGACACTTTTCATAATTGCGTACCAAATTCATAAGCCAAAGGACATCCGGCGAAAAGCAAACGTACCGAATGGACATGTAAAGGTCGTCTTCTCCTGATCCTCGGGTGCTATGGGAATCTGATTATAGCCTGAAAAACCATCTAGAAAGCAAAAATAAGGCTTACCTGCCAAGCGGTCGAGCATTTGATCAATGAATGGAAGAGGAAAGTGATCCTTGCGCGTAACTGCGTTCATCTTCCTGTAGTCTATGCACATGCGCCATCCATTCTTGACTCGAGTCGTGACCATCTCGCCCTCGGCATTTTGCTCAACTGTGATTCCTGTCTTCTTTGGTACAACATGTACCGGACTCACCCACTGACTGTCTGAGATCGGGTAAATCACATCTGCATCCAACAGCTTCTGAATCTCCTTCTGAACCACCTCCATCATAATAGGGTTCAATCTGCGTTGATGCTCCCTCGAAGGCTTCGCTCCATCATCCAGCAAAATCCGATGCATACAAACTGCCGGGCTGATTCCCTTGATGTCGGTTAGTGTCCATCCGATGGCCAGTTTGTGCTCGGTCAGCACCCTAATCAACCGTCTATCCTGATCTGCCTCGAGGCTGTTCTTGATGATGACTAGCAGCGTGCTGCTCTCCCCTAAGAATGCATACTTCAAGTGACCAGGTAGAGGCTTCAATTCAACTGTAGGTGCCTGCACAACAGAAGGCAAACACACTTGTGATTTAAATAAAGGAACTGTATTAACCTCATACCTTGGTGTGAGCGACTGGGCAGTCTCTAGCTGGTCTAGGGCATCCATGATCGTCTCTGTAGGCTTATACGAGTCCTCGGGCGAATACACGGCCTCCTCGATGACTTGCTCTAGCGGGTCGGTCCTTCTCTCTGAATGTACTTCCTAGACAAGGTCGTCCAAGGTGTCTAAGGCATGGACCGCCTCGTACTCTGTGGGGTGCTTCATGGCCCTGAAGATGTCGAAACTGAACACCTCCCCCTCGACTTCCATGGATAGTGTTCCCCTGTCACAATCTATTTTCATCTTCGAAGTTTTGAGGAATGGCCGGCCGAGTAGAATCAGAGCATGGTCTGTCAGGCCGCAGTTTTCCATCTTGAGCACATAGAAGTCGGCTGGGAATACTAGCTCTCCCACCTGTACTAGCACATCCTCAATCTTGCCCTCGGGCTGCTTGCATGACCTGTCCGCCAGCTGTATGGTGAGACATGCAAAGGTTCTAGAGGACCAATGCACAAACAGGAGTATATCGAATACGGTAAAACATTAATAGAAGCATCGAGATCAAGCATGCAATTTTCTAGTCTAATGTTACCGATCGTGCAGGGAATGGTGTATGTGCCTGGATCACCGCATTTTGGTGGCACCTTGCGCTGAATCACCGCTGAAACGTTCCTGCTCATGAGCTCCTGGTCGGGCTGGGCTCCTCGCCGTCTGTTCGTGCACAACTCCTTCAGGAACTTGGAGTACCTCGGGATCTGCTTGATAGCCTCAAGGAGTGGGATGTTGATTTCTACCTTGCTGAATAGCTCCCACACTTCCCTGTCCATCACATACTTCTTCGGAGCTCGGACCTGCATAGGAAAAGGCAAAGGTACCTGGACATTAGAGTTCTCGGTCACGGGTACCGAATCAGGCCGAGAGGCCTCAGTTGCTGGAGTCGGGTCTGGTCCGGACTCTTCTTGGTCGAAGGTACCGGGCTCGGTTGCTTCGTCCTCGGGCTCTTGCGTGTTTTCGTCCTCTGATGGTCCTGATGCCCTTCGTCCACTCCTTAATGTCACTGCACTGACGTTCCCCTTTGGATTCTGAATGGTCTGTGAGGGAAGTCGGCCAGCGTTCAGATTGTTTGAGATGTCCGAGACTGTCGTAGCAAGTTGGGACATCTGCTTCTTCAAGTCGGCAACGTCTCCTTTGGTCGTGGCTCGATCCTGGTTCACGGCTGCTGCTAGATCTTTTACTATTTCTTCGAGAGGTTTGTTGGAGCCGTGATTGTTCGGGCCTGGCTGATTATTATTCGGCCCTCACTGCTGGTACTGACCTGGTGCATTCTGCTGATACTGATGATGTGGATGCCGGTAGGGCTGCTGGTTCTGCTGATTCTGCTGAGGCGCACCCTGTCGTGCTGGCTCTCTCTGTGCCTGATGCTGCTGATTGTTGCTTTTCCAGGGCTGTCCATTAACTCCTTGATTGGTCGTGGCTGCGCCATATTGTCGGACTGGCCCTGGCCTATTCCCATAGTTCTGATAGTCGCCTACTGTATTGACTTCAGCCTGGTCGTCTTCTACTATGGTCGGGCACTCATCTGTCTTATGATCTGTAGCTGCACAAAACCCGCATGGCTTGGTCTGGACTGGTTGCCTTCTGATGACATGCTGCATCATCTCCTCGAGCTCCTTGATCTGTTCGGCCATGGCACTTACTGAGGGCTCAACCTTTGACACGTTCCTGGTTCGGGTGTATTCGTCCTCCTTTGTAGACTCATCCTGGAACCGCTCACTCTCTGCCACTGACATGATCTTTTGCCGTACTCTGGCTGGGGTCAGGTTCATGAGGTTTCCTCCAGCCGAGGCCTCTAGTAATTTCCTGTCGAGTCTGCAAAGTCCATCTAGCATATATTCGACGATTAATTTCTCTGGGAGCCCAAGGTTGCAGCAGCTCTTCTCCAAGGCGTTGAATTTCTCCACGTACTCGTACATGGTCTCGTTGGGTCCTTGTCTGAGCTCTTGCAGCTGCCTTCGGACTTGCATTGCGCGCCCTGCTGGATAGTACTTGCTGACGAATTGCCGCTGCATTTGTTCCCATGTGTAGATACTAACTGAGGGCAAGGATAAAAACCAATCAGCAGCAGAGTCTATAAGTGAAAAATAAAATGCCTTCAGTTTGAAGTCATCGACTTCGACTCCGTATGGCTTTAGGTTCAAGCATATGCCGTGGTAGCGTGTCAAGTGAGCTGTGGCCGACTCTCCCTTGGTTCCTGAGAACTTGGGCAGATGGTGGATGACTGTTGTGCTGATGGTTATAGCTGCGAGGTCTGGCCCTTCGTAGATGCACCAGGCTTGGTCTCTGAAGTTGGGGACCGATAGCTCTCCCATGGTTGGTTGATGAGTCGAATTTATACGACTCGTCAAATCAACTAATCTCGTTTATTTCGACACTTTTATATGCGAATGTTTATTTTTTAGTATGGTTTTGCATTTCAGGTGTTTCGGAAGCTCTATAGGAGGAAACGCGCATAAAAGATGGCTTTTCATGCCAAAAAAACATCACAGTTTCAGATTACACCTTTGGACGTTCAACGGAACACTGGGAACGGACCATTAATCAGAAAAATACGAGTCTTACGCCGTTGCGAAGCTAACTCAATTCCCTACAACTCTCTAGTTCACACCGAGAGCATCTGAGGTCGTTTAGGTGGTCAAATCAAGAGCCGAAGTCGGGACACAGTGCATATCGCGTTTTCGCTAAGCATTAACCGAAACGCTAATGCTTAGGGAAAAAGCACCCATAATGCTTAAGGAAAACGCGATCCGCACTGGCAGCAACTCGTTGGATGACGTCAGCAAGCCCGAAACTTGGAAATTGAGCCCAAAAACAGACTTGGAAACCCTAGTTTTTGTTATAAATAAGATCTTTGGGTTACGGTTTCCATCATCCATAAAAATCTCATATTCTACAAGGTTTCAAGGCGGCTCTGGAGGAGACGAAGCTTTTGACGAAGAGAAGAGATTTTCCTACTTTTAATTATGCGTCTTTTCATAATTATGTGTAGTTAAATTCTTAATTCAGTTTAGGGTTTCGCATATTGTGACGTTTGTTTTGAGACTTTATTCTTAATGCTATTTCATGTTTTACTAGTTCTTGTGCTTATCTTATGAATTAACTTGTTAGATTAAGTGGAAGCTTTGTCGCAAAGCTTAATTGAGCAGTTAATTCTTACCGTTAATATCTACTGGAAACTTTGTCGTAAAGGTAGATCGTAACACCTAGATTTAATAATACCTTTGTCGGATTATTTGTTTAGGAAAGAACTAGAAGTCTAACACCTTTGTCGGGTTAGATTGTGGCGTATCACCTTTGTCGGGATATCTGGGTTGTTACCTTTATCGGAATAACCACACTTAGAAACATGAAATTGATTATTAGCAGTCAATGATAAACGTGTCATAATGGAAACCCTAAGCTGAATGCCTTCTCTCTGATTGAATCTTCGTTATTATTTCCTCTTGTGCTTTTTATTACACTTGCTCACAAAACCCCCCCTTTTCTTTATTGTTTTTATAGACAGCTTCAACAACACCAGCTCCCTTGGGTTGACCCTGCTTGCCACTAACTAGTTTCTTGCAGGAAAAATATAAATATAAATTTGAGACGTCAGACGACGCGTGTCAAATTTTGGCGCCGTTGCCGGGGAGCTGCGCATCGGTGAAGCTGTTCTTTTTATTTTATTTTATTTTTTGTTTTTAGTTATTTTTCTTGTGATGCACTATGTCTTCTTATTATAGTAGAGAGCCTTGGAACTATGAGGAGTTTTCCCACCATCCTTCCAATATGAAGTCCGCGAGAAGATCATCAACCTCAAGCAATCCCGGGACGAAACATTGGACGAGTACTTGTCGTACTTCGATTCCATTGTGACGAGCTGCCCGCACCAAGGATTCACAAACCTCTATCTTCTTCAAAGGTTTCTCGGTGGAATGATGCCACATGAGTGGAATTGATTTATGATGCGGCGGGAGGCTCGGTGAATAACTTAGACATGGACGATCTTTGGCACTTGATAGATGATTTGGCCGAGAGGTCAAGACAAGATCTGGCCAAGCGGATCGAAGAAATTGCCGTCATGATACACCAAAACCAGGCCAAATCCGAGGAATCTTGGGCAGAAATAGAGGCGACTCTAAAAGAAAATGCATATCGGATCAATGAGATGCTCAAGACAAAGCCAAGGGGCAGCGAGGTAGAGCCTATATTGGATTACACGGAGCCGATAGGGGATGAGGACCCATGGTTGACTGAAGAAGAGCTCAATTCAGATTACTCAGGGCATTTAGAAGAAGACGACCCGCTGATCACCGATGAGCCGACCGAGACGAGCCCTGACCTTATTGCTGAGATGGTCGAAACATGCCCGATCACATCCACCGAAGATCATGTAATCAATGATGATGTGGTTCAAGGCGAGTTGGAGGCGAAGCATGAGCCAGAGAAGCCAACGACGGAGCGCTCACTCGCAACGAGTCAACAAGCACCGCCTGAAAAGTGTAAGGACCCATGTGCCTTCATAGTCACCCGTGATATTGACTCTTATATTTTGCAAATGGGAGATGCTAGAGATGACGTTCCTCCAGCCCCTATTTTGGGACGATCGCTCCTCATTGCTACAAATACCAAGGTTGACGAGGGAAAATGCTTGATGCCACTGGCGTTTGCTGGCAAAAGACCGAACTTCTATAGTTACGAGGATGCCGACCGTCCATACATGAGGAAGCGATCGAGACATGGCACCTTTGGATGGAAACCCGGATGGAGAGACATGAGAGCACCACTAGATGAGGGCCATGAACAGCACAAAGGAGTAAGGAAATTTGACCTCACACGCCCATGGGATCCTAACTTGTGATCCCTAAAGAGGTAACGTCGAGCCAACGACGTAAAACAAAGGCGCTCGCAGGGAGGCAGTCCGGCAAAATTTTCATTTTCTTTCATTTTTTTTCATTTTTTATTACGTTTTTGTGTTTATTTGAGTCTTGTGTCGTGTTTTTCACATTGTCTATTAGGAAAAGAGATGTTTTTCATGCAGGAAATAGGTGCAGCTCAGTGCGGATCGCGTTCTACCGTAACATTATCTCGCCGCGTTTTCCGTTAACATTACGTTAACGTCTACACAAGACGCGGCGCGTAACGTCTGCAAAAGGCGCGGTCAACTATTGACTAGTGTTGACCAACTCGGTTGACCAGAATTTACACCGTCACGCGACGGAACGAGGGGAGTGCCTGTTCATTTTTTTATTCTCCATTTATTTTTCCCTACGTTTTTGTGTGTCTTGCATAGTCTGTGTCTTTGAATTTAAGTCATGCCGTGAGGACACGGCTTTGTTAAAAAGTGTGGGGTGGGAGAGTCAGTCTGTTGTGTCATCACGTTTATTTTCTGCACCTGCATAGTGTCAGCACGTTTCCCTTTTTAAAAAAAAAAATTTGAAAGTATGAAATTTCTCTCTATTTTCTGGATATGCAGTATTGAATTATGAGTATGTGAAATTCATGATGCCGATTACATGTATTTTTCTCGTGAAATTTAAATTATGTGACTGCATGTGAATTTAACCTACTACGTCTCCTGTTGAGTTGAGATAAACAGGGATGTGGAGTTGATAGAAATGTCCTAGAGAGACTTGACGAAGCATTCAAAGGACCGAATTTCGAGTTATATGGTTATGTGGATTTCGTGGAGGCTAGCACTTCGAGGCAAAATGGTTAAGAGTCTGCTCCGCCACTGCGATACTTATGCGGTTTGGTGGGACGGGAAAACAACACACCGTCCAATCTCTAGTTCAAGTAGCCGGGAAAATAGACGAGCGACCCTCGGCTTGACTCGCATCGAAAGGACGAGGATGAGTGAGAGCGAGAAGGTATCTAGTCCAAGTAGCCGAGAAAATAGACGAGCGACCCTCGGCTTGACTCGCGTCGAAAGGACGAGGATGAGTGAGAGCGAGAAGGTATCTAGTCCAAGTAGCCGAGAAAATAGACGAGCGACCCTCGGCTTGACGCGCATCGAAAGGAAGAGGAATCACGGATGAGCAGTTCACAATCAGTATCAAAAAGGAAAAATCAATCAATTGTGAACTTCTACACGCAACAAAAAGTGAAGTACACCACTGTTACATCAAAATCCAAGTCACTACAAAAGTTGTCCCAAAAGAACTCAAGCACCTTGAAGCTCGAATCGATCACGTGCAAGAAAAAGCAATGAAGTATAACCATATAGCAAGAGTTTGGAACCGAGAGTGCAGTTCATGGGTCTAAAAAGGACTATCTCCCAGGCATCCGAATTGATTTGAATTTCGGCTCAAAAGGTAACATGTATCAAAGTTAATTCTGTGTTGAGCATGATGATTTGAGT
The DNA here is from genome assembly GCA_033675215.1 of Rhodiola kirilowii. Taxonomy (NCBI): domain Eukaryota; kingdom Viridiplantae; phylum Streptophyta; class Magnoliopsida; order Saxifragales; family Crassulaceae; genus Rhodiola; species Rhodiola kirilowii. Next base: position 46,536,057 of record CM066201.1, read on the forward strand.
AACGATTGAGCTTTGCATGGAAAGGAGGAATTTAGACTAGAAACTCATATTCATGTAGCATTATCTAGGACGTCGAAGAAGTTGTGGTGTTGCATTTATTTTCCTTCTATGACTTAGTTCTTGTTCGGGACGAACAAGTTTAAGTGTGGGGTGGTTTGATGAGTCGTATTTATACGACTCGTCGAATCAACTAATCTCATTTATTTCGACACTTTTATATGCGAACGTTTACTTTTTAGTATGGTTTTGCATTTCAGGTGTTTCGGAAGCTCTAGGAGGAAACGCGCATAAAAGATGGCTTTTCATGCCAAAAAAACATCACAGTTTCAGATTAGACCTTCGGACATTCAACGGAACACTGGGAACGGACCATTAATCAGAAAAATACGAGTCTTACGCCGTTGCGAAGCTAACTCAATTCCCTACAACTCTCTAGTTCACACCGAGAGCATCTGAGGTCGTTTAGGTGGCCAAATCAAGAGCCGAAGTCGGGACACAGTGCATATCGCGTTTTCGCTAAGCATTAACCGAAACGCTAATGCATAGGGAAAAAGCGCCCATAATGCTTAAGGAAAACGCGATCCGCACTGGCAGCAACTCGTTGGATGACGTCAGCAAGCCCAAAACTTGGAAATTGAGCCCAAAAACAGACTTGGAAACCCTAGTTTTTGTTATAAATAAGATCTTTGGGTTAGGGTTTCCATCATCCATAAAATTCTCATATTCTACAAGGTTTCAAAGCGGCTCTGGAGGAGACGAAGCTTTCGACGAAGAGAAGAGATTTTCCTACTTTTAATTATGCGTCTTTTCATAATTATGTGTAGTTAAATTCTTAATTTAGTTTAGGGTTTCGCATATTGTGACGTTTGTTTTGAGACTTTATTTTTAATGCTATTTCATGTGTTACTAGTTCTTGTGCTTATCTTATGAATTAACTTGTTAGATTAAGTGGAAGCTTTGTCGCAAAGCTTAATTGAGCAGTTAATTCTTACCGTTAATATCTACTGGAAACTTTGTCGTAAAGGTAGATCGTAACACCTAGATTTAATAATACCTTTGTCGGATTATTTGTTTAGGAAAGAAGTAGAAGTCTAACACCTTTATCGGGTTAGATTGTGGCGTATCACCTTTGTCGGGATATCTGGGTTGTTACCTTTGTCGGAATAACCACACTTAGAAACATGAAATTGATTATTAGCAGTCAATGATAAACGTGTCATAATGGAAACCCTAAGCTGAATGCCTTCTCTCTGATTGAATCTTCGTTATTATTTCCTCTTGTGCTTTTTATTACACTTGCTCACAAAACCCCCCCTTTTCTTTATTGTTTTTAGAGACAGCTTCAACAACACCAGCTCCCTTGGGTTCGACCCTGCTTGCCACTAACTAGTTTCTTGCAGGAAAAATATAAATATAAATTTGAGACGTCAGACGACGCGTGTCATTGGTCCTTGATTGTCGTCCTCCTCATGATCATCATCTCCGGCTGCCGGCTGCTGTCGAGGTCGCAGAGATGGTGGGTATGGCTGGTGTGGAAGGTATTGTAGTGGTGGATATTGTGGTGGATACTGATGATAAGGCGGTTGTGGATATTGTGGATAGGGGGTGGCGGGTACTGTGGATACGGTTGGGGTGGATACTGGGGGTATTGTTGGTATGGTTGGGGTTGGAATGGTGGTTTAGCGGTTGGTGTTGCAGTTGTCCCGGGATAGCCTCCCGGATCTCTCCATTCTGGACCATCGGGCCCTGCTCGTTGTGTTGTGGAAGCGCTCCTTCTCTGTCTCGGACAACCTGCTCGACTTCTTCATTGTGGCTATTATCGCCAAGTCTACTACCTGCGTGAGACATGGCACAAGAGTAGCACAACACAGACTAGCAATTAAAGCAAGCAAAGCACAGACTAGCAAATAAAGGATCCCCAGGAGATTGGAGGAGTCACCATGGTCTCACTTAAAACCCAATCTCCTTAGACTCGTAAGTCTTGGTGACAGAACCCTTTAAAAGCTAGAAATCGAAATAAATGGAAATCGGAAAACAAGGAAATCGAAATAAAAAAAAACCTAGGAAATTGAAATAACAGGAAATAAAGAAAATAAACGAAAAAGGAAAGAACAAATTTCACCGTGCGTAGCTCCCCGGCAACGGCGCCAAAATTTGACAGGTCGTCGTTATAACCTGCAAATCTAAATTTATAATTCCTTACTCTGGACTGTGGGTTAGTACAGTGGCAAGCAAGGGTCGAACCCTAGAGAGCTAGATGGTTACTACTTTGTTCTGTGAGAAAGAAAAGGAAACAGTTGGGTGAGAGTAACAGTTTAGGAAATAAGTGCATATAACGAAATAAAGTGAGTGTAATAATCAGAGAGAAGTATTCAGGCTAGGGTTCCTCAATTGTGACTTAGTTTATCCTTGATTTCTAAGTATTTTATCTTGCTTTCTTAAGTGTGGTTACTCCGGGTCAGGTTATAACCTAAGGTAGGACCGTTAAGTCACTACGCCACAATCTACTCCTGAGCAGGTTATAGACTTTTAGTTCTAGCAAACCTAATACTCCTGGTCTGGTTATATTAGGTTTAGTGCGTCTACTTATTCTAACTGGTCAGTATCAAATAAGCAGGATAAAGAGGGCAAGTATTACTAGGTTAAGTTGTACCCTTTCGGATCTCCCCTTAACCTAGCAATTCGAACCGATATAAGTTGCACAAGAACTAATAGAATGCAAGAATAACAATTAAGTACAGAATCTCAAAACGTTCGTCACAATTATTCAAACCCTAGCCCGAATAACGGGTTTAGTTACACATAGCCATGAAAGCAATGCAAGAATAATAAAAGGAACGAGATTACTTCACTAAAACCGAGGAGAATGAGAATCGGCCGTGAGGGCCGTCTGTGGCTGAGCTAGGCGGAGGACCGGCGGTGCAAAGTGGCGGAGCAAGGTGGCTTGGCCGTGAGAGGAGAGAGCACTCGTGTAGAGTGTTGTGGGATGATTTAGAAGGCTTATGAGCTCTTCTATTTATAGAGTTGAGAAAGGCTTGAAATTCCCTAAATAAGCCAAAAGATAACTTAGGCAATATTTCCATATCTTCCTTGCTTCATCCTTAAGCTACTTCTTTGCTTGGAAGTCAAGCCATCTAGATCCTTCTTGAACATTCACAAACCCTAGCTTGTATTTTGCCCTAAATTTTACTTGGGCCGGATGGATGGGGCGGCAATGACGAGCCGACATCTGACGTCATCCGTGGACGTCTCTGTATTTATCATCCGCGGACGTCTCTTGCATTACCGAAAATCTTCAGACGTCCGCGCGGTTATTGTTGAGGCCTCCGCGAAGTGCACTGTTGAAAACTCCAAAGTGCTTCGATCGTCATTTCTTTCCGCGCCAAACTTCGTCAAATGTAAATAAGCCGGTCAAGAACTCGTTGTGATGTTTTTGGCTCCAAAAGCCATCTTTTGAATGCAATTCCTCCTAGAGCTTCCAAATCACCTGAAACACGAAACTATACTAAGAAGTAACTGTTCGTACAATAAAGCGCTGGAATTGGTGGGATTTGATGACTCAATGAGTCGTATAAATACGGCTCATCAAACCACCCCACACTGAAGTTCTAACCTAATATGTGGCACATAGAACAAGTTTTGAACAGATAAAGGAATTAAGAGTAGGGCCTAAAACATTTTATGACACAAGTACACCCCTTCAACCGAATGAAGGGTTTAGCTACGAATATCCATAGAGGTGGATATCATAGCTAAGTACTTGAAGGTTTTCGAAAGACAGTAAAGTAAAGGGGGAATACTCAAGAACCAACAGGAGTAAACTCAAGAACAACTAGAATACTCAAGAACCAACAGGAGTATTATAGATTTAAAACAAGTGTTTACAAGAGTAGTGCCCAAAATCTAGAGAGAAGCTAGAGCTTTGTGGTGGATGATGTTTTGAAATGAGGATGATTTACAAGTGAATAGAAGATGTCTATTTATAGGCTAAGGGGATGAAGAGGTGTGGAGGAGAAGCCAACACATGGAAAGGGAGGAGTGGAGGAGGAGAAAGCCGCCGGTGGTGAGGTGTCCCTCCCCCAAAGCCACCGGCCACATGGCTTCTTCTCCAAGGTTAGCCGCCCATGTGGTGAGGAGGAGGAGATGTGTGAGTGGAATGAGATCTTTCTCCAAAAGCCATCGGTCCTTTCAGCTCCGGACTGACTCTGGTTGCCCTTCGGTTGGATTTGTTTTGAGTGATTCCACGTCCGGTTCTTGAAAGTCAGAATTTGGTCGTGACCTGGAATGACTCGTAATTCGTTTTCAGCTTTAAAACTCCTCCTTAGTCTGTATTCTCTCTAGACTTCAAAATACCCTGTAGATAAATATCGGAACTAACAAGCAAAAGTTAAATAGTCAAAGAGTCTAATTTGGTGGGTTTAACTGTGTTTATGATTCATACAATTATGGTCCATCATGGTTTCTTTTGGCCGCATGTGTTTAGAGATGCCTACGATCATTGTAAACGGTATGATAAATGGCAGCGGGTAGGCAATATTTCGGCTAGGAACGAGATGCCCCAAGTGCCTATTTTGGTTAATGATGTGTTCGACATATGGGGCATTGATTTCATGGGACCTTGACAGGCGTCGTTGTGCAAGTCAAATTTAAATTTATAATTTCCACTACTCTTGGCTAGTAAGGCGGCAAGTAGGGGTCGAACCCTAGAGAGCTGGTGAGGTTACTTGTTGTTCTGTAAAGAAAGCAATTGGGTTTGTGAGTAATTTGAAAACAAGTGCAATAAATAAAATGAGAGTAGTCTAGGGTTTCTCTTTGTGACACGTTTATCATCGATATCTAATGATCAATTCTATATTTCGAAGTGTGGTTGTTCCGACAAAGGTAACAACTGTAACGACAAAAAAAAATGAATATGATTTAATTAAATTAAATAAAAGATATGATATAACATAATTAAATCAGGGGAAATAAATAAGGAGTAGATCAAATTGGGCCAAAACCCTAGCCTTGGTTTTCTTTCTCATTGCCGTCACAAAACTCTCTCAGGGAGAAAATCATAAAAAAAAAAGAAATATTAGACAGCTATTCTGGGTGGCGACATCACTTGATTATTGTTTAGGAAGCTTCAATTGTTGGGTGACTCTTGCTTGATTTCAGCATGATATAAATTGTATTAAAGGTTACGTGATGCGGATTGAGGTAAGTAATGTAGACCTATTCTAGTTATTCCTTTTGATCATATCTTGGATTGTCATGTCTTGTGGTAATCTTCTCTTTCGAGTCATGAGTGTTTTTATAGTTTTGCCATTTGAAATCATGTATCATGTCAGTACACTTGTCTTATCCTAAGTAAATAAATCTGTCATTCGTGATTCTCGGTATATTGTCCCAACTAACCTCACATTTTTTTGTACATGTGTATCATATTTCTCCTGAAGGCTCACAATCCGATTGTCTCTCCTGAAGGCTCACAATCCGATTCGGTTCAGGTTGCCCACCACGGGGCAAAACGCTATGTTTATGTTGCCCTGCCACAGGGGGTAAATGTGGCATTTTGGTTGCCCTACCACAGGGGGTAAATGTGGTATTTTTGTTGCCCTACCACAGGGGTTTGATGAGACGTATTTATACGACTCATTAAGTCAACAAAATCCACCATTTACGACATTTGATCATGAGAACGTTTACTTGTTAATGTCGTTTTGGATTTCAGGGCCTTTTGGAGTCTAAAGAATAATCGGGCTAAAAAGATAGCATTTAAGGCCGAAATCACCACAAGGCATTATTGGCCCACACGTGAAGCCCAAGCCAAACCTAGCCCACTTGCAAAGTCTTGATGATTCTAGAAGCATCTCATTATTTGCTCATGCCAATCCATTTTAACTACTTCTAAAGCAAGAGTGCCTTGATGATTCTAGAAGCATCTCAACAATTACAATGGCCAAACCACTTATGCCACTCCAACTTGGTGCCTAAGACAAGAGAAACCCTAGCTCATTTCCTATAAATAGAACCCCTTGGCCTTGTGTAATCTATTCGAAAAATACATAAAAAATCTAGTGAAATCTCTCTACATTTTGCATCAAGTTTGGATCAAGTTCTAAGTTCCTTATCAACGTCTCTCTACTCCTTCTTTCCCTACGCATTTTGGCTTCCAAATCACTACCCTTGGGCGTGATTTGTGAATCCCTTTTATGCACCTTAGCTCTCTTGTTCTTACCATGAACATGAGTGGCTAAAGCCCCTCTTATTTGGGTTAGGGATCATATTCTTATGCTTTCATTTTGAGGCACTTACACTCAATGATATAACACGTCCCACTAGTCCTTGGATACCATTCCATGGATCAAAAACGCTTGGCTAAGTGGCTGTTTTGCAACTAAGCTTAGTCAAGTTCATGATCCTTAATGTAACATCCATTTGATGCTTTGCGGCGAGAATGGATAGTACACATAGATGAGCAATGCCTTTGCCGGATTGTTCCATCTAATAAGGACTAGATTAGAAGGTTTTTAACCGTCCATAGTGAGGTAGTGGAGCTTAAATGCTTTGGGTTGTCTATGATACCACACTACTACCTAGTTCGGTAAAAACCGTGGTGTACTACCTTTGCCGGAGTACTTTAGGTTGTTACCCTTGCCGGAACAACCACACCCTATGGGATGTGAGATAGATCATTGAATGCCTATGATAAATGTAGCATAAGAAATGCCCTAAACCAAATACTCGCTCTTTGATCACAAACCATTTCCTTTACTTTTGCACTTGCACTTACATTCGACAAAACCATTTTAAAACCCCCAAAACTTGTTTACTTTACTTTACTTGTATAAAGAGCAACGAGTATTTGATCTATTTCCCTTGGGTTTGACCCCTACTTACCCTTGCTACCCTTTGTGGTGAGCTCTCTAAGTAGTGGAGATTACAAATTTAGATTTGATTTGCACACTACGACATTGTGCTTGTCAAATTTTGGCGCCGTTGCCGGGGATCTAGATAAATCATTGAAAGTTGTTCTTGTTTTTACTTTTTGTTACTCTTGTGCTTAGTGAACCATGTCTCACCATAGTGACAATTTTGGTGAAGACGAGGTGAACAATGATATGCACCATTATGGTCGCGACGGTGCACCACCTCTATTCTATGAGGATCCCGAGGTGCTAGTCCGCCAAGGAAACTTGAGGCGTAGGCAAGCAATGGGGCAAAACCATGGGGTGCGAGAGGATCAAATCCCAAATGATCCTAGGCAACCAGTTATACCCCCGCGTAGACCTCACCCTCAACAAGTTCGTCATGAAAACTTTGATAATGTGTTCTACCAAGAATCTACATTTGAGGAACTCTCGGCACCTAATTTTTGGAACCAATCTTGGTGCATCTATGAGAGCCCAGAACTAGAGGATATATTGGTTAGCACCGGAGTTGTGCACAATTTGCCTAAGTTCGCGGGTACTCAAGGAGAGTCCGCTACTTCTCATATCAAACGTTTTCATGCGGTGTGTCAAAATCTCAAGCCCTATGGAGTAGAAGTAGAAGACTTCAAGTTGAAGGCCTTCTACTTCTCTCTAATGGATTCGGCGACCGATTGGTTTCTCTCTTTGCCTTCGGGTAGTATCCAAACTTGGGCTCAAATGCAAGCTAAATTTTTGGCCAAATACTACCCTATTGGCCTAGCCTCACGAGTGAGGAGGCAATTGCAAGAGTTGAAACAAGGGCCGAATGAGTCAATGTACGACTATCTTGAGAAGTTCAACCAACTCGAGGGGAGTTGTTGTAATTTAGGGCTTTCCGAGAAGCTCCTAATTGAGTACTTGTTGGATGGATTCAAGCCCTTAGACAAGATGTTGTTGAATGCCTCGGCTGGAGGATCGATATCTAGCCTTACGTTGAGAGAAATAAGGGCCTTGATCGGAAAGGTGGCCGAAAATGCACATTTTGAGGAGGCTAATAGCCGTCAAGAGGAATTCTCTCGTACTAGAAGTGTTGCTAAGGCCGAAGCCCCTACTAGCCAACTTTCCGAAGATGTGAAACAAATGAAGGAAATGATGGTACATTTGATGAGAAGGGAATCGGCGGCCAAACCCAAGCCATGTGAGTTTTGTGGGTCTATGGACCACAAAACAAACTCTTGCCCGACATTGCTAGAAGAGGACCATGGGGATGTGAATGCCGTGGGCGATTATCAAGGGTACCCAAACCGAACCGGGCCGAATCGTCACAATGGACAAGGACCGTCCGGGAACACTTGGAGGAACGACGGGCCTCCCCATAGGGACTCGGCTCATCACTTTCAACAACCCGTCCCCCAAGCCTCTCCCTCAGTTTATAGGCCGCCTCAACGTCAATACCAACAAGGACCCATACAAACCAGACTCAGACGGACCAGTGTTCTCAGACGCGTCCCAGACACTCAGAACACCCGGTACTCTCAGCCGAAGCTCAGACTCTGCGCCTAGCCCGGTAGCGCCCGGCACGCATGCGCCTGGCCCGGTAACTTCATCCGCGGCAAGAGACCATGATTTGAGCTCTCCCTTGCCATTTCCTGTTCTGGCCCGAGTTCCTAAGAGATACGTCATGGACAAGGACATTTGGGACCTCTTTAGCAAGGTTGAGATCAACATTCCCCTATTGGAGGCCATCAAGCAAATTCTGCGATACGCTAAGTTCTTGAAGGAGCTATGCACCAACCGAAGGAGAGGGGCTCATATTGATCAAGAGTTGATGAGTAGGAACGTGTCGGCAGTGATACAAAGGACGGTGCCCCCGAAATGTGGTGATCCGGGCACTTACACCATTCCTTGCACTATAGGGAACATTCGGATCGAAAATTGCATGTTGGATCTTGGGGCCTCGATCAATGTTCTTCCGTACTCCATATATTCTAGTCTTCGGATTGGACCACTTGAGCTGGCTGGGCTCACCATACAATTGGCAGATCGTTCATGCAAGCAACCCGAAGGCAAGATTGAGAACGTTCTAGTCCAAGTTGGAGAGCTAGTTTTCCCGGTGGATTTCTATGTCCTTAAGATGGAGAATTGCGGCCCCAATGATCATGCGCCTATCTTACTCGGGCGACCCTTCCTCAAGACCTCTAAGATGAAAATTGATTGTGGAAGTGGAATGCTATCTATGGAGGTTGAGGGGGAGGTGTTTAGCTTTGATATCTTTCGGGCAATGAAGCACCCATTGGAGTTCGAGTCCGTGCATGCCTTAGATACCTTGGACGACTTAGTCCACGAGGCCCAACCGGAACGAGATACGGATCCCCTTGAGCTTGTGATCCATCGGGCTTTGTACTCGGCCGAGAGTTCTTATGACTTGGCCGATGGAATGGAGAGCGCCCTATACCACTTGGACATTTCCGGGCCACTCACACCGAGTTATGAAGTAAACCAAATCAGTCTTTTCAAGACTAACCCTTGTTTACCCTCTATTGTGCAGAAGCCCGAGGTGGAGCTCAAGCCATTGCCCGATCACTTGAAGTATGTGTTTTTGGGGGACAACGAGACTTTGCCGGTCATCATCAAGAGTGGACTTGAGATGGACCAAGAGAGGCGACTAATTGAGGTATTGTCCCGGCACAAAATGGCGATTGGATGGACTTTGGGCGATTTGAGAGGTATTAGCCCGGCCGTTTGTATGCACCAAATATTATTGGAGGATGGAGCTAGACCATCGAGGGAGCCTCAGCGTCGCCTCAACTCGATTATGATGGAGGTGGTCCAGAAGGAGATCCAAAAGTTGCTAGATGCGGACGTGATCTACCCCATCTCAGATAGTCAGTGGGTGAGCCCAGTGCATGTTGTTCCGAAGAAGACGGGTATCACAGTTGAGGAGAATGCCGAGGGCAAGATGGTGGCTACGAGGGTTAAGAACGGGTGGAGGATGTGTATCGACTACCGGAAGTTGAATGCAGTCACGAGGAAGGACCACTTCCCTCTTCCCTTCATCGATCAGATGCTAGACCGATTGGCGGGCAAGCCTTATTTCTGCTTCTTGGATGGATTTTCGGGCTACAATCAGATTCCTATAGCCCCCGAGGACCAAGAGAAGACTACCTTCACATGCCCATTTGGCACGTTTGCTTTTCGGAGGATGTCGTTCGGTTGGTGCAATGCCCCGGGCACATTTCAGAGAGTGGTGACTAGTATCTTCTCAGATATGATTGGGAGCTTTATTGAGGTATTCATGGACGACTTCACGGTGCATGGAGATTCTTTTGATGCTTGTTTGGGGAATTTGAGCACAGTTCTAGAGCGTTGCGTCTCTATGAACTTGGTGCTCAACTATGAGAAGTGCCACTTCATGGTGACTCACGGAGTTGTTTTGGGGCATATCGTCTCAAAGGAGGGGGTAGAGGTTGACAAGGCCAAGATTGATGTGATTATGACTCTACCCTACCTGACAATACACAATGTCGTAATGTGCAAATCAAACCTAAATTTATAATCCACTACCTTCAACTCACTATAGAATAGTAGAGCGGCAAGTAGGGGTCGAACCCAAGGGAAATAGATCACGTACTCGTTGTTCTTTGTGCAAGGAAATGAAAGTAAAGAGGGGGTTTTGAAAAGGTTTTTTTGAATGTAAATACAAGTGCAAGAAAAGTAAATGCAAAAGGTTGTGATTAATGGAGTGAATATTCAGTTTAGGGCACTCCCTTATGCTACATTTATCATAGGCAACCAATAGGTCATTCTACATCCCAAAGTGTGTGATTGTTCCGGCAAGGGTAACAACCTAAAGTACTCCGGCAAAGGTAGTACACCACGGTTTTACCGAACTAGGTAGTAGTGTGGTGCCATAGACAACCCAAAGCATTTAAGCTCCACTACCTCACTATGGACGGTTTCAACCTTCTAATCTAGTCCTTATTAGATGTTTACAATCCGGCAAAGGTATTGCTCATCTATGTGTGCTATTCATTATTGCCGCAAAGCATCAAATGAATGTCACAATAAGGATCTTAGGCTCAACCAAGCTTAGTGGCAAGACATCCACTTTAGTATTGTTGCCTTTGATCCATATAATGATATACAAGGACTAGTAGAATGTAGGATGAAATTAAGTACAAGTGCCTCAAAATGTGAACATAAGGGAAAAATCCCTAAACCAAATATGAAGCTTAGCTACTCGTATTCATGGTGTGGAATACAAGAGCTGAGTTCATTCCCATCTAGAAACACAAGTTTCAAGTGAGAATATGTAGGTTTGAAAGTAAAGTGCTTAGAAGGAGTAGAGAGAAGTTGAACTTGGAACTAGAACTTTAATGCAAAATGTAGAGAGATTTCACTAGTTTTTTGGAATAATTTTCGAATGTCATTTACAAGGGCCATGATGCTCCTTTTATAGAGGTGAGCTAGGGTGTTTTTTTGGAGTGGCACAAGTCCAAGTGGATTGGCATAAGTAATAAGATGAGATGCTTCTAGAACATCTAGGCTTCCTCTTAACTTGGGCTCCAAGCTTGCTCTGGAAGTAGTCGGAATTGCTTAGCATAAGCCAAAAGTCAAGATGCTTCTAGATCCTTCATGGGCCTTCCGAAAATGGCAAGTGGGCCATGGAATTGGCCCAATGGCAATCTTACTCGTGCGTGTATGTGTAACTCTCGGCCAGATTGTCGGTCTTCACTTCAACTCTTGTTTCGATCATCCAAACGACCTCGGCTACTCTCGGTGTGAACTAGAGAGTTGTAGGGAATTGAGTCACCTTTGCAACGGCATGTGGCTCGTATTTTTTTGATCAGCGGTTCATTCCCAGCACTCCGTCGACTGTCCAAAGGTCTAATCTGAAACTGTGATGTTTTGGCTCCAAATGCTATCTTTTAAGTACGATTCCTCTTTAGACTCCAAAAGGCCCTACATTGCAAAATGACATTAACAAGCATATGTTCCATTGATCAAATGTCTCAATTAGTGGGAATTGTTGACTCAATGATTCGTATAAATACGTCTCATCAAACCACCCCACACTTGAACTTGTTCGTCCCGAACAAGGCCTTAAGTCACAAGAGAAAAAAACACATACAAACATCACAAGTCTCTCGCAACCAAGACAAATGCTAGTCTAGATTTCCCCTTTCCATGCATTCTCGATCATTACTCAAGCAATTTGCTAAAACATGAGATTCAACTTGATACATGTACCTTTGAGTCAGGATGCAAACCAATTCGGATGAGTGGGAGATAGTCCTTTTTAGGCCCATGATCTACACTCTTGGATTCGGATCTTGCTACATGGTTATACTTGTTGCTTCTTCTAGCACGTGATGAATTCAAGCTCAAGGGTTGAGTCCTTCTTTGATACTTTCCTTGGACATACTTGTACTGAACTTGGCCTTTGGCCTTTTGGTGTGACTTTGATAATCCTTCACTTTGCTTCGGTTAGAACTTCACATGAGATGATTTTTCTTTCTTTTGAGCTTTGCTCCTTTTGTGATTTTCTTGTCCATTCCTTCTTGGGAGGTCCAATCATCTCCCTCAAGCATATGGAAATACCTCCCCGCTCTTTCTCATCGTTGTCGTTTCGTGCGAGTCAAGATGAGGGTCACTCACCTATTTTCCCGACTACTAGGACTAGAGATAGGACGGTTTGATTCCCGTCCCACCACTTGCATAAACGCTGCAATGGTGGAGTCAACTACAACCACGAGACTCAAAGCGCAGCCTCCACAAGTCCATATAACCATGTAACTCGAATCCCCGATCCTTGAGTGCTTTGTCAAGCCTCACTAGGACATTTCTATCAACTCCACATCCCCTATTTATCCCGACTCATAAGATGTTAGTCGCACAATTGTAATTTCATAAGAGTCATGCATGTACTAGGATCCATCTATTTCACATCATGAAAGCACAACTCCCCCATTCCTACGCATTTTATTCACTAAACTACGCATTTTATTCAAAAAATTTAAAATTTTCAAAGTGAAACGTGCTGACTCATGCATGTGTAAGAAAAATAGACGTGAGACACAACAAACTACTAAACACCCCACCCCACACTTTTGAAATGAGCCGTGGCCTCATGGCACAACTCAATCAACACAATATGCACAAATCAATGGAAAGAAACAAGGTAAAAGAGTGAAACGGGACTCCCCTCGTATGCCATGAAGTGGCAAGGCGTGGACTAGCATCGGAAGCTCATGGGGAGCTAGGTCGGGCTCGGTCTCTCCATCGGATGCGTCCCGGACGCCCTTTGTCTCTCAGGTGAGCCTCGGCTTTGGGTGCGTCCCGGTCTAGGACCGTCGCTGGGTTCCTCGGGCCTAAGGTCTCGGATGCGTCTCGGTGCTCTCCGTTGGCACGCCCGGTTGGCATAAAATGTGTAGGATAAAGAGCAAAGTGCGTAGCACTTGGACCGACCTACAAAAACATCCTTATTTCTTCCAAACATAAAGGAGGTGAGGGTTAGTATAAAATGCAAGAAAATAAAATGCAAGAAAATGAAATGCAAGAAAATAATGTAAAATGCCGGGCTGCCTCCCGGCGAGCGCCTTTGTGTAACGTCGTTGGCTCGACGGTACCTCCTTCAAGGAGGTTCGTTGGGGTCCCATGGGCGGGTGAGGTCAAACTTCGCCTCAGCGCCTCCCTTGATCCGCCCCAAGTTCTTGTGGAATGAAGTGCTCGACTCCGGTATCCAATAATCGGGCGGGTTTGCCTTGACATTCCTCCATGTCGGCGAGGAAGTTTTAACCATAGCCGTTGCCCCAGTCGTGCATATTATCTCTTCTGGTCGGTCGGGGACTAGGGCACCAAAATCCAATGTGTTCACAATGTCTGGCGGTTTCTTTGTGCCCGGACGGTTATCATTATCATAGATGTAGAAATCTGAAATTCCGCCACCGAACGAAAGTGACAATAAACCCTCGCCCATGTCAATCCTAGCCTTCGTGTCATAGAGAAATGGTCGTCCCAATATAAGTGTAGGAGGCTCATTGTCTCTAGCACTGCCCATCTGCAAGACGTAGAAATCTGCAGGAATAGCAAGGTCTCCCACTTGGAGTGTCACATCCTTAAGCAATCCAACCGGTCGAATGCATGACTTGTCCCCTAACTCAATCATCAGTTTAGGCGGGCTCAACGGACCAAGTCCCAATGAGTGGTATAAGGAGTATGGCATGGCATTTATGGCAGCACCAAGATCAATCAAGCATTGAGGAACTTGAGCCTCTCCTATACCGCATGTGACTGTGAAAGCTCCCGGGTCTCTAACCTCGTGGCTTGTAGTGAGGTCATGCGCTATAATGGGTCCATCATGCTTGGGCAACTCCTCCAATCCATCTAGCTTGTCATCATCACTCATAATCACCTCCATCATGCTAACATTTCCCCTCGGATTTTGGACTGTTTGAGAGGGAAGCCGACCGGTCTCCTTCTTGAGTTCGGACACGGTTTTAGCAAGTTGGGATATCTGTTTTTGAATCTCGGCTATTTGCCCATCGGTCTTGGCTTGATTCTGCTGAATGGTGGCATTCATTTGGGCATTACTCGCGGCCATCTCTTTCATCATGTCCTTCATCATATCCTCCAAGGACCGGTTTTGTCCAATCGGGCTTGGACCGCCTTGATTGTAACTTGGTCCCGGCCGGTTTTGGATAGGTCCTTGCTGCTGAAATTGACGGTGAGGAGGCATATAGACTTTCGGGGTAGCTTGAGGAGCGGCTTGTTGATGATATTGAGGAGCTAAGTCCCTTGGAGCATTGTTTTGCCAATTCTGCCCGGCCGGTCCTTGTCCGTAGGGGCGACTAGGTCCGGCTTGGTTTGGGTACCCTTGGTAGCCTCCCACTGCATTCACCTCTCCATGGTCCTCTTCTAGCAAGGTCGGGCAAGAGTCCGTCTTGTGGCCCATAGACCCACAAAACTCACAAGGCTTGGTTTTGGCCGGTGGTTCCCTTCTCATCAAATGCATCATCATTTCCTTCATTTGTTTCATATCCTCGGAAAGATGGCTTATAGGGGTCTCGGCCTTAGCAACATTTATAGTCCTCGTGAACTCTTCTTGACGGCTATTAGCCTCCTCAAATCTAGCATTTTCGGCCACCTTTCCGATCAAGTCCCTTATTCCTCTTAGTGTAAGAGTGGACATCGATCCTCCGGCCGAGGCATTCAAGAGCATCTTGTCTAAGGTCTTGAACCCATCCAACAAGTACTCAATTAGGAGCTTCTCGGGAAGCCCTAAGTTGCAACAACTCCCCTCGAGTTGGTTGAACTTCTCAAGATAGTCGTACATCGACTCATTCGGTCCTTGTTTCAACTCTTGCAATTGCCTCCTCACATGTGAGGCTCGGCCAATAGGGTAGTATTTGGCCAAAAATTTTGCTTGCATTTGGGTCCAAGACTGAATACTACCCGAGGGCAAAGAGAGGAACCAATCAATGGCTGAATCCATTAGAGAGAAGTAGAACGCCTTTAACTTGAAGTCATCTACTTCTACTCCATGGGGCTTGAGATTTTGGCATGTGCCATGAAAACGTTTGAGATGGGAAACCGCGGACTCCCCTTGAGTACCCGAGAACTTAGGCAAATTGTGCACAACTCCGGTGCTAACCAATATATCCTCTAGTTCCGGGCTCTCATAGATACACCAAGATTGGTTTCTAAAGTTAAGAGCCGAAAGTTCCCCCATGGTGGGTTCTTGATAGAACACATTCTCAAAGTTTTCATATTGCGCTCTTGGGGCGCGTTGTTGAGGTTGAGGTTGAGGTCTAGGCGGAGGTATAACCGGTTGCCTCGGATCCATTCGAGCTTGGTCCTCGGGCAACCCTTGGTTTCTCTCGGCCGCTTGCCTTTGCCTCATCTCTCGGAACAAGTTCTCCGGGTTCTCATAGAATGGAGGAATCCCGTCGTTTCGTTCCATGTCATTGTTTACCACATCTTCATCAAAATGATCACTATGATGAGACATGGTTTACAATGTGCTAAGAGCAACAAAAAGTGAAAACAAGAACAACTTTCAATGATTTATCTAAATCCCCGGCAACGGCGCCAAAATTTGACAATACACAATGTCGTAATGTGCAAATCAAACCTAAATTTATAATCCACTACCTTCAACTCACTATAGAATAGTAGAGCGGCAAGTAGGGGTCGAACCCAAGGGAAATAGATCACGTACTCGTTGTTCTTTGTGCAAGGAAATGAAAGTAAAGAGGGGGTTTTGAAAAGGTTTTTTTGAATGTAAATACAAGTGCAAGAAAAGTAAATGCAAAAGGTTGTGATTAATGGAGTGAATATTCAGTTTAGGGCACTCCCTTATGCTACATTTATCATAGGCAACCAATAGGTCATTCTACATCCCATAGTGTGTGATTGTTCCGGCAAGGGTAACAACCTAAAGTACTCCGGCAAAGGTAGTACACCACGGTTTTACCGAACTAGGTAGTAGTGTGGTGCCATAGACAACCCAAAGCATTTAAGCTCCACTACCTCACTATGGACGGTTTCAACCTTCTAATCTAGTCCTTATTAGATGTTTACAATCCGGCAAAGGTATTGCTCATCTATGTGTGCTATTCATTATTGCCGCAAAGCATCAAATGAATGTCACAATAAGGATCTTAGGCTCAACCAAGCTTAGTGGCAAGACATCCACTTTAGTATTGTTGCCTTTGATCCATATAATGATATACAAGGACTAGTAGAATGTAGGATGAAATTAAGTACAAGTGCCTCAAAATGTGAACATAATGGAAAAATCCCTAAACCAAATATGAAGCTTAGCTACTCGTATTCATGGTGTGGAATACAAGAGCTGAGTTCATTCCCATCTAGAAACACAAGTTTCAAGTGAGAATATGTAGGTTTGAAAGTAAAGTGCTTAGAAGGAGTAGAGAGAAGTTGAACTTGGAACTAGAACTTTGATGCAAAATGTAGAGAGATTTCACTAGTTTTTTGGAATAATTTTCGAATGTCATTTACAAGAGCCATGATGCTCCTTTTATAGAGGTGAGCTAGAGTTTTTTTTTTGGAGTGGCACAAGTCCAAGTGGATTGGCATAAGTCATAAGATGAGATGCTTCTAGAACATCTAGGCTTCCTCTTAACTTGGGCTCCAAGCTTGCTCTGGAAGTAGTCGGAATTGCTTGGCATAAGCCAAAAGTCAAGATGCTTCTAGATCCTTCATGGGCCTTCCGAAAATGGCAAGTGGGCCATGGAATTGACCCAATGGCAATCTTACTCGTGTGTGTATGTGTAACTCTCGGCCAGATTGTCTGTCTTCACTTCAACTCTTGTTTCGATCATCCAAACGACCTCGGCTGCTCTCGGTGTGAACTAGAGAGTTGTAGGGAATTGAGTCACCTTTGCAACGGCATGTGGCTCGTATTTTTCTGATCAGCGGTTCATTCCCAGCACTCCGTCGACTGTCCAAAGGTCTAATCTGAAACTGTGATGTTTTGGCTCCAAATGCTATCTTTTAAGTACGATTCCTCTTTAGACTCCAAAAGGCCCTACAATGCAAAATGACATTAACAAGCATATGTTCCATTGATCAAATGTCTCAATTAGTGGGAATTGTTGACTCAATGATTCGTATAAATACGTCTCATCACTACCCCTCCACGGTGCGGGACATCAAGTCTTTTCTTGGACATGCCGGTTTTTACCGAAGGTTCATAAAAGACTTTTCTAAGAAGGCGTTGCCATTATCTACTCTCTTGCAAAAGTATGTCCCTTTTGAGTTCACCGAGGCGTGCAAGGAGGCATTTGATGAGTTGAAGAGGGCTCTCACTAGCGCACCTATTATTCGGGCTCCGGATTGGAGCAAAGGTTTTGAGATTATGTGTGATGCTAGTGACTATGCGGTGGGAGCGGTCCTTGGGCAGAGAGATGAGAAAAAGCCGGTGGTGATCTACTATGCATCTAGGACTTTGGATGCGGCCCAAAGGAACTACTCCACCACTGAAAAGGAGCTCCTAGCTGTGGTCTTTGCTTTGGAGAAGTTTCGTTCTTACTTGCTCGGGAAAAAAGTGACTGTCTTTTCGGACCATGCGGCTATTCGGTAGTTGATGACCAAGAAAGAAGCCAAGCCGAGGTTGATCAGATGGATTCTATTGCTGCAAGAGTTCGATGTTGAGATCAAGGACAAGAAGGGCATAGAAAATACGGTGGCGGATCACTTGAGCCGACTTGTCCGAGATGAGGAGCCCGGGGCCATAACCGAGACATTTCCTGACGAGCATCTCTTTGCTATCTCGGTCAAGCTTCCTTGGTATGCTCCTATCGTCAACCACTTGGTGGGAGGTACATTTCCTCCTTCTTACTCTAAATCACAATGCTTGAAACTAAAACATGATGCTAGGTTTTATGTGTGGGATGATCCTTATTTGTGGAAGATAGGTGTAGATCAATTGCTTAGAAGGTGCATCCCCGATATTGAGATTGCTTCTGTTGTTAGTTTTTGTCATGAGCATGCTTGTGGTGGGCACTTTGGGCCTAGGAGAACCTCTAGGAAGATCCTAGATAGGGGTTTCTTTTGGCCTAGTGTCTTTAGAGATTCATATGAGCATTGTCGGAGGTGTGATAGGTGCCAAAGAGTTGGCAACATTTCGGCTAGGAATGAGATGCCCCAAGTGCCCATCTTGGTTAATGATGTCTTTGACATATGGGGCATCGATTTCATGGGGCCTTTTCCTATTTCATGTGGATTTGCTTATATCCTTGTTGCGGTGGATTATGTTTCAAAGTGGGTAGAGGCAATAGCTACTAGATGTGATGATGCTAAAACTGTTGTGGATTTTCTTCGCACTAACATCTTTTGTAGGTATGGGGTGCCTAAGGCCATCATAAGTGATCAAGGAACACATTTTTGCAATAAGATGATGGCCTCCACTTTGAGACACTACCACGTCCATCATAGGACCTCCACGTCTTACCACCCCCAAACAAATGGACAAGAGGAGATCTCCAACCGCGAGATTAAGGGGATTCTTGAGAAGATGGTAAAGCCTACAAGGAAGGATTGGAGCCAAAGGTTGAACGATGCTTTATGGGCTTATAGGACGGCTTACAAGACGCCGATTGGGACCTCTCCGTTTCGGTTGGTCTATGGTAAGGCATGTCACCTTCCGGTGGAGTTGGAACACAAGGCATATTGGGCCTTGAAGCCATGCAACTTGGATTTGAGGGCGGCCGGTCTAGAGAGGAAGATGCAATTGTGTGAGCTTGAAGAGTTGAGGCTTGAGGCCTATGAGGGGCAATCGGATTATAAGGCACGGACGAAGCTATATCATGATAAGTACATTCTCCGTCGCAACTTTGAAGTGGGCCAAAGGGTCCTCCTCTTCTCCTCTTGGCTGAGATTGATGCCCGAGAAGCTTCGGTCTAGATGGACCGGTCCTTACACTGTGGTCCGAGTTTTCAACCATGGAGCTATAGAGCTTGAGAACCGATAGATGGGAACCGGTTCAAGGTGAATGGACAAAGGATTAAGCCCTATTATGGATACACACCACCGGCCCAAGAGTGTGACCTAGCCGAGCCACCCGAACCTCCTTGAAGGAGGTACCGTCGAGCCAACGACGCTAAACAAAGGCGCTCGCCGGGAGGCAGCCCGGCATTTTACAGCATTTTCTTGCATTTCATTTCCTTACATTTTATTTTCTTGCATTTTATCCTAACCCTCACCCTCTTGATGTTTGGAAAGAAACAAGGATGTTTTTGTAGGTCGGGTCCAAGTGCTACGCACTTTTCTCTTAGTCCTACGCATTTTATGCCAACCGAGCTTGACCCAAGGACGCCTTTCCGAGACCTTAGGCCCGAGGAACCCAGCGACGGTCCTAGACCGGGACGCACCCAAAGCCAAGGCTCGCCCGAGGAAGACGGACGCATCCGTGAGTCCCAGGCTCGACTGGGAGGACGCTCTTGCCACGCACTTTACCTTCTCGGCTACGCATTTTATGCAAAGCCTGGATAGCACCACAAGCGTCCGGACGCGTCCGAGAGAGAGATCGAGCCCGACCTAGGCTTCCCATGAGCTTTAGATGCTCCACGCCTTGCCACTACGTGGCATACGAGGGGAGTTCCGTTTCACTATAGTGCCTTGTTCTTTCCATTGATTGCGTGCATATTGTCTTGATTGAGTTGTGCCGTGAGGCCACGGCTCATTTCAAAAGTGTGGGGTGGGGTGTTTAGTAGTTTGTTGTGTCATCACGTTTACTTTTATTGCCATGCATAAGTCAGCACGTTTCCCTTTGAAAATTTTAAATTTTTTGAATAAAATGAGTAGATTTGTGAATAAAATGCGTAGGATTGGGGAGTTTGAGCTTAAATGATGCGAAATAGATGGATCCTAGTACATGCATGACTCTTATGAAATTATAATTGTGCAACTAACATGTGATCTAACTTCTTATATGTATTTATGAGTTGGGATAAATAGGGATGTGGAGTTGAGAGAAATGTCCTAGTGAGGCTTGACAAAGCACTCAAGGATCGGGGATTCGAGTTACATGGTTATATGAGCTTGTGGAGGCTGCGCTTCAAGACTCGTGGTTGTAGTTGACTCCACCATTGCAGCGTTTATGCAAGTGGTGGGACGGGAATCAAACCGTCCTATCTCTAGTCTTAGTAGTCGGGAAAATAGATGAGTGACCCTCGTCTTGACCCGCACGAAACGACAAGGATGAGAAAGAGCGGGGAGGTATTTCCATATGCTTGAGGGCGATGATTGGATCTCCCAAGAAGGAATGGACAAAGAAAAATCACAAAGGAGCAAAGCTCAAAAGAAAGAAAAAAATCATCTCATGTGAAGTTCTAACCGAAGCAAAGTGAAGGATTATCAAAGTCACACCAAAAGGCCAAAGGCCAAGTTCACTACAAGTATGTCCAATGAAAGTATCAAAAAAGGACTCAACCCTTTAGCTTGAATTCATCACGTGCTAGAAGAAGCAACGAGTATAACCATGTAACAAGATCCGAATCCAAGAGTGTAGATCATGGGCCTAAAAAGGACTATCTCCCATTCATCCGAATTGGTTTGCATTCCGACTCAAAGGTACATGTATTAAGTTCAATTCCATGTTTTAGCAAATGCCTTGAGTAGTGATTGAGAATGCATGGAAAGGGGACATCTAGACTAGCATTTATCTAGGGGTGCCGAGAAGGACTTGCGATGTTTTGTGCTTATTTTCCTCTTGTGACTTAAAGCCTTGTTCGGGACGAACAAGTTCAAGTGTGGGGTGGTTTGATGAGACGTATTTATACGACTCATTAAGTCAACAAAACCCACCATTTACAACATTTGATCATGAGAACGTTTACTTGTTAATGTCGTTTTGGATTTCAGGGCCTTTTGGAGTCTAAAGAAGAATCGGGCTTAAAAGATAGCATTTAAGGCCAAAATCACCACAAGGCATTATTGGCCCACACGTGAAGCCCAGGCCAAACCTAGCCCACTTGCAAAGTCTTGATGATTCTAGAAGCATCTCATTATTTGCTCATGCCAATCCATTTTAACTACTTCTAAAGCAAGAGTGCCTTGATGATTCTAGAAGCATCTCAACATTTGCAATGGCCAAACCACTTATGCCACTCCAACTTGGTGCCCAAGACAAGAGAAACCCTAGCTCATTTCCTATAAATAGAACCCCTTGGCCTTGTGTAATCTATTCGAAAAATACATCAAAAATCTAGTGAAATCTCTCTACATTTTGCGTCAAGTTTGGATCAAGTTCTAAGTTCCTTATCAACGTCTCTCTACTCCTTCTTTCCCTACGCATTTTGGCTTCCAAATCACTACCCTTGGGCGTGATTTGTGAATCCCTTTTATGCACCTTAGCTCTCTTGTTCTTACCATGAACATGAGTGGCTAAAACCCCTCTTATTTGGGTTAGGGATCATATTCTTACGATTTCGATTTGAGGCACTTACACTCAATGATATCACACGTCCCACCAGTCCTTGGATACCATTCCATGGATCAAAAACGCTTGGCTAAGTGGCTGTTTTGCAACTAAGCTTAGTCAAGTTCATGATCCTTAATGTAACATCCATTTGATGCTTTGCGGCGAGAATGGATAGTACACATAGATGAGCAATACCTTTGCCGGATTGTTCCATCTAATAAGGACTAGATTAGAAGGTTTTTAACCGTCCATAGTGAGGTAGTGGAGCTTAAATGCTTTGGGTTGTCTATGATACCACACTACTACCTAGTTCGGTAAAAACCGTGGTGTACTACCTTTGCCGGTGTACTTTAGGTTGTTACCCTTGCCGGAACAACCACACCCTATGGGATGTGAGATAGATCATTGAATGCCTATGATAAATGTAGCATAAGAAATGCCCTAAACCAAATACTCACTCTTTGATCACAAACCATTTCCTTTACTTTTGCACTTGCACTTACATTCGACAAAACCATTTTAAAACCCCCAAAACTTGTTTACTTTACTTTACTTGTATAAAGAGCAACGAGTATTTGATCTATTTCCCTTGGGTTCGACCCCTACTTACCCTTGCTACCCTTTGTGGTGAGCTCTCTAAGTAGTGGAGATTACAAATTTAGATTTGATTTGCACACTACGACATTGTGCTTGTCAGGGGTAAATGTGGTATTTTTGTTGCCCGGTCACAGGGGGTAAATGTGACATTTTTGTTGCCCGGTCACAGGGGGTAAATGTGACATTTTTGTTGCCCTACCACAGGGGGTAAATATGGTCAAGTACGACTCTGTCCCGGGACTCCTGTTTGCGTGGCTGGACTGTGGAGCCTATTCCGTATTATGAAATTCAGATTGTTTCGTTCCGTTGTCTGTATCCGTTTTTGAAGTATGCTCTATTTCGTTATCTGTGTAGCCATTTATTAAGTCTGTTCTGTTCTGTTATCGATATAGCCAACTCTGAAGTCTGTTCGGTTCCGTTATCTGTGTAGCATTCTGAAGTCTGTTCTGTTCTGTTATCTGTGTAGCATTCTGAAGTCTGTTTTGTTTTTTTATCTGTGTAGTCATTTTCGAAGTCTGTTATGTTCCGTTATCGGTGTATCCCTTTTTACATATACTTCTAAAAAAATGGTCTTTGTTTATTCTGTTTGTTCTGTCATGAGTTAATTCCTTTGATATGTACTTCGAAAGGTAATCTTGGTTCATTCCTTATGTCTGTCTTTTACTCATGATTCACATAGTTTGGGTCTATCTTACTTACACGAGCCGTGGACTCATGTTTTCCATATTGCCGTTTTTCAGATGTTGCTGACTGTAGTATGGAGTTCAGTGAGAGGCGCTAGCAGTAAATAAGTAATACACATTCTGTGGAGACTTAAGTTTATTGGATAGCTGAACATGAATCAGTATGTTATTATTTATTTTAATAAATTGAAACTTGAATTACAGCTTATGTTTAATTTATCTGTTAAAATGACTGAGGCTTCGTACGTTCCATTTGTGGTTTAGGGGACGTGCGGCCGATGTGACGCCGTTTTGGAGTTAATAATTTTTGGGGCATTACAACAACATAAGTATCCCGACAAAGGTGATACGCCACAACCTAACCCGACAAAGGTGTTAGACTTCTAGTTCTCTCCTAAATCAAACAACCCGACAAAGGTGTTATTTAACCTAGGTGCTACTATCTACCTTTGCGACAAAGCATCCAGTAAATATTAACAATTAGAATTATTTGATCAACTAAGCTTTGTGACAAAACATCCACTTAGTCTAGCAAGTTAATTCATGGGAATAAGCATAAGAACTAGCGAAATATAAAATAGCATTAAGAACTGATAACTCAAAACGTGTTCACAAATTTGAAACCCTAAACTGAATGGGAGGTTTAGCTAGGCATACTGGAAATAAAAGACATAATGAAAGAAAGGGAATTCTTCTCTATGCCGAAGGAAGGAACTCATGAGAATGGCCGAAGTCGCTGCTCGATGGAAGGATGATGAGCTGATGGATGATTGATAGATCGATGGATAATTGAAAACCCTTGCACTGAGGTCTTATTTATAGTAGAAACCTAGGGTTTCCAAGTCTAAATTTGGGCCAGATCCAAATCTCATTTGGTTTCCAAATCCGACTTTGCTTGGCTTGCAAGTAAACTTAGCCAACAAGTCTTCTAGAACCTTCACGCCCAAAGCACCGACTTGAACATCATTTGGAAAGCGGCTTACACCGCCATGCCGAGGACGAGCTGAAGAATTGCTGGGCTGCGCCTGGGTGCAGGCTGGGACGCGGCTCGGGCATGCACGGGCATCGACAGGGCAACTCGGTCCTTCGGCCGGGAACTAGGCATTTCTCGGGCATGGGCTGGTTCCACTCGGGCGTTTTGTGTGGGGAGTGAGATTGTCCGAGTTATCTGCTATTTCAATCAACTTGCTCGAGTCAGAATTGTCAGATCAGCTCGTTTGCCCGAGCAACTTGAATTTAGTGCTGGACTACTCGGCTGGGATCTTCCGGCGGCCCAGACTAGAACGCTTGACCAAAAGGGGGTCGTGACATTGGCTTCTCACGGGCTATCACGGGCATTTGCCCGTAACATGGATAGGTCACGGGTGGATACGGGGTCTTCATATGCTGGCCTCTGCTGAGTTGGTCCGTGACGCCCGTAACGCCCGTGACGGATGGAGGCGTCACGGGGTCTTCGCTTCAGCCGGTCGGTTGGATTTGAGACCTCTTCCCACCCGGCCGGGTGAATCTCCATTATGATGTTTTTGGTTTGAAATGCCGTCTTTTAAGCGCGTTCCTCCTAGAGCTTCCAAAACACCTGAAATGCAAAACAACACTAACAAGTAACTTGTTTGCATAATAAGGTGCCAGAATTGGTGGGATTTGTTGACTCGATGAGTCATATAAATACGGCTCATCAGACCTTTTCCTGTTTCGTGTGGCTTTACCTATATTCTTGTTGTTGTGGATTATGTGTCTAAATGGGTAGAGGCTAAGGCTACAAGATGCGATGATGCTAAAACTGTTGTACAATTCTTGCGCACTAATATATATTGCAGATACGGAGTGCCTAAGGCCATAATCAGTGATCAAGGGACACACTTCTGCAACCGGATGATGGCCGCAACCTTGAAGTAATATCACGTGCACCATCGGACATCCACGGCCTATCACCCCCAGACGAATGGGCAAGCAGAGATCTCCAACCGCGAGATAAAAGGGATTCTAGAGAAGATGGTGATCCCGGCCAGGAAGGATTGGAGCCAAAGGCTGGATGAGGCACTATGGGCCTACAGGACGGCCAACAAGACGCCGATAGGCACTTCGCCTTTTCGGTTGGTATACGGGAAGGCATGCCATCTCCCGGTGGAGCTCGAGCACAAGGCCTACTGGGCACTCAAGAAGTGCAATCCGAACTTGCAGGCAGCCGGCCTAGACAGGAAGCTACAACTATGTGTGCTCGAGGAGCTTCGTCTAGAGGCTTACGAGAGCCAAACAGACTACAAGGCGCGGACCAAACTCTACCACGACAAATTCATCCTTCGGCGCACATTCGAGATCGGCCAGCAAGTGCTTCTGTTCTCATCACGCTTACGGTTGATGCCCGGCAAGTTGCGTTCTAGATGGACGGGGCCTTACATAATCACGAAGGATTTCAACCACGGAGCACTCGAGCTAGAGAACCCGAAGGATGGGGACCGTTTCATGGTGAATGGACAACGGGTAAAGCACTACCAAGGGGAAATCGAAGCATTGGCCCAGGAGTTTGACGTGGATGAGCCTCCAACAGAAACATGACGAGGTACCGTCGAGCCAACGACGTAAAACAAAGGCGCTCACAGGGAGGCAGCCCGGCACTTTTCATTTTTCATTTTTCGTTTTCTATTTTATTTTTTGTTTTAACTGAGTCATTCTTGTCACATTGTACTTGGGAAAAAGATGTTTTTATACAGGGAATATGCACCTCAGTGTGAAGAGCGCAAAGACCCAGCCGGGGCCGACCGAGCCGAGCCATCGCGGGCCGGGACTGACCGAAGCGTCTCGGGCGTAGAATCAGGACATGGATGAAATCTTTCGGTGAACTTACTCAATTGGAGATTCTGACTCAGCCATTAGTCTTAGAATGGCCGATTTACCGAGACATTTGAGAATCTCTTGGCGTTCTGACAAAGTCGTCCGGAGGCCCGCCCAACAGGGGCCCTGTGCGCACAGAATGGGCACACTGCCCGAATCCTTGACCGAAGTTCATCAGCTAGAAATTCTTGCTCAACAGAAGTGTTTAGAATGACAAAGAACTTGGAAAAAGCGATTCACATCACGCATCACACGAGGGAAGAGCCTGTCCAACCTTTCTCTCTTCTTATTTCCCTATTGTTTGTTTGCATGCATAGTCGTGTCTTTGGACTTAAGATGTGCCGTGAGGAGACGTCAGTTCAAAAGTGTGGGGTGGGAGAGTCAGTTGTGTCAGCACATTTATTTACTCGCACCTGCATAGAGTCAGCACGTTTCCCTTAAAAATAGAAATTTTTGAAATTTTTGAAAGCATGAATTTCTCTCTATTTCCTGGATATGCGGTATTGGAAGTTGATAACGTGAAATAGATGAGCTGATTAGATGCATTTTTCTCGTGAACTTTGAATTATACGATTACTTGCCACTTTAACCCATTACGTGCTTTTGAGTTGAGATAAACAGGGATGTGGAGTTGATAGAAATGTCCCAGAGAGGCTTGACGAAGCATTCAAAGGACCGGATTCAGACTATATGGTTATGTGGATTTCGTGGAGGCTAGCACTTCGAGACAACATGGTTCAAAGCTTGCTCCGCCACTTCGAGTAGCTAAATCCCATATTCGGGCTAGGGTTAAATATATTGTGACGATTGTTTTGAGACTTTGTTCTTCGTGCTATTATATGTTTTACTAGTTCTTGCTTCATCACATGAATTAACTTGTTAGACTGAGTAGAAGATTTGTCGCAAAACTTGGTTAAGCAAGTAAATTCTTACTGTTAATATCTACTGGATACTTTGTCGTAAAGGTAGATCGTAACACCTAGGTTAAATAACACCTTTGTCGGGTTATTAGGTCTAGGAAGGAACTAGAAGTCCAGCACCTTTGTCGGGCTAGGTTGTGGCGTATCACCTTTGTCGGGATACTTAGGGAGTCACCTTTGTCGGGACGACCACACTTAGAAGCATAGAATTAGATCATTAGCAGTCGATGATAAACATGTCACAATAGAAAGAACCCTAGACCGAATACTTCTCTCATTGAATTACTTTCGTTTTATTGGCTCTCGCACTTGTCAACAATTTACTCACAAAAACCCCAATCTTTTTGTTACAGAACAATTGATCCACAACAGCTCTCTAGGGTCCGACCCCTGCTTGCTATTGTACTAGTGTTTCACAGGGAAAATATAAATTCAAATTTGACTTGACCGACGACACCTGTCAAATTTTGGGGCCGTTGTCGGGGAGCTGTGCATCGGTGAAATTGTTCTTACTTTTTTCTGTTATTGTTTATTTTTTTTGTGTTTTCTACTTGTGCACCATGTCTCATGCAGGTAGCCAGTTCGGTGAGGATGAACGCAACAACATTCGGAACAACGAAGTCCCATTCTATGATGACCCGGAGCAGCTCGTCCGAGACCGACACCGCGCGGATAGGGAGGCTGCCCGGATGAACCAGGAGCCACCGCTCGGACAGAATGCAGAGCTTGGAGCTGGCCTCGAACAACAAGGGCCAGTGCTCGGACAACATGGAGCAGGGCTCGGCCAGAACGCAGGGCTCGGCCAGAACGCAGGGCTCAGCCAAAACGCAGGGCTCGGCCAGAACGCAGGGCTCGGCCAAAACGCAGGGCTCGGCCAGAATGGTGAAGCGCTCGGACAGAATGGACCAAGGCCCGGAAAAACGGAGAAGGGCTCGGGCAGAACGGAGTTGGCCCGAGGCAACAGCCGAGACACCCACAGCCGCTTCCTCAGCGCATCATTCCACCACCTCTGCTACAGCAGCCTCTCATTAGGGAAGAGTATGATGAGGAGTACAACTACCGAGAGCCCACCATGGGAGAGCTCTTCCGGACCCAACCTTGGTGTATCTATGAAGGGTCGGAACTCGAGGGCATCGTCATCAACACGGCAGTCGTGCACCATCTGCCCAAGTTCTCGGGCCGCCATGGAGAGTCGGCCACCACACACCTTCAGCATCTCCATGGCATCTGCCAAAATCTTAAGCCAGACGGAGTCAAAGTGGCTGATTTTAAGATGAAAGCCCTTCACTTTTCTTTTATCAATGCTGCTCATGATTGGTTCTTATCTTTAGCTTCAAGAAGGATTCAGACATGGGACCAGATGCAGACAAAGTTCCTGAACAGGTACTACCCAGCGGCCAGAGTAATGCAGGTTTAGAGGCAGCTCCAGGACCTCAGACAAGGGCCCAACGAGTCGATGTACGACTACATAGAGAAGTTCAACCGCTTGGAACAAAGTTGCTGCAACCTCGGACTTCCGGAGAAGCCCGTCATTGAGTCCCTGCTCGATGGCGTGAGAGCGCTCGACAGGATGCTCCTAGACGGCTCGGCTAGAGGCACGGTCATGAATCTGCCCCTAGGGCAAATCGGGAAGTTGGTCACAGATGTGGCCGAGAATGTGACGGACGCACAGTCGTTATGTTCAAACGTCAAGAATAAATCTATAAGTTCGCTACTCGCGACTTTACTACTGGGTAGCAAGTGGTAAGTAGGGGTCGAACCCAAGGGAATAAGGGGGATAAGTCGTTCTTTAAGAGATTTGTACAGCGAGTGAGCGTGTTTTAAGGTTGATTGAGATTTCATCGGTTATGACTAAGTGACTTTTTTTTGGTTGTTTTTGGTTTTGAGTGCGGAAAAGTAAATTACAGAAAAATAAATACTGAAAAATAAAAAGAAGACTTACAGTGGGTGATGCGTGATTTGCGAGTCCTCCGGATGGTGAGTGCAGTTGATTAAGGCAGTTATACTAGGAAAGTAAATACAAGGGGGTTTTGTAATTCAAGGAAAACATTCGGTTTTGGGGGCCTTGTATCATAGCCTGTTTTATCATTTTAGTAATCCTTCTAAGTATTCAAACGTGCATCAAGGCCATTTCAAGCGCTCGATTTGCCACACTGTGTAGTCTTTTGCAAAAGTGTTCGAAAGTGAATCAAGGCCATTTCAAGCACTCGACTTGCAACACTGTCTAATCTTTTGCAAAAAACGTAGAGCCCTTGTTCTACTCAGACTAGCACCCCATTTCAAGGTATACTAGCCTATGTGCATCCATTTGGATTGTCTTTTCTGATTTATCCAAATGGTGTTTGAGAGAGATCGAACTCCTCAGATAAGCTTTGCCATTTCAAGCATCCACTTACCCGAGTATGTTCACGAACTTCCACGGAAGAGCTTTGCCATTTCAAGCATCCACTCAACCTTGGAAATTTTTATCTAATATATGGCATATAGAACAAGTTTTGAATACAGAGAAAAAACACTAAAATAGTCTAAAACATTTTATAATACATGTACGCCCCTTCAACCGAATAAAGAGTTTTGCTACGATTATCCATGCAAGAGGATATCATAGCTAAATACTCGGGGGTTTTTGAAAGACAGTAAGTAAAGGGGAATACTCAAGAACCAACAGGAGTATTCCCAAATCCTACTTGAATACTCAAGAACCAACAGGAGTATTCTCTAAAACTTTTATAATACTCAAGAACCAACAGGAGTATTATTTCAAACCAAAGCTTACAAAGTAACCAAACTTCTAGAGAGATAAGTGAATTGTTTTGTGGATGATACAAGTGAAGGGAATGGCTTGTATTTATAGCCATGGAGGGTTGAGGAGATGGTGACACTTGGCATAGGTGGATTGGAGGAGCAAGGATGTGGAGAGGAGGAGCAACACTTGGCAAGCTCTCCACGGCTCACAAAAGCCGCCGGTTGGAGGTCATGGGAGGAGAAGCCGCCGGTCATGGAGGGGAGGGTAGGGGAGAAGGCCACCCATGAGTCATCCTCTTCCCCAAAGCCGCCGGTCTTCATGGATAAGGATGAGTTTTTTGTGTGAGTTTTGTGATGTTTTCACAAAAATATCAGTCCAATTTTGCTCCGGTCTGACTTTGGTTGTTCCTCGGTTGGATTTGTTTTGAGTGATTCCATGTCAGGATCTTGAGATTTCTGCATTCAGCGTCTGATCGTGACCTTGGTCTGACTCGTAATATCTTTTATGCGTAAAATCCTCTCCTTAGCGTGTATTCTCTCTAGAGTCCAAAATACCCTGTAGATATAAATCGGAACTAACAAGCAAAAGTTAACTAGACCAACAGTCTAATTTAGTTGGTTTTACTGTGTTTTTGATTCGTATAATTATGGTCCATCAGATCACCTCACACTTTTAGTTGTTCGTCCCGAATAATGCTATTAAAGGGCGGTACACTAAGTAAGCTTTTAAAATATGAAAGTTAGACTGTGGGACTCAATTTATCCTAATTCATGCATTGTTTACTTATTACCAAATTAAACTGTGTAAATAAATAGAAGGAACTTGATACGTGTTCCTTCGTGCTGAGATGCAAATTATTTTGGATGTTTCGGGAGATAGCCCTTTTTAGGCTCCTCGACTGCAACCTCGGGACCGTCTCGCACTATATGGTTTCCTTGTAGCTTTCTCTAGCACGTGATTTGGTTCGGGTTTCAATGGGTTGGTCTTTGATTTTCTTTTGGCGAGGGACAGCTTTTGTAGTGAATCGGCCTTTGGCCTTTGATTTGACTCTTTGAGTACTTCACTTTTTTGTTCGGTTAAAACCTTCACAATTTTGGGCCTTTGGCCTCTTGATTTGCTTCGTCGAGCTTTTTGCCTTTTTTGTGGCTTGCTAGTCCATTTTCTCAAGCCTTTTTGGGAGGTCCAATCATTGCCCGCAACCCTATGGAAATACCTCGCCGCTCCTCTCATCATTGCCGTTTCGCGCGGGTCAAGATGAGGGTCGCTCATCTATTTTCTCGGCTACTTTGACTATAGATAGGACGGTCTGATTCCCGTCCTCGCCTTTTTTTCTTTTTGCATAAACACCGCATGGCGGAGATGACTTCAATCTTCACTGAAACTCGAAGTGCAGCCTCCACTGACTTCGAAAACCATATAGTTAGATTCGATCCTTCGAGTGCTTGCCAAGCCTCTCTAGGGCAGTTTCTATCAACTCCACATCCCTAGTTTATCTCAGCGCAAAGGACAAATGAGAAGTTACGTTCTAAGTTTTTAGACAGTTGAATTTTCACAAGGTAAATGCATGAATTTTGGATATATCTTTTTCACATTCTCAAGTTCATATTTTCAAAAAGATAATATTAAAGGAAAAGAAAAACATGTTATGTACACAGGTGATTCTCACCCCACACTTTTGAAAGAAGGCGTGCCTTTCAGCAAGACTTAGTTCAAAAGCCATGCAAGCAGATATTATATGAGAAGGAAATGACATTAAGGAAAAGGGAAGAACAGAACTCCCTTTAAAGTGTCGAGTGAACAACATGGCATGAGGCTGGATAATCGAGGGAGTTCGGCTGGGGCCTTGAACTCTTGACGTAGGCCTGGTTGGCTTGATGTTGCACCCAAGTCCGATTCCTGAATAGTCATTTCTTCTATGCACCAAGTGGGTGAGAGCGACTTATTGGAAAAAATTAAATGACAGAAAATAAAAGACTGAAAGTAAGATAGGTGTCGGGTTACCTCCCGACCAGTGCCTTTGTTTAACGTCGTTGGCTCGACAGTACCTCATTCCTGGATCATTGGTTTGGATCCCATGGGTGGCTCAGGTCATATTTCGCCACCGTTCCTGTGTTGATTTTTGCCTTGCCTTTCCTTTATTTCTTGTGAGATGATGTGCTTGGGTCCAATTCCCATGGTTCTGGTGGTTTCTCCTTCCAACGTCTTTGAGAAGGTGAGGGACCCTTTACAACTAGTCTCTTGAACTGGGTTTTCTGGTGTTTAGGGCTGCCTTGTCCAGTCATGGCGAAAACATGCTCCATCGAGGAGTCGTTCTACTCAGGCCCTTTTCCCATCCTCCTTCTAGCCTCTTCATTGATTACATAGTTTTCAGCGATTTGCCTATTGATCGAGGGGAAAAGTTGGGAAGCTTGCATCTTAAGGCTTGGTTCTGCCTCGTTATGTCCGTTTGTGAGGATCTGGTCATAGATGGTCTCGGAAGCTTGGGTGATGATAGCTGGGTATGGCTCGGGCAGCATGCTGGTGGTATTCTGGACTTCTTCTATTGCTGCCACGACATTCAGTCCCCATGAAGGTTTTTCCTCGTTGCTCTCGATACTTTCTATATCCCAGTCTTCTGATGGCTCGGAAGTCTCTTCTGATGGTTCGGGAGTCCCTTCTGATGGCTCGGGAGTTTCTTCTTCGTCTGTCTCTGGTCCAGCCTCTTCTATCTGCATGCCTCCGTCAGCTTGGGGTATTCGTTTTGTGGCTGCGGCCAGGTTATCTATGAGGTTCCACATGTCTGCCAGGGAGAAGTTCCTGGCTGATCTCCTCATTGCTTCGTTAATCCTTGTCAGATCATCGCCCTTCATCCCACGAAGAAATTTGTGAAGCAGAACTTTCTTCGTGAATCCATGGTGCGGGCAGCTTGAGACGATGGTGTCATAGTTTGTGTAGTATTCGTCCAAGGTCTCATCCCGGGATTGTTGAAGGCTCATGATCTTTTCTCTGGTTTGTTGTCGTAAAGATGGAGGGGAGAATTCTTTCAGGAATGGAACGCAGAGGTCCACAAAATGTACTGCACTACTAGCGGTTGACGTATAATACCAAATCGTTGCAAAATCAGTTAAAGAAAATTTGAAGCATTTAAGCTTAAATTCCTCTAACATTTCATTTGCAGGTTTTATGAGGTGGCAAACGTGGTGAAAGTTTCGGCAGTGTTGTACTGGGTCTTCTCCATCCGTACCTCCGAACAGAGGAAGATGTCTTGTTGTCCATGCATATGTAGCGGGTAGCGTCATGAGAAGGGAAGGGAAAGAACAACTTATCCGACGGCTAATTCCCCGGCAACGGCGCCAATTTTGACGGACGCACAGTCGTTCTGTGCAAACATCAAGAATAAATTTATAAGTCCGCTACTCGCGACTTTACTACTGGGTAGCAAGTGGTAAGTAGGGGTCGAACCCAAAGGAATTAGGGGGATAAGTCGTTCTTTGAGGGATTTGTACAGCGAGGGAGCGTGTTTTAAGGTTGATTGAGATTTTAGCGGTTATGACTAAGTGACTTTTTTTGGTTGTTTTTGGTTTTGAGTGCGGAAAAGTAAATTACAGAAAAATAAATACTGAAAAATAAAAAGAAGACTTACAGTGGGTGATGCGTGATTTGCGAGTCCTCCGGATGGTGAGTGCAGTTGATTAAGGCAGTTATACTAGGAAAGTAAATACAAGGGGGTTTTGTAATTCCAGGAAAACATTCGGTTTTGGGGGCCTTGCATCATAGCCTGTTTTATCATTTTAGTAATCCTTCTAAGTATTCAAACGTGCATCAAGGCCATTTCAAGCGCTCGATTTGCCACACTGTCTAGTCTTTTGCAAAAGTGTTCAAAAGTGAATCAATGCCATTTCAAGCACTCGACTTGCAACACTGTCTAATCTTTTGCAAAAAACGTAGAGCCCTTGTTCTACTCAGACTAGCACCCCATTTCAAGGTATACTAGCCTATGTGCATCCATTTGGATTGTCTTTTCCGATTTATCCAAATGGTGTTTGAGAGAGATCGAACTCCTCAGATAAGCTTTGCCATTTCAAGCATCCACTTACCCGAGTATGTTCACGAACTTCCACGGAAGAGCTTTGCCATTTCAAGCATCCACTCAACCTTGGAAATTCTGATCTAATATATGGCACATAGAACAAGTTTTGAATACAGAGAAAAAACACTAAAATAGTCTAAAACATTTTATAATACAAGTACGCCCCTTCAACCGAATAAAGAGTTTTGCTACGATTATCCATGCAAGAGGATATCATAGCTAAATACTCGGGGGTTTTTGAAAGACAGTAAGTAAAGGGGAATACTCAAGAACCAACAGGAGTATTCCCAAATCCTACTTGAATACTCAAGAATCAACAGGAGTATTCTCTAAAACCGTTATAATACTCAAGAACCAACAGGAGTATTATTTCAAACCAAAGCTTACAAAGTAACCAAACTTCTAGAGAGATAAGTGAATTGTTTTGTGGATGATACAAGTGAAGGGAATGGCTTGTATTTATAGCCATGGAGGGTTGAGGAGATGGTGACACTTGGCATAGGTTTATTGGAGGAGCAAGGATGTGGAGAGGAGGAGCAACACTTGGCAAGCTCTCCATGGCTCACAAAAGCCGCCGGTTGGAGGTCATGGGAGGAGAAGCCGCCGGTCATGGAGGGGAGGGGAGAAGTCCACCCTTGAGTCATCCTCTTCCCCAAAGCCGCCGGTCTTCATGGATAAGGATGAGTTTTTTGTGTGAGTTTTGTGATGTTTTCACAAAACTATCAGTCCAATTTTGCTCCGGTCTGACTTTGGTTGTTCCTCGGTTGGATTTGTTTTGAGTGATTCCATGTCAGGATCTTGAGATTTCTGCATTCAGCGTCTGATCGTGACCTTGGTCTGACTCGTAATATCTTTTATGCGTAAAATCCTCTCCTTAGCGTGTATTCTCACTAGAGTCCAAAATACCCTGTAGATATAAATCGGAACTCTCAAGCAAAAGTTAACTAGACCAACAGTCTAATTTAGTGGGTTTTACTGTGTTTTTCATTCATATAATTAGGGTCCATAAGAATGCAAGGTTCAGAGAGGAAACCAATCGACAAGAAGAGTTCACCCGGACCAAGAACGTGGCAAAGGCCGACACCCCGGTGAACCCATTGGCCGAAGACATGAAGCAGATGAAGGAAATGATGATCCAGCTAATGCGAAGGCAGCCGGTCCAAGTGAAGCCATGTGAGTTTGGTGGGGCAACCGACCACAAAACGGATGCTTGTCCAACCGTAGTGGAAGATGACTAGGGCGAAGTCAACGCAGTGGACGGATTTCAAGGCTACAACAATCGGCCCGGGCCAACCAGGCAATATTTCGGCTAGGAACGAGATGCCTCAAGTGCCTATTTTGGTTAATGATGTGTTTGACATATGGGGCATTGATTTCATGGGACCTTTTCCTGTTTCGTGTGGCTTTACCTATATTCTTGTTGCTGTGGATTATGTGTCTAAATGGGTAGAGGCTAAGGCTACAAGATGCGATGATGCTAAAACTGTTGTAGAATTCTTGCGCACTAATATATTTTACAGATACGGAGTGCCTAAGGCCATAATCAGTGATCAAGGGACACACTTCTACAACCGGATGATGGCCACAACCTTGAAGCAATATCACGTGCACCATCGGACATCCACGGCCTATCACCCCCAGACGAATGGGCAAGCAGAGATCTCCAACCGTGAGATAAAAGGGATTCTAGAGAAGATGGTGAGCCCGGCCAGGAAGGATTGGAGCCAAAGGCTGGATGAGGCACTATGGGCCTACAGGACGGCCTACAAGACGCCGATAGGCACTTCACCTTTTCGGTTGGTATACGGGAAGGCATGCCATCTCCCGGTGGAGCTCGAGCACAATGCCTACTGAGCACTCAAGAAGTGCAATCCGGACTTGAAGGCCGCCGGCCTAGACATGAAGCTACAGCTATGTGAGCTCGAGGAGCTGCATCTAGAGGCTTACGAGAGCCAAACAGACTACAAGATGCGGACCAAACTCTACCACGACAAATTCATCCTTCGGCGCACATTCGAGATCGGCCAGCAAGTGCTTCTTTTCTCAGCACGCTTACTGTTGATGCCCGGCAAGTTGCGTTCTAGATGGACGGGGCCTTACACAATCACGAAGGTTTTCAACCACGGAGCACTCGAACTGGAGAACCCGAAGGATGGGGACCGTTTCATGGTGAATGGGCAACGGGTAAAGCACTACCAAGGGGAAATCGAAGCATCGGCCAAGGAGTTTGACTTGGACGAGCCTCCCACTGAAACATGACGAGGTACCGTCGAGCCAACCACGTAAAACAAAGGTGCTCGCAGGGAGGCAGCCCGACACTTTTCATTTTTCATTTTCTATTTTGGTTTTTGTTTTAACTGAGTCATTCTTGTCACATGTACTTGGGAAAAGATGTTTTTATGCAGGGAATATGCACCTCAGTGTGGAGCGCGCAAGGACCCAGCCGGGGTCGACCGAGCCGAGTCAGCGCAGGCCGGGACTGACCGAAGCGTCCCGGGCACAGAATCAGGACATGGACGAAATCTTTGGGCGAACTTGCTCAATTGGAGATTCTGACTCGGCCATTAGTCTTAGAATGGCCGATTTACCTAGACATTGGAGAATCTCTTGGCGTTTTGACAAAGTCGTCCGGAGGCCCGCCCAACAGGGGCCCTGTGCGCACAGAATGGGCACACTGCCCGAATCCTCGACCGAAGTTCATTAGCTAGAAATTCTGGCTCGACAGAAGTGTTTAGAATGACAAAGAACTTGGAACGAGCGATTCACATCACGCATCACACGAGGGAAGTGCCTGTCCAACCTTTCTCTCTTCTTATTTCCCTATTGTTTGTTTGCATGCATAGTCGTGTCTTTGGACTTAAGATGTGTCGTGAGGACACGTCAGTTCAAAAGTGTGGGGTGGGAGAGTCAGTTGTGTCAGCACGTTTATTTACTCGCACCTGCATAGAGTCAGCAAGTTTCCCTTAAAAATTGAAATTTTTGAAATTTTTAAAAGCATGAATTTCTCTCTATTTCCTGGATATGCGGTATTGGAAGTTGATAACGTGAAATAGATGAGCTGATTAGATGCATTTTTCTCGTGAACTTGGAATTGTGCGATTACTTGCCACTTTAACCCATTACTTGCTTTTGAGTTGAGATAAACAGGGATGTGGAGTAGATAGAAATGTCCTAGAGAGGCTTGACGAAGCATTCAAAGGACCGGATTCAGACTATATGGTTATGTGGATTTCGTGGAGGCTAGCACTTCGAGACAACATGGTTCAAAGCTTGCTCCGCCACTTCGAGTAGCTAAATCCCATATTCGGGCTAGGGTTAAATATATTGTGACGATTGTTTGAGACTTTGTTCTTCGTGCTATTATATGTTTTACTAGTTCTTGCTTCATCACATGAATTAACTTGTTAGATTGAGTAGAAGCTTTGTCGCAAAACTTGGTTAAGCAAGTAAATTCTTACTGTTAATATCTACTGTATACTTTGTCGTAAAGGTAGATCGTAACACCTAGGTTAAATAACACCTTTGTCGGGTTATTAGGTCTAGGAAGGAACTAGAAGTCCAACACCTTTGTCGGGCAAGGTTGTGGCGTATCACCTTTGTCGGGATACTTGGGGAGTCACCTTTGTCGGGACGACAACACTTAGAAGCATATAATTAGATCATTAGCAGTCGATGATAAACATGTCACAATAGAAAGAACCCTAGACCGAATACTTCTCTCATTGAATTACTTTCGGTTTATTGGCTCTCGCACTTGTCAACAATTTACTCACAAAAACCCCAATCTTTTTGTTACAGAACAATTGATCCACAACAGCTCTCTAGGGTCCGACCCCTGCTTGCTATTGTACTAGTGTTTCGCAGGGAAAATATAAATTCAAATTTGACTTGACCGACGACACCTGTCAAATTTTTGGGCCGTTGCCGGGGAGCTGTGCATCGGTGAAATTGTTCTTACTTTTTTCTATTATTTTTTATTTCTTTTCGTGTTTTCTACTTGTGCACCATGTCTCGTGCAGGTAGCCAGTTCGGTGAGGATTAACGCAACAACATTCGGAACAACGAAGTCCCATTCTCTGATGACCCGGAGCAGCTAGTCCGAGACCGACACCGCGCGGATAGGGA
Organism: Rhodiola kirilowii; assembly: GCA_033675215.1. NCBI lineage: Eukaryota > Viridiplantae > Streptophyta > Magnoliopsida > Saxifragales > Crassulaceae > Rhodiola > Rhodiola kirilowii. Next base: position 46,573,869 of record CM066201.1, read on the forward strand.
GGCTGCCCGGATGAACCAGGATCCACCGCTCGGACAGAATGCAGAGCTCGGTGCAGGGCCCGAACAACAAGGGCCAGTGCTCGGACAACATGGAGCAGGGCTCAGCCAGAACGCAGGGCTCGGCCAGAACGCAGGGCTCGGCCAAAACGCAGGGCTCGGCCAAAACGCAGGGCTCGGCCCGAATGGTGAAGCGCTCGGACAGAATGGACCAAGGCCCGGCAAAATGGAGCAGGGCTCGGGTAGAATGGAGTTGGCCCGAGGCAACAGCCGAGACACCCACAACCGCTTCCTCAGCGCATCATTCCACCACCTCTGCTACAACAGCCTCTCATCAGGGAAGAGTATGATGAGGAGTACTACTACCGAGAGCCCACCATGGGAGAGCTGTCCGCGCCAAACTTCCGGACCCAACCTTGGTGTATCTATTAAGGGTCAGAACTCGAGGGCATCGTCATCGACTCGGCAGTCGTGCACCATCTACCCAAGTTCTCGGGACGCCAGGGAGAGTCGGCCACCACACACCTTCAGCGTCTCCCTGGCATCTGCCAAAATCTTAAGCCATACGGAGTCGAAGTGGCTGATTTTAAGATGAAAGCCCTTCACTTTTCTCTTATCAATGCTGCCAATGATTGGTTCTTATCTTTAGCTTCAGGAAGCATTCAGACATGGGACCAGATGCAGACGAAGTTCCTGAACAAGTACTACCCAGTGGGAAGAGCAATGCAGGTTTGCACGCAGCTCCAGGATCTCAGACAAGGGCCCAACGAGTTGCTGCAACCTCGGACTTCCGGAGAAGCCTGTCATTGAGTACCTGCTCGATGGCCTGAGACCGCTCGACAGGATGCTCCTAGACGGCTCGGCTAGAGGCACGGTCATGAATCTGCCCCAAGGGCAAATCAGGAAGTTGGTCGCAGATGTGGCCAAGAATGCAAGGTTCAGAAAGGAAACCAATCGACATGAAGAGTTCACCCGGACCAAGAACGTGGCAAAGGCTGACACCCCGGTGAACCCATTGGCCGAAGACATGACGCAGATGAAGGAGATGATGATCCAGCTAATGCGAAGGCAGTCGGTCCAAGTGAAGCCATGTGAGTTTTGTGGGGCAACCGACCACAAAACAGATGCTTGTCCAACCGTAGTGGAAGATGACCAGGGCAAAGTCAACGTAGTGGACGGATTTCAAGGCTATAACAATCGGCCCGGGCCAACCAGGCAATATTTCGGCTAGGAACGAGATGCCCCAAGTGCCTATTTTGGTTAATGATGTGTTTGACATATGGGGCATTGATTTCATGGGACCTTTTCCTGTTTTGTGTGGCTTTACCTATATTCTTGTTGCTGTGGATTATGTGTCTAAATGGGTAGAGGCTAAGGCTACAAGATGCGATGATGCTAAAACTATTGTAGAATTCTTGCGCACTAATATATTTTTCAGATACGGAGTGCGTAAGGCCATAATCAGTGATCAAGGGACACACTTCTGCAACCGAATGATGGCCACAACCTTGAAGCAATATCACGTGCACCATCGGACATCCACGGCCTATCACCCCCAGACGAATGGGCAAGCAGAGATCTCCAACCGTGAGATAAAAGGGATTCTAGAGAAGATGGTGAGCCCGGCCAGGAAGGATTGGAGCCAAAGGCTGGACGAGGCACTATGGGCCTACAGGACGGCTTACAAGACGCCGATAGGCACTTCACCTTTTCGGTTGCTATACGGGAAGGCATGCCATCTCCCGGTGGAGCTCGAGCACAAGGCCTACTGGGCACTCAAGAAGTGCAATCCGGACTTGCAGGCAGCCGGCCTATACATGAAGCTACAGCTATGTCAGCTCGAGGAGCTGCATCTAGAGGCTTACGAGAGCCAAATAGACTACAAGGCGCGGACCAAACTCTACCACGACAAATTCTTCCTTCGGTGCACATTCGAGATCGGCCAGCAAGTGCTTATGTTCTCATCACGCTTACGGTTGATGCCCGGCAAGTTGCGTTCTTGATGGACGGGGCCTTACACAATCACGAAGGTTTTCAACCACGGAGCACTCGAGTTGGAGAACCCGAAGGATGGGGACCGTTTCATGGTGAATGGGCAACGGGTAAAGCACTACCAAGGGGAAATCGAAGCATCGGCCAAGGAGTTCGATGAGCCTCCCACTGAAACATGACGAGGTACCGTCGAGCCAACGACGTAAAACAAAGGTGCTCGTAGGGAGGCAGCCCGGCACTTTTCGTTTTTCATTTTCGATTTTGGTTTTTGTTTTAACTGAGTCATTCTTGTCACATTGTACTTGGGAAACAGATGTTCTTATGCAGGGAATATGCACCTCAGTGTGGAGCGCGCAAGGACTCAGCCGGGGCCGACCGAACTGAGTCAGCGCGGGCCGGGACTCACCGAAGCGTCCCGGGCACAGAATCAGGACATGGACAAAATCTTTGGGCGAACTTGCTCAATTGGATATTCTGACTCGGCCATTAGTCTTAGAATGGCCGATTTACCGAGACATTTGAGAATCTCTTGGCGTTCTGACAAAGTCGTCCGGAGGCCCGCCCAACAGGGGCCCTGTGCGCACAGAATGGGCACACTGCCCGAATCCTCGACCGAAGTTCATCACGTGGAAATTCTGGCTCGACAGAAGTGTTTAGAATGACAAAGAACTTGGAACGAGCGATTCACATCACGCATCACACGAGGGAAGTGCATGTCCAACCTTTCTCTCTTCTTATTTCCCTATTGTTTGTTTGCATGCATAGTCGTGTCTTTGGACTTAAGATGTGCCGTGAGGACACGTCAGTTCAAAAGTATGGGGTGGGAGAGTCAGTTGTGTCAGCACATTTATTTACTCGCACCTGCATAGAGTCAGCACGTTTCTCTTAAAAATTGAAATTTTTGAAATTTTTGAAAGCATGAATTTCTCTCTATTTCCTGGATATGCGGTATTGGAAGTTGATAACGTGAAATAGATGAGCTGATTAGATGCATTTTTCTCGTGAACTTGGAATTGTGCGATTACTTGCCACTTTAAACCATTACGTGCTTTTGAGTTGAGATAAACAAGGATGTGGAGTTGATAGAAATGTCCTAGAGAGACTTGACGAAGCGTTCAAAGGACCGGATTCAGACTATATGGTTATGTGGATTTCGTGGAGGCTAGCATTTCGAGACAACATGGTTCAAAGCTTGCTCCGCCACTGCGACGTTTATGTAGGAAGGCGGGATGGAGACGTAACTGACCGTCCTACCTCTAGTCCGAAGTAACTGGGAAAATAGATGAGCGACCCTCAGCTTGACTCGCGTCAAAAAGGACGAGGATGAGAAAGAGCGGGGAGGTATTTCCATATGCTTGCAGGCGATGATTGGACCTCCTTCAAAAAGAAAGGAAAAGAAGGAGAAGCAATTCGCAATAAGGAGCAAAGCTCAAGTGAACTCGGCCCGGTTGAGAAATCGGCCTGGTCTGGAAGTTAGTCAAATTGTGAAGTTATACACGCAACAAAGTGAAGTACAACATTGTTTCATCAAGAGCCAATAGAAAATCACTACAAAAGCTATCCAACAAAAAGAAGAAAAGGCTCAAAAACCTTGATGCTCGAACAAATCACGTGCAAGAAAAAGCAATGAAGTATAACCATATAGCGAGAGTCTGGAACAGCGAATGTAGGTCATGGGCCTAGAGAGGACTATCTCCAACTCATCCGAATTGATTTGCGTCTCGGTTCAAAGGTAACACGTATCATTTAATTCCTTGTTTCGCACAATGATCTTAGTAACGATTGAGTCATGCATAGAAAGAAAAGTCTAGACTAGCAACTCATATCCATGTAGCATTATCTAGGACTTCGAAGAAATTGTGGTGTTGCATTTATTTTCCTCCTATGACCTAGTTCTTGTTCGGGACGAACAAGTATAAGTGTGGGGTGGTTTGATGAGCCGTATTTATACGGCTCATCGAGTCAACAAATCCCACCAATTCTTGCATTTTGTTATGTGAACAAGTTACGTGTTAGTGTTGTTTTGCATCTCAGGTGCCTCGGAAGCTCTAGGAGGAAACGTTCATTAAAGATGGCAATTTGAGCCAAAAACAGCACAAGGCAGTTTTGGCCGGCCGGCCCACATCTTTGGCCGAGCCACACCCGAGAGAGTTCGGACAAGGCCCGAGACCGATGCCCGAGGACCGAAGCAGATGGGAAGTCCGAGAGTTGAGGTTGTCCGAGGATTCCAGTCCGGATGACCCGGCTGTACCGAAGGCCTGTCCGAGCCGATGAGCGCTAGATCCAAGTTGCTCAGACAGACGAGCTCATCCGAAGAACCCAGCTCGACCAAAGTGATCGAAATGCCAAATAAGTCGGACGGCATCACTGTCCAAGGAGATTGCTCGATTGGAACCAGCTCATGCCTGAAGCAAGCCCATTAGCGGCCGAGAGTCTTCGAGGCGACCCGGGAGTGGCAGAACAAATTGGCCGAGACTGGCAGTGCAAATCTCAGCTCGTCCTTCAGCGTGGCGGTGCAGGCAGTTTCCTAATCTTGTTCTCGGACGTGTCCCAGGCCAGCGCCCCAGCGCTCCAGGCCGCGCCCGCGCATCGCCAAGTCGCGTCCCAGGCTGTGACCGGGACCCTCGCCCATGCAGATCTGGAGCATTCCAAGTCGGTGCAGCTGTAAGAGGTGGTTTAGAATGTTTCCTAAATTGGTTTTTGGAAACATTGCCTAAACAGAGTTGGAAACATGGAGAAGCTTTGGAAACCCTAGGTTTGTACTATAAATAAAACCTCGAGGGCGAACACATATGTATCCGACTCCACCATCCGAAAATCATCCATCATCAAGCGATCATCTCTTTCGGCACAATCCATCTGACCTTCGTCATCTCTCCGCTCCTGAATCCGATTGTCCTCATCATTCCGGCCGGACATCAAACCTCGATGACAAAGAAGATTTCCTTACTTACATCATTATTTATGTTTATTGCCATAGGCATGAGTAGCTAAATCCAATATTCGGGCTTGGGTTAAATATATTGTGACGATTGTTTTGAGACTTTGTTCTTCGTGCTATTATATGTTTTACTAGTTCTTGCTTCATCACATGAATTAACTTGTTAGATTGAGTAGAAGCTTTGTCGCAAAACTTGGTTGAGCAAGTAACTTCTTACTGGTAATATCTACTGGATACTTTGTCGTAAAGGTAGATCGTAACACCTAGGTTAAATAACACCTATGTCGGGTTATTAGGTCTAGGAAGGAACTAGAAGTCCAGCACCTTTGTCGGGCTAGGTTGTGGCGTATCACCTTTGTCGGGATACTTGGGGAGTCACCTTTGTCGGGACGACCACACTTAGAAGCATATAATTAGATCATTAGCAGTCAATGATAAATATGTCACAATAGAAAGAACCCTAGACGGAATACTTCTCTCATTGAATTACTTTCGTTTTATTGGCTCTCGCACTTGTCAACAATTTACTCACAAAAACCCCAATCTTTTTGTTACAGAACAATTGATCCACAATAGCTCTCTAGGGTTCGACCCCTGCTTGCCATTGTACTAGTGTTTTGCAAGTAAAATATAAATTCCAATTTGACTTTACCGACGACACCTATCAAATTTTGGCGCCGCTGCCTTGAGAATCTCCTGTGCGCACAGAATGGGCACACTGCCCGAATCCTCAACCGAAGTTCATCAGCTGGAAATTCTGTCTCTACAGAAGTGTTTAGAATGACAAAGAACTTGGAACGAGCGATTCACATCACGCATCACACGAGGGAAGTGCATGTCCAACCTTTCTCTCTTCTTATTTCCCTATTGTTTGTTTGCATGCATAGTCGTGTCTTTGGACTTAAGATGTGCCGTGAGGACACGTCAGTTCAAAAGTATGGGGTGGGAGAGTCAGTTGTGTCAGCACATTTATTTACTCGCACCTGCATAGAGTCAGCACGTTTCTCTTAAAAATTGAAATTTTTGAAAGCATGAATTTCTCTCTCTTTCCTGGATATGCGGTATTGGAAGTTGATAACGTGAAATAGATGAGCTGATTAGATGCATTTTTCTCGTGAACTTGGAATTGTGCGATTACTTGCCACTTTAAACCATTACGTGCTTTTGAGTTGAGATAAACAAGGATGTGGAGTTGATAGAAATGTCCTAGAGAGACTTGACGAAGCATTCAAAGGACCGGATTCAGACTATTTGGTTATGTGGATTTCGTGGAGGCTAGCATTTCGAGACAACATGGTTCAAAGCTTGCTCCGCCACTGTGACGTTTATGTAGGAAGGCGGGATGGAGACGTAACAGACCGTCCTACCTCTAGTCCGAAGTTACCGGGAAAATAGATGAGCGACCCTCAGCTTGACTTGCGTCAAAAAGGACGAGGATGAGAAAGAGCGAGGAGGTATTTCCATATGCTTGCGGGCGATAATTGAACCTCCTTCAAAAAGAAAGGAAAAGAAGGACAAGCAATTCGCAATAAGGAGCAAAGCTCAAGTGAACTCGGCCCAGTTAAGAAATCGGCCTGGTCGGGAAGTTAGTCAAATTGTGAAGTTACACACGCAACAAAGTGAAGTACAACATTGTTTCATCAAGAGCCAAAGGCCAAAAGAAAATCACTACAAAAGTTGTCCAACAAAAAGAAGAAAAGGCTCAAAAACCTTGATGCTCGAATGAATCACGTGCAAGAAAAAGCAATGAAGTATAACCATATAGCGAGAGTCCGGAACAGCGAATGCAGGTCATTGGCCTAAAGAGGACTATCTCCCACTTATCCGAATTGATTTGCATCTCGGCTCAAAGGTAACACGTATCATTTAATTACTTGTTTCGCACAATGATCTTAGTAACGATTTAGTCATGCATAGAAAAGCAAGTCTAGACTAGCAACTCATATCCATGTAGCATTATCTAGGACGTCGAAGAAATTGTGGTGTTGCATTTATTTTCCTCCTATGACCTAGTTCTTGTTCGGGACGAACAAGTATAAGTGTGGGGTGGTTTGATGAGCGGTATTTATACGGCTCATCGAGTCAACAAATCCCACCAATTCTAGCATTTTGTTATGTGAACAAGTTACATGTTAGTGTTGTTTTGTATCTCAGGTGCCTCGGAAGCTCTAGGAGGAAACGTTCATTAAAGATGGCAATTTGAGCCAAAAATAGCACAAGGCAGTTTTGGCCGGCCGGCCCGCATCTTTGTCCGAGCCACGCCCGAGAGAGTTCATGGTGCTTGTTATAAAATTTTACTTTGTCGTGTAACAAACTCATCTCAGTCAAGAGTACTGAATTTATTTGGGATCATCTGCATCCCATGTCTAGTATATATTGCAATTTTATTCCGTCAATTCAAAGTTTCGCTGTCAATAGACGTGCGTATATTGTAGAGAGCAAGTTACACCTGTTGGAAGAAACGCGTAAGAACTCATTGTACCCTTCATATTGAGTTTTTTAAAAATTCCAACCATTATGTGATCCCGAATTTTGTAACAGTTTCTTCCCATTCGATGTTCATCGAAGAATTGCACGAGAATGCATATCAAAATGCTGGGATGCAACCTAGACATCATGGAACATGGTCCCAGAAAGCGCTAAGGAAATTTGGTACGAGGAGTTTCGGGTACAAATCGGTAATTCAAAAATATGTAATTAATTCAATTAGTTGACAAACGTTAATGGGTTCTAAAAATGATTTGTTTGTAGAGTACATCTACTTGGGATGCACAATATGTCAGTCGCATTCGGCGTAATCTTATGAAGAGATGCAATATGATCGTCAACAACAAAATGAGTACTTTAAGGAGTGGAAGGATTTCACGTTTCTCATGATCAACCAACCCGTAAAATAGCAGAATGGTGAAAGGCTCACGATGTTTTCAGCAAATGAGTGACAACTTTATATTCCATGAATTAAATAAATTAGTGATTTAGAACGCCTTACAATGTATGTCATAAATTTTATATTACACTCATATATGTTTTCCATTTGAATTTGTAACGCAAATCGACAACGAACCGCCTGAAACATTTTCGGTTTAAGTTGGAACTTGTTGAATAAAATGAATTTGAAATAGCACTCTGTAACGCAAATTGAGTATATCTTAAAAAATAGATATTACCCGAAATCAAAATTGTAAAATGACTACATGTCTGAAAATTAAGTTTGTCAAATAAAGTGGGGGAGTGACTGTAGACAGCGCTTAAAAATGAAGCGCTGTTTTAGATTTACTTTAAACAGCGCTTCAATATGGAAGCGATGTAACAGGTTTACTTAAAATAGCGCTTCACTAAAAGGCGCTGTCTAAAGTTCACTATAAACAGCGCCTTACACAAGAAGCGCTGTCTGAAGTGCGAATAAAAATTGACAAAATTGATTGATTCAAACAATCCCTTGCACGATACTTTTCAATTAAAACAGCTGTTGGAAAATACAAATATGCTGAACATCAAATTATATACATTTTCTCAATATTATACAACCCATTTGTATTCGTTTACGTCCGAATATTTTGATACTGGACATGTCTATGTTACAAAAATATAGGACCAATAATACATTAAATGACTTGTTCACACCGGATTATATGATTGCCGCAAGTAATCTATCAAAGCATTAGCAAAGTCGTCCCTCATATCATTCAGGACATTGTTACCATACGATTCATCTCCTGTAGGGAAACACTAGGAAAAAATGCATAGTTACCAAATTTATCGAAACGTAGATTAATTGGTAATGATCTATTACTTATCGGTATATAGTTACTTGTGTGATGTCGTCCTAAAGAGATCCATTGGTATGATGAACGGACTTGATTATGTTGCGAATATATTGCAACACATAGTAGCCATACACTTCAGTGTTGAAGGGCTGGTTGGGGCACTGAAATAAGAAATGAGTTATAAACATATAAAACATATTAAGTAATGGAATAAAAAAATTATCTTTGTTGTTGTTATTTGTTAAGTCCATACTGTTACAGTCCTCCACTCTATATCTGAATCTGACAGGATATTGAAGTACATACTCATGCTCCTGTAACATTAATGTAATTAATATAAGTAAGTCGTAGCACATGTAGTACTGGTAAGTAATTGTGGAGTAGCATAGTCCTTACATGTTGACTAAATTTGTTGCATCAGGCAATGATGGTTTTCCACCTGGATCAAGCCAAAGGACCAAGCGCTTTGCAGGGAATAAGACAACTAACATCCAATGCCACCTAATAAAGAGTTAGTGAATTTTTATATTAGTATACAATGCATTTCATCGAAAATATAGAACAATACGAAAAATATCAACTTACTTTTTCACATGGACGTAGGGAAGGAAGTAGTCTGCCATTCGCAGTCTCCTCTTAAAGAAATCCACCCTCATTTCGAATTCCACGGACGGAGTCATAAAACTCGGTCTGAAGAATCCAAACCTAATGCCCGGTGGGATCTTATCGTGAATAAATCTATTGGCATTTGAATAAGGGAGTCAAAAATTTAAATTGTTAACAACAATTTACAATAATAAAAAAATATTTACCTTATGTAAACTTCAGTTGCGGTTGCACTCAAAGCTTTCAAGCTGGTGAACTGCATAATGTCTCCTTTTTCCAGCTGGATATAACAATCTTCACCAAAAACTTTGCTACTAATGTACACCGAATAGATAGTTGATTTGGCCATCATGTTCGCGTGGTCGTACAAAAAGCGGCAATGCATTGACATTCCTACAGTATCACTGTTGCTAAAACTGCTGCATTGAAGTTTTAAAAATCTGAACTCGTCATATCCCTGTGCGAAAATAAAAACAGCGATGAACCGATTCACATTGATATACTTATAGGTGTTTCTTGTCATATAACTGAATGTATGATCGGTCGAATATTTGACCTATTATTCACTTTATTTGATGATGGATTAGGTTTGTTTTCCGGATATTTTGTTATCATTTAATCTCCTTTCTAGTGTTTCAGGTCATATATCGCATATCTAACACTTTTGGATTGATCCGAAGAAAAACAAAGCAATTGGCGAAGATTTGGGCGAAAACAGGACAAAATAGGGTAGATTGACCTTTCCGACTTGTTATGCACGCACAGATCGCATATGGTGTCCAAATTGGTTGATTCAAAGCTTTTTGGAAAGCTGATTCAAAGGGCTACAACTTTGTAGTTTACACCAAAATCAAATTCAGAGGTTAAGATCATGAAAAAGTCGCCCGAAGTCTCTGCCATTTCGCATGGACGTGACTGCCGTTACCAAAACACAACGTCACGGTAGTCACGGCCCCCTTTTGTCCCATTGCACTTTTGGAGCATGCCAAGCATGCCGTGACATGCCATGACATGTCTAAATGTCACGGTAGTCACGGCCCCGTCGGAGTAGTTTCTAAAAACAAGTTTTGGGCTTTTCGGGATTGACTTTTGGGGAAGTTTCCTAATTTCATTTTTGGGCTTTTTCGCCATTTGGAAAGCTATAAATAGAGGGTTGGCTGACTAAAATCAGTGTGGACGAATTAAGGAGTGTGCTTATTTTGAGAGAAAACAACTCTGACTTGGGAGAGAAGACAGAGCCGAACGAGAGATTGAGGATCATCGAGCTACATCGTCTTCGGTTAACTCGTCCTTAATATTATTTTATTACACTGTTTGTGGTTTATTCACCATGAATAGTGAGTAGTCTGTTTATTTTGGGATCCTACGGATCCCGTGCATTGTACCCAACTCTTCATGTGATCATTTGAATGTTTTTCATTAATCCACATCGAATATTCAATTTCATCGTGCTTAATTTATCGTTCTATGCAAGTATTTACATCAAAGGGTATGTTTACATGTTAGAACGTATTTAGGTTATATACCGAAAGATGGATGGGTCCTACGTATTAACTGGATTGTGGGAAGTTGTACGAAAACCTTTAGTTTAATAATCGAGATCGTTGATAATTCGTGGATGGGCGGCGTTCAACGATTGAGATTAATCTAGATAATGATCCGTGGATGGGCGGCTTATCTAGTGTTATTTTGGTGTAATTCGATATTCGATAGCATGATGAATTACATGATAATGATTGCATGATTGTAGGGGTTAGCACGGGTGAAGTATGGATTCTGGAATTGTTTCTCTGATTTAATCACTAACCTTTATTTTTCTGTTATTTAATCTCTGCATTTTTCACAACCAAACAAACCTCTTTTAATCGGAATAGCTAAATAGGTATCATCGTTTGCTAGTACTCACGCACCTGTTCCTTGGATCGACCCTTGGCTTACCAAGGTTACAAATTTTGTTTGACTACGATTTGACCCCTAAAACTCATAATTTGACAATTATAAAGGGGTTAAAAATACGCTTGTCAAAATGGCACCGTTGCCGGGGAGCAGCGTTTAGTGTGATATTAGATTTAACGAGTGTAGTTTAGACTATTCCATTTATTTTATTACTTCCGTGTACATACTCTATATACTTCTGACCTTCACTAATCACTTTTATTTTAAATGTTGCGAGGATGTACTCTTTTGGTCATCAAGACGCCTACTCAAGGGAAGCGCCATATTATGAGACATATCCATATGATACGAATTGGGAAAGAAATCAACATCAGTTTTATGATCAACCCTATTATCAAGATGGTCATTGTTATGAGGGCTACCAGAAACACTCGCTGCAGCAACAGTCACATGACCACCACCTCTGGACGAGCGATCGAGGTAATCCTAAGGACAAGAAGAGTGTGCATGATCTTTACCTCGCTGATAGAACAAAGGATATCGCTAAGTTAACCAACGCAGTAAAGATGCTTGCTGCTGAAATAAAAAATCTGAAGATAGACTCCTCTATGAAGTCATCTGTAGTCACCAATGTGGTTGTTTACTGTCAAGTATGTGGTTCTCCTTCTTATTTCGCAGATGGCTGTCCAGTGATGGGACAAGAAATCAGCAACAGAAATCAAGAGGATGCCAACTTTATAGGGCGCACCAATCAAGGTAATCAGTACAACAACCAGCCCCAACAACAACAAAATCAGAATTCATGGCAATACAACTATCAGTCACAGCAACAACCTCAAAATACTGGTGAATCATCGCATTTAGAGTCTATATTGGCCAGCTACTTAGCGGAGCTAGAGAGGAGATCAATAGAGCAAGATAGGCGAGCTCAAGAGCGACAAGCCAGACTCGATAATATTATAGGGACGGTGGAACAACTCCCAATTAATCAAAGAATACTGAAAGACCAATTAGAGCAACAAGCTATGGCAGCCACCAATGCATGCCGGGATAAAGACATTGAGATGGTAATGGCCAACCATCAAGAAGTTGAAGTCTATGAAGCATATACGTCTTCAATTTTATTTCCAATCCATGTGGAAGATGAACAGGATAAGAGAATGCTCTCTAAACCAGAACAACCTGTTTGTGAGGATGGTTTTGAGGCGTTTAGAATGGTTGCCAAGGTCTACACTGAGTTGGAGGATGATGAGGTCTGCATTGATGACGTCTCAGAATATGAAGATACATCTCCCTCCACTATGATTGCTTCAAAAGGTCATTTAGCTGAACACACAGAAGAGAACATCATTCCACCAGTTCCTCTAGATGCTAAAGAGCCATCAAAGGATCATAGGTACAAAGACTTTGTTGATGTGTACATGAGCTCGTTTAAAGAGGACCCTGGCATACGCATACATACGATAGTGAAGGGAAATTCTGAAGTATATGCACCTGAGATCTTATCTAAAGAGTATAAAGGAAGTGTTCTTGCTGGAGCTAGATTTGAAGATGTATATCTTGTTGTACCGCCTCCAGACAAATTTCGACAGTTCTTGCCTTACGTCTTGAAACTGTTATTAGGGAGCTTCTACAGTCCCTTGATTCTTAAGGGTCCCGAATTTTTAAAGGGATTGCATGTTCTGCTTAACGTCCATGTCAGTCTTGATGGACATAAATTTCAATGGGATTTGAAGGTGGATTGACACCCCTCTCTTTGTTGAAGGCCCCATGAGAAGGGATCCTAGCAAAGGACTTCTCACGAGTAATTTTTATGGGGCGCTTTGCTGAGTGTAGCCAAGACTTTAAACTAGGCCTCTTCGGGGAGTAACCCGCGCTGTAAGTTTTAGTTAGTTTCATTTTTCATTTGCATTATGTGTGGACATTTCGAAGTTCTAAGTGTGGAGTGCACCAGTCCCTCCACAATTTTCGATGCTAACCTATCACTTGTGAAGCTCTGTGTTTTTTATCTATATATCCACCAGCTCACAAGTCGTGTTTCACTCTCCGAGCATCGCTTGGTCTCATGGATATCAAGTTTTCACACACGAGGGAAGTTCCTATGCGCCTTTTTCTTATCTTTTATTTCTTCGCTTAGGGACTAAGCTCATTAAGTGTGGAGTGGGTAGCACATAGTCACATGCATCACATGTCACACATTCACTCTTGCATATGCTCAACTGTCTATGTATTGCGATTGAAATCCTCGTTTTCAACGATACTCCTCGACTGATTGTCATTCTTTTGGATTCAAAGTCTAGGACTTGGAATAGTGCCAATCGTGTGTGTATTCTCTTGAGTCAGTATCATTGCTAGCCTTTGACTACACATGTTTTATGTATTTCTGGAAGCATGTTTGAGACTAGAAATTAGTAGGCACCGGTTCAAAAATGTCAAAAACGTCAAAAACTTAAATATACATCTCTTTTTCTAGGTGACCTTAGTACTAGTATGTGTTTCTCTATACATGTTGTGATGTGCATGCACCCGCCTTCATTCATACACTATGTCAAGCTTTAAGTATGGAGTTAGAAAATTGGTTTTCAATGTTTTCAATCAAGAACAAAGTTCTGAATTTTCAAAAGTGGGTGAAAAATTGACCCCAAACATAGTGTTTTTGAAGAAAAAAAATTCGTGCAGAAAAAAAAGGTGGAAGCAGAAAAATACCAAGGGCAAAGTGAGAAAAGTCACCCCTTGTGTGAAAAATTTTTTAGTACCAAGGGCAAAGTGAGAAAAGTCACCCCTTGTGTATGGAAAACACTTTTGAAACAATTTCTGCCCCCTTTTGCTTGATATAGTGTAATTCTATCTTCTCATTGCGTACAAATCATAACTTGTCTTGCGATTTCATGTACTTGAAACTAAGGGACGATCCTCGTGCTTGCACTGAAATTGTGATGCAAATTTTTGTACTATTTTTCAGAAAAATTCTTTAGCCAGGCTCCTCTTCTCTTACGGGTCATTGCCTAGTCTTTGGCACTTGAGAATGAGCTTTGCGCCAAGAGCCCGTAGACTATCCCTAGATAGCATAGGTGAATGGCGAGCATGTTTTGTGTAACTATTCATGTTCTTATTACGTTGCTATAGAACTGTTTAGAACATGTGATTAGTCGATCGCTAGACGTGTGTATTGACCGTTCGAATGCATGACTCATTTGATCTATGATTGTCTGAAAACTTTGATGAAGATGTTTGACTTGAAGTTGAGGTAACACGATGAATCCGAGGTATGACATGACTTTACTATGACTCGTTGAGCATCATTCATGCATACACGTTAATTAGTTGTACAGGATTTGTAGGTAGTCCCATTCTGAAAAACTTTCACGAGACTATACTCGCCCTACTAGGGCAGCCTAGGGGTTTAAAGGCTTGATGCATATGCTAAATGCATTCGTGTCCTCTACGACAGTGAGTTATCTTTTTGTTTTTATTTTAGTTAGGATCGATCACATGATACTTGAGTGGGTAACTATTCTGCTATATATTGACTTGTGCTTAATGTTTGTTCGGGACAAACAAATCCTAAGTGTGGAGTGTTTTGATCGATCGAATTCTGGACATATTATTCACTTCATTCGATGATGGATTAGGTTTGTTTTCCGGATATTTTGTTATCATTTAATCTCTTTTCTAGTGTTTCTGGTCATATATCGCATATCTAACACTTTTGGATTGATCCGAAGCAAAACAAAGCAATTGGCGAAGATTTGGGCGAAAACAGGACAAAACAGGGCAGACTGACCGTTCCGACTTGTTATGCACGCACAGATCGCATATGGTGTCCAAATTGGTTGATTCAAAGCTTGTTGGAAAGCTAATTCAAAGGGCTACAACTTTGTAGTTTTCGCCAAAATCAAATTTGGAGGTTAAGACCATGAAAAAGTCGCCCGAAGTCTCTGCCATTTTGCATGGCCGTGACTGCCGTGACCAAAACACAATGTCACGGTAGTCACGGCCCCCTTTTGTCCCAGTGCACTTTTGGAGTATGCCAAGCATGCCATGACATGCCGTGACATGTATAAATGTCACGGTAGTCACGGCCCCGTCGGAGCAGTTTCTAAAAACGATTTTTTGGCTTTTCGGGACTGATTTTTGGGGAAGTTTTCTAATTTCGTTTTTGAGCTTTTTGGCCTTTTGGAAAGCTATAAATAGAGGGTTGGCTGACTAAAATCAGTGTGGACGAATTGAGGAGTGTTCTTATTTTGAGAGAAAACAACCCTGACTTGGGAGAGAAGACAGAGCCGAACGAGAGATTGAGGATCATCGAGCTACATCGTCTACGGTTAACTCGTCCTTAATATTCTTTTATTACACTGTTTGTGGTTTATTCACCATGAACAGTGAGTAGTCTGTTTATTCTGGGATCCTACGGATCCCGTGCATTGTACCCAACTCTTCATGTGATCATACGAATGTTTTTCATTAATGCAAATCGAATATTCAATTTCATCGTGCTTAATTTATCGTTCTATGCAAGTATTTACATCAAAGGGTATGTTTACATGTTAGAACGTATTTAGGTTATATACCGAAAGATGGATGGGTCCTAGGTATTAACTGGATTGTATGAAGTTGTACGAAAACCTTTAGTTTAATAATCGAGATCGTTGATAATCCGTGGATGGGCGGCGTTCAACGATTGAGATTAATCTAGATAATGATCCGTGGATGGGCGGCTTATCAAGTGTTATTTTGGTTTAATTCGATATTCGATAGCATGATGAATTACATGATAATGATTCCATGATTGTAGGGGTTAGCACGGGTGAAGTATGGATTCTGGAATTCTTTCTCTGATTTAATCACAAACCTTTATTTTTTTGTTATTTAATCTCTGCATTTTTCACAACCAAACAAACCTCTTTTAATCGGAAAATCTAAATAGGTCACATCGTTTGCTAGTACTCACGCACATGTTCCTTGGATCGACCCTTGGCTTACCAAGGTTATAAATTTTGTTTGACTACGATTTGACCCCTAAAACTCATAATTTGACAACTATAAAGGGTTAAAAATAGCTTGTCAAAATGGCACCGTTGCCGGGGAGAAGCGTTTAGTGTGATATTAGATTTAACGAGTGTAATTTAGACTATTCCATTTATTTTATTACTTCCGTGTACATACTCTATATACTTCTGACCTTCACTAATCACTTTTATTTTGAATGTTGCGACGATGTACTCTTTTGGTCATCAAGACGCCTACTCAAGGGAAGCGCCATATTATGAGACATATCCATATGATACGAATTGGGAAAGAAATCAACATCAGTTTTATGATCAACCCTATTATCAAGATGGTCATTGTTATGAGGGCTACCAGAAACACTCGCAGCAGCAACAGTCTCAAGACCACCACCTCTGGACGAGTGATCGAGGTAATCCTAAGGACAAGAAGAGTGTGCATGATCTTTACCTCGCTGATAGAACAAAGGATATCGCTAAGTTAACCAACGCAGTAAAGATGCTTGCTGCTGAAATAAAAAATCTGAAGATAGACTCCTCTATGAAGTCATCTATAGTCGCCAATGTGGTTGTTTACTGTCAAGTATGTGGTTCTCCTTCTCATTTCGCAGATGGCTGTCCGGTGATGGGATAAGAAATCAGCAACAGAAATAAAGAGGACGCCGACTTTGTAGGGCAAACCAATCAAGGTAATCAATACAACAACCAGCCCCAACGACAATAAAATCAGAATTCATGGCAATACAACTATCAGTCGTAGCAACAACCTCAAAATACTGGTCAATTATCGCATTTAGAGTCTATATTGGCTAGCTACTTAGCGGAGCAAGAGAGGAGATCAATAGAGCAAGATAGGCGAGGTCAAGAGCGACAAGCCAGACTCGATAATATTATAGGGACTGTGGAACAACTCCAAATTAAGCAAAGAATACTGAAAGACCAGTTAGAGCAACAAGCTATGGCAGCCACCAATGCATGCAGAGATGAGGACATTGAGATGGTAATGGCCAACCATCAAGAAGTAGAAGTCTATGAAGCATATATGTCTTCAATTTTATTTCCAATCCATGTGGAAGATGACCAGGATAAGAGAATGCTCTCTAAACCAGAACAACCTGTTTGTGAGGATGGTTTTGAGGCGTTTAGAATGGTTGTCAAGGTCTTCACTGAGTTGGAGGATGATGAGTTCTGCATTGATGACGTCTCAGAATATGAAGATACATCTCCCTCCACTACGATTGCTTCAAAAGGTCATTTAGCTGAACACACAGAAGAGAACATCATTCCACCAGTTCCTCTAGACGCTAAAGAGCCATCAAAGGATCATAGGTACAAAGAATTTGTTGATGTGTACATGAGCTCATTTAAAGAGGACCTTCACATACGCATACATACGATAGTGAAGGGAAATTCTGAAGTATATGCACCTGAGATCTTATCTAAAGAGTATAAAGGAAGTGTTCTCGCTGGAGCTAGATTTGAAGATGTATATCTTGCTGCACCGCCTCCAGACAAGTTTCGACAGTTCTTGCCTTACGTCTTGAAACTGTTATTAGGGAGCTTCTACAGTCCCTTGATTCTTAAGGGTCTCGAATTTTTAAAG
The DNA here is from genome assembly GCA_033675215.1 of Rhodiola kirilowii. Lineage (NCBI taxonomy): Eukaryota > Viridiplantae > Streptophyta > Magnoliopsida > Saxifragales > Crassulaceae > Rhodiola > Rhodiola kirilowii. Next base: position 46,591,677 of record CM066201.1, read on the forward strand.
GGATTGCATGCTCTGCTTAACGTCCATGTCAGTCTTGATGGACGTAAATTTCAATGGGATTTGAAGGTGGATTGACACCCCTCTCTCTGTTGAAGGCCCCATGAGAAGGGATCCTAGTGATGGACCATAATTATACGAATCAAAAACACAGTAAAACCCACCAAATTAGACTGTTGGTCTAGTTAACTTTTGCTTGTTAGTTCCGATTTATTTCCACAGGGTATTTTGGCGCTTAGAGAGAAAACACGCTAAGGAGAGGATTTTACGCTGAAAAGATGTTACGAGTGATTCCAAGGTCAAGATCAGACGCCGAACGAAGAAATCTCAAGATCCTGACATTGAATTACTCAAATCAAATCCAACCGAGGAACAACCAAAGTCAGACCGGAGCGAAATTGGATTGATAGTTTTGTGAAAAGACTGCACAAAACTGTCAAAACTCATCCATGGACCAAGTGACCGGCGGCTTTGGTGAAGAGGATGACTCATGGGTGGCATTTCTTCTCCTCCTCCTCCTTATGACCGGTGGCTTTGGCTTGGAGGTGGCCAAAGCCACAAAACCTTCCTCCTCCATGACTTGCAACCGGCGGCTAAATGAGCAACCATGAGAAGTAGCCATGTGTTGGCTTCTCCTCCCTTCCTCCTCCACCCTTGGATGCAACACCACATGCCTCCATCTCCACCCTCCATTCCTCCTCCTTATGGCTATAAATGGAGAGCTCCTCCTCCTCATTTCAAACATCCCCAATCCTAAAATCAACAATTCACTTCTCTCTCTAAGTTTGTGTTACTTTGTAAGTTTGGTTTTGGAAATAATACTCCTTTTTGTTCTTGAGTATTATACGCTTTGAAATAATACTCCTGTTTGTTCTTGAGTATTATACGCTTTGAAATAATACTCCTGTTTGTTCTTGAGTATTATACTGTTTAGAGAATACTCCTGTTGGTTCTTGAGTATTCAGTAGGAATTAGGAATACTCCTGTTGGTTCTTGAGTATTCTACCCCTTTCCTTTCTTACTGTTTTCAAAAACCCCCGAGTATTTAGTTATGATATCCTTCTCTATGGATAATCGTAGCTAAACTCTCTTCATTCGGTTGAAGGGGTGTTCTTGTATTTTAAAATGTTTTAAATTCTTTTAGTTTCTTTTCTCTGTATTCAAAACTTGTTCTATGTGCCATTTATTAGATCAGAGCTTCCAAGGTTGAGTGGATGCTTGAAATGGCAAAGCTCTTCCGTGGAAGTTCGTAAACATACTCGGGTAAGTGGATGCTTGAAATGGCAAAGCTTATTTGAGGAGTTTGATCTATCTCAAACACCATTTGGGTAAATCGGAAAAGACAACCCAAATGGATGCACATGGGCTAGTATACCCGGAAAAGGGGTGCTAGTTCAAGTAGAACAAGGGCTCTACGACCTTGAAATGGGCTAGACAGTGTGGCAAATCGAGCGCCGGAAAAGGCCTTGATACACGTTAGAATACTTAGAAGGGTTACTAAAAGGATAAACAGGATATAACACAAGGCCCCTGAAACTGAATGCATCCCTTGAATTACAAAACCACCTTGTATTTACTTTCCTAGTATAACTGCCTCAAACAACTGCACTCACCTTCCGGAGGACTCGCAATTAACGCATCACCCACTGTAAGTCTTTCTTTTTACTTTTCAGTATTTTAATTCCTACAATTACTTTTCCGCACAAAAAACCAAAAAAACCAAAAACAGTAGCATAGTTAATCGCGCTAAAATCTCAATCAACCTTAAAACACGCTCCCTCGCTGTACAAATCCCTTAGAGAACAACGTATCCCCCTAATTCCCTTGGGTTCGACCCCTACTTACCACTTACTACCCATTAGTGAAGTCGCGAGTAGTGGAAAATATAAATTTATTTGTACAAAGAACATTGCACCTTAACGACAGTGCAGTGGGCTTCGTCACCTAGCAAAGGACTTCTCACGAGTGATTTATATGGGGCGCTTTGCTGAGTCTAGTCAAGACGTTAAACTAGGCCTCTTCGGGGAGTAACCCGCGCTGTAAGTTTTAGTTAGTTTCCTTTTTCATTTTCATTATGTGTGGACATTTTTAGGTTCTAAGTGTGGAGTGCACCAGTCCCTCCACGATTTTCGATGCTAACCTATCACTTGTGAAGCTCTGTGTTTTTTATATATATCCACCAGCTCACAAGTCGTGTTTCACTCTCCGAGCATCACTTAGTCTCCATTAATATCAAGTTTTCACACACGAGGGAAGTTCCTATGCGCCTATTTCTTATCTTTTATTTCTTCGCTTAGGGACTAAGCTCATTGTTAAGTGTGGAGTGGGTAGCACATAGTCACATGTCACACATTCACTCTTGCATATGCTCAACTGTCTATATATTGCGATTGAAATCCTCATTTTCTACGATACTCCTCGACTGATTGTCATTCTTTTGGATTCAAAGTCTAGGACTTAGAATAGTGCCAATCGTGTGTGTATTCTCTTGAGTCAGTATCATTGCTAGCCTTTGACTATCACATGTTTTACGTATTTCTTGAAGCATGTTTGAGACTAGAAATTAGTAGGCACCGGTTCAAAAATGTCAAAAACGTCAAAAACTTAAATATACATCTCTTTTTCTAGGTGACCTTAGTACTAGTATGTGTTTCTCTATACATGTTGTGATGTGCATGAACCCTCCTTCATTCATACACTATGTCAAGCTTTAAGTATGGAGTTAGAAAATTGGTTTTCAATGTTTTCAATCAAGAACAAAGTTCTGAATTTTCAAAAGTGGGTGAAAAAAGGTACCCCAAGCATAGTTGTTTTTGAAGAAAAAAATTCATGCAGAAAAAAAAAGGTGGAAGCAGAAAAATACCAAGGGCAAAGTGAGAAAAGTCACCCCTTGTGTGAAAAAATTTTTAGTACCAAGGGCAAAGTGAGAAAAGTCACCCCTTGTGTACGGAAAACACTTTTGAAACAATTTCTGCCCCCTTTTGCTTGATATAGTGTAATTCTATCTTCTCATTGCGTGCAAATCATAACTTGTCTTGCGATTTCATGTACTAGAAACTAAGGGACGATCCTCGTGCTTGCACTGAAATTGTGATGCAAATTTTTGTACTATTTTTCAAAAAAATTCTTTAGCCAGGCTCCTCTTCTCTTACGGGTCATTGCCTAGTCCTTGGCACTTGAGAATGAGCTTTGCGCCAAGAGCCCGTGGACTATCCCTAGATAGCATAGGTGAATGGCGAGCATGTTTTGTGTAACTAATCATGTTCTTATTACGTAGAACTGTTTAGAACATGTGATTAGTCGATTGCTAGCCATGTGTATTGACCGTTTGAATGCATGACTCATTTGATCTATGATTGTCTGAAAACTTTGATGAAGATGTTTGACTTGAAGTTGAGGTAAAACGATGAATCCGAGGTATGACATGACTTTACTGTGACTCGTTGAGCATCATTCATGCATACACGTTAATTCGTTGTACAGGGGATTTGTAGGTAGTCCCATTCTTAAAAACCTTCACGAGACTATACTCGTCCTACTAGGGCAGCCTAGGGGTTTAAAGATTTGATGCATATGCTAAATGCATTCGTGTCCTCTACGACAGTGAGTAATCTTTTTGTTTTTATTTTAGTTAGGATCGATCACATGATACTTGAGTGGGTAACTATTCTGCGATTTATTGACTTGTGCTTAATGTTTGTTCGGGACGAAAAAATCCTAAGTGTGGAGTGTTTTGATCGGTCGAATTCTTGACCTATTATTCACTTCATTCGATGATGGATTATGTTTTTTTTCCGGATATTTTGTTTTCATTTAATCTCTTTTCTAGTGTTTCAGGTTATATATCGCATATCTAACACTTTTGGATTTATCCGATGCAAAACAAAGCAATTGGCAAAGATTTGGGCGAAAACAGGACAAAACAGGGCAGATTGACCGTTCCGACTTGTTATGCACGCACAGATCGCATATGGTGTCCAAATTGGTTTATTCAAAGCTTGTTAGAAAGCTAATTCAAAGGGCTATGAATTTGTAGTTTACGTCAAAATCAAATTCGGAGGTTAAGACCATGAAAAAGTCGCCTGAAGTCTCTGCCATTTTGCATGGCCGTGACTGCCGTAACCAAAATACAACGTCACGGTAGTCACGGCCCCCTTTTGTCCCAGTGCACTTTTGGATCTTGCCAAGCATGCCGTGACATGTCTAAATGTCACGGTAGTCACGGCCCCGTCGGAGCAGTTTCTAAAAATGATTTTTGGGCTTTTCAGGGCTGATTTTTGGGGAAGTATCCTAATTTCGTTTTTGGGCTTTTTGGCCTTTTGGAAAGCTATAAATAGAGGGTTGGCTGACTAAAATCAGTGTGGACGAATTGAGGAGTGTGCTTATTTTGGGAGAAAACAACCCCGACTTGGGAGAGAAGACAAAGCCGAACGAGAGATTGAGGATCATCGAGCTACATCGTCTACGGTTAACTCATCCTTAATATTCTTTTATTACACTGTTTGTGGTTTATTCACCATGAATAGTGAGTAGTCTATTTATTCTGGGATCCGTAATTTATTCTGGGATCCTACGGATCCCGTGCATTGTACCCAACTTTTCATGTGATCATATGAATGTTTTTCATTAATGCAAATCGAATATTCAATTTCATCGTGCTTAATTTATCGTTCTATGCAAGTATTTACATCAAAGAGTATGTTTACATGTTAGAACGTATTTAGGTTATATACCGAAAGATGGATGGGTCCTAGGTATTAACTGGATTGTATGAAGTTGTACGAAAACCTTTAGTTTAATAATCGAGATCGTTGATAATCCGTGGATGGGCGGCGTTCAACGATTGAGATTAATCTAGATAATGATCCGTGGATGGGCGGCTTATCTAGTGTTATTTTGGTTTAATTCGATATTCGATAGCATGATGAATTACATGATAATGATTGCATGATTGTAGGGGTTAGCATGGGTGAAGTATGTATTCTGGAATTCTTTCTCTGATTTAATCACAAACCTTTATTTTTCTGTTATGTAATCTCTGCATTTTTCACATCCAAACAAACCTCTTTTAATCGGAATAGCTAAATAGGTCACATCGTTTGCTAGTACTAACACACCTGTTCCTTGGATCGACCCTTGGCTTACCAAGGTTATAAATTTTGTTTGACTACGATTTGACCCCTAAAACTCATAATTTGACAAATATAAAGGGTTAAAAATACGCTTGTCAATGTACTCAACTACCTTTTCATCAATGTCTACCAGACATTTCGGCCATCCCACAAAACCACCTAGTGCATCTGATACTTTCTCCATTCCCCCGAACTTCATTGGAAGCTCTGCCGATAGTTCAATCCCATCCTCTATAACCACCTTCACCATCTCATCATGCAGCTCTTGATACTAGACTAAGCGTCCTCGCAAAACTCTGCCAAGTGCTACAAGTTGCCTGCGCTGATCCGAACCTCCTCCTTCCACGTGCAGCATGCATTTCTTCCCAACCTGAAATGGAAAAATTCAGTTGGTAACGAAGTAAATTGAACTTTCTTCGTAATTTAAAAAGACTGCATATTACCTCGGGTATATCTCCAAATGGGTCAGGATCAGAACCACTTTGATGGCTATGAAGCCTAGGAGCGTGCGAAGTGACAATGGAGTGTGTGCTCGACGAAGAAGACTGCTTCCCAAATACCTTCTTCCAACCTACCAAACTCCCCACCGCCCGTGTTCGTCCAGGGTACTCGTCCTTTCCTATGACCTCTGTTAATATGTCTCGTCGACCATGGCATATAAATGTTCCTTCACTCACTTGCTGTTCCAATTCATCCTGATTGAAAATAAATGCACGTTCAGCATAGTCAAAGAGAGTTAGGATAATGTTTAATTATTTACTGTAAAGATAGAACTTACAATTCTATCGGCCACCTCCCTCATTTAGTCACTCACGTACTCTTTATCAGTCCTTTGGTGCCCCCTCTTCCATACCTCATTGATCGGTCGAATTCTTGACCTAATATTCACTTCATTCGATGATGGATTAGGTTTGTTTTCCGGAAATTTTGTTGTCATTTAATCTCTTTTCTAGTGTTTCAGGTCATAGATCACATTCCTAATACTTTTGGATTGATGTGAAGCAAAACAATGCATTTAGTAGAGATTTCGGTAAAAAACAGGGCAGATTGACCTTTCCACTTGTTTTGCACGCACAGATCTCATTTAGTGCCCAAATTGGTTGATTTAAAGCTTGTTGGAAAGCTATTTTAAAGGGCTACAACTTTGTAGTTTACGCCGAGATCAAATTTGGAGGTTAAGGCCGTCAAAAATCCACCCGAGGTCTCTGCTGTTTTGCATGGCCGTGACTGCCGTGACCACAACACAACATCACGGTAGTCACGGCCCCTTTTTGTCCCAGAGCAGTTTTGGAGCATGCCGAGCATACCGTGACATGTCTAAATGTCACAGTAGTCACGGCCCCATCGAAGACAGTTCTAAAAACGATTTTTGGGCTTTTCTGGACTGATTTTTGGGAAGTTTCCTAATAACGTTTTTGGGCTTTTGGCCTTTTGGAAAGCTATAAAAGAGAGAAAACCAGAACACATTTCAGTGTGGATGAATTGAGGTTGTTGTTGTTTTGGAGAAGAAACCCTAACTTGGGAGAGAAGACAGAGCTTTCAGCGTGAGGATCATCGAGCTTCACCGCGTCTTTACGGTTTACTCGTTTCTTCCTTTCAATATACACTGTTTTTGGTTTAATCACCATGAATAGTGAGTAGTCCTCTTATTCTGGGATCCTACGGATCCCGTGCTATGTAACCCTAACTCTCATGTGATCAATTGAAGTTTATTATTTATGCGATTCGATTATTCAATTTCATTGTGTGCTTAATATTATCGTTCTATGCATGTATTTACATGGGTATGTTTGCATTGGTAGAACGTATTTAGGTTATATGCAGAAAGGTGGATGGGCCCTAAGGATTAACCGGATTGCATGAAATTGATGTTAGGTCATGTTTACATGATTTAATAGGAAAACCTATAATGTAATAAATCGAAATCGTTGATAATCCGTGGATGGGCGGCGTTCAACGATTGAGATTAATCTAGACAATGATCCGTCGATGGGCGGCTTGTCTAGTGTTATTTCGGTTATATTCCATATTCGATAGCATGAATAATTAACGTAACATGATTGCATGATTAGTGGGGTTAGCACGGGTGAAGTATGGATTCTGGAATTCTTTCTCTGATTTAAACACAACCATTTAATTTCTGCACTACTTAATTTCTGCAATTTTCGTGACAACAAAACCTTTTTTACAAAATTCAATCGGAATAGCTAAATAGGTCACGCCGTTTGCTAGTATTCACACGCACTGCTCCTAGGATCGACCCTTGGCTTACCAAGGTTTATAAATTTTGTTTGATTGCAATTTGACCCCTAAAACTCATACTTTGACAACTATAAAGGGTTACAAATACGCTTGTCAAAATGGCGTCGTTGCCGGGGAGCAGCGTTTAGTGTGATATTAGATTTAACGAGTGTAGTTTAGACTATTCCATTTTTTATATACTTCTTTGTACATACTCTATATACTTTTGACCTTCACTAATCACTTTTATTTTGCATGGTGCGAGGATGTTCTCTTTTGGTCATCAAGACGCCTACCCAAGGGAAGAGCCTTATTGTCAGACATATTCATATGATACAACGTGGGGAGGAAATCAAAATCAGTTCTATGATCGACCATGTTATCAAGATGACCACTATTATGAAAGTTATAAGGACCAGTCACAGCAGCAACAACATCAGCTTTATGATCAATATTATTATCAAGATGATCCTTATTATGAGAGCTCCTAGAATCACTCGCAGCAGCAACAGTCTCAGAACACGGGTGAATCATCGCGTATAGAAGCCATGCTAGCTAGCTTCATAGCCGAACAGCGAAAGACATCTGATGATCAGCGAAGGACATTTCAAGAGATGAATGCGCAGCTAAACGACACCATAAAAGGCCTCCAGAAGACAGTAGAAAAACTCGCAGCCAGACAGAAAATACAGAAGGATCACTTAGAGGAACTAGCCATTGCAGCCGCCAATGAATGCAGAGATGAGGGCATCGAGATGACAATAACCAATCATCAAGAAGTTCAAGTCTATGAAGCACATTCATCTTCAGTTTTATTTCCAATCCACGTGGAAGATGATCAGGATACGCGAATGCTCTCTAAACCAGAACAACCTATTTGTCAGGATGGTTTTGAAGCATTTAGAATGGTTGCCAAGGCTTACATTGAGTTAGAGGATGATGAGTCTTATATTGATGACGTAACAGAATATGAAGATACATCTCCCTCCACTACGAGTGCTTCAAAAGGTCATTTTACTGAGCAGATAGAAGAGAGTTTCATTCCATCAGTTTTTCTGGACGCTGAAGAGCCATCAAGGGATCATGGTTACGAAGACTTTGTTGATGTGTACATGAGCTCGTTTAAAGAGGGCCCTCGCATACGCCTGAATACGATGGTGAAGGAAAATTCTGAAGTATATGCACATGAAATCTTATCTAAAGAGTACAAACGAAGTGTTCTTGCTGGAGCTAGCTCTGGATATATTTATCTTGACACACCGCCTCCAGACAAGTTTCGACAGTTCTTGCCTTACATCTTAAAGCTGTCATTTGGGAGTCACTACAGTCCCTTGATTCTTAAGGGTCTCCAATTTTTGAAGGGACTGCATGCTCTACTACTTAACGTCCATGTCATTCTTGATGGACGTAAATTTAAATGGGATTTGAAGGTGGACTGACACATCTCTATTGTTATAGGCCCCGTGAGAAGGGATCCTTGCAAAGGACTTCTCACGAGTGTTTTATATGGGGCGTTTTGCTGAGTCTAGCCAAGACGTTAAACAAGGCTTCTTCGGTGAGTAACCCGCGTTGTAAGTTTTGTTTCATTGCATTTTCCATTTACATTTTGTACATTGTGTGTGACCCTTGCAGGAATCCAAGTGTGGAGTGCATAAATTTCAGGCAGAAAACGACTCGGGACAAAACAAGCAAATTTTGAGCTGGGAACCAGTGGTGCCGTGACCTGCCGTGACCAACAGAAATGTCACGGTAGTCATGGTAGGTATTTTTGGCCGAGAGTTTTCCATGGTACCGTGACTACCGTGACACAATGTGCATATCACGGCAGTCACGGCAGGTAAAAGCATCAGTAAGTTTTGGGGGTGCCGTGACTACCGTAACACCCTCGGATGGTCACGGTAGTCACGGCCGCACCATTCTCTTCTTCCCAAAAAAAAAATTTCAAATCACTTGCCTTGTTTCTTTACAATTTTCGATGCTAACCTATCACTCGTGCAGCAATATGTTTTTGTCTATTTATGCTAGCTCACGAGTCACGTTTCACTCCCCGGGCATCGCTTAATCTCCTTGGATATCGCGCCATCACACACAAGTGAAGTTCCTATACGCTTATTTTCTCTTATATTTCTTCGCTTAGGGACTAAGCTTATTTTTAAGTGTGGAGTGGGTAGCGCATAGTCACACACATTGCATTTCACGTTCATTCTTGCATATGCTCAATAGTCTATGTATTGCGATTGAAATCCTTGTTTTTCTACGATACTCCTTGACTGATTGACATTCTTTTGGATTCGAAGTCTAGGACTTGAAATAGTGAAAATCGTGTATATATTCTTTTGAGTCAGTATCATTGCTAGTCTTTGCCTATCACATGTTGTACGTATTTCTTGAAGCTTGTTTAAGACTTCAAATTAGTAGGCACCGGTTCAAAAATTTCAAAAACTTGAATATGCATCTCTTTTTGTAGGTGACCTTAGTACTAGTACGTGTTTCCATATACTTGTTGTGATTTGCATGCGCCCGCCTTTCCTTATACGCTATGTCAAGTTTTAAGTGTGGAGTTAGACAATTGGCCTTCAAGTTTTCCCTCAAGAACAAAGTTCTTAATTTTCAAAGGTGGGTGAAACATTGGCCCCAAGCATAGTTGTTTTTGAAAGAAAACCAGTTTCAGAAAAATTAAAAAGAGAAAAATTAAAACGTTGAAAAACATTCTGCGAGAGCAGAAAAATACCAAGGACCTGGTGAGAAAAGTCACCCCTTGTGTATTGGAAAACACGTTTGAAACAATTTCTGCCCCCTTTTGCTTGATGTAGTGTAATTCCATCTTCTCATTGTGTGCAAATCATGATTTGTCTTGCAAATGCATGTACTTGAAACTGAGGGACGACCCTCGTGCTTGCACTGAAATTTTGATGCAAATTTTTGTACTATTTTTTCAGAAAATCTTTAAGCCAGGTTCCTCTTCTCTTACGGGTCATTGTCTAATCCTTGGCACTTGAGAATGAGCTTTGCGCCAAGAGCCCGTGGACTATCCCTAGATAGCATAGGTGAATGGTGAGCATGTTTTGTGTAACTATTCATGTTCGTATCAAGTTGCTATAGAACTATTTAGAACTTGTGATGAGGCGTTTGCTAGTCGTGCGTACTGACCGTTTGAATGCATAACTCGTTTAATCTATGATTGTCTGAAAACTTTGATGAAGATGTTTGACTTGAAGTTAAGGTAACACGATGAATCCGAGGTATGACATGACTTTACTGTGACTTGTTGAGCATCATTCATGCATACACGTTAGTTAGTTGTACAGGGGATTTGTAGGTAGTCCCATTCCTGAAAACCTTCACGAGACTATACTCGTCCTATTAGGGCAGCCTAGGGGTCTAAAGGCTTGATGCATACGCTAAATGCATTCGTGTCCTCTACGACAGTGAATTATCTTTTTATTTTCATTTTAGTTAGGATTGATCACATGATACTTGAGTGGGTAACTATTCTGCAATTTATCGACTTGTGCTTAATGTTTGATCGGGACGAACAAATCCTAAGTGTGGAGTGTTTCATTTTGACAAGCGTATTTTTAACCCTATATAGTCGTCAAATTATAAGTTTTAGGGGTTCAATTGCAGTCAAACAAAATTTATAAACCTTGGTAAGCCAAGGGTCGATCCTAGGAGCAGTGCGTGTGAATACTAGCAAACGGTGTGACCTATTTAGCTATTCCGAATTAACAAGTGTAAAACAGTTTTGTTGTCACGAAAATTGCAGAAATTAAATAGCAGAAAATAAATTGCAGAAAATAAATGGTTGTGTTTAAATCAGAGAAAGAATCCCAGAATCCATACTTCACCCGTGCTAACCCCACTAATCATGCAATCATTCTACGTTAATTATTCATGCTATCGAATATGGAATGTAACCGAAATAACACTAGACAAGCCGCCCATCCACGGATCATTGTCTAGATTAATCTCAATCGTTGAACGCCGCTCATCCACGGATTATCAACGATTTCGATTTATTAAATTAAAGGGTTTCCTATTAAATCATGTACACATGACCTAACATCAATTTCATGCAATCCGGTTAATCCCTCGGGCCCATCCACCTTTCGGCATATAACCTCAATATGTTCTATCAATGCAAACATACCCTTTGATGTAAATACATGCATAGAACGATAGTATTAAGCACACCTTGAAATTGAATAATCGAATCGGATAAATAATAAACTTCAATTGATCACATGAGAGTTAGGGTTACATAGCACGGGATCCGTAGGATCCCAGAATAAGAGGACTACTCACTATTCATGGTGATTAAACCAAAAACAGTGTATATTGAAAGGAAGAAACGAGTAAACCGTAAAGACGCGGTGAAGCTCGATGATCCTCACGCTGAAAGCTCTGTCTTCTCTCCCAAGTTAGGGTTTCTTCTCCAAAACAACAACAACCTCAATTCGTCCACCCTGATTTTAGTCAGCCAACCCTCTATTTATAGCTTTCCAAAAGGCCAAAAAGCCCAAAAACGATATTAGGAAACTTCCCAAAAATCAATCCAGAAAAGCCCAAAAATCATTTTTTGAACTGTCTTCGACGGGGCCGTGACTACCGTGACATTTAGACATGTCACGGCATGTCACGGCATGCTTGGCATGCTCCAAATCTGCTCTGGGACAAAAAGGGGCCGTGACTACCGTGATGTTGTGTTGTGGTCACGGCAGTCACGGCCATGCAAAAAGGCAGAGACTTCGGATGAATTTTTCATGGCCTTAACCTCCGAATTTGATCTTGGCGTAAACTGAAAAGTTGTAGCCCTTTGAAATAGCTTTTTAACAAGCTTTGAATCAACCAATTTGGACACCATATGAGATCTGTGCATGCAAAGCAAGTTGGAAAGGTCAATCTGCCCTGTTTTTACCGAAATCTCTACTAAATGCATTGTTTTGCTTCAGATCAATCCAAAAGTATTAGGAATGTGATATATGACCTGAAACACTAGAAAAGAGGTTAAATGACAACAAAATGTTCGGAAAACAAACCTAATCTATCATCGAATGAAGTGAATAATTGGTCAAGAATTCGAAAGATCAAAACACTCCACACTTAGGATTTGTTCCTCCCGAACAAACATTAAGCACAAGTCGATAAATCGCAGAATAGTTACCCACTCAAGTATCATGTGATCAATCCTAACTAAAATGAAAATAAAAAGATAACTCACTGTCGTAGAGGACACAAATGCATTTAGCGTATGCATCAAGCCTTTAAACCCCTAGGCTGCCCTAGTAGGACGAGTATAGTCTCGTGAAGGTTTTCAGGAATGGGACTACCTACAAATCCCCTGTACAACTAACTAACATGTATGCATGAATGATGCTCAACGAGTCACAGTAAAGTCATGTCATACCTCAGAATCATCATGTTACCTCAACTTCAAGTCAAACATCTTCATCAAAGTTTTCAGACAATCATAGATTATACGAGTTATGCATTCAAACGGTCAGTACACACGGCTAGCAATCGACTAATCACATGTTCTAAATAGTTCTATTGCAACGAATAAAGAACATGAATAGTTACACAAAACGTGCTCGCCATTCACCTATGCTATCTAGGGATAGTCCACGGGCTCTTGGCGCAAAGCTCATTCTCAAGTGCTAAGGATTAGACAATGACCCGTAAGAGAAGAGGAACCTGACGTAATGATTTTCGGAAAAATAGTACGAAAATTTGCATCAAAAATTCAGTGCAAGCACGAGGATCGTCCCTTAGTTTCTAGTACACGATTTCTCAAGATGAGTTATGATTTACACGCAATGAGAGGATGGAATTACACTATATCAAGCAGAAGGGGGCAGAAATTGTTTCAATAGTATTTTCCATATACCAGGGGTGACTTTTCTCACTAGGTCCTTGGTATTCTTCTGCTTTCGCAGAATCAACAAAAGCATATAATTTTTTTCGTTCAAACTGGTTTTCTTTCAAAAACAACTATGCTTGGGGCCAGTGTTTCACCCACTTTCCAAAATTGAGGACTTTGTTTTTTAGGGGAAAACTTGAAGGCCAATTGTCGAACTCCACACTTAAAGTTTGACATAGTGTATGGATAAAGGCGGGTGCATGCAAATCACAACGAGTGCAAAGAAACACATACTAGTACTAAGGTCACCTAGGAAAAAGATATGCAATTTTAAGTTTTGACATTTGTGAACCGGTGCCTACTAATTTCAAGTCTCAAACATGCATCAAGAAATACGTAAAACATGTGATAGTCAAAGGTTAGCAATGATACTGACTCAAGAGAATACACACACGATTTACACTATTTCAAGTCCTAGACTTCGAATCCAAAAGAATGTCAATCAGTCAAGGAGTATCGTAGAAAACAAGGATTTCAATCGCAATACATAGACTGTTGAGCATATGCAAGAGTGAATGTGATATGCAATGTGTGTGACTATGCGCTACCCGTTTTGATTTGTCGAATTCTTGACCTATTATTCACTTCATTCGATGATGGATTAGGTTTGTTTTCCGAACATTTTGTTGTCATTTAACCTCTTTTCTAGTGTTTCAGGTCATATATCACATTCCTAATACTTTTGGATTGATCTGAAGCAAAACAATGCATTTAGTAGAGATTTCGGTAAAAACAGGGCAGATTGACCTTTCCGACTTGCTTTGCACGCACAGATCTCATATGGTGTCCAAATTGGTTGATTCAAAGCTTGTTTGAAAGCTATTTCAAAGGGCTACAACTTTGTAGTTTACGCCAAAATCAAATTCGGAGGTTAAGGCCATGAAAAATTCATCCGAAGTCTCTGCCTTTTTGCATGGTCGTGACTGCCGTGACCACAACACAACATCACGGTAGTCGCTGCCCCTTTTTGTCCCAGAGCAGATTCGGAGCATGCCAAGCATGCGTGACATGTCTAAATGTCACGGTAGTCACGGCCCCGTCGAAGACAGTTCTAAAAATGATTTTTGGACTTTTCTGGACTGATTTTTGGGACGTTTCCTAATATCATTTTTGGGCTTTTTGGCCTTTTGGAAAGCTATAAATAGAGGGTTGGCTGACTAAAATTAGGGTGGACGAATTGATGTTGTTGTTGTTTTGGAGAAGAAACCCTAACTTGGGAGAGAGAACAGAGCTTTCAGCGTGAGGATCATCGAGCTTCACCGCGTCTTTATGGTTTACTCGTTTCTTCCTTTCAATATACATTGTTTTTGGTTTAATCACCATGAATAGTGGGATCCTACGGAACCCGTGCTATGTAACCCTAACTCTCATGTGATCAATTGAAGTTTATTATTTATGCGATTCGATTATTCAATTTCAAGATGTGCTTAATACTATCGTTCTATGCATGTATTTACATCAAAGGGTATGTTTGCATTTATAGAACATATTTAGGTTATATGCCGAAAGGTGGATGGGCCCTAGGGATTAACCGGATTGCATGAAATTGATGTTAGGTCATGTCTACATGATTTAATAGGAAAACCTTAAATTTAATAAATCGAAATCGTTGATAATCCGTGGATGGGCGGCGTTCAACGATTGAGATTAATCTAGACAATGATACGTGGATGGGCAGCTTGTCTAGTGTTATTTCGGTTACATTCCATATTCGATAGCATGAATAATTAACGTAGAATGATTGCATGATTAGTGGGGTTAGCACGGGTGAAGTATGGATTCTGGGATTCTTTCTCTGATTTAAACACAACCATTTATTTTCTGCAATTTATTTTCTTCTATTTAATTTCTGCAATTTTCGTGACAACAAAACTGTTTTACACTTGTTAATTCGGAATAGCTAAATAGGTCACACCGTTTGCTAGTATTCACACGCACTGCTCCTAGGATCGACCCTTGGCTTACCAAGGTTTATAAATTTTGTTTGACTGCAATTGAACCCCTAAAACTTATAATTTGACGACTATATAGGGTTAAAAATACGCTTGTCAAAATGGCGCCGTTGCCGGGGAGCAGCATTTAGTGTGATATTAGATTAACGTGTGTAATTTAGACTGTTCCATCTTGTTCGTTACTTGACTTCTTCTTGCTACGTTCACTCTTCCCTTGGCTTTTTGCAGGTGCTATTTAGTACATGCCAAGGAAAACACCCAGGCAGAAGAAGAAGATTCAGATTTCAGACAAGGACTCACCGGACCAACGAAACAACACTCGCAGGGTCCAAAACGAAGCTCGGCAGCTACGAGCACTGAACCGCAATCTCGCAGCATTCAACATGAATCAGAACAACCCAGCTTTGCTGAATGGAGTGGTCGAAGATGACCAGCAACATCCTCTGCAACAGCTAGTGCGCAGGACACTTGGAGATTACACTGCTCCACGTGTCTCCGGTTTCCATTCTGCCATTGCACCACCTGGGATAGCCAACAACACATGGGAACTCAAAATAGGGCTCATTCAAATGGTGCAGAACAACCAGTTTTCTGGAAGGATGAACGAAGACCCTCACCAGCACCTAAAGCAGTTTGTCCAGATGTGCAACACAGTGAAGACTAATGGTGTTCCTCCAGAATCCTACTACATGAGGCTATTCCCGTTCTCGCTATCTGACAAGGCTAGTAGGTGGCTAGACATTCATGCAGACGACACTTTTACTACTTGGGATAAATTAGCTGAGGCATTCCTACAACAGTACTTCCCACCATCAAAGACAGCACACTTCATGAATCAGATCATCTCGTTCCGTTCTATGGATGGTGAGACCCTCTACGAGGCTTGGGAGAGGTACAAAGAGCTGATGAGACTGTGCCCTCATCACAATCTGGAGCTCTAGCAGATTATTGATACTTTCTATCAGGGAATCGATCGGGGGATGCGCACCTTAATCAACCAAGCAGCTGGTGGGGGACTGAACGGAGTCCCGCTAGAAGACACCTATGACATTATAGAGAGGGCAGCTCAAGACTACCACCTCCGGACCAGCGATCGAGGGAATCCCAAAGACAGAAAGGGCGTGCAAGATCTCTGTCAAGTCGATGGCACCAGTGACATCGCTGAATTGACCAATACAGTGAAGATGCTCGCAACTGAAATAAGAAATCTTAAGATGGCTTCCTTTATGAAGTCATCTGATGTTGCCAGTGTTGGTGTCTATTGTCAGATTTGTGGCTCACCTTCCCATTTTGCAGATGGCTGTCCGGTGATGGGACAAGATAGTAAAGGTAGAAGCCAGGAGGATGTCAACTATGCAGGGTAGTACAATCAAGGGTCAGGCGTTAACCGGTGGGATAATCCGAACAGGAATAATCCCAACCTTTCTTACAAGCCACAAAATCAGGCCGCACCAGGTTTTCCTTACAGACATCAGCAGGAGAACGCTCCCTACCAGTCAAGGAACCAGTTCAACAACCAGCCCAGCAACAGCAAAGTCAGATAACAACCGAGATCAGCCGCAGCGAGATCAGAATTCTGGATCGACGTCAAACATGGAAGTCATGCTAGCAAGCTTCATAACCGAACAGAGAAAGACGTCTGAGAATCAGCAATGGGCATATGAGCAAACCGCCACTGAGGTAAGGAACCTGCAAAAGACTGTTGAAGAGCTCGCTATTCATGGCAGAATGCTGAAAAATCAGATTGCTCAGCTCGCAAGCTCGGCAAGCAGGGAGCACGGGAAACTCCCATCGAGACCAGATTCGAATCACAGTGAATCCGTGAATGCAATCACCCTCCGAGGGGGAAAACATATTGAAATGGTGCCAGCTAAAGCCACTCGAACTCCAGCTGCAAAATCAGCACTTGATTCTACACCTGTCGAAGGGGAAACATCAAAGGAAGCTGAAAACCGAGCTGAAAATTCTGCGCAGACAGTGGAGCCAGCCCCTTATATGCCACCGGTCCCTTTCCCTCAGCGACTCAAGGGTGCAAGAAGAGACAAAGAATTCATGTAGTTTGTCGATAAAGTTCGTACTCTTTACATCATGATGCCTTTCACCGATGCGATCACCCAGATTCCCACTTATGCGCGGTTCATGAAGGAGATTATGAGTGGGAAAAGAAAGATTGACGGGACCGAGAATGTGGCCCTGAGCGAGGAATGTAGTGCAGCCATACACCAGCCCATGCCACCCAAACTTCAAGACTCAGGGAGTTTTTCTATCCCTTGTGATATTGGTGGTATTATTGTTCGTCGTGCTCTGTGTGATCTAGGTGCTAGTGTGTCTATCATGCCATATTCTATGTATGCTAAACTGAAATTGGGTGATCTCTGTCCTACTAATGTCACTATCCGCCTTGCGGATCGTTCTTGTAGACTCCCGAGAAGGATTCTGAAGGATGTTCCAGTCAAGGTGAAGAACCTGTATTTTCCTGCTGATTTCATAGTGTTGGACATCTCTGAGGATGTAGATATCCCAATTATTCTTGGTAGACCATTTCTATTCACAGCTAAGGCAGTCATCGACATGGATAGAGGTTCCTTAGCCTTGCGAGTAGGCAGTGAGAGAGTTGTTTTTGATTTACCTGACATGTCTAAGAGTCCTAGTCTGTTTGCTGACTGTGATAAACTGGACTCTACTGATATTGATGATCCTATTTCGCTAACCTCTATCGAGCCTTGCAGAGTTTTACAGGGCTGCCCCATCCCGATAAATATATGCACCGTGAGCACAGAGGGAGCAGCTGAAACATAACAGACTACCGGCTTAGGTAAGGAACCTTGCGAGGGAGAGCCAAAACCTCTACATGCACATGGCATGGATGAACTTCTTGACCCAGGTGATATCTATAAGGAGAGGACAAAGGCCTGTTATGATAGGCGAATGGTTCGCAGAAAATTCAGAAGAGGCGAGCGGATTCCTCTCTACAAATCACGCCTTAAATTATTCCCTGGGAAGCTGCGCACCAAGTGGAGTGGTCCTTACACAGTGGAGAGAGCATATTTAGATGACCGCATGGAACTTAGTACCAAGGGAGGAATATCAATGGTGGTCGACGGGCAGCGCATTAAGTATTACCACGTCCTGAAGCACCGGGAACCACCTGACGACATTGGAGATTGCTTCTAGTTCTTCCTCCCCCACTATGTCTCGCCACAAGTACTTGATACATGCTCTTCTCCCACACCTCAAACAATTGAACAAGGAGCAACAATCAGAAAAGAACCTAGAGACAAAAATTAAAGGTAGCATTATATTTCTTATTTGTGATATGGATTGGTTTGAGGGTGTGATCTTTTCAGCTCAAATCAACATTAACTGAACCAATCTGAGCTTGAATCATGAATTATGTAAGACTCAAACTGGGCTGAAATGATTAATGTTAATTTGGTAAAGCATGCCCTGACTGACACTAGAGTTTACACGAAACGATATGGAACATCCTGGTATTACCTTCCTGTAAAGTGAATAGAACAAATATGGCTGGCCAGGTTTATCTTCATAAAACAAAGGGATGCCATGTTCTTTTCTTACAGAGATTGCTTTGTGTCGTTACTTCCCTTTAAACCTGCTCATATGCTTCAAGTTTGAGTTCATCATCATGTTCAATTTAGTGTTCCTCTCCCCATGGTGATGCGGCATGACCTGGTGGATTTTTTCATTGTTGTGCAAAAAGTCATCAATTCATCTTTATCTTATCTTGCACATTTTTGTAGGCATACCGCCATTTGAGTTGCATGTCACTACACCAATTGTCGCAATAGCTTAGTTGCATAAAAAAGTTTATAGGACCACACTTTGGTTTGTTTGTCGCAATAACATAAATATGCGACAAAAGTTAATGCGACGCCAAACATGTTGTCACATAAAGATGTTTACCCGACTTTATTTTAAGCAACACGTAATTAATGTCCCGTAATAGGGTTCTTGCGACATATCTTTAAGCGACCTGTAATTTATGTCACGTTAAACATTTCATGCGATTTAAATTTAGCGACAATTGTAAGTATGTCACTTAATAATGAAAATTAGATAGCCAAAACAGGTGCTGGCATTGACCAATCCCTTGAAGTTTGAAATTGTCTCGGCTTTAAAGAGGGCGATCTACCGTTTGGGGATTAAGCGACGTTGGTATCCCAAGTAAGTCGCATAAACGTAAAAAATTAAAATGCAGAATAGAACACAAGTGTGTTCGACATTCAATTTTATTTTTGGGGGGAAAGATATTTTCGGGCGGGGGTGTTCCGAAAATATAAAATACTCTATGCGACTAACGTAGTGAATGTATGTTGTTTAAACTAAAGTATTAGGCCAAACACAAAAGCCCATACACACAATATATGGCCAAATTCCAAAATTTCTCTAAGTGTTGGTAGTTAACCCTAACACGGGATGGAGCTCCATCAGTGGCTCATATCTTCTTTTTTTGTTTGTTGATGTCTATCATCTCTCTCCATCCTCAAATCGTAGATATCATCTTCTGAAATCAATCTGTTGAAATGATACCATCGCCACACCCCACAGCGAGGGTGGAGGGGGTAGGGTGGATGAGATGTTGAGCTATTGAGTCACGATTGTTGCAAAAGGGCAGGAAGATGTGTTGAGGGAGTTTGAGAAGCTGTTGGAGAACTATGAAAACTTTACAGAGGCAGATCTGGAGGAAGAGTTGACGCCGAATACATTTTGGGGCTGAGGAGCGAGAAGGAGAAGATGGGGGAGTTTTTTAAGAAGGCCGAGGAGGATGGGAAGTCAGTGGATGTGATTGCTGGGAGAGCGGCTGATTTGGAGACTGAGGTGTCAAGGCTGCAACATAAGTGAGGGAGATGAGGCGAATGCGGAGCTGGGGGAGATAAAGAAGGAATTGGAGGAGAAGAAGTTGAGCGTTGGCTATTTGGAGAAGGAGAAGGAGTTGATGAATGAGGGCGTTTTTAGGTGAGATTAAGAAGATGAAATTAGTGTACATATTGAAAAACAAAGTGGCCGAATGGGAAGCTTCTGTTTGCAGCAGTGGGTCAGAGTTGGTGAGTTTCGCTCGGGTCACCGGCCACTTTGTTGAGTTTGAACAAAGTGGCCAAATGGGCGAATGGGAAGCTTGAGCTGGAATCGAAGGGAGCCACCAGCCACGTATGGTGAGTTTTGCTGGGATCAAGACTCAATTGCTAAGTATGCTTGAGATACAAATTGTTGTATCGTTAATTACTAGTTAGAACATGTATTTTTTTCGCTTGTTAAGCTTCATTGAGAATGAAGTACATGTAATTATATGATGTTTATGTAATTTAGAATTCAAATGAAAATATTGTTTAAATTATTTAGTCGTTGAAATACAATAACAAAATAGATTTTATGTCATAATTATATAACTAAATCTAACATTTATCATCTCACTTTGATGGGACAAACATAGCTAACGTCGCATAAGAGTTTAACTTAACGCGATTAGTGCTCATTTAGATTGTCGCGTAAATATTTCGCTACTCCGATTTCGCGACTGATTTTACGGGACACTGTAACAATCACATAAAGTGTATGCGATATTTAGCACTTTATGCGACAGGAAAAAAGTGTGTCATAGGATGTAAATTGGCGTAGTGTGTACAACGTGCAGATTGTAAAGCAGATGAGCGAGCTTACTGGTGACTGGAAATTATGTTCTCGCAGTTGGATATGGCAGCTAGAATAATCACTCACTGTTTCCCTACTGGTTCATCTTTTGGTGCAGAGAATAGAACGAAGAAGAAGGCGAATAAATAGAAGTGGACAAGATAGAGGAGAGAGAGAATTCTTTCTAACTTTTTGGATATCTTTATTGAATTCCATCCAGGTGATATATACAGCACCTGAAATTATGCTAACCAAACACGTGTCAAGAGCTGTTATGGATACAACAAGTGACAGCTCATTCTTCGATCTGGAACATTCTGGTGGGGAATTTCTTGCTTGCTCCTCGGCCCATCATCAGCTCTTCTCCATTCAGCCCATCTGTCGGTGGCCCACTCATAACATTACTCCCCCCATAAAAAACGACCTCATCCTCGAGGTGAAATTCAGGGAACTGTTTCGGCATAGTAGTGTGATCTTCCCAGGTAGCGTCGGACTCATCATGGTTTGCCATTTAATCAGGAGCTGTTCTATCCATCTTCCCATCTGCTTAACTTGTCTGACAGCCAGAATCTTCTCAGGTTTGTCCGCCAGATCATCAGACTGAAACACTCCGACAAAGGATTGGCCTGCCGTCCGGCTGTGTCGCGACTTCTCTTTAGTATTGATACATGAAAAACTCATGTATCTTAGCTCCTTCAGGTAGCTTGAGCCTGTATGCAACAGGACCAATCCTAGCCAATATTTCAAACGGTCCATAGAATCTTTTTGACAGCTTCGAACACCTCTGCCCCCGAATAGAATTCTGCCAATAAGGACAAAGTTTAACGTAAACCCAATCGCCTTCTTTAAACTCGACGTCCTTGCGGTGCTTGTTGGCTTGTTGCGTCATTCTCAGCCGCGCACGAATCAGGTTCTCCCTCAACTATCCCAAGAGGTGAGTCCGGCGAGAGAGCAATTGATCAACAGAGGCAACAGGAGACTGGCTGGGACTGTAATCCTTTAGAGGCAGCGGAGCTTGGCCATAAACGGCCTCAAAAGGAGTGTACTTAGTTTCCGTATGCTCAGCCGTGTTCTAGTGTAATTCCGCCCAAGGCAAAAGCTCAGTCCAGTTCGTTTGATTATCGTTTACGTAGCACCGTAGGTGTTAATGTCATATCATTGCCTCGTGAATGCTTAAAACCAGACCTAGGACCAAAGATGTACATTACTTATGGAGTTGCACAAGAGCTTGAGCGTGGGGATTCTGTTACCAAGTTTCGCAGTGATATGACCGATGCGGTACACCCAGAATGATCAGTATATTAACTATACATTATAGCTTAATGTATGTATTTACATGCTAAAATCACAAATGAGTTCAATTTATCATTATTGATTTTACAATTAACGTTGTGATGAAAATGTCAAAGCGATTATTTGACTTCTATCGGAATTGTCGAATATTATAAAACTGAAATTGGCATTAAAGCATCCCATAGTCAGGTTGCTCACTAAGTTTTATGTTCCCTTTTATTTATGGTACGATGGGCATAAAATGCCTCTCTGATTAATAAGATCACAATAGGCAATTTCAATGTATTCAATATTGCCGTTATTGGACTGTGATCTTAAGTTATAAAGATCATTTTGTTGCAGGTCTATCTGATGAGTGATGACACATACTACAAAACCGGTCCTAGACTCGTCAAAGTGGCGAACAATAAACAAAATGAAACAAAGACATAATGCACAAGATATGGATGAAATTTTTGGAATTTGGAATCCATGGCAAAGGCCATGTAGATTTATTTTACTGTCAACTCAATTGATTTATATATAATTCAAAGTAATTGTTCCGTGCCAAGAATAAACGCGTCTAATGTGCAATCGGACTCACAGTAGAAACTTGTCAACTTTGAAACTAAATTATATTATCCTTATGATAGTAAGACTTATATTACATGTTTATCATGCAGTTGTTCAGTAAAAAGACCAATAGCAAAAGAAGAACATGGAATTGGCTGCAGCAATCATAATTCTTATTAGTCTGACCATATAATAGTTAGACAGCCGACCAGTATGGAAAATAACTGAAGCTGGAGTTTTTGAGCGCTATGAGGATAATTGACCAAGACTATGACCGCTAGACCATTATCCATGATGCTTCCTTATGATGTTTAAAAGGTAGTTGTTGCAGTATATTTATTTCGTCAGCCATTCTAGGACTAACATCATATGTACTATTGAATGTTCAGATTCGTCTCAATAGCTGTGGAAAGGAAATCGCATTCAACCTTCAGAGAAGACTGTCTGGTGTGACTTGAAGAACTATGTTCATAATCATATGATGGATATGGCGTGGCATGACTATTCAGTGTCTCTAAACTTATTGTCTGGTGCTCTACATGACTATTCGGTATGTGTCTCTAAGGTTTTTTGGTGCTCCACATTTTCTCTAAAATGTGTTGAAAGATGTTTAGTGTCCATACTTTCAGAATGAATCTTTGGCCTTGTCAAATTGAATGAAATACTAGAGCAAAACCTTACTAGAGTTTTAAATCTTTCAATTTTCAATTGGCACATTTCCCAAATTCAAAAGGTTGAGAGATAATAAAATGCATCAATTTTGGTAGTAATTAAATTTTCTACACTTAAATTTTTAGTTGTTCATTCAACATTTATTAACAAGTACCATTAAGGTTGGTAATAGAATATTTATATATATTTTTTTGATAGGATGTATATATGTATTGTAAAAGATTACTGAAATTCTCAAGCTAATCTAGCACCTTAATCTCCATTGAAGCGCAAGTCTTGCGGCGTCTTTACTTATCCACTTCGAAGCATATCTCCGAGCAATCAACTGTCTCACGGGCAGAAGCCTTTCTTCAGAACCGTGGCGAAGGCGAAGCCACCTCGAGCACCTCTTGCGAAGGGAGGGAAGCACCTCCTGTGAAGGAAGGAAATTCCTCACCAAATATTGGTGGAAATGGTGCATTTGTGGGGAGTTGAACTCATGACCACTTGGTTATGAAGCCAAGTGGTGAGCCAACTCAGCTACAACCCCACATGCTAATCGAACCGATAACTCAATTACGAATATGATAATCGAACCGCGGTTCGATTCCAGTGGACCTGATCTTTTTGGTCTAATTTGAGAGACGGAGAACGAATCGAAGAAATGGCGATGGTGATGGCTGGGGCTGTTGATAAGGATATATACACCCTAAGCGGACCGACACTGCGCTCTCCGCACTCCTCACTCTCATACCACACCATTCTTCCGATCTTCTATCTCAAGTTGGTCAACCGCTACAGGTATTTATGCTTCACCACGCTCTTTGCTCCATTTCTCTTACGCTGACAACAATTGCCTTGCTTTGTTGCTTCATTGATCATTCGAACTCATATGGAGAAATTTATGCATATTCTAAGGTTTAAATTATTTCCATAACTCATTTGGAAATAGTTGATTTTGACATGGATTTTGTTGACTAATAAAGAGGCTATCATCCTCGTCAGTATCTCCTTAAGTTCAATGCATTCAACCTTGTTCATTTAGTTAGATAGATTTTAAAAATATTGCAAAAATAGGGGTGAGAACCTTGGGAAAATTCCCAAAATACTCAAAATTGAAAGTTAGATTCCTTTTCTACTCAATCTGTAGATTGGTTTCCCTTTTACTCACTTTTTAAGTCGCTGTTGACAACGGCGTCTTAAACCTAAAACGCTCCTGGGAATAGCAGTTTAAACGCCGTGGCGCTTTAGAGCAAAAAAAATAAAACCGATTCAACAGAAATTGCCAAGTAGGCATAAAGCGACGTCGACAGCGTTTAAAAGTAAACAATATTCTTTCACAGGTCTATGCCGCTTTGCAAAACAACGTCTAAATCTTTAAAGCTAATGGTGATTCAATGGAATCGAGTAAGTCAATGTCGCATAGCAAAGCTGCTGTCATTGAGTATCCGCTTCACACTCGATCAACAACATATAATTCAAACCCCAATTGAGAGATCCACGTTGAACAATGGATCAGAACCAGTTGACTAACATTGATTTTGATGCAGAGATCTCAACCACATGTCCAGATTTAGGGCCGCATGATTTTATCACGGAATCCAACTTTGACCAGTTCCTCGAGAGATGATTATTGCTGAAGAGAGAACATCAGCAGAGTGTAGTCTGAGGAGAATTGAAAACAATCTCTTCGACATGCGGAACAAGTCAGTCCGAAGGAAATGTTAGTTTAACCTAAGACACAGTGAAGAACGGCGTTTTAGATTTAAGTGGTTATATTTTGCTGACTAAACAATTTTGATGGGCAAAAGAGACACTAGGCGTAAGCCGCTGCTGGGGACAACGTCTTAACTTAAGACGCCGTTGTCTACAGCAGCTTAGAAAAAGTGAATAAAAAGGAAAATCAATCTATAGATCGAGTAGAAAAGGAATCCAACTTTCAATTTTGAGTATTTTGGGAATTTTCCCGAGAACCTTCTCATGTCAGTAGCTTTCAAATAGTTAATTAAAAATGACACGTGATCATCTGCTTGCCGTTGGTAGTTGGTATATTTTTCTCATTGCCAGTCTTACTGTTCTAGTGCGCTGCACCAGTGATTAATTTAAATGACCGGTGGTCTCTGTTCCTGTATTAGCGGTTTCTATGGAGCTATGTTGTTACCTTTTTATTAATGCCTAAGTTAGTTGTGCTAATATTCTTTAGGTTCTTTGTGATGTCGATGCCGGAAAGGAATTTATCGTGTGTGAATATAACAAGGATGCAGCCTCTTACAGGTACTTCCTCAGACATCATTTGGTATAGTTGTCCCGAAAATGTTCATCCTTTCTCTTTCAATTGGAAGAAAGCAGACAATAAAATTTGGGTGCACTTAGGGAAGTGCTTTTGAGTGTGAAGGGTTTATACTAGGCACGAAGTATCCGATTCCAGTGCTCATTCCTATGTATTTTCACTTTTCAGTGGTTCTTTGCACACTCTGATGAACCTGGCATCTTCTTGATGCAAAACCATTGTGTGGCAGGCACTTTTTTAGGTTTGTAGAATTTATGCTCGTATATATAATACTTTATCGCTCTTTTGGTTTCTGGTCCATCAGATCACCATGGTCCAACAAATTCCATCCACCTTTGGAAGATGGCACATGCCCTTTATCTTGAGTTGAGGAAGCTTGAAATCGAAACCAAGGAGGTCTTTGCAATATATCGTGACCAGTGAGGTCCTTAACTCACGACGCCAATTTACATCTTATGACACTTTTTTCACGTCGCGTAAATAACTAATTTGGTCGCATATACTTTATGTGACTTTCAGTGTGTCGCGTAAAATCAGTCGCGAAATCGAAGTAGCAAGATGTTTATGCGACAACCAAATTAGCGATAGTCGCGATATGTTAAACGTTTATGCGGCAAATGTTTTATTTTGTCCCATATTCAGGGAGCTGATGTCCACTCCTAATGAGCGTATATATAGTCTCCAAGTGGTGTAAAAGAGCGTTGACGACAACTATTAAACATAATATTGTCGTATAAACTTGATTTCGCGACAAACATTAAATAAAAACACGTCGTATAAACTTTGTTTTGCAACTAATTGTGAACGTATATATGTCGTATAAAATGTCATTCATGACATATATTAAGCATATAGATGTCGTATAAATAGATTTACGCGACCTTTAGTAAACGTATATATGTCGTATAAATCGTTTTACGCGACCTTATGTGAACATTTAGATATCATATTAAAGCGATTTCGCGATTCATTTTACATATATAACGTTCGTATAAAGGAGATTTTAGCGATGAAAAGTGAGTGGTTGGTTGTTGGTTTTAGTTTTGGTACAGAAAAGTAAGTGGGTTGGTCGTGATTTTAGTGCAGAAAGTAAAGTACTGAAAGTAAAATACTGAAAGTAATTGCTTAAAACAAAGAAGACTCACAGAGAGTGGGTTGCTTGAACGGCAAGTCTTGCGAGAAGTAAGCAGTTGATGTTTTAAGTTAAGGAAAGTATTCGGTTTTAGGGGCCTTGTATCATAGTCTGTTTATCATTGACCTCTAATGATCATACTAAGTGTTCAAAAGTGTATCAAGGCCATTCCAAGCACTTGATTTGCCACACTATCTAGTCCATTCCAAGACATAGAGCACTTGTTCTATTTAGACTAATACCCCATTCCAAGGTATATTAGCCTATGTGCATCCATTTGATCAATCATTCCCGATCAACCAAATGGTGTTTTAAAGAGGTCAAACTTCTCAGATAAGCTTTGCCATTCCAAGCATCCACTTATCCGAGCATGTTTACGAACCCCACGGAAGAGTTTTGCCATTCCAAGCATCCACTCAACCTTGGAAGTTCTAACCTAATATGTGGCACATAGAACAAGTTTTGAACACATAGATGCATTAAGAGTAGGGCCTAAAACATTTTATGACACAAGTACACCCCTTCAACCGAATGAAGGGTTTAGCTACGAATATCCATAGAGGTGGATATCATAGCTAAGACAGTAAAGTAAAGGGAGAATACTCAAGAACCAACAAGAGTAAACTCAAGAATAACTAGAACACTCAAGAACCAACAGGAATATTATAGATTAATAACAAGTGTTTACAAGAGTGGTGCCTAAAATCTAGAGAGATAAGTGACTTGTGCTTCTTGCACACAAAATGGGATGAGATTACAAGTGAGAATGGCTTGGTATTTATAGGCATGGGGGAGTGAGAGATGTGGAGGAGAGGTAGCCACTTGTCACAAAATGGAAGGAGCTCACAAAAGCCATCGGATGAGGTCATCATCTCCAAGAGCCGCCGGCCACATGGGGGAAGAGGAGAGGAGGAGAAGCTTGTGGAAGAGAGGAGAAGGGAGGAGAAGGGGGAAGAAAGCCGCCGGCCATGTGGCAAGAGAGGAGTGGTTTGTGGCTTTTGTGAGCTTTTCACAAAAGTCATCGGTCCATTTCAGCTCCGGACTGACTCTGGTTGCTCTTTGGTTGGACTTGTTTTGAGTGATTCCACGTCAGGATCATGAAAGTTGTACAGTCGGAATCTGGTTGTGTCCTGGAGTGACTTGCAATCCATTTTCAGCTTCAAAACTCCTCATTAGCCTGTATTCTCTCTAGACTTCAAAATACCCAGTAGATAAATATCGGAACTAACAAGCAAAAGTTAAATAGACAAAGAGTCTAATTTGGTGGGTTTAACTGTGTTTATGATTCATACAATTATGGTCCATCAGATCACCCCACACTTTTAATTGTTCGTCCCGAACAATGCTTTTTAAAGGGCGGTACACACAATCTAAGTAAACTCTTAAAATATGAAAGTGAGACTGTGAGACTAGATTTATCCTAATTCATGCATTACTTACTTATGTGTAAATACTTAGAAGAAACTTGATACTTGTACCTTCGTGCCGAGATGCAAATTATTCTTGATGTTTCGGGAGATAGCCCTTTTTAGGCTCCTGGACTGCAACTTCGAGACTGTCTCGCACTATATGGTTTTCTTGTAGCTTTCTCTAGCACGTGATTCGGTTCGGGTTTCGCAGATGAGTTGAGCCTTTTTGATTTCTTTCTTTTTTGGCGAGAGACTGCTTTTGTAGTGAATCGGCCTTTGGCCTTTGATTTGACTCTTTGAGTACTTCACTTTTTTGTTCGGTTAAAACCTTCAAAATTTTAGGCCTTTGGCCTCTTGATTTGCTTCTTCGAGCTTTTCGCCTTTTTGTGGCTTTGCTAGTCCATTTTCTCAAGCCTTTTTGGGAGGTCCAATCATCGCCCGCAAGCCTATGGAAATACCTCCCCGCTCCTCTCATCCTTGCCGTTTCGCGCGGGTCAAGATGAGGGTCGCTCATCTATTTTCTCGGCTACTTTGACTAGAGAGAGGATGGTCTGATTCCCGTCCTCGCGTTCTTCATTTTTTATGCATAAACACTGCATGGCGGAGCTGACTCTTGACTCAACTGAAAAACCCGAAGTGCAGCCTCCACTGACTTCGTAAACCATATAGTGAAATTCAGTCCTTCGATTGCTTGCCAAGCCTCTCTAGGGCATTTCTATCAACTCCACATCCCTAGTTTATCTCAGCACAAAGGAACAAATGAGAAGTTACATTCTAAGTTTTTAAACAGTTGAATTTTCACAAGGTAAATGCATGAATTTCGGTCTATCTTTTTCACATTCTTAAGTTCTTATTTTCAAAAATATAACACTAAAAAAGAAAAACATGTTGTTTATTTATGTACACATGCGGTTCTCACCCCACACTTTTGAAGGAAGGCGTGCCTTTCAGCACTACTTAGTTCAAAAGCCATGCAAGCAGACAATTACAAGAAAGAAATGATATTAAGGGAAGGCAAGATCAGAACTCCATTATTGTGTCGAATGGCATGAGGTTGGATAATCGAGGGAGTTCGGCTGGGGCCTTGAACTCTCAGCGCAGGCCCGATAAATTCACGGAAGCTGTTTGGCTGATCCGATCGTGCTCCAAAAACCTATTCCCAAATGATCAAATCATTCTATGAACCAAGTGGGTGAGAGCGACTTATTGATAAAAACTAAAAGATAGAAAATAAAAAGAAAGAAAGTAAGATAGTGTCGGGTTACCTCCCGACCAGTGCACTTGTTTAACGTCGTTGGCTCGACAGTACCTTGTTCCTGGATCACTGGTTGGGATCCCATGGGTGGCTTAGGTCGAATTTTGCCACTGTTCCTGCGTTGCTTCTTGCCTTGCCTTTACCCGATTTCTTGTGAGAAGATGTGCCTGGATCCAGTTCCCGTTGTTCTGGTGGTGTCTCCTTCCAACGTCTCTGAGAAGGCGAGGGACCTTTGACCACTAGCCTTTTGAGCCGGGCTTTCTAATGCTTAGGGCTGTCTTGTCCAGTCATGGCGAAAACATGCTCAACTGAGGAGTCGTTCTGCTCAGGCCCTTTTCCCATCCTCTTTTCAGCCTCTTCATGGATCACATAGTTTTCAGCGATTTGCCTATTGATCGAGGGGAAAAGTCGGGAAGCTTGAATCTTAAGGCTCGGTTCTGCTTCGTCGTGTCTGTTTGTGAGGAACTGGTCATAGATGGTTTCTGCTGCTTGAGTGATGATAGCTGGGTATGGCTTTGGCAGCATGTCGGTGGTATTCTGGACTTCTTCCATTGCTGATACTTCCTCGTTGCTCCCGATACTTTCTATATCCCAGTCTTATGATGGTTCGGGAGTTTCTTCCGATGGCTCGGGAGTCTCTTTTGATGGCTCGGGAGTCTCTTCTGATGGCTCGGGAGTTTCTCCGTCTGTCTGCATTTCTTCGTCAGCCTCGGGTATTCGTTTTGTGGCTGCGGCCAGGTCATTTATGAGATTCCACATGTCTGCAATGGTTAAGTTCTTGGCAGATCTTTTCATTGCTTCGTTTATCCTTGTCAGATCATCGGCCTTCATCCCACGAAGAAATCTTTGAAGTAGAATTTTCTTCGTGAATCCATGGTGCGGGCAGCTTGAGACGATGGTGTCATAGCCCGTGTAGTATTTGTCCAAGGTCTCATCCCAGGATTGTTGCAGGCACATGATCTTTTCTCGAGTTTTTTAGCGTAAGGATGGAGGTTAAAATTCTTTCAGGAAGGGAACGTAGAGGTCCACAAAATGTACTGCACTGCAAGCGGTTGACGTGTAATACCAGATCGTTGCGAAATCCGTTAGAGAGAATTTGAAGCATTTAAGCTTAAATTCCTCTAACATTTCATTTGCAGGTTTAATGAGGTGGCAAACGTGGTGAAAGTTTCGGCAGTGTTGTACTGGGTCTTCTCCATCCGTACCTCCGAACAGTGGAAGATGTCGTGTTGTCCATGCATATGAAGGGGGTTGCGTCATGAGGACATGGGAGGGAAAGAACAACTTATCCGGCGGCTAATTCCCTGGCAACGGCGCCAATTTGACGGAGCCCACTGCACTGTCGTTAAGGTGCAATGTTCTCTGTACAAATAAATTTTTATTTTCCGCTACTCCCGACTACACTACTGGGTAGTAAGTGGTAAGTAGGAGTCGAACCCAAGGGAATTAGGGAAATATGTTGTTCTTTAAGGGATTTGTACAGCGAGGGAGCGTGTTTTAGGTTGATTGAGATTTTAGTGCGATTAACTAAGCTACTGTTTTTGGTTTTTTTGGTTTTGAGTGCAGGAAAGTAAATTACAGAAATTAAAATACTGAAAGTAAAAGAGTTAAGGGAAGAAGACTTAGAGTGGGTGATGCGTGATTGGTGAGTCCTCCGGTAGATGAGCGGTTGGTGGTTGCAGTTGATCGAGCAATTGATAAAAGTAAATACAAGGGGGTTTTGTAATTCAAGGAAAACATTCGGTTTCAGGGGCCTTGTATCATAGTTGTTTATCATTGACCGCTAATGATCATACTAAGTGTTCAAAGATGAATCGAGGCCATTTCTGAGCGCAAGACTTGCAACATCGTTGAAAACACTTGTTCTACTTCAGACTAATTCCTCCTTTCAAAGTATCTTAGCCTTTTGTGCATCCATTTGATCTCCTGTTACGGTTTCCCAAATGGTTTTTAAGATAAGTCGAACTCCTCAGATAGCTTTGCTTGTTACAGCGTCCACTACCCGAGTATGTTCACGAATTCCCACGAAAGAGCTTTGCTTGTTACAGCTTCCACTCAACCTTAGAAATTCTGACTTGATATATGGCACATAGAACAAGTTTTGAACACAAAGATGCACTAGGTGCAGGATCTAAAACATTTTACAATACAAGTACGCCCCTTTAACCGAATAGAGATTTTAGCTACGATTATCCATGGAAGAGGATATCATAGCTAAATACTCGGGGGTTTTTGAAAACAGTAAGAAAGGAAAGGGGTGGAATACTCAAGAACCAACAGGAGTATTCCTAATTCCTACTGAATACTTAAGAACCAACATGAGTATTCTCTACAGTATTATAATACTCAAGAACCGACATGAGTATTATAATTTCAAAGCGCATAATACTCAAGAACAAACAGGAGTATTATTTCAAAGCGTATAATACTCAAGAACAAACAGGAGTATTATTTCCAAGCGTATAATACTCAAGAACAAACATGAGTATTATTTCCAAAACCAAACTTACAAAGTAACCAAAACTTAGAGAGATAAGTGTTTTGTTGATTTGAGGATGTTTTAAATGAGGAGGAGGGGCTCTCCTTTTATAGGCCAAGGGGAGGAGAATGGAGGGTGGAGATGGCTCCATGTGTTTTTGCATCAAGGGAGGAGAAGGGAGGAGGAAGGAGGAGGTGACACATGGGGGGGGGGGTGGCAAAAGCCGCCGGTTGGGGGGAAGAAAAGCCACCGGTGGCCGGTTGCAAGGGGAGGAGAAGGGTGGCTTTGGCCACCTCCAAGCAAGGTGGCCGGTCACCTTGGTCCATGAGTGCATTTTGACAATTTTGTGCAGTCTTTTCATAAAACTATCAGTTCAATTTTGCTCCGTCAGACTTTGATTGTTCCTCGGTTGGATTTGATTTGAGTAATTCCTACGTCAGGATCTTGAGATTCTTCATTCAGCGTCTGATCGTGACCTTGGACTGGCTCGTAATATCTTTTCAGCGTAAAATCCTCTCCTTAGCGTGTTTTCTCTCTAAGCGCCAAAATACCCTGTAGAAATAAATCGGGACTAACAAGCAAAAGTTAAATAGACCAACAGTCTAATTTGGTGGGTTTTACTGTGTTTTTGATTCGTATAATTATGGTCCATCACCGATTCACTACAAAAGCTGTCCCTCGCCAAAAGAAAATCAAAGACCAAACCATTGAAACCCGAACCGAATCACGTTCTAGAGAAAGCTACAAGGAAACCATATAGTGCGAGACGTTCCCGAGAATGCAGTCCAGGAGCCTAAAAAGGGCTATCTCTCGAAACATCGAAAATAATTTGCATCTCAGCACGGAGGTACAAGTATCAAGTTCCTTTTATTTATTTACACGGTTTAATTTGGTAATAAGTAGTAATGCATGAATTAGGATAAATCGAGTCCCACAGTCTAACTTTCATATTTTAAAAGCTTACTTAATGTGCCGCCCTTTAATAGCATTGTTCGGGACGAACAACTAAAAGTGTGGGGTGATCTGATGGACCATAATTATACGAATCATAAACACAGTTAAACCCACTAAATTAGACTGTTTGTCTATTTAACTTTTGCTTGTTAGTTCCGATATTTATATACAGGGTATTTTGGAGCCTTGAGAGAATACACGCTGAGGAGAGGATTTTACGCTGAAAATATATTATGAGTCATTCCAAGGTCACGATCAGATGCTGACTGAAGAAATCTCAAGATCCTGACATTGAATCACTCAAAACAAATCCAATCGAAGAGCAACCAAAGTCAGTCCGGAGCTGAAATACACCGATAGTTTTTGTGAAAACTTCACAAAAACCACACAAAACTCACTCTTCCCTCTTGGTGACCAATGGCTTTGGGAGGAGGTGACCAAAGGAGGAAGCTCTCCTCCATTTACCACCCACAACCGGCGGCTATGACCTCCCATGGAGCTCCCCTTGGATGAAGCCATGTGCTTTCATCCTCACCACACATTCCCCTCCCTTTTGGCTATAAATACAAGCCTCCCTTCACTTGTAAATGCATCCTCAAATTCACAATACACTTCTATCTCTAAGTTTGGCACTTTGTAAGCTTTGGTTTTAAATCTATAATACTCTTGTTGGTTCTTGAGTATTGTAGTTCGGTCTTGAGTACTCTTGTCGGTTCTTGTAGTACTCAAGATTGTCTTTACTATTCTTGAGTACTCTTGTCGGTTCTTGAAGTACTCACCCCTTTCCCTTACTTACTGTCTTTCAAAAACCGTAAGTACTTAGCTATGGTATCCACCACTATGGATATTCGTAGCTAAACTCTTCATTCGGTTGAAGGGGTGTACTTGTATCATAAAATGTTTTAGACCCTGCACCTAGTGCATCTTTGTGTTCGAAACTTGTTCTATGTGCCATATATTAGGTCAAAACTTCCAAGGTTGAGTGGATGCTTTAACGGGCAAAGCTCTTCCGTGGGGTTCGTGAACATACTCGGGTAAGTGGATGCTTTAGCGGGCAAAGCTTATCTGAGGAGTTCGACTTATCTAAAACACCATTTGGTCGATCGTAACTGAAAGATCAAATGGATGCACATAAGGCTAAGATACTTCGAAAGGAGGAATTAGTCTAAGTAGAACAAGTGTTCTAATCGATGTTGCAAGTCTTGTGATAGAAATAGCCTCGATTCATCTTTGAACACTTAGTATGATCATTAGCGGTCAATGATAAACAAGCTATGATACAAGGCCCCCGAAACCGAATGCTTTCCTTAAATTTAAACACCACCTGCATTTACTTTCAATTTTAGTATAAACTGATTATCAAGTGCTCACCTTCCGGAGGACTTGCCAATCACGCAACAACCGCTGTAAGTCTTCTCTTTTATTTTCATTATTTACTTTTCTGTCATTTACTTTTTCGCACTAAAAACCTAAAACAACCAATCACTTACTTTTCCGCACTAAAACCTCAATCTACCTAAAACACGCTCCCTCGCTGTACAATTCCCTCAAAGAATAGCTTATCCCCCTAATTCCCTTGGGTTCGACCCCTACTTACCACTTGCTACCCAGTAGACAAGTCGCGAGTAGCGGACTTATAAATTTATTCTTGACGTTTGCACACGACGACTGTGCGTCCGTCAGTCCTCTTCAATGGTACCTCCGAATTCGGGGAGACAGCGAAGCATTTTAAATATAAGGTTGCTGCCTCCATCATTCGAAGGCTCTATGTCGTAGTATGAAGACATGGCGAATTATGTATAACAGAAAAAAGAACAACTATCCATTTGCTAACTCCCCGGCAACGGCGCCAATTTTGATGGTCGCACAGTCGTCGTGTGCAAAAGTCAAGAATAAATTTATAAGTCAGCTACTCGCGACTTCACTACTGGGTAGCAAGTGGTAAGTAGGGGTCGAACCCAAGGGAATTAGGGGGATAGTTGTTCTTTGAGGAATGTACTGAAGGGGAGCGTGATTTTAGGTGGATTGAGGTTTTAGCGATGAAAAGTGAGTGGTTGGTTGTTGGTTTTAGTTTTGGTACAGAAAAGTAAGTGGGTTGGTCGTGATTTTAGTGCAGAAAGTAAAGTACTGAAAGTAAAATACTAAAAGTAATTGCTTAAAACAAAGAAGACTTACAGAGAGTGGGTTTCTTGAACGGCAAGTCTTGCGAGAAGTAAGCAGTTGATGTTTTAAGTTAAGGAAAGTATTCGGTTTTAGGGGCCTTGTATCATAGTCTGTTTATCATTGACCTCTAATGATCATACTAAGTGTTCAAAAGTGTATCAAGGCCATTCCAAGCACTTGATTTGCCACACTGTCTAGTCCATTCCAAGACATAGAGCACTTGTTCTATTTAGACTAATACCCCATTCCAAGGTATATTAGCCTATGTGCATCCATTTGATCAATCATTCCCGATCAACCAAATGGTGTTTTAAAGAGGTCAAACTTCTCAGATAAGCTTTGCCATTCCAAGCATCCACTTATCCGAGCATGTTTACGAACCCCACGGAAGAGTTTTGCCATTCCAAGCATCCACTCAACCTTGGAAGTTCTAACCTAATATGTGGCACATAGAACAAGTTTTGAACACATAGAGGCATTAAGAGTAGGGCCTAAAACATTTTATGACACAAGTACACCCCTTCAACCGAATGAAGGGTTTTGCTATGAATATCCATAGAGGTGGATATCATAGCTAAGACAATAAAGTAAAGGGAGAATACTCAAGAACCAACAGGAGTAAACTCAAGAATAACTAGAATACTCAAGAAGCAACAGGAGTATTATAGATTAAAAACAGGTGTTTACAAGAGTGGTGCCTAAAATCTAGAGAGATAAGTGACTTGTGCTTCTTGCACACAAAATGGGATGAGATTACAAGTGAGAATGGGTTGGTATTTATAGGCATGGGGGAGTGAGAGATGTGGAGGAGAGGTAGCCACTTGTCACAAAATGGAAGGAGCTCACAAAAGCCATCGGATGAGGTCATCATCTCCACGAGCCGCCAGCCACATGGGGGAAGGGGAGAGGAGGAGAAGCTTGTGGAAGAGAGGAGAAGGGAGGAGAAGGGGGAAGAAAGCCGCCGGCCATGTGGCAAGAGAGGAGTGGTTTGTGGCTTTTGTGAGCTTTTCACAAAAGCCATCGGTCCATTTCAGCTCCGGACTGACTCTGGTTGCTCTTTGGTTGGACTTGTTTTGAGTGATTCCACGTCAGGATCATGAATGTTGTACAGTCGGAATCTGGTTGTGTCCTGGAGTGACTTGCAATCCATTTTCAGCTTTAAAACTCCTCCTTAGCCTGTATTCTCTCTAGACTTCAAAATACCCTGTAGATAAATATTGGAACTAACAAGCAAAAGTTAAATAGACAAAGAGTCTAATTTGGTGGGTTTAACTGTGTTTATGATTCATACAATTATGGTCCATCAACAAGTTAGAGAGTACTTATAAAGTTATGCATTAATAAAAAATGATAAACAGCAAAAAAGAAGAACAAAAATAAAATGTCAACTTGCAATTAAATTGAATGCTTAACCTGGTTTATTGGTTCATCAAAGTGGCTCTTAAGCCATTCCCACTGATCACGCCTATCCAAAAACTCCCTAGGAGTTACATCCGGTCCATACTCCTTGTAGAAGGCTTTGCAATTTGATTTCCAGTCACGAAACCTCTCACAGGCTTTCCTGAAAATGTAGTTCCACAGCTGGTCATCTTCTTTCTCAATAACAAAGTTTGGCTGCAATGAAAAAATGTATGGTTAAAATTTTGCAGACAAATAATGAATTAAATGCAAAGATAAAATAGAAACTACTTACTTTCAAATGATCAAACACATTACGCCAATCCTGTTCCTGAAGTTTCTTGAATGACGATGCTTTCATTGGAACCTTGTCCTTCACAGCACTACTAATCTCATGTATAATCAGGCTTCCCACTGCTTGCAAAGCTGGCCCAGTCCCGTTGGGTAAAAACTCTACCTTGATCAGCTTCCCTTTATTATGCGTCTGCTTATAGCTGGCCACCGTTGAACCATTCACGACTCCATGCTCTTCTCCCCACTTTCATCCCCTGTCATTGAAAAATCCATTATGCATTTAACAAACTACATAATCAACAATAACAGACACATTTCATCATAAAAAAATACAATAACAAACACATAATAACAAACAGGCTTGTTACCTGTTATCACATAACCATCGCTCTTGCATCTAATGCTCGGAATATTTGCCAAATTATCTTCAGCACCATCGTCATCATCTGATGAACTGTTGCCGAACAAATGCATTGGTTCAAACTTTGGAGCTGTGGGTTCAGGAGCAACCACCAGCATAGGTTGGGATATTGTAGTAGGGGGTGGACGAGTAGGGTTAGAAGGTAGTACTGGAATTATGGTAGCAGGGGGTGGAGCAAATTCTGGAGCTGTGGGTTCTGGTGGAGGGGGATTAGGTCGACCAGCTGAATTTGCTAAACTCCTAGGTGGCCTACGAGGTAGTAAGGGATTTGGTCGTCGCATTGGGCTTGAATTGGCAAGTGCAAGAGGGTTGTTGAGTTGAGCTTCTGGAGGATTTTGGGCAGGAGGAGGTTGACTGCTAGTGGTGGTTGTTTTTCTTTGCTTCTCAGGCCTTGGGTTATGACTTGTGGTGGTAGTTTTTCTTTGCTTCTCAGGCATTGGGTTATGACTTGTGGTGGTGGTCTTCCTTTTCAACTGAACGTCTTCCGGTGGTTCTGAATCGGGTAAGGCTTGTGTCGGTAGTTTCTTTGCTTTGCGTGTAGGCGTATGTCGAACCGGAACAGCAGGACAATCCTTTTTCTTCTTCCGAGTTGGAGTGGCTACAGGCACGGGGACTTGGTTGGTCATCTTTGGCCGAGGTGGTTTCTTAATCGCATCCAGCTTCTTCAGGCGTCTTGACGGTCCTTCTTCTGCCATTGCATGCAAAATTACCCTCGAAAGCTCCGTCTGCCTAACATCAGGACAATTGAAAGGCGTCCGTTTAGCAACCACCAGAGCTGAAGGTGGAGAGGAGAGTTGATCAGGTGACTCAGCGCATACTAATCTGGTTGTTCGCTTCGGTGGTGGAGTGTCCATGAACTTTGTGGACGGGCGACGGGCGGACGGTGACCTAAGTTTCATCTGGGGCTTCTGACTGGTTCCGGTGTCGATATAATCGGGATGTCTACGAGCGATATTCTTCGATTTTGCTAATGGTGTGGGTGAGAATTCGGAATGAGATGCGGCAGATCAGAGAGAGATCGAGATGCTAGGGTTTCAACAAGTGTAATGTGTATTTCATTGGGCCTTTCAAATTTTGGCCAATGACATATGTTTATGCGATAAAACCTGCCAGTCAAAGTCGCGTAAAGCTTGCGAAAACTGACATTTCGCCAACTCGCACGAAGATTTCAATTTCCCTCCTAACCCAATATGGACTTTACCCCCTAAACGAAATGGTATTAAGTGACATTTATTACCCAAGTTTGTCGCATAAACAGAACAGACATAAACAGAACACTTCTCTTCCCTTGTTTCCATTACACTTTTGAAAAAATAATTTTTGACATGTTCTGAAATAGACAGAAACTAACACATGCAAATCAACAATCATCATCGGTTGCATAATTCGATTGCATTGAATCGTCACTTCGATTCATTTCACATTCGTCCATATGATTATCTTCATTTTCTAACCACACTTCATCATCTTCATCACATATACTGTCATCATCATCCCCTGCGTCATCATCATCTTCATCCCCTGCTTCATCATCTTCAACCAAGTACAATTGCCTCCTTGCTCTTCGAATTTGTTGATTAATATGTTCATCAATAGAGTATTGAATTGCGGGTTGTACATCACTTGTAATGTTAGCGGACATTTGCTCTTGATAAGGATCATCTTCTTCAACTGGTAGAATGGTCTCACACATTACATTTTCATCTTCTCTTGCAAGGGAACTATCACTATATAGCCCTCTATGTTATACAACATTTACAACCTTCCAATTATCACCCGCTTTTAAATTATCCAAGTAAAAAACTTGTCTTGCGGTAGTGGCAAGACAATATGGCCAATCTTCATACCAAGTTGTGGAAGTATCAACGGAAAGAAGTCCATAATCCCTCTTAGTGCTTCCCCTCTCTTTAGGATCAGTGTTAAACCAGGTGCAATCAAAAACAAAAACCGGCATTCCATTTGTGTACTGTAGCTGAATAATGTTCTGGATAATGCCATAATAAGTTAATTTACCATCTTCGACCATAACACCAGAATTTTGAGTCCTCTTCTTTCGATCGCGTTCCCAAACAACGAACTTCACACCATTAACATAACACTGAGAGTGGCACGCATATGATTGAGGCATGCATGATAAACTATGCAATTCAGTAGAATATGATTCGCTATGCTCTCTTTCCAAGATGTCCATCTATAGTTGTAAAGATGAAAATGCAACCGATATTAAAACAAGAACACTTTCAATTATAAAACTGAATGACAAAGTATGTAAAGTAAATACAAAATTTAGTAGTCATACCCAGTGACAGAGCCCACCGCACTGTCGTTAAGGTGCGATGTTCTCTGTGCAAAAGCTAATTTATATCTCCGATACTCGCGACTTCACTACTGGGTAGCAAGTGGTAAGTACGGGTCGAACCCAAGGGAGTCAGGTGAATAGTTGTTCTTTCAAAAAGGGGGGATTAAATAAAACAGTTGGGGGGTTGTTTTTTGGTTTTTAGTGCTGAAAAGTAAAGTGACAGTTGATATTGCAATTAAAGGAAAGACTCGGTTTCAGGGGCCTTGTATCATATTCTGTTTATCATTGACCGCTAATGATCATACTAAGTGTTCAAAGATGAATCAAGGCTATTTCTAGCACAAGACTTGCAACATCGTTTAGAACACTTGTTCTATTTAGACTAATTCCTCCTTTCGAAGTATCTTAGCCTTATGTGCATCCATTTGATCTTCAGTTACGATCAACCAAATGGTTTTTAAAAGAGGTTGAACTCCTCAGATAAGCTTTGCCCGTTAAAACATCCACTTACCCGAGTACGTTCACGAACCCCACGGAAGAGCTTTGCCCGTTAAAGCATCCACTCAACCTTGGAAATTCTAACCTAATATGTGGCACATAGAACAAGTTTTGAACACAGAGAGGCACTAAGCGAAGGGTCTAAAACATTTTATGACACAAATACACCCCTTCAACCGAATGAAGGGTTTAGCTACGACTATTCATGGAACAGGACATCATAGCTAAGTGCGTTGAACAGTAAAGGTTTTTGAAAGACAGTAAAGTAAAGTTTTCGAAAGTAAAGACAGGAAAGTAAAGTACTTTGAAAGACAGTAAAGTAAAGTTTTCGAAAGTAAAGACAGGAAAGTAAAGTTGCTAAATTGAAAAGACAGTAAAGTAAAGACGAGAGGACTTACAAAAACCGTTGAAAGTGCTAAAACTTCGATTCCAAAGTAAAGTGATTACATGATTAGTGCCCAAACTCTAGAGAGAAGTGAGAGCTTCTCTCACTAACTTGTGTTGGAATGAGATGGGATGTGTAGAGAGATGAGCTCTCCACACTTTGGGATGGATTACATAGGGAAGGGAAGATGTCTATTTATAGGCTAATGGGATGAAGGGATGTGGAGGAGGAGAAGCAACTTGTCACAAGGGAAGAGGAGGAGAAGAAGAAAGCCATCGGAGGTGAGTCATTACCCCCTTAGCCGCCCCCCATGTGTCATCTCCTCCTTGAAGCCGCCGGCCATGTGAGGAGGAGGAGGGTGAGTGTGAATTGAGATCTTTTTCCCAAAAAGCCATCGGTCCTTTCAGCTCCGGACTGACTCTGGTTGCTCTTCGGTTGGACTTGTTTTGAGTGATTCCACGTCCGGTTCTTGAAAGTCAGATTTTGGTCGTGACCTGGAATGACTCGTAATTCATTTTCAGCTTTAAACTCCTCCTTAGCCTGTATTCTCTCTAGACTTCAAAATACCCCGCAGATAAATATTGGAACTAACAAGCAAAAGTTAAATAGACAAAGCGTCTAATTTGGTGGGTTTAATTGTGTTTATGATTCAAACAATTATGGTCCATCAGATCACCCCACACTTTTAGTTGTTCGTCCCGAACAATGCTT
Source organism: Rhodiola kirilowii (assembly GCA_033675215.1). NCBI lineage: Eukaryota > Viridiplantae > Streptophyta > Magnoliopsida > Saxifragales > Crassulaceae > Rhodiola > Rhodiola kirilowii. The sequence goes on from CM066201.1 coordinate 46,632,752, forward strand.
TTTAAAGGGCGGCACACAATCAAGTAAAAACTTTTAAATATGAAAGTGAGATTGTGAGACTCGATTTATCTTAATTCATGCATTACTTACTTATCATCAAACTAAATCGTGTAAATACTTAGAAGAAACTTGATACGTGTACCTTTGCGCCGAGATGCAAATTAATTCGGATGTTTCGGGAGATAGCCCTTTTTAGGCTCCTGGACTGAATTCTCGGGACCGTCTCGCACTATATGGTTTCCTTGTAGCTTTCTCTAGCACGTGATTTGGTTTGGGTTTCACTGAGTTGAGCCTTTTTGATTTCTTTTTGGCGAGGGACAGTGACGGAGCCCACTGCACTGTCATTAAGGTGCAATGTTCTCTGTACAAATAAATTTATATTTTCCGCTAGTCGCAACTACACTACTGGGTAGTAAGTGGTAAGTAGGGGTCGAACCCAAGGGAATTAGGGGAATATGTTGTTCTTTAAGGGATTTGTACAGCGAGGAAGCGTGTTTTAGGTTGATTGAGATTTTAGCGCGATTAACTAAGCTACTGTTTTTGGTTTTTTTGGTTTTGAGTGCAGGAAAGTAAATTACAGAAAGTAAAAGAGTTAAGGGAAGAAGACTTATAGTGGGTGATGCGTGATTGGTGAGTCCTCCGGTAGATGAGCGGTTGATGGTTGTAGTTGATCGAACAGTTTATAAAAGTAAATACAGGGGGGTTTTTTGTAATTCAAGGAAAACATTCGGTTTCAGGGGCCTTGTATCATAGTTGTTTATCATTGACCGCTAATGATCATACTAAGTGTTCAAAGATGAATCGAGGCCATTTCTGAGCGCAAGACTTGCAACATCGTTGAAAACACTTGTTCTACTTCAGACTAATTCCTCCTTTCGAAGTACTTAGCCTTTTGTGCATCCATTTGATCTCCTGTTACGGTTTCCCAAATGGTTTTCAAGATAAGTCGAACTCCTCAAATAGCTTTGCTTGTTACAGCTTCCACTACCCGAGTATGTTCACGAATTCCCACGGAAGAGCTTTGCTTGTTACAGCTTCCACTCAACCTTGGAAATTCTGACTTGATATATGGCACATAGAACAAGTTTTGAACACAAAGATGCACTAGGTGCAGGATCTAAAACATTTTACAATACAAGTACGCCCCTTTAACCGAATAGAGATTTTAGCTACGATTATCCATGGAAGAGGATATCATAGCTAAATACTCGGGGTTTTTTGAAAATAGTAAGAAAGGAAAGGGGTGGAATACTCAAGAACCAACATGAGTATTCCTAATTCCTACTGAATACTCAAGAACCAACAGGAGTATTCTCTATAGTATTATAATACTCAAGAACCGACAGGAGTATTATAATTTCAAAGCGTATAATACTCAAGAACAAACAGGAGTATTATTTCCAAGCGTATAATACTCAAGAACAAACAGGAGTATTATTTCCAAAACCAAACTTACAAAGTAACCAAAATTTAGAGAGATAAGTGTTTTGTTGATTTTAGGATGTTGAAATGAGGAGGAGGGGCTCTCCTTTTATAGCCACAAGGGGAGGAGATGGGTGGTGGAGATGGGTGGCATGTGGTTTTGCATCAAGGGAGGAGAAGGGAGGAGGAAGGAGGAGGTGACACATGGGGGAGTGTGAAAAGCCGCCGGTTGCCTTGGGTGGAGGAGCCGCCGGTAGCCGGTTGCAAGGGGAGGAGAAGGGTGGCTTTGGCCACCTCCAAGCAAGGTGGCCGGTCACCTTGGTCCATGAGTGCATTTTGACAGTTTTGTGCAGTCTTTTCACAAAACTATCAGTGCAATTTCGCTCCGTCAGACTTTGATTGTTTCTCGGTTGAATTTGAACTTGAGTAATTTAACGTCAGGATCTTGATATGTCGTAAGTCAGCATCTGTCCTTGACCTTGGAATTACTCGTAACATCTTTTCTGCGTAAAATCCTCTCCTTAGCGTGTTTTCTCTCTAAGCGCCAAAATACCCTATAGAAATAAATCGGGACTAACAAGCAGATGTTAAATAGACCAACAGTCTAATTTGGTGGGTTATACTGTGTTTTTGATTCGTATAATTATGGTCCATCAGATCACCCCACACTTTTAGTTGTTCGTCCCGAACAATGCTATTAAAGGGCGGCACTCTAAGTTTGGTTTTAAAATATGAAAATTAGACTGTGGGAATCGATTTATCCTAATTCATGCATTGCTTACTTATTACCAAATTGAACTGTGTAAATAAATAGAAGTAACTTGATACGTGTACCTTCGTGCCGAGATGCAAAGTGTTCTGGATGTTTTGGGAGATAGCCCTTTTTAGGCTCCTGGACTGCAACTTCGGGACTGCCTCGCACTATATGGGTTTCTTGTAGCTTTCTCTAGCACGTGATTCGGTTCGGGTTTCGCAGATGAGTTGAGCCTTTTTGATTTCTTTCTTTTTTGGCGAGGGACTGCTTTTGTAGTGAATGGGCCTTTGGCCTTTGATTTGACTCTTTGAGTACTTCACTTTTTCGTTCGGTTAAAACCTTCACAATTTTGGGCCTTTGGCCTCTTGATTTGCTTCTTTGAGCTTTCCGCCTTTTTGTGGCTTTGTTAGTCCATTTTCTCATGCCTTTTTGGGAGGTCCAATCATCGCCCGCAAGCCTATGGAAATACCTCCCCGCTCCTCTCATCCTTGTCGTTTCGCGCGGGTCAAGATGAGGGTCGCTCATCTATTTTCTCGGCTACTTTGAATAGGGAGAGGACGGTCTGATTCCCGTCCTCGCCTTCTTCATTTTTTATGCATAAACACTGCATGGCGGAGCTAACTCTTTGACTCAACTGAAAAACCCGAAGTGCAGCCTCCACTGACTTCGTAAATCATATAGTGAAATTCGGTCCTTCGATTGCTTGCCAAGCCTCTCTAGGGCATTTCTATCAACTCCACATCCCTAGTTTATCTCAGCACAAAGGGACAAATGAGAAGTTACATTCTAAGTTTTTAGACAGTTGAATTTTCACAAGGTAAATGCATGAATCTTAGATCTATCTTTTTCACATTCTTAAGTTCATATTTTCAAAAAGATACTATTAAAAAAGAAAAACATGTTGTTTATTTATGTACATATGCGGTTCTCACCCCACACTTTTGAACGAAGGCGTGCCTTTCAGCACTACTTAGTTCAAAAGCCATGCAAGCAGACAATTACGAGAAGGAAATGATATTAAGGAAAGGTAAGATCAGAACTCCCTTATTGTGTCGAATGGCATGAGGCTGGATAATCGAGGGAGTTCGGCTGGGGCCTTGAACTCTTAGCGCATGCCCGGTAAATTCACGGAAGCTGCCTGGCTGATCCGATCGTGCTCCAAAAACCAATTCCTAAATAATCAAATCATTCTATGCACCAAGTGGGTGAGAGCGACTTATTGATAAAAACCAAAAGACAGAAAATAAAAAGACAGAAAGTAAGATAGTGTCGGGTTACCTCCCGACCAGTGCACTTGTTTAACGTCGTTGGCTCGACAGTACCTTATTCCTGGATCACCAGTTGGGATCCCATGGGCGGCTTAAGTCAAATTTCACCTCGGCTCCTGGATTGATTCTGCTTGGTTTTTTGCTGGGAGATGTGCTTGGGCCAGGACTCCATGGTTCCAGTGGTTTCGCGCGGTTATCACCATAGATGTTATAATATGAAGTTCTGCCACCGAATGCAAGTGATAACGAGCCTTTGCCCATGTTGATCTTTGCTCCCGTGGTGTAAAGGAATGGTCGTCCTAATATGATTGTTGGAGGGTCGTCCTTGCTCGATTCCTTGATTGGTATCACATAAAAGTCTGCAGGAACGACGATTTTTCCCACACGGATCATTAAGCTTTCTAACACTCCAGCCGGTTGGATACACGTCTTGTCCCCCAACTCGAGGGTTATCATTGGTGACTTCAATGGACCGAGCTTTAATGAGCAATATAGAGGGTAAGGCAGAACGTTGAGGGCGGCCCCAAGATCTATTAAGCAATGATGAATTTGGGTTTCGCCGAAAACACAGGTTACTGTGAAGGCTCTTGGGTCCTTGCTCATTTCTAGATATGCCTCAGGGCTCCAAGTGAAACGTTTTTTCGCTATCAGGTCATTTCGTTCTTTTATTGGCTTTTCTCTTTCTTCATTCACCAGATCTTCTGGGTTAATGCCTTGCTCTGATGCATAGATGTTAGATGAGAAGTCTCTTCTGGGACCGTCAGAGACTAAGCTTCTATTATCAGTATGCGTGACCCACGTTTTTCCATTGATGGGTCGGTCTTCTTCTCGCGCCTCCTTTATGTCTGACATCGTTACCATGCTAACATTCCCCTTTGGGTTCTGTATGGTTTGTGAGGGAAGTCTGCCAGGTTCGTTAGTGAGTGTTGACATTGCTGTGGCGAGATGGGACATTTGTTTGGTCAATTCTGAAATTGCCCCGTCTGTTTTCGCCTGGTACTGGTGTAGCGAAGTACCCAATTGACTTATGCTTCCTGTGAGCTCCTTCATAGTTTCATCCAGCGACGTGGTTGGTTCTTGTTGATTCTGCGGGCCGGTTTGGTACTGATTTGATCCTCTTTGCTGATATTGGCCTGCTGATGGAGCGTTCTGGTTATACTGCCGGTGGGGGGGTTGGTAGAATGACTGAGCTAGTTGAGGGACAGCTGGTTGTGCTTCCTTCTGAGAATAGTTATTGTTACGCCAGCTTGGGTTGGTTGCTTGACCATACTGTCGGTTTTGTCCGGCTCTGTCATTACTGTTGCTGTTGTATCCTTGGTATCCTCCCACTGCATTCACTTCTGCCGGTTCCTCTTCTATTAATGTCGGACATGCGTCAGTTTTGTGGTCTGTAGAACCACAGAACTCGCAAGGTTTTACCGGAACTGGCTGCCTTCGTAGGATTTGAATCATCATCTCCTTTAGCTGCTTTATCTCTTCAGGCATAGAGCTTATTGATGCTTCAGCTTTTGCCACATTTTTTGTCCGGGAGAATTCTTCCTGCTGAGTTGCCTCTTCTCTGAATCGGGCATTCTCAGCAACGTTGGTGATAAGATCCCTTATGCCACTTAATGATAGATTCATCATCGACCCTCCAGCTAAGGCATCCAGGAGCATTTTGTCTAAGGGTCTTAATCCGTTAATGAGATACTCGACGGTGAGTTTCTCAGGCAGTCCAAGGGTTAAGCAACTTCTCTCCAGGCGGTTGAATTTTTCCAGGTAATCGTACATGGTTTCATTGGGTCCTTGCTTGATGTCCTGCAGTTGCCTCCTTACTTGCATTGCTCTTCCTGCTGGGTAATATTTGTCTAAGAACTTCTTCTGCATCAGAGCTCATGTTCTGATGCTTCCGGAAGGCAATGAAAGGAACCAGTCGTTTGCCGCGTCAATGAGGGAAAAGTAGAACGCCTTTAACTTGAAGTCGTCTACGTTTAGGCCATTCGGTTTTAAGTTTTGGCAAATACCATGTAAGCGTTGGAGGTGAGTCATTGCTGATTCTCCACGCGTTCTTGAGAATTTCGGTAAGTTGTGGGCCACTGAAGTGTTGATGGCGATATTTTCCAATTCAGGGCTTTCGTGAATGCACCACGGCTGAATTCTGAAATCTGGTGCCAAGAGCTTTCCCAATGTAGGTTCGCGGTAGTTGTTGTTATCTCCGTAGTAGTCATCGAAAGCGGGTTCTCGTCTCGGCACTGGTCGATGTTGCGGGGGTGGTGGATATCTAGGAGGTTGCATTGGACCAGCTGCATTTCGGTCCTCGGGTGGTTCTTGATTTCTTCTGATTGCCTCCCTATCACGAGCTCTTCTGCTTCGGATGAGTTGCTCCGGATCATCCATAAATGGAAGTGGCACCTCATCATTTCGCTCGTATAGGTTTATATCGTCATCATCCTGATAGTCATGGTGGCTTACTTCGCGAGACATGGTTGTTTGAAGCGCATATCGATTCGAACAACTTATCCGATGGCTAATTCCCCGGCAACGGCGCCAATTTGACGGAGCCCACTGCACTGTCGTTAAGGTGCAATGTTCTCTGTACAAATAAATTTATATTTTCCGCTACTCGCAACTACACTACTGGGTAGTAAGTGGTAAGTAGGGGTCGAACCCAAGGGAATTAGGGGAATATGTTATTCTTTAAGGGATTTGTACAGCGAGGAAGCGTGTTTTAGGTTGATTGAGATTTTAGCGCGATTAACTAAGCTACTATTTTTGGTTTTTTTGGTTTTGAGTGCAGGAAAGTAAATTACAGAAATTAAAATACTGAAAGTAAAATAGTTGAGGGAAGAAGACTTACAGTGGGTGATGCGTGATTGGTGAGTCCTCCGGTAGATGAGCGGTTGATGGTTGTAGTTGATCGAACAGTTTATAAAAGTAAATACAGGGGGGTTTTTTGTAATTCAAGGAAAACATTCGGTTTCAGGGGCCTTGTATCATAGTTGTTTATCATTGACCGCTAATGATCATACTAAGTGTTCAAAGATAAATCGAGGCCATTTCTGAGCGCAAGACTTGCAACATCGTTGAAAACACTTGTTCTACTTCAGACTAATTCCTCCTTTCGAAGTATCTTAGCCTTTTGTGCATCCATTTGATCTTCTGTTACGGTTTCCCAAATGGTTTTTAAGATAAGTCGAACTCCTCAAATAGCTTTTCTTGTTACAGCTTCCACTACCCGAGTATGTTCACGAATTCCCACGGAAGAGCTTTGCTTGTTACAGCTTCCACTAAACCTTGGAAATTCTGACTTGATATATGGCACATAGAACAAGTTTTGAACACAAAGATGCACTAGGTGCAGGATCTAAAACATTTTACAATACAAGGACACCCCTTTAACCGAATAGAGATTTTAGCTACGATTATCCATGGAAGAGGATATCATAGCTAAATACTCGGGGGTTTTTGAAAACAGTAAGAAAGGAAAGGGGTGGAATACTCAAGAACCAACAGGAGTATTCCTAATTCCTACTGAATACTCAAGAACCAACAGGAGTATTCTCTACAGTATTATAATACTCAAGAACCGACAGGAGTATTATAATTTCAAAGTGTATAATACTCAAGAACAAACAGGAGTATTATTTCAAAGCGTATAATACTCAAGAACAAACAGGAGTATTATTTCCAAGCGTATAATACTCAAGAACAAACAGGAGTATTATTTCCAAAACCAAACTTACAAAGTAACCAAAACATAGAGAGTTAAGTGTTTTGTTGATTTTAGGATGTTGAAATGAGGAGGAGGGGCTCTCCTTTTATAGCCACAAGGGGAGGAGATGGGTGGTGGAGATGGGTGGCATGTGGTTTTGCATCAAGGGAGGAGAAGGGAGGAGGAAGGAGGAGGTGACACATGGGGGAGTGTGAAAAGCCGCCGGTTGCCTTGGGTGGAGGAGCCGCCGGTAGCCGGTTGCAAGGGGAGGAGAAGGGTGGCTTTTGCCACCTCCAAGCAAGGTGGCCGGTCACCTTGGTCCATGAGTGCATTTTAACAGTTTTGTGCAGTCTTTTCACAAAACTATCAGTCCAATTTCGCTCCGTCAGACTTTGATTGTTCCTCGGTTGAATTTGAATTTGAGTAATTTAACGTCAGGATCTTGATATGTCGTCAGTCGGCATCTGTCTTTGACCTTGGAATTACTCGTAACATCTTTTCTGCGTAAAATCCTCTCCTTAGCGTGTTTTCTCTCTAAGCGCCAAAATACCCTGTAGAAATAAATCAGGACTAACAAGCAGAAGTTAAATAGACCAACAGTCTAATTTGGTGGGTTTTACTGTGTTTTTGATTCGTATAATTATGGTCCATCAGATCACCCCACACTTTTAGTTGTTCGACCCGAACAATGCTATTAAAGGGCGGCACTCTAAGTTTGGTTTTAAAATATGAAAATTAGACTGTGGGACTCGATTTATCCTAATTCAGGCATTGCTTACTTATTACCAAATTGAACTGTGTAAATAAATAGAAGTAACTTGATACGTGTACCTTCGTGCCGAGATGCAAATTATTCTGGATGTTTCGGGAGATAGCCCTTTTTAGGCTCCTGAACTGCAACTTCGGGACTGTGTTGCACTATATGGTTTTCTTGTTGCTTTCTCTAGCACGTGATTCGGTTCGGGTTTCGCAGATGAGTTGAGCCTTTTTGATTTCTTTCTTTTTTGGCGAGGGACTGCTTTTGTAGTGAATCGGCCTTTGGCCTTTGATTTGTCTCTTTGCATACTTCACTTTTTTGTTCGGTTAAAACCTTCACAATTTTGGGCCTTTGGCCTCTTGATTTGCTTCTTCGAGCTTTTCGACTTTTTGTGGCTTTGTTAGTCCATTTTCTCAAGCCTTTTTGGGAGGTCCAATCATCGCCCGCAAGCCTATGGAAATACCTCCCTGCTCCTCTCATCCTTGCCGTTTTGCGCGGGTCAAGATGAGGGTCGCTCATCTATTTTCTCGGCTACTTTGACTAGAGAGAGGACGGTCTGATTCCCGTCCTCGCCTTCTTCATTTTTTATGCATAAACACTGCATGGCGGAGCTGACTCTTTGACTCAACTGAAAAACCCGAAGTGCAGCCTCCACTGACTTCGTAAACTAAATAGTGAAATTCGGTCCTTCGATTGCTTGCCAAGCCTCTCTAGGGCATTTCTATCAACTCCACATCCCTAGTTTATCTCAGCACAAAGGGACAAATGAGAAGTTACATTCTAAGTTTTTAGACAGTTGAATTTTCACAAGGTAAATGCATGAATTTTAGATCTATCTTTTTCACATTCTTAAGTTCATATTTTCAAAAAGATACTATTAAAAAAGAAAAACATGTTGTTTATTTATGTACACATGCGGTTCTCACCCCACACTTTTGAACAAAGGCGTGCCTTTCAGCACTACTTAGTTCAAAAGCCATGCAAGCAGACAATTACGAGAAGGAAATGATATTAAGGAAAGGTAAGATCAGAACTCCCTTATTGTGTCGAATGGCATGAGGCTGGATAATCGAGGGAGTTCGGTTGGGGCCTTGAACTCTCAGCGCAGGCCTGGTAAATTCACGGAAGCTGCCTGGCTGATCCGATCGTGCTCCAAAAACCAATTCCTAAATAATCAAATCATTCTATGCACCAAGTGGGTGAGAGCGACTTATTGATAAAAACTAAAAGACAGAAAATAAAAAGACAGAAAGTAAGATAGTGTCGGGTTACCTCCCGACCAGTGCACTTGTTTAACATCGTTGGCTCGACAGTACCTTATTCCTGGATCACCAATTAGGATCCCATGGGCGGCTTAAGTCAAATTTCGCCTCGGCTCATGGATTGATTCTGCTTGGTTTTTTGCTGGGAGATGTGCTCGGGCCAGGACTCCATGGTTCCAGTGGTTTCGCGCGGTTATCACCATAGATGTTATAATATGAAGTTCTGCCACCGAATGCAAGTGATAACGAGCCTTTGCCCATGTTGATCTTGGCTCCCGTGGTGTAAAGGAATCGTCGTCCTAATATGATTGTTGGAGGGTGACAGATGCTTGTCGTCACAGCAAATGTGCAAATAAATTTATAAGTCCGCTACTCGCGACTTAACTACTGGGTAGCAAGTGGTAAGTAGGGGTCGAACCCAAGGGAGTCAGTGTGGATTAATTGATCTTTATTGAAGCTTATGCAGAAGTTAATTACGATTGGGGTTGGGTTTGAGTGTGTTTTTAGAACTGAAAGTAAATTACAGCTGTTGATAATGGACTGTAAGGAAAGTATTCGGTTTTAGGGGCTTTGTATTATAATTGTTTATCATCGACCGCTAATGATCATACCAAGTGTTCAAAGATGAATTGAAACTATTTCTAGCGCAAGACATGATCATGCTAAATGTTCAAAGATGAATCGAGGCTATTCCTAGCACAAGACTTGCAACATCATTTAAAACACTTGTTCTAAGCAAAACTAATTCCTCCTTTCGAAGTATCTTAGCCGTAAGTGCGTCCATTTAATCCCTTTGGCCCAGTTTTTAAATGGTTTTTAGAATAGTCGACCTCTTCAGATAAGTTTATCCATTTGGTCCCTTTGGTCCAGTTTCCAAATGGTCCACTTACCCGAGTGTGATCACGAATATCTAAGGAAGAGTTTACGAATTTGGACCCCTATGGTCACATTTCCAAATGGTTTACTTGACCTTAGACATTCTAACTTTTATATATGGCACATAGAACAAGTATCGAACATAAAGGTATACTAAGAGTAAAATCTAAAACATTTATAATACAAGTACGCACCCTTAAACCGAATAATTAATTTAGCTACTAATCATGGCAGTGGTTATCATAACTATGAACTTGGAAATAAACAACAGTTTAGCAAGACAATTAAATAAATAAAAGAAGACTTACAAAACCGTTGAAGCGCCAAGGATCAAGCTTTGATTCCCAAAGTAATATTACATGATTAATATTACATGATTAGTGCCCAAAATTCTAGAGAGATAAGTGAATTATTGTGGTGGTGATGATAAAATGAGGAGGAGGAGCTCTCTATTTATAAGCTAAGGGAGGAGGAATGGAGGGTGGAGATGGGTTGCATCCAAGGGAGGAGGAAGGAGGAGTGGAGGGCAAGTTTGCCCAAAAGCCGCCCATGTGAGGAGGAGGCTCCTCCCCTTCTAGCCGCCCATGTGAGGAGGAGCATCCTCCTTTGGCCACCTCTTCTAGAAGCTTGTGACTCTTTCACAAAAGCCATCGGTTTGACCGGATCTGACCGGAGCTTCTTGGATTTTGGAGAGTGTAATCTGAATGAAAATGTCATTCTAAGATGATCTCAAGAAGGAACCTAAGCCAAATTCTGCCCCGAACATGGTCGAAATCCCAAATCGGGTGAAATTGCCCTTGTTTGGCCTTTACCGGGCTTGGTGCCTTTGCTTTGCATTCTTGTCCATTTGCCGACGGTTATAGAATATTTGAGTGATTCTAAGTCGGTTCCATGAAGGATGTTAAGGCTGATTTTGAGTGTAGCATGGTCGTGACCTGGAATGACTCGTTCTTCATTTTCCGCTTAAAAACTCCTCCTTAGCATGTATTCTCTCTAGAGTCCTAAATACCCTGTAGAAATATATCGGGACTAACAAGTAGAAGTTAGATAGACCAATAGTCTAATTTGGTGGGTTTTACTGTGTTTTTGATTCGTATAATTATGGTCCATCAGATTACCCCCCACTTTTAGTTGTTCGTCCCGAACAATGCTATTAAAGGGCGGCACACAATCAAGTAAAAACTTTGTAAAATATGAAAGTAAGACTGTGGGACTCGATTTTTCCTAATTCATGCATTACTACTTATTACTAAATTAAACTGCGTAAATAAATAGAAGAAACTTGATACTTGTACCTTCGTGCAGAGATGCAAATTAATTCGGATGTTTCGGGAGATAGCCCTTTTTAGGCTCCTGGACTGCAACCTCGGGATCGTCTCGTACTATATGGTTTTCTTGTAGCTTTCTCTAGCACGTGATTCGGTTCGGGTTTCACTGGTTTGAGTACTTTGATTTTCTTTTGGCGAGGGACTGCTTTTTGTAGTGAATTGGCCTTTGGCCTTTGATTTGACGCTTTGAGTTCTTCACTTTTGTTCGGTTAAAACCTTCACAATTTTGGGCCTTAGGCCTCTTGATTTGCTTCTTCGAGCTTTTCGCCTTTTTGTGGTTTTGCAAGTCCATTTTCTCAAGCCTTTTTGGGAGGTCCAATCATCGCCCGCAAGCCTATGGAAATACCTCCCCGCTCCTCTCTTTTTTGCCGTTTTTGCACGGGTCAAGGTGAGGGTCGCTCAGCTATTTTCTCGGCTACTTTGACTGTCGTTTTCGCGCGGGTCAAGATGAGGGTCGCTCATCTATTTTCTCGGCTACTTTGACCGGAGATAGGACGGTCTGATTCCCGTCCTCGCCTTTTGCATTGCATGGCGGAGATGACTTCAATCTTCACTGAAACCCGAAGTGCAGCCTCCACTGACTTCGAAAACCATATAGTTTGATTCGATCCTTCGATTGCTTGCCAAGCCTCTCTAGGGCATTTCTATCAACTCCACATCCCTAGTTATCTCAGCACAAAGGACAAATGAAAAGTTACATTCTAAGTTTTTAAACATTTGAATTTTCACAAGGTTAATGCATGAATTTTGGTCTATCTTTTTCACATTCTTAAGTTCATACTTTCAAAAAGATAATACTATTAACTAATATATACAGGTGGTTCTCACCCCACACTTCTGAATGAAGTCGTGCCTTTCAGCAAGACTTAGTTCAAAAGCCATGCAAGCAGATATTATATGAGAAGAAAATGATATTAAGGAAAAGGAAAGACAGAACTCCCTTTAAGGTGTCGAGTGAACGACATGGCTCGAGGCTGGATAATCGAGGGAGTTCGGCTGGGGCCTTGAACTCTGAGCGTAGCCCTATCTGGCCTAATGTTGCACCCAAGTCCGATTCCTGAATAGTCATTTCTTCTATGCACCAAGTGGGTGAGAGCAACTTATTGAAAAAACTAAATGACAGAAAATAAAAGACAGAAAATTAAAGTGCGGAAAGTAAGATAGTGTCGGGTTACCTCCCGACCAGTGCACTTGTTTAACTTCGTTGGCTCGACAGTACCTCAATCATGGATCATAAGGTCAGATCCCAAGGGTGAGTGAGGTCAAACTTTTTCTCGGCAGCCCTTTTGCTCCGAGAGGGTGAGATTTCCTTGACCATAGCTGCTGGTCCAATACATCGTGCTTGTTTATTACTCCTTCCGGGTTTCCATTCTTTCGGCCCATGTCTTTGCCGCCTCTTCATGTTGGAATAGCTGGCACCTTTGTGAGTTTGGAAATTTGGTTTTGTGCCATTCAATGTAGGCGACATCAGGCATGCGCCTCTGCCAATCTTCTTTATTGCGGCAGTGATGGATGGTTGTCTTGGAACGAGTGAGTTTTCCGGCGGTTTTCCTTGTTGAGTTGTGGTGAGTGGAATCGGGGCTTTCTCGGATAGTTCGGCAATGAGGTCCGGGACTTCCTCGGGTGCTCCGAGCGCAAGTACCGGGCCTGGCTTGATTTCTTCGGCCGCTTCAGCAGTGAGGTTCGGGACTTCTGTAGGTTCGGCAGTTAGGACAGTGATTTCCTCGGATGGATTGGTGATAAGGACCGGGTCTGATTGGGGCAGTTCTTCTTCGGTCATTTGCGGGTCCTCATCCTCAGTCGGCTCCTCGGGTTCAGCCGTGAATTGGTGCATCAATGCACTCAATTGCTGCATGTCTGCGGCCAATTGTTGGGTGCTAGCTGCCAGCTCCTTTTCTGCCGCCCATAGTTCAGTTTTGGCCCTGATTTGTTGCATCGTGTTGTCCAACTGCTGGATGCTAGATGCCAGCTTCGTTATACCGTCCTCGATTGGCTCGGCCTGATCTAGGCTTGGTCTTGACCTCGCGGCCAAATCGTTTATTAATTTCCAAAGATCATCCTCGGTTAAGTCCCACATTGATCCTCCTGCTGCATTATTTAGCTGGTCCCACTCATGTGGCAACATTCCACAGAGAAACTTTGTTTGAAGATCGAAGTTGGTGAATCCATGGTGCGGGCAGCTCGTCACAATGGAATCGAAGTACCATAAGTACTCATCCAATGTTTCGTCCCGGGATTGCTCCAAGTTGTTGATCTTCTCACGGATTTCAAGTTTGAAGGATGGTGGGGAAAACTCCGTATTGTTCCAAGGTTCCATTCCATAGTAGTATGACTTGGTGAATTGCATGATAAAAGAAAAAAAAAGAAAAAAGAACAACTATTCCGATGCACAACTCCCCGGCAACGGCGCCAATTTGACGGATGCTTGTCGTCACAGCAAATGTGCAAATAAATTTATAAGTCCGCTACTCGCGACTTAACTACTGGGTAGCAAGTGGTAAGTAGGGGTCGAACCCAAGGGAGTCAGTGTGGATTAATTGTTCTTTAATGAAGCTTATGCAGAAGTTAATTACGATTGGGGTTGGGTTTGAGTGTGTTTTTAGAACTGAAAGTAAATTACAGCTGTTGATAATGGACTGTAAGGAAAGTATTCGGTTTTAGGGGCTTTGTATTATAATTGTTTATCATCGACCGCTAATGATCATACCAAGTGTTCAAAGATGAATTGAAACTATTTCTAGCGCAAGACATGATCATGCTAAATGTTCAAAGATGAATCGAGGCTATTCCTAGCACAAGACTTGCAACATCATTTAAAACACTTGTTCTAAGCAAAACTAATTCCTCCTTTCGAAGTATCTTAGCCGTAAGTGCGTCCATTTAATCCCTTTGGCCCAGTTTTTAAATGGTTTTTAGAATAGTCGACCTCTTCAGATAAGTTTATCCATTTGGTCCCTTTGGTCCAGTTTCCAAATGGTCCACTTACCCGAGTGTGATCACGAATATCTAAGGAAGAGTTTACGAATTTGGACCCCTATGGTCACATTTCCAAATGGTTTACTTGACCTTAGACATTCTAACTTTTATATATGGCACATAGAACAAGTATCGAACATAAAGGTATACTAAGAGTAAAATCTAAAACATTTATAATACAAGTACGCACCCTTAAACCGAATAATTAATTTAGCTACTAATCATGGCAGTGGTTATCATAACTATGAACTTGGAAATAAACAACAGTTTAGCAAGACAATTAAATAAATAAAAGAAGACTTACAAAACCGTTGAAGCGCCAAGGATCAAGCTTTGATTCCCAAAGTAATATTACATGATTAATATTACATGATTAGTGCCCAAAATTCTAGAGAGATAAGTGAATTATTGTGGTGGTGATGATAAAATGAGGAGGAGGAGCTCTCTATTTATAAGCTAAGGGAGGAGGAATGGAGGGTGGAGATGGGTTGCATCCAAGGGAGGAGGAAGGAGGAGTGGAGGGCAAGTTTGCCCAAAAGCCGCCCATGTGAGGAGGAGCATCCTCCTTTGGCCACCTCTTCTAGAAGCTTGTGACTCTTTCACAAAAGCCATCGGTTTGACCGAATCTGACCGGAGCTTCTTGGATTTTGGAGAGTGTAATCTGAATGAAAATGTCATTCTAAGATGATCTCAAGAAGGAACCTAAGCCAAATTCTGCCCCGAACATGGTCGAAATCCCAAATCGGGTGAAATTGCCCTTGTTTGGCCTTTACCGAGCTTGGTGCCTTTGCCTTGCATTCTTGTCCATTTGCCGACGGTTCTAGAATATTTGAGTGATTCCAAGTCGGTTCCATGAAGGATGTTAAGGCTGATTTTGAGTGTAGCATGGTCGTGACCTGGAATGACTCGTTCTTCATTTTCCGCTTAAAAACTCCTCCTTAGCATGTATTCTCTCTAGAGTCCTAAATACCCTGTAGAAATATATCGGGACTAACAAGTAGAAGTTAGATAGACCAATAGTCTAATTTGGTGGGTTTTACTGTGTTTTTGATTCGTATAATTATGGTCCATCAGAGGGTCATCCTAGCTGGATTCCTTGATTGGTATCACATAAAAGTATGTAGGAACGACGATTTTTCCCACACGAAGCATTAAGCTTTCTAACACTCCAGCCGGTTGGATACACGTCTTGTCCCCCAACTCGAGGGTTATCATTGGTGACTTCAATGGACCGAGCTTTAATGAGCAATATAGAGGGTAAGGCAGAACGTTGACGGCGGCCCCAAGATCTATTAAGCAATAATGAATTTGGGTTTCGCCGAAAACACAGGTTACTGTGAAGGCTCATGGGTCCTTGCTCATTTCTAGATATGCCTCAGGGCTCCAAGTGAAACATTTTTTCGCTATCTGGTCATTTCATTCTTTTATTGGCTTTTCTCTTTCTTCATTCACCTGATCTTCTGGGTTAATGCCTTGCTCTGATGCATAGATGTTAGATGAGAAGTCTCTTCTGGGACCGTCAGAGTCTAAGCTTCTATTATCAGTATGCGTGACCCACGTTTTTTCATTGATGGGTCGGTCTTCTTCTCGCGCCTCCTTTATGTCTGACATCGTTACCATGCTAACATTCCCCTTTGGGTTCTGGATGGTTTGTGAGGGAAGTCTGCCAGGTTCGTTAGTGAGTGTTGACATTGCTGTGGCGAGATGGGACATTTGTTTGGTCAATTCTGAAATTGCCCCGTCAGTTTTCGCCTGGTACTGGTGTAGCGAAGTACCCAATTGACTGATGCTTCCTGCGAGCTGCTTCATTGTTTCATCCAGCGACTTGGTTGGTTCTTGTTGATTCTGCGGGCCGGTTTGGTACTGATTTGATCCTCTTTGCTGATATTGGCCTACTGATGGAGCGTTCTGGTTATACTGCCGGTGGGGGGTTGGTAGAATGACTGAGCTAGTTGAGGGACAGCTGGTTGTGCTTCCTTCTGAGAATAGTTGTTGTTACGCCAGCTTGGGTTGGTTGCTTGACCATACTGTCGGTTTTGTCTGGCTCTGTCATTACTGTTGTTGTTGTATCCTTGGTATCCTCCCACTGCATTCACTTCTGTCGGTTCCTCTTCGATTAATGTCGGACATGCGTCAGATTTGTGGTCTGTAGAACCACAGAACTCGCAAGGTTTTACCGGAACTGGCTGCCTTCGTAGGATTTGAATCATCATCTCCTTTAGCTGCTTTATCTCTTCTGGCATAAAGCTTATTGATGCTTCAGCTTTTGCCACATTTTTTGTCCGGGAGAATTCTTCCTGCTGAGTTGCCTCTTCTCTGAATCGGGCATTCTCAGCAACGTTGGTGATAAGATCCCTTATGCCACTTAATGATAGATTCATCATCGACCCTCCAGCTGAGGCATCCAGGAGCATTTTGTCTAAGGGTCTTAATCCGTTAATGAGATACTCGACGGTGAGTTTCTCAGGCAGTCCAAGGGTATAGCAGCTTCTCTCCAGGCGGTTGAATTTTTCCAGGTTCGTACATGGTTTCATTGGGTCCTTGCTTGATGTCCTGCAGTTGCCTCCTTACTTGCATTGCTCTTCCTGCTGGGTAATATTTGTTTAAGAACTTCTTCTGAATCTGAGCCCATGTTCTGATGCTTCCGGAAGGCAATGAAAGGAACCAGTTGTTTGCCGCGTCAATGAGGGAAAAGTAGAACGCCTTTAACTTGAAGTCGTCTACGTTTACGTCATTCGGTTTTAAGTTTTGGCAAATATCATGTAAGCGTTGGAGGTGAGTCATTGCTGATTCTCCACGCGTTCTTGAGAATTTCGGTAAGTTGTGGGCCACTGAAGTGTTGATGGTGATATTTTCCAATTCAGGGCTTTCGTGAATGCACCACGGCTGAATTCTGAAATCTGGTGCCGAGAGCTCTCCCAATGTAGGTTCGCGGTAGTTGTTGTTATCTCCGTAGTAGTCATCGAAAGCGGGTTCTCGTCTCGGCACTCGTCGAGGTTGCGGGGGTGGTGGATATCTAAGAGGTTGCATTGGACCAGCTGCATTTCAGTCCTCGGGTGGTTCTTGATTTCTTCTGATTGCCTCCCTATCACGAGCTCTTCTGCTACGGATGAGTTGCTCCGGATCATCCATAAATGGAAGTGGCACCTCATCATTTCGCTCGTATTGGTTTATCTCGCCATCATCCTGATAGTCATGGTGGCTTCCTTCGCGAGACATGGTTGTTTGAAGCGCGTATCGATTCGAACAACTTAACCGACGGCTAATTCCCTGGCAACGGCGCCAATTTGACGGAGCCCACTGCACTGTCGTTAAGGTGCAATGTTCTCTGTACAAATAAATTTATATTTTCCACTACTCGCAACTACACTACTGGGTAGTAAGTGGTAAGTAGGGTTCGAACCCAAGGGAATTAGGGGAATATGTTGTTCTTTAAGGGATTTGTACAGCAAGGGAGCGTGTTTTAGGTTGATTGAGATTTTAGCGCGATTAACTAAGCTACTGTTTTTGGTTTTTTTTGTTTTGAGTGCAGGAAAGTAAATTATAGAAATTAAAATACTGAAAGTAAAAGAGTTAAGGGAAGAAGACTTACAGTGGATGATGCGTGATTGGCGAGTCCTCCAGTAGATGAGCGGTTGATGGTTGTAGTTGATCGAACAGTTTATAAAAGTAAATACAGGGGGTTTTTTGTAATTCAAGGAAAACATTCGGTTTCAGGGGCCTTGTATCATAGTTGTTTATCATTGACCGCTAATGATCATACTAAGTGTTCAAAGATGAATCGAGGCCATTTCAGAGGGCAAGACTTGCAACATTGTTGAAAACACTTGTTATACTTCAGACTAATTCCTCCTTTCGAAGTATCTTAGCCTTTTGTGCATCCATTTGATCTCCTGTTACGGTTTCCCAAATGGTTTTTAAGATAAGTCGAACTCTTCAGATAGCTTTGCTTGTTACAACTTTCACTACCTGAGTATGTTCATGAATTCCCACGGAAGAGCTTTGCTTGTTACAGCTTCCACTAAACCTTGGAAATTCTGACTTGATATATGGCACATAGAACAAGTTTTGAACACAAAGATGCACTAGGTGCAGGATCTAAAACATTTTACAATACAAGTACGCCCCTTTAACCGAATAGAGATTTTAGCTACGATTATCCATGGAAGAGGATATCATAGCTAAATACTCGGGGGTTTTTGAAAACAGTAAGAAAGGAAATGGGTGGAATACTCAATAACCAACAGGAGTATTCCTATTTCCTACTGAATACTCAAGAACCAACAGGAGTATTCTCTACAGTATTATAATACTCAAGAACCGACAGGAGTATTATAATTTCAAAGCGTATAATACTCAAGAACAAACAGGAGTATTATTTCAAAGCGTATAATACTCAAGAACAAACAGGAGTATTATTTTCGAGCGTGGAATACTCAAGAACAAATAGGAGTATTATTTCCAAAACCAAACTTACAAAGTAACCAAAACTTAGAGAGATAAGTGTTTGTTGATTTTAGGATGTTGAAATGAGGAGGAGGGGCTCTCCTTTTATAGCCACAAGGGGAGGAGATGGGTGGTGGAGATGGGTGGCATGTGGTTTTGCATCAAGGGAGGAGAAGGGAGGAGGAAGGAGGAGGTGACACATGGGGGAGTGTGAAAAGCCGCTGGTTGCCTTAGGTGGAGGAGCCGCCGGTAGCCGGTTGCAAGGGGAGGAGAAGGGTGGCTTTGGCCACCTCCAAGCAAGGTGGCCGGTCACCTTGGTCCATGAGTGCATTTTGACAGTTTTGTGCAGTCTTTTCACAAAACTATCAGTCCAATTTTGCTCCGTCAGACTTTGATTGTTCCTCGGTTGAATTTGAATTTGAGTAATTTAACGTCAGGATCTTGATATGTCGTCAGTCGGCATCTGTCCTTGACCTTGGAATTACTCGTAACATCTTTTCTGCGTAAAATCCTCTCCTTAGCGTGTTTTCTCTCTAAGCGCCAAAATACCCTGTAGAAATAAATCGGGACTAACAAGCAGAAGTTAAATAGACCAACAGTCTAATTTGGTGGGTTTTACTGTGTTTTTGATTCGTATAATTATGGTCCATCAGACAGGTTTTTTTTTTGTAGTGAATCGGCCTTTGGCCTTAGATTTGACTCTTTGAGTACTTCACTTTTGTTCCGTTAAAACCTTCACAACTTTGGCCTTTGGCCTTTGATTAGCTTATTTGAGCGTTTTCCTTTTTGTGGCTTGCTAGTCCATTTTCTCAAGCCTTTTTGGGAGGTCCAATCGTCGCCCGCAAGCATATGGAAATACCTCCCCGCTCTTTCTCATCCTCGCCGTTTCACGCGGGTCAAGATGAGGGTCGCTCATCTATTTTCCCGGCTACTAGGACTAGAGATAGGACGGTTTGATTCCCGTCCCGCCACTTGCATAAACGCTGCACGGCGGAGATGACTTCAATCTTCACTGAAACCTGAAGTGCAGCCTCCACTGACTTCGAAAACCATATAGTTAGATTTGATCCTTCGAGTGCTTGCCAAGCCTCTCTAGGGCAGTTTATGTCAACTCCACATCCCCTGTATATCTCAGCACAAAGGGACAAATGAGAAGTTACATTCTAAGTTTTTTAAACAGTTGAATTTTCACAAGGTAAATGCATGAATTTAGGTCTATCTTTTTCACATTCTCAAGTTCATATTTTCAAAAAGATAATATTAAGGGAAAAGGAAAAAGAAAAAGCATGTTATGTACAAAGGTGGTTCTCACCCCACACTTTTGAACGAAGGCGTGCCTTTCAGCACGACTTAGTTCAAAAGTCATGCAAATATATACAAGAGAAGGAAATGACATTAAGGTAAAGAGAAGAACTGAACTCCCTTTTACTGTGTCGTGTCGTGGAACGACATGCCTCGGAGCTGGATAATCGAGGGAGTTGGGCTGGGGCCTTGAACTCTCAGCGCATGCCCGGTAATTTCTCGGAAGCTGCCTGGCTGATCCGATCTTGCTCTAAAAACCGATTCCTACATGTTATTCCTTATATACAAAAAGTGGGTGAGAGCGACTTACGGTAAAAACTAAATGACAGAAAATAAATGACTGAAAGTAATATAGTGTCGGGTTACCTCCCGACCAGTGCATTTGTTAAACGTCGTTAGCTCGACAGTACCTCACTCATGGATCATAAGTAGGGATCCCACGGGTGCTTGAGGTCGAACTTCTTCTCGGCTGCCCTTTTGCTCCGAGAGGGTGAGGCCTCATTGACCATAGCTGCTGGTCCAATGAGTCGTGCTTGCTTGTTACTCCTTCCAGTTTTCCATTCTTTCGGCCCATGTCTTTGCCGTTTCTTCATGTTTGAATAGTTGGCACCTTTGCGAGTTAGGAAGTTTGGTTTTGTGCCATTAAATGTAGGCGACATTAAGCATGCGCCTCTGCCAATCCTCTTCATTGTGGCAGTGATGGATGGTTGTCTTGGAACGAGTGAGTTTTCAGGCGGTTTTCCTTGGCTTGTGACGAGTGAGAGTTCCTTTGTCGGCTTTTTTGGCTCATGCTCCTCCTCTAACTCCCCTTGCACCTCATCATTATTGATTATATGATCTTCGGTGGCTATGATCGGCATAAAACATGAAGGATTAAGTTGAGGCACTTCGACCATGAGGACTGGGTCTGTTTCAGGTGCTCCGACAGTGAGGACCAGGTCTTTCTCGGACAGTTCGGCAATGAGGTCCGGGACTTCCTCGGGTGCTTCGAGCGCAAGGACCGGGCCTGGCTTGATTTCTTCGGCCGCTTCGTCAGTGAGGTTCGGGACTTCTGTTGGCTCGGCAGTTAGGACTGTGATTTCCTCGGATGGATTGGTGATAAGGACCGAGCCTGATTTGGGCAGTTCTTCTTCTAACTCCCAGGGAACGGCGCCAGTTTTGACGGAGCCCACCGCACTGTCGTTAAGGTGCGATGTTCTCTGTGCAAAAGCTAATTTATATCTCCGATACTCGCGACTTCACTACTGGGTAGCAAGTGGTAAGTACGGGTCGAACCCAAGGGAGTCAGGTGAATAGTTGTTCTTTCGAAAATGGGGGATTAAATAAAATAGTTGGGGGGTTATTTTTTGGTTTTTAATGCTGAAAAGTAAAGTGACAGTTGATATTGCAATTAAAGGAAAGATTCGGTTTCAGGGGCCTTGTATCATATTCTGTTTATCATTGACCGCTAATGATCACACTAAGTGTTCAAAGATGAATCAAGGCTATTTCTAGCACAAGACTTGCAACATCGTTTAGAACACTTGTTCTATTTAGACTAATTCCTCCGTTCGAAGTATCTTAGCCTTATGGGCATCCATTTGATTTTCAATTACGATCAACCAAATGGTTTTTAAAAGAGGTTGAACTCCTCAGATAAGCTTTGCCCGTTAAAGCATCCACTTACCCGAGTACGTTCACGAACCCCACGGAAGAGCTTTGCCCGTTAAAGCATCCACTCAACCTTGGAAATTCTAACCTAATATGTGGCACATAGAACAAGTTTTGAACACAGAGAGGCACTAAGCGAAGGGTCTAAAACATTTTATGACACAAATACACCCCTTCAACCGAATGAAGGGTTTAGCAACGACTATTCATGGAACAGGACATCATAGCTAAGTGCGTTGAAAAGTAAAGGTTTTTGAAAGACCGTAAAGTAAAGTTTTCGAAAGTAAAGACAGGAAAGTAAAGTACTTTGAAAGACAGTAAAGTAAAGTTTTCGAAAGTAAAGACAGGAAAGTAAAGTTGTTGAATTGAAAAGACAGTAAAGTAAAGACGAGAGGACTTACAAAAACCGTTGAAAGTGCTAAAGCTTTGATTTCCAAAGTAAAGTGATTACATGATTAGTGCCCAAAATCTAGAGAGAAGTGAGAGCTTCTCTCACTAACTTGTGTTGGAATGAGATGGGATGTGTAGAGAGATGAGCTCTCCACACTTTGGGATGGATTACATAGGGAAGGGAAGATGTCTATTTATAGGCTAATGGGATGAAGAGATGTGGAGGAGGAGAAGCCACTTGTCACAACGGAAGAGGAGGAGAAGAAAGTCATCGGAGGTGAGTCATCACCCCCTTAGCCGCCCCCCATGTGTCATCTCCTCCTTGAAGCCTCCGGCCATGTGAGGAGGAGGAGGGTGAGTGTGAGTTGAGATCTTTTTCCCAAAAAGCCATCGGTCCTTTCAGCTCCGGACTGACTCTGGTTGCTCTTCGGTTGGACTTGTTTTGAGTGATTCCACGTCCGGTTCTTGAAAGTAAGATTTTGGTCGTGACCTGGAATGACTCGTAATTCATTTTTAGCTTTAAAACTCCTCCTTAGCCTGTATTCTCTCTAGACTTCAAAATACCCTGCAGATAAATATCGGAACTAACAAGAAAAAGTTAAATAGACAAAGCGTCTAATTTGGTGGGTTTAACTGTGTTTATGATTCATACAATTATGGTCCATCACCCAGCCGCGAAAATATGTAATAAAATGATTAACACATTCTTTCTTTGATCTGTTTGGGCATTCTGTGTGAAACTTTTCCACATGCCTTTCAATATAACGTTTGCTTGTGCGCAGTGTTCCACCACGCACCAGCGAGCCATGTCAAGTTGTTTCTTACTCAATTTGATCCTGGGACATTGACCACTAACCTTGATAAGAGGAGAGTACACATCGAGAACATATAATCCGGCTTCGTTTGATGAGTCCATCTCCGTTGAATCGTTCATGTATAATTTACAATACAGTACACACTCATGTGTAATGTATTGCTCAGGGATACATCCCTCTGGATATCTGGTATTCCAAACCGATCTCTTATACTCACACAATTGTCTGCAAGGAGGAATAAGCCATAGTTAGTTTACAAATATTTATGTATGTGAGTTAATGTAATTTAATTTCACAATGCAAAGGTAAAACCTCTCAATAGGATACATCCAGCTATAGTGTACGGGTCTCTTAAGCAAAACTTGATCCGGAAGATGGATCAATAGATGCACCATGATGGTGAAGAAAGCCGGAGGAAAAACCGTCTCCAATTAGCATAGAATGATGACTATATCATTTTTCATTTAAATTGCATCATTGACCGTGAACTCCTTACAACATGACTTCTGAAACCATCGTGATAATGATATAAGCGGCTCAATGACGTAATGTGGCAAGTATGGTCGAATGAACACCGGAAGTAAACGCTGCAACATGACATGTCAACATGAGTTTGTTTTGTCTTCCACATTGATTTTGTTCTTCAAACTGCCAGCATAACCGTAAGGATACTTAGCATCCTTAATGAACTCAAATATCTCAGCCCTCTGTTCAGGTAAAACAGTATAAGGTGCCTGTGAAATCTTATCTTTCCGGGAAGATGACCCTATCTTCTTCCACCACAATTACTTCCAAATCTCTTGTTGCTCCAAACCTTGTCGAGCCTTAATATCATCTTTTGTCTTTCCTTGAAGACCAAGAATAGTACCAATGATGTTATCAAACACATTCTTCTCAATGTGCATTACATCTAACGAATATGGTTGTCTCAATGTGCTCCACTAAGGCAAATCGTAGAAAATGCTAATATGAGTCTGATGGAGCATATTTATATGACTCATAAAGTACTACTGAACCGACCAAATTAATACGAACAAGTGCTTGATAATGCCATTTTGTGTATACAGGCGATTTTGGGGTCTAAAGAGGAAACATGCCTAAAAGGGGAGATTAATGCTAAAAAAGCACACCAAGCATTTCTGGCCAGCCAAGGCCCGAGGAAAACCAGTCGGGCCGCGTCCGAGAAATGTCGGACCCCGTCCGAGACCAGCGCCCGAGCCCGATCAGCTTGCGCCCGAGCAAAACTTCAAATCTGGTCACGACCACTTTCCGGCGGCGTTCCAGCAAATCTAGCTCAAGAATTCATCTTAGAATCACTTCAAAATGCTAGAACCATCGTCCAAAAGCTGAGAACGCATTGCCAAGGACTCAAGCCCTTCAAAGCCAAACAAGGGCAATATCGACCGTTTTGGGATTTCGACCATGTTCCGGGCAGAATTTGGCTTAGCATCCTTCTTGAGATCATCTTAGAATGACTTTTTAATTCAGAATACACTCTCCAAAATCCAAGAAGCTCCGGCCAAGATTCCGGGCAGATTCCTGCCATATTCCGGCGAGCTCCGGCCATGCTCCGGCGAACCTCCGGTGATGCTCCGATCAAGCTCATCCAACCACCACAATGCTCCGGCCACATTCCGGGGAAGTCCAACTAAATCCAAACTACTTATTTCCAGGTTGGCCTTACTATTCACTTCGGTTTGGTTTTGGAATCCGGTTGGGCTTCAACAAAAACCAAGTCGGTTGGTTCCTCCTCAACAAGATAGTTGGATTTGGATAAGCCAACCCATTTGCCAATTCGTGGCCTTTGAGAAGCAAGTGACAAGTGCAAGTTGTTTTGAGATATTTCCAAGCAATCCTTATCTTCTTATCTTCTTTGGGATATTTCTCATCTAAGCTTAGCCTCCAAGTCTTCTCTAGTCTATAAATAGAGGCTTATGCCTTAGAAATCCTTGTCCTTAGTCCTTTGTTCGAAATCCCACAAGTTCTTTAGAGAGAAGACAGCTTAACTCTCTTTCTCTTCACTTTCAATACAAACACACTTGTTCTTGCTTTGTTCTTGATTTCCAAGCTTTGTTTACTTGTTCTTGAGCTCCTAAGCTCCTTAATTTCTAGCAAGCACACTTACTTTCCCTTGTCTTGTCTTGATTTGGAGCTCCTCTCCCTTTACTTTCCTTGTTGTTCTCTTTACTTTCCTTGTCTTTGATTTCGAAACCTTTACTTCCTTTGTCTTTCATTTTCAAAAACTTTTACTTTCTTTTGCACTTAGCTATGATATCCTCTTCCATGGATACTCGTAGCTAAACCCTTCATTCGGTTGAAGGGGTGTGCTTGTATCATAAAATGTTTTAGACCCTTCTCTTAGTGCCTCTTCGTGTTCAACTTGTTCTATGTGCCATATATTAGGTCAGAACACCATTGGTTGAGTGGAGGCTTGGAAGAGCAAAGCTCTTCCATGGGGTTCGTGAACATACGTGGATAAGTGGAGGCTCGGAAGAGCACAGTTTATCTGTGGAGTTCAACCTCTTTTAAACACCATTTGGTTGATCAGGAATGATTGATCAAATGGATGCACATACTAGAACAAGAGTTCTATGTCTTGAAAAAGACTAGACGGTGTGGCAAGTCAAGTGCTAGGAATAGCCTTGATACATCTTTGAAGACGTAGTATGATCATTAGAGGTCGATGATAAACGGACTATGATACAAGGCCCCCTAAAACCGAATGCTTTCCGTTGATCAAAACACCACCTTGCAATTTACTTTCAGTACCCATATCAACTGCTTACTTTCAAGTACCAATATCAACTGCTTACTTTCAGTCCCATATCAACTGCTTACTTTCCGCAAGTCTTGTCCTTCAAGCATTTACTTTTTGCAAGTCTTATCCTTCAAGCATTTACTTTTTGCAAGTCTTGTCCTTCAAGCATTTACTTTTCGCAAGTCTTGTCCTTCAAGCACTTACTTCCAGCACTTTACTTTCAGTATTTACTTTACGCAATTGACTTTCCGCACATTTACTTTCTGTCGCTTACTACAGACCCTTTCAATATCAGTCCATACCAAAAGTATGTTGATTAAGTAGATATTGAATTCGACTGTTCCAGCATTTTACTTTCAGTAATTTACTTTCTGTCACTTACTGCAGACCCTTTCAATATCAGTCCATACCAAAAGTATGATGATTAAGTAGATATTGAATTGGACTATTCCAGCAATTTACTTTTCAGCACTTACTTTCAGTCTTTACTTTCAACCCTTTAATTTCTCGCACTTTACTTTCAGTACCTTTACTTTTACGCAATTTACTTTCTGTCCAAAAAACCCATAAAACCCAATCTGTATTTACTTTCTTTTTTCTTTCTTTTTAAAGGACAACCATTCCACACTGACTCTCTTGGGTTCGACCCCTACTTACCGCTTTACTACCCAATAGTGAAGTCACAAGTAGTGGACTTATAAATTTATCTTGCTTAGCACTCAACGACGTGCTCTGTCAAAATTGGCGCCGTTGCCGGGGAGTTGTGCATCGGAATAGTTGTTCTATTTCTTTTTCTTTTTCTTTTGTTCTATCTTGCAGTTCACCATGTCCTCGTACTACGGCAGAGAACCTTGGAATGATGGGGGCAGCAACCTTATGTTTGAGATGCTTAATTGTCTCCCCCAATTCAAAGGTGCCATTGGAGAAGATCCCGTGAGGCATACACATACGTTCCACTCCATATGCAGCCACATGAGGCCTAAAAATGAATCGCTAGAGGGGTTTACACTTAAATGCTTTAAATTTTCTTTAACTAACTCCGCAGTAGAATGGTATTACTCATGTGCAGCTTATGAAAGTGATTATGGGGATCTACAAACCAAATTCCTAGAGGAGTTTTGCCCGCCATCTCTCCGACTTGAAGCCCGCAAGGAGATCATCAACATTGAGCAATCCCGTGATGAAACATTGGACGAGTACTTGTTGTACTTTGACTCCCTTGTGACGAGCTTCCCGCACCATGGATTCACCAACTTCGATCTTCTTCAAAGGTTTCTCGGTGGAATGATGCCACAAGAGTGGAATAGGCTTAATGATGCGGTAGGAGGCTCGGTGGATAACTTAAGCATGGATGATCTGTGGAACTTAATAGAAGATATGGCAAGAAGAGCGAAACAAGATCAGGCCATGCGGCTCGAGGAACTGGCCTACATGATGGACCAAAACCAAGCCATATCCGAGGAAGCAAGGGCAGAAATAGAGGCGACTATGAAAGAAACTAAAGATCTGATCAATGAGATGCTCTAGCCAAGAGTCATCAAAGAAGAGCCCAAGGAGCCGGCAAAGGATGAGGACTTGCGGATGCCCGAAGAAGAACCAGCCAAGACATGCCCGGTCCTCATTGATGAGCTGCCCAAATCAGAACCGAACCTCACTGCCGAGCTGCCCAAATCAGACCCGGACCTCTGTGTGATTGCCCCCGGAGACCAAATAAATGACGAGGATGAGGACCCATGGTTGCCTGAAGAAGAGCTCCACTCAAATTACCCCTGGGAGTTAGATGAAAAACTGCCCAATTCAGGCCCGGTCCACATTACCAATCTACCCGAGGAAATCACGCCAGTCCCGGACCTCATTGCCGAACCAGCCGAGTCTAATACAGTCCTCACTGCCGAGCCAACAGAAGTCCCGGTCCTCACTAAAGAAGCACCCGAGGAAGTCCCGAACCTCACTGTCGAACCAACCGAGAAAATCACGGCAGGCCCGACCCTCACTGAAGAGCTGCTCAAGAAAGACCTGGTCCTCATGGCCGAGAAGCCCTTACTTAACCCTTCATGTTTAATGCAGATCACATCCACCAAAGATCATGTGACCAATGATGATGAGGTGCAAGGGGAGTTGGAGGCAAATCAAGGGCCGGAAGAGCCGATGGAGCACTCACTCGTCATGAGCCAAGAAAAGCCGGCTGAAAACTCACTCGTTCTAGGATGGCCAGTCATCTCTGCCACAAAGAAGAGGATTGGCAGGGGAACAAGCTCAAGGTCGCTCGTGTTCAATGGCACAATACTAAACTTCCAGAATTGCAAAGGTGCCACCCATTCAAACATGAAGAAACGGCCAAGACATGGGCCAAAGGAATGGAAGCCGAGAAGGAGGAACAAGAGAGCTCGACTTGATGGACCAGCATCTATGGTCAAGGAGTCCTCGCCTTCTCAGGGATATGTGAAGAAGAAGCCTCCGGATCAAGGGAGAGCAGAACTGAGCCCGCTGCCATATGTGTTCTTTGGGCAAATTAAAAGGGCAGCCGAGAAGAAGTTTGACCTCACACACCCATGGGATCCGAACTTATGATCCATGAGTGAGGTACCGTCGAGCCAACGACGTTAAACAAAGGCACTTTCCAGGAGGTAACCCGGCATATTTTCTTTACTCGTTATAGTTTTTATGTTTATGTCATTTCCTTAGTTAACTAGCTTTTTGTGTTTTGAACTAAGTCGTTGCGAGAGGAACGGCTTCGTTCAAAAGTGTGGGGGTGATTGAGTAGTCTTGCACATATTAGTTAGTTTTGCACATATTAGTCTACATGTTTGTTCTTTTCCTTTTCCCTTAATATTAACTTTTTGAAAATACAAACTTCCATGATGTGAAAATAGATAGACCCGATTCATGCATTTCCTTGTGAAAACTTAATTGTGTAAAAACATGCGAACTTAACTTTCTACTTGTCCTTGTGTGCTGAGATAATGTAGGATGTGTAGTTGAAAGAAATGCCCTAGAGAGGCTTGACAAGCACTTAAGGGACCGGATCCTTACTAAACGGTTATGTGAAGATTGTGGAGGCTGCGCTTCGAGCTTCTTGGTGAAGAGTGGACTCTGCCATGCAGCGTCTATGCAAGAGGCGGGACGGGAATCAAACCGTCCTATCTCTAGTCTGAGTAGCCGGGAAAAGAGGTGAGCGACCCTCAACTTGACCCGCGCCGAAACGACTACGATGAGAAAGAGCGGGGAGGTATTTCCATATGCTCTTGGGCGATGATTGGACCTCCCAAAAGTGAAGAAAAATGGACATGCAAATCTCATCAAAGGAGCAAAGCTCAAAAAAGAAAAGAAAGAAATCAGCCAATATGGTGAAAACAAAACCGAAGCAAAAGTGAAGTACTCAAAGAGTCAAATCAAAGGCCGAAGGCCAAACCTCACTACAAAAGCTGTCCAACCACACAAACAAAGAAAAAGAGCTCAACCCAAGTTGCCCGAATCAATCACGTGCTAGAAGAAGCAAGTAACATAACCATATAGTAAGATCGGGTTTGAGAGTGCAGTTCAAAGGCCTAAAAAGGACTATCTCCCAATCATCCAAATTGATTTGTATCACGGCTCAAAGGTACAAGTATCTAGTTACTTTCATATGTGAGCATGATTTCGTTTGGAAACAAGTAAGTTATGCATGCTAAGGTGAAGTCTAAATTCACATCTCACATTTACATCTAAGACTTGGGGTATTTTTGTTCCTCTTATAGACTACACTTGTTCGGGACGAACAAGATTAAGTGTGGGGGTATTTGATGGATCATATTTATATGACTCATAAAGTACTACTGAACCCACCAAATTAGACATTTGGTCATACGAACAAGTGCTTGTTAATGCCATTTTGTGTATACAGGCGATTTCGGGGTCTAAAGTGGAAACATGCCTAAAAGGGGAGATTTATGCCCAAAAAGCACACCAAGCATTTATGGCCAGCCAAGGCCCGAGAAAAACCAGCCGGGGCGCGTCCGAGACCAGCACTCGAGCCCGATCGGCCTGCGCCCGAGCAAAACTTCAAATCTGGTCACGACCACTTTCCGGCGGCGTTCCAGCAAATCTAGCTCAAGCATTCATCTTAGAATCACTTCAAAATGCTAGAACCATCTCCCAAAAGCTGAGAACGCATTGCCAAGGACTCAAGCCCGTTCAAAGCCAAGCAAGGGCAATATCGGCCGTTTTGGGATTTCGACCATGTTCCGGGCCGAATTTGGCTTAGAATCCTTCTTGAGATCATCTTAGAATGACTTTTTCATTCAGAATACACTCTCCAAAATCCATGTAGCTCCGGCCAAGATTCCGGGCAGATTCCGGCCATATTCCGGCGAGCTCCAGCCATGCTCCGGCGAACCTCCGGTGATGCTCCGATCAAGCTCATCCAACCACCACAGTGCTCCAGTCATTTCTTGCTCCGGCCACATTCCGGTGAAGTCCAACTAAATCCAAACTACTTATTTCCCAGTTGGCCTTACTATTCACTTCGGTTTGGTTTTGGAATCCGGTTGGGCTTCAACTAAAACCAAGTCGGTTGGTTCCTCC
The DNA here is from genome assembly GCA_033675215.1 of Rhodiola kirilowii. Taxonomy (NCBI): domain Eukaryota; kingdom Viridiplantae; phylum Streptophyta; class Magnoliopsida; order Saxifragales; family Crassulaceae; genus Rhodiola; species Rhodiola kirilowii. The sequence goes on from CM066201.1 coordinate 46,663,010, forward strand.
TCAACAAGATAGTCAGATTTGGATAAGCCAACCCATTTGCCAATTCGTGGCTTTTGAGAAGCAAGTGACAAGTGCAAGTTGTTTTGAGATATTTCCAAGCAATCCTTATCTTCTTATCTTCTTTGGGATATTTCTCATCTAAGCTTAGCCTCCAAGTCTTCTCTAGTCTATAAATAGAGGCTTATGCCTTAGAAATCCTTGTCCTTAGTCCTTTGTTCGAAATCCCACAAGTTCTTTAGAGAGAAGAGAGCTTAACCCTCTTTCTCTTCACTTTCAATACAAACACACTTGTTCTTGCTTTGTTCTTGATTTCCAAGCTTTGTTTACTTGTTCTTGAGCTCCTAAGCTCCTTAATTTCCAGCACGCACACTTACTTTCCCTTGTCTTGTCTTGATTTGGAGCTCCTCTCCCTTTACTTTCCTTGTTGTTCTCTTTACTTTCCTTGTCTTTGATTTCGAAACCTTTACTTTCTTTGTCTTTCATTTTCAAAAACTTTTACTTTCTTTTGCACTTAGCTATGATATCCTCTCTCATGGATACTCGTAGCTAAACCCTTCATTCGGTTGAAGGGGTGTGCTTGTATCATAAAATGTTTTACACCCTTCTCTTAGTGCCTCTTCGTGTTCAACTTGTTCTATGTGCCATATATTAGGTCAGAACACCATTGGTTGAGTGGAGGCTCGGAAGAGCAAAGCTCTTCCATGGGGTTCGTGAACATACGTGGATAAGTGGAGGCTCGGAAGAGCACAGTTTATCTGTGGAGTTCAACCTCTTTTAAACACCATTTGGTTGATCAGGAATGATTGATCAAATGGATGCACATACTAGAACAAGAGTTCTATGTCTTGAAAAAGACTAGATGGTGTGGCAAGTCAAGTGCTAGGAATAGCCTTGATACATCTTTGAACACGTAGTATGATCATTAGAGGTCGATGATAAACGGACTATGATACAAGGCCCCCTAAAACCGAATGCTTTCCTTTGATCAAAACACCACCTTGCAATTTACTTTCAGTTTCCATATCAACTGCTTACTTTCAAGTACCAATATCAACTGCTTACTTTCAGTCCCATATCAACTGCTTACTTTCCGCAAGTCTTGTCCTTTAAGCATTTACTTTTTGCAAGTCTTGTCCTTCAAGCATTTACTTTTTGCAAGTCTTGTCCTTCAAGCATTTACTTTTCGCAAGTCTTGTCCTTCAAGCACTTACTTCCAGCATTTTACTTTCAGTATTTACTTTACGCAATTTACTTTATGCACATTTACTTTCTGTCGCTTACTACAGACCCTTTCAATATCAGTCCATACCAAAAGTATGTTGATTAAGTAGATATTGAATTCGCCTGTTCCAGTAATTTACTTTCAGTAATTTACTTTCTGTCGCTTACTACAGACCCTTTCAATATCAGTCCATACCAAAAGTATGTTGATTAAGTAGATATTGAATTGGACTATTCCAGCAATTTACTTTTCAGCACTTATTTTCAGTCTTTACTTTTAGCACTTTAATTTCTCGCACTTTACTTTCAGTACCTTTACTTTTACGCAATTTACTTTCTGTCTAAAAAACCCATAAACCCAATCTGTATTTACTTTCTTTTTTCTTTCTTTTTAAAGGACAACCATTCCACACTGACTCCCTTGGGTACGACTCCTACTTACCGCTTTACTACCCAATAGTGAAGTCACAAGTAGTGGACTTATAAATTTATTTTGCTTAGCACTCAACGACGTGCTCTGTCAGAGTCCAACACAATTTCTCCTTATTCACACCTCTAGATTTCAAATCTAGATGTAAGCTAAGTGCGGGGTACTCATGGCCAATAACAGAAGACAAAATCTCTTCGCCTGTTAATGTAAGTGGGGCATCTCGTAATTCCGCTTCCCCATTAAATTTAGTAGTCTGATGCCTCCACGAATGATCCCTATCAAGACATCTGCGGTGGCCTTGGTAAGACATTCTCCCCGCTAAATGTTTAGCATCAATATCGTCTAAACACAATGGACTAGCTTTGTATCCCTTACACTTTAGACCTCCTATCATTCCCAAACCCGGAAAGTCACTGATTGTCCATATCACTACAGCTTTCATATTGAATGTCGATCCTCCATGTCGATCAAATGTAAGTACTCCTGTGTCCCACAAATTATTCAATTAATCTATCGGGGGTTGCATGAACACATTCAAGCACTTACAGGGAGATTTTGGACCCGAGATCAACAAAGCAAGAATATTAAATTCTATCTTCATGCACATTGAAGGTGGTAAATTGTAAGGCATCACCACGATTGGCCATGTGCTATGAGAAAGAGCTGATGGTCCGAAGGGATTGAAGCCATCTGTAGCCAATCCAAGACGCACATTTCTTGCGTCTCACGCAAAGTCAGGATATTTATTATCAAACTCTTCCCATGCTTCGCCATCTGCGGGATGTCTAATATGACCATTTTTCACTTTTCTCTCCCGGTGCCACCGCATCTCCTTAGCTATATGCGGTGACATATAAAGACGGTGTAATCTCGGAGTTAAGGGAAATTAGCGTACCACTTTTCTTGGAATCCTTCTCTCACCATCGCCGTCTAAGTATCTTGAGTCATTACACATCGGACAATGCTCAAGGTTCTTGAAGGCTTTATAGAATAGCGCACAACCATATTCACAAGCGTGAATAATCTCATATCCCATCCCCAAATTCTTCAAAAGTCTCTTAACCTCACTATATGAACCGGGGTAATTATTTGGGCTCGGAAGGAGATCTTGTGTGATTCTCAAATGATCGTTAAAGCTCTTGTCGGACCATCCATTGTCGACTTTAACTTTCATTGCACTTAAAATCGTACCCAAAACAGTTTTGTCCCTTCCCACATATATGGGAGTGTGGGCTTCCGTAAGAAGTCGTTGATACTTATCGTATGCCTCCTTGCCCAAAGATTCATTTTCAAGGTCATCTTGTGGTTCCGGAAAAGGGAAAGCATCGTTAATCATCTCTATTGTCGGATCCATGTAATAAGCACCACTTTCTTCAACCGTGCCACAACTTTTTTCCATAACATAGTGTTGTCGTTGTGTGTATATGGATGATGAAGCATCGTCTTCTACTTCCCCATGAGAAGTCCAAGTCGTGTAGTCTTGCATTATACCATTGCGAAACAAATGTGTTTGGATTTCATCCAATGACAACTTCGCATGGTGCAACCTACAACGCCTACATGGGCATTTATGCGTAGTTCTCCGGGTTTTTTTTGTTTGACGAAGTTTACGAAATTCATAATACCCTGTGCAAATCGCGGATCACATTTGTCCGACAAATTCATCCAAGTCTTGTCCATGGTTTCTGATCCTATAATAACCAAATATGAGACAAATTATTAGGGGAGTTAAGCCAAAGCATATTATTCCATCAAAGGATGCCGAGAGTTACATAAAATGCAGCAAATGCCTAGCTAATTTCGCAATACTCAAACATATATGTGTGATCATGCACAAAACTGTGCTACCTGCTGCTGCCTCTCGTTTCGATCTCTATTCATCAAAAACACCTCCCAATATGATTGTTGCTACTCAATTTCAACTCTCATTCCTCCCCATAAATTTGACATGGCAACTCACCCAAACATAATTACAGAGTTTCAACTCCAACAAAAAAATAGTCTGAAAATGTTGATGTGCTGCTAAATGTTGCTGTGCTGATATCTACACACAAAAGGCCTTAAGCAGATACCGCCCAAATGCAAAATGCTGCTGGTAGCTGCTTCCTAACGCCCAACATGCTCTGCTGCTCGATTTATACCCCAAAAATCCTACCAAAAGCACAACTTTTGCCTTCCCCTGCTAGCTGCGCTCTCTCAATGATCTACTCTGCTCGTACACACTCATATCCTCTCCCAAAAGTTGACATATTGGCAACACAATACAGAGTTTTAACTCCAACAAAATAGTGTGAAGAAAATGGAAATAAAAACATGACAAGCTATAATTAATTGTATGCGAATGTGTGTGAGTGTGAGAGTTTGATCCATATACCTTCAACAATTGTGTCGTTTACACGTGAAGATCTGAGCAAAAACCTAGGGAAAACCCCACCATATGGATCTTGCAGAGTATATTTTTAGACAACTGGTGTTTTCAGACAAGATTTAAGGTTGTTGAGTTGAATTGAAGGCAGAGTACGGTACTGGGGGTGTTCTGTTTTTCTGCATTTACTTTGTACCCTTACGCGACCTACTTTGGATACAAATGTCGCTTAATCCAAACACGGTAGGTCACCTCTATTTAATGCACAGAAAATTTGAAACCTTCAAGGGTTGTCATGCCAGTACCTGCTTCGGGGATTTTAATTCGTACTATTATGCGGCATATTTTCAGTGTCGCAAAAATTAAGTCACATAATAGGTTTAACGTGACAAACTTTCCGCGTCGCTTAAAATAATGTCGCAATAACCATATGACGGGGACATAACTTTTGTGTCGCTTAAAACAATGTCGCTTAATCCTCTTTATGTGACAACATGTGTTGCGTCGCGTAAAATTATGTCGCATATTTGTGTTATTGCGACAAACACATCAAACCATAGTCGTATAAACCGTATTATGCGACAAAGCTTTTGCGACGACGTTCAAAATTTGTCGCGTAGGATGTAAAATGGTGTAGTGACTTACCTTGTCCTTATCGTTCTGAATTTGTTAGCGAGTTGTCTAACCAAATTGTTGAGTTAGGTACTACGAGGTTGGCATATCATCTGTTTATATGTGGGGGAAGATGATGATAAGGGTTTTGTTGCTTGTTTCTTGATTAAAAAAAGGTATATCAGTGTTACTAGCAGCTCCGTTATGCATGCATAACTTTCTTACTCACATTGCATCGTTGATGCTTTAGATGGTTCCAAGACATTCATGTTATACAGGTTGATGCTTTAGATGGTCAGGGACGAAGAGGATATCTACAAGGAGCATGGGATGCCATTCATGTTATACAGGTTGGCTATAGGTTCTCACAAATTACAGTGCTCTTCATAATACTCATATTTATATATATTTTTACTGTTGACCCAGGTGGCACATGAAGAGGAAGGAAGTGTGCATTATTGCTTGACAAGTACCATCATGTTATCGCTAACTACAGCTGATGAGTCTTCTGGAACATTCAGTTTATCAGGGTCAATAAGAAGACAGGTCCCTGTCATTGCATGTATTGTTGGTCTTTTTCCATATAAATAGAGTATTTTAGTTAATTCTAAACATTTTCACTTGGCATTATATAGTAATATGAAAACGTAATAAGCTGTAACTTATGGCTAGGCTATATATCTGTTGATTTGTCACTCCTTAGATGAATATGGACCTATGACGGGTGTCGTTGTACCCGTCAAAAATAATATTTTATAATTCCGACTAGCAAGTGATAAGTCGGGTCGTATCCATAGAGATCGATACAAGAATCTGTTCACTAAGTATGAGAGTGACAATGGGGACTAGAAATTTCGAACAAGTAAATAAAAGACACAAGCAAGTAACAATGATCATTTATCAAGAGAGCAATCGTGACACGAATTCACGTATACAATATCAAAGAGTAGTGCAAGCTAGAACCTTCGACTGTGATGCAAGACCAAATCTGTTTCGATTTCTAATGTTCTACAACTTAGAGCTCCCCCGCTAGGGTTATACTCCCCGTTCTTCTTCTAGTACTTAATCTCGCGCTAGCGATAATCAAGACCCTAACTCGCTAGAGTTGCATGAAGATTTAAACAAGTTGTCCTAGGGTGTTTAATCCTAGTGGTATATTACTCGTGTCCTAGTTTGCTATCCCCGCTAGGTTGCTAGTAAACTTGACAATCGGAATCAACCAACAAACTAGAGCTCCCCCGCTAAGGTTACACTCATGCTAGCAAATCAATTTCATAAGTAATGCATAGTAATATGACACAAAACACAGAAATCGATATATCTCTCAAGTCAAGAACATCACAGTTTCGAGTTCTAGCCTACACATGTAAGTTTAGCTACTCATGGTAAGGAAATCACTACTACAGAAGGGGGATTATGCATCGGTTTTATAAGGCATTATGCATCGGTTTCGATCCGATGCATAAGCCAGCGATGCAAAAGGCTGGGACCTTATGCATCGGTTTTACAAAACCGATGCATAATGTATACCATTATGCATCGGTTTGACACCAAACCGATGCATAAAGGTAGTCCATTACGCATCGGTTAGGACAAAAAACCGATGCATAATGTATGTCTTATGCATCGGTTTTACTCTTAACCGATGCATAATGTATACCATTATGCATAATGTCTCAAAAAATTTGGCAGATTTGGCTTATTTTAGCTCAAATCCACCCTGAAATTTTTACGAACATCAATCAATTAAAAATACCCTGTTGTTCAATTACAAATGAACTGTTGCTCAACAACATCGACATACATTCATTTCAAAGATCTAATAGAATATACAATTACAAATATTCATACAACAATGCCAACACAAAAGTTAATATTCTAATACAAACAACAAACCTAACCTAAGATTCATCATTTCCTAAAGCAACCGGGTAACGATTGCTTATATAGTCATACAAGTAGGCGGCAGTCATTTCCCTTACTTCATCGATCTTCGAGTCTTCGTAGCATTCACTTCCATTAGGAAAACACTAGAAGCAATGAAAAACAAGATAAAAGTAAGTCAATACATAAAAGTTCCAATTAGTTCAAACCAAACCAAAGTCATTGACAACTTAGAGAATAATACAAGGCTAATAAGATATTACTTGGCTAAGATCATCAATCTCCGCTCCGTTATTAGCACGCACAAACTGGATTATGTCTCGAATAAAATTCATAACATAATAACCGCATAAGTGACCCGGCGGTTGTTGTGGACACTGCACACGATCAATAATATCTTATAACACAATATACTTAATGCTAAAGCTATTAAAAAGATAGTAGATATGAGACTTCGTACCTTAACTACCTTCCAACGAACACTTTGTGTATTTCTCGGTACACATCCTTGATAGTATCGGTACAATCCCCTAAAATGAATAACATTACATAATTAGTGATTGTTAATATAAAAATTACAAGACAAAAGTGAGGCTAAAACGACTTACGTGTCCACTAAATCCTTTGCATCGACGTTTATTCCTTTATCACCTAAATCTGGATCCAGCCAATGCGCTACATGTTGTTTAGGGAAGATGACACATAACATCCAATGCCACCTAACAAAAACAAACTCCATTTAAAAAAATGAATTCAAAAAATAGATATAAAACATAATCATTAAATAATGAACTTACTTTACATGATCCACGTAAGGTAGGAAGTAACAAAAATTATGATTTCGGTCCGGCATACTCAACCTTGCCAAAAAATATTAGTTCAATAGAAATGTATATACAAATGCGTAAACAACAATAAAAATCCGTTAAAAAGACATGTGATGAACATCAGTGATAAACTAACATACAACATACACTTAAGTTAAGTTTGTTTATCAATCCATATTCCATCGTCGTGATCTTCTCTTAATTGCATTTCATCATCAATTTTAATCTCGACGCTTTCCACAGGAACGATCGTACACACAGGTATGCAATCTTCAGCGAGGTCTTCAGATGTGCCACTTGTAGCATCATTGTTTACTTGTTGTTTTCTGTGGAGGACAACAAACAGATTTTTGTCCGAAGGTCTTCAGATGTGCCACGTGTAGCATCATTAGTACGAATGTTCATATCTAGCATATCCAGTCTCGCTTTAACTCCATCCTTCGTTTTCCCAGGAATGTTTAATAATGTGCCGATCAGACTATCACATATATTCTTTTCCACATGCATCACATCAACACAGTGTCTAATGTCAAGTGTATGCCAATAAGGGAGATCAAAAAATATAGATCGCTTCTTCCATGGAGCACTTTCGGTGCGTGCACTAGGTTTTCAAAATCGATTTGTAATATTTTGAATTTTCTCGAGTATTTCATAACCCGAAGATGGTTGAGGTTCCATTGCGTGTTCGGTCTCACCGTTGAATCCAGCTTTCTTTCGTCTGTAAGGACGATACCTCGGTAAGAAACGCCGGTGCCCCATGTAAATCATTTTTCGACAATTCTTTAGATAACGCGAATGTGTCTCTTCCCCGCATATTGGACAAGCTTTGTACCCTTTAATAATGTACCCGGACAAGTTACCATAAGCAGGGAAGTCATTGATGGTACACATTAGCATTGCACGCATATTGAAATATTCTTGCCTAGATGCATCAAATGTCCGTACTCCTTCATTCCACAAAAGCTTCAGATCATCTATCAAGAGAGCCAAGTATACATCTATGTCATTTCCATGCTGCCTAGGACCCGAAATCAACAAAGAAAGCATCATATATCTACGCTTCATGGTTAGTCTAGGAGGTAGGTTGTATATCACCAATATCACGGGCCATGTACTATGTTGACTACTGAGATTTCCATGCGGATTCACCCCATCAGTAGACAGGCCAAGACGTAAATTCCTAGACTCTGATCCAAATTCTGAGAATAAGTTATCTGCTTTGGCCCATTGCAATGAATCGGCCGGATGACGCATTTTGCTATCAATGACACGTTTCTCGGCATGCCATCGCATATTATCAGAATCTTTTGGGTCAGCAAATAATCATTGAAACCTGGGAATCGGTGGAAGATACCACAATACTTTTGCCGCACTGCCTTTTGAGGTAGCCGTCCGTCCTTTGTTTAACTTGCAGCGTGAAGATTTGCACACCGGACATTTAGTCAAATCTATATGAGCATTACGATACAATATACAATCATTGGGACAAGCATGTATCTTCTTGTACTCGATTCCCATGGGACACATCACCTTTTTAGCTTCGTAAGTAGGATTAGGTAAAGTGTTTTCATCGGGAAGCATATCTTTAACCAACGATAACACTTCAGTGAAACTCTTATCACTCCATCCATTTTTAGCTTTCAAATTGAATAACTTCAAAGTTGCAGATAACCTTGTATATTTGGAGCAACCTTCATACAGTGGTAATTCAGAGTCATTTCTTAATGATTCCACCACTTGTGGTCTAGAATCAAACTCACCGGCAACGTTGTTAATCATATCAATTAAATTGTCCTCCTCCCAATCATCATTATCTTCAGGCAAACTTTCTACGGGTTGAGGTTCAACGTCTTGCTGTGCAGCCTCACCATACATGTACCAAACCGTATATAGTGGATCAATTCCCTTTAAAAAAGGTGTTTATGCAACTCTTCCACTTTGACCTTTATCTTATTGAAACACGCCTTACACGGACGGAAGACACTTTCAAGTGCATTTTTAAATGCATACGCCGATGCAAATTCACAGAAATCCATTATCCCCTTTTCATACTCATCACTTAACCTATTACCGGATATCCACTTTCTACTCATCATAATCCACTACATGAAGCATGTAAATAATATTATTAGACTGAGAACAAGTTAGCTAACCATTCAATATATACACCATCTTGTTAAACAAAGAAGAAACGGACATGAAAGAGCAACCTAACCAAAATGGTCATGTTCAGAAAATAAACATAGTAAAAATAAAAGAATACCATAACAATACCTTGTGTGAAATCGAGAGAGGAGAAATGCAGTAGTAGGTTGAGGAATGTAATGAGCAAAGGCGGAAGAACACTGGATTTAAAAACAAAAGTGTTAAGAAAGAATTGACAAGCATAAATCATGAAACCATGAACAAAAGAACAAAACGTAAAAATACCTTATATGATGTTGCTCGTAGAATCAAAGAAGCTATTTGACTGATATGCGAGGGTCAAGGGTACGATTCAAGACCTAAATGCAACAAAATTATTAAATCAACAAGGAAAATTATAACAAGTAATTACATTTCGATTAGGCAATGAGTAAACCCTAATTACAACAAGTAATTGTATTTAGATTACCTTATGTGGAGTGTTGCTGGACTGTCGAGTGGACTGTCAAGTGAGTGAGGACTGGCGAGACAACGAAGATGGCAGGACGATGGATGAACGAAGCAGCGGGTCGATGGAAGGACGAAGACAAAACGACGATGGCAGGATGGCACGACAATGGCGAGATGGAGCGACGGCAGCGACGATGGCAAGACGGAGCAGCGACGGTCGGAGGCGGGCAACGGATTTGAATCGCTTCAGTAAGAAATTTTTACGAACGGAGGAGGATGAATTCGCATAAGTGAAAAAATGAAGTTAGGGTAATTCCAGATTATGCATCGGTTGGACTAGAACCGATGCATAAGCTTGACATTATGCATCGGTTTTATCTAGAACCGATGCATAATGTGAAGATTATGCATCGGTTCATACAAACCGATGCATAATGTGAGGCTTATGCATCAGTTCTAGATAAAACCGATGCATAATGTGAGGCTTATGCATCGGTTTTAGTCCAACCGATGCATAATGTCAAAACCGATGCATAAACCAAAACACGGAACCGATGCATATTCCTCGTCCTGTAGTAGTGAATACATCATCAAGTTTTGAATGGAGTGAAATGAAAATACTGATGATGAACTCTCCACCAAGCTGCAGCTCTACTCCAATACTTGAATCCACGCTCAAGCTTCTCTGTCTCAATTTCCAGGAACAAAATGGAATGTTTGAATGTGTATCAATCGACAGGGACAATTGAAATTTGTGGAACAAAACAGGGCTTGTGGAACAAAAACAGTCCGTGAATGCGTTCCCCCCCCCAACGAACTCTACATGCATATGAATCCTCGTCTTCTATATTCCCTTCTTCAATTCCTTCCCCCATCTTTTCGTCTAACAAGAACCAGCCTCCCCGAATTCTGTCGTTTTGAATTCTGTTCGTTTTCCTTCCCGATAGTGCAAATTCGAAAATAGGAAATTCGACTGTCAGCTTCCGCGCGGATGTCTCCGTCAATTAGCTTCCGCGGAGGTCTGTACAATTATCACAACTCAGTAGACCTCCGCGCATTTAATCCTTCTGGCCTACGCGCTTTGCACTGACTCCAACTTCAAGCACTACGAACTTCATTTCTTCGACGCAAAACATCTTCTAACAGACTCCCTTTAGCCGATATTCCTTCCATGGTCTCCGAATACACCAGAGAACGAAAACTACACACAGGTAGTGAAATAATACACAGGCAACCACTTAGAGACGGGGTTTTAACACAAAAAATAGTCGTACAACTACGACTTATCAAACTACCCCACACTTGAATTTGTTCATCCCAAACAAGAACAAAGCCATAGAAAGAATTACAACGTACTAGTCATGCCAATCCTTACATCTCAATCCCAAATCCAGCCTATAATCTTATCATGCTTAAGATTCTAACAATGCGAGTATAGATAGATTTTTCGGTACTTGTTACCTCGCAAGTTGAGATTCAAATGACCTTGGATGATTGGGAGATAGTCCTCTATAGGTACCACAGACACTGCATTCTTTTCTGAGTTCTGGTCTTTTGATTGAGTCGGCGGCTTTGTCTGACACATGATTAATTCACCGCTTTCATACCGTTGAGTCTTGAATTCCCTAAGTTTTATGGACTTTGATAAACGACACATCTTGCTTGAATCAATTAGATTTTGATTTCTTTCTTACTTGATGGTTTGCCTTCGGCTTTTGAATTTGTTTCTTGTCCACATAATCGTTTGCGCCCTTGAACCACTCCAATCATAGCCTCCGGATAACAGGAGTGCGTCCCGCTCTTTCTCATCCTCGTCCTTTCTGCATGAGGCAAGGTAGGGGTTACCCACCCATTCCCAGCTACTGCGACTAGAGATGGACAGTTCGTTTTCTCTGTCCCGCCACCACTGCGAACGCACGAATAGACTTGTATAACTCGGTGACGGAGCTACTCCCAGGACTAGGCTAGTGAACCAAAAGGTTTGTTGATTCTGCGAAAGCAGAAAATACCAAGGACCTGGTGAGAAAAGTCACCCCTGGTATATGGAAAACACTCTTGAAATAATTTTTGCCCCCTTCTGCTTGATATAGTGTAATTCCATCCTCTCATTGCGTGCAAATCATTACCTATCTTGAGAATTCATGTACTAGAAAGTAATGGACGATCCTCGTGCTTGCACTAAAAATTCTGATGTGATTTTCGTACTATTTTTCAGAAAAAAACCTTAAGTCAGGCTCCTCTTCTCTTACGGGTCATTGTCTAATCCTTGGCACTTGAGAATGAGCTTTGCGCCAAGAGCCCTGGGACTATCCCTAGATAGCATAGGTGAATGGCGAGCATGTTTTGTGTAACTATTCATGTTCTTTATACGTTGCAATAGAACTATTTAGAACATGTGATTATTCGATTGCTAGCCGTGTGTACTGACCGTCTGAATGCATAACTCGTATAATCTATGATTGTCTGAAAACTTTGATGAAGATGTTTGACTTGAAGTTGAGGTAACACGATGAATCCGAGGTATGACATGACTTTACTGTGACTCGTTGAGCATCGTTCATGCATACACGATAGTTAGTTGTACATGGGATTTGTAGGTAGTCCCATTCATGAAAACCTTCACGAGACTATACTCGTCCTACTAGGGCAGCCTATAGGTTTAAAGGCTTGATGCATACGCTAAATGCATTCGTGTTCTCTACGACAGTGAGTTATCTTTTTGTTTCTGTTTTAGTTAGGATTGATCACATGTCACTTGAGTAGGTAGTTCAAATCCTCTTTGACTGGTTGAGCCTCATATAGACTTGCATTTTTCTACCTCTTGTTCTAACTTTGTTCGGGATGAACAAATCCTAAGTGTGGAGTGTTTTTATTGGTCAAGTTCTTGACCTATTATTCACCTCATTCGATGATAGATTAGGTTTGTTTCCCGGGCATTTTGTTATCATTTAATCTCTTTTCCTAGTGTTTCAGGTTTGAATTACACGATGACTCGATATGGACCCGATTACACGAAAAGATGAAGAAAATCAATCTAAAGAGCAAATTCTGCCCCAGACCCCATGACAACTCTATTCATCACGGGCCAAGGAAGATATCACGGGACCAAGCCGTAGCAGTGCAAGTCCAAGAACCCGTGACAGCCCGTGACGAAGTTGGTGTCACGGGCCAATGCCTCTGTCACGGGACTCGGCCGAAGCGTTGCATTCCCCCTCGCCCGTGACAGCCCGTGATGGATCGGCTGTCACGGGACTTACTCGGACTCAGTTTTTAGGAAATCACGAGAATTTAGGAAATTTTGGGGAATTATTCTATAAATAGAGGGGCTCGATCAGAACTCGGGTGTGCTATTTTTTGGAGTAAAAACCCTAACTTGGGAAAGAAGACAGAGCTTTCAGCGTGAGGATCGACGAGATTCATCGTTTACGGTTTACTCGTTTCTTCCTTCATTATACACTGTTTTTGGTTAATCTCCATGAATAGCGAGTAGTCCTCTTTATTCAAGGATCCTACGGATCCCGTGCTATGTAACCCTAACTCTCATGTGATCAATTAAAAGTTGTTATTTGTGCAATTCGATTATTCAATTTCATTGTGTGCTTAATATTATCGTTCTATGCAAGTATTTACATCAAAGGGTATGTTTGCTTTGGTAGAACGTATTTAGGTTATATGCCGAAAGGTGGATGGGCCCTAGGGATTAACCGGATCGCATGAAATTGATGTTAGGTCATGTTTACATGAACTAATAGGAAAACCAATAGTTTAATAAATCGAAGTCGTTGATAATCCGTGGATGGGCGGCGTTCAACGATGGAGATTAATCTAGACAATGATCCGTGGATGGGCGGCTTGTCTAGTGCTATTTCGGCTATATTCCATATTCGATAGCATAAATAATTATCTTGACATGATTGCATGATTAGTGGGGTTAGCACGGGTGAACTATGGATTCTGGGATTCTTTCTCTGATAAAAACACAAACTTTATTTTCAGCACATTTAATTTTTTGCCATTTAATTTCTGCAATTTACAAACAATCAAACCTTTGTCAGTCGAAATAGCTAAATAGGTCACTTGTTACCTAGTACTCACACGCATTGCTTCTAGGATCGACCCTTGGCTTACCAAGGATTATAAATTTTGTTTGACTGCAATTTGACCCCTAAAACTAATACTTTGACAACTATAAAGGGTTAAAAATACGCTTGTCAAAATGGGCACACATTAAAATTGAATATTCAAATCGCATAAACAAAAACTTTTCAAACTGGTTTTCTTTCAAAAACAATTATGCTTGGGCCAATGTTTCACCCACTTTCCAAAATTGAGAACTTTGTTTTTTAGGGGAAAAATTGAAGGTCAATTGTCTAACTCCACACTTAGAGCTTGACATAGTGTATGAATAAAGGCGGGTGCATGCAAATCACGACGAGTGTAGAGAAACACATACTAGCTCTAAGGTCACCTAGAAGAAGAGATGCAGTTTAAGTTTTTGACATTTTTAAACCGGTGCCTACTAATTTCAAGTCTCAAACATGCTTTAAGAAATACGTAGAACATGTGATAGTTAAAGGCTAGCAATGATACTGACTCAAAACAATACACACAAGGTTAAAACTATTTCAAGTCTTAGACTTCAAATCCAAATGAGCGTCAATCAGTCAAGGAGTATCGTAGAAAACGAGGATTTCAATCAGAATACATAGACAGTTGAGCATATGCAAGAGTGAATGTGACATGCAATGTGCGTGACTATGCGCCACCCACTCCACACTTAAAAATGAGCTTAGTCCCTAAGCCAAGAAATAAAAGAGAAAATAAGCATATAGGAACTTCACTCGTGTGTGATGACGCGATGTCCATGGAGATTAAGCGATGCTCGGGGAGTGAAACACGACTTGTGAGCTGGTAGATATAAAGATAAAACACACCAAGCGCATAGGCAAAATACTCAGTCTGAATTCGACCAGGTCCCGTGACACCAGTCTCATCACGGGCTGTCATGGGGGGTGAAGAACTGCATTGATTCGGCCGGGTCCCGTGACAATACCATTAACCCGTGATGATCCTTCTGTCACGGGTTGTCACGGGCTCAAAACACTGCATTTTCTTGAGCTGGGACTCCACACTTCGATTCCTGCATGGTTCACATACAAACTGTACAATGCAAAATGCAATGAAAGAAAACTTACAGCGCGGGTTACTCCCCGGAGAGACCTAGTTTAACGTCTTGGCGAGACTCGGCAAGGGAGGTGGGACTAGAAGTATTCTCGGGAGGTCCCTCGCTGAGATCCCTTGCCGAGAAGCATGTTGTTATCGATGTCGTCAGGCGGTTCCCGGTGCTTCAGGACGTGATAATGCTGAAGGCGTAGCCTGTCGACCGCCACTGACTTTCCTCCCTTGGTACCAAGCTTTACGCGGTCATCTAAATATGCTCTCGCCACTGTGTAAGGACCACTCCACTTGGTGCGCAACTTCTCAGGGAAAAATTTAAGGCGTGATTTATATAGAAGAATCTGCGCGCCTCTTCTGAATTTTCTACGCACCATTCGCTTATCATAACAGGCCTTCGTCCTCTCCTTAAAGAAATCACCTGGGTCAAGAGGTTCACCCATGCCATGTGCACGAAGCGGTTGCGGCTCTTCCTCACAAGGTTCCTTACCTGAACCGATAGTCTGCTCAACATCAGCTACTCCCTCTGTGCTCACTGCGTAAATATTCATTGGGATGGGGCAGCCCTGTAGAACTCTGTAAGGCTCGATAGAGGTTAGCAAAATAGGATCATCAACATCAGTACAGTCCAGTTTATCACTGTCAACAAACAGACTAGGATTCTTAGACATGTCAGGTAAATAAAAAACGACTCTCTCATTCCCTATTCGCAAAGCTAAGGAACCTCTATCCATGTCAATGACTGCCTTAGCTGTGTATAGAAATGGTCTACCAAGAATAATTGGGATATCTACATCCTCATAGTTGTCCAACACTATGAAATCAGATAGAAAATACAGGTTCTTCACCTTGACTGGAACATCCTTCAGAATCCCTCTCGAGAGTCTACAAGAACGATTCGCCAGGCGAATAGTGACATTAGTAGGACAGAGATCACCCAATTTCAGTTTAGCATACATGGAATATGGCATGATAGACACACTAGCACCTAGATCACACAGAGCACGACGAACAATAATACCACCAATATCACAAGGGATAGAAAAACTTCCTGAATCTTGAAGTTTGGGTGGCATGGGCTGGTCCGTGGCTGTACTGCATTCCTCGCTCAGGGCCACATTCTCGATCCCGTCAATCTTTCTTTTCCCACTCATAATCTCCTTCATGAACTGCGCATAAGTGGGAATCTGGGAGATCGCATCGGTGAAGGGCATCGTGATGTAAAGAGTACGAACTTTATCGACAAACTGCATGAACTCTTTGTCTCTTCTAGCACCTTTGATTCGCTGAGGGAATGGAATCGGAGGTCTATAATGTGCTGGCTCCACTGGCTGTGTAGAATTTTCAGCTAGGGACCGAGTGGCGTGAGCTGGAACCATCTCAATATGTTTCCCTCCTCGTAATGTGATGGCATTCACTGATGCCATATGATTCAGATCTGGCTTCGATGGGAGTTTCCCCTGCTCCCTGTTTGCTGAATTTGCTAGCTGAGCAATCTGATTCTCCAACATCCTGCCATGAATAGCGAGCTCCTCAACAGTCCTTTGCAGGTTTCTCACCTCTGTGGCGGTTTGCTCAGATGCCTTTCGCTGCTCCTCAAACATTCTGCGCTGAACATCAGACGTCTTTTGCTGTTCGGTTATGAAGCTTGCTAGCATGGCTTCCATGTTAGATGTCGATCCTGAATTCTGATCTCGCTGCGGCTGATTCTGGTTGTTATAGTTCCCTGAATTCTGATTTTGTTGTTGTTGAGCTTGGTTATTGTACTGATTCCTCGACTGGTAGGGAGCGTTCTCCTGCTGCTGTCTATAGGGAACGCCTGGTGCTACCTGATTCTGTGGCTTGTAAGAGAGATTGGGATGGTTTCGGTTCGGGTTGTCCCACCTGTTACCGGCTGATCCGTTCCCGAAAATAGCCCCCTGATTATTCTTCCCAACATAGTTTGCATCCTCTTGGTTTCTGCTGTTATTATCTGATCCGATCACTGGACAACCATCTGCGTAGTGAGAGGGGGAGCCGCAAATCTGACAGTACACGCCAATGTGCGCGACGTCTGAGGACTTCATGCTGCTTGCTAGCTTCATACTTTGGATCTCGGTAGCAAGTATCTTCATTGTATCAGCCAATCGAGCGATGTCATTAGTGCTTTCAGCTTGGCAGAGATCCTGCACGCCTTTCTTGTCCCTAGGGTTACCTCGGTCGCTCGTCCAGAGATGGTAGTCTTGGGCTGCTCTTTCTATAATACCATAGGCGTCCTGAAGCGGGACTCCATTAAGTCCCCCGCCAGCTGCTTGATTGATTAATGTACGCATCCCCTATCGATTCCCTGATAAAAGGTGTCAATAATCTGGCACTGCTCCAGGTTATGGTGTGGGCACATCCTCGTCAGCTCCTTGTACCTCTCCCAAGAGTCATACAGAGTCTCACCATCAAGAGAACGGAACGATATGATTTTGTTCCTGAAATAAGCCGTCTTCGATGGTGGAAAGTACTGCTGGAGAAAGGCTTCAGCCAGCCTATTCCATGTGGTAAAGGTACCTTCAGCGTGGCTGTCTAGCCACCTGCTAGCCTTGTCGGACAGTGAGAACGGGAACAACCTGAGGTAGTAAGACTCTGGAGGGACACCATTTGTCTTAACTGTATTGCACATCTGAACAAAGCGCTTGAGGTGCTGGTGAGGATCTTCGTTAACCCTTCCTGAGAACTGGTTGTTCTGCACCATCTGAATGAGTCCAGTTTTGAGCTCCCAGGTGTTGTTTTCAATTCCAGGCGGTGCAATGGCAGATTGGAATCCCGTGACACGTGGAGCAGTGTAGTCTCCAAGTGTCCTGCGCACAGGTTGCTGCTGATTTTCTCTGACCGCTCCATTCAGCAAAGCTGGATTGTTCTGATTCATCTCTATAGCTGCGAAGTTGCGGTTCAGTGCTCGTAGCTGTCGAGCTTCGTTATGGGCCTGACGATTAATCCTTCGTCGGTCCGATGTGTCCTCGTCAGATATCTGAATTTGCTTCTTCTGCCTTGGTGCTTTCCTAGGCATGTATTAAATAGCACCTGCAAAAAGCCAAGGGAAGAGTGAACGTAGCAAGAAAAGAAAACAGAAAAAAGATAAGTAACGAACAAGGTGGAATAGTCTAAACTACACACGTTAAATCTTATATCACACTAAACGCTGCTCCCCGGCAACGGCGCCATTTTGACAAGCGTATTTTTAACCCTTTATAGTTGTCAAAGTATTAGTTTTAGGGGTCAAATTGCAGTCAAACAAAATTTATAATCCTTGGTAAGCCAAGGGTCGATCCTAGGAGCAATGCGTGTGAGTACTAGGTAACAAGTGACCTATTTAGCTATTCCGACTGACAAAGGTTTGATTGTTTGTAAATTGCAGAAATTAAATGGCAGAAAATTAATTGTGCTGAAAATAAAGTTTGTGTTTTTATCAGAGAAAGAATCCCAGAATCCATACTTCACCCGTGCTAACCCCACTAATCATGCAATCATGTCAAGATAATTATTTATGCTATCGAATATGGAATATAGCCGAAATAACACTAGACAAGCCGCCCATCCACGGATCATTGTCTAGATTAATCTCCATCATTGAACGCCGTTCATCCACGGATTATCAACGACTTCGATTTATTAAACTATTGGTTTTCCTATTAGTTCATGTAAACATGACCTAACATCAATTTCATGCAATCCGGTTAATCCCTAGGGCCCATCCACCTTTCGGCATATAACCTAAATACGTTCTACCAAAGCAAACATACCCTTTGATGTATATACTTGCATAGAACGATAATATTAAGCACACAATGAAATTGAATAATCGAATTGCACAAATAACAACTTTTAATTGATCACATGAGAGTTAGGGTTACATAGCACGGAATCCGTAGGATCCCAGAATAAAGAAGACTACTCGCTATTCATGGCAATTAACCAAAAACAGTGTATAATGAAGGAAGAAACGAGTAAACCGTAAACGATGAATCTCGTCGATCCTCACGCTGAAAGCTCTGTCTTCTTTCCCAAGTTAGGGTTTTTGCTCCGAAAAATAGCACACCCGACTTCTGATTGAGCCCCTCTATTTATAGAATAATTCCCCAAAATTTCCTAAATTCTCATGATTTCCTAAAAACTGAGTCCGAGTAATTCCCGTGACAGCCGATCCATCACGGGCTGTCACGGGCGAGGGGGAATGCAACGCTTCGGCCGAGTCCCGTGACAGAGGCATTGGCCCGTGACACCAACTTCGTCACGGGCTGTCACGGGTTCTTGGACTGGAACTGCTACAGCTTGGTCCCATGATATCTTCCTTGGCCCGTGATGAATAGAGTTGTCACGGGGTCTGGGGCAGAATTTGCTCTTTAGACTGATTTTCTTCATCTTTTCGTGTAATCGGGTCCATATCGAGTCATCGTGTAATTCAAACCTGAAACACTAGGAAAAGAGATTAAATGATAACAAAATGCCCGGGAAACAAACCTAATCTGTCATCGAATGAGGTGAATAATAGGTCAAGAACTTGACTGATCAAGCGTCAACCTCCACCGCTTTCCTCAATCATCAGAACCAAAACTCAGAACTTCCTGCAATTTACCGAACATTTCTAGGACATTTCTGTCAACTCCACATCCCTGTATAACACAACTCACAAGAACAAAGCATCGAATTTTTTTGAAAATTTTCATTTTTAGTCAAATGAGCACAATAATCATATGAAGCTGGAAATAAGATTTTGACAAAGGAGAAAAGCACAGCAGTACATCATCAGTTCATCACGAGTTCATCAAGACACAAAACATGAGATACGACTGACTCTATAACATCCCAACCCACACTTAAATTTACCCGTGTCCTCACGGTACAACTCATGAGATAAGATAGACAAACAAAACTGACTCAAATAAAAATAAAAGACAATAAGTAAAGAAAAACAATGGAGGAACTGGTACTCCCCTAATAGTCCGGTAGTGGCTGCGTGTACTCGGGCGGAATGGCATGTCCTGAACGCCATCCTGGGGGAGCTGAAACCGGATGGAAGCCACTACCCATCGCCATCATCATAGCTCTGTTTACATTAAATAAATGGTCAATCTGCGCCTGTCAATACTCTCTAGGCTGTCTCGGTGCTTGCTCCTCTGGTGGTATCATGTCCCTCTGATGTCTCCTACCCCCTGTACGTCTTCCACGCACTGGCGGTCGCTCCCTCGGTCGCGGTGGGCTAGACGGTGGCCTAAGAGCTGCATCTGCAAAATAAGTCCAACGCACTACACCCTCACTGCTGAATCTGATTGTCCTCCCAGAACTAACTCTGTCACTGTCAGCTAATCCATAAGCAAGAATCCTATGCCCTGGAAGTGCATCCATGTCCGGGTGAAGACTGCGCATCAGATAAGTTACCATGCCACCCACACAAACTGGCCCTCGAGGCCGAATGTGCTTCCAGTGCGTACACAAAAAATGTCCCCAGTGTGGGACTACCCCTCTCACCAAAGAGCCTAGAAGCGTTAGATCTTGGATAGACGGCTTATCATTGCCGTTCCCACTCGCAGTTTAAGTCCTCATCAATATGAAATGTCCAAAATAACAGAAAGGATCTGTGAATGCAGCGGCTATAGCGTCGCTCAGTCTGTAGCGACTCGTCCCCGTAAGGGTCAAGTAAGTGTCGTCGAGATCTCTCCTATGACTGAAATTGACGAAAGTCCCACCTGCCACCTCTGGCCACCCAAAGATTTGACGCAACCGCGTCATCGGGCAATGGTGCTCCACACCTCTGAAAGTGTATCTGAATCCCTCATATTCCCTAGGTCCAATGTAGTGGTAACCGGTGAGGAACTCACAAGTGTCATCTTTATCAGCATCACTGCGGAGCATAAGCAATCCAGGCCAACCACATCTGTCCACCAGCTCCCTGAACCTCTCTAAGAATCCGCAATGCTCAAGAAAGAACTGCTCAACCCACATGGGCGGCTTGTGTGTAAGTGCCATGAATGCCTCAAAAGTTTGCTGCCTTTCATCTACAACAGCCGGAACTACTGCCTCAGCAACAACAGGCGGTGGCTGGGCTCTGCGAGCACGGGATGAACTGGCACGAGTTGATGGACCAGACATCTTTCAACCGCGCACCCCTTCTGCAATTATGTTCCACGGAGGTCTGAACAATTTTCCTAAATTCGACAGACGTGCACGCTTTTATTCTTCAGACGTCTGCCTTTTTACCAGATTTCCAGATCTTAGCTCCGATCGACTTCCGTTCGCGAATCCGACCAATTTTCCTTCAAACGCGAATCCGACCAATCCACCTTCAAACGCCAAACAACCCAATCCAACAATCGAGCACTCCCTTCCACCGATTCAACACAAAATCCAAGTTCAATCCATACCAAACCTTAATCCAATAATCCAATCGGTAATTCTTTACCTCGATCCGGCGGAGCTTTGATTTAGCTGAGAATCACCGATTTACTGACGGCGGATGTGAACTTGAAAATCGCGGACGTTCGGATTTTTTTCTTCTTTTGCCGAAAAACCCAGATCTGGAAAACGAGCCTGATTTAAACTCTGCGATGTACCACGGACGTCTTCATCATTTACTGTCACGGAGGTCTAATTATTTAGCAAAATTTAATAGGCGTCCGCGATTTTAATTCTTCAGACGTGCGTCCAATCCACTGATGTTGAATTCCTTTCTTCATTCAATCACCTGAAACCACCAGAAACAAAAATGCACTCGAGGCGCAGTATCAGGGTACCAATTCCACTAATTAATCTACTCCTAACATGTGTAAAGTAAAAACACACCGGGTTGCCTCCCAATAAGCACCTTTGTTTTATGTCCTTGACTGGACGTTACCTCTACTGGATCACAAGTTAGGACCCCAAGGCTGCTCCAAGTCAAACTTACCACTCAGTGTGCTCCTCCCCTCAGCACTTCCACAAGTTAATCGTTTCTCAATGCTCCGCCCGCCATCAGGTGGCTTCGATCTCCAGTTCTTTTCTATAGGTGTCCACCACTTTTGCGCACCCACCCCACACTTTTGTTTCTTTACTCGCTTTTCATCTGGTGGGCGTGTTTTCCTTGTTACCTTCAGCTGCTCACTGACATCCTGAATCAAACGCAACGATTCACCAGTTATATTATTAAAACAAGTTTTACCAGCTATCTCAGGTGGTTTCCCCGCACAAGGCTGGTGGTCATCCTTAAAGACACGAAACTCAGCCATCTTGCCACCATATTTGAGCATTATAATACCCTCAGCAACATTAATTTTTGCCTTCGTCACAAACAAGGTAGGTCGTCCTAGAATGAGTGTTGGCGACTCCTTAGTCTGGGTGTCCTCCATCTGCAAGACATAAAAATCTACAGGCACAACAACTTCTCCAACATTGAAGGTTAAACTCTCAAGCACACCATAGGGATGAACACATGACTTGTTGCCTAACTCAATAATTAACTTGGCCAGTTTCACCGGTCCAAGTTTCAATGAACAGTATAGGTCATAAGGCATCGCATTAATAGACTCTCCCAAATCAATCAAACAGTGGCGAAGAAGCGTGTTACCAATGCCACAGGTCACCGTGAAGGCACCTGGGTCTCTAGTTCGATTGGTCAACGCTCCTTGTTGCTCTCGATCCAATTCTTGCATTTGTGCGTTGGTTCTCGTGTCTTCATACCCCTTCCGTTGAATCTCATTGTTTATAGCTTCGTGACGCTCAATAACCTGCATGGGAAATGGCGATGGCGCAAGAGGGTTAGAATTCCAAATTTGGAAATTGCTTACTGGGAATTCCGTGCACATCTCTTGATTATCCTCCGCGGAGGTCTCTTCATTTTGTAATTGCTGAGGCGTCCGCGATTTAATTGGTGAGACGTCCGCCCAATTCACTGATGTTGAATCCAAATTTTTCTCCTTTTTCTTTCCTTCAGCCTTCATCTCCTCTTTATCCTTTATCACTATCACACTCACATTTTGCCTTGGATTGGGGATCGTTTGCGACGGCAGCTTCCTTTTGTCTTCTCGCTTTTCGTAAACGGCGCTGGCAATTTGAGACACTTGCTTCTTTTGCTCGTTAACGTCTCCAGCTTGTTGACCCATCTTTTGAGTGAGTTCTTTGAACATGCCTCTCATTTCCTCTCTCAATTCCTTGATCGGGTCCTCGTCTCCTTGTCTGATGTGTGGTGGTTTGTACGGCTGCTTTTGTGGGTACGAGGATTGCCCCACATCGTAATTGTTGTTCCTTTGCCAACCACCATCATTTTGCCTAGGTTGCTGATGGACCATAATTATACGAATCAAAAACACAGTAAAACTCACTAAATTAGACTGTTGGTCTAGTTAACTTTTGCTTGTTAGTTCCGATTTATATCTACAGGGTATTTTGGACTCTAGAGATAAAACAAGCTAAGGAGAGGATTTTACGCTGAAAAGATGTTACGAGTCATTCCAAGGTCAAGATCAGACGCTGAACGAAGAAATCTCAAGATCCTGACATTGAATTTCTCAAATCAAATCCAACCGAGGAACAACCAAAGTCAGACCGGAGCGAAATTGAACTGATAGTTTTTTGAAAAGACTGCACAAAACTCATCCTTATCCTTCATGACCGGCGGCTTTGGGAGAGGGTGACCAAAGCCACCAAGCCACCTCCATGACCGGCGGCTTTCCTCCCCTTGCAACCTCCAACCGGCGGCTTTTGCTTCCACCATGGGAGCTTGACATGTGTCCCTCCTCTCCTCCACATCCTTGCTCCTCCAATCATCTTGTGCCAAGTGTCAACTCCTCCTCCATCCTCCATGGCTATAAAAGGAGCTCCTCCCCTCCTCATATCATAAACATCAATCCTCAACAATCACAAATCATTCACTTATCTCTCTAGAAAGTTTGGCATTTGTAAGTTTGGTTTTGAAATAATACTCCTTTTTGTTCTTGAGTATTATACGCTTAGAAATAATACTCATGTTGGTTCTTGAGTATTATACGCTTTGAAATAATACTCCTGTTGGTTCTTGAGTATTATAACAGTTGTAGAGAATACTCCTGTTGGTTCTTGAGTATTCAACAGGAATTAGGAATACTCATGTTGGCTCTTGAGTATTCCACCCCTTTCCTTTCTTACTGTTTTCAAAAACCCCCGAGTATTTAGCTATGATATCCTCTTCCATGGATAATCGTAGCTAAACTCTTTATTCGGTTGAAGGGGCGTATTTGTATTATAAAATGCTTTAGACTATTTTAGTGTTTTTTCTCTGTATTCAAAACTTGTTCTATGTGCCATATATTAGATCAGAATTTCCAAGGTTGAGTGGATGGTTGAAATGGCAAAGCTCTTCCGTGGAAATTCGTGAACATACTCGGGTAAGTGGATGCTTGAAATGGCAAAGCTTATCTGAGGAGTTCGATCTCTCTCAAACACCATTTGGATAAATCGGAAAAGACAATCCAAATGGATGCACATAGGCTAGTATACCTTGAAATGGGGTGCTGGTCTGAGTAGAACAAGGGCTCTACGTTTTTTGCAAAAGATTAGACGGTGTTGCAAGTCGAGTGCTTGAAATGGCCTTGATTCACTTTCGAACACTTTTGCAAAAGACTAGACAGTGTGGCAAATCGAGCGCTTGAAATGGCCTTGATGCACGTTTGAATACTTAGAAGGATTACTAAAATGATAAAGCAGGCTATGATACAATGCCCCCAAAACCGAATGCTCCCTTTGAATTACAAAACCCACTTGTATTTACTTTCCTAGTATAACTGCCTTAATCAACTGCACTCACCTTCCGGAGGACTCGCAATTCACGCATCACCCACTGTAAGTCTTTCTTTTTACTTTTCAGTATTTTAATTCCTGCAATTACTTTTCCGCACAAAAAACAAAAAAAACCAAAAACAGTAGCTTAGTTAATCGCGCTAAAATCTCAATCAACCTTAAAACACGCTCCCTCGCTGTACAAATCCCTTAAAGAACAACGTATCCCCCTAATTCAAGGCCAGATCAGCCAGGCAGCTCCCGTGAACTACCGGGCCTGCGCTGAGAGTTCAAGGCCCCAGCCGAACTCCCTCGATTATCCAGCCTCATGCCATGTCATTCACTCGACACTTTAAAGGGAGTTCTGATCTTACCTTTCCTTAATATCATTTCCTTCTCGTAATTGTCTGCTTGCATGGCTTTTTGAACTAAGTAGTGCTGAAAGGCACGCCTTCGTTCAAAAGTGTGGGGTGAGATCCGCATGTGTACATAAATAAACAACATGTTTTTCTTTTTTAATAGTATCTTTTTGAAAATATGAACTCGAGAATGTGAAAAAGATAGACCGAAATTCATGCATTTACCTTGTGAAAATTCAACTGTCTAAAAACTTAGAACGTAACTTCTCATTTGTCCCTTTGTGCTGAGATAAACTAGGGATGTGGAGTTGATAGAAATGCCCTAGAGAGGCTTGGCAAGCAATCGAAGGACTAAATTTCACTATATGGTTTACGAAGTCAGTGGAGGCTGCACTTCGGGTTTTTCAGTTGAGTCAAGAGTCAGCTCCGCCTTGTAGTGTTTATGTATAAAAAATGAAGAAGGCGGGACGGGGATCAGATTGGATCAGTTGTGAAAAGGAAAACACTTGCATGAAAAATAGCAGATACCTTTTGCTTGGTTAAATTCTGAGTGTATATAGAAATGTTTACACATTGCTCTGACTTTGTTGACATGACTCAGAATCTGGTTGAAGACTGAAGTTACTGACTAAAACATGAGTTGATGTTTATAGACAGGTGACTAATTCTTCGGATCTGATTAGAAGGTGTCGAGAAGAGCACATCAGATCAATTAAACTAAGGAGAATGATGACGCCGAGCGAAGCCGTGACAGCGGCTGTGTGTGGGGGCGGCGTTGGACTGCTGTCCCGATGGTTGTTTCAGATCTGAAAGGGAACCTGCGAAACGTTTCTGATGAGATGAATCTCAACATTATGAGATCGAATCCAGAGATTCGAAGGAGACTTGTGTTCCTTGTTGCATGGCTGTGAAGCACTGACAAAACTATTTGTTTTTGAACTTTGCTCCACACAGGAACTTGTGTTGCTAGGGATGCCGCCGAGAAAATATGCAGGGGTCTCTATCGGCTGTTGGGCCGTAAAACATACGGTGATGATGCAGCCGCAAAAGAAGAAGGTTGGTTGTTGTAACCGATGCAAAGATGGGAATCCATTCCCAAACTAACCTAGTTTGTTCAATCTTTCCCAAACTAACCGACTTTACTATTCAAACTCAGTTTTTTTGATTTTTTTGATTTTTTTAATTTCATTTCATTTATCATAATTTTTTTATATATTATGTATTATAATATCAATAGAAAAATTAAAATTTATCTGAAATAATTAATTTGAATTATCTATTAAATTAAATCTAACATTTCAATTAAACAAAATCAGTTTGATATATAATTTTTAATGAATTATCAAATTTAACCCAAATCTTATCTACTTTTTCTGAAAAATAATGCATTGAAAAATTTAACCCAAATCTTATAATCTTGATTGGAAACAATACATTGAATCATCTCACAGTTTGACAGGATTATACGAGATGTGGAAACATGAATTTCATCCAATATCTCATCAAGCGTATTGGACTTTTCCATTGGCAAGTAATTGGGAAAATTATGGTACTCTTTTGCCTGATGAGAATTTGAAAAAGAAAAAAAACAAGCGAGGACAAAGGGGTCAAAGTCAACGGATTCGAACGGAGATGGATAGCTCGAGAAAAATTATAAAGTGCGGAAAATGTGGACAAGAAGGTCATACAAGACGAAGTTCACGATGTCCTCAAAATAAGCATTAGCATATTTCATTAATAATTATTGTAATCGTTTTTATTAATTATCAACTCTTTTTAAATTATCAAATATTTTTATTTTATCGTAATATTTTATAATAAGTTTTATTCGTCCAAAATATAAATTTTATTTAAGTGAAATATGAATTACATTATAAAATATAATTAAAAATAATTACTTTATATAATTTGATTGATATTATAATACATAATATATAAAACAATTATGATAAATGAAATGTAATTAAAAAAATCAAAAAAATCAAAAAAACTGAGTTTGAATAGTAAAGTAGGTTAGTTTGGGAAAGATTGAACAAACTAGGTTAGTTTGGGAAAATGAACACCAAACTAGGTTAGTTTGGGAATGGATTCCAAAGATGGTGCCATGGATGATGACTTGATGAGCACGAGAGGACTCAGTTGAGCTGGCGGCCATAATGGAAAAGGATGAAACCCTAGTTGGGTTTTGGTTCACAAATAAATTAATTGGTCTAAACCATTTTGGTTCAATCAGGTAGTATGCTACTTAATTTGAATTAAACATATTTGTTTGAGATGAATAAGATTAATGCAGATCAGTCCAAATGTGATTGGCCCAATTTGAGTTGATTCAGTTTAATTCAAAAGCAGGTATGATTAAACTATTTGGTCAAATTATTTATTGTTGAGTCAGATTATTAATTCACTTAATCCTATTTGGTATTATTGTGATTAAAATGGTCTGATTAGGTTATTACAAGATTGATCATTTACGGTATATTTTGGTAAATCAATCGCAAGTGATAGCTGAACCAATATGAATAGCTAATGTTCTATTTAACTAGTTTGATTTAATTGGTTCAATGTGTATAAATAAGTCCAACGTGGAACGTATTGCATTTTGAATTGCGGTTCAATCAAACCAAAGAATCTGGACATGAAACCCGACGTGATATTTCGGTGGCTTTCAATGTGGGGTTAGCAGTTAGCACCTGCTGTAATAAGGTGTTGTACCACCTTGTTGATGACTACGGTCAGGAATAGGCTTGCTAGTCTAGTTCCAGGAATATACCCGTAGGTATTATTCCAAACGGTTAAGTGCATGAGTGCCCACCGTAGTGTTTGCTGAATTTGGTCGTTATGTCCAAATGCAATTTAAAGGCACAAGTGTTAAATTTGCATTCAAGGAAATGCAAAAGTAAGTCCTTTCATAGCATTAAAACTCCATACTGTTGGTTTAACAGTGTTGAAAGCAATTGGCCGAGTCAGAGAATGACTCAATTGTATTTGATACAACCGTCCGCAATCGAATCATGAGATGGAGCCACGGCTGTCATGGAGCAGATGATGCTCGCTGCCAGAATGATGATGGCGGCTCAAATGGGTCTTCATGCTGAATGTGTTGAACCCTGATTGCGAATCAATGAAGTCAATCGACTCAGTAGAATCAAAATGGGTTCTTTAGATGAGTTCGTCCGCACAACTAACCAAGGTGATGTAAATCACTGGTAAATGTTGGATGGTGTATTCTGATGCCTCGGAGTAGGATCAGTTGGAATTGTCACTTTAATTGAGGGTTTCGGCCAAGGATAGACTTGTAGGTCTAGTAGTAGGAATATACCTACGGGTATAGTTCCACACGGTTGAGTGACATGATTGTTCGCCGTAGTGCTTGACGAAGTTGGATTATGTATCCAGATGTCAATTCAAAAGAACAAATGTAAATCTGCATTGAAGCAAATATAACAGTAACTCATTTCATAGTGTTGAAAGTGTGAAATCACTCGAGTCAATCCATAGTGAGCTATGTGATTTGAGATATAGTGTGATAACAAGTATTTTTGACTTTCATTGATGATAGTACAAATCATTGTTATAAATATTTGCTTAATTAGCAAAGCTATGACAATTGAGGATAAAAATGTCATGGGAAGTTGAATATCAACTTCAAAGATTGAGTAACAACTTGATGAGTAAGAGAAAAGTGATAGTGGAAGTGAGCATGATCACTTCATCATATTCTCTCAAGTCGAACAGTGTTTCGAAGAGAAAAAGTTGTACTCTAAAAGAGATAATGAATCTAATGATGGTAAGCTCCGTGTTATCCCAAGGAATGCGGGGGAGACCATCTTATCAGCAGAGTATCTTTTGAGTGAGATACCTTGCAAGGAGTATAAGTATCTTTATAAGTGATTCAATGGAACGATGTCTTATTAAATTACTTGTAAGTATGGCTGCCTAGAATGGCGTCGCTGAACGTAAGAATCGCATCATCAAAGAAATGATGAATGCGATGCTGCTTAGTTCATGATTACCTCAGGGAATGTGGGGGGAGGCCGTTCTGTTGGCTAATTATATCCTGTATAGGATACCCCGTAAGAAGGAAAAATCTCCTTATGAATTATTCAAAGGGAGAAAGCCTTCTTACACACACTTGCGAGTGTGGGGGTGTTTAGCTAAAGTGATGGCTCCCATTCCCAAGAGAATGACGATGGTACCAAAAATCACTGACTATGATTTCAATTGTTATGCGCAAATTGAAATGCGAGATTGCTTGTGAAAGTATACAAATATACATAAGAATACTATAATGGAATCAAAGAACGCATCGTTCTTCGATAATATATTTCCCTATAAGTATACGGAATGTGTGTTAAGTTCTTCTAAGTTATTGGAGGATATTAGCTAAATACCTCAAGAATAAGAGAATGAAAAAGAACCTGAACATGAGATCGATTCGAAGAAACCGATACAAAGTAAGCGAGGAAGGATAGATAAATCATATGGACTTGATTTTCTAACCTGCATGCTTGAGACTGAACCTCGAACGTAGAAAAAGGATGTCAGTCAGTGAAGGGTCCTTTATGGAAAGAAGTCATAAAGAGTGAATTAGACTCTATTATACTTGGGAGCTAATTGATATTCTTCAAGGATGCAAACCACTTGACTCCAAGTGGATTTTCACTAAGAAAATGAAAGTAGACGGTACTATTGAAAAGTACAAAGCGAGACTTGTGATAAAAAAGTCTAGACTACCTTGATACATTCTCGCCTGTGACAAGGATCACTTCCATTAGAATAATAATTGTCATTGCAGCATTGCACAATTTAGAAATTCATTAAATGGATGTGAAGACTGCTTTCTTAAATGGAGATCTTGAAGAAGAGATATCTATGGAACAACCTGAGGGTTGTATTGTTCCAGGACAAGAGAGAAAAGATGGTAAACTTGTAAACTCTCTCTATGGTCTGAAACAAGCGCCAAAACAGTGGCATGAGAAATTTGACAAGGTAATGTTGTCAAACGGATTCAGATCAACGAGTGTGACGGATATGTATACATTAAAAACACTGGATCTGGATATGTGATTCTGTGCCTATACGTCGATAATATTCCCATTGTAGGAAGCAATGAAATATTGGTCAAATCCACTAAGGGCATATTAAACTCAAGGTTTGATATGAAAGATATGAGACTAGCCGATGTGATTTTAGGGATTAAAATTACAAGAACGGCAGATGGATTTGTATTAGGCCAATCACATTATGTTGATAAAATATTAGACAAGTTTGAAAAAGAAAGCATGAGAGTATGTAGAACTCCTATAGATATGAATCAACATTTGTCTAAGAACAAAGGAGAAAGTGTCTCCCAAGTAGAGTACTCAAAAGTTATAGGCAATCTAATGTACTTGATGAATTGTACAAGACCTGATATTGCCTATACTGTGAGTAGGCTTGCAAGATATACGAGTAATCCAGGAACAGAACACTGGAATGCAATCGTAAGAATACTGAAGTATTTACAATTTACTCATAATTACAGTCTACATTATACCAGATATCCCGAAGTCATTGAAGGATACACTGACGCAAGTTGGATATCTGATATACAAGACTCAAAGGCCACAAGTGGATATGTATTTACTTTGGGAGGTGCAGCCGTGTCGTGGAAATCCTCGAAACAAACTCTAATAACCCGATCCACGATGGAAGCTGAGTTCGTGGCATTAGATAAATGCGGCGAAGAAGCAGAGTGGTTAAGGAATTTTGTAGAGGATATTCCTGGTTGGAAAACCCTGTGCCACCAATAGGTTTATATTGTGATAACCAATCAACAATTGGTAGAGCACAGAATGTCATGTATAATAGTAAGTCTAGACATATACGTCGAAGACACAATACCATTAGACAACTTCTCTCATCCGGAGTCATAAGCATTGACTACGTGAGGTCCAAAGAAAATATATCGGATCCGTTAACCAAAGGGTTAAATAGGGACCAAATAGAGAAGACGAAAAAGGGAATGAGACTGAGGCCTTTTGATTGCTAATATCAAAACATAGTCTTAAGCCCTTGGGTAATAAAGTCGAGGCAACGGAAAACCCTACCATGATGACTGGAGATCCCATGAGCTTGGTTCAAAGGGCAACCTAACTTCTAAGACTATGAGGTCACTGTGGGGGTAACACCTCTGTCCTATTCCTTGATAAAACAGTGACTCCTGCACGAGGCTAAGCTCGAAGCTTTTAATGTTTCTAGTAATTTGAATAGTGAGATTCAAATGGGTAATGCAGGATTTTGAAAAAGAATCACCTATGTGAGAGAGAAGTGAGGCCGCTTCAAAGGAGAATTCAAAGGGCTTAATTCTTTAGAAACTCTTGTAGAACCAGGAAAGGGGTGTCATGGCCAGAAATGAACCCACCAGTAAGAACCAAGTATGGTCAGGAAGATATCTGTGGGGGACATGGCTTTCATTTACATTATAAGATGAATAGTTCAAAGACTATCACGTTTACTGAATAGTCAGTTAAGAGAACATGTCTTCCCAAGGTAAGGTTCAAGGGCGTAGCCTACCTATCCTATGCAGATATCAACCGTAGAAGCTATCACCACATGGAGTCGAGTCTTGATTATCGATTTTTTATTATTTATCATTTTCACCACTCGATTTTCTTCATATGAGGGATTGTTGAAAAATGTGTTTAATAAGTGTGAAGAAAATGGTGGTGCGCCCCTGACAGGTCGTCGTCGGTACCTACAAATTTGAATTTATATTTTCCTTACTCTAGACTGCGGGTTAGTGCAGTGGCAAGCAAGGGTCGAACCCTAGGGAGCTAGATGGCTACTTGTTGTTCTGTGAGAAGGAAACAATTGGATTGTGAGTAATTAGGAAACAATACAAATAAGGAAATAAACGAGTGGTTATCAATCAGAGAGGATATTCAGACTAGGGTTTCTAATTGTGACTTGTTTTATCATCGACTTCTAATTGTCTATTTCCAAGATCCTAAGTGTGGTTACTTACATTCCAAGTTATAACCTAAGGTAGGGTCTTTCCGGATGCCTACGCCACAATCTACTTTTTTACCGGGTTGTAGAATTCTAGCCCTAGCAATCTAATACTCCATTCCAAGATATATTAGATTAGTGCTCTATTTGTTCTCAACGGTCTAGTATCAAAACAAATAGTAAAAAGAGAGTTGAATTGCTCGGCTAAACCTAACCATTCCAAGTATCAATCTAGTTTTGCAATTCAACCAAGATAATTTAGCACAAGAACTAGTGGAATAATGAAAATAGCATTAAGTATCAAGTCTCGAAAACACACGTCACAATGTTTAGAACCCTAGCCCGAATAAAGGGTTTAGCGAGACATAGCCATGGAAAAGTAAATAACAAGGGAATGAAAACACTTCTCTATTGCGCCGAGAGGGAGGACTGAAGAACCGGGCCAGGAGGGCTGAGGGTCGCCGAGTGGAATGAGGAGCCGAGAGGAGGAGAGGCAAGAGCTCGGATTATGGAGAGAACTCTTGGTTGTGGGATGATGGATGGATGATTATTGGCCTTGAGGAGAGGTCTTATTTATAGAAAAAGACCAGGGCTTCGAAGTCTAGATTTGGAAAGGGCCCAAAAACAGATTAAGAAACATGTCCAATTCTTATCTTTTGGCTTGATCTTTAAGCTAACTTGATCAGCAAGTCTTCCAGATTCTTCTAGGACCTTCTAAGAGCCTCTAAACTGCCAATGAAGGAGGAAGTGGCCTGAACGGGCTCGGTACTTGGCCGGAATTTTGACTGAGCGTTCTTGATCTCCGGGTTAGCGTTCTAGCATCCTCATGTGAGTTGAAAATGAGTGCTCGAGATGGTTTTTCCGAAATGTGGTCGTAACCTTGAAGTGTCCTACATTCTCTCTCGGGTCCGTGCATTGCCTGGGACGCGGCCTGGATGCTGGGGCGCTGGACCTTTGTAATTGAGCCAACTGCCAATCGGCTCGGGCGTTCTCCTTGGTTTTCTGACATTGTCCACCTTATTTGCCATTTTGATCACTTTGCTCGAGGTGGATTCATCAGATCAGCTCGTTTGCCCAAGCAACTTGAATTGAGCACTAGACAGCTGGGCTGGGGCCTGGGGCGCGACCTGGGGCGCTGGGGCGCTGGCCTTGGACGCTGGGGCACGGCCTGTTTTCCTCGGGCATTCCTCGAATTTCCTCAAGCATTCCTCGAATTTCCTCGGGCATTCCTTTTGTCAATTGTGTATAGGCCGGTCTAGAACTCCTTGTGATGTTTTTGGCTCAGAATGCCATCTTTTAAGCACGATTCCTCTTAGAGCTTCCAAATCACCTGAAATGCAAAACAACACTAAGAAGTAACTGTTTGCATAATAAAGTGCTGGAATTTGTGGGATTTGATGACTCGATGAGTCGTATAAATATGGCTCATCAAACCACCCCACACTTAAACTTGTTCGTCCCGAACAAGGACTAGGTCATAAGAGGAAAATAAACTGAAACATCACCATTCCTTCGGTACCCTAGATATTGCTACATGAATATGACTTGCTAATCTAGACTTCACTTTTCCATGCACGTCTCGTTACTAAAAGTCTTGTGCTCAAACATGGAAGTAATTGATACGTGTTACCTTTGGGCCGAGATGGAAATCAATTCGGATGTCTTGGTTCCGAACTCTTGCTATATGGTTATACTTCATTTCTTTTTCTTGCACGTGATTGATTCGAGCTTCAAGGTGCTAGAGTTCTTTGGGGACAGCTTTTGTAGTGATTTGGCTTTTGATGTAACAGCGGTGTACTTCACTTTTTGTTGCGTGTAAAACTTCACAATTGACTGATTTTTCTCTTTTTGCTACTGATTGTGAACTACTCGTACCTCCTTGCTCTCACTCATCCTCGTCCTTTTGACTCGAGTCAAGCCGAGGGTCGCTTGTCTATTTTCCCGGCTACTTGGACTAGAGTTTGGACGGTGTGATGTATTCCCATCCCTCCGAACCGCATAAGGACCGCAGTGGCGGAGCAGACTCTAAACCATGTTGCCTCGAAGTGCTAGCCTCCACGAAATCCATTTAACCACATAGTTTGAATCCGGTCCTTTGAGTGCTTTGTCAAGTCTCTCTAGGACGTTTCTGTCAACTCCACATCCCTGTTTATCTCAACTTACAAAGGCACGTAGAGGGTTAAGTTCACATGTCATTGCACAATTCAAATTTCACTAGAGACATGCATGTAATCGGTTCTATCTATTTCACATCATCAAAATTCAATACCGCAATTCTAGGAAATAGAGAGAAACGTGTACAAAAAAATTTAATTTTCAAGGAAACGTGCTGACTCTATGCAAGGTGCAGGAAAGTAAACGTGCTTACTCGACGGCTGACTCTCCCACCCCACACTTTTGAATAAAGCCGTGTCCTCACGACACGACTTAGACTCTAGACTCACAATGCATGCAAATAACATGGAAAAGTAGAGAAAAGGGTTGGAACAATACTCCCCTTGGGTTTGGTCGGTGGTTGGTCAGCCTCAGACGAGGTCCGGGTTCAGTGTGCCGGAGGCCATGCGCTCGCATGGTGCAAGCATGCGAACGCATGAAGTGCATCTGTTCCCTGCATGAAAATCATCTTCTTTCCCAAGTACAATGTGATGAATATGACTCAAACTCAAATAAACAGAAAAATAAGTAAATAAAACTGAAAAAACGATATAAGTGCCGGGCTGCCTCCCTGCGAGCGCCTTTGTTTTACGTCGTTGGCTCGACGGTACCTCTTTAGGGATCACAAGTTAGGATCCCATGGACGTGTGAGGTCATACTTTGCTCTAGCAACTCCTTCAATTTGCCCGAAATCCTCATGAAATGACATGCTCGGGTTTGCTCTGCATTGATCGGGCGGCTTTGCCTTCCCATATTCCCGAGATGGTGAGGACATCTTGGCCACAGCTGCTGGCCCAATCGTATGTACGGTCTGCTCTGGTAGGTCCGGAACTAGGGCACCGAAATCTGATGTGTGCACAATGTCCGGCGGTTTCCTCGTGCATGGACGATCAGCATCCTCATAGACATAGAAATCTGATGTCTTTCCACCGAATGCTAGTGACAGTAAGCCTATGCCCATGTCAATCTTGGTCTTGGTGGTGTGAAGGAATGGTCGCCCCAAAATTAGTGCTGGCGGTTTGTCGTCTCTAGCATCGCCCATCTGCAAGACATAGAAATCTGTAGGAACAAAAAGGTCTCCTACTCGGAGGGTTAAGTTTTCAAGCAAACCGTCAGGCCGAGTACATGACTTATCCCCCAGTTCTATTTACAGTTTATGCGGTTTCAATGGGCCAAGTTTTAACGAGCAATATAAGGAATAAGGCATGACATTAACAGCAGTACCCAAATCAATTAAGCAGTGATGTATCTGAGCCTTACCAATACCACAGGTGAACGTGAAGGCACCTGGGTCCTTACTCTTTCCTGGCGGTGCCTCATGGCTCGTAGTGAGTGGGTGCTCCATCATGGGGCCGTTCTGCTTAGGCCTCGTCTCCCACCTACCTTCCAGCTCGTCTTTGTCGGTCATACAGCCTTCGGAAGCAACTACCTGCCTGGCACATTGATGGACCATAATTGTATGAATCATAAACACAGTTAAACACACCAAATTAGACTCTTTGTCTATTTAACTTTTGTTTGTTAGTTCCGATATTTATCTACAGGGTATTTTGGAGTCTAGAGAGAAAACAAGCTAAGAAGGAGTTCTTAAAGGCAAAAATGGATTACAAGACACTCCAGGCCACAATCAGATTCCGACTATACAACTTTCATAAACCTAACATGGAATCACTCAAAACAAGTCCAACCGAAGGGCAACCAGAGTCAGTCCGGAGCTGAAAGGGGGCCGATGGCTTTTGAAAAGGATCACAAAACACACTCTCACCCACTCCCTTGCCACCTTGCCCGGTGGCTAAAGCCCTCCTCCTCTCCCCTTGCGCCACCTAGCCGGCGGCTTCCCCTTCCCTCCACCTAGCCGGCGGCTTTCCTCCTCCCCTCTCATCTTGTGCCAAGTGTCTTGCTTCTCATCCACATCTCCTTCTCATCCTAGCCTATAAATAGAGCTCCCCTCCTCCTTGTATCATCATCCCAAAATAACAAACAGAACAATCATCTCATATCACAAAGCTCTATCTTCTCTCTAGATTTTGGGCACAATCATGTAAGCACTTTACTTTGGAATCGAAGCTTGATCTTTAGCACTTTTAACGGTTCTTGTAAGTACTCTCTTCTTTACTTTACTGTCTTTTCAATTCAACAACTTTACTTTCCTGTCTTTACTTTCGAAAACTTTACTTTACTGTCTTTCAAAAACCTTTACTTTTCAACGCACTTAGCTATGATGTCCTATTCCATGAATATTCGTAGCTAAACCCTTCATTCGGTTGAAGGGGTGTGCTTGTATCATACAATGTTTTAGGCCCTACTCTTAGTGCCTCTATGTGTTCAAAACTTGTTCTATGTGCCACATATTAGGTTAGAACTTCCAAGGTTGAGTGGATGCTTTAACGGGCAAAGCTCTTCCGTGGGGTTCGTGATCATACTCGGGTAAGTGGATGCTTTAACGGGCAAAGCTTATCTGAGGAGTTCGACCTCTTTCAAAAACCATTTGGTTGATCGTAACTGAAGATCAAATGGATGCACATAAGGCTAAGATACTCCGAAAGGAGGAAATAGTCTAAATAGAACAAGTGTTCCAAATGATGTTGCAAGTCATGTGCTAGAAATAGCCTTGATTCATCTTTGAACACATAGTATGATCATTAGAGGTCGATGATAAACAGACTATGATACAAGGCCCCCTAAAACCGAATACTTTCCTTTAATTGTAATATCAATTGTTACTTTACTTTTCAGTACTAAAACCAAAACCAACCCCCCAACTCCTTCATTTAACTCCCCCTTTTAGAAAGAACAACTATCACCTAATTCCCTTGGGTTCGACCCGTACTTACCACTGACTACCAAAAATAGTTCAATCGCGAGTATCGGAGATATAAATTTATTTTTGCACAGAGAACATCGCACCTTAACGACAGTGCGGTGGGCTCCGTCAAAATTGGCGCCGTTGCCGGGGACTTAGAATTCACTGTTCTTTCTTTTTCTTTTAAACTCACTTCTACGC
Source organism: Rhodiola kirilowii (assembly GCA_033675215.1). Lineage (NCBI taxonomy): Eukaryota > Viridiplantae > Streptophyta > Magnoliopsida > Saxifragales > Crassulaceae > Rhodiola > Rhodiola kirilowii. The sequence goes on from CM066201.1 coordinate 46,700,379, forward strand.
AACCATGTCTCGAGAAGAAAGCCACCATGACTATCAGGATGACGACGAGATCAATCTGTTCGATCGAAATAACAAGGCACCGCCTCAATTTCCAATTCTCGATGATTGATGGACCATAATTATACAAATCATAAACACAGTTAAACCCACTAAATTAGACTGTTTGTCTATTTAACTTTTGCTTGTTAGTTCCGATATTTATATACAGGGTATTTTGGAGCCTAGAGAGAATACACGCTAAGGAGAGGATTTTACGCTGAAAATATATTACGAGTCATTGCAAGGTCACGATCAGATGCTGACTAAAGAAATCTCAAGATCCTGACATTGAATCACTCAAAACAAATCCAACCGAGGAGCAACCAAAGTCAGTCCGGAACTGAAATACACCGATAGTTTTGTGAAAACATCACAAAATCACAAAACTCCTCTTCTCCCCTCTAGATGACCGGCTACTTGGGGAAGACGGATGACTCATGGGGTGGCTTTCCCTTCCCCTCCCCTCCATGACCGGCGGCTCTCCTCCTTGCAACCTCCAACCGACGGCTTTTGGCAAGCCATGGATGGCTTGCCATGTGCTCTCCATCCTCACCACACATCTCCTCCTCCCATGGCTATAAATAGAGCCCTCCCCTCTCATTTGTGTGCATCCTCAAATTCACAATACACTTCTATCTCTAAGTTTGGCACTTTGTAAGCTTTGGTTTTAAATCTATAATACTCTTGTTGGTTCTTGAGTATTGTAGTTCGGTCTTGAGTACTCTTGTCGGTTCTTGTAGTACTCAAGCTTGTCTTTACTATTCTTGAGTACTCTTGTCGGTTCTTGAAGTACTCACCCCTTTCCCTTACTTACTGTCTTTCAAAAACCGTAAGTACTTAGCTATGGTATCCACCTCTATGGATATTCGTAGCTAAACTCTTCATTCGGTTGAAGGGGTGTACTTGTATCATAAAATGTTTTAGACCCTGCACCTAGTGCATCTTTGTGTTCGAAACTTGTTCTATGTGCCATATATTAGGTCAGAACTTCCAAGGTTGAGTGGATGCTTTAACGGGCAAAGCTCTTCCGTGGGGTTCGTGAACATACTCGGGTAAGTGGATGCTTTAGCGAGCAAAGCTTATCTGAGGAGTTCGACTTATCTAAAACACCATTTGGTCGATCGTAACTGAAAGATCAAATGGATGCACATAAGGCTAAGATACTTCGAAAGGAGGAATTAGTCTAAGTAGAACAAGTGTTCTAAACGATGTTGCAAGTCTTGTGCTAGAAATAGCCTCGATTCATCTTTGAACACTTAGTATGATCATTAGCGGTCAATGATAAACAGGCTATGATACAAGGCCCCCGAAGCCGAATGCTTTCCTTAAATTTAAACACCACCTGCATTTACTTTCAATTTTAGTATAAACTGATTATCAACTGTCACCTTCCGGAGGACTTGCCAATCACGCAACAACCGCTGTAAGTCTTCTCTTTTATTTTCAGTATTTACATTTTCTGTCATTTACTTTTCCGCACTAAAAACCAAAACCAACCAACCAATCACTTACTTTTCCGCACTAAAACCTCAATCAACCTAAAACACGCTCCCTCGCTGTACAATTCCCTCAAAGAATAGCTTATCCCCCTAATTCCCTTGGGTTCGACCCCTACTTACCACTTGCTACCCAGTAGTAAAGTCGCGAGTAGCGGACTTATAAATTTATTCTTGACGTTTGCACACGACGACTGTGCGTCCATCAAAATTGGCGCCGTTGCCGGGAAATTAGCAAATGGATAGTTGTTCTTTTGTCTGTTGAACATAATTCGCCATGTCTTCATACTACGACATAGAACCTTGGAAAAATGGGGGCAGCAACCTTATGTTTGAAATGCTTAGATGCCTCCCCCAATTCGGAGGTACCATGGAAGAAGACCCTGTGATACATTGTCAACATTTTCACCACATCTGCCGCCACATGAAACCTGAGAACGAGACGTTAGAGGAGTTTAAGCTGACATGCTTCAAATTTTCTTTAACGGACTCGGCAATAGAGTGGTATTACTCATGTGCGGATTATGAAGGCGATTATGGAGATCTACAAACCCATTTCCTAGAAGAGTTTTGCCCGCCATCTCTCCGACTTGAAACCCGTGAGAAGATTCTCAATCTTGAGAAATTCCGGGACGAAACTTTGGAAGAGTACTTGGCGTACTTTAACTCCATTGTGGCGAGCTGCCCGCACCATGGATTCACCAGATTCAATCTTATTCAAAGGTTTCTCGGTGCAATGATGCCACTTGAGCGGAAAAGACTTAATGATGTAGCAGGATGTTCACTCATGAAGTTAACCGTGGCTGAAGCCTGGCGCCTCATAAATGATTTGGCAAAGAACACAAAACAGGGTCAGTGGCACCAAACTGATGATAAGGCACCAACGATGGAAGTGGACTCAGTGCAGAACGAGCCCGACACCACACCCATTATGAGCTTGCCCGTAACAAAACCGAGAGAAGACATCTGTACAAGGGCAGTAATGGACGTGGAGGCGGCTCTAAAGGAGCCAATATTGGAGCCCATAGAGCCTACTGAGGATGAGGACTCGCAAATAACCAAAGAAGAACCGGCCAAGACAGGCCCGGTCCTCATTACCGATGCGGCCGACCAGCGCCCGAGCCCGTTCCTCATCACCAATCTGCCCGAGGAAGTCCCGAAACTCATTGCCGAGTTGCCCGAGATAGTCCCGATGCTCACTGCCAAAATACCCGAGACGTGCCCGAACCTCACTGCCGAACTAACCGAGAAAATCACGGCAGGCCCAGTCCTTACTGAAAATATGCCGGAAAAGAACCGGTCTTCATGGCCGAGAAACCTCAACTTGGCACCTCGGTTTGTATGCAAATCACAGCCACCAAAGATAATGTGACCTATGCTGAGGAGCAAGGGGAGTTGGAGGCAAATCAAGGGCAAGAAAAGCCATTAATGGAGCTCTCACTCACCACGACTCAACAAAGCGGCCCTGAAAACTCGCTCGTTCTAGGATGACCATTCGTCGCTGCCACAAAGAAGAGCGTTAGCAAGGGCGCATGCTTGAGGTCGCATGGCACAATACTAAACTTCAAGAATTGCAATAGTGCCACCCATTCAAACATGAAGAAACGCCCAAGGCATGGGCCAAAGGAATGGAAGCCGGGAAGGAGGAACAAGAGAGCTCGACTTGATGGACCAGCAGCTATGGTCAAGGAATCCTCGCCTTCTCGGGAATAAGTAAAGAAGAAGCCTCCGGATCGAGGTAGAACAGAACTGAGCCCGCTGCCATATGTGTTCTTTGGGCAAATCAAAAGGGCAGCCGAGAAGAAGTTCGACCTCATACACCCATGGGATCCCTACTTATGATCCATGAATAAGGTACTCTCGAGCCAACGACGTTAAACAAAGGCACTGGTCGGGAGGTAACCCAACACCTATCTTACTTTCAGTCTTTTATTTTCTGTCATTTAGTTTTTACCAATAAGTCGCTCTCACCCACTTGGTGCATAGAAGAAATGACTATTCAGGAATCGGACTTGGGTGCAACATCAAGCCAGCCAGGCCTATGCCAATAGTTCAAGGCCCCAGCCAAACTCCCTCGATTATCCAGCCTCATGCCATGTCATTCAACACTTTAAAGGGAGTTCTGTTCTTCCCTTTTCCTTAATGTCATTTCCTTCTCATATAATATCTGCTTGCATGGCTTTTGAACTAAGTTGTGCTGAAAGGCACGCCTTCGTTCAAAAGTGTGGGGTGAGAACCACCTGTGTACATAAACATGTTTTCTTTTTTCTTTAATATTATCTTTTTGAAAATATGAACTTAAGAATGTGAAAAAGATAGATCATAATTCATGCATTAACCTTGTGAAAATTCACCTGTTTAAAAACTTAGAATGTAACTTCTCATTTGTCCCTTTGTGCTAAGATAAACTAGGGATGTGGAGTTGACATAAACTGCCCAAGAGAGGCTTGGCAAGCACTCAAAGGATCGAATCTAACTATATGGTTTTCGAAGTCAGTGGAGGCTGCACTTCGGGTTTCAGTGAAGATTGAAATCATCTCCGCCATGCAGTGTTTATGCAAAAAGAAAAAAAAGGCGAGGACGGGAATCAGACCGTCCTATCTCTAGTCAAAGTAGCCGAGAAAATAGATGAGCGACCCTCATCTTGACCCGCACCAAACGGCAAGGATGAAAGGAGCGGGGAGGTATTTCCATATGCTTGCGGGCGATGATTGGACCTCCTAAAAAAGGCTTGAGAAAATGGACTAGCAAGCCACAAAAAGGCAAAAACTCAAAGAAGCAAATCAAGAGGCCAAAGGCCCAAAGTTGTGAAGGTTTTAACCGAACAAAAAGTGAAGTACTCAAAGAGTCAAATCAAAGGCCAAAGGCCGATTCACTACAAAAGCTGTCCCTCGCCAAAAGAAAATCAAAGACCAAACCATTGAAACCCGAACCGAATCACGTGCTAGAGAAAGCTACAAGGAAACCATATAGTGCGAGACGGTCCCGAGAATGCAGTCTAGGAGCCTAAAAAGGGCTATCTCCCGAAACATCCAAAATAATTTGCATCTCAGCACGGAGGTACAAGTATCAAGTTCCTTCTATTTATTTACATGGTTTAATTCGGTAATAAGTAGTAATGCATGAATTAGGATAAATCTAGTCCCACTGTCTAACTTTCATATTTTAAAAGCTTACTTAGTGTGCCGCCCTTTAATAGCATTGTTCGGGACGAACAACTAAAAGTGTGGGGTGATCTGATGGACCATAATTATATGAATCATAAACACAGTTAAACCCACTAAATTAGACTGTTTGTGTATTTAACTTTTGCTTGTTAGTTTCGATATTTATATACAGGGTATTTTGGAGCCTTGAGAGAATACACGCTAAGGAGAGGATTTTACGCTGAAAATATATTACGAGTCATTCCAAGGTCACGATCAGATGCTGACTAAAGAAATCTCAAGATCCTGACATTGAATCACTCAAAACAAATCCAACCGAGGAGCAACCAAAGTCAATCCGGAACTGAAATACACCGATAGTTTTGTGAAAACATCACAAAAATCACAAAACTCCTCTTCTCCCCTCTAGATGACCGGCTACTTGGGGAAGAAGGATGACTCATGGGGTGGCTTTCCCTTCCCCTCCCCTCCATGACCGGCGGCTCTCCTCCTTGCAACCTCTAACCGGCGGCTTTTGGCAAGCCATGGATGGCTTGCCATGTGCTCTCCATCCTCACCACACATCTTCTCCTCCCATGGCTATAAATAGAGCCCTCCCCTCTCATTTGAATGCATCCTCAAATTAGCAATACACTTCTATCTCTAAGTTTGGCACTTTGTAAGCTTTGGTTTTAAATCTATAATACTCTTGTTGGTTCTTGAGTATTGTAGTTCGGTCTTGAGTACTCTTGTCGGTTCTTGTAGTACGCAAGCTTGTCTTTACTATTCTTGAGTACTCTTGTCGGTTCTTGAAGTACTCACCCCTTTCCCTTACTTACTGTCTTTCAAAAACTGTAAGTACTTCGCTATGGTATCCACCTCTATGGATATTCGTAGCTAAACTCTTCATTCGGTTGAAGGGGTGTACTTGTATCATAAAATGTTTTAGACCCTGCACCTAGTGCATCTTTGTGTTCGAAACTTGTTCTATGTGCCATATATTAGGTCAGAACTTCCAAGGTTGAGTGGATGCTTTAACGGGCAAAGCTCTTCCGTGGGGTTCGTGAACATACTCGGGTAAGTGGATGCTTTAGCGGGCAAAGCTTATCTGAGGAGTTCGACTTATCTAAAACACCATTTGGTCGATCGTAACTGAAAGATCAAATGGATGCACATAAGGCTAAGATACTTCAAAAGGAGGAATTAGTCTAAGTAGAACAAGTGTTCTAAACGATGTTGCAAGTCTTGTGCTAGAAATAGCCTCGATTCATCTTTGAACACTTAGTATGATCATTAGCGGTCAATGACAAACAGGCTATGATACAAGGCCCCCGAAACCGAATGCTTTCTTTAAATTTAAACACCACCTGCATTTACTTTCAATTTTAGTATAAACCGATTATCAACTGCTCACCTTCCGGAGGACTTGCCAATCACGCAACAACCGCTGTAAGTCTTCTCTTTTTTTCCAGTATTTACATTTTCTGTCATTTACTTTTCCGCACTAAAAACAAAACCAACCTACCAATCACTTACTTTTCCACACTAAAACCTCAATCAACCTAAAACACGCTCCCTCGCTGTACAATTCCCTCAAAGAATAGCTTATCCCCCTGATTCCCTTGGGTTCGACCCCTACTTACCACTTGCTACCCAGTAGTGAAGTCGCGAGTAGCGGACTTATAAATTTATTCTTGACGTTTGCACACGACGACTGTGCGTCCGTCAACGATCCGGAGCAACTCTTCCGAAACCAAAGAGATCGTGATAGGAATACCATCCTAAGAAACCAAGGATCACCCGAAGGCCGAAATGAAGCTGGCCCAGCGCAACAACCCCTTAGACATCCACCACCCCCGCAATATCGACGAGAGCCAAGACGCGAACCCGTCTTCGATGACTACTACGGGGATAACAACAACTTCCGCGAACCTACTATGGGAGAACTGTCGGCACCGGATTTCAGAAATCAGCCGTGGTGCATTTACGAAGGCCCTGAGTTAGAAAACATCGCCATCAACACTTCAGTGGCCCACCACTTGCCAAAGTTTTCAGGAACTCGTGGAGAATCAGCAACAACTCATCTCCAACGCTTACATGGCACTTGCCAAAACCTAAAACCAAATGGCGTGAACGTAGATGACTTCAAACTGAAAGCGTTCTACTTTTCCCTCACTAACTCAATGAACGACTGGTTTCCTTCATTGCCTTCCGGTAGCATCAGAACATGGGCTCAGATGCAAAAGAAATTCCTGGACAAATACTACCTGGCAGGAAGAGCAATGCAAGTAAGGAGGCAACTGCAGGACATCAAGCAAGGGCCCAATGAAACCATGTACGGCTACCTGGAAAAGTTCAATCGCCTGGAGAGAAGCTGCTGTACCCTTGGACTGCCCGAGAAACTCATAATAGAGTATCTCATTGATGGATTAAGGCCCTTTGCACTGGTACAGCGACCAGAGGCGACCAGACCTTGAATTTCTGAGGAGAAAAGAGCCACGGATTGAAGTGACTTTTGGTTGAATCGGTGGAAGGGAGTGGTCGGAGCTTGTTGGATTTGGGTTATTTGAAGCTTAGAATTTTGAAATTGATCTTGGGATTGGACGGAGTGCGAACGGAATTCGATCGGGATTCAGATTTGGAAATCTTAACATCGCGCGGACGTATTAATAAATATAGGCGCGGACGTATAAAGCAATAAAGAAATATAACGACACGTCCGCGGAACTTAAATTCAAGAGGGGTGCGCGGAATTTCGGAAATTTCAAAATTATTGAAGCAGATTAAGATGACTCGTACAACGTCTCGTGCTAGTTCATCCCATGATCGCGGAGCTCAGCCACCCACTGTTGATGCCGAGGCACTAGTTCCGGCTGTCGTCGATGACAGGCAGCAGAGATTTGAGGCTTTCATGGCACGTACACATAAGGCGCCCGTGTGGGTTGAGCGGTACTTTCTGGAGCGTTGCGGACTCTTTGAGAGGTTCAGGGCGCTGTTGGACACATGTGGTTGGCCGGGATTGCTTACGCTCCGTAGTGATGCTGATATAGAGGACACTTGTGAGTTCCTAACCGATTATGAGTACATTGGGCCGAGAGAGCATGAAGGATTCAGATACACTTTCAGAGGTGTAGAGCACCATTGCACGATGACGCAGCTGCGTCAAATCTTTGGGTGGCCAGCAGTGAGAGATGGGACTTTCGCCAATTTCAGTCTTAGGACGGAAATCCGCGACACTTACCATATCTTGACGGGGACGGGTCACTACAGGCCGAGCGAAGCTTCAGTCACAGCATTTAGGGATCCTTTCTGGTATCTAGTACAGTTCATTTTGACGAGGACCTTGACTGCGAGGGCGAACGGCAATGATAAGCCGTCAATACGAGATCTGACGCTTCTAGGCTCATTGGTGAGAGGGGTAGTCCCACACTGGGGATATTTTTTCGCAGATCACTTGAAGAGCATTAAGCCTCGAGGGCCAGTTAGTGTGGGTGGCATGGTAACTTATCTGCTGCGCAATCTTCACCCGGACGTGGATGCACTACCAGGCCACGGGATTCTTGCTTATGGATTAGCTGACGGTGAAAGACTCGGTTCTGGGAGGACATATAGAGTCAGCAGTGAGGGTGAGGTGCGTTGGACGTATTTTGCAAATCCAGCTCTTAGGCCACCGCCTAGCCCACCGCGACAGAGAGGGAGACCGCCAGGGCGTGGAAGAGCTGCAGGGGGGCAGGAGACGTCGGAGAGACGAGGAAGAGGTCCCACTGAATGTGGTACCACCAGAGGAGCAGGTACCGAGACAGCCCGGAGAGTATTCACAGGCGTAGATTGACCATTTATTTAATGTGAACAGGGCTATGATGATGGCAATGGGTGGCGGCTTCCACCCAGTTCCCGCTCCTCCAGGATGGCGTCCAGGTCATGCCATTCCGCCCGAATACATGCAGCCGCCTCCACCACCAGATCATTAGGGGAGTACCAGTTCCTTTCGTTTTTATTTTTTCTTCTTTTTATTTTTATTTGAGTCTATTTAGTGTGAGTCTGTTTGTTACACATCTCATCCCTTGAATTATTCCGTGAGGACACGTGTCCATTTAAGTGTGGGGTGGGATGTTGTTGAGTCAGTTGCGCGTCGTGTCTGTTTTTAAATTTTTATGTCGCATGTTTTGTGTCTTAAAGAACTCGTAATGAACTGATGATGCACTGCTATGCTTTTTCTGATGCACTGCTATGTTTTTTGATATGTCAAAATCCTATTTCCAACTTTTTATGACTATTGTGCTTATTTGACTAAAAATGCGAAATTTCAAAAAAATTTCGATGCTTTGTTCTTTCGAGTTGTGATATGCAGGGATGTGGAGTTGACAGAAATGTCCTAGAAAGGTACGGCAAATTGCAGGAAGTTCTGAGTTTTTGGTTCTGATGATTGAGAAAAGCGGTGGAGGTTGACGCTTCACTAGCCTAGTCCTGAGAGTAGCTCCGTCACCAAGTATACAAGTTTATTCATGCGTTCGAAGTGGTGGCGGGACAGAGAAAACGAACTGTCCATCTCTAGTCGAAGTAGCTGGGAATGGGTGGGTAACCCCTACCTTGCCTCATGCAGAAAAGACGAGGATGAGAAAAGAGCGGGACGCACTCCTATGCTGTTATCCGAAGGCTATGATTGGAGTGGTTCAAGGGCGCAAATGATTATGTGGACAAGAAACAAAATTCAAAAGCCGAAGGCAAAAACAATCAAGTAGAAAAAAAAAAGAGAAAAAAATCAGAAATTTGATTGATTCAAGCAAAGATGTGTCGTTTATCAAAGTCCATACAAGTTAAAGAATTCAAGACTCAACGGTATGAAAGCAGTGAATAAATCATGTGTCAGAGAAAGACGCTAACTCAATTCTAAAGATCAGAACTTAGAAAAGAATGCAATGTCCGTGGTACCTATAAAGGACTATCTCCCAAACATCCAAGGTCGTTTGAATTGCAACTTGCGAGGTAACAAGTATCGAAAAATCTATCTTTACTCGCATTGTTAGAATTCTGAGCATGATAAGATGAATTGCTGGATTTGGGATTGAGATGTAAGGATTAGCATGATAGTACATTGTAATTCATTCCGTGGCTTTGTTCTTGTTCGGGACGAACAAGTTCAAGTGTGGGGTAGTTTGATGAGTCGTAGTTGTATGACTATTTTATATGTTAAAACCCCGTCTCTTAGTGTTACCTGTATATTATTTCACTACCTGTGTGTAGTTTTCGTTCTCAGGTACACTCGGAGACCATGGAAGGAATACCGGCTAAAAGGAGCCATTTGAAGATGTTTGGCGCGGAAAGAAACCAAGTTCGAAGCACGTTGGAATTTTCCTCAGCGCAAACCGCGGAGGGCTTAAGCATTATAGGCGCGGACGTCTTATGAATTCTCATAATTGCTGAGACGTCCGCGGGTAGTAAATCAGGAGACGTCCGCGGATGACAGCTGGCAGTCGAATTTCGTTATTTCCAAATTGCATTATTGGAAAGCCAAAAAAGAGAAATAAATAAGCACGAAACCCTAGCGACCAGAGCTCGTTTTTGAAGAGAGAAAAAAGACAGGAGAATTCAAGTGTTCGAGTTGAGCTGCAGCTTGGTGGAGAATTAATCATAAGTATTTTCGTTTCATTGCATTCAAACAACTATGATGATGTATTCCATTGCGATGAGTAGCTAAACTCATACGTGTAGGCTAGAACTCGATATTGTGATGTTTTGACTTGAAACCTATATTCATCTTTATGTTTTGCGTTATATTACTATGCATTGTTTATGGATTTGAGGTGCTAGCATAAGTGGAACCCTAGCGGGGGAGCTTCTGTTAGTGTATTGATTCCGATTATCACAGTTTATTAGCAACCTAGCGGGGATAGTAAACTAGGATACGAGTAATATATCACTAGGATTGACACCCTAGGACAACTTGTAGTGCAACCTAGCGGGGAACTATAAGTTGTAAAACATTAGACATCAAAACGGTTAGGTTAATGATTTAGTCTTGCATCACAATCGAAAGTTCTAGCTTGCACTTCTCTCTTGATATTTGATACCCGAATTGTGTGATAATTGCTCTAGCAATCATTCTTGCGTATTTGCTTTATTTAATTGTTGAATTAAAAACCCCCCATTGTTACATTTTTTACTTAGTGAAACAGATTCTCAACCGATCTCTGTGGATACGACCCGACTTACCACTTGCTAGTCGGAAAAAGAAATATTATTTTTGCACAGGTACAACGACACCTGTCAGATCCATGATGAATCTATCACTGAGTGGCATAAGGAGTCTCATCACCAACGTTGCTGATGGACAATAATTATACGAATCAAAAACACAGTAAACCCCACTAATTTAGACTGTTGGTCCAGTTAACTTTTGCTTGTTAGTTCCGATTTATATCTACAGGGTATTTTGGACTCTAGATAGATTACACGCTAAGGAGAGGATTTTACGCTGAAAAGATATCACGAGTCATTCCAAGGTCAAGATCAGACGCCGAATGAAGAAATCTCAAGATCCTGACATTGAATTACTCAAATCAAATCCAACCGAGGAACAACCAAAGTCAGACCAGAGTGAAATTGGACTGATAGTTTTGTGAAAAGACTGAACAGAACACACAAACTCACTCTCCTCCATGGATGACCGGTGGCTTTTGGTTGGAGGTGGCCATGGGAGGAAGCTCTCCTCCATGGATGACTTGAAACCGGCGGCCATGACCTCTTCTCCTCCTCCCCTTGGATGAAAGCCATGTGCTTTCATCCTCACCCTCCATTCCTCCTCCCTTAGGCTATAAATACATGCCTTCCCCTCCTCATAATCCATCCACAAATCATACACTTCTCTCTCTAAAGTTTGGTTACTTGTAAGTTTGGTTTTGAAATAATACTCTTGTTGGTTCTTGAGTATTATACGCTTTGAAATAATACTCCTGTTGGTTCTTGAGTATTATAACAGTTTTAGAGAATACTCCTGTTGGTTCTTGAGTATTCAGTAGGAATTAGGAATACTCCTGTTGGTTCTTGAGTATTCCACCCCTTTCCTTTCTTACTGTTTTCAAAAACCCTCGAGTATTTAGCTATGATATCCTCTTCCATGGATAATCGTAGCTAAACTCTTAATTCGGTTGAAGGGGCGTATTTGTATTATAAAATGTTTTAGACTATTTTAGTGTTTTTTCTCTGTATTCAAAACTTGTTCTATGTGCCATATATTAGATCAGAATTTCCAAGGTTGAGTGGATGCTTGAAATGGAAAAGCTCTTCCGTGGAAATTCGTGAACATACTCGGGTAAGTGGATGCTTGAAATGGCAAAGCTTGTCTAAGGAGTTCGATCTCTCTCAAACACCATTTGGATAAATATGAAAAGACAATCCAAATGGATGCACATAGGCTAGTATACCTTGAAATGGGGTGCTAGTCTGAGTAGAACAAGGGCTCTACGTTTTTTGCAAAAGATTAGACGGTGTTGCAAGTCGAGTGCTTGAAATGGCCTTGATTCACTTTCGAACACTTTTGCAAAAGACTAGACAGTGTGGCAAATCGAGCGCTTGAAATGGCCTTGATGCACGTTTGAATACTTAGAAGGATTACTAAAATGATAAAACAGGCTATGATACAATGCCCCCGTGACGGGCCTCGTCGTACCCGTCAAAAATAATTATTTCTTATCTCCGACTAGCTTGTGGTAAGTCGGGTCGTATCCACAGAGATCGGTGTGAGAACCTGTTTACTAAGTATAAAAGTAACAATAGGTGAATTCCGAGCAAGTCAAATAGAAACGCAAGTATCAAAACACGGGCAATTATCAATAGAGAAATAGTCACACGAATTCAAGTATCAAATAAGAAGAAGTGCAGGCTAGTACTTTCGACTGTGATGCAAGACTAAAGAATTAACCCAATCGTTTTGATTTCTAATGTTTTACAACTTATAGCTCCCCGCTAGGTTGTACTACAATTTGTCCTAGGGTGTCAATCCTAGTGGTCTATTACTTGTATCCTAGTTTACTATCCCCGCTAGGTTGCTAGTAAACTTTGATAATCGAAATTAACACACAAACATTAGCTCCCCCGCTAGGGTTTCACTCGTGCCAACATGTCAATTTCATAAACAATGCATAGTAATATGACGCAAAACATAGAAATTCAATAATAGTCTCAAGTCAATACATCACAGTTTCAAGTTCTAGCCCACACAAGTGAGTTTAGCTACTCATGGTAATAGAATTCATAATCAAGTGTGTTTGAAAAGAATAAAAAGATGTTGCTGATAACAGTAGAAGTCAATGGAGTGTGTCTACTCTTGGAACGAATTACTGTTGCTGCTGGATGATGAATTAGACAGTTGCTTCTCAGGACTCAAAGCTCCTTTCCCAATTCGCACGGCTGAAAAGGAGACGACCTTCTTCTTTTCTCTTTTTCTTTTTATATCACCTCAATTCCCGATTCCTCCAATTCCCAATGCGGCGATTCGACCACCAAAGTTGGTCTATTTCATCTCGAGAAAACCAAAATCGAATTTAGTAATTTCGCCAGCTGGTGTTCCGCACGGACGTCTCGTTCATTTTGTCACCCGCGGACGCCTTGATAATTATGTCAAAGCTTTAGACGTCCGCGCCTTTAATCATTGAGCCCTCCGCGGAATTCCTTGACTCAGACTCCAAAGCTTCGGTCTTCATTTCTTCCCGCGCCAAACTGCTTCTAATAGGCTCTCTTTAGCCGGTATTCCTTCTATGGTCTCCGAATGTACCTGAGAATGAAAACTACACACAGGTAGTGAAATAATATACAGATAACATTAAGAGACAGGGTTTAAACATATAAAATAGTCGTACAACTACGACTTATCAAACTACCCCACACTTGAACTTGTTCGTCCCGAACAAGAACAAATCCATAGAACGAATTATAATGCACTATCATGCTAATCCTTACATCTCAATCCCAAATCCAGCAATTCTCGATACTTGTTACCTCACGAGTTGCAATTCAAACGACCTTGGATGTTTGGGAGATAGTCCCCTATAGGTACCACGGACACTGCATTCTTTTCTGAGTTTCGGTCTTTTGATTGAGTCGGTGGCTTTCTCTGACACGTGATTAATTCACTGCTTTCGAACCGTTGAGTCTTGAATTCCTTAACTTGTATGGACTTTGATAAACTTCACATCTTTGCTTGAATCAATCAGATTTTGATTTTCTTCTTACTTGATGGTTTGCCTTCGGCTTTTGAATTTGTTTCTTGTCCACATAATCATTTGCGCCCTTGAACCACTCCGATCATAGCCTCCGAATAACAGCATAGGTGTGCGTCCCGCTCTTTTCTCATACTCGTCATTTCTGCATGAGGCAAGGTAGGGGTCACCCACCCATTCCCAGCTACTTCGACTAGAGATGGACAGTTCGTTTTCTCTGTCCCGCCACCACTGCGAATGCATGAATATACTCGAATTACTTGGTGACGGAGCTACTCTCAGGACTAGGCTAGTGAAGCGTCAACCTCCACCGCTTTTCTCAATCATCCGAACCAAAAACTCAGAACTTCCTGCAATTTTCCAAACCTTTCTAGGACATTTCTGTCAACTCCACGTCCCTGCATATCACAACTCGAAAGAACAAAGCATCAAAATTTTTTTAAATTTCACATTTTTAGTCAAATAAGCACAATAGTCATAAAAAACTGGAAATGAAATTTTTGACATATGGGAAAAACATAGCAGTGCATCATCATTTCATCACGACACACAACTGACTCTATAACATCCCACCCCACACTTAGATGGATCCGTGTCCTCACGGTATAATTCACGAGATGAGATGTGTACAAACAAACTCAAATAGAAATAAAAGACAATAAATAAAAAGAAGTGAACTGGTACTCCCCTAGTATCCTGGTGGTGGTGCAAGGCTTTGCGATTTTTTTTTCTTTTTTTTTCGAGATGCCGCGGACGTCTTCTCCATTTCCTCCCGCGGACGTTTGAAGAATAGGCAATAATTGCTAAGACGTCCGCGCACTTTAATGTTGAGACGTGCGCGAATCCCACTGAGGAAAATCCCTTTCTTCAATCATTCACCTGAAAACCACTAGAAATAAAACATGCACTCGAGGCGCATTATCAGCTTCCCAATTCCACTATAACATGTGTAAAGTAAAAGAAACACACCGGGTTGCCTCCCGGTAAGCGCCTTTGTTTAACGTCCTTGGCTGGACATTACCTCTTGTTAGGTAGAATATACTGGCTCCTCCAGTTCAACGTCCTCCGTGGTTACCTCAAATCCATCATAGTATGGCTTGACCCTTTGCCCGTTCACTTTGAAACTCTCTCCTCCTTTGGGTCCTCGCAATTCCAACGCCCCATGATTGTACACCCTTACAATGACGTATGGACCTGTCCAACGAGAACGCAACTTCCCAGGCATAAGTCTTAATCTTGAGGAAAATAAGAGTACCTTTTGCCCCACTTCATAGCTGCGCCTCAATATGTGCTTGTCATGGTACATTTTCGCTCTCGCTTTGTAGTCTGACTGGCTCTCATAAGCCTCTAAGCGGAGCTCCTCCAACTCACTCAACTGTAGCTTCCTTTCAATCCCTGCATTGGTTAGATCAAAGTTGCATGTTTTAATTGCCCAAAAAGCCTTATGTTGTACCTCAACTGGGAGATGACAAGCCTTCCCATAAACCAGTCTAAAAGGGGACATTCCAATTGGCGTTTTATAGGCGGTCCTGTAAGCCCACAATGCCTCTTCAAGTCTTATTGGCCAATCCTTCCTCGACGGCTTCACCATCTTCTCTAGTATAGACTTGATCTCTCGGTTCGACACCTCAGCTTGCCCATTGGTTTGAGGGTGGTAGGCGGTGGATACTCGATGAATAACACCAAAGTGTTTGAACACCGACGCGACGGAACGGTTGCAAAAGTGTGACCCTTGGTCACTGATCACCGCCTTGGGTACTCCATACCTACAAAAGATATTAGTACGCAAGAAATCCACCACCGTCTTACCATCATCATGTTTGGTGGCCTTAGCTTCGACCCACTTAGATACATAATCAACAGCAACCAATATATATTGTAAACCATATGCAGAGGGAAACGGTCCCATAAAGTCAATACCCCATTTATCAAATATCTCATCAACAACAATGGGCATTTGAGGCATTTCGTTTCTAGCAGAAATATTTCCTACGCGTTGACACCTATCACATGCCTTGCAATGGTTATATGCATCTCTAAACAAATGTGGCCAATAGAAGCCACTATCAAGTATCTTCCTAGATGTTCTCCTCGGTCCAAAATGACCACCACACGCATGTTCGTGACAAAAAGCAAGCACATAAGGAATCTCAGACTCAGACACACACTTTCTAACAACTTGATCCGAACCAATTTTCCACAAATAGGGGTCATCCCAAATATAATATCTCGAATCATGTTTAAGCCTCAAACGTTGAGCAGTAGTAAATGACGAAGGAAACTTACCTCCCACCAGGTAGTTAACTATGTTAGCATACCATGGTGCCTTTTCTTGGACAGCAAATAAATACTCGTCCGGGAATGTTCGGTTATAGCTCCGGTTTCCTCCTCTCTCACTATTCGACTCAAGTGATCGGCCACGGTGTTCTCAATGCCCTTCTTGTCTTTTATTTCCACGTCGAACTCTTGTAGCAAGAGGATCCATCTAATCAGCCGCGGCTTTGACTCTTTCTTCGTCATCAAATAGCGAATGGCTGCATGATCAGAAAAGACAACAATTTTAGAACGAAGGAAATAAGGGCGAAATTTTTCCAAAGCAAATATAACAGCTAAAAGCTCTTTTTCGGTTATGGAATAATTTTGCTGAGCCGCGTCAAGCGTCCTAGACGCATAATGGATCACCACAGGCTTCTTTTCCTTTCTTTGCCCTAGCACCGCTCCAACTGCGTAGTCGCTAGCATCACACATTATTTCGAAGGGTTGTGTCCAATCCGGTGCTTGAATGATGGGTGCACTAGTTAGCGCAGCCTTAAGATCATCAAATGATGCCTTGCATTCCTCTGTAAACTCAAATGGCGCATCCTTTTGCAGCAATCTCGAAAGAGGCAACGCCCTCTTCGAGAAGTCCTTTAAAAATCTGCGATAAAATCCTGCATGTCCCACAAAAGACCTCACACCACGCTGATCAGTAGGATAAGGCAAGCTAAGCATCAAATAAATTTTAGCCTTATCTACTTGTATTCCTTCACTAGAAACGACATGTCCCAATACTATTCCGTGAGTGACCATAAAATGACATTTTTCATAATTCAAGACCAAGTTCGTCTCCTCACAACGTGCAAGCACTCTACTAACATTAAGCAAGCATTCATCAAAATTATTTCCATACACGGTAAAATCATCCATGAATACTTCAACACAGTCCCTAATCAATTCCGAAAAAATACTCATTACCACATGCTGGAAGGTACCAGGCGCGTTGCACAAACTGAAAGACATGCGTCGAAACGCGAATGTACCGAATGGGCACGTGAAAGTAGTCTTCTCCTGGTCTTCGGCTGCAATCGGAATTTGATTATACCCAGAAAATCCATCTAAAAAGCAAAAGTAAGGCTTACCTGCGAGCCTATCCAACATTTGGTCAATGAACGGCAAAGGAAAGTGATCCTTGCGTGTCACAGCATTTAGCTTTCTGTAGTCGATGCACACGCGCCATCCATTCTGGATTCTCTTTGTCACCAACTCACCTCGGGCATTAAGCTCCACTGTAATTCCTGTCTTCTTTGGTACTACATGTACGGGGCTTACCCATTGACTGTCTGAAATAGGATAAATCACGTTAGCATCTAAAAGTTTTTGTACCTCTTTCTGAACCACCTCCATCATCAGTGGGTTCAACCTACGCTGCGGCTGTCTCACAGGTTTGGCTCCATCCTCGAGTAAAATCCGGTGCATGCACACGGTAGGGCTCACTCCCTTGATGTCCGCAAGTGTCCATCCGATCGCAGTCTTATGTTTCCTCAGTACCGCTACCAATCTCTCCTCCTGATTAGGCTCCAAGCCTTTCTTGATTATGACCGGCAACGTCTCACCATCTCCCAAATAGATATACTTTAAATGCTCGGGTAAGGGCTTAAGCTGCAACTCAGGTGCCTGTACAACAGATGGTACAAGTGTAGATTTATTAGTTAAAGTAACTTGATTAGCCTCATACCTGGGGGTTAATGGTGGTGAAACTCTAAGCTCCTGTAGCACGTCACTAGTATCACGAAGCATCCCAACTAACGCGCCACGTGCCTCAATGGCCTCCCTCAAAATTATTTCCAGCACATCATCTCGATAGGGAATATCTGAAAACTCCACTAGCTCATCGATCGCATCCAAGGCGTGTACTCCTGCATCATCAGGTGGGTAATGCATAGCTTGATATATATTAAAGTTGATTACCTCATCTTCCACCTCCATGGAAAGTGTGCCACTATCCACATCGATCTTAGTCCTAGCCGTCTTCAAAAATGGCCTACCAAATAGTATGGGTGGCTGATCTTGTGCTCCCTCGTCTTCCATTTTCAGCACGTAAAAATCTGCAGGAAAAATAAGATTTTCTACCTGCACCAAAACATCCTCGATCACACCCAAAGGTTGGGTGCATGATCGGTCAGCCAATTGAATGGTCAAACCCGCATGTTTAAGTGGACCAATACGCAAAGATAGATATAAAGAGTAAGGAAGAACATTTATGGAGGCACCAAGATCTAGCATGCAATTTTTGATCTTCATGTTACCAATAGTACATGGAATAGTAAAAGTTCCGGGATCCTTACACTTTTTAGGCACCTTCCTTTGTATCGCTGCCGATACACTTTCTCCTAGCATGACCTGCTCATTCCTAGTCGTACGCCTACGGTTAGTACATAATTCTTTAAGAAATTTTGCGTACCTTGGAATCTGGCGAATAGCCTCAATGAGTGGAATGTTTATTTCCACCTTGCTGAACAACTCCCAAACCTCCTTGTCCGTGATAGACATCTTGTTTGTCTTAGAAACCTGCATTGGAAATGGTAAAGGAGCGTTAGATTTTGGAAATTCCGTACCTGATTTATCACAACCCACGGACGTCTTATGACTTTCTTCCGCGGACGTCTCCGTATTTTCTTGTAATTCTTCAGACGTCCGCGCCTTAAATGTTGAGGCGTCCGCGTTCTGCACTGAGGTAGAATCCTCATGCAGCTCTTCCATTCCATTCTTCACTTGTTTCCCATTCCTAAGCATTACAGCACTGATATTGGACTTCGGGTTGGGAATTGTTTGCGATGGTAGCTTCCCTTTGTCTTCCCGCCTTTCGTACACTACACTGGCCATTTGAGACATTTGCTTCTTTAATTCGTCAACGTCTCCAGCTTGAGTGTCAATCTTTTTAGCTTGGTGATCAATCTTTTGAGTGAGTTCCCTGAACATTCCTCTCATCTCATCTCCTTGTCTGTTTTACGGGTCCTCATCTCCTTGTCTGTTTTGCGGTGGTTTGTACGGCTGCTTTTGTGGATACGAGGATTGCCCCGCATCGTAACTGTTGTTCCTTTGCCAACCACCCTCATTCTGTCTCGGCTGCCATTTGTTGTGGCCTTGGTATCCATCAGTCCTTCTTGGTGGCAAATCCCCCTTGTTTATGTATCCCACAATGTTCACGTCTTCTGATCTGTCCTGAAAAATAGCGTTATCATTATTTACCGAATTATAAGTGGACTTGTTTACCTTACACTCCACTTGTTGATTTCTTTGTGGTTGTTGCGTCATTAATTTAGCCACCATATCCTTCAGTTCCTGCAATTCAGTATGCACATTTACGTTAGCAACGGGTGCAGGTTTGTAAGTTTCCTCTAAATACCTTGTGCCTTCCGCAACTTTTTCAATCAATTCCCATATCTCCTCGGGATACATGTCAAGGATGGACCCTTGGGCTGAGGCATCTAGCATTCTTCTTTCCATGAGGATCATCCCGTCCATAAAGTATTCAAGTAGCATCCTTTGTGGGATTCCATGATTTGGACAGTTCTCTTCCAATTGCCGAAACCTCGCCAGATAATCGAACAATGTCTCTCCACGTCTTTGTCGAAGCATAGAGAGCTCCTTCCTCGTTTGAGCCGCCTTTGAATGAGAGTAGTACTTGTCCATAAACTTCATTTGCAATTGATCCCATGATGTAATAGAACCTGAAGGCAAAGACATTAACCAAGATTTAGCTTGACTTTCTAATGAAAAAAGAAATGTCTTTAGTTTGAAAATATTCTCTGAAACTGATGCTGATTTCATGGACATGCAAACTCCATGAAATTCCTTCAAGTGCTTTAAGGGATTCTCATCGGGCATCCCTCCAAACTTGGGCAAGTGATGAATTACCCCACTCTTTATTTCGATGCCATCTGCGTCCTCATCCAACCTAATGCACCAAGGTGCCTCATCAATATATGGGGCGCAGACTCCTCTCATGGTGCGTCCCAAATCCCGACGCCTCGCTAGCTGTCCATGTTGGTTTCCTCCACCGAGGTATTGTCGATCAACCTCAGCATCGTAATCATCATACTCCTCGTGTCTAGCTGCACGATGTCTAGCAAAGTCATTCACATATTGATGGTTTCTGGGGGGTGGTACTCTTTGACAAACAGCGGGCAATCCTTGCCTCCGTTCCCGAACGTTATCTCCTTGCACACTACTTTGCTCTTCATTATCACCATCAACACTTCTCTGCGACATTGTTACTTAAACAGAAAAATAATCAAGTGATAGAAAATAAAAAAAAGACAATAAAATAAAACTAAAAGAAAGAAATACTTAGTGAGATTCTTTGTTACCAATCCCCGGCAACGGCGCCAAAATTTGACAGGCGTCGTCGTACCCGTCAAAAATAATTATTTCTTATCTCCGACTAGCTTGTGGTAAGTCGGGTCGTATCCACAGAGATCGGTGTGAGAACCTGTTTACTAAGTATAAAAGTAACAATGGGTGAATTCCGAGCAAGTCAAATAGAAACGCAAGTATCAAAACACGAGCAATTATCAATAGAGAAATAGTCACACGAATTCAAGTATCAAATAAGAAGAAGTGCAGGCTAGTACTTTCGACTGTGATGCAAGACTAAAGCATTAACCCAATCGTTTTGATTTCTAATGTTTTACAACTTATAGCTCCCCACTAGGTTGCACTACAATTTGTCCTAGGGTGTCAATCCTAGTGGTCTATTACTTGTATCCTAGTTTACTATCCCCACTAGGTTGCTAGTAAACTTTGATAATCGAAATTAACACACAAACATTAGCTCCCCCGCTAGGGTTTCACTCGTGCAAACATGTCAATTTCATACACAATGCATAGTAATATGACGCAAAACATAGAAATTCAATAATAGTCTCAAGTCAATACATCACAGTTTCAAGTTCTAGCCTACACAAGTGAGTTTAGCTACTCATGGTAATAGAATTCATAATCAAGTGTGTTTGAATAGAATAAAAAGATGTTGCTGATAAGAGTAGAAGTCAATGGAGTGTGTCTACTCTTGGAACGAATTACTGTTGCTGCTGGATGATGAATTAGACAGTTGCTTCTCAGGACTCAAAGCTCCTTTCCCAATTCGCACGACTGAAACAGAGACGACCTTCTTCTTTTCTCTTTTTCTTTTTATATCACCTCAATTCCCGATTCCTCCAATTCCCAATGCGGCGATTCGACCACCAAAGTCGGTCTATTTCATCTCGAGAAAACCAAAATCGAATTTAGTAATTTCGCCAGCTGGTGTTCCGCACGGACGTCTCGTTCATTTTGTCACCCGCGGACGCCTTGATAATTATGTCAAAGCTTTAGACGTCCGCGCCTTTAATCATTGAGCCCTCCGCGGAATTCCTTGACTCAGACTCCAAAGCTTCGGTCTTCATTTCTTCCCGCGCCAAACTTCTTCTAATAGGCTCTCTTTAGCCGGTATTCCTTCTATGGTCTCCGAATGTACCTGAGAATGAAAACTACACACAGGTAGTGAAATAATATACAGATAACATTAAGAGACAGGGTTTAAACATATAAAATAGTCGTACAACTATGACTTATCACCCCGAAACCGAATGCTCCCCTTGAATTACAAAACCCCCTTGTATTTACTTTCCTAGTATAACTGCCTTGATCTACTTCACTCACCTTCCGGAGGACTCGCAATTCACGCATCACCCACTGTAGGTCTTTCTTTTTACTTTTCAGTATTTTAATTCCTGCAATTACTTTTCCGCACAAAAAACCAAAAAAACCAAAAATAGTAGCTTAGTTAATCGCGCTAAAATCTCAATCAACCTTAAAACACGCTCCCTCACTGTACCAATCCCTTAAAGAACAACGTATCCCCTTAATTCCCCTGGGTTCGACCCCTAGTTACCACTTGCTACTCAGTAGTAAAGTCGCGAGTAGCGGACTTATAAATTTATTCTTGATGTTTGCACATAACGACTGTGCGTCCGTCAAAATTGGCGCCGTTGCCGGGGAGTTAGCCATCGGATAAGTTGTTCGAATCGATACGCGCTTCAAACAACCATGTCTCGCGAAGAAAGCTACCATAACTACCGAGACGACGAGGAAATAAACCTATACGATCGAAACGATGAGGTGCCACTTCCATTTATGGATGATCCGGAGCAACTCATCCAAAGCAGAAGAGCTCGTGATAGGGAGGCCATCAGAAGAAATCAAGAACCACCCGAGGACCGAAATGCAGCTGGTCCAGTGCAACCCCCTAGATATCCACCAACCTCGACAAGTGCCGAGACGAGAACCCGCTTTCGATGACTACTACGGAGATAACAACTTCCGCGAACGTACATTGGGAGAGATCTCGGCACCAGATTTCAGAATTCAGCCGTGGTGCATTCACGAAGGCCCTGAATTGGAAAATATCGCCATCAACACTTCAGTAGCCCACAACTTACCAAAATTCTCAGGAACGTGTGGAGAATCAGCAATGACTCATCTCCAACGCTTACATGGTATTTGCCAAAACTTAAAACCAAATGGCGTGAACGTAGACGACTTCAAGTTAAAGGCGTTCTACTTTTCCCTCATTGACGCGGTAAACGACTGGTTCCTTTCATTGCCTTCCGGAAGCATCAGAATATGGGCTCAGATGCAGAAGAAGTTCTTAGACAAATATTACCCAACAGGAAGAGCGATGCAAGTAAGGAGGCAACTGCAGGACATCAAGCAAGGACCCAATGAAACCATGTACGATTACCTAGAAAAATTCAACCGCCTAGAGAGAAGCTGCTATACCCTTGGACTGCCCGAGAAACTCACCGTCGAGTATCTCATTAACGGATTAAAACCCTTAGACAAAATGCTCCTGGATGCCTCAGCTGGAGGGTCCATGATGAATCTATCATTAAGTGGCATAAGGGATCATATCACCAAAGTTGCTGAGAATGCCCGATTCAAAGAAGAGACAACTCAGCAGGAAGAATTCTCCCGGACAAAAAATGTGGCAAAAGCTGAAACATCGATGAGCTCTATGCCTGAAGAGATGAAGCAGCTAAAGGAGATGATGATTCAAATCCTACGAAGGCAGCCAGTTCCGGTAAAACCTTGCGAGTTCTGTGGTTCTAAAGACCACAAAACTGACGCATGTCCGACATTAATAGAAGAGGAACCAGCAGAAGTGAATGCAGTGGGAGGATACCAAGGATACAACAATAACAGTAATGACAGAGCCGGACAAAACCGACAGTATGGTCAAGCAACCAACCCGAGCTGGCGTAACTACAACTATTCTCAGAAGGAAGCACAACCAGCTATCCCTCAACTCGCTCAGTCATTCTACCAACCCCCCCACCGGCAGTATAACCAGAACGCTCCATCATCAGTCCAATATCAGCAAAAAGGACCGAATCAATACCAAGCCGGGCTGAACAATCAGCAAGAACCAACCAAATCGCTCGAAGACACCATGAAGGAGCTCGCAGGAAGCATAAATCAATTGGGTACTTCGCTACACCAATACCAGGCGAAAACTGACGGGGCAATTTCAGAATTGACCAAACAAATGTCCCATCTCGCCACAGCAATATCAACACTCACTAACGAACCTGGCAGACTTCCTTCACAGACCATCCAGAATCCAAAGGCGAATCTAAGCATGGTAATGATGTCAGACATGAAGGAGGCGCGAGAAGAAGACCGACCCATCGATGGCAAAACGTGGGTCACACATACTGATAATAGAAGCTTAGACTCTGACGGTCCCAGAAGAGACTTCTCACCTAACATCTATGCATCAGAGCAAGGCATTAACCCAGAAGATCAGGTGAATGAAGAAAGAGAAAAGCCAATAAAAGAACAAAATGACCTGATAGCGAAAAAGCGTTTCACTTGGAGCCCTGAGGCATATCTAGAAATGAGCAAGGACCCAGGAGCCTTCACAATAACCTGTGTTTTCGGCGAAACCCAAATTCATCATTGCTTAATAGATCTTGGGGCCACCGTCAACGTTCTGCATTACCCTCTATATTGCTCATTAAAGCTCGGTCAATTAAAGTCACCAATGATATCCCTCGAGATGGGGGACAAGACGTGTATCCAACCGGCTGGAGTGTTAGACAGCTTAATGCTCCGTGTGGGAAAAATCGTCGTTCCTACAGACTTTTATGTGATACCAATCAAGGAATCCAGCAAGGACGACCCTCTAACAATCATATTAGGACGACCATTCCTTTACACCATGAGAGCCAAGATCAACATGGGCAAGGGCTCGTTATCACTTGCATTCAGTGGCAGAACTTCATATTATAACATCTATGGTGATAACCGCGCGAAACCACTGGAACCATGTAGTCCTGACCCAAGCACATCACCTAGCAAAAGACCAAGCAGAATCAATCCAGGAGCCGAGGCGAAATTTGACTTAAGCCGCCCATGGGATCCCAACTGGTGATCCAGGAATAAGGTACTGTCGAGCCAACGACGTTAAACAAGTGCACTGGTCGGGAGGTAACCCGACACTATCTTACTTTCTGTCTTTTCTGTCTTTTAGTTTTCATCAATAAGTCGCTCTCACCCACTTGGTGCATAGAATGATTTCACTATTTAGGAATTGGTTTTTGGAGCACGATCGGATCAGCCAGGCAGCTTCCGTGAACTACCGGGCATGCGCTGAGAGTTCAAGGCCCCAGCCGAACTCCCTCGATTATCCAGCCTCATGCCATGTCGTTCACTCGACACTTTAAAGGGAGTTCTGATCTTACCTTTCCTTAATATCATTTCCTTCTCGTAATTGTCTGCTTGCATGGCTTTTAGAACTAAGTAGTGCTGAAAGGCACGCCTTCGTTCAAAAGTGTGGGGTGAGAACCGCATGTGTACATAAATAAATGATGGACCATAATTGTATGCATCATAAATACAGTTAAACCCACCAAATTAGACTATTTGTCTATCTAACTTCGACGTGTTAGTCCCGATATATTTCCACAGGGCATTTGAGAGACTAAAGTGGAAACACGCTAAGGAGAGGATTTTATGCTGAAAAGATAACAAGAGTCAATCGAAGGTCAAGATCAGACGCTGAACGAAGAAATCTCAAGATCCTGACGATGAATTACTCAAATTAAATCCAACTGAGGAATTATCAAAGACAGCCCGGAGTAAAATTAGACTGATAGTTTTGTAAAGACAGTACAAAACTGTCAAAACTCATCCATATGCATAAGGTGACCGGTGCTAAAGGTGAAGAAGGATGAGTCATGAGTGGCAAGCCACCCTCCTCCTCCATGGGATGACCGGCAACCGGCGGCTCCTCCACTCTCCCCCTCCTCCACTCTCCTCCCTCCACTTGGCGGCTCCTCCTCCATCTCCTCCCAAAGCCGCCGGCGGCTTCTTGTGCCACCATGAGAGTGTGACATGTGGAGGCTTCTCCTCCACATCTCCTCCCCCATCTCCTCCACCCTTGGATGCTCCTCCACATGCCACCATCTCCACCCTCCATCCTCCTCCCCTTAGCCTATAAATATGGAGCTCCTCCTCCTCATTTGTATCATCCAAAAATCAACATTTCACTTATCTCTCTAAGTTTTGGTTACTTTGTAAGTTTGGTTGGGTTTTGGAAATAATACTCCTGTTTGTTCTTGAGTATTATACGCTTTGGAAATAATACTCCTGTTTGTTCTTGAGTATTATACTTTAGAGAATACTCCTGTTGGTTCTTGAGTATTCAGTAGGAAATTGGGAATACTCCTGTCGGTTCTTGAGTATTCCACCCCTTTCCCTCTTACTATTTTCAAAAATCCCCGAGTATTTAGCTATGGTATCCACCTCTATGGATATTGGTAGCTAAACTCTTTATTCGGTTAAAGGGGTGTTTTTGTTTTATAAAATATTTTATTTCTTTTAGTTTCATTTCTCTGTATTCAAAACTTGTTCTATGTGCCATTTATAGTCAGAGTTTCCAAGGTTGAGTGGAAGCTGTCACAAGCAAAGCTCTTCCGTGGGAATTCGTGATCATACTCAGGTAGTGGAAGCTGTCACAAGCAAAGCTATCTGAGGAGTTCGACTCATCTCAAACCCCATCTGGTCGAGCGTCACTGTGAGATCAGGTGGATGCACACAGGCTAGCATACCCTCGGGTATTGGCGCTAGACTGAAATAGAACAGGTGTTGCTTTAAACAGTGTGGCAAATTGAGCGCTACGAAAGGGCCTCGATGCACTTTTGAATACTTAGAAGGGTTACTAAAAGAATAGACAGGATATAATACAAGGCCGCCTAAGACCGAATGTTTTATTTCGATCAAAAACCCCCCCTGTATCTACTTTTATCGCTCAATCAATCGCAACCATCAACCGCTGATCTACCGGAGGAATCGCAATCACGCATCACCCACTGTAAGTCTTCTTTCCCTTAACTCTTTACTTTCAGTATTTAATTTCAGTATTTACTTTTCCGCATAAAAAACCCAAAAAACCAAAAACAGTAGATTAATTACTCGCGCTAAAATCTCAACCAACCTAAAACACGCCCCCCGCTAGTATAGTTTTCAAAGAACAACGCATCCCCCTAATTCCCTTGGGTTCGACCCCTACTTACCACTTACTACCCAGTAGTGTAGTCGCGAGTAGCGGATATTATAAATTTATTTGCACAAAGCACACTGCACCTTAACGATAGTGCAGTCGCGCTTTCATCAAATTGGCGCCGTTGCCGGGGATTTAGTTAATTAATCGGATACGTTGTTCTTACCCTCCCATGACCTCATGACGCAACCACCTTCATACGCATGGACAACACGACACCTTCCACTGTTCGGAGGTACTGATGCAGAAGATCCAGTACTACACTGCCGAAACTTTCACCATGTTTGTCTGCGCATAAAACCTAATAATGAAACGTTAGAAGAATTTAAGCTTAATTGCTTCCAATTCTCTCTAACTGATTTCGCGACAATCTGGTATTACACCTCAACCGCTATGAATGCTAAGTATTTCGTGGACATTAGCATTCCATTCCTGAAAGAATCCTCTCCCCCATCCTTACGACAACAAACGCGCGAGAAGATCATGAACCTTCAGCAGTCCCGGGATGAGACCTTTGGCGAATACTACACGAAAAATGACGCCATCATCTCACGCTGCCCACACCATGGATTCACGGAGGTTTTTCTTCTTCAAAAATTCCTTTGTGGGATGAGGGCTGATGAGTTCTCAAGGATCAATGACGCAGTGGGAGGAACAACCACATACTTATCCTTGACTCAAATATGGGATGTGATAGACAACTTGGCCGGAACCGCAATACGAAGGCCAATGTCTCGACCTAATGAAGGGATACGAAGGAATGAGGCCAGCCCAGAAAGGGACGTTGCAGAGGATGTGATAAACGAATCAGAAATAGAAGGCTCGGAGAAAGAGCCTACATTGGAGGTCACATCCGAACCAACAGAAGAAACTTCTGAGCCATCAGAAGAATCAGACATGGAGAGTACCGGAAGTAACACAAGAATGGTGGCGAAATTTGACCTGAGCCACCCATGGGATCCGAATCAATAAATCCCATGCGTCGAGCCAACGACGTTAAACAAGTGCACTGGTCGGGAGGTAACCCGACACTATCTTACTTTTCTGCACTTTTATTTTCTGTCATTTAAATTTCCAATAAGTGCTCTCACCCACTTTTTGTATAGAAGGAATGTCTTACATATAGGAATTAAGTTTTGGAGCAAGATCGGATCAGCCAGGCAGCTTCCGTGAATATCCCGGGCCTGCGCTGAGAGTTCGAGGCCCCAGCCGAACTCCCTCGATTATCCAGCCTCATGCCATGTCGATCACTCGACACCTTAAAGGGAGTTCTGTTCTTCTTTTTCCTTAATGTCACTTCCTTCTCTTGTATATATTTGCATGACTTTTGAACTAAGGCACGCCTTCGTTCAAAAGTGTGGGGTGAGAACCATCTGCATGTTGTTCTTTTTATTAGTATTATCTTTTTGAATATATGAACTTAAGAATGTGAAAAAGATAGATCATAATTCATGCATCAACCTTGTGAAAATGCAAACTGTTTAAAAACTTAGAATGTAACATCTCATTTGTCCCTTTGTGCTGAGATAACCTAGGGATGTGGAGTTGATAGAAATTGCCCTAGAGGGGCTTGGCAAGCACTTGAAGGATCAGATCAAACTATATGGTTTTTGAAGTCAGTGGAGGCTGCACTTCGGGTTTCAGTGAAGATTGAAGTCATCTCCGCCATGCAGTGTTTATGCAAAAGGCGAGGACGGGAATCAGACCGTTCTATCTCCGATCAAAGTAGCCGAGAAAATAGATGAGCGACCCTCATCTTGACCCGCGCGAAACGACAGTCAAAGTAGCCAAGAAAATAGATGAGCGACCCTCACCTTGACCCGCGCGAAAACGGCAAAAACGAGAGGAGCGGGGAGGTATTTCCATAGGCTTGCGGGCGATGATTGGACCTCCCAAAAAGGCTTGAGAAAATGGACTTGCAAAGCCACAAAAAGGCGAAAAGCTCAAAGAAGCAAATCAAGAAACCAAAGGCCCAAAATTGTGAAGGTTTTAACCGAACAAAAGTGAAATACTCAAAGCGTCAAATCAATGGCCAAAGGCCGATTCACTACAAAAAGCAGTCCCTCGCCAAAAGAAAATCAAAGTACTCAAACCATTGAAACCCGAATCGAATCACGTGCTAGAGAAAGCTACAAGAAAACCATATAGTGCGAGATGGTCCCGAAGGTGTAGTCCAGGAGCCTAAAAAAGGCTATCTCCCGAAACATCCGAATTAATTTGCATCTCTGCACGAAGGTACAAGTATCAAGTTTCTTCTATTTATTTATGCAGTTTAATTTAGTAATAAGTAGTAATGCATGAATTAGGAGAAGTCAAGTACCACAGTCTAATTTTCATATATCAACAAGCTTACTTAGTATGCCGCCCTTTAATAGCATTGTTCGGGACGAACAACTAAAAGTGTGGGGTGATCTGATGGACCATAATTGTATGCATCATAAATACAGTTAAACCCACCAAATTAGACTGTTTGTCTATCTAACTTCGACGTGTTAGTCCCGATATATTTCCACATGGCATTTGAGAGACTAAAGTGAAAACACGCTAAGGAGAGGATTTTATGCTGAAAAGATAACAAGAGTCAATCGAAGGTCAAGATCAGACGCTGAACGAAGAAATCTCAAGATCCTGACGATGAATTACTCAAATTAAATCCAACTGAGGAATTATCAAAGACAGCCCGGAGTAAAATTAGACAGATAGTTTTGTAACGACAGTACAAAACTATCAAAACTCATCCATATGCATAAGGTGACCGGTGCTAAATGTGAAGAAGGATGACTCATGGGTGGCAAGCCACCCTCCTCCTCCATGGGATGACCGGCAACCGGCGGCTCCTCCACTCTCCCCCTCCTCCACTCTCCTCCCTCCACTTGGCGGCTCCTCCTCCATCTCCTCCCAAAGCCGCCGGCGGCTTCTTGTGCCACCATGAGAGTGTGACATGTGGAGGCTTCTCCTCCACATCTCCTCCCCCATCTCCTCCACCCTTGGATGCTCCTCCACATGCCACCATCTCCACCCTCCATCCTCCTCCCCTTAGCCTATAAATATGGAGCTCCTCCTCCTCATTTGTATCATCCAAAAATCAACATTTCACTTATCTCTCTAAGTTTTGGAAATAATACTCCTGTTTGTTCTTGAGTATTATACGCTTTGGAAATAATACTCCTGTTTGTTCTTAAGTATTATACTTTAGAGAATACTCCTGTTGGTTCTTGAGTATTCAGTAGGAAATTGGGAACACTCCTGTCGGTTCTTGAGTATTCCACCCCTTTCCCTCTTACTGTTTTCAAAAATCCCTGAGTATTTAGCTATGGTATCCACCTCTATGGATATTCGTAGCTAAACTCTTTATTCGGTTAAAGGGGTGTTCTTGTTTTAAAAAATGTTTTATTTCTTTTAGTTTCATTTCTCTGTATTCAAAACTTGTTCTATGTGCCATTTATAGTCAGAGTTTCCAAGGTTGAGTGGAAGCTGTCACAAGCAAAGCTCTTCCGTGGGAATTCGTGATCATACTCAGGTAGTGGAAGCTGTCACAAGCAAAGCTATCTGAGGAGTTCGACTCATCTCAAACCCCATCTGGTCGAGCGTCACTGTGAGATCAGGTGGATGCACACAGGCTAACATACCCTCGAGTATTGGCGCTAGACTGAAATAGAACAGGTGTTGCTTTAAACAGTGTGGCAAATTGAGCGCTACGAAAGGGCCTCGATGCACTTTTGAATACTTAGAAGGGTTACTAAAAGAATAGACAGGATATAATACAAGGCCCCCTAAGACCGAATGTTTTCTTTCGATCAAAACCCCCCCTGTATTTACTTTTTCGCTCAATCAATCGCAACCATCAACCGCTGATCTACCGGAGGAATCGCAATCACGCATCACCCACTGTAAGATTTCTTTCCCTTAACTCTTTACTTTCAGTATTTAATTTCAGTATTTATTTTCTGTATTTACTTTTCCGCATAAAAACCCCCAAAAACCAAAAACATTAGATTAATTACTCGCGCTAAAATCTCAACCAACCTAAAACACGCCCCCCGCTAGTATAGTTTTCAAAGAACAACGCATCCCCCTAATTCCCTTGGGTTCGACCCCTACTTACCACTTACTACCCAGTAGTGTAGTCGCGAGTAGCGGATATTATAAATTTATTTGCACAAAGCACACTGCACCTTAACGACAGTGCAGTCGCGCTTTCGTCAATAAATGATGGACCATAATTGTATGCATCGTAAATACAGTTAAACACACCAAATTAGACTGTTTGTCTATCTAACTTCGACGTGTTAGTCCCGATATATTTCCACAGGGCATTTGAGAGACTAAAGTGAAAAGACGCTAAGGAGAGGATTTTATGCTGAAAAGATAACAAGAGTCAATCGAAGGTCAAGATCAGACGCTGAACGAAGAAATCTCAAGATCCTGACGATGAATTACTCAAATTAAATCCAACTGAGGAATTATCAAAGACATCCCGGAGTAAAATTGGACTGATAGTTTTGTAAAGACAGTACAAAACTGTCAAAACTCATCCATATGCATAAGGTGACCGGCTACTTGGTGAAGAGGATGAGTCATTGGGTGGCAACACCTTCCTCCTCCTTGGGTGACCGGCGGCTCCTCCCTCACATGGTGGCTCCTCCACTCTCCTTGCTCCACTTGTCACCACCTCATTCCTCCCCTCCCAAAGCCGCCGGCGGCTCTTTGAGCCACCATGGGAAGATGACAAGTGGAGGCTTCTCCTCCACATCTCCTCCCCCATCTCCTCCACCCTTGGTTGCTCCTCCACATGCCACCATCTCCACCCTCCATCCTCGTCCCCTTAGCCTATAAATATGGAGCTCCTCCTCCTCATTTGTATCATCCAAAAATCATCCCAAAATTTGTAAAACACTTATCTCTCTAAGTTTTGGTTACTTTGTAAGTTTGGTTTGGTTTTGGAAATAATACTCCTGTTTGTTCTTGAGTATTATACGCTTTGGAAATAATACTCCTATTTGTTCTTGAGTATTATACTTTAGAGAATACTCCTGTTGGTTCTTGAGTATTCAGTAGGAAATTGGGAATACTCCTGTTGGTTCTTGAGTATTCCACCCCTTTCCCTCTTACTGTTTTCAAAAACCCCTGAGTATTTAGTTACGATGTCCTCTTCCATGGATAGTCGTAAGTAAACTCTTTATTCGGTTAAAGGGGTGTTCTTGTTTTATAAAATGTTTAATTTCTTTTAGTTTCATTTCTCTGTATTCAAAACTTGTTCTATGTGCCATTTATAGTCAGAGTTTCCAAGGTTGAGTGGAAGCTGTCACAAGCAAAGCTCTTCCGTGGGAATTCGTGATCATACTCTGTAAGTGGAAGCTGTCACAAGCAAAACTTATCGAGGAGTTTGACTCATCTTAAACCCCATCTGGTCGAGCGTCACTGTGAGATCAGGTGGATGCACACAGGCTAGCATACCCTCGGGTATTGGCGCTAGACTGAAATAGAATAGGTGTTGCTTTAAACAGTGTGGCAAATTGAGCGCTACGAAAGGGCCTCGATACACTTTTGATTACTTAGAAGGGTTACTAAAGGAATAAACATGATATAATACAAGGCCCCCTAAGACCGAATGTTTTCTTTCGATCAAAAACCCCCCCCTGTATTTACTTTTATCGCTCAATCAATCGCAACCATCAACCGCTGATCTACCGGAGGAATCGCAATCACGCATCACCCACTGTAAGTCTTCTTTCCCTTAACTCTTTACTTTCAATATTTAATTTCAGTATTTATTTTCTGTATTTACTTTTCCGCATAAAAAACCCAAAAAACCAAAAACAGTAGTTTAATTACTCGCGCTAAAATCTCAACCAACCTAAAACACGTTCCCTCGCTGTACAAATCCTTAAAGAACAACATATTCCACCTAATTCCCTTGGGTTCGACCCCTACTTACCACTTACTACCCAGTAGTGTAGTCGCAAGTAGCGGATATTATAAATTTATTTGCACAGAGCACGCTGCACCTTAACAACAGTGCAGTGTCGCCTCCATCAAATTGGCGCCGTTGCCGGGGAGTTAGCCATCGAATAAGTTGTTCAAATCAATATGCGCTCGAAACAACCATGTCTCGCTAAGGATGTCACCATGACTACCAAGATGATGACGAGATGAACCTGTACGATCGAAACAATGAGGTGCCACTTCCATTTATGGATGATCCGGAGCAACTCATCCAAAGAAGACGAGCTCGTGATAGGGAAGCCATCAGAAGAAACCAAGAACCACCCGAGGACCGAAATGCAGCTGGTCCAGTACGACAACCCCCAAGATATCCACCGCCCCCACAACCTAGACAAGTGCCGAGACAAGAACCCGCTTTCGATGACTACTACAGAGATAACAACAACTACCGCGAACCTACATTAGGAGAGCTCTCGGCACCAGATTTCAGAGTTCAGTCGTGGTGTATCTATGAAGGCCCGGAGCTATAAAATATCGTCATCAACACTTCCGTGGCCCACAACTTGCCAAAATTCTCAGGAACTCGTGGAGAATCAGCAATGACTCATCTCCAGCGCTTACATGGGATTTGCCAAAACCTCAAACCGAATGGCACAAACGTAGACGACTTTAAGTTAAAGGCGTTCTATTTTTCCCTCATTGACGTGGCAAACGATTGGTTCCTTTCATTGCCTTCCGGAAGCATCAGAACTTGGGCTCAGATGCAGAAGAAGTTCTTAGACAAATACTACCCAGCAGGAAGAGCAATGCAAGTAAGAAGGCAACTGTAGGACATCAGGCAAGGACCTAACGAAACCATGTATGATTACCTGGAAAAGTTCAACCACTTGGAGAGAAGCTGCTGTACCCTAGGACTGCCCGAGAAACTCATAATCGAGTACCTCATTGATGGATTAAGACCTTTAGACAAAATGCTTCTGGATGCCTCAGCTGGAGGATCCATAATGAATCTATCATTGAGCGGTGTTAGGCAACTGATAAATGACGTTGCTGAAAATGCTCGATTCTGAGAGGAGACGACTCGGCAGGAAGAATTCTCCTGAACAAAAAGCGTGGCGAAGGCCAAAACACCATTGAACTCTATGTCTGAGGAGATGAAACAGTTAAAAGAGATGATGATTCAGATCCTACGAAGGCAGCCAGTTCCGGTTAAGCCTTACGAATTTTGTGGCTCTACGGATCACAAAACTGACGCATGCCCGACATTAGTAGAAGAGGAACCAGCAGAAGTGAACGCAGCTGGAGGATACCAAGGATACAACAACAGCAATGACAGAGCCGGACAAAACAGACAGAATGGTCAAGCAACCAACCCGAGCTGGCATTACAACAACTATCCTCAGAAGAACGCTCAACCAGCTGCTCAGTCATTCTACCAACCCCCACACCGGCAGTATAACCAGAACGCTCCATCAGCTGGCCAATATCAGCAAAAAAGACCAAATCAGTTCCAAACCGGCCCGCAAAATCAGCAAGAACAAACCAAGTCACTGGATGAAACAATGAAGGAGCTCACAGGAAGCATAAATCAATTGGGTACTTCGCTACACCAATACCAGGCAAAAACTGACGGGGCAATTTCAGAATTAACCAAACAAATGTCCCATCTCGCCACAGCGATGTCAACACTCACTAACGAACCTGGCAGACTTCCTTCACAGACCATCCAGAATCCAAAGGCGAGTCTTAGCATGGTAACGATGTCAGACATGACGGAGGCGCTAAAAGAAGACCGACACATCAATGGTAGAACGTGGATCACACATACTGATAATGGAAGCGTAGACTCTGACGGTTCCAAGAGAGACTTCTCACCTAACATCTATGCGCCAGAGCAAGACGTTAACCTAGAAGTTCAGGTGACCCAAGAGAATGAAGAAAGAATAAAGGAACAAAATGACCTGATGGCGAGAAAGCGTTTCACTTGGAGCCCTGAGGCATATCTAGAAATGAGCAAGGACCCAGGAGCCTTCACAGTAACATGTGCTTTCGGCAAAACCCAAATTCATCATTGCCTAATAGATCTTGGGGCCTCAGTCAACATTCTGCCTTACCCTCTTTATTATTCTTTAGAGCTCGATCCGTTAAAGCCACCAATGATATCCCTCGAGTTGGGAGACAAGACGTGTATCCAACCAGTTGGAGTACTAGAAAGCTTTATGCTCCGTGTGGGAAAAATCGTCGTTCCTACAGACTTTTATGTGATACCAACCAAGGAATCCGGCAAGGACGACCTTCCAACAATCATATTAGGACGACCATTCCTTTACACCACGGGAGCCAAGATTAACATGGGAAAGGGCTCGTTATCACTTGCATTCGGTGGCAGAACTTCATATTATAACATCTATGGTGATAACCGCGCGAAACCACTGGAACCATGGAGTCCTGACCCAAGCACATCACCCAGCAAAAGACCAAGCAGAATCAATCCAGGAGCCGAGGCAAAATTTGACTTAAGCCGCCCTTGGGATCCCAACTGGTGATCCAGGAATAAGGTACTGTCGAGCCATCGACGTTAAACAAGTGCACTGGTCGGGAGGTAACCCGACACTATCTTACTTTCCGCACTTTAATTTCCTGTCTTTTTATTTTCTGTATTTTACTTTTCCAATAAGTCGCTCTCACCGACTTGGTGCATAGAATGATTTGACTATTTAGGAATTGGTTTTTGGAGCACGATCGGATCAGCCAGGCAGCTTCCGTGAACTACCGGGCCTGCGCTGAGAGTTCAAGGCCCCAGCCGAACTCCCTCGATTATCCAGCCTCATGCCGTTCGACACAATAAAAGAGTTCTGATCTTACCTTTCCTTAAGTCATTTCCTTCTCGTATAACAACTGCTTGCATGGCTTTTGAACTAAGTAGTGCTGAAAGGCACGACTTCGTTCGAAAGTGTGGGGTGAGAACCGCATGTGTACATAAATAAACAACATGTTTTTTCTTTTTTAGTGTTATCTTTTTGAAAGTATGAACTTAAGAATGTGAAAAAGATAGACCGAAATTCATGCATTTACCTTGTGAAAATTCAACTGTCTAAAAACTTAGAATGTAACTTCTCATTTGTCCCTTTGTGCTGAAATAAACTAGGGATGTGGAGTTGATAAAAATGCCCTAGAGAGGCTTGGCAAGCACTTGAAGGATCAGATCAAACTATATGGTTTTCGAAGTCAGTGGAGGGTGCACTTCGGGTTTCAGTGAAGATTGAAGTCATCTCCGCCATGCAGTGTTTATGCAAAAGGCGAGGACGGGAATCAGACCGTCCTATCTCCGGTCAAAGTAGCCGAGAAAATAGATGAGCGACCCTCATCTTGACCCGCGCGAAACGATAGTCAAAGTAGCCGAGAAAATAGATGAGCGACCCTCACCTTGACCCGCGCGAAAATGGCAAAAACGAGAGGAGCGGGGAGGTATTTCCATTGGCTTGCGGGCGATGATTGGACCTCCCAAAAAGGCTTGAGAAAATGGACTTGCAAAGCCACATAAAGGTGAAAAGCTCGAAGAAGCAAATCAAGAGGCCAAAGGCCCAAAATTGTGAAGGTTTTAACCGAACAAAAGTGAAGTACTCAAAGCGTCAAATCAAAGGCCAAAGGCCGATTCACTACAAAAAGCAGTCCCTCACCAAAAGAAAATCAAAGTACTCAAACCATTGAAACCCGAATCGAATCACGTGCTAGAGAAAGCTACAAGGAAACCATATAGTAAGAGACGATCCCGAGGTTGCAGTCCAGGAGCCTAAAAAGGGCTATCTCCCGAAACATCCAATATAATTTGCATCTCGGCACGAAGGTACACGTATCAAGTTACTTCTATTTATTTACGTAGTTCAATTTGGTAATAAGTAAGTAATGCATGAATTAGGATAAATCGAGTCCCACAGTCTAATTTTCATATTTTAACAAACCAAACTTAGAGTGCCGCCCTTTAATAGCATTGTTCGGGACGAACAACTAAAAGTGTGGGGTGATCTGATGGACCATAATTGTATGCATCGTAAATACAGTTAAACCCACCAAATTAGACTGTTTGTCTATCTAACTTCGACGTGTTAGTCCCGATATATTTCAACATGGCATTTGAGAGACTAAAGTGAAAAGATGCTAAGGAGAGGATTTTATGCTGAAAAGATAACAAGAGTCAATCGAAGGTCAAGATCAGACGCTGAACGAAGAAATCTCAAGATCTTGACGATGAATTACTCAAATTAAATCCAACTGAGGAATTATCAAAGACAACCCGGAGTAAAATTGGACTGATAGTTTTGTAAAGACAGTACAAAACTGTCAAAACTCATCCATATGCATAAGGTGACCGGCTACATGGTGAAGAGGATGAGTCATTGGGTGGCAACACCTTCCTCCTCCTTGGGTGACCGGCGGCTCCTCCCTCACATGGTGGCTCCTCCACTCTCCTTGCTCCACTTGTCACCTCATTCCTCCCCTCCCAAAGCCGCCGGCGGCTCTTTGAGCCACCATGGGAAGATGACAAGTGGAGGCTTCTCCTCCACATCTCCTCCCCCATCTCCTCCACCCTTGGATGCTCCTCCACATGCCACCATCTGTTGTTCTTGAGTATTATACTTTAGAGAATAATCCTGTTGGTTCTTGAGTATTCAGTAGGAAATTGGGAATACTCCTGTTGGTTCTTGAGTATTCCACCCCTTTCCCTCTTACTGTTTTCAAAAACCCCTGAGTATTTAGTTACGATGTCCTCTTCCATGGATAGTCATAACTAAACTCTTTATTCGGTTAAAGGGGTGTTCTTGTTTTATAAAATGTTTAATTTCTTTTAGTTTCATTTCTCTGTATTCAAAACTTGTTCTATGTGCCATTTATAGTCAGAGTTTCCAAGGTTGAGTGGAAGCTGTCACAAGCAAAGCTCTTCCGTGGGAATTCATGATCATACTCGGTAAGTGGAAGCTGTCACAAGCAAAACTTATCGAGGAGTTCGACTCATCTTAAACCCCATCTGGTCGAGCGTCACTGTGAGATCAGGTGGATGCACACAGGCTAGCATACCCTAGGGTATTGGCGCTAGACTGAAATAGAACAGGTGTTGCTTTAAACAGTGTGGCAAATTGAGCGCTACGAAAGGGCCTCGATACACTTTTGAATACTTAGAAGGGTTACTAAAGGAATAAACATGATATAATACAAGGCCCCCTAAGACCGAATGTTTTCTTTCGATCAAAAACCCCCCCTGTATTTACTTTTATCGCTCAATCAATCGCAACCATCAACCGCTGATCTACCGGAGGAATCGCAATCACGCATCACCCACTGTAAGTCTTGTTTCCCTTAACTCTTTACTTTCAGTATTTAATTTCAGTATTTATTTTCTGTATTTACTTTTCCACATAAAAAACCCAAAAAACCAAAAATAGTAGTTTAATTACTCGCGCTAAAATCTCAACCAACCTAAAACACGTTCCCTCGCTGTACAAATCCTTAAAGAACAACATATTCCACCTAATTCCCTTGGGTTCGACCCCTACTTACCACTTACTACCCAGTAGTGTAGTCGAAAGTAGCGGATATTATAAATTTATTTGCACAGAGCATGCAGCACCTTAACGACAGTGTAGTGTCGCCTCTGTCAATAAACAACATGTTTTTCTTTTTTAATAGTATCTTTTTGAAAATATGAACTTGAGAATATGAAAAAGATAGACCGAAATTCATGCATTTACCTTGTGAAAATTCAACTGTCTAAAAAATTAGAACGTAACTTCTCATTTGTCCCTTTGTCCTGAGATAAACTAGGGATGTGGAGTTGATAGAAATGCCCTAGAGAGGCTTGGCAAGCAATCGAAGGACTAAATTTCATTATATGGTTTTCGAAGTCAGTGGAGGCTGCACTTCGGGTTTTTCAGTTGAGTTAAGAGTCAGCTCCGCCATGCAGTGTTTATGCATAAAAAATGAAGAAGGCGGGACGAGAATCAAACCATCCTATCTCTAGTCAAAGTAGCCGGGAAAATAAATGAGCGACCCTCATTTTGACTCGCGCGAAACGGCAATGATGAGAGAGAGTGGGGAGGTATTTCCATAGGCTTGCGGGCGATGATTGGACCTTCCAAAAAAGGCTTGAGAAAATGGACTAGCAAGTCACAAAGAAGCAAAAGCTCGAAGAAGCAAATCAAGAGGCCAAAGGCCCAGAATTGTTAAGGTTTTAACCGAACAAAAGTGAAGTACTCAAAAAGTCAAATCAAAGGCCAAAGGCCGATTCACTACAAAAAAGCAGTCCCTCGCCAAAAAAGAAAGAAATAAAAAAGGCTCAACTCATCTGCGAAACCCGAACCAAATCACGTGCTAGAAAAAGCTACAAGGAAACCATATAGTGCGAGACAGTCCCGAGGTTGCAGTCTAGGAGCCTAAAAAGGGCTATCTCCCGAAACATCCCGAATAATTTGCATCTCGGCACGAAGGTACACGTATCAAGTTACTTCTATTTATTTACACAGTTCAATTTGGTAATAAGTAAGTAATACATGAATTAGGATAAATCGAGTCCCACAGTCTAATTTTCATATTTTAAAACCAAACTTAGAGTGCCGCCCTTTAATAGCATTGTTCGGGACGAACAACTAAAAGTGTGGGGTGATATGATGGACCATAATTATATGAATCAAAAACACAGTAAAACCAACTAAATTAGACTGTTGGTCTAGTTAACTTTTGCTTGTTAGTTCCGATTTATATCTACAGGGTATTTTGGACTCTAGAAAGAATACTCGCTAAGGAGGGGATTTTACGCTGAAAAGATATCACGAGTCATTCCAAGGTCAAGATCAGACGCCGAACGAAGAAATCTCAAGATCCTGACATTGAATTACTCAAATCAAATCCAACCGAGGACCAACCAAAGTCAGACCGGAGCGAAATTGGACTGATAGTTTTGTGAAAAGACTGCACAAAACACACAAACTCACTCTCCTCCATGGATGACCGGTGGCTTTTGCTTGGAGGTGGCCATGGGAGGAAGCTCTCCTCCATGGATGACTTGAAACCGGCGGCCATGACCTCTTCTCCTCCTCCCCTTGGATGAAAGCCATGTGCTTTCATCCTCACCCTCCATTCCTCCTCCCTTAGGCTATAAATACATGCCTTCCCCTCCTCATAATCCATCCACAAATCATACACTTCTCTCTCTAAAGTTTGGTTACTTGTAAGTTTGGTTTTGAAATAATACTCCTGTTGGTTCTTGAGTATTATACGCTTTGAAATAATACTCCTGTTGGTTCTTGAGTATTATAACAGTTTTAGAGAATACTCCTGTTGGTTCTTGAGTATTCAGTAGGAATTAGGAATACTCCTGTTGGTTCTTGAGTATTCCACCCCTTTCCTTTCTTACTGTTTTCAAAAACCCGCGAGTATTTAGCTATGATATCCTCTTCCATGGATAATCGTAGCTAAACTCTTTATTCAGTTGAAGGGGCGTATTTGTATTATAAATTGTTTTAGACTATTTTAGTGTTTTTTCTCTGTATTCAAAACTTGTTCTATGTGCCATATATTAGATCAGAATTTCCAAGGTTGAGTGGATGCTTGAAAAGGCAAAGCTCTTCCGTGGAAATTCGTGAACATACTCGGGTAAGTGGATGCTTGAAATGGCAAAGCTTATCTGAGGAGTTCGATCTCTCTCAAACACCATTTGGATAAATCGGAAAAGACAATCGAAATGGATGCACATAGGCTAGTATACCTTGAAATGGGATGCTAGTCTGAGTAGAACAAGGGCTCTACGTTTTTTGCAAAAGATTAGACGGTGTTGCATGTCGAGTGCTTGAAATGGCCTTGATTCACTTTTGAACACTTTTGCAAAAGACTAGACAGTGTGGCAAATCGAGGGCTTGAAATGGCCTTGATGCACGTTTGAATACTTAGAAGGATTACTAAAATGATAAAACAGGCTATGATACAATGCCCTCGAAACCGAATGCTCCCCTTGAATTACAAAACCCCCTTGTATTTACTTTCCTAGTATAACTGCCTTAATCAACTGCACTCACCTTCCGGAGGACTTGCAATTCACGCATCACCCACTGTAAGTCTTTCTTTTTACTTTTCAGTATTTTAATTCCTGCAATTACTTTTCCGCACAAAAAACCAAAAAAACCAAAAACAGTAGCTTAGTTAATCGCGCTAAAATCTCAATCAACCTTAAAACACGCTCCCTCGCTGTACCAATCCCTTAAAGAACAACGTATCCCCCTAATTCCCTTGGGTTCGACCCCTACTTACCACTTGCTACCCAGTAGTAAAGTCGCGAGTAGCGGACTTATAAATTTATTCTTGACGTTTGCACATAATGACTGTGCGTCCGTCAGTTGCTGAAAATGCTCGATTTAGAGAAGAGACAACTCGGCAGGAAGAATTTTTCCGAACGAAGGATGTGGCAAAGGCTGAAACACCGATGAACTCTATGCCAGAGGAGATGAAACAAATAAAGGAAATGATGATTCAAATCCTACGAAGGCAGCCAGCTCAGATAAAGCCTTGTGAGTTTTGTAGTTCTACAGACCACAAGACTGACGCATGCCCAACATTGATAGAAGAGGAATCGGAAGAACTGAATGCAATGGTCGGATACCAAGGATACAACAACAACCACAACAGCAACGATAGAAGGAGAGGTTGATGAGCCGTATTTATACGACTCATCGAGTCATCAAATCCCACCAGTTCCAATACTTTTATATGCAAACAGTTACTTCTTAGTGTTGTTTCGCATTTCAGGTAATTTGGAGGCTCTAAGAGGAATCACATTCAAAAGACGGCTTTTGGAGCCAAAAACATCACAAGAAATTTGGAGAGGAAAGAACTACGCGGACGCCTTCACCATTTATGGCGCGGAGGGCTTATGATTTATGGAAATGCAAGAGACGTCCGCGGAAGGGAAATGCACAAGGCGTCCGCGCGGAAATTCCAGCCCGGCCATGCGATCGCACCTCCGACCTTCCAGCCCGGGCATCCGAGCGAGCGTCCGACCGCAGGCCCGCTCGAGCATCCGACCTCCCAGTCCCGGGTATCCGCCCGGCCAGCCGAGCCTCATCTCATCCGGGAGTCCGAGCAAACGTCCATGCGAGCTCCCATCCGAGCTCCATCCGAGCTCCAGACGCGCAAGCATCCGACCGGCCATGCGCCCGGCCATGCGCCCGGCCGTCCGAGTGAGTTGTGCCCTAATTCCACCGAGTCTTCACTGAGTTGGGCTGAGTTCGAAACCCTAAATCGGCGGCCCATTCTACATTGTCATATTAGGGCAAAAAATCTACAAGCTAGGGTTTCGGATTATTCTAGAAGATCAAAGGTGGCTTGAAGATAAAGCAAAGATTATTATGGAAATATTTCCATGATTATCTTTGGGGATTATTTTGGGAAGTCCAGGGTTTTCTAAACTCTATAAAAGGAGGAGCATACAAGGCATAATTCATCGATCATCCCATAACAGCAGCCGTGTGCTTCTCTTCACTTGGCCGTGCAGCACCTCTTGCTCTCCTTGCACGGCCGCCCATCAGCCCTACTCGGCGCATCTCAGCCCTTGCACGGCCAGCTTGTTCTTCATTCGGTTTTAGTGAGAATCCTTGTTTCCTTTTATTTATTGTATTGTTATTCCATGGCTATGTGTAACTAAACCTATTATTCGGGTTAGGGTTGAATAATTGTGACTATTGTTTTGAGATTCTGTTCTTTAATATTATTCATGCATTCTATTTAGTTCTTGTGCAAATTATCAGTTTGAATTATTAGGGTAAGGGGAGATCCGAAAGGGTACAACTTAACCTAGTAATACTTACTATCTATTCACTGCTTATTTGATACCGACCCAGTTAGAATAAGAAGTTGCACTAAACCTAATATAACCAGACCAGGATTATTAGGTTTGCTAGAATTAAACGGTTATAACCAGACCAGGAGTAACCCTAAGAAAGCAAGAATAAATCTTTAGAAATCAAGGATAAACAAAGTCACAATTCAATAAAACCCTAACCTGAATATCTTCTCTGATTGATAAAACCCCAGCAATTTTCGTGCTTTACTTTTGGTTTACTAACCTTTACTCTCATCCCAGTTTCTTGTTTTTCTCCATTACAGAACAAAGTAGTAGCTATCTAGCTCCCTTGGGTTCGACCCTTGCTTACCGCTGTTCTAATCCACAGTTCGAAGTGGGGAAAATATAAATTGTTTTTGCACAGGTACGACGACAGCCTGTTCAGAGGTCTTCAGCTTTGACATATTCAGAGCAATGAAGCACCCTATGGAATTCGAGGAAGTACACGCTCTCGACGCTTTGGACGACCTGGTCCAAGAAGTTCAACCAGAACCAAGAGCAGATCCCTTAGAAGCCATACTCAATGGAGCCGAAAGCTTATACGAATTGACCGAAGACCTGCATAAAACGGTGGCCCACTTAACAATCTCGGAGCCTCTCACACCAGAATATGAAGTCAACAAGGTAAAATTATTCAAATCAATACTTTTCTGCCATCGGCGATGCAAGCTCCCAAAATAGAATTGAAGCCCCTGCTCGGACATCTGAAGTACGCTTTCTTGGGGGATGATAACACACTTCCAGTGATCATCAAGAGTGGCTTGAAAGCAGGTCAGGAACGAAGTTTGATAAAAGTGCTGAAACAACACAAGTTGGCTATTGGATGGACTCTAGCCGACTTAAGAGGAGTCAGCCCGGCTGTATGCATGCACCGTATTCTACTTGAAGATGGAGCAAAGCCTCAACGACGACTCAACCCTATCATGATGGAAATCGTCCAAAAGGAAATACAAAAGCTACT
Source organism: Rhodiola kirilowii (assembly GCA_033675215.1). NCBI lineage: Eukaryota > Viridiplantae > Streptophyta > Magnoliopsida > Saxifragales > Crassulaceae > Rhodiola > Rhodiola kirilowii. Next base: position 46,743,936 of record CM066201.1, read on the forward strand.
AGATGCGGACGTTATCTATCCCATATCAAATAGCCAATGGGTAAGTCCTGTCCACGTAGTCCCAAAGAAAAGTGGGATCACGGTCGAAGAAGATGCAGAAGGAAAAATAGTGACAACAAGAGTCAAGAACGGCTGGAGAATGTGCATCGACTACAGAAAATTGAACGCCGTCACAAGAAAAGACCATTTCCCTCTGCCACTCATCGATCAAATGCTAGACTGACTGGCGGGCAAACCATATTTTTGCTTCCTGGACGGGTTCTCAGGATACAACCAGATCCCCATAGCGCCTGAGGACCAAGAGAAGACTACATTCACCTGCCCATTTGGCACATTCACCTTCTGAAAGATGTCGTTCGACCTATGCAACGCCCCGGGGACTTTTCAAAGGGTAGTGACCAGCATCTTTTCTGACATGATCGGAGAATTATTGAAGTCTTCATGGACGACTTCACCATCTATGGAGACACATTCGACGCTTGCTTAAGCAAATGGACCACGGTTTTGGCACGATGTGTGTCCATGAACTTAGTGCTCAATTATGAGAAGTGCCACTTCATGGTAACACACGGAATAGTCTTGGGACATATCGTCTCACAAGAAGGCATGGAAGTGGACAAAGCAAAAATCGACCTGATCATGACGCTACCATACCCATCCACGGTCCGAGACATCCAATCATTCCTTGGCCATGCAGGATTCTATCGACGATTCATCAAAGACTTCTCCAAAACGGCGTTGCCTCTAACCACTCTTCTCCAGAAAGAAGTCCCTTTTGAATTCACTAATGCATGCAATGAGGCCTTTGATAAACTGAAGAAAGCCCTCACCAGCACACCTATCATCCAAACGCCAAATTGGGAACTACCATTCAAAATCATGTGCGATGCGAGCGATTATGCTGTGGGGGCAGTCCTCGGTCAAAAAGTTGATAAGAAGGCGGTTGTGATCTACTACGCCTCAAGAACCCTAGATTCTGCCCAACAAAACTACTCCACCACCGAGAAGGCACTCCTGGCAGTGGTTTTTGCTCTGGAAAAATTCAGATCCTATTTGCTTGGAGCAAAAGTAATAGTTTATTCTGACCACGCAGCCATCCGTTACCTAATGAAGAAGAAGGAGGCCAATCCAAGACTCATTCGGTGGATATTATTACTGCAAGAATTCGATGTGGAAATAAGGGACAAAAAGGGGATCGAGAATACTGTGGCCGACCACCTAAGCAGGATTGTCTGAAAGGAAGAAGAGGGGCACATAACCGAGTCATTTCCAGACGAGCACCTCTATGCAGTCTCAACCAAGGTGCCGTGGTATGCCTCAATCGTCAACTACCTTGTAGGAGGTAAATTTCCCCCTTCTTTTACTAAGGCACAATGCATGAAACTTAGGCATGATGCTAGACATTACTTAGGGGATGATCCTTATTTGTGGAAAATAGGAGCAGATCAAATACTTAGGAGATGCATCCCAGATAATGAAATAGCTTCTATTATTAGCTTCTGCCATGAGTTTGCATGTGGAGGACACTTCGGGCCTAGGAGAACCGCTAGGAAAATCCTAGATAGCGGCTTCTTTTGGCAAAGTATATTTAGAGACGCTTATGAGAAGTGTAAAAAATGCGATAAGTGCCAAAGAGTAGGAAATGTGTCAGCTAGAAATGAGATGCCTCAAGTACCCATATTAGTCAACGATGTTTTCGACATTTGGGGTATTGATTTTATGGGACCATTTCGAGTATCATGCGGTTATACTTATATTTTAGTCGCTGTAGATTATGTGTCAAAATGGGGTACCCAAGGCCATAATAAGCGACCAAGGAACTCATTTCTGCAACCGCATGATGGCTGCCACCTTAAAACGCTACCATGTCCACCACCGAACGTCCACTGCATATCATCCCCAGACCAAATGGTCAAGCGGAGATCTCCAACCGCGAAATCAAGGGTATTCTAGAAAAGATGGTGAAACCTGGTAGGAAAGATTGGAGTCAGAGGCTAGATGAAGCTCTTTGGGCTTATCGGACAGCATACAAGACGCCAATTGGAACCTCCCCCTTTCGACTTATTTATGGGAAGGCATGCCACCTTCCGGTGGAATTAGAACATAAGGCCTACTGGGTGCTCAAGCATTGCAATCCTGATTTGAAGGCTGCAGGACTGGATAGGAAGCTTAATCTATGCGAGCTTGAGGAGTTGCGGCTTGAGTCCTATGAAGGGCAAACGGCCTACAAAGCACGGACCAAGTTGTATCATGACAAATTCATCCTCCGACGCTCATTTGAGGAGGGACAACAAGTTATACTCTTCTCCTCACGGTTGAAGTTGATGCCTAGCAAACTAAAATCAAGATGGAATGGCCCTTATACCGTGACTAAAGTATTCAACCATGGAATGCTTGAGTTGGAAAGCATGGAGAATGGGAGCCGATTCAATGTGAATGGACAGCGGGTAAAACACTACCATGGCGAGGTCAACTTGACAACACAGAAATACAACCTGAGCTGCCCATGGGATCCAAAACTGTGATCACCATGCGTCGAGCCAACGACGTTAAACAAAGGCACTGTTCGGGAGGTAACCCGACACCTATCTTACTTTCAGTAATTTTCTTTTCTGTCATTTAGTTTTTACCGTAAGTCGCTCTCACCCATTTTTTTTGTATAGAAGGAATGACTCCTTGTAGGAATCGGTTTTTGGAGCAAGATCAGATCAGCCAGGCAGCTTCTGAGAATTACCGGGCCTGCGCTGAGAGTTCAAGGCCCCAGCCGAACTCCCTCGATTATCCAGCTAGAGCTATGACGTTCCACAACACAGTAACAGGGAGTTCAGTTCTTCCCTTTTCCTTAATGTCATTTCCTTCTCGTAAATATATGCTTGCATGACTTTTGAACTAAGTCTTGCTGAAAGGCACGCCTTCGTTCAAAAGTGTGGGGTGAGAACCGCCTTTGTACATAGCTAATTAACATGCTTTTTCTTTTCCTTTTCCCTTAATATTATCTTTTTGAAAATATAAACTTCAGAATATGAAAAAGATAGATCATAATTCATGCATTTACCTTGTGAAAATTCAACTGTTTAAAAACTTAGAATGTAACTTCTAATTGGTCCCTTTGTGCTGAGATATACAGGGGATGTGGAGTTGCCATAAACTGCCCTAGAGAGGCTTGGCAAGCACTCGAAGGATCGAATCTAACTATATGGTTTTCGAAGTCAGTGGAGCCTACACTTCGGGTTTTAGTGAAGATTGAAGTCATCTCCGCCATGCAGCGTTTATGCAAGAGGCGGGATGGGAATCAAACCGTCCTATCTCTAGTCCTAGTAGCCGGGAAAATAGATGAGCGACCCTCATCTTGACCCGCGCGAAACGGCGAGGATGAGAAAGAGCGGGGAGGTATTTCCATATGCTCGTGGGCAATGATGGGACCTCCCAAAAGGTTGAGAAAATGGACTAGCAAGTCACAAAGAAGCAAAAGCTCGAAGAAGCTAATCAAAGGCCAAAGGCCAAAATTGTGAAGGTTTTAACCGAAACAAAAGTGAAGAAACTCCAATTCAACATCAAAGGCCAAAGGCCAAAGGCCGATTCACTTCAGATGATGTCCCTCACCAAAAGGAAAACAAAGTGCTCAACTCAGTGAAACCCGAACCAAGTCACGTGCTAGAAAAAGCTACAAGGAAACCATATAGTACGAGTCGATTCCGAGAATGCAGTCCAGGAGACTGAAAAGGGCTATCTCCCGAAACATCCGAATTAATTTGCATCTTGGCGCGAAGGTACAAGTATCAAGTTTCTTCTAAGTATTTACACGGTTTAGTTTGGTAATAAGTAAATAATGCATGAATTAGGATAAATCTAGTCCCACAGTCTCACTTTCATATTTTACTTAGATTGTGTTCCGCCCTTAAAAAGCATTATTCGGGACGAACAACTAAAAGTGTGGGGTGATCTGATGGACCATAATTGTATGAATCATAAACACAGTTAAACCCACCAAATTAGACTCTTTGTCTATTTAACTTTTGCTTTTTAGTTCCGATATTTATCTACAGGGTATTTTGAAGTCTAGAGAGAAAACAAGCTAAGAAGGAGTTCTTAAAGGCAAAAATGGATTACAAGACACTCCAGGCCACAATCAGATTCCGACTTTACAACTTTCATAAACCTGACATGGAATCACTCAAAACAAGTCCAACCGAAGGGCAACCAGAGTCAGTCCGGAGCTGAAAGGGGGCCGATGGCTTTTGGAAAAGATCACAAAACACACTCTCACCCACTCCCTTGCCACCTTGCCCGGCGGCTAAAGCCCTCCTCCTCTTCCCTTGCGCCACCTAGCCGGCGACTTCCCCTTCCCTCCACCTAGCCGGCGGCTTTCCTTTTCCCCTCTCATCTTGTGTCAAGTGTCATGCTTCTCATCCACATCTCCTTCTCATCCTAGCCTATAAATAGAGCTCCCCTGCTCCTTGTATCATCATCCCAAAATAACAAACACAACAATCATCTCATATCACAAAGCTCTAGCTTCTCTATAGATTTTGGGCACAATCATGTAAGCATTTTACTTTGGAATCGAAGCTTGATCTTTAGATTTTTTAACGGTTCTTGTAAGTACTCTCTTCTTTACTTTACTGTCTTTTCAATTCAACAACTTTACTTTCCTGTCTTTACTTTCAAAAACTTTACTTTACTGTCTTTCAAAAATCTTTACTTTTCAACGCACTTAGCTATGATGTCCTATTCCATGAATATTCGTAGCTAAACCCTTCATTCGGTTGAAGGGGTGTGCTTGTATCATACAATGTTTTAGGCCCTACTCTTAGTGCCTCTATGTGTTCAAAACTTGTTCTATGTGCCACATATTAGGTTAGAACTTCCAAGGTTGAGTGGATGCTTTAACGGGCAAGGCTCTTCCGTGGGGTTCGTGAACATACTCGGGTAAGTGGATGCTTTAACGGGCAAAGCTTATCTGAGGAGTTCGACCTCATTCAAAAACCATTTGGTTGATCGTAACTGAAGATCAAATGGATGCACATAAGGCTAAGATACTTCGAAAGGAAGAATTAGTCTAAATAGAACAAGTGTTCTAAATGATGTTGCAAGTCATGTGCTAGAAATAGCCTTGATTCATCTCTGAACACATAGTATGATCATTAGAGGTCGATGATAAACAGACTATGATACAAGGCCCCCTAAAACCGAATACTTTCCTTTAATTGTAATATCAACTGTTACTTTACTTTTCAGTACTAAAACCAAAACCAACCCCCCAACTCCTTAATTTAACTCCCCCTTTTAGAAAGAACAACTAACACCTGATTCCATTGGGTTCGACCCGTACTTACCACTGACTACCAAAAATAGTAAAGTCGCGAGTATCGGAGATATAAATTTATTTTTGCACAGAGAACATCGCACCTTAACGACAGTGCGGTGGGCTCCGTCACACATGAAGAACCATGAGTTTCAAACTTCTCGGCCACGAGGACTGGGCCTGGCCGGGCTGTGCCGAGTGTGTCCGGGCCGAGTGCCTTGGCCGGTTCTTCTTCGGGCACCAGCGGGCTGAAGTCTTCTGTAGGCCTGGTGTAATCTGAGCTAGGCTCGTCCTCGCTGTCCCTTGCCTTCGTGTTGAGCATCTTGTTCACCCAATAAGCAGACTCCTTTAGGGCTGCGTCCACGTCCACTACTTCCACCATGCTGACATTCCCTCTTGGGTTGGGCACTGTTTGGGATGGTAGCCTTCCCAAATCTCCCTTCAGCTCAAAAACGGTCTGGGCCAAGTTGGACATCTGGTTAGACAGCTCAGTTAAAGTCCCCTCAGTCTTGGCCTGATATTGATGCACTGTAGTAGCTAGGTCCTTCACGATGTCCTCCAGGGATTTGCTTGATCCTTGTTGACTCGGGCCTCCCTGGTTTTGATACTGTGCTCGTGGCTGGTACTGGTTTTGCCCGTTGTAACCTCCCTGCTGCTGGCGGTGTGGTGGGTGGTAGTACTGCTGCTGCTGAGTCTACTGGGGTGCACGGTTATTGTAACTCTGAAATTCACCCATTGCATTGACGTTGGCTTGTGTATCCTCCTGTAGACTGGGGCAAGCATCTGTCTTATGGTCTGTTGCATCACAAAACTCGCACGGTTTTACTTTGACTGGCTGCCTTCTGATGACTTGCTGCATCATCTCTTTTAGTTGCTTGATTTCTTCGGCCATAGCACTAGATGGGGGTTCGACTTTTGACACATTCCTGGTCCGACTAAATTCTTCTTCTTTGTTGGACTCATCCTGGAACCGTTCACTCTCGGCCACTGCCATGATCTTTCGTCGTACTCCGGCTGGGGACAAGTTCATTAGGTTTCCTCCAGCCGAGGTGTCTAGTAGCTTCCTGTCGAGCCGTCTCAGTCCGTCTAGCATGTACTCCACTAGTAGCTTCTCGGGAATCCCAAGGTTGCAGCAGCTCTGCTCTAGGGCATTGAACTTCTCCACGTACTCGTACATGGTCTCGTTGGGGCCTTGTCTGAGCTCTTGCAACTGCCTTCGGACCTACATTGCTCTGCCTGCTGGGTAGTACTTGTTGAGGAACTTCCTCTACATCTGGTCCCATGCATATATACTACCTGAAGGCAAAGACAGAAACCAATCATTAGCCGAGTCAGTGAGGGAAAAATAGAAAGCTTTGAACTTAAAGTCATCCACTTCGACTCCGTAAGGCTTGAGGTTCTGGCAGCTGCCATGGTATCGCTGCAGATGTGATGTAGCTGATTCCCCCTTGGTTCTCGAGAACTTAGGTAGATGGTGCACGACCGACGTTTTGATGGCTATAGCTTCGAGGTCTGGCCCCTCATAGATGCACCAAGATTGATCTCGGAAGTTGGGGGCTGACAGCTCTCCCATGGTGGGCTCCTGATCGTCGTACTCCATGTCATACTCGTCGTCGAAGGCTGGCTATTGTTGTCATCTGATCTGCTGTCGTAGAGCGGCCGGTGGTTGTCGTCTTGGTTGGACCAGTGGAACTTGCTGTTGGATCGGGGCTTGTTGTTGCTGGACCGGTTGTTGTCTCGGGCCGAGCCCGTTCTGCGCCCGGACTAGCTGCTCCGGGTCGTCGTACACTTGAGGCGGTGCCCCGTTGTTGTGACCGAGTGGGTGAATGTGCTGATTGACCTCATTATCGTCTATGTTGTCACCGAAATGGCTACCTGCATGAGACATGGTGAAAGAACAGAAAACTTCCAAAGCAGAGAATTTCTAAAAACACTAAAAATTCAAAATAAAATAGTAAACGATCTCGGATGGCCGAAAAACACCGTATCTCACAACATAGCGGTGATTACGACTCCGTTCGTCGTTCTGCTCAGAACAGGGTATTATGGGCTGAAATCGGACACCTGTAGCTCGAATCCTGTCGTTTCGCTGCAAAACTGAAAAAACTAAAAAAACAAAAACTGAAAACAGAAAAGAACAATTTCACCGTGCGTAGCTCCCGGACAACGGCGCCAAAATTTGATAGGTCGTCGTCGGTACCTACAAATTTTAATTTATATTTTCCTTACTCTAGACTGCGGGTTAGTGCAGTGGCAAGCAAGGGTCGAACCCTAGGGAATTAGATGGCTACTTGTTGTTCAGTGAGAAGGAAACAATTGGGTTGTGAGTAATTAGGAAACAGTGCAAATAAGGAAATAAACGAGTGGTTATCAATTAGAGAGGATATTCAGACTAGGGTTTCTAATTGTGACTTGTTTTATCATCGACTTCTAATTGGCTATGTCCAAGTTCCTAAGTGTGGTTACTTCCATTCCAAGTTATAACCTAAGGTAGGGTCTTTCCGGACGCCTACTGATGGACCATATTTATATGATTCATTAAGATAGTTAAACCCACCAAATTAGACACTTTGTCTTAACAACGTTTACTTGTTAGTTCCATTTTTGTTGTACAGGCTATTTTGAGGTTTAGAGAAGAAACGAGCTAAAAAGGGGGTTCTTAAACCAAAAATGGATTACAAGTCAAGTCGGGCCAGTCAGGGACCGAGAAAAATCAACCAGGGACCGAGGACCCCAGTCGAGGACCGAGGACCCCAGCCGGGTACTGATGGATGCACAGTCGTTATCTGCAAACGTCAAGAATAAATTTATAATAGTCCGCTACTCGCAACTATACTACTGGGTAGTACTTGGTAAGTAGGGGTCGAACCCAAGAGAATCAGGGGAATAGAAGTTCTTTGAGGGGGTTGTCTAGCTAGTGAGCGTGTTTTAGGTCGGTTGGTTGGTTTTAAAGCTACCAGCTAAGTGATTGATTGATTGATTGGTTGGTTGGTTTTAGTACTGGAAAGTAAATTGCAGTTTATAATTGAAGAGAAATGTTCGGTTTCAGGGGTCTTGTATTATATCCTGTTTATCATTGACATTTAGTGAATCATCTAAGTATTCAAACGGTGTATCAAGGCCATTCCAAGCACTCGATTTGCGTACACTGTCTAGCCTATTCCAAGGACGTAGAGCACTTATTCTACTTAGACTAATACTCCATTCCCGATTATATTAGCCTACATGCATCCATTTGATCCCTTTGGCCCAGTTTTCAAATGGTTTTCAGGATAGTCGACCTCTTAAGATAAGTTTATCCATTTGGTCCATTTGGTCCAGTTTCCAAATGGTCCACTTACCCGAGTGTGATCACGAATATCTAAGGAAGAGCTTACGAGTTTGGACCCCTAAGGTCACATTTCCAAATGGTTTACTCGACCTTTAGACATTCTAACTTTTATATATGGCACATAGAATAAGTTTTGAATACTAATATGAGACACTAAGTTAATAGTCTAAAACATTTTATAATACAAGTGCGCCCCTTCTACCGAACTACTAGTTTGCTACTATTCATCGCGCTAAACATTATAACTAAGGAAATAAAAATAGTTGAATAAATACTAAGAATTACTTACAACCGTTGAAGCGCCAAGGGAGCTATCCTTTATTTCCAAAGCCTAACTTACAATTACATAACTTAGAGAGAGAAGTGAATATTGATTTGTGGATGATACAAATGAGGGGAGGAGGGGTGGTATTTATAGGAAAAATGGAGGAGAATGGATGGATGAGATGATTGCAAGTGGAGGCCATCCATGGAGGAGGAAGGAGGAGCCGCCACTTGGAGGAGGAGGAGGAGGAGGTTGCAGCCGCCGGTAGCCGGTGGTGGAGGGAAGAGGAGGGGTGGCTTTGGCCACCCTTTGCCAAAAGCCGCCGGTCATCCTAGCCCCATGTGTGAGTTTTGTACAGTTTTGTGCAGTCTTTTCACAAAACTGTCAATGTGTTTCTTCCCCGGACTGTCTTGATTCCTCTCCTGATTCTTCTGATTAATTTTTTATGAGTGTTTCAACGTCAGGATCCTTAATATTTCTTCAGTCGGCATATGATCTTGACCTTGGATTGACTCGTAACATCTTTTCTGCTTTAAAAGCTCCTCTTTAGTGTGTATTCTCTCTAAGCTCTGAATTACCCCGTAAAAATATATCTGAACTAACAAGCAAAAGTTAAATAGACAAAATGTCTAAATAAGGGGGTTATACTGTATTTTTGATTCGTATAATTTTGGTCCATCAGGTACCCATGCCTAGTACCCAGAACCGCAGGTACCTGCCAAGAGGTACCGGGCCCAAGTGCCGGGAGTGCCGGGAACCAAGTCCCGAGTCCCAAGTGCCGGGAGTGCCGGGAACTGACAGATGCACAGTCGTCGTGTGCAAAAGCAATATAAATTTATAAGTACGCTACTCGCGACTTTACTATTGGGTTAGTAAAGCGGTAAGTAGGGGTCGAACCCAAGGGAATTAGTGGATAGTTGTTCTTTCGAAAATGAAAGTAAGACAGTTGGGGGTTGGTTGTGATTTTTGTACTGAAAGTAACGTGGGTTGGTTGTGATTTTAGTACTGAAAAGTAAATGACTGAAAGTAAAGAAAGTAAATACGAGACTGAAAGTAAATACTGAAAAGTAAAGTGCTTGAAGGACAAGTCTTGCTGAAAGTAAATGCTTGAAGGACAAGTCTTGCGGAAAGTAATTGCTTGAAGGACAAGATTCGCGAAAAATAAGTAGTTGATATGGACTGAAAGTAAAGTTACGGAAAGTAAATGACTGGAAAGTAAGCAGTTGATAGTAAGATCGAAAGTAAGTGACAGGTGATGTTTGAATCAAAGGAAAGATTTGGTATCAGGGGCCTTGTATCATAGTCCGTTTATCATTGACCTCTAATGATCATACTAAGTGTTCAAAGATGAATCAAGGCTATTTCTAGCACATGACTTGCCACATCGTTTAAAACACTTGTTTTATTTGGGCTAATTCCTCCTTTCGAAGTATCTTAGCTTATGTGCATCCATTTGATCTTTCAGTTACGATCAACCAAATGGTGTTTTAAAGAGGTTGAATTCCCCAGATAAGCTGTACTCTTTCGAGCCTCCACTTATCCACAGAAGTCACGAACCCATGGAAGAGCTTTGCTCTTTCGAGCATCCACTTAACCAATGGCGTTCTGACCTAATATATGGCACATAGAACAAGTTTTGAACACAAAGAGGCACTTAAGAGAAGGGTCTAAAACATTGTATGATACAAGCACACCCCTTCAACCGAATGAAGGGTTTAGCTACGAATATCCATAGGGGTGGATATCATAGCTAAGTACTTGGAAAAGTAAAGGTTTTGAAAGACAGGAAAAGTAAAGGGTTTGAAAGTAAAGACAAGGAAAGTAAAGGGAGAATACTCAAGAACCAACAGGAGTAAACCAAAGAACAACGTAAAGTAAAGGAAATGCTTGAGTACTTCAAGAACCGACAAGAGTACTCAAGAACAAACTTGGAGCTTTTGATTCAAAGTAAAGTGTTTACATGGATTGTGTTGTAGAATCTAGAGAGCTTCTCTCACTTACCAAGAACTATGGGATGTTGGAATGGAATGAGGATGATGATACAAGGAGGTGAAGGTCTCTATTTATAGGCATGGGGGAGGAATGAGAGCCATACACTTGTCAAATGAGAGGAGAAGAGCTCAACACATGGCAAGGGATGAGAGGAGGAGGCTAGAGCTGCCGGGCAAGGTGGCAAGGGGGGAGAAGCCGCTGGCCATGTGGCATGAGAGGAGTGGTGGAGAGCTTAGCCGCCGGTTAGGTGGAGGAGAGTGTGGGTGGATTGAGATCTTTCTCCCCAAAAGCCATCGGTTGAAATGTGACTTCCGGTTGCCCTTTAGTTGCCTCTTCGGTTGCCCTTTGGTTGCTCCTATGGTTTCTCTTTAGTTGACATCAAAAGATAAGTCACTTATACTTGGCATTTCACTTGTGTTCTTGATCTTTGTTGGAACAAGTCATCGGGACTTAGTTGTGGCTTGATCGGAGTATTATCGGAGTATGGTCAGTTTTGACTTGTAATCCACTTTCAGCGTTAAGAACTCCATTTTAACTCGTTTTCATCTTTACTCCTTGAAATGGCCTGTAGAACAAAAGTGAAACTAACAAGTAAAAGTTGTACATATAAAGCATCTAATTTGGTGGGTTTAACTGTCTTAATGAATCATATAAATATGGTCCATCAGATCACCCCACACTTTTAGTTGTTCGTCCCGAACAATGCCTTTTAAGAGATGCACACAATCCAAGTAAAAACTTCAAATAGGAAAGTGAGAATATGGGACTAGATTTATCCTAATTCATGCAATACTTACTTGTTACCAATCTAAACCGTGTAAATACTTAGAAGAAACTTGATACTTGTACCTTCGAGCTGAGATGCAATTTAATTTGGATGTTTCAGGAGATAGCCCTTTTCAGGCTCCTGGACTGCATTCTTTGGACCGACTCGCACTATATGGTCAACTTGTCGCTTTCTCTAGCACATGATTCGGTTCGGGTTTCACTGAGTTGAGCATTTTGATTTCCTTTTGGTGAGGGACTGCTTTTGAAGTGAATTGGCCTTCGGCCTTTGATTTTGAATTGGAGCTTCTTCACTTTTGTTTCGGTTAAAACCTTCACATACTTTGGCTCTTGGCCTTTGATTAGCTTCTTCGAGCTTTTACTTCTTTGTGACTTGCTAGTCCATTTTCTGAACCTTTCTTTGGGAGGTCCAATCATTGCCCGAGAGCATATGGAAATACCTCCCCGCTCTTTCTCATCCTAGCCGTTTCGCGCGGGTCAAGATGAGGGTCGCTCATCTATTTTCCTGGCTACTCTGACTAGAGATAGGATGGTTTGATTCCCGTCCCGCCTCTTGCATAAACGCTGCATGGCGGAGGTGACTCTGATCTTCTTTGAAACCCGAAGTGCAGCCTCCACTGACTTCGTAAATCATATAGTGAAACTCAGTCCTTTGATTGCTTGCCAAGCCTCTATAGGGCAATTTATATCAACTCCACATCCCCTGTATATCTCAGCACAAAGGGACAAATGAGAAGTTACATTTTAAGTTTTTATACAGTTGACATTTCACAAGGTAAATGCATGAATTATGATCTATCTTTTTCACATTCTCAAGTTCATATTTTCAAAAAGATAATATTAAGGGAAAAGAAAAAGAAAAAACATGTTAACTAACTATGTACAAAGGTTGTTCTCACCCCACACTTTTGAACGAAGGTGTGCCTCACAGCACGACTTAGTTTAAAAGTTTATGCAAGCAAATTTATACAGGAAAGGTGAGAATGTTTCAAGGCAAAAAACTAAATAACTGAAATTAAATGACTGAAAGTAAGATAGGTGTCGTGTTACCTCCCGACCAGTGCCTTTGTTTAATGTCGTTAGCTCGACAGTACCTCATTCCTAGATCATAAGGTGGGATCCCATGGGTGGCTTAGGTCATAGTGTTGCGGTGCGTTACTTTCATTCTGGCCTTGACTCTCCCCGATTTCTTGTGAGATGATGTGCTTGGGTCAGGACTCCTTTGTTTTGGTGGTTTTTCTTTCCATTGTCTCTGAGAAGGTGACGGACCTTTGACCATAGCTGCTGGTCTCGCTGCTCTTACGGTTTCTCTTGGCAGATCAGCAATTTGTGTACTGAGATCCGAGATAGGCATAATGTCTGGAGGTCTCCTTGTTCTTGGGCGGCCATCATAATCATCGATGTAGAAATCTGAAATTTTACCGCCAAATGCAAGTGATAACAAGCCCTTGCCCATGTCGATCCATGCCTTGGTGGCGAAGAGAAAAGGCCGTCCCAATATAAGTGTTGGAGGGTCATCTTCGCTGGTCTCTCCCGTTTGTATTACATAAAAGTCCACAGCAACGACGAGCTCTCCCACATAGAGTATTAGATCTTCAAGCACTCCAACCGGTTGGATACATGATTTATCTCCCAACTCGATATTTGACCTTGGTGGTTTCAATGGGCCAATCCCTAATAAGTAATATAAGGAGTAAGGCATGGCATTAACGGCAGCCCCAAGATCGATTAGGCACTTGTGAATTTGAGCTTCACCAATACCATATGTGACTGTGAAGGCCCCTGGGTCCTTATCCCTTTCCGGTTGTGACTCATGATCTGAAGTGAGGGATCTTTTCATTATCCGGCCATTCTGCGCATCCTTAGGTTCTGGATTTGTATGATCGGGCCCTTCTAACTCCTGATCTTCTAGGTAAATACCTTGCTCTGATGCATAGATGTTAGTTGGGGAATCCCATCTGAGACCATCAGAGTCATTCTCATCCCAGCCAGATGCCGGTATGTCAAAGTGTGTAATCGGTGGAGGTGTCATGCTAACCGTGAATGCATAGCGTCCATTGTCAGCATGCGTGACCCACGTTCTGCCATCATTGGGTTGGTATTCCTCTTGATTCCAATCAGGACGGTGCCTACGGGTGAAGTGTTTGTTCGTAAGTTTGTAAGTTGTGGATCGTGCTGCTTCTTCCTGTGCTGCCTTCATATTTGCCTTCCTTATCATGCTAATATTCGCCTTTGGGTTTTTGATCGTTTGTGAAGGAAGTCGGCCAGGTTCAGTAGTAAGGGCGGACATTGAGGTAGCGAGTTGGGACATTTGTTTCTTCAGGTCGGCTATTTCTCCATTATTTTTTGCCTAGTTTTGATGGACAGTAGCACTTAATTGATTCACGGTGCCCGACAATTGATTAATATTGCCCTGGAGCTCCTTCATCATGTCCTCAAGCCACTTGTTCGGTCCTTGCTGATTACTCGAGCCTACCTGATATTGATTTGGTCCCTTCTGTTGATACTGACCTATTGGTGGGGCGTTTTGGTTATATTGTCGATGTGGAGGTTGGTAGAATGACTGAGCTAGTTGAGGGGCAGCTTGTTGTGTTTCCTTCTGAGGATAGATGTTGTTTCGCCAGCTCGGGTTGGTTGCGTGACCATACTATCGGTTTGGTCCGGCTTTGTCATTGTTGTTGTTGTTGTTGTGCCCTTGGTATCCTCGTACTGCATTTATTTCTGCCGAATCCTCTACTGTTAACGTTGGGCATGCGTCAGTCTTGTGGTCTGTGGAACTACAAAATTCGCAAGACTTTATTTGAGCTGGCTGCCTTCGTAGGATCTGAACCATCATCTCCTTCATTTGTTTCATCTCCTCTGGCATGGAGTTCATTGGTATTTCAGCCTTTGCCACATTCTTTGTTCGGGAAAATTCTTCTTGCCGAGTTGTCTCTTCTCTGAATCGGGCATTTTCAGAAACATCGGTGATGAGATTCCTTATGCCACTCAGTGATAGATTCATCATGGATCCTCCAGCTGAGGCATCCAAGAGCATTTTGTCTAAAGGTCTCAATCCATCAATGAGGTACTCGATGATGAGGTTCTCGGGTAGTCCAAGGGTGCAACAGCTTCTCTCCAGGCAATTGAATTTCTCCAGGTAATCGTACATGGTTTCATTGGGCCCTTGCTTGATGTCCTGCAGTTGCCTCCTTACTTGCATTGCTCTTCCCGCTGGGTAGTATTTGTCCAGGAATTTCTTTTGCATCTGAGCCCATGTTCTGATGCTTTCGGAAGGTAATGAAAGGAACCAGTCGTTCGCCGAGTCAATGAGGGAAAAAAAGAACGCCTTCAACTTGAAGTCATCTATATTCACTCGATTGGGGTTTAAATTTTGGCAAATGCCATGTAAGCATTGGAGATGAGTTGTCGCAGATTCTCCATGAGCTCTTGAGAACTTGGGCAAGCTGTGGGCCACCGATGCGTTGATGGTAATGTGTCCTAGCTCAGGGCCCTCGTAAATGCACCACGACTGATTTTCGAAATCTGGGGCATTAAGTTTTCCCATAGTAGGTGCACGGTAGTTGTTATCCCCATAGTAGTCATCAAAGACGGGCTCTCGCCTTGGCACTTGTCGAGGTTGAGGAGGTGGAGGATGTCTAGCGGGTTGTTGCACTGGACCAGCTTCATTTCGGTCCTCGGGCAGGCCTTGGTTTCTCCGGATGGCCTCCCTTTCGCGAGCTCTTTGGTTTCGGATGAGTCGTTCCGGATCGTCAATAAATGGAGGCAGCGCCTCATTATTTCGATCGTACAGGTTCATCTCGTCATCATCCTGATAGTCATGGTGGCTTCCTGCATGAGACATGGTTATGGAGAACCGAGTTCGAAATTTTAAAAGAAAAAGGAAAGAACAATTATCCGATTGATATTTTCTAACTCCCCGGCAACGGCGCCAATTTTGACAGATGCACAGTCGTCGTGTGCAAAAGCAAGATAAATTTATAAGTCCGCTACTCACGACTTTACTGTTGGGTTAGTAAAGCGGTAAGTAGGGGTCGAACCCAAGGGAATTAGTGGATAGTTGTTCTTTTGAAAATTAAAGTAAGACAGTTGGGGGTTGGTTGTGATTTTAGTACTAAAAGTAACGTGGGTTGGTTGTGATTTTAGTACTGAAAAGTAAATGACTGAAAGTAAAGAAAGTAAATACGAGACTGAAAGTAAATATTGAAAAGTAAAGTGCTTGAAGGACAAGTCTTGCTGAAAGTAAATGCTTGAAGGACAAGTCTTGCGGAAAGTAATTGCTTGAAGGACAAGACTTGCGGAAAATAAGCAGTTGATATGGACTGAAAGTAAAGTTACGGAAAGTAAATGACTGGAAAGTAAGCAGTTGATAGTAAGACTGAAAGTAAGTGACAGGTGATGTTTGAATCAAAGGAAAGATTCGGTATCAGGGGCCTTGTATCATAGTCCGTTTATCATTGACCTCTAATGATCATACTAAGTGTTCAAAGATGAATCAAGGCTATTTCTAGCACATGACTTGCCACATTGTTTAAAACACTTGTTCCATTTGGGCTAATTCCTCCTTTCGAAGTATCTTAGCTTATGTGCATCCATTTGATCTTTCAGTTACGATCAACCAAATGGTGTTTTAAAGAGGTCGAATTCCACAGATAAGCTGTGCTCTTTCGAGCCTCCACTTATCCACGGAAGTCACGAACCCATGGAAGAGCTTTGCTCTTTCGAGCATCCACTCAACCAATGGCGTTCTGACCTAATATATGGCACATAGAATAAGTTTTGAACACAAAGAAGCACTTAAGAGAAGGGTCTAAAACATTGTATGATACAAGCACACCTCTTCAACCAAATGAAGGGTTTAGCTACGAATATCCATAGGGGTGGATATCATAGCTAAGTACTTGGAAAAGTAAAGGTTTTGAAAGACAGGAAAAGTAAAGGTTTTGAAAGTAAAGACAAGGAAAGTAAAGGGAGAATACTCAAGAACCAACAGGAGTAAACTCAAGAACAACGTAAAGTAAAGGAAATGCTTGAGTACTTCAAGAACCGACAAGAGTACTCAAGAACAAACTTGGAGCTTTTGATTCAAAGTAAAGTATTTACATTGATTGTGTTGTAGAATCTAGAGAGCTTCTCTCACTAACCAAGAACTATGGGATGTTGGGATGGAATGAGGATGATGATACAAGGAGGTGAAGGTCTCTATTTATAGGCATGGGGGAGGAATGAGAGCCATACACTTGTCAAATGGGAGGAGAAGAGCTCAACACATGGAAAGGGATGAGAGGAGGAGGCTAGAGCCTCCGGGCAAGGTGGCAAGGGGGGAGAAGCCGTCGGCCATGTGGTATGATAGGAGTGGTGGAGATCTTAGCCGCCGGTTAGGTGGAGGAGAGTGTGGGTGGATTGAGATCTTTCTCCCCAAAAGCCATCGTTTGAAATGTGACTTCCGGTTTCCCTTTAGTTGCCTCTTCGGTTGCCCTTTGGTTGCTCCTTCGGTTGCTCTTTAGTTGACATCAAAAGATAAGTCACTTATACTTGGCATTTCACTTGTGTTCTTGATCTTTGTTGGAACAAGTCATCGGGACTTAGTTGTGGCTTGATCGGAGTATTGTCGGAGTATGGTCAGTTTTGACTTGTAATCCACTTTCAGCGTTAAGAACTCCATTTTAGCTCGTTTTCATCTTTACTCCTTGAAATGGCTTGTAGAACAAAAGTGAAACTAACAAGTAAAAGTTGTACAGATAAAGCATCTAATTTGGTGGGTTTAACTGTCTTAATGAATCATATAAATATGGTCCATCAGGAACCAAGTCCCGAGTCCCGAGTGCCGAGTGCCGAGAAGACCAGGTCCCCACCGAGCATCCGTACCGAGAGAGCCGAGCACTCGAGCCGAGAGAGCCGAGCACCCGTGCCGAGAGAGCCGAGCACCCATGCCGAGAGAGCCGAGCGCCCGCGCCGAGACCCACATCCGAGAGCGCCGAGACCCACGTCCGGGAGCGCCGAGACCCACATCCGAGAGCACCGAGACCCACTGACGGACGCACAGTCGTTATGTGCAAACGTCAAGAATAAATTTATAAGTCCGCTACTCGCGACTTTACTACTGGGTAGCAAGTGGTAAGTAGGGGTCGAACCCAAGGGAATTAGGGGGATACGTTGTTCTTTGAGGGATTTGTACAGCGAGGGAGCGTGTTTTAAGGTTGATTGAGATTTTAGCGGTTATGACTAAGTGACTTTTTTTGGTTGTTTTTTGGTTTTGAGTGCGGAAAAGTAAATTACAGAAAAATAAATACTGAAAATTAAAAAGAAGACTTACAGTGGGTGATGCGTGATTTGCGAGTCCTCCGGATGGTGAGTGCAGTTGATTAAGGCAGTTATACTAGGAAAGTAAATACAAGGGGGTTTTGTAATTCAAGGAAAGCATTCGGTTTCGGGGGCCTTGCATCATAGCCTGTTTTATCATTTTAGTAATCCTTCTAAGTATTCAAACGTGCATCAAGGCCATTTCAAGCGCTCGATTTGCCACACTGTCTAGTCTTTTGCAAAAGTGTTCGAAAGTGAATCAAGGCCATTTCAAGCACTCGACTTGCAACACTGTCTAATCTTTTGCAAAAAACGTAGAGCCCTTGTTCTACTTAGACAAGCACCCCATTTCAAGGTATACTAGCCTATGTGCATCCATTTGGATTGTCTTTTCCGATTTATCCAAATGGTGTTTGAGAGAGATCGAACTCCTCAGATAAGCTTTGCCATTTCAAGCATCCACTTACCCGAGTATGTTCACGAACTTCCACGGAAGAGCTTTGCCATTTCAAGCATCCACTCAACCTTGGAAATTCTGATCTAATATATGGCACATAGAACAAGTTTTGAATACAGAGAAAAAACACTAAAATAGTCTAAAACA
Organism: Rhodiola kirilowii; assembly: GCA_033675215.1. NCBI lineage: Eukaryota > Viridiplantae > Streptophyta > Magnoliopsida > Saxifragales > Crassulaceae > Rhodiola > Rhodiola kirilowii. The sequence continues at coordinate 46,762,522 of CM066201.1, forward strand.
TTTTATAATACAAGTACGCCCCTTCAACCGAATAAAGAGTTTAGCTACGATTATCCATGGAAGAGGATATCATAGCTAAATACTCGGGGGTTTTTGAAAGACAGTAAGTAAAGAGGAATACTCAAGAACCAACAGGAGTATTCCCAACTCCTACTTGAATACTCAAGAACCAACAGGAGTATTCTCTAAAACTGTTATAATACTCAAGAACCAACAGGAGTATTATTTCAAACCGTTATAATACTCAAGAACCAACAGGAGTATTATTTCAAAAACCAAACTTACAAGTGCCAAACTTTCTAGAGAGAGAAGTGTATGATGATTTGTGGATTGTGGGATGGAGATTACAAAGGGTGGAGGCATGTATTTATAGCCTAAGGGAGGAGGAGGATGTGGTGGAGGAGGAGACAAGTGTCAAGCTCTCATGGTGGGAGGAGGAGGAGGTGAAAGCCGCCGGTTGTGGGTGGCAAAAGGGGGGAAGCTTCCTCCTTTGGTTACCTCCAACCAAAAGCCACCGGTCACCATGGATAAGGATGAGTTTTTGTGTGAGTTTTGTGATGTTTTCACAAAACTATCAGTCCAAATTCGCTCCGGTCTGACTTTGGTTGTTCCTCGGTTGGATTTGTTTTGAGTAATTCAATGTCAGGATCTTGAGATTTCTGTATTCAGCGTCTGATCGTGACCTTGGACTGACTCGTAACATCTTTTCAGCGTAAAATCCTCTCCTTAGCGTGTATTCTCTCTAGAGTCCAAAATACCCTATAGAAATATATCGGAACTAACAAGCAAAAGTTAAATAGACAAAAGGTCTAATTTAGTGGGTTTTACTGTGTTTTTGATTCGTATAATTATGGTCCATCAGATCGCCCCACACTTTTAGTTGTTCGTCCCGAACAATGCTATTAAAGGGCGGCACACTATGTAAGCTTTTGAAATATGAAAGTTAGACAGTGGGACTCGATTTATCCTAATTCATGCATTGCTTACTTATTACCAAATTGAACTGTGTAAATAAATAGAAGAAACTTGATATGTGTACCTTCGTGCTGAGATGCAAATTATTTTGGATGTTTCGGGAGATAGCCCTTTTTAGGCTCCTGGACTGCAACCTTGGGACCGTCTCATACTATATGGTTTCCTTGTAGCTTTCTCTAGCACGTGATTCGGTTCGGGTTTCAATGGTTTGGTCTTTGATTTTCTTTTGGCGAGGGACAGCTTTTGTAGTGAATCGGCCTTCGGTCTTTGATTTGACTCTTTGAGTACTTCACTTTTTGTTCGGTTAAAACCTTCACAATTTCGGGCCTTTGGCCTCTTGATTTGCTTCTTTGAGCTTTTTGCTTCTTTGTGACTTGCTAGTCCATTTTCTCAAGCCTTTTTGGGAGGTCCAATCATTGCCCGCAAGCCGATGGAAATACCTCCCCGCTCCTCTCATCATTGTCGTTTCGCGCGGGTCAAGATGAGGGTCGCTCATCTATTTTCTCGGCTACTTTGACTAGAGATAGGATGGTCTGATTCCCGTCCTCGCCTTTTTTTTTGCATAAACACTGCATGGCGGAGATGACTTCAATCTTCACTGAAACCCGAAGTGCAGCCTCCACTGACTTTGAAAACCATATAGTTAGATTCGATCCTTCGATTGCTTGCCAAGCCTCTCTAGGGCAGTTTCTGTCAACTCCACATCCCTAGTTTATCTCAGCACAAAGGGACAAATGAGAAGTTACGTTCTAAGTTTTTAGACAATTGAATTTTCACAAGGTAAATGCATGAATTTAGATCTATCTTTTTCACATTCTCAAGTTCATATTTTCAAAAAGATAATATTAAAGGAAAAGAAAAACATGTTATGTACACAGGTGGTTCTCACCCCACACTTTTGAACGAAGGCGTGCCTTTCAGCAAGACTTAGTTCAAAAGCCATGCAAGCAGATATTATATGAGAAGGAAATGGCATTAAGGAAAAGGGAAGAACGAAACTCCCTTTAAAGTGTCGAGTGAACGACATGGCATGAGGCTGGATAATCGAGGGAGTTCGGCTGGGGCCTTGAACTCTCAGCGCAGGCCCGGTAACTCACGGAAGCTGCCTGGCTGATCCGGTCTTGCTCCGAAAACCGATTCCTAAATAGTCATTTCTTCTATGCACCAAGTGGGTGAGAGCGACTTATTGGAAAAAACTAAATGACAGAAAATAAAAGACTGAAAGTAAGATAGGTGTCGGGTTACCTCTCGACCAGTGCCTTTGTTTAACGTCGTTGGCTCGACAGTACCTCATTCCTGGATCATAAGGTGGGATCCCATGGGTGCTTGAGGTCGAACTTCTTCTCGGCTGCCCTTTTGATTTGCCCAAAGAACACATATGGCAGCGGGCTCAGTTCTGCTCTCCCTTGATCCGGAGGTTTCTTTTTCACATATCCCTGAGAAGGCGAGGATTCCTTGACCATAGCTGCTGGTCCATCAAGTCGAGTTCTCTTGTTCCTCCTTCCCGGCTTCCATTCCTTTGGCCCATGTCTTGGCCGTTTTTTTCATGTCTGAATGGTCGGCATCCTTGCGGGTTTGGAAGTTCAGTCTTTTGCCAAGTGACCTCAAGCATGCGCCCTTGCAAACCTTCTTCTTTGTGGCAGAGATGATTGGTTGTTTTAGAACGAGTGAGTTTTCCGGGCTCGTGGCGAGTGAGTGCTCCATCTTCGGCTCTTCTGGTTCATGTTTTGTCTCCAACTCGCCTAGCACCATATCATCATGGACCACATCATCTTCGGAGGTCGTAATATGCTTAGAAAACAAGGGGTCAAGTTGGGGGTACTTCCACCACAAGGACCGGGTCTTTCTCGGATAGGTTGGTAATGATGATCGGGTCTGCTTCGGGTGCTTCGACAATGAGGATCGGGTCTGGCTTGATTTGTCCGGCCGCTTCAGTAGTGAGGACAATGCCATTCTCGGATAGATCGGCAGTGAGGTCCAGTTTTAAATGGCTCGGCCGGCTCTTCTTCAGTTATCCATGCGTCCTCATCCTCTGTCAGCTTCGTGGGCTCCAATGTTGGTTCCTTTAGAGCCATCTCCACGTCCATTATTGTGCTTGTACTGATCTCTCCTTTCGGGTTTTCTGCGGGCAAGCTTGCAATGGGCGTGATGTCGGGCTCGTTTTGCATTGAGTCCACTTCCATCGTCGGTGTTTCATTATCAGTTTGGTACATCGGCCCTTGTTTTGTGCTTTCTGCCAAATTGTCTATGAGGTCCCAAGTTTTAGCCGTGGTTAGGTTCGAACCCTCCGCCGCATCATTGAGCCTTTTCAACTCATGTGGCAGCATCCCGTCAAGAAATCTTTGAAGAAGATCGTAGTTGGTGAATCCATGGTGCTGGCAGCTCGTTACAAGGGAATCAAAGTACCATAAGTACTCGTCCAAAGTTTCGTCCCGGGATTGCTTTAGGTTGTGGATCTTCTCACGAATTTTAAAGTCGAAAGATGGCTGGGCTCTTGGCCAGGGATTGATGCCATAATTTGACAGGAGAAACTCTTTTAGAAATTTGGCTTGAAGATTTTCATAACAGCTTTAATACTCTGCACATGAATAATACCAGTCTATTGCCGAGTCAGTTAAAGAAAAATTGAAGCATTTCAGCTTAAACTCCTCTAACGTCTCATTCTCAGGTTTCATGTGGCGGCAGATGTGGTGAAACTGTTGGCAATGTATCACAGAGTCCTCTTCAGTGGTACCTCCGAATTTGGGGAGACAGCTAAGCATTTCAAACATAAGGTTGTTGCCTCCATCATTCCAAGGCTCTATGTCGTAGTATGAAGACATGGCCAATTATGTATAACAGAAAAAAGAACAACTATCCATTTGCTAACTCCCCGGCAACGGCGCCAATTTTGACGGACGCACAGTCGTTATGTGCAAACGTCAAGAATAAATTTATAAGTCCGCTACTCGCGACTTTACTACTGGGTAGCAAGTGGTAAGTAGGGGTCGAACCCAAGGGAATTAGTGGGATACGGTTTCTTTGAGGGATTTGTACAGCGAGGGAGCGTGTTTTAAGGTTGATTGAGATTTTAGCGGTTATGACTAAGTGACTTTTTTTTGTTGTTTTTTGGTTTTGAGTGCGGAAAAGTAAATTACAGAAAAATAAATACTGAAAAATAAAAAGAAGACTTACAGTGGGTGATGCGTGATTTGCGAGTCCTCCAGATGGTGAGTGTAGTTGATTAAGGCAGTTATATTAGGAAAGTAAATACAAGGGGGGTTTTGTAATACAAGGGGGGTTTTGTAATTCAAGGAAAGTATTCGGTTTCGGGGGCCTTGCATCATAGCCTGTTTTATCATTTTAGTAATCCTTCTAACTATTCAAACGTGCATCAAGGCCATTTCAAACGCTCGATTTGCCACACTGTCTAGTCTTTTGCAAAAGTGTTCAAAAGTGAATCAAGGCCATTTCAAGCACTCGACTTGCAACACTGTCTAATCTTTTGCAAAAAACGTAGAGCCCTTGTTCTACTCAGACTAGCACCCCATTTCAAGGTATACTAGCCTATGTGCATCCATTTGGATTGTCTTTTCCGATTTATCCAAATGGTGTTTGAGAGAGATCGAACTCCTCAGATAACCTTTGCCATTTCAAGCATCCACTTACCCTAGTATGTTCACGAACTTCCACGGAAGAGCTTTGCCATTTCAAGCATCCACTCAACCTTGGAAATTCTGATCTAATATATGGCACATAGAAGAAGTTTTGAATAAAGAGAAAAAACACTAAAATAGTCTAAAACATTGTATAATACAAGTACGCCCCTTCAACCGAATAAAGAGTTTAGCTACGATTATCCATGGAAGAGGATATCATAGCTAAATACTCGGGGGTTTTTGAAAGACAGTAAGTAAAGGGGAATACTCAAGAACCAACAGGAGTATTCCCAACTCCTACTCGAATACTCAAGAACCAACAGGAGTATTCTCTAAAACTGTTATAATACTCAAGAACCAACAAGAGTATTATTTCAAACCGTTATAATACTCAAGAACCAACAGGAGTATTATTTCAAAAACCAAACTTACAAGTGCCAAACTTTCTAGAGAGAGAAGTGTATGATGGTTTGTGGATTGTGGGATGGAGATTACAAAGGGTGGAGGCATGTATTTATAGCCTAAGGGAGGAGGAGGATGTGGTGGAGGAGGAGACAAGTGTCAAGCTCTCATGGTGGGAGGAGGAGGAGATGAAAGCCGCCGGTTGTGGGTGGCAAAAGGGGGGAAGCTTCCTCGTTTGGTTACCTCCAACCAAAAGCCACCGGTCACCATCGATAAGGATGAGTTTTTGTGTGAGTTTTGTGATGTTTTCACAAAACTATCAGTCCAAATTCGCTCCTGTCTGACTTTGGTTGTTCCTCGGTTGGATTTGTTTTGAGTAATTCAATGTCAGGATCTTGAGATTTGAGATTTCTGTATTCAGCGTCTGATCGTGACCTTGGACTGACTCGTAACATCTTTTCAGCGTAAAATCCTCTCCTTAGCGTGTATTCTCTATAGAGTCCAAAATACCCTGTAGAAATATATCGGAACTAACAAGCAAAAGTTAAATAGACAAAAGGTCTAATTTAGTGGGTTTTACTGTGTTTTTGATTCGTATAATTATGGTCCATCACCCACATCCGAGAAAACCAGGACCGCGCCGAGAGCAGCGCCCGGGCCCGGCCGACCAAGGGCCCGAGAAAAACTTCAACCCCGGGCCATGACCATGCTCCGGGCAGAATTTGCTAAACATCCTTCATGGATCAGTCTTAGAATTGTCTCAACATTCCAAATCCATGGTCCAACACCCAATCACCTCCGGCCAAAATTCCGGCCAAGCTCCGGTCATGGTCCAGTCGACTTCCGGTGATGCTCCGATCATGCCAAATCCAACCACCATCTTGCTCCGGTCATTTTAGCCCAACTCCGGTCAAAAATCTGGCGAAGTCCAATTAAACTACTTATTTCCCGGTTAGGGCATACTATTCACATCGGTTAATCTTTTGGTTTAAAACCAAACCTCAACCAAGTTCAAAGGACTTGCCCAAAGCTCAACCAAGCTCATATAGTTTCCCTTTGGCACATCCCATGCTCTAGCCGCCCATGTGCAAGGCAAGTGCACCATTTGGCTCATCCAAACTCCAACCGAAGGCCAACCAAGCTCAACCGAACTTATGGGAGGACTAGAGGCGGTTGGAGGAGGAAATATCTCACTCCACTCACTCCTCCACCACCACATTTGGGTATAAAAGGAGCGCTTCCCCTCCTTGAATCATATCACTTGTAACTTAGGTAGAGAATCTCTCTAGAATCCATCTCACAAATCCTTGTAAACACTTAAGTTTTGATATTAAAAGCTCTACCTTCTCTCTTGATCTTGAATACTCTTGTTGGTTCTTGAGTATTCTTGAGTGTTATTGAGTTTACTCTTCTTTGTTCTTGAGTATTCTTGTTGTTCTTGAATTTTACTTTCCAAAACCTTTACTTTTCTTGTCTTTGTTTTCAAAACCATTTACTTTTCTTGTCTTTTTTTCCAAACCAAAACCTTTACTTTTCTAAGCACCTAGCTATGGTATCCAATTTTATGGATATTTGTAGCTAAACCCTTCATTCGGTTGAAGGGGTGTGCTTGTATCATGCAAACGTTTTAGACCCTTTTCTTAACGTTTCTATTATGTTCGAAATTGTTCTATGTGCTATATATTAGGTTAGAACACTATTGGTTGAGTGGAGGCTCGAAAGAGCAAAGCTCTTCCATGGGGTTCGTGAGCATACATGGTTAAGTGGATGCAAATGGGCTAAGATACTTCGAAAGGAGGAATTAGCCTATCTAGAACAAGTGTTTTATGTCTTGAAAAGGACTAGACGGTGTGGCAAGTCGAGTGCTAGAAATGGCCTTGATACATCTTTGAACACTTAGAACGATCATTAGAGGTCGATGATGAACGAACTATGATACAAGGCCCCTAAAACCGAATCTTTCCATTAATTAAAACACCACTTGTCACTTTACTTTCAGTCCTAATATCAACTGTTTACTTTCAATACCATTTACTTTCAGTACTTTACATTCTGCAACTAACTTTTACATTCTGCAACTAACTTTACTTTCAGTACCTAACATTTACTTTCACCACTTTACTTTACGCAATTTACTTTCAGTCTTTACTTTTACGCACTTTATTTTCAGCACTTTACATTTCAGCACTTTACTTTACGCAATTTACTTTCAGTCTTTACTTTTACGCACTTTATTTTCAGCACTTTACATTTCAGCGCTTTACTTTACGCAATTTACTTTCAGTCTTTACTTTTACGCACTTTACTTTACGCACTTTATTTTCAGTCTTTACATTTCCGTACGCTTACTACAGACTTGTTCAACATCAATCCAACATAACTTTGGCACGCATTGCGCTTGAAATATAGCGTGCGGCCAGTGCCAAAAGTATGTTGCTTGGTTGATATTGAACTCGACTGTTCCAGCACTTTACTTTTCAGTATTTACTTTCAGTTCTGTGTTTACTTTCCTTACTTTCAGTCATTTACCTTTCAGTACTAAAACCACAACCAACCCCAATCGCACTTACATTTCTGTACAAATCCCTTAAAGAACAACTATCCACTAATTCCCTTGGGTTCGACCCCTACTTACCGCTTGCTAATCCAATAGTAAGTCACGAGTAGCGGACTTATAAATTTATCTTTTGCGTTGCACATAACGACTGTGCATCCGTCAAAAATTGGCGCCGTTGCCGGGGAATTAGAAATTATCAATCGGATAATTGTTCTTTCTTTTTCTTTTTCTTTTTCCCTTAAATTTCAAACTCGCTTCTGCATAACCATGTCTCGTGCAAGAAGCCACCATGACTATCAGGATGATGACGAGGTAAATCTGTTCGATCGAAATAATAAGGCGCTGCCTCCATTTCCAATTCTCGACAATCCAGAGCAACTCATCCGAAACCAAAGAGCTCGTGAAAGGGAGGCCATCCGGAGAAACCAAGGCCCTCCCGAGGACCGAAATGAAGCTGGTCCAGCGCAACAACCCCCTAGACATCCAGCACCCCCGCAATATCGACAAGAGCCAAGACGAGAACCCGTATTCGATGAGTACTATGGGGACAACACCTTCCGCGAACCTACTATGGGAGAACTGTTGGCACCAGATTTCAGAAATCAGCCGTGGTGCATTTACGAGGGCCCTGAACTAGAAAACATCGCCATTAACACATCAGTGGTCCACAATTTGCCCAAGTTCTCAGGAACTCATGGAGAATCTACGACAACTCATCTCCAACGCTTACATGGCATTTGCCAAAATCTAAGGCCCAATGGGTTGAATGTAGAAGACTTCAAATTGAAGGCTTTCTACTTTTCTCTCATCGACTCGGCGAACGACTGGTTCCTTTCATTGCCTTCGGGAAGCATCAGAACATGGGCTCAGATGCAAAAGAAATTCCTGGACAAATACTATCCAGCGGGAAGAGCGATGCAAGTAAGGAGGCAACTGCAGGACATCAAGCAGGGGCCCAATGAAACCATGTACAATTACCTGGAGAAATTCAATCGCCTAGAGAGAAGCTGCTGCACCCTTGGACTACCCGAGAAACTCATCATCGAGTACCTCATTGATGGATTGAGACCTTTAGACAAAATGCTCTTGGATGCCTCAGCTGGAGGATCCATGATGAATCTATCATTGAGTGGCATAAGGCGACTCATCACCGACGTTGCTGAAAATGCCCGATTTAGAGAGGAGACAACTCGGCAGGAATAATTTTCCCGAACAAAGAATGTGGAAAAGGCTGAAACACCGATGAACTCTATGCCAGAGGAGATGAAACAAATGAAGGAGATGATGGTTCAGATCCTACGAAGACAGCCAGTTCAAGTGAAGCCTTACGAGTTTTGTAGTTCTACGGACCACAAAACTGATGCATGCCCAACATTAATAGTAGAGGAACCGGCAGAAGTGAATGCAGTGGTAAGATACCAAGGATACAAAAACAACAACAGTAATGACAGAGACGGACCAAACCGGCAGTATAATTAAGTAACCAACCCAACTTGGCGGAACGACAACCATGCTCCGAGAGACACAACAAGCCGCACCTCAATTAGCTCAGTCATTCTACCAACCTCCCCACCGGCAGTACAACCAGAACGCTCCATCAGTAGGTCAATATCAGCAAAAAGGACCAAACCAGTACCCGACGGGTCAGTATCAGCAGAAGGGACCGAATCAGTACCAAGCCGGCCCGAGCAATCCGCAAGGACCGAACAAATCCCTTGATGATGTGGTGAAGGAACTCGTGGGCTCGATGCATCGATTCCAAGTCGAGACAAATGGAGATATCTCGGACTTGAAGAAGCAAATGTCCCAGCTAGCTGATGGACCATAATTGTATGCATCATAAATACAGTTAAACCCACCAAATTAGACTATTTGTCTATCTAACTTCGACGTGTTAGTCCCGATATATTTCCACAGGGCATTTGAGAGACTAAAGTGAAAACACGCTAAGGAGAGGACTTTATGCTGAAAAGATAACAAGAGTCAATCGAAGGTCAAGATCAGACGCTGAACGAAGAAATCTCAAGATCCTCACGATGAATTACTAAAATTAAATCCAATTGAGGAATTATCAAAGACAGCCCGGAGTAAAATTAGACTGATAGTTTTGTAAAGACAGTACAAAACTGTCAAAACTCATCCATATGCATAAGGTGACCGGTGCTAAAGGTGAAGAAGGATGACTCATGGGTGGCAAGCCATCCTCCTCCTCCATTGGATGACCGGCAACCGGCGGCTCCTCCACTCTCCCCCTCCTCCACTCTCCTCCCTCCACTTGGCGGCTCCTCCTCCATCTACTCCCAAAGCCGCCGGCGGCTTCTTTTGCCACCATGAGAGTGTGACATGTGGAGGCTTCTCCTCCACATCTCCTCCCCCATCTCCTCCACCCTTGGATGCTCCTCCACATGCCACCATCTCCACCCTCCATCCTCCTCCCCTTAGCCGATAAATATGGAGCTCCTCCTCCTCATTTGTATCATCCAAAAATCATCCAAAAATCATCCCACAAATTGTAATTCACTTATCTCTCTAAGGTTACTTTGTAAGTTTGGTTCGGTTTATGAAATAATACTCCTGTTTGTTCTTGAGTATTATACTTTAGAGAATACTCCTGTTGGTTCTTGAGTATTCAGTAGGAAATTGGGAATACTCCTGTCGGTTCTTGAGTATTCCACCCCTTTCCCTCTTACTGTTTTCAAAAACCCCCGAGTATTTAGCTATGGTATCCACCTCTATGGATATTCGTAGCTAAACTCTTTATTCGGTTAAAGGGGTGTTCTTGTTTTATAAAATGTTTTATTTCTTTTAGTTTCATTTCTCTGTATTCAAAACTTGTTCTATGTGCCATTTATAGTCAGAGTTTCCAAGGTTGAGTGGAAGCTATCACAAGCAAAGCTCTTCCGTGGGAATTCGTGATCATACTCATGTAGTGGAAGCTGTCACAAGCAAAGCTATCTAAGGAGTTCGACTCATCTTAAACCCCATCTGGTCGAGCGTCACTGTGAGATCAGGTGGATGCACACAGGATAGCATACCCTCGGGTATTGGCGCTAGACTGAAATAGAACAGGTGTTGCTTTAAACAGTGTGGCAAATTGAGCGCTACGAAAGGGCCTCGATGCACTTTTGAATACTTAGAAGGGTTACTAAAAGAATAAACAGGATATAATACAAGGCCCCCTAAGAATGTTTTCTTTCGATCAAAAACCCCCCCTGTATTTACTTTTATCGCTCAATCAATCGCAACCATCAACCGCTGATCTACCGGAGGAATCGCAATCACGCATCACCCACTGTAAGTCTTCTTTCCCTTAACTCTTTACTTTCAGTATTTATTTTCTATATTTACTTTTCCGCATAAAAAACCCAAAAAACCAAAAACAGTAGATTAATTACTCGCTCTAAAATCTCAACCAACCTAAAACACGCCCCCCGCTAGTATAGTTTTCAAAGAACAACGCATCCCCCTAATTCCCTTGGGTTCGACCCCTACTTACCACTTACTACGCAGTAGTGTAGTCGCGAGTAGCGGATATTATAAATTTATTTGCACAAAGCACACTGCACCTTAACGACAGTGCAGTCGCGCTTTCGTCAAATTGGCGCCGTTGCCGGGGAGTTAGTTAATTAATCGGATAGTTGTTTGAAACTATACGCGTTTCAAAACCACCATGTCTCGCGAAGAAAGTCACCATGACTACCAGGATGACGAAGAAATAAACATGTACGATCGAAATGATGAGGTTCCATTTATCGACGATCCGGAACAACTCATCAGAAACAGAAGAGCTCGCGATAGGGAAGCTAACAGACGAAACCAAGAACCACCCGAGGACCGAAATGCAGCTGGTCCGGTACAACCCCCTAGATATCCACCACCACCCCCACAACCTCGACAAATGCCAAGACGAGAACCCGTCTTTGATAACTACTATGGGGATAACGACCATTTCCGCGAACCTACTATGGGAGAACTCACTGCCCCAGAATTCGAAACGCAGCCTTGGTGCATTTGCCAGAACCCAGAACTAGAAAACATTGTCTTCGACATCAACACTTTGCCAAAGTTTGCAGGAACTCGTGGAGAGTCAGCAATGACTCATCTCCAGCGCTTACATGGTACTTGCCAAAACCTAAAACCGAATGGCGTAAACGTAGACGACTTCAAGTTAAAGGCGTTCTACTTTTCCCTCATTGACACGGCAAACGACTGGTTCCTTTCATTGCCTTCCGGAAGCATCAGAACATGGGCTCAGATGCAGAAGAAGTTCTTAGACAAATACTACCCAGCAGGAAGAGCAATGCAAGTAAGAAGGCAACTGCAGGACATCAGGCAAGGACCCAACGAAACAATGTACGATTACCTGGAAAAGTTCAACCACTTGGAGAGAAGCTGCTGTACCCTTGGACTGCCCGAGAAACTCATAATCGAGTACCTCATTGATGGATTAAGACCTTTAGACAAAATGCTTCTGGATGCCTCAGCTGGAGGATCCATAATGAATCTATCATTGAGCGGTGTTAGGCAACTGATAAATGACGTTGCTGAAAATGCTCGATTCCGAGAAGAGACGACTCGGCATGAAGAATTCTCCCGAACAAAAAACGTGGCGAAGGCCGAAACACCAATGAACTCTATGTCTGAGGAGATGAAACAGTTAAAAGAGATGATGATTCAGATCCTACGAAGGCAGCCAGTTCCGGTTAAGCCTTACGAATTTTGTGGCTCTACGGACCACAAAACTGACGCATGCCCGACATTAGTAGAAGAGGAACCAGCAGAAGTGAATGCAGCTGGAGGATACCAAGGATACAACAACAGCAATGACAGAGCCGGACAAAACAGACAGAATGGTCAAGCAACCAACCCGAGCTGGCATTACAACAACTATCCTCAAAAGAACGCTCAACCAGCTGCTCAGTCATTCTACCAACCCCCACACCGGCAGTATAACCAGAACACTCCATCAACAGGCCAATATCAGCAAAAAGGACCAAATCAGTACCAAACTGGCCAACATAATCAGCAAGAACCAGCCAAGTCGCTTAATGACACGATGAAGGAGCTCGTAGGAAACATAAATCAATTGGGTACTTCGCTACACCAATATCAGGCGAAAACTGACGGGGCAATTTCCGAATTAACCAAACAAATGTCCCATCTCGCCACTGCGATGTCAACGCTCACTAGCAAACCTGGCGGACTTCCTTCACAGACCATTCAGAATCCAAAGGCGAGTCTTAGCATGGTAACGATGTCAGACATGACGGAGGCGCTAAAAGAAGACCGACACATCAATGGTAGAACGTGGATCACACATACTGATAATGGAAGCGTAGACTCTGACGCTCCCAAGAGAGACTTCTCACCTAACATCTATGCGCCAGAGCAAGACATTAACCTAGAAATTCAGGTGACCCAAGAGAATGAAGAAAGAATAAAGGAACAAAATGACCTGATGGCGAGAAAGCGTTTCACTTGGAGCCCTGAGGCATATCTAGAAATGAGCAAGGACCCAGGAGCCTTCACAGTAACATGTGCTTTCGGCAAAACCCTAATTCATCATTCCCTAATAGATCTTGGGGCCTCAGTCAACATTCTGCCTTACCCTCTTTATTATTCTTTAGAGCTCGGTCTGTTAAAGCCACCAATGATATCCCTCGAGTTGGGAGACAAGACGTTTATCCAACCAGTTGGAGTGCTAGAAAGCTTTATGCTCCGTGTTGGAAATGTCGTCGTTCCTACGGACTTTTATGCGATACCAATCCAAGAATCCAACAAGGATGACCCTCCAACGATCATATTAGGACGACCATTCCTTTACACAACAGGAGCTAAGATCAACATGGGCAAGGGGTCGTTATCACTTGCATTCGGCGGCAGAACTTCATATTATAACATTTATGGTGATAGCCGCGCAAAACCTTTAGAACAATGGAATCCTGAACCAAGCACTGCATCCAGCAAAACATTAGGAAGAATCAATCCGGGAGCTGAGGCAAAATTTGACCTGAGCCACCCATGGGATCCAAACTGGTGATCCAGGAATAAGGTAGCGTCGAGCCAACGACGTTAAACAAGTGCACTGGTCGGGAGGTAACCCGACACTATCTTACTTTTCTGCACTTTTATTTTCTGTCATTTAAATTTCCAATAAGCGCTCTCATCCACTTTTTGTATAGAAGGAATGTCTTACATGTAGGAATTAAGTTTTGGAGCAAGATCGGATCAGCCAGGCAGCTTCCGTGAATTTCCCGGGCCTGCGCTGAGAGTTCGAGGCCCCAGCTGAACTCCCTCGATTATCCTGCCTCATGCCATGTCGATCACTCGACACCTTAAAGGGTGTTCTGTTCTTCTTTTTCCTTAATGTCACTTCCTTCTCTTGTATATATTTGCATGACTTTTGAACTAAGGCACGCCTTCGTTCAAAAGTGTGGGGTGAGAACCATCTGCATGTTTTTCTTTTTTTTATTAGTATTATCTTTTTGAATATATGAACTGAAGAATGTGAAAAAGATAGATCATAATTCATGCATCAACCTTGTGAAAATGCAAACTGTTTAAAAACTTAGAATGTAACTTCTCATTTGTCCCTTTGTGCTGAGATAACCTAGGGATGTGGAGTTGATAGAAATTGCCCTAGAGGGGCTTGGCAAGCACTTGAAGGATCAGATCAAACTATATGGTTTTCGAAGTCAGTGGAGGCTGCACTTTGGGTTTCAGTGAAGATTGAAGTCATCTCCGCCATGCAGTGTTTATGCAAAAGGCGAGGACGGGAATCAGACCGTTCTATCTCTGGTCAAAGTAGCCGAGAAAATAGATGAGCGACCCTCATCTTGACCCGCGCAAAAACGACAGTCAAAGTAGCCGAGAAAATAGATGAGCGACCCTCACCTTGACCCGCGCGAAAATGGCAAAAACGAGAGGAGCGGGGAGGTATTCCCATAGGCTTGCGGGCGATGATTGGACCTCCCAAAAAGGCTTGAGAAAATGGACTTGCAAAGCCACAAAAAGGCGAAAAGCTCGAAGAAGCAAATCAAGAGGCCAAAGGCCCAAAATTGTGAAGGGTTTAACCGAACAAAAGTGAAGTACTCAAAGCGTCAAATCAAAGGCCAAAGGCCGATACACTACAAAAAGCAGTCCCTCGCCAAAAGAAAATCAAAGTACTCAAACCATTGAAACCCGAATCGAATCACGTGCTAGAGAAAGCTACAAGAAAACCATATAGTGCGAGACGGTCCCGAAGGTGTATTCCAGGAGCCTAAAAAGGGCTATCTCCCGAAACATCCGAATTAATTTGCATCTCTGCACAAAGGTACAAGTATCAAGTTTCTTCTATTTATTTACGCAGTTTAATTTGGTAATAAGTAGTAATGCATGAATTAGGAGAAGTCAAGTACCACAGTCTAATTTTCATATATCAACAAGCTTACTTAGTATGCCGCCCTTTAATAGAATTGTTCGGGACGAACAACTAAAAGTGTGGGGTGATCTCATGGACCATAATTGTATGCATCATAAATACAGTTAAACTCACCAAATTAGACTGTTTGTCTATCTAACTTCGACGTGTTAGTCCCGATATATTTCCACAGGGCATTTGAGAGACTAAAGTGAAAACACGCTAAGGAGAGGACGTTATGCTGAAAAGATAACAAGAGTCAATCGAAGGTCAAGATCAGACGCTGAACGAAGAAATCTCAAGATCCTTACGATGAATTACTCAAATTAAATCCAATTGAGGAATTATCAAAGACAGCCCGGAGTAAAATTAGACTGATAGTTTTGTAAAGATAGTACAAAACTGTCAAAACTCATCCATATGCATAAGGTGACCGGTGCTAAAGGTGAAGAAGGAAGACTCATGGGTGGCAAGCCATCCTCCTCCTCCATGGGATGACCGGCAACCGGCGGCTCCTCCACTCTCCCCCTCCTCCACTCTCCTCCCTCCACTTGGCGGCTCCTCCTCCATCTCCTCCCAAAGCCGCCGGAGGCTTCTTGTGCTACCATGAGAGTGTGACATGTGGAGGTTTCTCCTCCACATCTCCTCCCCCATCTCCTTCACCCTTGGATGCTCCTCCACATGCCACCATCTCCACCCTCCATCCTCCTCCCCTTAGCCTATAAATATGGAGCTCCTCCTCCTCATTTGTATCATCCAAAAATCATCCAAAAATCATCCAAAAATCATCCCACAAATTGTAATTCACTTATCTCTCTAAGGTTACTTTGTAAGTTTGGTTCGGTTTATGAAATAATACTCTTGTTTGTTCTTGAGTATTATATTTTAGATAATACTCCTGTTGGTTCTTGAGTATTCAGTAGGAAATTGGGAATACTCCTGTCGGTTCTTGAGTATTCCACCCCTTTCCCTCTTACTATTTTCAAAAACCCCCGAGTATTTAGCTATCGTATCCACCTCTATGGATATTCGTAGCTAAACTCTTTATTCGGTTAAAGGGGTGTTCTTGTTTTATAAAATGTTTTATTTCTTTTAGTTTCATTTCTCTGTATTCAAAACTTGTTCTATGTGCCATTTATAGTCAGAGTTTCCTAGGTTGAGTGGAAGCTGTCACAAGCAAAGCTCTTCCGTGGGAATTCGTGATCAACTCAGGTAGTGGAAGCTGTCACAAGCAAAGCTATCCGAGGAGTTTGACTCATCTTAAACCCCATCTGGTCGAGCGTCACTGTGAGATCAGGTGGATGCACACAGGCTAGCATACCCTCGGGTATTGGCGCTAGACTGAAATAGAACAGGTGTTGCTTTAAACAGTGTGGCAAATTGAGCGCTACGAAAGGGCCTCGATGCACTTTTAAATACTTAGAAGGGTTACTAAAAGAATAAACAGGATATAATACAAGGCCCCCTAAGACCGAATGTTTTCTTTCGATCAAAAACCCCCCCTGTATTTACTTTTATCGCTCAATCAATCGCAACCATCAACCGCTGATCTACCGGAGGAATCGCAATCACGCATCACCCACTGTAAGTCTTCTTTCCCTTAACTCTTTACTTTCAGTATTTAATTTCAGTATTTATTTTCTGTATTTACTTTTCCGCATAAAAAACCCAAAAAACCAAAAATAGTAGATTAATTACTCGCGCTAAAATCTCAACCAACCTAAAACACGCCCCCCGCTAGTTTAGTTTTCAAAGAACAACACATCCCCCTAATTCCCTTGGGTTTGACCCCTACTTACCACTTACTACCCAGTAGTGTAGTCGCGAGTAGCGGATATTATAGATTTATTTGCACAAAGCACACTGCACCTTAACGACAGTGCAGTCGCGCTTTCGTCACTAGCCACCTCAATGTCCCCGCTCACTAATGAACCAGGCAGACATCCTTCACAAACCATTCAAAACCTGAAAGAAAATGTTAATGCCATGACCCTTAGGAGTGGGAGAAAACTTGTCGTCAAACCCATGGAGCAAGAGGAGGACAAAAGGCCCGAGGCTCTTGAAACTCTTGAGCAAGACGCGGCCGAGAAAAATGAGGACGCGACCAAAGAAGAAGGGAACATGTCCGAAGAACACAGGCCTGGCCCGGTTCCAGCAGCCAGCCCGGTTCCAGTATCTGAAGAGCACGCGGAACGCCTGGTGCCTAGAACCGAGACTCCCAGAATCAGCGCAGCACTTCTATTTCTAGTACCTGCCCGTGTGCCAAAACAACATGTCATGGATGAGGACGTGTTTGAGTTGTTCAGCAAGGTTGAAATCAACATCCCCCTCTTGGAAGCCATCAAGCAAATTCCTCGATATGCTATGTTTTTAAAAGAACGTTGCACCAACCGGAGGAAGAATACTACATATGATCAAGAACTAATGAGTAGGAACGTGTCGGCCGTCATACAACGAAAGGTGCCCCCCAAATGCGGTGATCTGGGACCTTACACCATTCCATGCACAATTGGCAACATCTGGATCGAGAACTGCATGCTAGACCTTGGAGTATCAATCAACGTTCTCCCCTTCTCTATCTACTCATGCCTTAGGATTTGACCACTCGAACCCACCGGTCTAACTATTCAACTAGCATATCGGTCATGCAAACAACCCGAGTGCAAAATAGAAGACGTCCTGGTTCAAGTAGGCGAATTGGTGTTTCCAGCGGATTTCTACGTCTTAAAAATGGAAAATGGCGGACCAACAGACCATGCACCCATCCTTCTTGGCCGTCCATTTCTCAAAACATCAAAAATGAAGATAGACTGTGGAAGTGGGATGCTCTCAATGGAGGTGGAAGGAGAGACCTTTAGCTTCGACATATTTCGAGCAATGAAGCATCCCATGGAGTTCAAGGAAGTGCACACTCTCGACACTTTGGACGACCTGGTCCAAGAAGTGCAGCCAGAACCAAGAGCAGATCCCTTAGAAGTCATACTCAATGGAGCCGAAAGTTCATACGAATTAGCTGAAGGCTTGCATGAAACACTAGCCCATTTAACAATCTCGGAGCCTCTCACACCAAGATATGAAGTCAACGAGGTAAAATTATTCAAATCCAATACCTTTTTGCCCTCGGTGATGCAAGCTCCCAAAATAGAATTGAAGCCCCTGCCCGAGAATCTGAAGTACGCACTCCTAGGAGAAAATAACACTCTCCCGGTGATCATTAAGAGTGGCTTGGAAGTAGGCCAGGTGTATCGTTTGGTAAAAGTGCTGAGACGGCATAAACTAGCAATTGGATGGACTCTTGCCGAATTGAGAGGAGTCAGCCCGGCTGTATGCATGCACCGTATTTTACTTGAGGATGGAGCAAAGCCATCAAGAGAGCCTCAACGACGACTCAACCCTATCATGATGGAAATCGTCCAGAAAGAAATTCAGAAGCTACTAGATGCGAACGTTATCTATCCCATCTCGGATAGCCAATGGGTGAGCCCTGTTCATGTGGTCCCAAAGAAAAGTGGGATCACAGTTGAGGAAGATACCGAAGGAAAAATGGTGACAACAAGGGCCAAAAATGGCTGGAGGATGTGCATCGACTACAGAAAATTGAATGCGGTCACAAGGAAGGACCATTTCCCTCTGCCATTCATCGATCAAATGATAGACCGACTGGCGGGCAAACCATATTTCTGTTTCTTGGACGGATTCTCGGGCTACAACCAGATCCCCATAGCACCTGAGGACCAAGAGAAGACTACATTCACCTGCCCATTCGGCACATTCGCCTTCAGAAGGATGTCGTTCGGTCTATGCAATGCCCCGGGGACTTTTCAAAGGGTGGTAACCAGCATTTTCTCAGACATGATTGGAGTATTCATCGAGGTCTTCATGGACGATTTCACTATCTATGGAGACACATTTGACGCATGCCTAAGCAACTTGAGCACGGTTTTGGCATGATGTGTGTCAATGAACTTAGTGCTCACTTATGAGAAGTGCCACTTCATGGTTACTCACGGAATAGTCTTAGGACATGTCATCTCACAAGAAGGCATGGAAGTGGACAAAGCTAAAATTGACCTGATCAGGACTCTGCCATACCCATCCACAGTTCGAGACATCCAATCATTCCTTGGCCATGCAGGATTCTACAGACGATTCATCAAAGACTTCTCCAAAAAGGCGTTGCCTCTATCCACTCTCCTCCAAAAAGAAGTCCCTTTTGAATTCACCAATGCATGCAAGGAGGCCTTTGATGATCTGAAGAAAGCCCTGACTAGCACACCTATCATCCAAACGCTAAATTGGGGACTACCATTCGAAATCATGTGCGACGCGAGCGATTAAGCCGTGGGGGCAGTTCTCGGGCAAAAGGTTGATAAGAAGGCGGTTGTGATCTACTACGCCTCAAGAACCCTAGATTCTGCCCAACAAAACTACTACACCACCGAGAAGGAACTCCTGGCAGTGGTATTCGCTCTGGAAAAATTCAGATCCTATTTGCTTGGAGCAAAAGTGATAGTTTATTCTGACCATGCTTCCATCCGTTACCTGATGAAGAAGAAGGAGGCCAAGCCAACTCATTCGGTGGATCTTGCTAATGCAAGAATTCGATGTGGAGATAAGGGACAAAAAGGGGATTGAGAATACTGTGGCCGACCATCTAAGCAAGATTGTCTGAGAGGAAGAAGAGGGGCACATAACCGAGTCATTTCCAGACGAACACCTATACACCGTCTCAACCAAGGTGCCGTGGTATGCCTCAATCGTCAACTACCTTGTAGGAGGTACATTTCCTCCTTCTTTTACTAAAGCACAATGCATGAAACTTAGGCATGATGCTAGACATTACTTATGGGATGATCCTTATTTATGGAAAATAGGAGCAGATCAAATACTTAGGAGATGCATCCCCGATAATGAAATAGCTTCTGTTATTAGCTTATGCCATGAATTTGCATGTGGAGGACACTTCGGGCCTAGGAGAACCGCTAGGAAAATCCTAGATAGCAGCTTCTTTTGGCCGAGTATATTTAGAGATACCTATGAGAAGTGTAAAAAATGTGATTGGTGCCAAAGAGTAGGAAATGTATCAGCTAAAAATGAGATGCCTCAAGTACCCATATTGGTCAACGATGTTTTCGACATTTGGGGCATTGATTTTATGGGACCATTCCCAGTTTCATGCGACTATACTTATATTTTAGTTGCTGTAGATTATGTGTCAAAATGGGTAGAGGCTAAGGCCACGAAGTGCGACGATGCAAAAACTGTCATAGATTTTTTGCACACTAACCTGTTTTGTAGGTACGGGGTACCCAAGGCCATAATAAGCGACCAAGGAACTCATTTCTGCAACTGCACGATGGCTGCCACCTTGAAGCACTATCATGTCCACCACCGGACATCCACGGCATATCATCCCCAAACCAATGGTCAAGCGGAGATCTCCAACCACGAAATCAAAGGTATTTTAGAAAAGATGGTGAAGCCGGCAAGGAAAGATTGGAGTCAGAGGCTAGATGAAGCTCTTTGGGCTTATCGGACGGCATACAAGACGCCAATTGGAACCTCCCCCTTTCGGCTAGTTTATGGGAAGGCATGCCACCTTCCAGTGGAATTAGAACATAAAGCCTATTGGGCGCTCAAGCATTGCTATCCAGATTTGAAGGCTGCCGGACTGGATAGGAAGCTTAATCTGTGTGAGCTTGAGGAGTTGCGGCTTGAGGCCTATGAAGGGCAAACGGACTAAAAAGCGCGGACCAAATTGTATCATGACAAATTCATCCTCCGACGCTCATTTGAGGAAGGACAACAAGTGCTACTCTTCTCCTCACGGTTGAACTTGATGCCTGGAAAACTAAAATCAAGATGGACCGGTCCTTATACCGTGACTAAGGTATTCAACCATGGGATGCTTGAGTTGGAAAGCATGGACAATGGAAGCAGATTCACGGTGAACGGGCAGCGAGTCAAACATTACCACGGCGAGGATGACTTAAC
Organism: Rhodiola kirilowii; assembly: GCA_033675215.1. Lineage (NCBI taxonomy): Eukaryota > Viridiplantae > Streptophyta > Magnoliopsida > Saxifragales > Crassulaceae > Rhodiola > Rhodiola kirilowii. The sequence goes on from CM066201.1 coordinate 46,783,490, forward strand.
TCCGCAGAAATACGACCTGAACTGCCCATGGGACCCAGATCCCTCCTGAGTGAGGTATTGTCGAGCCAACGACGTTAAACAAAGGCACTGGTCGGGAGGTAATCCGACATCTATCTTATTTTCTGTCATTTTAATTTTTGTCATTTAGTTTTTATCTTGTCAATCGCTCTCACCCATTTTGTGTATAGAAGGAATGACTACATGTATAGGAATCAGCTTTGGGGAGCACCGAGAGTTCAAGGCCCCAGCCGAACTCCCTCAATTATTCCGCTCCGAGCCATGTCATTTGCTCGCATGTCCTCGACATGCAACGACACCGTAAAGGGAGTTCAGTTCTTCCCCCTTTAATGTCATTTCCTTCTCTTGTAAATATTTGCTTGCAATCGGCTTTTGAACTAAGTCATGCTGAGAGGCATGCCTTCGTTCAAAAGTGTGGGGTGAGAACTGCCTTTGCACATAATTAGTTTAACATGCTTTCCTTTTCCTTATCCCTTAATATTATCTTTTTTAAAATATGAACTTGAGAATGTGAAAAAGATAGATCTAAATTCAAGTATTTACCTTGTGAAATCTCAACTGTATAAAAACTTGAGGATGTAACTTCTTAATTGTCCCTTTGTGCTGAGGTATACAGGGGATGTGGAGTTGATATAAAATGCCCTTGAGAGGCTTGGCAAGCACTCAAAGGATCGGATTTCGCTATATGGTTTACGAAGTCAATGGAGGCTGCACTTCAGGTTTCATTGGAAATTAGAGTCATCTCCGCCGTGGAGCGTTTATGCAAGAGGTGGGACGAGAATCAAACCGTCCTAACTCTAGTCCTAGTAGCCGAGAAAATAGATGAGCGACCCTCATCTTGACCCGCGCGAAACGACGAGGATGAGAAAGAGCGGGGAGGTATTTCCATATGCTCTCGGGCGATGATTGGACCGCCCAAAAGGTTGAGAAAATGGACAAGCAAATTACAAAGGAGCAAAGCTCAAAGAAGCAAATCAAAGGCCAAAGGCCAAAATTGTGAAGGTTTTAACCGAAACAAAAGTGAAGAAACTCCAATTCAAAATCGAAGGCCAAAGACCAAATCACTTCAAAAGCTGTCCCTCATCAAAGTCAAAGAGCTCAGATCATTGAAACCCGAAACAAATCACGTGCTAGAGAAAGCTACAAGTTAACCATATAGTGCGAGTCGGTCCCGAGAATGCAGTTCAGGAGCCCGAAAATGGCTATCTCCTAAATCATCCAAGTTAATTTGCATCTCGGCTCGAAGGTACAAGTATCAAGTTTCTTCTAAGTATTTACACGGTTTAGTTTGGTAACAAGTAAGTATTGCTTGGATAGGATAAACCTTGTTCCACATTCTCACTTTCCTATTTAGAGCTTATTACTTGGATTTTGTGTTTCTCTCTCGAATAGCATTGTTCGGGACGAACAAGTATAAGTGTGGGGTGATCTGATGGACCATATTTATATGATTCATTAAGATAGTTAAACCCACCAAATTAGACACTTTGTCTTAACAACGTTTACTTGTTAGTTCCATTTTTGTTGTACAGGCTATTTTGAGGTTTAGAGAAGAAACAAGCTAAAAAGGGGTTCTTAAACCAAAAATGGATTACAAGTCAAGTCGGGCCAGTCGGGGATCGAGAAAAATCAACCAGGGACTGAGGACCCCAGTTGAGGACCGAGGACCCCAGCCGGGTACCGAGGCCCAGTACCGAGAACCTCAGGTCCCTGCCAAGAGGTACCGGGCCCAAGTGCCGGGAGTGCCGGGAACCAAGTCCCGAGTCCCGAGTCCCAAGTGCCGGGAGTTCCAGGAACCAAGTCCCGAGTGCCGAGTGCCGAGAAGACCAGGTCCCCACCGAGCACCCGTGTCGAGAGAGCCGAGCACCCGTGCCGAGAGAGCCAAGCACCCGTGCCGAGCACCCGTGCCGAGAGAGCCGAGCGCCCGCGCCGAGACCCACATCCAAGAGCACCGAGACCCACGTTCGAGAGCACCGAGACCCACATCCAAGAGCGCCGAGACCCACATCCGAGAAAACCAGGACCGCGCCGAGAGTAGCGCCCAGGCCCGGCCGACCAAGGGCCCGAGAAAAACTTCAACCCCGGGCCATGACCATGCTCCGGGCAGAATTTGGCCAAACATCCTTCATGGATCAGTCTTAGAATTGTCTCAACATTCCAAATCCATGGTCCAACACCCAATCACCTCCGGCCAAAATTCCGGCAGCTCCGGCCAAAATTCCGGCAGCTCCGGCCAATATTCCGGCCAAGCTCCGGCCATGGTCCAATCAACTTCCGGTGATGCTCCGATCAAGCCAAATCCAACCACCATCTTGCTTTGGTCATTTTAGCCCAACTCCGGTCAAAAATCCGGCGAAGTCCAACCAAACTACATATTTTCCGGTTAGGGCGTACTGATCACATCGGTTGATCTTTTGGTTTGAAACCAAACCTCAACCAAGTTCTAAGGACTTGCCCAAAGCTCAACCAAGCTCATATAGTTGCCCTTTGGCACATCCCATGCTCTAGCCGCCCATGTGCGAGGCAAGTGCACCCTTTGGCTCATCCAAACTCCAACCGAAGGCCAACCAATTAAGCTCAACCGGACTTATGGGAGGACTAGAGGCGGTTGGAGGAGGAAATATCTCACTCCACTCACTCCTCCACCACAACATTTGGGTATAAAAGGAGGGCTTCCCCTCCTTGAATCATATCACTTGTAACTTAGGTAGAGAATCTCTCTAGAATTCATGTCACAAATCCTTGTAAACACTTGTGTTTTGATATCAAAAGCTCTACCTTCTCTCTTGATCTTGAATACTCTTGTTGGTTCTTGAGTATTCTTGAGTGTTCTTGAGTTTACTCTTCTTTGTTCTTGAGTATTCTTGTTGTTCTTGAATTTTACTTTCCAAAACCTTTACTTTTCTTGTCTTTGTTTTCAAAACCATTTACTTTTCTTGTCTTTGCTTTCAAACCCAAAACCTTTACTTTTCTAAGAACCTAGCTATGGTATCCACTTCTATGGATATTCGTAGCTAAACCCTTCATTCGGTTAAAGGGGTGTTCTTGTATCATGCAAATGTTTTAGACCCTTTTCTTAACGCTTCTATTATGTTCGAACTTGTTCTATGTGCCATATATTATGTTAGAACACTATTGGTTGAGTGGAGGCTCGAAAGAGCAAAGCTCTTCCATGGGGTTCGTGAGCATACATGGTTAAGTGGAGGCTCGAAAGAGCAAAGCTTTTCCATGGAGTTCAACCTCTTTAAAACACCACTTGGTTGATCGGAAATGATTGATCAAGTGGATGCACATGGGCTAAGATACTTCGAAAGGAGGAATTAACCTATCTAGAACAAGTGTTCTATGTCTTGAAAAGGACTAGAAAGTGTGGCAAGTCAAGTGCTAGAAATGGCCTTGATACATCTTTGAACACTTAGAACGATCATTAGAGGTCAATGATGAACGAACTATGATACAAGGCCCCTAAAACCGAATCTTTCCATTAATTAAAACACCACTTGTCACTTTACTTTCAGTCCTAATATCAACTGTTTACTTTCAGTACCATTTACTTTTAGTACTTTACATTCTGCAACTAACTTTTACATTCCGCAACTAACTTTACTTTCAGTACCTAACATTTACTTTCAGCACTTTACTTTACGCAATTTACTTACAGTCTTTACTTTTACGCAATTTACATTTCAGCACTTTACTTTACGCAATTTACTTTCAGTCTTTACTTTTACGCACTTTATTTTCAGCACTTTACATTTCAGCACTTTACTTTACGCAATTTACTTTCAGTCTTTACTTTTACGCACTTTACTTTACGCACTTTATTTTCTGTCTTTACATTTCCGTATGCTTACTACAGACTTATTCAACATCAATCCAACATAACTTTGGCACGCATTGCGCTTGAAATATAGCGTGCGGCCAGTGCCAAAAGTATGTTGCTTAGTTGATATTGAACTCGACTGTTCCAGCACTTTACTTTTCAGTATTTACTTTCAGTTCTGTATTTACTTTCCTTACTTTCAGTCATTTACCTTTCAGTACTAAAACCACAACCAACCCCAATCGCACTTATATTTCTGTACAAATCCCTTAAAGAACAACTATCCACTAATTCCCTTGGGTTCGACCCTTACTTACCGCTTGCTAATCCAATAGTAAGTCACAAGTAGCGGACTTATAAATTTATCTTTTGCGTTGCACACAACGACTATGCATCCGTCACCTACGCCACAATCTACTTCCTTTCCGGGTTGTAGAATTCTAGCCCTAGCAATCTAATACTCCATTCCAAGATATATTAGATTAGTGCTCTATTTGTTCTCAACGGTCTAGTATCAAAACAAATAGTAAAAAGAGAGTTGAATTGCTTGGCTAAACCTAACCATTCCAAGTATCAATCTAGTTTTGCAATTCAACCAAGATAATTTAGCACAAGAACTAGTGGAATAATGAAAATAGCATTAAGTATCAAGTCTCGAAAACACACGTCACAATATTTAGAACCCTAGCCCGAATAAAGGGTTTAGCTAGACATAGCCATGGAAAAGTAAATAACAAGGGAATGAAAACACTTCTCTATTGCGCCGAGAGGGAGGACTGAAGAACCGGGCCAGGAGGGCTGAGGGTCGCCGAGTGGAATGAGGAGCCGAGAGGAGGAGAGGCAAGAGCTCGGATTGTGGAGAGAACTCTCGGTTGTGGGATGATGGATGGATGATTATTGGCCTTGAGGAGAGGTCTTATTTATAGCAAAAGACTAGGGCTTCGAAGTCTAGATTTGGAAAGGGCCCAAAAACAGATTAGGAAACATGTCCAAATCTTATCTTTTGGCTTGATCTTTAAGCTAACTTGATCAGCAAGTCTTCCAGATTCTTCCAGGACCTTCTAGGAGCCTCTAAACCTCCAATAAAGGAGGAAATCAAGCTGGGTTCCTTGCTTGGCCAGCTTTGGCCTGAGATGGCCGAAAGTGGCCTGAGATGGCCGAAAGTGGCCTGAACGGGCTCGGTACTTTGCCGGAATTTCGAATGAGCGTTCTTGATCTCCGTGGTAGCGTTCTAGCATCCTCATGTGATTTGAAAACGAGTGCTCGAGATGGTTTTGCCGGAACGTGGCCGGAACCTTGAAGTGTCCTACATTCTCTCTCGGGTCCGGGCATTGCCTAGGACGCGGCTTGGATGCTGGGGTGCTGGACCTTTGTAATTGAGCCAACTGCCAATTGGCTCAGGCATTCTCCTTGGTTTTCCGACATTGTCCATCTTATTTTCCATTTTGATCACTTTTCTCAAGGTGGATTCTTCAGATCAGCTCGTTTTCCCGAGCAACTTGAATTGAGCACTAGACAGCTCGGTTGGGGGCTACGGCGCGACCTGGGTCGTTGGGGAGCGGCCTGGGGCGCTGGCCTGGTACGCTGGGGCGCGGCCTATTTTCCTCGGGCATTCCTCCAATTTCCTCGGGCATTCCTCGAATTTCCTCGGGCATTCCTCGAATTTCCTCGGGCATTCCTCGAATTTCCTCGGGCATTCCTCGAATTTGCTCGGGCATTCCTTTTGTCAAATGTGTATAGGCCGGTCTAGAACTCCTTGTGATGTTTTTTGCTCAGAATGCAATCTTTTAAGCACGATTCCTCTTAGAGCTTCCAAATCACCTGAAAATGCAAAACAACACTAAGAAGTAACTGTTTGCATAATAAAGTGCTGGAATTGGTGGGATTTGATGACTCGATGAGTCGTATAAATACGGCTCATCAGTTATCCACTTCTTGCGGAGAATTGGGAACTTGAGTTTGAGGAGGTGTTTCCAGATCTTCAGCAGGTGGGAACCCCTCATTTTCTTGATGGTTGTGTCCACCATCATCTTGGTTATCCTCATGGGCATCAGGAGTCCACCAGAGATGTCCACCAGGGACAAAGCTCTGATGTTCAGACTCATTTTCTTGCTCAGTACTAGAGGTACCTGCACCATCAGAATCTGAAGTTAGTTTGGCCTTAAAATGGTACTCATCTTCATTAAAAGTTACAGAACTAGCAGTGATTTCTTTATAAGGAGCAGGTCTAACTAACAACAATTTATATCCTTTCACACCCAATGGTTATCTAATCAAAATAGCCTTCTCAGCTCTAGGATTGAGCTTGCCCTGCACAGAATGTGCATAGCAAGTACAACCAAAGGGCTTCAAATGGCCTAAAGAGATTTTTCTACCAGACCATAGCTCTTGGGGAATTTTAAAATCAAGTGATGCACAAGGAGATCTATTCACCAAGTATGCAGCAGTCGTCACAGCTTCACCCCATAAAGATTTCTTCAGACCTGAACTTATTAACATGCATCTAGCCCTTTCTAACAATGTTCTATTCATCCTCTCAGCTATACCATTCTGCTGAGGGGTCCTGGAACAGTTAAATGCCTTCTAATGCCATTCTTCTTGCAGAAATCATTAAACTCATTGTTATAGAATTCCATACCATTGTCTGTCCTTAAACTTTTAAGTGTAGAGTTAGTTTGGTTTTCAACAAGAGTTTTCCAATTCAGAAAGTGATCAAATACTTCAGTTTTAGATTTAAGCAAATAAACCCAAACTTTCCTAGAAAAATGATCAACCAATGACATAAAATACAATCTACCAGCAACTGTAGGCACTTGGGCAGGGCCCCAAAGATCACTATGAACATATTCAAGAGAAGCAGTAGCAGTCATGTGAGATCTTTTAAAAGAAAGAGCAATTTTCTTGCCTAAGATGCAGTTTTCACAAAATGGCAGATTAACAGGTTTTTCAGGCAAAGCACCATGTTCAAACAGTTTTTGCAAACCTTTATTTCCAATGTGGCCTAGTCTAGCATGCCATAACTTGGTGCATTTTAGATCCTTATCATCAGATGTAGCAGCATTCAATTCAGGGGAAGAAACAACATAGTATAGACCACCATTTTTAGAAGCTTTTATCACAACTGTCCCATTTCCAGAAATCTGTCTAATTCTATTTGTAGAGTTAATAGAACAACCTAAGTCTTCTAAGGCTGATTCAGAAATTAAACTCCTTCTAAGATTAGGGACCCAACTTACCTTTGTCAAGGTCCTAACCTTACCACCAAACATTCTAATGGGAACAATTCCTATACCTTTAATTTTTAAAACAGCATTATACCCAAGTTTAACTTCACCTCCATCACATAAATCAAGTTTATCAAACAAGTGTTTATGAGGAGTAGTATGCATAGTACAACCAGAGTCAAGAATCCATGAATTATCATTTAAAGCACCAGAAACAACAAGGCATTCATTGTCATAACCTGAACCAGTTTCACACACATTGGACTAACCATTTTGTTGATTTCCCTTATATTTCCCACTCTTAATGTCATCCTTTTTCTTTTGGCAATGGTTTGCATAATGCCCTACATTATTACAATAAAAACATTTTATCTTAGTGCCTTGTGAAGCACCAGATTTATCAGATTGCCTAGGGACATTGTTAGAGCCATTATTAGGTTTTTCAGACCTATTGTTTTTATGGGAAAACTTCTTTTTGCTCTTAAACATCATTACTTCATTCTTAGCTTCAGTTCTAGATCCAGACCTAGTCTTAAAAACCTTTAAAGTCTCATTCTTCTGAATTATCATTTCAGTGATTTTAGACAATGTTAACTCATCTCTCCCATATTGAATCACATCCTTAACTATGTCAAATTGATGGGGTAAGGAGTTCAGGATTATAACAGCAAGATGTTCCTCGTTAATTGTGTCTTCACATCTATCTAAGTCTTGGGTAAGCTTTAGAAAGATAATCAAGGTTTTCCTGAATACTTATATTGACATTCATTTTAAAAGTGAACAATCTACTTAGGAGAAGAATCCTATTAGGAAGAGATGTAGATAGGTACTTTTCCTCCAGTTTTTTCCAAAGAACCTTAGGATCATCTATGGTCATAAACTGTCTAGCAACATTATCAGTTAACCTAATCATTATTTCAAAATGACCTAGGTCTCTTAATTCCTTTTTAGCATCATCAGAGGTTGGGACAGCCCACTTATCCTCTATAGCTCTCCAATATTTTTCTTTAATCAAAACAGCTTTCATCTTTAATTTCCACATAGAAAAATCAGTGTTGCCATCAAACGGCCTAAGTTTAACAGACTCAGCCATAACTACAATGAAGAGCAGATGCAAGCAAGGGAATTTAAGCACCAAAACAGGGGAAAGCAAATTCAATCAAGGCACCAAGTCAAGCAGACAATGCAGCACTAAGAATGCACCCAAGAGCTATCACACACAGCAGAAAATATGGTCTAGTGCCGGTCCAGGTTCAATAGGCCACAGAGCGGAACCGACAAGAACACCAAACACACTTATTAACCCAAGAATCAAGTTTAGCACCAAGATCAACAATGATAGATGCCAAATTTGCTCTGATACCACTTGTAATATATTTAAACTCAAAGTTGTATGCAAGATTAAGTCCAATTCGAGTTATGGTGGTCAAACAAAAACAAGAAAAGGGAGCACACAAGAATTTTTACGTGGTTCGGGAAATCCCTACTCCACGGGACCTCAGCTCAGGGAGATCCGACCCAACAATCCAATATGCAATCAATATTATCAAGTACAAACAGCACGAGTTCGATTGGGCAATCGCTAGGTCTAAACTATGAGAAATGAAGAAACTGAAAACTAGGTTATGGAGGGATTGAGCCCCCTCTGAAGCCCCTGGATTGATGCGTGACGTAGCAGACGACTCGCTTGCCCAGATTCCACCGCTGGGCCGACTCCAATCAGCCTCCTCAGTCTTCTTCAAATCTTCGCTCTTCCACCCACGCGAACAGCTCCAAGAGAATGCATGTCGCCACAATCGGTGAACCACGACTAAGGATGACGTCCGACGAACTCTCACTGGACTGCTCTCAAACAGAATCGACTCCTCGCTCTCAAAATCGCTCGGTCGTCTCTCTCGTTTTCTGGGTTGCTCGACGAACCCTAATCCCCAATTTGAATGCCTTATAAACTCAGCTGAAGCGAAGTCAAAACGCAGCCGTTCTCCTTGTAACTGAAATAACGGAATCGCCCGCCTTTGCCAAACGTCACCGTTCCAATAACTGAACTCTGTCCTTTTTATCAAAACGACGCAACAATGAGTGTCACGGCTCCCTCAAACTTGTCACGGCCTTGTAACGGCGGTAACGGGGACTGAATAACTCAGAGAAAACTCGACCTCCCGTCACAGCCTCTTGTCACGGCCTAGAGAACTCTGTAACGGCTGTCACGGCAGCTCCAATCTTCTCTTCAGACCAGCTTCAATTCTTCAGCTTTTCTTCTTGAATCTTCAAGCAGCAATGGCATGAGGCTTAATGACTCAAATAGGCTAGATTACCTAAACCTAACAGTATGGATCCAATCGTGTAGCCGCTACTGCCTCAACGGCTCTGCCTAAGAGGTTTTTAATAACTTGGTGAAGATTGCGGGACAGGTAGCGGCCTTGGGATGCGAAAAATAGAACAAACTCCATGTCCAAGTAAAATTGTCAAAGGACAAACATTTTTTTTATTGTGAACTATATATCAAACTTGTTAAGCGAACATTGTGAGTCAACTGGTATAGTGAATTACTTGTTGCAGACCGAAACGACCTAAGGGAGTCGGCCCTTCTTCAACCTCTTCCCAGAAGGTCTGATCATTGGAAAGCCACAAGATGACAGTTTCCGTCAATCTCATCAAAAGTATAGTTGCAAATTTCTCTCTCCCAACAAACATGTTAGAGGTTGTTGGATCCCATAGGTTTTGATGATCAAAAACACTTAGCTAATGCTTTGTCTAAGTGTGCAGAAACCTAACTGATAGATCGAACTGTTGATCGAAGATCGAATTTCCATGAGATGACTCCATTCCCCCTGATCAGCAGTGGAAAGTTCTGTTTAATGGATAACCAGATCAAAGGAAGATTCTAGAAGAAGTATTGTCCTATTCTATCTGAAATCCATTAGGGGTTTGAACAGTTGGGCTGGGCCAGGTTGTCGGGCCCAGCTATCAAGTCGCTACAAGCTCTATTTAATCAACTAGGGTTTGTGAAGTGCTAGTGCGGTTTTCAAGAGAGAAGAACGGCGCATGTCTAGAAGGAAGAACGACCGACTGAAAGAGCACGGAGCTAAAGGCGCACACACGAAGGTTTGAAGCTCGAAATCGATTACTCTGTCGGATTGAGTAGAGGTCATCAAATAGAGTCTATTGGAAAGACCTAGTTTGTAAACCCTACAAGTATATCGGAATAAAAGAGTAATCGGATTTCGAAAATCCTTCTAGAGCAATCTAGGAGGTAGTGGTTTTTACTCTATCATAGTTTTGATAGGGTTTCCACTATACATTGTGTGTGTAGTATTTTCAGTCATTTCTTATCTGCACATCTTACTTCCGCTGCTACTCTGAACATCAAACGGAAAAATAACTTAAAAATAACTATTAATTTCCGTCTGATAGTTTATTGTATTTTGCTAACACTAATCGATCCAACACGTGGTATCAGAGCCGAGCGTTCTAGATTTCTGTGTTAGCATTGCAGGTTAAGTATGTCGTCTATCAGTGACTCTTTTTGGAAACCGCCACTGCTGAAGGCCGGACAGTTCGACCGGTGGCAAGACCTGTTTGAGGCCCATGTCTGCTCGTTAGATGGACAACTCTGGAGCATATTTGAAACGGGTCCGCTCACCATCCCACTTGACACTTCAGATCCGGAAAAACCAGTGGATAAAACTAAGGATAAATATACGGATGAGGACTACAAGAAGCTTGAAAAGAACGCGAGAGCGAAGAAAGTCCTCTACATGGCTCTTTCTCCCGGAGATCAAATTAAAGTGGCGATGCAAAAAACCGCAAAGGAGATGTATGATGGATTGGTCAGATTATATGGAGTAAATGAAGATATCAAGAGAAACAGAATACTGGCTGCGATTAAGGACTATGAAACTGTTATGCAGAAAAAGGACGAATCGCTAGAGGATTTCTTCACCAGATTCCAGGTCATCATTGGACAGCTGGAGTACTTGAATGAGAAGCTCCCGGAATGGAAAATCACTCACCAGTTCATGCATGCCTTGAACTCAAAGTGGGATCACGAGACCTTGGCGTTGCAAGCTCAAAAGGGGATTAAGGACGTGACACTAGAAGAACTGGTTGCTAATCTCCAGAGCCAAGCTGGAATCACGGAAAGGAAGATGGCTAGAAGACAGTCTGACAAATCCCATGCCATCGCCTTGAAGGTAGAACAGGCCCTCGATCTAGCACATGGAAATGAGTCACCAAAGGAGGATGATGAGATTGCTCTGCTCACAAAAGCCCTGAAAATGGCTAACTTTGTTAAAAGCAAGAGAGACTTTAGAGCTGGAGGAATTCGAGGAAATTTCTCCAAAGGAAACAGAGGTGCCACTTCTAGTGAAGACAAAGGAAGGTCGAAGGAAAGGGAAGATAGAATATGCTATCACTGCCAAAAGAAAGGGCACCTATCCAAAGACTGCTACAGCAGAAAGAAAGGAGAAGAACCTGCCCCAAAACCAGCTCATGCTATGTTTGCAGCCTGGGGAGATTCCGACGGAGACAGCGATGATGGAAAATGCCCCAAAGAGCCCTGCCTGATTGCTCATTCCACTGCAAACGAGGTAACATATACTGACTCCTTGATTGATGAAATGTTTTCTGAATCTGATTTTGCAGAAACCATAACCAAGCTCCTCGAGAAAATTCGAAATCTGGAGGATAGAGTGTCCAGTATGCAACAGGAGCATCAAGACAACCTGGAGGAAAACCATCTATGGTCAACCAAAGCCATGCGCCTTGAGAAAGAAATGGCAGAACATGTGTGCAAATGTCTTACATGCGCAAGAAAAGAAAGACAGATTAGCAAGCTAAGTGATGAGCTGAAACGCTTAAAGATAGAAAATACTGAGATGGTTGACTTCAACACAGAGGTTGAAAGGCTGAGCAATGAGTTGACAAACCTCAGACGGAACAATGAGGAACTGCTCCACACAGTGGAAAACCTCAGACGCGAAGAGGCAGAAATAAAGGAAAAGTGGCTTAAAGAATTGCAAGCTAAGAAAGCTAAGGAAGAAGAGGAGGACTACAAGAAAAGGTTTGTCAGACCGGGACTTGGACTCAAACAGGTAAAGGCCACTAAAGGAAAGGGCGTTGAAATGGAACTAGGAGAAAGCTCTCAACAGAACAGAAGGCCCTAGACCAACAAACAGATGAGGTGGGAAACCAGTCCACGAGATGGACATCATTTCCACGACACGGACTCTGTCCCTTTCAAGGCAAAGAAAGCCTTTGAAATGTGGCAAAAGATGAACCTGAAAAGTAGACCCTCAAGGATAGACTTTCAAGCGAGAAAGAAGAGAGCATCTACACCACCTGGTAGAAGCAAGTATGTGGATCTTCCGTGCCACAGATTATGCTGGCGCTGTGGGCAGCAAGGACACTACAGAATTGAATGCCCAAGGCTGAGGGAGATGGATGAAAGGAACCGTAACTGGGTAGCAGCAGGCTGTTAGAGGAAAGTCAATCCATATGGTAGGAAAGATAGAGTTGATCACTATCCCCCTCACTATGACCCAGCAATCCGCGGTAGACCAAGGAACACACCCAAGAAATGGATTGATTTAACTAACCACGATGTTTCTTATCAATCTTATTATGTTCCAACTTCTAAATTCATTCCCAAACCCAGTAAGCCCAAGCTTATCTGGGTTCGCAAAAACTAATCACTTTTCTGCAGGATGGAGTGAGGTCCCGTCCCTGGTACCTGGACAGTGGCTGCTCAAGACACATGACAGAGAATCAAGAATGGTTCGACTCGCTCCAAAACCACTCCGGAGAAAGCATAATCTTCGGAAATAAAAGCAAAGGGAAGGTGATTGGAATGGGTGAGGTAAGGATTTCGGACACTATCCGAATCAGGGAGGTGAGCTTGGTTGAAAATTTGAGGTACAATCTGCTAAGTGTATCTCAGTTATGCCTAAATGGCAAAAATTCTTTCATATTCAACTCAAATGACTGCCTAGTAAGATGCAATGAGACAGGTAAGACAGTTCTAAGAGGAATTCGAGTGGGTGAAATCTACACTGTCGATCCAGATTTCATTCCAGAGGAAGAACTGTGCCTTGTAAGGATCACTGAAGATTCCATGATGTGGCATAAGAGGTTCGGACACGCCAGCTTGAGGCTATTGCACAAGCTCCACCAGAAGGAATTGGTGGTGGGCTGACCCAAAGTTGAAAGAGCCTTTGATCAGGTGTGCGGTGCCTATGCCACGGGAAAGCAAGCAAGAGTTTCATTCTCATCTAAGCAAACCGTGAGCACCTCTGCACTGCTGGACATGATCCACATGGATCTATGCGGTCCAGTAAGTGTTGTCAGTCGTGGTGGAAACAGGTATATTCTGGTCATAGTAGATGACTACTCGAGGTATACGTGGACTATCTTCTTATGCTCTAAATCTCAAACATTTTGTGAATTTAAAGCATGGTTGAAATTGATGGAAAACAAGTTAGATCGTAAATTGACTTCCATTCGTACTGACAACGGATTTGAGTTCCGGAATGTGCAGTTTCTTTCGCTGTGCAGGGATAAAGGTATTGATCATAACTTCTCCGCCCCAAGGTCACCACAGCAAAACGGGGTGGTGGAACGAAAGAACAGAACTTTGGAGGATATGTCACGAACGATGCTAATTGCTAGTGGAGTTCCAAAAGGCTTCTGGGCAGAAGCAGTGTTTGCCCCATGCTATATTCTTAACAGAGCTTTGCTTCGAGCCATGATAGGGAAAACCCCTTATGAACTGCTACGTGGATGAAAACCGAATATCTCCCATCTAAAGGTTTTCGGGTGCAAATGCTATGTCCACAATAACGGCAAAGAAAGCTTGGGAAAATTCGATGCTCGGAGTGATGAAGGGGTATTTGTTGGCTACTCCAGTCATAGCAAGGCCTACAAAATCTACAATCTGAGGCTAGAGCAAGTTGAGGAAAGTGTGCACGTAAGATTTGACGAGACGGTGATGGCTGGCCACCTAATTCAAGATTCCTCCTCTACGGCTATGATTGATGCTGGGGAGCTACAGCTTGTCGATGAATCAGACTCTGACTGGGAACCTCCTCCAGCACCCAATGCCGAAACACCTCTCATGGACATCCACCAGGTAGAAGACCATCAGGCAGATCATGATGAAACAGCTGATCCACCAGGTGGAAATGTAATTGGGGGCCCCGTGATGGATGTCAATCAAGAGCTTCCTGGAGAAGAAGAAATGGCCGTTGAACCTACCCCTGCTAACCCTGAGGGGGAACTCAGAACCACACGATATGGATGAGCGATTCATCGACCATCCAGACTGGACAATTACCATTGCTACATCTCTCAGGAACAGGTAGATCATAACAATTTACATCAATTCTGTGGATTTGCTTCGTTTGTCTCTATTGCAAAACCGAAGACAATGGAGGAAGCACTTAAGGACCCAAAATGGGTCAACGCCATGCAAGAGGAGCTACATCAGTTCGAGAGGAATGAAGTATGGCGTCTGGTTCCTAGACCCAAGGACAAAAACGTGATTGGAACGAAATGGGTCTTCAGGAACAAGATGGATGATAAAGGTGTAGTCGTAAGGAACAAAGCCCGTCTGGTGGTCAAAGGATACAACCAACAGGAAGGAATAGACTACGACGAGACTTTCGCTCCAGTTGTTAGACTTGAAGCAATAAGACTACTAATAGCCTACTCAACCTATCACGGGTTCTCATTGCAACAGATGGATGTAAAGACGGCATTTCTGAATGGAGTCTTGAAAGAAGAAGTGTATGTAAGCCAGACTCTAGGATTCGAGGACAAAGATCATCCAAATCATGTGTACGTCCTGGACAAAGCTTTGTACGGGTTGAAGCAAGCTCCCCGCGCATGGTACGAGCGGCTGTCCCTGTTCCTTCTATCTCATGGATACAACCGAGGAGAGGTGGACAAAACCCTATTCCTTCTGAAGGAAGGATCAGACACTCTAGTGGTTCAGGTATATGTTGATGATATTATATTTGGTTCAACTAACCCCATGCTTGTTAAAAAAATTCACAGATCTGATGTCAAGTGAATTCGAGATGAGTATGGTCGGAGAGTTGAAGTACTTTCTGGGCCTTCAAGTGGCACAAGATGGAGATGGAACTCGGGTTCATCAACAGTAATATGTGAGAGAAATCTTGAAGAAATTTGGGATGGAGTCTGTAAAAACATGTGCAGCACCAATGTCACCGAATGACTCTTTGGGAAAGGATGAGTCTTCCCTACAAGTGGACCCAACCCTATACCGTGGAATGATAGGTTCACTTCTCTATCTAACAGCCAGTAGACCTGACATTTTGTTTAGCGTCTGTCTGTGTGCCAGATTTCAAGCAGATCCGAGAGAGACACATGTCAAGGCTGTGAAAAGGATCTTGAGATACCTGAAGGGGACGGACGATCTGTGTTTATTCTATCCCAAAGGAGGTGACCTGCGTCTAATGGCCTACACAGATGCTGACTACGCTGGCTGCAAATCAAATAGAAAATCCACGTCAGGGATGGCACAATTCCTTGGACCATGCCTGATTTCATGGGGGTCCAAGAAGTAGTCTTCCATTGCTCTATCCACCACCGAGGCTGAGTATATTGCAGCTGCTGCCTGCTGTGCACAACTGCTATGGATAAAACAGCAGCTAAGTGATTTTGGTGTTCACCTTGATTGCGTTTCTATTCTGTGTGATAACACCAGTGCCATAAACATTTCTAAAAATCCTGTGCAGTTTTCACGAACTAAACACATAGAAATCAGATATCACTTTCTGCGTGATTGTGTAGAAAAAGGCACCATCGCCATGGAATACTGCAGAACTGAGGAGCAGATTGCAGACATCTTTACGAAAGCACTACACAGGGAGCCCTATGAGAAGCTATGGCTTGAATTAGGTATGACATCCCTTACCTAGTCTGTATTTCTTGTTAGATTTCTCCAATGATTGGCTAGACTAGGTTGCATGCTAAGTTGCCATGGTATGGAGTTGCTGCTTGTGAAATTGAAAAAACTGTGTGAAAGTTTCTCTATGTGTTCACCCTGCATGCTTGATAAATAAGACTACTTGATAGCAGAACATAAGCATGACACATAACTCTTTGTGGCCCAAAAGAGACTTCCTATTTGAACCCTCATTACATGCCAAGGAAGTACTTTAAGACCAACCTAAGCCTAAAATGTGTGGAGACTGTTTGGTGATTGTTTAGCCCTTTGATTATGAAACATCACATAATTTTTTCTCTTCTCCACACCGCATGATATTGCTTTGATTAGACTTGGTAAATTGTTTATTTCGTAAACGAGTGGTGTTTTTATTGTACCCTTCGGGTAAACCTAAAGCACCACAACCCTTGTAAAAAACCACGAGACAAAACCGGGCTAATCTCAGCTGGTACAGATTGGTTCAATCAGTGGATAATGGAAAGACCAGATGAAGTGGTTGTGGATAATAGCTGTCTGGCAGTTTAAATAAGGCATTTATGGTGATCTGACTGCTCAGTGAAAAGCAAAGGCTGTAAAGCAGATTTTAATGATGGCTTTTACTGCAAGTGATGTAATGGCATGGGAAAACGAACAGTAAGAAGGTGAACGGCCCAAAAGGCGTGTAGTCAAGGCAGTTAAAGCAAGTTTTCTGCCAGCCGGACACGTGGCAGCAATCCAGAAATCTGTTGGGTTTCCAAGGCAGCTGATTTCGCTTTCTTTATTTGAAAGGGAGTCACGAGAAGTGGACTCAGTGAACCCAAATTAAATTTTCGAATTGATGCGGTGATTGGGTTTTCAAATTTGAAAAATCCCCTCTAAGATGTCTTCAGTATAAAAAGGAGGCATAAGGATGAAACCCTACATCAACTCTTCCTCTTCATCAGAGATAAAACCCTTGCCTCCGAAACCCTAATCTTGCTCAATTAATTCCATGGCTGCATCCGGTAAAATCATTGACGATGAAGTCGCCGATTTGATAGCCAGGCTGAAAGCAAAAGGTATGACTGTCATGGAAGCTTCGTCGGAGAAGATGAAATCCCCAACCGCTTCCTCCCATACTCTCCGCCTATCTTCAGACGTTGAACCGGAAGTTGCAACCGAAGTTTCCTCTCAGTGGAAAAGGAAGTCTAGCGCCGCTGAAGGATCCAGAACTAAGAAGAAGAGATCTGCCACATCTCAGATTCCCATCCGGCAGAGCGGACAAACTAAGAAGGCTCCAGTTCCAGTGGTGTAGAAGGAGCAGTCCACTCCGAAGGTGAATAAGGAGCAGCCTATTCTGGATGAAAAGGCAGAGAAGTCCATGAAAGGAAGGTCCGTAATCCCGGAGGTGACGGTTGATTGGGAGTTCTTGGCCAAGTTTCAGCTTATTGAGGTCAGTAACATATTAATTGCTCAAGGTTGGGATCATTTGTTTCGAGAGGACGTGTTGGTGGATGATGATAAAGTGGAGTTCTATTCTAAGTTTAAGTTGGAGAATGTGCGCGGAGTGCCTCTGGCCACGTTTGTTGTTGGTGGAGTGGAGCAGGTGTTCTCCTGCCGAGAATTGGGAGACCTGCTGGATGTTCCAGCAAGAGGTTATGGTGAGTATACTAAGGGTATCTAGCCTGAATCGGTGGCAAAAGGAGATGTAATCAGGAGAGTTGGAGGAGATCCCAATAATGTTTCCCATCAAGGGAAAGCTAGCACGCTGAACCTGATAAATCGGGTTCTCCACAAGCTCATCTGTGCATCTATCACTCCCAGGACGCAGAAGCATGATGTGCTAAACTTCCAGGACTTCCTTCTGTTGGACAAACTCCAAGGGAAGATTCAGATCAACCTCCCAATGCAGATTCTCAAACATATGGACAGGGCAGCCAGCAGCAAAACGCATGGTCTGCCATTCCCCGGTATTGTCAAGAAGATACTCATCAAGCTTGGGATCTACATGCTAGAAGTGGAGTGTCAATTGTCTGCTGATCTAGGAGTGCGGACCCTGGCTAGCTGGAACTGGGAGTTCGAGAAGGAGACCGGATGGAAGAATGATCAGTTCGTTCATGCTCCAGTTGAAGAAGGAGTACCTCAAGAGGTGGATCCTCTGGATCAGCAACCGCTGGATCCAGATGAGGGATCACCTATGGTGATTGAGGCGTTGAGAAGTTTGTCTGAGAAAGTGGTGTTGCTAACTGAGAAAGTGGCAAATTTGGAAGTGATGTGTGAGAAGGTGGTGATGAAATCTGTTGCTGGTGGGTTGGAGGAACTGCAAGCCAAGTTGGATGCGTTTGCATCGTTGCCTGCCCTGTTGAAGGAGATGGATGAGTCAGCCAACATAAATATGGTTCATGGAACCCAGATCAAGGAAGAGATACAGGAGCTGAACCGTCAATTGAGGTTCGTAGGCACGGAACTGGTTGACCAGTTGAAGTTGCTGGTGAAAGATTAGCCCATGGTCTGTCTCGTGGTTGCCCCCTCCTTCTGAAACCCCCACCTCATATGCCCTACTTTTATTGCAACTTTCATTCGATGTCAAGTTTTGGTGCTGCTTGATGGTATTTGCATTTTCAACTTTCATATGCCCTCTGGGAACCTTTTGCCTGTTTGAAAATGAATTATGCAGCTTTCTTTCATTCCTTGGATATTCTTAAATTGCGATCTTTTTAATGATGTCAAAAGGGGGAAGATAACATGAATGCACCACCTGAGGGGGAAGTCATCACTGAAACTGAAATCCAATGCCCATCCAAGGGGGAACTGTTATGAGTTCGTAACCTTGTCTGGATTCTGTCTAGCTAACAGAAATTAATGAAAAATCTATTTGCTGGATTTGTGATGAGTTGAAATACTGAATCAGTGATAAATTGAATTGCTTGCCATGGATTTCTGTTTTATTGAAGAAGTGTTTGTCATCATCAAAAAGGGGGAATTTGTTGGATCCCATAGGTTTTGATGATCACAAACACTTAGCTAATGCTTTGTCTAAGTGTGCAGAAATCCAACTGATAGATCAAACTGTTTGATCGAAGATCGAATTCCCATGAGATGACTCCATTCCCCCTGATCAGCAGTGGAAAGTTCTGTTTAATGGATAAACACGTCAAAGGAAGATTCTAGAAGAAGTCTTGTCCTATTCTATCTGAAATCCATTAGGGGTTTGAACAGTTGGGCTGGGCCAGGTTGTCGGGCCCAGCTATCAAGACGCTACAAGCTCTATTTAATCAACTAGGGTTTGTGAAGTGCTAGTGCGGTTTTCAAGAGAGAAGAACGGCGCATGTCCAGAAGGAAGAACGACCGACTGAAAGAGCACAAAGCTAAAGACGCACACACGAAGGTTTGAAGCTCGAAATCGATTACTCTGTCGGATTGAGTAGAGTTCATCCAATAGAGTCTATTGGACAGACCTAGTTTGTATACCCTACAAGTATATCGGAATAAAAGAGTAATCGGATTTCGAAAATCCTTCTAGAGCAATCTAGGAGGTAGTGGTTTTTACTCTATCATAGTTTTGATATGGTTTCCACTATACATTGTGTGTGTAGTATTTTCAGTCATTACTTATATGCACATCTTACTTCCGCTGCTACTCTGAACATCAAACGGAAAAATAACTTAAAAATAACTATTAATTTCCGTCTGATAGTTTATTGTATTTTGCTAACACTAATCGATCCAACAGAGGCAATGCTTGCTATTCGAGTTAGTTTTAGACAGAATTCCTGAATAGTAGAAACACATGAGCAATGTATGAATGAATGCGTGTGAGTTTGATTTTTAGAATTTGAAAGTTCACCTGAAATATTGGAGAGGGAAACCATTCAGCCTCTTCTGCATATCCATCCATCCATCCTCGTATAGATATGTGCTGAAAGGCGAACATCACCTTCTTCATTGAAAATGAGTTCAAGGGCATGCACCCGACAAAAGCTGTCTCGCAATTTCTCCATAGACTTTTGAAGCTTCCTTTTCCATTCCCGTTGCTCCGGGTTACGGTTTTGCCTTTCTGAAGCTCTCCTTGGCGTGTTGTCTATTCTACTTGCCTGGCTTTGTGAGGGCAAAAGCTTCATAGCTGCACGAGGGAGAAGTTCCTCAGCTAATAAGGACGCATTTGCTAGCAGGGCTATCTGTTGGGCTTCTGACTCTGCCATTCTTACTATTTTATTTCCAGATAGTGCCGGGGTCTCTTCTGTGTCCATGGAACCGGGTAGTGCATTGATGAGCAGATTAATGTAATTGTTGAAGGCATCTAGGATACCATCCAGGATAGGAATACCAGTCAGCAAGCTCTCAAGTGATCCTACCTCCTCGAAAAATTCCTGAAACAGCAAGTCATACATTTAAAAACATCTAGCTAAGATAAAACATACTCCTCTGTCCTCTGTCAACCATTTGCTATTGAAGCAAGATCTTCAAGAAAGACATTAGTCACCTGAGCCTTTGTATTGAATCTGTGGGCACTGCTTGAGACCTTTGGCTGGGATGTGGCCAAGCTTGACAGAGATGCAGTGGAAGAGTATCCTAAAGGACGCACACCAAGGGGTGAATAAATAAGTAACCAATCATCTGCTGCAGCTAGAGCGGAACTACTTTGTTCAATTCTTTTCAAGTTGGCTGTCAGTGCTTGTTCAACACAAGGCCTGAAAAATCTCAAGAGAACGGGGGAAAGGGCCATTCCACGAGCTTCTAAACAAGAACAGTATCCCATGCATATCTGAACACACTCGGTTGCAGCCCTTAACCCCCCTGAAGCAGCTGCAGATGCTAAAGTGTGCCGCTTCAAAAGCATGGCGTAAGACTCAACTTGTTTGACAGCCCAAGTTACTAGCTCTAATGCATATGCAGGTTCCTCACCAAAAGCAGCTAAGGAATCACTAGCTGCTCTGGCGATAGTGGAAACGACTAACTGGGATAGCTGAGCTGTATATGCTCCTCCATATAAGGTAGTGGAGGGACGCATATTTTGCATATCAGACTGCCATGTGAAGATAGTAACAAAGTGTGAGCACGAGGTCCATCCCCTAGTCTTTTGAGAACCATTATAACTGTATGTAGCTCAGCACCACGCGTCGAGGGCTGGCGCTGGCTGGCAGCTTCAGCAAGCTGATCTGCTAATTTTGTTCTTTGCTCCTTAATAGATGTCTGCAAAGACAAGATAGCCGTTGGGCTTATTGTTTGTTTATCATTTGCATCTTCCACTACTTGCTCTCCTTCATCCAGAGCCTCCAAAGCCTCATCTATTCTTCTCTCTGCCATCAATACTTCAAGGGTCTCTGAACCCACCACTTTTCAATCCTTGAAGGCTCTTTATCATCAGAGTCAACTTTGTCATCCGCAGCAGAACATTCTGATCCAGTAAACAATGCATCCGCTCGAACCCCTTCAGCCGAGCCATGAACAAGAGCTGCCTAGGTGTTCAAAAGATTCCTCATGCACAAAAGCTCCCCTTCAAGATCTGAAATCTCCCTAGATGTTCTGAATGCAACAAATACAAATCAACCAAGGTTCTTAAATCTGCCAAAAGCAAAATACACAAAACTTATTTAATCTCTGACTGTGTTATCAACCTGATAAAAGATGTATAGTTCGCGTAGACACTTTTCCGCATCTCTTCCGCAGAGGCGTTCTTCAGTTCTCCAAGGTAAGAACACAAATGCTTGATTTCCTGCATACAGCACAAAATCAAACAGTCTAAACCAAAATGAAAATCCTCTAATTAATAATAAAGCCAAAAAGCATCCTAACCTCAGTTTTATTCATATTGTCAAAATGCATTCCTCCAACATAACATAAAATAACATCTCTAATGTTCCCGTGAATGGCATGTATTTGGCAAAACGGTTTTAGACAGTTCAAGCAGGTGTCGAAGAAGAGTTCAATCACATCCTGGAACTCAAGTACAGCGTGAAGCAGACGCAGGGATGTTTTCCGGAGGGTTCTAAAGATCGAAGATCTTCTCGAACTGAAGTCGGCCAGCGAAGAATTCGAGCTTCGGATATTCAAACGAATATCTTCTCAACCGTAGGATGGCTGACTTGTCGTGGAAGAAATCCGGATCTTCCCTGGATTGGATCAAAGATATACATCGAATATTTAGGAATATTTCCTAAATATTTGATGAGAATATCTGAAACAGATTTGGATCTCGCCCATGCATATAAATAGAATGCCATGGCATCCATATCTGAATCGCTTTCTGAGAGAAGAATACACGAGTGCATTCTACAAATCAAAGATTGGAGAAAGCGACGGCCGATTGACTATCCCCACTGGAGATTCACCGGCGCTGAATCTGTCTGTTCAGCGTGCTGTTCAGACAGTCTGTGATAGGAGCTTACCGCTGCACACACCAAGAAATCACAACCGGCTTTCGAGAGAAAGCTTCCGAACTTCAGGAGAAGGTCGAGCTCGTTCGGACAGAAGGTTTGGACGAAGGGGATCGTGGTGAACCGAGGCAAACCACGATTGCAAATCTGAGAGACGGTGGCTTAGAAGCTAGGCGGTTACAAACAAAGAGTTTTGTAAGTATAAGCCCTCTTGTAATTCTAAAGCACGTAATAAAGATTTGTGTCCCTTTAGGGTGTGGGAAACCCCCCAGAGTAGGCGTAGCCGAAATGGGTATCATTCTGTGTGTGTGACGGACGCACAGTCGTCGTGTGCAAACGTGAAGAATAAATTTATAAGTCCGCTACTCGCGACTTTACTACTGGGTAGCAAGTGGTAAGTAGGGGTCGAACCCAAGGGAATTAGGGGGATACGTTGTTCTTTAAGGGATTTGTACAGCGAGGGAGCGTGTTTTCTCTCTAGTCTCTAAAATGCCCTGTGGAAATATATCGGAACTAACAAGCAAAAGTTAAATAGACCAACAGTCTAATTTGGTGGGTTTTACGATGTTTTTGATTCGTATAAATATGGTCCATCATATCACCCCACACTTTTAGTTGTTCGTCCCGAACAATGCTATTAAAGGGCGGCACTCTAAGTTTGGTTTTAAAATATGAAAATTAGACTGTGGGACTCGATTTATCCTAATTCATGCATTGCTTACTTATTACCAAATTGAACTGTGTAAATAAATAGAAGTAACTTGATACGTGTACCTCCGTGCCGAGATGCAAATTATTCTGGATGTTTCGGGAGATAGCCCTTTTTAGGCTCCTGGACTGCAACCTCGGGACCGTCTCGCACTATATGGTTTTCTTGTAGCTTTCTCTAGCACGTGATTCGGTTCGGGTTTCGCAGATGAGTTGAGCCTTTTGATTTCTTTCTTTTTTGGTGAGGGACTGCTTTTTTGTAGTGAATCGGCCTTTGGCCTTTGATTTGACTCTTTGAGTACTTCACTTTTGTTCGGTTAAAACCTTCACAATTCTGGGCCTTTGGCCTCTTGATTTGCTTCTTCGAGCTTTTGCTTCTTTGTGACTTGCTAGTCCATTTTCTCAAGCCTTTTTTGGAAGGTCCAATCATCGCCCGCAAGCCTATGGAAATACCTCCCCGCTCTCTCTCATCATTGTCGTTTCGCGCGAGTCAAAATGAGGGTCGCTCATTTATTTTCCCGGCTACTTTGACTAGAGATAGGACGGTTTGATTCCCGTCCCGCCTTCTTCATTTTTTATACATAAACACTGCATGGCGGAGCTGACTCTTGACTCAACTGAAAAACCCGAAGTGCAGCCTCCACTAACTTCGTAAACCATATAGTGAAATTCAGTCCTTCGATTGTTTGCCAAGCCTCTCTAGGGCATTTCCATCAACTCCACATCCCTAGTTTATCTCAGCACAAAGGGACAAATGAGAAGTTACGTTCTAAGTTTTTAGACAGTTGAATTTTCACAAGGTAAATGCATGAATTTCGGACTATCTTTTTCACATTCTCAAGTTCATATTTTCAAAAAGATAACACTAAAAAAGAAAAACATGTTATTTATTTATGTACACATGCGGTTCTCACCCCACACTTTTGAACAAAAGCGTGCCTTTCAGCACTACTTAGTTCAAAAGCCATGCAAGCAGACAATTACGAGAAGGAAATGATATTAAGGAAAGGTAAGATCAGAACTCCCTTTGAATGACATGGCATGAGGCTGGATAATCGAGGGAGTTTGGCTGGGGCCTTGAACTCTCAGCGCAGGCCCGGTAGTTCACGGAAGCTGCCTGGCTGATCCGATCGTGCTCCAAAAACCAATTCCTAAATAGTCAAATCATTCTATGCACCAAGTGGGTGAGAGAGACTTATTGATGAAAACTAAAAGACAGAAAAGATAGAAAGTAAGATAGTGTCGGGTTACCTCCCGACCAGTGCACTTGTTTAACGTCATTGGCTCGACAGTACCTTATTCCTGGATCACTGGTTGGGATCCCATGGATTGCTCAGGTTGAATTTCGCCACTGTTCCTGTGTTGGTTTTTGCCTTGCCTTTACCCGATTTCTTGTGAGCAGATGTGGTTGGGTCCCGTTCCCGTTGGTCTGGTGATTTCTCCTTCCAACGTCTCTGAGAAGGCGAGGGAACTTTGACCAAAGCTGCTGGTCTTGTTACTTTTTTGGTCTCTTTTGGCAGGTCGGAAATCTATGTACCGCGATCTGAGATAGGTATTATATCTGGCGGTTTCTTTGTATCTGTGCGGCTATTGTCAATGTAGAAATATGCAATTTTGCCGCCGAACTTAAGCGATAATGAGCCCTTGCCCACATCGATCCTTGCTTTAGTAGCGTAGAGAAATGGTCATCCCAAGATTATTGTTGGAGGGTCGTCTTCGCTGGTCTCTCCCGTTTGTATTACATAGAAGTCTGCAGCAATGACGAGCTCTCCTACATGGAGTATTACGTCTTCCAGCACTCCAATCGGACGGATGCACGATTTATCTCCTAGCTCGATATTTGACCTGGGTGGTTTTAATGGACCCAGTCCTAACAAGTAATATAAGGAGGAGGACATGGCGTTGACAGCAGCCCCAAGATCGACTAAGCACTTATGAATCTGTGCTTCACCAATACCGCAGGTGACTGTAAAGGCCCCTGGGTCTTTATCTCGTTCTGGTTGTGACTCATGATCTGAAGTGAGGGCTCTTTCTATTGTCGAGCCATGCTGCCCATTCCTTGGCTTAGGATTTGTATAATCGGGCCTTTTAATATTTTGCTTCGCCACTTCAAATTGTTATCATCATCCCATCCAGACGTTGGTATGTCAGAGTGTATGATCGGCGGTGGTGTTATGCACACAGTGAATGTGTATCGTCCATTGTCAGCATGTGTAGCCCATGTTCTGCCATCATTGGGTCGGTCTTCCTCTTGATTCTAGTCAGGACGACGCTTGCGGTTGAAGTGCTTGTTTGTAAGTTTGTAAGTTGGGGATCGTGCTACTTCTCCAAGTGTCGTCATTACGTTTGATCTTTTCATCATGCTAAGATTCACCTTTGGATTCTGGATGGTCTGTGAAGGAAGTTTGCAAGGTTCATTAGTGAGTGTTGATATTGCTGTGGCGAGATGGGACATTTGTTTGGTCAATTTTGAAATTGCCCCGTCAGTTTTCGCCTGGTATTGGTGTAGCGAAGTACCCAATTGATTTATGCTTCCTGCGAGCTCCTTCATGGTGTCATCGAGCAATTTGGTTAGTTCTTGCTGATTGTTCAGGCCGGCTTGGTACTGATTCGGTCCTTTTTGCTAATATTGGACTGATGATGGAGCGTTCTGGTTATACTGCCGGTGGGGGGGTTGGTAGAATGACTGAGCTAGTTGAGGGACAACTGGTTGTGCTTCCTACTGAGAATAGTTGTTGTTACGCCAGCTCAAGTTGGTTGCTTGACCATACTGTCGGTTTTGTTCGGCTCTGTCATTACTGTTGTTGTTGTATCCTTGGTATCCTCCCACTGCATTCACTTCTGCTGGTTCCTCTTCTATTAATGTCGGACATGCGTCAGTTTTGTGGTCTGTAGAACCACAGAACTCGCAAGGTTTTACCGGAACTGGCTGCCTTCGTAGGATTTGAATCATCATCTCCTTTAGCTGCTTCATCTCTTCAGGCATAGAGCTCATCGATGTTTCAGCTTTTGCCACATTTTTTGTCCGGGAGAATTCTTCCTGCTGAGTTGTCTCTTCTCTGAATCGGGCAATCTCAGCAACGTTGGTGATAAGATCCCTTATGCCACTTAATGATAAATTCATCATGGACCCTCCAGCTGAGGCATCCGGGAGCATTTTGTCTAAGGGTCTTAATCCGTTAATGAGATACTCGACAGTGAGTTTCTCGGGCAGTCCAAGGGTATAGCACCTTCTCTCCAGGCGGTTGAATTTTTCTAGGTAATCGTACATGGTTTCATTGGGTCCTTGCTTGATGTCCTGCAGTTGCCTCCTTACTTGCATCGCTCTTCCTGCTGGGTAATATTTGTCTAAGAACTTCTTCTGCATCTGAGCCCATGTTCTGATGCTTACGGAAGGCAATGAAAGGAACCAGTCGTTTGCCGCGTCAATGAGGGAAAAGTAGAACGCCTTTAACTTGAAGTCGTCTACGTTCACGCCATTCGGTTTTAAGTTTTGGCAAATACCATGTAAGCGTTGGAGATGAGTCATTGCTGATTCTCCACGCGTTCCTGAGAATTTCGGTAAGTTGTGGGCTACTGAAGTGTTGATGGCGATATTTTCCAATTCAGGGCCTTCGTGAATGCACCACGGCTGAATTCTGAAATCTGGTGCCGAGAGCTCTCCCAATGTAGGTTCACGGTAGTTGTTGTTATCTCCGTAGTAGTCATCGAAAGCGGGTTCTTGTCTCGGCACTTGTCGAGGTTGCGGGGGTGGTGGATATCTAGGGGGTTGCACTGGACCAGCTGCATTTCGGTCCTCCGGTGGTTCTTGATTTCTTCTGATGGCCTCCCTATCACGAGCTCTTCTGCTTCGGATGAGTTGCTCCGGATCATCCATAAATGGAAGTGGCACCTCATCGTTTCGATCATATAGGTTTATGTCCTCGTCGTCTCGGTAGTTATGGTAGCTTTCTTCGCGAGACATGGTTGTTTGAAGCGCGTATCGATTCGATCAACTTATCCGAAGGCTAATTCCCTGGCAATGGCGCCAATTTTGATGGACGCACAGTCGTCGTGTGCAAACGTCAAGAATAAATTTATAAGTCCGCTACTCGCGACTTTACTACTGGGTAGCAAGTGGTAAGTAGGGGTCGAACCCAAGGGAATTAGGGGGATACGTTGTTCTTTAAGGGATTTGTACAGCGAGGGAGCTTGTTTTCTCTCTAGTCTCTAAAATGCCCTGTGGAAATATATCGGAACTAACAAGCAAAAGTTAAATAGACCAACAGTCTAATTTGGTGGGTTTTACTGTATTTTTGATTCGTATAATTATGGTCCATCAGTGTGCTCCTGCTTTGTTCTGTTTCCGGTACAGTACAAAGGGTGTTTAAGGTCTGTCTCAAACAGTTTCTTGAACAGTAGCTTGAACAGGTTACAGTATTTCAATTGGTATCAGAGCAGACACTCGACACACTGAGTGGGATCCTAGAACTGTTCAAGATGACTCTGAAGGAAGGACAAAGCATTACCCGACCCCCACTAGTTGAAGGATCAAATTATGCCTCATGGAAGCTGAAGATGAAATCTTTTCTGAAATCTCCCGATGAGAAAGCATGGAAGGTGGTGTTGATTGGATGGACTCGGCCCATGCTGGAAAATCTCACAGGAGAAAAACCAGAAGCTCTATGGGACGAGGCATATGAAAAAGCTTCTGTCGGAAATTCAAAAGCTATGAATGCAATCTTTTATGGAGTAGACGAGAATGTGTTGAAACTGATCATCAACTGTGAAATCTCTAAGGAAGCATGGGATATCCTTCAAACTGCTTATGAAGGTACCGACAAGGTTCGCAATTCCCGAATGCAGATTGTGACAACGAAGTTCGAGGAGATGAAGATGAAGGATAGTGAAACCATCCCAGAGTTCAATGCACGAGTACTGGATCTGTCCAACGAGGCTGCTGCATTGGGAAAACCCATCGATGAAGAAAGGATGGCTAGCAAAGTTCTTAGATCGCTCCCTCCAAGATTCGCTATGAAAGTCACTGCCATTGAAGAAATGCATGATATCTCCAAACTTAAACTGGACGAGCTCATGGGTTCTCTCAGAACGTACGAGATGAATCACGAAGTTGACACCAAAGAGGTAAAAGGAATTGCCCTGAAAGCAGAAGTGTCCGAAGGCACGTCTGAGACAGACTGCAACACTGAACAACTGGCAATGATGGCTCAGAACTTCAGCAGGATGGTTCGGAAACTCAACAGATGCGGCCCTGACCAAGGACAGTCCTCTTCAAGTAATTTCCGAAATTGGAAAACGGGCAAGATCAGGACCAGTGAGAAAAAGCAGGATTCTTCTGAAAAGGGAAACGAGATACAATGTTACGAGTGCATGGGTTTCGGCCACATTCAGGCAGAATGTGCCAACACTCTCAAGAAGAAGAAGGCAATGGTTGCTAACCTCAGCGACAGTGATGAGGAGGAAGGTGAGGAAACTACCAACTTCGTAGCATTTGCTGCAATCATAGAAGAATGCAGTGAATCTAGTGATTACAAGTCTCCTCAGACCGATCTCCCGAATGAAGACTCCTCAGACAGTGACAATGAAGAACTCACACAAGAGACTCTGGCCGAGACCTACAAAGATCTGTATGAGAAATGGCTGCTGGTGATCAATCTCAACAAAAAACTCAACGACACAGTTGCCACCATAACTGGAGAAAAGGAAAAACTATGGCAGGAGGTTGACATACTGGTGACACAGAAGGTTGAACACCAAGGTACGATTGACACACTGAATTCACAACTGACTGAAATGAAACAGGAAAGGTCATGTCTACTTGCTCAGAAAACGGAACTCCTGGGAACTGTCTCCTCTCTTAAAGTTGACATGGAGAAAGATCGTGATACTCACCCTGTTGGAATGGCAGGCCTAAGGAGGACAATTACAGATCTGAAACGCAAGGAGGTATACCTCTTGAAGCAAGTGGAGTCTCTGGTACTTCAGGTAGTTACCGAAAGAATGGATCATTCAGCCACCATCAAGGAGCTCAATCAACTCAAACAGTCGGTAAAAATGTTGAACTCTGGGACTAAGAATTTGAACGAGATTCTCAGGTCTCAAAGAATGGAGTCTGGACATCGAGGACTTGGTTTTACTGAAGAAGGAAGCTTAAAAGGTACGTCGTTTGTTAAAGCGAAACCAGTGGCTGAATAGAACCCAGAACAGAAGCTGAAACAGAACCAGAGACAGAAGGTGAATCAGCACCTGGGATTGAAAGTGAATCAGTACCCAAAACAGCATCCAAGACAGCACCCGAGACAGAAGGTGGATCTCTCCCAAGGAAAAACCACAGCTGGTCTAAGAAGGACTCACAACGAACACATCAACTCGTTTTCACAACAGAGGAAAGATTCCCGCACATGCTGGTACTGCTTTCAGATTGGACACATCAGACCGAGGTGTCGCCTGTTTCTTGCCGAACGAAGAGCCATGGGACACAAGAATAAACCTCGAATGCGACAGGTCTGGGTACCAAAGGCAAGCTTGACCGCATGTATGGCTGCGCTTAACTCATCATGTCACATAGAGAAAGATCACTGGCTCTTCGATAGTGGATGCTCCGCCCATATGACAGGTAATCCTAAATTCCTTACGAACATTCAACCTGTTACAGGAACGCAGTTTGTTACTTTCGGAGATGGAGGAAAGGGTCAGGTGATCGGCTGTGGGACATTGAAGGTTCCGGATCTACCTGATCTCATGGATACTCTCTTAGTTGACGGATTGAAGATGAATCTTATCAGCATTAGTCAACTATGTGGTGATGGACATCATGTCAGTTTCACTAGCGACTCCTGTCACGTGTGGGACAAGGAAGGGGGCACTCTGATGAAAGGTTACAGAGCAACCAACAACGGCTACATCATAGGATCTGCTGGAATAGTCACTTCTTCTGGCTGTCTGTCAAGCCCAGAGAATACCACGAAGAAATCTTCCTCGGTTCACCTCATACAAGGACTGCCCAAGGCAAAAGTGATGAGTCGTATTTATACGACTCGTCGAGTCAACTAATCCCATCTATTTCGACACTTTTATCTGCGAACATTTACTTTTTAGTATGATTTTGCATTTCAGGTGTTTCGGAAGCTCTAGGAGGAAACGTGCATAAAAGACGGCATTTTATGCCAAAAACATCACAATGGCAGATCAGACCTTTGGACAGTGGACGGAGCGCTGGGAACGGACCGATGATTAGAAAAATATGAGTCATATGCTGTTGCGTAGCTGACTCAATTCCCTACAACTCTCTAGTTCACACCAAGAGCATCCGAGGTCATTTAGAGGGTCTAATTGAGAGCCGAAGTCAAAACTAACGAGCAGAGGAAGAGAAGCGCCTCAGATCGGGTCGCGGACACAGGCAATTTTAACGCGCCATACAGTGTTCATTGTCCGCGCCATAAAGTGTTCATCGTCCGCGGATATAAAATGTGCAGCGTCCGCGGCTGACGTCAGCAAAATGGGATTTGGAAATCTGGCCCAAAACGAAATTAGAAACCTATTTCTTATGAATTAGGTTTTCGTCATGAAGAATCGCATTCCATATTCCCAGATCGCGAATTCCCAGAATTGAAGACGGCTCGAGAGGAGATCAAGCTTTCAACCGAAGAAAAGAATTTCTACTGCTTTTATTCAAAAATACTTCTGTTATTTTGTCATGTCTATGAGTAGCTAATTTCGTTATTCGGTTTAGGGTTCAATATATTGTGACGAAGTTTTGAGATTCTTTGCTTAATGCTATTTTATGTTCTACTAGTTTTTGTGCTATTTATCTCGGTTTGAATTGCGAAGCTAAGTGGAGACTCGAAACGGTAAAACTTAGCCTAGCAATTTAGCCCTTATTTTTGCTGCTTGTTTGATACTGAAACGTTAGGACAAGTAGTCGCACGTTAACCTGATATAACCTGAAACGGAGTATTAGGTTTGCTAAAACTAGAAGTCTATAACCTGAAACGGAGTGGATTGTGGTGTAAGTGCTTGAAACGGCCTTAACTTAGGTTATAACCTGAAACGGAGTAACCACACCTAGGAACACAAATTAGATTATTAGAAGTCAATGATAAACGAGTCACAATAGAAAACCCTAGACCGAATGCTTTCTCTGATTGAATTACTCTATCGTTTTATTTTCTCGTGCACTTTTCAAAAATTGCTTACACAAATCCCAATCAATTTTGTTTACAGAACGACTTCACCAACACCAGCTCTCTAGGGTTCAACCCTTGCTTGCCACCCTACTAGTGTTTCGCAAGGAAAATTACAAATATAAATTTGCAGGTCAAACGACGCCTGTCAAATTTTGGCGCCGTTGCCGGGGAGCTGCGCTTCGGTGAAGTTGTTCTTTTTCTTTTTTTTATTTTTCTGTTTTTTTAGTTTTGTTTTGCTTTATGGTGCACCATGTCTTCTTATTATAGTACAGAGCCTTGGAACTATGAGGAGTTTTCCCCACCATCCTTCCAACTTGAAGTCCGCGAGAAGATCTTCAACCTCAAGCAATCCCGGGACGAAACATTGGACGAGTACTTGTCGTACTTCGATTCCATTGTGACGAGCTGCCCGCACCATGGATTCACATACTTATATCTTCTTCAAAGGTTTCTCGGTGGGATGATGCCACATGAGTGGAATAGGCTTAATGATGCTGCGGCAGGAGGCTCGGTGAATAATTTAACCATGTCCGAGCTGTGGGACTTGATAGAAGATATGGCAGAAAGCTCGAAACAATATCGGGCCAAGCGGATCAAAGAAATAGACAACATAATGCGCCAAATTCAGGCCAACCTGGCCAACCTGGCCAACACAGCTCACAAGCCAAGGGTCAGCGAGGAAGAGCCTATATTGGAGCCCGCCGGGCCATCAGAAGACCTAGACCCGCTGATCACCGATGAGCCGATCGAGACGAGCCCTGACCTTATTGCTGAGATGGCTGAAACATGCCCGGTACTCAATGCTGAAATACCCGAGACAGTCCCGGTGCTCGCTACCAAAATGCCCGAGATCGTTCCCGACATCATATGCAGCACCTCCGTCACCACCATAATGTCGCAGATAGTGCCTAATCCGGAAGAGAACATCAGCACATTGGCCATGATAGACGAACCAGTGGCAGAAAACTGAGAAGATGTGGCGAACTTAGAGGGGATCGCGGATGATGTGCATATTAATGTAATCCGCAGACAGCTAAAATACACAGCACCCGCGGAGATAAAATTCGAAGAACCCGCGGAGGAACAGCTGGCCGCTGACGAAGAACACGTTATGGCCGCGAACGAAGAAGACTTTGGCCGTCCGCGAATGGAACACTTAAAGTGTTCTTCACCCGCGATACACACTGATGCACAATCACGAACTGACCCTTTTCCCTCATTTTCTGTGCAGGTGATAGCTCATGAAGAGAATATGATCGATCAGACTGAGCTAGGTGGCGAGTTGGAGGCGAGGCATGAGCAGAATAACCTAACGATGGAGCGCCCAGTTGCAGCGAGTCGAGCAGCACCACCCGAAAAGTGTAAGGACCCAGGTTCTTTCACAATCACCCGTGATATCGACTCGTATGTTTTGTAGATGGGAGATGCTAGAGATGACGATCCTCCAGCTCCTATTTTGGGACGACCACTCCTCTTTGCCATAAGGACCAAGGTTGACATGAACACAGGCTTATTGCCACTTGCACTTGGTGGCAAGAGATCAGATTCCCATATTCACAAGGATGTCGACCGCCCATACATGAGGAAGCGACCGAGACATGGCACGTTTGGATGGAAACCCGGATGGAGAGACACGAGAGCACCACTGGATGAGGGTCATGAGCATCACAGAGGAGTATCAAAATTTGACCTCACACGTCCATGGGATCCTAACTTGTGATTCCTAAAGAGGTAACGTCGAGCCAACGACGTAAAACAAAGGCGCTCGCAGGGAGGCAGCCCGGAAAATTTTTCATTTTTTTTATTTTATTTTTTATTTTTTCTTTCTTTCATTTTTTATGTTATGTTTATTTGAGTCTTTATTCGTGTTTACACATTGTCTAGTGGGACAGAATTTTATCTATGCAGGAAGAGGCGTTTCCTATTTTTCTCAGAGGGGATCGCGGGTCACGAAGATATTAGACTCCGCGGATGACGAAGAGGTTAAGGGTTGACCGCGGAGATAAAATGGTCACGACCCGCGGCATGTGTTGACTCGCTCCCTAACTCCTGCAGATTCAGACTAGGGGAGTCCTGCTGTTCTCTATTTCTTTTTATTTCTTTCCCTTTTGTTGTGTCTGCATTTGTTATGTGTCTTTGAATTTAAGTCGTACCGTGAGGACAAGGCTTGGTTCAAAAGTGTGGGGTGGGAGAGTCAGTCAGTCGTGTCAGCACGTTTATTTTCCTTGCATATGCACTGTGTCAGCACGTTTCATTAAAAAAAATATATATATGAAAGCATGAAATCTCTCTTCCGTTCTTGAATATGCAGTATCGAATGTTGATGTGAAATAGATGAGCTGATTAAATGCACTTCTCTTGTGAAATTCGATTTATGCTCTTACTTGTGAATTTAACCCATCACGTGTCTTCTGAGCTGAGATTAACAGGGATGTGGAGTTGATAGAAACGTCCTAGAGAGACCTGACAGAACATTCGAAGTACCGAACTCGAGTTATATGGTTATGTGGATTTCGTGGAGGCTAGCACTTCGAGGCGACATGGTTACGAGTCTGCTCCGCCACTGCGGTACTTTTGCGGTTGGTCGGGACGAGAATACATCACACCGTTCAAACTCTAGTCCAAGTAGCCGGGAAAATAGTCAAGCGACCCTTGGCTTGACTCACGTCAAAAAGACAATGATGAGTGAGAGCAAGTAGGTTCGAGCAATCACAATCCGCAACTCAAGGAAACAAATTCGTTCCATTGTGAAATCTTACACCGCAACAAAGTGAGTTGTCCCATTAATAAATCAAACCGAGTCACTACAAGCTGTCCGAATAAGAACTCAAACACCTTGAAGCTTGAATCAATCACGTGCAAGAAGAAGCAATGAAGCGTAACCATATAGCAAGAGTTCGGAACCAAGAGTGCGGTTCATGGGTCTAAAAAGGACTATCTCCCAGACATCCGAATTGATTTGGATTTCAGCTCTGAGGTAACATGTATTAAGTTAATTCCATGATTGAGCATAACGATTTGAGTAATGATTGAGCTATGCGTAGAAAAGCAAGTCTAGACTAGCAACTCATATTCATGTGCATTTATTCAAGACATCGAAGAAATTGTGGTGTTGCATTTATTTTCCTTCTATGACTTAGTTCTTGTTCGGGACGAACAAGTTTAAGTGTGGGATGGTTTGATGAGTCGTATTTATACGACTCGTCGGGTCAACTAATCCCATCTATTTCGACACTTTTATCTGCGAACATTTACTTTTTAGTATGATTTTGCATTTCAGGTGTTTCGGAAGCTCTAGGAGGAAACGTGCATAAAAGACGGCATTTTATGCCAAAAACATCACAATGGCAGATCAGACCTTTGGACAGTGGACGGAGCGCTGGGAACGGACCGATGATTAGAAAAATATGAGCCATATGCTGTTGCGTAGCTGACTCAATTCCCTACAACTCTCTAGTTCACACCAAGAGCATCCGAGGTCATTTAGAGGGTCTAATCGAGAGCCGAAGTCAAAACTGACGAGCAGAGGAAGAGAAGCACCTCAGACCGGGTCGCGGACACAGGCAATGTTAACGCGCCATAAAGTGTTCATTGTCCGCGCCATAAAGTGTTCATCGTCCGCGGAGATAAAATGTGCAGCGTCCGCGGCTGACGTCAGCAAAACGAGATTTTGAAATCTGGCCCAAAACGAAATTAGAAACCTATTTCTTATGAATTAGGTTTTCGTCATGAAGAATCGCATTCCATATTCCCAGATCGCGAATTCCCAGAATTGAAGACGGCTCGAGAGGAGATCAAGCTTTCAACCGAAGAAGAGAATTTCTACTGCTTTCATTCAAAAATACTTCTGTTATTTTGTCATGTCTATGAGTTGCTAATTTCGTTATTCGGTTTAGGGTTCAATATATTGTGACGAAGTTTTGAGATTCTTCGCTTAATGCTATTTTATGTTCTACTAGTTTTTGTGCTATTTATCTCGGTTTGAATTGCGAAGCTAAGTGGAGACTCGAAACGGTAAAACATAGCCGAGCAATTTAGCCCTTATTTTTGCTGCTTGTTTGATACTGAAACGTTAGGACAAGTAGTCGCATGTTAACCTGATATAACCTGAAACGGAGTATTAGGTTTGCTAAAACTAGAAGTCTATAACCTGAAACGGAGTGGATTGTGGTGTATGTGCTTGAAACGGCCTTACCTTAGGTTATAACCTGAAACGGAGTAACCACACTTAGGAACACAAATTAGATTATTAGAAGTCAATGATAAACGAGTCACAATAGAAAACCCTAGACCGAATGCTTTCTCTGATTGAATTACTCTATCGTTTTATTTTCTCGTGCACTTTTCAAAAATTGCTTACACAAATCCCAATCAATTTTGTTTACAGAACGACTTCACCAACACCAGCTCTCTAGGGTTCGACCCTTGCTTGCCACCCTACTAGTGTTTCGCAAGGAAAATTACAAATATAAATTTGCAGGTCAAACGACGCCTGTCAAAAAGCTAAGATAGAAGTTGCATGTGGAGAATGCCGAGTCAGGACTTGGACAAAGACTCCACACCAGAACACCTGGCAGATCAGTGCTGGTAGACCTGTGGAACTGTTCCACATGGTTCAGATTGGATCCTTGGTTGTTGCGTTCAATGGCAGGATGCAAGGGCAGCATGACCTCCCCAGATCTACATGGATGAGATGTCTTCGGGACAAGGATGAACTTGCTCAACAATTTTTCAACCTAGCTTCTTCTTTCATCAGCCATGAATGTGAGCGAGGGGGAGTAAACGTAAACCGATCTCTGATCGTGTCTCTGGTGGTCGCACACACCCATGTTGATAAAGTTGTCCAGATGCTGGTTGCTCAGGATGATATGCAACTAATCCATCAGGCGCAACAACAGTGCAAGGAAAGCATCGCTGGACAGATGAACCACTCTCTGGGACTCTCCGTGTTGCAGAGGGATAATGGCATTCTCCTTGCTGGAAGCAAATCTGCTGAAAAATTGACAGTTGCCACTCTCTTCAAACTCACTAACTACGGAGTGGAATGGGAGAGTGTTTTCCTAGAAACCTTGGCCGATGTTGTCACCAAACCACAGAATGATGCACCATCTGAGACACTCAGATCCTCCCTGGGTCTCTGTGTTGCCAAACACTAAGTGCTACAGGCAAATGGTCAGTCATTGTCCAAACTCCAGCAACACAGTTGGACTGATCATTTAAAGAAGGAAGCTGGAACAAAAGGTATTTCTTTTGAAGATGAATTTTTTTAATATTTTGGAGATCCTTTTCATGCCGTTATGAGAAAAAGGAGATATTTTCGAAGGCTCATTTTGGGAAGTTAAAGAGACTGAACTTGATTTGAAAATCAAAAATACTTCGTCTGCTCTTGCTCTCTCGTCTGAAACCCTAACGCAGCTGTCCCTCATGATTTCTTCCAAAGCTTCATCTTTTCGGCAACAATGGTTAACACCAGAAAATCCTCCAAGTCTGTTGTCAAGTCCTCATCGGAATCAATGCAGACGGGCAATAAATCGTCCAATTCTCTGGTGGCAAAGCCTCAAATCCCAAATCCAGTGAAGCCAAAGATGCCGATCAAGAAAAAGGCGTCGCCTTTAGTTGCAGAATCTTCAGCATTACCTGGTGTCAAAGTCTCAGACGGCGTAGCGGGTTCTTCAAATCCGAAAGCTGGGGTGGTGGAGAGGAAAGGTCCAGAACCTGCTGCAAAGCAGAAGGAAGTGTCTTCGCAACCCGCGGAGAAACCTCCTAAACAAACCGGTGCTAGTTTGACACCATCAAGTATCGTTCCTCCACCAATCTTGCTCCAATCGGAGGTAACTTCAAACCCTACTGCTCCGGTTGATTTTTCCTTGCATGTGAAAGAGGCGGTTTTTGAAAAGAAGAAAGTTATTGATAGTGGTGAAGCCAGTAGGGCTGTTGTTGGGAAGGTTTCTGCTGATTCTGTGGAAGTAAGAGAACCGGGAAAGCCTGTCTCTAGGGTTTCCGTTGGTTCAAAAACATGGAGGGAGAAAATCCATGCTTCTGGCTATGTGCGTCCTTCTGGCCTGCGGAGGAAAGTTGTGAATCGTCGAGTTGAAACTCCAAGGAAGCTCCTTGCCAAGATCCGCACGGTAAGAGGACGCCTCGCTACAACGACAGGTCCAGAGGCTGAACAGATTCCTGATTCCACCAGTAATAGGAAGGCGTCTGTAGTTGAAAAACCTGAAGTTGGTGCAAGGGATGAACATGAGTGTTCAGGCGGTGATCAACAAGCAAAGGATCGGGGTGGTTTGTCAGGAGAGTCTGAGTCATCCAAGAAGGATGATGAGCTTGATGATCTCTTCAATGATATTGATGCTGTCGTTGAGGATCTTAAAAAGGAGGCTGTGTCTTCTATGCCAACGCATGCTCAGCCCTCTCAAGCCAAGGAAGCAGAGTTTGAGGATTCTGCACCTACCAGCAGTTCAGAAGACGGAAAGGAGGCAAGTGTTGCAGAAGGTGTTCCATCTGGTTGTCAGCACGACGCTGAGACAGCCTTATCTCAAGAGAACTCTGGTTCGAAGGCAGAGTCAGGTGACAAGACTGTCCCAGTCTTTGTACATGGCAGTATTGAGGGTGTTGACGTTGTGGAGGATGCCTGATGGGACGTATTTATACGATTCATCAAGTACTACTAAACCCACCAAATTAGACATTTGGTCATATGAACATGTGCTTGTTAATGTGTTTTTGCATTTCAGGCCATTTTGGAGTCTAAAGAGGAAACACACTTAAAAAGGGAGATTTGTGCCAAAAAGCATGCTAAGTCCATTTGTGCGATCACACAGGGTCACCATGCGAGCGCATGCCAGGCCATCGCCCAGGCCGCGTCCGAGAAAAGCCAGGACGCGCCCAGGAGCCAGCGTCCGGATGCGCCAAGAAGAGCCACTCGGGGACCGAGAAACCCAACCGGGTCGCGTTCGAGAAATGCCAGACGCGCCCGAGAACGAGTACCCAGAAACACCGGTCCTCGCCCGAGATAGTCCCAGGCCGTGCCCGATCCCGACCGAGACCAGCGCCCGATCCCGACCGAGACCAGCGCCCGATCCTGACCGAGGCATGCGCCCGAACAGAACTTCAAACAAGGGCACGACCATGTTCCGGCTAGATTCCGGCAAAACGACTTCGGACATTAGTCTTAAAATCACTTGCCCATTCCAAATCAGCATTCCAAGAGCCAAGGGCCTCCGACCAAAATTCCGGCCAAATTCCGGCCAACTCCGGCCAAACTCTGATCAAGCTCCGATCGAACTCCGATCAAGCTCAGATCAAGCTCCGACCAGGTACAACCAGACCCAACCAAGTTCCGGCCAAGAGGAACCAACCACAAACCGAATTCCCAATATTCCGGTTGGTTTCTACTATTCTCTTCGGTTGGCTTTGGATTCAAGTCGGTTGGCTTTTTGTTGATGCAAAACAAGTTAGTTGGCTTTGGATGATGCAAACACAAGTGGCCAAGTCGCGGCCTTTGAAGATGCAAGTGCAAACACAAGTGGATGTGTTCTTATCCTCTTCCAAGCCATGTGGGGTGTCATATGGAAGAACCAATCAAATGACTTGCTTTTAGGATATTTCCAACTCCAAACTTAGTCCCCTAGTCTTCCTTTTCCTATATATAGAGGCATTGGCCTTAGATATCAAGTGTGCTTACATTAGGGAGAAGAGAGCTTATCTCTCTTCTCCACTTCACTTCAATACACAAACACATTTTCCTTTACTTGTTTTCCGAATTACTCTTTACTTGCTCAAGTTCTTGTTCTTACAAACCTTACTTTCCTTTGTCAATTTCGAGCTCTCTTTACTTGTTGTTAAAACTACGGTTACTTCACTTTGTTCTAGATTTGGAGCTCCTCTCCCCTTTGCTTTCCTTGTTCTAGCAAGGCTACTTGTATTCCTTGACATGAATATAAGTAGCTAAGCTATTCTCTAGCAAGGCTACTTGTATTCCTTGACATGAATATGAGTAGATAAGCTATTCTTTTCACTTTCTTGTTGTGTTCCACAAAGCTCACGATTCTTCTTTCCTTTACTTTATTTTCCTTGTTCTAAGTCACGGTTACTTGTATTCCTTGACATGAATACAAGTAGCTAAGGCTTATATTCGGTTTAGGGGTTCTCTTATACTATGACAATGTTTTGAGACCCTTTTACTTAATGCTTTTTGTGTTCAACTAGTTCTTGAGCCATTGACAGGCTGTCGTTGTACCTGCAAATCTAAATTTATAATCTCCTCACTCTGAACTGTGGGTTAGTACAGCGGCAAGCAAGGGTCGAACCCAAGGAAGCTAGATGGTTACTACTTTGTTCTGTAAGAGGGAAAAAGAAAGATTGGGTGAAAGTAATTGATTAGAAGACAGTAGTAAGGCACGAAATGAGTAAGAGTGTATCAATCAGAGAAGATATTCAGGCTAGGGTTTTCTTCAATTGTGACTAAGTTTATCCTTGATTTCTAAATATTTATTCTTGTCTTCTTAGGGTTACTCCTGGTCAGGTTATAACCGTTTAATTCTAGCAAACCTAATACTCCTGGTCAGGTTATATTAGGTTTAGTGCTCTACTTATTCTAACGGGTCAGTATCAAATAAGCAGTAAATAGATAGTGAGTATTACTAGGTTAAGTTGTACCCTTTTGGATCTCCCCTTAACCTAATCATTCAAACTGATAATTTGCACAAGAACTAAATAGAATGCAAGAATAATAATGAATAACGGAATCTCAAAACATCGTCACAATTATTCAACCCTAACCCGAATAATATGATTAGTTACACATGGCCATTAGGGCACAAAAAATAATAAGTAAAACGAAGAACTTCACTAAAGCCGAGAAGAGGATGATGACCGGCCGTGAGGGCTGAGCTAGGGCAGTGCACGGCTG
Source organism: Rhodiola kirilowii (assembly GCA_033675215.1). Taxonomy (NCBI): domain Eukaryota; kingdom Viridiplantae; phylum Streptophyta; class Magnoliopsida; order Saxifragales; family Crassulaceae; genus Rhodiola; species Rhodiola kirilowii. Next base: position 46,823,666 of record CM066201.1, read on the forward strand.
AGCAGTGGCGGGCAGTGGTGGAGCAAGGCGGAGCAAGGAGGGAACGTCTAGGGCTTGGACGTGAGTAGAGGAGACTCTCTCGTGAGTTTGTGAGATTTTGTGGAGAGAGGAGCTCTCCACGTTTTGGGATGAGTTTAAAGGCTGAGTAGAGGCTGTATTTATAGAGCAGAATGAGGCACGAAATCCCTCTTGGACTAGGTCAAATCAGTGGCCCAAAAGACAAATTAGGAAAAGTTTCCTAATTCGACTTTGCTTGACTCCTAACCAAACTTCTTGTGCAAGTCTTCTAGAGGATTCCAGGACATTCCACAGCCTTCTAAACCGCCACGCATGGAATTTGGATGTTTTCCCGAAGTTACTGTTCACGGCCCAAAAACACTGTTCACGGCCGGAAGTTACTGTTCACGCCAGAAGTACCTTTCATCCGCGGACACTGTTCATCCATTCTGCGCATATGTTTTGACTTCGTCTCTCGATTTATCCTTCCAAACGACCTCTGATGCTCTCGGTGTGAACTAGAGAGTTATAGGGAATTGAGTCACCTACGCAACGGTATATTCTTCGTATTTTTCTGATCATCGTTCAGCTCCCAGTGCTCCGACAAACGTCCAAAGGTCTGATCTGCCATTGTGATGTTTTCGGCATAAAATGCCGTCTTTTGAGTGCGATTCCTCTTAGAGCTTCCAAATCACCTGAAATGCAAAACAACACTAAGAAGTAACTGTTCGCATAATAAAGTGCCGGAATTGGTGGGTTTTGTTGACTCGATGAGTCGTATAAATACGGCTCATCAAACCACCCCACAGTTAAACTTGTTCGTCCCTAACAAGGACTAGGTCATAAGAGGAAAACAAATGTAAAAACACCACAATCTCTTCGGCATCCTAGATATGCTATATGAACATGATTTGGCTAATCTAGATTTCACCTTTCTATGCATGCTCGTTACTAATAGCCTTGTGCGAAAACATGGGTTAATGATACGTGTTACCGTTGGGCCGAGATGCAAATCAATTCGGATGTCTCCGGAGATAGCCCTTTTTAGACCCATGAACTGCATTCGCTGTTCCGAACTCTCGCTATATGGTTATGCTTTGTCGCTTTTTCTTGCACGTGATTGATTCGAGCTTACAAGTAATGGAGTGCTTTTCGGCCAGCTATAGTGTCATCGGGTCTGATATTTCAATGATGCTTTCACTTGATTTCGTGTGGACTATCACAATGATGGTGGATTTGTTGCTTTGAAGTGCGGATTGTGACTTGCTCGAACCTACTTGCTCTCACTCATCATCGTCCTTTTGACTCGGGTCAAGCCAAGGGTCGCTTGTCTATTTTCCCGGCTACTTGGACTAGAGCTTGGACGGAGTGAAGTATTCCCGTCCCGACCAACCGCAAAGGGTACCGCAGTGGCAGAGCATACTCGTACTATGTTGCCTCGAAGTGCTAGCCTCCACGAGCTCCACATAACCATATATCCTGAGTTCGACCTTTGAATGATCTGTCAAGTCTCTCTAGGGCATTTCTATCAACTCCACATCCCTGTTTATCTCAACTAACAAAGGCACGCAAAGTTTTAAAATCACATGTTAGTCGCAAAAAAAACAATTTTCACCAAAGACATGCATGTAATCGGCTCTATCCATTTCACCATATCGTTATCCAAAACAGCAAGTCTAGGAAGTAGTGAAGTATCATGTACAAAAAATTTTAAAAATTATGAGAAACGTGCTGACTCTGTGCAGGGTGCAGTAAATAAACGTGCTGACTCAATGACTGACTCTCCCACCCCACACTTTTGAAATAAGCCATGTCCTCACGGCACGACTCAAATCTAGACTCACAATGCATGCATAAATAAAACAAAGGGAAATAAGAAGAGAGTAAGGACAGGCACTTCCCTCGTACGTGCGTGACGATCAGAAACAACTGATTATTCTCTTATGAGTCCTCGAAGAGCACCATTGGAGCTTGTATCGCAACGTGAGTTCGTCACACAATGAAAGGGCTGCGTCAATGACAATAAGACGAATAAAAGATTCCCAGGAGGTTGGAGGAGTCACAATGGTCTCTCTTAAAACCCAACCTCCTTAGACTCGTAAGTCTTTGTGACAAAATCTTTAAACGCTCATGTTTCTTGACACAATTTATTCAAGGTGTGAACTACTCACGTCGGATACAGTCTTATGCCAATATTTCGGATACGCTCGCCTCTGTCCCTGCATGAAGATCATCTTCTTTCCCAAGTACAATGTGATGATAATGACTCAAGACATAGATAAACATAAATAGTGAATAAGGTGAAAAAAATGAAAAGTGCAGGGCTGCCTCCCTGCGAGCGCCTTTGTTTTACGTCGTTGGCTCGACGGTACTTCTTCATGGATCACAAGGTAGGATCCCAAGGCTGCTCCAAATCGAACTTCTGTACTCCCTCGTGAAGCTTATAGCCCTCATCAAATAGTGCTCTCATGTCTCTCCATCTGGGTTTCCACTCAAACGTGCCAAGCCTCGGTCGTTTCTTTATGTATGAGCGGTCGGCATGGAAGTTCTATTTCTTGCCATAAAGAGACATCAAGCATGTTCCCATATCAATCTTCCTCTTTTTGGCAGAGATGAACGGTCGTCCAAGAATAAGTGCTCGAGGGTCATTATTTCTACCATCTCCTATATGCAAAACATAGGAGTCTACAAGAACAGCAAGATCTCCAACATGGGGCGTTAGATCCTCAAGTATACCAACAGGGTGAACATGTGATGTACTTCCTAATTCTACCAATAGTTTAGGAAGTTTCAATGGTTCCAAAGTCAAAGAGCAAGATAAAGAGTATGGCATGACATTAATATAAGCACCCAAATCGATTAAGCAGTGGTGTATGAGAGATTTACCAACATTACGGGTGATTGTCAAGGCACCTGGGGTCTTACACTTTTCAGGCGGCTCTTCTTGAACTGTAACGAGTGAGTACTCCATCGTTGGTTTCTCTGGCTCATGCTTCGCCTCTACTTTGCCTTCAAGCTCATCCTTGTCGATCGTGTGGTCCTTAGGAGCAATAACCTGTATTGGGAATGGCAGAGGAGTGTTAGAAATAAGAGTTTCTTCAACTGCACCAGTGCAGACCGCGGAGGTCTCCTGAATATTCTCCGCGAACGTCTCTGTATTTTGCAGTAATTCCTCAAACGTCTGCGTCGTAATTGGTGAGGCGTCTGCATCCTGCACTGAGGTAGAATATCCCGTGACTTTGATTTCCTCGCCCGCTTCGATGGTGTGGACCGGTTTTGTCTCGGGTAGATCCGCAATGAAGTCTGAGCACGTCTCGGGCAACTCGGTAATGAGGTCTGATTTGAGTGGCTCGGTCGGCTCTTCCTTAGGTGCCAGCGGGCTGTCTTCTTCCAAATATCTGGGGTAGTCTGATTTGAGATCTTCTTCAATCAACCATGGGTCCTCATCTTCTGCCGGTTCTATGGGCTCCGAGATAGGCTCTATTAGAGCCTCTGCCATGTCCTCCTCTGTTTTTGTACCGACATCTTCTTCCTGATTTCTCCATAACTCGGACACGACCTGATTCAAGTCGGACAATGTTCTTGATAATTCGGCCATGGCTCCCTTGGTTTTGGCTTGATGTTGCTGAAACGTGTCAGCCAACTGTTGGATGCTAGCTGCCAACTCCTTCTCATTGTCCTCTAGTGCCTCGGTCTGCTCTTGTATTGACCTCTCGGCCAAATCAGCAAATCAAGTGCCAAAGATCGTACATGTCTAAGTTATTCACCGAGCCTCCCGCCGCGTCATTAACCCAATTCCAGTCATGTGGCTCCATTCCACCGAGGAACCTTTGAAGAAGATAGAGGTTTGTGAATCCATGGTGCGGGCAGCTCGTCACAATGGAATCAAAGTACGATAAGTACTCGCCCAATGTCTCGTCCCGGGATTGCTTGTGGTTGATGATCTTCTCGCGGGCTTCAAGTTGGAAGGATGGTGGGTAGTACTCCTCTTAGTTCCAAGGCTCTGTACTATAATAAGAAGACATGGTGCAAGAGTAGCAAAGCGCAAAAATAGCAAAGCACCGAATAGCAAGCACAGACTAGCAATAAAGGGACCCCAGGAAATTGGAGGAGTGACAATGGTCTCACTTAAAACCCAATTTCCTTAGACTCGTAAGTCTTGGTGACAGAACCCTCTAAAAGCTAGAAAACGAAATCGAAATAGAGGAAATCGAAAAGCAAAGAAATCGAAATAAAAAAAACTAGGAAATCGAAATAAAAACAAGGCAATTGAAATAAAAGGAAATTGAAGCAAAAATGAAAAAAGAAAGAACAAAATTCCCCGTGCGTAGCTCCCCGGCAACGGCGCCGAAATTTGAAAGGCTGTCGTTGTACCTGCAAATCTAAATTTATAATCTACTCACTTTGAACTGTGGGTTAGTACAGCGGCAAGCAAGGGTCGAACCCAAGGAAGCTAGATGGTTACTACTTTGTTCTGTAAGAGGGAAAAAGAAAGATTGGGTGAAAGTAATTGATTAGAAGACAGTAGTAAGGCACGAAATGAGTAAGAGTGTATCAATCAGAGAAGATATTCAGGCTAGGGTTTTCTTCAATTGTGACTAAGTTTATCCTTGATTTCTAAATATTTATTCTTGTCTTCTTAGGGTTACTCCTGGTCAGGTTATAACCGTTTAATTCTAGCAAACCTAATACTCCTGGTCAGGTTATATTAGGTTTAGTGCTCTACTTATTCTAACGGGTCAGTATCAAATAAGCAGTAAATAGATAGTGAGTATTACTAGGTTAAGTTGTACCCTTTCGGATCTCCCTTTAACCTAATCATTCAAACTGATAATTTGCACAAGAACTAAATAGAATGCAAGAATAATAATGAATAACGGAATCTCAAAACATCGTCACAATTATTCAACCCTAACCCGAATAATAAGATTAGTTACACATGGCCATTAGGGCACAAAAAATAATAAGTAAAACGAAGAACTTCACTAAAGCCGAGAAGAGGATGATGACCGGCCGTGAGGGCTGAGCTAGGGCAGTGCACGGCTGAGCAGTGGCGGGCAGTGGTGGAGCAAGGCGGAGCAAGGAGGGAACGTCTAGGGCTTGGACGTGAGTAGAGGAGACTCTCTCGTGAGTTTGTGAGATTTTGTGGAGAGAGGAGCTCTCCACGTTTTGGGATGAGTTCAAAGGCTGAGTAGAGGCTGTATTTATAGAGAAGAATGAGGCACGAAATCCCTCTTGGACTAGGTCAAATCGGTGGCCCAAAAGACAAATTAGGAAAAGTTTCCTAAGTCGACTTTGCTTGATTCCTAAGCAAACTTCTTGTGCAAGTCTTCTAGAGGATTCCAGGACATTCCACAGCCTTCTAAACCGTCACGCATGGAATTTGGATTTTTTCCCGAAGTTAATGTTCACGGCCCAAAAACACTGTTCACAGCCCCAAAACACTGTTCACGACCGGAAGTTACTGTTCACGCCGGAAGTACTGTTCATCCACGGACACTGTTCATCCATTCTGCGCATCTGTTTTGACTTCGGCTCTCGATTTAACCTTCCAAACGACCTCGGATGCTCTCTGTGTGAACTAGAGATTTGTAGGGAATTGAGTCACCTACGCAACGGTATATTCTTCGTATTTTTCTGATCAACGGTCAGCTCCCAGTGCTCCGACGAACGTCCAAAGGTCTGATCTGCCATTGTGATGTTTTCGGCATAAAATGCCGTCTTTTGAGTGCGATTCTTCTTAGAGCTTCCAAATCACCTCAAATGCAAAACAACACTAAGAAGTAACTGTTCGCATAATAAAGTGCCGGAATTGATGGGTTTTTTTGACTCGATGAGTCGTATAAATACGGCTCATCAGCTATTATTCGGTTCAACAACAAGGCTAAGTGGATGCATCGAAAGGGCAAAGCTTAGCCGGGTAGTTCAATCCAGATTAGACAACAAAACCAAGTGGATGCATCGAAAGGGCAAAGCTTGGTAGAGTAGTCTAATCCTTCTTTAAAACCACTTGGTTGATCGAAAATGTGAGATCAAGTGGGTGCACATAGACTAATACATCTTGAAATGGAGTATTAGTCTAGATAAAAACTAGAATTCTATGTCTTGATTTTGGAGTAGATTGTGGTGCAAGCGCTTGAAAAGGCCTTACTTTAGGGTTTAAGTCTTGAAAAGGAATAAATCCACACTTATGAACACAAAGTAGATCATTTGAAGTCAATGATGGATGTGTCACTAGTTGAGACCCTAGAATGAATATCTTTCTTATGTGAATATCTTTCTTATATGAATATCTTTCGTCTTTACTTTCAGTACCTTTACTTCTACGCACTTTACTTTCAGTCTTTACTCTCTTGCACTTACTTTCAGTAATTTACTTTCAGTATTTACTTTCAGTTCAGTATTTACTTTCTTTACTTTCAGTTATTTACTTTTTGTCTTAAAAACACAACCAACAAAACCCAAATGTTTTTCTTTTTACTTTTCAAGAACAACTATTCCACACTGACTCTCTTGGGTTCGACCCCTACTTACCGCTTGCTAATCCAATAGTGAGCCACAAGTAGTGGAACTATAAATGTAAATTTTGCAGTGCCTCAACGACGGGCTCTGTCAATGCCCGTGTGGCAGTGGATCCCCCAGTTGATCTTGATGCAGAGATGGAGGATGCAGCTCAGACTATTACTCTGTCAGACACCTCTTCAGAGGATGCTCAAGATGCTGTTCCTCTTGCGGCGTTCAGGAAGAAAAAGATTGTCAAAAGGAAGAAAAAGATTGAAAGCCCTGCCAAGAAGGACATTGCCAGGGATGCAGAGGTGAGCGAGGCTACAGGGGGAGCCATCAGGACTAAGAAGAGAAAACGTGAGATCCCTATACCTGCTGTAAAGGAGCTTCCAGTCGGAATTGTGAAGAAAGGCAACTGGTTTGCTTCAAAGGATGCAGCACGAAAATGGAAGGCTGTTCAGAGACGAAAAATTATCCCAGAACGTCTTCTTGATGAGTCTCGATACAAAGGAAAGGAGGTTGTGCATATTCTGAAACAAAATTGCCAGATCGGGACCCTCACCAAGTGCAAGCCTTTTGATGATCAGCTGGTTCGTGAAGCAACGGCCAACCTTCCCCCGCAGTTTGGTGTGGTTGGGGTCGAAGACTTTGGTGTGGTCTACGTGAGAGGACGAAGAATTGATATCAGCCCAGATCTGATCAACACGTTCTTCCAGATGGATGACTGACGGAGCCCACCGCACTGTCGTTAAGGTGCGATGTTCTCTGTGCAAAAGCTAATTTATATCTCCGATACTCGTGACTTAACTATTTTTGGTAGTCAGTGGTAAGTACCGGTCGAACCCAAGGGAATTGGTGGATTAGTTGTTCTTTAATGAAGCTTATGCAGAAATTAAATGCGATTGGGGTTGGGTTTGAGTGTGCTTTGAGAACTGAAAGTAAATTGCAACAGTTGATAATGGACTGTAAGGAAAGGATTCGGTTTAGGGGTTTCATATCATATCATCGTTCATCATTGACCTCTAATGATCATACTAAGTGTTCAAAGATGAATCGAGGCTATTTCTAGCACAAGACTTGCCACATCATTTAGAACACTTGTTCTATTTAGACTAATTCCTCCTTTCGAAGTATCTTAGCCTTATGTGCATCCATTTGATCTTCAGTTACGATCAACCAAATGGTTTTTAAGAGAAGTCGAAGTCCTCAGATAAGCTTTGCCCGTTAAAGCATCCACTTACCCGAGTATGTTCACGAACCCCACGGAAGAGCTTTGCCCGTTAAAGCATCCACTCAACCTTGGAAGTTCTAACCTAATATGTGGCACATAGAACAAGTTTTGAAACACTAAGTAGCATTAAGCATAAAGTCTAGAACAATTTATGATATAAATACTCCCTCTACCGAATACAAGCTTTAGCTACTTGTATTCAGGTCAAGGAATACAAGCAAACTATGGCTTTGAACAAGGATACCGAAAAGGAGAATAACTTTAAAGTAAGAACAAAATATACGGAAAGTAATTTTGTACCTACAATAAGTGGAGGAGAGGAGCTCCTAAGCAAGATCCAAGCAAGGGGAAGTATCTCCAAAATGAAGAACAAAGTGTTTATTGAAAGTGAAGAGAAGAGGGTTAAGCCCTCTATCTCTCTAAAGACTTGTGAAATTATGGGATGATTTTGGAGAGGATAGCTGTTGTTACACCAGCTAGGGTTGGTTGTTTGACCATACTGCCTGTTTTGTCCGGCTCTGTCGTTGCTATTGTTGTTGTATCCATGGTATCCTTCCACTGCATTCACTTCTGTCGGTTCCTCTTCTATTAATGTCGGGCATGCGTCAGTTTTGTGGTCCGTAGAACCACAAAACTCGCAAGGTTTTACTGGAACTGGCTGCCTTCGTAGGATCTGAATCATCATCTCCTTTAATTGTTTCATCTCTTCTGGCATAGAGCTCATCGGTGTTTCAGCTCGTGCTACATTTTTTGTTCGGGAGAATTCTTCCTGCCGGGTTGTCTCTTCTCTAAATCGGGCATTTTTAGCAACGTTGGCGATGAGGTTCCTTATGCCACTCAATGATAGATTCATCATGGATCCTCCAGCTGAGGCATCCAGAAGCATTTTGTCTAAGGGTCTTAATCCATCAATGAGGTACTCGATGATGAGTTTCTCGGGCAGTCCAAGGGTACAGCAGCTTCTCTCCAGGTGGTTGAACTTTTCCAGGTAATCGTACATGGTTTCATTGGGCCCTTGCTTGATGTCTTGTAGTTGCCTCCTTACTTGCATTGCTTTTCCTGCCGGGTAATATTTGTCCAGGAATTTCCCTTGCATCTGAGCTCATGTTTTGATGCTACCGGAAGGCAATGAAAGGAACCAGTCGTTTGTCGAGTCAATGAGGGAAAAATAGAACACCTTCAACTTGAAGTCGTCTATATTCACTTGATTGGGCTTAAGATTTTGCCAAATGCCGTGTAAGCGTTAGAGGTGAGTTGTCGCAGATTCTCCATGAGATCTTGAGAACTTGGGCAAGCTATGGGCCACTGAGGCGTTGATGGTAATGTATTCCAGTTCGGGCCTTCGTAGATGCACCATGGTTGCGTTTCGAAATCTGGGGCATTCAGCTCTCTCATCGTACGTGCGCGGTAGTTGTTGTTCCCATAGTAGTCGTGGAAGACGGGTTCTTGCCTAGGCACTTGTCGAGGTTGAGGGGGTGGGGGATATCTAGGGGGCTGAACTGGACCCGGTGCATTTCGGTCTTCGGGTGGTCCTTGGTTTCTTCGGGCGGCCTCCCTATCACGAGCTCTTCTGTCTCGGATGATTTGTTCCGGATCGTCGACAAATGGAAGTGGTACCTCATCATTTCGATCGTACAAGTTTATTTCTTCGTCATCCTGATAGTCATGGTGGCTTCCTTCGCGAGACATGGTTGTTTCGAAGCGAGTATCGATTTAAAGAACTTATCCGATTAATTAACTAATTCCCCGGCAACGGCGCCAGTTTTGACGGAGCCCACCGCACTGTCGTTAAGGTGCGGTGTTCTCTGTGCAAAAGCAAATTTATATTCCACTACTCGTGACCTTACTAATGGGTAGCAAGTGGTAAGTAGGGGTCAAACCCAAGGGAATTAGGGCGATAAGTTGGTCTTTGAGGGATCGTTTAGGCAGGGAACGTGATTTTAGGTTGATTGAGGCTTTAGTGCGGAAAAGTAAGTGTTTTTTGGTTGGTTTTGGTTTTTAGTGCGGAAAGGTAAATGACAGAAAAGTAAATACTGAAAATAAAAGGCAGAAGACTTACAGCGGTTGTTGCGTGATTGGCAAGTCTTCCGGGAGGTGAGCAGTTGATGAGGCAGTTTATACTAAGAAAGTAAGTGCAGGTGGTGTTTGAATTTAAGGAAAGCATTCGGTTTCTGGGGCCTTGTATCATAGCCTGTTTATCATTGACCTTTAGTGATCCTTCTAAGTATTCAAACGTGTATCAAGGCCATTCCAAGCACTCGATTTGCTACACTGTCTAGCCCATTCCAAGGTCGTAGAGCACTTGTTCTACTTAGACTAATACCCCATTCCAAGGTATATTAGCCTGTGTGCATCCATTTGGTCAGTCATTCCCGAGCAACCAAATGGTTTTTTAGAGAGGTCAAACTCCTCAGATAAGCTTTGCCATTCCAAGCATCCACTTATCCGAGTATGTTTACGAACTCCCACGGAAGAGCTTTGCCATTCCAAGTATCCACTCAACCTTGGAAGTTCTAACCTAATATATGGCACATAGAACAAGTTTTGAATACAAAGAAGAGGCACTAAAATATGGCCTAAAACATTTTATGATACAAGTACACCCCTTCAACCGAATGAAGAGTTTAGCTACGAATATCCATAGAGGTGGATACCATAGCTAAGTACTCGAGGGTTTTTGAAAGACAGTAAGTAAAGGAGAATACTCAAGAACCAACAGGAGTATTCTCAAAAACTACTAGAATACTCAAGAACCAACAGGAGTATTCTCTAAAACTACTATAATACTGAAGAACCGACAGGAGTATTATAGATTTTATAACAAAAGCTTACAAAAGTGCCAACTTTCTAGAGAGATAAGTGAAGTTTTTGTGTTGTGGGATTCAAGGGAGGGAAGGTCTCCTTTTATAAGCATGGAGGAGATGGGAGATGGCAACACTTGTCACAAGAGGAGAGGGGGATGAAGGAGATGAAGACACATGGGGGAGGGGAGAAAGCCGCCGGCGGCTATGAGGTGTCTCCCCCCTTAGCCGCCGGCCACATGGAGGGATGAGAATGAGTTTGAGGTTTGTGAGTCTTATCCCAAAAAGCCATCGGTCCTTTCAGCTCCGGACTGACTTTGGTTGCCCTTCAGTTGGACTTGTTTTGAGTGATTCCATGTCAGGATCATGAGATTTCTTCAGTCGGCATCTGGTCGTGACCTTGGAATGACTCGTAATATCTTTTCAGCGTAAAAACTCCTCCTTAGCGTGTATTCTCTCTAGACTCCAAAATACCCTGTAGATAAATATCGGAACTAACAAGCAAAAGTTAAATAGACAAACAGTCTAATTTGGTGGGTTTAACTGTGTTTATGATTCGTATAATTATGGTCCATCAAAGAGGCAGACTATGACAAAATTGCGGACACTATCACTGCTTGTTCTGTCCCATGGTGGCCTGAGACTGTCGTGCCCACAGCTGATTTGTCAACATTCTACTCAATGTTATTCTTCATTGTTGTGTTCAACTGGAAGCCCTCCTCTCACCGCTCTACAGTCAGCAAGGATGTGGCACAACTGATTTACCAGATTGGGAACAAGATGCTGCTCAATCTGGGAAGAGTCATGTTCAAACAGATCGCTGAACACGCTACCTCTACTCGCTCTCTTCACCAGATCTGTTTTCCCTCTCTCATCTATGAACTGATCATCAACCGAGCCCCAAGGCTGAAGGATCCGAATTGTCATCTCTCCAAGGCCCCGTAAAAATTCCCTGTCGATCATAAGATGTTCAAAGGGCGTCATGTGAACGATCTCAAGGAGGCAGGACAGCAAGGAAAGGACATCCCAAAGTCGTCAAAGTAAGGGGGATCTCGGATGGCTCATGGCGAGAGGGATAAGCTGATCAAGGAGCTGGATATCATCGTTGCTGCCGACAAAGAGCAACGCAAACGCATCAATAGCTTGGCTCGGGCGCTTCGATATCCCAGCGATGATGAGGAGGATGCTTCCGCAACTGAAGGAGGTGATTCGGATGATCTGTCGTCTGCGTAAAGGTCCATGACTCCAACCCCCTTGATCTCTGAACAGTGCTACTCATTATGTTTTTTTGCTTCAGTGCTTGTTCTGGCACACATTTTGTACTGTTTGAACTTAGATTGGACCCCTTGCCAGTTTGTGGCAAAAAGGGGGAGTATTTTGAGGTGACTAATTTTTGTTCCCTCAAGTGTGTCTAAAGCCTAGATAGTTAGATAGATAGATCTAGTATCTAGTAGATTTGGTTTTGCCAAAATGCAAAGGGGGAGATGGATGTTCCCGTGAATGGCATGTATTTGGCGAAACGGCTTTAGACAGTTCAAGCAGGTGTCGAAGAAGAGTTCAATCACATCCTGGCACTCAAGTATAGCGTGAAGCAGACGCAGGGTTGTTTTCCGGAAGGTTCTAAAGATCGAAGATCTTCTCGAACTGAAGTCGGCCAGCGAAGAATTCGAGCTTCGGATATTCAAACAATATCTTCTCAACCGTAGGATGGCTGACTTGTCGTGGAAGAAATCCGGATCTTCCCTGGATTGGATCAAAGATATACATCGAATATTTATGCATATTTCCTAAATATTTGATGAGAATATCTGAAACAGATTTGGATCTCGCCCATGCATATAAATAGAATGCCAGGGCATCCATATCTGAATTGCTTTCTGAGAGAAGAATACACGAGTGCATTCTGCAAATCAAAGATTGGAGAAAGTGACGGCCGATTGACTTTCCCCACTGGAGATTCACCGGCGCTGAATCTGTCTGTTCAGTGTGATGTTCAGACAGTCTGTGATAGGAGCTTACCGCTGCACACACCAAGAAATCACAACCGGCTTTCGAGAGAAAGCTTCCGAACTTCAGGAAAAGGTCGAGCTCGTTCGGACAGAAGGTTTGGATGAAGGGGATCATGGTGAACCGAGGGAAACCACGATTGCAAATCTGAGAGACGGTGGCTTAGAAGCTAGGCGATTACGAACAAAGAGTTTTGTAAGTATAAGCCCTCTTGTAGTTCTAAAGCATGTAATAAAGATTTGTGTCCCTTTAGGGTGTGGGAAATCCCCCAGAGTAGGCGTAGCCGAACTGGGTATCATTCTGTGTGTGCTCCTACTTTGTTCTGTTTCCGGTACAGTACCAAGGGTGTTTAAGGTCTGTCTCAAACAGTACCTTGAACAGTAGCTTGAACAGGTTATAGTATTTCAATCTCAATCTCAACTCCAAACAACCAAAAGAATACAATCCAATTCAAACTATCAAAAAGTGATAGAACTTGAACCTTCTGACTCATGGTTTGGCATTTCGACGTCATGTAGCCATTCGGATCGAACTTCGATGACTTGAAAACCTTCAGCTTATCGCTTAGCATAACCTCTTTGATCTCCAGTTCGTTTGAATCCTTACTCGACGACACCGAAGGCCTCGCAAAAGCATCAATCCCTGCCATATCACAACTCACAACCAACACGCTCTCCTCGCACAAATAATGTCGAGCAAGCATTAAATAAAACAGTCCTGTAAACGCGAACCGTCCTCGACGAAGGCATTGCTACCGAGCCCGATCCCATCCGGCCTCTCATGTCCGATCAAAACCCAAAAATTCCTCATCAAAAACAATCAATCAGCGCGCATGTGACGTACGCCGATTACGGACGGAATCAGTCAGTTTCAAATGATAGAGAGAATGCTCGCGATATGTGGATTGGTTTCTGGTGAATCAGGTAGGATATGACTTTTCATGATCACAATACACATGTCACGTAATTCGTACTAATTTTGACTTAACGTATTTAAAGAAAATAATTTATTTATATAATGGAATAGAAATGCACTTGTACAAACCAAGTATGCTTGTATGCTTGCTCATCAGTCCTGCATAATAGTAATTCAATCTCACAATCTTTGACTAACTCTCGAATGTAGTGATACATGCTCCCAATATGCTTGCTCTTGCCATGAATTACTGGATTCTTGGCTAATGCTATTTAGCCCACTTGTGATCATACATAATCCTTATGGTGCCCTCCTGCTTATGTTTCAAGTCTTCCAAAATCTGTCGAAGCCAAACTGATTGACAAGCAGCGGTAGTCACTGCAATGTACGCCACTTCAGGTGTACAGAGAGCAACAACCTTTCGCTTCTTTGATCACCACGAAACTACCATCTCCTAAATAAAAAGCAAAACATGATGTACTCTTATGAGTTTCCACATCACTTTTTGTATAACCTGTCAGACAAAATTCTTCTGTGTGAGAATACATAATCCCATAATCACTAGTGCCACAGATATATCAGAGTGTATGCTTCGCTGCTAACAAGTGCAACTACTGCGGTTGCTCCATGAACCGACTGATAAGTCCAACTGCGTAAACAATATCTGGTCTAGTTGAAGCCAAGTATCGTAAACTTTCAACTATACTCTTGAAGTAAGTTGGATTTATAAGATCTCCACTACCTTCTTTCATTATCTTCATCCTCTCTATAGCTGGTTGACGGAGCCCACTGCACTGTCGTTAAGGTGCAAATAAATTTATATTTTCCGCTACTCGCGACTTCACTACTGGGTAGTAAGTGGTAAGTAGGGGTCGAACCCAAGGGAATTAGGGGGATACGTTGTTCTTTAAGAACTATACTGGCGGGGAGCGTGTTTTAGGTTGATTGAGGTTTTAGCGCGATTAACTAAGCTACTGTTTTTTGTTGTTTTTGGTTTTTTGTGCGGAAAAGTAATTACAGGAATTAAAATAATGAAAATAAAGGAGTTAAGGGAAGAAGACTTACAGTGGATGATGCGTGATTGGCGAGTCCTCCGGTAGATGAGCGGTTGATGGTTGCAGTTGATCGAGCAATTTATACTAAGTAAATAAAAGTAAATACAGGGGGGTTTTGTAAATTGAAGAAAACATTTGGTTTTAGGGCCCTTGTATCATAGTTGTTTATCATTGACCGCTAATGATCATTGACGGAGGGCCACCGCACTGTCGTTAAGGTGCAGTGTCCTCTGTACAAATAAATTTATAATATCCGCTACTTGTGACTACACTACTGGGTAGTAAGTGGTAAGTAGGGGTCGAACCCAAGGGAATTAGGGGAATAGGCTATTCTTTTAGGGTGATTGAACTGGGGGAGCGTGTTTTATGGTTGATTGAGATTTTAGCGCTCTAATTAACTACGTGATTTTTTGGGGGTTTTTTGTTTTGATTGCGGAAAAGTAAATACAGAAATTAAATGCTGGTAATACAAAGAAGACTTACAGTGGGTGATGCGTGATTGTAATTCCTCCGGTAGATCAGCAGTTGGTGATTGCGGTTTAACAGTAAAGAAAAGCATTCGGTTTCAGGTACTCTTGTATTATAACATGTATATAATAAACTGTTAGTAACTTTTCTAAGTATTCAAAGATGAATCGAGGCCCTTTCGTAGCGCAAGACTTGCAACATCGTTTAAAGCAACCCTTGTTCTATTTCAGACTAATTCCTCCTTTCGAAGTATCTTAGCCTTTTGTGCATCCACTTGATTTCACAGTTACGATTGACCAAGTGGTGTTTTAGAGGAGTCGAACTTCTCAGATAAGCTTTGCCCTTTCGTAGCATCCACTTACCCGAGTATGTTCACGAATCCCCACGGAAGAGTTTTGCCCTTTCGTAGCATCCACTCAACCTTGGAAATTCTGACTATAAATGGCACAAAGAACAAGTTTTGAATACAAAGAAACGAAACTAAAAGATATTACAACATTATATAATACAAGAAAATACCTTCCACCGAATAAAGAGTTTAGCTACGAATATCCATAGAGATGGATACCATAGCTAAATACTCGGGGGTTTTTGAAAACAGTAAGAGGGAAAGGGGTGGAATACTCAAGAACCAACAGGAGTATTCCTAATTCCTACTGAATACTCAAGAACCAACAGGAGTATTCTCTACAGTATTATAATACTCGAGAACCGACAAGAGTATTATAATTTCCAGTATAATACTCAAGAACAAACAGGAGTATTATTTCAAAACCGAACCAAACTTACAAGTAACAAAATGTAGAGAGAGAAGTGATTACAATTTTTGGGATGAATTTGTGAGGAGGAGGAGGGGTGTATTTATAGCCATGGGGAGGAGAAATGGAGGGCTAAGATGAGGGCACTTGTTGCATGGAGATTGGATGGGCAAATCAAGGGAGGAGGAGCCACCACATGGAGGAGCCAAAAGCCGCCGGTCAAGGAGGAGGAGGGTGGTGGCAGCCGCCGGTTGCCGGTTGCCTTGGGTGGAGGAGCTCCTCCCTTGGCCACCTCTTCATCAAGTCACCAAGTCATCTTCCCATATGTGAGTTTTGTACAGTTTTGTGCAGTCTTTTCACAAAACTGTCAGTGTGTTCCTTCCCCGGGCTGTCTTGATTCCTCTCCTGATTGTTCTGATTAATTTGTTATGGTCAATTTCACGTCAGGATCCTTGATATTTCTTCAGTCGGCATATGATCTTGACCTTGGATTGACTCTTGTTATCTTTTCAGCATAAAATCCTCTCCTTAGCGTGTTTTCACTTCAGTCTCTAAAATGCCCTGTGGAAATATATCGGGACTAACAGATGGATGTTAGATAGACAAACAGTCTAACTTGGGAGGTTTTACTGTGTTTTTGATTCGTATAATTGTGGTCCATCAGAATACCCCCCACTTTTAGTTGTTCGTCCCGAACAATGCTATTAAAGGGCGTAAGTTCTAGGTTCGGATTTGGCATATGAAAATTAGACTGTGGTACTCGATCTATCCTAATTCATGCATTGCTTACTTATTACCAAATTAAACTGCGTAAATAAATAGAAGAAACTTAATACTTGTACCTCCGTGCTGAGATGCAAATTATATTGGATGTTTCGGGAGATAGCCCTTTCAGGTTCCTGGGTTGCAGCCTCGGGATCGTTTCGTACTATATGGTCTTCTGGTAGCTTTCTCATGCACGTGATTCGGTTCGGGTTTCAGTGAGTTGAACCTTCTTGATTTTTTCTTTTGGCGAGGGACTGCTTTTTTGTTGTAGTGAATCGGCCTTTGGCCTTTGATTTGACTTTGTCAAGTGCTTCACTTTTGCTCGGTTAAAATCTTCACAATTTTGGGCCTTTGGCCTCTTTTGATTTTCTTCTTTGAGTTTTTCGCTTCTTTGTGACTTGCTAGTCCATTTTGTCAGCCTTCTTGGGAGGTCCAATCATCGCCCGCAAGCCTATGGATATACCTCCCCTCTCCTCTCGTCTTCGTCGTTTTGCGCGGGTCAAGATGAGGGTCGCTTATCTATTTTCTCGGATATTTTGACTAGAGAGAGGATGGTCTGATTCCCGTCCTCGCCTTTGCATAGATGCTTCTTGGCGGAGTTTGACTCAATTATTCACTGAAAACCCGAAGTGCAGCCTCCACTGACTTCGAAAACCATATAGTTTGATCCGATCCTTTGATTGCTTCCCAAGTCCTTCTAGGGCAGTTTATGTCAACTCCACATCTCTAGTTATCTCAGTACAAAGGACAAATGGAAAGTTACATTCTAAGTTTTTAAACAGTTTGAATTTTCACAAGGTAAATGCATGAATTCTGATTTATCTTTTTCACATTCTTAAGTTCATATGTTCAAAAAGATACTATTACTAAAAAAGAAAAACAGCAAGCATGTTATTTATGTACACAGGCGGTTTTCACCCCCCACTTTTGAACGAAGGCGTGCCTTAGTTCAAAAGTCATGCAAGCTTAAAACTAAGTACTGAAAGTAAGTGCGGAAAGTAAGATAGTGTCGGGTTACCTCCCGACCAGTGCACTTGGTTTACGTCGTTGGCTCGACGATACCTCGTTGTGGATTACTGGTTTGGGTCCCATGGGTGGCTGAGGTCAAACTTTGCCACCGTTCCGGTGTTGGTTTTTGCCTTGCCTTTGCCTGATTTTCTTCTTGGATTAGAACTCCAAGGTTTTGGTGATTTTTCTTTCCAATATTTCTGAGAAGGTGGGAAACCTTTGACCATAGCTGCTGGTCCATCAAGTCGTGCTCTCTTGTTCGTACTTCCCGGCTTCCATTCCTTGGGCCCATGTCTTTGCCGCTTCTTCATGTATGGCCGGTTGTCATCTTTGCAGTTTTGGAAGTTCGGTCTTTTGCCAAGTGACCTCAAGCATGCTCCCATGCTAACCCTCTTCTTTGTGGCAGAGATGATTGACCGTTTTAGAACGAGTGAGTTTTCCGGGCTCGTGGCGAGTGAGTGCTCCATCTTTGGCTCTTCTGGCTTATGTTTTGTCTCCAACTCGCCTAGCACTGTATCATCATTGATCATACCATCTCCGGTGGCCAGGATCTTTATAGAACATGAAGGGTCGGGTAGGGGTTTTTCGGCTATGAAGACTGTGTCTTTTTCGAGCATCTCTTCAGTGAGGACCGGCCCTGCCGTGATTTTTTTGGTTAGTTCGGCAGCGAGGTCCGGGACTTCCTCAGGTGCTCCGAGCGCAAGGACCGGGCCTGATTTGGGAAGTTCTTTTTCGGCCATCCATGATTCCTCATTCTTTGTCGGCTCTGTGGGCTCCACTGTTGGTTCCTTTAGATCCGCCTCCACATCCATTACTGCCCTTGTACTGATGTCTTCTCTCGGTTTTGTTGCGGGAAAGCTTATAATGGGTGTGGTGTCGGGCTCGTTCTGTACTGAGTCCACTATCATCGTTGGTGCCTTATCTTCAGTTTGGTGCATTGGCCCTCGTTTTGTCTTCTTTGCCAAATCATTTATGAGGCGCCAGGCTTCACCCACGGTTAACTTCCCGAGTGAACATCCTGCTACATCATTAAATCTTTTCCGCTCAAGTGGCATCATTCCTCCGAGAAACCTTTGAATAAGATTGATTCTGGTGAATCCATGGTGCGGGCAGCTCTCCACCTTGAAGTCAAAGTCCGCCAAATACTCTTCCAACGTTTCGTCCCGGGATTGCTTAATGTTGATGATCTCATCGCGGATTAGCGAGAAAAACTCCTCATCGCTTTCGTAGTAGGAAGACATGGCGAATTATGTATAACAGAAAAAAGAACAACTATCCATTCGCTAACTCCCCGGCAACGGCGCCAATTTGACGGAGGGCCACCTCACTGTCGTTAAGGTGCAGTGTCCTCTGTACAAATAAATTTATAATATCCGCTACTTGTGACTACACTACTGGGTAGTAAGTGGTAAGTAGGGGTCGAACCCAAGGGAATTAGGGGAATAGGCTATTCTTTTAGGGTGATTGAACTGGGGGAGCGTGTTTTATGGTTGATTGAGATTTTAGAGCTCTAATTAACTACGTGATTTTTTGGGGGTTTTTGGTTTTGATTGCGGAAAAGTAAATACAGAAATTAAATGCTGTAAATACAAAGAAGACTTACAGTGGGTGATGCGTGATTGTAATTCCTCCGGTAGATCAGCAGTTGGTGATTGCGGTTTAACAGTAAAGAAAAGCATTCGGTTTCAGGTACTCTTGTATTATAACATGTATATAATAAACTGTTAGTAACTTTTCTAAGTATTCAAAGATGAATCGAGGCCCTTTCGTAGCGCAAGACTTGCAACATCGTTTAAAGCAACCCTTGTTCTATTTCAGACTAATTCCTCCTTTCGAAGTATCTTAGCCTTTTGTGCATCCACTTGATTTCACAGTTACGATTGACCAAGTGGTGTTTTAGATGAGTCGAACTTCTCAGATAAGCTTTGCCCTTTCGTAGCATCCACTTACCCGAGTATGTTCACGAATCCCCACGGAAGAGTTTTGCCCTTTTGTAGCATCCACTCAACCTTGGAAATTCTGACTATAAATGGCACATAGAACAAGTTTTGAATACAAAGAAACGAAACTAAAAGATATTACAACATTATATAATACAAGAAAATACCTTCCACCGAATAAAGAGTTTAGCTACGAATATCCATAGAGATGGATACCATAGCTAAATACTCGGGGGTTTTTGAAAACAGTAAGAGGGAAAGGGGTGGAATACTCAAGAACCAACAGGAGTATTCCTAATTCCTACTGAATACTCAAGAACCAACAGGAGTATTCTCTACAGTATTATAATACTCGAGAACCGACAAGAGTATTATAATTTCCAGTATAATACTCAAGAACAAACAGGAGTATTATTTCAAAACCGAACCAAACTTACAAGTAACAAAATGTAGAGAGAGAAGTGATTACAATTTTTGGGATGAATTTGTGAGGAGGAGGAGGGGTGTATTTATAGCCATGGGGAGGAGAAATGGAGGGCTAAGATGAGGGCACTTGTTGCATGGAGATTGGATGGGCAAATCAAGGGAGGAGGAGCCACCACATGGAGGAGCCAAAAGCCGCCGGTCAAGGAGGAGGAGGGTGGTGGCAGCCGCCGGTTGCCGGTTGCCTTGGGTGGAGGAGCTCCTCCCTTGGCCACCTCTTCATCAAGTCACCAAGTCATCTTCCCATATGTGAGTTTTGTACAGTTTTGTGCAGTCTTTTCACAAAACTGTCAGTGTGTTCCTTCCCCGGGCTGTCTTGATTCCTCTCCTGATTGTTCTGATTAATTTGTTATGGTCAATTTCACGTCAGGATCCTTGATATTTCTTCAGTCGGCATATGATCTTGACCTTGGATTGACTCTTGTTATCTTTTCAGCATAAAATCCTCTCCTTAGCGTGTTTTCACTTCAGTCTCTAAAATGCCCTGTGGAAATATATCGGGACTAACAGATGGATGTTAGATAGACAAACAGTCTAACTTGGGGGGTTTTACTGTGTTTTTGATTCGTATAATTGTGGTCCATCAATCATACTAAGTGTTCAAAGATGAATCGAGGCCATTTCTAAGCGCAAGACTTGCAACATCGTTTAAAACACTTGTTCTACTTTAGACTAATTCCTCCTTTCGAAGTATCTTAGCCTTGTGTGCATCCACTTGATCTTTCAGTTACGATCGACCAAGTGGTGTTTTCGATAAGTCGAACTCCTCAGATAAGTTTTGCTTGTTACAGCTTCCACTTACCGAGTATGTTCACGAATCTCCACGGAAGAGCTTTGCTTGTTACAGCTTCCACTCAACCTTGGAAATTCTGACTATATATGGCACATAGAACAAGTTTTGAACACAAAGCGACATTAAGTGCAGGGTCTAAAACATTTTACAATAAAAGTACACCCCTTTAACCAAATAAAGAGTTTAGCTACGAATATCCATAGAGGTGGATACCATAGCTAAATACTCGGGGGTTTTTGAAAACAGTAAGAGGAGAGGGGGTGGAATACTCAAGAACCAACAGGAGTATTCCCAATTCCTACTGAATACTCAAGAACCAACAGGAGTATTCTCTAAAGTATAATACTCAAGAACCAACAGGAGTATTATTTCAAACTGTTATAATACTCAAGAACCAACAAGAGTATTATTTCAAAAACCAAACTTACAAAGTAACAAACTTAGAGAGAGAAGTGAGATATGGATTTGTGGATGGATGATTCAAATGAGGAGGAGAGCTCTTCTATTTATAGGCTAAGGAGGATGGAATGGAGGGTGGAGATGATTTGCATCCAAGGGTGGAGGAGGAGGGGATGAGCTTGTGGAGGAGAAGCCACCACATGTCACATTCCCATGGTGGCTTGAAAGCCGCCGGTTGCAAGTGATAAAGGGAGGAGGGGAGGTGACTTTGGTCACCTCCTCCCATAGCCACCGGTCATCCAAAGGGGAGAAGGGGAGGAAGCCACCCATGAGTCATCCTTTGCACCCTTAGCCGCCGGTCACTTGAAGAAATGAGTGAGTTTTGTGAGTTTGTGCAGTCTTCACAAAACTATCAGTCCAATTCTGCTCCGGTCTGACTTTGGTTGTTCCTCGGTTGGATTTGATTTGAGTAATTCAATGTCAGGATCTTGAGATTTCTTCGTTCGGCGGCTAATCTTGACCTTGGAATGACTCGTAACATCTTTTCAGCGTAAAATCCTCTCCTTAGCGTGTTTTCTCTCTAAGCGCCAAAATACCCTGTAGAAATATATCGGGACTAACATGCAGAAGTTAGATAGACAAAAAGTCTAATTTGGTGGGTTTTACTGTGTTTTTGATTCGTATAATTATGGTCCATCACTTCACCTCACACTTTTAGTTGTTTGTCCCGAACAATGCTATTAAAGGGCGTCACTCTAAGTTTGGTTTAAAATATGAAAGTTAGACTGTGGGACTCGATTTATCCTAATTCATGCATTACTTACTTATTACCAAATTGAACTGTGTAAATAAATAGAAGAAACTTGATACTTGTACCTCCGTGCTGAGATGCAAATTATTCTGGATGTTTCGGAAGATAGCCCTTTTTAGGCTCCTGGACTGCAACCTTGGGATTGTCTCGCACATATGGTTTCCTTGTAGCTTTCTCTATCACGTGATTCGGTTCGGGTTTCAATTGTTTGAGTACTTTGATTTTCTTTTGGCGAGGGACTGCTTTTGTAGTGAATCGACCTTTGGCCTTTTATTTGACTCTTTGAGTACTTCACTTTTTGTTCGGTTAAAACCTTCACAATTTTGGGCCTTTGGCCTCTTGATTTGCTTCTTCGAGCTTTTGCCTTTTTGTGGCTTGCTAGTCCATTTTCTCAAGCCTTTTTGGGAGGTCCAATCATCGCCCGCAAGCCTATGGAAATACCTCCCCGCTCCTCTCATCCTTATCGTTTCGCGCGGGTCAATATGAGGGTCGCTCATCTGTTTTCTCGGCTACTTTGACTAGAGAGAGGACGTTCTGATTCCCGTCCTCGCCTTTTTTTCTTTTTTGCATAAACACTGCATGGCGGAGATGACTTCAATCTTCACTGAAATCCGAAGTGCAGCCTCCACTGACTTCGAAAACCATATAGTTTGATTCGATCCTTCGCTTGCTTGCCAAGCCTCTCTAGGGCATTTCTATCAACTCCACATCCCTAGTTTATCTCAGCACAAAGGGACAAATGAGAAGTTACGTTCTAAGTTTTTAGACAGTTGAATTTTCACAAGGTAAATGCATGAATTTTAGATCTATCTTTTTCACATTCTTAAGTTCATATTTTCAAAAAGATAACACTAAAAAAGAAAAACATGTTATTTATTTATGTACACATGCGGATCTCACCCCACACTTTTGAACGAAGGCGTGCCTTTCAGCACTACTTAGTTCAAAAGCCATGCAAGAAGACAATTACGAGAAGGAAATGATATTAAGGAAAGGTAAGATCAGAACTCCCTTATTGTGTCGAATGACATGGCATGAGGCTGGATAATCGAGGGAGTTCGGCTGGGGCCTTGAACTCTCAGCGCAAGCCCGGTAGTTCACGGAAGCTGCCTGGCTGATCCGATCGTGCTCCAAAAACCAATTCCTAAATAGTCAATTCATTCTATGCACCAAGTGGGTGAGAGCGACTTATTGATAAAAACTAAAAGACAAAAAATAAAAAGACAGAAAGTAAGATAGTGTCGGGTTACCTCCCAACCAGTGCACTTGTTTAACGCCGTTGGCTCGACAGTACCTTATTCCTGGATCACTGGTTGGGATCCCATGGGTGACTTAAGTCAAATTTCGCCACTGTTCCTGTGTTGGTTTTTGCCTTGCCTTTACCCGATTTCTTGTGAGCAGATGTGCTTGGGTCCCGTTCCCGTTGTTTTGGTTATTTCTCCTTCCAACGTCTCTGAGAATTCGAGGGAACTTTGACCAAAGCTGCTGGTCTTGTTACTTTTTTGGTCTCTTATGGCAGGTCGGAAATCTGTGTACCACGATCTGAGATAGGTATTCTATCTGGCGGTTTCTTTGTGTCTGTGCAGCTATTGTCAATGTAGAAATATGCAATTTTGCCGCCGAACTTAAGCGATAATGAGCCCTTGCCCACATCGATCCTTGCTTTAGTAGCGTAGAGAAATGGTCGTCCCAAGATTATTGTTGGAGGGTCGTCTTCGCTGGTCTCTCCCGTTTGTATTCCATAGAAGTCTGCAGCAATGACGAGCTCTCCTACATGGAGTATTAAGCTTTCTAGCACTCCAGCCGGTTGGATACACGTCTTGTCCCCCAACTCGAGGGATATCATTGGTGACTTTAATGGACCGAGCTTTAATGAGCAATATAGAGGGTAAGGCAGAACGTTGACGGCGACCCCAAGATCTATTAAGCAATGATGAATTTGGGTTTCGCCGAAAACACATGTTACTGTGAAGGCTCCTGGGTCGTTGCTCATTTCTAGATATGCCTCAGGGCTCCAAGTGAAACGCTTTTTCGCTATCAGGTCATTTTGTTCTTTTATTGGCTTTTCTCTTTCTTCATTCACCTGATCTTTTGGGTTAATGCCTTGCTCTGATGCATAGATGTTAGGTGAGAAGTCTCTTCTGGGACCGTCAGAGTCTAAGCTTCTATTATCAGTATGCGTGACCCACGTTTTGCCATCGATGGGTCGGTCTTCTTCTCTCGCCTCCTTCATGTCTGACATCGTTACCATGCTAAGATTCGCCTTTGGATTCAGGATGGTCTATGAAGGAAGTCTGCCAGGTTCGTTAGTGAGTGTTGATATTGCTGTGGCGAGATGGGACATTTGTTTGGTCAATTCTGAAATTGCCCTGTCAGTTTTCGCCTGGTATTGGTGTAGCGAAGTACCCAATTGATTTATGCTTCCTGCGAGCTCCTTCATGGTGTCATCGAGCGATTTGGTTGGTTCTTGCTGATTGTTCAGGCCGGCTTGGTACTGATTCAGTCCTTTTTGCTGATATTGGACTGATGATGGAGCGTTCTGGTTATACTGCCGATGGGGGGGGTTGGTAGAATGACTGAGCTAGTTGAGGGACAGCTGGTTGTGCTTCCTTCTGAGAATAGTTGTTGTTACGCCAGCTCGGGTTGGTTGCTTGACCATACTGTCGGTTTTGTCCGGCTCTGTCATTACTGTTGTTGTTGTATTCTTGGTATCCTCCCACTGCATTCACTTCTGCTGGTTCCTCTTCTATTAATGTCGGACATGCGTCTGTTTTGTGGTCTGTAGAACCACAGAACACGCAAGGTTTTACCGGAACTGGCTACCTTCGTAGGATTTGAATCATCATCTCCTTTAGCTGCTTCATCTCTTCAGGCATAGAGCTCATCGATGTTTCAGCTTTTGCCACATTTTTTGTCCGGGAGAGTTCTTCCTGCTGAGTTGTCTCTTCTCTGAATCGGGCATTCTCAGCAACGTTGGTGATAAGATCCCTTATGCCACTTAATGATAGATTCATCATGGACCCTCCAGCTGAGGCATCCAGGAGCATTTTGTCTAAGGGTCTTAATCCATTAATGAGATACTCGACGGTGAGTTTCTCGGGCAGTCCAAGGGTATAACTGCTTCTCTCCAGGCGGTTGAATTTTTCTAGGTAATCGTACATGGTTTCATTGGGTCCTTGCTTGATGTCCTGCAGTTGCCTCCTTACTTGCATCGCTCTTCCTGCTGGGTAATATTTGTCTAAGAACTTCTTCTGCATCTGAGCCCATGTTCTGATGCTTCCGGAAGGCAATGAAAGGAACCAGTCGTTTTCCGCATCAATGAGGGAAAAGTAGAACGCCTTTAACTTGAAGTCGTCTACGTTCACGCCATTCGGTTTTAAGTTTTGGCAAATACCATGTAAGAGTTGGAGATGAGTCATTGCTGATTCTCCACGCGTTCCTGAGAATTTTGGTAAGTTGTGGGCTACTGAAGTGTTGATGGCAATATTTTCCAATTCAGGGCCTTCGTGAATGCACCACGGCTGAATTCTGAAATCTGGTGCCGAGAGCTCTCCCAATGTAGGTTCGCGGTAGTTGTTATCTCCGTAGTAGTCATCGAAAGCGGGTTCTCGTCTCGGCACTTGTCGAGGTTGCGGGGGTGGTGGATATCTAGGGGGTTGCACTGGACCAGCTGCATTTCGGTCCTCGGGTGGTTCTTGATTTCTTCTGATGGCCTCCCTATCACGAGGTCTTCTGCTTCGGATGAGTTGCTCCGGATCATCCATAAATGGAAGTGGCACCTCATCGTTTCGATCGTATAGGTTTATTTCCTCGTCGTCTCGGTAGTTATGGTAGCTTTCTTCGCGAGACATGGTTGTTTGAAGCGCGTATCGATTCGAACAACTTATCCGATGGCTAACTCCCTGGCAACGGCGCCAATTTAACGGAGCCCACTGCAAATGTCGTTAAGGTGCAATGTTCTCTGTGCAAATAAATTTATATTTTCCGCTACTCGTGACTTCACTACTGGGTAGTAAGTGGTAAGTAGGGGTAAAACCCAAGGGAATTAGGGGATACGTTGTTCTTTAAGAACTATACTGGCAGGGAGCGTGTTTTAGGTTGATTGAGGTTTTAGCGCGATTAACTAAGCTACTGTTTTTGGTTGTTTTTGGTTTTTTTTGCGGAAAAGAAATTACATGAATTAAAATATTGAAAATAAAGGAGTTAAGGGAAGAAGACTTACAGTGGGTGATGCGTGATTGGCGAGTCCTCCGGTAGATGAGCGGTTGATGGTTGCAGTTGATCGAGCAATTTATACTAAGTAAATAAAAGTAAATACAGGGGGGTTTTGTAAATTGAAGAAAACATTTGGTTTTAGGGGCCTCGTATCATAGTTGTTTATCATTGACCGCTAATGATCATACTAAGTGTTCAAAGATGAATCGAGTCCATTTCTAAGCGCAAGACTTGCAACATCGTTTAAAACACTTGTTCTACTTTTGACTAATTCCTCCTTTCGAAGTATCTTAGCCTTGTGTGCATCCACTTGATCTTTCAGTTACGATCGACCAAGTGGTGTTTTAGATAAGTCGAACTCCTCAGATATGTTTTGCTTGTTACAGCTTCCACTTACCGAGTATGTTCACGAATCTCTACGGAAGAGCTTTGCTTGTTACAGCTTCCACTCAACCTTGGAAATTCTGACTATATATGGCACATAGAACAAGTTTTGAACACAAAGCGACATTAAGTGCAGGGTCTAAAACATTTTACAATACAAGTACACCCCTTTAACCGAATAAAGAGTTTAGCTACGAATATCCATAGAGGTGGATACCATAGCTAAATACTCGGGGGTTTTTGAAAACAGTAAGAGGAGAGGGGGTGGAATACTCAAGAACCAACAGGAGTATTCCCAATTCCTACTGAATACTCAAGAACCAACAGGAGTATTCTCTAAAGTATAATTCTCAAGAACCAACAGGATTATTATTTCAAACTGTTATAATACTCAAGAACCAACAAGAGTATTATTTCAAAAACCAAACTTACAAAGTAACAAACTTAGAGAGAGAAGTGAGATATGGATTTGTGGATGGATGATTCAAATGAGGAGGAGAGCTCTTCTATTTATAGGCTAAGGAGGATGGAATGGAGGGTGGAGATGATTTGCATCCAAGGGTGGAGGAGGAGGGGATGAGCTTGTGGAGGAGAAGCCACCACATGTCACATTCCCATGGTGGCTTGAAAGCCGCCGGTTGCAAGTGAGAAAGGGAGGAGGGGAGGTGACTTTGGTCACCTCCTCCCATAGCCACCGGTCATCCAAAGGGGAGAAGGGGAGGAAGCCACCCATGAGTCATCCTTTACACCCTTAGCCGCCGGTCACTTGAAGAAATGAGTGAGTTTTGTGAGTTTGTGCAGTCTTCACAAAACTATCAGTCCAATTCTGCTCCGGTCTGACTTTGGTTGTTCCTCGGTTGGATTTGATTTGAGTAATTCAATGTCAGGATCTTGAGATTTCTTCGTTCGGCGTCTAATCTTGACCTTGGAATGACTCGTAACATCTTTTCAGCGTAAAATCCTCTCCTTAGCGTGTTTTCTCTCTAAGCGCCTGACAGGCGT
The DNA here is from genome assembly GCA_033675215.1 of Rhodiola kirilowii. Lineage (NCBI taxonomy): Eukaryota > Viridiplantae > Streptophyta > Magnoliopsida > Saxifragales > Crassulaceae > Rhodiola > Rhodiola kirilowii. The sequence continues at coordinate 46,851,202 of CM066201.1, forward strand.
CGTTTGTACCTGCAAATCTAAATTTATAATTCCTTACTGTAGACTGTGGGTTAGTACAGTGGCAAGCAAGGGTCGAACCCAAGGGAGCTAGATGGTTACTACTTTGCTCTGAAAAAGAAAAGAAAAGACGATTGGTTGTGAGAAAACAGTTTAGGAAATAAGAGAAAATAGGAAATAACGAAGATGTAATAATCAGAGAGAAATATTCAGATTAGGGTTTCTTAATTGTGACTAGTTTTATCATCGACTTCTAAATATCATGTTTCTAAATTCCTAAGTGTGGTTACTCCCATTCCAAGTCATAACCTAAAATAGGGTCTTTCCGGACGCCTATACCACAATTTAAACCTAGCAATTTAACATTCCATTCCAAGACATATTAAATTCGTGCCCTACTTGTTCTCAACGGTCTAGTATCCAACAAATAGTAAATAAGAGATTTATATCGTTCTACTAAGTCTAACCTTTCCGAGTATCAACTTAGTTTCACAATATTAATCGAGATAATTAGCACAAGGTTTAATGGAATAACGAAACAAGCATTAAAAACCAAATCTCAAAAACATCGTCACAATATCAAAACCCTAATCCGAATAAGCGGATTAGTTACACATAGTCATAGAAATAATAACAAGAGTAATAAAAAAACGATGTAAACTTCACTATGCCGAGAATACTAAGTAACCGGGCCGTGAGGGCTGAGCAAGGGCTGAGAAAGGCTGAGCAGGGGCTGAGCAAAGGGCAGTGGCAGTGGCGGAGCAGCGGAGCTAGGGCGGAGCAAGGGAGGAGCAAGGGTTTCGGCCGAGAGGGCCTTGTGTGAGGAAGAGAGGAATTTGTGGAGAGAGGAGCTCTCCACGTTTTTGGGATGCTTTAGAAGGCTGAGGAGAGCTCTTATTTATAGAGTTTGAGAATGCCCCAAAGTTCCCTAAATAATCCCAAAAGATTATTTAGGAAATATTCCCATATCTTCCTTGCTTTATCCTTAAGCTACTCCTTTGCTTGATAATTAAGCCACCTTAAACCTTCTTGAATATTCCGAAACCCTAGATGTAAGTTTGCCCTAATATGACATTGGGCTGGACGAATTTTGGGCTTTAAACTCGGTCAAACTCGGTCAAACTCGGACTCAACTCAGTTTCAACTCGGCTGGAACTCGGATGAATGCTGATCGTACTCTGTACTTTGGGGCCGATTTGACTCGCCTTCGGACACTCTTCTGTCCGGGATCTTGAGCTGGAGCACTATCTGGACATGTATACATGATGTCCAAACCTTGAAATCACCCCATTGTGTAGACGGATTAGGCCGGGGCGGCTCTCAAAGTTGGCATCTCAGCCAGCCGGAAAACAGGCCCTGAATTTGGCTAAGTCCTGAAATCTGCGCTGATTGGACTAGTGACTTCGGCGATTATTTACTCCGGCCTCGGACAAGCTTTTGGCCGGGCTCTTGACCTGGGGCACTAGGTGGACATGCATACTTGATTCCTGGACCTTGAAATCACCCCCATGTGTGGACGGTTTAGGCCGGGGAGGCTTCCAAAGTAGGGGTCTCAGTCATGGTGCACCGGGCCCAAAAATCTGCCGGAGCGTCCGATTTGCGCCCTTTTGCTCCCGAATGAAGTTCCTTGACTCCGCTTGACTCCAAAATCATCTTGTGATGCATTTATGGCCTAAAATGCCATCTTTAAGCGCAATTCCTCCTAGAGCTTCCAAATCACCTGAAATACGAAACAACACTAAAAAGTAACTGTTCGCATAATAAAGTGAATGAAATGGTGGGATTTAATGACTCGATGAGTCGTATAAATACGGCTCATCAAACCACCCCACACTTAAACTTGTTCGTCCCGAACAAGAACTAGGTCATAAGAGGAACGACTAATGTAAACATCACAATGCTTCGGTCATCCTAGACGAGCTACATAGACATGAATTAAGCTACTATAGATCTCGCCAGTTATGCATGCTTGCTACTAATATCATCGTGCGAAAAACATGGGGTTAATGATACGTGTTACCTTTGAGTCGAGATGCAAACCAATTCGGATGTATCGGGAGATAGCCCTTTTTAGACCCATGAACCCTCATTCTCGGACTCGAACTCGCTGCTATATGGTTATGCTTTGCCGCTTTTTCTTGCACGTGATTGATTCGAGCTTCAAAGTGTTGAGAGATTTCGGTCAGCTATAGTGTCATCTGATTCGGACTTTCAATGATGCTGTCACATGAGACGTGTGGACTATCACGATGGTTGTGGATTTGTTGCTTTGTAGTGCGGATTGTGATTTGCTCGAACCGTGGTTCCTTCTCCTTTTGACGCGAGTCAAGCCGAGGGTCGCTCGTCTATTTTCCCGGTTACTCGGATTAGAAACCTTCCTGCTCTTACTCATCCTCGTCCTTTCGACACGGGTCAAGTCAAGGGTCGCTTGCCTATTTTCTCGGCTACTTGGACTAGAGCTTGGACGGTGTGAAGTATTCCCGTCCCGACCAACCGCAAAGGTACCGCAGTGGCGGAGCAGACTCGTACTATGTTGCCTCGAAGTGCTAGCCTCCACGAGCTCCACATAACCATACATCCTGAGTCCGGTCTTTGAATGATCTGTCAAGTCTCTCTAGGGCATTGCTATCAACTCCACATCCCTGTTTATCTCAACTAACAAAGGCACGCAAAGATTTTAAGATCACATGTTAGTCGCACAAATCAATTTTTACCAAAGACATGCATGTAATCGGCTCTATCTATTTCACCTAATCATTATCCAATACTGCAAGTCTAGGAAATAGTGAAGTATCATGTACAAAATTGTAAAAATTGACCCGAAACGTGCTGACTCTGTGCAGGGTGCAGGAAATAAACGTGCTGACTCGATACTGACTCTCCCACCCCACACTTTTGAAATAAGTCGTGTCCTCACGGTACGACTTAAATCAAGACACACAATGCATGCAATAAAACAAAGGGAAATAAGAATAGAGTAAGGACAGGCACTTCCCTCGTGCGTGCGTGACAATGAGAGATGGCTGATAATTCTCCTGTGAGTCCTCGAAGAGCACCATTGGAGCTTGCATCGCAGCGTGAGTTTGTTGCACACCGAAAGGTCTGCGTCAATGACATTAAGACGAATAAAAGATTCCCAGGAGGTTGGAGGAGTCACAGCGGTCTCGCTTAAAACCCAACCTCCTTAGACTCGTAAGTCTTTGTGACAGAATCTTTAAACGCTCATGTTTCTCGACACAACTTATTCGAGGTGTGAACTACTCATGCTAGATACAGTCTGTCGCTAACATCTCTGATACGTTCGCCTCTGTCCCTGCATGAAGATCATTTTCTTTCCCAAGTACAATGTGACAATAATGACTCAAAACAAACATAATAAGTAAATAAACTGAAAAGCAAAAGGTGCAGGGCTGCCTCCCTGCGAGCGCCTTTGTTTAACGTCGTTGGCTCGACAGTACCTCCTCTAAGTGTCAGGAGGCTCGGCAAGAGGAACTTCATCAGCGGTGGTGTCAAGGGGCTCGGCTAGGTCAAATTCCTGGGCGGGTATCTCGAGCTCTCCGTGGTAGTGCTTCACCCTCTGCCCATTGATCTTAAAGCGCCGCCCTTCTGCAGGGCACTCTAGCTCGAGCGCTCCATGGTTATAAACGTGAGTAACTGAATACGGGCCTGTCCATCTGGACCGTAACTTGCCTGGCATCAATCGTAGGCGTGATGAAAAGACCAGGACCTGCTGATAAGTGTTCGGCCCTTTCTGCTGGTACTGACCTGGTGCATTCGGCTGGTACTGACTGTTAGGATGTCTGTACGGCGGCTGAGTCTGCTGATTCTGCTGAGGCATATTTGGTCGTGCTTGCTGAGTCTGATTCTGCTGATAGTTGTTCCTCCAGGCGCCTTGATGAGGTGCTGCTGCGCCATACTGCTTGATTGGGCCTGGTTGGTTGCCATAATTCTGAAAATTGCCCACTGCATTCACATCGCCCTGAACGTCTGTCTGTAAGGTGGGGCACTCATCTGTCTTGTGATCTGTAGACGTACAGAACTCGCATGGCTTGGCCTGGACCGGAGTCCTTCGGACTACATGCTTCATCAGCTCCCTCATCTCCTTGAGTTCTGCGAACACGGCACTGATAGAGGGCTCAGCGGTGGACACGTTCTTGGGGCGGGCATACTCGTCCTCTTTTGTGGTCTCATCCTGGAATCGCTCACCCTCTGCCACTGATATGATCTTCTGCTTTACTCTGGCTGGGGTCATGTTCATGAGTTGGCCTCCAGCTGAGGCTTCCAGTAACTTCCTGTCCATCCTGCGAAGTCCATCCAGCATATATTCCACGATCAACTTCTCCGGGAGCTCCAGATTGCAGCAACTCTTCTCCAAGGCAAGGAATTTCTCCACGTACTCGTACATGGTCTCGTTTGGGCCTTGCCTGAGTTTTTGCAACTGTCTCCGGACTTGCGCTGCACGCCCTGCTGGATAGTACTTGCTGAAGAACTGCCTCTGCATCTGCTCCCACGTATAAATACTGCCTGAGGGTAAAGATAGGAACCAATCTGTAGCGGCATCCTGTAGTGAGAAATAGAAGGACTTCAGTTTGAAGTCATCCACTTCGACTCCGTGTGGCCTGAGGTTCAAGCATATCCCGTGAAAACGCGTCAAGTGAGACGTGGCAGACTCTCCCTTCCTTCCTGAGAACTTAGGCAAGTGGTGGACGACTGAGGTGCTGATTGCGATGGCTGCGATGTCTGGTCCTTCATGAATTGGCCATGACTGGTCTCTGAAACTAGGAACCGAGAGCTCGCCCATAGTAGGTCCTTCATATTCGTCCTCCTCATCGTCTCGAGCTACTTGCTGGTGTGGAGGTCTCTGAGGTGGTGGGTACGGATGTTGCGGATGATACGGTGGTGGTGGATATGGTGGTGGATATTGCGGGTAGGGCTGTTGCGGATACTGTGGGTACTGAGGTGGTGGATACTGCTGATATGGTGGGTACTGAGGGTATTGCGGGTACTGTGGTTGGGGTTGTTGTTGGTTTTGAGGTTGATGGTTTTGAGGTTGTTGTTGTTGCTGGAACTGTTGAAGCTGATCAGGGATAGCCCCCCTGATCTCGCCATGTTGGATCATCGGTCCTTGAGGTAGTACTCCTTCCTCATTTCGAACATTCTGGTCTACTTCTTCATTGTTTTCACCAACTCTACTTCCTGAGTGAGACATGTTACGGAAATAACAAGCACCGGGTAGCAAACACCGAAATAGCAAACACAGACTAGCAACAAAGGGTTCCCAGGAGATTGGAACACAATCCCCTTAGACTCGTAAGTCTTGGTGACAGAACCCTCTAGAAGCTAGAAATCAAATCGAAATAAACGAAAAACAGAAAACGAATAAACTAGCAGTAAAGGATCCCCAGGAGATTGGAGGAGTCACAATGGTCTCACTTAAAACCCAATCCCCTTAGACTCGTAAGTCTTGGTGACAGAACCCTCTAAAAGCTAGAAATAAAATCGAGGCAGTTGAAAAATACGAAAAAGTAAAATTCACCGAGATAAGCAAATTTCGAAATAATGCAAAGAGAAAAATAAACGAAAAAGTAAAGAAGAACAAATTTCACCGTGCTTAGCTCCCCGGCAACGGCGCCAAAATTTGACAGGCGTCGTTTGTACCTGCAAATCTAAATTTATAATTCCTTACTGTAGACTGTGGGTTAGTACAGTGGCAAGCAAGGGTCGAACCCAAGGGAGCTAGATGGTTACTACTTTGCTCTGAAAAAGAAAAGAAAAGACGATTGGTTGTGAGAAAACAGTTTAGGAAATAAGAGAAAATAGGAAATAACGAAGATGTAATAATCAGAGAGAAATATTCAGATTAGGGTTTCTTAATTGTGACTAGTTTTATCATCGACTTCTAAATATCATGTTTCTAAATTCCTAAGTGTGGTTACTCCCATTCCAAGTCATAACCTAAAATAGGGTCTTTCCGGACGCCTATACCACAATTTAAACCTAGCAATTTAACATTCCATTCCAAGACATATTAAATTCGTGCCCTACTTGTTCTCAACGGTCTAGTATCCAACAAATAGTAAATAAGAGATTTATATCGTTCTACTAAGTCTAACCTTTCCGAGTATCAACTTAGTTTCACAATATTAATCGAGATAATTAGCACAAGGTTTAATGGAATAACGAAACAAGCATTAAAAACCAAATCTCAAAAACATCGTCACAATATCAAAACCCTAATCCGAATAAGCGGATTAGTTACACATAGTCATAGAAATAATAACAAGAGTAATAAAAAAACGATGTAAACTTCACTATGCCGAGAATACTAAGTAACCGGGCCGTGAGGGCTGAGCAAGGGCTGAGAAAGGCTGAGCAGGGGCTGAGCAAAGGGCAGTGGCAGTGGCGGAGCAGCGGAGCTAGGGCGGAGCAAGGGAGGAGCAAGGGTTTCGGCCGAGAGGGCCTTGTGTGAGGAAGAGAGGAATTTGTGGAGAGAGGAGCTCTCCACGTTTTTGGGATGCTTTAGAAGGCTGAGGAGAGCTCTTATTTATAGAGTTTGAGAATGCCCCAAAGTTCCCTAAATAATCCCAAAAGATTATTTAGGAAATATTCCCATATCTTCCTTGCTTTATCCTTAAGCTACTCCTTTGCTTGATAATTAAGCCACCTTAAACCTTCTTGAATATTCCGAAACCCTAGATGTAAGTTTGCCCTAATATGACATTGGGCTGGACGAATTTTGGGCTTTAAACTCGGTCAAACTCGGTCAAACTCGGACTCAACTCAGTTTCAACTCGGCTGGAACTCGGATGAATGCTGATCGTACTCTGTACTTTGGGGCCGATTTGACTCGCCTTCGGACACTCTTCTGTCCGGGATCTTGAGCTGGAGCACTATCTGGACATGTATACATGATGTCCAAACCTTGAAATCACCCCATTGTGTAGACGGATTAGGCCGGGGTCTCAGTCATGGTGCACCGGGCCCAAAAATCTGCCGGAGCGTCCGATTTGCGCCCTTTTGCTCCCGAATGAAGTTCCTTGACTCCGCTTGACTCCAAAATCATCTTGTGATGCATTTATGGCCTAAAATGCCATCTTTAAGCGCAATTCCTCCTAGAGCTTCCAAATCACCTGAAATACGAAACAACACTAAAAAGTAACTGTTCGCATAATAAAGTGAATGAAATGGTGGGATTTAATGACTCGATGAGTCGTATAAATACGGCTCATCAGCGCCAAAATACCCTGTAGAAATATATCGGGACTAACATGCAGAAGTTAGATAGACAAACAGTCTAATTTAGTGGGTTTACTGTGTTTTTGATTCGTATAATTATGGTCCATCACTGGTGTTCAGACCGCCTTCATTCCCTAAAACTTTTACTTCTTCAATATATCCTTGGCGTATTTTTTCTTGTGAAATAAAAATTCCATAATCCACCTGATCAACCTCGATGCCTAAGGAATAAGATATCAATCCCATGTCAGTCATATCAAACTGACGTATCATCGCTTCTCTGAACTCGATGAACATCTTCTTCAACCTTCATGTCAATATCATGTCATCAACGTACAAGCATACTATCAGTATCTATCCTTCATCACTCATCGTGATGTAAAGTTTGTGCTCGTAAGGACACCTTTATTATCTATTCTCCAACATATACGTATCAATCCTCGCATACCATGCTCACGGGGCTTGCTTCAGTCTGTGTCATACTTTCTTCAGCTTGTACACATTGTTCTTTTTCATTCTTTGCACATACCCGGGTGGTTAATCAACATACACCTCCTCTACTAGAACTTCGTTCAAGAATGCTAACTTCACGTTCATCTGGTGTATCTTCCACCCGTTCTACGCTGCAAGTGCCATGATCATTCTAATGGTATCCTTTCTAGCAACTGGTGCAAATACCTTGAAGTAATATGAAATTATATCCCCTATTCAAGCTTGTGTCCAAGATACTGTTGCGACAGACCTTGAACTCTTTGCACAACAGTTCAGCTGACAGTTCAAGGTACAGTTGCGACAGACCTTGAACTCGTATCACAATAGTTCAACAAACAGACAAAAGCAGTAGAACTCACAGACTGATAGCCCAGTTCGGCTCTGCCTACTCTGGGGGGTTTCCCACACCCGAAAAAGGGACAGCAAATCTTTATTACGAGTATAGGGCTTACACAGGGACTTACACTTACACCTTGTAATTACCTAACCTCAATACTCCGTCTCTCAGATTTGCAACCGAGGTTCACCGCAATTCCCCTCGATCCCCTTCGTTCAGTCCTTCTGTCCGAACGTTCTCGATCTTCTCCTCGAAACTCAGATGCTTTCTCTCGAAAGCTTGATCACCTTTTGTTTTGTGCTGCAGTTGAATCGCTTCAGGCAGTTTGGGTTGCACTTGAGCAGACTGCACTTGCACCGATGTATTTTCAATTAGAAAAATACAAACGGCCGTCGCTTTCTTCCTTCCCAATCGATAGTATATACTCGTGTATGTTTGATCTTTAAAGCGATGGAGAATAAGGGCGCCCTAGCATTGTATTTATATGCTTGGACAAAACCCTAATTCGCACAAGATAATCCCATCAAATATTTAGGAAATATTCCTAGATATTTGATGTATATCTTTTGAATCGGTTGGAAGAATATACGAAGTCGTCTTCTTGCCCAAGAGAGCTTTGCCGCCTTCAATGTAGATATTCATTCGAATATCTCATGCTCGATTAAGTCGCTGGTCGACTTCAACTTGATGAAAACTTTGCTGTCCAATATCCTTCCGGAAGATATCCTTGCGTCAGTTCTACGCTGTACATCTGTGGCATCCTCAGAATCAGCATCATCAGATTCATCCTCACTTGGGTAGCTGAGGGCACGAGCGAGCTTGTTGATGCGCTTGCGTTGCTCCTTGTCCACATCGATGATGACATTCAGGTCATTGAGTAGTTGGCTCCTCTCATCTCGGCCCATCCTGGCTCCCCCTCGACTTGTCTCCGCAACGCCCTTTCCTTTCTGGTTCCCCTCCTTGAGATCGTTCACGTGACGCCCTTTAAACAACTTGTGGTCAACGACGAACTTGCTGGGTGCCTTTGTGAGATGGTCAGGCGAGGCCTTCAAATATGGAGCTTGATGGATGATCAGCTCATAAATCAGAGACGGGAAGCAGATCTGCTGGAGAGTTCTCATCTAAGTAGCATGTTCAGCAGTCTGTTTGAACATGATTCTGCCCAGGTTGAACTTCAGCTTATTCCCTATCTGATAAATCAGTTGGGCCATGTCCTTGTTGACAGTAGAGTGATGAGTAGACGGCCTCCAGTTGATAACAGCAATGAAAAACAACATTGAATAGAACGTAGACAGATCCGCTGTATTCACAACTGACTCAGGCCTCCACCGAACAGAGCCTGCAGTGATGGTGCTCACTATCTTCTCAAGGCTTGGTTCCTCTTCATCAACGGCTGGGTCGTCCATGGAAAAGTATACATTGATCAGCTCAGGATCATTCTTGATCCTTCTTCCTCTAACATGGAAGACCCCATATTCTGCTTCTCCAATGACCACAAACCCAGGAGGAAGATTTACCATAGCTTCACGAACTAATTGCTCATTGAACGGCTTGCATCTGTCCAACGTCCAGAACAGATCAGACTCCTTGAGCACCTCAATCACTTCCTTTCCCTTGTATCGGGACTCATCTAGCAACCTCTCAGGAATGATTTTCCTTTTTAGCACACAACTCCATTTCAACACAGCGTCTTTATTGACGAACCACACTCCTTTCTTGACCTTACCCACTGGAACAGTCTCAGACTCAGGGGCTGGGACTTCGCATCTCCCAGCATCTTCAGACACGGGAACCGCAGCATCGCGTTTCCTTTTCTTGGAAGAGCCAACTCCCCCTGCCTTGATGCCTATCTCAGTGATGGACCATAATCATACGAATCAAAAACACAGTAAAACCCACCAAATTGGACTGTTTGTCTATTTAACTTTTGCTTGTTAGTTCCGATTTATTTCCACAGGGTATTTTGGCGCTTAGAGAGAAAACACGCTAAGGAGAGGATTTTACGATGAAAAGATGTTACGAGTCATTCCAAGGTCAAGATCAGACGCCGAACGAAGAAATCTCAAGATCCTGACATTGAATTGCTCAAATTCAAATCCAACCAAGAACAACAAAAGTCAGACCAGAGCGAAATTGGACTGATAGTTTTGTGAAAAGACTGCACAAAACTGTCAAAAACTCATCCATGGACCAAGGTGACCGGTGGCTTTGCTTGGAGGTGACCAAGGGAGGAAATCCTCCTCCATTTCCTCCCCACAACCGGCGGCTTCTTCCCTCCCCTCCCATTGCAACCGGCGGCTTTGGAGCCACCACAAGAAGATGACAAGTGGTGGCCTCCTCCTCCACATCTTCATCTCCTCCTCCTCCTCATCCCTTGGATCAAAACCACATGCCACCCATCTCCACCCTCCATTCCTCCTCCTTATGGCTATAAATACAAGCCATCTCCTCCTCATTTCAAACATCCCACAATCCACAATTCACTTTTCTCTCTAAGTTTGTGTTACTTGTAAGTTTGGTTTTAAAATAATACTCCTGTTTGTTCTTGAGTATTATACGCTTTGAAATAATAATCCTGTTTGTTCTTGAGTATTATACGCTTTGAAATTATAATACTCCTGTTGGTTCTTGAGTATTATAATACTGTAGAGAATACTCCTGTTGGTTCTTGAGTATTCAGTAGGAATTAGGAATACTCATGTTGATTCTTGAGTATTCCACCCCTTTCCTTTCTTACTGTTTTCAAAAACCCCCGAGTATTTAGTTATGATATCCTTCTCTATGGATAATCGTAGCTAAACTCTCTTCATTCGGTTGAAGGGGTGTTCTTATATTATAAAATGTTTTAAATTCATTTAGTTTCTTTTCTCTGTATTCAAAACTTGTTCTATGTGCCATTTATTAGATCAGAGCTTCCAAGGTTGCGTGGATGCTTGAAATGGCAAAGCTCTTCCGTGGAAGTTCGTAAACATACTCGGGTAAGTGGATGCTTGAAATGGCAAAGCTTATCTGAGGAGTTTGATCTCTCTCAAACACCATTTGGGTAAATCGGAAAAGACAACCCAAATGGATGCACATGGGCTAGTATACCCGGAAAATGGGTGCTAGTTCAAGTAGAACAAGGGCTCTACGACCTTGAAATGGGCGAGACAGTGTGGCAAATTGAGCGCCGGAAAAGGCCTTGATACACGTTTGAATACTTAGAAGGGTTACTAAAAGGATAAACAGGATATAACACAAGGCCCCTGAAACTGAATGCATCCCTTGAATTACAAACCACCTTGTATTTACTTTCCTAGTATAACTGCCTCAATCAACCGCACTCACCTTCCGGAGGACTCGCAATTCACGCATCACCCACTGTAAGTCTTTCTTTTTTACTTTTCAGTATTTTAATTCCTGCAATTAATTTTCCACACAAAAAACCAAAAAAAAACCAAAAACAGTAGCTTAGTTAATCGCGCTAAAATCTCAATCAACCTTAAAACACGCTCCCTCGCTGTACAAATCCCTTAAAGAACAACGTATCCCCCTAATTCCCTTGGGTTCGACCCCTACTTACCACTTACTACCCAGTAGTGAAGTCGCGAGTAGCGGAAAATATACATTTATTTGTACAAAGAACATTGCACCTTAACGACAGTGCAGTGGGCTTCGTCAAATTGGCGCCGTTGCCAGGGACTTAGCCGTCAGATAAGTTGTTCGAATCGATACGCGCTTCAAACAATCATGTCTCGCGAAGGAAGCCACCATGACTATCAGGATGATGACGAGATAAACCTATACGAGCGAAATGATGAGGTGCCACTTCCATTTATGGATGATCCGGAGCAACTCATCCGAAGTGAAAGAGCTCGTGATAGGGAGGCAATCAGAAGAAATCAAGAACCACCAGAGGACCGAAATGCAGCTGGTCCAATGCAACCCCCTAGATATCCACCACCCCCGCAACCTCGACGAGTGCCGAGACGAGAACCTGCTTTTGATGACTACTACGGAGATAACAAAAACTACCGCGAACCTACATTGGGAGAGCTCTCGGCACCAGATTTCAGAATTCAGCCGTGGTGCATTCACGAAAGCCCTGAATTGGAAAATATCGCCATCAACACTTCAGTGGCCCACAACTTACCGAAATTCTCAGGAACGCGTGGAGAATCAGCAATGACTCATCTCCAACGCTTACATGGTATTTGCCAAAACTTAAAACCGAATGGCGTAAACGTAGACGACTTCAAGTTAAAGGCGTTTTACTTTTCCCTCATTGACGCGGCAAACGACTGGTTCCTTTTATTGCCTTCCGGAAGCATCAGAACATGGGCTCAGATGCAGAAGAAGTTCTTAGACAAATATTACCCAGCAGGAAGAGCGATGCAAGTAAGGAGGCAACTGCAAGACATCAAGCAAGGACCCAATGAAACCATGTACGATTACCTGGAAAAATTCAACCGCCTGAAGAGAAGCTGCTATACCCTTGGACTGCCTGAGAAACTCACCGTCGAGTATCTCATTAACGGATTAAGACCCTTAGACAAAATGCTCCTGGATGCCTCAGCTGGAGGGTCCATGATGAATCTATCATTAAGTGGCATAAGGGATCTTATCACCAACGTTGCTGAGAATGCCCGATTCAAAGAAGAGACAATTCAGCAGGAAGAATTCACCCGGACAAAAAATGTGGCAAAAGCTGAAACATCGATGAGCTCTATGCCTTAAGAGATGAAGCAGCTAAAGGAGATGATGATTCAAATCCTACGAAGGCAGCCAGTTCCGGTAAAACCTTGCGAGTTCTGTGGTTCTACAGACCACAAAACTGACACATGTCCGACATTAATAGAAGAGGAACCGGCAGAAGTGAATGCAATGGGAGGATACCAAGGATACAACAACAACAGTAATGACAGAGCCAGACAAAACAGACAGTATGGTCAAGCAACCAACCCAAGCTGGCGTAACAACAACTATTCTCAGAAGGAAGCACAACCAGCTGTCCCTCAACTAGCTCAGTCATTCTACCAACCCCCCCACCGGCAGTATAACCAGAACGCTCCATCAGCAGGCAAATATCAGCAAAGAGGACCAAATCAGTACCAAACCGGCCAGCAGAATCAGCAAGAACCAACCAAGTCACTGGATGAAACTGACGGGGCAATTTCAGAATTGACCAAACAAATGTCCCATCTCGCCACAGCAATGTCAACGCTCACTAACGAACCTGGCAGACTTCCTTCATAGACCATCCAGAATCCAAAGAGGAATGTTAGCATGGTAACGATGTCAGACATGAAGGAGGCGCGAGAAGAAGACCAACCCATCGATGGCAAAACGTGGGTCACGCATACTGATAATAGAAGCTTAGACTCTGACGGTCCCAAAAGAGACTTCTCACCTAACATCTATGCATCAGAGCAAGGCATTAACCCAGAAGATCAGGTGAATGAAGAAAGGGAAAAGCCAATAAAAGAACAAAATGACCTGATAGCAAAAAAGCGTTTCACTTGGAGCCCTGAGGCATATCTAGAAATGAGCAAGGACCCAGGAGCCTTCACAGTAACCTGTGTTTTCGGCGAAACCCAAATTCATCATTGCTTAATAGATCTTGGGGCCGCCGTCAACGTTCTGCCTTACCCTCTGTATTGCTCATTAAAGCTCGGTCCATTGAAGTCACCAATGATATCCCTCGAGTTGGGGGACAAGACGTGTATCCAACCGGCTGGAGTGCTAGAAAGCTTAATGCTCCGGGTGGGAAAAATCGTCGTTCATACAGACTTTTATGTGATACCAATCAAGGAATCCAGAAAGGACGACCCTCCAACAGTCATATTAGGACGAACATTCCTTTACACCATGGGAGCCAAGATCAACATGGGCAAGGGCTCGTTATCACTTGCATTCGGTGGCAGAACTTCATATTATAACATCTATGGTGATAACCGCGCGAAACCACTGGAACCATGGAATCCTGACCCAAGCACATCACCCAGCAAAAGACCAAGCAGAATCAATCCAGGAGCCGAGGCGAAATTTGACTTAAGCCGCCCATGGGATCCCAACTGGTGATCCAGGAATAAGGTACTGTCGAGCCAACGACGTTAAACAAGTGCACTGGTCGGGAGGTAACCCGACACTATCTTACTTTCTGTCTTTTTATTTTTTGTCTTTTAGTTTTTATCAATAAGTCGCTCTCACCCACTTGGTGCATAGAATGATTTGACTATTTAGGAATTGGTTTTTGGAGCACGATCGGATCAGCCAGGCAGCTTCCGTGAACTAACGGGCCTGCGCTGAGAGTTCAAGGCCCCAGCCGAACTCCCTCGATTATCCAGCCTCATGCCATGTCATTCAAAGGGAGTTCTGATCTTACCTTTCCTTAATATCATTTCCTTCTCGTAATTGTCTGCTTGCATGGCTTTTGAACAAAGTAGTGCTGAAAGGCACGACTTCGTTCAAAAGTGTGGGGTGAGAACCGCATGTGTACATAAATAAACAGCATGTTTTTCTTTTAGTATCTTTTTGAAAATATGAACTTAAGAATGTGAAAAAGATAGACCGAAATTCATGCATTTACCTTGTGAAAATTCAACTGTCTACAAACTTAGAACGTAACTTCTCATTTGTCCCTTTGTGCTGAGATAAACTAGGGATGTGGAGTTGATAGAAATGCTCTAGAGAGGCTCGGCAAGCAATCGAAGGACTGAATTTCACTATATGGTTTACGAAGTCAGTGGAGGCTGCACTTCGGGTTTTTCAGTTGAGTCAAGAGTCAGCTCCGCCATGCAGTGTTTATGCATAAAAAATGAAGAAGGCGGGATGGGAATCAAACCGTCCTATCTCTAGTCAAAGTAGCCGGGAAAATAAATGAGCGACCCTCATTTTGAATCGCGCGAAACGGCAATGATGAGAGAGAGCGGGGAGGTATTTCTATAGGCTTGCGGGCGATGATTGGACCTCCCAAGAAGCTTGAGAAAATGGACTAGCAAGTCACAAAGAAGCAAAAGCTCGAAGAAGCAAATCAAGAGGCCAAAGGCCCAAAATTGTGAAGGTTTTAACCGAACAAAAAAGTGAAGTACTCAAAGAGTCAAATCAAAGGCCAAATGCCGATTCACTACAAAAGCAGTCCCTCGCCAAAAAAGAAAGAAATCAAAAATCCTCAACTCATCTGCGAAACCCGAACCGAATCACGTGCTAGAGAAAGCTACAAGGAAACCATATAGTGCGAGACAGTCTCGAGGTTGCAGTCCAGGAGCCTAAAAAGGGCTATCTCCCAAAACACCCAGAATAATTTGCATCTCAGCACGAAGGTACACGTATCAAGTTACTTCTATTTATTTATACAGTTCAATTTGGTAATAAGTAAGCAATGCATGAATTTGGATAAATCGAGTCCCACAGTCTAATTTTCATATTTTAAAACCAAACTTAGAGTGCCGCCCTTTAATAGCATTGTTCGGGATGAACAACTAAAAGAGTGGGGTGATCTGATGGACCATAATCATACGAATCAAAAACACAGTAAAACCCATCAAATTAGACTGTTTGTCTATTTAACTTTTGCTTGTTAGTTCCGATTTTTTTCCATAGGGTATTTTGGCGCTTAGAGAGAAAATACGCTAAGGAGAGGATTTTACGCTGAAAAGATGTTACGAGTCATTCCTAGGTCAAGATCAGACGCCGAACAAAGAAATCTCAAGATCCTGACATTGAATTACTCAAATTCAAATCCAACCAAGAACAACCAAAGTCAGATCGGAGCGAAATTGGACTGATAGTTTTGTGAAAAGACTGAACAAAACTGTCAAAAACTCATCCATGGACCAAGGTGACCGGTGGCTTTGCTTGGAGGTGACCAAGGGAGGAAATCCTCCTCCATTTCCTCCCCACAACCGGCGGCTTCTTCCCTCCCCTCCCATTGCAACCGGCGGCTTTTGAGCCACCACAAGAAGATGACAAGTGGTAGCCTCCTCCTCCACATCTTCATCTCCTCCTCCTCCTCCCTTGGATCAAAACCACATGCCACCCATCTCCACCCTCCATTCCTCCTCCTTATGGCTATAAATAAAAGCCATCTCCTCCTCATTTCAAACATCCCACAATCCACAATTCACTTCTCTCTCGAAGTTTGTGTTACTTGTAAGTTTGGTTTTGAAATAATACTCCTGTTTGTTCTTGAGTATTATACGCTTTGAAATAATACTCCTGTTTGTTCTTGAGTATTATACGCTTTGAAATTATAATACTCCTGTTGGTTCTTGAGTATTATAATACTGTAGAGAATACTCCTATTGGTTCTTGAGTATTCAGTAGGAATTAGAAATACTCCTGTTGGTTCTTGAGTATTCCACCCCTTTCCTTTCTTACTGTTTTCAAAAACCCCCGAGTATTTAGTTATGATATCCTTCTCTATGGATAATCGTAGCTAAACTCTCTTCATTCGGTTGAAGGGGTGTTCTTGTATTATAAAATGTTTTAAATTCTTTTAGTTTCTTTTCTCTGTATTCAAAACTTATTCTATGTGCCATTTATTAGATCAGAGCTTCCAAGGTTGAGTGGATGCTTGAAATGGCAAAGCTCTTCCGTGGAAGTTCGTAAACATACTCGGGTAAGTGGATGCTTGAAATGGCAAAGCTTATCTGAGGAGTTTGATCTCTCTCAAACACCATTTGGGTAAATCGGAAAAGACAACCCAAATGGATGCACATGGGCTAGTATACCCGGAAAAGGGGTGCTAGTTCAAGTAGAACAAGGGCTCTACGACCTTGAAATGGGCTAGACAGTGTGGCAAATCGAGCGCCGGAAAAGGCCTTGATACACGTTTGAATACTTAGAAGGGTTACTAAAAGGATAAACAGGATATAACACAAGGCCCCTGAAACTGAATGCATCCCTTGAATTACAAACCACCTTGTATTTACTTTCCTAGTATAACTGCCTCAATCAACCGCACTCACCTTCTGGAGGACTCGCAATTCACGCATCACCCACTGTAAGTCTTTCTTTTTACTTTTCAGTATTTTAATTCCTGCAATTACTTTTCCGCACAAAAAACCAAAAAAAAACCAAAAATAGTAGCTTAGTTAATCGCGCTAAAATCTCAATCAACCTTAAAACACGCTCCCTCGCTGTACAAATCCCTTAAAGAACAACGTATCCCCCTAATTCCCTTGGGTTCGACCCCTACTTACCACTTACTACCCAGTAGTGAAGTCGCGAGTAGCGGAAAATATAAATTTATTTGTACAAACAACATTGCACCTTAACGACAGTGCAGTGGGCTTCGTCACTCAGCATCCTTCTGAACTGGTTCCCTTGTAGTCTTAGCAAAAACTGCCTTTTTCTTTTCCTTTCCCTTCGTTGGCTTTTTGAGATTGACAAGAGGAACACTGTCTTGGTCATCTTCTGAAGGAGTAACGCCTTTTGCTGCTGTCTTTGGAGCATCCTCACGAATGGATGAACCTTCTTCCTCCATATGATCATTGCGGAGAACGCTTTGAATGACTACTGGTACAGCCAGCCACTGTCTCCTTAGGCAAAAATTCCTCTGGAGCTGGTGCAGTTTGAGCTTCAGTCTGAACATAGGGTTCCACAGTTGAACCGCTTGTAGCTTTCTCTGCAACTCTTCCAGTCTCAACACCAGACTGAACACTCGGTTCCACAGTTGGAACACTTGTAGCTTTTTATGCATCAGATTCTTTTGCCCCAATAGCCTGATCACGCTGAGCTTCCTCTGGACTTGCCACTTCCTGATCCTTCTCCTTTTCCAGGTCTTTCATGACATCATCAATGTCTTTGAACATCTTCTGCAACTCCTCATCCTTTTCTGCTGAGTCTGATTCTTCTGGTATGGATTCTTTCAACACATCTGTCTTCCCTGATGGATTAATCTCCTCTGCCACAGTCTCAGCATGCATACCAGAATCTTCTTCAGTGATTCCTCCTTGATTTTCAGACGACTCAGCATCATTAATCACCAACTTTCTCTTCCCCGAGGTCTCAATGAATTTCTCTGATTCTTCATCGGACATTGCAATCTTCCGACCTCTAGTGGCATATATCTGAGCTAGGTATTTTCTGGGAGAGTCACGAGCCCGCTTAGTCTTCTTTCTGCGACCAGCCTTTGGAGGTACGTATCCGGTGGCAAAGATCTTTTCCCTCCATGTTCCTAAGCCTCCAGCCACCTTGCTGGGTTCCTCTTCTTCCATAATCTTGATAGAATCCTTTTCGGTAACCGCACGACCGGCTTTGTCGACCGCAACAGCCCTACAACTATCAAGATTTCTACCATCATCACCACCAAGCACCGCCCTATTGGTTTCAACACCAACAGCCCTACTGGCTTCATCACCGTCAACCGACTCAACATCCTTCTCAACCCCCACAATCTTTTCAATAATAGGAATATTTGCAGAAACTGAAGGAACAGTTGGAAATTCCTCAGATTGGGGACGGACTTCTTGAGATGTACCAGCATCTAATGAGACAGACGATTCAACCGCGGTTGATTGAGGGATTTCAGCGATGACTCCTTCGGCGGATTTCTTTGCTTTGGCCAAAGATTCGGTGGCGGATCGTAAATGCGACACCTTTTTCACCGTTGGAGCTTTTGATTTCTGAATTTTGGATTTCGCCGCTAGAGCTTTTGAGGACTGCATGCCTTCCCTCTTCTTTTCAACGGATTTGATGCCGGACTTCGCTGACTTCCTTGTGTTCACCATCGTCGTTGAGTGTATGAGCGGTTGAGAGAGAAGTCACTGGATGCCGTTCTAGGGTTTGAGCGAGAGAGGGAGAGTAGACTGCGAACTGATGTGTTTCAAACAAAATTAGTACTTCAGCCTTTTCAACTTCCCAAATTGGTCAACTCTCGTTTCAAATAACGGCAGGAAAATCTTCGAGAATATTCAAAAAAAAAATTGGTCTTCACGCGCTGTGCCTTCTGTTCCAGCTCTCTTCATTAGGTGGTCAGTCCAACTGTTCAGCTGGAGATTCGACTATGACTGACCACCGTTGGATGCTTTCAGTGGTTGACACCACATAGACCCACTGAGGGTCTGGGTGTTCCACTCCGTAACCTGCCATGGGGGTTGACCAAGATCTTGGTATGCCTCAGAGTTATCATCTTCTGGTGCCCTCCATATTCATATTTTCTTGTTCGGCTCCAGGCATATTTCTGCGGGCATTGTACAAACTTCTTCCGTAACTGTGACACCTTCTGATTCAACAGTTTCCTGGGACAGTTGTCAACATGGATTTGTGCACATCTCCAATCAGATCTTTTGTCCACTCCCCCTCGCAGAAATCGATGTTTGATGTTTTCACAAGCTAGAGTAACCAGTTGCTGGCCATGGTTCTCGACGTCCATTGATCCCATTAGACCCATCCCAATGGTGTAGCAGTTGTTGGCATCGATTTTTCCTTTCATCAGTGTATCACCATTCTTGTCTAGGACAAGACATGTGTAGCTAGAGAATTACACATAATGTCCATCGTCGCACAGTTGACTGATGCTGATGAGATTCCTTGTCAGACCTTTGACAAGGAGGGTGTTCTTGAGTGCACGTAGATCCGGAACCATCAATGTCCCACAGCCAATCACCTGACCCTTTCCACCATCCCCGAAGGTGACAAACCACATCTGCTCAACAGGTCTAATATGGGTAAGATATTGAGAGTTACCTGTCATGTGGGCGGAGCATTCGCTGTCGAAGATCCAACTGTCTTGCATTGTATAGGTTGAGGAGCAACAGGCCACCATGCAAACAGTTTGGTCTGCCTTTTGAACCCAGACTTGTTTCTGTCGCGGTATGGTCCGTTGTTGGAAAGCACGTCGTTCAGCAAGAAACAGGCGACACTTCAGTTTGATGTGTCCCATCTGGTTGCAGTACTAGCAAGGGCGCCGATCTATCCTTTGTGTCACTGGCGAATAGTCACGGTTTCGGACCGAGTGTTCCATGCGTCTCCTTGTGATCAGCTCGGTTCTTCCCTTTGGACTAATATTGGGACAAGTCTACTTTCAGTCTGGGGTGCTGTCTCACCTTCTGTTCTGGCAGGTGTTCAGACACTGGTCTTGCTTTAACACACGTACTCCCTTTAGAGGTACCTTCTTTTGTAAACCCCAGGCCTCGATGTCCAGACTCCAACCTCTGAGATCTGAGAATATGATGGACCATAATTATACGAATCATAAACACAGTTAAACCCACTAAATTAGACTGTTTGTCTATTTAACTTTTTCTTGTTAGTTCCGATATTTATCTACAGGGTATTTTGGAGCCTAGAGAGAATACACGCTAAGGAGAGGATTTTACGCTGAAAAGATATTACGAGTCATTCCAAGGTCACGACCAGATGCCACTGAAGAAATCTCAAGATCCTGACAAGGAATCACTCAAAACAAATCCAACCGAAGAGCAACCAAAGTCAGTCCGGAGCTGAAATACACCGATAGTTTTGTGAAAACTTCACAAAACTCACACAAACTCACTCTTCTCCCTCCATGACCGGCGGCTTTGGAAGCCAAAGCCTCCTCCCCTTACCTCCAACCGGTGGCTTTGAGGAGCCATGGATGAGATGCCATGTGCTCTCATCCTAGCCACACCTTCCCCTCCTCTTTTGCTATAAATACCCCCCTCTCCTTTGTAAATTATCATCCAAAAAAACAACAAACACTTATCTCTCTAGAAATTGTGGTACTTTTGTAAGCTTTTGTTTGAAATAATACTCCTGTTGGTTCTTGAGTATTATAACAGTTTTAGAGAATACTCTTGTTGGTTCTTGAGTATTCAAGTAGGATTTGGGAATACTCCTGTTGGTTCTTGAGTATTCCCCTTTACTTACTGTCTTTTAAAAACCCCCGAGTATTTAGCTATGATATCCTCTTCCATGGATAATCGTAGCTAAACTCTTCATTCGGTTGAAGGGGTGTACTTGTATTGTAAAATGTTTTAGATTATTTTAGTGTTTTTTCTCTGTATTCAAAACTTGTTCTATGTGCCATATATTAAGTCAGAACTTCCAAGGTTGAGTGGATGCTTGAAATGGCAAAGCTCTTCCGTGGAAGTTTGTGAACATACTCGGGTAAGTGGATGCTTGAAATGGCAAAGCTTATCTGAGGAGTTCGATCTCTCTCAAACACCATTTGGATAAATCGGAAAAGACAATCCAAATGGATGCACATAGGCTAGTATACCTTGAAATGGGGTGCTAGTGTAAGTAGAACAAGGGCTCTACGTTTTTTGCAAAAGATTAGACAGTGTTGTAAGTCGAGTGCTTGAAATGGCCTTTATTCACTTTCGAACACTTTTGCAAAAGACTAGACAGTGGGGCAAATCGAGCGCTTGAAATGGCCTTGATGCACGTTTGAATACTTAGAAGGATTACTAAAATGATAAAACAGGCTATGATGCAAGGCCCCAGAAACCGAATGCTTTCCTTAAATTACAAAACCCCCTGTATTTACTTTCCTAGTATAACTGCCTTAATCAACTGCACTCACCTTCCGGAGGACTCGCAAATCACGCATCACCCACTGTAAGTCTTTCTTTTTATTTTTCAGTATTTATTTTTCTGTAATTTACTTTCCGCACTAAAAACAAAAACAACCAAAAAAAGTCACTTAGTTATAACCGCTAAAATCTCAATCAACCTTAAAACACGCTCCCTTCCTGTACAAATCCTTCAAAGAACAACGTATCCCCCTAATTCCCTTGGGTTAGACCCCTACTTACCACTTGCTACTCAGTAGTAAAGTCGCGAGTAGCGGAATATAAATTTGCTTTTGCACAGAGAACACCGCACCTTAACGACAGTGCGGTGGGCTCCGTCAGAATATCATTTAAATCGTTAGTGCTAGAGTGTAGCATCCTTACCGACTGTTTGAGGTGATTGAGCTCCTTCTTGGTGTCTGAGTGATCCATCTTTTCAGATTCCAGCTGAAGTTCCAGCTGTTCTACTCTCCTCAGTTGGAACACCTTTGTACGCTTCAGATCTGTGATGGTTTTTCTTAGTCCCGTCGTGCCTATAGGATGAGTGTCTCGGTCCTTCTCCATTTCGACTTTCAGTGAGGAGACAGTCCCCAAGAGTTCTGTTCTCTGAGCAAGAAGACCCAATCTTTCCTGTTTCATCTCATCTAGTTGAGAATTCAGTGAGACAATTGTACCTTCCAGTTCTACCTTCAGTGTAAGCAGTATCTCGACCTCCTGCCAGACCTTGTCCTTTTCTATAGTGACGCTGGCAACTGTGTCATTTAGCTTCTTGTTGATCTTGATCAGAAGTAACCACTTCTCGTACAGATCTTTATATGTCTGAGCCAGAGAATCCTGCGTGAGTTCTTCATTGTCACTGTCAGAGAGGTCTTCACTTGGGAGTTCCAACTGCGATGGAACTGTTTCACTGGTGTTGCTGCACTCACCCAGAGTAGTGACAAAGGCCACAAAGTTGGTGGTTTCGCCTCCTTCTTTTTCTTCGTCTGACTCACTGTCGCTGAAACTAGCGACCATTGCCTTCTTTTTCATGAGAGTGTTTGCACATTGTGAGGCAATATGACCGAAACCCTTGCATTCATGGCACTGAATCTCTTCTTTCCCTTTGTCAGACGAGTCTTGCCTCGAATCACTGGACCTTGGCCTGCCGGATTTCCAGTTTCGGTAACCGGTTGAAGAAGACTGACCTTGATCTGGACCACGTCTGTTGATTTTCCGCACCATTCTTCCAAAGTTTTGTGCCATCATAGCCAGTTGCTCAGTGGTGCAGCCAGCGTCCAGTTTGTCTTCCGTCATGTCTGCTTTGAGGGCGATTCCCTTCACTTCTCCAGTTTGGATGTCATGATTGATCTCGTAAGTTCTGAGAGAACCCATTAGCTCGTCCAGCTTCAGTTTGGTGATGTCATGCATTTCCTCAATGGCCGTGACTTTCATGGCAAATCTCGGAGGGAGTGATCTCAGGACCTTACTGGCCAATCTTTCTTCATCGATGGGTTTCCCTAGTGCAGACGCCTCGTTGGACAGTTCCAGAACTCTGGTGTTGTACTCAATGATGGTTTCACTCTCCTTCATCTTCATCTCTTTGAACCTGGTTGTGACAGCCTGCATGCGAGAGTTGCGAACTTTGTCTGTACCTTCAAAGGTTGTTTGGAGGATGTCCCATGCTTCCTTGGCCACTTCACAGTTGATGATTAGCTTCATGACGTTTTCATCTACGGCCGAGAAAATTGCGTTCATAGCCTTTGAGTTTCCCATGGAAGCTTTGTCCTCCTCTTCTGTCCACAGTGCTTTTGGTTTTGCGATCGGTTCTCCAGTGAGATTGTTCATCATGGGTTCCGTCCACCCTTTCAGAACGGCCTTCCATGCTTTTTCATCTAGAGATTTCAGAAAGGATCTCATCACGGGCTTCCAGGTGGCATAGTTCGATCCTTCCAGTAGCGGGGGTCTGGTGATGCTTTGTCCTTCCTTCAGAGTCATCTTGAACAGTTCAGGATCCCACTCAGTGTGTCGAGTGTCTACTCTGATACCAAATGAAATTATATCCCCTGTTCAAGCTTGTGTCCAAGATACTGTTGCGACAGACCTTGAACTCTTTGCACAACAGTTCAGCTGACAGTTCAAGGTACAGTTGCGACAAACCTTGAACTCGTATCACAACAGTTCAGTAAACAGACAAAAGCAGTAGAACTCACAGACTGATAACCCAGTTCGGCTCCGCCTACTCTGGGGGGTTTCCCACACCTGAAAAAGGGACAGCAAATCTTTATTACGAGTATAGGGCTTACACAGGGACTTACACTTACACCTTGTAATTGCCTAACCTCAATACTCCGTCTCTCAGATTTGCAACCGAGGTTCACCGCAATTCCCCTCGATCCCCTTCGTTCAGTCATTCTGTCCGAACGTTCTCGATCTTCTCCTCAAAGCTCGCATGCTTTCTCTCGAAAGCTTGATCACCTTTTGTTTTGTGCTGCAGTTGAATCGCTTCAGGCAGTCTGGGTTGCACTTGAGCCGACTGCACTTGCACCAATGTATTTTCAATTAGAAAAATACAAACAGCCGTCGCTTTCTTCCTTCTCAATCGATAGTGTATACTCGTGTATGTTTGATCTTGAAAGCATGGAGAATTAGGGCGCCCTAGCATTGTATTTATATGCTTGGACGAAACCCTAATTCGCACAAGATAATCCCATCGAATATTTAGGAAATATTCCTAGATATTTGATGTATATCTTTTGAATCGGTTGGAAGAATATACGAAGTCGTCTTCTTGCCCAAGAGAGCTTTGCCGCCTTCAATGTAGATATTCATTCGAATATCTCATGCTCGATTAAGTCACTTGCCGACTTCAACTTGACGAAAACTTTGCTGTCCAATATCGTTCCGGAAGATATCCTTGCGTCAGTTCTACGCTGTACATGAGTACCAGGATATGTCCGAACTGTCTAAGCTAGGTTTTGCCAAATACATGCCACTTAAGGGAACATCATAATATTACTAGGCTTTTGCATGTATCCTTTCACCAATAGCCTTGCCTTCAACCGGTCAACTTGGCCATTGGGTTTGTACTTTGTCTTGTACACCCATTTTACTCCAATCGCCTTCTTACCAATTGGTAAAGACATCAACGCTCACGTATCATTCTTCTCAATGGAAGCTATCTCCGCATCCATAGCTTGAATCCATCCTTTATCTTTTTCTGCTTCCTCGAACGTCACATGACCACAATTTGCAAATAGACAAAAGTTTACCATGGTTTCATCATGTGTGTCAACCTCATCATCTCAGTAGATAACATAAGCTTGATAAAGAACTGGTGAGTTTTTTTGTCATGGCGCTAAATTGCTAGACCTTGACTCAACTGATATTTCAAGTGAATTAATAATTTGTGTGCACTTATCTTCTATAAGCTCCTCCTCAATTACGACACGAAGTTATCTAGCGGAGACCAATCACAGGCCTCATCTTCAGTAAACTATATATCTTGGCTGATAATTAACTCTTTCATGCCAGGGTCATATCACTTATAACTCTTCGTATCAGCATTGTACCAAATGAAGATACATCGCATGCTCTTGTCCTCCAGCTTCCTCTGATGCTGATCTGATATATGGGGATATGCAATACACCCAAATACTCCTATATAAGATACATCCGGCTTCACACCACTCCAAGCTTCATCCGGAGTCTTTTTATGAACCTCCTTCGTGGGACATTGGTTTAGAAAGAACACTACACAACACACCGCTTCTGCCCAATAAGGCTAAGGTAGCTCCTTGGCCTTCAACAAGCTCCGGGCCATCTCAAAGATTGTGTGGTTCTTCCTCTCAGCAATGCCATTTTGTCGAGGAGTGTAGTTTGGCTTGCATCCAGCTGTCGTCTGATTCCTACGGCTCAATGATAGTTTAAGAACTCATTAAAAGTGAATTCTCCTCCTCTTTTTGATCACAACGTCTTCAGTGTGTAACTACTTTGTTTTTCAACAAAGATCTTAAACTCCTTGAAGGTTCGGAAAGCCTCATACTTTTCTCTTAAGAAATAAACCCAAGTCTTTCTTGAAAAGTCACCAACAAGTGCCAATCATGTAACGCTTTCCGCCAAAAGATTCTACTTCCATTAGACCACATAGATCAGTGTGGACCAACTCTAGCGGTTGGTTTGCTCGTCTCGTCTTTCCAAGTGACAACGACTCTCTGTGATGCTTCTTTCGCAAGCACACCTTACATAGTTGACTATGAATCTGAATCGCGGTTATCCTGTCACCATTATCTTCGCAGTGAATAATTTCAATCAAGTAAATTTTAAATGGTCAAATCTGAGATGCCACAGCTAACTACTTTCTCTCATCATCGTATGGAAGTTCACTTTAACTCCCTTTTGAACAATCCACGGGAACATCCGATTCTTTGTCATCGGGACTTTTGCAATGATCCTCCGGTCTTTTCTTTCAATTGTGCAAGCTCCATCTCGAATAAAAATGGAATGACCTCTCTCCAATAGTTTCCCCAAGCTTAGTAAATTTCATCATAGCCCGGCTAATAGTACACATTAGCAATAGTGCATATGTACCGTCATTTGTTTGAATTTGGATGTCGCCTTTGTTCTTGACTTGGATTTGCGACTTGTATCCAAAGCTGACTTCAACGAAAGCGGATTCTTTTAAACAAGAGAACAACTCCTTTCAACCGCTCATATGGTTGCTACATCCTGAGTAGAGGCACCACACATCAGTGTAGCCTCCGTAAGTGTCCGTCGTCTTGCACACTAAAACCATATTTCCATGCGCCTCAGAAGCATAAGCTTGCTCCACTCGCTCATTCGCTCGGCATTCAGGCTTTTAGTATTCAATTTTTTGACATTGGTAACACTAGATCCTGGACGTGTCACGTCCTCCAATATGACCACCTCGGACTCTTTAAAAATAGATGTTTGACAGGCGTCGTCGGTACCTGCAAATTTGAATTTATATTTTTCCTTACTCTAGGCTAGTACAGCGGCAAGCAAGGGTCGAACCCAAAGAAGCAGTTCGGTTACTCATTTCCTGTGACTGAAAAGAAACACAATTGGGGGTTTGTGAGTAATTTGGAAACAAGTGCAATAAAAGGAAATAAAGCGAAGATGTCAATCGGAGGAAATATTCAGTCTAGGGTTTCTCTTGTGACACGTTTATCATGAATATCTGATGATCAATTCTATATTTTGAAGTGTGGGTGTTCCGACAAAGGTAACAACCTAAGTATCCCGACAAAGGTGATACGCCACAACCTAACCCGACAAAGGTGTTAGACTTCTAGTTCTCTCCTAAATCAAACAACCCGACAAAGGTGTTATTTAACCTAGGTGTTACTATCTACCTTTGCGACAAAGCATCCAGTATATATTAACGATAAGAATTATTTGATCAACTAAGCTTTGTGACAAAACATCCACTTAGTCTAGCAAATTAATTCATGGGAATAAGCATAAGAACTAGCGAAATATAAAATAGCATTAAGAACTGATATCTCAAAACGTGTTCACAAATTCAAAACCCTAAACCGAATGGGAGGTTTAGCTACACATGCTGGAAATAAAAGATACAACGAAAGAAAGGGAATTCTTCTCTATGCCGAACGAAGGAGGAGGGAACCGGGCCGGAATTATGAAGAGCGCCGAGTGATGATGGATGAGGGATGTGTTGATGAATTGATTGATGATTTGAATCCTCCTCCCAAAGCCCATATTTATAGCACAAAAATGGGGGTTGGTGTATGATATGTGTTTGGGGGTTGGTGTATGATATGTGTTTGGGGGTTGGTGTATTGTAGATGTTTGGGGTTGGTGTATTGTAGATGTTTGGGGGTTGGTGTATTGTAGGTGTTTGGGGTTGGTGTGGATCAAATATGTCAATAATGGTGATGTCATTTCCGACTTCATCGTGTTGTTAATGTCATCGCTGAAGTCATCAAATGCGTTGTTGACGGCATTAGTCTCGTTGGTTTTCTCCTTTCTGCGCGCTGATTCCGACTTCGACTCTTGATTTGTCCACCTAACTGACCTCGGCTACTCTCGGAGTGATCTAGAGAGTTGTAGGTAATTGAGTCACCTTTGCAATGGCATGTGGCTCGTATTTTTTTGATCAGCGGTCCATTCCCAGCACTCCGTCGACTGTCCAAAGGTCTAATCTGAAACTGTGATGTTTTTGGCACATAATGCCATCTTTAAGCGCGTTTTCTCCTAGAGCTCCCAAAACACCTGAAATGCAAAACAACACTAAGAAGTAACTGTTTGCATGATAAGGTGTCGGAATCGGTGGGATTTGATGACTCGATGAGTCGTATAAATACGGCTCATCAAACCACCCCACACTTAAACTTATTCGTCCCGAACAAGGACTAGGTCATAAGAGGAAAATAAACTGAAACATCACAATTCCTTCGGCACCCTAGATATTGCTACATGAATATGACTCGCTAATCTAGACTTCACTTTTCCATGCATATCCCGTTACCAAAAGTCTTGTGCTCAAACATGGAAGTAACTGATACGTGTTACCTTTCGGCCGAGATGCAAATCAATTCGGATGTCTGGGAGATAGTCCTTTTTAGACCCATGAATTGCACTCTCGGTCCCGAACTCTTGCTATATGGTTATACTTCATTGCTTTTTCTTGCACGTGATTGATTCGAGCTTCAAGGTGCTTGAGTTCTTTTAGGATAGCATTTGTAGTGACTTGGCTTTTGATGTAACAGTGGTGTACTTCACTTTTTGTTGCGTGTAGAACTTCACAATTGACTATAATTTTTTTCTCTTTTTGCTACTGATTGTGAACTGCTCGTCCGTGATTCTGCTCTTTTGATGGAGGTCCAATCATCGCCCGCAAGAATATGGAAATACCTCCATGCTCTCCCTCATCCTCGTCCTTTTGACACGAGTCAAGCCGAGGGTCGCTCGTCTATTTTCCCGGCTACTTGGACTAGAGATTGGACGGTGTGTTGTGTTCCCGTCCCGCCTAACTGCATAAGCACCGCAGTGGCGGATCAGACTCTAAACCATGTTGTCTCGAAGTGCTAGCCTCCACGAAATCCATATAACCACATAACTTGACATTCGGTCCTTTGAATGCTTCGTCAAGTCTCTCTAAGACGTTTCTATAAACTCCACATCCCTGTTTATCTTAACTTACAAAGGCACGCAATGGGTTAAGTTCACATGCCATTGCACAATTCAATTTTCACAAGAGACATGCATGTAATCTGCTCTATCTATTTCACATCATCAAGATTCAATACCGCAATTCTAGGAAATAGAGAGAAATCCATACTTTAAAATTTTTAAAATTTCAAGGGAAACGTGCTGACTCTATGCATGTACAAGAAATAAACGTGCTGACACAACAACTGAGTTTCCCCACCCCACACTTTTGAACAAAGTCGTGTCCTCACGGCACGACTTAAGTTCAAGACACATAATGCATGCAAAATGAAAAGAAAACGATAACTATGCCGGGCTGCCTCCCTGCGAGCGCCTTTGTTTTACGTCGTTGGCTCGACGGTACCTCTTTAGGGATCACAAGTTAGGATCCCATGGGCGTGTGAGGTCAAACATCCCCTTGGTTGATCCTTCAATCTGCCCAAAGAACTCGTGTGGCAGTGTGGTCGGGTCTGCCTTCCACTGGTCGGGCGGGTTTGCCTTCACATCCTTCCGAGTAGGCGAGGACCTCTTGACCATAGCTACTGGTCCATTGAGTCGTGCTCTAGTGTTTCTCCATCCCGGTTTCCATTCAAACATGCCATGTCTCGGTCGCTTCTTCATGTATGAAGGTTTGGCATCTTCATCAATTTGGAAGTTTAGTATTTTGCCATCAAACACAAGCGACATCAAACATGTTCCCATGTCAATCTTCTTCTTTGTGGCAGAGAGGAATGGTCGTCCCAGAATAAGTGCTGGAGGATCATTATTTCTACCATCTCCTATCTGCAAAACATAAGAGTCTACGGGAACAACAAGATCTCCAACACGGGGGGTTAAATCCTCAAGTAAACCAACCGGACAAACACATGATGTATTTCCTAACTCTACCAACAGTTTCGGAAGTTTCAAAGGTCCTAGTCTCAACGAACAATATGGAGAATATGGCATAGCACTAATATCAGCACCCAAGTCAATCAGACAGTGGTGTATGAGAGTTTTACCAACACCACGGGTGACTGTCAAGGCACCTGGTTCTTTACACTTTTCAGGCGGTGCTTCTTGACTCGTAGCGAGTGAGTGCTCCATCGTTGGCTTTTCTGGCTCATACTTCACCTCCAACTCGCCACCTAGCTTATTCTGGTCGATCATATGCTCTTCCGGGGCTCTTACCTGAATAGAAAATGAGGGAACGTGAGTGCTGGATTTCTCGGCCGTGAGGGCCGGGCTTGACCTGGGCGTTCCGAGCGCGTCCGGCCTAGGTGTCTTGGTCACGTCTTCCTCGGGCGCTAGCGGGCTGATGTCTTCTGTTGGCTCGGTGGACATTGACTCCGTTTCGTCCTTCTTCAAGGTTGTTGCTGCGTCCGGAATGCATGTTCGCACGATGGGCTCAAGCATAATCTCCTCTTCGGATGCGATGCTGACGGCCTCTGACTTAATTTCCTCGTTTTCTGCCCTCGGTTGGTCCATTGTTCACCCAATATGCACACTCTTTTAGTGCCGCGTCCACGTCCACTACTGCCACTGTGCTGATGTCTCCTCTTGGGTTGGGCATTGTTGTGGGCAAGATTGTGACGGAGGTGTTGCATGTGATGTCGGGCACGGTCTGGACTAAATCAGCTTCTACTGTCTGCGCCTTATCATCCATTTCGTGCATCTGACCTCATCTTGGTCTTGATCTCTCTGCCACATCATCTATCGGGTCCCAGAGCTCATGCATGCGTAAATTCATTACTGAACCTCATGCTGCAGCATCAAGCATATTACGCTCAAGTGGCATCATTCCCTCAAGAAATTTCTGAAGAAGAAATAAATCTTTGAAACCATGGTGTGGACAGCTTCCCCAAAGGTCATCGAAGGGCACATAGTACTCGTAGAATGGTTCGCCCTGGAATTGCTCAAAGGTACGAATTTTCTCACGGACTTTAAAACGAAAGGATGGCGGAGAAAACTCCTTAAGAAATAGGGCTCGTAGATCCCAAAAACTACTTTCATAACCGGCACCTGATGAGTAAAACCAAGAACTTGCGGAGTCAGTTAAAGAAAACTTAAAATAATTAAGCTTGAACCTCTCTAATGGCTCGTCTTCAGGCTTGATGTAGTAGCAGATGGAGTGAAATGTTTGCACATGTCTCACGGGGTCTTCTCCGATGGCACCTCCAAATTGGGGGAGATGCTGCATCGTCCAAAACGCAACCTTGCTGCCCTCGCATCCATCGTCCTCATTGTCTTCATCGTTCCAAGGTTCTCTACTATAATAAGAAGACATAGCAAACCATAAAGCAAAACTAAAACAAAAAATAGAAAAAAAAAAGAACAACTTCACAGTATTGCAGCTCCCCGGCAACAGCGCCAAAATTTGACAGGCGTCGTCGGTACTTGAAAATTTGAATTTATATTTTTCCTTACTCTAGGCTAGTACAGCGGCAAGCAAGGGTCGAACCCAAGGGAGCAGTTCGGTTACTCGTGTCCTGTGACTGAAAAGAAAGACAATTGGGGGTTTGTGAGTAATTTGGAAACAAGTGCAATAAAAGGAAATAAAGCGAAGACGTCAATCGGAGGAAATATTCAGTCTAGGGTTTCTCTTGTGACACGTATATTATGGATATCTAATGATCAATTCTACATTTCAAAGTGTGGGTGTTCCGACAAAGGTAACAACCTAAGTATCCCGACAAAGGTGATACGCCACAACCTAACCCGACAAAGGTGTTAGACTTCTAGTTCTCTCCCAAATCAAACAACCTGACAAAGGTGTTATTTAACCTAGGTGTTACTATCTACCTTTGCGACAAAGCATCCAGTATATATTAACGATAAGAATTATTTGATCAACTAAGCTTTGTGACAAAACATCCACTTAGTATAGCAAATTAATTCATGGGAATAAGCATAAGAACTAGCGAAATATAAAATAACATTAAGAACTGATATCTCAAAACGTGTTCACAAATTTGAAACCCTAAACCAAATGGGTGGTTTAGCTACACATGCTGGAAATAAAAGACATAACGAAAGAAAGGGAATTCTTCTCTATGCCGAACGAAGGAGGAGGGAACCGGGCCGGAATGATGAAGAGTGCCGAGTGGATGAGGGATGTGTTGATGGATTGATTGATGATCTGAATCGTCCTCCCAAAGCCCATATTTATAGCACATAAATGGGGGTTGGTGTATGATATGTGTTTGGGGGTTGGTGTATGATATGTGTTTGGGGTTGGTGTATTGTAGATATTTGGGGGATGGTGTATTGTAGGTGTTTGGGGGTTGGTGTGGATCAAATATGTCAATAATGGTGATGTCATTGCCGACTTCATCGTGTTGTTGATGTCATCGCTGAAGTCATCAAATGCGTTGTTTTTTTATTACAAGTGTTAGTGGGTTAGTGATGGACCATAATTATACAAATCATAAACACAGTTAAACCCACCAAATTAGACTGTTTGTCTATTTAACTTTCGCTTGTCAGTTCCGATATTTATCTACAGGGTATTTTGGAGTCTAGAGAGAATACACGCTAAGGAGGAGTTTTTACGCTGAAAAGATATTACGAGTCATTCCAAGGTCACGACCAGATGCCGACTGAAGAAATCTCATGATCCTGACATGGAATAACTCAAAACTAGTCCAACCGAAGGGCAACCAAAGTCAGTCCGTAGCTGAAAGGACCGATGGCTTTTTGGGATAAGACTCACAAACCTCAAACTCATTCTCATCCCTCCATGTGGCCGGCGGCTAAGGGAGGAGACACCTCATAGCCGCCGGCGGCTTTCTCCCCTCCCCCATGTGTCTTCATCTCCTTCATCCCCCTCTCCTCTTGTGACAAGTGTTGCCATCTCCCATCTCCTCCATGCCTATAAAAGGAGACCTTCCCTCCCTTCTATCCCACAACACAACACCTCACTTATCTCTTTAGAAAGTTGGCACTTTTGTAAGCTTTGGTTTGAAATCTATAATACTCCTGTTGGTTCTTGAGTATTATAGTAGTTTTAGAGAATACTCCTGTTGGTTCTTGAGTATTCTAGTAGTTTTTGAGAATACTCCTATTGGTTCTTGAGTATTCTCCTTTACTTACTGTCTTTCAAAAACCCTCGAGTACTTAGCTATGGTATCCACCTCTATGGATATTCGTAGCTAAACTCTTCATTCGGTTGAAGGGGTGTACTTGTATCATAAAATGTTTTAGGCCATATTTTAGTGCCTCTTCTTTGTATTCAAAACTTGTTCTATGTGCCATATATTAGGTTAGAACTTCCAAGATTGAGTGGATGCTTGGAATGGCAAAGCTCTTCCGTGGGAGTTCGTAAACATACTCGGATAAGTGGATGCTTGGAATGGCAAAGCTTATCTGAGGAGTTTGACCTCTCTGAAAAACCATTTGGTTGCTCGGGAATGACTGACCAGATGGATGCACACAGGCTAATATACCTTGGAATGGGGTATTAGTCTAAGTAGAACAAGTTCTCTACGACCTCGGAATGGGCTAGACAGTGTGGCAAATTGAGTGCTGAAAGGCACGCCTTCGTTCAAAAGTGTGGGGTGAGATCCGCATGTGTACATAAATAAATAACATGTTTTTCTTTTTTAGTGTTATCTTTTTGAAAATATGAACTTAAGAATGTGAAAAAGATAGATCTAAAATTCATGCATTTACCTTGTGAAAATTCAACTGTCTAAAAACTTAGAACGTAACTTCTCATTTGTCCCTTTGTGCTGAGATAAACTAGGGATGTGGAGTAGATAGAAATGCCCTAGAGAGGCTTGGCAAGCAATCGAAGGATCGAATCAAACTATATGGTTTTCGAAGTCAGTGGAGGCTGCACTTCGGGTTTCAGTGAAGATTGAAGTCATCTCCGCCATGCAGTGTTTATGCAAAAAAGAAAAAAAGGCGAGGACGGGAATCAGACCGTCCTCTCTCTAGTCAAACTAGCCGAGAAAATAGATGAGCGACCCTCATATTGACCCGCGCGAAATGACAAGGATGAGAGGAGCGGGGAGGTATTTCCATAGGTTTGTGGGCAATGATTGGACCTCCCAAAAAGGCTTGAGAAAATGGACTAGCAAGCCACAAAAAGGCAAAAGCTCGAAGAAGCAAATCAAGAGGCCAAAGGCCCAAAATTGTGAAGGTTTTAACCGAACAAAAAGTGAAGTACTCAAAGAGTCCAATAAAAGGCCAAAGGCCGATTCACTACAAAAGCAGTCCCTCGCCAAAAGAAAATCAAAGTACTCAAACCATTGAAACCCGAACCGAATCACGTGCTAGAGAAAGCTACAAGGAAACCATATAGTACGAGACGGTCCCGAGGTTGCAGTCCAGGAGCCTAAAAAGGGCTATCTCCCGAAACATCCAGAATAATTTGCATCTCAGCACGGAGGTACAAGTATCAAGTTTCTTCTATTTATTTACACAGTTCAATTTGGTAATAAGTAAGTAATGCATGAATTAGGATAAATCGAGTCCCACAGTCTAACTTTCATATTTTAAACCAAACTTAGAGTGCCGCCCTTTAATAGATTTGTTCGGGACGAACAACTAAAAGTGTGGGGTGATCTGATGGACCATAATTATACGAATCAAAAACACAGTAAAACCCACCAAATTAGACTGTTGGTCTATTTAACTTTTGCTTGTTAGTTCCGATTTATATCTACAGGGTATTTTGGACTCTAGAGAGAAAGCACGCTAAGGACAGGATTTTACGCTGAAAAGATGTTACGAGTCATTCCAAGGTCAAGATCAGACGCCGAACGAAGAAATCTCAAGATCCTGACATTGAATTACTCAAATCAAATCAACCGAGGAACAACCAAAGTCAGACCGGAGCGAAATTGGACTGATAGTTTTGTGAAAAGACTGCACAAAACTCACAAACCCATCCATTTGCCCAAGATGACCGGCGGCTTTGGGGCAAAATGATGACTCATGGGTGGCCAAAACCCCTCCTCCTCCTTGGGTGACCGGTGGCTTTGGCAAGAGGTGGCCAAAGCCACAAGCTTCCCCTCCATGAAGACTTGCAACCGGCGGCTTTCCAAGCTCCATAGGAGCTTGCCATGTGGTGGCTCCTCCACCACATCTTCATCTCCTCCTCCTCCTCCCTTAGATCAAAAACAAGTGCCACCATCTCCACCCTCCATTTCCTCCTCCCATGGCTATAAAAGGAGAGCTCCTCCTCCATATCTCATCATCCTCAACAATCACAAATCATTCACTTATCTCTCTAAAAAGTTTGGCATTTGTAAGTTTGGTTTTGAAATAATACTCCTGTTTGTTCTTGAGTATTATACGCTTTGAAATAATACTCCTGTTGGTTCTTGAGTATTATACGCTTTGAAATAATACTCCTGTTGGTTCTTGAGTATTATAATAGTTTTAGAGAATACTCTTGTTGGTTCTTGAGTATTCCACCCCTTTCCTTTCTTACTGTTTTCAAAAACCCCCGAGTATTTAGCTATGATATCCTCTTCCATGGATAATCGTAGCTAAACTCTTTATTCGGTTGAAGGGGCGTATTTGTATTATAAAATGTTTTAGACTATTTTAGTCTTTTTTCTCTGTATTCAAAACTTGTTCTATGTGCCATATATTAGGTCAGAACTTCCAATGATGAGTGGATGCTTGAAATGGCAAAGCTCTTCCGTGGAAGTTCGTGAACATACTCGGGTAAGTGGATGCTTGAAATGGCAAAGCTTATCTGAGGAGTTCGATCTCTCTCAAACACCATTTTGGATAAATTGGAAAAGACAATCCAAAATGGATGCACATAGACTAGTATACCTTGAAATGGGGTGCTAGTCTGAGTAGAACAAGGGCTCTACGTTTTTTGCAAAAGATTAGACGGTGTTGCAAGTCGAGTGCTTGAAATGGCCTTGATTCACTTTCGAACACTTTTGCAAAAGACTAGACAGTGTGGCAAATCGAGCGCTTGAAATGGCCTTGATTCACGTTTGAATACTTAGAAGGATTACTAAAATGATAAAACAATATATGATGCAAAGCCCCCAAAACCGAATGCTCCCCTTGAATTACAAAACCCCCTTATATTTACTTTCCTAGTATAACTGCCTTAATCAACTGCACTCACCTTCCGGAGGACTCGCAATTCACGCATCACCCACTGTAAGTCTTTCTTTTTACTTTTCATTATTTTAATTCCTGCAATTACTTTTCCGCACAAAAAACCAAAAAACCCAAAAACAGTAGCTTAGTTAATCACGCTAAAATCTCAATCAACCTTAAAACACGCTCCCTCGCTGTACCAATCCCTTAAAGAACAACGTATCCCCCTAATTCCATTGGGTTCGACCCCTACTTACCACTTGCTACCCAGTAGTAAAGTCGCGAGTAGCGGATTTATAAACTTATTCTTGACGTTTGCACATAACGACTGTGCGTCCGTCAAGTGTATTGTGAATTTGAGGATGCATTTACAAGTGAAGGGAGGCTTGTATTTATAGCCAAAAGGGAGGGGAATGTGTGGTGAGGATGAAAGCACATGGCTTCATCCAAGGGGAGCTCCATGGGAGGTCATAGCCGCCGGTTGTGGGTGGTAAATGGAGGAGAGCTTCCTCCTTTGGTCACCTCCTCCCAAAGCCATCGGTCACCAAGAAGGAAGAGTGAGTTTTGTGTGGTTTTTGTGAAGTTTTCACAAAACTATCGGTGTATTTCAGCTCCGGACTGACTTTGGTTGCTCTTCGGTTGGATTTGTTTTGAGTGATTCAATGTCAGGATCTTGAGATTTCTTCAGTCAGCATCTGATCGTGACCTTGGAATGACTCGTAATATATTTTCAGCGTAAAATCCTCTCCTTAGCGTGTATTCTCTCTAGGCTCCAAAATACCCTGTATATAAATATCGGAACTAACAAGCAAAAGTCAAATAGACAAAAAGTCTAATTTAGTGGGTTTAACTGTGTTTATGATTCGTATAATTATGGTCCATCAGATCACCCGACACTTTTAGTTGTTCGTCCCGAACAATGCTATTAAAGGGCGGCACACTAAGTAAGCTTTTAAAATATGAAAGTTAGACTGTGGGACTCGATTTATCCTAATTCATGCATTACTACTTATTACCAAATTAAACCGTGTAAATAAATAGAAGAAACTTGATACTTGTACCTCCGTGCTGAGATGCAAATTATTTTGGATGTTTCGGGAGATAGCCCATTTTAGGCTCCTGGACTGCATTCTCGGGACCGTCTCGCACTATATGGTTTCCTTGTAGCTTTCTCTAGCACGTGATTCGGTTCGGGTTTCAATGGTTTGGTCTTTGATTTTCTTTTGGCGAGGGACAGCTTTTGTAGTGAATCGGCCTTTGGCCTTTGATTTGACTCTTTGAGTACTTCACTTTTTGTTCGGTTAAAACCTTCACAACTTTGGGCCTTTGGCCTCTTGATTTGCTTCTTTGAGCTTTTGCCTTTTTATGGCTTTCTAGTCCATTTTCTCAAGCCTTTTTTGGGAGGTCCAATCGTCGCCCGCAAGCATATGGAAATACCTCCCCGCTCCTCTCATCCTTGCCGTTTCACGCGGGTCAAGATGAGGGTCGCTCATCTATTTTCTCGGCTACTTTGACTAGAGATAGGACGGTCTAATTCCCGTCCTCGCCTTTTTTTCTTTTTGCATAAACACTGCATGGCGGAGATGACTTCAATCTTCACTGAAACCCGAAGTGCAGCCTCCACTGACTTCGAAAACCATATAGTTAGATTCGATCCTTCGAGTGCTTGCCAAGCCTCTCTAGGGCAGTTTATGTCAACTCCACATCCCTAGTTTAT
Source organism: Rhodiola kirilowii (assembly GCA_033675215.1). Classification (NCBI taxonomy): domain Eukaryota; kingdom Viridiplantae; phylum Streptophyta; class Magnoliopsida; order Saxifragales; family Crassulaceae; genus Rhodiola; species Rhodiola kirilowii. The sequence continues at coordinate 46,888,682 of CM066201.1, forward strand.
CTCAGCACAAAGGGACAAATGAGAAGTTACATTCTAAGTTTTTAAACAGTTGAATTTTCACAAGGTTAATGCATGAATTATGATCTATCTTTTTCACATTCTTAAGTTCATATTTTCAAAAAGATAATAAAAAAGAAAACATGTTATGTACACAGGTGGTTGATGGACCATAATTGTATGCATCATAAATACAGTTAAACCCACCAAGTTAGACTGTTTGTCTATCTAACTTCGACGTGTTAGTCCCGATATATTTCCACAGGGCATTTGAGAGACTAAAGTGAAAACACGCTAAGGAGAGGATTTTATGCTGAAAAGATAACAAGAGTCAATCGAAGGTCAAGATCAGACGCTGAACGAAGAAATCTCAAGATCCTCACGATGAATTACTCAAATTAAATCCAACTGAGGAATTATCAAAGACAGCCTGGAGTAAAATTGGACTGATAGTTTTGTAAAGATAGTACAAAACTGTCAAAACTCATCCATATGCATAAGGTGACCGGCTACTTGGTGAAGAGGATGAGTCATTGGGTGGCAACACCTTCCTCCTCCTTGGGTGACCGGCGGCTCCTCCCTCACATGGTGGCTCCTCCACTCTCCTTGCTCCACTTGTCACCACCTCACTCCTCCCCTCCCAAAGCCGACGGCGGCTCTTTGAGCCACCATGGGAAGATGACAAGTGGAGGCTTCTCCTCCACATCTCCTCCCCCATCTCCTCCACCCTTGGATGCTCCTCCACATGCCACCATCTCCCCCCTCCATCCTCCTCCCCTTAGCCTATAAATATGGAGCTCCTCCTCCTCATTTGTATCATCCAAAAATCAACATTTCACTTATCTCTCTAAGTTTTGGTTACTTTGTAAGTTTGGTTTGGTTTTGGAAATAATACTCCTGTTTGTTCTTGAGTATTATACGCTTTGGAAATAATACTCCTGTTTGTTCTTGAGTATTATACTTTAGAGAATACTCCTGTTGGTTCTTGAGTATTCAGTAGGAAATTGGGAATACTCCTGTCGGTTCTTGAGTATTCCACCCCTTTCCCTCTTACTGTTTTCAAAAACCCCCGAGTATTTAGCTATGGTATCCACCTCTATGGATATTCGTAGCTAAACTCTTTATTCGGTTAAAGGGGTGTTCTTGTTTTATAAAATGTTTTATTTCTTTTAGTTTCATTTCTCTGTATTCAAAACTTGTTCTATGTGCCATTTACAGTCAGAGTTTCCATGGTTGAGTGGAAGCTGTCACAAGCAAAGCTCTTCCGTGGGAATTCGTGATCATACTCAGGTAGTGGAAGCTGTCACAAGCAAAGCTATCTGTGGAGTTCGACTCATCTTAAACCCCATCTGGTCGAGCGTCACTGTGAGATCAGGTGGATGCACACAGGCTAGCATACCCTCGGGTATTGGCGCTAGACTGAAATAGAACAGGTGTTGCTTTAAACAGTGTGGCAAATTGAGCGCTACGAAAGGGCCTCGATGCACTTTTGAATACTTAGAAGGGTTACTAAAAGAATAAACAGGATATAATACAAAGCCCCCTAAGGCCGAATGTTTTCTTTCGATCAAAAACCCCCATGTATTTACTTTTATCGCTCAATCAATCGCAACCATCAACCACTGATCTACCGGAGGAATCGCAATCACGCATCACCCACTGTAAGTCTTCTTTCCCTTAACTCTTTACTTTCAGTATTTAATTTCAGTATTTATTTTCTGTATTTACTTTTCCGCATAAAAAACCCAAAAAACCAAAAACAGTAGATTAATTACTCGCGCTAAAATCTCAACCAACCTAAAACACGCCCCCCCGCTAGTATAGTTTTCAAAGAACAACGCATCCCCCTAATTCCCTTGGGTTCGACCCCTACTTACCACTTACTACCCAGTAGTGTAGTCGCGAGTAGCGGATATTATAAATTTATTTGCACAAAGCACACTGCACCTTAACGACAGTGCAGTCGCGCTTTCGTCAAATTGGCGCCGTTGCCGGGGAGTTAGTTATTTAATCGGATACGTTGTTCTTACCCTCCCATGACCTCATGACGCAACCACCTTCATACGCATGGACAACACGACACCTTCCACTGTTCGGAGGTACGGATGGAGAAGACCCATTACAACACTGCCGAAACTTTCACCACGTCTGCCACCTCATTAAACCTGCAAATGAAATGTTAGAGGAATTTAAGCTTAAATGCTTTAAATTCTCTCTAACTGATTTCGCAACGATCTGGTATTACACGTCAACCGCTAGCAGTGCAGCACATTTTGTGGACCTCTGCGTTCCATTTCTGAAAGAATTCTCCCCTCCATCCTTACGACAACAAACGCGAGAGAAGATCATAGGCCTTCGTCAATCCTGAGATGAGACTTTGGACAAATACTACATGAACTATGATGCCATCGTCTCAAGCTGCCCGCACCATGGATTCACGAAGAAAGTTCTTTTCCAAAAATTTCTTCGTGGGATGAGGTCCGAAGATTTGGGAAGAGTTAACGAAGCGATGAGAAGATCAGCTAAAAACTTCACCATTGCAGACATGTGGAACCTTATAATCGGCCTGGCCGCAACCACAAAACGAATACCTCAAACCGACGAAGGAATGCAGACAGATGAAACTGACCCCGAGGCTGATAAGGAAGAAACTACCGAGCCGTCAGAAGAAACTCCTGAGCCATCAGAAGAATCAGACATGGAGAGTACAGGAAGTAATACAAGAATGGTGGCAAAATTTGACCTGAGCCACCCATGGGATCCGAATCAATAAATCCCATGCGTCGAGCCAACGACGTTAAACAAGTGCACTGGTCGGGAGGTAACCCGACACTATCTTACTTTTCTGCACTTTTATTTTCTGTCATTTAAATTTCCAATAAGCGCTCTCACCCACTTTTTGTATAGAAGGAATGTCTTACATGTAGGAATTAAGTTTTGGAGCAAGATCGGATCAGCCAGGCAGCTTCCGTGAATTTCCCGGGCCTGCGCTGAGAGTTCGAGGCCCCAGCCGAACTCCCTCGATTATCCAGCCTCATGCCATGTCGATCACTCGACACCTTAAAGGGAGTTCTGTTCTTCTTTTTCCTTAATGTCACTTCCTTCTCTTGTATATATTTGCATGACTTTTGAACTAAGGCACGCCTTCGTTCAAAAGTGTGGGGTGAGAACCATCTGCATGTTTTTCTTTTTTTATTAGTATTATCTTTTTGAATATATGAACTTAAGAATGTGAAAAAGATAGATCATAAATCATGCATCAACCTTGTGAAAATGCAAACTGTTTAAAAACTTAGAATGTAACTTCTCATTTGTCCCTTTGTGCTGAGATAACCTAGGGATGTGGAGTTGATAGAAATTGCCCTAGAGGGGCTTGGCAAGCACTTGAAGGATCAGATCAAACTGTATGGTTTTCGAAGTCAGTGGAGGCTGCACTTCGGGTTTCAGTGAAGATTGAAGTCATCTCCGCCATGCAGTGTTTATGCAAAAGGCGAGGACGGGAATCAGACCGTTCTATCTCCAGTCAAAGTAGCCGAGAAAATAGATGAGCGACCCTCATCTTGACCCGCGCGAAACGACAATCAAAGTAGCCGAGAAAATAGATGAGCGACCCTCACCTTGACCCGCGCGAAAATGGCAAAAACGAGAGGAGCGGGGAGGTATTTCCATAGGCTTGCGGGCGATGATTAGACCTCCCAAAAAGGCTTGAGAAAATGGACTTGCAAATCCACAAAAAGGCGAAAAGCTCGAAGAAGCAAATCAAGAGGCCAAAGGCCCAAAATTGTGAAGGTTTTAACCGAACAAAAGTGAAGTACTCAAAGCGTCAAATCAAAGGCCAAAGGCCGATTCACTACAAAAAGCAGTCCCTCGCCAAAAGAAAATCAAAGTACTCAAACCATTGAAACCCGAATCGAATCACGTGCTAGAGAAAGCTACAAGAAAACCATATTGTGCGAGACGGTCCCGAAGGTGTAGTCCAGGAGCCTAAAAAGGGCTATCTTCCGAAACATCCGAATTAATTTGCATCTCTGCACGAAGGTACAAGTATCAAGTTTCTTCTATTTATTTACGCAGTTTAATTTGGTAATAAGTAGTAATGCATGAATTAGGAGAAGTCAAGTACCACAGTCTAATTTTCATATATCAACAAGCTTACTTAGTATGCCGCCCTTTAATAGTATTGTTCGGGACGAACAACTAAAAGTGTGGGGTGATCTGATGGACCATAATTGTATGCATCATAAATACAGTTAAACCCACCAAATTAGACTGTTTGTGTATCTAACTTCGACGTGTTAGTCCCGATATATTTCCACAGGGCATTTGAGAGACTAAAGTGAAAACACGCTAAGGAGAGGATTTTATGCTGAAAAGACAACAAGAGTCAATCGAAGGTCAAGATCAGACGCTGAACGAAGAAATCTCAAGATCCTGACGATGAATTACTCAAATTAAATCCAACTGAGGAATTATCAAAGACAGCCCGGAGTAAAATTGGACTGATAGTTTTGTAAAGATAGTACAAAACTGTCAAAACTCATCGATATGCATAAGGTGACCGGCTACTTGGTGAAGAGGATGAGTCATTAGGTGGCAACACCTTCCTCCTCCTTGGGTGACCGGCGGCTCCTCCCTCACATGGTGGCTCCTCCACTCTCCTTGCTCCACTTGTCACCACCTCACTCCTCCCCTCCCAAAGCCGCCGGCGGCTCTTTGAGCCACCATGGGAAGATGACAAGTGGAGGCTTCTCCTCCACATCTCCTCCCCCATCTCCTCCACCCTTGGATGCTCCTCCACATGCCACCATCTCCACCCTCCATCCTCCTCCCCTTAGCCTATAAATATGGAGCTCCTCCTCATTTGTATCATCCAAAAATCAACATTTCACTTATCTCTCTAAGTTTTGGTTACTTTGTAAGTTTGGTTTGGTTTTGGAAATAATACTCCTGTTTGTTCTTGAGTATTATACGCTTTGGAAATAATACTCCTGTTTGTTCTTGAGTATTATACTTTAGAGAATACTCCTGTTGGTTCTTGAGTATTCAGTAGGAAATTGGGAATACTCTTGTCGGTTCTTGAGTATTCCACCCCTTTCCCTCTTACTGTTTTCAAAAACCCCCGAGTATTTAGCTATGGTATCCACCTCTATGGATATTCGTAGCTAAACTCTTTATTCGGTTAAAGGGGTGTTCTTGTTTTATAAAATGTTTTATTTCTTTTAGTTTCATTTCTCTGTATTCAAAACTTGTTCTATGTGCCGTTTATAGTCAGAGTTTCCAAGGTTGAGTGGAAGCTGTCACAAGCAAAGCTCTTCCGTGGGAATTCGTGATCATACTCAGGTAGTGGAAGCTGTCACAAGCAAAGCTATCTGAGGAGTTCGACTCATCTTAAACCCCATCTGGTCGAGCGTCACTGTGAGATCAGGTGGATGCACACAGGCTAGCATACCCTCGGGTATTGGCGCTAGACTGAAATAGAACAGGTGTTGCTTTAAACAGTGTGGCAAATTGAGCGCTACGAAAGGGCCTCGATGCACTTTTGAATACTTAGAAGGGTTACTAAAAGAATAAACAGGATATAATACAAGGCCCCCTAAGACCGAATGTTTTCTTTCGATCAAAAACCCCCCCCCTGTATTTACTTTTATCGCTCAATCAATCGCAACCATCAACCGCTGATCTACCAGAGGAATCGCAATCACGCATCACCCACTGTAAGTCTTCTTTCCCTTAACTCTTTACATTCAGTATTTATTTTCTGTATTTACTTTTCCGCATAAAAAACCCAAAAAACCAAAAACAGTAGATTAATTACTCGCGCTAAAATCTCAACCAACCGAAAACAGGCCCCCCCCCCCCCGCTAGTACAGTTTTCAAAGAACAACGCATCCCCCTGATTCCCTTGGGTTCGACCCCTACTTACCACTTACTACCCAGTAGTGTAGTCGCGAGTAGCGGATATTATAAATTTATTTGCACAAAGCACACTGCACCTTAACGACAGTGCAGTCGCGCTTTCGTCAGTGGTTCTCACCCCACACTTTTGAACGAAGGCGTGCCTTTTCGCACAACTTAGTTCAAAAGCCATGCAAGCAGATATTATATGAGAAGGAAATGACATTAAGGAAAAGGGAAGAACAGAACTCCCTTTAAAGTGTCGAATAATATGGCATGAGGCTGGATAATCGAGGGAGTTCGGCTGGGGCCTTGAAATCTTGGCATAGGCCTGGCTGGCTTGATGTTGCACCCAAGTCCGATTCCTGAATAGTCATTTCTTCTATGCACCAAGTGGGTGAGAGCGACTTATTGGTAAAAACTAAATGACAAAAAATAAAAGACTGAAAGTAAGATAGGTGTCGGGTTACCTCCCGACCAGTGCCTTTGTTTAGCGTCATTGGCTCGACAGTACCTCATTCCTGGATCACTGGTTTGGATCCCATTGGCGGCTCAGGTCGTATTTTGCCACTGTTCCTGTGTTGATTCTTGCCTTGCCTTTCCCCGATTTCTTGTGAGATGAAGTGCTTGGGTCCTGTTCCCATTGTTCTGCTGATTTCTCCTTCCAACGTCTCTGAGAAGGTGAGGGGCCTTTTACTACTAGTTTCTTGAATCGGGTTTTCTGGTGTTTAGGGCTGCCTTGTTCAGTTATGGCGAAAACATGCTCCATTGAGGAGTCGTTCTGCTCAGGCCTTTTTCCCATCCTTCTTTTAGCCTCTTCATGGATCACATAGTTTTCTACGATTTTCCTATTGATCGAGGGGAAAAGTTGGTAAGCTTGCATCTTAAGGCTTGGTTCGGCCTTGTCATGTCTGTCTGTGAGGATCTGGTCATAGATGGTCTCGGATGCTTGGGTGATGATAGCTGGGTATGGCTCGGGCAGCATGCTGGTGGTATTCTGGACTTCTTCCATTGGTGACACGGCATTCAGTTCCCATGAACATTTTTCCTCGTTGCTCCCGATACTTTCTATATCCCAATCTTCTGATGGCTCAGAAGTCTCTTCTGATGGCTCGGGAGTTTCCTCTTCGTCTGTCTCTGGACCAGCTTCTTCTATCTGCATTCCTCTATCAGCTTGGGGTATTCGTTTTGTGGTTGCGGCCAGGTCATCTATGAGGTTCCACATGTCTGCTATGGATAAGTTCCCGGCTGATCTTCTCCTTGCTTCGTTAATCCTTGTCAGCTCATCGGCCCTCATCCCACGAAGAAATTTTTGAAGAAGAATTTTCTTCGTGAATCCATGGTGCGGGCAGCGTGAGATGATGGTGTCATAGTTCGTGTAGTATTCGTCCAAGGTCTCATCCCGGGATTGTTGAAGGCCCATGATCTTTTCTCGGGTTTGTTGTCGTAAGGATGGGGGGAGAATTCCCTCTGAAATGGAATGCAAAGGTCCACAAAATGTACTGCACTACTAGCAGTTGATGTGGAATACCAGATCGTTGCAAAATCAGTGAAAGAAAATTTGAAGCATTTAAGCTTAAATTCCTCTAACATTTCATTTTCAGGTTTTATGAGGCAGCAAATGTGGTGAAAGTTTCGGCAGTGTTGCACTGGGTCTTCTCCATCCGTCCCTCCGAACAGAGGTAGATGTCTTGTTGTCCATGCATATGTAGTGGGTAGCGTCATGAGAAGGGGAGGGAAAGAACAACTTATCCGACGGCTAATTCCCCGGCAACAGCGCCAATTTTGACGAACGCACAGTCGTCGTGTGCAAACGTCAAGAATAAATTTATAAGTCCGCTACTCGCGACTTCACTACTGGGTAGCAAGTGGTAAGTAGGGGTCGAACCCAAGGGAATTAGGGGGATAAGCTATTCTTTGAGGGAATTGTACAGCGAGGGAGCGTGTTTTAGGTTGATTGAGGTTTTAGTGTGGAAAAGTAAGTGATTGGTTGGTTGGTTTTGGTTTTTAGTGCGGAAAAGTAAATGACAGAAAATGTAAATACTGAAAATAAAAGAGAAGACTTACAGCGGTTGTTGCGTGATTGGCAAGTCCTCCGGAAAGTGAGCAGTTGATAATCAGTTTATACTAAAATTGAAAGTAAATGCAGGTGGTGTTTAAATTTAAGGAAAGCATTCGGTTTCGGGGGCCTTTTATCATAGCCTGTTTATCATTGACCGCTAATGATCATACTAAGTGTTCAAAGATGAATCGAGGGTATTTCTAGCACAAGACTTGCAACATCGTTTAGAACACTTGTTCTACTTAGACTAATTCCTCCTTTCGAAGTATCTTAGCCTTATGTGCATCCATTTGATCTTTCAGTTACGATCGACCAAATGGTGTTTTAGATAAGTCGAACTCCTCAGATAAGCTTTGCCCGCTAAAGCATCTACTTACCCGAGTATGTTCACGAACCCCACGGGAGAGCTTTGCCCGTTAAAGCATCCACTCAACCTTGGAAGTTCTGACCTAATATATGGCACATAGAACAAGTTTTGAACACAAAGATGCACTAGGTGCAGGGTCTAAAACATTTTATGATACAAGTACACCCCTTCAACCGAATGAAGAGTTTAGCTACGAATATCCATAGAGGTGGATACCATAGCTAAGTACTTACGGTTTTTGAAAGACAGTAAGTAAGGGAAAGGGGTGAGTACTTCAAGAACCGACAAGAGTACTCAAGAATAGTAAAGACAAGCTTGAGTACTACAAGAACCGACAAGAGTACTCAAGACCGAACTACAATACTCAAGAACCAACAAGAGTATTATAGATTTAAAACCAAAGCTTACAAAGTGCCAAACTTAGAGAGAGAAGTGTATTGTGAATTTGAGGATGCATTTACAAGTGAAGGGAGGCTTGTATTTATAGCCAAAAGGGAGGGGAATGTGTGGTGAGGATGAAAGCACATGGCTTCATCCAAGGGGAGCTCCATGGGAGGTCATAGCCGCCGGTTGTGGGTGGTAAATGGAGGAGAGCTTCCTCCTTTGGTCACCTCCTCCCAAAGCCATCGGTCACCAAGAGGGAAGAGTGAGTTTTGTGTGGTTTTTGTGAATTTTTCACAAAACTATCGGTGTATTTCAGCTCCGGACTGACTTTAGTTGCTCTTCGGTTGGATTTGTTTTTAGTGATTCAATGTCAGGATCTTGAGATTTCTTCAGTCAGCATCTGATCGTGACCTTGGAATGACTCGTAATATATTTTCAGCGTAAAATCCTCTCCTTAGCGTGTATTCTCTCCAGGCTCCAAAATACCCTATATATAAATATCGGAACTAACTAGCAAAAGTTAACTAGACAAATAGTCTAATTTAGTGGGTTTAACTGTGTTTATGATTCGTATAATTATGGTCCATCACCGGCGGCTAAGGGAGGAGACACCTCATAGCCGCCGTCGGCTTTCTCCCCTCCCCCATGTGTCTTCATCTCCTTCATCCCCCTCTCCTCTTGTGACAAGTGTTGCCATCTCCCATCTCCTCCATGCCTATAAAAGGAGACCTTCCCTCCCTTCTATCCCACAACACAACACTTCACTTATCTCTCTAGAAAGTTGGCACTTTTGTAAGCTTTGGTTTGAAATCTATAATACTCCTGTTGGTTCTTGAGTATTATAGTAGTTTTAGAGAATACTCCTGTTGGTTCTTGAGTATTCTAGTAGTTTTTGAGAATACTCCTGTTGGTTCTTGAGTATTCTCCTTTACTTACTGTCTTTCAAAAACCCTCAAGTACTTAGCTATGGTATCCACCTCTATGGATATTCGTAGCTAAACTCTTCATTCGGTTCAAGGGGTGTACTTGTATCATAAAATGTTTTAGGCCATATTTTAGTGCCTCTTCTTTGTATTCAAAACTTGTTCTATGTGCCATATATTAGGTTAGAACTTCCAAGATTGAGTGGATGCTTGGAATGGCAAAGCTCTTCCGTGGGAGTTCGTAAACATACTCGGATAAGTGGATGCTTGGAATGGCAAAGCTTATCTGAGGAGTTTGACCTCTCTAAAAAACCATTTGGTTGCTCGGGAATGACTGACCAAATGGATGCACACAGGCTAATATACCTTGGAATGGGGTATTAGTCTAAGAAGAACAAGTGCTCTACGACCTTGGAATGGGCTAGACAGTGTGGCAAATCGAGTGCTTGGAATGGCCTTGATACACGTTTGAATACTTAGAAGGATCACTAAAGGTCAATGATAAACAGGCTATGATACAAGGCCCCCGAAACCGAATGCTTTCCTTAGATTAAAAACACCACCTGCACTAACTTTCTTAGTATAAACTGCCTCATCAACTGCTCACCTCCCGGAAGACTTGCCAAGCACGCAACAACAGCTGTAAGTCTTCTTCCTTTTATTTTCAGTATTTACTTTTCTGTCATTTACCTTTTCGCACTAAAAGCCAAAACCAACCAAAAAACATTTACTTTTCCGCACTAAAACCTCAATCAACCTAAAACACGCTTCCCCCCTGTACAATCCCTCAAAGAACACTTATCCCCCTAATTCCCTTGGGTTCGACCCCTACTTACCACTGCTACCCAGTAGTGAAGTCGCGAGTAGCGGACTTATAAATTTATTTGTACACATTGCCTCGCGACAAGGCAGTGCTGTCAGTTAGATTGTTAGAATTAGATTGTTAGCAGGAGTCAACCTCACGCTGCGACGTGGGCAACGGAGAGCAGCCCCACTGGGCTAGCTTTTACTCCTATCAAATGCGTTGTTGACGGCATTAGTCTCGTTGGTTTTCTCCTTTCCGCGTGCTGGTTCCGACTTCGACTCTTGATTTGTCCACCTAACTGACCTCAGCTACTCTCGGAGTGAACTAGAGAGTTGTAGGTAATTGAGTTACCTTTGCAATGGCATGTGGCTCGTATTTTTCTGATCAGCGGTCCATTCCCAGCACTCCGTTGACTGTCCAAAGGTCTAATCTGAGACTGTGATATTTTTGGCACATAATGCCATCTTTAAGCTTGTTTCCTCCTAGAGTTCCCAAAACACCTGAAATGCAAAACAACACTAAGAAGTAACTGTTTGCATGATAAGGTGTCGGAATCGGTGGGATTTGATGACTCGATGAGACGTATAAATACGGCTCATCAATGTCATTGGCTTGGTCTCATCCACCATTCTAATTTCGGCCTCCTCCTCGGCATTGTCCTCATCCTCAATCTCCATAGTAACCTCCACACGCTCGTACTTTGACTTGGCTTTGTAGAGCCTGCTCCTGGCTATAGTTGTCCGCCTTTTGGTTTATCTGTTGCTCATGTGAATACAACGAACTCATAACTCGATCAATCGGCATTTTTGATATGTCGTGGCCCTCTTCCATAGCTGTCACAACATACTCAAATTTAGTCGGTAAAGAGTATAATACCTTTTCCACGACTCGTTTTTCCTCCAACGATTCCTTGTTAACTCTCAAGTTTTTAACGACTGCTTGAACCTGATCACAATATGTTGGCACACTTTCCGAGTAAGTCATTCGTAGTGACTCAAAATCCCCCAGTGTCTGTAGACGCATACAGATGACTCTTTCATCACCTTTGTATGCGTTTTCTACCATGTTGCGTGGGATGTCTCTACCTCTGATATCTTTTCAAGTATCGATTCCCCAATAGCCTTAAAGACTAAAAAATAATGCTTGTGATCTTTCTTACGGGTCTCTACCAATAAATCCTCATCTTCCTTTTTAAGCTCAAAAGCTTTCTCAACTACTTCGGTATAGCCCGTCTCGACCAAACTTCATAAATCTTGGGACCGGAATAAACGCCTTCAATTGGACAGACCAAAATTTTAAATTCCACGCATTGAATTGCGGTATCTGAAGTGGAATTGTGGTTGACATGATTGAACAACAATACAAAAATATCACTTCTGATATTTTGTACAACACTCGCTCTGAGGTCAAATGTAGGATATGACTAATCCTCTCAGGATCACAATAAATGTGTAACACAATTCTCACTAATTTTGGTAGACAACAACTGAATTTCTTATACTTGAACGGAAACACACCCGTACAAATAAGCTAAGAAATACTAGAGAGATAAACTCTCAAATACACTTCTAAATGTAATTGAAGAACAAAAGCTCAGGGGATGATTTTCTCCGTCGATGGAAGCAACTAATTATAGTGAAACTAATAAAGAACGCACATCTACTCTAAGCTGAAAAGTTTCCAATCAGCCTAAGCTCATGCTTCTCTCATCTTCTCAAACCTTGTACTACCACCTCCTCACTTCTCAGAACTACACAGGTAGCTTTGCTCTTCACCGGCGGCTGCCTCCTTTGCCGCCCATAGGGCTGGTCGTCCTCCACCGCAACCTCCACCTCCATATCCTATCGCCCCTTGTTCTCTCCCCACCGCCTACTACCTTCGCCTCATCCAGCCGTTCGCCCTCCCTGCCGGTTCTTTTCCTTTACCCAGGTCATTTTTCATGGGCCGAGCTGTCATTCTCTTCGTTGATATCTTTTCAGCGTAAAATCCTCTCCTTAGCCTGTATTCTCTCTAAGCGCCAAAATACCCTGTAGAAATATATCGGGACTAACAAGTAGAAGTTAAATAGACCAACAGTCTAATTTGGTGGGTTTTACTGTGTTTTTGATTCGTATAATTTTGGTCCATCAGATCACCCCACACTTTTAGTTGTTCGTCCCGAACAATGCTATTAAAGGGCGTACACACAATCTAAGTAAAATATGAAAGTGAGACTGTGGGACTAGATTTATCCTAGTTCATGCATTACTACTTATTACCAAATTAAACTGCGTAAATAAATAGAAGAAACCTAATACTTGTACCTCCGTGCTGAGATGCAAATTATATTGGATGTCTCGGGAGATAGCCCTTTTTAGGCTCCTGGACTGCAATCTCGGGATCGTCTCGCACTATATGGTTTTTTGGTAGCTTTCTCTAGCACGTGATTCGGTTCGGGTTTCAATGGTTTGAGTACTTTGATTTTCTTTTAGCAAGGGACTGCTTTTTGTAGTGAATAGGCCTTTGGCCTTTGATTTGACTTTTGAGTTCTTCACTTTTTTATTCGGTTAAAACCTTCACAATTTTGGGCCTTTGGCCTCTTGATTTGCTTCATTGAGCTTTTCGCCTTTTTGTGGCTGCTAGTCCATTTTCTCAAGCCTTTTTGGGAGGTCCAATCATCGCCCGCAAGCCTATGGAAATACCTCCCCGCTCTTCTCATTTTTGCCGTTTTCGCGCGGGTCAAGGTGAGGGTCGCTCATCTATTTTCTCGGCTACTTTGACTGTCGTTTCACGCGGGTCAAGATGAGGGTCGCTCATCTATTTTCTCGGCTACTTTGACCGGAGATAGGACGGTCTGATTCCCGTCCTCGCCTTTTGCATTGCATGGCGGAGATGACTTCAATCTTCACTGAAACCCGAAGTGCAGCCTCCACTGACTTCGAAAACCATATAGTTTGATCTGATCCCTTAATTGCTTGCCAAGCCTCTCTAGTGCAGTTTATATCAACTCCACATCCCTAGTTATCTTAGCACAAAGGACAAATGAAAAGTTACATTCTAAGTTTTTAAACAGTTGAATTTTCACAAGGTTAATGCATGAATTTTGGTCTATCTTTTTCACATTCTCAAGTTCATATTTTCAAAAAGATACTACTAAAAAAGAGAAACATGTTATGTACACAGATGGTTCTCACCCCACACTTTTGAACGAAGGCATGCCTTTCAGCAAGACTTAGTTCAAAAGTCATGCAAGCAAATATATACATGTGAGGTGAGAATGATGCAAGGCAAAAAAAAAACTAAATGACAAAAACTAAATGACAGAAATTAAATGACAGAAAGTAAGATAGTGTCGGGTTACCTCCCAACCAGTGCCTTTGTTTAACGTCGTTGGCTCGACGATACCTAATTCCTGGATCATAAGTAGGGATCCCATGGGTGCTTGAGGTCGAATTTCTTCTCGGTTGTCCTTTTGCTCCGAGAGGGTGAGGCTTCTTTGACCATAGCTGCTGGTCCATTGAGTCGTGCTTTCTTGTTTCTCCTTCCGGGTTTCCATTCTTTCGGCCCATGCCTTTGCCGCTTCTTCATGTTTGAATAGTTGGCACTTTCGCGAGTTTGGAAGTTGGGTTTTGTGCCTTCAAACATCGGCGACCACAGGCATGTTCCCATGTGAGGCCTCTTCTTGGTGGTAGCTACGAATGGTTGTCTTGGAATGATTGAGTTCCCGGGTGGTTTTTGTTGGCTTGTGACGAGAGCGATTTCCTTTGTCGGCTTTTTTGGCTCATGTTCTGCCTCCAACTCCCCTTGTACCGCATCATCATTGATTATATGATCTTTGGTGGTTATGATCGGCATGAAACGCGAAGGGTTAAGTTGAGGCACTTTGACCATGAGGACTAGGTCTGTTTCAGGTGCTCTGACAGTGAGGACTAGGTCTTTCTCGGACAGTTCGGCAATGAGGTCCGGGACTTCCTCGGGTGCTTCGAGCGCAAATACCGGGCCTGGCTTGATTTCTTCGGCCGCTTTAGTAGTGAGGTTCGGGACTTCTGTAGGTTCGGCAGTTAGGACAGTGATTTCCTCGGATGGATTGGTGATAAGGACCGGATCTGATTGGGGCAGTTCTTCTTCGGTCATTTGCGGGTCCTCATCCTCAGTTGGCTCCTCGGGTTCAGTCGTCCTTTCTGTTGCTTCTGAATCGGTTTCGGCCGTGAATTGGTGCGTCGCGGCACTCAATTGCTGCATGTTTGCGGCCAATTGTTGGGTGTTAGCTGCCAGCTCCTTTTCTGCCGCCCATAATTCAGTTTTAGCTCTGATTTGTTGCATTGTTTTTTCCAACTGCTGGATGCTAGATGCCAGCTCCGTTATACCATCCTTGAGTGGCTCGGCCTGATCTTGGCTTGGTCTTGACCTTGCGGCCAAATCATTGATTAATATCCAAAGATCATCCACGGTTAAGTCCCACATTGATCCTCCTGCTGCATTATTTAGCTGGTCCCACTCATGTGGCAACATTCCACAGAGAAATTTTATTTGAAGATCGGAGTTGGTAAATCCATGGTGCGGGCAGCTCGTCACAATGGAATCGAAGTACCATAAGTACTCATCCAATGTTTCGTCCCGAGATTGCGTTATTTTGTTGATCTTCTCACGGATTTCAAGTTTGAAGGGTGGTGGGGAAAACTCCGTATTGTTCCAAGGTTCCATTCCGTAGTAGTATGACTTGGTGAATTGCATGATAGAAGAAAAAAAAAAGAGAAAATAGAACAACCATTCCGATGCACAACTCCCCGGCAACGGCGCCAATTTGACAGATGCTCGTCGTCAGAGCAAATGTGCAAATAAATTTATAGTCCGCCACTCGCGACTAGACTACTGGGTAGCAAGTGGTAAGTAGGGGTCGAACCCAAAGGAGTCAGTGTGGATTAGTTGTTTTTACGGGATTGTCACGAAAGTAAATACAGTTGGGGGTTGTGTTTGAGTGTTTTGGGAACTGAAAGTAAATTACAGCAGTGGATAATGGACTGTAAGGAAAGTATTCGGTTTTAGGGGTCTTGTATTATAATTGTTTATCATCGACCGCTAATGATCATACCAAGTGTTCAAAGATGAATTGAAACTATTTCTAGCGCAAGACATGATCATGCTAAGTATTCAAACGGTGTATCAAGGCCATTCCAAGCACTCGATTTGCGTACACTGTCTAGCCTATTCCAAGGACGTAGAGCACTTATTCTACTTAGACTAATACTCCATTCCCGGTTATATTAGCCTATGTGCGTCCATTTGATCCCTTTGGCCCAGTTCTCAAATGGTTTTTAGAATAGTCGACCTCTTCAGATAAGTTTATCCATTTGGTCCCTTTGGTCCAGTTTCCAAATGGTCCACTTACCCGAGTGTGATCACGAATATCTAAGGAAGAGTTTACGAATTTGGACCCCTATGGTCACATTTCCAAATGGTTTACTCGACCTTAGACATTCTAACTTTTATATATGGCACATAGAATAAGTTTTGAATACAAAGGTATACTAAGAGTAAGATCTAAAACATTTATAATATGAGTACACCCTTTAACCGAATAACAAGTTTAGCTACTATTCATCGCGCTAAACATTATAACTAAGGAAATAAAAATAGTTGAATAAATACTAAGAATTACTTACAACCGTTGAAGCGCCAAGGGAGCTATCCTTTATTTCCAAAGCGAAGAACAATTTTATTGAAAATGAAGAGAGGAGGGTTAAGCCCTCTCTCTCTAAAGTGTGTACAAGTATGGGATATGGGATGATTTACAAATGAGGAGGAGCTCTCATATTTATATCCAAGGAGGAGGAGGATGGGTGGTGGAGATGGTAGCACATGGCATCATCCAAGGAGGAGGAAGGAGGAGCCACCACATGGCAATCATCCATGGAGGAGGAGTGGAGAGCAAGTTTTGGAGATGTGTGGCTTGGATGGAAACACATGGAGGAGGAGCAAGGAGGAGCCGCCGGTCATGGTGGCCAAAAGCCACCGGTGGTGGGTGGTGGAAAGGGGAGGAGCTCCTCCCTTGGCAACCTTCTCATCAAGTGGCCGGTCACTTTGCCCATATGTGAGTTTTGTACAGTTTTGTGCAGTCTTTTCACAAAACTGTCAATGTGTTTCTTCCCCGGACTGTCTTGATTCCTCTCCTGATTCTTCTGATTAATTTGTTATGAGTGCTTCAACGTCAGGATCCTTGATATTTCTTCAGTCGGCATATGATCTTGACCTTGGATTGACTCTTGATATCTTTTCAGCGTAAAATCCTCTCCTTAGCCTGTATTCTCTCTAAGCGCCAAAATACCCTGTAGAAATATATCGGGACTAACAAGTAGAAGTTAAATAGACCAACAGTCTAATTTGGTGGGTTTTACTGTGTTTTTGATTCGTATAATTTTGGTCCATCAGTGGCTTAGGTCGAATTTCGCCACTGTTCCTGTGTTGACTTTTGCCTTGCCTTTTCCCGATTTCTTGCAAGATGATGGGCTTGGGTCCAGTTCCCCTTGTTCTGATGGTGTCTCCTTCCAACGTCTCTGAGAAGGTGAGGGACCTTTGACCACTAGCCTCTTGAACTGGGTTTTCTGGTGTTCAGGGCTGCCTTGTCCAGTCATGGCGAAAGCATGCTCCATCGAGGAGTCGTTTTGCTCAGGCCCTTTTCCCATCCTCCTTTCAGCCTCTTCATTGATCACATAGTTTTCAGCGATTTGTCTATTGATCGAGGGGAAAAGTCGGGAAGCTTACATCTTAAGGCTCGGTTCTGCCTTGTCGTGTCTGTTTGTGAGGAACTGGTCATAGATGGTTTCGGCTGCTTGGTTGATGATAGCTGGGTATGGTATTGGCAGCATGTCGGTGGTATTCTGGACTTCTTCCATTGCTGGCACTTCCTCGTTGCTCCCGACACTTTCTATATCCAAGTCTTCTGATGGCTCGGGAGTTTCTTCTGATGGCTCGGGAGTCTCTTCTCTTTCTGTCTGCATTTCTCCGTCAGCCTCGGGTATTCGTCTTGTGGCTGCGGCCAGATCATTTATGAGGTACCACATGTCTGCTATGGAATAGTTCCTAGCTGATCTCCTCATTGCCTCGTTAATCCTTGCTAGATCAGCGGCCTTCATCCCACGAAGAAATTTTTGAAGCAGAATTTTCTTCATGAATCCATGGTGCGAGCAGTTTGAGACGATGGTGTCAAAGCTCGTGTAGTATTCGTCCAAAGTCTCATCCCGGGATTGTTGCAGGCACATGATCTTCTCACGGGTTTTTTTGGCGTAAGGATGGAGGGGAGAATTCTTTCAGAAATGGAACGCAGAGGTCCACAAAATGTGCTGCACTGCTAGCGGTTGACGTGTAATACCAGATCGTCGCAAAATCCGTTAGAGAGAATTTGAAGCATTTAAGCTTATATTCTTCTAACATTTCATTCGCAGGTTTAATGAGGTGGCAGACATGGTGAAAGTTTCGGCAGTGTTGTACTGGGTCTTCTCCATCCGTACCTCCGAAAAGTGGCAGATGTCGTGTTGTCCATGCATATGAAGGGGGTTGCGTCATGAGGACATGGGAGGGAAAGAACAACTATTCTGATGGCTAATTCCCTGGCAACGGCGCCAATTTGACGGAGCCCACTGCACTGTCGTTAAGGTGCAATGTTCTCTGTACAAATAAATTTATATTTTCCGCTACTCGCGACTACACTACTGGGTAGTAAGTGGTAAGTAGGGGTCGAACCCAAGGGAATTAGGGGAATATGTTGTTCTTTAAGGAATTTGTACAGCGAGGGAGCGTGTTTTAGGTTGATTGAGATTTTAGCGCGATTGACTAAGCTACTGTTTTTCGTTTTTTTGGTTTTGAGTGCAAGAAAGTAAATTACGGAAATTAAAATACTGAAAGTAAAAGAGTTAAGGGAAGAAGACTTACCGTGGGTGATGCGTGATTGCGATTCCTCCGGTAGATAAGCGGTTGATGGTTGAGTAGTTTATCGAGCAGTTAACAAAAGTAAATACAGGGGGGTTTTTGTAATTCAAGGGAAAGTATTCGGTTTCAAGTACCTTGTATTATAACATGTTATTAATAACCGTTAGTAACCTTTCTAAGTATTCAAAGATGAATCGAGGCCCTTTCGTAGTGCAAGACTTGCAACATCGTTTAAAACAACACTTGTTCTACTTCAGACTAATTCCTCCTTTCGAAGTATCTTAGCCTTTTGTGCATCCACCTGATCTCTCAGTTACGATCGACCAAGTGGTGTTTTAGATAAGTCGAACTCCTCGATAAGTTTTGCTTGTTACAGCTTCCACTTACCGAGTATGATCACGAATTCCCACGGAAGAGCTTTGCTTGTTACAGCTTCCACTCAACCTTGGAAACTCTGACTATATATGGCACATAGAACAAGTTTTGAATACAGAGAAATGAAACTAAAAGAAATTAAAACATTATATAATACAAGAAAATACCTTTGACCGAATGAAGAGTTTAGCTACGAATATCCATGGAAGAGGACATCATAACTAAATACTCGGGGGTTTTTGAAAACAATAAGAGGGAAAGGGGTGGAATACTCAAGAACCAACAGGAGTATTCCCAATTTCCTACTGAATACTCAAGAACCAACAGGAGTATTCTCTAAAGTATAATACTCAAGAACAAACAGGAGTATTATTTCCAAAGCGTATAATACTCAAGAACAAACAGGAGTATTATTTCCAAAACCAAACCAAACTTACAAAGTAACCAAAACTTAGAGAGAGAAGTGATTTTACAATTTGTGGATGTTTCAAATGAGGAGGAGATGGCTTGTATTTATAGCCTAAGGAGGAGGAATGGAGGGTGGAGATGGTGGCATGTGGTGTTGCATCCAAGGGTGGAGGAGGAGGCTTTGAAGATGTGAGGAGAAGCCACCACTTGTCACCACCCCATGGTGGCTCTTCTGGCCGCCGGTAGCAAGTCATATGGAGGGGAGGTTTTGTGGCTTTGGCCACCTCCAAGCCAAAGCCACCGGTCATCCAAGGAGGAGGAAGGGAGGAGGCCACCCATGAGTCATCTTCTTCACACTAGCCGCCGGTCACTTGGTCCATGGATGAGTTTTGACAGTTTTGTGCAGTCTTTTCACAAAACTATCAGTCCAATTTCGCTCCGTCTGACTTTGATTGTTCCTCGGATGGATTTGATTTGAGTAATTCAATGTCAGGATCTTGAGATTTCTTCGTTCAGCATCTGATCTTGACCTTGGATTGACTCTTATCATCTTTTCAGCGTAAAATCCTCTCCTTAGCGTGTTTTCTCTCTAAGCGTCAAAATACCCTGTAGAAATAAATCGGGACTAACAAGTAGAAGTTAAATAGACCAACAGTCTAATTTGGTGGGTTTTTCTGTGTTTTTGATTCGTATAATTTTGGTCCATCACCTCTCTAGGGCATTTCTATCAACTCCACATCCCAAGTTTATCTCAGCACAAAGGGACAAATGAGAAGTTACGCTCTAAGTTTTTAGACAGTTGAATTTTCACAAGGTAAATGCATGAATTTTAGATCTATCTTTTTCACATTCTCAAGTTCATATTTTCAAAAAGGTAATATTAAAAGAAAAGAAAAACATGTTATGTACACAGGTGGTTCTCACCCCACACTTTTGAACGAAGGCATGCCTTTCAGCAAGACTTAGTTCAAAAGCCATGCAAGCAGTTGCTATACGAGAAGGAAATGATATTAAGGAAAAGGAAAGACAGAACTCCCTTTAAGGTGTCGAGTGAACGACATGGCTCGAGGCTGGATAATCGAGGGAGTTCGGCTGGGGCCTTGAACTCTTAGCGTAGCTCTGACTGGCTTAATGTTGCACCCAAGTCCGATTCCTGAATAGTCAAATCTTCTATGCACCAAGTGGGTGAGAGCGACTTATTGAAAAAGTAAAATACAGAAAATAAAAGACAGAAAATTAAAGTGTGGAAAGTAAGATAGTGTTGGGTTACCTCCCGACTAGTGCCTTTATTTAACGTCGTTGGCTCGACGATACCTCAATCATGGATCATAAGGTTGGATCCCAAGGGTGAGTGAGGTCAAACTTCTTCTCGGTAGCCCTTTTGCTCCGAGAGGGTGGGGTTTCTTTGACCATAGCTGCTGGTCCAATGAGTCGTGCTTGTTTGTTACTCCTTCCGGGTTTCCATTCTTTCGGCCCATGTCTTTGCCGCTTCTTCATGTTTGAATAGTTGGCTCCTTTGCGATTTTTGAAGTTTGGTTTTGTGCCATTAAATGTAGGCGACATTAAGCATGCGCCTCTGCCAATCCTCTTCATTGTGGCAGTGATGGATGGTTGTTTTGGAACAAGTGAGTTTTTAGGCGGGTTTTCTTGGCTTGTGACGAGTGAGAGTTCCTTTGTCGGCTTTTTTGGCTCATGCTCCTCCTCTAACTCCCCTTGCACCTTATCATTATTGATTATATGATCTTTGGTGGCTATGATCGGCATAAAACACGAAGGGTTAAGTTGAGGCACTTCGACCATGAGGACTGGGTCTGTTTCAGGTGCTCCGACAGTGAGGACCAGGTCTGTCTTGATTTCTTCGGCCGCTTCGGCAGTGAGGTTCGGGACTTCTGTTGGTTCGGCAGTTAGGACTGTGATTTCCTCGGATGGATTGGTGATAAGGACCGAGTCTGTTTTGGGCAGCTTGTTAATGAGGTCCCAGAGCTGGTTTGATGCTTCTTTTTGAGCCACCCATGATTCTTCATTCTCTGCCGGCTCCTCGGGTTCAGCCGTCTTTTCTATTGCCCATGATTCGGTTTCGGCCGTGAATTGGTGCATCGAGGAACTCAATTGCTGTATGTCTGCGGCCAATTACTGGGTGCTAGCTGCCAGCTCGTTTTCTGCTGCCCATAATTCGATTTTGGCCCTGGTTTGGTGCATCGTGTTGTCCAGTTCTTCGCGCCGCATGGCTTGATCTTTTCTTTGTCTTGACCTCGCGGCCAAATCATCTATTAAGTTCCAAAGATCATCTATGTCTAAGTTGTTCACCAAGCCTCCCGCTGCATCATTTAGCCAATTCCACTCTTGTGGTATCATCCCATTGAGAAACCTTTGAAGAAGATCCATGGTGCGGGCAGCTCGTCACAATGGAGTCAAAGTATGCCAAGTACTCGTCCAAAGTTTCGTCCCGGGATTGCTCTATGTTGTTGATCTTCTCGCGGATTTCAAGTTCGAAGGGTGGTGGGGAAATTTCCTCAATGTTCCAAGGTTCCATTCCGTAATAGTAGGACTTAGTGAATTGCATGATAAAATAAAAAAGAAAAAAAACAAAATAGAACAACTATTCCGATGCACAAATCCCCGGCAACAGCGCCAATTTGACAGATGCTTGTCGTCAGAGCAAATGTACAAATAAATTTATAAGTCCGCTACTCGCGACTTAACTACTGGGTAGCAAGTGGTAAGTAGGGGTTGAACCCAAGAGAGTCAGTGTGGATTAGTTGTTCTTTAATGAAGCTTATGCAGAAATTAAATACGATTGGGGTTGGGTTTGAGTGTGTTTTGAGAACTGAAAGTAAATTACAGCAGTTGATAATGAACTGTAAGGAAAGGATTCGGTTTTAGGGGCCTTGTATCATATTTGTTTATCATCGACCGCTAATGATCATACCAAGTGTTCGAAGATGAATCGAGGCTATTCCTAGCACAAGACTTGCAACATCGCGTAGAACACTTGAAATGATCATGCTAAATGTTCAAAGATGAATCGAGGCTATTCCTAGCACAAGACTTGCAACATCGTTTTAAAACACTTGTTCTATTTAGACTAATTCCTCCTTTCGAAGTATCTTAGCCTATATGCATCCATTTGGATTGTCTTTTCCGATTTATCCAAATGGTGTTTGAGAGAGATCGAACTCCTCAGATAAGCTTTGCCATTTCAAGCATCCACTTACCCGAGTATGTTCACGAACTTCCACGGAAGAGCTTTGCCATTTCAAGCATCCAATCAACCTTGGAAATTCTGATCTAATATATGGCACATAGAACAAGTTTTGAACACAAAGGTGTACTAAGAGTAAGATCTAAAACATTTATAATACAAGTACACCCCTGCGACCGAGCACAAGCTTTTAGCTGCTTGTATTCATGTCAAGGAATACAAGCAAACTATTGTCTTGAACAAGGGTACCGAATAATAAAATAACTTTAAAGTAAAAACAAATAATACTTGAAAGTAATTTTATACCTTACATTATGCGGAGGAGAGGAGCTCCTAGGCAAGATCCAAGCGCCAAAAGTAGCTCCAAAATGAAAAACAATATTTATTGAAAGCGAAGAGAAGAGGGTTAAGCCCTCTATCTCTCTAAAACATTTGTGATTTTTGGTGGATGATGTTGGATGATACAAATGAGGAGGGGATGGAATGTATTTATAGCCAAAGCAGGAGGAAATGGAGGGTTGAGATAGTTTGCATCCAAGGGAGGAGGAGGAGGAGTGCATGGCAAGTTTGCTTGGAGAGCAAGTAGCCGCCCCTTGTGACTCACCATGGCAAAAAGCCATCGGAAGATATTTGTTCTTCAAAAGCCATCGGTTTGACCGAAATTTGACCGGAGCTTCTTGGATTTTCGAGAGTGTATTCTGAATTAAAATGTCATTCTAAGATGATCTCAAGAAGGAACCTAAGCCAAATTCTGCTTGGAACATGGTTGAAATCCCAAATCGGATGAAATTGCCCTTGTTTGGACTTTACCGGGCTCGGTGCCTTTGCATTGCGTTCTTGTCCAAATGCTGACTGTTCTAGCATATTTGAGTGATTCCAAGTTGGTTCCATGAAGGATGTTAAGGCTGATTTTGAGTGTAGCATGGTCGTGACCTGGAATGACTCATACTTCATTTTCCCCTTAAAAACTCCGCATTAGCATGTATTCTCTCTAGAGTCCAAAATACCCTGTAGAAATATATCGGAACTAACAAGCAAAAGTTAAATAGACAAAAGGTCTAATTTGGGGGGTTTTACTGAGTTTATGATTCGTATAATTATGGTCCATCACTTTTGCACACAACGACTGTGCATCTGTCACTTCCATAATACATTGAGATCGGCAATGGGCCGGGCCAAGTAACTACAACCCTCATTCAGCTTAGGATCGAGTACAATTTTTCAAATTTTCACCAAGCCTATGGATGTTTTCAAAACTCCCTCTTCCATATTACACATTGGGTTCTTGGTTTGATTTGTCGTATAAATGAGAGCTCCCATTTATACGGCTAATCAAACCAAGGACCCGATGTGTAAGATGGAAGAGGGAGTTTTTTATATTATTTTTAACTGGCAAAGTTGATTTCTACTTATTGTAGAACCCAAAACCAATGTTTTTCAACATTTCTTCCATGTGAATTATTATTGAAAGTTGAACATGTTGGGAAATGTGTGAATTAATGAACTTGAATGCATGAGAATTAAGTGTGGACACTTAATATGATTTATTTGACATTAGAAATACTTAAAGACGTTTTGGTATTAAGACCACAATAATGATTAGTCTTTATGAGAAAGACTTTTGGTATTCAAGGTCATAATACTCTCCTATAAAAGGAGGAGTATTGTAGCTCATTTGATAATGAATCAAAAAAATCCTAAAAAAGTTTTCTAGCAGTCCTCGCACAAAGGCTTATGCCGGCATGTTTGTGTGAGTGTTTCTTTGCGTGTCTGTCACGGTGATAGTTGAAGACTAAACAGTTCGTGAGTTGAAGCATATGGTGCATGTTGTCAACTGAGGATTGTTTTATGCTGTGAAGCAGTTGCTCGTGATTCCAGCACCCAGTGGGAGAGCAATCATGCTTTAAAGACAGCGTCGAACGTGACTCAACCACAATTGTGATTTGAGAGTATCGATTTCATCTTATTTACTATTCTGCACGAATTAAATATGATGTTTATATAATCTATCTATATCCATCGTTCACACGGTTGTACATTATTATTTTTAATAATTTTGTACAGATTGTCTAACAATCTTAAAGCATGATTTGAATGTTTATAGACAGATACAGATCCGAAGAAGTGATAAAATCTGAATAGTTGGAAGCGTTGAAAGCAACTGGCTGAGTCAAAGAATGACTCAATTTCATTTGGCGCGGCAACGAAGCCACTGTTGTCGTCGATTGTGACTGGACTTAAACTGATTCGATTCAGTGTCGGCATGGCGAAAAAAAAGAGGCGACTTTGGGAAGTCCGATGGAACTCCAAACTCCCGTAGGTCATCTCGTGTTCGTAGTAGAGGCGCTTCCCAAAATGCTAGTGATAGTAATATTGGTAGAGGTGATGATACTCATGATACTGAGGGACATTTGTACCTCGTGGGACTCGAACGAGGAGAGGAGCATATAGCGCACCAGCGTCCGCACCTCCAGCAGAACAAAATGCACCACAAGATACAATGTCTGAGATGATGAGCCCGATGCGAGGAATGATGCAGGCGATACACAGATTGGTTCCACAAAATGTTAATACTGGATAAACCTCTGTGCAGCCAGCTCCAGCTCGAGTTGTTCAGCATACTATTGATGACGGAGGAATTAAAATGGATGAGTTTTTGAGGCATCAGCCACCGACTTTTAGTGGTACTGACGTGAAGGATGACCCTCGGACATTTATCGATCAGACTCAGCATCTTTGTCACGTCTTGCATTGTCCGGGTTGGAGATCCGTTGAGTTGGCATCTTTCCGACTACAAGTTGTTGCCTCATCTTGGTTCGATAGTGTGATGGTCGGCAGGGATGCACAACAGCCACAAATGGAGTGGGACAAATTTAAGACGTTATTCCTGGATAGATTTCTACCTGTCAACGTGAGAGACACCAGGGCTAGGGAGTTTGAGACACTGAAGCAGGAGGGTATGAGCGTCGCTGATTATGCGAATAGGTTCACCGTCTTATCGGGTTATGCCCCACATCTAGTGTCGACAGAGGATATGCATGTTAAGCGGTTCATTTCAGGTTTACAAGACTCTATCTTTCATGCCATGGCCAGTGCTGAATTTTCTAGCTTTTCTAAGGCAGTGGATAAAGCTCTAGCTATCGAGGATAGGCTAGAGCTGCTCAAGCCTCGAGAGGATTACGATATAGAGAGTTACTATGATCGCTCGGTTGAGTTTCGAGGCGGTAGACATCAACATAGCTAGAGAGGAGGTCATCAGCCTCACATACCATATTCAGATGATATGACGTTTGCGTAGGATGTTGGACGACCTGCACGTAGTTCTCAAGGAATTAGTTCTACTTCATCTAGTCAGTCGCGAATTCCTTATAAGACTTGTGGACGTGCACATAGAGGAGTTTGTTATAAGGAGACCAGAGCTTTTTTCGTTGTTGCGAGAAGGACACTATATGAGTCAGTGTCCGACCCGTGAAGCTAGTATACAGTTTTTGACAGCTCGTCCAGTGTACTCGCACGCTTCATCTATGAACTCGTATGACGTATCGCGTGATGTTGGAAGTCAATATGTGATGGGTGCTCTGGTAGCACAACCTGGATTAGGAGAGGTTAGACATATTCCAATCCAGGCAGAGAGCAGTCGCACTCTAAGGCTCGAAGTGGGGGATCATGCGAGAGTGTTTCCACCTCCACCATAAGATGTTCATACCCCTAATGCTAGGGCTACAGGTAAGACACTTTAAAATTCGGGGACCGAATTTTTTTTAAGCAGTGTAGAATGTAATATTCCTAAAAAATTTAATAGGGTTAATATGTTTAAAAATTTAATGTATAATTGAAGATTAAAATAAGTAACTAATTCTGTTTTGTTGATCGACAATATTTTGGGTCAAAACAAAAATTGGCAAAAATAATGAAAAAAAAGTAACAATAATAATAGAAAGGAACGTGTGTTATATGGGTGGTTGAGAAAAAATAGGAAACTTTTGCCGAGCAACACCTATATAAATACCCATATAACCTAGTTAGGGTTTGAAACAACAAAAACAAAAGACGGAGACAGAGAGAAAGAGAAATAAGCTAGAAGTAGAATCCTGGTGAGTATTCTTTTTTTTATTAGTCTGGTGAGTATTCTTTAAGCATGGAGTTTTAATGGTTTGCTATTATATGGCTAAAGATACAAACATGTTGTAGATGGGTTAGAGATAACAACACAGTAACAACACAGTACACATGTAATACCATTAGATCTTTGGTTGGTGACTCTTGCATCAGTGTTTTAGTATATTCAGGGACGGGGTGACACATATCACCTCCAGGTTTTTTTGAAGTTTTTTTTAAAAATATAAATGATATAAAATTTATATAATAAATTAATGTAATAGTAATTTAAATATAGTAATCTGTTACATATAAATTAAATTGAAGGGTAAATTACAAAACATTACATGGACTATCGCCTCATTTCATATTAGGTACCGACTTTTTTAATTTAGTGAGTTCGGCATCAAATTTGCATACATTTTGTTTCCGAAATAGAGTTTTTGAAGAATTTTAAGGTGGAAAACTAATGAATTAAGAAATATGATTAACATAATCTGGTTGAATTTATTTTTATTATGGTTTGTGATATGAATAATAATGGAACATGTGCAAATTGATGCAAAAATCACTAAACTGAAAATTCGAAAAGTCAATACCTAAATTGAAATGAGTCCAGGCAATGATTTTTATAATTTACCCTAAATTTAAACATCATTCTACCCAATAGATTTTATCCAATAGATTTTGATAAGGATGGAAGGATACTGATGAGCATGAACTTCAACACTATGAGCTAGTTAGACAACTTCCAAAATTTAATCTTTCACTTAGATTTCTAAAGTATATCAATGATAAGTCAGGACAAGAAAATCAAAAATGTTTCTTTTGCTATACAAGGTGACTTCTCTTATTCAGATTCTTTTAGATTTCACTAGTTCTACCGCACGCTCTTTGCAATAATGAATATCATAAAGAGCATAATTTGCAATACATGTTTAGCACATATTCAATATAATATGGAAACATGATGCTTATTATTACAACAAAATAATTTTTTTTCAAAATGTTAGTTTTTTGTGTGCTACAAGTTATATTTGTTTGTCACCCTCTATCACAATTCCTGGATCCGTCCCTGAGTATATTTATAAATCTAACTGTGACTGTGAGCGTGAATTTGGGAGCGGTCAGATGCAGTTCACTAGCCAGAAATTCTTTGCAAATTGTAGACTTTGAATTGTCCATTCGGATTGATATAATAGGTGCATGTGCAGTAAACAGTTATACTATGAGGTTGATTAAATTAACTTTTTGTCAATGAGGTGGCACCGATTAGAATTGAACTGGATGGCGATGCATGTGTTGAGATTATCTTGGTGCAATTATTGGTCGGTTATTTGCCTTTAGTTATACGGTTATAGTAGGAGGAGCGCTCAAATGAGGCAATGAACAGTAAAGTGAGGCACGTGAGGTACGATCTCAGCCACACATCTAACCTCCGTGCATTTATGGCGCGCCACGTGGCAAATAGTAAACACACTACCAACAGTAGTGTGAACGCGTTTGGCGGCTCAACTCACGTGGCTTTGCCACGTGTCACAATGAGTGGCCCAGATCGTACCTCACGTGCCTCACTCTACCAAACCTGCCTCAGCTGAGCGCGCCCCGTCATAGTAGGTATTAAAAGATATAAATTTGGAGCTGGTAGGTATTGATTAAAATAATTATGTGTTAATTAGTAGAAAACTAATTATATGAATTCGGATGGTAAGTAGTAATTGATAACAAATTATATGAATTTGAGTGGTGTTGATGCTACATCCAGGTGTCTTTAGTTCGTAATGCTTATTTTTTTTATAAGTAAAGAGACATACATAGACTCAGAGACTCAGCATGACAACAATAGATCGAGCAAACTGATCTCATTCGGATATTTAATTAATTGGTTGAGTCGGAAATCGATGAGTGGTTAATATGCTTAATTATAATACGTTATTTATATGACATGTGATATTGAATTGTGTGGGTGATTACGAAAGTGATAAAAACGAAACCTCTCGTCTTGCGAACACGTTAAATATAAGTGGTGTGTATTGACGTGTGTTTGATTGATATGATTAACTGATTTATGTGGAGGACTTTGATATGCATCATTGCATACATGACGGATGCACAGTCGTCGTGTGCAAAAGTCAAGAATATATTTATAAGTCCGCTACTCGCGACTTCACTACTGGGTAGCAAGTGGTAACTAGGGGGTCGAACCAAAGGGAATTAGGGGGATAGTTGTTCTTTGAGGAATGTACTGAAAGGGAGCGTGATTTTAGGTGGATTGAGGTTTTAGCGATGAAAAGTGAGTGGTTGGTTGTTGGTTTTAGTTTTAGTACAGAAAAGTAAGTGGGTTGGTCGTGATTTTAGTGCAGAAAGTAAAGTACTGAAAGTAAAATACTGAAAGTAATTGCTTGAAAAAAGAAGACTTACAGAGAGTGGGTTGCTTGAAGGGCAAGTCTTGCGAAAAGTAAGCAGTTGATGTTTAGACTGAATGTAAAGTGCAGGTGATGTTTAAGTTAAGGAAAGTATTCGGTTTTAGGGGCCTTGTATCATAGTCTGTTTATCATTGACCTCTAATGATCATACTAAGTATTCAAAAGTGTATCAAGGCCATTCCAAGCACTTGATTTGCCACACTGTCTAGTCCATTCCAAGACATAGAGCACTTGTTCTATTTAGACTAACACCCCATTCCAAGGTATATTAGCCTTATGTGCATCCATTTGATCAATCATTCCCAATCAATCAAATGGTGTTTTAAAGAGGTCAAACTTCTCAGATAAGCTTTGCCATTCCAAGCATCCACTTATCCGAGTATGTTTACGAACCCCACGGAAGAGTTTTGCCATTCCAAGCGTCCACTCAACCTTGGAAGTTCTAACCTAATATGTGGCACATAGAACAAGTTTTGAACACATAGAGGCATTAAGAGTAGGGCCTAAAACATTTTGTGACACAAGTACACCCCTTCAACCGAATGAAGGGTTTAGCTACGAATATCCATAGAGGTGGACATCATAGCTAAGTACTTGAAGGTTTTCGAAAGACAGTAAAGTAAAGGGAGAATACTCAAGAACCAACAGGAGTAAACTCAAGAATAACTAGAATACTCAAGAACCAACAGGAGTATTGTAGATTTAAAACAAGTGTTTACAAGAGTAGTGCCCAAAATCTAGAGAGAAGCTAGAGCTTTGTGATGGATGATGTTTTGAAATGAGGATTTTGGGATGATTTACAAAGGGAAGGGATGAGCTTTATTTATAGACAAGGGAAGGATCTAGATCACAACACATGGCACAAAATGGGAGGAGAAGCTCTCAAAGCCGCCGGCCCATGTGGCTTTTCTCCCCAAAGCCGCCGGTGGTGAGTCACCAAGGAGGAAGAGCCGCCGCCTAGGTGGAGGAGGGTGAGTGGCGGAGTGTGTTTTGTGATCTTTTCCAAAAGCCATCGGTCCTTTTAGCTCCGGTCTGACTCTGTTTGCCCTTCGGTTGGACTTGTTTTGAGTGATTCCACGTCAGGTTCTTGAAAGTCAAAATTTGGTCGTGACCTGGAATGACTCGTAATTCATTTTCAGCTTTAAAACTCCTCCTTAGCCTGTATTCTCTCTAGACTTCAAAATACCCTAAAGATAAATATCGAAACTAACAAGCAAAAGTTAAATAGACAAAGAGTCTAATTTGGTGGGTTTAACTGTGTTTATGATTCATACAATTATGGTCCATCAGATCACCCCACACTTTTAGTTGTTCGTCCCGAACAATGCTTTTTTAAAGGGCGGAACACAGTCTAAGTAAAATATGAAAGTGAGACTGTGGGACTAGATTTATCCTAATTCATGCATTACTTACTTATTACCAAACTAAACCGTGTAAATACTTAGAAGAAACTTGATACTTGTACCTTCGCGCCGAGATGCAAATTAATTTAGATGTTTCGGAAGATAGCCCTTTTCAGGCTCCTGGACTGCATTCTCGGGATCGACTCGCACTATATGGTTTTCTTGTAGCTTTCTCTAGCACGTGATTCGGTCGGGTTTCACTGAGTTGAGCATTTTGATTTCTTTTTGGCGAGGGACAGCTTCTGTAGTGAATCGGCCTTTGGCCTTTGATGTTGAATTGGAGTTTCTTCACTTTTGTTTTGGTTAAAACCTTCACAATTTTGGCCTTTGGCCTTTGATTAGCTTCTTTGAGCTTTTTGCTTCTTTGTGACTTGCTAGTCCATTTTCTCAACCTTTCTTTGGGAGGTCCATTCGTCGCCCGCAAGCATATGGAAATACCTCCCCGCTCTTTCTCATCCTCGCCGTTTCGCGCGGGTCAAGATGAGGGTCGCTCATCTATTTTCCCGGCTACTAGGACTAGAGATAGGACGGTTTGATTCCCGTCCCGCCTCTTGCATAAACGCTGCACGGCGGAGATGACTTCAATCTTCATTGAAACCCGAAGTGCAGCCTCCACTGACTTCGAACCATATAGTTAGATTCGATCCTTTGAGTGCTTGCCAAGCCTCTCTAGGGCATTTTCTATCAACTCCACATCCCCTGTATATCTCAGCACAAAGGGACAAATGAGAAGTTACATCCTAAGTTTTTAAACAGTTGAATTTTCACAAGGTAAATGCATGAATTTAGGTCTATCTTTTTCACATTCTCAAGTTCATATTTTCAAAAAGATAATATTAAGGGAAAAGGAAAAGAAAAAGAAAACTTGTTTATGTACAAAGGTTGTTCTCACCCCACACTTTTGAACGAAGGCGTGCCTTTCAGCACGACTTAGTTCAAAAGTCATGCAAATATATACAAGAGAATTAAATGACATTAAGGAAAAGAGAAGAACTGAACTCCCTTTTACTGTGTCGTGTCGTGGAACGACATGCCTCGGAGCTGGATAATCGAGGGAGTTCGGATGGGGCCTTGAACTCTCAGCGAAGGCCCGGTAATTTCTCGGAAGCTGCCTGGCTGATCTGATCTTGCTCCAAAAACCGATTCCTACATATTAGACATTCCTTATATACAAAAAGTGGGTGAGAGCGACTTACGGTAAAAACTAAATGACAGAAAATAAAATTACTGAAAGTAAGATAGGTGTCGGGTTACCTCCCGACCAGTGCCTTTGTTTAACGTCGTTGGCTCGACGCTACCTCAATCATGGATCATAAGGTCGGATCCCATGGGTGGCTCAGGTAGTATTTCTCTATTGTGCCAACCTTGATTCTTGCCTTGCCTTTTCCTAATTTCTTGTGAGATGATGTGCTTGGGTTGGAACTCCATGGTTTTGGTGGTTTCTCCTTCCATTGTTTCTCAGAAGGCGAGGGACCTTTGACCATAGCTGCTGATCTTGTCACTCTCTTTGTCTCTTTTGGTTGGTCATGAATTAGTGCGTTGAGATCAGCGGTATTTACAATGTCTGGAGGTACGGCTAGGTCATAGTTTAGCGGAGTAAGTTGACCTTGCCGTGGTAATCTTTGACTCGCTGCCCATTTACTGTGAATCTTCTTCCATTGTCCGGGCTTTCCAACTCAACTGCCCCATGGTTGAATACCTTAGTTATTGTGAAAGGGCCAGTCCATCTAGATTTAAGCTTCCCGGGCATCAATTTCAGTCGTGAGGAGAAGACCAGCACTTGTTGTCCCTCCTCAAATGAGCGTCGGAGGATGAATTTGTCATGACACAATTTGGTCCGTGCTTTGTAGTCCGTTTGCCCTTCATAGGCCTCAAGCCGCAATTCCTCAAGCTCACACAGATTAAGCTTCCTATCCAGTCCGGCAGCCCTTAAATCCGGATTGCAATGCTTGAGCGCCCAATAGGCTTTATGTTCTAATTCCACCGGAAGGTGGCATGCCTTCCCATAAACAAGCCGAAAGGGGGAGGTTCCAATTGGCGTCTTGTATGCCGTCCGATAAGCCCAAAGAGCTTCATCTAGCCTCTGACTCCAATCTTTTCTACCCGACTTTACCATTTTTTCTAAAATTCCTTTGATTTCGCGGTTTGAGATCTCCGCTTGACCATTGGTTTGGGGGTGATATGGCGTGGACGTCCGGTGGTGGACATGGTAGCGTTTTAAGGTAGCAGCCATCATGCGGTTGCAGAAATGAGTTCCTTGGTCGCTTATTATGGCCTTGGGTACCCCGTACCTACAAAACAGGTTAGTGCGCAGAAAGTCTATGACAGTTTTTGCATCGTCATACCTTGTGGCCTTAGCCTCTACCCATTTTGACACATAATCTACAGCGACTAGAATATAAGTATAACCACATGATACTGGGAATGGTCCCATAAAGTCAATACCCCAAATGTCTAAAACATCGTTGACTAGTATGGGTACTTGAGGCATTTCATTTTTAGCTGACACATTTCCTACTCTTTGGCACTTATCGCATTTTTTACACTTCTCATAGGCATCTCTAAACATGCTTGGCCAAAAGAAGCCGCTATCTAGGATTTTTCTAGCGGTTCTCCTAGGCCCGAAGTGTCCTCCACAAGCAAACTCATGGCAGAAGCTAATAATAGAGGCTATTTCATTATTTGGGATGCATCTCCTAAGTATTTGGTCTGCTCCTATTTTCCATAAATAAGTATCATCCCACAAGTAATGTTTAGCATCATGCCTAAGTTTCATACATTGTGCTTTAGTAAAAGAAGGAGGAAATGTACCTCCTACAAGGTAGTTGACGATTGAGGCATACCATGGCACCTTGGTTGAGACTGTATAGAGATGCTTGTCTGGAAATGACTCAGTTATGTGCCCTTCTTCTTCCTTTCTGACAATCCTGCTTAGGTGGTCGGCCATAGTATTCTCGATCCCCTTTTTGTCCCTTATTTCCACATCGAATTCTTGTAGTAGTAATATCCATCGAATGAGTCTTGGCTTCGCCTCCTTCTTCTTCATCAGGTAATAGATGGCAGCATGGTCAGAATAAACTATCACTTTCGCTCCAAGCAAATAGGATCTGAATTTTTCTAGAGCAAATACCACTGCCAAGAGTTCCTTCTCGGTGGTTGAGTAGTTTTGTTGGGCAGAATCTAGGGTTCGTGAGGCTTAGTAGATCACACCCGCCTTCTTATCAATCTTTTGGCCGACAACTGCTTCCACAGCAAAGTCGCTCGCGTCGCACATGATTTCGAACGGTAGTTCCCAATTTAGTTTAATGAGATGAATTCATTTGATTTATTTTAATTGTTTCAGCCAGGTTGGTTTCTTTTATTTAATCTGAATTCATCATAGTGGATTTTGACTAAATTCAGATGCATCCGGTGCTGATTGGGTGGATTGAACCAACAATTTTTTTCACTTTGTTGGTTCGATCAGGTACAATTTTATTAATTTAAATTCATCATAATTACTTCATTGGATTATGGTTAATAGAGATAAGCTGGGAGCTTGAGTAGCGGATTTGGCTTGGATTATGGATCGTGACACAACCATATTATGAGAGGATAAAGAAGAAGGCAAACCCAATGAGTTGGTTTGATCAGGTTTGAGTATTTCGTTCAATTTAATTTATCTCACATGGTTTCGTGGAGATTTGTTTCATATGGTCTGATTAGAATCGATGTATCCGTGTTTCAAGAGTTAATATATAATCTTCAAGAGGCTATTACACCAGTATGAGTCTCATGAGAGCCTGGTGTAATAGCCTTTTAATCTTCTATACTTATCGCAGGATCTACTCTTTATCTCTCTCTCATGAGAGCCTGTGTTTCAACTGAGTGATTGCTTAGTTGCCCTGTTTGGCTTTGCATCCTGTTTAGCTGCGGACATTGTTGTTGGAAGGGTGATTTGAGTATGGAGAAGGAAGTGGAAGTATTGTCTGATAGAGTTCAAGGAGAGCTTGTAGTGGCGGTAAAGAAGGAGGTTAGGAGGAGAGCGGAGGAGAGCTTTAGATGGGCGGTGGTCCTTAGGTTGAGTAACGAAGGAGAGTTCAACGCCTCGGCATTGGTGGCAGCTATGAAGAAAGCTTGGAATATAGATGATAATCTTAGTTTTCAAGAGATGTACCAGAATAGGCTGGTAGTCAAGCTGTGGAATGAAGAGGAGTTTCAGAGAATAATGGAAGGTGGCCCTTGGACATTCATGCAGTGTGCAGTTATTGTTGAGAAATGGAGAAAAGGAGCTCGGCCGACTAATTACAAGTCAACAAAGATAAGAATGTGGCTCCAAATTCATAACGTCTCTGTGGAATTGAGGGAAGGAACTACGCCTTCAGAGCTGGCTAGCTTGGCTGGTCGGGTGATTAAGGATGAGCTACAGGATAGGAGGAAGTGTGATAGGTTCAGAATCAAAGTGGATGTTACTATCCCATTGAGAACGGGCGTGTATTTGCTGGAGGAGGACAATGAGGATCCCACTTGGATCGAATTTAGGTATGAGCGACTCCCCAATTTCTGCACCAAGTGTGGCCGGTTGAACCATGATTTGAAAGAGTGTTCCTATGAAGAGGAGGACCCAGTTAATAAGAGGAAGTTCAGACCTCATTTACGGGCAGATTACCAGCAACTTGCGGAGCCAGACCGGTTGATTGCTGAGAGGAGATGTGCTCTGATTGCCCCTACTGGAGTCGCTAGAGAGAAGGGTGGCCTGGGAGGCGTGGGGGATCGGAATCTGGAAGCACCGTCAGCCGGAGCTAGGGTGGGGGAATCGAGACGTTCTGATCATAACGGAGATACCGAGGAAACGCCTATTACCATTAGGTCGGTGTCAGATTTAGCAAAAGTGAGACAGACACAAGATAAGGAAAAGTCGAGGGGAAAGGGAGTTTTGGAGCTCGAGGTATTGGGGTTTCCAGATGAGGTGGGGAGGAAGCATCGAAGAGGGAAAGGTGATGGTGATATGTTAATGGATGTGGAAATTTCTGAAGTCTCTGAGGAAGCATACAACCTGGACCCTCTGACATGGAGGTCAAAAGGAAAAGACAAGCAGGTGGTCCTCAAGGACGACAGAAGACAGGTGGGAGCTCTTTGGATGGGTGAGGACAGGCGTGCTCTCACTAGGTCAGCGCCTAATTTGGAGATTGAAAAGTCAGCTTCAGGAGAAGAGAAGTCGACAGAGGGAAGCGCGTGTCGTATGACTGTTTCAACCGAATCGGGTCAGACGAAGGCTGATCTATTGGACCTAAATACACAATTGGCGGGCCCACTGATGGACCATAATTATACGAATCATAAACACAGTTAAACCCACTAAATTAGACTGTTTGTCTATTTAACTTTTGCTTGTTAGTTCCATATTTATCTACAGGGTATTTTGGAGCCTAGAGAGAATACACGCTAAGGAGAGGATTTTACGCTGAAAAGATATTACGAGTCATTCCAAGGTCACGACCAGATGCCGACTGAAGAAATCTCAAGATCCTGACAAGGAATCACTCAAAACAAATCCAACCGAAGAGCAACCAAAGTCAGTCCGGAGCTGAAATACACCGATAGTTTTGTGAAAACTTCACAAAACTCACACAAACTCACTCTTCTCCCTCCATGACCGGCGGCTTTGGAAGCCAAAGCCTCCTCCCCTTACCTCCAACCGGCGGCTTTGAGGAGCCATGGATGAGATGCCATGTGCTCTCATCCTAGCCACACCTTCCCCTCCTCTTTTGCTATAAATACCCCCCTCTCCTTTGTAAATTATCATACTCAAAATCAAAAAACACTTATATCTCTAGAAATTGTGGTACTTTTGTAAGCTTGGGTTTGAAATAATACTCCTGTTGGTTCTTGAGTATTATAACAGTTTTAGAGAATACTCCTGTTGGTTCTTGAGTATTCAAGTAGGATTTGGGAATACTCCTGTTGGTTCTTGAGTATTCCCTTTTACTTACTGTCTTTCAAAAACCCCCGAGTATTTAGCTATGATATCCTCTTCCATGGATAATCGTAGCTAAACTCTTCATTCGGTTGAAGGGGTGTACTTGTATCATAAAATGTTTTAGGCAATTCTTAGAGCCTCTTCTCTGTATTCAAAACTTGTTCTATGTGCCATATATTAGGTTAGAACTTCCAAGGTTGAGTGGATGCTTGGAATGGCAAAGCTCTTCCGTGGGGTTCGTGAACATACTCGGATAAGTGGATGCTTGGAATGGCAAAGCTTATCTGAGGAGTTTGACCTTTCTAAAACACCATTTGGTTGCTCGGGAATGACTGACCAAATGGATGCACACAGGCTAATATACCTTGGAATGGGATATTAGTCTAAGTAGAACAAGTGCTCTACGTTTTTTGCAAAAGTCTAGACAGTGTGTGCAAATCGAGTGCTTGGAATGGCCTTGATACACTTTCGAACACTTTTGCAAAAGACTAGACAGT
This sequence comes from Rhodiola kirilowii, assembly GCA_033675215.1. Taxonomy (NCBI): domain Eukaryota; kingdom Viridiplantae; phylum Streptophyta; class Magnoliopsida; order Saxifragales; family Crassulaceae; genus Rhodiola; species Rhodiola kirilowii. The sequence continues at coordinate 46,925,388 of CM066201.1, forward strand.
GTGGCAAATCGAGTGCTTGGAATGGCCTTGATGCACGTTTGAATACTTAGAAGGATCACTAAGAGTCAATGATAAACAGGCTATGATACAAGGCCCCCGAAACCGAATGCTTTCCTTAACTTACAACTTTACCTGCAATCTACTCTCCCAATATCAACTGCTGACGTTCCGGAAGACTTGACAATCACGCATCACCCGTTGTAAGTCTTCTACTTTTATTTTCAGTATTTACTTTTCTGTCATTTACTTTTCCGCACTAAAAACCAAAAAAACACTTACTTTTCCGCACAAAAATCTCAATCAACCTAAAACACGCTCCCCTCGCTGTACAATTCCCTCAAAGAACAACTTATCCCCCTAATTCCCTTGGGTTCGACCCCTACTTACCACTTGCTACCCAGTAGTAAGGTCATGAGTAGCGGAATATAAATTTGCTTTTGCACAGAGAACACCGCACCTTAACGACAGTGCGGTGGGCTCCGTCACCCACTAATTGGGTCTGGTGTGAGCACGGTTGGGCCAAATGAGATGAGATCTGGCTTTGGGGTTTTGAGTGGTTCATCGAGTGGCAGACCAGGGAAGCTCATTAATAGGAGAAACAAACGATTAATAAGCAAGTCGGTGAAGGAGGGCGTTCTAGCGAAGGATCGATTTCATCCCTACTTCTTCCATGGCGACATCAGCTCTTCTCAAGTCGGTGAGGCAATTTACAAATGGGATTCTTCAGATGAAAGATCGGCAAAGGCTGTGCAACAGCCCCGCCGGGAGCAATGAGGGTGTTTAGTTGGAACTGCCGAGGATTGGGGAGGCCTCGGACAGTTTGTGCTTTAAGGGAGGCGGTGAGATCCCTTTCTCCTCAAATTGTATGTTTAACAGAGACGAAAAAGCGAGCTGCGGAACTAGAAGGTACGAAATTTAAATTAGGGTTTCAATGTTGTTTTGGTGTCAGTAGTAAAGGTAGGTCTGGTGGTTTGGCAATGTTTTGGGGTGATTCTGTGATTGTGGAGATTATGAGCTATTCTCATTATCATATCGATGCGGTGGTCAAGGAGCAGAGCGAGTTTAGACTAACTTTATTTTATGGAGATCCTTCAGTGAGTAACAGAAGAGAAAGTTGGAATCTACTAAGACAATTACGAAGGGTTCAGTATTTACAGTGGGTGGTTTTAGGTGACTTCAATGAGATTCTATGTGTCAAAGAAGCTAGAGGAGGAAGACAGAGACAAAACTGGCAGATTGAGAACTTCAGAAGGGCCTTAGAGGATTGTAATTTAACAGATTTAGGCTTCATTGGCTATCCCTTCACCTTTTCTAATCACAGAGAGGGCGAGGCTGAATTTTAAGCGAGACTGGACAGAGTGGTGGCAGATGATGATTGGAGACTGATGTTTCCGAGGGTGGCTGTTTCACATATCCACTTGCACGCCTCAGATCATCAACTGATTTTATTAGATACTGATAGAAAATGCAGAATGAGGAGGAAGAAATTTTTTAGATTCGAAGCGATGTGGTTTGATCACCCAGATTATGCTAAGATGATGGGGGTTTTTTGGGACAATATGGGCTCTGGAACAGCTAAGTGGTCGGATAAATTAAAAAGCTGCAAGGGGATGTTGAAGTCATGGAATCACTCAGCTTTTGGGGATGTTCGTAAAAGAATTCAGAAACTTAAACAAGAGCAGGTGGAAATTAAGAGTGGGCCAAGAACTACGGAGAAGCTGGATAGGGAAAGAAAAGTATCAGAAGACTTGGACATGTGGTTAGCAAGGGAAGAAACTCTTTGGATGCACAGGTCGCAAATTTTGTGGATGAGTCAAGGAGACAAGAATACAAAGTTTTTCCATGCGATAGCTAGTCAAAGAAGGAAGAAGAATTGGATCGAAAAATTACAAGATGGGCAAGGTGTTATTTATGAGGATCAAAACAAGATTATGGAAATAGTTTCCTCCTACTTCAGCAACTTATTTCAGTCCACCTTAATTGGGAATACTTCGGACCTTGACGCTCAGTTAAGTAGTGTTGCCCCTGTGGTTAATGTTGACATGAACTCTTGGCTTCTAAAGGAGATTTCGGATGATGAGGTCAGAGCAGCTGTGTTTGCTTTAGGCCCTCTCGGCTTCTCCAAGAAGTTCTGGAGAATACACGGTGAAGTCAGCGTATGATATTATTAAAGCTTGCGAGGGTCGGCTCAGCTATGAAACTGGTGAACAATCTGATAAAAGTCTTTTATGCAAGTTCTGGAAGAAAGTTTGGTCATCAAATGTCCCAAACAAGGTGAAGGTATTCTGCTGGAGATTATACTATAATAGCCTTTCGGATGCTGCTAATTTGCGGAGAAGGGGTGTTCTAGTGGATTGTCGTTGTAGAATTTGTGGTCAAGCGGAGGAAACTGCTTTACACGTAGTTAAGGATTGTTGGTGGGTGACGAAAGCGCGACTGCACTGTCGTTAAGGTGCAGTGTGCTTTGTGCAATTAAATTTATAATATCCGTGATGAGCCGTATCTATTCGACTCGTCGAGTCATTAAATCCCACCATTTCATTCACTTTATTATGCGAACAGTTACTTTTTAGTGTTGTTTCGTGTTTCAGGTGATTTGTAGCTCTAGGAGGAATCGCGCTCAAAAGCGACGTTTTACGCCAAAAACATCACAAAGACTGAAGGACTCAGCAAAGGAGGGTTGTGAACAGTGTTTTTCGGCTCGTGAACAGTACTCCGGCGCTCAGTTAAGTAGTGTTGCCCCTGTGGTTAATGATGACATGAACTCTTGGCTTCTAAAGGAGATTTCGGATGATGAGGTCAGAGCAGCTGTGTTTGCTTTAGGCCCTCTCGGCTTCTCCAAGAAGTTTTGGAGAATACACGGTGAAGTCAGCGTATGATATTATTAAAGCTTGCGAGGGTCGGCTCAGCTATGAAACTGGTGAACAATCTGATAAAAGTCTTTTATGCAAGTTCTGGAAGAAAGTTTGGTCATCAAATGTCCCAAACAAGGTGAAGGTATTCTGCTGGAGATTATACTATAATAGCCTTTCGGATGCTGCTAATTTGCGGAGAAGGGGTGTTCTAGTGGATTGTCGTTGTAGAATTTGTGGTCAAGCGGAGGAAACTGCTTTACACGTAGTTAAGGATTGTTGGTGGGTGACGAAAGCGCGACTGCACTGTCGTTAAGGTGCAGTGTGCTTTGTGCAAATAAATTTATAATATCCGTGATGAGCCGTATTTATACGACTCGTCGAGTCATTAAATCCCACCATTTCATTCACTTTATTATGCGAACAGTTACTTTTTAGTGTTGTTTCGTGTTTCAGGTGATTTGTAGCTCTAGGAGGAATCGCGCTCAAAAGCGACGTTTTACGCCAAAAACATCACAAAGACTGAAGGACTCAGCAAAGGAGGGTCATGAACAGTGATTCCGGCGTGAATAGTAATTCCGGCGTAAACAGTACTCCGGCGTGAACAATGATTCCGGCGTGAATAGTAATTCCGGTGTGAACAGTGATTTCGGGCCGTGAACAGTAAATTTGGGAAAAGAAAGTCCAAGTTCCAAGTCCAGCTCGTTCGGCCCAAAAACACATTGTCATATTAGGGCACAAAACTACATTGCTAGGGTTTCGAATTATTCTAGAAGATCAAGGTGACTTGGAGATTAAGCAAAGATAATTATGGAAATATTTCCATGATTATCTTTGGCTTATTTTGGAAATTTTAGGGTTTCTCAAAACCCTATATAAGGAGGTGCATACTACAGTAGAAAATCATCCCTCTCATCACCAAAAACCACACGCCCATCACTTGGCCGTGCAACATCACTCTCCTCTTCATTCCGCCCGACCTCCGCCTTTGCTCCTCCGTGCGCCGCTGCTGCTCCGCCCTCATCAGCCACTCTCGGCCAGCCCTAGCTTTTGTACTCGGTCATTAGTGAAGTGTCTTGTTTCCCTTTTATTATTTGCATTGTTATTCATGAGTATGTGTAACTAAAACTCTTATTCGGGTTAGGGTTAAATATTTGTGACTTATGTTTTTGAGATTTGAATCTTAATGCTTGTTTCGTTATTCGATTAAACCTTGTGCTCATTATTTGGATTGAATTGTGAAGTTAAGTGGAGGTTTGGAATAACAAAGCTTAACTGATCAATTCAACTCCCCTATTTACTATTTGTTGATACTAGAGAGCTATTAACAAGTAGTGCACTAATTCGATATATCTTGGAATGGAGTATTGAATTATTAGGTTTAATTGTGGTGTAGGCGTCCGGAAAGACACTACTTTAGGTTATAACTTGGAATGGAAGTAACCACGCTTAGGAATTAGAAACATGATATTTAGAAATCAATGATAAAACCAAGTCACAATTGAATAATACCCTAACCTGAATATTTCCTCTCTGATATTTACACCTTAGCAATTTTCGTGATTTACAATTGTTTCACTAACAATTACTCTCACCTAGTTTCTTGTTTTTCTCCATTACAGAACAAAGTAGTAGCTATCTAGCTCCCTTGGGTTTGACCCTTGCTTACCGCTGTTCTAATCCACAGTTCGAAGTGAGGAAAATATAAATTGTTTTTGCACAGGTACGACGACAGCCTGTTCAATCCGCTACTCGCGACTACACTACTGGGTAGTAAGTGGTAAGTAGGGGTCGAACCCAATGGAATTAGGGGGATGCGTTGTTCTTTGAAAACTATACTAGCGGGGGGCGTGTTTTAGGTTGGTTGAGATTTTGGCGCGAGTAATTAATCTACTGTTTTTGGTTTTTTGGGTTTTTTATGCGGAAAAGTAAATACAGAAAATAAATACTGAAATTAAATACTGAAAGTAAAGAGTTAAGGGAAAGAAGACTTACAGTGGGTGATGCGTGATTGCGATTCCTCCGGTAGATCAGTGGTTGATGGTTGCGATTGATTGAGCGATAAAAGTAAATACAGGGGGGGTTTTTTGATCGAAAGAAAACATTTGGTCTTAGGGGGCCTTGTATTATATCATGTTTATTCTTTTAGTAACCCTTCTAAGTATTCAAAAGTGCATCGAGGCCCTTTCGTAGCGCTCAATTTGCCACACTGTTTAAAGCAACACCTGTTCTATTTCAGTCTAGCGCCAATACCCGAGGGTATGCTAGCCTGTGTGCATCCACCTGGTCTCACAGTGACGCTCGACCAGATAGGGTTTTAGATGAGTCGAACTCCTCAGATAGCTTTGCTTGTGACAGCTTCCACTACCTGAGTATGATCACGAATTCCCACGGAAGAGCTTTGCTTGTGACAGCTTCCACTCAACCTTGGAAACTCTGACTATAAATGGCACATAGAACAAATTTTGAATACAGAGAAATGAAACTAAAAGAAATAAAACATTTTATAAAACAAGAACACCCCTTTAACCTTAAAGAGTTTAGCTACGAATATCCATAGAAAAGGACATCATAACTAAATACTCAGGGGTTTTTGAAAACATTAAGAGGGAAAGGGGTGGAATACTCAAGAACCAACAGGAGTATTCCCAATTTCCTACTGAATACTCAAGAACCAACAGGAGTATTCTCTAAAGTATAATACTCAAGAACAAACAGGAGTATTATTTCATAAACCGAACCAAACTTACAAAGTAACCAACTTAGAGAGAGAAGTGTTTTACAATTTTTGGATGATACAAATGAGGAGGAGGAGCTCCATATTTATAGGCTAAGGGGAGGAGGATGGAGGGTGGAGATGGTGGCATGTGGAGGAGCATCCAAGGGTGGAGGAGGAGGATTTGAAGATGTGGAGGAGGAGGCCACCACTTGTCATCTTCTTGTGGTGACTTAAAAGCCGCCGGTTGCCTTGGGTGGAGGAGCCGCCGGTGGCCGGTCACCATGGGGGGGAGTGATGGACCAAAATTATACGAATCAAAAACACAGTAAAACCCACCAAATTAGACTGTTGGTCTATTTAACTTCTGCTTGTTAGTCCCGATTTATTTCTACCGGGTATTTTGGACTCTAGAGAGAAAACACGCTAAGGAGAGGATTTTACGCCGAAAAGATGTTACGAGTCATTCCAAGGTCACGACCATGCTACACTCAAAATCAGCCTTAACATCCTTCATGGAACCGACTTGGAATCACTCAAATATGCTAGAACAGTTGGCAAATGGACAAGAACGCAAGGCAAAGGCACCAAGCCCGGTAAAGGCCAAACAAGGGCAATTTCATCCGATTTGGGATTTCGACCATGTTCCGAGCAAAATTTGGCTTAGGTTTCTTCTTGAGATCATCTTAGAATGACATTTTCATTCAAAGTACACTCTCCAAAATCCAAGAAGCTCCGGCCAAAGCTCCGGTCAGATCCGGTCAAACCGATGGCTTTTATGAAACGGTCACACAAGCTTCTAGAAGGATGCTCCTCCTCCATGAGTGGCTAAGCTCTCCTCCACTCTCCTTCCTCCACCTCATAGCATCCGGCGGCTGTTGGAGCTCCATGGGAATGTGACATGTGGTGGCTCATCCACCACATCTTCATCTCCTCCTCCTCCACCCTTGGATGCAAAAACACATGCCTTCATCTTGGCCCTCCATTGCCTCCTCCCTTAGCCTATAAATAGAAGTGCTCTCCTCATTTGTATCACCAACACATCCCACAACTTGTAATGTTTTAGAGAGATAGAGGGCTTAACCCTCTTCTCTTCGCTATCAATAAATATTTTGTTCTTCATTGTGGAGCTACTTCTCTTGCGTGGATCTTGCTTAGGAGCTCCTCTCCTCGACTTATTGTAAGGTATAAAATTACTTTCAGTATTATTTGTTTTTACTGTAAGGTTATTTTATTATTCGGTACCCTTGTTCAAGATAATAGTTGCTTGTATTCCTTGACATGAATATAAGTAGCTAAAAGCTTGTACTCGGTCGCAGGGGTATACTTGTATTATAAATGTTTTAGACTTTACTCTTAGTATACCTTTGTATTCAAATCTTGTTCTATGTGCCATATATAGTCAGAGTTTCCAAGGTTTAGTGGAAGCTGTCACAAGCAAAGCTCTTCCGTGGGAATTCGTGATCATACTCGTTAAGTGGAAGCTGTCACAAGCAAAACTTATCGAGGAGGTCGACTTATCTAAAACACCACTTGATCGCAACATCACTGGGAGATCAGGTGGATGCACATAGACTAGCATACCTTGAAAGGGGTGTTTTAAATGATGTTGCAAGTCTTGCGTTAGAAATAACCTAGATTCATCTTTGAATACTTAGCGCGGTCAATGATAAACAATTATAATACAAGGTCCCTAAAACTGAATCCTTTCCTTACAATCTGCTAGCAATTATTGTAATTTACTTTCAGTTCTCAAAACACACTCAAACCCAACCCCAATCGTAATTAATTTCTACATAAGCTTCATTAAAGAACAACTAATCCACACTGACTCTCTTGGGTTCGACCCCTACTTACCACTTGCTATCCAGTAGTTGAGTCGCGAGTAGCGGCCTTATAAATTTATTTGTACATTTGCTCTGACGACAAGCATCTGGCAGGGAGGCTTCCTCCTTTGGCCACCTCCAAGCAAGGTGGCCGGTCATCTTGGTCCATGGGTGCATTTTGACAGTTTTGTGCAGTCTTTTCACAAAACTATCAATCCAATTTTGCTCCGTCTGACTTTGATTGTTCCTCGGTTGGATTTTGATTTGAGTAATTCAACGTCGGCATCTTGAGATTTCTTCATTCAGCGTCAGATCTTGACCTTGGATTGACTCTTGTTATCTTTTCAGCGTAAAATCCTCTCCTTAGCGTGTTTTCTCTCTAAGCGCCAAAATACCCTGTAGAAATAAATCGGGACTAACAAGCAGAAGTTAAATAGACCAACAGTCTAATTTGGTGGGTTTTACTGTGTTTTTGATTCGTATAATTTTGGTCCATCAGATCACCCCACACTTTCAGTTGTTCGTCCCGAACAATGCTATTAAAGGGCGGCACTCTTAAGTTTGGTTTTAAAATATGAAAATTAGACTGTGGGACTCGATTTATCCTAATTCATCCATTGCTTACTTATTACCAAATTGAACTGCGTAAATAAATAGAAGTAACTTGATACGTGTACCTTCGTGCCGAGATGCAAATTATTCTGGATGTTTCGGGAGATAGCCCTTTTTAGGCTCCTGGACTGCAACCTCGGGATCGTCTCTTACTATATGGTTTCCTTGTAGCTTTCTCTAGCACGTGATTTGGTTCGGGTTTCACTGGTTTGAGTACTTTGATTTTCTTTTGGCGAGGGACTGCTTTTTGTAGTGAATCGGCCTTTGGCCTTTGATTTGACTCATTGAGTACTTCACTTTTTGTTCGGTTAAAACCTTCACAATTTTGGGCCTTTGGCCTCTTGATTTGCTTCTTCGAGCTTTTCGCCTTTTTGTGGCTTTGCAAGTCCATTTTCTCAAGCCTTTTTGGGAGGTCCAATCATCGCCCGCAAGCCTATGGAAATACCTCCCCGCTCTTCTCGTTTTTTCCATTTTCACGCGGGTCAAGGTGAGGGTCGCTCATCTATTTTCTTGGCTACTTTGACTGTCGTTTCGCGCGGGTCAAGATGAGGGTCGCTCATCTATTTTCTCGGCTACTTTGACCGGAGATAGGACGGTCTGATTCCCGTCCTCGCCTTTTGCATAAACACTGCATGGCGGAGATGACTTCAATCTTCACTGAAACCCGAAGTGCAGCCTCCACTGACTTCGAAAACCATATAGTTTGATTTGATCCTTTGATTGCTTGCCAAGCCTCTCTAGGGCATTTCTATCAACTCCACATCCCTAGTTTATCTCAGCACAAAGGGACAAATGAGAAGTTACGTTCTAAGTTTGTAGACAGTTGAATTTTCACAAGGTAAATGCATGAATTTTGGTCTATCTTTTTCACATTCTTAAGTTCATACTTTCAAAAAGATACACTTAAAAAAGAAAAAACATGTTGTTTATTTATGTACACATGCGGTTCTCACCCCACACTTTCGAACGAAGTCGTGCCTTTCAGCACTACTAAGTTCAAAAGCCATGCAAGCAGATGTTATACGAGAAGGAAATGACTTAAGGAAAGGTAGGATCAGAACTCCCTTATTGTGTCGAATGGCATGAGGCTGGATAATCGAGGGAGTTCGGCTGGGGCCTTGAACTCTCAGCGCAGGCCCGGTAGTTCACGGAAGCTGCCTGGCTGATCCGATTGTGCTCCAAGAACCAATTCCTAAATAGTCAAATCATTCTATGCACCAAGTGGGTGAGAGCGACTTATTGATGACAACTAAAAGACAGAAAATAAAAAGACAGAAAATTAAAGTGCGGAAAGTAAGATAGTGTCGGGTTACCTCCCGACCAGTGCACTTGTTTAACGTCGTTGGCTCGACAGTACTTTATTCCTGGATCACCAGTTTGGATCCCATGGGTGGCTCAGGTCAAACTTCTGTGAGGCTAGGTTGACTTCGCCGTGGTACTGTTTGACTCGCTGCCCGTTTACCGTGAATTTGCTTCCATCGTCCATGCTTTCTAACTCAAGCATCCCTTGGTTGAATACTTTAGTCACGGTATAAGGACCGGTCCATCTTGATCTCAATTTGCCGGGCATAAACTTCAATCGTGAGGAGAAGAGTAGTACTTGTTGTCCTTCCTCAAATGAGCGCTGGAGGATGAATTTGTCATGATATGATTTCGTTCGCGCCTTATAGTCTGTTTGCCCTTCATAGGCCTCAAGACGCAATTCTTCAAGTTCGCATAGCTTAAGCTTCCTATCTAGTCCGGCAGCTTTTAAATCTGGATTGCACTGCTTGAGTGCCCAATAGGCTTTGTGTTCTAATTCCACCGGAAGGTGGCATGCCTTCCCATAAACAAGCCAAAAGGGGGAGGTTCCAATTGGCGTCTTGTATGCCGTCGGATAAGCCCAAAGGGCTTCATCTAGCCTCTGACTCCAATCTTTCCTACCTGGTTTCACCATCTTTTCTAGAATACTCTTGATTTCGCGGTTGGAGATCTCCGCTTGACCATTGGTTTGGGGGTGATATGTCGTGGATGTTCGGTGGTGGACATGGTATCATTTCAAGGTGGCAGCCATCATGCGGTTGCAGAAATGCGTTCCTTCGTCGCTGATTATGGCATTGGGTACCCCGTATCTACAAAACAGGTTAGTGCGCAAAAAATCTATGACAGTCTTTGCGTCGTCGCACCTTGTGGCCTTAGCTTCTACCCATTTTGACACATAATCTACAGCAACTAAAATGTAAGTATATTCGCATGAAACTGGGAATGGTCCCATAAAATCAATTCCCCAAATGTCAAAAACATCGTTGACCATTATAGGAACTTGAGGCATCTCATTTCTAGCCGACACATTTCCTACCCTTTGACACTTATCGCACTTTTGACACTTCTCATTTGTATCTTTAAATATACTGGACCAGAAAAAACCGCTATCTAGGATTTTTCTGGCGGTTCTCCTAGGCCCGAAGTGTCCTCCACATGCAAACTCATGGCAAAAACTAATAACAGAAGCTATTTCATTATCAGGGATGCATCTCCTAAGTATTTGATCTGGTCCTATTTTCCATAAATAAGGATCATCCCATAAGTATTGTCTAGCATCATGTTTAAGTTTCATGCATTGTGCTTTAGTAAAAGAGGGAGGAAACGTACCTCCCACAAGGTAGTTGACGATTGAAGCATACCATGGCACTTTGGTAGAAACGGCGTATAGGTGCTCATCTGGAAATGACTCGGTTATGTGCCCTTCTTCTTCCTTTCGGACAATCCTACTTAGGTGGTCGGCCACAGTATTCTCGATCCCTTTTTTGTCCCTTATTTCCACATCGAATTCTTGCAGAAGTAATATCCACCGAATGAGTCTTGGCTTGGCCTCCTTTTTCTTCATCAGGTAACGGATGGCAGCATGGTCAGAATATACTATTACTTTTGCTCCAAGCAAATAGGGTCTGAATTTTTCTAGAGTGAATACTACTGCTAATAGTTCCTTTTCGGTGGTAGAGTAGTTCCGTTGGGCAGGATCTAGGGTTCGTGAAGCGTAGTAGATCACACCCGCCTTTTTATCAATCTTTTGGTCGAGAACTGCTCCTACAGCAAAGTCGCTTGCGTCGCACATGATTTCAAATGGTTTTTTCCAATCCGGAGTTTGGATGATGGGTGTGCTAGTGAGGGCCTTTTTAAGCTCATTGAAGGCTTCCTTGCATGCATTGGTGAATTCAAAAGGAACTTCTTTTTGGAGAAGAGTGGATAGAGGCAGCGCTTTTTTGGAGAAGTCCTTGATGAATCGTCGGTAGAATCCCGCATGCCCAAGAAAGGATTGGATGTCTCGGACAGTGGAGGGGTATGGTAAAGTCTTGATCAGGTCTATTTTAGATTTATCCACCTCTATGCCTTCTTGTGAGACGATGTGCCCTAAGACTACTCCATGAGTTACCATGAAGTGGCATTTCTCATAATTGAGCACGAGGTTCATTGAGACACATCGTGCCAGAACCGTGTTCAGGTTATCAAGGCAAGCGTCGAATGTATTGCCATAGATGGTGAAATCGTCCATGAAGACTTCAATGAATTCCCTGATCATGTCTGAAAAGATGCTGGTTACTACCCTTTGAAACGTCCCCGGGGCATTGCATAGGCCGAACGAAATTCTTCTGAAAGCGAATGTACCAAATGGACAGGTGAATGTAGTCTTCTCTTGGTCTTCAGGTGCTATGGGGATCTGGTTGTAGCCTGAGAATCCGTCCAAGAAGCAGAAATATGGTTTGCCTGCCAGTCGGTCTAGCATTTGATCGATGAATGGTAGGGGAAAATGATCTTTTCTTGTGACAGCGTTTAACTTCCTGTAGTCGATGCACATTCTCCATCCGTTCTTGATCCTCGTTGTTACCTTGTTTCCCTCGGTATCTTCTTCGACTGTGATCCCACTTTTCTTGGGAACCACGTGGACAGGACTCACCCATTGGCTATCTGAAATGGGATAGATAACGTCCGCATCTAGTAGTTTTTGTATTTCCTTTTGGACGATCTCCATCATGATTGGGTTGAGTCTTCGTTGAGGCTCTCTTGATGGTTTTGCTCCATCGTCTAGTAGAATACGGTGCATGCATACGGCCGGGCTGACTCCTCTTAAATCGGCTAGTGTCCATCCGATAGCCAACTTATGTTGTTTCAACACTTTTATCAAGCCTTGTTCCTGTCCTGCCTCCAAGCCACTTTTGATGATTACTGGGAGAGTGTCATTATCTCCTAGGAAGGCGTACTTAAGATGTCCAGGCAGGGGCTTTAATTCTATTTTGGGGGCTTGCATCACCGAGGGCAAGAAAGTATTTGATTTGAACAATTTTACCTCGTTGACTTCATATTCTGGTGTTAGAGGCTCCGCGATCGTTAAATGGGCCACCATTTCATGCAAGTCTTCAGTTAATTCGTATGAGCTTTCGACTCCGTTGAGTATGGCTTCTAAGGGATCTGCTCTTGGTTCTGATTGAATTTCTTGGACCAGGTCCTCCAAAGCATCGAGAGCGTGAGCTTCCTCGAAATCCATAGGGTGCTTCATTGCTTGGAATATGTCGAAGCTGAAGACTTCTCCCTCTACTTCCATTGAGAGCATTCCACTTCCACAGTCTATTTTCATTTTTGCTGTTTTTAGAAATGGACGACCGAGAAGGATGGGAGCATGATCAGTAGGTCCGCCATTTTCCATTTTTAAGACGTAGAAGTCTGATTGAAACACTTATTTGCCTACTTGAACCAGGACGTCTTCAATTTTGCCCTCGGGCTGTTTGCATGATCGATCAGCTAATTGAATAGTGAGACCGGTGGGTTTGAGCGGTCCAATCTTAAGGCATGAGTAGATAGAGAAGGGAAGAACATTAATTGACGCCCCTAGGTCTAGCATGCAGTTATCGATCCTGATGTTGCCAATTTTGCATGGAATGGTGTAAGTTCCAGGATCTCCACATTTAGGGGGAACTTTTCGTTGCATGACTGCCGATACGTTCTTACTTATCAGCTCGTGATCGTTTCCAGTATTCCTCCTCCGGTTGATACAAAGTTCTTTCAAAAACATGGCATACCTAGGAATTCGCTTGATGGCTTCCAAGAGGGGGATGTTGATTTCGACCTTGCTGAACAACTCCAATACTTCCTTATCCATGACATGTTGTTTTTGCACGCGTGCATGTACTGGAAATGGAAGTGTTGTGCTGATTCTAGGATTTTCGGTTCTGGGCACCTGGTCAGGCCCGTGTTCTTGGGACGTGTTCTCTTCTTCTTCGGACGCGTCCCGTTCTTCCTCAATTATGTCGTCGTCTTTATCGGATGCTTCTTCCTCTAGAGTTTCGAGAGACTCAGGCCTCATTTGTTCTTCTCCGAGTAACCTTGGGTCTTTGTCTTCCTTTTGCTTAATCGGTTTGCCGACAAGCGTTTTTCCACTCCTAAGAGTCAAGGCATTCACATCTTCCATGATTTGGATGGTTTGTGAAAGGAGTCTGCCGGACTCATTAGCGTGTGCGGTCATTGAGGCAGTGAGTTGGGAGATGTCCTTCTTCAAGTTTGATAATTCCTCCGTAGTTTCGGCTTGGTTCTGATGTATAGTAGTGCTTAACTGCTGCACAGTCTCTGACAATTGTGTTATCATGTCCTCAAGTGACTTGTTTGGTCCTGGATGATGGTTCGGACATGCGTCAGTTTTGTGGTTTGTAGAACCACTGAACTCGCATGGTGTTACTTGAACTGTTTGCTTATGTAAGAGTTGCATCACCATTTCCTTCATTTGTTTCATCTCTTCTGGCATAGAATTTACTGATGCATCGGCTTGTGAGACGTTTCTTGTTTGGAAGGATTCATCTTGACGAGTAGTCTCCTCTCTAAACCGAGCATTTTCAGCAACGTTGTTTATCAGTTGCCTAACACCGCTCAATGATAGATTCATTATGGATCCTCCAGCTGAGGCATCTAGAAGCATTTTGTCTAAAGGTCTTAATCCATCAATGAGGTACTCGATTATGAGTTTCTCGGGCAGTCCTAGGGTACAGCAGCTTCTCTCCAAGTGGTTGAACTTTTCCAGGTAATCGTACATGGTTTCGTTGGGTCCTTGCCTGATGTCCTGCAGTTGCCTTCTTACTTGCATTGCTCTTCCTGCTGGGTAGTATTTGTCTAAGAACTTTTTCTGCATCTGAGCCCATGTTCTGATGCTACTGGAAGGTAATGAAAGGAACCAGTCGTTTGCCGTGTCAATGAGGGAAAAGTAGAACGCCTTTAACTTTAAGTCGTCTACGTTTACGCCATTCGGTTTTAGGTTTTGGCAAGTACCATGTAAGCGCTGGAGATGAGTCATTGTTGACTCTCCACGAGTTCCTGCAAACTTTGGAAAAGTGTTGATGTCGACGACAATGTTTTCTAGTTCTGGGTTCTGGCAAATGCACCAAGGCTGCGTTTCGAATTCTGGGGCAGTGAGTTCTCCCATAGTAGGTTCGCGGAAATGGTCGTTATCCCCATAGTAGTCATCGAAAGCGGGTTCTCGTCTTGGCATTTGTCGAGGTTGTGGGGGTGGTGGTGGATATCTAGGGGATTGTACCGGACCAGCTGCATTTCGGTCCTCGGGTGGTTCTTGGTTTCGTCTGTTAGCTTCCCTATCGCGAGCTCTTCTGTTTCTGATGAGTCGTTCCGGATCGTCGATAAATGGAACCTCATCATTTCGATCGTACAGGTTTATTTCTTCGTCATCCTGGTAGTCATGGTGACTTTCTTCGCGAGACATGGTGGTTTTGAAACGCGTATAGTTTCAAACAACTATCCGATTAATTAACTAACTCCCCGACAACGGCACCAATTTGACGAAAGCGCGACTGCACTGTCGTTAAGGTGCAGTGTGCTTTGTGCAAATAAATTTATAATATCCGCTACTGGCGACTACACTACTGGGTAGTAAGTGGTAAGTAGGGGTCGAACCCAAGGGAATTAGGGGGATGCGTTGTTCTTTGAAAACTATACTAGCGGGGGGCGTGTTTTAGGTTGGTTGAGATTTTAGCGCGAGTAATTAATCTACTGTTTTTGGTTTTTTGGGTTTTTTATGCGGAAAAGTAAATACAGAAAATAAATACTGAAATTAAATACTGAAAGTAAAGAGTTAAGGGAAAGAAGACTTACAGTGGGTGATGCGTGATTGCGATTCCTCCGGTAGATCAGCGGTTGATGATTGCGATTGATTGAGTGATAAAAGTAAATACAGGGGGGTTTTTGATCGAAAGAAAACATTCGGTCTTAGGGGGCCTTGTATTATATCCTGTTTATTCTTTTAGTAACCCTTCTAAGTATTCAAAAGTGCATCGAGGCCCTTTCGTAGCGCTCAATTTGCCACACAGTTTAAAGCAACACCTGTTCTATTTCAGTATAGCGCCAATACCCGAGGGTATGCTAGCCTGTGTGCATCCACCTGGTCTCACAGTGACGCTCGACCAGATGGGGTTTTAGATGAGTCGAACTCCTCAGATAGCTTTGCTTGTGACAGCTTCCACTACCTGAGTATGATCACGAATTCCCACGGAAGAGCTTTGCTTGTGACAGCTTCCACTCAACCTTGGAAACTCTGACTATAAATGGTACATAGAACAAGTGTGGAATACAGAGAAATGAAACTAAAAGAAATAAAACATTTTATAAAACAAGAACACCCCTTTAACCGAATAAAGAGTTTAGCTACGAATATCCATAGAAAAGGACATCATAACAAAATACTCAGGGGTTTTTGAAAACAGTAAGAGGGAAAGGGGTGGAATACTCAAGAACCAACAGGAGTATTCCCAATTTCCTACTGAATACTCAAGAACCAACAGGAGTATTCTCTAAAGTATAATACTCAAGAACAAACAGGAGTATTATTTCATAAACCGAACCAAACTTACAAAGTAACCAACTTAGAGAGAGAAGTGTTTTACAATTTTTGGATGATACAAATGTGGAGGAGGAGCTCCATATTTATAGGCTAAGGGGAGGAGGATGGAGGTTGGAGATGGTGGCATGTGGAGGAGCATCCAAGGGTGGAGGAGGAGGCTTTGAAGATGTGGAGGAGGAGGCCACCACTTGTCATCTTCTTGTGGTGGCTTAAAAGCCGCCGGTTGCCTTGCGTGGAGTAGCCGCCGGTGGCCGGTCACCATGGGGGGAGGCTTCCTCCTTTGGCCACCTCCAAGCAAGGTGGCCGGTCATCTTGGTCCATGGGTGCATTTTGACAGTTTTGTGCAGTCTTTTCACAAAACTATCAATCCAATTTTGCTCCGTCTGACTTTGATTGTTCCTCGGTTGGATTTTGATTTGAGTAATTCAACGTCAGGATCTTGAGATTTCTTCGTTCAGCGTCTGATCTTGACCTTGGATTGACTCTTGTTATCTTTTCAGCGTAAAATCCTCTCCTTAGCTTGTTTTCTCTCTAAGCGCCAAAATACCCTGTAGAAATAAATCAGGACTAACAAGCAGAAGTTAAATAGACCAACAGCCTAATTTGGTGGGTTTTACTGTGTTTTTGATTCGTATAATTTTGGTCCATCAGTGGGCGAGAGAACTCATGTGCAGATTTGAGCTGTCAATTCCCAGTTTAGAGGTTGAGTTACAAAATCCAGCTGACTGGATTTGGTGGTGTGCGATGAAACTGCCCGGAGAAGAGTTTAGGAGCTTTCTTATTGCCACTTGGTTGTGCTGGAAAAATCGCAACATGATCTGGCATGATCAGGATGGTTGGAATATTACGCGTGCTGTCATCATTGGAAAGAGTACCATGAAGTTGCTGCAATGCACTCATTGGCCGAACTCAGTGCTGTTATCCAGCTACTCTGACAGATGGAGCGCCCCACCTGATGGCGAGATTAAGATTAACATTGATGGTGCTTGGGAGGTGTCTTCAAGGGATGCTGGCCTGGGCGTTGTTGCTAGAAATTATTTGGGTCATGTCTTATTGTGCTGGGCAACTCATTGGGATGGTGGCATGTGCTCTAGCGAAGTGGAAGGTCAAGCTCTTCTTTTGGGGATGAAGCTGGCTAGCTCTATGGGAGTTAAGGCAGTCACCTTCGAGATTGATTCGTTGGAGGTCTTCAGGGTTATTTCTTCAGGAGCTGGTATAGCGGAATGGTGCAATTCTTGGCTGGAATGCGCCTTGAATCTCTTGAGGTCGAAGTCAGATTGGAAGGTGCGGTATATTAACAGAGAGGCTAATGGGGTGGCGGACTGGCTAGCTAGTAAGGCGAGAGCGTTTAGATGGAGCTGGAATAGAATTGATGCTATCCCTCTTTCTCTGAGTCTCTGCTGTATTGGTGATGGACCAAAATTATACGAATCAAAAACACAGTAAAACCCACCAAATTAGACTGTTGGTCTATTTAACTTCTACTTGTTAGTCCCGATTTATTTCTATAGGGTATTTTGGCGCTTAGAGAGAAAACACACTAAGGAGAGGATTTTACGCTGAAAAGATGATAAGAGTCAATCCAAGGTCAAGATCAGACGCTGAATGAAGAAATATCAAGATCCTGACGTAGGAATTACTCAAATTAAATTCAACTGAGGAACAATCAAAGTCAGACGGAGCGAAATTGGATTGATAGTTTTGTGAAAAGACTGCACAAAACTGTCAAAATGCACATATGGACCAAAGTGACCGGTCACCTTGCTTGGAGGTGGCCAAAGCCACCCTTCTCCTCCTGGGATGACCGGTCAACCGGTGGCTTCTCCTCCCCCAACCGGCGGCTTTTGGCTCCTCCACATGTCACCTCCTCCTTCCTCCTCCCTTCTCCTCCCTTGGATGAAAAACACATGCCACCCATCTTGGCCATCCATTCTCCTCCTCCATGGCTATAAAAGGAGAGCTTCACCTCTCATTTTCAACATCCCAAAAATTGTAAAACACTTATCTCTCTATGTTTTGGTTACTTTGTAAGTTTGGTTTGGTTTTGGAAATAATACTCCTGTTTGTTCTTGAGTATTATACGCTTTGGAAATAATACTCCTGTTTGTTCTTGAGTATTATACGCTTTGGAAATAATACTCCTGTTTGTTCTTGAGTATTATACTTTAGAGAATACTCCTGTTGGTTCTTGAGTATTCAGTAGGAAATTGGGAATACTCCTGTTAGTTCTTGAGTATTCCACCCCTTTCCCTCTTACTGTTTTCAAAAACCCCTGAGTATTTAGTTACGATGTCCTTTTCCATGGATAGTCGTAGCTAAACTTTTCATTCGGTCGAAGGTACATTCTTGTATTATATAATGTTTTAATTTCTTTTAGTTTCATTTCTCTGTATTCAAAACTTGTTCTATGTGCCATATATAGTCAGAGTTTCCAAGGTTGAGTGGAAGCTGTCACAAGCAAAGCTCTTCCGTGGGAATTCGTGATCATACTCGGTAAGTGGAAGCTGTCACAAGCAAAACTTATCGAGGAGGTCGACTTATCTAAAACACCACTTGGTCGCAACGTCACTGGGAGATCAGGTGGATGCACATAAGACTAGCGTACCTTGAAAGGGGTACTCAGGCTAGTCTAAATAGAACAGGTGTCTACGACCTTTCAATGGGCTAGACAGTGTATGCAAATTGAGTTCTACAAAAGGGCCTTGATGCACGTTTGAATATTTAGAAAGGTTACTAATAGTTATTATAACATGTTATAATACAAAGTACCTGAAACCGAATACTTTTCCTTGAATTACAAAAAACCCCCTGTATTTACTTTTATAAACTGCTCAACCATCAACCGCTCATCTACCGGAGGAATCGCAATCACGCATCACCCACTGTAAGTCTTCTTTCCCTTAACTCTTTACTTTCAGTATTTAATTTCAGTATTTATTTTCTGTATCTACTTTTCCGCATAAAAAACCCAAAAAAACCAAAAATAGTAGTTTAATTACTCGCGCTAAAATCTCAACCAACCTAAAACACGTTCCCTCGCTGTACAAATCCTTAAAGAACAACATATTCCACCTAATTCCCTTGGGTTCGACCCCTACTTACCAATTACTACCCAGTGGTGTAGTCGCGAGTAGCGGATATTATGAATTTATTTGCACAGAGCACGCTGCACCTTAACGACAGTGCAGTGTCGACTCCGTCAAAATTGGCGCCGTTGCCGGGGAATTAGCCATCGAAATAGTTGTTTTTTCTTCCCATGTCCTCATGACGCAACCCCCTTCATATGCATGGACAACACGACATCTGCCACTGTTCGGAGGTACGGATGGAGAAGACCCAGTACAATACTGCCGAAACTTTCACCACGTTTGCCACCTCATTAAACCTGCAAATGAACTGTTAGAGGAATTTAAGCTTAAGTGCTTCAAATTCTCTCTTACTGATTTCGCAACAATCTGGTATTACACGTCAACCGCTTGCAGTGCAGTACATTTTGTGGACCTCTGCGTTCCATTTCTGAGAGAATTCTCCCCTCCATCCTTACGCCAAAAAACCCCTGAGAAGATCATGTGCCTGCAACAATCCCGGGATGAGACTTTGGACGAATACTACACGAGCTTTGACACCATCGTCTCAAACTGTCCGCACCATGAATTCACGAAGAAAATTCTGCTTCAAAAATTTCTTCGTGGGATGAAGGCCGCTGATCTAGCAAGGATTAACGAGGCAATGAGGAGATCAGCTAGGAACTATTCCATAGCATACATGTGGTGCCTCATAAATGACCTGGCCGCAGCCACAAGACGATTACCCGAGGTTGATGGAGAAATGCAGACGGAAAGAGAAGAGACTCCCGAGCCATCAGAAGACTGGGATATAGAAAGTGTCGGGAGTAACGAGGAAGTGTCAGCAATGGAAGAAGTCCAGAATACCACCGACATGCTACCAACGCCATACCCAGCTATCATCACCCAAGCAACCGAGACAATCTACGACCAGCTCCTTACAAACAGACACGACGAGGCAGAACCGAGCCTTAAGATGCAAGCTTCCCGACTTTTCCCCTCGATCAATAGACAAATCACTGAAAACTATGTGATCAATGAAGAAGCTGAAAAGAGGATGGGAAAAGGGCCTGAGCAAAACGACTCCTCAAGGGAGCATGCTTTCGCCATGACAGGACAAGGCAGCCCTGAACACCAGAAAACCCAGTTCAAGAAGCTAGTGGTCAAAGGTCCCTCACCTTCTCAAAGACGTTGGAAGGAGACATCACCGGAACAACGGGAACTGGACTCAAGCCCATCATCTCGCAAGAAATTGGGAAAAGGCAGAGCAAAAGTCAACACAGGAACAGTGGCGAAATTCGACCTAAGCCACCCATGGGACCCCAACCAATGATCCAGGAATAAGGTACTGTCGAGCCAACGACGTTAAACAAGTGCACTAGTCGGGAGGTAACCCGACACTATCTTACTTTCAGCACTTTAATTTTCTGTCTTTTTATTTCTGTATTTTACTTTTCCAATAAGTCGCTCTCACCGACTTGGTGCATAGAATGATTTGATTATTTAGGAATTGGTTTTTGGAGCACGATCGGATCAGCCAGGCAGCTTCTGTGAACTACCGGGCCTGCGCTGAGAGTTCAAGGCCCCAGCCGAACTCCCTCGATTATCCAGCCTCATGCCATTCGACACAATAAGGGAGTTTCTATCTTACCTTTCCTTAAGTCATTTCCTTCTCGTATAACATCTGCTTGCATGGCTTTCGAACTAAGTAGTGCTGAAAGGCACGACTTCGTTCGAAAGTGTGGGGTGAGAACCGCATGTGTACATAAATAAACAACATGTTTTTTCTTTTTTTTAGTGTATCTTTTTGAAAGTATGAACTTAAGAATGTGAAAAAGATAGACCGAAATTCATGCATTTACCTTGTGAAAATTCAACTGTCTAAAAACTTAGAACGTAACTTCTCATTTGTCCCTTTGTGCTGAGATAAACTAGGGATGTGGAGTTGATAGAAATGCCCTAGAGAGGCTTGGCAAGCACTTGAAGGATCATATCAAACTATATGGTTTTTGAAGTCAGTGGAGGCTGCACTTCGGGTTTCAGTGAAGATTGAAGTCATCTCCGCCATGCAGTGTTTATGCAAAAGGCGAGGACGAGAATCAGACCGTCCTATCTCCGGTCAAAGTAGCCGAGAAAATAGATGAGCGACCCTCATCTTGACCCGCGCAAAATGACAGTCAAAGTAGCCGAGAAAATAGATGAGCGACCCTCACCTTGACCCGCGCGAAAATGGCAAAAACGAGAAGAGCGGGGAGGTATTTCCATAGGCTTGCGGGCGATGATTGGACCTCCCAAAAAGGCTTGAGAAAATGGACTAGCAAGTCACAAAGACGCAAAAAGCTCGAAGAAGCAAATCAAGAGGCCTAAGGCCCAAAATTGTGAAGGTTTTAACTGAACAAAAGTGAAGAACTCAAAGCGTCAAATCAAAAAGGCCAAAGGCCGATTCACTACAAAAAGCAGTCCCTCGCCAAAAGAAATCAAAGTACTCAAACCATTGAAACCCGAACCGAATCACGTGCTAGAGAAAGCTACAAGAAAACCATATAGTAAGAGACGATCCCGAGGTTGCAGTCCAGGAGCCTAAAAAGGGCTATCTCCCGAGACATCCAGAATAATTTGCATATCGGCACGGAGGTACACGTATCAAGTTACTTCTATTTATTTACGCAGTTCAATTTGGTAATAAGTAAGTGATGCATGAATTAGGATAAATCGAGTCCCGCAGTCTAATTTTCATATTTTAACAAACCAAACTTAGAGTGCCGCCCTTTAATAGCATTGTTCGGGACGAACAACTAAAAGTGTGGGGTGATCTGATGGACCAAAATTATACGAATCAAAAACACAATAAAACCCACCAAATTAGACTGTTGGTCTATTTAACTTCTACTTGTTAGTCCCAATTTATTTCTACTGGGTATTTTGGCGCTTAGAGAGAAAACACGCTAAGGAGAGGATTTTACGCTGAAAAGATGATAAGAGTCAATCCAAGGTCAAGATCAGACGCTGAACGAAGAAATATCAAGATCCCGACGTAGGAATTACTCAAATTAAATTCAACTGAGGAACAATCAAAGTCAGACGGAGCGAAATTGGATTGATAGTTTTGTGAAAAGACTGCACAAAACTGTCAAAATGCACATATGGACCAAAGTGACCGGTCACCTTGCTTGGAGGTGGCCAAAGCCACCCTTCTCCTCCTTGGATGACCGGCCAACCGGTGGCTTCTCCTCCCCCAACCGGCGGCTTTTGGCTCCTCCACATGTCACCTCCTCCTTCCTCCTCCCTTCTCCTCCCTTGGATGAAAAACACATGCCACCCATCTTGGCCATCCATTCTCCTCCTCCATGGCTATAAAAGGAGAGCTTCACCTCTCATTTTCAACATCCCAAAAATTGTAAAACACTTATCTCTCTAAGTTTTGGTTACTTTGTAAGTTTGGTTTGGTTTGGTTTTGGAAATAATACTCCTGTTTGTTCTTGAGTATTATACGCTTTGGAAATAATACTCCTGTTTGTTCTTGAGTATTATACGCTTTGGAAATAATACTCCTGTTTGTTCTTGAGTATTATACTTTAGAGAATACTCCTGTTGGTTCTTGAGTATTCAGTAGGAAATTGGGAATACTCCTGTTAGTTCTTGAGTATTCCACCCCTTTCCCTCTTACTGTTTTCAAAAACTCCTGAGTATTTAGTTACGATGTCCTTTTCCATGGATAGTCGTAGCTAAACTCTTCATTCGGTCGAAGGTACATTCTTGTATTATATAATGTTTTAATTTCTTTTAGTTTCATTTCTCTGTATTCAAAACTTGTTCTATGTGCCATATATAGTCAGAGTTTCCAAGGTTGAGTGGAAGCTGTCACAAGCAAAGCTCTTCCGTGGGAATTCGTGATCATACTCGGTAAGTGGAAGCTGTCACAAGCAAAACTTATCGAGGAGGTCGACTTATCTAAAACACCACTTGGTCGCAACGTCACTGGGAGATCAGGTGGATGCACATAAGACTAGCGTACCTTGAAAGGGGTACTCAGGCTAGTCTAAATAGAACAGGTGTCTACGACCTTTTAATGGGCTAGACAGTGTATGCAAATTGAGTGCTACGAAAGGGCCTTGATGCAAGTTTGAATATTTAGAAAGGTTACTAACAGTTATTATAACATGTTATAATACAAAGTACCTGAAACCGAATACTTTTCCTTGAATTACAAAAAAACCCCCTGTATTTACTTTTATAAACTGCTCAACCATCAACCGCTCATCTACCGGAGGAATCGCAATCACGCATCACCCACTGTAAGTGTTTTTTCCCTTAACTCTTTACTTTCAGTATTTAATTTCAGTATTTATTTTCTGTATCTACTTTTCCGCATAAAAAACCCAAAAAAACCAAAAACAGTAGTTTAATTACTCGCGCTAAAATCTCAACCAACCTAAAACACGTTCCCTCGCTGTACAAATCCTTAAAGAATAACATATTCCACCTAATTCCCTTGGGTTCGACCCCTACTTACCACTTACTACCCAGTAGTGTAGTCGCGAGTAGCGGATATTATAAATTTATTTGCACAGAGCACGCTGCACCTTAACGACAGTGCAGTGTCGACTCCGTCAATTGGTGTGTAGCCTTGTTGTTGTTTCTTGTGCCTGTGTTGTTGGCGTGTAACATGTTGTTCTCGATCAAAAAAAGAGAATCGATGTATCCAAATTCCAATTTGATTGATTACGATTTATTCCGATTTCATGAACCGATCATTTTTGAAAGCTGAACCAATTGGTTAAATTAAATTGGTTATATTTAACTAGTCTGTTTTATTGGTTCAGTGGAAATACATAAGTTTATTTTTGGAATAGTTGCATTTGGATTTCGGTTCAATCAGATGCGGAGAATCAGGACGTGAGATTACGGTGGCTTTCAATGTGGGGGCAGCACCTCCTGTGATAAGGTGTTCTACCACCTTGATGTTGGTTATGGCCAGGAACAGACCTACGAGTTTGGTTCCAGAAATAGACATGCGGGTCTAGTTCTAAGAATATACCTGCGAGTATAGTTCGAAACGGTTAAGTGACTTAAATGTCCGCCGTAGTGCTTGATGAATTTGGATTGTGTATACAAATGTCATTTCGGTTTAAAAGCACAAACAAAAATTTGCGGTAAAGAGGATGAGTCTCCTTATGAGTTATTTCAGGGAATGACGCCTTCCCATAATTACTTGCGAGTGTGAGGGTACCTTACAAAGGTTATGACACCTGGTCCTAAGAAAAGGAGAATAGGACCGAGACCACTGATTGTATATTCATTGGTCATGCGTATAGAAATCTTGTGTATGAATCGAAAAATTTAGATATACACAAGAATACAATAATGAAATCAAAGAATGCGTCATTCTTGAAAATGTGTTTCCTTAAAAGAATAAGAAAGATGTATTGGGTTCTTCTCAGTTATTAGAGGATATTAAAGGAATACCTCAAGAGAGGAAATATGAGAAAGAACCTGAACATGAGAAAGTCTCGGAAGAACTGAGACATAGCAAGCGAGGTAGGATAGAGAAGTTATGCGGATGTGATTTCCTTTTTTTTGATAAGCCAATAGGCATTTCGAAGATACAGACACAGAGACAACAATAGACGAAGAATAACAACAATAACCAGATTACAAACATTAAACACAGAAAATAGGGCAACGAAATCTGTGTTAGGCAATGCCATCCTTCAGTTGTTGAAACCTCTTCGCACAGAAATCCCAAATCCGCACCACGCTACGGGGCCAAACTGAAAACTTTCGCTCAAGCCCCAGCCCCATTTCTGCAACCATTCCGGCTTTAGAATCCAAGCCCATCAAGTCCAGCTAAAGCCATCAACAGACAGCAATCCGTACAAAGGACAGCAGCAAAATCTCTGTGAAAACAGAGAATTGCGTCGTACTACCTTGCAATAAAACAAAATGAAACTGCAAACCTCCGTGGAACACGGATTATGAAGATAAAAGGAAACTCCGGCCTAACCCGGCACGGATAGAGAGCCCACTCCACCGGCTGAACCTCAGCCACCAATGCCCGAGCCAGCTAATCGCCCCATCCACCTAGTCCCCTCCATCCAGATCAATCGCCGCCGAAAGCGACGCCAGACCGGACCCTACGCCCAATCAGCCGACCGGACCAAGGCAGATCCGTGAAATCGCCAAGAGGAGAAGCCCATGCAGAGCACCGGAGCAACACGCAGACGCCGGAGATGAGGCTGAGGGGCAGCAGATGTAGGCCGGCGAAGATTTGGAGCAGGAAAAGGAAAAAAAGAAGAAAAAACGCTGTTAATCGAGGGTGTTCGAGAGAAAAACAGGAAGGGAACCCCAAATGATTTTTATTTCCTAAATGCAATCCCAAAGCTTGCAAATCAAAACTCAGTAGGAACTGAGACAAGGGCAATACAGAAACCCAAAATATATGTACAGCCCTCCGCTTGACTCCCCTCAAGCCCTTCCAGCCCGCCATAACTACCACCCACAGACATACAACGCCACGCCGGCCGCCTCCTACCGCCCCACAACCCCCAGATCTGAGACCGCAGGGGAAGAGGGAGAGAAGAAAGAGGCGTGAAGTTGATGCCATGAGGATGAGAGATGGGGGAGGAAGAAAGCCGTAGGGAAGCCAAGCAGAGAAGCAAATGGAAAAATTTATTTGAGAGGCTTCTGGAGAAAACTAGAGAGAAGGCAGAGCACACCCACTCAGTTTTTTTTTGTGGATGTGATTTCCTAACCTATATTCTTGAGGCTGAATCTCAAACCTATTAGGATGTGCATGAAGAAAGAATTCAACATACTTGTTATGTTGATTGCTGGTCCTAAGTCTCCAGGAAAGTGTTTAAATGTTTTCATGAGACCACTGATCGATGAATTAAAAATGTTGTGGAATACAGGAGTGGTAACATTTGATCGATCTTTCGGGTCATCATTCAATATGAAAGTCGCGGTAATATCGACGATTAGTGACTTTCCGGGCTTGGGGATGTTAGGAGGCCTAAAAACAAAAGGGTATAAAGCTTGTCTGCTATGTTTGGACGGGATTGATGCTACATATTTAACGGGAAGAATGGCATACCAGGGTCATCGTAGATGGCTTTCCAAAGATCATGCATGGAGGAAAGAATCGTAGACACGTCCACTAGTTGGTACGAAGATGCGCCTTTTTGTCTTGCAAGACAAGTATTCTATATAGATGATCCAAAGGCCGGTGAATATTGGAAGGTTGGTAACACCATTTCTCACCGAGGGACGTACAAATGTAGTTTGCTTGCACATGTCGAGGATGACTTTCACTCTAGTCTTTTATCTCGAGAAGACAATGCATACCAAGAACGGGCTCCGTCAAATCTTCTACAAGTACCTATTCATAGTATACATATTGCTTTGGGAGTCCTTCCACAAGTCGATGATGTACGTGAATATGAAGATGAAGAAAATGGTTATGAAGATGAAGAGGATGATGAATATGAAGATGAAGAGGTTGATGAATATGAATATGAAAAAGATGATGAATATGATCATGATCATGAAAATGCCAAACTTTTGGATGAAAATGATGATTATTCTAATGGGGAGGATGATGCCGATGACGATCAATGGTGATCATATGTTAAGGGGTTATTATTTTATCTAATGCAACGCACAATTATCTGTTTTCGTTGCGTAAGACTATTTTCAATTTGGGAGGCAAAATTTAGGAAAGGAGGGAATGAAAATTATCCACAAAATTTATATTTTTGGGCTCCCGCCAACTCTATTGCAACGTCACTACGCGTTGTCATTGCGTGAGGCAAAAACGAATTTATGGGAGGCCAAATTTAGAAAAGGAGGGAATTACAATTTAGTTACAAAATTTTCATTTGGGTTCCCAATCTAATGCAACACCATTGTCTATTGTCGTTGCGTAAAGTAAATAGTCAATTTTGGAGGCAAAATTTGGAAGATTTGGGTATGAAAATTAGGTGGGAAAATGTAAAATTAGGAATATTTGGGTTCCCGCCAAAGATAATGCAATATGCACATATGCAACGCGGGGTTTTATATTGCAAAAGTGAGGATTACGAGGGTTTTGAGGATTTTGAGGGTTATGAGAGGGTTATGCAATATTATGCTATGATTTAATTGAGTAATCAAACAATACATAATGGTTATGTGATGTTATGTTACAAGTTATTGTTAGATCAAACAATGCATGAGAGGGTTATGCACTAATGACATTGTTACATCCAACAATGCATGTTCATGAGTTGAAGGCAAGATCACAAATGCGTAAGGTGGAACATAAGAGGAGTAATGTTATGAGTTGAAGGCAAGAATCACAAATGCATAAGGTGGAACATAAGAGTAGTTATGTTATGAGTTGATTTATTCATATGTCACAAATGCATAAGGTTGTTAATGCACTAATAATGTTATGAGTTGAAGGCAAGAATCACAAATGCATAAGGTGGAACATAAGAGTAGTTATGTTATGAGTTGATTGATTCATATGTCACAAATGCATAAGGTTGTTAATGCACTAACAATGTTATGAGTTGAAGGCAAGAATCACAAATGCATAAGGTGGAACATAAGAGTAGTTATGTTATGAGTTGATTGATTCATATGTCAGAAATGCATAAGGTTGTTAATGCACTGATGAGAGCTAGCCTTCAATTCATGCAGAAGATTGAATTAGATTGATCAAATGCATAAGATGGATATGGTTGTTCGATTAAACTTGGTTTGATGATAATGCACTAATATGAGTTAGCAAAGCACTAATAGCAAATGTATCATGTTCGATTAATATGAGTCATAATGTTTAATTATGTTATGTTCAAATGTGTCATGTATATCCATAGCTTAATTTAAATCAAATACACATCATGTATATATATTACTGTTAAGAACACTTTGATTTATATTGATTTTGGCAATTAGATTGAAGTGCTGCCGTTTAGTTGGTCAGCTCATTTAAATGTTGCTTTTAATTCAAGTCTCCCCTAAAGTGTTGCCGTTTGATTAATCTCAAACACAACTCATACTCACGACTCCTCCTTTTGTACATCTCACAAATTCAATTTTTACACAACGCAACCCTAAATCCCACCGCCACGGCTCTCGCTTCCGCTCGATAAGCCACGTTTCGATCCGCTCAACCACGCCACGCTTCCGCTCAGCCCCACGCTTCCGCTCAACCAGGCTTCTCGCTTCGGCTCATCCACTCCTCCGCTCGCTCAGCCATGAAACCCCTAAATCTGACATATCCTCCGCTCGCTACTGTGTGTCCATGGCGCCGCCCACACTACTATTGAAGAAGGTGAAAAACCTCGACGACATCCTGTCAGACCGTATTGCAAAGAGCCTGAAAAAAGGTAAGGGAAAGAGCCCCATAGTGGCTCGAAAAAGGTCCCAGAGGATAAGGAATCGCAAACTTATCCCCAATAATGCAACCTGTCCAATCGTCTTGTCTCGGTCTCCTAGCCCCGTTTCATCTCCGTCTTCAAGCCCTCCGGCGCCAGTCTCTCCACCCCGGGTTGTGCCTACGTGTGACAACGATGGCCAAATATCGTTAGATGAATTGGAGTATTACGCCGCATCCACTAACCGGAGGTTTGGGCAAGGAGCGCCTTTGGTTGCAAAATTTGGGACGGTGAAGAGCTTCACGGCCCACAAGTTCCCCGGAGCCTTCAAAGCTGCCCAGAGATGATTCACCTCAGCCTTCACTGCTACAAGATATGTTGCCTCAGCGCTCATTGCCTCGACAAGGGAACTCCTAGACTTCGCTGCCATATAGCCAGTCGAAGTCCAAATCGGTGGCCGGTTCATCAAACTCTCAACCGCGCCCCGTTGCATCTACCAACTCTATCCGCTCCCGGGTGGATACACCTACGGTTTCCAAGGATGATGAGCGCGAAGTCCCACTGCTGTCAACTATTCACTGCATGAGCTTGATTCAGTACCCCGCCAGAGTCAGTCCCTACTGTTAACACCGAACGCGGCCAGATAATGTTGAGGGTTGACACGATCCGCACTGAGTTGCACCTGTTTCCTGCATGAATAACATCTCCTTTCCCAAAAAACATGACTCAAGACCCAAATAAACAGAAAACGAATTAAAAAATGAAAATACACAAAAATTTCTCGGGCTACCTCCCTGCGAGCGTCTTTGTTTTACGTCGTTGGCTCGACGATACCTCTTGAGGGATCACAAGTTAGGATCCCATGGGCGTGTGAGGTCAAATTTTTCCTTAGCGATTCCTTCAGTCTGCCCAAAGTACTCATATAACGGTGTGCTCGGTTCTGCTCTCCATCGATCAGGCGGGTTCACTTTTACATCTTCCCGAGTTTGTGAGGACACTCTGCTCATAGCTACTTCATTTGCTGCATGCGTAGTCTCATCTGGTAGGTTTGGAGGTAGGGCACCAAGATATGGCGTGTGCAATATGTCCAGTGGTTTCTTCGCGCATGGACGGTCATCATCCTCATAAATAAAAAAATCTGATGTCTTCCCACCAAACGCAAGTGACAACAAGCATGTGTCCATCTCAATCTTGGTTTTAGTGGCAAAGAGGAATGGACGTCCCAAAATAAGTGCTGGAGGATCG
This sequence comes from Rhodiola kirilowii, assembly GCA_033675215.1. Classification (NCBI taxonomy): domain Eukaryota; kingdom Viridiplantae; phylum Streptophyta; class Magnoliopsida; order Saxifragales; family Crassulaceae; genus Rhodiola; species Rhodiola kirilowii. The sequence goes on from CM066201.1 coordinate 46,954,939, forward strand.
TCGTTTCTAACATCTCCCATCTGCAAAACATAAAAGTCTGCATGAACAACAAGGTCACCTACATGTAGGGCTAGATCCTCTAGCAAACCAATAGGACGAATACAAGATTTATCTCCTAACTCAACCAACAGTTTAGGAGGTTTTAACGGTCCCAGCTTCAAAGAACAATATAAAGAGTATGCAATAGCATTAATGGCAGCACCCAAATCAATTAAACAATTATGTATTTGAGTCGTAGGTGACTGTGAGAGCACCTGGGTCCTTACACTTTCCAGGCGGTGCCTCATGACTCATGGCAAGTGGGCGCTCCATTATTGGCTCTTTACGCTCGCCTCTTACCTCCAGCTCGTTTCCTAGCTCATTCTTATCGATCTTATGCACTTTCAGAGCTCTTACCTGCATAGAAAACGAAGGCAAAGGGTCAATTTTGGAACATGTATCAGTGGCAACCGCGTCTGTAGTAGACGTTATGGCTGCGATTGGCTTAGACATTATAGGCGCGTTTCCTTCAGACATTAGCGTCAAGCTAATGTCTGTTGCAGGCGCGGTGGACACTGACTCCGGTTCTTCTTCGCTATTTTTCACCTCAATGTGCTCGTCGAGCATGAGTAACTTGTTCACTCAATATGCAGATTCCTTTAGTGTCGCATCCACATCTACCACTGCCAATGTGCTGACAATCCCTCTCGGATTAGGCATTGTCTGTGATGGTAGCTTCCCTAGATCTCTCTTCAGCTCGGAAACTGGCTGGGCTATCTGGGACATCTGCTTTGTAAGCTCTGCAATGGCTCCATCGGTATTCGAAACAGCCTGGGCTATTTGCTGGGTGCTAGCTGCCAGCTCCTTCACTACGTCTTCCAGAGACTTGCTGGAACTCTGAGTACTAGGGCCTGTCTGGTTGTAGTTCGGCCCTCTCTACTGATACTGACTCTGATTATTGTAGTTGACCTGCTGCTGACGATATGGTCGACGATAGTACTACTGCTGAGGCTGCTGGGGTGCATGATTGTTGTAATGTCGGAATTCCCCCACAGCATTAACACTAGTCGGTGTATCCTCTTGTAAACTGGGGCAAGCATCCGTCTTATGGTCAGTTGCACCGCAGAACTCACAAGGCTTCACCTAGACCGGCTGCTTCATTATGAGATTCTGCATCATCTCTTTCATCTGTTTAAGCTCCTCAGCCATCTGATTTGATGGGGTCTCTCTGAACCTAGCATTGTTGGCCACCTCGGCTATCAAATTCTGCACTCCAGCTGGGGATAGATTCATGATGGTCCCTCTAGCTGAGGCGTCCAGCAGCATCCTATCGAGTGGTCTCAATCCATCCAGCAAGTATTCGATCACCAACTTCTCAGGAAGTCCTAGGTTGCAGCAGCCCTGCTCCAAGGCATTGAACTTCTCCAAATAGTCATACATCGACTCATTAGGCCCCTTCCTAAGATCTTGTAGTTGCCTACGAACTTGTCCTGCCCTGGCATCTGGGTAGTATTTGTCGAGAAACTTCTTTTGCATCTGATCCCATGTCCTGATGCTTCCTGGAGGAAGAGACAAAAACCAAGTCCGAGCCATGTCAGTTAAAGAAAAGTGGAAAGCTTTCAATTTAAAATTCTCCACTGAAACTCCGTAAGGTCGCAGAGTCTAGCAGATGCCGTGAAGGCTCTGCAGATGCCTGGTGGCTGACTCTCCTTGTCGCCCTGAGAACTTGGGCAGGTAGTGCACTACCGCAGTCTTGATCTCTATCGTAGCTAATTCTGGCCCCTCGTAGATGCACCATGGCTGATTTTGAAAGATGGGAGGAAACAACTCCCTCATTGTCGGCTCGTATGGCTCCATCTGATCATTGACAACATCGTCGATCTCGTTGTTGTTGTCGTTATTACCAACCTGGCTACCTGCATGAGACATTGCAAACAAGGAGCGAAGCACACAAAATAACTAGATAAAATAAAAAAACGCAAAATAAGAAAAAATAAAAAGAACAACTTCACCGAAGCGCAGCTCCCCGGCAACGGCGCCAAAATTTGACGCGCGTCGTCTGACGCATCAAATTTAATATTTATAAATTCTCCTGCAATAAGCTAGTATAGCGGCAAGCAGGGTCGAACCCAAGAGAGCTGGTGCGTTTAAGCTGTAACTGAAAATAATAAAACAGGGGGTTGTGAGTAATGGTTTGTAAAGCACAAGAGAAAGAAAGACAAGTATTAGGGTTTTCCATCAGCGAGAAAATTCTGTCTAGGGTTTCTATTGTGACCTGTTTATCATATATATCTAATGATCAATTTTATATTTCAAAGTGTGGTTGTTCCGACAAAGGTAACAACCCAAGTATCCCGACAAAGGTGATACGCCACAATCTAACCCGACAAAGGTGTTAGACTTCTAGTTCTTTCCTAAATTAAACAATCCGACAAAGGTATTATTTAGCTTAGGTGTTACTATCTACCTTTACGACAAAGTATCCAGTAAATATTAACCGTACGAATTAGTTGTTCGACTAAGCTTTGCGACAAAGCTTCCACTTAGTCTAGCAATTTAATTCATAAGAATGAGCACAAGAACTTGTGAAATATGAAATAGCATTAAGAATGAAAATCTCAAAACGTGTTCACAATGTACGAAACCCTAAACTGAAACAGAAGTTTAGCTACTCATCGTCATGGAAATAAACACAAATATTTTTGATGAAAAGGAAGTAGAAATTCTCTGTATCGCCGAAAGCTTCGCGTTCTTCATCTTCTCCAGAGCTAGGGTTTCTTCTCTCTATTTAAGCACACTAAAATCAGTCCGCTGGTTGCCTATTTATAGCTTTCCAAAAGGCCAAAAGCCCAAAAACGAAATTTGGAAACAATGTTCAAAAACTGGATAATTCTGCACCCGAAGGCGAGTCGGCCGGCTGAGCTTTTGCCTTGAATTTGAGCCGGCCGGTTGAGATTGCTTCGATGGACTCAACTTCTCTGACCCTTTGAGCCGACCGGTTGAGAATTTGGCTTTGGGTTGAGCCGGTCGGTTCGAAGCAGCTTCGGAGGCTCCAACTTTCTGACCATGTGAGCCAGCCAGTTGAGCTGTGTGCACTGGATTGAGCCGGCCGGTTCGGATGAGCTTCATAGGACTCAATTTCTCTGAGGGTCTGAGCCGGCCGGTTGAGCTTCGTGCTATGGTGTGAACCGGCTGGTTCCAGGCTTCGGTGTTTCCTCTCGCTTTGGTCTTCAACCAGCCGGTTGGCTGGATTTGAGTCACTGTCCCAGCCGGTCGGTTGAGTCTCCATTGTAATGTTTTGGCATGAAATGTCGTCTTTTAAGCGCGTTTCCTCCTAGAGCTTCCGAAACACCTGAAATGCAAAACCATACTAGAAAGTAAATGTTCGCACAATAAAGTGTCAAAATAGATGGGATTAGTTGATTCGACGAGTCGTCTAAATACGACTCATCATATACACATTCAATATTCAATCTATGGTGTTGATTTAATTTTCACTAAGTGCTGTATTCATGACATGTTACCAAGTGTTAATGCCTCTGTGACATGTTAGTCTTAGAATTTGATCTAAGTATTGAAAATGCATAGTGATGATTTGGATATGGTGGAAATGATCTCATCTAGTGTTTATGAGAGTAAATGCATGGAAGTGAGGTTAACTAAAGCTTAATGCCTCTAGCATTTATTACCTTGGGAGATGTTCCAAGGATAATAGTGCTATAGAGTGAATCAATATCTTGATTAAGTGAGATTCTAATTAGGATGGCTTGACTAGGATTAGACTCACGTGATAATTGGTCTATCTTAGTCGAAGCTAGGTTCTAAACCAATTAACACCTATGAATGACTCAACTCTTGTGTACATGATCGTTGGGAAATGCCAAGGAGGGGAGTAACCCCTCGAAACTCTCTTTGAATTGAACTAAAACCCCCCTTGAAACCATTTCATAGTTAGTTTTAAATTGGAAACCATCTCATAATCGATTTGAAGGAATTGCTAAGTTGAAAATTTGATTCTCCTAGCGCATAATAGAATTGCTCCCTTGGGTTCGACACTGGTCTTACCGGTCAAATACAAATTGTTTTTTACTATACGAAATTTATAACTGTCACAGTACTTCTGATGAATGTGTCGAGCTTCTCTCATTATCCCGATTCGGTCTGGAAACAGATGCTGGTGCACATTGGAGTAAGTAATATTGTTGAGTTTAATTTGATTGTTCAATATTGTTATGATCGGTATATATATATGTTTACTTCAATCAATTTTTCTACTTTTGTGTATTTATACATGCCAACTTTTTTTGGTAGTGCTCTTTTGAGATTAATGAACAAGCCTGGCTCAAGAGTCTGATCCTGAACATGGCAGCTGGACGTTTCCGGGAATAAAAAAGCAAATGGAGCAGTTTCTATCTTGCAAATCCAGATGTAGTTCCGGATGAGTTTACCCATCGCCGCCACGAGTGGGACTGGCTTGTGAGCCACTTTAATGATCCCGCATTTCAGGTATTACCACTTAATCACCGTTTTAATATACAGTACATTCATATAGTTATGACTATAAAATTAATCCGTTTCAACTGTTCGCCAACAGGCAAAAAGTTCCCAAATGAAGAAACTTGGAGTATGCAAAAATCGGAAAACCCACCATTCAGGCAAGCTGGGCTTTAACTACAGGGCAGAGCGACATCTAAAAAATGGTCACAAAGCAGCTCTTTTGGCTGCTTTTTTAGAAGTGTACGCTGCTGACTCGAATGCCACACACTTGGTGGTATATTTTTTAACTTGTTACTTGGATTTTTTTGGCTTTCATCACTTTAATTCATTTATATGTTTATCAACAGATGTTTTTGTGTGTATCGGTTTAAATGTGTTGTTTTCTTGTCTGATTCACTGTATTGAGTAATTGATTTCAGTATTGTGGTGGGATGCTGAGTGCATATATTGTCAGCGTGTTGTACATATTTTTTGTTCAAACATTTGTTCATGCATCTTGTTTATAAAATGCTGAATTGCTCGAACATTAATTCATGTACACTGTTTAAAATGTTAAGTCATGATCGCCTTTATTGTTGTTTGATGTGTATGTGGCTGTGAACATTGTCCTGTTATTATGTTGTTAGTGGCTATGTATATATGTTGTGTATATTTAATTCATGTACACTATGTTTGATGTGTTAGTGGCTGTGTATATATGCTGTGAAAATTGGCATGTTATGTTGTTAGTGGCTGTGTATGTATGCTGTGAAAATCGCCTTTATTATGCTGTGTATATAAGGTATTCATTCCTGCCATTTATTCATTGAATTCATTTGCGGGAAAAGATGAAGAAGAAGTTGGGTGAACTCATGAATGGGGAACTGACCTTGATGCTCTAGTAGATCCTATGCCGCTCCAGACCCAATTGGACATCATTGATGAGATTATGGATCGTCGTAAAGTGAAGGGTACTCGGGGTTTGCCTAAAAAGGTTCAAGCTTTTTTGGACATACATGAAGAGCTTGATATGACTAGAGAGGAGCTGAGGAAGGAACAAATAGAGGCTGCCAGAAAATAGGAGGAGTCGAGGGCTTTGATACAAAGCCTCGCGGATAGGATCAAAGCCCTTGAAGACAAGGGTGGTAATGCGGCAGGGGAGGATGCCTGAGAAGAACTTTGTCATTTTAGTATGACACTTAATTATCTAACTTTGTGAACTTGTTATTTTGAGATTTGGATTGAAACATTGTCATCCAAATCTGTAGGTGGTGTTTTTTGAGATTTGGTTTGAAACTATGTTGTCATCCAAATCTGTAACAGGTGCGTTTTGGTATTTGGATAGGAAATTTAAATCCAAAGTAATTGGATTTTCTATTGCATATATGTTTCTATATTTTGTTGCATCAATGTCTGTTGCATCGTTTCATATCTTTTGCAATACTTCAGAAGTCTATGGTGTAAGTGTATAGCGTTGCGTAGCAACTGAGTTGTTGCCTAAAAACATGTTGCAATATCTCTGTTTCTTAAAATATAGCAACAAACCAGAATAATTGTGTTGCGAAAGAATAACTCCAAGGCAACGCAGTAATGTGTTACATAAACTATGTTGCTTAGTACTTTCACAACAACACTGTCGTTGCATTAAATCACATTGCGTATACTCTATTGCATAAAATATAGCAACGAAGTCGCATGTAGTGTTGCAAAAGAGAACATCTTATGCAACATAACAATTGCAACAAGTTTACTCCACGTTGCGTTAGATAAAAACTTATGCAACACAAATTGAAACTTGTTGCTATATTTTAAGCAATAGAGTATGCGCAACATGGCTTTATGCAACAGCTGAAACGTTCCGCAAGTTCGAAGCAGCACGATTTTATCTTAAGCAACGTTTTATTTTCTATTGTATATAGGGCAAAATGGTGTAGTGTTTTCAATTTCATCTGATGTGCCTCTGTTGAAGGTCACCTGGATATGACATTGAAAGTTCCAGAATTATATAGTTGTATCACTCTTAAGAAAGGTGCCAATTGGTAAAGATTCATAAATTCCTTGCTTCACTCGTGTCCTTTTCTGCTTTATCATCAGAGGGAGGATGGTACAAGTGCCACTTGATTTCCTTTGGGACATCAAATCTTGGTATGCCATCGCCTCAATCTGAGATAGTATGTCCGCAACAGTCGTTCTGATAGAATGAAACAGACGCAAAAAGGAGAAACTGAAAATGTACTAAGAGCTCTTGTGATGCGGCTGGAGTTTAAGGTGTTTGATTATTTTTGAACCATGTGAATCTCCTTATCATGTTAGGTGACACTTCCCCAAAGCACTCATTGTATGCAATCAGCCGCTTGGCGGTACAATACTATCTAATTGCGACCAAGTTTATAACCGTCCACGATCCACCATTTCAAGCTGTGCTCATCCTAGATCAGAGAAACCTCCATCCGACATGTCATTGAATTGGTTTTATAAGTAGTGCCATATCCTATCACTAACAAGTGTTCGCTTTGTGGATTGTGAGATAAATATGACCCCGAGTAGTTGAGGTGAGAGTGTAGCTACTTTGTGGGTTGTAATGTCTGATGAGTTTGGAGAGTTGAGTTAGAAGCACAGGCAGCTCCCATTAACACTGCATTGGCTTTTCAAACATCAAGAAACTATACAAATATGGAGGGAATAGCATATTACATAGTAACATACGTTTCTAGACCATCATATTCCGTAATCAGCCAATGTAAATCCCTATAACCACATATTTAGCAAGTAAGCTGGAGATTCAAAGCTATTTTTCTAAAACGTAAATATAAGGAAACACATACCAAATGAGATTTAATTCGTGTAAAAACAACGTCCTATTTCCACAGGTAACGTCTATACACTCTTGACAAAAAATGGACATAGGCGTGGCGTATCCAGATAGAAGATCCCATGAAATCTCTAGTCAATGGGAGAAAGACAACTGTGACGGGATTGTATCTGCTTTCCCCATTCGAGAGTGTGGATGACAAAGGATGCGATGGACCTGTGATGATGAAGGAGCACTCGTTGTCCATGATACATACAATGTCTGGGGTCACAATAGTTCATATCACATCCTCAATTCCTTATAATTCACATCCATTTGGACCAAAAGTGAAGAGGTTAAAGGAAGTTGCCTTGCAGCAAAAACTAGATTTCAACACAAAACAAATGTGCTTCCCGCATGGGTTTCCTTCTTTAAAATTGTCAATAGAGTTCCTGCATTCGGAATGAGGGTGATACGGGGGGACTCTGGGACTCTGGCCGCTCCCGCTCCCTGTGGACTCTGGGACTCTGGGGATTTTGCCCCGCTCCGGTCACTGTATCAGGCCTGCAGGTCATGCACCCCAACCTATTCAGGTGCAGCCCAATTGGTGATAGTGGCACACTAAAACCACTATTAAAGGGTGGTGGGCATCTTGTGTTAAAGTCCCACTACCAACATCCTGCAGGTCAATTACTACTAATAATTGCACCTGAATAGGTTGGGGTGCATGGCCTGCAGGCTTGATACGGTGACCGTAGCGGGAGCGGGGCAAAATCCCATGAGTCCCAGAGTCCACAGGGAGCGGGAGCGGCCAGTGTGCCAGAGTCCCAGAGTCCCCCCGTATCATAAAAGTGCACTTTTATGATACAGTATGGACCCGGCGGACCGGTGCTATTGGGCTCTGGACTTTGGGACTCTGACATTTTAGCCGCTCCCGCTCCGCCCCTCAACTTGGGTTATCAGCCCAAGTTGAGGGGCGGAGCGAGAGCGGCTGAGGGCCTGTTTTCTGGACTTTAAATTTGTATTATATAAACTAACATAACACAAATTAACATAAATTAACACAAATTAACATAAATTAAATTAACATAACATAAATTACCACCATCATCATAACATAAATTACCACCATCATCATAACATAAATTACCACCATCATCATATCATCATCATGTCATCATCATCACCATCATCATCATCATCATGTCATCGTCATCACCATCATGTCATCATCATCCATCATCATCATCTTCATGCATCATCATCAGCATCATGGTGATGAATAGTAATATGATGATGATGAATAGTAATATGATGGGATGATGATCGTGACATGATGATGAATAGTAATATGATGATTATGATGAATAGTCATGATGATGATGATGATGAAAAGTAATATGATGGTGAATAGCAATATGATGATGGTGATGACATGATGATAATGATGGTGATGACATGATGATGGTATGATGATGGCATGATGATGATGACATGATGATGATGATGACATGATGAGATGATGATGATGGTATGATGATGCCATGATGATGCCATGATGATGATGATGAGATGATGAGATGATGATGATGTTGATGGTGATGACATGATGATGATGATGATGTGATGATGGTGACTTGATGATGATGATGGTGACATGATGATGATGACATGATGAGATGATGGTTACAAGATGTTGATGATGTCATGTGATGATGTTGACATGATGATGATGATGATGATGATGAAGGTGACATGATGATGGTGATGATGATGACGGTGACATGATGATGATGTAATGTTAGGTTGGTATAAACTATAATAAATTAAAATAAATTAACATAACACAAATTAACATTAATTAACACAAATTAACATAAATTAACACAAATTAACATAAATTAAATTAACATAACATAAATTTAAGCTCAATCAAATAGGCCTTAAACTGCCAGAGTCCCAGAGTCCAGAGCCCAATAGCACCGGTCCGCCCGGTCCATACCATATGAGAGGGGAAATATGATCGTGGGTAGGATACATAAAGATTCCCAAACAAAAACAATGCAAATAGTTAATCCTATTTAATATTTACAACGAACAGTGTTTCCATTTATCTTTCTTGGAGAATCACAATATTATGGCCTTCCGTTCTAAAAAATAAAGATACAACTGTAGAAACCTTTTGCATATATGGACATTTTGGACATCAAAATCACCTTCTATTAGAGAGCTTTGCATGGGGTGGAATCAGTACTAGAGTGATTGCGGGCCTTATGCTCATCATCTGAATCATACTGCTCACCATCCCAAAGGCGCTGCTGCTTTGGTTTCTGGTCCATATCTTCATCTTCCTGCGTTCAACAATGTTAAGGTGATGAAGAAACACACAAACAGCCTCATAAGTTGTTACAAGTAAAGGCAAGGGCAATCGACCTCCTCGGGACCTTTTGCAAAAGATGGTGTGACTTGAAACGGTACACTTGGTGCATGGGATAGTTTAAATAGTCACTCCAGTATATAGTTCCTGCAAGAAATATGTCAGCTGAGTTCCACTAAAAGTAAATTGCAACTTTAAAATCTCTGTATGAAACGAAATGCGAACAATTAACAGCCAAAAATACCACTTATCCACCATTATCATACAATCACTACACCATTTTCCGTGTCAGGCGACTGAATCAAATGAGTCGCCCAAGTTCATTTTTAGTCGTCCAGGAACATATGTGACTAACGGAATGTCGCCTAAGGCCTGTAGCCCAAGCAATGTGGCCCAAGTATGCAGGCGACTGAACCTAATATCCTCTGCCGCTTAAGTATTTAGGCGACTGAACCTAATTTTCTCTGTCTCCTGGACCTAGGGCGACATATTCATATGTATATGTCGTTCAAAAGGTTGGGCGACTGAATTAAGGTCAGTAGCATAGGACTTTGGATGTCACGTAAACATTGTAGAAAATTCACTTTTCTGTTACATTTTTTCGAATCCACTTTTTCTGTAAACTAAAACATGAACCTGTTACATTATAAACCAGCATAGTTGATAGCTTTCAAAAATATACATAATTCAACTACAAGTTCCAAGCAACCATAAAAATACAAAATGAAAAGTTCATAGCAATTGGCCATATTCCGAAAAGTTCCAAGCATGAGCTTCAAAATGATCACTAAACTTCTGTAAAATATCAAGGTCGCCTCATACCATAGCTCGCTCCATCCGAAACATTGTTACTTCCTGCCCCTCCTCAAGCTCCCGCATTTTTTCTTCTAAGATGAGTATCCTCTCATCTTTTTTCACTGAATCCTCCTTGGCCCTATTCAGCTCCTCTCTCATTTGTGAAGTTTGGGCAGCCACTTTAGCTCCACCTCTAGGGCGTGGAGGCTTCCTAAAAGATTTCCCAACACCAGAAATTCGGGTCCCTTTTTTCTCGCCAACCACTTCAATAATGATAGCGAGTTGAATTTCCTCCGAGAGAGGTTCATCTAAGGAAGGAGCTTCCACTTTCATCAAGCATATTAAGAACCTTATTTTCCGTTTCCTCTTGCACAAAATTTAAAAGAACTTTTAAACTACAAACTAAGATAGTTATACAACTACAAGATAAATCAATATGTATGCCACATAACAACCACTGCGAAATGGAAAACAAGGTACGTGCTTGCTTTGCATTATATAATATTAAATTGGAAAAACATATTTGGCAGAAAAGAGAGTATATATGCTTATCTGAAGACACATGTATGTACAAGAACACAATCTGTGCATGGACAAGCAATGCGGACAAACATTGATATCAGGATATCTCTAGGAAAAGTGCATGTAGCTATAATGTAAATATGCAAGACAAAGATTTATTTGTATGCCAAATTCAGTACTATCATGACAAATCACATCACTAAGCATCATTATGCCACTGCCAATAGTTTCCACTATTATTTATATGTACTATCACTAAACAACAATTAATGTGGCACCAAGCAACCAACAAATTTGTCAAACAAAACCAACAATAAGAAAATTTAAGAAAAGCAACCCAAATACCACTATTTTGGCTGCAGCGGGTTCACCCGCGTACGCATCGCCATAACTTGCCACGTGAGGTGCCTTGTGTCCTTTGACAAAAAGTCTCTTAGCCCTATGAGCAAAGAGGATATTCCCAGAGTGATGATTAATCTTCTTTGATCGAGCATAACTCATTCTTTGGGATATTTCCTGTTGGAATAAGTAAAGAAAATCAGTGCTTCATTTAAAAAAATAAAATCAAATGAAAACCACAAATTACCTGCTGTGCTGGCTTGTTGAAATGGGATAAGAGCCACTTCCACTGATCACGACGATCAATAAACTCTAAAGGGACTTCTTTACCGTATTTTTTCCAGTGTGTCCTACACTTGGACTTCCAGTCTTTGTATCTGTCCGCTGCAGCGCTTCCGATGTAGTTCCACATCCAAGTAACATCCGGCGTAACTTTAAAATGAAGCTAGGAAAAAGTGTAACAAGTCAATAATTAATAATATAAAGACTAAATGTAAATACATGAATAGAATTATAGTTAATGTATCAAGGACTTACAGAGAGATGGTTATAAACAATATTCCAAGTATCCTCATCGTCAAGTTCTGCATAGCTTGGTGCTAACATAGGTATCTTTTCACGCATACAGCTTCCAATTTCATGGATTAACAAATTATATTGATCTTCATTGTCAGGGCCTAAATGTTCAGTGCCACTCGAAATTTCAATTTTTTTGTCACATGTCCTTCTGACGATGCCCGCTGCTTTCAGACCAGTCACCAATCCGTGCCTCCTTTTATTAATATCATGTTCAATCTCTATACAAAAAATAACAACTAGTAAATGCTTAGCATGTAAAGATAAGTGAATAACACCGTCTCAAACAAAAAACAATGACAAAGAAGCTGAAAAACAACCTGATACTTTCAGTCCTTTGTAACGAATGCTCCTTAGATCTTCTGGGATTGGAAATTCATCATCAATATCGATTTCATCAGGATTGAAGTAGGCCTGACCTTGAGATATAGTTGCCTGCGAGTTTACGGAACTTAGAGGGGTGGTGATGGTGGAGGGAGTCGAGGTTCTATGTGACTGGGTAGGGAGTGCGAGGAATTTACAAGAGCCGGTGAAGCTGGCCTAACAGGAGCTGGAACTGGCCTAACAGGAGCTGGCCTAATAGGAGCTGGAACCGGTGGAGATGGCCTAACAGGAGCAGGGGCTGATGGTGGTGGATTTAGGGGTTGAGGGCATTGGACTACTCAGCTTCGAATATGTTTAAAGTGCCTAGGGCTATGATGATTTGACCTAGGGCTTTGAGGAACTGCCGGTGGAGCAGGAGCAGGTGAATGTGGCCTAGTCGACATATGATCTAGTTTCGGTGAAGCTACTGGCTGTTCAAGTACTGGATTTGGTGCGGGCTATGGAGGTTTGGGGAGGGTGGTGCTAGGATTTGGTGCGGGCTATGAAGAACGAAGACGAAAGATGATTTTTCTTTAGGTCAAGCGGTGAAAGTAGCGGGCTGAGGCCCAATATTTTTCTTACAAGCGCGCGGTGTGACCAAAATTTTCATACAAACACTTAACCAATTTTTCTACGAATTCTCCAATTTGACAAACTTTACACTAATAGACCAAATTAAAACATCACGAATCACCAATTCACCTGACGAACATACACTTTACCAAGCACTTTAAACTAATTGAAAAACTTAATAATTAATCTTCATCTTCATCTTCTTCTTCTTCTTCTTCATCCTCCTCCTCATCATCATCATCATCATCATCATCATCATCATCATCATCATCATCTTCATTCTTGTCTTCATCTTCATCTTCATCAGATAAATCATTTTCTTCATCTTCTATTTCATCATCTTCATACTTTTCTTCTAGGGGTTGATCATCATCTTCATTTGCATCATCATCAAAATAATCAATGTGAATATCATCTATGAGAATATTGTAATTTGGGATATTTTTTGTTGTATCTTCTTGATATGCTTCATGCATTGGTAATATGTTTTGATCGAGCGGAAGTGATGTAACATTGTAAGTTCCTCTTGGCGCCACCAAGTTAACAACTTTCCAATTATCGCCTACTTTTGGATCGTCTAAGTAAAATACTTGTTGTGCAATGGAAGCAAGACAATAAGGCTTATCGTCATACCAACTTGTTGAAGTGTCTACTGAAAGTAGTCCATGATCAACCCTTGTGCTCCCTCTCACCGAAGGATCCGTATTAAACCACTTGCATCTGAAGACAATAACGGGCATTCCTTCTGCATACTTGATGGACCATAATTGTATGCATCAAAAACACAGTAAAACCCACCAAATTAGACTATTTGTCTATCTAACTTCGACGTGTTAGTCCTGATATATTTCCACAGGGCATTTGAGAGACTAAAGTGAAAACACGCTAAGGAGAGGATTTTACGCTGAAAAGATGATAAGAGTCAATCCCAGGTCAAGATCAGACGCTGAACAAAGAAATCTCAAGATCTTGACGATGAATTACTCAAATTAAATCCAACTGAGGAATTATCAAAGACAGCCCGGAGTAAAATTGGACTGATAGTTTTGTAAAGACAGTACAAAACTGTCAAAAACTCATCCATATACAAGGATGACCGATGGCTTTGTGAAGGAATGAGTCATGAGGATGACTCATGGGTGGCTTCTCCTCCCCTCCTCTCCTCCATGACCGGCTGCTCCTCCCCAAGCAACCTACAACCAGCGGCTTCTTGTGCCACCATGAGAAGATGACAAGTGGAGGCTCCTCCTCCACATCTTCAAAGCCTCCTCCTCCACCCTTGGATGCTCCTCCACATGCCACCATCTCCACCCTCCATCCTCCTCCCCTTAGCCTATAAATATGGAGCTCCTCCTCCTCATTTGTAACATCCAAAAATTGTAAAGTCACTTCTCTCTCTAAGTTTTGGTTACTTGTTAGTTTGGTTTGGTTTTGGAAATAATACTCCTGTTTGTTCTTGAGTATTATACTTTAGAGAATACTCCTGTTGGTTCTTGAGTATTCAGTAGGAAATTGGGAATACTCCTGTTGGTTCTTGAGTATTCCACCTCTTTCCCTCTTACTGTTTTCAAAAACCCCCGAGTATTTAGTTATGATATCCTCTTCCATGGATAATCGTAGCTAAACTCTTTATTCGGTTAAAGGGGTGTACTGGTATCATAAAATGTTTTAGGCAATTCTTAGAGTTTTTTCTCTGTATTCAAAACTTGTTCTATGTGCCATATATTAGGTTAGAATCTTCCAAGGTTGAGTGCCTGACAAGCAAAAGCTCTTCCGTGGGGATTCGTAAACATACTCGGGTAAGTGGATGCTTGGAATGGCAAAGCTTATCTGAGGAGTTTGACCTCTCTAAAACACCATTTGGTTGCTCGGGAATGACTGACCAAATGGATGCACACAGGCTAATATACCTTGGAATGGGGTATTAGTCTAAATAGAATAAGGGCACTACGTTCCTTGCAAAAGTCTAGACGGTGTTGCAAGTTGAGTGCTTGGAATGGCCTCGATTCACTATTGAACACTTTTGCAAAAGACTAGACAATGTGGCAAATCGAGTGCTTGGAATGGCCTTGATACACGTTTGAATACTTAGAAGGATCAATAAGAGCCAATGATAAACCGGCTATGATACAAGGCCCCTGAAACCGAATACTTTTCCTTATATTACAAAAAACCCCCCCTGTATTTACTTTTATAAACTGCTCGATCAGCTACAACCATCAACCACTGATCTACCGGAGGAATCGCAATCACGCATCACCCACTGTAAGTCTTCTTTCCCTTAACTCTTTTAATTTCAGTATTTATTTTTTGTATTTACTTTTCCACATAAGAAACCCAAAAAACCAAAAACAGTAGTTTAATTATTCGCGCTAAAATATCAACCAACCTAAAACACGCTCCCTCGCTGTACAAATCCCTTAAAGAACAACATATTCCACCTAATTCCCTTGGGTTCGACCCCTACTTACCACTTACTACCCAGTAGTGTAGTCGCGAGTAGCGGATATTATAAATTTATTTGCACAGAGCACGCTGCACCTTAACGACAGTGTAGTGCGCTCCGTCAAATTGGCGCCGTTGCCGGAGAATTAGCCATCGAATAAGTTGTTCTTCCCCTCCCATGTCCTCATGACGCAACCCCCTTCATATGCATGGACAACACGACATCTGCCACTGTTCGGAGGTACGGATGGAGAAGACCCAGTACAACACTGCCGAAACTTTCACCACGTCTGCCACCTCATAAAACCTGCGAATGAAATGTTAGAAGAATTTAAGCTTAAATGCTTCAAATTCTCTCTAACGGATTTTGCGACGATCTGGTATTACAAGTCAACCGCTAGCAGTGCAGCACATTTTGTGGACCTCTGCGTTCCATTTCTGAAAGAATTCTCCCCTCCATCCTTACGCCAAAAAACCCGTGAGAAGATTATGTGCCTGCAACAATCCCGGGATGAGACTCTGGACGAATACTACACGAGCTTTGACACCATCGTCTCAAACTGCCCACACCATGGATTCACGAAGAAAATTCTGCTTCAAAAATTTCTTCGTGGGATGAAGGCCGCTGATCTAGCAAGGATTAACGAGGCAATGAGGAGATCAGCTAGGAACTATTCCATATCAGACATGTGGTGCCTCATAAATGACCTGGCCGCAGCCACAAGACGAATACCCGAGGATGATGGAGAAATGCAGACGGAAAGAGAAGAGACTCCCGAGCCATCAGAAGAAACTCCCGAGCCATTAGAAGACTGGGATATAGAAAGTGTCGGGAGTAACGAGGAAGTGTCAGCAATGGAAGAAGTCCAGAATACCACCGACATGCTGCCAACGCCATACCCAGCTATCATCACCCAAGCAGCCGAGACAATCTACGACGAGTTCCTTACAAACAGACACGACGAGGCAGAACCGAGCCTTAAGATGCAAGCTTCACGACTTTTCCCCTCGATCAATAGACAAATCGCTGAAAACTATGTGATCAATGAAGAGGCTGAAAGGAGGATGGGAAAAGGGCCTGAGCAAAACGACTCCTCAAGGGAGCATGCTTTCGCCATGACTGGACAAGGCAGCCCTGAACACCAGAAAACCCAGTTCAAGAAGCTAGTGGTCAAAGGTCCCTCACCTTCTCAAACACGTTGGAAGGAGACATCACCAGAACAACGGGAACTGGACTCAAGCCCATCATCTCGCAAGAAATCGGGAAAAGGCAAAGCAAAAGTCAACACAGGAACAGTGGCGAAATTCGACCTAAGCCACCCATGGGACCCCAACCAATGATCCAGGAATAAGGTACTGTCGAGCCAACGACGTTAAACAAGTGCACTGGTCGGGAGGTAACCCGACACTATCTTACTTTCCGCACTTTAATTTCCTGTCTTATTATTTTCTGTATTTTACTTTTCCAATAAGTCGCTCTCACCGACTTGGTGCATAGAATGATTTGACTATTTAGGAATTGGTTTTTGGAGCACGATCGGATCAGCCAGGCAGCTTCTGTGAACTACCGGGCCTACGGTGAGAGTTCAAGGCCCCAGCCGAACTCCCTCGATTATCCAGCCTCATGCAATTCGACACAATAAGGGAGTTCTGATCTTACCTTTCCTTAAGTCATTTCCTTCTCGTATAACATCTGCTTGCATGGCTTTCGAACTAAGTAGTGCTGAAAGGCACGACTTCGTTCGAAAGTGTGGGGTGAGAACCGCATGTGTACATAAATAAACAACATGTTTTTCTTTTTTTTAGTGTATCTTTTTGAAAGTATGAACTTAAGAATGTGAAAAAGATAGACCGAAATTCATGCATTTACCTTGTGAAAATTCAACTGTCTAAAAACTTAGAACGTAACTTCTCATTTGTCCCTTTGTGCTGAGATAAACTAGGGATGTGGAGTTGATAGAAATGCCCTAGAGAGGCTTGGCAAGCAATCGAAGGATCAGATCAAACTATATGGTTTTCGAAGTCAGTGGAGGCTGCACTTCGGGTTTCAGTGAAGATTGAAGTCATCTCCGCCATGCAATGCAAAAGGCGAGGACGGGAATCAGGCCGTCCTATCTCCGGTCAAAGAAAACCAAGAAAATAGATGAGCGGCCCTCATCTTGACCCGCGCGAAACGACAATCAAAGTAGCCGAGAAAATAGATGAGCGACCCTCACCTTGACCCGCGCGAAAACGGCAAAAATGAGAAGAGCGGGGAGGTATTTCCATAGGCTTGCGGGCGATGATTGGACCTCCCAAAAAGGCTTGAGAAAATGGACTAGCAAGTCACAAAGACGCAAAAAGCTCGAAGAAGCAAATCAAGAGGCCTAAGGCCCAAAATTGTGAAGGTTTTAACCGAACAAAAAGTGAAGTACTCAAAGAGTCAAATCAAAGGCCAAAGGCCGATTCACTACAAAAAGCAGTCCCTCGCTAAAAGAAAATCAAAGTACTCAAACCAGTGAAACCCGAACCGAATCACGTGCTAGAGAAAGCTACAAGGAAACCATATAGTAAGAGACGATCCCGAGGTTGCAGTCCAGGAGCCTAAAAAGGGCTATCTCCCGAAACATCCAGAATAATTTGCATCTCGGCACGAAGGTACACGTATCAAGTTACTTCTATTTATTTACGCAGTTCAATTTGGTAATAAGTAAGTAATGCATGAATTAGGATAAATCGAGTCCCACAGTCTAATTTTCATATTTTAAACAAACCAAACTTAGAGTGCCGCCCTTTAATAGCATTGTTCGGGACGAACAACTAAAAGTGTGGGGTGATCTGATGGACCATAATTGTATGCATCAAAAACACAGTAAAACCCACCAAATTAGACTGTTTGTCTATCTAACTTCGACGTGTTAGTCCCGATATATTTCCACAGGGCATTTGAGAGACTAAAGTGAAAACACGCTAAGGAGAGGATTTTACGCTGAAAAGATGATAAGAGTCAATCCAAGGTCAAGATCAGACGCTGAACGAAGAAATCTCAAGATCCTGACGATGAATTACTCAAATTAAATCAAACTGAGGAATTATCAAAGACAGCCCGGAGTAAAATTGGACTGATAGTTTTGTAAAGACAGTACAAAACTGTCAAAAACTCATCCATATACATGGATGACCGATGGCTTTGTGAAGGAATGAGTCATGAGGATGACTCATGGGTGGCTTCTCCTCCCCTCCTCTCCTCCATGACCAGCTGCTCCTCCCCAAGCAACCTACAACCGGCGGCTTCTTGTGCCACCATGAGAAGATGACAAGTGGAGGCTCCTCCTCCACATCTTCAAAGCCTCCTCCTCCACCCTTGGATGCTCCTCCACATGCCACCATCTCCACCCTCCATCCTCCTCCCCTTCGCCTATAAATATGGAGCTCCTCCTCCTCATTTGTAACATCCAAAAATTGTAAAGTCACTTCTCTCTCTATGTTTTGGTTACTTGTAAGTTTGGTTTGGTTTTGGAAATAATACTCCTGTTTGTTCTTGAGTATTATACGCTTTGCAAATAATACTCCTGTTTGTTCTTGAGTATTATACTTTAGAGAATACTCCTGTTGGTTCTTGAGTATTCAGTAGGAAATTGGGGAATACTCCTGTTGGTTCTTGAGTATTCCACCCCTTTCCCTCTTACTGTTTTCAAAAACCCCCGAGTATTTAGTTATGATATCCTCTTCCATGGATAATCGTAGCTAAACTCTTTATTCGGTTAAAGGGGTGTACTGGTATCATAAAATGTTTTAGGCAATTCTTAGAGTTTTTTCTCTGTATTCAAAACTTGTTCTATGTGCCATATATTAGGTTAGAATCTTCCAAGGTTGAGTGCCTGACAAGCAAAAGCTCTTCCGTGGGGATTCGTAAACATACTCGGGTAAGTGGATGCTTGGAATGACAAAGCTTATCTGAGGAGTTTGACCTCTCTAAAACACCATTTGGTTGCTCGGGAATGACTGACCAAATGGATGCACACAGGCTAATATACCTTGGAATGGGGTATTAGTCTAAATAGAATAAGGGCTCTACGTTCTTTGCAAAAGTCTAGACGGTGTTGCAAGTTGAGTGCTTGGAATGGCCTCGATTCACTATCGAACACTTTTGCAAAAGACTAGACAGTGTGGCAAATCGAGTGCTTGGAATGGCCTTGATACACGTTTGAATACTTAGAAGGATCACTAAGAGCCAATGATAAACAGGCTATGATACAAGGCCCCTGAAACCGAATACTTTTCCTTGAATTACTAAAAACCCCCCTGTATTTACTTTTATAAACTGCTCGATCAGCTACAACCAGCAACCACTGATCTACCGGAGGAATCGCAATCACGCATCACCCACTGTAAGTCTTCTTTCCCTTAACTCTTTTAATTTCAGTATTTATTTTCTGTATTTACTTTTCCACATAAAAAACCCAAAAAATTAAAAACAGTTGTTTAATTACTCGCGCTAAAATCTCAACCAACCTAAAACACGCTCCCTCGCTGTACAAATCCCTTAAAGAACAACATATTCCACCTAATTCCCTTGGGTTCGACCCCTACTTACCACTTACTACCCAGTAGTGTAGTCGCGAGTAGCGGATATTATAAATTTATTTGCACAGAGCACGCTGCACCTTAACGACAGTGCAGTGTCGCCTCCGTCAATACTTAAGTTCAACTACATTTTCCATAATGCCATAAAACTTAACTCCATCTGTAAAGTAAAAGAAATCAAATATGAGTACAAATCTACACAAAACTAATTAATTAAGGAGACATGTTGACAAACAAATATGTAAAACTTGACCTGCTACGACAAGTACTCCAATATTTTGTGTTTTCAATTTGCGATCTCGTTCTCAAATCACAAATTTTATGCCGTTTACATCACACTGCGAATAACAGTTGTACGCTTGTGATTGACATGCTAATATGTGGAGTTCTCGATCATAGTGTAGGCTCCCTTTCTTTTGTAGACCAGACATCTGTAGAATTCAGTTTCAATCAATATTAGAACAAAATGCAAATAAGGAAAAAAATGAAAATAAGAGAAAAAAACAAATGAAAGAAAAAGCCTTATTCACCCAACCAAGAAAATATGGATGAAAATGATTCAATCGTGCATCATCACTACTATTAGGATATTCTTCGTCGAATTGATTTCTGTGGTATTCAATGTAATCTTTAGCTTCTTCACAATGTTCCATCACACACCAATGGGCGATAGAAACTTCTTTCTTGCTGAGTTTTGCATTTGGGAGGAAACACAATGGCTTGATGACATCAGAAACAACTTTAAGTTTGAATTTCTCTCTATCTTGTACGTTTGATTCCGCAGAGGTACTACTAGTGTCTCCCATATACACTTTACAATACCTCACACACTCGGGTGTGATGTATTGCTCGGCATTGCATCCTTCAGGATATCGTGTATTTCTGACATATTTCTTGTACTCACCTAGTTGCCCGTGAATATAAAATAATTAGAGTGACAAAGAATAAAATAATTAGAAAGTAAATATTTGTTGTTCTTACCTTTCCATCGGATACATCCAGTTGAAATGCACAGGACCCTTAAGTGAAACTTGATCAGGTAGATGTATCATAAGATGCACCATGATGGTGAAGAAAGCTGGTGGAAAAATCCGCTCTAACTGACAAAGAATCATCACAATATCCTCTTTCATCCTCTCAACATCTACTTTATTCAACTCTCTGCAACATAGCTTTTGAAACCATTGAGATAGTGACACAAGAGGACTAACAACATTATACGGTAGATAAGGCCGATTAAAGACGGGAAGTAATCATTGTAGCATCACATGACAGTCACGTGTCTTCAATCCATTAAATTTTTTGTCATCCAAGTTAATCTTATTTTTTAAGCTGCCGGCATAACCATATGGATACTTGGCATCTTTCATCATCTCAAGTATTTCGATCTTGTGTTCCGGTAACACGGTGTATGGTGCTTGTGAAACTCTATCTTTTCTTGAAGATGACCCTATGATTTTCTTCCATAGAGGCTTACGAACTCCCTGCTTCTCTAAACCTTCTCGAGCCTTGAAATCATCTTTAGTTTTCCCTTCAAGGCCAAGAATGGTGCCAATCATCTTATCGAAGACATTCTTCTCAATGTGCATCACATCGAGCGAATAGGGTTCATTAAATGTTTTCCATTAAGGCAACTCATAGAATATGGTTTTGTATGACCAACAAAGCCTCTGCGTGGTACTTTTAGGCTTCAATAGTGGATGCAAGCTAAGTGTCGGATATTCGTGCTTATCTATCTCCTCCAAAATTTCTAAACCTGACAGGGGTCGCGGTGCATCTCTCCATTCAATATGACCGTTAAATTTATCTTTTTGTTTCCTCCATGGGTGAGTTTTTGGAAGCCACCTACAGTGCCCTTGATATGACATTCTACCTACTAAATGTTTAGCATCAACGTCATCTAAGCATAAGGGACACGCTTTATACCTTTTTGTCTTTAGGCCTCCCAACATGCCTAAGCCTGGAAAGTCGCTAATCATCCATAATACGTCATCTTTCATAATAAATGATGATCCATCATGATGATCATAAGTAGGAACCCCTGTATCCCACAAGATTTTGAGCTCATCAATCAACGGCCTCATGAAGACGTTCAAACATTTACCAGGAGACTTAGGACCAGATATAAGCATACTAAGTATGTTAAACTCCTTCTTCATGCAAATAGAAGGTGAGAAGTTGTACGGCATCACAATAATAGGCCAAGTGCTATGAGAAAGACCAGAAACTCTAAACGGATTAAATCCATCAGTTGCTAAGCCGAGTCGCACATGTCTAATGTCTTTTGCGAATTCTGGAAATTCTCTGTTAAAATTTTGCCAGCCCTCTCCATCCGCGGGATACCTTAAAAGACCTTTATCACTCCGATCTCTTTCCCCATGCCAACGCATTTCTTTTGCTGTTTGTGGAGACATGTAAAGACGTTGTAATCTAGGAGTTAAAGGAAAATATCTCACAACTCTGTTGGGAATCTTGCTACCCTCAGTATTTGTGTACCTTGGCTCATTGCATACAGGACAACTTTAAAGAGCCATGAATTCTGTGTAGTACAAGATACAACCTTTCTCACATGCGTGTATTGTCTCATAACCTAAACCCAAGTTCTTCAAAACTTTTTTCACGTCTTGATAAGAATTAGGGTACTTGTTTTCTTTAGGAAGTGCTAATTTTGTGAGACGTAAAATGTCATTAAAACTCTTGTTTGACCACCGATTCTCCACTTTGGCTTGCATTGTCTTTAAAATTATCTCAAGCACCGTCATCTCACTACCAGTGTATATCAGAGTTTGGGCTTCCACAACAAGATTTTGATACTTCTCATAAGCAACTTCTCCAAGATGATCAACTTAAATGGCATCATTCATCACTTCGTCGTGAAAGTAAGGAAATGTGTCATGTAGCATCTCCATAGTGGGATTAAAATGATGCGTCTGACTTTGTGAGCTACTTTCTCCACTTCTATGCATCAAGTATTGTTGTCTCAACGCATACATTGCACGTCCATCACCAACTTTGTCGTGCGATGTCCATGTGGTGTATCCCTGCATCATACCATGTTGAATTAAATGCATGTACACTTCGTCCAATGATATTTTCCTTTTATGTAGTTTACAACGCTGACATGGACATAGGTGGTTAGGATTAACGGAATTCCGCCTAAAAAAATCAATGAAAATAGCAATTCCCTCGATGTAACGAGCATCACATCTTTCCAAACTCATCCAACTTTTATCCATTTAAATCTGTAAGAAAAAACAACAATGATTAACTTAAGTTAACAAGAACTTACAATAACAACAAATTGAGGTCATTTGACATGCCAAATTAGTTGAATAATAAATTGAAATCATGGGACTAAAAAATACTCCCTCCGTCCCATTTTGTTTGTCCAAAAAGACTGTGGGCACGGGAATTAAGAAAAGCAAATAAAGGACAATGAGAGAGGAAAAGTGGAGGAAAGTGTATGTGGAGGTGGGTCACATATAGTAAATAGATGATAATGAGAGAGGGAAAGTTGAGGAAAGTACAATTTTTTTAATAAAAATAATTTGTTTGGTAGGAAAAAGATGATTAATTTGATTATTGAGTTATGTATATAAAAGGAAAGTGGACAAACACTAGGGGATGCCCAAAAAAGAAAGTGGACAAACAAAATGGGACAGAGGGAGTATGCACATATGAGTAATCATTTATATGAAAAAATAAAACAAAAATTTATCAACAACAACAAACTTAACTTGTTATGTCCACTGGGACATTTTTCAGCGATTTAGAATTGAACAAATTTATCAATTGTTCCATTGTTCCATTTTTCAACTCAACAATTTCCACTACAAAATTGTTCCATTTTTCAAACAAAATGGAACAACTGTAAAGGAGGAGCTCGTACTGTAAAGGAGGAGTTCCATTTTTCAAACTAAATGGAACACAAATTTCAACTACAAAATTAATGACTACGTACCTGCTTCGATGTGTTTGCGGTTTGAGGAGGAGCTCCAAAATCGCTGATGGACCAAAATTATACGAATCAAAAACACAGTAAAACCCACCAAATTAGACTGTTGGTCTATTTAACTTCTACTTGTTAGTCCCGATTTATTTCTACAGGGTATTTTGGCGCTTAGAGAGAAAACACGCTAAGGAGAGGATTTTACGCTGAAAAGATGATAAGAGTCAATCCAAGGTCAGGATCAGACGCTGAACGAAGAAATATCAAGATCCTGACGTAGGAATTACTCAAATTAAATTCAACTGAGGAACAATCAAAGTCAGACGGAGAGAAATTGGATTGATAGTTTTGTGAAAAGACTGCACAAAACTGTCAAAATGCACATATGGACCAAAGTGACCGGCCACCTTGCTTGGAGGTGGCCAAAAGCCACCCTTCTCCTCCTTGGATGACCGGCCAACCGGTGGCTTCTCCTCCCCCAACCGGCGGCTTTTCTTCTCCTCCACATGTCACCTCCTCCTCCTCCTCCCTTCTCCTCCCTTGGATGAAAAACACATGCCACCCATCTTGTCCATCCATTCTCCTCCTCCATGGCTATAAAAGGAGAGCTTCACCTCTCATTTTCATCATCCACAAATAAACATTTCACTTATCTCTCTAAGTTTTGGTTACTTTGTAAGTTTGGTTTGGTTTTGGAAATAATACTCCTGTTTGTTCTTGAGTATTATACGCTTTGGAAATAATACTCATGTTTGTTCTTGAGTATTATACTTTAGAGAATACTCCTGTTGGTTCTTGAGTATTCAGTAGGAAATTGGGAATACTCATGTTGGTTCTTGAGTATTCCACCCCTTTCCCTCTTACTGTTTTCAAAAACCCCTGAGTATTTAGTTATGATGTCCTTTTCCATGGACAGTCGTAGCTAAACTCCTCATTCGGTCGAAGGTACGTTCTTGTATTATATAATGTTTTAATTTCTTTTAGTTTCATTTCTCTGTATTCAAAACTTGTTCTATGTGCCATTTATAGTCAGAGTTTCCAAGGTTGAGTGAACCATTTGTAACTGGACCAAAGGGACCAAATGGGCAAGCTCTTCCGTGGGAACTCGTGATCATACTCGATAAGTGGAAGCTGTAACAAGCAAAACTTATCGAGGAGTTCGACTTATCTTAAAAAACCATTTGGAAACTGGACCAAAGAATTCAAATGGATGCACAAAAGGCTAAGATACTTCGAAAGGAGGAATTAGTCTGAAGTAGAACAAGTGTTGCTTTAAACGATGTTGCAAGTCTTGCGCTACGAAAGGGCCTCGATTCATCTTTGAATACTTAGAAAGGTTACTAACGGTTATTAATAACATGTTATAATACAAGGTACCTGAAACCGAATACTTTCCCTTGAATTACAAAAACCCCCCTGTATTTACTTTTGTTAACTGCTCGATAAACTGCTCAACCATCAACCGCTCATCTACCGGAGGATTCGCAATCACGCATCACCCACTGTAAGTCTTCTTCCCTTAACTCTTTTATTTTCAGTATTTATTTTCTGTAATTTACTTTTCCGCACTCAAAACCAAAAAAACCAAAAACAGTAGTTTAGTCAATCGCGCTAAAATCTCAATCCACTTAAAACACGCTCCCTCGCTGTACAAATCCCCCAAAGAACAACATATTCCCCTAATTCCCTTGGGTTCGACCCCTACTTATCACTTACTACCCAGTAGTGTAGTCGCGAGTAGCGGAAAATATAAATTTATTTGTACAGAGAACATTGCACCTTAACGACAGTGCTGTGGGCTCCGTCAAATTGGCGCCGTTGCCGGGGAATTAGTCATCGAATAAGTTGTTCAAATCGATACGCGCTTCAAACAACCATGTCTCGCGAAGGAAGCCACCATGACTATCAGGATGATGACGAGATAAACCTGTACGAGCGAAACGATGAGATGCCACTTCCATATATGGATGATCCGGAGCAACTCATCCGAAGCAGAAGAGCTCGTGATAGGGAGGCATTCAGAAGAAACCAAGAACCCCCCGAGGACCGAAATACAGCTGGTCCAATGCAACCTTCTAGATATCCACCACCCCCTCAACCTCGACGAGTGCCGAGACGAGAACCCGCTTTCGATGACTACTACGGAGATAACAACAACTACCGCGAACCTACATTGGGAGAGCTCTCGGCACCGGATTTCAGAATTCAGCCGTGGTGCATTCACGAAAGCCCTGAATTGGAAAATATCGCCATCAACACTTCAGTGGCCCACAACTTACCGAAATTCTCAGGAACGCGTGGAGAATCTGCAATGACTCATCTCCAACGCTTACATGGTATTTGCCAAAACCTAAAACCGAATGGCGTAAACGTAGACGACTTCAAGTTAAAGGCGTTCTATTTTTCCCTCATTGACGCGGCAAACGACTAGTTCCTTTCATTGCCTTCCGGAAGCATCAGAACATGGGCTCAGATGCAGAAGAAGTTCTTAGACAAATATTACCCAGCAGGAAGAGCAATGCAAGTAAGAAGGCAACTGCAGGACATCAGGCAAGGACCCAATGAAGCCATGTACGACTACCTGGAAAAATTCAACCGCCCGGAGAGAAGCTGCTATACCCTTGGACTGCCTGAGAAACTCACCGTCGAGTATCTCATTAACGGATTAAGACCCTTAGACAAAATGCTCCTGGATGCCTCAGCTGGAGGGTCCATGATGAATCTATCATTAAGTGGCATAAGGGATCTTATCACCAACGTTGCTGAGAATGCCCGATTCAGAGAAGAGACAACTCAGCAGGAAGAATTCTCTCGGACAAAAAATGTGGCAAAAGCTGAAGCATCGATGAGCTCTATGCCTGAAGAGATGAAGCAGCTAAAGGAGATGATGATTCAAATCCTACGAAGGCACCCAGTTCCGGTAAAACCTTGCGAGTTCTGTGGTTCTATGGACCACAAAATTGACGCATGTCCGACATTAATAGAAGAGGAACCGGCAGAAGTGAGTGCAGTAGGAGGATACCAAGGATACAACAACAACAGTAATGACAGAGCCGGACAAAACCGACAGTATGGTCAAGCAACCAACCCGAGCTGGCGTAACAACAACTATTCTCAGAAGGAAGCACAACCGACTGTCCCTCAACTAGCTCAGTCATTCCACCAACCCCCCCCCACAGGCAGTATAACCAGAACGCTCCATCAGCAGGCCAATATCAGCAAAGAGGACCAAATCAATTCCAAACCGGCCCGCAGAATCAGCAAGAACCAACCAAGTCGCTGGATGAAACGATGAAGGAGCTCACAGGAAGCATAAATCAATTGGGTACTTTGCTACACCAATACCAGGCGAAAACTGACGGGGCAATTTTAGAATTAACCAAACAAATGTCCCATCTCGCCACAGCAATGTCAACACTCACTAACGAACATGGCAGACTTCCTTCACAAACCATCCAACATCCAAAGGCGAATCTTAGCATGATGCAAAGGTCAAAAGTAAGAACGACGCTTGGAGAAGTAGCACGATCCCCAACTTACCAACTTACAAACAAGCACTTCAGCCGTAGGCGTCGTCCTGACTGGAATCAAGAGGAAGACCGACCCAATGATGGCAGAACATGGGCTACGCATGCTGACAATGGACGGTACGCATTCACCGTGTGCATAACACCACCGCCGATAATACACTCTGACATACCAACGTCTGGATGGGATGACGATAACAATTTGAAGTGGGACTCTCCTACTAATATTTATGCTTCGAAGCAAAATATTAAGGGGCCCAATAATACAAATCCTAAGCCAAGGAATGAGCAGAATGGCCCGACAATAGAAAGAGCCCTCACTTCAGATCATGAGTCACAACCGGAAAGAGATAAAGACCCAGGGGCCTTTACAGTCACCTGCGGTATTGGTCAAACACAGATTTAGAAGTGCTTAGTCGATCTTGGTGCTGCTATCAACGCCATGCCCTCCTCCTTATATTACTTGTTAGGACTGGGTCCATTAAAACCACCCAGATCAAATATCGAGCTAGGAGATAAATCGTGCATCCGTCCGATTGGAGTGCTGGAAGACGTAATACTCCATGTGGGAGAGCTCGTAATTGCTGCAGACTTCTATGTGATACAAACGGGAGAGACCAGCGAAGACGATCTTCCAACAATAATCTTGGGACGACCATTTCTCTACGCTACTAAAGCAAGGATCGATGTGGGCAAGGGCTCATTATCGCTTAAGTTCGGCGGCAAAATTGCACATTTCTACATTGACAATAGCCACACGGATACAAAGAAACCGCCAGATATAATACCTATCTCAGATCGCGGTACGCAGATTTCCAACTTGCCAAAAAAGACCAAAAAAGTAACAAGACCAGCAGCTATGGTCAAAGTTCCCTCACCTTCTCAGAGACGTTGGGAGGAGAAATCACCAGAACAACGGGAACTGGATCCAAGCACATCATCTCGCAAGAAATCAGGAAAAGGCAAGGCAAAAGTCAACACAGGAACAGTGGCAAAATTCGACCTAAGCCACCCATGGGATCCCAACCAGTGATCCAGGAATAAGGTACTGTCGAGCCAACGACGTTAAACAAGTGCACTGGTCGGGAGGTAACCCGACACTATCTTACTTTCCGCACTTTTTCTATCTTTTATTTTCTGTATTTTACTTTTCCAATAAGTCGCTCTCACCCACTTGGTGCATAGAATGATTTGACTATTTAGGAATTGGTTTTTGGAGCACGATCGGATCAGCCAGGCAGCTTCCGTGAACTACCGGGCCTGCGCTGAGAGTTCAAGGCCCCAGCCGAACTCCCTCGATTATCCAGCCTCATGCCATTCGACACAATAAGGGAGTTCTGATCTTACCTTTCCTTAAGTCATTTCCTTCTCGTATAACATCTGCTTGCATGGCTTTTGAACTAAGTAATGCTGAAAGGCACGACTTCGTTCGAAAGTGTGGGGTGAGAACCGCATGTGTACATAAATAAACAACATGTTTTTTTTCTTTTTTAGTGTATCTTTTTGAAAGTATGAACTTAAGAATGTGAAAAAGATAGACCGAAATTCATGCATTTACCTTGTGAAAATTCAACTGTCTAAAAACTTAGAACGTAACTTCTCATTTGTCCCTTTGTGCCGAGATAAACTAGGGATGTGGAGTTGATAGAAATGCCCTAGAGAGGCTTGGCAAGCAATCGAAGGATCGAATCAAACTATATGGTTTTCGAAGTCAATAGAGGCTGCACTTCGGGTTTCAGTGAAGATTGAAGTCATCTCCGCCATGCAGTGTTTATGCAAAAAAGAAAAAAGGCGAGGACGGGAATCAGACCGTCCTCTCTCTAGTCAAAGTAGCCGGGAAAATAAATGAGCGACCCTCATTTTGTCTCGCGCGAAATGGCAAAGATGAGAGGAGCGGGGAGGTATTTCCATAGGCTTGCAGGCGATGATTGGACCTCCCCAAAAAAAAAAGGCTTGAGAAAATGGACTGGCAAAGCCACAAAAAGGCGAAAAGCTCGAAGAAGCAAATCAAGAGGCCAAAGGCTCGAAGTACTCAAAGAGTCAAATCAAAGGCCAAAGGCCGATTCACTACAAAAGCAGCCCCTCGCCAAAAGAAAATCAAAGTACTCAAACCATTGAAACCCGAACCGAATCACGTGCTAGAGAAAGCTACAAGGAAACCATATAGTAAGAGACGATCCCGAGGTTGCAGTCCAGGAGCCTAAAAAGGGCTATCTCCCGAGACATCCAGAATAATTTGCATCTCGGCACGGAGGTACACGTATCAAGTTACTTCTATTTATTTATACAGTTCAATTTGGTAATAAGTAAGCAATGCATGAATTAGGATAAATCGAGTCCCACAGTCTAATTTTCATATTTTAAAACCAAACTTAGAGTGCCTCCCTTTAATAGCATTGTTCGGGACGAACAACTAAAAGTGTGGGGTGATCTGATGGACCAAAATTATACGAATAAAAAACACAGTAAAACCCACCAAATTAGATTCTTGGTCTATTTAACTTCTACTTGTTAGTCCCGATTTATTTCTACAGGGTATTTTGGCGCTTAGAGAGAAAACACGCTAAGGAGAGGATTTTACGCTGAAAAGATGATAAGAGTCAATCCAAGGTCAAGATCAGACGCTGAACGAAGAAATATCAAGATCCTGACGTAGGAATTACTCAAATTAAATTCAACTGAGGAACAATCAAAGTCAGACGGAGCGAAATTGGATTGATAGTTTTGTGAAAAGACTGCACAAAACTGTCAAAATGCACATATGGACCAAAGTGACCGGCCACCTTGCTTGGAGGTGGCCAAAAGCCACCCTTCTCCTCCTTGGATGACCGGCCAACCGGTGGCTTCTCCTCCCCCAACCGGCGGCTTTTCTTCTCCTCCACATGTCACCTCCTCCTCCTCCTCCCTTCTCCTCCCGTGGATGAAAAACACATGCCACCCATCTTGGCCATCCATTCTCCTCCTCCATGGCTATAAAAGGAGAGCTTCACCTCTCATTTTCATCATCCACAAATCAACATTTCACTTATCTCTCTAAGTTTTGGTTACTTTGTAAGTTTGGTTTTGTTTTGGAAATAATACTCCTGTTTGTTCTTGAGTATTATACGCTTTGGAAATAATACTCCTGTTTGTTCTTGAGTATTATACTTTAGAGAATACTCCGGTTGGTTCTTGAGTATTCAGTA
The DNA here is from genome assembly GCA_033675215.1 of Rhodiola kirilowii. Classification (NCBI taxonomy): domain Eukaryota; kingdom Viridiplantae; phylum Streptophyta; class Magnoliopsida; order Saxifragales; family Crassulaceae; genus Rhodiola; species Rhodiola kirilowii. Next base: position 46,985,402 of record CM066201.1, read on the forward strand.
GGAAATTGGGAATACTTCTGTTGGTTCTTGAGTATTCCACCCCTTTCCCTCTTACTGTTTTCAAAAACCCTTGAGTATTTTGTTATGATGTTCTTTTCCATGGACAGTCGTAGCTAAACTCCTCATTCGGTCGAAGGTACGTTCTTGTATTATATAATGTTTTAATTTCTTTTAGTTTCATTTCTCTGTATTCAAAACTTGTTCTATGTGCCATTTATAGTCAGAGTTTCCGAGGTTGAGTGAACCATTTGTAACTGGACCAAAGGGACCAAATGGGCAAGCTCTTCCGTGGGAACTCGTGATCATACTCGATAAGTGGAAGCTGTAACAAGCAAAACTTATCAAGGAGTTCGACTTATCTTAAAAAACCATTTGGAAACTGGACCCAAGAATTCAAATGGATGCACAAAAGGCTAAGATACTTCGAAAGGAGGAATTAGTCTGAAGTAGAACAAGTGTTGCTTTAAACGATGTTGCAAGTCTTGCGCTACGAAAGGGCCTCTATTCATCTTTGAATACTTAGAAAGGTTACTAACGGTTATTAATAACATGTTATAATACAAGGTACCTGAAACCGAATACTTTCCCTTGAATTACAAAAACCCCCCTGTATTTACTTTTGTTAACTGCTCGATAAACTGCTCAACCGCTCATCTACCGGAGGAATCGCAATCACGCATCACCCACTGTAAGTCTTCTTCCCTTAACTCTTTTATTTTCAGTATTTATTTTCTGTAATTTACTTTTCCGCACTCAAAACCAAAAAAACCAAAAACAGTAGTTTAGTCAATCGCGCTAAAATCTCAATCCACTTAAAACACGCTCCCTCGCTGTACAAATCCCCCAAAGAACAACATATTCCCCTAATTCTCTTGGGTTCGACCCCTACTTATCACTTACTACCCAGTAGTGTAGTCGCGAGTAGCGGAAAATATAAATTTATTTGTACAGAGAACATTGCACCTTAACGACAGTGCAGTGGACTCCGTCAATCGCCCACCAATGGAAGAGAAATGGAGAAGATCAGAAAACCATAGCTGCTCGTACTCTATTACAAAAGGTGACTTTTACTTCATTAAATGGCAAGCATCTTAGGCGACTAACATTCCCAATATCAGTCGCCTATAAAACTGCTTCTAGAAACACCGTACCAAGTTGGTGTGCGGATGGTGGGACTTATTAATGTGCCTGATTTTAAAAATAAACTTTTCATACTTAAGTGACGCAGTAATCTAGTGGCATAGGATTCAGTCGCCTACGACCGCTTAAGCGACACACGTTGGTCAGTGGCATGCAAGTCAGTTACCTAAGACCGCTTAAGCCACACACGTTGGTCAGTGGCACAAGTGTCTGTCGCCTGAGTTTAATTAGGCGACACATGTAGTAAGTGTGTCGCGTAGCGATTCTGATGGTGACAGATTAGCGAAAAATCAGGATTGTGGCGAAATAGCAGGATTGGAGTTGCCGGTGTCAGATTTCAGCCCATAATACCTTATTTTGAGCAGAACGGCATGACGAGGTCGTGGTTGAGCATAACCCGTTCGCGGGTGAGCCAAAAAATCAGCGTGATCGACGGTGGGAGCTTGGGTTCAAGGTTGATATTCCTGACTTTGATGGCGGCCTCAAGGCCGAAGAGTTTATCGATTGGCTTTCTCAGGTGGAGCGACCAGCGGCCAACCTTGCCCAGCCTCGATCTGGCGGTGGTCTTCTTTGTTTCCGTTGCGGAGAGATGGGGCATCGTCAAGCGGAGTGCCCTCAAGTTTCGAGTTTCTGTGGACTGTTCACGCATGAGGCTCCCGAGGATGTACCTGCTCCGGAAGGGGATCCTGTTTTTGATGTGTATGGTGATGACGTGGCTGAGGAGGAGATTTAGCCAGCTGTTATTAAACCTGGCGAGCGCTTGTTTAAGGTTGATGGGGTGAAATTAAAGGCACAAGGTGATTTTTTCGTTGAGTGTGTCAATGTTGATGTGAATGTTGTTGACCTTGGTGTCGCTATTGTGGACGATAAGGAACCTGTTTTTGAAGCCAGCTTGTGTTCTGATAATCCTGAAGAAGATTCTGTTGAAACTAAAGATGAGGTGCCCAGTCAAAATAATGTTGAGATTCTGAAGGAAGCTACATCAGAGGAGAATGTGAAAGAGGATCAGTTGGTAGCGGTGAAACCATCTAATGATGATTTGATTGTAGCAGACGGAGTGAACCTTACAAGCGAAGGTGATGTTGTTATAGATGATATTAAAGTTGATCTGCAGGGACCGGGGGTTATAGATGATATTAAGGATGATGTGGTTAAGGAAGCTGGGCAGGTTATTGATAATGTGGAAGACACTGAGGAGTTCACAACCATAGGGGATGAACCGAAGAAACTGCTTGTTAATGGCAGATCAATAGAACTAGAGGCTCATACACGTGTATTCGTGTCCAGGGTGGTGTGTGGTGCTGTTCCCCGCGAGCGTTCGGACTTATTAACCTTGCCTAGCCATGTTCGCGCTTCGGATGTGTTCACGGTTTAGCATTTGAGTCTGTTTCAAGGTGCGTCTTCTGATACAGAGATGGGTTCGGATTCGAGGACGAATCTTTTCGACCCGGGAGGGGCTGATGCAGACAGATTAGCGAAAAATCAGGATTGTGGCGAAATAGCAGGATTGGAGTTGCCGGTGTCAGATTTCAGCCCATAATACCTTATTTTGAGCAGAACGGCGTGACGAACGAAATAGCAGGATATGGGCTTTTTGGGCCATCCGGAATCGTTTACTATTTTATTTCGAATTTTTAATGTTTTTAGAAATTTTCGATTTTTAGTAATTTTCGTATTAGGGCTTTGTTTTACTTTCTTATTTAAGTAAACTTATGTAATTTCATTCGGCAGCTTTTGAATAATGAAAAAACAGAATTAGGGTTTTTCCTAATCTCGGCTTTCTTTGCGTTTGCTTTGCATTAGATTCTTGGACGACGTACACTTATATCACTGCAACAAAATCAGTCGCCTATAACGGAAAATGGTGTAGGGAATATTAATCGCTGAATATAGAAAAAGTCTAAATATCACTAAAAGAAAAAAAGTGCCACAGTAGGTTCATGTACTGCAATTGTGAAGGCATGTTGGTTAAAAATGATATCGATATTTGCTTGGTTGTATAAAATGAATGGTACTTCCACCTTTTCACTTACCAAGGAAACACCCTGATTATCTTCATCTGTCATCTGATTACACACTACTAGAAAAATAATAATCAAATAAATTCAGATTGCTTTGATCATTCTTGTCATAGTGAAATTATTTTTTTTATAGCACCTGACAGCTTAAAAACAAACGCTAAGCTATTACAATTGGACAAGAGAAGATAAGCTAGGGATAGCATCCAATCTGTGCCAACTCCAGCATTCTGCATGAGCTTTCCGCGCTAAGAAGTCTGCATCACAATTAGCTTCGCGTCTTGCAAAGACAATTTGCCAATTGCGGTGGACAGACAGAATTGAAGCGATATCATGATACCAATCGGTATTAGAAACTTCATTCACGACACCAAATATGAAAGCCTGGACCAAAGCAATGATGTTTGTCTCAAATATTACATTCAGTAGATGCAGATTCCGAGCCATAATTATTGCTTCCCTCAATGCCACTCCTTCGCATTGAATGACGGAATTGCAGTGATGAAGGAACTTAGTAGCTATAGCTAGTATAACCCCATTAGAGTCACGTTCATACAAGCTACATGTTGAGTGATGTTATAATATATTAAATTAATCTGATGGAGTTAGAATGCAATAGGCAATATGGGTCATGATACTGGCACTGGGTGTCTATCTCTATCAGAAATAGAAACCATTGAGCATAGCATTCTTTGTAACCCATACACCTTTCCATCTATTTCTGCCCCTAGCTCCTCTAATATCCTCTCTATCAAGCTTGTCTTCACTAGACATTTTCTTTTGATGAGGCAGTGATCAAGGCTGGATTTGTGGGATTTGTTTCAAGTATGTTCAATGGCAATTGTGCTAGGGAACCTGTTGTCCCAGACGTAATTTTGGCATGTCCTCGGGTTAAAGAAGGGGATTGTTTTTATCTGGTTAGTGATATCTCCTTCAATGAAGTCACCAATGATGTCAATGAGCTACCCAATCACAAAGCAGCAGGGCTAGATGGTTTCAATTTGGAATTCTTTAAAGCTGCTTGGCCGGTTATTGGTAAGGAAGTTGTGACTTGTATACAAAATTTTCTCAAGAGTGGACGCATGCCAGTAGGTATCAATGCTTGTTATATTACGTTGATCCCTAAAGTTAAAGGAGCTTGCCATCCTAGTGAGTTTAGGCCTATTAGTTACTGCAACTTTATCTATAAGATCATTTCTATTTTGTTAGCTAATAGGCTTAAACCGGTCCTTGCTTATTTGATTCACCAATCTTAATCTGCATTTGTTCACTACACCAGAAAACAGCTTATAGCATAGTTTTTTTGCGTCGCATAAAGTGCTATATTTGTCGCATTAAGTGCTTTTTCGTTTATGGGACAATCTGTGCGTCGCATAAATTTTGTCCGGTAAGCCTTGTAGCGTTAAGTTTGGGCGACGCATAAATTAGGCAAGTGGCATAAAGTTTACCTCTTATGCGACATGTGTTTCATTCAGTCCCATTCGCATTAGACCTGGGTTCTACAATTTAAGGACATATGCCACATTTGTACAGTTAACATATTTGCCAATTAACGTCGCATTAGATACCCTAGAAGACATTATATGTTTATGTGACATTCCCCAGTAATCGCGTATATCGTTATACGCTTCAAACCTGAAGGAGTTAGTGTCGCAAAAAGGGACATATGCTTATCACTCAATTAACTTATTGTCGTATGAAATAAGTTACGATAACATTCTAAGACAGGTAAATGTCGCATAAAATGTTATACGTGACAAATAGTAAAGAACAATATGTCGCATTTGTAGAACATATTGTCGTATAAAACGTCAATCGTCACAACTGGCAGAGAAGAAAATGTGTCATATAATGGACAAATTGTGGTATAAAATAACATTCGTCACAAATTGCAAACAGCATAATGTCACATATAAAGCATTTAGCCTGCATACAAATTAAAACCTAAAATTGTTTGATCCATTAATCCATCCACCAAAACATACCGGCCGGTACACACATGCTAAAACAATCCGGCCACCAAAACATACCGGGTACACACATGCTACAGTTTTTGTGTGTACCCGTGACAAAAACAACCAAGTAATCAAGAGTTAAGATCCACATAAACTCGTGGCACCTTCAGAAGAATTAACATTTGCCGAGCCACCCCGAACTGCCAACTCCTCCAGAATGCGTATCCTTTCTTCAAAAGCTGCCTTCATTTCCAACATTTCATCATGTGTCTTCTGCAGCTTGTCATTAAGCTCAGCGGTTCTAGCTGAACCTCGTCTTGGGAGGGGTGGCTTCCGAAAGGCTCTACTGGCTCCAGACACATACGTCCCACGCTTAGGGCCAAGCACTTCATTTATAATTGTAATTTGAATATCGACCGGAAGAGGTGTTCGTGCATCGATGACAGTGCCTTCTGGATCTTCATCTTCATCACCATCCATATCCTGCAAAGCTTGTCGAACCCTGTCCTCCATTTGTGCCTACATATACCATGTTTTAGTGTAAATACAACAATAAAAGTAAACTGGAAATACAGGGCTTAGAAAAAAATATTACAACCAGAAAATAAACTAATAACATCCAAATGAATAAGATTGCCAACATCGTTTGCCAACACATAATAAAAAAAGTAGAACAAGGTTTGCGAAACATGAATAGGGTTAACATGGCAGATCAACACATGAAATATATAATAAGAGGACATGAATGAATAACATTAAACATTTCAAATAAACTGAACATGAATAACCCTAAAGAGACATGAACAGAAGTCAATTGTCCTTCCAAATCAGCATATGGGAGAGAAGAACAACATATTATTCAGCAATCATATCATATTTGGTAAACATGTCTATAAGCAGGTGACAGAACGCTCGTCGTCAAAGCGATTTGTACAAATAAATTTATAAGTCCGCTACTCGCAACTTAACTACTAGGTAGCAAGTGGTAAGTAGGGGTCGAACCCAAGAGAGTCAGTGTGGATTATTTGTTCTTTAATGAAGCTTATGCAGAAATTAAATACGATTGGGGTTGGGTTTGAGTGTGTTTTGAGAACTAAAAGTAAATTACGACAGTTGATAATGGACTATAGGGAAATGATTCGGTTTTAGGGGCCTTGTATCATAATTGTTTATCATTGACCGCTAATGACCATACCAAGCATTCGAAATCGAGGCTATTCCTAGCACAAGACTTGCAACGTCGTGTAGAACACTTGAAATGATCATGCTAAATGTTCAAAGATGAATCGAGGCTATTCCTAGCACAAGACTTGCGACATCATTTAAAACACTTGTTCTAAGCAAAACTAATTCCTCCTTTCGAAGTATCTTAGCCGTAAGTGCATCCATTTGGTCCCTTTGGTCCAGTTTCCAAATGATTTTTAAGATAAGCCGAACTCCTCGATAAGTTTTGCTTGTTACAGCTTCCACTTACCGAGTATGTTCACGAATTCCCACGGAAGAGCTTTTTGCTTGTCAGGCACTCAACCTTGGAAACTCTGACTTGATATATGGCACATAGAACAAGTATCGAACACAAAGGTATACTAAGAGTAAAGTCTAAAACATTTATAATACAAGCACACCCCTTCAACCGAATAACTAATTTAGCTACTAATCATGGCAATGGTTATCATAACTATGAATTTGGAAAAAACAAGGATTTTGAAAGATAGTAAAATAAATACGAGAATACTTACAAAACCGTTGAAGCGCCAAGGATCAAGCTTTGATTCCAAAGTAATATTACATAATTAGTGCCCAAACTCTAGAGAGATTTTGTAGAGAGAGAAGCTCTCCATATTTGGTGTGTATTACAAGTGAAGGGGAGGTTTGTATTTATAGCCATGGGAGGAGGAGATGGGTGGTGGAGATGGAAGCACATGGCATCATCCAAGGAGGAGGAAGGAGGTGCCACCACATGGCAATCATCCATGGAGGAGGAGTGGAGAGCAAGTTTTGGAGATGTGTGGCTTGGATGGAAACACATGGAGGAGGAGGAGGAGGAGCAAGGAGGAGCCGCCACATGGGGGGGCCAAAAGCCGCCGGTCATGGTGGCCAAAAGCCGCCGGTGGTGGGTGGTGGAAAGGGGAGGAGCTCCTCCCTTGGCAACCTTCTCATCAAGTGGCCGGTCACTTTGCCCATATGTGAGTATTGTACAGTTTTGTGCAGTCTTTTCACAAAACTGTCAGTGTGTTTTGTCCCTGGCTGTCTTGATTCCTCTTCTGTATAATTTGTTATGAGTGATTCAATGTCAGGATCCTTGATATTTCTTCAGTCGGCATATGATCTTGACCTTGGATTGACTCGTAACATCTTTTCTGCTTTAAAAGCTCCTCTTTAGCATGTATTCTCTCTAAGCTCTAAAATACCCTGTAGAAATATATCGGAACTAACAAGCAAAAGTTAACTATACAAAGTGTCTAATTTGGTGGGTTTAACTATGTTTATGATTCGTATAATTATGGTCCATCAGATCACCCCACACTTTTAGTTGTTCGTCCCGAACAATGCTATTCAAGGGCGTGCACACAATCCATGTAAAAACTTTGAATATGAAAGTGAGACTATGAACTAGATTTATCCTAACTCATGCATTACTACTTATTACCAAATTAAACTGTGTAAATAAATAGAAGAAACTTGATACGTGTACCTTCGTCCTGAGATGCAAATTATATTGGATGTCTCAGGAGATAGCCCTTTTTAGGCTCCTGGACTGCAACCTCGGGATCGTCTCTTACTATATGGTTTTCTGGTAGCTTTCTCTAGCACGTGATTCGGTTCGGGTTTCAATGGTTTGAGTACTTTGATTTTCTTTTGGCGAGGGACTGCTTTTTGTAGTGAATCGGCCTTTGGCCTTTGATTTGAATCTTTGAGTACTTCACTTTTTGTTCGGTTAAAACCTTCACAATTTTGGGCCTTTGGCCTCTTGATTTGCTTCTTCGAGCTTTTTGCCTTTTTGTGGCTTTGCAAGTCCATTTTCTCAAGCCTTTCTTTTGGGAGGTCCAATCATCGCCCGCAAGCCTATGGAAATACCTCCCCGCTCCTCTCGTTTTTGCCGTTTCGCGCGGGTCAAGGTGAGGGTCGCTCATCTATTTTCTCAGCTACTTTGACCGGAGATAGGACGGTCTGATTCCCGTCCTCGCCTTTTGCATAAACACTGCATGGCGGAGATGACTACAATCTTCACTGAAACCCGAAGTGCAGCCTCCACTGACTTCGAAAACCATATAGTTTAATCTGATCCTTCGATTGCTTGCCAAGCCTCTCTAGGGCAGTTTATATCAACTCCACATCCCTAGTTTATCTCAACACAAAGGGACAAATGAGAAGTTACATTCTAAGTTTTTAAACAGTTGAATTTTCACAAGGTTAATGCATGAATTTTGGTCTATCTTTTTCACATTCTCAAGTTCATATTTTCAAAAAGATACTACTAAAAAAGAAAAACATGTTATGTACACAGATGGTTCTCACCCCACACTTTTGAACGAAGGCGTGCCCTTCAGCAAGACTTAGTTCAAAAGTCATGCAAGCAAATATATACAGGTGAGGTGAGAATGATGCAAGGCAAAAAAAACTAAATGACAAAAACTAAATGACAGAAATTAAATGACAGAAAGTAAGATAGTGTCGGGTTACCTCCCAACCGGTGCCTTTGTTTAACGTCGTTGGCTCGATGATACCTCATTCCTGGATCATAAGTAGGGATCCCATGGGTGCTTGAGGTCGAATTTCTTCTCGGTTTTCCTTTTGCTCCGAGAGGGTGAGGCTTCTTTGACCATAGCTGCTGGTCCATTGAGTCGTGCTTTCTTGTTTCTCCTTCCGTGTTTCCATTCTTTCGGCCCATGCCTTTGCCGCTTCTTCATGTTTGAATAGTTGGCACTTTCGCGAGTTTGGAAGTTGGGTTTTGTGCCTTCAAACATCGGCGACCACATGCATGTTCCCATGTGAGGCCTCTTCTTGGTGGTAGTTACGAATGGTTGTCTTGGAATGATTGAGTTCCCGGGTGGTTTTTCTTGGCTTGTGACGAGAGAGATTTCCTTTGTCGGCTTTTTTGGCTCATGCTCTGCCTCCAACTCCCCTTGTACCGCATCATCATTGATTATATGATCTTCGGTGGTTATGATCGGCATGAAACGCGAAGGGTTAAGTTGAGGCACTTCGACCATGAGGACTAGGTCTGTTTCAGGTGCTTCGACAGTGAGGACTAGGTCTTTCTCGGACAGTTCGGCAATGAGGTCCGGGACTTCCTCGGGTGCTTCGAGCGCAAGTACCGGGCCTGGCTTGATTTCTTTGGCCGCTTCAGCAGTGAGGTTCGGGACTTCTGTAGGTTCGGCAGTTAGGACAGTGATTTCCTCGGGTGGACTGGTGATAAGGATCGGGCCTGATTTGGGTAGTTCTTTTTCTAACTCCCAGAGATAATCTGAATGTAGCTCTTCTTCAGGCAACCATGGGTCCTTATCCTCGTCATCAATATGATCTCCGGGGGTAGTCACACTGAGGTATGGGTCTGATATGGGCAATTCGTCATTGAGGTCCGGGTATGTCTTGGCCGTGAATTGGTGCATCGAGGCACTCATTTGCGGCATGTCTGCGGCCAATTGCTGGGTGCTAGCTGCCAGCTCGTTTTCTGCCGCCCATAACTCAGTTTTTGCCCTAATTTCGTTCATTAGGTTGTCTAGTTCTTCGCTCCGCATGGCCTGATCTTGTCTTTGTCTTGGCCTCGCGGCCAAATTATCTATTAAGTTCCAAAGATCATCTATGCCTAAATTGTTCACCGAGCCTCCCGCTGCATCGTTTAGCCAATCCCACTCTTGTGGCATCATCCCATTGAGAAATCTTTGAAGAAGATCGTGGTTGGTGAATCCATGGTGCGGGCAGCTTATCAACATGGAGTCAAAATACGCCAAGTACTCGTCCAATGTTTCATCCCGGGATTGTTTTATATTGTTAATCTTCTCGCGGATTTCAAGTTCGAAGGGTGGTGGGGAAATTTCCTCAATGTTCCAAGGTTCCATCCCGTAGTAGTAGGACTTAGTGAATTGCATGATAAAACAAAAAGAAAAAACAAAACAGAACAACAATTCCGATGCACAACTCCCCGGCAACGGCGCCAATTTGACAGACCGCTCATCGTCAAAGCGATTTGCAAATAAATTTATAAGTCCGCTACTCGCAACTTAACTACTAGGTAGCAAGTGGTAATTAGGGGTCGAACCCAAGAGAGTCAGTGTGGATTAGTTGTTCTTTAATGAAGCTTATGCAGAAATTAAATACGATTGGGGTTGGGTTTGAGTGTGTTTTGAGAACTAAAAGTAAATTACGACAGTTGATAATGGACTATAAGGAAATGATTTGGTTTTAGGGGCCTTGTATCATATTTGTTTATCATTGACCGCTAATGACCATACCAAGCATTCGAAATCGAGGCTATTCCTAGCACAAGACTTGCAACGTCGTGTAGAACACTTGAAATGATCGTGCTAAATGTTCAAAGATGAATCGAGGCTATTCCTAGCACAAGACTTGCGACATCATTTAAAACACTTGTTCTAAGCAAAACTAATTCCTCCTTTCAAAGTATCCTAGCCGTAAGTGCATCCATTTGGTCCCTTTGGTCCAGTTTCCAAATGATTTTTAAGATAAGCCGAACTCCTAGATAAGTTTTGCTTGTTACAGCTTCCACTTACCGAGTATGTTCACGAATTCCCACGGAAGAGCTTTTTGCTTGTCAGGCACTCAACCTTGGAAACTCTGACTTGATATATAGCACATAGAACAAGTATCGAACACAAAGGTATACTAAGAGTAAAGTCTAAAACATTTATAATACAAGCACACCCCTTCAACCGAATAACTAATTTAGCTACTAATCATGGCAATGGTTATCATAACTATGAATTTGGAAAAAACAAGGATTTTGAAAGATAGTAAAATAAATACGAGAATACTTACAAAACCGTTGAAGCGCCAAGGATCAAGCTTTGATTCCAAAGTAATATTACATGATTAGTGCCCAAACTCTAGAGAGATTTTGTAGAGAGAGAAGCTCTCCATATTTGGTGTGTATTACAAGTGAAGGGGAGGTTTGTATTTATAGCCATGGGAGGAGGAGATGGGTGGTGGAGATGGAAGCACATGGCATCATCCAAGGAGGAGCCACCACATGGCAATCATCCATGGAGGAGGAGTGGAGAGCAAGTTTTGGAGATGTGTGGCTTGGATGGAAACACATGGAGGAGGAGGAGGAGGAGCAAGGACGAGCCGCCACATGGGGGGGCCAAAAGCCGCCGGTCATGGTGGCCAAAAGCCGCCGGTGGTGGGTGGTGTAAAGGGGAAGAGCTCCTCCCATGGCAACCTTCTCATCAAGTGGCCGGTCACTTTGCCCATATGTGAGTATTGTACAGTTTTGTGCAGTCTTTTTCCCAAAACTGTCAGTGTGTTTTGTCCCGGGCTGTCTTGATTCCTCTTCTGTATAATTTGTTATGAGTGATTCAACGTCAGGATCCTTGATATTTCTTCAGTCGGCATATGATCTTGACCTTGGATTGACTCGTAACATCTTTTCTGCTTTAAAAGCTCCTCTTTAGCATGTATTCTCTCTAAGCTCTAAAATACCATGTAGAAATATATCGGAACTAACAAGCAAAAGTTAACTAGACAAAGTGTCTAATTTGGTGGGTTTAACTGTGTTTATGATTCGTATAATTATGGTCCATCAGATCACCCCACACTTTTCGTTGTTCGTCCCGAACAATACTATTCAAGGGCGTGCACACAATCCATGTAAAAACTTTGAATATGAAAGTGAGACTATGTACTAGATTTATCTTAACTCATGCATTACTACTTATTACCAAATTAAACTGTGTAAATAAATAGAAGAAACTTGATACGTGTACCTTCGTCCTGAGATGCAAATTATATTGGATGTCTCAGGAGATAGCCCTTTTTAGGCTCCTGGACTGCAACCTCGGGATCGTCTCTTGCTATATGGTTTTCTGGTAGCTTTCTCTAGCACGTGATTCGGTTCGGGTTTCAATGGTTTGAGTACTTTGATTTTCTTTTGGCGAGGGACTGCTTTTTATAGTGAATCGGCCTTTGGCCTTCGATTTGACTCTTTGAGTACTTCACTTTTTGTTCGGTTAAAACCTTCACAATTTTGGGCCTTTGGCCTCTTGATTTGCTTCTTCGAGCTTTTTGCCTTTTTGTGGCTTTGCAAGTCCATTTTCTCAAGCCTTTCTTTTGGGAGGTCCAATCATCGCCCGCAAGCCTATGGAAATACCTCCCCGCTCCTCTCGTTTTTGCCGTTTCGCGCGGGTCAAGGTGAGGGTCGCTCATCTATTTTCTCGGCTACTTTGACCGGAGATAGGACGGTCTGATTCCCGTCCTCGCCTTTTGCATAAACACTGCATGGCGGAGATGACTTCAATCTTCACTGAAACCCGAAGTGCAGCCTCCACTGACTTCGAAAACCATATAGTTTAATCTGATCCTTCGATTGCTTGCCAAGCCTCTCTAGGGCAGTTTATATCAACTCCACAGCCCTTGTTTATCTCAGCACAAAGGGACAAATGAGAAGTTACATTCTAAGTTTTTAAACAGTTGAATTTTCACAAGGTTAATGCATGAATTTTGGTCTATCTTTTTCACATTCTCAAGTTCATATTTTCAAAAAGATACTACTAAAAAAGAAAAACATGTTATGTACACAGATGGTTCTCACCCCACACTTTTGAACGAAGGCGTGCCCTTCAGCAAGACTTAGTTCAAAAGTCATGCAAGCAAATATATACAGGTGAGGTGAGAATGATGCAAGGCTAAAAAAACTAAATGACAAAAACTAAATGACAGAAATTAAATGACAGAAAGTAAGATAGTGTCGGGTTACCTCCCGACCAGTGCCTTTGTTTAAAGTCGTTGGCTCGACGATACCTCATTCCTGGATCATAAGTAGGGATCCCATGGGTGCTTGATGTCGAATTTCTTCTCGGTTTTCCTTTTGCTCCGAGAGGGTGAGGATTCTTTGACCATAGCTGCTGGTCCATTGAGTCGTGCTTTCTTGTTTCTCCTTCTGGGTTTCCATTCTTTCGGCCCATGCCTTTGCCGCTTCTTCATGTTTGAATAGTTGGCACTTTCTCGAGTTTGGAAGTTGGGTTTTGTGCCTTCAAACATCGGCGACCACAGGCATGTTCCCATGTGAGGCCTCTTCTTGGTGGTAGTTACGAATGGTTGTCTTGGAATGATTGAGTTCCCGGGTGGTTTTTCTTGGCTTGTGACGAGAGAGATTTCCTTTGTCGGCTTTTTTGGCTCATGCTCTGCCTCCAACTCCCCTTGTACCGCATCATCATTGATTATATGATCTTCGGTGGTTATGATCGGCATGAAACGCGAAGGGTTAAGTTGAGGCACTTCGACCATGAGGACTAGGTCTGTTTCAGGTGCTTCGACAGTGAGGACTAGGTCTTTCTCGGACAGTTCGGCAATGAGGTCCGGGACTTCCTCGGGTGCTTCGAGCGCAAGTACCGGGCCTGGCTTGATTTCTTTGGCCGCTTCAGCAGTGAGGTTCGGGACTTCTGTAGGTTCGGCAGTTAGGACAGTGATTTCCTCGGGTGGACTGGTGATAAGGATCGGGCCTGATTTGGGTAGTTCTTTTTCTAACTCCCAGAGATAATCTGAATGTAGCTCTTCTTCAGGCAACCATGGGTCCTTATCCTCGTCATCAATATGATCTCCGGGGGTAGTCACACTGAGGTATGGGTCTGATATGGGCAATTCGTCATTGAGGTCCGGGTATGTCTTGGCCGTGAATTGGTGCATCGAGGCACTCATTTGCGGCATGTCTGCGGCCAATTGCTGGGTGCTAGCTGCCAGCTCGTTTTCTGCCGCCCATAACTCAGTTTTTGCCCTAATTTCGTTCATTAGGTTGTCTAGTTCTTCGCTCCGCATGGCCTGATCTTGTCTTTGTCTTGGCCTCGCGGCCAAATTATCTATTAAGTTCCAAAGATCATCTATGCCTAAATTGTTCACCGAGCCTCCCGCTGCATCGTTTAGCCAATCCCACTCTTGTGGCATCATCCCATTGAGAAATCTTTGAAGAAGATCGTGGTTGGTGAATCCATGGTGCGGGCAGCTTATCAACATGGAGTCAAAATACGCCAAGTACTCGTCCAATGTTTCATCCCGGGATTGTTTTATATTGTTAATCTTCTCGCGGATTTCAAGTTCGAAGGGTGGTGGGGAAATTTCCTCAATGTTCCAAGGTTCCATCCCGTAGTAGTAGGACTTAGTGAATTGCATGATAAAACAAAAAGAAAAAACAAAACAGAACAACTATTCCGATGCACAACTCACCGGCAAAGGCGCCAATTTGACAGACCGCTCGTCGTCAAAGTGATTTGTACAAATAAATTTATAAGTCCGCTACTCGCAACTTAACTACTAGGTAGCAAGTGGTAAGTAGGGGTCGAACCCAAGAGAGTCAGTGTGGATTAGTTGTTCTTTAATGAAGCTTATGCAGAAATTAAATACGATTGGGGTTGGGTTTGAGTGTGTTTTGAGAACTAAAAGTAAATAACGACAGTTGATAATGGACTATAAGGAAATGATTCGGTTTTAGGGGCCTTGTATCATATTTGTTTATCATTGACCGCTAATGACCATACCAAGCATTCGAAATCGAGGCTATTCCTAGCACAAGACTTGCAACGTCGTGTAGAACACTTGAAATGATCGTGCTAAATGTTCAAAGATGAATCGAGGCTATTCCTAGCACAAGACTTGCGACATCATTTAAAACACTTGTTCTAAGCAAAACTAATTCCTCCTTTCGAAGTATCTTTGCCGTAAGTGCATCCATTTGGTCCCTTTGGTCCAGTTTCCAAATGATTTTTAAGATAAGCCGAACTCCTCGATAAGTTTTGCTTGTTACAGCTTCCACTTACCGAGTATGTTCACGAATTCCCACGGAAGAGCTTTTTGCTTGTCAGGCACTCAACCTTGGAAACTCTGACTTGATATATGGCACATAGAACAAGTATCGAACACAAAGGTATACTAAGAGTAAAGTTTAAAACATTTATAATACAAGCACACCCCTTCAACCGAATAACTAATTTAGCTACTAATCATGGCAATGGTTATCATAACTATGAATTTGGAAAAAACAAGGATTTTGAAATATAGTAAAATAAATACGAGAATACTTACAAAACCGTTGAAGCGCCAAGGATCAAGCTTTGATTCCAAAGTAATATTACATGATTAGTGCCCAAACTCTAGAGAGATTTTGTAGAGAGAGAAGCTCTCCATATTTGGTGTGTATTACAAGTGAAGGGGAGGTTTGTATTTATAGCCATGGGAGGAGGAGATGGGTGTTGGAGATGGAAGCACATGGCATCATCCAAGGAGGAGGAAGGAGGAGCCACCACATGGCAATCATCCATGGAGGAGGAGTGGAGAGCAAGTTTTGGAGATGTGTGGCTTGGATGGAAACACATGGAGGAGGAGGAGGAGGAGCAAGGAGGAGCCGCCACATGGGGGGCCAAAAGCCGCCGGTCATGGTGGCCAAAAGCCGCCGGTGGTGGGTGGTGGAAAGGGGAGGAGCTCCTCCCTTGGCAACCTTCTCATCTAGTGGCCGGTCACTTTGCCCATATGTGAGTATTGTACAGTTTTGTGCAGTCTTTTTCACAAAACTGTCAGTGTGTTTTGTCCCGGGCTGTCTTGATTCCTCTTCTGTATAATTTGTTATGAGTGATTCAACGTCAGGATCCTTAATATTTCTTCAGTCGGCATATGATCTTGACCTTGGATTGACTCGTAACATCTTTTCTGCTTTAAAAGCTCCTCTTTAGCATGTATTCTCTCTAAGCTCTAAAATACCCTGTAGAAATATATCGGAACTAACAAGCAAAAGTTAACTAGACAAAGTGTCTAATTTGGTGGGTTTAACTGTGTTTATGATTCGTATAATTATGGTCCATCAGCATGTCAAAATAAAATTATGCAACCAAAATGGAAATGTTAAGTGACATTAAAAATAAATATACTCAACTGCATGAGCGGCGCCGGCAGGATCATGAGAGTACACCTTGCTGTAAGTAGCAATAATATGAGCTCTTTCTCCCTAGAGCTTAAGTTGCACAGCCCTCATGTAGAAAGGGACCATACCAGATCGGTGATCGAGTCTTTCAGATTCAGTGTGCACTCTCGACATCGTCTCGCCTAATTTCTATGTTAGTGAAATTTAGCGAAGTCGATGACAAATTCGAAAAACATAACAACATAGAAAAAAACAAATGATAACTCAAAGGAGTGAAGCAAAATGTTGTTTGATAACTATAAGAATTAACTAACCTGATTTTTTGGGTCATCAAAGTGGCTACAAAGCCATCCCCATTGTTTAGGTCGATCAATAAACTCCCGTGGAATCACATCAGGTCCATTCTCCTTGTAGAACACCTTGCAGTCAGCCTTCCAATCACGGTACCTTTCTATTGCCCTTTTGAATATAAAATCCCACAACTGATCATCTTTAGGAACTATAACAAAGTTTGGCTGCAAATAAAAAAATAGAAGTCAATTACATACCATTGAAATATTACATTAAGTATTCACATTGAACTGAAAAATTAGAACATGAATTACTTATATACAAGTGGTCGTACACAATCTGCCTGTCCTCATCCCTCAGCTTCCCGAATGATGGTGCTAGCATGGGAACCTTGTCCTTCACCGCACTCCCGACCTCGTGCACAATCAGGCTGCAAACTTCCTGGTTCGCTGGGCCGGTACCATCTGGTAGAAATTCAACCTTGATTGGCTGCCCCCTATTGTGCGCTTGCTTGTATTGCGCCAAATTAGTTCAATTGACCTCACCCCTCACCCTCCTCTTCTGTCCACCCTCGTCCCTTGAAAATATAATTCAAGTAACAGTTATTACATGCGTAACAGAAAAAAAGAATATAAGTGATCCTTTAAAAACATAGCATATTGAAAAAATAATAACCAGATTGAGCATTTTGGGAGTTCGTGCATCTAATGCTTGGAATTGCCTCCAAATTATCTTGTGCATCATGCTCCGATGACTGATCAATATCCATTGAGTTTTCTGGATCAAACTCAGGAGCCGGTGGACCATTTACAAGCACCTGTGAAGGTGACCTTCTGCTCGGAGGTGCCTGATTTTGGTTGGATCTGGCAGGCTGCGGTTGGGGAGGGCTACTCAGCGCTGATAATTGTGGTACAAGGTTGGAGAATGATGGATGATCTGGAGCAGCCGAGGGTGGAATTTCAGCGGTTCTAGCTCTCACATGGGGAGGATGATTGTTAATGGGTGGAATTTGAGTGGGTAATCTGGCTCTCACAGGTTGAGGATGATTGTCAAAGGGTGGAATTTCAACTGGTCTAGCTACAACAGGTGGGATTTCAGTGGGTTGATTGTCAATGGTGGCTTGGCATTTGGACTTTTTCTTAGCTGGGACTAATTTGGACTTGACAGGAGGATTGACTACACTATTCTTACTCACAGGAGGTTCAACATAAGGATTTACTGCTGGGCGTTTGGCTTTCCTAGGTGGAGTACTTCTAACAGGAGGAGGATGTACTACCTTCTTTTGCTTCCGTGGTGTTGTTTGCACAACATGCAATGCAGGTGGAGTCCTCCCCAGCGCATCCAGCTTCTTTGTGTGACCGCCAGTCTTCATGGCACCAAGGATGGCCCTAGCACGCTCTGTGTTCCGAAACTCAACATCCACAGCCGACTGAGAGGGGGTTGGAGCAGCTGCGTCGGCTGGAGGCCGACTGTCGTCACTGTCGGTGAACTCAGTTGAAGAGACTGGGCGTGGTGGCGACTCTTCTGGACGAAGCCTTATTGGAACACGACGTGTTGAAGGCGAACGTAGCTTGATAACACGGCGACTGTTGACTTCCTCCACTTCGACCAAAGGGGAGATTTTCGGTTTTAGGGTTTTTGTTTTCGCCATTCTCTCGAGCCGTAAGGTGGAGAGAGTAATATGGTGGTGTGGTGGATCTGGTAGACTAGTTTACGGTGGTGTATAAGAGCTGTAGACGATGTGTGGTAGAGAGATTGATATGGCGGTGTGGTGTAGATCTGGTTGGGTGATACGGTGGAGAGTAGAGAGTGATACAGATCTGTCTAGGACTTAGAGAACTCTTATTTCCCAATTTCGAACACAAATGGGCCTTGGGCTCTAAGTTTCAATTTTCTGGGCCAAAATACAGTTGTACGCGACATTCTTCATTTTCTACGTCCCATAAATGTGGCGTATGAAAAATTAAAACTTTGCGCGCGATGCACGAAAAATTGTCCCCCCAAAACAAAACTATGTTTCGCGACATTTTAATTCAAGATATGTTCCATAAATGCTCTGAATGAATGCTACGGATAACTCAGTTTTTATTTCATCCCATATAATCACACAAATACAAAATCAACTAACATATAGTTGCAAACAATCTTCATAACAAAAAAAAATCAACTAACATAGTTGCAAACAATCTTCATACTGATACTCAGTACACCATTTGTTTACAATTCATCATCTGAAGAGTATTGGTTCTCATCATTCTCTTGATCATCTTCTACTGATTCCATGGTTACATCCCAATGTTCATCCTCATCATCCATCGCTGTCTCCTCATCATCTTCATCACCCCCTGCTGCGAATACATCCTCTTCATCCAAGTTCAATTGTCTACGTGCTCTTGGTATTTGCACCATATTGGGGATAATGGTTGCAGGTCGGACATCATCTATAATGTGCGAGGGCATGCGCTCTTGGTAAGGGTCATCTTCCTGAGGCAAAGTCACTGATGTGTGATGTCCATTATAGTGATTATCCTGACTATCTTGTCTTGCAAGGGAGCGTTGACTATATGTTCCTCTATGCGAAACAACATTGACCACCTTCCAATTGTCACCGGCTTTAAGATCGTCAAGATAAAAAACTTGTCTTGCGATTGTGGCTAGGCAATAAGGCCAATCTTCATACCAGCTGGTTGATGTATCCATGGATAAAAGTCCGTAGTCCCTCTTAGTGCTTCCCCTATCAGTGGGATCCGTGTTAAACTATACGCAATCAAAAAGTACTACTCGCATCCCATTTGCGTACTGTACTTGTATAATGTTTTTAATAACGCCATAATAAATAACATCCTCATCTTCCACCATCACACCTGAGTTTTGAGTTTTCATCTTTCGGTCTCGATCCCACACAACAAATTTGACACCATTGACATAGCACTGAGAATAACACACGTAAGATTGAGTCATACGCGCTAGAGAATGCAACTCAGCACAATAGAAAGGAGAGCCCTCTCTTTTCAAGATATCCATCTGTAATTGAAAAAACAACATTATTAAACAACTAAAGATATTAATAGTGATGTGTAACTAATGAATATAATATAAAGATAACACTTAAAGGGAATCACATACCCAACCACGAAAATATTTCAAGAAATGTGTCACACGGTCTTTCTTTGTTCTATTTGGGCACTCCCGATTGAACTTCTCGACATGTTTAGTTACATAGTTCTTTGCTTGTTGACAGTGTTTGAGAACGCACCAATGAACCATGTCAAGTTGTATGTTACTCATATTGATCTTTCGAGAATGACCACTCACTTTGACTAGATGAGAGTAAACATTCAGGACATATAACGGAACTTCAGTTGATGAGTCCATCTCGGATGATTCATTCACATACAATTTGCAATTTGTTATACACTCGTGTGTAATATATTTCTCAGCAATGCATCCTTCTGGGTATCTGACGGACGCACAGTCGTCGAGTGCAAACGTCAAGAATAAATTTATAAGTCCGCTACTCGCGACTTCACTACTGGGTAGCAAGTGGTAAGTAGGGGTCGAACCCAAGGGAATTAGGGGGATAAGCTATTCTTTGAGGGAATTGTACAGCAAGGGAGCGTGTTTTAGGTTGATTAAGGTTTTAGTGCGGAAAAGTAAGTGATTGGTTGGTTGGTTTTGGTTTTTAGTGCGGAAAAGTAAATGACAGAAAATGTAAATACTGAAAATAAAAGAGAAGACTTACAGCGGTTGTTGCGTGATTGGCAAGTCATCCGGAAGGTGAGCAGTTGATAATCAGTTTATACTAAAATTGAAAGTAAATGCAGGTGGTGTTTAAATTTAAGGAAAGCATTCGGTTTCGGGGGCCTTGTATCATAGCCTGTTTATCATTGACCGCTAATGATCATACTAAGTGTTCAAAGATGAATCGAGGCTATTTCTAGCACAAGACTTGCAACATCATTTAGAACACTTGTTCTACTTAGACTAATTCCTCCTTTCGAAGTATCTTAGCCTTATGTGCATCCATTTGATCTTTCAGTTACGATCGACCAAATAGTGTTTTAGATAAGTCGAACTCCTCAGATAAGCTTTGCCCGCTAACGCATACACTTACCCGAGTATGTTCACGAACCCCACGGAAGAGCTTTGTCCGTTAAAGCATCCACTCAACCTTGGAAGTTCTGACCTAATATATGGCACATAGAACAAGTTTCGAACACAAAGATGCACTAGGTGCAGGGTCTAAAACATTTTATGATACAAGTACACCCCTTCAACCGAATGAAGAGTTTAGCTACAAATATCCATAGAGGTGGCTACCATAGCTAAGTACTTACGGTTTTTGAAAGACAGTAAGTAAGGGAAAGGGGTGAGTACTTCAAGAACCGACAAGAGTACTCAAGAATAGTAAAGAAAAGCTTGAGTACTACAAGAACCGACAAGAGTACTCAAGACCGAACTATAATACTCAAGAACCAACAGGAGTATTATATATTTCAAACCAAACTTACAAAGTGCCAAACTTCGAGAGAGAAGTGTTTGTGATTTTTGTGGATGCATTTACAAGTGAAGGGAGGCTTGTATTTATAGCCAAAAGGGAGGGGAATGTGTGGTGAGGATGAAAGCACATGGCTTCATCCAAGGGGAGCTCCATGGGAGGTTGATGGACCATAATTATACGAATCATAAACACAGTTAAACCCACCAAATTAGACTGTTTGTCTATTTAACTTTTGCTTGTTAGTTCCGATATATTTCTACAGGGTATTTTGGACTCTAGAGAGAAAACACGCTAAGGAGAGGATTTTACGCTAAAAAGATATTACGAGTCATTCCAAGGTCATGATCAGATGCCGACTGAAGAAATCTCAAGATCCTGACTTTGAAACACTCAAAACAAATCCAACCGAGGAGCAACCAAAGTCAGTCCGGAGCTGAAATGGACCGATGGCTTTTGGAGAAAAGATCACAAACTCACTCATCCACTCCCCTCATGCCACATGGGCGGCGGCTCCTCCCCTCCACACCAAAGCCACCGGCGGCTTTTGCTCCCCCCCCCCATGTGTCATCTTCTCCTCCTCCCACCATGAGAGCTTGCCAAGTGTCCTCCTCCTCCACCACATCTTCTCCTCCTCCATGCCTATAAAAGGGACCTCTCCTCCTTTGTAATCATCATCCCAAAATCAACAATCACTTCTCTCTCTAGAAAGTTTGGCATTTGTAAGCTTTGGTTTGAAATAATACTCCTGTTGGTTCTTGAGTATTATAACAGTTTTAGAGAATACTCCTGTTGGTTCTTGAGTATTCAAGTAGGATTTGGGATTACTCCTGTTGGTTCTTGAGTATTCCCCTTTACTTACTGTCTTTCAAAAACCCCCGAGTATTTAGCTATGGTATTCATCTCTATGAATATTCGTAGCTAAACTCTTCATTCGGTTGAAGGGGTGTACTTGTATCATAAAATGTTTTAGGCAATTCTTAGAGCCTCTTCTCTGTATTCAAAACTTGTTCTATGTGCCATATATTAGGTTAGAACTTCCAAGGTTGAGTGGATGCTTGGAATGGCAAAGCTCTTCCGTGGGGTTCGTAAACATACTCGGATAAGTGGATGCTTGGAATGGCAAAGCTTATATGAGGAGTTTGACCTCTCTAAAACACCATTTGGTTGCTCGGGAATGACTGACCAAATGGATGCACACAGGCTAATATACCTTGGAATGGGGTATTAGTCTAAGTAGAACAAGTGCTCTATGTTTTTTGCAAAAGACTAGACGGTGTAGCAAGTTGAGTGCTTGGAATGGCCTCGATTCACTTTCGAACACTTTTGCAAAAGACTAGATAGTGTGGCAAATTGAGTGCTTGGAATGGCCTTGATGCACGTTTGAATACTTAGAAGGATCACTAAGAGCCAATGATAAACAGGCTATGATACAAGGCTCCAGAAACCGAATGCTTTCCTTATATTCAAACCCACTTGCATTTACTTTCTTAGTATAAACTGCTCTATCAACCGCTCACCTTCCGGAGGACTTGCCAATCACGCATCATCCGCTGTAAGTCTTCTTCCTTTTATTTTTAGTATTTACTTTTCTGTCATTTACTTTACTGCACTAAAAACCAAAAACCAAGCAAAAAAGCACTTACTTTTCCGCACTAAAACTCAATCAACCTAAAAGACGCTCCCATCCTGTACAAATCCCTCAAAGAACAACTTATCCCCCTAATTCCCTTGGGTTCGACCCCTACTTACCACTTGCTACCCAGTAGTAAGGTCACGAGTAGCGGAATATAAATTTGCCTTTGCACAGAGAACACCGCACCTTAAGGACAGTGCGGTGGGCTCTGTCAAAACTGGCGCCGTTGCCGGGGAATTAGCTTAAGGATAGTTGTTCTTTTCTTTCCCTTCTCATCTCTTCATCGCACTATGTATGCACCACCAAAACCATGGAGTTCCAACCCAAGCACATCAGGAAAAGTCAAGGCTAGAATCAACGCAGGAGCTGTGGCGAAATACGACCTGAGCCACCCATGGGATCCAAACCAGTGATCCAGGAATGAGGTACTGTCGAGCCAACGACGTTAAACAAAGGCACTGGTCGGGAGGTAACCCGACACCTATCTTTCTTTCTGTCTTTTATTTTCTGTCATTTAGTTTTTTCCATTAAGTCGCCCTCACCCACTTGGTTCATAGAAGAAATGACTATTCAGGAATCGGTTTTTGGAGCAAGACCGGATCAGCCAGGCAGCTTCCGTGAGTTACCGGGCCTGCGCCAAGAGTTCAAGGCCCCAGCCAAACTCCCTCGATTATCCAGCCTCGAGCCATGTCATTTGACACTCTAAAGGGAGTTCTGTTCTTCCCTTTTCCTTAATGTCATTTCCTTCTCATATAATATCTGCTTGCATGGCTTTTGAACTAAGTCTTGTTGAAAGGCACGCCTTCGTTCAAAAGTGTGGGGTGAGAACCACCTGTGTACATAACATGTTTTTCTTTTCCTTTTCCTTTAATATTATCTTTTTGAAAATATGAACTTGAGAATGTGAAAAAGATAGATCTAAAATTCATGCATTTACCTTGTGAAAATTCAACTGTCTAAAAACTTAGAACGTAACTTCTCATTTGTCCCTTTGTGCTGAGATAAACTAGGGATGTGGAGTTGACATAAACTGCCCTAGAGAGGCTTGGCAAGCAATCGAAGGATCGAATCTAACTATATGGTTTTCGAAGTCAGTGGAGGCTGCACTTCGGGTTTCAGTGAAGATTGAAGTCATCTCCGCCATGCAGTGTTTATGCAAAAAGAAAAAAAGGCGGGACGGGAATCAAACCGTCCTATCTCTAGTCAGAGTAGTCGGGAAAATAAATGAGCGACCCTCATTTTGACTCGCGCGAAACGGCAAAGATGAGAGACAGCGGGGAGGTATTTCCATATGCCTTTGGGTGACGATTGGACCTCCCAAAAAGGCTTGAGAAAATGGACTGGCAAGCCACAAAAAGGCAAAAGCTCAAAGAAGCAAATCAAGAGGCCAAAGGCCCAAAATTGTGAAGGTTTTAACCGAACAAAAAAGTGAAGTACTCAAGGAGTCAAATCAAAGGCCAAAGGCCGATTCACTACAAAAGCTGTCCCTCGCCAAAAGAAATTCAAAGACCAAACCATTGAAACCCGAACCGAATCACGTGCTAGTGAAAGCTACAAGGAAACCATATAGTACGAGACGGTCCCGAGAATGCAGTCCAGGAGCCTAAAAAGGGCTATCTCTCGAAACATCCAAAATAATTTGCATCTCAGCACGAAGGTACACGTATCAAGTTTCTTCTATTTATTTACACAGTTTAATTTGGTAATAAGTAAGTAATGCATGAATTAGGATAAATCGAGTCCCACAGTCTAACTTTCATATTTTAAAAGCTTACTTAGTGTGCCGCCCTTTAATAGCATTGTTCGGGACGAACAACTAAAAGTGTGGGGTGATCTGATTGACCATAATTATACGAATCATAAACACAGTTAAACCCACAAAATTAGACTGTTTGTCTATTTAAATTTTGCTTGTTAGTTCCGATATATTTCTACAGGGTATTTTGGACTCTGGAGAGAAAACACGCTAAGGAGATGATTTTACGCTGAAAAGATATTACGAGTCATTCCAAGGTCACGATCAGATGCCGATTGAAGAAATATCAAGATCCTGACATTGAATCACTCAAAACAAATCCAACCGAGGAGCAACCAAAGTCAGTCCGGAGCTGAAATGGACCGATGGCTTTTGGAGAAAAGATCTCAAACTCACTCATCCACTCCCCTCATGCCACATGGGCGGCGGCTCCTCCCCTCCACACCAAAGCCGCCCGCGGCTTTTGCTCCCCCCCAGGTGTCATCTTCTCCTCCTCCCACCATGAGAGCTTGCCAAGTGTCCTCCTCCTCCACCACATCTTCTCCTCCTCCATGCCTATAAAAGGAACCTCTCCTCCTTTGTAATCATCATCCCAAAATCAACAATCACTTCTCTCTCTAGAAAGTTTGGCATTTGTAAGCTTTGGTTTGAAATAATACTCCTGTTGGTTCTTGAGTATTATAATAGTTTTAGAGAATACTCCTGTTGGTTCTTGAGTATTCAAGTAGGATTTGGGAATACTCCTGTTGGTTCTTGAGTATTCCCCTTTACTTACTGTCTTTCAAAAACCCCCGAGTATTTAGCTATGGTATTCATCTCTATGAATATTCGTAGCTAAACTCTTCATTCGGTTGAAGGGGTGTACTTGTATCACAAAATGTTTTAGGCAATTCTTAGACCCTCTTCTCTGTATTCCAAACTTGTTCTATGTGCCATATATTAGGTTAGAACTTCCAAGGTTGAGTGGATGCTTGGAATGGCAAAGCTCTTCCGTGGGGTTCGTAAACATACTCGGATAAGTGGATGCTTGGAATGGCAAAGCTTATCTGAGGAGTTTGACCTTTCTAAAACACCATTTGGTTGCTCGGGAATGACTGACCAAATGGATGCACACAGGCTAATATACCTTGGAATGGGGTATTAGTCTAAGTAGAACAAGTGCTCTACGTTTTTTGCAAAAGACTAGACGGTGTAGCAAGTTGAGTGCTTGGAATGGCCTCGATTCACTTTCGAACACTTTTCCAAAAGACTAGACAGTGTGGCAAATCGAGTGCTTGGAATGGCCTTGATGCACGTTTGAATACTTAGAAGGATCACTAAAAGCCAATGATAAACAGGCTATGATACAAGGCCCCAGAAACCGAATGCTTTCCTTATATTCAAACCCACTTGCATTTACTTTCTTAGTATAAACTGCTATATCAACCGCTCACCTTCCGGAGGAATTGCCAATCACGCATCACCCGCTGTAAGTCTTCTTCCTTTTATTTTCAGTAGTTACTTTTCTGTCATTTACTTTTCTGCACTAAAAACCAAAAACCAACCAAAAAAAGCACTTACTTTTCCGCACTAAAACTCAATCAACCTAAATGACGCTCCCATCCTGTACAAATCCCTCAAAGAACAACTTATCCCCCTAATTCCCTTGGGTTCGACCCCTACTTACCACTTGCTACCCAGTAGTAAGGTCACGAGTAGCGGAATATAAATTTGCTTTTGCACAGAGAACACCGCACCTTAACGACAGTGCGGTGGGCCTTGTCAGAGGTCATAGCCGCCGGTTGTGGGTGGTAAATTGAGGAGAGCTTCCTCCTTTGGTCACCTCCTCCCAAAGCCATCGGTCACCAAGAGGGAAGAGTGAGTTTTGCGTGGTTTTTGTGAAGTTTTCACAAAACTATCGGTGTATTTCAGCTCCGGACTGACTTTGGTTGCTCTTCGGTTGGATTTGTTTTGAGTGATTCAATGTCAGGATCTTGAGATTTCTTCAGTCAGCATCTGATCGTGACCTTGGAATGACTCGTAATATATTTTCAGCGTAAAATGCTCTCCTTAGCGTGTATTCTCTCTAGGCTCCAAAATATCCTGTATATAAATATCGGAACTAACAAGCAAAAGTTAAATAGACAAACAGTCTAATTTTGTGGGTTTAACTGTGTTTATGATTCGTATAATTATGGTCCATCAGATTACCCCACACTTTTAGTTGTTCGTCCCGAACAATGCTATTAAAGGGCGACACACTAAGTAAGCTTTTAAAATATGAAAGTAAGACTGCGGGACTAGATTTATCTAATTCATGCATTACTACTTATTACCAAATTAAACCGTGTAAATAAATAGAAGAAACTTGATACTTGTACCTCCATGCTGAGATGCAAATTATTTTGGATGTTTCAGGAGATAGCCCTTTTTAGGCTCCTGGACTGCATTCTCGGGACCGTCTCGCACTATATGATTTCCTTGTAGCTTTCTCTAGCACGTGATTCGGTTCGGGTTTCAATGGTTTGGTCTTTGATTTTCTTTTGGCGAGGGACAGCTTTTGTAGTGAATCGGCCTTTGGCCTTTGATTTGACACTTTGAGTACTTCACTTTTTGTTCGCCCGCAAGCATATGAAAATACCTCCCCGCTCCTCTCATCCTTGCCGTTTCGCGCGGGTCAAGATGAGGGTCGCTCATCTATTTTCTCGGCTACTTTGACTAGAGATAGGACGGTCTGATTCCCGTCCTCGCCTTTTTTTTCTTTTTGTATAAACACTGCATGGCGGAGATGACTTCAATCTTCACTGAAACCCGAAGTGCAGCCTCCACTGACTTCGAAACCCATATAGTTAGATTCGATCCTTCGAGTGCTTCCCAAGCCTCTCTAGGGTAGTTTATGTCAGCACAAAGGGACAAATGAGAAGTTACATTCTAAGTTTTTAAACAGTTGAATTTTCACAAGGTTAATGCATGAATTATGATCTATCTTTTTCACATTCTTAAGTTCATATTTTCAAAAAGATAATAAAAAAGAAAACATGTTATGTACACAGGTGGTTTTCACCCCACACTTTTGAACGAAGGCGTGCCTTTCAGCACAACTTAGTTCAAAAGCCATGGAAGCAGACAATTATGAGAAGGAACTGATATTAAGGAAAAGGGAAGAACAGAACTCCCTTTAAAGTTTCGAGCGAACGACATGGCATGAGGCTGGATAATCGAGGACGTTCAGCTGGGGCCTTGAACTCTTGGCGTAGGCCTGGCTGGCTTAATGTTGCACCCAAGTCCGATTCCTGAATAGTCATTTCTTCTATGCACCAAGTGGGTGAGAGCGACTTATTGGTAAAAACTAAATGATAGAAAAATAAAAGACAGAAAGTAAGATAGGTGTCGGGTTACCTCCCGACCAGTGCCTTTGTTTAACGTCGTTGGCTCGACAGTACCTCGTTCCTGGATCACTGGTTTGGATCCCATGGGCGGCTCAGGTCGTATTTCGCCACTGTTCCTGTGTTGATTCTGGCCTTGACTCTTCCTGATTTCTTGCTTGGGTTAGAACCCCATGGTTTTGGTGTTTTTTCTTTCCATTGCTTTTGAGAAGGCGGGGGACCTTTGACCATAGCTGCTGGTCTTGTTACTCTTTCGGTCTCCTTTTGTTGGGCAGAAATCTTTGTACCGTGATCTGGGATAGGTATAATGTCTGGCAGTTTCTTTGTATCCGTGCGACTAATGGAGAAATTTGCAATTTTGCCGCCGAACTTAAGCGATAATGAGCCCTTGCCCACATCGATCCTTGCTTTAGTAGCGTAGAGGAATAGTCGTCCCAATATTATTGTTGGAGGGTCGTCTTCGCTGGTCTCTCCCGTTTGTTTTACATAAAAGTCTGCAGCAACGACGAGCTCTCCCACATGGAGTATTACATCTTCCAGTACTCCAACCGGACGGATGCACGATTTATCTCCTAGCTCGATATTTGACCTGGGTGGTTTTAATGGACCAAGTCCTAATAAGTAATATAAGGAGAAGGGCATGGCGTTGACAGCAGCTCCAAGATCGACTAAGCACTTATGAATCTGTGCTTCACCAATACCGCAGGTGACTGTGAAGGCCCCTGGGTCTTTATCTCTTTCCGGTTGTGACTCATGATCTGAAGTGAGGGCTCCTTCTATTGTCGGGCCATTCTGCTCATTCCTTGGTTTAGGATTTGTATAATCGGGCCCCTTAATATTTTGCTTCGGAGCATAAATATTAGTTG
Source organism: Rhodiola kirilowii (assembly GCA_033675215.1). NCBI lineage: Eukaryota > Viridiplantae > Streptophyta > Magnoliopsida > Saxifragales > Crassulaceae > Rhodiola > Rhodiola kirilowii. Next base: position 47,014,013 of record CM066201.1, read on the forward strand.
GAGAGTCCCACTTTAAATCGTCATTGTCATCCCATCCAGGTGCTGGTATGTCAGAGTGTATGATCGGTGGTGGTGTTATGCAAACGGTGAATGCGTACCGTCCATTGTCAGCATGCGTAACCCATGTTTTGCCATCATTGGGTCGGTCTTCCTCTTGATTCCAATCAGGACGACGCCTCCTGGTGAAGTGCTTGTTTGTAAGTTTGTAAGTTGGGGATCGTGCTACTTCTCCCAATGTCGTCTTTACGTTTGACCTCTTTATCGTGCTAAGATTCGCCTTTGGGTTTTGGTTGGTTTGTGAAGGAAGTCTGCCAGGCTCATTAGTGAGTGTTGACATTGGCGTGGCGAGCTGGGACATTTGTTTGGTCAATTCTGAAATTGCCCCGTCAGTTTTCACCTGGTATTGGTGTAGTGAAGCACCCAATTGATTTATGCTTCCTGCGAGCTCCTTCATTGTGTCATCGAGTGACTTGGTTGGTTCTTGCTGATTATTCGGGCCGGCTTGGTACTGATTTGGTCCTCTTTGCTGATATTGGCCTATTGATGGAGCGTTCTGGTTATACTGTCGGTGGGGGGGTTGGTAGAATGACTGAGCTAGTTGAGGGACAGCTGGTTGTGCTTCCTTCTAAGGATAGTTGTTGTTACGCCAGTTCGGGTTGGTTGCTTGACCATACTGTCAGTTTTGTCCAGCTCTGTCGTTGCTGTTGTTGTTGTATCCTTGGTATCCTCCCACTGCATTCACTTCTGCTGGTTCCTCTTCTATTAATGTCGGGCATGCGTCAGTTTTGTGGTCCGTAGAACCACAAAATTCGCACGGCTTAACTGGAGCTGGTTGTCTTCGCAGGAACTGAATCATCATCTCCTTTAATTGTTTCATCTCTTCTGGCATGGAGTTCATCGGTGTTTCAGCTTTTGCCACATTCCTTGTTCGGGAAAATTCTTACTGACGAGTCGTCTCTTCTCTAAATCGGGCATTTTCAGCAACGTTGGTGATAAGTTCCCTTATGCCACTTAATGATAGATTCATCATGGATCCTCCAGCTGAGGCATCCAAGAGCATTTTGTCTAAGGGTCTTAATCCATCAATGAGATACTCGACGGTGAGTTTCTCGGGCAGTCCAAGGGTACAGTAGCTTCTCTCCAAGCGGTTGAACTTTTCCAGGTAATCGTACATGGTTTCATTGGGTCCTTGCTTGATATCTTGTAGTTGCCTCCGTACTTGCATCGCCCATCCTGCCGGGTAATATTTGTCCAGGAATTTCTTTTGCATCTGAGCCCATGTTCTGATGCTATCGGAAGGCAATAAAAGGAACCAATCGTTTGCCGCGTCAATGACGAAAAAATAGAACGCCTTCAACTTGAAGTCGTCTACGTTTACGCCATTTGGTTTTAAGTTCTGGCAGATACCATGTAAGCGCTGGAGATGAGTCATTGCTGACTCTCCACGTGTTCCTGAGAATTTCGGTAAGTTGTGGGCCACTGAAGTGTTGATGATGATATTTTCCAGTTCAGGGCCTTCGTGAATGCACCACGGCTGGTTTCTGAAATACGGTGCTGAGAGTTCTCCCATAGTAGGTTTGCGGAAATTGTTGTTATCCCCGTAGTAGTTATCGAAAGCGGGTTCTCGTCTTGGCACTTGTCGAGGTTGAGGTGGATATCTAGGGGGTTGTACAGGACCAGCTGCATTTCAGTCCTCGGGTGGTTCTTGATTTCTTCTAATGGCCTCCCTATCACGAGCTCTTCTGTTTCTGATGAGTTGTTCCGGATCATCCACAAATGGAAGTGGCACCTCATCATTTCGATCGTACAGGTTTATCTCGTCGTTATCTTGGTAGTCATGGTGGCTTCCTTCGCGAGACATGGTTGTTTTGAAGCGAGTATCGATTTAAAGAACTTTATCCCATTAATTAACTAATTCCCCGGCAACGACGCCAGTTTTGACGGACGCATAGTCGTCGTGTGCAAACGTCAAGAATAAATTTATAAGTCCGCTACTCGCGACTTCACTACTGGGTAGCAAGTGGTAAGTAGGGGTCGAACACAAGGGAATTAGGGGGATAAGCTATTCTTTGAGGGAATTGTACAGCGAGGGAGCGTGTTTTAGGATGATTGAGGTTTTAGTGCGGAAAAGTAAGTGATTGGTTGGTTGGTTTTGGTTTTTAGTGCGGAAAAGTAAATGACAGAAAATGTAAATACTGAAAATAAAAGAGAAGACTTACAGCGGTAGTTGCGTGATTGGCAAGTCCTCCAGAAGGTGAGCAGTTGATAATCAGTTTATACTAAAATTGAAAGTAAATGCAGGTGGTGTTTAAATTTAAGGAAAGCATTCGGTTTCGGGGGCCTTGTATCATAGCCTGTTTATCATTGGCCGCTAATGATCATACTAAGTGTTCAAAGATGAATCGAGGCTATTTCTAGCGCAAGATTTGCAACATCGTTTAGAACACTTGTTCTACTTAGACTAATTCCTCCTTTTGAAGTATCTTAGCCTTATGTGCATCCATTTGATCTTTCTGTTACGATCGACCAAATGGTGTTTTAGATAAGTCGAACTCCTCAGATAAGCTTTGCCCGCTAAAGCATCCACTTACCTGAGTATGTTCACGAACCCCACGGAAGAGCTTTGCCCGTTAAAGCATCCACTCAACCTTGGAAGTTCTGACCTAATATATGGCACATAGAACAAGTTTTGAACACAAAGATGCACTAGGTGCAGGGTCTAAAACATTTTATGATACAAGTACACCCCTTCAACCGAATGAAGAGTTTAGCTACGAATATCCATAGAGGTGGATACCATAGCTAAGTACTTACGGTTTTTGAAAGACAGTAAGTAAGGGAAAGGGGTGAGTACTTCAAGAACTGACAAGACTACTCAAGAATAGTAAAGACAAGCTTGAGTACTACAAGAACCGACAAGAGTACTCAAGACCGAACTATAATACTCAAGAACCAACAGGAGTATTATATATTTCAAACCAAACTTACGAAGTGCCAAACTTAGAGAGAGAAGTGTTTGTGATTTTTGTGGATGCATTTACAAGTGAAGTGAGGCTTGTATTTATAGCCAAAAGGGAGGGGAATGTGTGGTGAGGATGAAAGCACATGGCTTCATCCAAGGGGAGCTCCATGGGAGGTCATAGCTGCCGGTTGTGGGTGGTAAATGGAGGAGAGCTTCCTCCTTTGGTCACCTCCTCTCAAAGCCATCGGTCACCAAGAGGGAAGAGTGAGTTTTGTGTGGTTTTTGTGAAGTTTTTACAAAACTATCGGTGTATTTCAGCTCCGGACTGACTTTGGTTGCTCTTCGGTTGGATTTGTTTTGAGTGATTCAATGTCAGGATCTTGAGATTTCTTCAGTCAGCATCTGATCGTGACCTTGGAATGACTCGTAATATATTTTCAGCGTAAAATCCTCTCCTTAGCGTGTATTCTCTCTAGGCTCCGAAATACCCTGTATATAAATATCGGAACTAACAAGCAAAAGTTAAATAGACAAACAGTCTAATTTCGTGGGGTTAACTGTGTTTATGATTAGTATAATTATGGTCCATCAGTATCTGCTATTTCGAACTGATCTCTTATATTCACCTAATTGCCTGCAATATGGAAATTAGTAATTAGTGCCTAACACAATTAGTTAAACATCAAGTTATATCAAATAATGAAATACAATTATACAGTACGTAAAACCTCTCAATAGAAAACATCCAACTATAAAGCACCGGTCCCTTAAGCAACACTTGTTCCGGAAGATGAATCAGAATATGAACCATGATGGTGAAGAAAGCAGGAGGAAATACCATCTCCAACTTGCATAAAATAGTAACGATGTCATCTTTCATTTGAGTTACTTCTTTCACCATCAGCTCCTTACAACACAAATTTTGAAACCACCGTGATAACGATATAAGAGGATCTATGACATAATGTGGCAAATACGGTCGAATGAACACCGGAAGCAGTCGCTGTAACATGACATGGCAATCATGTGTTTTCAATCCATTAAATTTCTTATCGTCGACATTGATTTTGTTCTTCAAACTACCCGCATAACCAAAAGGATACTTGGCATCCTTAAGGAATTCAAAAATCTCTACCCTCTCTTCGGGTAAAACGGTATAAGGACCATGAGAAACCTTATCCTTTCTTGATGCCGAACCTATTCGCTTCAACCACAATTCCCTACGAATACCTAGTTTCTCCAACCCTTCACGGGCCTTAACATCGTCTTTAGTCTTTCCTTGAAGACCAAGTATAGTACCAATGATGTTATCAAAAACATTTTTCTCTATATGCATCACATCCAATGAATAAGGTTGTGCCAATGTACTCCAATAGGGCAAATCGTAAAAAATGCTCAAATGAGTCCAACACACTTTCTCCTTCACACCTCTAGACTTAAAATCTGGATGCAAGCTAAGTATGGGGTACTCATGGCTTAACACAGAAGACAAAATCTCTTGTCCAGTTAAAGAAGGTGGGGCATCGCTAAGTTCCACTTCCCCATTGAACTTAGTAGCGGCATACCTCCAAGTATGCTCTCTGTGAAGCCATCTGCGGTGGCCTTGGTAGGACATTCTGCCGGCTAAATGGTGAGCATCAATGGCATCTAAACACATTGGACAGGCTTTGTATCCTTTACACTTTAGACCTCCCAACATTCCCAAACCCGGGAAATTGCTGATGGTCCAAAGAACAGAAGCTTTCATGTGGAATGACGATCCATCATGTCGATCATATGTGAGTACTCTAGTGTCCCATAACATATTTAATTCGTCAATCAAAGGTTGCATGAAAACGTTCAAGCACTTGCCCGGAGATTTTGGACCTGAAATCAACATAGCAAGAATGTTGAATTCTTTCTTCATGCACAAAGAAGGTGGCAAATTATAAGGCATCACCACAATCGGCCATGTGCTATGAGAAAGAGCAGCTGCTCCAAAGGGATTAAAACCATCTGTAGCTAATCCAAGTCGAACATTTCTGATTTCTTTTGCAAAGTCGGGGAAGTTTTTGTCAAAGTCTTGCCATGCTTCACTATTTGCAGGATGTCTCATAAGACCTTCCTCCACTTTTCTTTCTCCGTGCCACCTCATCTCCTTAGCGATATGTGGTGACATATACAGTCGTTGTAATCTGGGAGTTAAGGGAAAGTACCGTACCACCTTTTTGGGAATCTTGCTATTAATTTCGCTGTGTAAGTACCTTGGCTCCTCGCACATCAGACAATGTTCCAATTCCTTATACTGTTTATAATATAGCACACAACCATATTCACATGCGTGAATGATCTCATATCCCATTCCCATGTCCTTCAATAGTCTTTTAACATCACGATACGAACCGGGATAATTGTTTCCCCTTGGTAGGAGGTCTTTAGTGAGCTTTAAATGATCATTAATGCTCTTATCAGACCATCCATTATCGTCTTTAACTGTCATCGCCTTCAAAATGGTGTCCAATATAGTATTTTCACTCCCCACGTATATGGGAGCTTGTGCTTCCGCTAGGAGTCTTTGATACTTATCATATGCATCCTTAGCAAAATAATCATTTTCAAGGCCCCCGTGTGGATCTCGAAATGGAAAAGTATTGTTGATAATCTCTATTGTAGGATTGAAATAATAACCCTCATTGCAATCTTCAACCATCCTACTACAATTCGTTTCCATCACATGTTGTCGACGTTGTGTGTATATTGATGATGAAGCCTCAACCGGTTCTTCTCCATGAGAGGTCCAAGTTGTGTACTCTCGCATCATACCATTTACAAATAAATGAGTTTGGATTTCATCCAAAGACAATTTATCATGGTGCAACCGACAACGCCTACATGGACACGGATGAGTAGTTGTGCGAGGTTTTGTTCGCTTCACAAACTCTATGAACACCATAATCCCTTGAACAAACCGCGGATCACATTTTTCCGATAAATACATCCAACTCTTGTCCATACTTTCCTTATATATTAACAAATGTAGTAAAAAAAATTAGGCCAAAGACCAATTACTAATCAAACCACAAACCACTCTTTATCACACAAGCTAAGCCCCTGCTCAGCTCTTTATCACACAAAGCTAAGCCCCCGCTACCTCTCTGATGCTCACAACCGCTCATCATCTTATAATCAAACCTTATTGATGGACCATAATTGTTTGCATCAAAAATACAGTTAAACCCACCAAATTAGACTGTTTGTCTATCTAACTTCGACGTGTTAGTCCCGATATATTTCCACAGGACATTTGAGAGACCAAAGTGAAAACACGCTAAGGAGAGGACTTTATGCTGAAAAGATAACAAGAGTCAATCGAAGGTCAAGATCAGACGCTGAACGAAGAAATCTCAAGATCCTGACCATGAATTACTCAAATTAAATCCAATTGAGGAATTATCAAAGACAGCTCGGAGTAAAATTAGACTGATAGTTTTGTAAAGACAGTACAAAACTGTCAAAACTCATCCATATGCATAAGGTGACCGGTGCTAAAGGTGAAGAAGGATGACTCATGGGTGGCAAGCCATCCTCCTCCTCCATGGGATGACCGGCAACCGGCGGCTCCTCCACTCTCCCCCTCCTCCACTCTCCTCCCTCCACTTGGCGGCTCCTCCTCCATCTCCTCCCAAAGCCGCCGGCGGCTTCTTGTGCCACCATGAGAGTGTGACATGTGGAGGCTTCTGCTCCACATCTCCTCCCCCATCTCCTCCACCCTTGGATGCTCCTCCACATGCCACCATCTCCACCCTCCATCCTCCTCCCCTTAGCCTATAAATATGGAGCTCCTCCTCCTCATTTGGATCATCCAAAAATCAACATTTCACTTATCTCTCTAAGTTTTGGTTACTTTGTAAGTTTGGTTTGGTTTTGGAAATAATACTCCTGTTTGTTCTTGAGTATTATACGCTTTGGAAATAATACTCATGTTTGTTCTTGAGTATTATACTTTAGAGAATACTCCTGTTGGTTCTTGAGTATTCAGTAGGAAATTGGGAATACTCCTGTCGGTTCTTGAGTATTCCACCCCTTTCCCTCTTACTGTTTTCAAAAACCCCCGAGTATTTAGCTATGGTATCCACCTCTATGGATATTCGTAGCTAAACTCTTTATTCGGTTAAAGGGGTGTTCTTGTTTTATAAAATGTTTTATTTCTTTTAGTTTCATTTCTCTGTATTCAAAACTTGTTCTATGTGCCATTTATAGTCAGAGTTTCCAAGGTTGAGTGGAAGCTGTCACAAGCAAAGCTCTTCCGTGGGAATTCGTGATCATACTCAGGTAGTGGAAGCTGTCACAAGCAAAGCTATCTGAGGAGTTCGACTCATCTTAAACCCCATCTGGTCGAGCGTCACTATGAGATCAGGTGGATGCACACAGGCTAGCATACCCTCGAGTATTGGCGCTAGACTGAAATAGAACAAGTGTTGCTTTAAACAGTGTGGCAAATTGAGCGCTACGAAAGGGCCTCGATGCACTTTTGAATACACTTAGAAGGGTTACTAAAAGAATAAACAGGATATAATACAAGGCCCCCTAAGACCGAATGTTTTCTTTCGATCAAACCCCCCCCCCCCCCCCCCGGTATTTACTTTTATCGCTCAATCAATCGCAACCATCAACCGCTGATCTACCGGAGGAATCGCAATCACGCATCACCCACTGTAGGTCTTCTTTCCCTTAACTCTTTACTTTCAGTATTTAATTTCAGTATTTAATTTCTGTATTTACTTTTCCGCATAAAAAACCCAAAAAACCGAAAACAGTAGATTAATTACTCGCACTAAAATCTCAACCAACCTAAAACACGCCACCCGCTAGTATAGTTTTCAAAGAACAACGCATCCCCCTAATTCCCTTGGGTTCGACCCCTACTTACCACTTACTACCCAGTAGTGTAGTCGCGAGTAGCGGATATTATAAATTTATTTGCACACAGCACACTGCACCTTAACGACAGTGCAGTCGCGCTTTCGTCAAATTGGCGCCGTTGTCGGGGAGTTAGTTAATTAATCGGATACATTGTTCTTACCCTCCCATGACCTCATGACGCAACCACCTTCATACGCATGGACAACACGACACCTTCCACTGTTCGGAGGTTCGGATGCAGAAGATCCAGTACTACACTGCCAAAACTTTCACCATGTTTGTCTGCGCATAAAACCTAATAATGAAACGTTAGAAGAATTTAAGCTTAATTGCTTCCAATTCTCTCTAACTGATTTCGCGACAATCTGGTATTACACCTCAACCGCTATGAATGCTAAGTATTTCGTGGACATTAGCATTCCATTCCTGAAAGAATTCTCTCCCCATCCTTACGACAACAAACGCGAGAGAAGATCATATGCCTTCATCAATCCCGAGATGAGACTTTGGACGAATACTACATGAACTATGATGCCATCGTCTCAAGCTGCCCGCACCATGGATTCATGAAGAAAGTTCTTCTCCAAAAATTTCTTCGTGGGATGAGGTCCGAAGAACTGGGAAGAGTTAACGAAGCGATGAGAAGATCAGCTAAAAACTTCACCATTGCAGACATGTGGAACCTTATAATCGGCCTGGCCGCAACCACAAAACGAATACCTCAAACCGACAAAGGAATGCAGACAGATGAAACCGACCCTGAGGCTGATAAGGAAGAAACTACCGAGCCGTCAGAAGAAACTCCAGAGCCATCAGAAGAATCAGACTTGGAGAGTACCGGAAGTAACACAAGAATGGTGGCGAAATTTGACCTGAGCCACCCATGGGATCCGAATAATTAATCCCATGCGTCGAGCCAACGACGTTAAACAAGTGCACTGGTCGGGAGGTAACTCGACACTATCTTACTTTTCTGCACTTTTATTTTCTGTCATTTAAATTTCCAATAAGCGCTCTCACCCACTTTTTGTATAGAATGAATGTCTTACATGTAGGAATTAAGTTTTGGAGCAAGATCGGATCAGCCAAGCAGCTTCCGTGAATTTCCCGGGCCTGCGCTGAGAGTTCGAGGCCCCAGCCGAACTCCCTCGATTATCCAGCCTCATGCCATGTCGATCACTCGACACCTTAAAGGGAGTTCAGTTCTTCTTTTTCCTTAATGTCACTTCCTTCTCTTGTATATATTTGCATGACTTTTGAACTGAGGCACGCCTTCGTTCAAAAGTGTGGGGTGAGAACCATCTGCATGTTTTTCTTTTTATTAGTATTATCTTTTTGAATATATGAACTTAAGAATGTGAAAAAGATAGATCATAATTCATGCATCAACCTTGTGAAAATGCAAACTATTTAAAAACTTAGAATGTAACTTTTCATTTGTCCCTTTGTGCTGAGATAACCTAGGGATGTGGAGTTGATAGAAATTGCCCTAGAGGGGCTTGGCAAGCACTTGAAGGATCAGATCAAACTATATGGTTTTCGAAGTCAGTGGAGGCTGCACTTCGGGTTTCAGTGAAGATTGAAGTCATCTCCGCCATGCAGTGTTTATGCAAAAGGCGAGGACGGGAATCAGACCGTTCTATCTCCGATCAAAGTAGCCAAGAAAATAGATGAGCGACCCTCATCTTGACCCGCGTGAAACGACAGTCAAAGTAGCCGAGAAAATAGATGAGCGACCCTCACCTTGACCCGCGCGAAAACGGCAAAAACGAGAGGAGCGGGGAGGTATTTCCATAGGTTTTCGGGCGATGATTGGACCTCCCAAAAAGGCTTGAGAAAATGGACTTTCAAAGCCACAAAAAGGTGAAATGCTCGAAGAAGAAAATCAAGAGGCCAAAGGCCCAAAATTATGAAGGTTTTAACCAAACAAAAGTGAAGAACTCAAAGCGTCAAATCAAAGGCCAAAGGCCGATTCACTACAAAAAGCAGTCCCTCGCCAAAAGAAAATCAAAGTACTCAAACCATTGAAACCCGAATCGAATCACGTGCTAGAGAAAGCTACAAGAAAACCATATAGTGCGAGACGGTCCCGAAGGTGTAGTCTAGGAGCCTAAAAAGGGCTATCTCCCGAAACATCCGAATTAATTTGCATCTCTGCACGAAGGTACAAGTATCAAGTTTCTTCTATTTATTTACACAGTTTAATTTGGTAATAAGTAGTAATGCCTGAATTAGGAGAAGTCAAGTACCACAGTCTAATTTTCATATATCAACAAGCTTACTTAGTATGCCGCCCTTTAATAGTATTGTTCGGGACGAACAACTAAAAGTGTGGGGTGATCTGATGGACCATAATTGTATGCATCATAAATACAGTTAAACCCACCAAATTAGACTGTTTGTCTATCTAACTTTGACGTGTTAGTCCCGATATATTTCCACAGGGCATTTGAGAGACTAAAGTGAAAACACGCTAAGGAGAGGACTTTATGCTGAAAAGATAACAATAGTCAATCGAAGGTCAAGATCAGACGCTGAACGAAGAAATCTCAAGATCCTGACCATGAATTACTCAAATTAAATCCAATTGAGGAATTATCAAAGACAGCCCGGAGTAAAATTAGACTGCTAGTTTTGTAAAGACAGTACAAAACTGTCAAAACTCATCCATATGCATAAGGTGACCGGTGCTAAAGGTGAAGAAGGATGACTCATGGGTGTCAAGCCATCCTCCTCCTCCATGGGATGACCGGCAACCGGCGGCTCCTCCACTCTCCCCCTCCTCCACTCTCCTCCCTCCACTTGGCGGCTCCTCCTCCATCTCCTCCCAAAGCCGCCGGCGGCTTCTTGTGCCACCATGAGAGTGTGACATGTGGAGGCTTCTCCTCCACATCTCCTCCCCCATCTCCTCCACCCTTGGATGCTCCTCCACATGCCACCATCTCCACCCTCCATCCTCCTCCCCTTAGCCTATAAATATGGAGCTCCTCCTCCTCATTTGGATCATCCAAAAATCAACATTTCACTTATCTCTCTAAGTTTTGGTTACTTTGTAAGTTTGGTATGGTTTTGGAAATAATACTCCTGTTTGTTCTTGAGTATTATACGCTTTGGAAATAATACTCCTGTTTGTTCTTGAGTATTATACTTTAGAGAATACTCCTGGTGGTTCTTGAGTATTCAGTAGGAAATTGGGAATACTCCTGTCGGTTCTTGAGTATTCCACCCCTTTCCCTCTTACTGTTTTCAAAAACCCCCGAGTATTTAGCTTTGGTATCCACCTCTATGGATATTCGTAGCTAAACTCTTTATTCGGTTAAAGGGGTGTTCTTGTTTTATAAAATGTTTTATTTCTTTTAGTTTCATTTCTCTGTATTCAAAACTTGTTCTATGTGCCATTTATAGTCAGAGTTTCCAAGGTTGAGTGGAAGCTGTCACAAGCAAAGCTCTTCCGTGGGAATTCGTGATCATACTCAGGTAGTGGAAGCTGTCACAAGCAAAGCTATCTGAGGAGTTCGACTCATCTTAAACCCCATCTGGTCGAGCGTCACTGTGAGATCAGGTGGATGCACACAGGCTAGCATACCCTCGGGTATTGGCGCTAGACTGAAATAGAATAGGTGTTGCTTTAAATAGTGTGGCAAATGGAGCGCTACGAAAGGGCCTCGATGCACTTTTGAATACTTAGAAGGGTTACTAAAAGAATAAACAGGATATAATACAAGGCCCCCTAAGACCGAATTTTTTCTTTCGAACAAAAACCCCCCCCTGTATTTACTTTTATCGCTCAATCTATCGCAACCATCAACCGCTGATCTACCGGAGGAATCGCAATCACGCATCACCCACTGTAAGTCTTCTTTCCCTTAACTCTTTACTTTCAGTATTTAATTTCAGTATTTATTTTCGGTATTTACTTTTCCGCATAAAAAACCCAAAAAACCAAAAATAGTAGATTAATTACTCGCGCTAAAATCTCAACCAACCTAAAACACGCCCCCCGCTAGTATAGTTTTCAAAGAACAACGCATCCCCCTAATTCCCCTGGGTTCGACCCCTACTTACCACTTACTACCCAGTAGTGTAGTCACGAGTAGCGGATATTATAAATTTATTTGCACAAAGCACACTGCACCTTAACGACAGTGCAGTCGCGCTTTCGTCACTTATATATGCAGAAATGATATTATGCTCGATCTCCCATTCTCTTAAACTGCTGCACCCCACAAAACAATCTCATAAATTAACCAACGCACACTATATATATATATACAAAAACCGTATATACAAACATCTTCTCAGGCAACCATATAAAGCATTAGGAAGCTTTGGGACATTTTCAACAGACAAATATAATATTTACCTTCCAAAACACTTGTGTAGATCCGACTAAAAAGAAAGAGAACCAAGTCTGCACCTTCTTCTCCGACAATGGGGTCTTCGAAAGCTGATATTCTGAGAATATCAGTGCAAAATTCGGTTTTGCAGGGTAAGTATCCGTCCTTTGTACTTGATTTTGCTTTTTCATTGAATGCTATACGTTTACGCGACATTTTATTTGGTAAATATGTCGCACATGATCGAAATGGTTGGTCGCTATTCAATGCCTCGTTAATTTCAAACAAAACCTGCACTGCCCAGGCGAAAACTTATCAGTTTTCCATTATTAAGGGACTTACATTGGGTAGTCGCTTAAGGTATGTTGCATTAACATGTTAATGGGACTTATAATACTAGTCGCTTAAACAATTGTGGCATTACGGGATTATGAGACGTATAATAAGTAGTCGCTTTAACTATTGTCGCATTAAACATCTTATGGGACATAATAATTGCGTCGCATTAGCAACAGTCGCATATACATGTTTATGGGACACAATGTTTCGTGTCGCAAACAACATTGTGACATAAAAAAATAAAAGCGACAAACAAATTTGCGTCAGTCGTATATAATGTCTTATGCGACAAAAAAATGCGACAAATGTCAAACAATGTCCCGTTAGCTGTATTCAGGTGTAGTGGTTGAAGGCCGTAATGTTTCTCATACTATCAGCCTAGTGCAGGAGCTTTTGTCTCACTATAGCCGTAAAAACATTAGCAAACGGTGCATGATCAATCCTGATATTAGTAAAGCTTACGATATGGTGGATTGGAACTTCTTGAATGCTATCTTACAGCTATTTGGTTTTCCAATGGTTTTTATCAGTTGGATTATGGCGTGTGTGTCAACTGCTAGTTTCTCTGTTCTAATAAACGGTGGAATGGAAGGTTATTTTGGGAGCAATAGGGGCCTGTGACAGGGGGATCAAATAATATCCCCTAATCTTTTTATCCTTGTGATGGAGGTTTTGGGAAGATTGATGGGCAAGATGATTATGGATAAGGAGTTTCAGTTTCATCCTAAGTGTGCTAGGATAAATTTGAGTCATTATATTCTCGAAAGCTAGCCAATCTTCAATGCTAAAGATAAAGGAAGTGCGAGATGTTTTTCACAGTTGGTCTGGCCTCAGTGTTAACTCTAACAAAAGTGCAGTTTTCTTTGCAGGGGTTAGTGATAGGGAATGCAATATCCTTTCTGCTAATATGGGTTTCAGGAGAGGCAAATTTCCATTTAATTATCTTGGCATGCCTATGGGCAGCAAGGCTTTAAGGCGCGAGTCTTACAATGTGCTGATTGAAAACAGTGACCAGAAAAATTCAAGGTTGGTCTGCAACATGCTTATCGTACGTTGGGAGACTGGTTTTGGTCAAACATGTTTTCATGATGATTACTTCCTATTGGATGAGAGTTCTTCCATTGCCAAAGGTAGTTTTGAAGAAGCTGAATTCCATATGTAGAAGCTACTTATGGGCAGGTTTGCCTTCTAGTAAGAAGAGTCTAGTTGCATGGAGCACAGTTTCTTTATCTAAAGAGTAAAGATCAGGGAGGTTTGGGAGTGAAGAATCTGTTGATTTTTAATAAAGCTCTTTGTCTTGGACAAGTGTGGGATTTATGTTTAAAAAGGGATGCTTTGTGGATCAAATGAATGAACAACTATTATTTCAGAAACCAGAGTTTGTGGGAAGTCATAGAGCGAAATCATCACAGATGGGGTTTGAAGAAGATGCTGAGACTGAGATCTAATGCGATGCAGTGTGTTCACAAGGACTCACAAGGGAACTTGATTTGGAAAGATGACACTACTCCTTTTTCTGTTGAAGGTGCTTATGAAGTCCTAGCTGGTAAAGGGATGTCCATGTCGCAGTGGTGGACTGACTTAGTGTGGAACTCTTTCTCCCTCCCCAAACATAGTTTTTGCGCTTGGTTTGCAATTATGAATAGGTTACAAACGAAAGATAGGGTGAAAGATGTTGTGTTGGACGATGTTTGGTGTGGATGGTGTTCTAGGGTTCTAGAGACAAATGAACATATTTTTTTCAATGCTCAGCCTTTATACCCATCTGCAGGTACTTAAAGTACATAGGTATCAAGGTGAGTTGGGCTACATGGGAAGATTTTATGCTATGGAAGAACAATGTTGTTTGGAGGAGCAAAGCTCAAAAAGAAGTGGCTTTCTTTTTTATTAATACTGCCATTTATGAAACATAGACATGTAGAAATGTGCGCGCATTTCGAGATGTATCTATTACAGCAGAAAAGATGACGACCTTTTGGGGAATCTCCTCAAGATGAAGATGGCAGCGCTGAAGACGAGGAAGAGAGGAAAGAATGTATTAACCGGTGTATATGAGCTAAATGTCAGTTTTGATGTATAATGATAGCTGCTGAGTGTTGTTTTGTTAATTGTTTTGATCATCTTCATATTGTTGGTTGTTAGCTTGGTTTTGGTGGTCTAAGTTGTGGTCAGCTTAATCTTGAGGTTGTTGTTCTTTTTCAGTTGGTATTTTAGTAGAATAGCTGTCTTCCTGTAGTGCAAGTTGTGCTGCTTTAGTAGAAGAGTTGTCTTGCTGTACTTGCATGCAGTGTTTGGTGTAATGCAGGTTGTGCTGTTATATTTTGGAATGAATACACATTTTATTCAATAAACAAATTGCAACAAAAGACTATCAACTTGAGCCAGAAAATTGACAAACAACAATCATACTCACTGATGGATCGTTAGGTTAGCCAACTATATGAGGGAAATCCCAGAATGGTATCCCTCAGACAGATGGCAGCGGAAAAATTACTCTCGTACAGGAAATGAAAGACAGAATATAAATACTCACGATTTATAGTGGAAACCCTACTGCAACCTTTGCAGCGGGCTGAAAACCACTCGCCTTCTGGACAGTTCCAGAAGGGCTTCGAGATCCGTATTATTGACAAAGGAATATGTTTGTAGTTTGTTACACTTGTCTCACAGAGTGACAGCTAACACAACTACTCAATTCGAAGGGTCAACTAATACAATCGTCTAGTCCGCACACAGCAGCACCTTGTCAGCTTAGGAATTGTTCACACTTCAATCTCCGATCACTATCTCTCCAAAAGCCGCGCTCAACAATGAAGACTCTTCTTCTTTATATAGTTTTCAAGTCGGCTGAGACTTTTCTCCATCAGATATCTGATTGTATCCATCAGATATGTCAGCCTTCCAAATCTGGCTTCAATCTTCCTCTCGAATATATTGATTTGGGTACACCGATTTCAATTCTTCTTATCGTATATTCTCCGTGCAAATATTTGCATTTAATCTTAATCAAATATTACACTTCGAATACTTGTATATCTTCAGATTTGTGTCGAGTATCTTTCCTCAGATCCGATCTCGTTGCAAAGTCGGTGTGTCTCTCTCACAGAGCGCATCTCTCTCGCAGCTCTGCTCTCTCTCAGAGATGCCCAGTGAGCTTACCTATCAGACAGTGATTTCTGCACACTCAAGTGAATTGTTAGTTAAGTGTTTGTTATCATCAAAACACAAGGGTCCAACAAATTCCCCCTTTTTGATGATGACAAACACTTCTTCACAGATAAGAAATCACACACAGCGATGGTACGAAACTCGTATCTGAATATCCTTAGTACAGCTAGCAACTTCAGAATTTATATTCACTAGATATTTATTTAAAGTCTAGCTAGCATAGTTCCCCCTCAGATAGACATCCACTTAAACTTTAGTATCGGTTATTCCCCCTTAGTGTATGCTCATATTAGTTCTTCCCCCTTTTGGCATCATCAAAAAGATGTGCAAATAAGAACACAGAGTAATGGAAAAAAACATTTCATTCATGCTCGCAACTAGTAGGCGTGTCATGTCGACACCATACATGCAGCAGAGAGTTCAAAAAAACATAGAGAATTTAACCTTGAAATTAAGAAAAAACAAGTTCAAAAGGAGGGGGGCTAATGTGGGTGGGGATAGCAAGGAGGGAAAACTATGAGACAGTGCAGACTAGGGCACAATCGTGAACGAGTCCTTCATCTGGTTCACAATCTCTGTGGCAAGGTCCTTCATTAAGTCTTGGACAGCCACGGACATTGCCCCCGAGTCAACAGTTATTGCAAGCTCCAGGTCAACCACCTTCTGCTTCACGAGCTGCAATTCAGACTTCACCTCTACCAGCTCAGTCTTTGCCTCCACCACCTCAGATTTCACCTCCTTCAGCTCACCCCTGAGCTCCTTCATCTCTGCACGAATCACCGTCAGCATAGTGACAGGTATCGTTTCGCCTGTGCAAAAACATTTGTAATTTTCCGATAGCTAGTGGCAAATCGGGTCGAATCCACAGGGATCGGTTTGAGAACCTGTTTACTAAGCACAAGAGTGACAATGGTGTTTCAACGATCAATTTCAATAGCATATAACGCAGCAACGATCAATTTCAATAGCAATTATCACACAGAAAAATGAGTGAAATAGAAATACTGTCACGAAGCTGCAGCTCAGCTTCTGAATGTGTTTCAATTCGTCAGGAACAATGGAATGTTGGAATGTTGATGGGATGTATCTCAATCGCAAGGAACAATTGAGATTAATGGAGTAAAACAAGGTTTGTGAACAAACAAACAATGAAAAGGACCAAACTAAAAGAAGACTCTCTCTTCTTCTCCACTTCACACGCACGGCTGAATTTTCCCAGCACTTTCACACCAGCACTCTTGGTCCAAGGAAAAGACAAAGAATCTTTTCTTCTTTTCTCATATTTAATCTTCTTTCCAAGGCTCCTCAAATTCACCTCTTCATTCTTCCATGAGTCTCTCTGATTTTCGGATTGGCTCTTCAATTCCCGACCTACTGTATTTCTTCCCGAGAAACTCAATTCTGACTTTTGGGAATTCGCCAGCTGGTAGTTTCGCACGGACCCCTCTTGAATTTCGTGACCCGCGGACGTCTTGTGAATTATGGAAATGTATGAGACGTCCGCACCCTCTTAATCTCTCAAGGCGTCCGCGTAATTCTGACTCAGACTTTGACTATTTCGGTATTTATTCCTTTCCGCGCAAAACTTCTTCAAATGGGCTCTCTTTAGCCGATATTCCTTCTATGGTCTCCGAGCGTACCTGAGAATGAAAACTACACAACGGTAGTGAAATAATATACAGATAACACTTAAGAGACGGAGTTTTAACATATAAAATAGTCGTACAATTACGACTTATCAAACTACCCCACACTTGAACTTGTTCGTCCCGAACAATAACAAAGACATAGAACGAATTACAATGCACTAGCATGCTAATCCTTACATCTCAATCCCAAATCCAGCAGTTCATCTTATCATGCTTAAAATTCTAATAATGCGACTAAAGATAGGTTTTTCGATACTCGTTACCTCGCGAGTTGCAATTCAAACGACCTTGGATGTTTGGGAGATAGTCCCCTATAGGTATCACGGACATTGCATTCTTTTCTGAGTTTTGGTCTTTTGATTGAGTCGGCGGCTTTCTTTGACACGTGATAAATTCACTGCTTTCGTTCCTTTGAGCCTTGAATTCCTTAATTTGTATGGACTTGATAAACTTCACATCTTCGCTTGAATCAATCAAATTCTGATTTTCTTCTTACTCGATGGTTTGCCTTCGGCTTTTGAATTTGTTTCTTGTCCACATAAACATTTGCGCCCTTGAACCACTCCAATCATAGCCTCCGAATAACAGCATAGGAGTGCGTCCCGCTCTTTTCTCATCCTCGTCTTTTCTGCATGAGGCAAGGTAGGGGTCACCCACCCATTCCCAGCTACTCCGACTAGAGATGGACAGTTCGTTTTCTCTGTCCCGCCACCACTGCGAACGCATGAATGAATTTGAAATACTTGGTGACGGAGCTACTCTCAGGACTAGGCTAGTGAAGCGTCAACCTCCACCGCTTTTCTCAATCATCAAAACCAAAAACTCAGATTTTCTTGCAATTTTCCGTACCTTTCTAGGACATTTCTGTCAACTCCACATCCCTGCATATCACAATTTACAAGAACAAAGCATCAAAATTTTTTGAAATTTCGCATTTTTAGTCAAATAAGCACAATAGTCATAAAAACTGGAAGTGAGATTTTTGACATATCCGAAAAGCATAGCCGTGCATCATCAGTTCATCACAACACACGACTGACTCTATAACAACCCACCCCACACTTAAATTTTCCCGTGTCCTCACGGTACAACTCTAGTGATAAGGCGGACAAACACAACAGACTCAAATAAAAAGAAAATAAATAAAAAGAAGTGAAATGGTACTCCCCTAATATTCTGGTGGCGGTGTTGTACTCTGAGATTTCCCGCGGACGCCTTCTCAATTGATTCCCGCGGACGTCTCTTGTTTTGTGCGATAATTCTTTAGACGTCCGCGCACTTTAATGTTAAGACGTGCGCGAATCACACTGAGGAAAATCCCTTTCTTCAATCATTCACCTGAAACCACCAGAAACAAAAGGAAATGCACTCGAGGTGCATTATCAGCTTCCCAATTCAACTAATTAATGTGTAAAAACATGTGAAAAATAAAAAAAAACACACCGGGTTGCCTCCCGGTAAGCGCCTTTGTTTTACGTCCTTGGCTGGACACTACCTCTTTAGGATCACAAGTTAGGATCCCATGGCTGCTCCAAGTCATACTTACTACTCAGCGTGCTCCTCTCCTTAGCACTTCCACAAGCTAATCGTTTCTCAATGCTCCACCCGCCATCAGGTGGCTTCGATCTCCAGTTCTTTTCTTTGGGTGTCCACCTCTTTCGCGCGCCCACCCCACACTTTCGTTTCCTTACTCGCTTCTTATCTGGTGGGCGCGTTTTCTTTGTTGCCCTCAGCTGTTCACTGACTCCCTGAATCATACGCAACGATTTAGTAATTGTAATATCAACACAAGTCTTACCAGCAATCTCAGGTGGTTTCCCCGCACTAGGTTGGCGATCGTCCTCAAAGATGCGAAACTCAGCCACCTCGCCATCATACTTCAGCTTTATAGTACCCTCGCCGACATCAATCTCCGCCTTCATAGCAAACAAGATAGGTCGTCCTAGAATGAGTGTTGGAGACTCCTTAGTATGAGTCTTCTCCATCTGCAATACATAAAAATCTGCAGGTACAACAATTTCTCCAACATTCACGGTTAAATTCTCAAGCATACCATAGGGATGAACGCAAGACTTGTTTCCTAACTCAATAGTTAACTTGATCGGTTTCACCGGTCCGAGTTTTAATGAACAATATAAATCATAAGGCATAACATTAATGGAAGCTCCCAAGTCAATCAAACAGTGGGGAATAAGCGTGTTACCAATGCCACAGGTTACCGTGAAAGCACCTGGGTCTCTAGTCCGAGTGGTAAACTCTCCTTCTTTCCCTTGCTCCAATTTTCTCATTTGAGCTTTGGTTCTCGCGTCCTCATTCCCCTTCGGTTGAATGTCATTATTTAAAGCTTCATGGCTCTCAATAACCTGCATGGGAAATGGCAATTGCGCAATGGGGTTAGAATTTAAAATTTCGAAATTACTGACTGATTTTCCGTGCACGTCTCAATAATATTGTCCGCGGACGTCTCTTTATTTTGCAATAAGTCTTCAGGCGTCCGCGCCTTAATTGTTGAGACGTCCGCGTGTTGCACTGATGCAGAGTTCCAATCCCAACCCCAATCTTGCTCTTTTTCTTCTTTTTCTTTAGCCTTCATCTCCTCTTCATCCTTTATCACGATCACACTGACATTTTGCCTTGGATTGATGATCGTTTGTGACGGTAGCTTCCCTTTGTCTTCACGCTTTTCGTACACTACACTCGCCATTTTAGACATCTCTTGAGCTTGGTGGTCAATCCTTCGAGTTTGTTCCTTGAACATCCCTCTCACTTCCTCTTTGAATTCCTTGAACATCCCTCTCATTTCATCTCTAAATCCCTTCATCGGGTCCTCATCTCCTTGTCGGTTTTGTGGTGGTTTGTACGGTTGCTTTTGTGGGTACGAGGATTGCCCCGCATCGTAACTGTTGATTCTTTGCCAACCACCCTCATTTTGTCTCGGCTGCCATTTGTTGTTGTCTTGGTACCCATCAGTTCTTCTTGGTGGTAAATCTCCCTTGTTTATGTATCCCACAATATTCACGTCTTCTGCTCTTTCCTGAAAAACAGCATTATCGTTATTCGTTGAATTGAATGTGGACTTGTTTACCTTACACTCTACTCGTTGAGTGCCTTGTGCTTGTTGCGTCATTAACTTAGCCATCTTATCATTCAGTTCCTGCAATTGGGAATGGACATTTATGTTAGCAACATGTGTAGGTTTATACGTCTCTCCTAAATACCTTGTGCCCTCGGCAACTTTCTCAATTAACGGCCAAATTTCATCGAGGTACATGTCAAGGATAGATCCTTGAGCGGCGGCATCCAGCATTCTTCTCTCCATTAGAACCAATCCCTCCATAAAGTATTCAATAAGCATCCTTTGTGGGACTCCATGATTCGGACAGTTTTCTTCCAATTTCCTAAACCTCTCCAAGTAGTCGAATAAAGTTTCCTCACGCCCTTGTTTAATCATCGAGAGCTCCTTTCTTGTTTGAGCCGCCTTTGAATGACAGTAGTACTTATCCATGAATTTCCTTTGCAATTGTTCCCATGAAGTAATTGAACCTGAAGGTAAAGACATCAACCACGATTTAGCTTGACTTACTAAAGAAAAAGGAAATGTTTTTAACTTAAAAATCTCTTCCGGAACCGATGCTGATCTCATGGATGCGCAAACTCCATAAAAATCCTTCAAGTGTATTAGTGGGTTTTCGTCGGGCATCCCTCAAAATTTGGGCAAGTGATGTATCACCCCACTCTTTATTTCGATGCCATCTGCGTCCTCATCGAGTCTGATGCACCAAGGTTGCTCATCAATAATTGGAGCGCAGATTCCTCTCAAGGTGCGTCCCGGATCCCGACGCCTAGCTAGCTGTCTTTCACCAAGGTATCGTTGGAGCAGTTCTTCCTCGAAATTATCGTGTCTAGCTTCACGATTTCTGGGTCTTCGAATGTTATCCCCTTGTACACTACTTCGATCTCCATCATCACCATCAACGCTTCTCTGCGACATTGTTACTTAAACAGAAAGCGATCAAGTGACAAAATAAAATAAAATTTAAAAGAAGTAAAATACTTAGTAAAGTTCTCCGTTACCGATCCCCGGCAACGGCGCCATTTTGACAGGTATCGTTTCGCCTGTGCAAAAACATTTGTAATTTTCCGATAGCTAGTGGCAAATCGGGTCGAATCCACAGGGATCGGTTTGAGAACCTGTTTACTAAGCACAAGAGTGACAATGGTGTTTCAACGATCAATTTCAATAGCATATAACGCAGCAACGATCAATTTCAATAGCAATTATCACACAGAAGAATGAGTGAAATACAAATACTGTCACGAAGCTGCAGCTCAGCTTCTGAATGTGTTTCAATTCGTCAGGAACAATGGAATGTTGGAATGTTGATGGGATGTATCTCAATTGCAAGGAACAATTGAGATTAATGGAGTAAAACAAGGTTTGTGAACAAACAAACAATGAAAAGGACCAAACTAAAAGAAGACTCTCTTCTTCTCCACTTCACACGCACGGCTGAATTTTCCCAGCACTTTCACACCAGCACTCTTGGTCCAAGGAAAAGACAAAGAATCTTTTCTTCTTTTCTCATATTTAATCTTCTTTCCAAGGCTCCTCAAATTCACCTCTTCATTCTTCCATGAGTCTCTCTGATTTTCGGATTGGCTCTTCAATTCCCGACCTACTGTATTTCTTCCCGAGAAACTCAATTCTGACTTTTGGGAATTCACCAGCTGGTAGTTTCGCACGGAACCCTCTTGAATTTCGTGACCCGCGGACGTCTTGTGAATTATGGAAATGTATGAGACGTCCGCGCCCTCTTAATCTCTCAAGGCGTCCGCGTAATTCTGACTCAGACTTTGACTATTTCGGTATTTATTCCTTTCCGCGCAAAACTTCTTCAAATGGGCTCTCTTTAGCCGATATTCCTTCTATGGTCTCCGAGCGTACCTGAGAATGAAAACTACACAACGGTAGTGAAATAATATACAGATAACACTTAAGAGACGGAGTTTTAACATATAAAATAGTCGTACAATTACGACTTATCACATAGCCAGCACCTCACTTAAGCCCTCAGAGGGGGTTGCCTCGTCACCCCTGATGGGAGCAGCAATATTGATAGGAGTCACAACCTTGACCTCCTCATCCTCATCCTCATCCGC
This sequence comes from Rhodiola kirilowii, assembly GCA_033675215.1. Taxonomy (NCBI): domain Eukaryota; kingdom Viridiplantae; phylum Streptophyta; class Magnoliopsida; order Saxifragales; family Crassulaceae; genus Rhodiola; species Rhodiola kirilowii. The sequence continues at coordinate 47,036,530 of CM066201.1, forward strand.
ATCCTCTTCCACTGCTACAACAGCAGGAACTGTCCATCCGACTCTGGTAGAGAACTCCAAACCCAGTTTGGTAATGTGATCCTCACACAGTGCAGACGAAAGCACTCTCTCGGTCTCAGGGTGGTAAGCTTCCCAATACTTCAATATTTCCTTCACAAATCCCGGAAAGGGCAGTCCATTAGACGGATTGTTGTTGTTGTTCTCCATATGTTTCATGACCTGAAAGGCCAAGTTCACTTGCTGCTTCTGCAGGATTTGATCAACCAACAGCATGTCCTGGAAGGTTAATTGACTATGCTTGTGCTTCCTGGGGGAAATATTCGATACAAGAATTCTGTGCAGGATTCTGGGAAGGACGTCCATGTGAGTGTTCTCCCTCTGCCCCTTCGCTGTGACATCCAGCCCGAGCCTTTGAAACACTTCTGCCTTTGCCACAGTGCCTGGCCAGGCACCTTTTGAGTAGGTGGCTGATAAGCCGTGTTTACACGACTTATTAAGTCAACAATTCCCACTAATTGACATTCAAGGTCATATGAACAGATGCTTGCTAATGTATTTTTTGCATTACAGGTACTTATGAGGACTTATGAGGAATCGCGCGCAAAAGATGGCCCTTGTGCCTAAAATTCACCAATTGGAGTTCTGGCCGGTCTGGGCCTAGTTTGGTCCGCACCGCATCCGAGAGAGACCGAGTATGCCGCACCAGGCGCTCGGAAGGGCCACCCGAGGAATCATACCGGGTCTGCCGAGAATGCCGAGTACCGAAACCTTGATATCGGGCCAGCCGAGAAAATGCGGTCGCGACCCAGGAGCAACCGGGCTGGCTGGGGAATGCATCCGGGTATCGCCGGGCTGACCGGGAAGCTATCCTTGTCGGTCTCCCAAGCTCTAAATCCTATTCAAAAGTCTGGTTTCAAGGTCCTAACATCAAGTACACATGACCACCTTGCTACCAAGACCAAAACATCGAATGACCAGCTATCCTAAGCCGAACCAAATCGAGCTTCAAGGTCCGAGTACGATCAGCGCCGAATCAAATGTCCTATTCAAACCCTTATTGGCCAATCGTCATTCCAATCATCTAATGGCATTTCTGGCTTGAAAGACTGGTCTTCATATTGATCAAGCATGATAAATCAAGAGCTAGCCCGGTGAAATTCGAAGGTAAAGGTCTCGAGCCCGGTTAAGGCCAATATAAGGCACAAATGGGAAATTGTGGAATTCATCATAGTTCGAGGCATATTCTGACTTAGCCCTCTTCTTAAGAAAGTCTTAGAATTGTCTAAAGAAGCCAAATCCACCGGCCAAAATCACAAAACAGCAATCCATTTTTGGTCTCCCCAAATGGCCTACAATTCAAGGGCAAAGTCAAGAGTTGACCGTTGACCACTCCCTTGACTTTCTCGACTCGTCCTTCGAGGTGCTGAGGTCGGCCTCCGTGTGCTTCTTCCAATGCAAAGTTCACAATGCCAATTCCCCTATGGAGAGAAGGTTCTAGGTCCTTACTAGTGCCAAACCGCTTATGCCACTCAACTTGGAGATCAAGTCTCATCCAAGGGCCTAGAATCCTCCTCATTTCCTATAAAAGAACTCCTTCATTCCCTTGGAAATTGTTCCACAATTTGTGATTGTTCCTTTTGTTCCGGGAATCTAGCAATACAAGTGTCCTTTATTCCCTTGCACTTCTCTCTCTACTCCTTCTCGTATTTTACATTTCCATTTACTTATGCAAGGCTATTGTATTCACCCCATGAATACTAGTAGCTAAATCTCTCGATCTAGTTGTGGGTTCGTAATTGCAACTATGTTTTGAGGCACCGCACTTACATTTTCTATCTCGTTACTAGTCCTTGTGCTTAATCTATGGGTCGAGAGCTACGCTAAGTGGATGTCTAACCACAAAGCTTAGCGAAGGCTCGAGACCTTATTGTTATCATCTACCGGATACTAGCCGTGATGGTAGATAGTAACACTTAGGCCAAGTGGGTTTGTTTGGGGTAAGGTTTCGAAGTACCACCTAGACGGAGTACGAAGACGTGACCTAGTCGGCGCGACTTGAAACCCCCAAGCACTTCCGCGCGACCTAAGAAAGGACTAGGACCGGCGTTCCCTTCAACTTGCGTTCGATGAGCTACCTTAGCCGGGGCTCAAGAGCACGACCTAGTCGGCATGCTACGAACTAACGCGAAGGAAGCCAAGGTCAAGGGCGCGTTCCTTAGCCCGGAACGGCGCACCATGAGATAGATTTATCCACATAGTGCCAAGGATAAACATGTAGAAAAGAACCCACGACTAGATATTTCTCATATTACACTTTATTCACGTACTTGTCATTTACTTTCTTTAAAACCCAAAACCCCAACTGTTGCATTTCATTTTCTTTTACTTACAAGCAGTTGAACCTGGTTCTCACCATTGTTACTTAGATATCCAAGAGGTTCACACCTCATAGGGAGCTAACTCTCCCTCCACGCACATTCAAGTGTGATTTGATGATCTAAGCAGATTTTGGTGAAAATCTGTTCTTGCTTCCATGAGACCTACGAGTAACCAAGCTAACTCCCTTGGGTTCGACCCTTACTTGCCGCTCTACTATCTTTAGTGAGCCAATAGTGAGGAGTTTATAAATTCAATTTGCAAGGTCCTAACGACGCCTTGTCAAATTTGGCGCCGTTGCCGGGGAGTTAGTTGTATTTGGTGAAGTTTGGTCTTAGTTTATTTCCTTTCTTTTCATTTTTGGGGTTATTTGTGCCGAGTGCGAGTCATGTCGCACGCTGGTAGTCGCATGGGCGACAATATCGTCGACGAGAGAGTCGACGATTTCGTGGAACACCCCGAGGACCCGCCTCCATTTTACGATGACCCCGAACGGCTCATTCGAGAGCGAAATCGCATCGCGCGCGAGGCCGCGAGACGAGACCCGGGAGCGCCCGAGGTCCGACACGAGGCCGGCCCTAGGCCGGTACCTCGCCCATTCCCGCCTGCGCAACAGCGCGCTCCGCGTCACGAGCCGGTACACGATGCGCTATACGACGAGTTCGAGGACATACGCGAGCCGACCATGGGCGAACTTTCGGCCCCGAACTTTCGAAATCAGCCATGGTGCATCTACGAAGGCCCAGAAATGGAGAACATCGTCATCAACACGGCCGTAGTGCACTATTTGCCGAAGTTCGCTGGTACCCAAGGAGAATCCGCGGTCATGCACCTTCAACGTTTTCATGGCGTGTGCCAAAATATGCGCCCACCTGGGATCGATGTGGCGGATTTCAAGCTCAAGGCGTTCTTCTTCTCGCTTGTCGATGCGGCGAATGATTGGTTCCTCTCACTACCGTCCGGAAGCATTCGTATGTGGGGCCAAATGCAAAAGAAGTTCCTCGACAAGTACTACCCAGCCGGTCGAGCCATTCAAGTGCGGAGGCAACTCCAAGAAATTAAGCAAGGGGCGAACGAGTCGATGTACGACTACCTCAAGAAATTCAATCGACTCGAGTGAAGTTGTTGCAACCTCGGATTGCCCGAGAAACTGGTGGTCGAGTACTTGTTGGATGGGTTCCGCCCGCTCGATAAAATGCTCCTCGATGCCTCGGCTGGAGGCACGATGATGAGCCTGCCCTTGAGCGGAATCCGGGAACTAGTCACGAAGGTAGCCGAGAATGCAAGGTTTCGCGAGGAAACAACTCGGCAAGAAGAGTTCTCTCGCACGAAAAGCGTGGCCAAGGCCGAGTCACCAGCGCAACCTATTGCGGAGCAGTTGAAGGAGATGAGAGAAATGAAGGAAATGATGGCGACTTTGATTAGGAGGCAGCCGGTAGTGGTGAAGCCGTGCGAGTTTTGTGGCGCATCGGACCACAAGACCGATGCGTGCCCGACGTTGTTCGAAGAAGACCCGGTAGAAGTCAATGCGATAGACGGGCACCAGGCCTACAACAATCGCCCCGGGCCAAATCAGGCCTATGGACGCGCACCGCCCGGCCAGGACTGGCGGAACAATGCGCCGAGGGAAGGGCACCAGCAGTTCCATCACGCGCAGCAAGGCGCACCCCAGGCGAGCCAGGGCTACTATCGCCCGCCGAACCGACAATTCCAGCAGAACGGGCCCGGACAATATCAGCGAGGGCCGAGCCATGACCAGGCCGATCCGAGTAATCGAGGCCCTGGCAAGACACTCGAGGAAATTGTGAAGGAACTGGCCATTACAGTGCAGCAGCAGCAGATAAAGACGGATGGGGCCATTGCGGACCTCGCCAAGCAAGTTTCCCAGATCGCCACCGACGTGGCCGAGCTAAAGAGCGAGCCAGGCAGGCTCCCCTCGCAAACTGTGAAAAACCCTCGAGGAAATGTGAGCGCTGTGACGCTTAGGAGTGCGGGGAGGCTAGCCGAGGATGAGCCAGGCTCAGATGAGGAAGTGGGCCAAGAAGAGCCCGAGGAGGACCAGTTGGAACCCGAGGCGTTTGGCCATATCGGGCCGGATGCGGCCGATACGCGCGAGCCGAACACCCCCGAAGAACGCAGCGAGGACTCAGCGCGCGCACCTGAGAACGAAGACCCGCGCCCGGTACCTGAGGCCGATAATGCGAATTCTAGCGCGCCACTTCCGTTCCCCGTCCTTGCTCGAGCCCCCAGGAAATATGTGATGGACAAGGACGTATGGGACCTGTTCAGCAAGGTTGAAATAAATATTCCTCTCCTCGAGGCCATCAAACAAATTCCCAGATATGCTAAGTTTTTGAAGGAATTGTGCACGAATAGAAGGAGAGGTCCTCGAGTGGACCAAGAGCTGATGAGTAGGAATGTGTCGGCCGTGATCCAGCGAAAGGTTCCGCCCAAATGCGGAGATCCAGGCACCTACACCATTCCTTGCACGATAGGCAACATTCGGATCGAGAATTGCATGCTAGACCTGGGAGCTTCGATCAATGTCCTGCCTTATTCGATCTACTCGTGCCTTAGGATAGGGCCTCTCGAGCCAGCTGGGCTCACCATTCAGTTGGCGGACCGATCGTTGAAACAGCCGGAAAGAAAAATCAAGGATGTGCTAGTGCAAGTGGGAGAGCTCGTATTCCCAGCGGACTTCTATGTCCTAAAGATGGAGAACTGTGGGCCAGGAGATCATGCACCTATTCTACTAGGCCGGCCCTTCTTGAAAACGTCGAAAATGAAGATTGTTTGTGATAGCGGGACCTTGTCGATGGAGGTCGAGGGAGAAGTTTTTAGCTTCGACATTTTCCGGGCCATGAAGCACCCTTTTGAGTTCGAGTCAGTCCATGCGCTCGACACCCTCGACGATCTGATCGAGGAGCTCCATCCGGAACGCGAGGAGGACCCGCTCGAGCTCGCGCTAATAAATGCCGTGTATGCGCACGAAGACTCATACGAGCTGGCCGACGGCGTCCGGGACGCGCTGCTAGCGCTCGAAGTTTCTCGACCCTTGACCCGGTACTACGAGGCGTGCGAGGTGCGGCTATTCAAGGCCAAATCTACGGTACCGTCCATCGAGCAAGCCCCCGAGGTCGAGCTCAAGCCCCTACCTGAGCATTTAAAGTACGCCTTCCTTGGCAAGAATAACACTCTTCCAGTCATCATAAAGAATGGGCTTGGTGCGGACCAGGAGCGGCGTCTTGTCGAGGTCCTGGGCCGGCACAAACTGGCCATCGGGTGGACTCTTGCGGATATTCGAGGAATTAGCCCGGCTGTGTGCATGCATCGTATTTTGCTCGAGGATGGTACGAAGCCATCGAGGGAACCACAGCGCCGACTGAACCCGATCATGATGGAAGTGGTCCAGAAGGAGATCCAAAAGTTGCTCGATGCGGACGTGATTTATCCGATCTCGGATAGCCAATGGGTGAGCCCAGTTCATGTGGTACCGAAGAAGACCGGCATAACAGTCGAGGAAAATGCCGAGGGGCAAATGGTCGCGACTCGAGTAAAGAACGGATGGAGGATGTGCATCGACTATAGAAAGCTAAATGCCGTCACGAGGAAGGATCACTTTCCCCTCCCATTCATCGACCAAATGCTCGACCGCCTAGCCGGCAAGCCCTATTTCTGTTTCCTCGACGGGTTCTCGGGCTACAACCAGATTCCTATCGCGCCCGAGGACCAGGAAAAGACGTGCCCGTTCGGTACCTTCGCGTTCCGCCACATGTCCTTCGGCCTTTGCAATGCGCCCTGCACGTTCCAGCGGGTCGTCACGAGCATTTTCTCGGATATGATTGGGTCGATGATCGAGGTCTTCATGGATGACTTCACAGTTTATGGGAGCTCGTTCGACGCGTGCTTAGAGAACTTGAGCGCCGTCTTGGCTCGATGTGTCTCGATGAACCTAGTGCTCAACTACGAAAAATGCCATTTCATGGTAACTCATGGGGTCGTCTTGGGACACATCGTCTCGCACGAGGGGATTAGGGTCGACAAGGCCAAAATTGACGTAATATCTACTCTCCCCTATCCCACGACTGTGCGAGACATCAAGTCTTTTCTTGGGCACGCTGGGTTCTACAGGCGATTTATTAAGGACTTTTCGAAGAAAGCCTTGCCTCTCTCGACCTTGCTCCAGAAGGGCGTTCCTTTCGAATTCACGGACGCGTGCCAAGCGGCATTCGACGAGCAGAAATAGGCGCTCACCAGCGCACCTATCATTTGCGCGCCCGACTGGACTCAGCCCTTCGAGGTCATGTGCGATGCGAGCGACTACGCGGTAGGCGCGGTACTTGGCCAGCGGATCGAGCAAAGGCCGGTAGTGATCTACTACGCATCGAGGACTCTCGACACGGCGCAAAGGAACTATTCAACAACTGAGAAGGAGCTGCTTGCTGTGGTTTTTGCTTTGGAGAAATTTAGATCGTATTTGCTGGGTACGAAAGTGGTTGTTTACTCGGATCACGCGGCCATTCGTTATTTGATGACCAAGAAGGAGGCCAAGCCGCGCCTGATCCGATGGGTTTTGTTGTTGCAAGAGTTTAATGTGGAGATAAAGGACAAAAAGGGGGTGGAAAACACTGTGGCCGACCATTTGAGCCGACTGGTTAGAGAAGAGGAACCCGGCCGAATTACCGAGGCCTTCCCCGACGAGCACCTGTACGCTGTCGCAGGTCGAGTGCCTTGGTACGCGCAGATTGTGAATTTCTTGGTCGGGGCCAAGTTTCCGCCCGCCTACTCGAAGGCCCAGCGCCTGAAACTCAAGCACGATGCAAGGCACTACGTGTGGGACGACCCGTACCTCTGGAAAATTGGGTCCGACCAAATTCTTCGAAGATGCATTCCAGATGAGGAGATTGCTTCGGTGCTCAGTTTTTGCCATGAGCACGCTTGTGGAGGGCATTTTGGCCCAAGGAGAACCGCGCGGAAAATCTTGGACAGCGGGTTCTTTTGGCCTAGCATCTTTCGAGACTCGCACAACCATGGCAAGAAATGCGACAAATGCCAAAGGGTCGGCAACGTGTCCGCTCGGAATGAGATGCCCCAAGTTCCTATACTCGTCAATGATGTTTTCGACATCTGGGGCATCGACTTCATGGGACCGTTCCCGGCCTCGAATGGATTCGTCCATATCCTCGTGGCAGTCGACTACGTCTCGAAATGGGTCGAGGCCAAGGCCACCCGGTGCAACGATGCGAAGGCCGTTGTGGAATTCTTGCGCACCAACATCTTTTGCCGGTATGGCGTACCTAAGGCCATCATTAGCGACCAAGGTTCGCACTTTTGCAACCGAGTCATGGCTACCACCTTGAGGCGCTACCACGTTCACCATCGGACCTCTACAACCTCCCCGGACAAGGAGTCGTTAGGACCTTGCAAATTGAATTTATAAACTCCTCACTATTGGCTCACTAAAGATAGTAGAGCGGCAAGTAAGGGTCGAACCCAAGGGAGTTAGCTTGGTTACTCGTAGGTCTCGTGGAAGCAAGAACAGATTTTCACCAAAATCTGCTTAGATCATCAAATCACACTTGAATGTGCGTGGAGGGAGAGCTAGCTCCCTATGAGGTGTGAACCTCTTGGATATCTAAGCAACAATGGTGAGAACCAGGTTCAACTGCTTGTAAGTAAAAGAAAATGAAATGCAACAGTTGGGGTTTTGGGTTTTAAAGAAAGTAAATGACAAGTACGTGAATAAAGTGTAATATGAGAAATATCTAGTCGTGGGTTCTTTGCTACATGTTTATCCTTGGCACTATGTGGATAAATCTATCTCATGGTGCGCCGTTCCGGGCTAAGGAACGCGCCCTTGACCTTGGCTTCCTTCGCGTTAGTTCGTAGTATGCCGACTAGGTCGTGCTCTTGAGCCCCGGCTAAGGTAGCTCATCGAACGCAAGTTGAAGGGAACGCCGGTCCTAGTCCTTTCTTAGGTCGCGCGGAAGTGCTTGGGGGTTTCAAGTCGCGCCGACTAGGTCACGTCTTCGTACTCCGTCTAGGTGGTACTTCGAAACCTTACCCCAAACAAACCCACTTGGCCTAAGTGTTACTATCTACCATCACGGCTAGTATCCGGTAGATGATAACAATAAGGTCTCGAGCCTTCGCTAAGCTTTGTGGTTAGACATCCACTTAGCGTAGCTCTCGACCCATAGATTAAGCACAAGGACTAGTAACGAGATAGAAAATGTAAGTGCGGTGCCTCAAAACATAGTTGCAATTACGAACCCACAACTAGATCGAGAGATTTAGCTACTAGTATTCATGGGGTGAATACAATAGCCTTGCATAAGTAAATGGGAATGTAAAATACGAGAAGGAGTAGAGAGAGAAGTGCAAGGGAATAAAGGACACTTGTATTGCTAGATTCCCGGAACAAAAGGAACAATCACAAATTGTGGAACAATTTCCAAGGGAATGAAGGAGTTCTTTTATAGGAAATGAGGAGGATTCTAGGCCCTTGGATGAGACTTGATCTCCAAGTTGAGTGGCATAAGCGGTTTGGCACTAGTAAGGACCTAGAACCTTCTCTCCATAGGGGAATTGGCATTGTGAACTTTGCATTGGAAGAAGCACACGGAGGCCGACGTCAGCACCTCGAAGGACGAGCCAAGAAAGTCAAGGGAGTGGTCAACGGTCAACTCTTGACTTTGCCCTTGAAATGTAGGCCATTTGGGGAGACCAAAAATGGATTGCTGTTTTGGGATTTTGGCCGGTGGATTTGGCTTCTTTAGACAATTCTAAGACTTTCTTAAGAAGAGGGCTAAGTCAGAATATGCCTCGAACTATGATGAATTCCACAATTTCCCATTTGTGCCTTATATTGGCCTTAACCGGGCTCGGGACCTTTACCTTCGAATTTCACCGGGCTAGCTCTTGATTTATCATGCTTGATCAATATGAAGACCAGTCTTTCAAGCGAGAAATGCCACTAGATGATTGGAATGACGATTGGCCAATAAGGGTTTGAATAGGACATTTGATTCGGCGCTGATCGTACTCGGACCTTGAAGCTCGATTTGGTTCGGCTTAGGATAGCAGGTCATTCGATGTTTTGGTCTTGGTAGCAAGGTGGTCATGTGTACTTGATGTTAGGACCTTGAAACCAGACTTTTGAATAGGATTTAGAGCTTGGGCGACCGACAAGGATAGCTTCCCGGTCAGCCCGGCGATACCCGGATGCATTCCCCAGCCAGCCCGGTTGCTCCTGGGTCGCGACCGCATTTTCTCGGCTGGCCCGATATCAAGGTTTCGGTACTCGGCATTCTCGGCAGACCCGGTATGATTCCTCGGGTGGCCCTTCCGAGCGCCTGGTGCGGCATACTCGGTCTCTCTCGGATGCGGTGCGGACCAAACTAGGCCCAGACCGGCCAGAACTCCAATTGGTGAATTTTAGGCACAAGGGCCATCTTTTGCGCGCGATTCCTCATAAGTCCTCATAAGTACCTGTAATGCAAAAAATACATTAGCAAGCATCTGTTCATATGACCTTGAATGTCAATTAGAGGGAATTGTTGACTTAATAAGTCGTGTAAACACGGCTTATCATATCACCCCACACTTAAATTTGTTCGTCCCGAACAAAGTCTAGGAAATAAGAGGAAAGACAAATGCTTCACCACAAGCCTCTTGGTCCAAGATATGCAATAGAGTGCTAATCTAGATATTACCTTTCCTCGCAATAATTCAACTACTACTCAACGAATCATGCTCAAACATTTAATCAACTCGATACGTGTTACCTCATGAGCCGGGATGCAAACCAATTGGGATGAGTGGGAGATAGCCCTTTTCGAACCCATGATCTACACTCTTGGACCCCGGGCACTTGCCATATGGTTATACTTATTGCTTCTTCTAGCACGTGATGTGATTCGAGCTTTTTGGTCAAGTCTTTTTGTTGTTGTGCGGACGGTTTTTGTAGTGAACTTGGCCTTTGGCCTTGACATGGAATTGTGGTATCTCACTCGACTTCGGGAAGAATTTCTCTTTGGATGATGATGATTTTTCTGGAGCCTTGCTTTTGTATTGGAATCTTTTCTTTGCTTGAGCCTTGCTCTTTTCTGGAAATTGCTCGTCCATTTCTTTGAAAGGGTCCAATCATCGCCCGCAAGCTATGGAAATACCCTTCCCGCTCTCGCTCAGGCGGCCTTCTAGCGCGGGTCAGGTCGAGGGTCGCTTGCCCGTTTTCCCGGCTAGTCGGACCCGAACGAAGACGGTCTATTTTCCCGTCTCGCCTCATGCGCGTAGTGTGTGCATAGGCCGAGCCAACTGATCCAATAGGTCTCGAAGCGCAGCCTCCACAAGTCCGTATAACCATATGACTCGGTCCCAGTCCCTCGAGTGCTTTTGTCAAGCTCCACTAGGGCCTTTTCTATCAACTCCACATCCCTTCTATTTATCCCAACTCACAAGGACAAATAAAGAGTTAATCTCATATTATCACACATTCCAGATTTCATAGGAAAAAAAATGCAAGTACTTGGTTCTATCTATTTCACAACATTAATGCTCAAAACCGCATATCATGGAGCTAGAATGCATTCCTTATTCGAAAAATTTAAAAATTTCAAGGGAAACGTGCTGACTCATGCAAATACAAGGAATTAAGCGTGCTGACACAACAAACAACCTCCCCACCCCACACTTTTGAAATGAGTCGTGTCCTCACGGCACGACTCGGGGTAAGGCGCAATGCATGCGAGAAAAAGACAAGGGTAAGAGAGAACAGGAACTCCCCTCGTGCGAATGCGATGAACCTTGCTCAGTCGAGGCCTCTCAATGTTTTAAGAACTTCTGTCGAGCCAGATTTTTTAGTTACGAACGTGGGGTCGGGAGTGGCCGGTTGGTGCTTTGTTCGCGCGCGCAAGGCCTGGTACTAGGGCCTGCGAGCGACCTCGCCTGGGCGCTTCGGGAATTCTCAGATCCTTTGACAAATCGACCATTCTAAGCACTTAGGTCGAGTCAGAATTCCCATTTGAAGAAGTTGGCCCAGTAGGTTCCTCCTTTCCATGTTTTGCGCGCCTAGCGCCGAGGTCCAGTTCCTGCAAGAAATACTCTTTTCCCAGGCTTAGTTATTCGAAAGTAAACATAAAGATAAACAGAAAAAATAAATGCCGGGCTGCCTCCCTGCGAGCGCCTTTGTTTAACGTCGTTGGCTCGACGGGGCCTCCATTCAAGGAGGTTCGAATGGCTCGGCTAGGTCAAATTCCTGGGGGGGTGCTATGATCTCATCGTGGTAATGCTTTACCCGTTGCCCGTTGACCACGAACCGACTGCCATCCCTCGGGTTCTCCAGCTCGAGGGCCCCATGATTAAATACGCGCGCAATGGTGAAAGGGCCCGTCCACTTCGAGCGGAGCTTGCCCGGCATGAGCCTTAAGCGCGAAGCAAATAGGAGCACACGCTGGCCCACTTCGAAGTCACGCTGGAGGATGAACTTATCATGGTAGAGCTTGGTGCGCGCCTTGTAGTCTGATTGGCCCTCGTAAGCCTCGAGGCGCAACTCCTCCAGCTCGCACAATTGCATCTTTCGGTCTAATCCAGCGGCTCGCAAATCCGAGTTGCATTGCTTGAGGGCCCAGCAGGCCTTGTGCTCGAGCTCGACCGGCAGATGGCATGCTTTGCCGAATACTAGCCGAAAGGGTGAAGTCCCTATCGGCGTCTTATAGGCGGTCCGGTAAGCCCAAAGCGCTTCGTCGAGCCTTTGGCTCCAATCTGTGCGAGTCGGCTTCACCATTTTCTCAAGGATCCCCTTGATCTCGCGGTTAGAGATCTCCGCTTGACCATTGGTTTGGGGGTGATAGGCTGTAGAGGTCCGATGGTGAACGTGGTACCGCCTCAAAGTGGTAGCCATGACTCGGTTGCAAAAGTGCGAACCTTGGTCGCTAATGATGGCCTTAGGTACGCCATACCGGCAAAAGATGTTGGTGCGCAAGAATTCCACAACGGCCTTCGCATCGTTGCACCGGGTGGCCTTGGCCTCGACCCATTTCGAGACGTAGTCGACTGCCACGAGGATATGGACGAATCCGTTCGAGGCCGGGAACGGTCCCATGAAGTCGATGCCCCAGATGTCGAAAACATCATTGACGAGTATAGGAACTTGGGGCATCTCGTTCCGAGCGGACACGTTGCCGACCCTTTGGCATTTGTCGCATTTCTTGCAATGGTTGTGCGAGTCTCGAAAGATGCTAGGCCAAAAGAACCCGCTGTCCAAGATTTTCCGCGCGGTTCTCCTTGGGCCAAAATGCCCTCCACAAGCGTGCTCATGGCAAAAACTGAGCACCGAAGCAATCTCCTCATCTGGAATGCATCTTCGAAGAATTTGGTCGGACCCAATTTTCCAGAGGTACGGGTCGTCCCACACGTAGTGCCTTGCATCGTGCTTGAGTTTCAGGCGCTGGGCCTTCGAGTAGGCGGGCGGAAACTTGGCCCCGACCAAGAAATTCACAATCTGCGCGTACCAAGGCACTCGACCTGCGACAGCGTACAGGTGCTCGTCGAGGAAGGCCTCGGTAATTCGGCCGGGTTCCTCTTCTCTAACCAGTCGGCTCAAATGGTCGGCCACAGTGTTTTCCACCCCCTTTTTGTCCTTTATCTCCACATTAAACTCTTTCAACAACAAAACCCATCGGATCAGGCGCGGCTTGGCCTCCTTCTTGGTCATCAAATAACGAATGGCCGCGTGATCCGAGTAAACAACCACTTTCGTACCCAGCAAATACGATCTAAATTTCTCCAAAGCAAAAACCACAGCAAGCAGCTCCTTCTCAGTTGTCGAATAGTTCCTTTGCGCCGTGTCGAGAGTCCTCGATGCGTAGTAGATCACTACCGGCCTTCGCTCGATCCGCTGGCCAAGTACCGCGCCTACCGCGTAGTCGCTCGCATCGCACATGACCTCGAAGGGCTGAGTCCAGTCGGGCGCGCAAATGATAGGTGCGCTGGTGAGCGCCTGTTTCAGCTCGTCGAATGCCGCTTGGCACGCGTCCGTGAATTCGAAAGGAACGTCCTTCTGGAGCAAGGTCGAGAGAGGCAAGGCTTTCTTCGAAAAGTCCTTAATAAATCGCCGATAGAACCCAGCGTGCCCAAGAAAAGACTTGATGTCTCGCACAGTCGTGGGATAGGGGAGAGTAGATATTACGTCAATTTTGGCCTTGTCGACCCTAATCCCCTCGTGCGAGACGATGTGTCCCAAGACGACCCCATGAGTTACCATGAAATGGCATTTTTCGTAGTTGAGCACTAGGTTCATCGAGACACATCGAGCCAAGACGGCGCTCGAGTTCTCTAAGCACGCGTCGAACGAGCTCCCATAAACTGTGAAGTCATCCATGAAGACCTCGATCATCGACCCAATCATATCCGAGAAAATGCTCGTGACGACCCGCTGGAACGTGCCGGGCGCATTGCAAAGGCCGAAGGACATGCGGCGGAACGCGAAGGTACCGAACGGGCACGTGAACGTCATCTTTTCCTGGTCCTCGGGCGCGATAAGAATCTGGTTGTAGCCCGAGAACCCGTCGAGGAAACAGAAATAGGGCTTGCCGGCTAGGCGGTCGAGCATTTGGTCGATGAATGGGAGGGGAAAGTGATCCTTCCTCGTGACGGCATTTAGCTTTCTATAGTCGATGCACATCCTCCATCCGTTCTTTACTCGAGTCGCGACCATTTGCCCCTCGGCATTTTCCTCGACTGTTATGCCGGTCTTCTTCGGTACCACATGAACTGGGCTCACCCATTGGCTATCCGAGATCGGATAAAGCACGTCCGCATCGAGCAACTTTTGGATCTCCTTCTGGACCACTTCCATCATGATCGGGTTCAGTCGGCGCTGTGGTTCCCTCGATGGCTTCGTACCATCCTCGAGCAAAATACGATGCATGCACACAGCCGGGCTAATTCCTAGAATATCCGCAAGAGTCCACCCGATGGCCAGTTTGTGCCGGCCCAGGACCTCGACAAGACGCCGCTCCTGGTCCGCACCAAGCCTATTATTTATGATGACTGGAAGAGTGTTATTCTTGCCAAGGAAGGCGTACTTTAAATGCTCAGGTAGGGGCTTGAGCTCGACCTCGGGGGCTTGCTCGATGGACGGTACCGTAGATTTGGCCTTGAATAGCCGCACCTCGCACGCCTCGTAGTACCGGGTCAAGGGTCGAGAAACTTCGAGCGCTAGCAGCGCGTCCCGGACGCCGTCGGCCAGCTCGTATGAGTCCTCGTGCGCATACACGGCATTTATTAGCGCGAGCTCGAGCGGGTCCTCCTCGCGTTCCGGATGGAGCTCCTCGATCTGATCGTCGAGGGTGTCGAGCGCATGGACTGACTCGAACTCAAAAGGGTGCTTCATGGCCCGGAAAATGTCGAAGCTAAAAACTTCTCCCTCGACCTCCATCGACAAGGTCCCGCTATCACAATCAATCTTCATTTTCGACGTTTTCAAGAAGGGCCGGCCTAGTAGAATAGGTGCATGATCTCCTGGCCCACAGTTCTCCATCTTTAGGACATAGAAGTCCGCTGGGAATACGAGCTCTCCCACTTGCACTAGCACATCCTCAATTTTTCCTTCCGGCTGTTTCAACGATCGATCCGCCAACTGAATGGTGAGCCCAGCTGGCTCGAGAGGCCCTATCCTAAGGCACGAGTAGATCGAATAAGGCAGGACATTGATCGAAGCTCCCAGGTCTAGCATGCAATTCTCGATCCGAATGTTGCCTATCGTGCAAGGAATGGTGTAGGTGCCTGGATCTCCGCATTTGGGCGGAACCTTTCGCTAGATCACGGCCGACACATTCCTACTCATCAGCTCTTGGTCCACTCGAGGACCTCTCCTTCTATTCGTGCACAATTCCTTCAAAAACTTAGCATATCTGGGAATTTGTTTGATGGCCTCGAGGAGAGGAATATTTATTTCAACCTTGCTGAACAGGTCCCATACGTCCTTGTCCATCACATATTTCCTGGGGGCTCGAGCAAGGACGGGGAACGGAAGTGGCGCGCTAGTATTCGCATTATCGGCCTCAGGTACCGGGCGCGGGTCTTCGTTCTCAGGTGCGCGCGCTGAGTCCTCGCTGCGTTCTTCGGGCGTGTTCGGCTCGCGCGTATCGGCTGCATCCGGCCCGATATGGCCGAACGCCTAGGGTTCCAACTGGTCCTCCTCGGGCTCTTCTTGGCCCACTTCCTCATCTGAGCCTGGCTCATCCTCGGCTAGCCTCCCCGCACTCCTAAGCGTCACAGCGCTCACATTTCCTCGAGGGTTTTTCACAGTTTGCGAGGGGAGCCTGCCTGGCTCGCTCTTTAGCTCGGCCACGTCGGTGGCGATCTGGGAAACTTGCTTGGCGAGGTCCGCAATGGCCCCATCCATCTTTATCTGCTGCTGCTGCACTGTAATGGCCAGTTCCTTCACAATTTCCTCGAGTGTCTTGCCAGGGCCTCGATTACTCGGACCGGCCTGGTCATGGCTCGGCCCTCGCTGATATTGTCCGGGCCCGTTCTGTTGGAATTGCCGGTTCGGCGGGCGATAGTAGCCCTGGCTTGCCTGGGGTGCGCCTTGCTGCGCGTGATGGAACTGCTGGTGCCCTTCCCTCGGCGCATTGTTCCGCCAGTCCTGGCCGGGCGGTGCGCGTCCATAGGCCTGATTTGGCCCGGGGCGATTGTTGTAGGCCTGGTGCCCGTCTATCGCATTGACTTCTACCGGGTCTTCTTCGAACAACGTCGGGCACGCATCGGTCTTGTGGTCCGATGCGCCACAAAACTCGCACGGCTTCACCACTACCGGCTGCCTCCTAATCAAAGTCGCCATCATTTCCTTCATTTCTCTCATCTCCTTCAACTGCTCCGCAATAGGTTGCGCCGGTGACTCGGCCTTGGCCACGCTTTTCGTGCGAGAGAACTCTTCTTGCCGAGTTGTTTCCTCGCAAAACCTCGCATTCTCGGCTACCTTCGTGACTAGTTCCCGGATTCCGCTCAAGGGCAGGCTCATCATCGTGCCTCCAGCCGAGGCATCGAGGAGCATTTTATGGAGCGGGCGGAACCCATCCAACAAGTACTCGACCACCAGTTTCTCGGGCAATCCGAGGTTGCAACAACTTCGCTCGAGTCGATTGAATTTCTCGAGGTAGTCGTACATCGACTCGTTCGCCCCTTGCTTAATTTCTTGGAGTTGCCTCCGCACTTGAATGGCTCGACCGGCTGGGTAGTACTTGTCGAGGAACTTCTTTTGCATTTGGCCCCACATACGAATGCTTCCGGACGGTAGTGAGAGGAACCAATCATTCGCCGCATCGACAAGCGAGAAGAAGAACGCCTTGAGCTTGAAATCCGCCACATCGATCCCAGGTGGGCGCATATTTTGGCACACGCCATGAAAACGTTGAAGGTGCATGACCGCGGATTCTCCTTGGGTACCAGCGAACTTCGGCAAATAGTGCACTACGGCCGTGTTGATGACGATGTTCTCCATTTCTGGGCCTTCGTAGATGCACCATGGCTGATTTCGAAAGTTCGGGGCCGAAAGTTCGCCCATGGTCGGCTCGCGTATGTCCTCGAACTCGTCGTATAGCGCATCGTGTACCGGCTCGTGACGCGGAGCGCGCTGTTGCGCAGGCGGGAATGGGCGAGGTACCGGCCTAGGGCCGGCCTCGTGTCGGACCTCGGGCGCTCCCGGGTCTCGTCTCGCGGCCTCGCGCGCGATGCGATTTCGCTCTCGAATGAGCCGTTCGGGGTCATCGTAAAATGGAGGCGGGTCCTCGGGGTGTTCCACGAAATCGTCGACTCTCTCGTCGACGATATTGTCGCCCATGCGACTACCAGCGTGCGACATGACTCGCACTCGGCACCAATAACCCCAAAAATGAAAAGAAAGGAAATAAACTAAGACCAAACTTCACCAAATACAACTAACTCCCCGGCAACGGCGCCAAATTTGACAAGGCGTCGTTAGGACCTTGCAAATTGAATTTATAAACTCCTCACTATTGGCTCACTAAAGATAGTAGAGCGGCAAGTAAGGGTCGAACCCAAGGGAGTTAGCTTGGTTACTCGTAGGTCTCGTGGAAGCAAGAACAGATTTTCACCAAAATCTGCTTAGATCATCAAATCACACTTGAATGTGCGTGGAGGGAGAGTTAGCTCCCTATGAGGTGTGAACCTCTTTGATATCTAAGCAACAATGGTGAGAACCAGGTTCAACTGCTTGTAAGTAAAAGAAAATGAAATGCAACAGTTGGGGTTTTGGGTTTTAAAGAAAGTAAATGACAAGTACGTGAATAAAGTGTAATATGAGAAATATCTAGTCGTGGGTTCTTTGCTACATGTTTATCCTTGGCACTATGTGGATAAATCTATCTCATGGTGCGCCGTTCTGGGCAAAGGAACGCGCCCTTGACCTTGGCTTCCTTCGCGTTAGTTCGTAGCATGCCGACTAGGTCGTGCTCTTGAGCCCCGGCTAAGGTAGCTCATCGAACGCAAGTTGAAGGGAACGCCGGTCCTAGTCCTTTCTTAGGTCGCGCGGAAGTGCTTGGGGGTTTCAAGTCGCGCCGACTAGGTCACGTCTTCGTACTCCGTCTAGGTGGTACTTCGAAACCTTACCCCAAACAAACCCACTTGGCCTAAGTGTTACTATCTACCATCACGGCTAGTATCCGGTAGATGATAACAATAAGGTCTCGAGCCTTCGCTAAGCTTTGTGGTTAGACATCCACTTAGCGTAGCTCTCGACCCATAGATTAAGCACAAGGACTAGTAACGAGATAGAAAATGTAATTGCGGTGCCTCAAAACATAGTTGCAATTACGAACCCACAACTAGATCGAGAGATTTAGCTACTAGTATTCATGGGGTGAATACAATAGCCTTGCATAAGTAAATGGAAATGTAAAATACGAGAAGGAGTAGAGAGAGAAGTGCAAGGGAATAAAGGACACTTGTATTGCTAGATTCCCGGAACAAAAGGAACAATCACAAATTGTGGAACAATTTCCAAGGGAATGAAGGAGTTCTTTTATAGGAAATGAGGAGGATTCTAGGCCCTTGGATGAGACTTGATCTCCAAGTTGAGTGGCATAAGCGGTTTGGCACTAGTAAGGACCTAGAACCTTCTCTCCATAGGGGAATTGGCATTGTGAACTTTGCATTGGAAGAAGCACACGGAGGCCGATGTCAGCACCTCGAAGGACGAGCCGAGAAAGTCAAGGGAGTGGTCAACGGTCAACTCTTGACTTTGCCCTTGAATTGTAGGCCATTTGGGGAGACCAAAAATGGATTGCTGTTTTGTGATTTTGGCCGGTGGATTTGGCTTCTTTAGACAATTCTAAGACTTTCTTAAGAAGAGGGCTAAGTCAGAATATGCCTCGAACTATGATGAATTCCACAATTTCCCATTTGTGCCTTATATTGGCCTTAACCGGGCTCGGGACCTTTACCTTCGAATTTCACCGGGCTAGCTCTTGATTTATCATGCTTGATCAATATGAAGACCAGTCTTTCAAGCCAGAAATGCCATTAGATGATTGGAATGACGATTGGCCAATAAGGGTTTGAATAGGACATTTGATTAGGCGCTGATCGTACTCGGACCTTGAAGCTCGATTTGGTTCGGCTTAGGATAGCAGGTCATTCGATGTTTTGGTCTTGGTAGCAAGGTGGTCATGTGTACTTGATGTTAGGACCTTGAAACCAGACTTTTGAATAGGATTTAGAGCTTGGGCGACCGACAAGGATAGCTTCCCGGTCAGCCCGGCGATACCCGGATGCATTCCCCAGCCAGCCCGGTTGCTCCTGGGTCGCGACCGCATTTTCTCGGCTGGCCCGATATCAAGGTTTCGGTACTCGGCATTCTCGGCAGACCCGGTATGATTCCTCGGGTGGCCCTTCCGAGCGCCTGGTGCGGCATACTCGGTCTCTCTCGGATGCGGTGCGGACCAAACTAGGCCCAGACCGGCCAGAACTCCAATTGGTGAATTTTAGGCACAAGGGCCATCTTTTGCGCGCGATTCCTCATAAGTCCTCATAAGTACCTGTAATGCAAAAAATACATTAGCAAGCATCTGTTCATATGACCTTGAATGTCAATTAGTGGGAATTGTTGACTTAATAAGTCGTGTAAACACGGCTTATCAGTGGCTTAATAAGTCGTGTAACCAAGCTAACTCCCTTGGGTTCGCCCTTACTTGCCGCTCTACTATCTTTAGTGAGCCAATAGTGAGGAGTTTATAAATTCAATTTGCAAGGTCCTAACGACGCCTTGTCAAATCTACAGCCTATCACCCCCAAACCAATGGTTAAGCGGAGATCTCCAACCGCGAGATCAAGGGGATCCTTGAGAAAATGGTGAAGCCGACTCGCACAGATTGGAGCCAAAGACTCGACGAAGCGCTTTGGGATTACCGGACCGCCTATAAGACGCCGATAGGGACTTCACCCTTTCGGCTAGTATTCGGCAAAGCGTGCCATCTGCCGGTCGAGCTCGAGCACAAGGCCTACTGGGCCCTCAAGCAATGCAACTCGGATTTGCGAGCCGCTGGATTAGACCGAAAGATGCAATTGTGCAAGCTGGAGGAGTTGCGCCTCGAGGCTTACGAGGGCCAATCAGACTACAAGGCGCGCACCAAGCTCTACCATGATAAGTTCATCCTCTAGTGTGACTTCGAAGTGGGCCAGCGTGTGCTCCTATTTGCTTCGCGCTTAAGGCTCATGCCGGGCAAGCTCCGCTCGAAGTGGACGGGCCCTTTCACCATTGCGCGCGTATTTAATCATGGGGCCCTCGAGCTGGAGAATCCGAGGGATGGCAGTCGGTTCGTGGTCAACGGGCAACGGGTAAAGCATTACCACGATGAGATCATAGCACCCCCCAGGAATTTGACCTAGCCGAGCCATTCAAACCTCCTTGAATGGAGGCCCCGTCGAGCCAACGACGTTAAACAAAGGCGCTCGCAGGGAGGCAGCCCGGCATTTATTTTTTCTGTTTATCTTTATGTTTACTTTCGAATAACTAAGCCTGGGAAAAGAGTATTTCTTGCAGGAACTGGACCTCGGCGCTAGGCGCGCAAAACATGGAAAGGAGGAACCTACTGGGCCAACTTCTTCAAATGGGAATTCTGACTCGACCAAAGTGCTTAGAATGGTCGATTTGTCGAAGGATCTGAGAATTCCCGAAGCGCCCAGGCGAGGTCGCTCGCAGGCCCTAGTACCAGGCCCTGCGCGCGCGAACCAAGCACCAACCGGCCACTCCCGACCCCACGTTCGTAACTAAAAAATCTGGCTCGACAGAAGTTCTTAAAACATTGAGAGGCCTCGACTGAGCAAGGTTCATCGCATTCGCACGAGGGGAGTTCATGTTCTCTCTTACCCTTGTCTTTTTCTCGCATGCATTGCGCCTTACCCCGAGTCGTGCCGTGAGGACACGGCTCATTTCAAAAGTGTGGGGTGGGGAGGTTGTTTGTTGTGTCAGCACGCTTAATTCCTTGCATTTGCATGAGTCAGCACGTTTCCCTTGAAATTTTTAAATTTTTCGAATAAGGAATGCATTCTAGCTCCATGATATGCGGTTTTGAGCATTAATGTTGTGAAATAGATAGAACCAAGTACTTGCATTTTTTTCCTATGAAATCTGGAATGTGTGATAATATGAGATTAACTCTTTATTTGTCCTTGTGAGTTGGGATAAATAGAAGGGATGTGGAGTTGATAGAAAAGGCCCTAGTGGAGCTTGACAAAAGCACTCGAGGGACCGGGACCGAGTCATATGGTTATACGGACTTGTGGAGGCTGCGCTTCGAGACCTATTGGATCAGTTGGCTCGGCCTATGCACACACTACGCGCATGAGGCGAGACGGGAAAATAGACCGTCTTCGTTCGGGTCCGACTAGCTGGGAAAACGGGCGAGCGACCCTCGACCTGACCCGCGCTAGAAGGCCGCCTGAGCGAGAGCGGGAAGGGTATTTCCATAGCTTGCGGGCGATGATTGGACCCTTTCAAAGAAATGGACGAGCAATTTCCAGAAAAGAGCAAGGCTCAAGCAAAGAAAAGATTCCAATACAAAAGCAAGGCTCCAGAAAAGTCATCATCATCCAAAGAGAAATTCTTCCCGAAGTCGAGTGAGATACCACAATTCCATGTCAAGGCCAAAGGCCAAGTTCACTACAAAAACCGTCCGCACAACAACAAAAAGACTTGACCAAAAAGCTCGAATCACATCACGTGCTAGAAGAAGCAATAAGTATAACCATATGGCAAGTGCCCGGGGTCCAAGAGTGTAGATCATGGGTTCGAAAAGGGCTATCTCCCACTCATCCCAATTGGTTTGCATCCCGGCTCATGAGGTAACACGTATCGAGTTGATTAAATGTTTGAGCATGATTCGTTGAGTAGTAGTTGAATTATTGCGAGGAAAGGTAATATCTAGATTAGCACTCTATTGCATATCTTGGACCAAGAGGCTTGTGGTGAAGCATTTGTCTTTCCTCTTATTTCCTAGACTTTGTTCGGAACGAACAAATTTAAGTGTGGGGTGATTTGATAAGCCGTGTTTACACGACTTATTAAGTCAACAATTCCCACTAATTGACATTCAAGGTCATATGAACAGATGCTTGCTAATGTATTTTTTGCATTACAGGTACTTATGAGGACTTATGAGGAATCGCGCGCAAAAGATGGCCCTTGTGCCTAAAATTCACCAATTGGAGTTCTGGCCGGTCTGGGCCTAGTTTGGTCCGCACCGCATCCGAGAGAGACCGAGTATGCCGCACCAGGCGCTCGGAAGGGCCACCCGAGGAATCATACCGGGTCTGCTGAGAATGCCGAGTACCGAAACCTTGATATCGGGCCAGCCGAGAAAATGCGGTCGTGACCCAGGAGCAACCGGGCTGGCTGGGGAATGCATCCGGGTATCGCCGGGCTGACCGGGAAGCTATCCTTGTCGGTCGCCCAAGCTCTAAATCCTATTCAAAAGTCTGGTTTCAATGTCCTAACATCAAGTACACATGACCACCTTGCTACCAAGACCAAAACATCGAATGACCTGCTATCCTAAGCCGAACCAAATCGAGCTTCAAGGTCCGAGTACGATCAGCGCCGAATCAAATGTCCTATTCAAACCCTTATTGGCCAATCGTCATTCCAATCATCTAATGGCATTTCTGGCTTGAAAGACTGGTCTTCATATTGATCAAGCATGATAAATCAAGAGCTAGCCCGGTGAAATTCGAAGGTAAAGGTCCCGAGCCCGGTTAAGGCCAATATAAGGCACAAATGGGAAATTGTAGAATTCATCATAGTTCGAGGCATATTCTGACTTAGCCCTCTTCTTAAGAAAGTCTTAGAATTGTCTAAAGAAGCCAAATCCACCGGCCAAAATCACAAAACAGCAATCCATTTTTGGTCTCCCCAAATGGCCTACAATTCAAGGGCAAAGTCAAGAGTTGACCGTTGACCACTCCCTTGACTTTCTCGGCTCGTCCTTCGAGGTGCTGACGTCGGCCTCCGTGTGCTTCTTCCAATGCAAAGTTCACAATGCCAATTCCCCTATGGAGAGAAGGTTCTAGGTCCTTACTAGTGCCAAACCGCTTATGCCACTCAACTTGGAGATCAAGTCTCATCCAAGGGCCTAGAATCCTCCTCATTTCCTATAAAAGAACTCCTTCATTCCCTTGGAAATTGTTCCACAATTTGTGATTGTTCCTTTTGTTCCGGGAATCTAGCAATACAAGTGTCCTTTATTCCCTTGCACTTCTCTCTCTACTCCTTCTCGTATTTTACATTTCCATTTACTTATGCAAGGCTATTGTATTCACCCCATGAATACTAGTAGCTAAATCTCTCGATCTAGTTGTGGGTTCGTAATTGCAACTATGTTTTGAGGCACCGCACTTACATTTTCTATCTCGTTACTAGTCCTTGTGCTTAATCTATGGGTCGAGAGCTACGCTAAGTGGATGTCTAACCACAAAGCTTAGCGAAGGCTCGAGACCTTATTGTTATCATCTACCGGATACTAGCCGTGATGGTAGATAGTAACACTTAGGCCAAGTGGGTTTGTTTGGGGTAAGGTTTCGAAGTACCACCTAGACGGAGTACGAAGACGTGACCTAGTCGGCGCGACATGAAACCCCCAAGCACTTCCGCGCGACCTAAGAAAGGACTAGGACCGGCGTTCCCTTCAACTTGCGTTCGATGAGCTACCTTAGCCGGGGCTCAAGAGCACGACCTAGTCGGCATGCTACGAACTAACGCGAAGGAAGCCAAGGTCAAGGGCGCGTTCCTTAGCCCGGAACGGCGCACCATGAGATAGATTTATCCACATAGTGCCAAGGATAAACATGTAGCAAAGAACCCACGACTAGATATTTCTCATATTACACTTTATTCACGTACTTGTCATTTACTTTCTTTAAAACCCAAAACCCCAACTGTTGCATTTCATTTTCTTTTACTTACAAGCAGTTGAACCTGGTTCTCACCATTGTTGCTTAGATATCCAAGAGGTTCACACCTCATAGGGAGCTAACTCTCCCTCCACGCACATTCAAGTGTGATTTGATGATCTAAGCAGATTTTGGTGAAAATCTGTTCTTGCTTCCACGAGACCTACGAGTAACCAAGCTAACTCCCTTGGGTTCGACCCTTACTTGCCGCTCTACTATCTTTAGTGAGCCAATAGTGAGGAGTTTATAAATTCAATTTGCAAGGTCCTAACGACGCCTTGTCAGTGGCATACCCTCCCTTGGGCACCCCCAGAACTGTGGCCAACTCCCTCATGCTCACGGAGTACCACTCACCAACCACTGCAGCCGACAACTCCGAGTTACCTTTTCCTTCTTCCTTTTCAACCAGCTTTACTTTTGAATAAAACTCCCTCACCAATTTCCCATCAACAACAACAGGTTTCTTGAACAAAGCACCCCACCCTTGGGCCTCCATCAGGTCCACAACCTCTCCCAACCCATTCGCCACCATCCACTCGGTATTCAGCACCAACTCCTGTGCAAACCCTTTCCCTGCTTCCTCTGACCCTTCGGCACTACCATCTGACTCGGCTTCCTCTTCCACGGGCGGAGCAGAGGTCCGGGTAGATCTCTGACCTTTCCTGGCGGACTGAGGAACATGTTTCCTTGCTCGTTTGCCTGCCGACCTGGTGGTTACCGAGGTCTCCTTTGTAGAATGGCGCAGGGAGGAGGAATCCGCTCGAAGATCCTCAAGCCGGCCTTCCAATTTTACCATATCTGCGGCTACTTCCGAGTTTGACGGAACCGACCCAGTTGGCGTGACCGACTGCAGAATGGTTTCCAGGTTTTGGGGGTTAACTCCACTTGCAATCAGCTTAGCGGCCATGGCGGCGGCTTCAACGGAAGAGAGATTTGACTTAGGGTTTGAAGACGCCATGGAAAAATCTGAACTTCTGAATTTTTGAGAGAGGAACTGTTGTTTGAGAGTGGGAGACGCGACAGAACGCCCAGTCTGCTCGCTTTAAATATGCTCTGCAAACCCTAGAGGTTAAGAGACAATAGAGACCCCAAACGTCGCCTCCTTTCAATAAATAAACTGCCTTCAATTTTTAGCAGTTTCTATCTTTTCTTCCCTTCCAGAAGCGGTTCCGCATTATCCCCTTGCCAAAACGAATCAAACTGAAAGGGCATGCGCCGACAGGCAGGGGAGCGACACGTATTATCTGTAATTTAAGCGTGACGCCTCATAAAAGCAACCGACGCGACAACTCCCCACTGCAGAAAAACTGTTCACCTTTCAAGTTGCTTTTACCTTTTCCCAACGCTTAGTCATCTTTACTAGAGGATGTAATTTCTTCTCTTCACAACTGTCACGCAGATGATTTCCCAACCACAAGAATCCGTCCACAGTGATAGCTCAGTCTTACTGTCACATGGGTACACAAGGTTTTGGTATGATGTGCTAATTTTACCCAAATGGTACAAATAACATCACACCCAATCAAGAAGAAAATAAAATCATCCAAACAAATCATATTGGTTTCATACCTCATGTGGAGTAACTCCAGAGAAGGAACATTTCGACGGGCTCATAGGAGCGTTCCACACGAAGATAGGCTAAGGTTGGTCTAGAGTACCTCCTTGGTTTATAGTGTGGGATCAAAAATGGAGGTCTCTTTTCGGCAGAAAGAAATCATAATTTCATGCTTTTCGGTCCCTAATGTAGTCATCACTCTCATAGCAAGCATGCATGAATACATTATGAACACAACCTACTTTTTCACTAGCACAGAACATCCATGTTAATCTATCCATCAGACGTGACTCAAATGCATCTAATCTAGCCAATCACTGAGGGAGCAACAATAGAGCATAACTTTAAGGGAGAGAAACCATACCTAGTTCGAGCCTCAGCTTCTCGTAAGGTTCTCTGTGCAAAGCTTTTGTGAATATATCCGGGATCTGTTCTTCAGTTTTGCAATATTCCATCTTAATTGTTCCCTTTTCTACACAGTCTCGTAGAAAGTGGTATCTAATCTCTATATGCTTGGTACGAGAGAACTGTACTGGATTCTTAGAGATGTTAATAGCACTAGTGTTATCACATAAGATTTTAGCACAATCAGTAATAACACTATAGTCACTTAGCTGTTGTCTGATCCACAGCAGCTGCGCGCAGCAGGCAGCAGCCGCGATGTATTCCGCCTCAGCGGTAGAAAGTGCAATTGAGGACTACTTCTTTGATGCCCAAGAGATGAGGCATGGTCCAATATATTGAGCCATCCTTGATGTGGACTTCCTATCTGTCTTGCACCCGGCATAGTCCGCGTCAGTGTATGCAGCCAGACGTAAATCTCCTCCTCTTGGATAGAATAGGCATAAGTCATCTGTTCCCTTCAGATATCTCAATATCCTCTTTACTGCTTTCACATGGGTTTCCGTGGGATCGGCCTGAAACCTTGGACATAGACAAACACTAAATAGGATGTCAGGTCTGCTAGCAGTAAGATATAACAAGGAACCAATCATTCCTCTGTACAGAGTTGGGTCCACCCATGGTGAGCTCTCATCCTTTGCCAGAGTGTCGTTTGGAGACATTGGCGTGGCACACGTCTTGGCTGACTCCATCCCAAACTTCTTCAGAATCTCATTAACATATTTTTGTTGATGGATCCGAGTGCCGTCCTCTCCCTGAGCAACTTGAAGCCCAAGGAAAAACTTGAGTTCTCCCACCATGCTCATCTCAAACTCACTTGACATCAAATCTGTAAACTTCTTGACAAGTTTAGGGTTAGTTAAACCAAAAATGATGTCGTCCACATATACCTGCACAACCAGTGTGTCTTTTCCCTCCTTAAGAAGGAAGAGCGTTTTGTCAACCTCTCCTCTGACGTATCTGTGGGATAGCAGGAACTGTGACAACCTCTCATACCAGGCACGGGGTGCTTGCTTCAACCCATATAGTGCCTTGTCAAGGATGTGCACATGATCAGGGTGAGTATGATCCTCGAACCCTGGCGTCTGGCTCACGTATACTTCCTCCTTTAGGACTCCGTTTAGGAATGCCGTTTTCACGTCCATCTGCTTGCGACTGGGGCGAACGTCTCATCGTAGTCAATCCCCTCTTGTTGGTTGTATCCTTTGACAACCAGGCGGGCTTTGTTTCTCACAATGACTCCCTTGTCGTCCATTTTGTTTCTAAACACCCACTTCGTTCCGATTACATTCTTGTCCTTCGGCTTAGAGACCAGTCGCCACACCTTGTTCCTCTCGAACTGATGTAGTTCTTCTTGCATGGCATTTACCCATTCTGGTTCCTTCAATGCTTCTGCGATTGTCTTTGGTTCTGCCATAGAGACAAAAGACGCAAATTCACAGAAATGACATAAATCATCCAGACTAACTTGATCCTATGATGAATAGCACTGATAGTCCCTCATCTTGGATGGAGGCTGAATAACTCTCCCACTCCGTGTAGTTCTGGGTTCCTCCGCAGTCTCTGCCGGAGGAAGGTTATCCGTAGCCACTTCTTCGTTAAGGGGGTCAGTGTTGACGTCTGTCATGGGGATATCTAGGACTTGCTCTTGAGCAGGCATCTCTGTCTGAGCATCTTCAGCTGGGGCCTCGACGGGTACCTGTGCAATTGTTTGAGCGACCCTTTGAGCAGGCCCTGTGGCTTCATTTGGAGTATGTTCCCAGTCGGGATCAGATCTGTCATAGAACAGAAGTTCTCCATCATCCTGTGAGGAGGGATCCTTCACTAGGTGTCCTGTCATAGCGCCTTCATCAAAGGTTACGTGGATGCTCTCCTCCACCCGTTCCAATCTCAGATTGTACACCTTGTAGGCCCTGCTATGGCTCGAGTATCCCACGAACACACCTTCATCGCTTCTTGGATCGAACTTTCCCAGATTGTCCTTTCCATTGTTATGCACGTAGCACCTGCAACCAAAAATTTTCAAATGGGCGATGTTATGCTTTCTTCCTCGCAGCAGCTCGTACGGAGTTTTTCCAATCAGAAATCGTAGAGATGCTCGGTTCAGTATGTAGCTGGCCGCATGCACAGCTTCAGCCCAGAACCCCTTGGGGACGCCACTGGCAATCAACATTGTCCTAGACATGTCTTCCAGTGTTCTGTTCTTTCTCTCTACCACCCCATTCTGCTGGGGAGTTCGTGGTGCTGAAAAGTTGTGATCTATTCCTGCACACCTGCACAAGGAGAGAAACTGGGAATTCCGGAACTCAGTTCCATTGTCAGTACGAATAGATGCTAACTTCTTGCTCAATTTATTTTCAATCAGCTTCAACCATGAGACAAATTCAGAGAATGTTTCATCTTTAGAGCTCAAGAAAATGGTCCAAGTATACCTGGAATAGTCATCCACGATGACTAATATATACCTGTAGCCTCCCCGGCTGACGACGTTTACTGGACCGCAGAGATCCATGTGGATCATGTCAAGAGGTCCTGAAGTACTCACTGATTGTTTTGACTTGAACGAAGTGCGTACTTGCTTACCTGTGGCACAGGCGCTGCACACTTGATCAATTGAGCTTTCTACCTTGGGTAATCCAATTACCAGCTCACTCTGTTGCAGCTTGTGAATCAGTCTTGTGCTTGCGTGTCCAAACCTTCTGTGCCACAGCAGTGTGTCGGCGGTTATACTTGCCAGACATAGCTTTTCATCAGGGACAAACTCTGGGTCCACTGTGTAAATTTGATTTTCACGGATGCCTTTGAGAATTACCTTTCCTGTTTCAATGCATCTCACAATACAATCATTAGAGTTGAAAATCACTTGATTTTTACCATGTTGACACAGTTGTGATATACTTAGCAGATTGTAATTCAAGTTTTCAACCAGACTAACTTGTCAAACCTTGATTGTTTCTGAGATTCTTACCTCTCCTGTAGCAACGACCTTACCTGTACTCTTGTTTCCGAAGATAATGCTACCTCCGGAAAAGGCTTGGAGTGAGATAAACCATCCTGGATCTCCTGTCATGTGTTTGGAGCATCCGCTGTCCAGATACCATGGCTTGCTCCTCACTCCTTCCTGCAAAAGAAAGATCAGTTTTTTCGAACCCAGACAAGCTTGGGCTTACTGGGTTTTGGAATAGTTTTAACAATGGGGGGAAACTTTAGGGGGCGAGAATCGTTATCATCAGCGAGATTAATTCTCCTCCTGGGAGTTCTTCTGGGTCGTCCGTAGATGGTTGTGTCATGGTGAGGGCGAACCCATTCAGTTCTGTCTTCCCTCGTTCAAAGAGAATCCTTTCTTCCAGGGACAGAAGCGGTGCTGGTCTTTCTCTGATAGCTGTGATTCATCTCGTGTGCTTCCTTTCATCTTTCACAGTTAGACCAGTAGTGAACAGAGTGACCACTGTGCCAGCAGACACGGTAATAGAGACTACCAGTTTTCTTGTGTCTTTCTAGGGTGACAGGTCTCCCGTTTCCACGTGCCTGGGATTTGATCGAGAATGGTTGACGGGAGTTCATCTTCTTCCAAATTTCAAAGGCTTTCCCAGCCTTGAAGGGTTCAGAGTCATTGTCGTGGAGATAACTCTCCTTCGGAGATGTGGCTGCTCTTCCCGACTTTCTTGTGGGTTTCGGCTTTCTCTGCTGATGGGAGCCCTCTCCGATTTCAATCATAGGTCCCTTTCCTTTGGCAATCTTTCTGTTTGCCGCCTCTACATCAGTTTCTTCCATATACCCGAGTCCAGGTCTGGCGAACTTCCTGTTGTAGTCCTGTTCTACCTCCTCGACCTTTTTGGCTTCTAGTTCTCTAAGCCAGACTTTCTTTCCCTCAGTCTCATTCTGCCTGAGATCTGCAACAGTCTGACGGAGTTCCTCATTATCTTACTGAACTCTGACCGATTCTGCAATTGATCCTACCATCCTGGTGTCGTCAATTTTCATGCCCCTCAGTTCGGCACTAAGATCACTGGTCTGTGTGTTCCTTCTGTCACAGGTGGGACATCTTCAGATGTGCTCCTCCATTTCCCTCTCGAGTCGCATAGCTTTAGTTGACCAGAGACGATTGTTTTCCATGTCATCTTTATGTTCATCTTTCATGATTTCAATTTGTTCCTTAAGACTTGTGATCTTCTTTAGCAGTTCGGCAATAGTTTCTGCAAAGTCAGATTCACTAAACACTTCATTTATAAAGGAGTCAGATTCATTTACCTCACTGTTTGTGGAGTTAGCCATCAGACATGGCTCCTTAGCTCGCTTCTTATCACTTTGTTCCTCGTCAGAGTCACCCCAAGCAGCAAACATGGCTTGAGCTTCCTTAGGGGCAGGTGGTTCACCTTTCTTTTTGCTGTAGCAGTCTTTGGCAAGATGACCCTTTTTCTGGCAGTGAAAGCAGGTTCTTTCTTCCTTAGCTCCTGTCTTTGCCTTGCTTTCCTCTGAGCCAGATCCTTTATTCCCCCTTTGATTATTTCATCCTCCGCCAGAGACTCCCCTGTTCTGTGTTCTGCTTGTGTTTGCCATCTTGAAGGCTCTTGAGAGAAGAGCTATCTCCTCGTCCTCACCTTTAGACGGCAGACTCACTTGGGCTATGTCTAAGGCCTTCTCAACTTTCAGTGCTATAGCTTGAGATTTTCCAGCTTGTCTCCTGGCCATTTTTCTATCGGCTATTCCAGCTTGGCTTTGCAAATTCGCCACGGGCTCTTCCAAGGTGATATCCTTGATCCCCTTCTGAGCTTGGAGGGCTGTAGTCACTGTGTCCCATCTGGAGCAGAGAGCTTGCATGAACTGATGTGTCACCTTCCACTGTGGAAGGACCTCATCCAGAGAGTTTAGCTGAGCGACAATGACTTGAAATCTGGTGTAGAAGTCATCCAGAGATTCGTCCTTGCCTTGTTCGACAGATTCATAATCCTTTGTGGCAGCTAGGATTCTGTCCCTTTTTATGTCTTCGTTTCCCTCGTACAGTCTAGCTAGTCCATCCCACTGCTCCTTAGCAGTCTTATACACAGCCATCTTCACTTGGTCTCCCGGAGAGAGAGCCATATATAGGACTTTCTTAGCTCTGGCGTTCTGCTAGAGAGCTTTGTAATCAGCATCGGTATATTTATCTTTCTCCTTTTCTTTCGGTTTGGCAGGGTCTGTCATATCTAGAATAGGGAAGTTACCCTTTTCGAATACTTGCCACAGCTTCCCATCCAGGGAACAGACGTGAGCTTCGAACTGATCCTTCCACCAGTCATACTCTCCCGGACTGAGCATCGGCGGCTTCCAGAACGAGTCGCTTCCGTTAGACATGATTTCCTGCAAAGGCTAACACAAAATCTAGAGCTTCCCGCCTCTGATACCAATTGATGGATCGTTAGGTTAGCCAACTATATGAGGGAAATACCAGAATGGTATCCCTCAGACAGATGGCAGCGGAAAATTACTCTCGTACAGGAAATGAAAGACAAAATATAAATACTCACGATTTATAGTGGAAACCATACTGCAACCTCTGCAGCGGGCTGAAAACCACTCGCCTTCTGGACTGTTCCAGAAGGGCTTCGAGATCCGTATTATTGACAAAGGAATATGTTTGTAGTTTGTTACACTTGTCTCACAGAGTGACAGCTAACACAACTACTCAATTCGAAGGGTCAACTAATACAATCGTCTAGTCCGCACACAGCAGCACCTTGTCAGCTTAGGAATTGTTCACACTTCAATCTCCGATCACTATCTCTCCAAAAGCCGCGCTCAACAATGAAGACTCTTCTTCTTTATATAGTCTTCAAGTCGGCTGAGACTTTTCTCCATCAGATATCTGATTGTATCCATCAGATATGTCCGCCTTCCAAATCTGGCTTCAATCTTCCTCTCGAATGTATTGATTTGTGTACACCGGTCTCAATTCTTCTCATCGTATATTCTCCGTGCAAATATTTGCATTTAATCTTAATCAAATATTACACTTCGAATACTTGTATATCTTCAGATTTGTGTCAAGTATCTTTCCTCAGATCCGATCTCGTTGCAAAGTCGGTGTGTCTCTCTCACAGAGCGCATCTCTCTCGCAGCTCTGCCCTATCTCAGAGATGCCCAGTGAGCGTACCTATCAGACAGTGATTTCTGCACACTCAAGTGAATTGTTAGTTAAGTGTTTGTTATCATCAAAACACAAGGGTCCAACACTCGCCTAGCTATATGCAGAAATCTAACAAACACTAAAACAGCTTCAGCTAGAACTCTGGGAATCGAAATGACTCTCTGGGAGCCGTTTCGCAGCTTCGCCGGCAGATTGAGTACACTCTCCAGTACACTCGACGCTTTCGACTGAAAATATACAAATCCGTAACCGATCAAATTCCAAAAATAACTCCCGATTTCAAAAACATCAACCAAATCAAACTATATTCAAAAAGCAAACCCTTAGCACCATCCGATTCACCTAAAACCTCATGAAGCTGAAAAAAGTAGTTCGGATTTCAACGAAATTTACAAGGACGGATGAGTGAGCTAGAATGTGGACGTCGCTTGAGGTGACGATCTGCTCGTCAGGGCTCAGCGAGAATAGTTTGCCGGCGGTGATAGGAGATCGACCTGGCATTTTTTTCTACAGCAAAATTATAATTTTTTGAAGAAAATGAATCGAAATTACTTTGGAATGGTTTAATGCTTTTAGCTGGCGGGTCGGTTCTATTTATAGAGTTGGATTCGTCTGACACGAGGATTGTACCTGACATAGTTAAATAAGAAATACATCATGTCAATTTCTCATGAGAAATTGGGAGTTTCGTTTGGATTTCTGAAAACAAATCGAGTGTTAGATTGATTGATTATTGGACCAATGTGACCGTAAATTGAGAAACGAGTTTGTCAGAACTCCAATCGAGTTTCTCCGATTGCCATTGAGTTAATGAACGCCGAGCGACATGAATAAAATTTGGGCGAAATCTTAGGGTTTCATTTTTGGTGAAATTGATCAATTGAGCTGCTGAGGTTTGGAGGGAGATCGGTCTTGCATTTTTTCTACAGCAAAATTTTGATTTTTGAAGAAAATGAATCGAAATTAGTTCGGAACGGTTTAGGGCTTTTAGCTGGCAAGTCGGTTCTATTTATAAAGTTGGATTTGTCTGGCACGAAGAACGTGCCTCGCATAGTTAAATAAGGAATATATCGTGTCAATTTCGCATGAGAAATTGGGAGTCAATTCGTTTGGATCTCTGAAAACAAACCGAATGTTAGATTGATTGATTATTGGACCAATGTGACCGTAAAATCACCTATACTATAATTGAACTAGACTGAACCAGTATACGTAACGTATCCGGTTCGACCGCTATATTCGGCCTCTATGCGGCGCGTGTAATAGCGTAAGCATCCGTTTTGGATTGCTAGAAAATATGAGTTGGAAATTCCATTCAAATGTAAATTTGTCTCGGTTGGGGATTTCAAGCGGTTTTTGAGACGAGGGCTTGTTAGGGGTCTTTTAAA
Source organism: Rhodiola kirilowii (assembly GCA_033675215.1). NCBI lineage: Eukaryota > Viridiplantae > Streptophyta > Magnoliopsida > Saxifragales > Crassulaceae > Rhodiola > Rhodiola kirilowii. The sequence continues at coordinate 47,069,846 of CM066201.1, forward strand.
TATTTTGAAACGACTCTTGGGAATCGGCCAGCCATGAAAAAGTGGCTCTTGAGTTCGAGGTGGCGGTCATCCATTGTCCACGTAGACTTGATTGTCTGCATGTCACTTAATGCCCTTCCACTAATGAAGTTTCAATTTTTTAACTTGAAATTTGTATAAGTTTTTTTAAGTATCGATTTGAATAAGTTCGAACCAGGTTAGACCATGTTAGCGATTAGGCAATATTTTGGACGAAATTGGATTTTAATAATTATTAAGTCAAAAACGTCATATATATTTTTTGGATCAAAAGCAAACAAAATTGTTAAGTTTATATTCTGATGCGTCCGACTCCGATGAAATGCTGGGCTCTCAACCTTCATTTATTGAAAAAATATATTAGGGTAAAGTTTATTAAAGAAATTTGAATATAAAAAAATCAAAAAAAATTTAAAAAATTTAAAATTTTTGAATAAAGTCGCATTTATTGAAAATAAATTCGAATGAGGACAAGTGCAGCTTCTAGAATTTGCATCATTAAATGTGCAAGCTAACATAATGATCTATCCAATAAATGGCCAGATTCAATAAATCTGTCACCCATAGAAAAAATATCTTTTAAATCATGTGATTAATTTGTTAAACAACCCCAAGTAGTTGTGTTTTTTTTTTCTTTCATCTCATTTTCTTCCTACCAAGTTGGAGATCACAAATTGTGATATTTATTTGAATGAGCTTATCCTCTTATACGTGTTCCCAAAAAAAATTTCCAATTTAGTCCAAATTGAAATTTCATTTCCCCTTCTAACCAAACTCTAAATTCGTTTTTCCAAAATGGCAACTTTCCTTTAGGTGTTGTTGTCTAGGGACCTAATATAGTAAGCGCTATGACCAAGTTACGGAGATTTACCTGGTTTTTGGGTTCACTAAAGTGGTTCACAAGCCATGTCCATTGATCAGGGCGATCGAGAAACTCCCGAGGAATAATCTCAGGTTCATGTGTTTGAAAGAATGCCTTGCAATCCGATTTCCAATCTCGGTACCTCTCCGTGGCATTTTTAAAAATGTGATTCCATAGCTGGTCATCCTTAGGATCAACGACAAAGTTTGGCTGCAATGAAAATATAAGTTGGTTATAAAAATAAAACTTGGTTAGAATCATTAAGCAATTAAAGTTAGTTGTTAAAGAAATAATCTTCTGAGGTATTACTTACACTCAAGTGGTCATACACAATTCTTCTATCTTCTTCCCTAAGCTTTTTGAATGATGAAGCCATCATTGGAACTTTGTCCCGAACAGCACTTCCAATCTCGTGAACCAGCAGGCTTGTTACTGTTCTGTTCGCCGGACCTCTACCATCAGGCCGAAACTCCACCTTGATGGGCTGACCTTTGTGGTAGGTGTGCCTATAACTGACCACGGTTACCCCATTGACAACTCCCCTCATTTTCCTTTTCTCTCCTCTTTCATCGCCTGTTTTTCAAAAGCGATAGAAAAATTGTTAGTTACTACCTAATTGACAATACCAAATACAATTCATTTATCGTTAAAACATATACCATCTTGCACATAACCCGAGCTCTTGCATCGGATGCTTGGAACATCATCTTCCCCATGTTTGGCTCCATCATCCAAAGCATTTCCCTCAAATGACGGATCAAATTCTGGAGCTGGGGGTTCATCATCATGGAATGTGGCAGGGGAAGGTGGAGAATCAGGGACAGAGGGTGGTGGAACACTGAAATTGGGAAGGGCAGGTCGGGATTGAGTAATCCCTCGACTGTTAGATTTAGATAAACCCCCTAGGAGACCTACGGGGTGTGAGGTTATTGGTTTTTGTGGTTTGGGATTTCCTAGGGGCTCGTGGTGGGGAACTTGGGTTAGGAGCACTGAAATTGGGATGGGCAGGTTCTTCTAAGATATCTTCAGGTGGAACTGGGGCAACAGGACGAATCACAGCAGGCTGACTCTTCCGGAGTGGTTCATTGTTGTTTACAGCAGGTTGATTCTTCCGGGGTGGTCCATGGTTGGTTACAGTAGGCTCTTTCCTGTTCTGGGGTGGTTCCGGGATGGGTACATCAGGCTGATTCTTCTTATGGGGTTCTTCCGGGTTGGGTACTTTTCTTTTCTGGGAATGCTGAGAACGCAGAGGTGGGTTGTCGGCTATAATCTTGCGCGGAGAAGTATGTCGAGGCATGTGGCAGGCCTTCTTGAATTTGGTGGGCGTAGGACGAGGCATATCTGGTGGAGTGTGGATGGCATCCAACCGCTTGAAGCGTTGATCCGAACACTCAAGGGCAGTGGCGATGGCTCTCGAGCGCTCCGTCTGCCGAACCTCAGGGCCAAACAAAGGTGGAGGTGAGCGCACTGGAGTAGGCGGTGGCGGCGACCGCTCTGGAGATGATGACCGTGCCGACAGACATCCAGTGCTTGGCTTAACCGGACCATCACGGAATTTGCAAGCTTTTTTGCGCACCGATGGAGATCTAAGCTTCATACCTGGACGACTTGTCACTTCCACTTCTTCGGGACGCCTGAGCGCTATGTTCTTTGACTTTGCCATGCCTGGATTCGGTGAAATGAAGCGATGTTGTACGTACGGTGGTGGTAGGGTTTGGGGAGAGCAGCGACGGTGAAGAGTTTTAGGGCATGGAACACTTAGGCAATTTTTGGATTTGGAGATGTTTCTGGTCGATACAGATATGGAAATCTGGTCTGGGCTTTCATTTTTTTTGGCCCAAACATAAAGATTCCCCTAATTACAAACAATGTTCCTCAGATTACAACAAACTGAAAAATTCAAATAGATCGTTCACAACAACAGCAAACATAGCAAGTGGACTACAAAGTTTCTACACCATTTCATCACTTTCATCATCCTCAGATTGATCATCACTTTCATCATCCTCAGATTGATCATCATCTTCATCATAAGCCTCATATTGATCATCATCATCATCCTCATATTGATCGTCTTCTTCGTGAAACATCATTTCATCATCTCCGTCACCTTCATCACATACATTATCATCATCCCCTACTTTAAACATATCATCTTCCACGTTTATTTTGTTCTTCAAACTACCCGTATAACCATAAGGATATTTAGCATCCTTAATGAATTCAAATATTTCTACCCTCTCATTAGGTAAAACCGTATACGGTGCTTGTGAAACCTTTTCTTTTCTTGATGTTGAGTCCTTTTTCTTCCACCACAGTTCCTTCCGAATCCCTTGTTTTTCCAAACCTTCTCGCGCTTTAATGTCATCCTTGGTCTTACCTTGAAGACCAAGAATAGTACCGATGATGTTATCAAAGACATTCTTCTCTATATGCATGACATCTAGTGAATACGGTTGTCTCAATGTGGCCCAATAAGGTAAATCGTAGAATACGGTCACATGAGTCCAACACAACTTCTCCTTCACACCTTTGGGTTTAAAATCAGGATGCAAGCTAAGTATGAGGTACTCATGGCTAATCATGGTACTGAAAATCTCTTCTCCTATCAATGAAAGTGGGGCATCGCGTAGTTCCACTTGCCCGTTGAACTTAATAGAAGCTTTCCTCCACGAATGATCTCTATCAAGCCATCTGCGATGGCCTTGGTACGACATTCTCCCCGCTAAATGTTGCGCGTCAATCTCATCCAAACAGATAGGACAAGCTTTGTAACCTTTGCACTTTAGACCTCCCAACATCCACAAGCCAGGAAAGTCACTGATTGTCCACATCACTGCAGCTCTCATGTTGAATGTCGAGCTATCATGTCTATCAAATGTGAGTACTCCGCTGTCCCACAATATTTTTAATTCATCGATCAGAGGTTGCATGAACACATTCAAACACTTGTCCGGGGATTTCGGACCAGAAATCAACATAGCAAGAATGTTAAATTCCTTCTTCATGCACAAAGAGGGTGGCAAATTGTAAGGCATCATGACAATTGGCCAAGTGCTATGAGAAAGAGCAGCAGCCCCAAAAGGGTTAAAACAATCTGTGGCCAATCCAAGACGCACATTTCGAACGTCTTTTGCAAAATCAGGAAATTCTTTGTCAAAGTTCTGCCATGCTTCGCTATCCGCAGGATGTCTGATGAGACCTTTCTTCTTTTTTCTTTCTCCATGCCACCACATCTCCTTAACTATATGCGGTGACATGTAGAGTCGTTGTAATCTGGGAGCTAAGGGGAAATATCGTACAACTTTCCTTGGAATCTTGCTATTACCTTCCAAGTGTAAGTACCTTGTCGTCTGGCACACCGGACAACTCATTAAGTCCTTAAAATCTTTATAGAATAGGATGCAACCATATTCACATGCGTGAATTATCTCATATCCCATACCCAGATTCCTCAAAATTCTCTTAATCTCACGATACGAACCGGGATAATGGTTTGGGATCGGAAGGAGTTCTTGAGTTAACTTTAAATGTTCGTTAAAGCTCTTGTCGGACCATCCATTATCAACTTTCACTTTCACTGCACTTAAAATGGTGCCCAAAACAGTTTTATCACTCCCCGGATATATGGGAGTTTGTGCTTCCGCAAGAAGTTTTTCATACTTCTCATATGCATCCTTGCCCAAAAAGTCATTTTCAAGTCCCTCGTGTTCTTCGTGAAAAGGGAATGCATCATTAAGCATCTCTATTGTAGGATTGTAATAAGAATCACCTTCTCCAATAGTACTCCCATGACTCTTTTCCATAACATGTTGGCGACGTTGTGTGTATACCGAAGATGAAGCCTCTGATTCTTCCCCATGATATGTCCAAATTGTGTAATCTTCCGTTATGCCATTGCTAAACAAATGTGTTTGGATTTCATCCAATGATAACTTCTCATGATGCAACCTACAACGCTTACATGGACATTTATGCATCGTACTCCGAGGTTTGTTTTGTTTGACAAAGCTCACGAAATCCATAATTCCTTTGATAAACCTTGGATCGCATTTGTCCGACATAAGCATCCAACTCTTGTCCATGGTTCCTTTACCTAAATATAAAACAAATAAAGAGGATGTCTCAGTATATATATGCACCAGAATATGACAGTTATGAGAGTTATATGCCAAAATGCAGCTTGAGAAGAGACAATGTATATATATGCACCAAAGTTCCTCTACACAAAATTGCAGCAAATAACGCCCAGGAAACCACCACAACAAACTGCACAAAATGTCTTGCACAAAATGCTGCTGCTGCTGCTTTCTATTTCAAAACTAAATTTAAAACTAAATACTTCAAGAATATATATATATATAGCAGCTGAGTTTTAAACGTGTGCTCAGCAGTACCTCTGTGTGTGCTAAAACGTACAAAATATGGAGAAGTGTAGAGAAAATGAGAGTTTTTCAATATACCTTCAAAAGAAGTATGCTTTTTTCACATGAAGATTAGGCAAAATTCAGTCAGGAGAGAGCTGTCCACGTGTGGAGGAGAAGTGTATTCCGACAAATGGGGTCTCTTGCTAGTTTGATTTCACAGAAGAACTAAGGTAGGTGTGATGAGAAACTCGAATTCAAAGCAGGGAGTACCATGTGGGTGTACTTTGGATCTGTTCTATTCTGCATTTAATTTATGTCTTTTTACGCGACATACTTAGGATATCAACGTCGCTTAAAGGTAAAACGGTAGGTCGCCTTTCTTTAATGCCAGCTATTACATGTAATTGCCATGTTAACGTCACATAATAAAATTTGTCGCTAGATTTCAGTCGCATAAATTATTTAACGTGACATTTAAGCTGTGTCGCTTAAAAAAATGTCGCATATAACCTATAACGTGACATAAATAACGTGTCGCGTTAAATTATGTCGGGTTAAAAGGTTTACGTGACAAATTTATTGCGTCGCTTAAACTTTTGTCGCATAATAGGTTTATTGCGACAAACATATCAAACCGTAGTCGTATAACCCCTTATATGCGACAAAGATTTTGCGACATTGTTCAAAGTTTGTCACGTAGGATGTAAAATGGCGTAGTGTCCACGGGGACATGAATGGCACACAAAAGAGGGATGACGTGGCTGCAAAGAATCAGGGTGATGTGGGTGATTAACGCAATGGACGCGCAGGATTAGAGAACTAATGAAGTGTCCCAAGCAGAGGAAGATGAGACTAACATTTATGACTTAACAGTGGGCATCTTCAGAGTGTTAGTGAGAATCATGAGAAAGATCAAACGAATTTAGACAAGGAAGCTCACATAGTAATAAAGAAGAAGGAGAGTGGGAATTGCCCAACCCCCAGGTTGGGGCCGATTCAAACATGCAGGAGATGAGCCAGGTTCCTGATAGTCAAACGTCTTCTTCCAATTCTATGAGCGCTCAAGCAGACTCCTCTGGGCCTCGACGCTCGACTCGCAAGAAGGGTCCAATTCCAGCCAAGTAACGGGGTGCGGTGATGCCGACTACAAAACCTATCCAGAATAGTTCACAAAGGGGGAAAAGTTAGATCAATAACACCTCTGCTCGTCCTCATGAAGAAGTTCATTTGCTGGAATGCTCGAGGGGTGGGAAATAAGGGGACTATTTCTCACTTAAAAGAGATGTGTATGTCCCATAAGCCATCAATTCTGGTCATCCTTGAACCAAAAATACCTAATGACCAGGGACGGACCAAGGAATTTTGGTAGGGGTGACAAACAATAATAATTTCATCATGAAAAAAAGTACCATTTTTTTAAAAAAATTACATTAAAATAAAGAGCGTCTTGATTCCATACCACGGAAATCATCTATTATTGAATCCGTGCTAAATATTTTAGCTATTTCCTTTTCAATGTTTATAACCAAGCAATCCGATAAGAAATCATCTTCCATCTTGTTGCGAAGTGCATTTTCTCTATATTCATTCTTGAAAAAGAGCGCTCGGTAGTAGCAGTGGAAACTGAAACAGTCAGAATAAGAGTTATCACCTTGTATATCAAAGGAAACATGTTTGATTTTCTTATTCTCGTCAACCATTGACATAGCTCAGAAATTTCAGTCAAAGTGTTAGAATCTGGAAGTTTTCGAACAAGATCGAAATGTTGGAGTTCCATGCGCAATGATGTCCTTTCATCTTCATCAAAGTCTATTGGATAAAATTTCTCTACCAGTTTGCATATATCGTCGACTCTGAGTGTTGTACGCAACTCTTCAGGATCTAAAGCTGAAGAGAGAATGATCAATTCCACATTGTCATCATTGAATCTGTTGTTTAGTTCTTGCATTTGAGAATCTATCATCGTGTAGAAAATATCAACTCTGTAATAATGCTCTATTGTGATTCTATTTTGTTGATGAGAAGCTCCTCTTCTTGTTTCATGAGGAGCGCTAAAATTAGGCACTTCTATATTTACTATTCCACAAAAAGTTCTCACCTTTTCAACTAATCTGCTCCATCCATCGTCTCTAAGCTTTTGAAGAAGAGACTTTGAAGTCGAAACAAGTGACATAGTATTTAAAATATCCTGAGACTGAAGCTGCAAAGCATTACAAAGGCAACTCGTGATGTCTAAAACTTCTCTCATCAGATGCATAATGAAGACAAAGTAAAAAGAAGTCATCGTCTCATAAACTGAATTTGCTTCACCACGTTGGCTATGAGTATTTCCATCTGATTTGATAGTCAATAAAACTTCACATGTTGCACTAAACATCTTGATCAAACTAGAAATTGATTTAAAGTGAGAAGTCCAACAAGTATCACCGACTCTTTGCAAAGAACATAACTTATTAAGACCACTTCCACTTTCGAGGTCACCAATAGCAAGTAAAAATACCATATTTGAAGCATGAGCATCCTTTAGTTGGTCGTTGTGTTTACAAGACGCACTGACGATATTGACAATAAAATTGAGCTTCTCAAAAAGGTGATGAACATGATAGACTTCTTTTGAAGCAGCAACCAAGGATAACTGCAAACGATGAGCGAAGCAATGGACATAATAAGCATATTGACATTCACGTGAAACTAAAGCTTGCAAACCGTTCCATTCTCCACGCATATTACTTGCACCATCATAACCTTGCCCTCGGATAGACATAATATCAAGATTATATTGAGAGATCATCGAAAAATACCATCTTTCTAAGTCAATAATGCGGTATCTTTAACATGAAGGAACCCGAAAAAACGTTCTTGTATGCAACCATCTTTGTCAACGAATCTCAGCACAAGTGACATTTGCTGTTTTTTATATTCATCCCGAGCTTCATCCACTATTATACAAAACTTTGCACACCCAATTTCTTCCCGAATAAACTTTTTGACTTTTATTGCCAAGACATGCAATATTTGTTTATGTACATTTGGTGATGTATTTGTTGCATTTCGTGGAGCATTGTCTAGAACCTTTGCTACATCACTATTCAAAGATGCAGTGTACATCAACAATTCAATAAAATTACCACGATTTCTTACGTGTCAGAGTCATCATTGCCTGAAAGCACATGATTGGTAGGCAAGTCATCTAATAACTTCAATAGAGGTTTTCAAACGAAGTCTATTATCAATTAGTATCTCTTGTAATCTGAAATTTCAAAACTTATTTGAAATATGAACTGGTTGATTAATGAGATGTAGCATGCATCATTTAAAATTGCGCCAAAAGGCGACTTAACATCCAAGTACATAGTTCAAGCAACAAGGCACAAAATTGCAATACATGTGTAATCAAAATGCAATACAAGCTCAAGATGTAGCATCATCGCCTCCCGGAGTGGCCTCTCTAGTAGTGGCTCCATCAACTCCTACATGACATCAGTGAATGGCGTGCCCGCCTCCTCGGATCTAGTAGATGGCGTGGAAGGCAAGGGGGAGGCGGCACGAGGGACCGAAGGCCCTGGATCAACCGCAGGAGCATCAACTGGAGCACTCGAGCCTCCAATCATAGTCAACAATGTAGTACGGAGCCACTCCGACTCCTAGCGAGCTCTCAAAGCCTCCTCTTGAGCAAACTCCTCAAGTCGTGCAAGACCCCTCTTCAGATCAGCAATGTCAGAGGAGACCTTCTTGACAAAACTATTCTCTTTCACCTCTAGAATAGTATCTGATGTTCCCTTGAGTAGCATGTATTTGGCAAAACGAAGTTAGACAGTTTGAGCAGGAGTTCAGGGGGAGTTCGAACACATTCTGGAACTACAGTACAACGTGGAGCAGACGCCAAGATGTTAAGGATGGTTTGAAAGATCGAATGTCATTTCGATCTGAAGTCGGCCAGTGAAGAAATCGATCTTCAGATATTCGAATGAATATCTACATATCTGTTTTAAGGTGGCGTGGCTGACTTGGCGAGGAAATCTTCGTATATTCCTCCCACCGATTTGAGAAAGATATACATCGAATATTTAGGAATATTTCCTAAATATTTGATGGGATTATCTAGAGCAGATTTGGATATCGTCCTTGCATATAAATACAATGCTAGGGCGTCTATAATCTTGATGGACCATATTTATATGATTCGTTAGGATAGTTAAACCCACCAAATTAGACTCTTTGTCTAGTTAACTTTTGCTTGTTAGTTCTACTTTTGCTCAACAGGCTATTTTGAGGTCTAGAGTGAAAACACGCTAAGGAGGAGTTTTAAAGCTGAAAATAGATTACGAGTCATTCCAGGTCACGACCAGATTCCGACTGTACAAATCTCATGAACCTGGCGTGGAATCACTCAAAACAAGTCCAACCGAAGAGCAACCAGAGTCAGCCCGGAGCTGAAAAGGACCGATGACTTTTGTGAAAAGATCACAAAACATATCTCACCAACTCCCCTCCACCTTGCCCGGTGGCTATTGCCTTGAAGTTGACACATGGGGGGCGGCTATTAGCCTTGCCACCTCCCCCTCCGGCGGCTTTGAGTCCTCCATGCATCCTTTGCCATGTGTCTCTTCTTCCTCCACAAACCACACCTCCCTTAGCCTATAAATAGAGACCCCTTCATCCTTTGTGATGCCATTCCATACTTGATCAAAAATCACAACATTTCCATAGTTCTTGGTAGAGAGAGAAGCTCTAGATTTCACAATCCTTGTAACACTTACTTTGAAATCAAAAGCTTCCAGTTTGTTCTAAGTTTACTCTTGTTGGTCCTTGAGTATTCTTCTCTTACTTTCCTGTCTTTCAAAACTGCAACTTTACTTTACAGTCTTTCGAAAACCTTTACTTTTCAAGTACTTAGCTATGATGTCCTCTTCCATGGATAATCGTAGCTAAATCCTTCATTCGGTTGAAGGGGTGTACTTGTGTCATAAAATGTTTTAGACCCTTCGCTTAGTGCCTCTCTGTGTTCAAAACTTGTTCTATGTGCCACATATTAGGTTAGAACTTCCAAGGTTGAGTGGATGCTTTAACGGGCAAAGCTCTTCTGTGGGGTTCATGAACATACTCGGGTAAGTGGATGCTTTAACGGGCAAAACTTATCTGAGGAATTAGACCACTTTAAAACACCATTTGGTTGATCGTAACTGAAGATCAAATGGATGCACATAAGGCTAAGAAACTTCGAAAGGAGGAATTAGTCTAAATAGAACAAGTGTTCTAAACCATGTTGCAAGTCTTGTGCTAGAAATAGCCTTGATTCATCTTTGAACACTTAGTATGATCATTAGAGGTCGATGATAAACTGACTATGATACAAGGCCCCTGAAACCGAATCTTTCTTTTAAGCAAATCATCACCTGCACTTTACTTTCAGTCACAATATCAACTGCCTACTTTCTGCAAGACTTGTCCTTCAAGCAACTTACTTACTGTAAGCCTTGTCCTTCAAGCAACTTACTTTCTGTAAGTATTGTCCTTCAAGCAATTAGTTTCTGTAAGACTTGTCCTTCAAGCAATATCAACTGTTTACTTTCTGTAAGTCTTGTCCTTCAAGCAATTACTTTTTGCACTTTACTTTCTGCACTAAAACCAAAAACCAACCAAAAACACACTTATTTTTCAGCGCTAAAACCTCAATCAACCTAAAATCACGCTCCCTTTCAGTACATTTCTCAAAGAACTACTATCCCCCTAATTCCCTTGGGTTCGACCCCTACTTACCACTCTACTATCTAATAGTAGAATCGCGAGTAGCGGACTATAAATTATATTCTTGACTTTTGCACACGACGACTGTGCATCCGTCAAAATTGGCGCCGTTGCCGGGGAATTAGTTAATCAATCAGATAGAGTTCTTTGAATCGGTACTCGCTCCAACGCAACCATGTCTCGCGAAGGAAGCCACCATGACTACCAAGAGGACGATGAGATAAACTTATACAATCGAACCAATGAAGCGCCGCTTCCATTTGTCGACGATCCGGAACAACTCATCCGAAACCGAAGAGCTCGTGATAGGGAGGCCATCCGAAGAAACCAAGAACCACCCGAGGACCGAAATGAAGCTGGTCCGGTGCAACCCCCTTTACGTCCCCCACGCCCTCAACCTCGACAAGTGCCAAGGCAAGAACCTGTCTTCGATGACTATTATGGGAATAACAACTACCGTGAACCTACTATGGGGGAGTTGAATGCCCCTGATTTCGAAACGCAGCAGTGGTGCATTCATGAGGGCCCTGAACTGGAGTACATTACCATCAACGCGTCAGTGGCCCACAGCTTGCCCAAGTTCTCAGGAGCTCATGGAGAATCGGCGACAACTCATCTCCAACGCTTACACTGCATTTGCCAAAATCTAAAGCCCAATCGAGTGAGTATAGACGACTTCAAGTTGAAGGCGTTCTATTTTTCCCTCATTGACTCGGCAAACGACTGTTTTCTTTCATTGCCTTCGGGAAGCATCAGAACCTGGGTTCAGATGCAAAAGAAATTCCTGGACAAATACTACCCAGCGACAAGAGAAATGCAAGTAAGAAAGCAGCTGCAGGACATAAGGCAGGGACCTAATGAAACCATGTACGACTACCTAGAGAAATTCAACCGCCTAGAGAGAAGCTGCTGCACCCTTGGACTACCCGAGAAGCTCATCATCGAATACCTGATTGATGGACTGACTGAGTTGGACAAAAAGCTTCTTGATACTTCAGCTGGAGGGTCCATGATGAAGTTATCATTAAGCGGCGTAAGGGAACTCATCGCTGACGTTGCTGAAAATGCTCGGTTTAGAGAGGAGACTACTCTTCAAGATGAATTCTCCCGAACAAAAAATGTAGCACGAGCCGAGACGTCAGTAAACTCCATGCCTGAGGAGATGAAACAAATGAAAGAAATGATGATGCAAATCCTGCGAAGGCATCCAGCTCAAGTGAGACCCTGTGAGTTTTGTGTTTCTACGGACCACAAAACTGACGCATGTCCGACGGTACTAGTTGAAGACTCGGCAGAAATAAATGCAATGGAAGGATACCAAAGGTACAACAACAACAACAACAAAGCAACAAACCCGAGCTGGCGAAACAACAGCTATCCTCAGAAGGAAGCACAACAAGCTACCCCTCAACTAGCTCAACCATTCTACCTACCTCCCCATCGACAGTACAACCAGAATGCCCCATCAATGAACTAGTATCAGCAGAAGGGACCAAATCAATACCAAACCGGCCCGAGCAATCAGCAAGGACCAAACAAATCCCTTGAGAATACATTAAGGGAATTTATGGGCTTAATGCATCGATTCCAAGCCGAAACAAAGGGAGATATCTCGGACTTGAAGAAACAAATGTCCCAGCTCGCCACCTCAATGTCCGCCCTTACTAATGAGCCCGGCAGACTCCCTTCACAAACCATCCAAAACGCAAAGGGGGATGTTAACATGGTAACAATGTCAGACATGAAGGAGACGCTGGAAGAAGCTGCACGACCCTCAAAAGCAAAGAAAGAAGAATTTCTTGGTATGATTTGGGAAGATAAAACACATGCCCAGTCACTCGGAGAGCTGAGAGCCATGAAAATACTCAAAGAAGCACAAACTGCAGCCCTACTGGCAAAACAACAATGAGGGCCCGCAGCTTACAAACCTACGATCAAGCATTTCAATCGTAGGCACCGTCCTTATTGGAACCAAGAAGAAGACCGACCCATCGATGGCAGAACATGGTCACGCATAGAGATAATGGACGGTATGCATTCACCGTTTGCATGACACCACCGCCAGTCACACACTTCAACATACCGGCATCTGGATGGAATGACAATAAAAGCTTAGACTCAAATGGTCCGAGATCGGGACTCGGAATCGAAAAAATCGGGGCTCAAGACTAATCTTGCTCCATGAAAATCATTGCCTCCAAAGACCCTGCGATCCAAAAGAACAAAAACGGAAAGGAATTAGAGCCAAGGAATGGGCAAAATGGCCCGATAGCAAAAAAGAACGGCACTTGGAGTCATGAGGTACAACTAGAAATGGATAAAGACCCAGGCGCCCTCACAGTCACCTGTGTTATAGGCGAATCCAAAATTCATCATTGCCTGATTAACCCTGGAGCTGCTGTTAATGTTTTGCCCTTCCATCTATATAGCTCACTGGGGCTTGGTCGACTGAAACCACCAAGGATATCCCTCGTAATGGGGGACAAGTCGTATGTACAACCAGTTGGTGTGTTTGAGGATCTGATACTCAGTGTCGGAGAACTTTTCGTTGCTGCAGACTTTTATGTGATACGAACGGAAAAAACCAGCAGTGACGACCCTCCGACGATCATATTGGGACGACCATTCCTCTACGCTACCAAAGCAAAGATCGATATGGGCAAGGGCTCATTATCGCTTGAATTCGGCAGAAAAAACTCAAATTTCTGCATCTATGCTAATGGTCGAGCGGATTCAAAGAAACCACCAGACATTGTGCACACCGCTGATCTCAGTACACTAGCTTCTGATCAACCAAGAAAGACCGAGAGTGTGCCTAGACCATCGATTGTAGTAAAAGGTCCCTCACCTTCTCGAAAGAGTAAAAAGAAGCGAAAGAATAGGAAGACAAAACCACTAGAAGAATATGACTCGAGCCACCCAGGGGATCCAAACTTGTGATCCCGTTTCGTCGAGCCAACGACATTAAACAAAGGCACTGGTCGGGAGAAAGAATGACTCCATGTAGGAATCGGATTTTGGAGCAAGATCAGATCGGCCAAGCAGCTTCCGAGAAATTACCGGGCCTACGCTGAGAGTTCAAGGCCCCAGCCGAACTCCCTCGATTATCCAGCCCCGAGCCATGTCGTTCCACGACATGTGACGACACAGTAAAGGGAGTTCAGTTCTTCCCTTTCCCTTCATGTCATTTCCTTCTCTTGTATATATTTGCATGACATTTGAACTAAGTCGTGCTGAAAGGCACGCCTTCGTTCAAAAGTGTGGGGTGAGAACCACCTTTGTACATAAACATGTTTTTTCTTTTCCTATTCCCTTAATATTATCTTTTTGAAAGTATGAACTTGAGAATGTGAAAAAGATAGGTCTCAATTCATGCATTTACCTTGTGAAAATTCAACTGTTTAAAAACTCAAAATGTAACTTCTCATTTGTCCCTTTGTGCTGAGATATACAGAGGATGTGGAGTTGACATAAACTTCCCTAGAGAGGCTTGGCAAGCACTCGAAGGATCGAATCTAACTATATGGTTTTCGAAGTCATGGAGGCTGCACTTTGGGTTTCAGTGAAGATTGAAGTCATTTCCGCCGTGCAGCGTTTATGCAAGAGGCGGGACGGGAATCAAACCGTCCTATCTCTAGTCCTAGTAGCCGGGAAAATAGATGAGCGACCTGATGGACCATAATTGTATGAATCATAAACACAGTTAAACCCACCAAATTAGACGCTTTGTCTATTTAAGTTTTGCTTGTTAGTTCCGATATTTATCTACAGGGTATTTTGAAGTCTAGAGAGAATACAGGCTAAGGAGGAGTTTTAAAGCTAAAAATGAATTACGAGTCATTCCAGGTCACGACCAAATTCTGACTTTCAAGAACCTGACATGGAATCACTCAAAACAAGTCCAACCGAAGAGCAACTAGAGTCAGACCGGAGCTGAAAGGACCGATGGCTTTTGGAAAAGATCACAAAACATACTCCACCACTCACCCTCCTCCACCTAGCCGGCGGCTAAGCTCATCTCCTCTCCTTCCTTGCCATGTGTCCCGGCGGCTCTCCTCTCTTCTCCTCACAAGCCCGGCGGCTTTGGCCATGAAGATGACACCTAGCCCGATGGCTTTTGCTTCTCCTCCCTCCATTTGACAAGTGGCTTGCTTCTCATCCACATCCATCCCTCCCCTTAGCCTATAAATACCCATGCTCCTTCCCTTTGTAAAATCATTCCAAAATCCCACAATAATCATCTCATATCCCAAGTCACTTATCTCTCTAGCTTTTGTGGGCACAATCATGTAATCACTTTACTTTGGAATCGAAGCTTTAGCACTTTCAACGGTTTTTGTAAGTACTCTTTTCTTTACTTTACTGTCTTTTCAATTCAACAAGTTTACTTTCTTGTCTTTACTTTCGAAAACTTTACTTTACTGTCTTTCAAAAACCTTTACTTTTCAACGCACTTAGTATGATGTCCTGTTCCATGAATATTCGTAGCTAAACCCTTCATTCGATTGAAGTGGTGTACTTGTGTCATAAAATGTTTTAGACCCTTCGCTTAGTGCCTCTCTGTGTTCAAAACTTGTTCTATGTGCCACATATTAGGTTAGAATTTCCAAGGTTGAGTGGATGCTTTAATGGGCAAAGCTCTTCCGTGGGGTTCGTGAACATACTCGGGTAAGTGGATGCTTTAACGGGCAAAGCTTATCTGAGGAGTTCGACCTCTTTCAAAAACCATTTGGTTGATCGTAACTGAAGATCAAATGGATGCACATAAGGCTAAGATACTTCAAAAGGAGGAACTAGTCTAAATAGAACAAGTGTTCTAAACAATGTTGCAAGTCTTGTGCTAGAAATAGCCTTGATTCATCTTTGAACACTTAGTATGATTATTAGAGGTCAATGATAAACAGAATATGATACAAGGCCCCTGAAACCGAATCTTTCCTTTAATTGTAATATCAACTGTTATTTACTTTCAGTACCTTATCAACTGCTCATTTTCTGTCAAAACTTGTCCTTCCATCACCTTACTTTTCAGTAACTAAAACCAAAAACAACCCCCCAACTACTTTATTTAATTCCCCTCTTTTCGAAAGAACAACTATTCACCTGACTCCCTTGGGTTCGACCCGTACTTACCACTTACTATCCAAAATAGTTAAGTCGCGAGTATCGGAGATATAAATTTATTTTTGCACAGAGAAAATCGCACCTTAACGACAGTGCGGTGGGCTCCGTCAAAAATTGGCGCCGTTGTCGAGGAGTTAGCCTCAGATTAGTTGTTCTTTTCCTTCCCTTTCATTTCTTCATCACACTTTCCACCATGTATGGATGGATGGCTCAGCATCTTCCTCAGTTTGGAGGTACCACCGGAGAAGACCCAGTAATACACTGCCAACATTTCCACCATATAAGCCGTCACATGAAACCTGAAAATGTAACGTTAGAAGAGTTTCAATTAAAATGTTTTGAACACTCTTTAACTGACTATGCGACGGTATGGTATTACACGTCAACTGCTAGTTGTGCAAAATATTACGTGGACCTTCGCGCTCAATTCCTGAAAAAATTCTCCCCTCCATCCTTACGACATGACACCCGCGAGAAGATCGTCTACCTTCAACAATCCCGGGATGAGACTTTCGATGAATACTACACGTACTATGACACCATCGTCTCACGCCGCCCGCACCATGGATTCACCGAAGTATTCCTTCTTCAAAAATTCCTTTGTGGAATGAGGCAAGATGAGTTCTCAAGGATCAATGACGCAGTGGGAGGATCGGCCATGCACTTATCCCTGACTCAAATGTGGGATGTTATAGACAACTTGACCGAAGCCACAAAACGAAGGCCAATGCCCCGACCTAATAGAGGAATACAAAGGATAGAGGCTAGTCCGGAAAGGAATGAAGAAGACATTACAGAGGACGAGATGGACGAATTAGATGCAGAAAGCTCTTAAGAAAAGCCTACATTGGAGATCACACCCGAGCCATCAGAAGAAATTCCTGAGCCATCAGAAGAAACTCCCGAGCCATCAGAAGAATTAGATACAGAAAGCACCGGAATCAACGAGGAAGAACCTTCATGGGAACTCAAGACCGTGCCAGCAAAAGAAGAAGTCCAGAACACCACTAGCGAGCTGCCAGAGTCATACCCAACTATCATTACCCAAGCAGCCGAGACCATCCGAGACCGGATCCTCACAGACGGACAAGACGAGACAGAACCAAGCCTTAAGATGCAAGCTTCCAATCTTTTCCCCTTGATCAATAGGCAAATTGCAGAAAACTATGTGATCAATGAAGAGACTAAGAGGAGGATGGGAAAAGGGCCTATGCAGAACGACTCCTCAATAGAGCATTTTTTCGCCACAACTAGGCAAGGCAGCCCTAAACATAAGAAAACCCGATTCAAGAGGCTAGTAGTGAAAGGTCCCTCGCCTTCTCAGAGACGTTGGAAAGAGAAACCACCAGAACAATGGGAACAGGACCTAAGCACATCATCTCACAAGAACTCGGGGGAAGTCAAGGCAAGAATGAAAGTAGGCACTCCACCACATGGGATCCAAACCTGTGATCCCCATGCGTCGAGCCAACGACGTTAAACAAAGGCACTGGTCGGGAGGTAACCCGACACCTATCTTACTTTCAGTAATTTTCTTTTCTATCATTTAGTTTTTACCGTAAGTCGCTCACTACAAGAAAATATGTTATAATCTACGAGTTAAATCCAACAGACAATACTTTTGTTGATAATATATATAAAACCTTCGAAATTTTGTTGAAAATAAATCCGTAGAAATTAATGTGTTATTACCTACAAATTAAATTCAACGGAAAAATATGTTGTTGATAATATATATAAAACCTACAAATTTTGGTTGAAAATAAATCTGTTGAAATTAATGTGTTATAACCTACAAATTAATTTCAACAGAAAAATATGTTGTTGATAATATATATAAAACCTACAAATTTTGGTTGAAAATAAATCCGTTGAAATTAATATGTTTATAACCTTCAAATGAAATTCAGCGGAAAAATATGTTGTTGATAATATATATAAAACCTACAAATTTTGGTTGGAAATAAATCCGTTGTAATTTATGTATTATAAGCTACAAATTAAATTTAACGGAATAGGTATTGTTGATAATATGTATATAAAACCTTCAACATTTGGTTGAAAATAAATTCGTTGATACTTATGAGTTATAACTTACAAATTAAATACAACGAAATAATTTTTTGTTAATTATATATATAACTTACAACATTTGGTTAGAAATAAAGCCGTTGATATTTACGTGTTTTTTATGACAACTTTTTATTATTTATGTTGATTATATTTATGTTATAATCGACATCTATTTCGTGGGTAATACATATTTGTAGCTTTAAAATTTAATTAATTTCATCAAAGTGAATAAATAAATTCTTGTCTTCATGTTGATTTTCCTTTTATTTTTTCCAATCAAAATTATAGTAATATTTTATTTCCAATTTCACTGTTAACAGAAACCCATAAAAGATAAAACAAATTGATTAAAAAACTAAAAATATCCTTCCTTTGTTTTTATAACATACATATCTTGTTAAAAGTTTTGCTTTTATGTTTGAGGCTATTTGAATTGTTTCATCTATCCTTTCGGCGGCTTGACTATTTTTTCTAGGTTTATCTATCATTTATTTTTGGGTTGGCTTAGTGATTTTCAATAGTCTTGGCTGCTATAATGGAATTGAAATGAATTTGGTTCTCAGTTTACTATCATCTGATATTGTTATGTTTGTGTTTGTTGGTTTCCTTATGTATAATGTATCATTGCTTGATCTCTCAACATGCCTGTCATATGTTTGATAAAATACCCAACAGAAGCATTGAATGTTTAATGTTTATGTGGCAATCATTCTGTCAATCAATCTTTGGTTGTTGTAGTGTGCATATTGCATTTTCTGGTTGTCTATTTCTCTAATCTTGGGTAATGAGCTCACTTCTTAAGACGAATGTTAGTTCAAAATCTCATGAATGTCTATATCTCATTCATCTTTTGAACTAACTCACTTCTTATTGAACTTTTTCGTCCACCATGCTGTGATCACCCCTCAAGTTATGTGTTCAGTCCTTTACCTGAGTCGTGAGTTTAATTTTTATTTGTCGTTGATTTTGTAGGGAGGACTTTAGTGAACTTTCGCTGTGTTTATCGCTCATTTCGCGATTACTTGGAAAAGATGCGAGGTTGATATAGATTTTTGGGTACCATATACATATATCTATAAGTAATTATTAACTGAATGTTCAGAACCATCATACAAACTATCAGATCTATTGTTGCTTTATTGCAGTCCTGCCCAAATTACCACTATTAGCATTAAAATCAAGTATGACAACCCCTACTAACAAACCTGCAATTTAGTGACTGAGTGAATGGCAGCAGCAAACAATTCTCCTTCATGGTGGCTTGTTCCTAACATTTACAACTACTTGCCAGATAGAAAATTGAATCCAGAGATTGATCAAAAGAATAAAATTTAAATGGGTAGTTGAATATTACTTAAAATTCTGTACCCCACTATTATGCTATAAATAACACAGAAAATCGATACAACACGAATATAAGTGGTTACATTCCAAAAACAACATACTATTATAAAATTATGCCTTATTTGACGCCTTCCAATATACAAGGTTTGTTTTCTTTTAAAAATATAAATTTGGGAACTGAGTAATTAGGAACCATGGTTAGATGATTATGTTTGTATCCCACGTTAAAAAAAGAAAAATTAATAAATTAAAGACTGTATACGGATCTATTAACGCCATTAGAAGTTAGAACCCCACTAACACACGGTTTTTTATTTACTTTTTGTTCATCCAGTTTCCAATTCCGTCACAGTGTTTTCCATAACCAAGCATTCATCTATGGCGCGACTTAGGGTTTCGAACCACCATGGCTTGTTCCAACATGACGTAGGCATTGAGAGTTTCAAGAGCCGGGAAGACTACACTTAGTGTTTTCTGAAGGTATTCGAACACTTATTGATTTTGTATTTCAACTGATCAGTTTCTTTGGCATGCATTAGAATTCGTCTGGTGAAATAGCTAAGCTGTTATTTCTTCTTGCAACTATATATTGATTGCTGTTTTACAACATGGGTGTGGAAAAGGACATGGGCGCGATTGCAGTTGCGGTGGCTGCCATGGAAGAGTTATGGCTGAAGATAGTGACCAATTCACTGATACAGAAACAGGTCAGTCGGATGATAGAAATATTGTGAATCAACATGATGATTTGAGCGAAGAGAACAACAGAACTCTGGGGGATGGGATGCATGATTCACGTGCTACTCGTAAAGCTGCTCGTAAACCTCGTAGCCATTCTAATGGCGAGTACGGAAAACCTCCGCCACCTGATAAAAGGAGAGCTATTCCAGTTAGCCATGGACAGTAAATGATGGATTCTAACTATTACTTTTTCAAGCATCACTTATTATTTTGAACTTTATTTCACTCTGTTTTCCTGGATGGATGCTGTTGTGGTGTGATATAGTAATAAAAAAGTGTGATGTTGCTACTTCACACTTTTACATTTTATCCATCTATGTATCTGATTTCGATTCATTTATTCTTTTAAGCTCATTTTGCCATTGCTTTTTTTTTCATTTTGTGTGCATATTAAGCGTAATGGATCCTAAAGCTACAAGAACAATGACAAGTATAATCCGTCAGCATTGGGCTGTCGGATGTTATACATATGAGGAAGCTGTTTCAAAAACTGGAGGAGAATGTGAAAAGATCGTGTTGAAGGAGTATAGTGTAAGTGTTTATTTCTACTCTAAATTTTTCTGTGAAGTGCTATTTAATTGAACTTCTTGATCATCAAAATAGACTTATTACAAATATGAGGACGGGATTAGTGAAAAGTAATGGAACGCAGTAGTAACTTATGTTAGTAACAGAATGAGAGGTCTCAAGAGCGAGGATAAAAGAAGAGCGCTTGAAGAAGCTGCTAAGAATGGAAAATCCATTTAAGATCAACAGCCAACGTACTTTTCTACGGAGGTTTGGAATTCGCTATGCAGTCACTTTTTAAGTAAGGAGCACACTGATAAGTCTAAAACCAACAAAAAGAACCGTGCTAAGA
The DNA here is from genome assembly GCA_033675215.1 of Rhodiola kirilowii. Taxonomy (NCBI): domain Eukaryota; kingdom Viridiplantae; phylum Streptophyta; class Magnoliopsida; order Saxifragales; family Crassulaceae; genus Rhodiola; species Rhodiola kirilowii. The sequence goes on from CM066201.1 coordinate 47,090,982, forward strand.
ATATCATAACACATGCCTCAGGCGCTACCTCCCATGCCCAAATAAAAATGGTATGATCTGATTTTCTAGAACATATTTTGATATATCTTACGACATCATCTTGGTACATTTCTATGTGCTTCTAGATATTCCATTCAACTGCTTTACACTCCCATGTTGAACTCATTCTTGTAACTAAGAAAGAATCAAAATGGTGACTTTGAATATGAAACAGCAACAATTTTTCATGTTGTATAACTTAGTTCATTATATATATAAATATGTTCATTGATTTTTTACAGTATATATCTTCAAAAGTCCATCATTCTCTGAAGGTAATTTTGACTATTATTATGTTGATTTATATATATGTTTACTGTTTAGTAAAACAATTTTCTTTTCTTTGAACAAGAAAAAGAATGTGGTGATCAAGTTAATGCATCCAGTTCTCTCAATCAAGATGAGAAAGAATTGAGAAGTTTTCTTCTATCAAAGTTCTTGAAGTCATTTAGATCTTATGCAGGATGTAGTTTTTTTTATTGTTGAAAACATTTGGTTAAGTAAGGTAGTCTTATGGTAATTGAAACTTATTGTTATTAATTTATCAAAAAAATTAGTATATTATTGTTCAGAATGGTATAAAATACAAATTTACAACAATTTGAAATAAATTAATTGATATTTTAAACCAACAAATTAAATTCAACGGATATTATGAAATTTTTAGAATAATAAAACATAATGTATATTGGCAAAAGTGACGATTAATTTGTAACAATTTATTCGTCAAAATAATATAAAAAGGACTGGAAAGTAATTTTACATTAAGAAAGTACTATTATCAACATAAAACTTACAATATATCTGTTGATTTTAGAATCAATCTATTTATAAGAACATATAATCGACAGAAATGTCTGTCATAAATAAATTGAAAATTTGTTGTTAATAAATTCGAGGGTATGTTAGTAAATTTATATTTAAAATTAATTTATCAACGACAGTTAAATCAACGGATCATCTGTTGATAATAAAGCTAGGGGTATATCTGGAAATTCATTAAAAAATTATTTTATTGACGAACATTAAAATCAACTGATTATGTGTCGCTTTTGTATTTTTTTCTCTTGTTTTTACTCAATATAATCAACGGAATATCCGTTGGAAATATACTTTTTTTTCAACAGATTGTTAAAATCCGCGCCAATATAACCAACGGTGTTCCAACGGAATTTTTCGTTGATTTTATATGTAAATTCAACGGAAATAGTTTAATTCAACGGAAACATGCATTGATAATAAAGCTTTTTCTTGTAGTGGCTCTCACCCATTTTTTGTATAGAAGGAATAACTCTGTAGGAATCGGTTTTTGGAGCAAGATCAAATCAGCCAGGCAGCTTCCGAGAATTACCGGGCCTGCGCTGAGAGTTCAAGGCCCCAGCCGAACTCCCTCGATTATCCAGCTCAGGCATGTCGTTCCACGACACGACACAATAAAAGGGAGTTTAGTTCTTCCCTTTTCCTTAATGTCATTTCCTTCTCTTGTATATATTTGCATGACTTTTGAACTAAGTCGTGCTGAAAGGCACGCCTTCGTTAAAAGTGTGGGGTGAGAACCACCTTTGCACATAAACATGTTTTTTCTTTTCCTTTGTCCTTAATATTATCTTTTTGAAAATATGAACTTGAGAATGTGAAAAAGATAGGTCTCAATTCATGCATTTACTTTGTGAAAATTCAACTGTTTAAAAACGTAGAATGTAACTTCTCATTTGTCCCTTTTTGCTGAGATATACAGGGGATGTGGAGTTGACATAAACTGCCCTAGAGAGGCTTGGCAAGCACTCGAAGGATCGAATCTAACTATATGGTTTTCGAAGTCAGTGGAGGCTGCACTTCGGGTTTCAGTGAAGATTGAAGTCATCTCCGCCATGCAGCGTTTATGCAAGAGGCGGGACAGGAATCAATTCGTCCTATCTCTAGTCCTAGTAGCCGGGAAAATAGATGAGCGACTCTCATCTTGACCCGCGCGAAACGGCGAGGATGAGAAAGAGCGGGGAGGTATTTCCATATGCTCGCGGGCGACGAATGGACCTCCCAAAAAGGCTGAGAAAATGGACTAGCAAGTCACAAAAAAGCAAAATCTCAAAGAAGCTAATCAAAGGCCAAAGGCCAAAATTGTGAAGGTTTTAACCGAAACAAAAGTGAAGAAACTCCAATTCAACATCAAAGGCCAAAGGCCGATTCACTACAGAAGCTGTCCCTCGCCAAAAAAGAAATCAAAGTGCTCAACTCAGTGAAACCCGAACCGAATCACGTGCTAGAAAAAGCTACAAGGAAACCATATAGTACGAGTCGATCCCGAGAATGCAGTCCAGGAGCCTGAAAAGGGCTATCTCCCAAAACATCCGAATTAATTTGCATCTCGGCGCGAAGGTACAAGTATCAAGTTTCTTCTAAGTATTTACACGGTTTAGTTTGGTAATAAGTAAGTAATGCATGAATTAGGATAAATCTAGTCCCACAGTCTCACTTTCATATTTTACTTAGATTGTGTTCCGCCCTTAAAAAGCATTGTTCGGGACGAACAACTAAAAGTGTGGGGTGATCTGATGGACCATAATTGTATAAATGATAAACACAGTTAAACCCACCAAATTAGACGCTTTGTCTATTTAACTTTTGCTTGTTAGTTCCGATATTTATCTACATGGTATTTTGAAGTCTAGAGAAAATACAGGCTAAGGAGGAGTTTTAAAGCTGAAAATGAATTACGAGTCATTCCGGGTCACGACCAAATTCTGACTTTCAAGAACCTGACATGGAATCACTCAAAACAAGTCCAACCGAAGAGAAACCAGAGTCAGACCGGAGCTGAAAGGACCGATGGCTTTTGGAAAAGATCACAAAACACACTCCACCATTCACCCTCCTCCACCTAGCCGGCGGCTAAGCTCATCTCCTCTCCTTCCTTGCCATGTGTTCCGGCGGCTCTCCTCTCTTCTCCTCACAAGCCCGGCGGCTTTGGCCATGAAGATGACACCTAGCCCGATGGCTTTTGCTTCTCCTCCCTCCATTTGACAAGTGGCTTGCTTCTCATCCACATCCATCCCTCCCCTTAGCCTATAAATACCCATGCTCCTTCCCTTTGTAAAATCATTCCAAAATCCCACAACAATCATCTCATATCCCAAGTTACTTATCTCTCTAGCTTTTGTGGGCACAATCATGTAATCACTTTACTTTGGAATCGAAGCTTTAGCACTTTCAATGGTTTTTGTAAGTAATCTTTTCTTTACTTTACTGTCTTTTCAATTCAACAAGTTTACTTTCCTGTCTTTACTTTCAAAAACTTTACTTTACTGTCTTTCAAAAACCTTTACTTTTCAACGCACTTAGCTATGATGTCTTGTTCCATGAATATTCGTAGCTAAACCCTTCATTCGGTTGAAGGGGTGTACTTGTGTCATAAAATGTTTTAGACCCTTCGCTTAGTGCCTCTCTGTGTTCAAAACTTGTTCTATGTGCCACATATTAGGTTAGAATTTCCAAGGTTGAGTGGATGCTTTAACGGGCAAAGCTCTTCCGTGGGGTTCGTGAACATACTCGGGTAAGTGGATGCTTTAACGGGCAAAGCTTATCTGAGGAGTTCGACCTCTTTCAAAAACCATTTGGTTGATCGTAACTGAAGATCAAATGGATGCATATAAGGCTAAGATACTTTGAAAGGAGGAATTAGTCTAAATAGAACAAGTGTTCTAAACGATGTTGCTAGTCTTGTGCTAGAAATAGCCTTGATTCATCTTTGAACACTTAGTATGATCATTAGAGGTCAATGATAAACAAAATATGATACAAGGCCCCTGAAACCGAATCTTTCCTTTAATTGTAATATCAACTGTTATTTACTTTCAGTACCTTATCAACTGCTCATTTTCTGTCAAAACTTGTCCTTCCAGCACCTTACTTTTCAGTAACTAAAACCAAAAACAACCCCCCAACTGCTTTATTTAATTCCCCCCTTTTTGAAAGAACAACTATTCACCTGACTCCCTTGGGTTCGACCCGTACTTACCACTTACTACCCAAAATAGTTAAGTCGCGAGTATCGGAGATATAAATTTATTTTTGCACAGAGAACATCGCACCTTAATGACAGTGCGGTGGGCTCCGTCACGACCCTCATATTGACCCGCGCGAAACGGCAAGGATGAGAAAGAGCGGGGAGGTATTTCCATATGCTCTCGGGCGACGATTGGACCTCCCAAAAGGTTGAGAAAATGGACTAGCAAGTCACAAAGAAGCAAAAGCTCAAAGAAGCTAATCAAAGGCCAAAGGCCAAAATTGTGAAGGTTTTAACCGAAACAAAAGTGAAGAAACTGCAATTCAATATCAAAGGCCAAAGGCCAAAGGTCGATTCACTACAGAAGCTGTCCCTCGCCAAAAAGAAATCAAAATGCTCAACTCAGTGAAACCCGAACCAAGTCACGTGCTAGAAAAAGCTACAAGGAAACCATATAGTACGATCGACCCCGAGAATGCAGTCCAGGAGCTTAAAAAGGGCTATCTCCCGAAACATCCGAATTAATTTGCATCTCGGCGCGAAGGTACAAGTATCAAGTTTCTTCTAAGTATTTACACGGTTTAGTTTGGTAATAAGTAAGTAATGCATGAATTAGGATAAATCTAGTCCCATATTCTCACTTTCATATTTTTAAGTTTTTACTTGGATTGTATGTGCCTATCTTTTAATAGCATTGTTCGGGACGAACAACTAAAAGTGTCGGGTAATCTGATGGACCATATTTATATGATTCGATAGGATAGTTAAACCCACCAAATTAGACTCTTTGTCTTGTTAACTTTTGCTTGTTAGTTCTACTTTTGCTCCACAGGCTATTTCGAGGTCTAGAGTGAAAACACGCTAAGGAGGAGTTTTAAAGCTGAAAATAGATTACGAGTCATTCCAGGTCACGACCAGATTCTGACTGTACAAATCTCATGAACCTGACGTGGAATCACTCAAAACAAGTCCAACCGAAGAGCAACCAGAGTCAGCCCGGAGCTGAAAAGGACCGATGGCTTTTGTGAAAAGATCACAAAACATATCTCACCCACTCCCCTCCACCTTGCCCGGAGGCTATTGCCTTGAAGATGACACATGGGGGGGTGACGGAGCCCACCGCACTGTCGTTAAGGTGCGGTGTTATCTGTGCAAAAGCAAATTTATATTCCGCTACTCGTGACCTTACTACTGCGTAGCAAATGGTAAGTAGGGGTCGAACCCAAGGGAATCAGGGGGATAAGTTAATCTTTGAGGGAATCGTACTGCGAGGGAGCGTGTTTTAAGTTGATTGAGATTTTAGTGCGGAAAAGTAAGTGTTTTTTTGGTTGTTTTTTGTTTTTAGTGCAGAAAAGTAAATACTGAAAATAAAAGAGAAGACTTACAGCGGTTGTTGCGTGATTGGCCAGTCCTCTGGAAGGTGAGCAGTTGATAGAGCAGTTTATACTAAGAAAGTAAGTGCAAGGGGTTTTTTAAATCTAAGGAAAGCATTCGGTTTCTGGGGCCTTGTATCATAGTCTGTTTATCATTGACCGCTAATGACCATACTAAGTGTTCAAAAGTGAATCGAGGCTATTCCTAGCACAAGACTTGCCACACCGTCTAGTCTTTTGCAAGACGTAGAACTCTTGTTCTAATATGTGCATCCAGTTGACCATCATTCCTGATAATCAAATGGTTTTTGAAAGAGGTTGAACTCCACAGATAAGCTGTGCTCTTCCGAGCCTCCACTTATCCACGGAGTTCATGGTAGAGCTTTGCTCTTCCGAGCATCCACTCTACCAATGAAGTTCTGACCTAATATATGGCACTTAGAACAAGTTGAACACAAAGAGGCATTAAGAAAAAAGGGTCTAAAACATTTTATGACACAAGTACACCCCTTCAACCGAATGAAGGGTTTAGCTACGATTATCCATGGAAGAGGACATCATAGCTAAGTACTTGAAAAGTAAAGGTTTTCGAAAGTAAAGACAGGAAGTAAAGGAGAGTACTCAAGAACCAACATGAGTACTCTCAAAAACTACTAGAATACTCAAGAACCAACAGGAGTATTCTCTAAAACTACTACAATACTCAAGAACCAACAGGAGTATTATATATATCAAACAAAAGCTTACAAAACTTAGAGAGAAGTGGGATGATTGTGGGATTTGGGATGGATTTACAAGTGAAGTGAGCATGTTATTTATAGGCTTGGAGGAGTGAAACTTGTGGAGGAAGTAATGACACTTGGCACCACATCCATGGAGGGAGGAGGAGCCGCCGGCGGCTTTGTGAGGGGAGGGGAGAGCCGCCGGTTGGAGGTCACCATGGAGGGGAGGGGAGAGGAAAGCCACCCCATGAGTCATCCTTATTCCCCAAGTAGCCGGTCATCTAGAGGGGAGAAGAGGAGTTTTGTGATTTTTGTGATGTTTTCACAAAACTATTGGTGTATTTCAGCTCTGGACTGACTTTGGTTGCTCCTTGGTTGGATTTGTTTTGAGTGATTCAATGTCAGGATCTTGACATTTCTTCAGTCGGCATCTGATCGTGACCTTGGAATGACTTGTAATATATTTTCAGCGTAAAATCCTCTCCTTAGCGTGTATTCTCTCTAGGCTCCAAAATACCCTGTAGATAATATCAGAACTAACAAGCAAAAGTTAAATAGACAAACAGTTTAATTTGGTGGGTTTAACTGTGTTTATGATTCGTATAATTATGGTCCATCTGATCACCCCACACTTTTAGTTGTTCGTCCCGAACAATGCTATTAAAGGGCGGCACACTAAGTAAGCTTTTAAAATATGAAAGTAAGACTGTGGGACTCTATTTATCCTAATTCATGCATTACTTACTTATTACCAAATTAAACTGAGTAAATAAATAGAAGAAACTTGATACGTGTACCTTCGTGCTGAGATGCAAATTATTTTGGATGTTTCGGGAGATAGCCCTTTTTAGGCTCCTGGACTGCAATCTCGGGACCGTCTCGCACTATATGGTTTCTTGTAGCTTTCTCTAGCACGTGATTTGGTTCGGGTTTCAATGGTTTGGTCTTTGATTTTCTTTTGGCGAGGGACAGCTTTTGTAGTGAATCGGCCTTTGGCCTTTGATTTGACTCTTTGAGTACTTCACTTTTGGTTCGGTTAAAACCTTCACAATTTTGGGCCTTTGGCCTCTTGATTTGCTTCTTTGAGCTTTTGCCTTTTTGTGGCTTGCTAGTCCATTTTCTCAAGCCTTTTTTGGGAGGTCCAATCATCGCCCGCGAGCATATGGAAATACCTCCCCGCTCTCTCTCATCCTTGCCGTTTTGCGCGAGTCAAAATGAGGGTCGCTCATTTATTTTCCCGGCTACTAGGACTAGAGATAGGACGGTTTGATTCCCGTCCCGCCTTTTTTCTTTTTGCATAAACACTGCATGGCGGAGATGACTTCAATCTTCACTGAAACCCGAAGTGCAGCCTCCACTGACTTCGAAAACCATATAGTTAGATTCGATCCTTCGATTGCTTGCCAAGCCTTTATAGGGCATTTTCTATCAACTCCACATCCCCTGTATATCTCAGCACAAAGGGACAAATGAGAAGTGTTTTTAGACAGTTGTATTTTCACAAGGTAAATGCATGAATTTAGGTCTATCTTTTTCACATTCTCAAGTTCATATTTTCAAAAAGATAATATTAAGAGAAAAGGAAAAAAAAGAAAGCATGTCAACTGACTTATTTACCAAGGTGGTTCTCACGCCACACTTTTGAACGAAGGCGTGCCTCACAGCACGACTTAGTTCAAAAGTCATGCAAGCAAATATATACAGGATGGGTGAGAATGATTTAAGGTAAAAAACTAAATGACAGAAAATAAATGACTGAAAGTAAGATAGGTGTCAGGTTACCTCCCGACCAGTGCCTTTGTTTAACGTCGTTGGCTTGACAATACCTTATTCCTGGATCATAAGGTTGGGTCCCATGGGTGGCTCAGGTCAAATTTTGCTGTTGTCAAGTTGACCTCGCCATGGTAGTGTTTGACTTGCTGCCCATTCACATTGAATCGTCTTCCATCCTCCATGCTTTTCAACTCAAGCATCCCATGGTTGAATACCTTAGTTACGGTATAAGGACCGGTCCATCTTGATTTTAGTTTGCCTGGCATCAACTTCAACCGTGAGGAGAAGAGTAGTACTTGTTGTCCTTCCTCAAATGAGCGCCGGAGGATGAATTTGTCATGATACAATTTTGTCCGCGCCTTGTAGTCCGTTTGCCCTTCATAGGCCTCAAGCCGCAACTCCTCAAGCACACACAGATTAAGCTTCCTGTCCAGTCCGGTAGCCTTCAACTCCGGATTGCAATGCTTGAGCGCCCAATAGGCTTTGTGTTCTAATTCCACCAGAAGGTGGCATGCCTTCCCGTAAACAAGCTGAAAGGGGGAGGTTCCAATTGGCATCTTGTATGCCGTTCGATAAGCCCAAAGAGCTTCATCTAGCCTCTGACTCCAATCTTTCCTACCTGGTTTCACCATCTTTTCCAGAATGCCTTTGATTTCGCGGTTGGAGATCTCCGCTTGACCGTTGGTTTGGGGATGGTATGCCGTGGATGTTCGGTGGTGGACATGGTAGCGCTTCAAGGTGGCAGCCATCATGCGGTTGCATAAATGAGTTCCTTGGTCGCTGATTATGGCCTTGGGTACCCCGTACCTACAAAACAGGTTAGTGCGCAAAAAATCTATGACAGTTTTTGCATCGTCGCACCTTGTGGCCTTAGCCTCTACCCATTTTGACACATAATCTACAGCAACAAGAATGTAAGTATACCCGCAAGAAACTGGGAATGGCCCCATGAAATCAAGGCCCCAAATGTCGAAAACATCGTTGACTAATATGGGCACTTGAGGCATCTCATTACTAGCTGTCATATTTCCTACTCTTTGACACCTATCGCACTTTTTACACTTTTTATATGCATCTCTAAATATACTCGACCAAAAGAAGCCGATATCTAGGATTTTCCTAGCGGTTCTCCTAGGTCCGAAGTGTCCTCCACATGCAAACTCATGGCAAAAGCTAATGACAGAAGCTATTTCATTATCGGGGATGCATCTTCTAAGTATTTGATCTGCTCCTATTTTCCATAAATAAGGATCATCCCATAAGTAGTGTCTAGCATCATGCCTAAGTTTCATGCAGTGTGCTTTAGTAAAAGAGGGAGGAAATGTACCTCCTACAAGGTAGTTGACGATTGAGGCGTACCATGGCACCTTGGTTGAGACTGCATAGAGATGCTCGTCTGGAAATGACTCAGTTATGTGTCCTTCTTCTTCCTTTCAGACAATCCTGCTTAGGTGGTCGGCCACAGTACTCTCGATCCCCTTTTTGTCCCTTATTTCCCCATCAAATTCATGCAGTAGTAATATCCACCGAATGAGCCTTGGCTTGGCCTCCTTTTTCTTCATTAGGTAACGGATGGCAGCATGGTCGGAATAGACTATCACTTTTGCTCCAAGCAAATAGGGTCTGAATTTTTCCAGAGCGAATACCACTGCCAAGAGTTCCTTCTCGGTGGTGGAGTAGTTCCGTTGGGCAAGATCTAGGGTTCGTGAGGCGTAGTAGATCACACCCGCCTTCTTATCAATCTTTTGGCCGAGAACTGCTCCCACAGCAAAGTCACTTGCGTCGCACATGATTTCAAATGGTAGTTCCCAATTTGGCGTTTGGATGATAGGTGTGCTAGTGAGGGCTTTCTTCAGATCATCAAAGGCCTCCTTGCATGCATTGGTGAATTCAAAAGGAACTTCTTTTTGTAGAAGAGTGGATAGAGGCAACGCCTTTTGGGAGAAGTCCTTGATGAATCGTCGGTAGAATCTTGCATGCCCAAGGAAGGATTGGATGTCTCGGACAGTGGAGGGGTATGGTAGAGTCATGATCAGATCTATTTTAGCTTTATCCACCTCTATGCCTTCTTGTGAGACGACGTGCCTTAAGACTACTCCATGAATTACCATGAAATGGTACTTCTCATAGTTGAGCACAAGGTTCATCGAGACACATCGTGCCAAAACCGTGCTTAAGTTGTCTAGGCAAGCGTCGAATGTATTGCCATAGATGGTGAAGTCGTCCATGAAGACTTCGATGAATATTCCGATCATGTCTGAGAAGATGCTGGTCACCACTCTTTGGAAAGTTCCCAGAGCATTGCATAGACCGAACGACATCCTTCTGAAGGCAAATGTGCCGAATGGGCAGGTGAATGTGGTCTTCTCTTGGTCCTCAGGCGCTATGGGAATCTGGTTGTAGCCTGAGAATCCGTCCAGGAAGCAAAAGTACGGTTTGCCCGCCAGTCGGTCTAACATTTGATCGATGAATGGCAGAGGGAAATGGTCCTTTCTTGTGACGGCGTTCAATTTCCTATAGTCGATGCACATTCTCCAGCCGTTCTTGACCCTTGTTGTCACCATTTTCCCTTCGGCATCTTCCTCGATTGTGATTCCAGCTTTCTTCGGGACTATGTGGATTGGACTCACCCACTGGCTATCCGATATTGGATAGATTATATCTACATCCAGGAGCTTCTGTATTTCCTTCTGGACGATTTTCATCATGATTGGATTGAGTCGTCGCTGAGGCTCTCTTGATGGCTTAGCTCCATCCTCGAGTAAGATGCGATGCATGCAAACTGCTGGGTTGACTCCTCTCAAGTCGGCTAGAGTCCATCCAATAGCCAACTTGTGTTGTCTCAGCACTTTTATCAAACGACGCTCCTGGTCTGTTTCCAAGCCACTCTTTATGAGTATTGGGAGCGTGTTATTTTCCCCTAGGAATGCGTATTTCAGATGCACGGGCAGGGGCTTCAATTCTATCTTGGGAGCTTGCATCACCGAGGGTAAAAAGGTATTCGATTTGAATAATTTTACACTTTATATCCCGGTGTGAGAGGCTCCGAGATTGTTAAGTGGGCTAGTGTTTCATGCAAGCCTTCGGCCAATTCAAACGAGCTTTCGGCTCCATTGAGTATGAGTTCTAAGGGATCTGCTCTTAGTTCTGGTTGAACTTCTTGGACTAGGTCGTCCAAAGCGTCGAGAGCGTGCACTTCCTCGAAGTCCATGGGATACTTCATTGCTCTGAATATGTCGAAGCTGAAGACCTCTCCTTCTACTTCCATTGATAGCATCCCACTCCCGCAGTCTATCTTTATTTTTGAGGTTTTAAGAAATGGTCGACCGAGAAGGATGGGTGCATGGTCTGTTGCCCCACCATTCTCCATTTTTAAGACGTAGAAGTCTGCTGGAAATACCAATTTGCCTACTTGAACCAAGACGCCTTCTATTTTGCCCTCGGGCTGTTTGCACGATCGATCTGCCAGTTGAATAGTGAGGCCGGTGGGTTCGAGCGCTCCAATTCTGAGGCATGAGTAGATAGAGAAGGGAAGGACGTTGATTGATGCTCCAAGATCTAGCATGCAGTTCTCGATCCGGATGTTGCCAATTGTGCATGGAATGGTATAGGTTCCTGGATCTTCGCATTTGGGGGGCACCTTTCGTTGTATTACAGCCGACACGTTTCTACTCATTAGCCCTTGATCATATCTAGCACTCCTCCTCCGATTGGTGCAAAGCTCTTTTAAAAACTTAGCATAACGAGGAATTTGCTTGATGGCTTCCAAGAGGGGGATGTTGATTTCAACTTTGCTGAACAACTCAAATATGTCCTTATCCATGACATGTTGTTTTGGTGCTCGGGCTGGCACTGGAAATGGAAGAGAGGCACTGATTTTGGAGGTCTCAGTTATGGGTACTGGGCTGGTCACTGGTACCGGGCCTGGCCCGCGTTCCTCAGGCGCGTTTTCTTCTTCCTCTGGTGCGTCCTTGCTTTCCTCGGGTAACTCCGGGCTTTCGTCTTCCTCTTGCTCTATGGGTTGGATGACAAGCTTTTTCCCACTCCTAAGAGTCACGGCATTCATATTTTCCCTCGGGTTCCGGACGGTTTGGGAGGGAAGCTGTCCGGACTCCTTTTTAAGCTCGGATACCGCCGTGGTTAGTTGAGACAGTTGCTTCTTAATTCCTGCCATTTCTCCTCTTGCCTCGGCCTGATATTGCTGTAAATTAGCGTTCGTTCGTACTTGGCTGGCGGCTAGCTCTTTCATGTGGTCCTCAAGCTACCGGCTTGTACTTGGCTGACTCGATCCGGGCTGGTTATTGCTCAGCCTGTTCTGATAAACTCCCGGTCCTTGGTGTTGGTACTGATTTGGTCCCTTCTGTTGATACTGGCTCGTTGGTGGGGCGTTCTGGTTGTAATGCTTGTGGGGAGGTTGGTAGAACGTCTGAGCTGGTTGGGGTACAGATTTGTTGTTGTTGTTGTTGTTGTACCCTGGGTATCCTCCCACTGCATTGGCCTCCACCGGGTTGACTTCTATCAAAGTTGGGCATGCATCAGTTCTGTGGTCCGTAGAGCCACAAAACTTGCAAGGTCCTACTTGAACTGTCTGCTTTCGTAGGAATTGCATCATCATTTCCTTCATTTGTCTCATCTCTTCTGGCATGGAGTTTACTGATGTCTCGGCTTGTGATACGTTTTTTGTTCGGAAGAATTCATCTTGACGAGTAGTCTCCTCTCTAAACCGAGCATTTTCAGCGACCTTGGTGATGAGATCCCTTATGCCACTTAATGATAGATTCATCATGGATCCTCCAGCTGAGGAGTCTAGGAGCTTTTTTGTCTAACTCAGTTAGTCCATTAATCAGGTACTCGATGATGAGCTTCTCGGGTAGTCCAAGAGTGCAGCAGCTTCTTTCCAGGTGGTAGAATTTCTCCAGGTAGTCGTACATGGTTTCGTTAGGTCCCTGCCTTATGTCCTGCAGTTGCCTTCTTACTTGCATTGCTTTTGTCGCTGGGTAGTATTTGTCCAGGAATTTCCCTAGCATCTGAACCCATGTTCTGATGCTTCCCGAAGGTAATGAAAGGAACTAGTTGTTTGCCGAGTCAATGAGGGAAAAATAGAACGTCTTCAACTTGAAGTCATCTATATTCACTCGATTGGGCTTTAGAATTTGGCAAATGCCATGTAAGCGGTAGAGATGAGTTGTCGCAGATTCTCCATTAGTTCCTGAGAACTTTGGCAAATTGTGGACCACGGACATGTCGACGGCAATGTTTTCTAGTTCAGAGCTCTCGTAAATGCACCACGGTTGCGTTTCGAAATCTGGGGCATTCAGCTCTCTCATCGTAGGTGCGCGGTAGTTGTTGTTCCTATAGTAGGCGTCGAAGACGGGTTCTTTCCTTGGCACTTGTCGAGGTTGAGGGGGTGGGGGTTATCTAGGGGGCTGTACTGGACCAGCTGCATTTCGGTCCTCAGGTGGTTCTTGGTTTCTTCTGATGGCCTCCCTATCTCGAGCTCTTCGGTTTCACATGATTTGTTCCGGATCATCGACAAATGGAACCGGCACCTCATTGTTTCGATCGAACAGATTCATCTCGTCGTCATCCTGGTAGTCATGGTGGCTTTCTTCGCGAGACATGGTTGTGTAGAGGTGATTTCGAGAATTGAGAGAGAAAGGAAAGAACACCTGATCCGACGGCTAATTCCCCGGCAACGGCGCCAGTTTTGACGGAGCCCACCGCACTGTCGTTAAGGTGCGGTGTTCTCTGTGCAAAAGCAAATTTATATTCCGCTACTCGTGACCTTACTACTGCGTAGCAAGTGGTAAGTAGGGGTCGAACCCAAGGGAATTAGGGGGATAAGTTATTCTTTGAGGGAATCGTACAGCGAGGGAGCGTGTTTTAAGTTGATTGAGATTTTAGTGCGGAAAAGTAAGTGTTTTTTTGGTTGTTTTTGGTTTTTAGTGCAGAAAAGTAAATGACAGAAAAGTAAATACTGAAAATAAAAGAGAAGACTTACAGCGGTTGTTGCGTGATTGGCCAGTCCTCTGGAAGGTGAGCAGTTGATAGAGCAGTTTATACTAAGAAAGTAAGTGCAAGGGGTTTTTTAAATCTAAGGAAAGCATTCGGTTTCTGGGGCCTTGTATTATAGTCTGTTTATCATTGACCGCTAATGACCATACTAAGTGTTCAAAAGTGAATCGAGGCTATTCCTAGCACAAGACTTGCCACACCGTCTAGTCTTTTGCAAGACGTAGAACTCTTGTTCTAATATGTGCATCCAGTTGACCATCATTCCTAATAAATCAAATGGTTTTTGAAAGAGGTTGAACTCCACAGATAAGCTGTGCTCTTCCGAGCCTCCACTTATCCACGGAGGTCACGAGTTTATGGTAGAGCTTTGCTCTTCCGAGCATCCACTCTACCAATGAAGTTCTGACCTAATATATGGCACTTAGAACAAGTTGAACAAAAAGAGGCATTAAGAAAAAAGGGTCTAAAACATTTTATGACACAAGTACACCCCTTCAACCGAATGAAGGGTTTAGCTACGATTATCCATGGAAGAGGACATCATAGCTAAGTACTTGAAAAGTAAAGGTTTTCGAAAGTAAAGACAGGAAGTAAAGGAGAGTACTCAAGAACCAACAGGAGTACTCTCAAAAACTACTAGAATACTCAAGAACCAAGATGAGTATTCTCTAAAACTACTATAATACTCAAGTACCAACAGGAGTATTATATATATCAAACAAAAGCTTACAAAACTTAGAGAGAAGTGGGATGATTGTGGGATTTGGGATGGATTTACAAGTGAAGTGAGCATGTTATTTATAGGCTTGGAGGAGTGAAACGTGTGGAGGACGTAAGGACACTTGGCACCACATCCATGGAGGGAGGAGGAGCCGCCGGCGGCTTTGTGACGGGAGGGGAGAGCCGCCGGTTGGAGGTCACCATGGAGGGGAGGGGAGAAGAGGAGTTTTGTGATTTTTGTGATGTTTTCACAAAACTATCGGTGTATTTCAGCTCCGGACTGACTTTGGTTGCTCCTTGGTTGGATTTGTTTTGAGTGATTCATTGTCAGGATCTTGAGATTTCTTCAGTCGGCATCTGATCGTGACCTTGGAATGACTCGTAATATATTTTCAGCGTAAAATCCTCTCCTTAGCGTGTATTCTCTCTAGGATCCAAAATACCCTGTAGATAATATCGGAAGTAACAAGTAAAAGTTAAATAGACAAACAGTCTAATTTGGTGGGTTTAACTGTGTTTATGATTCGTATAATTATGGTCCATCAGGGGGCGGCTATTAGTCTTGCCGCCTCCCCCTCCGGCGGCTTTGAGTCCTCCATGCATCCTTTGCCATGTGTCTCTTCTTCCTCCACAAACCACACCTCCCTTAGCCTATAAATAGAGACCCCTTCATCCTTTGTGATGCCATTCCATACTTGATCAAAAATCACAACATTTCCATAGTTCTTCGTAGAGAGAGAAGCTCTAGATTTCACAATCCTTGTAACACTTACTTTGAAATCAAAAGCTTCCAGTTTGTTCTGAGTTTACTCTTGTTGGTCTCTGAGTATTCTTCTCTTACTTTCTTGTCTTTCAAAACTGCAACTTTACTTTACAGTCTTTCGAAAATCTTTACTTTTCAAGTACTTAGCTATGATGTCCTCTTCCATGGATAATCGTAGCTAAACCCTTCATTCGGTTGAAGGGGTGTACTTGTGTCATAAAATGTTTTAGACCCTTCGCTTAGTGCCTCTCTGTGTTCAAAACTTGTTCTATGTGCAACATATTAGGTTAGAACTTCCAAGGTTGAGTGGATGCTTTAACGGGCAAAGCTCTTCTGTGGGGTTCGTGAACATACTCGGGTAAGTGGATGCTTTAACAGGCAAAACTTATCTGAGGAGTTCGACCTCTTTAAAACACCATTTGGTTGATTGTAACTGAAGATCAAATGGATGCACATAAGGCTAAGATACTTCGAAAGGAGGAATTAGTCTAAATAGAACAAGTGTTCTAAACGATGTTGCAAGTCTTGTGCTAGAAATAGCCTTGATTCATCTTTGAACACTTAGTATGATAATTAGAGGTCGATGATAAACTGACTATGATACAAGGCCCCTAAAACCGAATCTTTCTTTTAAGCAAATCATCACCTGCACTTTACTTTCAGTCACAATATCAACTGCCTACTTTCTGCAAGACTTGTCCTTCAAGCAACTTACTTACTGTAAGCCTTGTCCTTCAAGCAACTTACTTTCTGTAAGTCTTGTCCTTCAAGCAATTACTTTTTGTAAGACTTGTCCTTCAAGCAATATCAACTGTTTACTTTCTGTAAGTCTTGTCCTTCAAGCAATTACTTTCTACACTAAAACCAAAAACCAACCAAAAACACACTTATTTTTCCGCGCTAAAACCTCAATCAACCTAAAATCACGCTCCCTTTCAGTACATTTCTCAAAGAACTGCTATCCCCCTAATTCCCTTGGGTTCGACCCCTACTTACCACTCTATTATCTAATAGTAGAATCGCGAGTAGCGGACTATAAATTATATTCTTGACTTTTGCACACGACGACTGTGCATCCCTCAAATCTGCATCGCTTTCAATATCAAATACACACGAGTATACCCTACCGATTGGAGAAGAAGAAAGCGACGGCTGTTTGTCTTTCCCCATTGGAAATTCATCAGTAAAAGAGCAGTCTTATCAGTGCGCTACTCAGGCTACCTGGAAGCGATCCAACTGATGCACACAACAAAGACCAACACGCGTACGAGAGAAAGCTACCGAGCTTCAAGAGAAGGTCGAGCACGTTCGGACTGAAGGTTCGGATAAAGGGGATCGAGGTGAACTGCTGTGAACCTCGGTTGCAAATCTGAGAGACGGAGTATTAGAGGCTAGGCAATTACAAGGTGTAAGCGTAAGTCCACGTGTAAGCTCTAAGCTCGTAATAAAGATTTGTGTCCCTTCTAGGGTGTGGCGAACCCCCCAGAGTAGGCGAAGCCGAAATGGGTTATCATTCTGTGCGTGCTTCTGTTATTTCTTCTGTCTGCTGAACTATTGTGAAAGGAGTGCAAGGTCTGTCTCAACTGGACCTTGAACACAAGCTTGAACATGGTGTTGAATTTCAATTGGTATCAGAGCAAACACTTGACACACTAAGTGCGATCCTGAACTGTTCAAGATGACTCTGAAGGAAGGACAAAGCATCACCAGACCTCCACTGCTTAAAGGATCAAACTATGCCACCTGGAAACCCATGATGACATTCTTTCTCAAATCCTTAGACGATAAAGCTTGGAAGTCAGTCCTAAAAGGTTGGACTGAACCCATGATGAACAATCTCACTGGAGAACCTGTTCCGAAACCAGAAGCCTTGTGGACTGAAGAGGATGACAAAGCATCCATGGGAAACTCAAAAGCGATGAATGCAATCTTTTCTGGTGTCGATGAAAATGTAATGAAGTTGATCATTAACTGTGAAGTGGCGAAAGAGGCTTGGGATATCCTTCAAACGGCGTATGAAGGCATGGACAAAGTTCGCAACTCCCGAATACAGATTGTCACAACCAAGTTTGAAGAGATGAAGATGACAGAAAGTGAAACTATCTCTGAATACAACACTAGAGTTCTTGAACTGTCCAACGAGGCTGCTGCACTAGGGAAATCTAATGGGGAAGAGAGGATGGCTAGTAAAGTCTTGAGATCACTCCCTTCGATATTTTCCATGAAAGTCACTGTCATTGAGGAAATGCACGACATCTCCAAACTGAAACTGGACGAGCTGATGGGTTCTCTTAGAACTTACGAGATTAATAACGATTTCCAACCCGGAGATATGAAGGGAATTGCCCTAAAAGCAGACATGTCAAAAGACAAACTTGAAGCTGGATGCACCACTGAGCAACTGGCTATGATGGCTCAAAACTTTGGCAGAATGATGCGGAAAATCAATAGATGTGGTCCAGAACAAGGTCAACCTTCATCAACTAGTTTCCGAAACTGGAAAACCGGTAAGTCAAGGTCCAGTGATATGAGGCAAAACTCCTATGACAAAGGAAAAGAAGAGATCCAGTGCCATGAATGCAGAGGTTTCAGTCATATCCAATCACAATGTACAAATACTCTCATGAAGAAGAAGGCAATGGTCGCAAGCTTCAGCGATAGTGAGTCAGACGAAGGAGGAGGTGAAACCACCAACTTTGTGGCTTTCAGTGAGTCAGACAAAGGAGGAGGTGAAACCACCAACTTTGTGGCTTTCGCCACAACTCTAGGAGAATGCAGCAATACCAGTGAAGGAGTACCATCTCATTTGGAACTCCCGACTGAAGACCTCTCTGACAGTGACGATGAAGAACTCACGCAGGAGTCTTTGGCTGAGACATATAAAGATCTGTACGAGAAGTGGTTACTACTGATCAAGGTCAACAAGAAGCTGAATGACACAGTTGCAAGCGTCACTATAGAAAAGGACAAGGTCTGGCAGGAGGTCGAGATACTGCTTACACATAAGGTGGAGCTCGAAGGCACAGTAGACTCACTAAATACTCAACTGGCTGAGATGAAACAGGAAAGATTGTGTCTACTTGCTCAGAAAACAGAGCTCCTGGGTACTGTCTCTTCGCTGAAAGTCGACATGGAGAAGGACCGTGAAACTCATCCTGTAGGCATGGTGGGTCTAAGGAAAATCATCATAGATCTGAAGCGCAAGGAGGTGTTCCAACTAAGGAGGGTAGAACAGCTAGAACTTCAGCTAGAATCTGAAAGAATGGATCATTCAACCACCGAGAAGGAGCTCAATCACCTCAAACAGTCGGTAAGGATGCTAAACTCTGGCACTAAAGACTTAAATGATATTCTCAGGTCTCAAAGGATGGAGTCTGGACATCGAGGTTTGGGGTTTACGGAAGAAGGCACCTCAAAAGGCACTAGCTTTGTTAAAGTGAAACAAGTGATGGATCAACTGCCTGAACAGAAGGTGAAACAGTTTAAAGGAAAGAACCTAGCTGATCACAAGAAGTCTCATAGCACACCAAGTGGTGGTAAGACCCGTGGAACACCCGTCCAAAGACGTGATCACACTCCAGTGATGCAAAGGATGGATCTGCGCACCTGCTGGTACTGCCACCAGATGGGACACATCAAACTGAAGTGTCGCTTGTTTCTCGCTAAACGTCGGGCATACCAAAAACATACCAAACCTCGACAGAAACAAGTCTGGGTACCAAAGGCAAATCAGACGGTATGCTTGGTGGCCTGTAGCTCCCCAAGTACCACAGTACAAGATAGTTGGTACTTCGACAGTGGATACTCCACCCACATGACAGGTAACTCTGCATACCTTACACATATTAGACCTATTGAGAAGATGTGGCTTGTCACCTTCGGGGATGGTAGAACGGGTCAGGTGATCGGATGTGGGACATTGAAGGTTCCGGATCTCCCTGCACTCAAGGACACCCTCCTTGTTGAAGGTCTGACAATGAATCTTATTAGCATCAGTCAATTGTGCAACGATGGACACTATGTGTCATTCTCTCGCGACTCAAGCCTTGTTCTAGACAAGAATGGCGGTACACTGATGAAAGGAAGAAGGGGTGCCCATAGCTTCTATACCATAGGGATGGGTCTGATGCGTCCGATGGGAGTCGGGAGCCATGGCAAACAAAAGGGTCTTCTAGACTGTGTAAACGCCAAACATCGATTTATGCGAGGGGAGTGGATAAGACCCTACGCACAAGGTCTGATTGGAGTAACGCACAAATCTATGTTGACAATTGTACCAGGATACTGATTGATCAGAAGGTGTCACAGTTGCAGAAGGAGTTCGGTCAGAAGGTATCACAGTTGCAGAAGGAGTTCGTACTATATCCACAGTGTTATGCCAGGAACCGGACAAGGAAACGTGAATACGAAGGGTATTAGAGGGTGATAACTCCGAAGCATATGACAACAGACGTGCAATTGATCAAGACCTTCATCAATTCACACGGCATTTCCCAGTTTGGAACACCCTTATCCTCCTCGGGTCTATGTGTTGTCAAACACTGATGGACCATAATTGTATGAATCATAAACACAGTTAAACCTACCAAATTAGACTCTTTGTCTATTTAACTTTTGCTTGTTAGTTCCGATATTTATCTACAGGGTATTTTGAAGTCTAGAGAGAATACAGGCTAAGGAGGAGTTTTAAAGCTGAAAATGAATTAAGAGTCATTCCAGGTCACGACCAAATTATGACTTTCCAGAACCGGACGTCGAATCACTCAAAACAAATCCAACCGAAGGGCAACCAGAGTCAGTCCGGAGCTGAAAGGACCGATGGCTTTTGGGGAAAAGATCACAAACTCACATCCACCTCTCCCCTCATGCCACCAAGCCGGTGGCTAAAGCTCTCCTTCTCTCCTCCATGGACACATGGGCGGCGGCTAGAAGAGGAGATGACATCACCCGATGGCTTTCTTCTCCTCCTCCCATCTCTTGCCAAGTGGATGCTTCTTTTCCACATCCATCCCTCTCCTTAGCCTATAAATAGAGATTCCCTCTTCACTTTTAAATCATCCCATCTCATTCCAACATCTCATACCACAAGTTAGTGAGAGAAGTTCTCACTTCTCTCTAGAGTTTGGGCACTAATCTTGTAATCACTTTCCTTTGGAATCGAAGCTTTAGCAATCTCAACGGTTTTTGTAAGTATTCTCGTCTTTACTTTACTATCTTTTCAATTCAGCAACTTTACTTTCCTGTCTTTACTTTCGAAAACTTTACTTTTCTATCTTTCAAAAACCTTTACTTTTCAACGCACTTAGCTATGATGTCCTGTTCCATGAATAGTCGTAGCTAAACCCTTCATTCGGTTGAAGGGGTGTACTTGTGTCATAAAATGTTTTAGACCCTGCACCTAGTGCCTCTCTGTGTTCAAAACTTGTTCTATGTGCCACATATTAGGTTAGAACTTCCAAGGTTGAGTGGATGCTTTAACGGGCAAAACTCTTCCGTGGGGTTCGTGAACGTACTCGGGTAAGTGGATGCTTTAAAGGGCAAAGCTTATCTGAGGAGTTCGACCTCTTTTAAAAACCATTTGGTTGATCGTAACTGAAGATCAAATGGATGCACATAAGGCTAAGATACTTCGAAAGGAGGAATTAGTCTAAATAGAACAAGTGTTCTAAATGATGTGGCAAGTCTTGTGCTAGAAATAGCCTCGATTCATCTTTGAACACTTAGTATGATCATTAGAGGTCAATGATAAACAGAATATGATACAAGGCCCCTGAAACCGAATCTTTCCTTTAATTGTAATATCACCTGTCACTTTACTTTTCAGTACCAAAAACAAAAAATAACCCCTCAACTGTTTTATCTAATCCCCCCTTTTTCGAAAGAATAACTATTCACCTGACTCCCTTGGGTTCGACCCGTACTTACCACTGACTACCAAAAAATAGTTAAGTCGTGAGTATCAGAGATATAAATTTGCTTTTGCACAGAGAACATCGCACCTTAACGACAGTGCGGTGGGCTCCGTCAAAACTGGCGCCGTTGCCGTGGAGTTAGCCTTCGATTAGTTGTTCTTTTCCTTCCCTTTCACTTCTTCATCACACTGCCCACTATGTACGCATGGATGACTCGACATCTTCCACAGTTTGGAGGTACCACCGGAGAAGACCCAGTAATACACTACCAACATTTCTACCATAGAAGTCGTCACATGAAACCCAAAAATATAACGTTAGAAGAGTTTTAATTAAAATGTTTTGAACACTCTTTAACCGACTTTGCGACAGTATGGTATTACACATCAAATGCTAGTTGTGCAGAATATTACGTGGACCTTCGCGCTAAATTCCTGAAAGAATTCTGCCCCCCATCCTTACGACATGACACCCGCGAAAAGATCATCTACCTTCAGCAATCCCGGGATGAGACTTTAGATGAATACTACACGTACTATGACACCATCGTCTCACGTTGCCCGCACCATGGATTCACGGAGGTGTTTCTTCTTCAAAAATTTCTTTGTGGGATGAGGGCCGATGAGTTCTCAAGGATCAATGACGCAGTGGGAGGATCAGCCATGCACTTATCCCTGACTCAAATGTGGGATGTTATTGACGACTTGGCCGATGCCACAAAACAAAGGCCAATGCCCCGACCTAATAGAGGAATACAGATAGTGGAGGCTGGACCAGAGACAAAAAAAGAAGATACTCCCGAGCCATCAGAGGAAACTCCTGAGCCATCAGAAGAAACACCCGAGCCATCAGAAGAATCAGATATAGAAAGCACCGGAAGCAACGAGGAAAAGCCTTCATGGGAACTTGAGACAATGCCAGCAGAGGAGGAATTCCAGCACACCACTAGCGAGCTGCCCAAGTCATACCAGACTATCATTACCCGAGCAGCCGAGACCATCCGATACCAAATCCTCACTGACGGACATAACGAGACAGAATCAAGCCTTAAGATGCAAGCTTCCCGACTTTTCCCCTTGATCAATAAGCAAATTGCAGAAAACTATGTGATCAATGAAGAGACTAAAAGGAGAATGGGAAAGGGGCCTATGCAGAACGACTCCTCGATGGAGCATTTTTCCACAGCTAGACAAGGCAGCCCTAGACATAAGAAAACCCAATTCAAGAGGCTAGTAGTGAAGGGTCCCTCGCCTTCTCAGAGATATTGGAAGGAGAAACCACCAGAGCCATGGGAACAGGACCCGAGCTCAGCATCTCACAAGAAATCAGGAAAAGTCAAGGCTAGAATCAACGCAGGAGCTGCGGCAAAATTCGACCTGAGCCGGCCATGGGACCCAAACCTGTGATCCCCATGTGTCGAGCCAACGACGTTAAACAAAGGCACTGGTCGGGAGGTAACCCGACACCTTTCTTACTTTCAGTAATTTTCTTTTCTGTCATTTAGTTTTTACCGTAAGTCGCTCTCACCCACTTTTTGTATAGAAGGAATGTCTAACATGTAGGAATCAGTTTTTGGAGCAAGATCGGATCAGCCAGGCAGCTTCCGAGAAATTACCGGGCCTGCGCTGAGAGTTCAAGGCCCCAGTCGAACTCCCTCGATTATCCAGTTCCGAGGCATGTCGTTCCACGACACGACACAGTAAAAGGGAGTTCAGTTCTTCTCTTTTCCATAATGTCATTTCCTTCTTTTGTATATATTTGCATGACTTTTGAACTAAGTCGTGCTGAAAGGCACGCCTTCGTTCAAAAGTGTGGGGTGAGAACCGCCTTTGTATATAAACATGTTTTCTTTTTCTTTTTCTTTTTCCTTTTCCCTTAATATTATCTTTTTGAAAATATGAACTTGAGAATGTGAAAAAGATAGATCTAAATTCATGCATTTACCTTGTGAAAATGCAACTGTATAAAAACTTAGAATGTAACTTCTCATTTGTCCCTTTGTGCTGAGATAAACAGGGGATGTGGAGTTGATATAAACTGCCCTAGAGAGGCTTGGCAAGCAATCGAAGGATCGAATCTAACTATATGGTTTTCGAAGTCAGTGGAGGCTACACTTCAGGTTTTAGTGAAGATTGAAGTCATCTCCACCGTGCAGCGTTTATACAAGAGGCGGGACGGGAATCAAACCGTCCTATCTCTATTCCTAGTAGCCGGGAAAATAGATGAGCGACCCTCATCTTAACCCTCGCGAAACGGCAAGGATGAGAAAGAGCGGGGAGGTATTTCCATATGCTTGCGGGCGACGATTGGACCTCCCAAAAAGCTGAGAAAATGGACTAGCAAGTCACAAAGAAGCAAAAAGCTCAAAGAAGCTAATCAAAGGCCAAAGGCCAAAATTGTGAAGGTTTTAACCGAAACAAAAAGTGAAGAAACTCCAACTCAATATCAAAGGCCAAAGGCCGATTCACTACAAAAGCTGTCCCTCGCCAAAAAGAAATCAAAGTGCTCAACTCAGTGAAACCCGAACCGAATCACGTGCTAGAGAAAGCTACAAGGAAACAATATAGTACGAGTCGATCCCGAGAATGCAGTTCAGGAGCCTGAAAAGGGCTATCTCCCGAAACATCCGAATTAATTTGCATCTCGGCGCAAAGGTACATGTATCAAGTTTCTTCTAAGTATTTACACGATTTAGTTTGGTAATAAGTAAGTAATGCATGAATTAGGATAAATCGAGTCCCACAGTCTCACTTTCATATTTAAAAGTTTTTACTTGGATTGTGTGCCGCCCTTTAAAAAGCATTGTTCGGGACGAACAACTAAAAGTGTGGGATGATCTGATGGACCATAATTGTATGAATCATAAACACAGTTAAACCCACCAAATTAGACTCTTTGTCTATTTAACTTTTGCTTGTTAGTTCTGATATTTATCTACAGGGTATTTTGAAGTCTAGAGAGAATACAGGCTAAGGAGGAGTTTTAAAGCTGAAAATGAATTACGAGTCATTCCAGGTCACGACCAAATTCTGACTTTCAAGAACCGGACGTGGAATCACTCAAAACAAATCCAACCGAAGGGCAACCAGAGTCAGTCCGGAGCTGAAAGGACCGATGGCTTTTGGGGAAAAGATCACAAACTCACATCCACCTCTCCCCTCATGCCACCTAGCCGGTGGCTAAAGCTCTCCTCCTCTCCTCCATGGACACATGGGCGGCGGCTAGAAGAGGAGATGACATCACCCGATGGCTTTCTTCTCCTCCTCCCATCTCTTGCCAAGTGGATGCTCCTCCACATCCATCCCTCTCCTTAGCCTATAAATAGAGATGCCCTCTTCACTTGTAAATCATCCCATCTCATTCCAACATCTCATACCACAAGTTAGTGAGAGAAGCTCTCACTTCTCTCTAGAGTTGGGCACTAATCTTGTAATCACTTTCCTTTGGAATCGAAGCTTTAGCAATCTCAACGGTTTTTGTAAGTATTCTCGTCTTTACTTTACTGTCTTTTCAATTCAGCAACTTTACTTTCCTGTCTTTACTTTCAAAAACTTTACTTTTCTGTCTTTCAAAAACCTTTACTTTTCAACGCACTTAGCTATGATGTCATGTTCCATGAATAGTCGTAGCTAAACCCTTCATTCGGTTGAAGGGGTGTACTTGTGTCATAAAATGTTTTAGACCCTGCACCTAGTGCCTCTATGTGTTCAAAACTTGTTCTATGTGCCACATATTAGGTTAGAACTTCCAAGATTGAGTGGATGCTTTAACGGGCAAAACTCTTCCGTGGGGTTCGTGAACGTACTCGGGTAAGTGGATGCTTTAACGGGCAAAGCTTATCTGAGGAGTTCGACCTCTTTTAAAAACCATTTGGTTGATCGTAACTGAAGATCAAATGGATGCACATAAGGCTAAGATACTTCGAAAGGAGGAATTAGTCTAAATAGAACAAGTGTTCTAAATGATGTGGCAAGTCTTGTGCTAGAAATAGCCTCGATTCATCTTTGAACACTTAGTATGATCATTAGAGGTCAATGATAAACAGAATATGATACATGGCCCCTGAAACCGAATCTTTCCTTTAATTGTAATATCACCTGTCACTTTACTTTTCAGTACCAAAAACCAAAAACAATCCCTCAACTGTTTTATCTAATCCCCCCTTTTTCGAAAGAACAACTATTCACCTGACTCCCTTGGGTTCGACCCGTACTTACCACTGAATACCAAAAAATAGTTAAGTCGCGAGTATCGGTGATATAAATTTGCTTTTGCACAGAGAACATCGCACCTTAACGACAGTGCGGTGGGCTCCGTCAAACACTAACTGTGCCTAACGGGTCAGTCAGAGTCAAAAACCCAGCTAAAGCAGTTGGACTGACCACCTAAGAAAGAGTGCTGGAATAGAAAGTTTTTTTTTGGATTCAGATTTTGAGCCGTTGAAAAGATATACTCGAAGACGGTTTTAGGAAGTTGAAACGACCGATTATGATTTGAAAAAGATTTTGATTTGAAAATCTAAATAGTTTGGTGATGGAGCATATTTATATGATTCATTGAGTACGCTAAACCCACCAAATTAGGCACTTTGAGTGCACGAACATGTGCTTGTTAATTTGTATTTGCATTTCAGGCTATTTTGGGGTCTAAAGAGGAAACACGCTTAAAAAGGGAGAATTGTGCCAAAAAGCCAGCCAAGGCCCGAGGACCTCAGTCGGGGACCGAGAAAACCAGGTCGTGCCCAGGCATCGCCCTGGGGCGCGCCCGAGAACCAGTGCCGGACGTGCCGAGAACCGCTACCGGGCGTACCGAGAGCAAGTACTGAAGAATAAGGAGCGCACCTGACGGACGCACAGTCGTTATGTGCAAACGTCAATAATAAATTTTTAAGTCCGCTACTCGCGACTTTACTACTTGGTAGCAAGTGGTAAGTAGGGGTCGAACCCAAGGGAATTAGGGGGATACGTTGTTCTTTCAGGGATTTGTACAGCGAGGGAGCGTGTTTTAAGGTTGATTGAGATTTTAGCGGTTATGACTAAGTGACTTTTTTGGTTGTTTTTTAGTTTTGAGTGCGGAAAAGTAAATTACTGAAAAATAAATACTGAAAAATAAAAAGAAGACTTACAGTGGGTGATGCGTGATTTGCGAGTCCTCCGGATGGTGAGTGCAGTTGATTAAGGCAGTTATACTAGGAAAGTAAATACAAGGGGGTTTTGTAATTCAAGGAAAGCATTCGGTTTCGGGGGCCTTGTATCATAGCCTGTTTTATCATTTTAGTAATCCTTCTAAGTATTCAAACGTGCATTAAGGCCATTTCAAGCGCTCGATTTGCCACACTGTCTAGTCTTTTGCAAAAGTGTTCGAAAGTGAATCAAGGACATTTCAAGCACTCGACTTGCAACACTGTCTGATCTTTTGCAAAAAACGTAGAGCCCTTGTTCTACTCAGACTAGCACCCCATTTCAAGGTATACTAGCCTATGTGCATCCATTTGGATTGTCTTTTCCGATTTATCCAAATGGTGTTTGAGAGAGATCGAACTCCTCAGATAAGCTTTGCCATTTCAAGCATCCACTTACCCGAGTATGTTCACGAACTTCCACGGAAGAGCTTTGCCATTTCAAGCATCCACTCAACCTTGAAAGTTCTGATCTAATATATGGCACATAGAACAAGTTTTGAATACAGAGAAAAAACACTAAAATAGTCTAAAACATTTTATAATAAAAGTATGCCCCTTCAACCGAATAAAGAGTTTAGCTACGATTACCCATGGAAGAGGATATCATAGCTAAATACTCGGGGGTTTTTGAAAGACAGTAAGTAAAGGGAATACTCAAGAACCAACAGGAGTATTCCCAAATCCTACTTGAATACTCAAGAACCAACAGGAGTATTCTCTAAAACCGTTATAATACTCAAGAACCAACAGGAGTATTATTTCAAACAAAAGCTTACAAAGTAACCAAACTTCTAGAGAGATAAGTGAATTGTTTTGTGGATGATAGATTACAAAGGGAGGAGCTTCTATTTATAGGAGGGGAGGAGGAGGAGATGTGGTGGAGGAGAGTGACACTTGTCACAAAGTTGTGGTGAGGAGGGGAGGAGGTAAAGCAGCCGGGTAGCCGGTCATGGAGGAGGAGGGGAGGTGGCTTTGTCCACGTCTTGCACAAAGCCGCCGGTCATCAAGGCAATGAGGAGGTTTTTGTGTGAGTTTTGTGATGTTTTCACAAAACTATCAGTCCAATTTCGCTCCGGTCTAACTTTGGTTGTTCCTCGGTTGGATTTGTTTTGAGTGATTCCATGCCAGGATCTTGAGATTTCTGTATTCAGCGTCTGATCGTGACCTTGGACTGACTCGTAATATCTTTTTGGCGTAAAATCCTCCCCTTAGCGTGTATTCTCTCTAGATTCCAAAATACCCTGTAGAAATATATCGGAACTAACAAGCAAAAGTTAAATAGACAAAAGGTCTAATTTAGTGGGTTTAACGGTGTTTATGATTCGTAAAATTATGGTCCATCAGATCACCCCACACTTTTAGTTGTTCGTCCCGAACAATGCTATTAAAGGGCGGCATACTAAGTAAGCTTTTAAAATATGAAAGTTAGACTGTGGGACTCGATTTATCCTAATTCATGCATTACTTACTTATTACCAAATTAAACTGTGTAAATAAATAGAAGAAACTTGATACGTGTACCTTCGTGCTGAGATGCAAATTATTTTGGATGTTTCGGGAGATAGCCCTTTTTAGGCTCCTGGACTGCAACCTCGGGACCGTCTCGCACTATATGGTTTCCTTGTAGCTTTCTCTAGCACGGGATTCGGTTCGGGTTTCAATGGTTTGGTCTTTGATTTTCTTTTGGCGAGGGACAGCTTTTGTAGTGAATCGGCCTTTGGCCTTTGATTTGACTCTTTGAGTACTTCACTTTTTTGTTCGGTTAAAACCTTCGTAATTTTGGGCCTTTGCCTCTTCATTTGCTTCTTCAAGCTTTTTGCTTCTTTGTGACTTGCTAGTCCATTTTCTCAAGCCTTCTTGGGAGATCCAATCATTGCCCGCAGGCCTATGAAATACCTCCCCGCTCCTCTCATCATTGCCGTTTCGCGCGGGTCAAGATGAGGGTCGCTCATCTATTTTTTCGGCTACTTTGACTAGAGATAGGACGGTCTGATTCCCATCCTCGCCTTTTTTCTTTTTGCATAAACACTGCATGGCGGAGATGACTTCAATCTTCACTGAAACCCGAAGTGCAGCCTCCACTGACTTCGAAAACCATATAGTTAGATTTGATCCTTCGATTGCTTGCCAAGCCTCTCTAGGGAAGTTTCTATCAACTCCACATCCCTAGTTTATCTCAGCACAAAGGGACAAATGAGAAGTTACGTTCTAAGTTTTTAGATAGTTGAATTTTCACAAGGTAAATGCATGAATTTTAGATCTATCTTTTTCACATTCTCAAGTTCATATTTTCAAAAAGATAGTATTTAAGGAAAAGAATAAACATGTTATGTACACAGGTGGTTCTCACCCCACACTTTTGATTGAAGGCGTGCCTTTCAGCACAACATAGTTCAAAAGCCATGCAAGCAGATATTATATGAGAAGGAAATGACATTAAGGAAAAGGGAAGAACAGAACTCCCTTTAAAGTGTCGAGTGAACGACATGGCATGAGGCTGGATAATCGAGGGAGTTTGGCTGGGGCCTTGAACTCTCAGCGCAGGCCCGGTAACTCATGGAAGCTGCCTGGTTGATCCAGTCTTGCTCCAAAAACCGATTCCTAAATAGTCATTTCTTCTATGCACCAAATGGGTGAGAGCGACTTAATGGAAAAAACTAAATGACAGAAAAATAAAAGACAAAAAGTAAAATAGGTGTCGGGTTACCTCCCGACCAGTGCCTTTGTTTAACGTCGTTGGCTCGACAGTACCTCATTCCTAGATCACTGGTTTGGATCCCATGGGTGGCTCAGGTCATATTTTGCCACCGTTCCTGTGTTGATTCTTCCTGATTTCTTGCTTGGGTTAGAACTCCATGGTTTTGGTGTTTTTTCTTTCCATTGTTTCTGAGAAGGCGGGGGACCTTTGACCATAGCTGCTGGTCATGTTACTCTTTCGGTCTCCTTTGGCAGGTCAGAAATCTGTGTACCGCAATCTGTGATAGGTATAATGTCTGGCATTTTCGTTGTATCCGTGCGGCTATTATTAATGGAAAAATTTGCAATTTTGCCGCCAAACTTAAGCGATAATGAGCCCTTGCCCACATCGATCCTTGCTTTAGTAGCGTAGAGGAATGGTCGTCCCAATATTATTGTTGGAGGGTCGTCTTCGCTGGTCTCTCCCGTTTGTATTACATAAAAGTCTGCAGCAACGACGAGCTCTCCCACATGCAGTATTACATCTTCCAGCACTCCGACCGGACGGATGCACGATTTATCTCCTAGCTCGATATTTCACCTGGGTGGCTTCAATGGATCAAGTCCTAATAAGTAATATAAGGAGGAGGGCATGACGTTGACAGCAGCTCCAAGATCGACTAAGCACTTATGAATCTGTGCTTCACCAATACCGCAGGTGACTGTGAAGGCCCCTGGGTCTTTATCTCTTTCCGGTTGTGGCTCATGATCTTAAGTGAGGGCTCTTTCTATTGTCGGGTCATTCCGCCCATTCCTTGGTTTAGGATTTGTATAATCGGACCCCTTAATATTTTGCTTCGAAGCATAAATATTAGTTGGGGAGTCCCATCTTAAATTGTTATTGTCATCCCATCCAGATGTCGGTATGTCAGAGTGTACGATTGGCGGTGGTGTTATGCAAACGGTGAATGCATATCGTCCATTGTCAGCATGCGTAACCCATGTTTTGCCATCATTGGGTCGGTCTTCCTCTTGATTCCAATCAGGATGACGCCTCCGGGTGAAGTGTTTGTTTGTTAGTTTGTAAGTTGGGGATCGTGCTACTTCTCCCAGTGTCGCTCTTTCGTTTGACCTCTTTATCATGCTAAGATTCACCTTTGGGTTTTGGATGGTTTGTGAAGGAAGTCTGCCAGGCTCATTAGTGAGTGTTGAAATTGCAGTGGTGAGCTGGGACATTTGTTTGGTCAGTTCTGAAATTGCCCCGTCAGTTTTCGCCTGGTATTGGTGTAGCGAAGTACCTAATTGATTTATGTTTCCGGCGAGCTCCTTCATCGTGTCATCGAGCGACTTGCTTGGTTCTTACTGAATACTCGGGCCCGCCTGGTACTGATTTGGTCCTCTTTGCTGATAGTGGCCTGTTGATGGAGCGTTCTGGTTATATTGTCGGTGGGGGGGTTGGTTGAATGACTGAGCTAGTTGAGGGACAACTGGTTGTGCTTCCTTTTGAGGATAATTATTGTTACGCCAGCTCGGGTTGGTTGTTTGCCCATACTGTCTGTTTTGTCCGGCTCTGTCATTGCTGTTGTTGTTGTATCCTTGATATCCTCCCACTGCATTCACTTCTCCCGGTTCCTCTTCTATTAATGTCGGGCATCCGTAAGTTTTGTGGTCCGTGGAACCACAAAATTCGCAAGGCTTAACTGGAACTGGTTGTCTTCATAGGAACTGAATCATCATCTCCTTTAATTGTTTCATATCTTCTGGCATGGAGTTCATCGATGTTTCAGCTTTTGCCACATTCCTTGTTCGGAAAAATTCTTCTTGTCGAGTTGTCTCTTCTCTAAATCGGGCGTTTTCAGCAACGTCAGTGATGAGATTCCTTATGCCACTTAATGACAGATTCATCATGGATCCTCCAGCTGAGGCATCCAGAAGCATTTTGTCTAAGGGTCTTAATCCATCAATGAGATACTCGACTGTGAGTTTCTCGGGTAGTCCAAGGGTACAGCAGCTTCTCTCCAGGCGGTTGGACTTTTCCAGGTAATCGTACATGGTTTCAATAGGCCCTTGCTTGATGTCTTGCAGTTGCCTCCTTACTTGCATTGCCCATCTTGTCGGGTAGTATTTGTCCAAGAATTTCTTTTGCATCTGAGCCCATGTTCTGATGCTATCGGAAGGCAATGAAAGGAACCAGTCGTTTGCCGCGTCGATGAGAGAAAAGCAGAACGCCATCAACTTGAAGTCATCTATGTTTACGCCATTTGGTTTTAAGTTCTGGCAAATACCATGTAAGCGCTGGAGATGAGTCATTGCTGATTCTCCACGCGTTCCAGAGAATTTCGGTAAGTTGTGGGCCACGGAAGTGTTGATGATGACATTTTCCAGTTCAGGGCCTTCGTGAATGCACCATGGCTGGTTTCTGAAATACGGTGCTGAGAGTTCTCCCATAGTAGGTTCGCGGTAATTGTTGTTATCCCCGTAGTAGTTATCGAAAGCGGGTTCTCGTCTCGGCACTTGTCGAGGTTGAGGGGGTGGTGGATATCTAGGGGGTTGTACTGGACCTGCTGCATTACGGTCCTCGGGTGGTTTTTGGTTTCTTCTGATGGCCTCCCTATCACGAGCTTTTCTGTTTCTGATGAGTTGTTCCGGATCGTCCACAAATGGAAGTGGCACCTCATCATTTTGATCGCATACTAGGTAGTCATGGTGGCTTCCTTCGCGAGACATGGTTGTTTTGAAGCGCGTATCGATTCAAAGAACTTATCCGATTAATTAACTAATTCCCCGGCAACGGCGCCAATTTTGACGGACGCATAGTCGTTATGTGCAAACGTCAAGAATAAATTTATAAGTCCGCTACTCGCGACTTTACTGCTGGGTAGCAAGTGGTAAGTAGGGGTCGAACCCAAGGGAATTAGGGGGATACGTTGTTCTTTGAGGGATTTGTACAGCGAGGGAGCGTGTTTTAAGGTTGATTGAGATTTTAGCGGTTATGACTAAGTGACTTTTTTTGGTTGTTTTTTGGTTTTGAGTTTGGAAAAGTAAATTACAGAAAAATAAATACTGAAAAATAAAAAGAAGACTTACAGTGGGTGATGCGTGATTTGCGAGTCCTCCGGATGGTGAGTGCAGTTGATTAAGTCAGTTATACTAGGAAAGTAAATACAAGGGGGTTTTGTAATTCAAGGAAAGCATTCGGTTTCGGGGGCCTTGTATCATAGCCTGTTTTATCATTTTAGTAATCCTTCTGAGTATTCAAACGTGCATCAAGGCCATTTCAAGCGCTCGATTTGCCACACTGTCTAGTCTTTTGCAAAAGTGTTCGAAAAGTGAATCAAGGCCATTTCAACCACTCGACTTGCAACACTGTCCAATCTTTTGCAAAAAACGTAAAGCCCTTGTTCTACTCAGACTAGCACCCCATTTCAAGGTATACTAGCCTATGTGCATCCATTTGGATTGTCTTTTCCGATTTATCCAAATGGTGTTTGAGAGAGATCGAACTCCTCAGATAAGCTTTGCCATTTCAAGCATCCACTTACCCGAGTATGTTCACGAACTTCCACGGAAGAGCTTTGCCATTTCAAGCATCCACTCAACCTTGAAAGTTCTGATCTAATATATGGCACATAGAACAAGTTTTGAATACGGAGAAAAAACACTAAAATAGTCTAAAACATTTTATAATACAAGTACGCCCCTTCAACCAAATAAAGAGTTTAGCTACGATTACCCATGGAAGAGGATATCATAGCTAAATACTCGGGGGTTTTTGAAAGACAGTAAGTAAAGGGGAATACTCAAGAACCAACAGGAGTATTCCCAAATCCTACTTGAATACTTAAGAACCAACAGGAGTATTCTCTAAAACAGTTATAATACTCAAGAACCAACGGGAGTATTATTTCAAACAAAAGCTTACAAAGTAACCAAACTTCTAGAGAGATAAGTGAATTGTTTTGTGGATGATACATTACAAAGGGAGGAGCTTCTATTTATAGGAGGGGAGGAGGAGGAGATGTGGTGGAGGAGAGTGACACTTGTCACAAAGTTGTGGTGAGGAGGGGAGGAGGTAAAGCCGCCGGGTAGCCGGTCATGGAGGAGGAGAGGAGGTGGCTTTGTCCACCTCTTGCACAAAGCCGCCGGTCATCAAGGCAATGAGGAGGTTTTTGTGTGAGTTTTGTGATGTTTTCACAAAACTAACAGTCCAATTTCGCTCCGGTCTAACTTTGGTTGTTCCTCGGTTGGATTTGTTTTGAGTGATTCCATGTCAGGATCTTGAGATTTCTGTATTCAGTGTCTGATCGTGACCTGGGACTGACTCGTAATATCTTTTCAGCGTAAAATCCTCTCCTTAGCGTGTATTCTCTCTAGAGTCCAAAATACCCTGTAGAAATATATCGGAACTAACAAGCAAAAGTTAAATAGACAAAAGGTCTAATTTAGTGGGTTTAACTGTGTTTATGATTCGTATAATTATGGTCCATCAGATCACCCCACACTTTTAGTTGATTGTCCCGAACAATGCTATTAAAGGGCGGCATACTAAGTAAGCTTTTAAAATATGAAAGTTAGACTGTGGGACTTGATTTATCCTAATTCATGCATTACTTACTTATTACCAAATTAAACTGTGTAAATAAATAGAAGAAACTTGATACGTGTACCTTCGTGCTGAGATGCAAATTATTTTGGATGTTTCGGGATATAGCCATTTTTAGGCTCCTGGACTGCAACCTCGGGACCGTCTCGCACTATATGGTTTCCTTGTAGCTTTCTCTAGCACGTGATTCGGTTCGGGTTTCAATGGTTTGGTCTTTGATTTTCTTTTGGCGAGGGACAGCTTTTGTAGTGAATCGGCCTTTGGCCTTTGATTTGACTCTTTGAGTACTTCACTTTTTTGTTCGGTTAAAACCTTCACAATTTTGGGCCTTTGGCCTCTTGATTTGCTTCTTCGAGCTTTTTGCTTCTTTGTGACTTGCTAGTTGATGGACCATAATTTTACGAATAAAAAACATAGTAAACCCACCAAATTAGACTGTTGGTCTATTTAACTTCTGCTTGTTAGTCCCGATTTATTTCTAAAGGGTATTTTGGCGCTTAGAGAGAAAACACGCTAAGGAGAGGATTTTACGCAGAAAAGATGTTACGAGTAATTCCAAGGTCAAGGACAGATGCTGACTAACGACATATCAAGATCCTGACATTGAATTACTCAAATCAAATTCAACCGAGGAACAATCAAAGTCAGACCGGAGAGAAATTGGACTGATAGTTTTTTGAAAAGACTGCACAAAACTGTCAAAATGCACTCATGGACCAAGGTGACCGGCCACCTTGCTTGGAGGTGGCCAAAGCCACCCTTCTCCTCCCCTTGCAACCGGCTACCGGCGGCTCCTCCACCCAAGGCAACCGGCGGCTTTTCACACCCCCCCATGTGTCACCTCCTCCTTCCTCCTCCCTTCTCCTCCCTTGGATCAAAACCACATGCAACCCATCTCCACCACCCATATCCTCCCCTTGTGGCTATAAAAGGAGAGCCCCTCCTCCTCATTTCAACATCCTCAAATCCAAAAAACACTTATCTCTCTAAGTTTTGGTTACTTGTAAGTTTGGTTTTGGAAATAATACTCCTGTTTGTTCTTGAGTATTATACGCTTTGAAATAATACTCCTGTTTGTTCTTGAGTATTATACGCTTTGAAATTATAATACTCCTGTCAGTTCTTGAGTATTATAATACTGTAGAGAATACTCCTGTTGGTTCTTGAGTATTCAGTAGGAATTCGGAATACTCCTGTTGGTTCTTGAGTATTCCACCCCTTTCCTTTCTTACTGTTTTCAAAAACCCCCGAGTATTTAGCTATGATATCCTCTTCCATGGATAATCGTAGCTAAAATCTCTATTCGGTTAAAGGGGCGTACTTGTATTGTAAAATGTTTTAGATCCTGCACCTAGTGCATCTTTGTGTTCAAAACTTGTTCTATGTGCCATATATCAAGTCAGAATTTCCAAGGTTGAGTGGAAGCTGTAACAAGCAAAGCTCTTCCGTGGGAATTCGTGAACATACTCGGGTAGTTGAAGCTGTAACAAGCAAAGCTATCTTAGGAGTTCGACTTATCTTAAAAAGCATTTGGGAAACCGTAACAGGAGATCAAATGGATGCACAAAAGGCTAAGATACTTCGAAAGGAGGAATTAGTCTGAAGTAGAACAAGTGTTTTCAACGATGTTGCAAGTCTTGCGCTCAGAAATGGCCTCGATTCATCTTTGAACACTTAGTATGATCATTAGCGGTCAATGATAAACAACTATGATACAAGGCCCCTGAAACCGAATGTTTTCCTTGAATTACAAAACCCCCTTGTATTTACTTTTATCAATTGCTCGATCAACTGCAACCACCAACCGCTCATCTACCGGAGGACTCACCAATCACGCATCACCCACTGTAAGTCTTCTTCCCTTAACTCTTTTACTTTCAGTATTTTAATTTCTGAAATTTACTTTCCTGCACTCAAAACCAAAAAAACCAAAAACAGTGGCTTAGTTAATCGCGCTAAAATCTCAATCAACCTAAAACACGCTCCCTCGCTGTACAAATCCCTTAAAGAACAACATATTCCCCTAATTCCCTTGGGTTCGACCCCTACTTACCACTTACTACCCAGTAGTGTAGTCGCGAGTAGCGGAAAATATAAATTTATTTGTACAGAGAATATTGCATGTTAACGACAGTGCAGTGGGCTCCGTCAAATTGGCGCCGTTGCCGGGGAATTAGCCATCGGATAAGTTGTTCTTTCCCTCCCATGTCCTCATGACGCAACCCCCTTCATATGCATGGACAACACGACATCTTCCACTGTTCGGAGGTACCGATGGAGAAGACCCAGTACAACACTGCCGAAACTTTCACCACGTCTGCCACCTCATTAAACCTGCAAATGAAATGTTAGAGGAATTTAAGCTTAAATGCTTCAAATTCTCTCTAACTGATTTCGCAATGATCTGGTATTACACGTCAACCGCTTGCAGTGCAGTACATTTTGTGGACCTCTGCGTTCCCTTCCTGAAAGAATTTTCACCTCCATCCTTACGCCAAAAAACCCGTGAGAAGACCATGTGCCTGCAACAATCCCGGGATGAGACTTTGGACGAATACTACACGAGCTTTGACACCATCGTCTCAAGCTGCCCGCACCATGGATTCACGAAGAAAGTTCTGCTTCAAAAATTTCTTCGTGGGATGAAGGCCGATGATCTGACGAGGATTAACGAAGCAATGAGGAGATCAGCCAGGAACTTCTCCATGGCAGACATGTGGTACCTCATAAATGACCTGGCCGCAGCCACAAAACAAATACCTGAGGCTGATAGAGAAATGCAGGAGGCTGGCCCAGAGATAGAAGGAGAAACTCCCGAGCCATCAGAAGAAAATCCCGAGCCATCAGAAGAGACTCTCGAACCATCAGAAGACTGGGATATAGAAAGTATCGGAAGCAACGAGGAAGTGTCAGCAATGGAAGAAGTCCAGAATACCACCGACATGCTGCCAAAGCCATACCCAGCTATCATCACTCAAGCAGCAGAAACCATCTATGACCAGTTCCTCACAAACAGACACGACGAAGCAGAACCGAGCCTTAAGATGCAAGCTTCCCGACTTTTCCCCTCGATCAATAAGCAAATCGCTGAAAACTATGAAGAGGCTGAAAAGAGGATGGGAAAAGGGCCTGAGCAGAACGACTCCTCAGTTGAGCATGTTTTCGCCATGACTGGACAAGACAGCCCTAAGCATCAGAAAACCCGGCTCAAAAGGCTAGTGGTCAAAGGTCCCTCGCCTTCTCAGAGACGTTGGAAGGAGACACCACCAAAACAACGGGAACTGGATCCAAGCACACCTGCTCACAAGAAATCGGGTAAAGGCAAGGCAAGAAGCAACGCAGGAACAGTGGCAAAATTCGACCTAAGCCACCCATGGGATCCCAACCAGTGATCCAGGAACAAGGTACTGTCGAGCCAACGACGTTAAACAAGTGCACTGGTCGGGAGGTAACCCGACACTATCTTACTTTCTGTCTTTTAGTTTTTATCAATAAGTCGCTCTCACCCACTTGGTGCATAGAATGATTTGATCATTTAGGAATTGATTTTTGGAGCACGATCGGATCAGCCAGGCAGCTTCCGTGAATTTACCGGGCCCGCGCTGAGAGTTCAAGGCCCCAGCCAAACTCCCTCGATTATCCAGCCTCATGCCATTCGACACAATAAGGGAGTTCTGATCTTACCTTCCCTTAATATCATTTCCTTCTCGTAATTGTCTGCTTGCATGGCTTTTGAACTTAGTAGTGCTGAAAGGCACGCCTTCGTTCAAAAGTGTGGGGTGAGAACCGCATGTGTACATAAATAAACAACATGTTTTTCCTTTTTTTTAAACTACCTTTTTGAAAATATGAACTTAAGAATGTGAAAAAGATAGACCGAAATTCATGCATTTACCTTGTGAAAATTCAACTGTCTAAAAACTTAGAATGTAACTTCTCATTTGTCCCTTTGTGCTGAGATAAACTAGGGATGTGGAGTTGATAGAAATGCCCTAGAGAGGCTTGGCAAGCAATCGAAGGACTGAATTTCACTATATGGTTTACGAAGTCAGTGGAGGCTGCACTTCGGGTTTTTCAGTTGAGTCAAAGAGTCAGCTCCGCCATGCAGTGTTTATGCATAAAAAATGAAGAAGGCGAGGACGGGAATCAGACCGTCCTCTCTCTAGTCAAAGTAGCCGAGAAAATAGATGAGCGACCCTCATCTTGACCCGCGCGAAACGGCAAGGATGAGAGGAGCGGGGAGGTATTTCCATAGGCTTGTGGGCGATGATTGGACCTCCCAAAAAGGCTTGAGAAAATGGACTAGCAAAGCCACAAAAGGCAAAAAGCTCGAAGAAGCAAATCAAGAGGCCAAAGGCCCAAAATTGTGAAGGTTTTAACCGAACAAACAAGTGAAGTACTCAAAGAGTCAAATCAAAGGCCAAAGGCCGATTCACTACAAAAGCAGTCCCTCGCCAAAAAAGAAAGAAATCAAAAAGGCTCACCTCATCTGCGAAACCCGAACCGAATCACGTGCTAGAGAAAGCTACAAGGAAACCATATAGTGCGAGACAGTCCCGAGGTTGCAGTCCAGGAGCCTAAAAAGGGCTATCTCCCGAAACATCCAGAATAATTTGCATCTCAGCACGAAGGTACAAGTATCAAGTTTCTTCTATTTATTTACGCAGTTCAATTTGGTAATAAGTAAGCAATGCATGAATTAGGATAAATCGAGTCCCACAGTCTAATTTTCATATTTTAAAACCAAACTTAGAGTACCACCCTTTAATAGCATTGTTCGGGACGAACAACTAAAAGTGTGGGGTGATCTGATGGACCATAATTATACGAGTCAAAAACACAGTAAAACCCACCAAATTAGACTGTTGGTCTATTTAACTTCTGCTTGTTAGTCCCGATTTATTTCTACAGGGTATTTTGGCGCTTAGAGAGAAAACACGCTAAGGAGAGGATTTTACGCAGAAAAGATGTTACGAGTAATTCCAAGGTCAAGGACAGATGCCGACTGACGACATATCAAGATCCTGACATTGAATTACTCAAATCAAATTCAACCGAGGAACAATCAAAGTCAGACCGGAGAGAAATTGGACTGATAGTTTTGTGAAAAGACTGCACAAAACTGTCAAAATGCACTCATGGACCAAGGTGACCGGACACCTTGCTTGGAGGTGGCCAAAGCCACCCTTCTCCTCCCCTTGCAACCGGCTACCGGCGGCTCCTCCACCCAAGGCAACCGGCGGCTTTTCACACCCCCCATGTGTCACCTCCTCCTTCCTCCTCCCTTCTCCTCCCTTGGATCAAAACCACATGCCACCCATCTCCACCACCCATATCCTCCCCTTGTGGCTATAAAAGGAGAGCCCCTCCTCCTCATTTCAACATCCTCAAATCCAAAAAAGACTTATCTCTCTAAGTTTTGGTTACTTGTAAGTTTGGTTTTGGAAATAATACTCCTGTTTGTTCTTGTGTATTATACGCTTTGAAATAATACTCCTGTTTGTTCTTGGGTATTATACGCTTTGAAATTATAATACTCCTGTCGGTTCTTGAGTATTATAATACTGTAGAGAATACTCCTGTTGGTTCTTGAGTATTCAGTAGGAATTAGGAATACTCCTGTTGGTTCTTGAGTATTCCACCCCTTTCCTTTCTTACTGTTTTCAAAAACCCCCGAGTATTTAGCTATGATATCCTCTTCCATGGATAATCGTAGCTAAAATCTCTATTCGGTTAAAGGGGCGTACTTGTATTGTAAAATGTTTTAGATCCTGCACCTAGTGCATCTTTGTGTTCAAAACTTGTTCTATGTGCCATATATCAAGTCAGAATTTCCAAGGTTGAGTGGAAGCTGTAACAAGCAAAGCTCTTCCGTGGGAATTCGTGAACATACTCGGGTAGTGGAAGCTGTAACAAGCAAAGCTATCTGAGGAGTTCGACTTATCTTAAAAAGCATTTGGGAAACCGTAACAGGAGATCAAATGGATGCACAAAAGGCTAAGATACTTCGAAAGGATGAATTAGTCTGAAGTAGAACAAGTGTTTTCAACGATGTTGCAAGTCTTGCGCTCAGAAATGGCCTCGATTCATCTTTGAACACTTAGAATGATCATTAGCGGTCAATGATAAACAACTATGATACAAGGCCCCTGAAACCGAATGTTTTCCTTGAATTACAAAACCCCCTTGTATTTACTTTTATCAATTGCTCGATCAACTGCAACCACCAACCGCTCATCTACCGGAGGACTCACCAATCACGCATCACCCACTGTAAGTCTTCTTCCCTTAACTCTTTTACTTTCAGTATTTTAATTTCTGTAATTTACTTTACTGCACTCAAAACCAAAAAAAACCAAAAACAGTAGCTTAGTTAATCACGCTAAACTCTCAATCAACCTAAAACACGCTCCCTCGCTCCCACATGGAGTATTACATCTTCCAGCACTCCAACCGGACGGATGCACGATTTATCTCCTAGATCGATATTTGACCTGGGTGGCTTCAACGGACCAAGTCCTAATAAGTAATATAAGGAGGAGGGCATGGCGTTGACAGCAGCTCCAAGATCGACTAAGCACTTATGAATCTGTGCTTCACCAATACCGCAGGTGACTGTGAAGGCCCCTGGGTCTTTATCTCTTTCCGGTTGTGGCTCAGGATCCTAAGTGAGGGCTCTTTCTGTTGTCGGGTCATTCCGCCCATTCCTTGGTTTAGGATTAGTATAATCGGACCCCTTAATATTTTGCTTCGAAGCATAAATATTAGTTGGGGAGTCCCATCTTAAATTGTTATTGTCATCCCATCCAGATGCCGGTATGTCAGAGTGTATGATTGGCGGTGGTGTTATGCAAACGGTGAATGCATATCGTCCATTGTCAGCATGCGTAACCCATGTTTTGCCATCATTGGGTCGGTCTTCCTCTTGATTCCAATCAGGACGACGCCTCCGGGTGAAGTGTTTGTTTGTAAGTTTGTTAGTTGGGGATCGTGCTACTTCTCCCAGTGTCGCTCATTAGTGAGTGTTGAAATTGCAGGCTCATTAGTGAAGGAAATCTGCCAGGCTCATTAGTGAGTGTTGAAATTGCAGTGGCGAGCTGGGACATTTGTTTGGTCAGTTCTGAAATTGCCCCGTCTGTTTTCGCCTGGTATTGGTGTAGCGAAGTACCCAATTGATTTATGTTTCCGGTGAGCTCCTTCATCGTGTCATCGAGTGACTTGCTTGGTTCTTGCTGATTACTTGGGCCCGCCTGGTACTGATTTTGTCCTCTTTGCTGATAGTGGCCTGTTGATGGAGCGTTCTTGTTATACTGTCGGTGGGGGGGTTGGTTGAATGACTGAGCTAGTTGAGGGACAACTGGTTGTGCTTCCTTTTGAGGATAATTATTGTTACGCCAGCTCGGGTTGGTTGTTTGCCCATACTGTCTGTTTTGTCCGGCTCTGTCATTGGTGTTGTTGTTGTATCCTTGATATCCTCCCACTCCATTCACTTCTCCCGGTTCCTCTTCTATTAATGTCGGGCATGCGTCAGTTTTGTGGTCCGCAAGGCTTAACTGGAACTGGTTGTCTTCGTAGGAACTGAATCATCATCTCCTTTAATTGTTTCATATCTTCTGGCATGGAGTTCATCGGTGTTTCAGCTTTTGCCACATTCCTTGTTCGGGAAAATTCTTCTTGTCGAGTTGCCTCTTCTCTAAATCGGGCGTTTTCAGCAACGTCGGTGATGAGATTCCTTATGCCACTTAATGACAGATTCATCATGGATCCTCTAGCTGAGGCATCCAGAAGCATTTTGTCCAAGGGTCTTAATCCATCAATGAGATACTCGACTGTGAGTTTCTCGGGTAGTCCAAGGGTACATCAGCTTCTCTCCAGGTGGTTGAACTTTTCCAGGTAATCGTACATGGTTTCAGTAGGCCCTTGCTTGATGTCTTGCAGTTGCCTCCTTACTTGCATTGCCCATCCTGCCGGGTAGTATTTGTCCAATAATTTCTTTTGCATCTGAGCCCATGTTTTGATGCTATCGGAAGGCAATGAAAGGAACCAGTCGTTTGCCGCGTCGATGAGGGAAAAATAGAACGCCTTCAACTTGAAGTCGTCTACGTTTACACCATTTGGTTTTAAGTTCTGGCAAATACCATGTAAGCGCTGGTGTTGAGTCATTGCTGATTCTCCACGCGTTCCTGAGAATTTCGGTAA
This sequence comes from Rhodiola kirilowii, assembly GCA_033675215.1. Lineage (NCBI taxonomy): Eukaryota > Viridiplantae > Streptophyta > Magnoliopsida > Saxifragales > Crassulaceae > Rhodiola > Rhodiola kirilowii. Next base: position 47,132,962 of record CM066201.1, read on the forward strand.
GTTGTGGGCCACGGAAGTGTTGATGATGACATTTTCCAGTTCAGGGACTTCGTGAATGCACCATGGCTGGTTTCTGAAATACGGTGCTGAGAGTTCTCCCATAGTAGGTTCGCGGTAATTGTTGTTATCCCCGTAGTAGTTATCGAAAGCGGGTTCTCATCTCGGCACTTGTCGAGGTTGAGGGGGTGGTGGATATCTAGGGGGTTGTACTGGACCAGCTGCATTTCGGTCCTCGCGTGGTTCTTGGTTTCTTCTGATGGCCTCCCTATCACGAGCTCTTCTGTTTCTGATGAGTTGTTCCGGATCGTCCACAAATGGAAGTGGCACCTCATCATTTCGATCGTATAGGTTTATTTCTTCGTCATCTAGGTAGTCATGGTGGCTTCCTTCGCGAGACATGGTTGTTTTGAAGCGCGTATCGATTCAAAGAACTTATCCGATTAATTAACTAATTCCCCGGCAATGGCGCCAATTTTGACGGACGCACAGTCGTTATGTGCAAACGTTTAGAATAAATTTATAAGTCCGCTACTCGCGACTTTACCACTGGGTAGCAAGTGGTAAGTAGGGGTCGAACCCAAGGGAATTAGGGGGATACGTTGTTCTTTGAGGGATTTGTACAGCGAGGGAGCGTGTTTTAAGGTTGATTGAGATTTTAGCGGTTATGACTAAGTGGCTTTTTTTGGTTGTTTTTTGGTTTTGAGTGCGGAAAAGTAAATTACAGAAAAATAAATACTGAAAAATAAAAAGAAGACTTACAGTGGGTGATGCGTGATTTGCGAGTCCTCCGGATGGTGAGTGCAGTTGATTAAGGCAGTTATACTAGGAAAGTAAATACAAGGGGGTTTTGTAATTCAAGGAAAGCATTCGGTTTCGGGGGCCTTGTATCATAGCCTGTTTTATCATTTTAGTAATCCTTCTAAGTATTCAAGCGTGCATCAAGGCCAATTCAAGCGCTCGAATTGCCACAATGTCTAGTCTTTTGCAAAAGTGTTCGAAAGTGAATCAAGGCCATTTCAAGCACTCGACTTGCAACACTGTCTAATCTTTTGCAAAAAACGTAGAGCCCTTGTTCTACTCAGACTAGCACCCCATTTCAAGGTATACTAGCTTATGTGCATCCATTTGGATTGTCTTTTCCGATTTATCCAAATGGTGTTTGAGAGAGATCGAACTCCTCAGATAAGCTTTCCCATTTCAAGCATCCACTTACCCGAGTATGTTCACGAACTTCCACGGAAGAGCTTTGCCATTTCAAGCATCCACTCAACCTTGAAAGTTCTGATCTAATATATGGCACATAGAACAAGTTTTGAATATAGAGAAAAAACACTAAAATAGTCTAAAACATTTTATAATACAAGTACGCCCCTTCAACCGAATGAAGAGTTTAGCTACGATTACCCGTGGAAGAGGATATCATAGCTAAATACTCGAGGGTTTTTGAAAGACAGTAAGTAAAGGAGAATACTCAAGAACCAACAGGAGTATTCCCAAATCCTACTTGAATACTTAAGAACCAACAGGAGTATTCTCTAAAACCGTTATAATACTCAAGAACCAACAGGAGTATTATTTCAAACAAAAGCTTACAAAGTAACCAAACTTCTAGAGAGATAAGTGAATTGTTTTGTGGATGATAGATTACAAAGGGAGGAGCTTCTATTTATAGGAGGGGAGGAGGAGGAGATGTGGTGGAGGAGAGTGACACTTGTCACAAAGTTGTGGTGAGGAGGGGAGGAGGTAAAGCCGCCGGGTAGCCGGTCATGGAGGAGGAGGGGAGGTGGCTTTGGCCACCTCTTGCACAAAGCCGCCGGTCATTAAGGCAATGAGGAGGTTTTTGTGTGAGTTTTGTGATGTTTTCACAAAACTATCCGTCCAATTTCGCTCCGGTCTGACTTTGGTTGTTCCTCGGTTGGATTTGTTTTGAGTGATTCCATGTCAGGATCTTGAGATTTCTGTATTCAGCGTCTGATCGTGACCTTGGACTGACTCGTAATATCTTTTCAGCGTAAAATCACCTCCTTAGCGTGTATTCTCTCTAGAGTCCAAAATTCCCTGTAGAAATATATCGGAACTAACAAGCAAAAGTTAAATAGACAAAAGGTCTAATTTAGTGGGTTTAACTGTGTTTATGATTCGTATAATTATGGTCCATCAGCGCCCGAGGCCCGCGACCGAGAAAGACAGGTCCCTGACCGAGGCCCGCGATCGAGAAACCAGGTCCCCGCCCGAGACAACGCCCGAGCACGCCCGAGACAAGCGCCCGGTCCCGACCAAGGCTTGCGCCCGAGCAAAACTTCAAATCTGGCCATGACCACTCTCCGAATGCGTTTCGGCAAATCTAGCTCGAGCATTCATCTTAAAATCACTTCAAAATGCTAGAACCATCGCCAAAAAGCTGAGAACGCAATGCCGAGGACTCAAGCCCGATCAAGGCCAAAATAGGGCAATATCGACCGTATTGGGATTTCGACCATGTTCCGGGCAGAATCTGGCTTAGCTTCCTTCTTGAGATCATCTTAGAATGACTTTTTAATTCAAAATACACTCTCCAAAATCCAAGAAGCTCCGGCCAAAGCTCCGGTCAGATTCCGGCCATATTCCGGCGAACCTCCGGCGATGCTCCGATCAAGCTCAATCCAACCAAAACCGTGCTCCGGTCATTTCTTGCTCCGGAAAAGTCCAACCAAATCCAAACTACTTATTTCCCGCTTGGCCTTACTATTCATTTCGGTTGGCATTTGGAGTTCGGTTGCGTTGGGATCCAACTAGAGGTGGCTTTGGAGAGGCCATGTGCAAGTTGCCAAGTGGTTGGCTCTTGGAAGCAAAGCCATGTGAAAACACAAGTGAGGTTCTTATCCTCTTCCAAGCCATGTGAAGCCATGTGAAGCCATGTGGGTGGCATATGGGAGAGCCAATCAAATGGCTACCTTTTAGGATATTTCTCCATATAAAACTTAGCCTCCAAGTTTGCTTAGCTTATAAATAGAGGAGCAAGCCTCATGTAAACACATCCCATTCCTCTTGTTCGAATTCCTTAGAGAGATAGAGAGCTTAACTCTCTTCTCTTCATTTTCAATACACACTTTGTTCTTCACTTGTTCTTGCTTTGTTCTTCATTTTGGAGCTACTTCCCTTGCTTTGATCTTGCTTAGATGCTCCTCTCCTCCACTTGTTGTAGGTACAAAGCCACGGCTTCCTTACTTTTCCTTTACTTTCTTTACTTGTTCTTGCTTTCCTTTGCCTTGTTCCTTTACTTTCCTTTACTTTGTTATTGCTTTGGAGCTCATCTCCCTTTACTTGTTCTTGTTCAAAGCCACAGCTTGCTTGTATTCCTTGACATGAATACAAGTAGCTAAGGCTTATATTCGGTTGAAGGGTGTGCTAGTATCATAAAACCGTTTTTAGACCCTTTTCTTAGTGCTTCTTCATGTTTGAGCTTTTTCTATGTGCCAAATATTCGGGTAGAACACACACGGTTGAGTGGATGCTTGAAATGGCAAAGCTCATCCGTGGGTTCGTGAACATACATGGTTAAGTGGATGCTTGAAATGGCAAAGCTTAACCGTGGAGTTCAACCTCTCTAAAACACCACTTGGTTGATCGGAAATGAGAGATCAGGTGGATGCACATAGGCTAATATACCTTGAAATGGGGTATTAGTCTAGCTAGAACAAGTGTTCGATGCCTTGAAATGGGCTAGACGGTGTGGCGAGTGCTTGAAATGGCCTTGCTACACTTTCAAACACTTAGTATGATCATTAGAGGTCAATGATGAACAATGATATGATATAAAACCCCTTAACCGAATCCTTTACTTCCATTAAAATATCAACTGTTTACTTTCTGTACATTTACTTTCTGTCATTTACTTTTTCGCACTGTAATTTACTTTCTGTATAAACCACTCAAACCCAACCCCAATAGCAATTTAATTTATGTGTAAGCTTCATTAAAGAACAACTAACCCACCAATTCCCTTGGGTTCGACCCCTACTTACCACTTGCTACCCAGTAGTGAAGTCGCGAGTAGCGGACTTATAAATTAATTTTGTACACATTGCCTCGCAACAAGGCAGTGCTGTCAAATTGGCGCCGTTGCCGGGGAGTTGTGTTTCGGAATTGTTGTTCTATTTCTTTCTCTTTTGTTTTAGTTCTGTCATGCAGTTCAAAAAGTCTTTCAACTATGGATGCGAGCCTTGGATCAATGAGGAGTTTTCCCCACCACCTTTTGAACTTGAAGTCCGCAAGAAGATCAACAACATAGAACAATCCCGGGACGAAACTTTGGACGAGTACTTGGCGTACTTTGACTCCATTGTGACGAGCTGCCCGCACCATGGATTCACCAACCATGATCTTCTTCAAAGGTTTCTCAATGGGATGATGCCACAAGAGTGGAATTGGCTTAATGATGCAGCGGGAGGCTCGGTGAATAACTTGGACATGGATGATCTTTGGAACTTGATAAATGATCTGGCCGAGAGGTCAAGACAAGATCAGGCCATGCAACTCGAAGAACAAGCCAACACAATGCACAAAATCTAGGCCGACATCGAGGAAACACGGGCAAATATTGAGGCAGTTCAAAAGATGCTCAAGCCAAGAGTCATCAAAGAAGAGCCCACGGAACCGGCAGAGGATGAGAACCCGCGGGTGACCGAAGAAGAACCGGCCAAAACAGGCCCGGTCCTCACTACCGAGCCGACAGAAGTCCCGGTCCTCACTGCCGATCTGTCCGAGGCTGACCCGATCCACATTTTCAATCTGTCCGAGGAAGCCCCGGTCCTAACTGATGAGTTGCCCGAGACATACCCGGACCTCACTACCGAAGCGGCCGAGAAAATCGAGACATACCCGTACCTAACTGCCGAGTTGCCCAAATCAGACCCGGACCTCAGTGTGATTTCCCCCGGAGACCGTATAATTGACGAGGATGAGGACCCATGGTTGCCTGAAGAAAAGCTCCACTCAGATTACCCCTGGAAGTTAGAAGAAAAACTGCCCAATTCAGGCCCGGTCCACATTACCAATCTACCTGAGGAAATCACGCCGGTCCCGGACCTCATTGCCGAACCAGCCGAGTCTAACACTGTCCTCATTGCCGAGCCAACAGAAGTCCCAGTCCTCATTGGCGAGCTAGCCGAGACAGGCCTGATCTTCACTGCCAAACCAGCCGAGACATGCCCGGACCTCACTGCCGAACCGACCGAGGAAATCAGGGAAGGCCCGGTCCTCACTAAAGAGCTGCTCGAGAAAGACCTGGCCCTTGTGGTGGAAGTCCCCCAACTTGTCCCCTCTGTTTGTATGCGGATCACAGCCCCTGAAGATGAAGTGATCAATGATGAAGTGCAAGGGGAGTTGGAGGAAAAGCATGAGCTAGAACAGCCAACAAAGGAGCTCTCTCTCGTCACAAGCCAACAAAACAGACCGGAAAACTCACTCGTTCCAAAACGACCGTTCCTCAATTCCACAAAGGCGAAGCTCAACATGGGAGCATTCTTGAGGTCGCTCGTGTTCAATGGCACAATACTGAACTTCCAGAATTGCAAAGGTGCCACCCATTCAAACATGAACAAACGGCCAAGACATGGGCCAAAAGAATGGAAACCCGGAAGGAGGAACAAGAGAGCTTGACTTGATGGACCAGCAGCTATGGTCAAGGAATCCTCGCCTTCTCGGGGATATGTGAAGAAGAAGCCTCCAGATCAAGGGAGAGCAGAACTGAGCCCGTTGCCATATGTGTTCTTTGAGCAGAGTAAAAGGGCAGCCGAGAAGAAGTTCGACCTCAAGCACCCATGGGATCCCTACTTATGATCCAGGAGTGAGGTATCGTCCAGCTAACGACGTTAAACAAAGGCACTGGTCGGGAGGTAACCCGACATCTATCTTACTTTCAGTCATTTTATTTTATGTCATTTAGTTTTTTGCCTTAAGTCATTCTCACCTTTCCTGTATATATTTGCTTGCAATTGACTTTTGAACTAAGTCGTGCTGTGAGGCATGACTTTGTTCAAAAGTGTGGCGGTGATTGAGTAGTCTTGCACATATTGGTTAGTTTTGCACATATTAGTCTACATGTTTGTTCTTTTCCTTTTCCCTTAATATTAACTTTTTGAAAATACAAACTTCCATGATGTGAAAATAGATAGACCCGATTCATGCATTTCCTTGTGAAAACTTAATTGTGTAAAAACATGTGTACTTAACTTTCTACTTGTCCTTGTGTGCTGAGATAACGTAGGATGTGGAGTTGAAAGAAATGCCCTAGAGAGGCTTGACAAGCACTCAAGGGACCGGATCCTTACTACACGGTTATGTGAAAATTGTGGAGGCTGCACTTCGGGCTTCTTGGTGAAGAGTGAACTCCGCCATGCAGCGTCTATGCAAGAGGCGGGACGGGAATCAAACCGTCCATTCTCTAGTCCAAAGTAGCCGGGAAAAGAGATGAGCGACCCTCATCTTGACCCACGCGAAAAAGGCAAGGATGAGAAAGAGCGGGGAGGTATTTTTATATGCTCTCGGGCGATGATTGGACCTCCCAAAAGTGAAGGAAAAATGGACATGCAAATCTCATCAAAGGAGCAAAGCTCAAAGAAGAAAAGAAAGAAATCAGCCAATATGGTGAAAACAAAACCGAAGCAAAAGTGAAGTAGTCAAAGAGTCAAATCAAAGGCCGAAGGCCAAACCTCACTACAAAAGCTGTCCAACCACGCAAACAAAGAAAAAGAGCTCAACCCAAGTTGCCCGAATCAATCACGTGCTAGAAGAAGCAAGTAGCATAACCATATAGTAAGATCGGATCCGAGAGTGCAGTTCAAAGGCCTAAAAAGGACTATCTCCCAATCATCCAAATTAATTTGCATCTCGGCTCAAAGGTAACAAGTATCTATTTACTTTCATATGTGAGCATGATTTCATTTGGAAGCAAGTAAGTTATGCATGCTAAGGTGAAGTCTAGTTTTACATCTAACATCCATATCTAGGACTTGGGGTATTTTTGTTCCTCTCTTTGACTAGACTTGTTCGGGACGAACAAGATTAAGTGTGCGGGTGTTTGATGGAGCATATTTATATGATTCATTGAGTACGCTAAACCCACCAAATTAGGCACTTTGAGTGCACGAACATGTGCTTGTTAATGTGTATTTGCATTTCAGGCTATTTTGGGGTCTAAAGAGGAAAAACGCTTAAAAAGGGAGAATTGTGCCAAAAAGCCAGCCAAGGCCCGAGGACCTCAGTCGGGGACCGAGAAAACCAGGTCGTGCCCGGGCATCGCCCTGGGGCGCGCCCGAGAACCAGTGCCGGACGTGCCGAGAACCGCTACCGGGCGTACCAAGAGCCAGTACTGAAGAATGAGGAGCGCGCCCGAGGCCCGCGACCGAGAAAGACAGGTCCCTGACCGAGGCCCACGACCGAGAAACCAGATCCCCGCCCGAGACAACGCCCGAGCACGCCCGAGACAAGCGCCCGGTCCCGACCAAGGCCTGCGCCCGAGCAAAACTTCAAATCTGGCCACGACCACTCTCCGAATGCGTTCCGGAAAATCTAGCTCGAGCATTCCTCTTAAAATCACTTCAAAATGCTAGAACCATCGCCAAAAAGCTGAGAACGCAATGCCGAGGACTCAAGCCCGATCAAGGCCAAAATAGGGCAATATCGACCGTTTTGTGATTTCGACCATGTTCCGGGCAGAATCTGGCATAGCTTCCTTCTTGAGATCATCTTAGAATGACTTTTTCATTTAGAATACACTCTCCAAAATCCAAGAAGCTCCGGCCAAAGCTCCGGTCAGATTCCGGCGAATTCCGGCGATGCTCCGATCATGCTCAATCCAACCAAAACCGTGCTCCGGTCATTTTCTTCTCCTGCCACATTCCGGAAAAGTCCAACCAAATCCAAACTACTTATTTCCCGGTTGGCCTTACTATTCATTTCGGCTGGCATTTGGAGTTCGGTTGCATTGGGATCCAACTAGAGGTGGCTTTGGAGAGGCCATGTGCAAGTTGCCAAGTGGTTGGCTCTTGGAAGCAAAGCCATGTGCAAACACAAGTGAGGTTCTTATCCTCTTCGAAGCCATGTGAAGCCATGTGGGTGGCATATGGGAGAGCCAATCAAATGGCTAGCTTTTAGGATATTTCTCCATCCAAAACTTAGCCTCCAAGTTTGCTTAGCTTATAAATAGAGGAGCAAGCCTCATGTAAACACATCCCATTCCTCTTGTTCGAATTCCTTAGAGAGATAGAGATCTTAACTCTCTTCTCTTCATTTTCAATACACACTTTGTTCTTCACTTGTTCTTGCTTTGTTCTTCATTTTGGAGCTACTTCCCTTGCTTTGATCTTGCTTAGGAGCTCCTCTCCTCCACTTGTTGTAGGTACAAAGCCACGGCTTCCTTACTTTTCCTTTACTTTCTTTACTTGTTCTTGCTTTCCTTTGCCTTGTTCCTTTACTTTGTTATTGCTTTGGAGCTCATCTCCCTTTACTTGTTCTTGTTCAAAGCCACGGCTTGCTTGTATTCCTTGACATGAATACAAGTAGCTAAGGCTTATATTCGGTTGAAGGGTGTGCTTGTATCATAAAACCGTTTTTAGACCCTTTTCTTAGTGCTTCTTCGTGTTTGAGCTTGTTCTATGTGCCATATATTCGGGTAGAACACACACGGTTGAGTGGATGCTTGAAATGGCAAAGCTCATCCGTGGGTTCGTGAACATACATGGTTAAGTGGATGCTTGAAATGGAAAAGCTTAACCGTGGAGTTCAACCTCTCTAAAACACCACTTGGTTGATCGGAAATGAGAGATCAGGTGGATGCACATAGGCTAATATACCTTGAAATGGGGTATTAGTCTAGCTAGAACAAGTGTTCGATGCCTTGAAATGGGCTAGACGGTGTGGCGAGAGCTTGAAATGGCCTTGCTACACTTTCAAACACGTAGTATGATCATTAGAGGTCAATGATGAACGATGATATGATATAAAACCCCTTAACCGAATCCTTTCCTTCCATTAAAATATCAACTGTTTACTTTCTGTACATTTACTTTCTGTCATTTACTTTTTCGCACTGTAATTTACTTTCTGTATAAACCACTCAAACCCAACCCCAATCGCACTTTAATTTATGTGTAAGCTTCATTAAAGAACAACTAATCCACCAATTCCCTTGGGTTCGACCCCTACTTACCACTTGGTACCCAGTAGTGAAGTCGCGAGTAGCGGACTTATAAATTAATTTTGTACACATTGCCTCGCGACAAGGCAGTGCTGTCATTTGGTCTGCGTCTCTTCTCTCTTCTGAAAACTTAGTTCGTCTGCCGAGTTCAAGCTCTCTCTTTCTCAAATCCTCCTTCCGTTCGATTGCAATGGTGAGCACCAGAAAATCCTAAAAATCCGGAGTCAAGTCCGCTGAAAAGAAGCAGGAGAACATGGAGACCTCCAAGGCATTGGCGACAAAACCCTGAATTCTAAAATCGAAGGCCACAAAAGTGACAAAGGAATCACCTTTACTTGCCGACTCTGCAATCTTTCCTGAAGCAAAGATGGTTGTCAAAGGAGCAGTGTCTGAAAACCCTCCTTCCGAAGTGATGGAGAAGAATGGACCAGAAACTGCTGAAAAGCAGAAGACCGTGCCCTCGCCTACCGCGGAGACTTCGTATAAACCCTTTGATGGACCATAATTATGCGAATCAAAAACAAAATAAAACCCACTAAATTAGACTGTTGGTCTAGTTAACTTTTGCTTGTTAGTTCCGACTTATATCTACAGGGTATTTTGGACTCTAGAGAGAAAACACGCTAAGGAGAGGATTTTACGCTGAAAAGATGTTACGAGTCATTCCAAGGTCAAGATCAGACGCCGAACGAAGACATCTCAAGATCCTGACATTGAATTACTCAAATCAAATCCAACCGAGGAACAACCAAAGTCAGACCGGAGCGAAATTGGACTGATAGTTTTGTGAAAACTGTACAAAACTCACAAAACTCATCCATTTGCCCAAGGTGATCGGCGGCTTTGGGGCAAAATGGTTACTCATGGGTGGCTTCCTCCCCTTCTCCTCCTTGGGTGACCGGTGGCTTTGCTTGGAGGTGGCCAAAGCCACAAAACCTCCCCCATTTATGACTTGCAACAGGCGGCTATAGGGAGTCCATAAGGTGGTGCCATGTGGTGGCTCCTCCACCACATCTTCATCTCCTCCTCCACCTCCCTTGGATCAAAAACCACATGCCACCATCACAACCCTCCATTCCTCCTCCTTCATGGCTATAAATAGAAGCCATCCCCTCCTCATTTCATCATCAACATCAATCCTCAAAATCCCACAATCAACATTTCACTTATCTCTCTAGAAAGTTTGGCAATTTGTAAGTTTGGTTTTGAAATAATACTCCTGTTTGTTCTTGAGTATTATACGCTTTGAAATAATACTCCTGTTGGTTCTTGAGTATTATACGCTTTGAAATTATAATACTCCTGTTGGTTCTTGAGTATTCAGTAGGAATTAGGAATACTCATGTTGGTTCTTGGGTATTCCACCCCTTTTCTTTCTTACTGTTTTCAAAAACCCCCGAGTATTTAGCTATGATATCCTCTTCCATGGATAATCGTAGCTAAACTCTTTATTCGGTTGAAGGGGAGTATTTGTATTATAAAATGTTTTACACTATTTTAGTGTTTTTTCTCTGTATTCAAAACTTGTTCTATGTGCCATATATTAGATCAGAATTTCCAAGGTTGAGTGGATGCTTGAAATGGCAAAGCTCTTCCGTGGAAATTCGTGAACATACTCAGGTAAGTGGATGCTTGAAATGGCAAAGCTTATCTGAGGAGTTCGATCTCTCTCAAACACCATTTGGATAAATCGGAAAAGACAATCTAAATGGATGCACATAGGCTAGTATACCTTGAAATGGGGTGCTAGTCTGAGTAGAACAAGGGCTCTACGTTTTTTGCAAAAGATTAGACGGTGTTGCAAGTCGAGTGCTTGAAATGGCCTTGATTCACTTTCGAACACTTTTGCAAAAGACTAGACAGTGTGGCAAATCGAGCGCTTGAAATGGCCTTGATGCACGTTTGAATACTTAGAAGGATTACTAAAATGATAAAACAGGCTATGATACAATGCCCCCGAAACCGAATGCTTCCCTTGAATTACAAAACCCCCTTGTATTTACTTTCCTAGTATAACTGCCTTAATCAACTGCACTCACCTTCCGGAGGACTCGCAATTCACGCATCACCCACTGTAAGTCTTTCTTTTTACTTTTTAGTATTTTAATTCCTGCAATTACTTTTCCGCACAAAAAACCAAAAAAACCAAAAACAGTAGCTTAGTTAATCGTCCTAAAATCTCAATCAACCTTAAAACACGCTCCCTCGCTGTACAAATCCCTTAAAGAACAACGTATCCCCTTAATTCCCTTGGGTTCGACCCTTACTTACTACTTGCTACCCAGTAGTAAAGTCGCGAGTAGCGGACTTATAAATTTATTCTTGATGTTTGCACATAACGACTGTGCGTCCGTCAAAATTGGCGCCGTTGCCGGGGAGTTAGCCATCGGATAAGTTGTTCTTTCCCTCCCATGTCCTCATGACGCACTTCATATGTATGGACAACAAGACATCTCCCCCTGTTCGGAGGTACGGATGGAGAAGACCCAGTACAACACTGCCGAAACTTTCACCACGTTTGTCACCTCATAAAACCTGAAAATGAAATGTTAAAGGAATTTAAGCTTAAATGCTTCAAATTCTCTCAAACTGATTTCGCAACGATCTGGTATTACACGTCAACCGCTAGGAGTGCAGTACTTTTTGTGGACCTCTGCGTTCCCTTCCTGAAAGAATTCTCACCTCCATCCTTACGCCAAAAAACCCGTGAGAAGATCATGTGCCTGCAACAATCCCGGGATGAGACTTTGGACGAATACTACACGAGCTATGACACCATCGTCTCAAGCTGCCCGCACCATGGATTCACGAAGAAAGTTCTGCTTCAAAAATTTCTTCGTGGGATGAAGGCCGATGATCTGACGAGGATTAATGAAGCAATGAGGAGATCAGCCAGGAACTTCTCCCTGGCAGACATGTGGAATCTCATAAATGACCTGGCCGCAGCCACAAAATGAATACCTGAGGCTGACGGAGAAATGCAGACAGAAGGAGAAGAAACTCCCGAGCCATCAGAAGAGACTCCCGAGCCATCAGAAGACTGGGATATAAAAAGTATCGGAAGCAACGAGGAAGTGTCGGCAATGGAAGAAGTACAGAATACCACCGACATGCTGCCAAAGCCATACCCAGCTATGATCACCCAAGCAGCCGAGACCATCTACGACCAGTTCCTCACAAACAAACACGACGAGGCAGAACCGAGCCTTAAGATGCAAGCTTCCCGACTTTTCCCCTTGATCAATAGGCAAATCGCTGAAAACTATGTGATCCATGAAGAAAAGAGGATGGGAAAAGGGCTTGAGCAGAACGACTCCTCGATGGAGCATGTTTTCGCCATGACTGGACAAGGTAGCCCTAAACACCAGAAAACCCAGTTCAAGAGACTAGTGGTCAAAGGTCCCTCGCCTTCTCAGAGACGTTGGAAGGAGACACCACCAGAACAAGGGGAACTGGACCCAAGCACATCGTCTCACATGAAATTAAGAAAAGGCAAGGAAAGAAGCAACACAGGAACGGTGTCGAAATTCGACCTAAGCCACCCATGGGATCCCAACCAGTTATCCTGGAATAAGGTACTGTCGAGCCAACGACGTTAAAAAAGTGCACTGGTCGGGAGGTAACCCGACACTATCTTACTTTCTGTCATTTTGTTTTCTCTCTTTTAGTTTTTATCAATAAGTCGCTCTCACCCACTTGGTGCATAGAATGATTTGACTATTTAGGAATTGGTTTTTGGAGCATGATCGGATCAGCCATGCAGCTTCCGTGAACTACCGGGCCTGCGCTGAGAGTTCAAGGCCCCAGCCGAACTCCCTCGATTATCCAGCCTCATGCCATGTCATTCGACACAAAAAGGGAGTTCTGATCTTACCTTTCCCTAATATCATTTCCTTCTCGTAATTGTCTGCTTGCATGGCTTTTGAACTAAGTAGTGCTGAAAGGCACGCCTTCGTTCAAAAGTGTGGGGTGAGATCCGCATGTGTACATAAATAAACAACATGTTTTTCTTTTTTAATAGTATCTTTTTGAAAATATGAACTTGAGAATGTGAAAAAGATAAACCGAAATTCATGCATTTACCTTGTGAAAATTCAACTGTCTAAAAACTTAGAACGTAACATCTCATTTGTCCCTTTGTGCTGAGATAAACTAGGGATGTGGAGTTGATAGAAATGCCCTAGATAGGCTTGGCAAGCAATCGAAGGACTGAATTTCACTATATGGTTTACGAAGTCAGTGGAGGCTGCACTTCGGGTTTTTCAGTTGAGTCAAGAGTCAGCTCCGCCATGCAGTGTTTATGCATAAAAAATGAAGAAGGCGGGACGGGAATCAAACCGTCCTATCTCTAGTCAAAGTAGCCTAGAAAATAAATGAGCGACCCTCATTTTGACTCACGCGAAACGGCAATGATGAGAGAGAGCGGGGAGGTATTTCCATAGGCTTGCGGGCGATGATTGGACCTTCCAAAAAAGGCTTGAGAAAATGGACTAGCAAGTCACAAAGAAGCAAAAGCTCGAAGAAGCAAATCAAGAGGCCAAAGGCCCAGAATTGTGAAGGTTTTAACCGAACAAAAGTGAAGTACTCAAAAAGTCAAATCAAAGGCCAAAGGCCGATTCACTACAAAAAAGCAGTCCCTCGCCACAAAAGAAAGAAATCAAAAAGGCTCAACTCATCTGCGAAACCCGAACCGAATCACGTGCTAGAGAAAGCTACAAGGAAACCATATAGTGCGAGATAGTCCCGAGGTTGCAGTCCAGGAGCCTAAAAAGGGCTATCTCCCGAAACATCCAGAATATTTTGCATCTCGGCACGGAGGTACACGTATCAAGTTACTTCTATTTATTTATGCAGTTCAATTTGGTAATAAGTAAGCAATGCATGAATTAGGATAAATTGAGTCCCACAGTCTAATTTTCATATTTTAAAACCAAACTTAGAGTGCCGCCCTTTAATAGCATTGTTCGGGACGAACAACTAAAAGTGTGGGGTGATCTAAAGGACCATAATTATACGAATCAAAAACACAGTAAAACCCACTAAATTAGACTGTTGGTCTAGTTAACTTTTGCTTGTTAATTCCGATTTATATCTACAGGATATTTTGGAATCTAGAGAGAAAACACGCTAAGTAGAGGATTTTACGCTGAAAAGATGTTACGAGTCATTCCAAGGTCAAGATCAGACACCGAACGAAGAAATCTCAAGATCCTGACATTGAATTACTCAAATCAAATCCAACCGAGGAACAACCAGAGTAAGACCGGAGCGAAATTGGACGGATAGTTTTGTGAAAACTGTACAAAACTCACAAAACTCATCCATTTGCCCAAGGTGAAGATTGGGCACAAGCTGAAGTTCAATCTGGGAAAAGTGATGTTCAAACAGATTGCCGATCATGCAACTTCAAAGAGAACCCTCCACCAGATCTGCTTTCCGTCTCTGATATATGAGCTGATCATCTATCAAGCTCCAGACCTGAAGACCTCAAGCGATCACCTAACAAAGGTCCCTCTGAAGTACTCTGTTGATCACAAACTCTTCAAAGGGCGACATGTGAACGATCTGAAGAGGCCAAATCAGAAAGGAAAAGATGTCCCAGAGTCTTCACATCAAGGAGGAGCTAGGATGAGCCGTGACGAGAGGCGTATGCTGCTCAAGGGCCTGAATGCCATCATTGAAGCAGACAAGGAACAACGCAGGCGCATCAACAAGCTTGCTCGTGCCCTCAGCTACCCAAGCGAAGATGAATCTGATGATGCAGATACTGAGGATGACTGATGATGAGTCGTCAGCATGAAAGTCCTTCATTTCACACTCTCTAAACTCTGTTTCGTTTAAAACTTTTGTATTCTGTGTGCTTGTTCTGGCACTGTTTTGATTGGATGTTCAAACTAGATTGGACCCCTTGCCAGTTTGTGGCAAAAAGGGGGAGTATTTTGAGAGGAGACAATTCTTTGTTCCCTCAAGATTGTCTAAGTCTAGATAGTTAGATAGATCTAGTTATCTAGTAGGTTTGGTTTTGCCAAAATGCCAAGGGGGAGATTGATGTTCCCTTGAGTGGCATGTATTTGGTAAAACGTAGTTAGACAGTTTGAGCAGGAGTTCAGGGAGAGTTCGAACACATTCTGGAACTACAGTACGGCGTGGAGCAGACGCCAAGATGTTAAGGATGGTTCGAAAGATCGAATGTCGTTTCGATCGGAAGTCGGCCAGCAAAGAATTCGATCTTCAGATATTCGAATGAATATCTACATATCTGTTTTAAGGCGGCGTGGCTGAATTGGCGAGGAAATCTTCGTATATTCCTCCCACCGATTTGAGAAAGATATACATCAAATATTTAGGAATATTTCCTAAATATTTGATGGGATTATCTAGAGCAGATTTTGATATCGTCCTTGCATATAAATACAATGCTAGGGCGTCCATAATCTGCATTGCTTTCAATATCAAATACACACGAGTATACCCTACCGATTGGAGAAGAAGAAAACGACGGCTGTTTGTCTTTCCCCACTGGAAATTCATCAGTACAAGAGCAATCTTATCACTGTGCTACTCAGACTACCTAGAAGCGATCCAAATACTGCACACAACGAAGACCAACACGCTTTCGAGAGAAAGTTACTGAGCTTCAAGAGAAGGTCGAGCACGTTCGGACTGAAGGTTCGGACGAAGGGGATCGAGGTGAACTGTTGTGAACCTCGGTTGCAAATCTGAGAGACGGAGTATTAGAGGCTAGGCAATTACAAGGTGTAAGCGTAAGTCCACGTGTAAGCTCTAAACTCGTAATAAAGATTTGTGTCCCTTCTAGGGTGTGGGAAACCCCCCAAAGTAGGCGAAGCCGAACTGGGTTATCATTCTGTGCGTGCTTTTGTTATTTGTTCTATCCGCTGAACTGTTGTGAAAGGAGTGCAAGGTCTGTCTCAACTGGACCTTGAACACAAGCTTGAACAGGGTGTAGAATTTCAGTATCAATTAAGAGAGGATCAAATGTAGTAGGTCAAAACATTTATATTAACCGGTAGAGTACCGGGTCGAACCCAAAGGAGCAAGGCATGCACATGCACTATATGAGATTGTGTTTTCGTTCGTCTATTCTAAACCAAAATGTATAAAGGTGTGTCTTCTAAATCCTATGTGGTGAGTAATTAAGGATGAAAGATAGATAAGAGGTGTTTCGAGGGGTTAATCCCCTCCTTGGAAATTTCTCATTGATCACGTATACAAGAATTAAGCTCATTAATGGTGTCAAATAGTTTAGAACCTAGCTTAGGCTAAGATAGAACAATTTTCATGTACTCTATTCTTAGTCAAGCTCTCTTAATTAGAACCTCACTTTATCAAGATATTGATTCACTCTATAGTACTATTATCCTTGAAACATCTCCCAAGGTAATAAATGTTGTAGGCATTAAGCTCTAGTTGACTTCCTATCCTTGCATTCATCATCATAAACACTAGATAGGATCATATTTACTACATCCAAAGCTTTCCTAGGGTCATTTGATACTTAGGTTAGGTTTTAGGATTCAACATGTCACTTAGGCATTTCATCAAACACTTAGTAGTATGTCATAAATGAAGAGCATGGAAAATATGAATTTAACACCATAGATTGTTGAATCAAATGTATATACATGATAATAGAGTACCAAGGAGGGTTACAACACCCTCAAAATACAAGATCACTACTCACACATCATGTAAGACAACGTAGTGTGTGTAGGGTTTATAGCACACAACAAAAGAGAAAGGAAAAGTGTAAAGGAAGGAGGATGGTTAATCCTTGAACTCCCTTTTGATCTTCTCTTCTTCTCCTAAGTTGGATCTTTTTATAATTGATGACCTTGGTTGGACCTTTTTTCCAATCTTCTTCTCCCCAAAAACCTCCACACCTAGGTCAAAAACCTCTCTTTCTATTTATAGCCTCGGGTGAAATCTGTCATTGTAGCAGAGTCCAGCCTGTCGGCTGGCTGAGCGCTTGAGGTGAGCCATCTGAAGTTTGTCATCCAGTCGGTCGACTCGCAAGTCCAGCCGACCAACTCAATGTGAGCGGTTCCATTGCTAAAAGTCCCTCGTGTTCAGCCGACCGGCTCATTTTGTGCGAGGGTTAGCATTTGGATGGCACTTCTCCTGCCGACCGGCTGAACGTCTCAGTCGACTGGCTCAAAGTGGATGATTACAATCAAGTCTACCCTATTATCCAGCCGGTCGGCTGGTTCAGGGGAGCTTTCCAGTCGGTCAGCTGAGAGTCCATTTCCTGCCCACTTTTGCTCTTAATCTTCGGTTTTTCCCTGAGTTTTCATATTTCGGCTTTGACCTTGAAGGGGACTTGTTTTCTACCTAAAACGTAGAGATAGAGGTCAAATTACATCAAATTATTATCAGAAACGCCTCAAAGCTATAGTGAAATATGGCCATTAATCAGTCGAAAACTCGACTGATCAACACTCCACACTTAAGCTTTGTTCGTGCGGAACAAAGTATGAAATTATGTCAAGGTCATGCAAATGGAAAAATGCTAGTGGTGCTATGTTTTTCATCTATTTGCCTCACTGACTTTTACAAGGTCTCAATCATTATTCCTTGACATGTTATTCAAAGGAAAATGAAAGTTATGTACAATCTAACTAGCTCCTTTTCGTAGGCGTTACGAATGCATTTAGCATATGCATTAAGCCTTTAAACCCCTAAGCTAACCTATGGACGAGTTATAGTCTCGTGAGAGTTTTCAGAAAAGGGAATACTCACAAATCCCAAATGCACCTATCACATGAGAATGAATGCAAGAGTGCTCAACCGAGGCGAGGATTTCTCAAAGCAAATCCCTCACCCCAAGCTAGGACTACCATCACATTATCATCAAAAGAACTATTGACCCATTTTAGTGCCCATGAGGTTGTGCATTCAAAATCATCAATACTAGAGCTATCAAATGTGTAATCCAATGATCTACCATTTTCAAGGGAATACAATAGAGTCATAGTTTAGTTTGCACAAAAGAGTGGCAATCGCTCACATATGCTAGCTAGGGCTAGTCCATTGGTTTGCGACATGGAACTTACTTCCAAGTTTTAGGTGCTTAAGCCATAATCCATAAGGAAAGAGGAGTTCGACACTTATGAGTTCTTAGAAAACGAGTATAGACCAATTGAGAGCTCCCATGCAAGCACATGGATCGTCCAAGCGATAGTCCCACTAGCACACAATGCAAATGATGAATCCCGCACAAATGAAGAATGGAGGAAAACTTAGAGTCAAGTTTTAAGTGTTTCTTATTTTCTTTTTCAAATCGCCTTTGGCCTACAAATGCTTTCGAGGGGGAACTTTTCTTCCTAACCCCCGGCATTTATATAATTTTTTGAAGCAAAACTTCTCTAGTACTCGAGAAAGTTTTTAGTCAGGGATTTGCCCTCTTTGAACACATATTTTTTTTGTTGGTGCCTATTTTCCGCCCTCTTTTGACTCCACGCTAAAAACTTGACAATATGTTCAAAAAGTGTATGGAATGCGCGGAAAACAATCATAAGCAAGACACCAAATTAGACAACTCAAGTCACCAAGGAGCATTCAAAGGGTCAAAGTTTTTCGTGAAATTTTTTAAAAGTGCTTGCTAAAACTTAATCCATGGTATTTCAACAAAAATACTTAGAAAATTAGATAGACAAGAGATAGCAATGATACTGATTCACAAGAATGCACATTCAAAAGACTAGGTCGGTTCTTAGTTTGAGATCCAATAAATGTGACAAGTAGGCTAGATGTGATTCATAGGGATTTAGAATCGATAGTCACAAGCCTTTGTGGTTAAAAACACTCTCATGTTAGGGATAGAATACATGAATGCAAGCGTTCATTCTAAAATGATAGGCATGGCATAATATGAGTGAACTATGCGACTACCCCACCCACACTTAAAATGTAGCTTAGTCCCTAAACGCAAACAATAAAGAACAATGAGACGAAGGCGCATAGGAACTCCCCTCGTTTGTAGATGTGCCCCACCAATAGAAAAACGGCATTGTGCTAAGCTTGAATGTGCATGATGCAAATAACTTCCTTGATGACAAGAACACATGAGAGGTTAAAAGCAACAAGTGACATACAAGGTCATGTAAAACTCAAGTACGAGCAAGAGAGCATCACAAGTCACATGATAACATCATGGCATAAGTTTCATTGAATTCAAACACGGAAAGTAATCTACATCGTCCATAATGTTCACAAGGTGTCTTAAGTGCCAAGAAAATGTGATACTAGAGTCATAGCATGGTATAACAAAATAGTTCTACTCTAGTAAACTCCAATTAAGTACATGAGCACTAAGGGCAACATCATCATTCATAGAAAGATCAAGGGTGAGGTGGAGGGGCTTGGCAATATGAAGTGGGATTGGAGTGAGTAGAACTCACTCCACACTTATAATTTGACCCACTAATCACACATTTCACATTCCATATTTACAAACCGGGTTACCTACCACGAGAGCCTAGTTTTTTCCCGTCTTGGCAAAGACGTAACAAAGCACCCCATATAATCACTCGTTGAGAAGTCCTTTGCTAGGATCCCTTCTCACGGGGCCTTGGATTTGGTCGTGTCAATCCACCTTAAAATCCCATTTGAATTTCCTCCCATAAAGCCTACAATGGACTTTCCTTTAGGAGCATGACCCCTTCAAATATGAAGATCCCTTAAGAAATAAGGAGTCATGGGAGCTTTTTCCGAATAATATCTCGAAATAGGGCAAGAAGCTCCAAAACTTGTCTCGAGACGTCGTAGTGAAGAAAGGGTCTTCAAAACTAGTCTCGAGCTTAATGGGCATCCCCTCTTTAAGTCCTTCAATGATGTCCATGGGTGCCAAATCCTCAATATCCATCTCAAGACTTTTGTCTTCTTGCGTGCGAGAATGCCCTTTAGCTTGATCCATATAGACCTCAACAAAGTCTTTATACCCTTGGAGTCCTTTTGTCTCTAAACGCTCTGCCTATATCTTATCCTCATCAAGAAGTTTGGGTTCACATTTAGTCTCACTTTTACCGGAAGGGAGGAGTTCTTCTTCATCAATAAAAGTTGTTTCCTCTATGTAAGAGGCATCGTCATTGAAGAATTCCTCATCGGAGAGCCGAGGCGTGGAATGGTGAACTCTTGTGTATTCTTATTCGAATGATCTTGAGATGTGCTAGTAGTGAAGGGTGATTCACTTTCGCATTCCATCTCGTCCTCTTTACAAGATTCACCATCCCATAGCCAAGCTTCGGTGGCGGCTCTCCAAAATTCCTCCTCCCTTTCTTGATCCCATTCTTCCCTGAGGCATTAGAATCAAGGACTTCTTCTTCGGAAACCTCCTCTTTCTCACCCAAGTTTCTATTCTCAATTGTTAGTTGCGCCATCTCAGCTTTAAACATTTTCATGGATTCTTCCACTTCGGCCAATTGAGCTTCAAACATCTCGTTATGAGCCCTCGTCTCTTTTAATTCATCCACTCGAGCTCCTAGCTTTTTACACTTGGCAAGGAGTGTAGCACATATAATGGAGGGCCCACTTGAGGGTTGAGGAGGTTAAGGGTATTGAGGGTAGGAGTTTTCAACTTCAAAGCGTTGGCCATCATTCCAATTTGGAGTGTAATAACTTGTTTGATAGCCAAGTTCTTGAAAATAAGAATATGGTTGCTCCTCCTCTTGGTAGTGTTCTCCATTAGTAAAGACTCGTTGGTTGTAGGGGTCCATCCTCGCAAAACAAGATAACCGTAAGTTAGCAAGGGATATGAGAATGAAAAGCATGTACAAGTATAAAAGAAAGAAAAATATTTACAAAAATAGTAGGAACTTTCACACAATCTTATCTAGGGATGTGCTAACTAGTTGCTCCCCGGCAACGACGCCATTTGACGAACTAATTCTCTTTCACCTCTAGAATAGTATCAATTAAGAGAGGATCGAATTTAGTAGGTCAAAACATTTATATTAACCGGCAGAGTACCGGGTCGAACCCAAAGGAGCAAGCCAAGCACATGCACAATATGAGATTGTGTTTCGGTTCGTCTATTCTAAACCAAAAATGTTTAAAGGTGTGTATTCTAAATCCTATGTGGTGAGTAATTAAGGATGAAAGATAGATAAGAGGTGTTTCGATGGGTTAATCCCCTCCTTGGCAATTTCTCCTTGATCACGTATACAAGAATTAAGCTCATTAATGGTGTGAAATTGTTTAGAACCTAGCTTAGGCTAAGATAGAAAAATTTTCATGTACTCTATTCTTAGTCAAGCTCTCTTAATTAGAACCTCACTTTATCAAGATATTGATTCACTCTATAGCACTATTATCCTTGGAACATCTCCCAAGGTAATAAATGCTATAGGCATTAAGCTCTAGTTGACTTCCTAAGCATGCATTCATCTTCATAAACACTAGATAGGATCATATTTACTACATCCAAACCTTTCTTAGGGTCATTTGATACTTAGGTTAGGAACTCTCTCCCTCCCAAATAAACCTCCAGTGGGTTACTCTTTTCCCTTCCCTCTTAACCTCCAAGGAGCATATAAAATCCACCACCACTCTATGATATGAACCGACATCCTCTAACAAAAGAAAACCTAGGACACATCTATATAACAACGAGCGTACCTCACTGCCGATGTTAAGACGGTCGAATGCCTCAAAATCGGGGTAGAGCGTGGCCACGACTTACTCCCTTGCTCTAGTGATGCACTCGAGCCTCCTTGTGTACTTGGCATCTTGGAATGTGAGAGGCTCAGAGAAAGGATAAGGTGTGCACACGGGTAGAGGAGACTCCAAAGGTCCATCCCTCGACTCAATGGGCACTAGTGCAGTAGGAGGGGCACTAGGCATAGGTGAAGGCTCTCTAGGAATGGGAGGTGCCGGGGCCTTCTTCTTCGTTGGTTTCTTTGGCGCGGCGGATGCTCCCTTAGAAGGCTTACTATTCTTCTTTGGAGAAGGGACTAGAGAAGGTGGCGGAGATTCCCATTCCTCACTTGAGGAGGAGCTAGGCTCCCTCAATGTAGCCCTCATCGGCTTCCTTTTTTGAGTGACAAGGGGCCTATCATCCTCATCACTTTCACATCTCTCCTCGATGGGGATGTATTGAGAGGGTTCCTGGTGATTTTTTTGCCCTTTGATTTGGATTTGGAGGAGGACGCACCCTGAGGCATGGCTGGAATGGAATGGAAAACTATGTTTTTGAGGGAGCAGCGGGATGTAGCCGGTCGGCTGGCTGGGAAGCAATTGTCAGCCAGTCGGCTGAGAGGGCGATTTTAGGCAAAATCTGGGTTGCGATTTTAGGGAAAGGTGGATGAAATTGATGCTTGGGGGATTGTAGTAGGGATGATTAGTAGTGGATTGAGCGGTTTAGCTGGTGTTTTTGGTGGAGGAATGAGCAGATCGGGCTTGGGATTGGTCCGTCGGCTTTTGGAATGTTGGATGGCGGAGGTTTGGCCGGTGCGGCTGGGTTGGTCAGACAAACGTGAGGCTGTGGCGAGGTGACGGAGTGGCAGGGAGTGGTGGTCGAACGACTGAAGGTCAAAGTTGGCTGGGTGGGGATTGCGAGCAGTCTGTCGGGTGGAGAGTCGGGGTTGGCTGTAATGAGTTTGAAAAGAAACTGAGTGTTTTGGATAATTAAATCTCAGCCGGTCAGTTGGAAATCCAACCGACCAACTAAAATCAAGTGGATTGACACAAATCTGAGAGGGTGCGCAAGCTGGTTGGCTGAATTGTCAGCCGACCGACTGGAATCGAGCGATTTGAGGATAGTCTGAGTAATGGTGCGAACCGGTTGGCTGATCACAGACTACTTCCTAGCCGACCGGCTGAAGATAGGGTTTACGCAATTTTTCTAAGTTTTGACTCCAAAGATCTTTCGATTCCAGCTTGAACCCAACTCCACACTTAGAAATTTTCACTCCACATAATGAACGAGCACTACTCAAGATTCACAACAAAAACTCAATACAAACTCAAAGCATGCCCCACCAAGAAATCACTAGCATATACATGATTTTCAAAAAAAGACAAGCTAGGATCATACACTCCACACTTAAGACATCACCACCATCTAGAAATTTCATGCAAGCAACATTCCACACCAAGCACATCTAATCACGCATTTAGATCATCCTAACACCATGTTCAGACATCAAAGTTCAATACATGCATGCCAAACATATATGGATTTACCTGTGCATAAATTGACAACTTACAGACCAGGTTACCTCTCGTGAGGGCCTAGTTTCACGTCTTGGCAAAGACCGAGCCGGATCTCCTTATCAGAATCACACTTGAGGAGTCCTTTGCTAGGATCCCTCCTCAAGTGGACTTGTAGAATTTTGGAGTATCAATCTGGATTATTCGAAGAGTTGCATGCAACTTGCTTAATGGCCCTCTTCCAAAGCGATGTTTGCTTATCATCTCTCAATCTTTTTGCTTTGCCATTCTTTTTCATCCCATCGTTGCATGAAGATGATTCATAGTAATCGAGGGGAGGATCTTTATCGGGATCAAGCATCTTGTGCGACTTCTTCCTTGTTAATTTCTCAGCTTTAGTTTCTTCGTTTGCCATGCTCTTTTGCTCCTTCAACTCACAAGTCTCTATAAGAGCCACTTGTTCTCCACTAGGCCTCTCTATTCTCACCTTCTCTCCACCAATCTTCGAAGTCAACTTCCCATTCCCCATATCAATTTTGAAACCGGAGGTGGCCAAGAAATGGCTCCCAAGGATCAAGGAAGAAGTGCAATTGTCTCCCATATTGATCAACACAAAGTCGCATGGTATGTAGAATTTTTTGACTTTGATAGGGACATTTTCAACTACCCCCAAGGGATGCCTCGTCGTCCCATCCGCGAGTTGTAGTGTAATTCTAGTGGACTTTTTCCCCTTCAATCCAAGCTTGTCGTAGGTGGCTATGGGCATAACGCTCACACTAGCCCTGAGATCGGCTAGTGGACTTGTGAAGTTCATATCACCTATCGAGCAAGGGATAGTGAATTTGCTGGGATCTTTTGCCTTTTGAGGAATTTCCTTTGAAAAGAGGGCACTACATTCGTGGTTGTGGGAATGGGAATCATCTTCTTCAATGGTCCTCTTGTTGGACAAAATCTCTTTTAGAAACTTATTGTAGAGCAAGGCCTTCTTAATGAGCTCATAGAATGGTAGGTAGACATATAACTTCTTCAACATTGTGGTAATGGCCCCAAACTCCTTGTCCAATTTGTGGGTTTTGATAAGCCTTTGAGGGAAAGGAATGGGCGGATAATGAGGTTTCAATTCCTCTTTTCCCTTCTTGGTTTCTTTTGCTTTATCGGTTGAAGGGATAGTGACCACATCTTCTATTTCCTATTCTTCGGCTCTAGCTTAGCTGGTGGGCTTTGAAGGTAATAGAGTAGTTTTCCTCCGTCGAACATCCTCCAACTGTTTCCCCTTTCAAGGGTAACCGCCTCACAATATTCTTTGCATGGAATCTTTGGGGAAGAATTTTCATTAAGCTCTTCCATCCCATTTTCATCACTCTCTAGCAATTCATCCTCGAATGACCCCTCATCCTCTACAAAGATAGCATTGCAATACTCTCTTTAGCCTTGCTCGGGTCGAGCCGGTAGCTTCCCTTGTGCTCTTGTAGAGGACTCGGCTTGTTGGGCTATTTGATTTTCAAGCATCTTGTTGTGGATTTCCAACCTCTCAAATTTGGTTTGCAAACTTTGGTTTGATTGTTGCACTTCCATCAATTTAGCGTGGAGGTACCTACTTGCCCTTTCTTGAGAGGCAAGCATTTCTTGCTTCATTTCAAGGAGCAAGGCCATCATAGGATCTGTATTGGAGGGTTCATTTGTTGATTGAGGAGGATGAGTCACTTGGTGGTACGGTCTTTGGGATGGTTCTTGGTATTGTTGCCCTTGGGGCCGGTTCCTTTGAAGCAAAGTCATCATTTGGCTTTGGTATTGGTCCCTTGGTTGGAATGAACTCTTCAGTTGGAAAGCTTGATTGTTTGAAGGTGGCCTAGAACCAAAGCCGGGAGGTGTAGGATTTGTGGTCTTGTATGAGAAGTTTGGGTGATTCTTCCAAGCGGATGAAAACCTTGGCGTAGTGATGGACCATAATTATACGAATCATAAACATAGTTAAACCCACTAAATTAGACTGTTTGTCTATTTAACTTTTGCTTGTTAGTTCCGATTTATATCTACAGGGTATTTTGGACTCTAGAGAGAAAACACGCTAAGGAGAGGATTTTACGCTGAAAAGATATTACGAGTCAGTCCAAGGTCACGATCAGACGCTGAATGAAGAAATCTCAAGATCCTGACGTGGAATCACTCAATACAAATCCAACCGAGGAGCAACCAAAGTCAGACCGGAGCGGAATTGGACTGATAGTTTTGTGAAAAGACTGCACAAAAGTCACAAAACTCACTCCTTCTCCTCCATGACCGGCTACCTTGTGAAGAAGGATGACTCATGGGGTGGCTTTTCCCTCCCCTTCCCTCCATGACCGGCGGCTCCTCCTCCCCTTACCTCCAACCGGCGGCTTTTGGCTCCACCATGGGAGCTTGACACTTGTCCTCCTCTCCTCCACATCTTCATCTCCTCCTCCTCCTCCCTTGGATGAAAGTCATCTTAGCCCTCCATTTCCCTTCACTTTGGCTATAAATACCAATGCCAAACTCACTTGTAACATCATCCTCAAATCTCAAAAACACTTATCTCTCTAGTTTTGGTACTTTGTAAGTTTGGTTTTCAATCTATAATATTCTTGTTGGTTCTTGAATATTGTAGATCGTTCTTGAGTACTCTTGTCGGTTCTTGAGTACTAAAGCTTTACTTAATTATTCTTGAGTACTCTTGTCGGTTCTTGAAGTACTCACCCCCTTTCCCTTACTGTCTTTACTTCCGAAAACTTACTTTACTGTCTTTCAAAAACCTTTTCAAGTACTTAGTTATGATGTCCTCTTCCATGGATATACGTAACTAAACCCTTCATTCGGTTGAAGGGGTGTACTTGTATCATACAATGTTTTAGACCCTGCACCTAGTGCCTCTCTGTGTTCAAAACTTGTTCTATGTGCCATATATCAGGTTAGAATTTCCAAGGTTGAGTGGAAGCTTTAACGGGCAAAGCTCTTCCGTGGGGTTCGTGAACATACTCGGGTAAGTGGATGCTTTAACGGGCAAAGCTTATCTGAGGAGTTCGACTTATTTCAAAAACCATTTGGTTGATCGTAACTGAAGATCAAATGGATGCACATAAGGCTAAGATACTTCGAAAGGAGGAATTAGTCTAAAATAGAACAAGTGTTTTAAACGATGTTGCAAGTCTTGTGCTAGAGATAGCCTCGATTCATCTTTGAACATGTAGTGTGATCATTAGCGGTCAATGATAAACAACTATGATACAAGGCCACTAAATCCGAATCTTTTCTTGACTTAAAACATCACCTGCACTTTACTTTCTTAGTATAAACTGCATTATCAACTGCTGACGTTCCGCAAGACTTGCCGATCACGCAACAACCGCTGTAAGTCTTCCTGTTTATTTTCAGTGTTTACTTTTATGTCATTTACTTTTGCACACCGAAAACCAAAACCAACCAAAAAGTCACGTAGTTATTCGCGCTAAAACCTCAATCAACCTTAAAATCACGTTCCCCGCCTGTACAATCCTTCAAAGAACAATTTATCCCCCTAATTCCCTTGGGTTCGACCCCTACTTACCACTTGCTACCCAGTAGTGAAGTCGCGAGTAGCGGACTTATAAATTTATTTGTACACATTGCCTCGCGACAAGGTAGTGCGTGTCAAATTGGCGGCGTTGCCGGGGAATTTGTTAATTAATCGGATTAAGTTCTTTGAATCGATACTCGCTTCAAAACAACCATGTCTCGCAAAGGAAGCCACCATGACTACCAGAATGACAAAGAAATAAACCTGTACGATCGGAATGATGAGGTGCCACTTCCATTTGTCGACGATCCGGAACAAATCATCCGAGACAGAAGAGCTCGTGATAGGGAGGCCGCCCGACGAAACCAAGGACCACCCGAGGACCGAAATGCAGCTGGTCCAGTGCAACCCCTTATACATCGCCCACACCCTCAACCTTGACAAATGCCTAGGCAAGAACCTGTCTTTGACAACTACTATGGGAATAACAACTACTGCGCACCTACGATGGGAGAGCTGAATGCCCCAGATTTCGAAACGCAACCATGGTGCATCTACGAGGGCCCTGAACTGGAATACATTACCATCAACGCATCAGTGGCCCATAGCATGCCCAAGTTCTCAGGAGCTCATGGAGAATCAGCAACGACTCATCTCCAACGCTTACACGGCATTTGCCCAAATCTAAAACCCAATCGAGTGAGTATAGACGACTTCAAGTTAAAAGCGTTCTACTTCTCCCTCATTGACTCAGTGAACGACTGGTTCCTTTCATTACCTTCCGGTAGCATCAGAACATGGGCTCAGATGCAGAAGAAGTTCTTAGACAAATATTACCCATCAGGAAGAGCAATGCAAGTAAGGAGGCAACTACAGGACATCAAGCAAGGACCCAATGAAACCATGTACGATTACTTGGAGAAGTTCAACCACCTGGAAAGAAGCTGCTGTACCCTTGGACTGCCCGAGAAACTCATCATCGAATACCTCATTGATGGATTAAGACCCTTAGACAAAATGCTTCTGGATGCCTCAGCTGGAGGATCCATGATGAATCTATCACTGAGTGGCATAAGAAATCTCATCACCAACGTTGCTAAAAATGCCCGGTTCAGAGAAGAGACAACTCGGCAGGAAGAATTTTCCCGAACAAAGAATGTGGCAAAAGCTGAAACATCAATGAGCTCTATGCCAGAAGAGAAGAAACAAATAAAGGAGATGATGAGTGAGATCCTGCGAAGACAACCAGTTCAAGTAAAGCCTTGCGAATTTTGTGGTTCTACGGACCACAAGACTGACGCATGCCCAACATTAATAGAAAAGGAACCGACAGAAGTAAATGCAATAGGAGGATACCAAGGATACAACAACAACAGCAACGACAGAGCCAGACAAAACAGACAGTATGATCAAACAACCAACCCAAGCCGGCGTAACAACAGCTATCCCCAAAAGGAAACACAACCAGCTGTCCCTCAACTAGCTCAGTCATGCTACCAACCACTCCAACAATACAACCAGAACACCCCACCAGCGAACCAGTACCAAGCCAGCTCGAGCAATCATCAAGGAACAAACAAGTCACTTGAGGACATAATGATACAATTGTCAGGTACTGTGCAGCAGTTAAATGCTACTATACATCAAAACCAAGCCGAAACAAAGGGAGAATTATCGGTCTTGAAGAAGCACATCTCCCAACTCGCTGCCTCAGTATCCGCACTCACTAATGAGCCCGGCATACTCCTTTCACAAACCACTCAAAACCCGCAGGAAAATGTGAATGCTGTGACTCTTAGGAGTGGAAAAACGCTTGTCGGCAAACCCATGGAACAAGAAAATGACAAAAGCCCGAGGTTGCCAGGAGAAGAACAAATAAGGTCCGAGTCTCTCGAAACTCTAATGGAAAACACGGCCGACAAAGACGATGACATGTTTGAGGAAGAACGGGACGTGACCAACGAGAAAAATGGAGACGCACCTGAATAACACAGGCCACACCCGGTGCCCAGAACCGAGACCTCCAATATCCGCGCCACACTTCCATTTCCAGTACCAGCTCGAGTACCCAAACAACATGTCATGGATAAGGACGTGTTTGAGTTGTTCAGTAAAGTCAAAATCAACATCCCCCTCTTAGAAGCCATCAAGCAAATCCCTCGGTATGCTAAACTTTTAAAAGACCTTTGCACCAACCGGAGGAGGAATACTAGTTATGATCAAGAGCTGATGAGTAGGAACGTGTCGGCGGTCATACAATGCAAAGTGCCCCCCAAATGTGGTGATCCGGGAACTTACACCGTTCCATGCACAATCGGCAACATCCGGATCGAGAACTACATGCTAGACCTTGGAGCATCAATCAACGTTCTTCCCTTCTCTATCTACTCATGCCTTAGTATTGGACCGCTCGAACCCACCGGTCTCACTATTCAACTGGCAGATCGATCGTGCAAACAGCCCGAGGGAAAAATAGAAGACGTCCTGGTCCAAGTAGGAGAATTGGTGTTTCCAGCAGACTTCTACGTCTTAAAAATGGAGAATGGCGGACCTACAGATCATGCACCCATCCTTCTCGGTCGTCCATTTCTCAAAACATCAAAAATGAAGATAGACTGTGGATTTGGAATGCTCTCAATGGAAGTAGAAGGAGAGGTCTTCGGCTTTGACATATTCCGAGCAATGAAGCATCCTATGGAATTTGAGGAAGTACACGCTCTCGATGCTTTGGATGATCTAGTCCAAGAAATTCAACCAGAACCAAGAGCGGACCCCTAAGAAGCCATACTCAATGAAGCTGAAGGCTCATGCGAATTGACCGAAGACTTGCATGAAACGGTGGCCCACTCAACAATCTCGGAGCCTTTCACACCAGAATATGGAGTCAACGAGGTAAAATCATTCAAATCAAATACTTATCTGCCCTCGCTAATACAAGCTCCCAAAATAGAATTGAAGCCTCTGCCCATGCATCTGAAATACGCATTCCTAGGGGAAAATAACACGCTCCCTGTAATCATAAAGAGTGGTTTAGAAACAGACCAGGAGCGTCGATTGATAAAAGTGCTGAGACAACACAAGTTGGCTATTGGATGGACTCTAGCCGACTTGAGAGGAGTCAGCCCGGCTGTATGCATGCACCGTATTCTACTTTAGGATGGAGCAAAGCCATCAAGAGAGCCTCAACGACGACTCAACCCAATCATGATGGAGATCGTCCAAAAAGAAATACAGAAGCTACTAGATGCGGACGTTATCTATCCCATATCAGATAGCCAATGGGTGAGTCCTGTCCACGTGGTCCCAAAGAAAGGTGGGATCACGGTTGAGGAAGATGCCGAAGGAAAAATGGTAACAACAAGGGTCAAAAACGGCTGGAGAATGTGCATCGACTACAGAAAACCAAACGCCGTCACAAGAAAAGACCATTTCCCTCTGCCGTTCATCGATCAAATGCTAGACCGACTGGCGGGAAAACCATACTTTTGCTTCCTGGACGGGTTCTCAGGCTACAACCAGATCCATATAGCACCTGAGGACCAAGAGAAGACTACATTCACCTGCCCATTCGGTACATTCGCCTTCAGAAAAATATCGTTCAGACTATGCAATGCCCCTGGAACTTTTCAAAGGGTTGTGACCAGCATCTTTTCAGACATGATCGGAGAATTCATTGAAGTCTTCATGGACGACTTCACCATCTATGGAGACACATTCGACGCTTGCTTAAGCAATTTGAGCACGGTTTTGGCATGATGTGTGTTGACAGATGCTTGTCGTCAGAGCAAATGTACAAATAAATTTATAAGTCCGCTACTCGCGACTTAACTACTGGGTAGCAAGTGGTAAGTAGGGGTCGAACCCAAGAGAGTCAGTGTGGATTAGTTGTTCTTTAATGAAGCTTATGCAGAAATTAATTACGATTGGGGTTGGGTTTGAGTATGTTTTGAGAACTGAAAGTAAATTACAATAATTGCTAGCAGATTGTAAGGAAAGGATTCAGTTTTAGGGGCCTTGTATTATAATTGTTTATCATTGACCGCGCTAAGTATTCAAAGATGAATCTAGGTTGTTTCTAACGCAAGACTTGCAACATCATTTAAAACACCCTTTTCAAGGTATGCTAGTCTATGTGCGTCCACCTGATCTCCCAGTGACGTTGCGATCAAGTGGTGTTTTAGATAAGTCGACCTCCTCGATAAGTTTTGCTTGTGACAGCTTCCACTTACCGAGTATGATCACGAATTCCCACGGAAGAGCTTTGCTTGTGACAGCTTCCACTCAACCTTGGAAACTCTAACTATATATGGCACATAGAACAAGTTTTGAATACAAAGGTATACTAAGAGTAAGATCTAAAACATTTATAATACAAGTACACCCCTGCGACCGAGTACAAGTTTTTAGCTACTTATATGCATGTCAAGGAATACAAGCAACTATTGTCTTGAACAAGGGTACCGAATAATAAAATAACTTTACTGAAAAAACAAATAATACTGAAAGTAATTTTATACCTTACAATAAGTCGAGGAGAGGAGCTCCTAAGCAAGATCCACACAAGAGAAGTAGCTCCAAAATGAAGAACAATATTTATTGAAAGTGAAGAGAAGAGGGTTAAGCCCTCTATCTCTCTATAACATGGTGGAATTGTGGATTGTGGGATGATACAAATGAGGAGGAGGAGCTCCATATTTATAGGCTAAGGGGAGGAGGATGGAGGGTGGAGATGGTGGCATGTGGAGGAGTATCCAAGGGTGGAGGAGGAAGAGTGCATGGCAAGCTTGGGAGGAGGAGTGGAGGAGAAGTAGCCGCCACTTATGGATAAGGATGGAGGAGATGAGTCATCCTCCTCCTTATCCACCCCTTAGCCGCCCCTTCAAGAAGGAAAAGAGGAGTTTTGTGGTTTTGTGGTTTTGTGTAATTTTCACAAAACCAACAGTCCAATTCTGCTCCTGTCTGACTTTGGTTACTCCTTGGTTGGATTTGTATTGAGTAATTCCTGGTCAGGATCTTGAGATTTTTGCGTTCAGCGTCTGATCTTGACCTTGGACTGACTCTTGATATCTTTTCAGCGTAAAATCCTCTCCTTAGCGTGTTTTCTCTCTAAGCGCCAAAATACCCTGTAGAAATAAATCGGAACTAACAAGGAAAAGTTAACTAGACAAACAGTCTAATTTAGGGGGTTTTACTGTGTTTTTGATTCGTATAATTTTGGTCCATCAGATCACCCCACACTTTTAGTTGTTCGTCCCGAACAATGCTATTAAAGGGCGGCACTCTAAGTTTGGTTTTAAAATATGAAAATTAGACTGTGGGACTCGATTTATCGTAATTCATGCATTACTTACTTATTACCAAATTGAACTGTGTAAATAAGTAGAAGTAACTTGATACGTGTACCTCGGGATCGTCTCTTACTATATGGTTTCCTTGTAGCTTTCTCTAGCACGTGATTCGGTTCGGGTTTCACTGGTTTGAGTACTTTAATTTTCTTTTGGCGAGGGACTGCTTTTTGTAGTGAATCAGCCTTTGGCCTTTGATTTGACTCTTTGAGTACTTCACTTTTTGTTCGGTTAAAACCTTCACAATTTTGGGCCTTTGGCCTCTTGATTTGCTTCTTCGAGCTTTTCGCCTTTTTGTGGCTTTGCAAGTGCATTTTCTCAAGCCTTTTTTGGGAGGTCCAATCATCGCCCGCAAGCCTATGGAAATACCTCCCCGCTCCTCTCGTTTTTTCCGTTTTCGCGCGGGTCAAGGTGAGGGTCGCTCATCTTGCGGAAATGTCTGAAAGTAAATGTCTGAAAGTCTAATTTAGGGGGTTTTACTGTTCAGACATTTACTTTCAGTACTAAAATCACAACCAACCCACTTACTTTTCAGTACTAAAATCACACCCAACCCCCAACTGTCTTACTTTCCATTTTCGAAAGAACAACTATCCACTAATTCCCTTGGGTTCGACCCCTACTTACCGCTTTACTACCCAATAGTAGAGTATGAGTAGCGGACTTATAAATTTATTTTTGCACAGAGCCATCGCACATTAACGACGGTGTGGTGCGCTCCGTCAAAATTGGCCCCGTTACCGGGGAATTAGAGTTAACAATAGGATAATTGTCCTTTCTTTTTTCTTCTTCTCTTAAATTTCACACTCGCTTCTGCATAACCTTGTCTCGCGAAGGAAGCCACCATGACTATCAGGATGACGACGAGATGAACTTGTACGATCAAAATAATGAGGCGCCGCCTCCATTTATTGACGATCTGGAACAGCTCATCCGAAACCAAAAAGCTCGTAATAGGGAGGCCGTTCGAAGAAACCAAGGCCTGCCCGAGGACCGAAATGAAGCTGGTCCAGTGCAACAACCCCCTGGACATCCACCACCCCCTCAACCTCGACAAATGCCAAGGCGAGAGCCCATCTTTGATGACTACTATGGGGATAACAACTTCCGCGAACCTACTATGGGAGAACTGTCGGCACCGGATTTCAGAAATTAATCGTGGTGCATCTACGAGGGCCCTGAACTGGAAAACATTGCCATCAACACATCAGTGGTCCACAACTTGCCCAAGTTCTCAGGAACTCGTGGAGAATCAGCAACGACTCATCTTCAACGCTTACACGAAATTTGCCAAAATCTAAAACCCAATGGCATGAACGTAGACGACTTCAAGTTAAAGGCGTTCAACTTTTCCCTCATTGACTCGGCAAACAACTGGTTCCTTTCATTGCCTTCCGGTAGCATCAGAACATGGGCTCAGATGCAGAAGAAATTCCTGGACAAATACTACCCGGCAGGAAGAGCAATGCAAGTGAGGAGGCAACTGCAGGACATCAAGCAGGGGCCCAATGAAACCATGTACGACTACCTGGAAAAATTCAACCGCTGATGGACCATAATTGTATGAATCATAAACACAGTTAAACCCACCAAATTAGACTCTTTGTATATTTAACTTTTGCTTGTTAGTTCCGATATTTATCTACACGGTATTTTGAAGTCTAGAAAGAATACAGGCTAAGGAGGAGTTTTAAGGCTGAAAATGGATTACAAGACACTCCAGGCCACAATCAGATTCCGACTGTACAACTTTCATAAACCTGACATGGAATCACTCAAAACAAGTCCAACCGAAGGGAAACCAGAGTCAGACCGGAGCTGAAAGGACCGATGGCTTTTGTGAAAGATCACAAAACACACACTCAACCACTCCCTCCACCTCATGGCCGGCGGCTAAAGCCACAAGCCTCTCCTCCATTGCCATGTGGCCGGCGGCTAGAGGAGGTGATGACTCACTCCGATGGCTTTTCTTCCCTCCTCTCCCTTTGTGACAAGTGTCTTGCTTCTCATCCACATCTCCTTCTCATCCTAGCCTATAAATAGAGCTCCCTTCCCTTTGTAATCCCATAACAAACACATCTCATATCAAAACATCATCCATCACAAAGCTCAAGCTTCTCTCTAGATTTTGGGCACAATCATGTAAGCACTTTACTTTGGAATCGAAGCTTTATCTTTAACACTCTTAACGGTTCTTGTAAGTACTCTCTTCTTTACTTTACTGTCTTTTCAATTCAACAACTTTACTTTCCTGTCTTTACTTTCGAAAACTTTACTTTACTGTCTTTCAAAAACCTTTACTTTTCAACGCACTTAGCTATGATGTACTGTTCCATGGATATTCGTAGCTAAACCCTTCATTCGGTTGAAGGGTGTGCTTGTATCATACAATGTTTTAGGCCCTACTCTTAGTGCCTCTATGTGTTCAAAACTTGTTCTATGTGCCACATATTAGGTTAGAACTTCCAAGGTTGAGTGGATGCTTTAACGGGCATAGCTCTTCCGTGGGATTCGTGAACATACTCGGGTAAGTGGATGCTTTAACGGGCAAAGCTTATCTGAGGAGTTCGACCTCTTTCAAAAACCATTTGGTTGATCGTAACTGAAGATCAAATGGATGCACATAAGGCTAAGATACTTCGAAAGGAGGAATTAGTCTAAATAGAACAAGTGTTCTAAATGATGTTGCAAGTCATGTGCTAGAAATAGCCTTGATTCATCTTTGAACACATAGTATGATCATTAGTGGTCGATGATAAACAGACAATGATACAAGACCCCCTAAAACCGAATACTTTCCTTTAATTGTAATATCAACTGTTACTTTACCTTTCAGTACTAAAAACCAAAAACAACCCCCCAACTGCTTTATTTAATCCCCCCTTTTCGAATGAACAACTATCACCTAATTCCCTTGGGTTCGACCCGTACTTACCACTTACTACCAAAAATAGTTAAGTCGCGAGTATCGGAGATATAAATTTATTTTTGCACAGAGAACATCGCACCTTAACGACAGTGCGGTGGGCTCCGTCAAAATTGGCGCCGTTGCCTGGGAATTAGCTTCAGATCAGTTGTTCTTTTCCTTCCCTTTCATTTCTTCGTCACACTTTCCACCATGTATGGATGGATGGCTCAGCATCTTCCTCAGTTTGGAGGTCCCTCCGGAGAAGACCCAGTAATACACTGCCAACATTTCCACCATATAAGTCGTCAAATGAAACCCGAAAATATAACGTTAGAAGAGTTTCAATTAAAATGCCTTGGAAACTCTTTAACTGACTATGCGACGGTATGGTATTACACGTCAACTGCTAGTTGTGCAAAATATTACGTGGACCTTCGCGCTCAATTCCTGAAAAAATTCTCCCCTCCATCCTTATGACATGACACCCGCGAGAAGATCGTCTGCCTTCAACAATCCCGGGATGAGACTTTAGATGAATACTACACGTACTATGACACCATCGTCTCACGCTGCCCGCACCATGGATTCACGGAGGTATTTCTTCTTCAAAGATTTCTTTGTGGGATAAGGGCCGATGAGCAGACAAGGATTAACAACGCAGTGGGAGGATCAGCAGGAAACTTATCCCTGACAGAAATGTGGAACCTCATAGACGGCATGGCCGTGGCCACAAAACGAAGACCAATGCCCCGAGCTAATAGAGGATTACAGATAGTGGAGGATGGTCCAGAGACGAAAAAAGAAGATACTCTTGAGCCATCAGAAGAAACTCCTGAGCCATCAGAATAAACTCCCGAGCCATCAGAAGAATTAGATACAAAAAGCAACGGAAGTAACGAGGAAGAACCTTCATGGGAACTCAAGACCGTGCCAGCAAAAGAAGAAGTCCAGAATACCACTGGCGAGCTGCCCGAGTCATACCCGACTATCATTACCCAAGCAGTCGAGACCATTCAAGACCGGATCCCCACTGACGGACATAACGTGACAGAATCAAGCCTTAAGATGCAACCTTCCCAACTTTTCCCCTTGATCAATAAGCAAATTGCAGAAAACTATGTGATCAATGAAGAGACTAAAAGGAGGATGGGAAAAGGGCCTGACCAGAACGACTCCTCGATGGAGCATTTTTTCGCAACAACTAGACAAGGCAGCCCTAGACATAAGAAAACCCAATTCAAGAGGCTAGTAGTGAAAGGTCCCTCGCCTTCTCAGAGACATTGGAAGGAGAAACCACCAGAACCATGGGAACAGGACCCGAACTCATCATCTCACAAGAAATCGGGGAAAGGCAAGGCAAAAATGAAAGTAGGCACTCCACAACACTATGACCTGAGCTGCCCATGAGATCCAAACCTGTGATCCCCATGCGTCGAGCAACGACGTTAAACAAAGGCACGGGTCGGGAGGTAACCCGACACCTATCTTACTTTCAGTAATTTTATTTTCTGTCATTTAGTTTTTACCGTAAGTCGCTCTCACCCGTTTTTTGTATAGAAGGAATGACTCCTTGTAGGAATCGGTTGTTTGGAGCAAGATCAGATCAGCCAGGCAGCTTCCGAGAATTACCAGGCCTGTGCTGAGAGTTCAAGGCCCCAGCCGAACTCCCTCGATTATCCAGCTCCGAGCCATGTCGTTCCACGACATGTGACAACACAGTAAAAGGGAGTTCAGTTCTTTTCTTTTCCTTAATGTCATTTCCTTCTCTCGTAAATATTTGCTTGCATGACTTTTGAACTACGTCGTGCTGAAAGGCACGCCTTCGTTCAAAAGTGTGGGGTACGAACCACCTGTGTACATAGTTAATTAACATGCTTTTTCTTTTCCTTTTCCCTTAATATTATCTTTTTGAAAATATGAACTTGAGAATGTGAAAAAGATAGATCATAATTCATGCATTTACCTTGTGAAAATTCAACTGTTTAAAAACTTAGGATGTAACTTCTCATTTGTCCCTTTGTGCTGAGATATACAGAAGATGTGGAGTTGAAATAAACTACCCTAGAGAGGCTTGGCAAGCAATCGAAGGACTGAATTTCACTATATGGTTTACGAAGTCAGTGGAGGCTGCACTTCGGGTTTCAGTTGAGTCAGAGTCATCTCCGCCATGCAGCGTTTATGCAAAGAGGCGGGACGGGAATCAAACTGTCCTATCTCTAGTCAGACTAGCCGTGAAAACAAATGAGCGACCCTCATTTTGACCCGCGCGAAACGGAGAGGATGAGAAAGAGCGGGGAGGTATTTCCATATGCTTGTGGGCGAAGATTGGACCTCCCAAAAAGGCTGAGAAAATGGATTAGCAAGTGACAAAAAAGCAAAAAGCTCGAAGAAGCTAATCAAAGGCTGAAAGCCAGAATTGTGAAGGTTTTAACCGAACAAAAGTGAAGAAACTCCAACTCAATATCAAAGGCCAAAGGCCGATTCACTACAGAAGTTATCCCTCACCAAAAAGAAGTCAAAATGCTCAACTCAGTGAAACCCGAATCAAGTCACGTGCCAGAGAAAGCTACAAGTTAAACCATATAGTGCGAGTCGGTCCCGAGAATGCAGTCCAGGAGCCTGAAAAGGGCAATCTCCCGAAACATCCAAATTAAATTGCATCTCGGCTCGAAGGTACAAGTATCAAGTTACTTCTAAGTAATTCACAGTTTAGTTTGGTAATAAGTAAGTAATGCATGAATTAGGATAAATCTAGTCCCACAGTTTCACTTTCATATTTAAAAGTTTTTACTTAGATTGTGTTCCGCCCTTAAATAGCATTGTTCGGGACGAACAACTAAAAGTGTGGGGTGATCTGATGGACCATAATTGTATGAATCATTAACACAGTTAAACCCACCAAATTAGACTCTTTGTCTATTTAACTTTTGCTTGTTAGTTCCGATATTTATCTACAGGGTATTTTGAAGTCTAGAAAGAATACAAGCTAAGGAGGAGTTTTAAAGCCGAAAATGGATTACAAGACACTCTAGGCCACAATCAGATTCCGACTGTACAACTTTCATAAACCTGACATGGAATCACTCAAAACAAGTCCAACCGAAGGGCAACCAGAGTCAGACCGGAGCTGAAAGGACCGATGGCTTTTGTGAAAGATCACAAAACACACACTCAACCACTCCCTCCACCTCATGGCCGGCGGCTAAAGCCACAAGCCTCTCCTCCATTGCCATGTGGCCGGCGGCTAGAGGAGGTGATGACTCACTCCGATGGCTTTTCTTCCCTCCTCTCCCTTTGTGACAAGTGTCTTGCTTCTCATCTACATCTCCTTCTCATCCTAGCCTATAAATAGAGCTCCCTTCCCTTTGTAATCCCATAACAAACACATCTCATATCAAAACATCATCCATCACAAAGCTCTAGCTTCTCTCTAGATTTTGGGCACAATCATGTAAGCACTTTACTTTGGAAACGAAGCTTGATCTTTAGCACCCTTAACGGTTCTTGTAAGTACTCTCTTCTTTACTATACTGTCTTTTCAATTCAACAACTTTACTTTCCTGTCTTTACTTTCGAAAACTTTACTTTACTGTCTTTCAAAAACCTTTACTTTTCAACGCACTTAGCTATGATGTACTGTTCCATGGATATTTGTAGCTAAACCCTTCATTCGGTTGAAGGGGTGTGCTTGTATCATACAATGTTTTAGACCATACTCTTAGTGCCTCTATGTGTTCAAAACTTGTTCTATGTGGCACATATTAGGTTAGAACTTCCAAGGTTGAGTGGATGCTTTAACGGGCAAAGCTCTTCCGTGGGGTTCGTGAACATACTCGGGTAAGTGGATGCTTTAACGGGCAAAGCTTATCTGAGGAGTTCGACCTCTTTCAAAAGCCATTTGGTTGATCGTAACTGAAGATCAAATGGATGCATGATGGACCATAATTATACGAATCATAAACACAGTTAAACCCACCAAATTAGACTGTTTGTCTATTTAACTTTTGCTTGTTAGTTCCGATTTATATCTACAGGGTATTTTGGACTCTTGAGAGAAAACACGCTAAGGAGAGGATTTTACGCTGAAAAGATATTACGAGTCATTCCAAGGTCAAGACCTGATGCCGACTGAAGAAATATCAAGTTTCTGACATTGAATCACTCAAATCAAATCCAACCGAGGAGCAACCAAAGTCAGACCGGAGCGAAAATGGACTGATTGTTTTGTGAAAACTGCACAAAACTCACACAAAACTCACTCCTTCTCCTCCATGACCGGCGGCTTTGGGGAGAGATGACCAAAGCCACCAAGCTTCCTCCTTTCTTCACCCACAACCGGCGGCTCTTCCCCTCCCCTCCCTTGTCAACCGGCAGCTTTCCTCCTCCCCCATGTGGCTTCATCTCCTTGCTCCTCCATCCATCTTGTGACAAGTGTTGCCATCTCCTCCACACATCTCCTCCTCATTTGGCTATAAATAGAGCTCTCCCCTCTCATTTGTATCATCCCAAAATCAACAAACACTTATCTCTCTAGAAATTGTGGTACTTTTGTAAGCTTTGGTTTGAAATAATACTCCTGTTGGTTCTTGAGTATTATAAGAGTTTTAGAGAATACTCCTGTTGGTTCTTGAGTATTCAAGTAGGATTTGGGAATACTCCTGTTGGTTCTTGAGTATTCCCCTTTACTTACTGTCATTCAAAAACCCCCGAGTATTTAGCTATGATATCCTCTTCCATGGATAATCGTAGCTAAACTCTTCATTCGGTTGAAGGGGTGTACTTGTATCATAAAATGTTTTAGACCCTGCACCTAGTGCATCTTTGTGTTCGAAACTTGTTCTATGTGCCATATATTAGGTCAGAACTTCCAAGGTTGAGTGGATGCTTTAACGGGCAAAGCTCTTCCGTGGGGGTTCGTGAACATACTCAGGTAAGTGGATGCTTTAGTGGGCAAAGCTTATCTGAAGAGTTCGACTTATCTAAAACACCGTTTGGTCGATCGTAACTGAGAGGTCAAATGGATGCACATAAGACTAAGATACTTCGAAAGGAGGAATTAGTCTAAATAGAACAAGTGTTCTAAACGATGTTGCAAGTCTTGTGCTAGAAATAGCCTCGATTCATCTTCGAACACTTAGTATGGTCATTAGCGGTCAATGATAAACAGGCTATGATACAAGGCCCCTGAAACCGAATGCTTTCCTTAAATTACAAAACCCCCCTATATTTACTTTCCTAGTATAACTGCCTTAATCAACTGCACTAACCTTCCGGAGGACTCGCAAATCACGCATCACCCACTGTAAGTCTTTCTTTTTATTTTTCAGTATTTATTTTTTAATAATTTACTTTCCGCACTAAAAACCAAAACAACCAAAAAAAAGTCACTTAGTTATAACCGCTAAAATCTCAATCAACCTTAAAACACGCTCCCTTCCTGTACAAATCCCTCAAAGAACAACGTATCCCCCTAATTCCCTTGGGTTCGACCCCTACTTACCACTTACTACCCAGTAGTAAAGTCGCGAGTAGCGGACTTATAAATTTATTCTTGACGTTTGCACACGACGACTGTGCGTCCGTCAAAATTGGCGCCGTTGCCGGGGAATTAGCCGTCGGATACGTTGTTCTTTCCCTCCCCTTCTCATGACGCTACCCATTACATATGCATGGACAACAAGACATCTTCCCCTGTTCGGAGGTACGGATGGAGAAGACCCAGTACTACACTGCCGAAACTTTCACCACGTTTGCTGCCACATAAAACCTGAAAATGAAATGTTAGAGGAATTTAAGCTTAAATGCTTTAAATTTTCTCTAACTGATTTTGTAACGATTTGGTATTACACATCAACCGCTAGTAGTGCAGTATTTTTTGTGGATCTTTGCGTTCCATTCCTGAAAGAATTCTCCCCCCCCATCCTTACGCCAAAAACCCCGTGAGAAGATCATGTGCCTTCAACAATCCCGGGATGAGACTTTGGACGAATACTACACGAACTATGACACCATCGTCTCAAGCTGCCCGCACCATGGATTCATGAAGAAAGTTCTTCTTCAAAAATTTCTTCGTGGGATGAGGGCCGATGAGCTGACAAGGATTAACGAAGCAATGAGAAGATCAGCTAGGAACTTGTCCATGGCAGACATGTGGTACCTCATAAAAGACCTGGCTGCAACCACAAAACAAATACCCCAAGCTGACAGAGGAATGCAGATAGAAGAAGCTGGTCCAGAGATAGACGAAGAAGAAACTCCCGAGCCATCAGAAGATACTTCCGAGCCATCAGAAGACTGGGATATAGAAAGTATCGGGAGCAACGAGGAAAAACCTTCATGGGAACTAAATGCCGTGGCAGCAATGGAAGAAGTCCAGA
Organism: Rhodiola kirilowii; assembly: GCA_033675215.1. Lineage (NCBI taxonomy): Eukaryota > Viridiplantae > Streptophyta > Magnoliopsida > Saxifragales > Crassulaceae > Rhodiola > Rhodiola kirilowii. The sequence goes on from CM066201.1 coordinate 47,174,447, forward strand.
ATACCACCAGCCTGCTACCCGAGCCATACCCAACTATCATCACCCAAGCATCCGAGACCATCTACGACCAGATCCTCACAGACAGACAGGACGAGGCAGAACCAAGCCTTAAGATGCAAGCTTCCCGACTTTTCCCCTTGATCAATAGGCAAATTGCAGAAAACTATGTATTCCATGAAGAGGATAAAAAGAGGATGGGAAAAGGGCCTGAGCAGAACGACTCCTCAGTGCAGCATGTTTTCACCATAACTGGACAAGGCAGCCCTAAACACCAGAAAACCCGATTCAAGAAACTAGTAGTAAAAGGTCCCTCACCTTCTCAGAGACGTTGGAAGGAGAAATCACCAGAACAATGGGAACAGGACCCAAGCACATCATCTCACAAGAAATCGGGGAAAGGCAAGGCAAAAATCAACACAGGAACGGTGGCGAAATACGACCTGAGCCACCCATGGGATCCAAACCAGTGATCCAGGAATGAGGTACTGTCGAGCCAACGACGTTAAACAAAGGCACAGGTCGGGAGGTAACCCGACACCTATCTTACTTTCAGTCTTTTATTTTTCTGTCATTTAGTTTTTTCAAATAAGTCGCTCTCACCCACTTGGTGCATAGAAGAAATGACTATTTAGGAATCGGTTTTTGGAACAAGACCGGATCAGCCAGGCAGCTTCCGTGAGTTAACGAGCCTGCGCTGAGAGTGCAAGGCCCCAGCCGAACTCCCTCGATTATCCAGCCTCATGCCATGTCGTTCACTCGACACTTTAAAGGGAGTTTCGTTCTTCCCTTTTCCTTAATGCCATTTCCTTCTCATATAATATCTACTTGCATGGCTTTTGAACTAAGTTGTGCTGAAAGGCACGCCTTTGTTCAAAAGTGTGGGGTGAGAACCACCTTTGTAAATAAATAACATGTTTTCTTTTTCTTAGTATTATCTTTTTGAAAATATGAACTTAAGAATGTGAAAAAGTTAGATCATAATTCATGCATTAACCTTGTGAAAATTCAACTGTTTAAAAACTTAGAATGTAACTTCTCATTTGTCCCTTTGTGCTGAGATAAACTAGGGATGTGGAGTTGACATAAACTGCCCTAGAGAGGCTTGGCAAGCACTCGAAGGATCGAATCAAACTATATAGTTTTCGAAGTCAGTGGAGGCGGCACTTCGGGTTTCAGTGAAGATTGAAGTCATCTCCGCCATGCAGTGTTTATGCAAAAAAGAAAAAAAGGCGAGGACGGGAATTAGACCGTCCTATCTCTAGTCAAAGTAGCCGAGAAAATAGATGAGCGACCCTCAGCTTGACCCGCGCGAAACGGCAAGGATGAGAGGAGCGGGGAGGTATTTCCATATGCTCGCGGGCGACGATTGGACCACCCAAAAAGGCTTGAGGAAATGGACTAGCAAGTCACAAAGAAGCAAAAAGCTCAAAGAAGCAAATCAAGAGGCCAAAGGCCCAAAATTGTGAAGGTTTTAACCGAACAAAAAGTGAAGTACTCAAAGAGTCAAATCAAAGGCCAAAGGCCAATTCACTACAAAAGCTATCCCTCTCCAAAAGAAAATCAAAGACCAAACCATTGAAACCCGAACCGAATCACGTGCTAGAGAAAGCTACAAGGAAACCATATAGTGCGAGACGGTCCCGAGGTTGCAGTCCAGGAGCCTGAAAAGGGATATCTCCCGAAACATCCAAAATAATTTGCATCTCAGCACGGAGGTACAAGTATCAAGTTTCTTCTATTTATTTACACGGTTTAATTTGGTAATAAGTAGTGATGCATGAATTAGGATAAATCTAGTCCCACAGTCTAACTTTCATATTTTAAAGCTTACTTAGTGTGCCGCCCTTTAATAGCATTGTTCGGGACGAACAACTAAAATTGTGGGGTAATCTGATGGACCATAATTATACGAATCATAAACACAGTTAAACCCACCAAATTAGACTGTTTGTCTATTTAACTTTTTCTTGTTAGTTCCGATTTATATCTACAGGGTATTTTGGACTCTAGAGAGAAAACACGCTAAGGAGAGGATTTTACGCTGAAAAGATATTACGAGTCATTCCAAGGTCAAGACCTGATGCCGACTGAAGAAATATCAAGTTTCTGACATTGAATCACTCAAATCAAATCCAACCGAGGAGCAACCAAAGTCAGACCGGAGCGAAAATGGACTGATAGTTTTGTGAAAATTGCACAAAACTCACACAAAACTCACTCTTTCTCCTCCATGACCGGCGGCTTTGGGGAGAGGTGACCAAAGCCACAAGCTTCCTCCTTTCTTCACCCACAACCGGCGGCCCTTCCCCTCCCCTCCCTTGTCAACCGGCGGCTTTCCTCCTCCCCCATGTGGCTTCATCTCCTTGCTCCACCATCCATCTTGTGACAAGTGTTGCCATCTCCTCCACACATCTCCTCCACATTTGGCTATAAATAGAGCTCTCCCCTCTCATTTGTATCATCCCAAAATCAACAAACACTTATCTCTCTAGAAATTGTGGTACTTTTGTAAGCTTTGGTTTGAAATAATACTCCTGTTGGTTCTTGAGTATTATAACAGTTTTAGAGAATACTCCTGTTGGTTCTTGAGTATTCAAGTAGGATTTGGGAATACTCCTGTTGATTCTTGAGTATTCCCCTTTACTTACTGTCTTTCAAAAACCCCCGGGTATTTAGCTATGATATCCTCTTCCATGGATAATCGTAGGTAAACTCTTCATTCGGTTGAAGGGGTGTACTTGTATCATAAAATGTTTTAGACCCTGCACCTAGTGCATCTTTGTGTTTGAAACTAGTTCTATGTGCCATATATTAGGTCAGAACTTCCAAGGTTGAGTGGATTCTTTAACGGGCAAAGCTCTTCCGTGGGGGTTCGTGAACATACTCAGGTAAGTGGATGCTTTAGCGGGCAAAGCTTAAGTGAGGAGTTCGACTTATCTAAAACACCGTTTGGTCGATCGTAACTGAGAGGTCAAATGGATGCACATAAGGCTAAGATACTTCGAAAGGAGGAATTAGTCTAAATAGAACAAGTGTTCTAAACGATGTTGCAAGTCTTGTGCTAGAAATAGCCTCGATTCATCTTCGAACACTTAGTATGGTCATTAGCGGTCAATGATAAACAGGCTATGATACAAGGCCCCCGAAACCGAATGCTTTCCTTAAATTACAAAACCCCCTGTATTTACTTTCCTAGTATAACTGCCTTAATCAACTGCACTCACCTTCCAGAGGACTCGCAAATCACACATCACCCACTGTAAGTCTTTCTTTTTATTTTTCAGTATTTATTTTTCTGTAATTTACTTTCCGTACTAAAAACCAAAACAACCAAAAAAAGTCACTTAGTTATAACCGCTAAAATCTCAATCAACCTTAAAACACGCTCCCTTCCTGTACAAATCCCTCAAAGAACAACGTATCCCCCTAATTCTCTTGGGTTTGACCCCTACTTACCACTTACTACCCAGTAGTAAAGTCACGAGTAGCGGACTTATAAATTTATTCTTGACGTTTGCACACGACGACTGTGCGTCCGTCAATGCACATAAGGCTAAGATACTTCGAAAGGAGGAATTAGTCTAAATAGAACAAGTGTTCTAAATGATGTTGCAAGTCATGTGCTAGAAATAGCCTTGATTCATCTTTGAACACATAGTATGATCATTAGAGGTCGATGATAAACAGACTATGATACATGGCCCCCTAAAACTGAATACTTTCCTTTAATTGTAATATCAACTGTTACTTTACCTTTCAGTACTAAAAACCAAAAACAACCCCCCAACTACTTTATTTAATCCCCCCTTTTCGAAAGAACAACTATCACCTAATTCCCTTGGGTTCGACCCGTACTTACCACTTACTACCAAAAATAGTTAAGTCGCGAGTATCGGAGATATAAATTTATTTTTGCACAGAGAACATCGCACCTTAACGACAGTGTGGTGGGCTCCGTCAACCACCTGGAGAGAAGCTGCTGCACCCTTGGACTACCCGAGAAACTAATCATCGAGTACCTCATTGATGGATTAAGACCCTGAGACAAAATGCTCCTGGATGCCTCCGCTGGAGGATCCATGATGAATCTATCACTAAGTGGCATAAGGAATCTCATCACCGAAGTTGCTGAAAATGCCCGATTCAGAGAAGAGACAACTCGGCAGGAAGAATTTTCCCGAACAAAGAATGTGGCAAAGGCTGAAGAAACACCGATGAACTCTATGCCAGAGGAGATGAAACAAATGAAGGAGATGATGGTTCAGATCCTACGAAGGCAGCCAGTTCCAGTAAAGCCTTGCGAATTCTGCAGTTCTACGGACCACAAGACCGACCCATGCCCAACATTAATACTAGAGGAACCGGAAGAAGTGAATGCAGTGGTAGGATACAACAACAACAAAAGCAATGACAGAGCCGGACTAAACCGGCAGTATAATCAAGCGACCAATCCAAGCTGGCGAAACGACAACCATCCTCCAAGGGAGACACAACAAGCCGCACCGCAATTAGCTCAGTCATTCTACCAACCTCCCCACCGGCAGTACAACCAGAACGCTCCATCAGCAGGCCAATATCAGCAAAGAGGACAAAACCAGTACCCGACAGGACAATATCAACAGAAGGGACAAAATCAGTACCAAGCCAACTCGAGCAATCAGCGAGGACCAAACAAGTCGCTTGAAGACACAATGAAGGAACTCGCAGGAAATGTAAATCAATTGGGTACTTTGCTACACCAATTCCAGGCGAAAACTGACGGGGCAATTTTAGATTTGACCAAACAAATGTCCCAGCTCGCCACCGCAATGTCCGCGCTCATTAATGAACCTGGCAGACTTCCTTCACAAACAATTCAAAACCCGAAGGGAAATGTTAATGCCGTAACCCTTAGGAGTGGGAGAAAACTTGCCATCAAACCCATGGAGCAAGAGAGGTTACCCGGAGAAGAACAAATGAGGCCCATGGCTCTCGGAACTCTTGAGCAAGACGCTGCCGAGAAAAATGAGGACGCGTCCGAGGAAGAGCGGGACGCAACTGAAGAAGAAGGGAACGCGTCCGAGGAACGCAGGCCTGGCCCGGTACCAGCAGCCAGCCCGGTTCCAGTGTCCGAAGAGCACAAGGAGCGCCCGGTATCCAGAATCGAAACCCCCAAAATCAGCGCAACACTTCCATTTCCCGTACCTGCTCGTGTGCAAAAACAACATGTCATGGATGAGGACGTGTTTGAGTTGTTCAGCAAAGTCGAAATCAACATCCCCCTCTTGGAAGCCATCAAGCAAATTCCTCGATATGCTAAGTTTTTAAAAGAACTTTGCACCAACCGGAGGAGGAGTACTAGATATGATCAAGAGCTGATGAGTAGGAACGTGTCGGCCGTCATACAACGAAAAGTGCCCCCCAAATGTGGTGATCCGGGAACTTACACCATTCCATGCACAATTGGCAACATCCGGATCGAGAACTGCATGCTAGACCTTGGAGCATCAATCAACGTTCTTCCCTTCTCTATCTACTCATGCCTTAGGATTGGACCTCTCGAACCCACCGGTCTCACTATTCAACTGGCAGATCGATCGTGCAAACCGCCCGAGGGCAAAATAGAAGACGTCCTGTTTCAAGTAGGCAAATTTGTGTTTCCAGCAGACTTCTACGTCTTAAAATGGAGAATGGCAGACCTACAGACCATGCACCCATCCTTCTCGGCCGTCCATTTCTCAAAACATCGAAAATGAAAATAGACTGTGGAAGTGGAATGCTCTCAGTGGAGGTAGAAGGAGAAGTCTTCAGCTTCGACATATTCCGAGCAATGAAGCACCCCATGGAATTCGAGGAAATACACGCTCTCGATACTTTGGACGACCTGGTCCAAGAAATTCAGCCAGAACCAAGAGCAGATCCCTTAGAAGTCATACTCATTGGAGCCGAAAGCTCTTACGAATTGACCGAAAGCTTACATGAAACGGTGGCCCACTTAACAATCTCAGAGCCTCTCACACCAGAATATGAAGTCAACGAGGTAAAATTATTCAAATCAAATATTTTTCTTCCCTTAGTGATGCAAGCTCCCAAAATAGAATTGAAGCCCCTGCCCGGGCATCTGAAGTACGCCTTCCTAGGGGATAATGACACACTTCCAGTGATCATCAAGAGTGGCTTGGAAGTAGGCCAGGAACGAAGTTTGATAAAAGTGCTGAGACAACACAAGTTGGCTATTGGATGGACTCTAGCCGACTTAAGAGGAGTCAGCCCGGCTGTATGCATGCACCGTATTCTACTTGAGGATGGAGCAAAGCCATCAAGAGAGCCTCAACGACGACTCAACCTAATCATGATGGAGATCGTCCAAAAGGAAATACAGAAGCTACTAGATGCGGACGTTATCTATCCCATATCGGATAGCCAATGGGTGAGTCCTGTCCACGTGGTCCCGAAGAAAAGTGGGATCACGGTCGAGGAAGATGCTGAAGGAAAAATGGTGACAACAAGGGTTAAGAACGGCTGGAGAATGTGCATCGACTACAGAAAATTGAACGCCGTCACAAGAAAAGACCATTTCCCTCTTCCATTCATCGATCAAATGCTAGACCGACTGGCGGGCAAACCATATTTTTGCTTCCTGGACGGGTTCTCAGGCTACAACCAGATCCCCATAGCACTTGAGGACCAAGAGAAGACTACATTCACCTACCCATTTGGTACATTCGCCTTCAGAAGGATGTCGTTCGGCCTATGCAATGCCCCGAGGACTTTTCAAAGGGTAGTGACCAGCATCTTTTCAGACATGATAGGAGAATTCATTGAAGTCTTCATGGATGACTTCGCCATCTATGGAGACACATTCGACGCTTGCTTAAGCAATTTGAGCACAGTTTTGGCACGATGTGTGTCCATGAACTTAGTGCTCAATTACGAGAAGTGCCACTTCATGGTAACACATGGAATAGTCTTGGGACATATCATCTCACAAGAAGGCATGGAAGTGGACAAAGCAAAGATCGACCTGATCATGACTCTACCATACCCATCCACGGTCCGAGACATCCAATCATTCCTTGGCCATGCAGGATTCTACCGACGATTCATCAAGGACTTCTCCAAAAAGTCGTTGCCTCTATCCACTCTTCTCCAAAATGAAGTTCCTTTTGAATTCACCAATGCATGCAAGGAGGCCTTTGATGATCTAAAGAAAGCCCTCACTAGCACACCTATCATCCAAACGCCAAATTGGGAACTACCATTCGAAATCATGTGCGACGCAAGCGACTTTGCTGTGGGAGCAGTTCTCGGCCAAAAGGTTGATAAGAAGGCAGGTGTGATCTACTACGCCTCACGAACCCTAGATTCTGCCCAACGAAACTACTCCACCACCGAGAAGGAACTCCTGGCAGTGGTATTCGCTCTGGAAAAATTCAGATCCTATTTGCTTGGAGCAAAAGTAATAGTTTATTCTGACCATGCTGCCATTCGTTACCTGATGAAGAAGAAGGAGGCCAAGCCAAGGCTCATTCGGTGGATATTAATACTGCAAGAATTCGATGTGGAAATAAGGGACAAAAAGGGGATCGAGAATACTGTGGCCGACCACCTAAGCAGGATTGTCCGAAAGGAAGAAGAGGGGCACATAACCGAGTCATTTCCAGACGAGCACCTCTATGCAGTCTCAACCAAGGTGCCGTGGTATGCCTCAATCGTCAACTACCTTGTAGGAGGTACATTTCCTCCTTCTTTTACTAAAGCACAATGCATGAAACTTAGGCATGATGCTAGACACTACTTATGGGATGATCCTTATTTATGGAAAATAGGAGCAAATCAAATACTTAGGAGATGCGTCCTCGATAATGAAATAGCTTCTGTTATTAGCTTTTGCCATGAGTTTGCATGTGGAGGACACTTCGGGCCTAGGAGAACCGCTAGGAAAATCCTAGATAGCGGCTTCTTTTGGCCAAGTATATTTAGAGATGCCTATGAGAAGTGTAAAAAATGCGATAGGTGTCAAAGAGTAGGAAATGTGTCAGCTAGAAATGAGATGCCTCAAGTACCCATATTAGTCAACGATGTTTTCGACATTTGGGGTATTGATTTTATGGGACCATTCCCAGTTTCATGCGGTTATACTTACATTTTAGTTGCTGTAGATTATGTATCAAAATGGGTAGAAGCTAAGGCCACAAAATGCGACGATGCAAAAATTGTCATAGATTTTTTGCGCACTAACCTGTTTTGTAGATACGGGGTACCCAAGGCCATAATCAGCGACCAAGGAACTTATTTCTGCAACTGCATGATGGCTGCCACCTTAAAGCGCTACCATGTCCACCACCGGACGTCCACGGCATATCATCCCCAAACTAATGGTCAAGCGGAGATCTCCAACCGCGAAATCAAAGGTATTCTAGAAAAAATGGTAAAGCCGGGTAGAAAAGATTGGAGTCAGAGGCTAGATAAAGCTCTTTGGGCTTATCGGACGGCATACAAGACGCCAATTGGAACCTCCCCCTTTCGTCTTGTTTATGGAAAGGCATGCCACCTTCCAGTGGAATTAGAACATAAAGCCTATTGGGCGCTCAAGCATTGCAATCCGGATTTAAAGGTTGCCGGACTGGATAAGAAGCTTAATCTATGTGAGCTTGAGGAGTTGCGGCTTGAGGCCTATGAAGGGCAAACGGACTACAAAGCGCGGACCAAATTGTATCATGATAAATTCATCCTCCGACGCTCATTTGAAGAAGGACAACAAGTACTACTCTTCTCCTCACGGTTGAAGTTGATTCCTGGCAAACTAAAATCAAGATGGACCGGCCCTTATACAGTGACTAAGGTATTCAACCATGGGATGCTTGAGTTGGAAAGCATGGAGAATGGGAGCCGATTCAATGTGAATGGATAGCGAGTCAAACACTACCATGGCGAGGTCAACTTGAAACCACAACGCTACGACCTGAGCCACCCATGGGATCCCACCTTATGACCCAGGAATGAGGTACTGTCGAGCTAACGACGTTAAACAAATGCACTGGTCGGGAGGTAACCCGACACCTATCTTACTTTTAGTCATTTAATTCCTGTCATTTAGTTTTTTGCCTTAAATCATTCTCACCTTTCCTGTATATATTTGCTTGCATCACTTTTGAACTAAGTCGTGCTGTGAGGCACGCCTTCGTTCAAAAGTGTGGGGTGAGAACCACCTTTGTACATAGTTAGTTAACATTTTTTTTCTTTTCCTTTTCCCTTAATATTATCTTTTTGAAAATATGAACTTGAGAATGTGAAAAAGATAGATCTAAATTCATGCATTTACTTTGTGAAATCTCAACTGTATAAAAACTTAGGATGTAACTTCTCATTTGTCCCTTTGTGCTGAGATATACAGGGGATGTGGAGTTGATATAAATTGCCCTAGAGAGGCTTGGCAAGCAATCGAAAGACTGGATTTCACTATATGGTTTACGAAGTCTGTGGAGGCTGCACTTCGGGTTTCAAAGAAGATCAGAGTCATCTTTGCCGTACAGCGTTTATGCAAAGAGGCGGGACGGGAATCAAACCGTCCTATCTCTAGTCAGAGTAGCCGGGAAAATAGATGAGCGACCCTCATCTTGACCCGCGCGAAACGGCGAGGATGAGAAAGAGCGGGGAGGTATTTCCATATGCTCTCGGGCGATGATTGGACCTCCCAAAGAAAGGTTGAGAAAATGGACTAGCAAGTCACAAAGAAGTAAAAGCTCCAAGAAGCTAATCAAAGGCCGAAAGCCAAAATTGTGAAGGTTTTAACCGAAACAAAAGTGAAGAAACTCCAATTCAACATCAAAGGCCAAAGGCCAATTCACTTCAGAAGCTGTCCCTCACCAAAAGGAAATCAAAGTGCTCAATTCAGTGAAACCCGAACCGAATCATGTGCTAGAGAAAGCGACAAGTTAACCATATAGTGCGAGTCGGTCCAGAGAATGCAGTCCAGGAGCTTGAAAAGGGCTATCTCCCGAAACATCCAAATTAATTTGCATCTCAGCTCGAAGGTACAAGTATCAAGTTTCTTCTAAGTATTTACACGGTTTAGTTTGGTAATAAGTAAGTAATGCATGAATAGGATAAATCTAGTTCCATATTCTCACTTTCCTATTTGAAGTTTTTACTTGGATTGTGTGTGCATCTCTTAAATAGCATTGTTCGGGACGAACAACTAAAAGTGTGGGGTGATCTGATGGACCATATTTATATGATTCATTAAGACAGTTAAACCCACCAAATTAGACGCTTTATCTTGACAACTTTCACTTGTTAGTTTCACTTTTGTTCTACAGGCTATTTCAAGGAGTAAAGATGAAACGAGCTAAAATGGAGTTCTTAACGCTAAAAGTGGATTACAAGTCAGAACTAGCCTTACTCCGACAATACTCCGATCAAACCACAACTAAGTCCCAATGACTTATTCCAACAAAGATCAAGAACACAAGTGAAATGCCAAGTCTAAGTTCCTCACCTTTTGATGTCAACTAAGAAGCAACCAAAGAGGCAACCAAAGGGCAACCGAAGACCAACCGGAGTCACATGCCAACCGATGGCTTTTGGGGAAAAGATCTCAATCCACTCAACTTCTCCTCCTCCTCACCACATGGGCGGCTAGACATGGAGAAGAAGCCACATGTGGCCGGCGGCTTTGTGGCTTTTTCCACCTTGCCCGGTGGCTGTTTGGCCCTCCACTCCCCTCTTGCCATGTGTTTCATCCTCCTTCCTCCTCCATGCCTATAAATACCAAGCTCCTTCCCTTTGTAAAATCATCCCAACATCCTCAATCCCATAGTCACTTGTTACTTATCTCTCTAGAGTTTGGGCACAATCCATGTAAACACTTTACTTTGAATCAAAAGCTCCAAGTTTGTTCTTGAGTACTCTTGTCGGTTCTTGAAGTACTCAAGCATTTCCTTTACTTTTCGTTGTTCTTGAGTTTACTCCTGTTGGTTCTTGAGTATTCTCCCCTTTACTTTCCTTGTCTTAATTTCCAAAAACCTTTACTTTCCTGTCTTTCAAAACCTTTACTTTACTCAGTACTTAGCTATGATATCCACCCCTATGGATATTCGTAGCTAAACCCTTCATTTGGTTGAAGGGGTGTACTTATATCATAAAATGTTTTAGACCCTTCTCTTAGTGCCTCTTTGTGTTCAACTTGTTCTAGGTGCCATATATTAGGTCAGAACAGCTCCATTGGTTGAGTGGATGCTCGGAATAGCAAAGCTCTGCCATGGGTTCATGATCTTCCGTGGATAAGTGGAGGCTCGGAAGAGCACAGCTTATCTAAGGAAGTCAACCTCTTTTAAACACCATTTGGTTTATCAGGAATGATGATCAAATGGATGCACATACTAGAACAAGAGTTCTTTGTCTTGCAAAAGACTAGACGGTGTGGCAAGTCATGTGCTAGGAATAGCCTTGATACACTTTTGAACACTTAGTATGATCATTAGAGGTCGATGATAAACGGACTACGATACAAGGCCCCTAAAACCGAATCCTTTCCTTTAATTAAAACATCACCTGTCACTTTACTTTCATTACCATATCAACTGCTTACTTTCCGCAAGTCTTGTCCTTCAAGCACTTTACTTTTACACACTTACTTTCCGCAAGACTTGTCCTTCAAGCATTTACTTTCCGCAAGTCTTGTCCTTCAAGCACTTTACTTTTCAAGTATTTACTTTCAGTCCCTTATTTACTTTCTTTACTTTAAGTCATTTACTTTTCAGTACTAAAATTACCACCAACCCACTTACTTTTCAGTACTAAAATCACAACCAAACCCCAACTGTCTTACTTTCCATTTTCGAAAGAACAACTATCCACTAATTCCCTTGGATTCGACCCCTACTTACCGCTTTACTACCCAATAGTAGAGTAACGAGTAGCGGACTTATAAATTAATTTTGTACACATTGCCTCGCGACAAGGTAGTGTTGTCAAATTGGCGCCGTTGCCGGGGAATCAGCTTTCGATTAGTTGTTCTTTTCTTTCCCTTTTTATTTCTTCATTGCACTGTCCACTATGTATGCTTGGATGACTCAACATCTTCCTCAGTTTGGAGGTACAGTTGGAGAGGACCATGTAATACACTGCCAACATTTTCACCATATATGCCGCTACATGAAACCTGAAAATGAGGATCTAGAAGAGTTTAAAATGAAATGCTTTAAATTCTCTCTAACTGACTTTGCGACAGTATGGTATTACTCATCAAATGCTAGTTGTGCAGGTTATTATGAGAACCTTCGTGCTCGATTCCTGAAAGAATTCTCCCCCCATCTCTACGACATGACACCCGAGAGAGGATCATCCGCCTTCAACAATCCCGGGATGAGACTTTGGACGAATACTACACGTACTTTGACACCATCGTCTCATGCTGCCCGCACCATAGATTCACGAATGTGGTTCTTCTTCAAAAATTCCTTTGTGGGATGAGGCCGGTTGACCAATCAAGGTTTAACGACGCAGTAGGAGGATCGACCTTGCACTTAACTATGACTCAAATGTGGGATATTATAGATGACTTGGCCGAAGCCACAAAACGAAGGCCAATGCTCCAAGCTGATGGAAGAGCGCAGATGGTAGAAGCTAATATAGACAGGAGTGGAGAAGGCAATGCAGAAGCCATAATGGTCGAATCAGATGCAGAAAGCACCGTGAGCAACAAAGAAGAACCTATATGGGAGATCACCCCCGAGCCATTAGAAGACCCAGAGCCGGAAGCCGATTTAGAGGAGGATGAAGAAAAGTCTTCATTAGAATTCACTCCTGAGCAGGCCGAAGAGGAAGTCCAGAATGCCACAAGCGAGCAACCCGCGACATACCCAACCCTCACCATCGAAGAAGCCGAAGAAATCAATCAAGACCAGTTCCTCACGGACAATCTGGCCAATATGGATCCGGCGCGTATAATGGAAGCCTCGCACCTTTTCCCTCTGATCAATATGCAAATCGCAGAAAACTATATGATCAATGGAGAGCCTGAAAAAATGATGGAAGAAGGGTCTTATCAGAACGACTCCTTGATGGAGCAGTTTTTCGCCAGAACTAAACAAGACAGCCCTAAACATAAGAGAGCCCGACTCAAGAGACCAGCAGTTAAGGGTCCCTTGCCTTCTCAGAGGCGTTGGAAAGAAAAACCACCAGAATAATGGGAACAGGACCCGAGCACATCATCCCACAAGAACTCGGGGAGAGTCAAAGCTAGAATCAACGCAAGAGCCACGGCAAAATTCGACCTGAGCCACCCATGGGATCCCACCTTATGATCCAGGAATGAGGTATCGTCAAGCTAACGACGTTAAACAAATGCACTGGTCGGGAGGTAACCTGACATCAATCTTACTTTCAGTCATTTAATTTCAGTCATTTAGTTTTTTGCCTTAAAACATTCTCACCTTTCCTGTATATATTTTCTTGCATAAACTTTTGAACTAAGTCGTGCTGTGAGGCACGCCTTCGTTCAAAAGTGTGGGGTGAGAACCGCCTTTGTACATAGTTAGTTAACATGTTTTTTCTTTTCCTTTTCCATTAATATTATCTTTTTGAAAATACGAACTTGAGAATGTGAAAAAGATAGATCTAAATTCATGCATTTACCTTGTGAAATCTCAACCGTATAAAAACTTAGGATGTAACTTCTCATTTGTCCCTTTGTGCTGAGATATACAGGGGATGTGGAGTTGATATAAATTGCCCTAGAGAGGCTTGGCAAGCAATCAAAGGACTGAATTTCACTATATGGTTTACGAAGTCTGTGGAGGCTGCACTTCGGGTTTCAAAGAAGATCAGAGTCATCTCCGCCGTGCAGCGTTTATGCAAAGAGGCGGGACGGGAATCAAACAGTCCTATCTCTAGTCCAAGTAGCCAAGAAAATAGATGAGCGACCCTCATCTTGACCCGTGCGAAACGGCGAGGATGAGAAAGAGCGGGGGGGGGGGGGGGGTATTTCCATATGCTCTCGGGCGATGATGCTCTCGGGCGATGATTGGACCTCCCAAAGAAAGGTTGAGAAAATGGACTAGCAAGTCACAAAGAAGAAAAAGCTCGAAGAAGCTAATCAAAGGCCAAAAGCCAAAGTATGTGAAGGTTTTAACCGAAACGAAAGTGAAGAAGCTCCAATTCAAAATCAAAGGCCGAAGGCCAATTCACTTCAAAAGCTGTCCCTCACCACAAGGAAATCAAAATGCTCAACTCAGTGAAACCCAAACCGAATCATGTGCTAGAGAAAGCGACAAGTTAACCATATAGTGCGAGTCGATCCAGAGAATGCAGTCCAGGAGCCTAAAAAGAGTTATCTCCCGAAACATCCAAATTAATTTGCATCTCAGCTCAAAGGTACAAGTATCAAGTTTCTTCTAGATATTTACACGGTTTAGTTTGGTAATAAGTAAGTAATGCATGAATAAGATAAATCTAGTTCCATATTCTCACTTTCCTATTTGAGGTTTTTACTTGGATTGTGTGCATCTCTTAAATAGCATTGTTCGGGACGAACAACTAAAAGTGTGGGGTGATCTAATGGACCATATTTATATGATTCATTAAGACAGTTAAACCCACCAAATTGGACGCTTTGTCTTGACAACTTTTACTTGTTAGTTTCACTTTTGTTCTATAGGCCATTTCAAGGAGTAAAGATGAAACGAGCTAAAATGGAGTTCTTAACACTGAAAGTGGATTACAAGTCAGAACTGGCCATACTCCGACAATACTCCGATCAAGCCACAACTAAGTCCCAATGACTTATTCCAACAAAGATCAAGAACACAAGTGAAATGCCAAGTCTAAGTTCCTCATCTTTTGATGTCAACTAAGGAGCAACCAAAGGAGCAACCAAAGGGCAACCGAAGACCAACCGGAGTCACATGCCAACCGATGGCTTTTGGGGAAAAGATCTCAATCCACTCAACTTCTCCTCCTCCTCACCACATGGGCGGCTAGCCATGGAAAAGAAGCCACATGTGGCCGGCGGCTTTGTGGCTTTTGCCACCTTGCCCGGCGGTTATTTGGCCCTCCACTCCCCTCTTGCCATGTGTTGCATCCTCCTTCCTCCTCCATGCCTATAAATACCAAGCTCCTTCCCTTTGTAAAATCATCCCAACATCCTCAATCCCATAGTCACTTGTTACTTATCTCTCTAGAGTTTGGGCACAATCCATGTAAACACTTTACTTTGAATCAAAAGCTCCAAGTTTGTTCTTGAGTACTCTTGTCGGTTCTTGAAGTACTCAAGCATTTCCTTTACTTTTCGTTGTTCTTGAGTTTACTCCTGTTGGTTCTTGAGTATTCTCCCCTTTACATTCCTTGTCTTGATTTCCAAAAACCTTTACTTTCCTGTCTTTCAAAACCTTTACTTTACTCAGTACTTAGCTATGATATCCACCCCTATGGATATTCGTAGCTAAACCCTTCATTCGGTTGAAGGGGTGTCCTTGTATCATAAAATGTTTTAGACCCTTCTCTTAGTGCCTCTTTGTGTTCAACTTGTTCTAGGTGCCATATATTAGGTCAGAACTCCATTGGTTGAGTGGATGCTCGGAATAGCAAAGCTCTGCCATGGGTTCGTGATCTTCCGTGGATAAGTGGAGGCTCGGAAGAGCACAGCTTATCTGTAGAAGTCAACCTCTTTTAAACACCATTTGGTTTATCAGGAATGATGATCAAATGGATGCACATACTAGAAAAGGAGTTCTTTGTCTTGCAAAAGACTAGACGGTGTGGCAAGTCATGTGCTAGGAATAGCCTTGATACACTTTTGAACACTTAGTATGATCATTGGAGGTCGATGATAAACGGACTATGATACAAGGCCCCTAAAACCGAATCCTTTCATTTAATTAAAACATCACCTGTCACTTTACTTTCAGTACCATATCAACTGCTTACTTTCCACAAGTCTTGTCCTTCAAGCACTTTACTTTTACGCACTTACTTTCCGCAAGACTTGTCCTTCAAGCATTTACTTTCCGCAAGTCTTGTCCTTCAAGCACTTTACTTTTCAAGTATTTACTTTCAGTCCCGTATTTACTATCTTTACTTTCAGTCATTTACTTTTCAGTACTAAAATTACCACCAACCCACTTACTTTTCAGTACTAAAATCACAACCAACCCCCAACTGTCTTACTTTCCATTTTCGAAAGAACAACTATCCACTAATTCCCTTGGGTTCGACCCCTACTTACCGCTTTACTACCCAATAGCAGAGTAACGAGTAGCGGAC
Organism: Rhodiola kirilowii; assembly: GCA_033675215.1. NCBI lineage: Eukaryota > Viridiplantae > Streptophyta > Magnoliopsida > Saxifragales > Crassulaceae > Rhodiola > Rhodiola kirilowii. The sequence continues at coordinate 47,190,692 of CM066201.1, forward strand.
TTATAAATTAATTTTGTACACATTGCCTCGCGACAAGGTAGTGTTGTCAACCAACAAGAGTGCTTCAAGCACAAGTAAATCTAAGACAAGAAAAGTAAAGAGAGGCTGCTGGAAAATAAGAGCTTGGAGCTCAAGAACAAGTGAACAAAGCTTGGAAATCAAGAACAAAGTGTGTTTGCATTGAAAGTGAAGAGAAAGAGAGTTAAGCTCTCTTCTCTCTAAAGAACTTGTGGATTTTTGAAGGACTTGGATTTCTAAGGCATAAGCCTCTATTTATAGACTATAGAAGACTTGGAGGCTAAGCTTAGATGAGAAATATCCCAAAGAAGAAAAGAAGATAAGGATTGCTTGGAAATATCTCAAAAAAACTTGCACTTGTCACTTGCTTCTCAAAGGCCACGAATTGGCACATGGGTTAACTTATCCAAAGCCAACTATCTTGTTGAGGAGGAACCAACCGACTTGGTTTTAGTAGAAGCCCAACCGGATTCCAAAGCCAAACCGAAGTGAATAGTGAGGCCAACCAGGAAATAAGTAGTTTGGATTTAGTTGGATTTCCTCGGAATGTGGCCAGAGCAAGAAATGACCAGAGCATGGTGGCAAGGATATGAGCTTGATCGGAGCATCCCCGGAGGTTCGCCGGAGTTCGCCGGAATATGGCCGGAATCTGACCGGAGCTTTGGCCGGAGCTTCTTGGATTTTAGAGAGTTTATTCTGAATGAAAAAGTCATTCTAAAATGATCTCAAGAAGGATGCTAAGCCAAATTCTGCCCGGAACATGGTCGAAATCCCAAAACGGTCGATATTGCCCTATTTTGGCCTTGATCAGGCTTTAGCTGGTTCCACTCGGGAGTTTTGTCTGGGAAGTGAGATTGTCTAGGTTATTGGGCATTTAAAACACTTTGGTCGAGCCAGATTTGCCAGATTCCATGGTTTGGTCGAGCGACTTGGTTTCGGTGCCTATGCGTGCGGGGCCTTTGCTTTGAAATTGGGCCAACTGTCAATCTGCCCGAGCATTCTCCTTGGTTTTGCGACATTGTCCACCTTATTTTCCATTTTGATTACTTTGCTCGAGGTGGATTCGTCAGATCAGCTCGTTTGCCTGGGCAACTTGAATTCAGTGCTAGATGGCCTGGGCGCGGCCTAGGACTCTCTCGGACACGGCCCGACTTTTCTCGGTCCTGGCTGGATTTCCTCGGGCCATAACTGTTTGTCTATCATTTTTAGGCTTAAGAACCCCATTTTAGCTTGTTTTCTCTCTGAACCTCAAAATACCCTGTATACACAAAAAGGCATTAACAAGCACTTGTTCGTATGATCAAATGTCTAATTGGTGGGTTTTGTGTACTTGATGAATCGTATAAATATGTCCCATCAGCCACCTTCAATATCAAGTCCCTTATCCCTCTCAATGTGAGACTAGCCATTGATCCTCCGGCCGAGGAATTCAATAGCATCTTATCCAAGGGCTTGAACCCATCCAACAAGTACTCTAAAAGGATCTTCTCGGGGAGCCCTAGATTGCAACAACTCCCCTCTAGTTGGTTGAACTTCTCCAAATAGTCATACATAGACTCATTCGGCCCTTGTTTCAACTCTTGCAATTGCCTCCTCACTTGTGAGGCTCGGCCAGCAGGATAGTACTTGGCCAAAAAATTTGCTTGCATTTGTGGCCAAGACCAAATACTTCCCGGAGGCAAGGCGAGAAACCAATCATTAGCCGCATCCATTAGAGAGAAGTAAAAGGCCTTCAATTTGAAGTCCTCTACGTCTACTCCATGGGGTTTTAAGTTTTGACAAGTGCCATGAAAACATTTGCGATGGGATGTCGCGGACTCTCCTTGAGTGCCCGAGAACTTGGGCAAATTGTGCACAACGCCCGTGCTAACCAATATATCCTCTAGTTCCGGGCCCTCATAGATGCACCAAGATTGGTTTCTAAAGTTAGGAGCCGAGAGCTCCCCCATAGTGGGCTCTCGGATATCATCACCACCAAAGTTTTCCTCCCGGGCGGGCTGCACTCTTGGGGCATACGGTTGAGGATGAGGCCTAGGCGGTGGCCTAACCGGCTGCCTCGGACCATTTCGGGCTTGGTCCTCGGGCATCCCTTGGTTGCGCTCGGCCGCTTGCCTTTGCCTCATCTCTCGGAAAAGGTTCTCCGGGTTCTCATAGAATAGAGGTGCCCCGTCGTCTTGGCCCATGTCATTGTTCACCACATCTCATCAAAATTATTGCTATGATGAGACATGGCTCACAAGGGTCAAGTACTAGAACCTCAAAGAAAAGAACAAACAAGAACAACTTTCACCGATGTAACTAAGTCCCCGGCAACGGCGCCTAAATTTAACAAGACACGTCGTCGTGTACCAAATCAAATCTAAATTTATAAAGAGTCCACTACCTTAGGCTCACTAGAGACTAGTAGAGCGGCAAGTAGGGGTCGAACCCAGAGGAGTTGTAATGGTTACTTGTTGTTCTAGGAAAAACAGTAAAAGAAAGTCAGGGAAGTAAGACAAGTTTGGGGGTTTTTGGAATTGGTCTTGAATGTAAGTACGAAAAGTAAATGCAAAAGGATTGTGATCAAGAGAATGATATTCGGTCTAGGGGCCTTTAGTTGTGGCTCAACTCATCATTGACCTCTAATGATCTATCCTTGCGCCCATAAGTGTGGTCCTTTCCATTTCAAGAAATGACCCAAGTAAGAGTTGTTTCAAACGCTCACTCCATGACCTATCCTATTTCAAGGAATAGATCATTAGTGCAATAAGACTAATACCCTCTTTCAAGGAATACTAGGCTAGGTGCTATTGTTTGTTTCACATTTCAATGACAACAAACTCAATGGAGGACTTGAACCCACACGCCTAAACCTTGCCTTTTCAAGCCTTAGTTTAGCCTAGGTATTCATTCCCAAACCATTGGCACATGACTAGCAAATGGGATACAAGGAAGCATCAAGGTCAAGGTCTCAAAGCCTTGCTACAACATTAGGAACTTCTCTTATGCTACATTCATCATAGACATCCAATGAACCATTTTACATCCCATAGAGTGTGGCATTCCGGCAAAGGAAACAACCTAAAGTACTCCGGTAAAGGTAGTACACCACGGTTTTCACCGAACTAGGTAGTAGTGTGGTGCCATAGGCAACCCAAGGTATTGAAACCCCACTACCTCACTAGGCACGGCTAAACCTTCTAGTCTGGTCCTTATTAGCTAGAACAATCCGGCAAGGGTATTGCTCTATCTAGATGTACTATCCATTATTGCGGCAAGGCATCAAATGGATGTTACAATAAGGATCATTAGCTTGACCAAGCTTAGTAGCAAAACATCTACTTAGTCATGCCTTTGATCCATGGAATGAGATCCAAGGACTAGTGGGACGTGTAATGGACTTGAGTGTAAGTGCCTCAAAATGTAAGCATAAGAGTAGGAACCCCCAAACCGAATAGTGAAGGAATTAGCCACTCATGTTCATGGTATGAACACAAGAGCTAAAAGACACAATCGGAATTGCAAGGTCCACACTAAAATGCGTAATACAAGAAGAAGGAGTAGAGAGAAGTTGAGACTTTCTATTGCAAAATGACAAGAGGTACAAATGGTGGAATTTAGGCTAGATTTTCGAATTCTAAGAGTGTTCTTTCCCAAGGCCAAGGTGCTTCTTTTATAGGAGAATGAGGAAGGTTCTAGGTCTTGGATTGGCCTTAGGAACTTGGCATTTGCAATAGCCTAAACCAACTTTCCTCTTTGGGAAAGAGAGGCTTGGCATGAGTGAAGTTTGCATTGGAGTTAGCACACGCTAGGGTGACGTCAGCATTGGAGGACGAGCCGAGAAAGTCAAGGGAAATGTTGACCCTTGAAGTTGAGTCCTTGAGAAGACAAAATGTGGTCTTGAGTCCTTGAGTCTTTGGGCGTCCGGTACTTGAGGTCTTTAGGCGCTGGACTGGCCTCGAATAGGTCTTTGAACTGAGGTCCTCGATTGGGTGTTGGAGTAGGTCTGGATGAGACTCGGACAGCTCCTTCATTTCTCGAACAGGACCAGGACTGGTCTCGGACGGGTACTTCAATTCTCGGATAGGTCCTTCACTTACTCGGATGAGTCTCGGACTGGGACACGACCTCCTCGGATGGGTTCCGGACTAAGACTCGACTTCCTCGGATGGGTTCCGGACTAAGACTCGACTTCCTCGAATGGGTCTCGGACTGAGGTCCTTGGACCCGGCTTAGGTCCTTAGGTCCCGGATGAGTCCTTAGTCCCGCCCTAGGTCCTTGAGACCCGATTGAAGTCCTTAGGTCCCATTTCACCCCCAAAACACCTTGTGATGCATTTATGGCCTAAAATGCCATTCTTAAGCTCGTTTCCTCTTTAGACTCCAAAAGGCCCTGAAATCCAAAACGACATTAACAAGTAAACGTTCTCATGATCAAATGTCGTAAATGGTGGGTTTTGTTGACTTAATGAGTCGTATAAATACGTCTCATCAGTGCTTCAAGGTGGGGGCCATCATGCGGTTGCAAAAATGCGAGCCTTGGTCACTGATTAATGCCTTGGGTACTCCGTACCTACAAAACAGGTTAGTGTGCAAAAAATCTACTACAGTCTTTGCATCGTCACACTTAGTGGCCTTAGCCTCTACCCATTTTGACACATAATCAACGGCAACTAGAATATAAGTATAGCCGTAAGAAACTGGGAATGGCCCCATGAAATCAACACCCCAAATGTCGAAAACATCGTTGACCAATATGGGTACTTGAGGCATCTCATTTCTAGCCGACACATTTCCTACTCTTTGACACTTATCGCACCTTCTACACTTCTCATAGGCATCTCTAATTATACTCGGCCAAAAGAAGCCGCTATCTAGGATTTTCCTAGCGGTTTTCCTTGGCCCGAAGTGTCCTCCACATGCAAACTCATGGCAAAAGCTAATCACAGAATCGATTTCCTTATCGGGGATGCATCTCCTAAGCATTTGGTCTGTTCCTATTTTCCACAAATAGGGATCATCCCACAAGTAAAACCTAGCGTCATTCCTAAGTTTCATGCATTGTGCTTTAGTAAAAGAGGGAGGAAATGTAACTCCTACAAGGGACTTCTTTTTGGAGAAGAGTGGATAGAGGCCTCCTTCAGATCATCTAAGGCTGCTCCCAATCTGGTGTTTGGATGATTGGTGTGCTAGTGAGAGCTTCCTTCAGATCATCTAAGGCCTCCTTGCATGCATTGGTGAATTCAAAAGGGACTTCTTTTTGGAGAAGAGTGGATAGAGGCAACGCCTTTTTGGAGAAGTCCTTGATGAACCGTCGGTAGAATCCCGCATGCCCAAGGAAGGATTGGATGTCTCGGACAGTGGAAAGGTATGGTAGAGTCATGATCAGGTCTATTTTAGCTTTGTCCACCTCTATGCCTTCTTATGAGACGATATGCCCTAAGACCACTCCATGAGTTACCATGAAATGGCACTTCTCATAATTGAGCACAAGGTTCATCGAGACACATCGCGCTAGAACCGTGCTTAAGTTATCTAGGCAAGCGTCAAATGTATTGACATAGATGGTGAAGTCGTCCATGAAGACTTCGATGAATATCCCGATCATGTCCGAGAAGATGCTGGTCACCACTCTTTGGAAAGTCCCCGGAGCATTGGATAGACCGAACGACATCCTTCTGAAGGCGAATGTGCCAAATGGGCAGGTGAATGTAGTCTTCTCTTGGTCCTCAGGCGCTATCGGGATCTGATTGTAGCCCGAGAACCCATCCAGGAAGCAAAAGTATGGCTTGCCTGCTAGTCGGTCTAGCATTTGATCGATGAATGGCAGAGGGAAATGGTCCTTCCTTGTGACGGCGTTCAATTTTCTGTAATCAATGCACATTCTCCAGCCGTTCTTGACCCTTGTTGTCACCATTCTTCCTTTGGTATCTTCCTCGACCGTGATCCCAGTTTTCTTTGGGACCACGTGGGCCGGGCTCACCCACTGGCTATCTGAGATTGGATAGATGACATCCGCATCCAGTAGCTTCTGTATTTCCTTCTGGACGATCTCCAACATGATTGGGTTGAGTCGTCGCTGAGGTTCTCTTGACGGCTTAGCTCCATCCTCGAGTAAGATGCGATGCATGCATACTGCCGGGCTAACTCCTCTCAAGTCGGCTAGAGTCCATCCAATGGCCAACTTGTGTTGTCTCAATACTTTTACCAAACGACGCTCCTGTTCTGCTTCCAAGCCACTCTTGATGATTACCGGAAGTGTGTTATTTTCCCCAAGAAATACGTACTTCAGATGCCCGGGCAGGGGCTTCAACTTTATTTCGGGAGCTTGTATAACTGAGGGCAGAAAGATATTGGATTTGAATAATTTTACCTCGTTGACTTCATATTCTGGTGTGAGAAGTTCTGAGATCGTTAAATGGGCTAGTGTTTCATGCAAGCCTTCGGCCAATTCATATGAACTTTCGGCTCCATTGAGTATGAGTTCTAAGGGATCTGTTCTTGGCTCCGGTTGAACTTCTTGGACTAGGTCATCCAAAGTGTCGAGAGCGTGTACTTCCTCGAATTCCATGGGATATTTCATTGCTCCGAATATGTCGAAACTAAAGGTCTCTCCTTCCACCTCCATTGAGAGCATCCCACTTCCACAGTCTATCTTCATTTTTGATGTTTTGAGAAATGGACGGCCGAGAAGGATGGGTGCATGGTCTGTTGTTCCGCCATTATCCATTTTTAGGACGTAAAAGTCTGCTGGAAACACCAATCCCGAGGCACGAATAGAGTGAAAATGGAAGGACGTTGATCGAAGCCCCGAGGTCCAACATGCAGTTCTCAATTTGGATGTTCCCGATTGTGCAGGGAATGGTGTAACTACTCGGGTCACCGTATTTGGGGGGTACTGATGGACCATAATTATACGAATCATAAACACAGTTAAACCCACAAAATTAGACAGTTTGTCTATTTAACTTTTGCTTGTTTGTTCCGATTTATATCTACAGGGTATTTTGGACTCTAGAGAGAAAACACGCTAAGGAGAGGATTTTACGCTGAAAAGATATTACGAGTCATTCCAAGGTCAAGACCTGATGCCGACTGAAGAAATATCAAGTTTCTGACATTGAATCACTGATGGACCACAATTATACGAATCAAAAACACAGTAAAACCCCCCAAGTTAGACTGTTTGTCTATCTAACATCCATCTGTTAGTCCCGATATATTTCCACAGGGCATTTTAGAGACTGAAGTGAAAACACGCTAAGGAGAGGATTTTATGCTGAAAAGATAACAAGAGTCAAACCAAGGTCAAGATCATATGCCGACTGAAGAAATATCAAGGATCCTGACGTTGAATTGACCAGAATAAATTAATCAGAAGAATCAGGAGTGAAGTCAAGACAGTCCGGGGAAGGAACACACTGACAGTTTTGTGAAAAGACTGCACAAAACTGTACAAAATTCACATATGGCAAGATGACTTGGTGACTTGATGAAGAGGTGACCAAAGGAGGAAAACCTCCCCATTCCACCACCCACTACCGGCGGCGCCACCCCTCCTCCTCCTTGGTGACCGGCTACTTGCCTTGGGGGTGGAGGAAACAACCCATTGCTCCTCCACCACAACCGGCTAGCGGCGGCTGAGCTCCACCACTCCTCCTCCGCCACTTGGTGGCTCCTCCTTGGCTCCTCCTTGGCTCCTCCTCCTCCCTTGGATCAAACCAATCTCCACCACCCATCTCCACCCATTTTTCCTATAAAAGGAGGTGCTCCTCCTCCTCATAAATCATCCCAAAAATTGTAATCACTTCTCTCTCTACATTTTGTTACTTGTAAGTTTGGTTCGGTTTTGAAATAATACTCCTGTTTGTTCTTGAGTATTATACTGGAAATTATAATACTCTTGTCGGTTCTCGAGTATTATAATACTGTATAGAATACTCCTGTTGGTTCTTGAGTATTCAGTAGGAATTAGGAATACTCCTGTTGGTTCTTGAGTATTCCACCCCTTTCCCTCTTACTGTTTTCAAAAACCCCCGAGTATTTAGCTATGGTATCCATCTCTATGGATATTCGTAGCTAAACTCTTTATTCGGTGGAAGGTATTTTCTTGTATTATATAATGTTGTAATATCTTTTAGTTTCATTTCTTTGTATTCAAAACTTGTTCTATGTGCCATTTATAGTCAGAATTTCCAAGGTTGAGTGGATGCTACGAAAGGGCAAAACTCTTCCGTGGGGATTCGTGAACATACTCGGGTAAGTGGATGCTACGAAAGGGCAAAGCTTATCTGAGAAGTTCGACTCATCTAAAACACCACTTGGTCAATCGTAACTGTGAGATCAAGTGGATGCACAAAAGGCTAAGATACTTCGAAAGGAGGAATTAGTCTGAAATAGAACAAGGGTTGCTTTAAACGATGTTGCAAGTCTTGCGCTACGAAAGGGCCTCGATTCATCTTTGAATACTTAGAAAAGTTACTAACAGTTTATTATATACATGTTATAATACAAGAGTACCTGAAACCGAATGCTTTTCTTTACTGTTAAACCGCAATCACCAACTGCTAATCTACCGGAGGAATTACAATCACGCATCACCCACTGTAAGTCTTCTTTGTATTTACAGCATTTTAATTTCTGTATTTACTTTTCCGCAATCAAAACCAAAAACCCCAAAAAAATCACGTAGTTAATTAGAGCGCTAAAATCTCAATCAACCATAAAACACGCTCCCCCCAGTTCAATCACCCTAAAAGAATAGCCTATTCCCCTAATTCCCTTGGGTTCGACCCCTACTTACCACTTACTACCCAGTAGTGTAGTCACAAGTAGCGGATATTATAAATTTATTTGTACAGAGGACACTGCACCTTAACGACAGTGCGGTGGCCCTCCGTCAAATTGGCGCCGTTGCCGGGGAATTAGCCGTCGAATAAACTGTTCTTTTCTCTCCCTCCATCTATTTTAAATTCTCGCGCTCGAAACAACTATGTCTCGCGAAGGAAGTCATCATGACTACCAGGATGACGATGAAATAAACCTGTACGAGCGAAATGATGAAGTGCCACTTCCATTTATGGATGATCCGGAGCAACTCATCAGAAGCAGACGAGCTCGTGATAGGGAGGCCATCAGACGAAACCAAGAACCACCCGAGGACCGAAATGCAGCTGGTCCAGTACGACAACCCCCTAGATATCCCCCACCCCCTCGCCCTCGACAAGTTCCTAGACAAGAACCCGTCTTCGATAACTACTACGGGGATGACAACTACCGTGAACCCACCCTGGGAGAACTTTCGGCACCAGATTTCAGAGTTCAGCCATGGTGTATCTACGAAGGACCTGAGCTAGAAAACATCGCCATCAACACTTCAGTGGCCCACAGCTTGCCAAAATTCTCAGGAACTCGTGGAGAATCAGCAATGACTCATCTCCAGCGTCTACATGGGATTTGCCAAAACCTCAAACCAAATGGCGTAAACGTATACGACTTTAAGTTAAAGGCGTTCTACTTTTCCCTCATTGATGCGGCAAACGACTGGTTCCTGTCATTACCTTCCGGAAGCATCAGAACATGGGCTCAGATGCAGAAGAAATTCTTAGACAAATACTACCCAGCAGGAAGAGCAATGCAAGTAAGAAGGCAACTGCAAGACATCAAACAAGGGCCCAACAAAACCATGTATGATTACCTGGAAAAGTTCAATCACCTGGAAAGAAGCTGCTGTACCCTTGGACTGCCCGAGAAACTCATAATCGAGTACCTCATCGATGGATTAAGACCCTTAGACAAAATGCTCCTGGATGCCTCAGCTGGAGGGTCCATAATGAATCTATCATTGAGTGGTGTTAGGCAACTCATCAACGACGCTGCCGAAAATGCCCGATTTAGAGAAGAGACAACTCGGCAGGAAGAATTCTCCCGAACGAAAAATGTGGCAAAAGCTGAAACATCGACGGGGCCTATATCTGAGGAAATAAAGCAGTTAAAAGAAATGATGATTCAGCTCCTACGAAGACAACCAATTCCGGTAAAACCTTGCGAGTTCTGTGGATCTATAGACCACAAAACTGACGCATGTCCGACATTAATAGAAGAGGAACCGGCGGAAGTAAATGCAATAGGAGGATATCAAGGATACAACAACAGCAACGACAGAGCAGGACAGAATAGGCAGTACGGTCAAACATCCAAACCAGACTGGCGTAACAACAACAGCTATCCTCAGAAGGAAGCACAACCAGCTCAGTCATACCACCAACCCCCCCACCGACAGTATAACCAGAACGCTCCAGGACAATATCAGCAAAGAGGACCGAATCAGAGTCAGCACCAAACCGGCCTGAATAATCAGCAAGAACCAACCAAGTCGCTCGATGACACGATGAAGGAGCTCGCAGGAAACGTAAATCAATTGGGTACTTCGCTACTCCAATACCAGGCGAAAACTGACGGGGCAATTTCTGAATTGACCAAACAAATGTCCCAGCTCGCCACTGCAATGTCAACACTGACCAGTGAACCTGGCAGACTTCCTTCACAAACCATCCAAAACCCAAAGGCGAATCTTAGCATGATAAAAAGGTCAAACGTAAAGACAACCCTGGGAGAAGTAGCACGAGCCCCAGCCTACAAACTCACTAACAAGCACTTCAACCGTAGACGTCGTCCTGACTGGAATCAAGAGGAAGACCGACCCAATAATGACAGAACATGGGTCACGCATGCTGACAATGGACGGTACGCATTCACCGTCTGCATATCACCACCGTCAGTCATACACTCTAACATACCAGCATCTGGATGGGATTACAATAGCAATGAAAGGGATGAACAGAATGGCCCAGCATTGGGAAAAGCCCTCACTTCTGATCATGAGTCACAACCAGAAAGAGATAAAGACCCAGGGGCCTTCACAGTCACCTGCGGTATTGGTGAGACCCAAATCCATAAGTGCTTAGTCGACCTTGGGGCTGCTGTCAATGCCATGCCTTCCTCCTTATATTACTTACTAGGACTTGGTCCATTGAAACCACCCCGATCAAACATCGAACTAGGAGATAAATCATGCATCCGCCCGGTTGGAGAACTGGAAGATGTAATACTCCATGTGGGAGAACTCGTCGTTGCTGCAGACTTCTATGTAATACCAACAGAAGAGACCTGCAAAGACGACCCACCAACAATAATATTGGGACGACCATTCCTCTATGCCACTAAAGCAAGAATCGATGTAGGCAAGGGCTCATTATCACTTAAGTTCGGTGGCAAAATTGCACACTTCTACATTCATCAGAGCCGCCCGGACACAAAAAAACCGCCAGACATAACGCCTATCTCGGATCACGGTGCACAGTTTTCTGACCTGTCATTAGAGACCAAAAAAATAACAAGACCAGCAGCTATGGTCAAAGGTCTCCCGCCTTCTCAGAAGCAATGGAAAGAGAAAACACCAAAACCATGGAGCTCTTACTCCAGCAAGAAGTCAGGACAAGTCAAAGCAAGAAACAACACAGGAACGGTGGCAAAGTTTGACCTCAGCCACCCATGGGACCCAAACCAGTAATCCACAACGAGGTATCGTCGAGCCAACGACGTAAAACAAGTGCACTGGTCGGGAGGTAACCCGACACTATCTTACTTTCCGCACTTACTTTCAGTACTTAGTTTTAAGCTTGCATGACTTTTGAACTAAGGCACGCCTTCGTTCAAAAGTGGGGGGTGAAAACCGCCTGTGTACATAAATAACATGCTTGCTGTTTTTCTTTTTTTAGTAATAGTATCTTTTTGAACATATGAACTTAAGAATGTGAAAAAGATAAATCAGAATTCATGCATTTACCTTGTGAAAATTCAAACTGTTTAAAAACTTAGAATGTAACTTTCCATTTGTCCTTTGTACTGAGATAACTAGGGATGTGGAGTTGACATAAACTGCCCTAGAAGGACTTGGGAAGCAATCAAAGGATCAGATCAAACTATATGGTTTTCGAAGTCAGTGGAGGCTGCACTTCGGGTTTTCAGTGAATAATTGAGTCAAACTCCGCCAAGAAGCATCTATGCAAAGGCGAGGACGGGAATCAGACCGTCCTCTCTCTAGTCAAAATAGCCGAGAAAATAGATAAGCGACCCTCATCTTGACCCGCACAAAACGACGAAGACGAGAGGAGAGGGGAGGTATTTCCATAGGCTTGCGGGCGATGATTGGACCTCCCAAGAAGGCTGACAAAATGGACTAGCAAGTCACAAAGAAGCGAAAAACTCAAAGAAGAAAATCAAAAGAGGCCAAAGGCCCAAAATTGTGAAGGTTTTAACCGAGCAAAAGTGAAGCACTCGACAAAGTCAAATCAAAGGCCAAAGGCCGATTCACTACAACAAAAAAGCAGTCCCTCGCCAAAGAAAAAATCAAGAAGGTTCAACTCACTGAAACCCGAACCGAATCACGTGCATGAGAAAGCTACCAGAAGACCATATAGTACGAAACGATCCCGAGGCTGCAACCCAAGAACCTGAAAAGGGATATCTCCCGAAACATCCAATATAATTTGCATCTCAGCACGGAGGTACAAGTATTAAGTTTCTTATATTTATTTACGCAGTTTAATTTGGTAATAAGTAAGCAATGCATGAATTAGGATAGATCGAGTACCACAGTCTAATTTTCATATGCCAAATCCGAACCTAGAACTTACGCCCTTTAATAGCATTGTTCGGGACGAACAACTAAAAGTGGGGGGTATTCTGATGGACCACAATTATACGAATCAAAAACATAGTAAAACCCCCCAAGTTAGACTGTTTGTCTATCTAACATCCATCTGTTAGTCCCGATATATTTCCACAGGGCATTTTAGAGACTGAAGTGAAAACACGCTAAGGAGAGGATTTTATGCTGAAAAGATAACAAGAGTCAATCCAAGGTCAAGATCATATGCCGACTGAAGAAATATCAAGGATCCTGACGTTGAATTGACCAGAATAAATTAATCAGAAGAATCAGGAGTGAAGTCAAGACAGTCCGGGGAAGGAACACACTGACAGTTTTGTGAAAAGACTGCACAAAACTGTACAAAATTCACATATGGCAAGATGACTTGGTGACTTGATGAAGAGGTGACCAAAGGAGGAAAACCTCCCCATTCCACCACCCACTACCGGCGGCGCCACCCCTCCTCCTCCTTGGTGACCGGCTACTTGCCTTGGAGGTGGAGGAAACAACCCATTGCTCCTCCACCACAACCGGCTACCGGCGGCTGAGCTCCACCACTCCTCCTCCGCCACTTGGTGGCTCCTCCTTGGCTCCTCCTCCTCCCTTGGATCAAACCAATCTCCACCACCCATCTCCACCCATTTTTCCTATAAAAGGAGGTGCTCCTCCTCCTCATAAATCATCCCAAAAATTGTAATCACTTCTCTCTCTACATTTTGTTACTTGTAAGTTTGGTTCGGTTTTGAAATAATACTCCTGTTTGTTCTTGAGTATTATACTGGAAATTATAATACTCTTGTCGGTTCTCGAGTATTATAATACTGTAGAGAATACTCCTGTTGGTTCTTGAGTATTCAGTAGGAATTAGGAATACTCATGTTGGTTCTTGAGTATTCCACCCCTTTCCCTCTTACTGTTTTCAAAAACCCCCGAGTATTTAGCTATGGTATCCATCTCTATGGATATTCGTAGCTAAACTCTTTATTCGGTGGAAGGTATTTTCTTGTATTATATAATGTTGTAATATCTTTTAGTTTCATTTCTTTGTATTCAAAACTTGTTCTATGTGCCATTTATAGTCAGAATTTCCAAGGTTGAGTGGATGCTACGAAAGGGCAAAACTCTTCCGTGGGGATTCGTGAACATACTCGGGTAAGTGGATGCTACGAAAGGGCAAAGCTTATCTGAGAAGTTCGACTCATCTAAAACACCACTTGGTCAATCGTAACTGTGAGATCAAGTGGATGCACAAAAGGCTAAGATACTTCGAAAGGAGGAATTAGTCTGAAATAGAACAAGGGTTGCTTTAAACGATGTTGCAAGTCTTGCGCTACGAAAGGGCCTCGATTCATCTTTGAATACTTAGAAAAGTTACTAACAGTTTATTATATACATGTTATAATACAAGAGTACCTGAAACCGAATGCTTTTCTTTACTGTTAAACCGCAATCACCAACTGCTGATCTACCGGAGGAATTACAATCACGCATCACCCACTGTAAGTCTTCTTTGTATTTACAGCATTTTAATTTCTGTATTTACTTTTCCGCAATCAAAACCAAAAACCCCAAAAAAATCACGTAGTTAATTAGAGCGCTAAAATCTCAATCAACCATAAAACACGCTCCCCCCAGTTCAATCACCCTAAAAGAATAGCCTATTCCCCTAATTCCCTTGGGTTCGACCCCTACTTACCACTTACTACCCAGTAGTGTAGTCACAAGTAGCAGATATTATAAATTTATTTGTACAGAGGACACTGCACCTTAACGACAGTGCGGTGGCCCTCCATCAAATTGGCGCCGTTGCCGGGGAATTAGCCGTCGAATAAACTGTTCTTTTCTCTCCCTCCATCTCTTTTAAATTCTCGCGCTCGAAACAACTATGTCTCGCGAAGGAAGTCATCATGACTACCAGGATGACGATGAAATAAACCTGTACGAGCGAAATGATGAAGTGCCACTTCCATTTAGGGATGATCCGGAGCAACTCATCAGAAGCAGACGAGCTCGTGATAGGGAGGCCATCAGACGAAACCAAGAACCACCCGAGGACCAAAATGCAGCTGGTCCAGTACGACAACCCCCTAGATATCCCCCACCCCCTCGCCCTCGACAAGTTCCTAGACAAGAACCCGTCTTCGATAACTACTACGGGGATGACAACTACCGTGAACCCACCCTGGGAGAACTTTCGGCACCAGATTTCAGAGTTCAGCCATGGTGTATCTACGAAGGACCTGAGCTAGAAAACATCGCCATCAACACTTCAGTGGCCCACAGCTTGCCAAAATTCTCAGGAACTCGTGGAGAATCAGCAATGACTCATCTCCAGCGTCTACATGGGATTTGCCAAAACCTCAAACCAAATGGCGTAAACGTAGACGACTTTAAGTTAAAGGCGTTCTACTTTTCCCTCATTGATGCGGCAAACGACTGGTTCCTGTCATTACCTTCCGGAAGCATCAGAACATGGGCTCAGATGCAGAAGAAATTCTTAGACAAATACTACCCAGCAGGAAGAGCAATGCAAGTAAGAAGGCAACTGCAAGACATCAAACAAGGGCCCAACAAAACCATGTATGATTACCTGGAAAAGTTCAATCACCTGGAAAGAAGCTGCTGTACCCTTGGACTGACCGAGAAACTCATAATCGAGTACCTCATTGATGGATTAAGACCCTTAGACAAAATGCTCCTGGATGCCTCAGCTGGAGGGTCCATAATGAATCTATCATTGAGTGGTGTTAGGCAACTCATCAACGACGTTGCCGAAAATGCCCGATTTAGAGAAGAGACAACTCGGCAGGAAGAATTCTCCCGAACGAAAAATGTGGCAAAAGCTGAAACATCGACGGGGCCTATATCTGAGGAAATAAAGCAGTTAAAAGAAATGATGATTCAGCTCCTACGAAGACAACCAATTCCGGTAAAACCTTGCGAGTTCTGTGGATCTATAGACCACAAAACTGACGCATGTCCGACATTAATAGAAGAGGAACCGGCGGAAGTAAATGCAATAGGAGGATATCAAGGATACAACAACAGCAACGACAAAGCAGGACAGAATAGGCAGTACGGTCAAACATCCAAACCAGACTGGCGTAACATTAACAGCTATCCTCAGAAGGAAGCACAACCAGCTCAGTCATACCACCAACCCCCCCACCGACAGTATAACCAGAACGCTCCAGGACAATATCAGCAAAGAGGACCGAATCAGAGTCAGCACCAAACCGGCCTGAATAATCAGCAAGAACCAACCAAGTCGCTCGATGACACGATGAAGGAGCTCGCAGGAAACGTAAATCAATTGGGTACTTCGCTACTCCAATACCAGGCGAAAACTGACGGGGCAATTTCTGAATTGACCAAACAAATGTCCCAGCTCGCCACTGCAATGTCAACACTGACCAGTGAACCTGGCAGACTTCCTTCACAAACCATCCAAAACCCAAAGGCGAATCTTAGCATGATAAAAAGGTCAAACGTAAAGACAACCCTGGGAGAAGTAGCACGAGCCCCAGCCTACAAACTCACTAACAAGCACTTCAACCGTAGACGTCGTCCTGACTGGAATCAAGAGGAAGACCGACCCAATAATGACAGAACATGGGTCACGCATGCTGACAATGGACGGTACGCATTCACCGTCTGCATATCACCACCGTCAGTCATACACTCTAACATACCAGCATCTGGATGGGATTACAATAGCAATGAAAGGGATGAATAGAATGGCCCAGCATTGGGAAAAGCCCTCACTTCTGATCATGAGTCACAACCAGAAAGAGATAAAGACCCAGGGGCCTTCACAGTCACCTGCGGTATTGGTGAGACCCAAATCCATAAGTGCTTAGTCGACCTTGGGGCTGCTGTCAATGCCATGCCTTCCTCCTTATATTACTTACTAGGACTTGGTCCATTGAAACCACCCCGATCAAACATCGAACTAGGAGATAAATCATGCATCCGCCCGGTTGGAGAACTGGAAGATGTAATACTCCATGTGGGAGAACTCGTCGTTGCTGCAGACTTCTATGTAATACCAACAGAAGAGACCTGCAAAGACGACCCACCAACAATAATATTGGGACAACCATTCCTCTACGCCACTAAAGAAAGAATCGATGTAGGCAAGGGCTCATTATCACTTAAGTTCGGTGGCAAAATTGCACACTTCTACATTCATCAGAGCCGCCCGGACACAAAAAAACCGCCTGACATAACGCCTATCTCGGATCACGGTGCACAGTTTTCTGACCTGTCATTAGAGACCAAAAAAATAACAAGACCAGCAGCTATGGTCAAAGGTCTCCCGCCTTCTCAGAAGCAATGGAAAGAGAAAACACCAAAACCATGGAGCTCTTACTCCAGCAAGAAGTCAGGACAAGTCAAAGCAAGAAACAACACAGGAACGGTGGCAAAGTTTGACCTCAGCCACCCATGGGACCCAAACCAGTAATCCACAACGAGGTATCGTCGAGCCAACGACGTAAAACAAGTGCACTGGTCGGGAGGTAACCCGACACTATCTTACTTTCCGCACTTACTTTCAGTACTTAGTTTTAAGCTTGCATGACTTTTGAACTAAGGCACGCCTTCGTTCAAAAGTGGGGGGTGAAAACCGCCTGTGTACATAAATAACATGCTTGCTGTTTTTCTTTTTTTAGTAATAGTATCTTTTTGAACATATGAACTTAAGAATGTGAAAAAGATAAATCAGAATTCATGCATTTACCTTGTGAAAATTCAAACTGTTTAAAAACTTAGAATGTAACTTTCCATTTGTCCTTTGTACTGAGATAACTAGGGATGTGGAGTTGACATAAACTTCCCTAGAAGGACTTGGGAAGCAATCAAAGGATCAGATCAAACTATATGGTTTTCGAAGTCAGTGGAGGCTGCACTTCGGGTTTTCAGTGAATAATTGAGTCAAACTCCGCCAAGAAGCATATATGCAAAGGCGAGGACGGGAATCAGACCGTCCTCTCTCTAGTCAAAATAGCCGAGAAAATAGATAAGCGACCCTCATCTTGACCCGCGCAAAACGACGAAGACGAGAGGAGAGGGGAGGTATTTCCATAGGCTTGCGGGCGATGATTGGACCTCCAAAGAAGGCTGACAAAATGGACTAGCAAGTCACAAAGAAGCGAAAAACTCAAAGAAGAAAATCAAAAGAGGCCAAAGGCCCAAAATTGTGAAGGTTTTAACCGAGCAAAAGTGAAGCACTCGACAAAGTCAAATCAAAGGCCAAAGGCCGATTCACTACAACAAAAAAGCAGTCCCTCGCCAAAGAAAAAATCAAGAAGGTTCAACTCACTGAAACCCGAACCGAATCACGTGCATGAGAAAGCTACCAGAAGACCATATAGTACGAAACGATCCCGAGGCTGCAACCCAAGAACCTGAAAAGGGCTATCTCCCGAAACATCCAATATAATTTGCATCTCAGCACGGAGGTACAAGTATTAAGTTTCTTCTATTTATTTACGCAGTTTAATATGGTAATAAGTAAGCAATGCATGAATTAGGATAGATCGAGTACCACAGTCTAATTTTCATATGCCAAATCCGTACCTAGAACTTACGCCCTTTAATAGCATTGTTCGGGACGAACAACTAAAAGTGGGGGGTATTCTGATGGACCACAATTATACGAATCAAAAACATAGTAAAACCCCCCAAGTTAGACTGTTTGTCTATCTAACATCCATCTGTTAGTCCCGATATATTTCCACAGGGCATTTTAGAGACTGAAGTGAAAACACGCTAAGGAGAGGATTTTATGCTGAAAAGATAACAAGAGTCAATCCAAGGTCAAGATCATATGCCGACTGAAGAAATATCAAGGATCCTGACGTTGAATTGACCAGAATAAATTAATCAGAAGAATCAGGAGTGAAGTCAAGACAGTCCGGGGAAGGAACACACTGACAGTTTTGTGAAAAGGCTGCACAAAACTGTACAAAATTCACATATGGTAAGATGACTTGGTGACTTGATGAAGAGGTGACCAAAGGAGGAAAACCTCCCCATTCCACCACCCACTACCGGCGGCGCCACCCCTCCTCCTCCTTGGTGACCGGCTACTTGCCTTGGAGGTGGAGGAAACAACCCATTGCTCCTCCACCACAACCGGCTACCGGCGGCTGAGCTCCACCACTCCTCCTCCGCCACTTGGTGGCTCCTCCTTGGCTCCTCCTTGGCTCCTCCTCCTCCCTTGGATCAAACCAATCTCCACCACCCATCTCCACCCATTTTTCCTATAAAAGGAGGTGCTCCTCCTCCTCATAAATCATCCCAAAAATTGTAATCACTTCTCTCTCTACATTTTGTTACTTGTAAGTTTGGTTCGGTTTTGAAATAATACTCCTGTTTGTTCTTGAGTATTATACTGGAAATTATAATATTCTTGTCGGTTCTCGAGTATTATAATACTGTAGAGAATACTCCTGTTGGTTCTTGAGTATTCAGTAGGAATTAGGAATACTCCTGTTGGTTCTTGAGTATTCCACCCCTTTCCCACTTACTGTTTTCAAAAACCCCCGAGTATTTAGCTATGGTATCCATCTCTATGGATATTCGTAGCTAAACTCTTTATTCGGTGGAAGGTATTTTCTTGTATTATATAATGTTGTAATATCTTTTAGTTTCATTTCTTTGTATTCAAAACTTGTTCTATGTGCCATTTATAGTCAGAATTTCCAAGGTTGAGTGGATGCTACGAAAGGGCAAAACTCTTCCGTGGGGATTCGTGAACATACTCGGGTAAGTGGATGCTACGAAAGGGCAAAGCTTATCTGAGAAGTTCGACTCATCTAAAACACCACTTGGTCAATCGTAACTGTGAGATCAAGTGGATGCACAAAAGGCTAAGATACTTCGAAAGGAGGAATTAGTCTGAAATAGAACAAGGGTTGCTTTAAACGATGTTGCAAGTCTTGCGCTACGAAAGGGCCTCGATTCATCTTTGAATACTTAGAAAAGTTACTAACAGTTTATTATATACATGTTATAATACAAGAGTACCTGAAACCGAATGCTTTTCTTTACTGTTAAACCGCAATCACCAACTGCTGATCTACCGGAGGAATTACAATCACGCATCACCCACTGTAAGTCTTCTTTGTATTTACAGCATTTTAATTTCTGTATTTACTTTTCCGCAATCAAAACCAAAAACCCCAAAAAAATCACGTAGTTAATTAGAGCGCTAAAATCTCAATCAACCATAAAACACGCTCCCCCCAGTTCAATCACCCTAAAAGAATAGCCTATTCCCCTAATTCCCTTGGGTTCGACCCCTACTTACCACTTACTACCCAGTAGTGTAGTCACAAGTAGCGGATATTATAAATTTATTTGTACAGAGGACACTGCACCTTAACGACAGTGCGGTGGCCCTCCGTCAAATTGGCGCCGTTGCCGGGGAATTAGCCGTCGAATAAACTGTTCTTTTCTCTCCCTCCATCTCTTTTAAATTCTCGCGCTCGAAACAACTATGTCTCGTGAAGGAAGTCATCATGACTACCAGGATGACGATGAAATAAACCTGTACGAGCGAAATGATGAAGTGCCACTTCCATTTATGGATGATCCGGAGCAACTCATCAGAAGCAGACGAGCTCGTGATAGGGAGGCCATCAGACGAAACCAAGAACCACCCGAGGACCAAAATGCAGCTGGTCCAGTACGACAACCCCCTAGATATCCCCCACCCCCTCGCCCTCGACAAGTTCCTAGACAAGAACCCGTCTTCGATAACTACTACGGGGATGACAACTACCGTGAACCCACCCTGGGAGAACTTTCGGCACCAGATTTCAGAGTTCAGCCATGGTGTATCTACGAAGGACCTGAGCTAGAAAACATCGCCATCAACACTTCAGTGGCCCACAGCTTGCCAAAATTCTCAGGAACTCGTGGAGAATCAGCAATGACTCATCTCCAGCGTCTACATGGGATTTGCCAAAACCTCAAACCAAATGGCGTAAACGTAGACGACTTTAAGTTAAAGGCGTTCTACTTTTCCCTCATTGATGCGGCAAACGACTGGTTCCTGTCATTACCTTCCGGAAGCATCAGAACATGGGCTCAGATGCAGAAGAAATTCTTAGACAAATACTACCCAGCAGGAAGAGCAATGCAAGTAAGAAGGCAACTGCAAGACATCAAACAAGGGCCCAACAAAACCATGTATGATTACCTGGAAAAGTTCAATCACCTGGAAAGAAGCTGCTGTACCCTTGGACTGCCCGAGAAACTCATAATCGAGTACCTCATTGATGGATTAAGACCCTTAGACAAAATGCTCCTGGATGCCTCAGCTGGAGGGTCCATAATGAATCTATCATTGAGTGGTGTTAGGCAACTCATCAACGACGTTGCCGAAAATGCCCGATTTAGAGAAGAGACAACTCGGCAGGAAGAATTCTCCCGAACGAAAGATGTGGCAAAAGCTGAAACATCGACGGGGCCTATATCTGAGGAAATAAAGCAATTAAAAGAAATGATGATTCAGCTCCTACGAAGACAACCAATTCCGGTAAAACCTTGCGAGTTCTGTGGATCTATAGACCACAAAACTGACGCATGTCCGACATTAATAGAAGAGGAACCGGCGGAAGTAAATGCAATAGGAGGATATCAAGGATACAACAACAGCAACGACAAAGCAGGACAGAATAGGCAGTACGGTCAAACATCCAAACCAGACTGGCGTAACAACAACAGCTATCCTCAGAAGGAAGCACAACCAACTCAGTCATACCACCAACCCCCCCACCGACAGTATAACCAGAACGCTCCAGGACAATATCAGCAAAGAGGACCGAATCAGAGTCAGCACCAAACCGGCCTGAATAATCAGCAAGAACCAACCAAGTCGCTCGATGACACGATGAAGGAGCTCGCGGGAAACGTAAATCAAATGGGTACTTCGCTACTCCAATACTAGGCGAAAACTGACGGGGCAATTTTTGAATTGACCAAACAAATGTCCCAGCTCGCCACTGCAATGTCAACACTGACCAGTGAACCTGGCAGACTTCCTTCACAAACCATCCAAAACCCAAAGGCAAATCTTAGCATGATAAAAAGGTCAAACGTAAAGACAACCCTGGGAGAAGTAGCACGAGCCCCAGCCTACAAACTCACTAACAAGCACTTCAACCGTAGACGTCGTCCTGACTGGAATCAAGAGGAAGACCGACCCAATAATGACAGAACATGGGTCACGCATGCTGACAATGGACGGTACGCATTCACCGTCTGCATATCACCACCGTCAGTCATACACTCTGACATACCAGCATCTGGATGGGATTACAATAGCAATGAAAGGGATGAACAGAATGGCCCAGCATTGGGAAAAGCCCTCACTTCTTATCATGAGTCACAACCAGAAAGAGATAAAGACCCAGGGGCCTTCACAGTCACCTGCGGTATTGGTGAGACCCAAATCCATAAGTGCTTAGTCGACCTTGGGGCTGCTGTCAATGCCATGCCTTCCTCCTTATATTACTTACTAGGACTTGGTTCATTGAAACCACCCCGATCAAACATCGAACTAGGAGATAAATCATGCATCCGCCCGGTTGGAGAACTGGAAGATGTAATACTCCATGTGGGAGAACTCGTCGTTGCTGCAGACTTCTATGTAATACCAACAGAAGAGACCTGCAAAGACGACCCACCAACAATAATATTGGGATGACCATTCCTCTACGCCACTAAAGCAAGAATCGATGTAGGCAAGGGCTCATTATCACTTAAGTTCGGTGGCAAAATTGCACACTTCTACATTCATCAGAGCCGCCCGGACACAAAAAAACCGCCAGACATAACGCCTATCTCGGATCACGGTGCACAGTTTTCTGACCTGTCATTAGAGACCAAAAAAATAACAAGACCAGCAGCTATGGTCAAAGGTCTCCCGCCTTCTCAGAAGCAATGGAAGGAGAAAACACCAAAACCATGGAGCTCTTACTCCATCAAGAAGTCAGGACAAGTCAAAGCAAGAAACAACACAGGAACGGTGGCAAAGTTTGACCTCAGCCACCCATGGGACCCAGACCAGTAATCCACAACGAGGTATCGTGGAGCCAACGACGTAAAACAAGTGCACTGGTCGGGAGGTAACCCGACACTATCTTACTTTCCGCACTTACTTTCAGTACTTAGTTTTAAGCTTGCATGACTTTTGAACTAAGGCACGCCTTCGTTCAAAAGTGGGGGGTGAAAACCGCCTGTGTACATAAATAACATGCTTGCTGTTTTTCTTTTTTTAGTAATAGTATCTTTTTGAACATATGAACTTAAGAATGTGAAAAAGATAAATCAGAATTCATGCATTTACCTTGTGAAAATTCAAACTGTTTAAAAACTTAGAATGTAACTTTCCATTTGTCCTTTGTACTGAGATAACTAGGGATGTGGAGTTGACATAAACTGCCCTAGAAGGACTTGGGAAGCAATCAAAGGATCAGATCAAACTATATGGTTTTCGAAGTCAGTGGAGGCTGCACTTCGGGTTTTCAGTGAATAATTGAGTCAAACTCCGCCAAGAAGCATCTATGCAAAGGCGAGGACGGGAATCAGACCGTCCTCTCTCTAGTCAAAATAGCCGAGAAAATAGATAAGCGACCCTCATCTTGACCCGCGCAAAACGACGAAGACGAGAGGAGAGGGGAGGTATTTCCATAGGCTTGCGGGCGATGATTGGACCTCCCAAGAAGGCTGACAAAATGGACTAGCAAGTCACAAAGAAGCGAAAAACTCAAAGAAGAAAATCAAAAGAGGCCAAAGGCCCAAAATTGTGAAGGTTTTAACCGAGCAAAAGTGAAGCACTCGACAAAGTCAAATCAAAGGCCAAAGGCCGATTCACTACAACAAAAAAGCAGTCCCTCGCCAAAGAAAAAATCAAGAAGGTTCAACTCACTGAAACCCGAACCGAATCACGTGCATGAGAAAGCTACCAGAAGACCATATAGTACGAAACGATCCCGAGGCTGCAACCCAAGAACCTGAAAAGGGC
The DNA here is from genome assembly GCA_033675215.1 of Rhodiola kirilowii. NCBI lineage: Eukaryota > Viridiplantae > Streptophyta > Magnoliopsida > Saxifragales > Crassulaceae > Rhodiola > Rhodiola kirilowii. Next base: position 47,214,441 of record CM066201.1, read on the forward strand.
TATCTCCCGAAACATCCAATATAATTTGCATCTCAGCACGGAGGTACAAGTATTAAGTTTCTTCTATTTATTTACGCAGTTTAATTTGGTAATAAGTAAGCAATGCATGAATTAGGATAGATCGAGTACCACAGTCTAATTTTCATATGCCAAATCCGAACCTAGAACTTACGCCCTTTAATAGCATTGTTCGGGACGAACATCTAAAAGTGGGGGGTATTCTGATGGACCACAATTATACAAATCAAAAACACACTAAAACGCCCCAAGTTAGACTGTTTGTCTATCTAACATCCATCTGTTAGTCCCGATATATTTCCACAGGGCATTTTAGAGACTGAAGTGAAAACACGCTAAGGAGAGGATTTTATGCTGAAAAGATAACAAGAGTCAATCCAAGGTCAAGATCATATGCCGACTGAAGAAATATCAAGGATCCTGACGTTGAATTGACCAGAATAAATTAATCAGAAGAATCAGGAGTGAAGTCAAGACAGTCCGGGGAAGGAACACACTGACAGTTTTGTGAAAAGACTGCACAAAACTGTACAAAATTCACATATGGCAAGATGACTTGGTGACTTGATGAAGAGGTGACCAAAGGAGGAAAACCTCCCCATTCCACCACCCACTACCGGCGGCGCCACCCCTCCTCCTCCTTGGTGACCGGCTACTTGCCTTGGAGGTGGAGGAAACAACCCATTGCTCCTCCACCACAACCGGCTACCGGCGGCTGAGCTCCACCACTCCTCCTCCGCCACTTGGTGGCTCCTCCTTGGCTCCTCCTTGCCTCCTCCTCCTCCCTTGGATCAAACCAATCTCCACCACCCATCTCCACCCATTTTTCCTATAAAAGGAGGTGCTCCTCCTCCTCATAAATCATCCCAAAAATTGTAATCACTTCTCTCTCTACATTTTGTTACTTGTAAGTTTGGTTCGGTTTTGAAATAATACTCCTGTTTGTTCTTGAGTATTATACTGGAAATTATAATACTCTTGTCGGTTCTCGAGTATTATAATACTGTAGTGAATACTTCTGTTGGTTCTTGAGTATTCAGTAGGAATTAGGAATACTCCTGTTGGTTCTTGAGTATTCCACCCCTTTCCCTCTTACTGTTTTCAAAAACCCCCGAGTATTTAGCTATGGTATCCATCTCTATGGATATTCGTAGCTAAACTCTTTATTCGGTGGAAGGTATTTTCTTGTATTATATAATGTTGTAATATCTTTTAGTTTCATTTCTTTGTATTCAAAACTTGTTCTATGTGCCATTTATAGTCAGAATTTCCAAGGTTGAGTGGATGCTACGAAAGGGCAAAACTCTTCCGTGGGGATTCGTGAACATACTCGGGTAAGTGGATGCTACGAAAGGGCAAAGCTTATCTGAGAAGTTCGACTCATCTAAAACACCACTTGGTCAATCGTAACTGTGAGATCAAGTGGATGCACAAAAGGCTACTTCGAAAGGAGGAATTAGTCTGAAATAGAACAAGGGTTGCTTTAAACGATGTTGCAAGTCTTGCGCTACGAAAGGGCCTCGATTCATCTTTGAATACTTAGAAAAGTTACTAACAGTTTATTATATACATGTTATAATACAAGAGTACCTGAAACCGAATGCTTTTCTTTACTGTTAAACCGCAATCACCAACTGCTGATCTACCGGAGGAATTACAATCACGCATCACCCACTGTAAGTCTTCTTTGTATTTACAGCATTTTAATTTCTGTATTTACTTTTCCGCAATCAAAACCAAAAACCCCAAAAAAATCACGTAGTTAATTAGAGCACTAAAATCTCAATCAACCATAAAACACGCTCCCCCCAGTTCAATCACCCTAAAAGAATAGCCTATTCCCCTAATTCCCTTGGGTTCGACCCCTACTTACCACTTACTACCCAGTAGTGTAGTCACAAGTAGCGGATATTATAAATTTATTTGTACAGAGGACACTGCACCTTAACGACAGTGTGGTGGCCCTCCGTCAATCACTCAAATCAAATCCAACCGAGGAGCAACCAAAGTCAGTCCGGAGTGAAATTGGACTGATAGTTTTGTGAAAAGACTACACAAAACTCACAAAACTCACTCTTCTCCCATGGTGACCGGCGGCTTTGGGAGGAAAGGATGACTCATGGGTGGCCTTCTTCCCCCCTTCTCTTCCATGACCGGCGGTTTGTGCTAGGAGGTGACCAAAGCCACCTCTCCTCCTCCCTTGCAACCGGCCACCGGTGACTTTCCTCCTCCATGGAGAGCTTGACAAGTGTTGCTCCTCCTCACCACATCCTCTCCTCTCCTTTGGCTATAAATACAAGCCTTCCCCTCTCATTTGTAACATCCCAAAATCAACAAACACTTATCTCTCTAGAAATTGTGGTACTTTTGTAAGCTTTGGTTTGAAATAATACTCCTGTTAGTTCTTGAGTATTATAACAGTTTTAGAGAATACTCCTGTTGGTTCTTGAGTATTCAAGTAGGATTTGGGAATACTCCTGTTGGTTCTTGAGTATTCCCCTTTACTTACTGTCTTTCAAAAACCCCCGAGTATTTAGCTATGATATCCTCTTCCATGGATAATCGTAGCTAAACTCTTCATTCGGTTGAAGGGGTGTACTTGTATCATAAAATGTTTTAGACCCTGCACTTAGTGCATCTTTGTGTTCGAAACTTGTTCTATGTGCCATATATTAGGTCAGAACTTCCAAGGTTGAGTGGATGCTTTAACGGGCAAAGCTCTTTCGTGGGGGTTCGTGAACATACTCAGGTAAGTGGATGCTTTAGCGGGCAAAGCTTATCTGAGGAGTTCGACTTATCTAAAACACCGTTTGGTCGATCGTAACTGAGAGGTCAAATGGATGCACATAAGGCTAAGATACTTCGAAAGGAGGAATTAGTCTAAATAGAACAAGTATTCTAAACGATGTTGCAAGTCTTGTGCTAGAAATAGCCTCGATTCATCTTCGAACACTTAGTATGGTCATTAGCGGTCAATGATAAACAGGCTATGATACAAGGCCCCCGAAACCGAATGCTTTCCTTAAATTACAAAACCCCCCTGTATTTACTTTCCTAGTATAACTGCCTTAATCAACTGCACTCACCTTCCGGAGGACTCGCAAATCACGCATCACCCACTGTAAGTCTTTCTTTTTATTTTTCAGTATTTATTTTTCTGTAATTTACTTTCCGCACTAAAAACACAAACAACCAAAAAAAAGTCACTTAGTTATAACCGCTCAAATCTCAATCAACCTTAAAACACGCTCCCTTCCTGTACAAATCCCTCAAAGAACAACGTATCCCCTTAATTCCCTTGGGTTCGACCCCTACTTACCACTTACTACCCAGTAGTAAAGTAGCGAGTAGCGGACTTATAAATTTATTCTTGACGTTTGCACACGACGACTGTGCGTCCGTCAAAATTGGCGCCGTTGCCGGGGAATTAGCCGTCGGATAAGTTGTTCTTTCCCTCCCCTTCTCATGACGCTACCCATTACATATGCATGGACAACAAGACATCTTCCCCTGTTCAAAGGTACGGATGGAGAAGACCCAGTACTACACTGCCGAAACTTTCACCACGTTTGCTGCCACATAAAACCTGAAAATGAAATGTTAGAGGAATTTAAGCTTAAGTGCTTTAAATTTTCTCTAACTGATTTTGCAACGATTTAGTATTACACATCAACCGCTAGTAGTGCAGTATTTTTTGTGGATCTTTGCGTTCCATTCCTGAAAGAATTCTCCCCCCCCCCCCCCATCCTTACGCCAAAAAACCCGTGAGAAGATCATGTGCCTTCAACAATCCCGGGATGAGACTTTGGACGAATACTACACGAACTATGACACCATCGTCTCAAGCTGCCCGCACCATGGAATCACGAAGAAAGTTCTTCTTCAAAAATTTCTTCGTGGGATGAGGGCCGATAAGCTGACAAGGATTAACGAAGCAATGAGAAGATCAGCTAGGAACTTGTCCATGGCAGACATGTCGTACCTCATAAAAGACCTGGCTGCAACCACAAAACGAATACCCCAAGCTGACAGAGGAATGCAGATAGAAGAAGCTGGTCCAGAGATAGACGAAGAAGAAACTCCCGAGCCATCAGAAGAGACTTCCGAGCCATCAGAAGACTGGGATATAGAAAGTATCGGGAGCAACGAGGAAAAACCTTCATGGGAACTGAATGTCGTGGCAGCAATGGAAGAAGTCCAGAATACCACCAGCATGCTACCCGAGCCATACCAAGCTATCATCACCCAAGCATCCGAGACCATCTACGACCAGATCCTCACAGACAGACAGGATGAGGCAGAACCAAGCCTTAAGATGCAAGCTTCCCGACTTTTCCCCTTGATCAATAGGCAAATTGCAGAAAACTATGTGATCCATGAGGAGGATAAAAAGAGGATGGGAAAAGAGCCTGAGCAGAACGACTCCTCAGTGGAGCATGTTTTCACCATAACTGGACAAGGCAGCCTAAACACAAGAAAACCCGATTCAAGAAACTAGTCGTAAAAGGTCCCTCACCTTCTCAGAGACGTTGGAAGGAGAAATCACCAGAACAATGGGAACAGGACCCAAGCACATCATCTCACAAGAAATCGGGGAAAGGCAAGGCAAAAATCAACACAGGAACGGTGGCGAAATACGACCTGAGCCACCCATGGGATCCAAACCAGTGATCCAGGAATGAGGTACTGTCGAGCCAACGACGTTAAACAAAGGCACTGGTCGGGAGGTAACCCGACACCTATCTTACTTTCAGTCTTTTATTTTTCTGTCATTTAGTTTTTTCCAATAAGTCGCTCTCACCCACTTGGTGCATAGAAGAAATGACTATTTAGGAATCGGTTTTTGGAACAAGACCGGATCAGTCAGGCAGCTTCCGTGAGTTACCGGGCCTGCGCTGAGAGTTCAAGGCCCCAGCCGAACTCCCTCGATTATCCAGCCTCATGCCATGTCGTTCACTCGACACTTTAAAGGGAGTTTCGTTCTTCCGTTTTCCTTAATGCCATTTCCTTCTCATATAATATCTGCTTGCATGTCTTTTGAACTAAGTTGTGCTGAAAGGCACGCCTTCGTTCAAAAGTGTGGGGTGAGAACCACCTTTGTAAATAAATAACATGTTTTCTTTTTCCTTAGTATTATCTTTTTGAAAATATGAACTTAAGAATGTGAAAAAGATAGATCATAATTCATGCATTAACCTTGTGAAAATTCAACTGTTTAAAAACTTAGAATGTAACTTCTCATTTGTGCCTTTGTGTTGAGATAAACTAGGGATGTGGAGTTGACATAAACTGCCCTAGAGAGGCTTGGCAAGCACTCGAAGGATCGAATCAAACTATATGGTTTTCGAAGTCATGGGAGGCTGCACTTCAGGTTTCAGTGAAGATTAAAGTCATCTCCGCCATGCAGTGTTTATGCAAAAAAGAAAAAAAGGCGAGGATGGGAATCAGACCGTCCTATCTCTAGTCAAAGTAGCCGAGAAAATAGATGAGCAACCCTCATCTTGACCCGCGCGAAACGGCAAGGATGAGAGGAGCGGGGAGGTATTTCCATATGCTCGCGGGCGACGATTGGACCTCCCAAAAAGGCTTGAGAAAATGGACTAGCAAGTCACAAAGAAGCAAAAAGCTCAAAGAAGCAAATCAAGAGGCCAAAGGCCCAAAATTGTGAAGGTTTTAACCGAACAAAAAGTGAAGTACTCAAAGTGTAAAATCAAAGGCCAAAGGCCGATTCACTACAAAAGCTGTCCCTCGCCAAAAGAAAATCAAAGACCAAACCATTGAAACCCGAACCGAATCACGTGCTAGAGAAAGCTACAAGGAAACCATATAGTGCGAGACGGTCCCGAGATTGCAGTCCAGGAGCCTGAAAAGGGCTATCTCCTGAAACATCCAAAATAATTTTCATCTCAGCACGGAGGTACAAGTATCAAGTTTCTTCTATTTATTTACGCGGTTTAATTTGGTAATAAGTAGTGATGCATGAATTAGGATAAATCTAGTCCCACAGTCTAACTTTCATATTTTAAAGCTTACTTAGTGTGCCACCCTTTAATAGCATTGTTCGGGACGAACAACTAAAAGTGTGGGGTAATCTGATGGACCATAATTATACGAATCATAAACACAGTTAAACCCACCAAATTACATTGTTTGTCTATTTAACTTTTGCTTGTTAGTTCCGATTTATATCTACAGGGTATTTTGGACTCTAGAGAGAAACACGCTAAGGAGAGGATTTTACGCTGAAAAGATATTACGAGTCATTCCAAGGTCAAGACCTGATGCCGACTGAAGAAATATCAAGTTTCTAACATTGAATCACTCAAATCAAATCCAACCGAGGAGCAACCAAAGTCAGTCCGGAGCGAAATTGGACTGATAGTTTTGTGAAAAGACTGCACAAAACTCACAAAACTCACTCTTCTCCCATGGTGACCGGCGGCTTTGGGAGGAAAGGATGACTCATGGGTGGCCTTCTTCCCCCCTTCTCCTCCATGACCGGCGGCTTTGGGAGGAAAGGATGACTCATGGGTGGCCTTCTTCCCCCCTTCTCCACCATGACCGGCGGCTTGTGCTAGGAGGTGACCAAAGCCACCTCTCCTCCTCCCTTGCAACTGGCCACCGCGCGGCTTTCCTCGTCCATGGAGAGCTTGCCAAGTGTTGCTCCTCCTCACCACATCCTCTCCTCTCCTTTGGCTATAAATACAAGCCTTCCCCTCTCATTTGTAACATCCCAAAATCAACAAACACTTATCTCTCTCGAAATTGTGGTACTTTTGTAAGCTTTGGTTTGAAATAATACTCCTGTTGGTTCTTGAGTATTATAACAATTTTAGAGAATACTCCTGTTGGTTCTTGAGTATTCAAGTAGGATTTGGGAATACTCCTGTTGGTTCTTGAGTATTCCCCTTTACTTACTGTCTTTCAAAAACCCCCGAGTATTTCGCTATGATATCCTCTTCCATGGATAATCGTAGCTAAACTCTTCATTCGGTTGAAGGGGTGTACTTGTATCATAAGATGTTTTAGACCCTGCACCTAGTGCATCTTTGTGTTCGAAACTTGTTCTATGTGCCATATATTAGGTCAGAACTTCCAAGGTTGAGTGGATGCTTTAACGGGCAAAGCTCTTCCGTGGGGGTTCGTGAACATACTCAGGTAAGTAGATGCTTTAGCGGGTAAAGCTTATCTGAGGAGTTCGACTTATCTAAAACACCATTTGGTCGATCGTAACTGAGAGGTCAAATGGTTGCACATAAGGCTAAGATACTTCGAAAGGAGGAATTAGTCTAAATAGAACAAGTGTTCTAAACGATGTTGCAAGTCTTGTGCTAGAAATAGCCTCGATTCATCTTCGAACACTTAGTATGGTCATTAGCGGTCAATGATAAACAGGCTATTATACAAGGCCCCCGAAACCAAATGCTTTCCTTAAATTACAAAACCCCACTGTATTTACTTTCCTAGTATAACTGCCTTAATCAACTGCACTCACCTTCCGGAGGACTCGCAAATCACGCATCACCCACTGTAAGTCTTTCTTTTTATTTTTCAGTATTTATTTTTCTGTAATTTACTTTCCGCACTAAAAACCAAAACAACCAAAAAAAGTCACTTAGTTATAACCGCTCAAATCTCAATCAACCTTAAAACACGCTCCCTTCCTGTACAAATCCCTCAAAGAACAACGTATCCCCTTAATTCCCTTGGGTTCGACCCCTACTTACCACTTACTACCCAGTAGTAAAGTCGCGAGTAGTGGACTTATAAATTTATTCTTGACGTTTGCACACGACGACTGTGCGTCCGTCAGGTACCTTCCTCTGCATGACCGCCGAGATGTTTCTACTCATCAGCTCTTGATCATTTCGGGTTCCTTTCCTTCGGTTAGTGCACAGTTCCTTTAAGAACTTTGCATATTTTGGGACTTGCTTGATGCATTCCAGGAGAGGGATGTTGATCTCGACTTTGCTGAACAACTCGAATACATCTTTATCCATGACATGTTGCTTGGGAATTCGGGCTCGCACTGGGAATGGATGAGTGGCGCTAGATTTGGGATTCTCGGTCCTAGGTTTTGGGCGCGGACTACTTCCTTCGGGTATGTCTGGTCTGTGGGTACAGAGAGCCTCGTGCCTGGTTCGTTCTTCTTCGGGTTCCTCTGGGTCTTCTTCTTCCTCTGGCTCCGTGGGTTCAACGACACTTCTTTTCCCACTTTTAAGAGTCACGGCGTTTATATTTTCCTTCGAATTTTGGACGGTTTGTGAAGGTAGTCGGCCAGGCTCATTAGTGAGTGTGGATATTGAGGTGGCGACCTGGGACATTTGTTTGGTCAAATCTGTAATTGATCCATCCATTTTTGCCTGAAATTACTGTAGCAAAGTACCCAATTGATGTACGTTTCCTGCGAGTTCCTTGATTGTGTCTTCAAGCGACTTGTTTGGTCCTTGCTGATTACTCGAGCTGGATTGGTACTGATTTGGTCCCTTTTGTTGATATTGGCTTGTCGGGTACTGGTTTGGTCCCCTTTGTTGGTATTGGCCTGCTGGTGGGGCGTTTTGGTTGTACTGCCTGTGGGGCGGTTGGTAGAATGACTAAGCTGGTTGAGGTGTGGCTTGTTGTGTCTCCCTCGGAGGGTGGTTTTCGTTCTGCCAGCTTGGGTTGGTTGCTTGACTATACTGTCGGTTTGGTCTGGTTCTGTCGTTGCTGTTGTTGTTGTTGTTGTTGTATCATTGGTATCCTACCACTGCATTCACTTCTGCCGGTTCCTCTACTATTAATGTCGGACATGCGTCAGTCTTGTGGTCCCTAGAACCACAAAACTCGCAAGGCTTCACCTGAACTGGCTGCCTTCATAGGATCTAAATCATCATTTCATTCATTTGTTTCATCTCCTCTGGCATGGGGTTCATTAATGTCTCGGCCTTCGCCACATTCTTTGTTCGGGAAAATTCTTCCTGCCGAGTTGTCTCCTCTCTAAATCGGGCATTTTCAGCAACGTCGGTGATGAGTCGCCTTATGCCGCTCAATGATAGATTCATCATGGATCCTCTAGCTGAGGCATCCAGGAGCATTTGTCTAAGGGCCTCAATCCATCAATGAGGTACTCGATGATGAGTTTCTTGGGCAGTCCAAGGGTGCAGCAGCTTCTCTCCAATCGGTTGAATTTTTCTAGGTAGTCATACATGGTTTCATTAGGCCCCTACTTGATGTGCTGCAGTTGCCTCCTTACTTGCATCGCTCTTCCAGCTGGGTAGTATTTGTCTAGAAATTTCTTTTGCATCTGAGCCCATGTTCTGATGCTACCTGAAGGCAATGAAAGGAACCAGTCGTTCGCCGAGTCAATGAGGGAAAAGTAGAACGCCTTCAACTTGAAGTCGTCTACATTCACTCCATTGGGTTTTAGGTTTTGGCAAATGCCATGTAAGCGTTGGAGATGAGTTGTCGCAGATTCTCCATGAGTTCCCGAGAACTTGGGCAAGTTGTGGACCACTGATGTGTTGATGGCAATGTTTTCTAGTTTAGGGCCCTCGTAAATGCACCATGGTTGATTCCTGAAATCTGGTGCCGATAGTTCTCCCATAGTAGGTTCGCGGTAGTTGTTATCCCCATAGTACTCATCGAAGATGGGTTCTCGCCTTGGCGCCTGTTGGTGTTGAGGTGGTGGTGGATGTCTAGGTGGTTGCTGTGCTAGGCCAGCTTCATTTCGGCCCTCGGGTGGTCCTTGGTTTCTTCGGATGGCCTCCCTATCACGAGCTCTTTGGTCTCGGATGAGCTGTTCCGGATCGTCAAGAAATGGAGGCGGCGCCTCATTATTTCGATCGTACAAATTCATCTCGTCATCATCCTGATAGTCATGGTGGCTTCCTGCACGAGACATGGTTATGCAGAAGCGAGCACAAAGTTTAAGAACTTTATCCGATTGTAATTCCAATTCTCCCCGGCAACGGCGCCAATTTTGACAGACGCGTCGTTGATACGCTGCAAAAATACAATTTATAAGTCCACTACTTGTGACTTCACTATTGGATTAGCAAAGTGGTAAGTAGGGGTCGAACCCAAGGGAAAATGGTGGATAGCAGTTCTTTGAGGATTTTGTACAGAATTTAAGTGCGATTGGGGTTGATTGTGATTTTAGTACTGAAAGTAATGCTGAAAAGTAAATTGCTGGAACAGTCGAGTTCAATATCAACCAAGCAACACACTTTTGGTTTGTCGCACGCTGTGTTTCAAGCGCAATACGTGCCAAATGTAATGTTGGATTGATGTTGAAAACGTCTGTAGTGAAGCAAAGTGCATAAAAGTAAATAACTGGAAGTAAGTGCGGAAAATAAAGACTGAAAGTAAAGACTGAAAGTAAAGACTGAAAGTAAATGTGCTGAAAGTAAAAGTTAGGTGCTGAAAGTAAAGTTAGTTGCGGAATGTAAAGTACTGAATGTAAAGGGTACTGAAAGTAAGCAGTTGATATGAGGACTGAAAGTAGAATGAGGAGTTAGTGTTTTGATCAAAGGAAAGGTATTCGGTTTTAGGGGCCTTGTATCACAACTTGTTCATCATTGACCGCTAATGATCATACTAAGTATTCAAAGGTGTAGTAAGGCCATTTCAAGCTCTCGCCACACCGTCTATCCCATTTCAAGGCATCGAACACTTGTTCTAGCTAGACTAATACCCCATTTCAAGGTATATTAGCCTATGTGCATCCACTTGATCAATCATTTCCGATCAACCAAGTGGTGTTTAAAAGAGGTTGAACTCCACGGGAAAGCTTTGCCATTTCAAGCATCCACTTAACCGTGTATGTTTACGAATCCCATGGAAGAGCTTTGCCATTTCAAGCATCCACTCAACCATGTATGTTCTACCCGAATATATGGCACGTAGAACAAGTTTGAACACAAAAGTAGCACTAAGAAAAGGGTCTAAAACGTTTCATGATACAAGCACTCCCCTTCAACCGAATGAAGGGTTTAGCTACGAGTATTCATTGAAGTGGATATCATAGCTAGGTGCAAAAGAAAGTAAAGGTTTTGAAAGACAAGGAAAGTAAAGGTTTTTGAATGGAAAGACAAGAAAGAGTAGAGGGATGTTGACCTAGTAACAAGAACAAGATCGAACTCAAGAACAAACTTGGAGATTTTGATATTGAAATACAAGTGTTTACAAGGATTTGTGCCTAAAAATCTAGAGAGATTCAAGGAGTGATGAAGTAGTGGTGACGGATGTGTAAAAGTGAAGGAACTAAGGACATTTGAGGACATGTTTCAAGGAGGGGGTGTGACGGAGCCCACCGCACTGTCGTTAAGGTGCGGTGTTCTCTGTGCAAAGATAAATTTATAGTCCGCTACTCGTGATTCTACTATTAGATAGTAGAGTGGTAAGTAGGGGTCAAACCCAAGGGAATTAGGGGGATAGTTGTTCTTTGAGGGATTGTACAGGAAGGGAGCGTGATTTTAGGTTGATTGAGGTTTTAGTGCTAATAACTACGTGACTTTTTGGTTGGTTTTCGTTTTTAGTGCGGAAAAGTAAATGACATAAAAGTAAAGTACTGAAAATAAAAGGAGAAGACTAACAGCGATTGTTGCGTGAAGGGCAATACTTGCGGAAGGTGAGCAGTTGATAAGGCAGTTTATATTGAGAAAGTAAATTGCAGGTAAAGTTCTAAGTTAAGGAAAGCATTCGGCTTTAGGGGCCTTGTATCATATCCTGTTTATCATTGACCTTTAGTGACCATACAAAGTATTCAAAAGTGTATCAAGGCCATTCCAAGCACTCGATTTGCCACACTGTCTAGTCCATTCCAAGACTTAGAGCACATGTTCTATTTAGACTAATACCCCATTCCAAGGTATATTAGCCTATGTGCATCCATTTGATCAATCATTCCCGATCAACCAAATGGTGTTTTAAAGAGGTCAAACTCCTCAGATAAGCTTTGCCATTCCAAGCATCCACTTATCCGAGTATGTTTACGAACCCCCACGGAAGAGCTTTGCCATTCCAAGCATCCACTCAACCTTGGAAGTTCTAACCTAATATATGGCACATAGAACAAGTTTTGAATACAACGAGGCACTAAGAGTATGGCCTAAAACATTTTACGATACAAGTACACCCCTTCAGCCGAATGAAGGGTTTAGCTACGAATATCCATAGAGGTGGATACCATAGCTAAGTACTCGAGGGTTTTTGAAAGACACTAAGTAAAGGAGAATACTCAAGAACCAATAGGAGTAAACTCAAAAACTACTAGAATACTCAAGAACCAACAGGAGTATTATAGATTTAAAACAAAAGCTTACAAGAGTAGTGCCCAAATCTTAGAGAGATAAGTGATTTGTGGATTGTGGGATTGTGGATGATGATACAAGGAAGGGAAGGGGTCTATTTATAGCTAAGGGGGAGAAGAAGATGTGGTTTAGAGGCAACACACATGGCACAAATCCATGGTGAGCTCAAAAAGCCGCCGGTTGTGAGTCATGAGGGGGAGGAGCCGCCCCCCATGACTCATCAATTGCCCAAAGCCGCCGGTCATAAGGCAAGAGGGAGTGAATTTGTGAGTTTTGTGAGCTTATCACAAAAGCTATCGGTCCATTTCAACTTCGGACTGACTCTGGTTGCTCTTCGGTTGGACTTGTTTTGAGTGATTCCATGTCAGGTTCATGATATTTCTTCAGTTGGCATCTGGTCGTGACCTTGGAATGACTCGTAATATATTTTCAGCTTAAAAACTCCTCCTTAGCCTGTATTCTCTCTAGACTTCAAAATACCTTGTAGATAAATATCGGAACTAACAAGCAAAAGTTAAATAGACAAAGAGTCTAATTTGGTGGGTTTAACTGTGTTTATGATTCATACAATTATGGTCCATCAGATTACCCCACACTTTTAGTTGTTCGTCGCGAACAATGCTATTAAAGGGCGGCACACACTATCTAAGTAAACTTTTAAAATATGAAAGTGAGACTGTGGGACTAGATTTATCCAAATTCATGCATTACTTACTTATTACCAAACTAAATCGTGTAAATACTTAGAAGAAACTTGATACTTGTACCTTCGCACCGAGATGCAAATTAATTCGGATGTTTCGGGAGATAGCCCTTTTCAGGCTCTTGGACTGCATTCTCGGGACCGTCTCGCACTATATGGTTTCCTTCTAGCTTTCTCTAGCACGTGATTCGGTTCGGGTTTCACTGAGTTGAGCCTTTTTTATTTATTTTTGGCGAGGGACAGCTTTTTTTTGTAGTGAATCGGCCTTTGGCCTTTGATTTGACTCTTTGAGTACTTCACTTTTGTTCGGTTAAAACCTTCACAACTTTGGCCTTTGGCCTTTGATTAGCTTCTTTGAGCTTTTGCCTTTTTGTGGCTTGCTAGTCCATTTTCTCAAGCCTTTTTGGGAGGTCCAATCATCGCCCGCGAGCATATGGAAATACCTCCCCGCTCTTTCTCATCCTCGCCGTTTCGCGCGGGTCAAGATGAGGGTCGCTCATCTATTTTCCCGGCTACTAGGACTAGAGATAGGACGGTTTGATTCCCGTCCCGCCTCTTGCATAAACGCTGCATGGCGGAGATGACTTCAATCTTCACTGAAACCCGAAGTGCAGCCTCCACTGACTTCGAAAACCATATAGTTAGATTCGATCCTTCGATTGCTTGTCAAGCCTCTCTAGGGCATTTTCTATCAACTCCACATCCCCTGTTTATCTCAGCACAAAGGGACAAATGAGAAGTTACATTCTAAGTTTTTAAACAGTTGAATTTTCACAAGGTAAATGCATGAATTTAGATCTATCTTTTTCACATTCTCAAGTTCATATTTTCAAAAAGATAATATTAAGGGAAAAGGAAAAAGAAAAACATATGTGCAACGGCAGTTCTCACCCCACACTTTTGAACGAAGGCTTGCCTTTCAGCAAGACTTAGTTCAAGAGTCATGCAAATATATACAAGAGAAGGAAATGACATTAAGGAAAAGAGAAGAACTGAACTCCCTTTTACTGTGTCGTGTCGTGGAACGACATGCCTCGGAGCTGGATAATCGAGGGAGTTCGGCTGGGGCCTTGAACTCTCAGCGCAGGCCCGGTAATTTCTCGGAAGCTGCCTGGCTGATCTGATCTTGTTCCAAAAATCGATTCCTACAAGGGGTCATTCCTTCTATACAAAAAGTGGGTGAGAGCGACTTATGGTAAAAACTAAATGACAGAAAATAAATGACTGAAAGTAAGATAGGTGTCGGGTTACCTCCCGACCAGTGCCTTTGTTTAACGTCGTTGGCTCGACGCAAGGGGATCATTGGTTTGGATCCCATGGGTGGCTCAGGTCGTATTTCGCCACTGTTCCTGTGTTGATTCTTGCCTTGACTCTTCCTGATTTCTTGCTTGGGTTAGAACTCCATGGTTTTTGTGTTTTTTCTTTCCATTGTTTCTGAGAGGGCGAGGGACTTTTGACCATAGCTGCTGGTCTTGTTACTCCTTCGGTCTCTTTTGGCAGGTCAGAAATCTGTGTACCGAGATCTGAGATAGGTATAATGTCTGGCGGTTTCTTTGTATCCGTGCGGCCATTATCAATGTAGAAATTTGCAATTTTGCCGCCGAACTCAAGCGATAATGAGCCTTTGCCCACATCGATCCTTGCTTTAGTAGCGTAGAGGAATGGTCGTCCCAATATTATTGTTGGAGGGTCGTCTTCGCTGGTTGACAGGCCGTCGTTGTACCTGCAAATCTAAATTTATATTTCCTTACTCTGAACTATGGATTAGGATAGTGGCAAGCAAGGGTCGAACCCTAGTGAGCTAGATGGTTACTACTTTGTTCTGTAAGAGAGAAAAAGAAACGATTGGGTGAAAATAACAGTTTAAGAAACAGCAGTAAATCACGAAATAAGCAAGGGTGTAAATATCAGAGAGAAATATTCAGACTAGGGTTTGATTGTGACTTGTTTTATCATCGACTTCTAATATTCTAATTCATAGTTTTAAGTGTGGTTGTCCCGACAAAGGTGACTTCCCAAGTAACCCGACAAAGGTGTTACGCCACGACCTAATTCCCCTAGGTTTAATAACCCGACAAAGGTGTTATTTAACCTAGACGTGCTACCTATCCAAACGACAAAGTATTAGATAGATTATTAATATAGAAATATGCGCAACTAGGTTTTACGATAAAGTATCCGCCTAGTCTAGCAATATTTCATGGAATTCATGCACGAGAATTAGTAAAACAATGAATATAGTATTACGAACCAAGTCTCAAAAACATCGTCACAATGTATAAACCCTAGCCCGAATAATAAGTTTAGTTACACATTGTCATGAATAACACGATGCAAATAATAAAAGAAACAAGTAACTTCACTAAGAACCGAGGAGGAAGGAATCCGACCGTGAGTCACGGGTGAGCAAGGTGGAGAACCGGCGGAGCAGCGGTGGAGCAGCGGTGGTGAAGGGCGGAGCAAAGGATGGCCGTGAGTGAGAGAGGAGGGAACTCGAGTAGAGTATGAGGGATGCTTTTGAAAGCTTATGAGCTCTTCTATTTATAAAGTTGAGAAAGGCTTGAAATTCCCTAAATAATCCAAAAGATAATTTAGGAAATATTCCCATATCTTTTCCTTGCTTTATCTTCAAGCTACTCCTTTGCTTGGTCTCTAAGTTTTCTTCTTCTGCAAGTCTTCCAGATCTGTGTAGAGCCTTCCAGAACCTTCTAGTAGCTTCTAAACCGTCATGTATGAAATTTGGATTTTTTCCCGAAGTACTGTTCACGGCCCAAAAACACTGTTCACGCTGGAAGTACTGTTCACGTCGGAAGTACTGTTCATCCGCGGACACTGTTCATCCATTCTGCGCATCTGTTTTGACTTCGGCTCTTGATTTGACCTTCCAAACGACCTCGGATGCTCTCGGTGTGAACTATAAAGTTGTAGGGAATCGAGTCAGCTACGCGACGCCATGTAGCTCGTATTTTTATGATAAACGGTCCATTCCCAGTGCTCCGTCGAGCGTCCAAAGGTCTGATCTGCCATTGTGGTGTTTTCGGCATAAAATGCCGTCTTTTATGCACGTTTCCTCCTAGAGCTTCTGAAACACCTGAAATGCAAAACAATACTAAGAAGTAACTGTTCGTATAATAAAGTGCTGGAATTGGTGGGATTTGCTGACTCGATGAGTCGTATAAATACGGCTCATCACTGGTCTCTCCCGTTTGTATTACATAAAAGTCTGCAGCAACGACGAGCTCTCCCACATGGAGTATTACATCTTCTAGTACTCCAACCGGACGGATGCACGATTTATCTCCTAGCTCGATATTTGACCTAGGTGGTTTCAATGGACCAAGTCCTAATAAGTAATATAAGGAGGAAGGCATGGCGTTGACAGCAGCCCTAAGATCGACTAAGCACTTATGAATCTGTGTTTCACCAATACCACAGGTGACTGTGAAGGCCCCTGGGTCTTTATCTCTTTCCGGTTGTGACTCATGATCTGAAGTGAGGGCTCTTTCTATTGTCGGGCCATTCTGCCCATTCCTTGGCTTAGGATTTGTATATTCGGGCCCCTTAAACTCCTGATTTTCTAGGTAAATATTTGAAGCATAAATATTAGTTGGGGAGTCCCACTTTAAATTGTCATTGTCATCCCATCCAGATGCTGGTATGTCAGAGTGTATGATCGGTGGTGGTGTTATGCAAACGGTGAATGCATACCGTCCATTATCAGCATGCGTGACCCATGTTTTGTCATCATTGGGTCGGTCTTCCTCTTGATTCCAATCAGGATGACGCCTGCGGGTGAAGTGCTTGTTAGTAAGCTTGTAAGTCGTGGATCGTGCCCCTTCTCCCAGTGTCGTCTTTACGTTTGACCTCTTTATCATGCTAACATTTGCCTTTGGATTTTGGATGGTTTGTGAAGGAAGTCTGCCGGTTCATTAGTGAGTGTTGACATTGCAGTGGCGAGCTGGGACATTTGTTTGGTCAATTCTGAAATTGCCCCGTCAGTTTTCGCCTGATATTGGTGTAGCAAAGTACCCAATTGATTTATGCTTCCTGAGAGCTCCTTCATTGTGTCATTGAGCGACTTGGTTGGTTCTTGCCGATTGTTCAGGCCGGCTTGGTACTGATTTGGTCCTCTTTGCTGATATTGGCCTGCTGATGGAGCGTTCTGGTTATACTGTCGGTGGGGGGTTGGTAGAATGACTGAGCTAGTTGAGGGACAGCTGGTTGTGTTTCCTTTTGAGGATAGCTGTTGTTACGCCAGCTAGGGTTGGTTGTTTGACCATACTGCCTGTTTTGTCCGGCTCTGTCGTTGCTGTTGTTGTTGTATCCATGGTATCCTCCCACTGCATTCACTTCTACCGGTTCCTCTTCTATTAATGTCGGGCATGCGTCAGTTTTGTGGTCCGTAAAACCACAAAATTCGCAAGGCTTAACTGGAACGGGTTGTCTTCGTAGGATCTGAATCATCATTTCCTTTAATTGTTTCATCTCTTCTGGCATAGAGCTCATCGGTGTTTCAGCTTGTGCCACATTCCTTGTTCGGGAAAGTTCTTCCTGCCGAAATGTCTCTTCTCTAAATCGGGCATTTTCAGCAAAGTTGGTGATGAGATCTGACGGACGCACAGTCGTCGTGTGCAAACGTCAAGAATAAATTTATAAGTCTGCTACTCGCGACTTTACTACTGGGTAGCAAGTGGTAAGTAGGGGTCGAATCCAAGGGAATCAGGGGGATACGTTGTTCTTTGAGGGATTTGTACAGGAAGAGAGCGTGTTTTAAGGTTGATTGAGATTTTAGCGGTTATAACTAAGTGACTTTTTTTGGTTGTTTTGGTTTTTAGTGCGGAAAGTAAATTACAGAAAAAAAAATACTGAAAAATAAAAAGAAAGACTTACAGGGGGTGATGCGTGATTTGCGAGTCCTCCGGAAGGTGAGTGCAGTTGATTAAGGCAGTTATACTAGGAAAGTAAATACAGGGGGGTTTTGTATTTTAAGGAAAGCATTCGGTTTCGGGGGCTTTGCATCATAGCCTGTTTTATCATTTTAGTAATCCTTCTAAGTATTCAAACGTGCATCAAGGCCATTTCAAGCGCTCGATTTGCCACACTGTCTAGTCTTTTGCAAAAGTGTTCGAAAGTGAATCAAGGCCATTTCAAGCACTCGACTTGCAACACTGTCTAATCTTTTGCAAAAAACGTAGAGCCCTTGTTCTACTTAGACTAGCACCCCATTTCAAGGTATACTAGCCTATGTGCATCCATTTGGATTGTCTTTTCCGATTTATCCAAATGGTGTTTGAGAGAGATCGAACTCCTCAGATAAGCTTTGCCATTTCAAGCATCCACTTACCCGAGTATGTTCACGAACTTCCACGGAAGAGCTTTGCCATTTCAAGCATCCACTCAACCTTGGAAGTTCTGATCTAATATATGGCACATAGAACAAGTTTTGAATACAGAGAAAAAACACTAAAATAGTCTAAAACATTTTATAATACAAGTACACCCCTTCAACCGAATGAAGAGTTTAGCTACGATTATCCATGGAAGAGGATATCATAGCTAAATACTCGGGGGTTTTTGAAAGACAGTAAGTAAAGGGGAATACTCAAGAACCAACAGGAGTATTCCCAAATCCTACTTGAATACTCAAGAACCAACAGGAGTATTCTCTAAAACTGTTATAATACTCAAGAACCAACAGGAGTATTATTTCAAACCAAAGCTTACAAAAGTACCACAATTTCTAGAGAGATAAGTGTTTGTTGATTTTGGATGATGTTTACAAGGGGAGGAGGGCATCTATTTATAGCCATGGGAGGAGGAGATTTGTGGTGGAGAGGAGGACACATGGCAAAAAGTTGTGGAGAGGAGGGGAGGAGGTAAAGCCCCCGGTGGCCGGTTGCAAGGAGGAGGAGCCGCCGGTTGGAGGAGGAAGGAGGGGAAAGGCCAACCCATGAGTCATCCCTTCTTCCCAAAGCCGCCAGTCACCATGGAGGGAAGAGGAGTTTTTGGGAGTTTTGTGAAGTTTTCACAAAACTTTCGGTGTATTTCAGCTCCGGACTGACTTTGGTTGCTCCTCGGTTGGATTTGTTTTGAGTAATTCCAAGTCAGGATCTTGAGATTTCTGCATTCAGCGTCTGATCGTGACCTTGGATTGACTCGTAATATCTTTTCAGCGTAAAATCCTCTCCTTAGCGTGTTTTCTCTCTAGAGTCCAAAATACCATGTAGATATAAATCGGAACTAACAAGCAAAAGTTAAATAGACAAACAGTCTAATTTAGTGGGTTTAACTGTGTTTATGATTCGTATAATTATGGTCCATCAAGATCCCTTATGCCACTTAATGACAGATTCATCATGGATCCTCCAGCTGAGGCTTCCAGGAGCATTTTGTCTAAGGGTCTTAATCCATCAATGAGGTACTCGATGATGAGTTTCTCGGGCAGTCCAAGGGTACAGCAGCTTCTCTCCAGGCGGTTGAACTTTTCCAAGTAATCGTACATGGTTTCATTGGGCCCTTGCTTGATGTCTTGCAGTTGCCTCCTTACTTGTATTGCCCATCCTGCCGGGTAATATTTGTCCAGGAATTTCTTTTGCATCTGAGCCCATGTTCTGGTGCTACCGGAAGGCAATGAAAGGAACCAATCGTTTGCCGCGTGAATGAGGGAAAAGTAGAACGCCTTTAACTTGAAGTCGTCTATGTTCACGCCATTCGGTTTTAAGTTTTGGCAAATACCATGTAAGCACTGGAGGTGAGTCATTGCTGATTCTCCACGTGTTCCTGAGAATTTTGGCAAGTTGTGGGCCACTGAAGTGTTAATGACGATGTTTTCCAGTTCAGGGCCTTCGTGAATGCACCATGGCTGGTTTCTGAAATATGGTGCCGAGAGTTCTCCCATAGTAGGTGCACGGTAGTTGGCATCCCCATAGTAGTTATCGTAGACATGTTCTTGTCTTGGCATTTGTCGAGGTTGAGGGGGTGGTGGATATCTAGGGGGTTGTTGTACTGGACTAGCTTCATTTCGGTCCTCGGGTGGTCTTTGGTTTCTTCGGATAGCTTCCCTATCACGAGCTCTTCTGTCTCGGATGATTTGTTCTGGATCGTCCACAAATGGAAGTGGCACCTCATCATTTCGATCGTACAGGTTTATCTCTTCTTCATCCTGGTAGTTATGGTGGCTTCCTTCGCGAGACATGGTTGTTTTGAAGCGAGTATCGATTCAAAGAACTTATCCGATTAAGTAACTAATTCCCCGGCAACGGCGCCAATTTTGACGGAGCCCACCGCACTGTCGTTAAGGTGCGGTGTTCTCTGTGCAAAGATAAATTTATAGTCCGCTACTCGTGATTCTACTATTAGATAGTAGAGTGGTAAGTAGGGGTCGAACCCAAGGGAATTAGGGGGGTAGTTGTTCTTTGAGGGATTGTACATGAAGGGAGCGTGATTTTAGGTTGATTGAGGTTTTAGTGCTAATAACTACGTGACTTTTTGGTTGGTTTTGGTTTTTAGGGCGGAAAAGTAAATGACATAAAAGTAAAGTACTGAAAATAAAAGGAGAAGACTAACAGCGATTGTTGCGTGAAGGGCAATACTTGCGGAAGGTGAGCAGGTTATAAGGCAGTTTATATTGAGAAAGTAAATTTCAGGTAAAGTTCTAAGTTAAGGAAAGCATTCGGCTTTAGGGGCCTTGTATCATATCCTGTTTATCATTAACCTTTAGTGACCATACAAAGTATTCAAAAGTGTATCAAGGCCATTCCAAGCACTCGATTTGCCACACTGTCTAGTCCATTCCAAGACTTAGAGCACTTGTTCTATTTAGACTAATACCCCATTCCAAGGTATATTAGCCTATGTGCATCCATTTGATCAATCATTCCCGATCAACCAAATGGTGTTTTAGAGAGGTCAAACTCCTCAGATAAGCTTTGCCATTCCAAGCATCCACTTATCCGAGTATGTTTACGAACCCCCACGGAAGAGCTTTGCCATTCCAAGCATCCACTCAACCTTGGAAGTTCTAACCTAATATATGGCACATAGAACAAGTTTTGAATACAACGAGGCACTAAGAGTATGGCCTAAAACATTTTATGATACAAGTACACCCCTTCAACCGAATGAAGGGTTTAGCTACGAATATCCATAGAGGTGGATACCATAGCTAAGTACTCGAGGGTTTTTGAAAGACACTAAGTAAAGGAGAATACTCAAGAACCAACAGGAGTAAACTCAAAAACTACTAGAATACTCAAGAACCAACAGGAGTATTATAGATTTAAAACAAAAGCTTACAAGAGTAGTGCCCAAATCTTAGAGAGATAAGTGATTTGTGGATTGTGGGATTGTGGATGATGATACAAGGAAGGGAAGGGGTCTATTTATAGCTAAGGGGGAGAAGAAGATGTGGTTTGGAGGCAACACACATGGCACAAATCCATGGTGAGCTCAAAAAGCCGCCGGTTGTGAGTCTTGAGGGGGAGGAGCCGCCCCCCATGACTCATCAATTGCCCAAAGCCGCCGGTCATAAGGCAAGGGGGAGTGAATTTGTGAGTTTTGTGAGCTTATCACAAAAGCCATCGGTCCATTTCAGCTCCGGACTGACTCTGGTTGCTCTTCGGTTGGACTTGTTTTGAGTGATTCCATGTCAGGTTCATGATATTTCTTCAGTCGGCATCTGGTCGTGAGCTTGGAATGACTCGTAATATATTTTTAGCTTAAAAACTCCTCCTTAGCCTGTATTCTCTCTAGACTTCAAAATACCCTGTAGATAAATATCGTAACTAACAAGCAAAAGTTAAATAGACAAAGAGTCTAATTTGGTGGGTTTAACTGTGTTTATGATTCATACAATTATGGTCCATCAGGGTGCTCCTCCTTTTATAGCCATGAGAGGCGGTTGGGGGGGGAGGATATATTGGCTTCCCACCACCTCTAGTTCCTTCCCAAGTCCGGTTGAGCTTGGTTGGCCTTCGGTTGGACTTGTTTGGCACCAAAGGGTGCACATGGCTTTGTACATGGGCGGCTAGGGCTTGGCTTGAGCCAAGAGGCATCCACTTGACTTAGTTAAGCTTGGTTGAGGCTTGGGCAAGTCCCTTGGACTTGGTTGAAGCTTAGTTCCTCCCCAAAGGTCAACCGAAGTGAATAGTAAGGCCAACCGGGAAATAAATAGTTTGGATTTAGTTGGACTTCCCCAGAATGTGGCCGGAGCAAGAAATGACCGGAGCATGGTGGTGGCTGGATGAGCTTGATCGGAGCATCACCGGAGGCTGGCCGGAGCTTGGCCGGAGTTGGCCGGAATCTTGGCCGGATTTTTGGTCGGAGGCCTTCGGCATTTGGATTGTAGATTTGGATTGCTGGTGCAATTCTAAGTCTTTTGGTCGAGACCGTTTGAAGTTCTCGTCGGGCGCAGGCCTCGGTCAGGACTGGGCGCTGGTCTCGGCCGCGGACCTGGTTTCTCGGTCGCGGGCCTCGGGCGCGACCTGGTCGTGCTCGGGTGTCTGTCTCGGTCGCGCCCCGGTGCTTCTCGGTACTACTCTCGGACGCGCTCGGTCCTTGACTGGGTCTTCTCGGGCCTGGTTGAATTTACTCAGGCGTTTTGTCTGGAAATTGAGATTCACCGAGTCATTTGGTATTTTAAGCACTTTGGTCAAGCCAGATTTTCCAGATTCCATGGTTTGGTCGAGCGACTTGGATTTGGACCTGGATGGCCTGGGCTGGTGCGCTGGGCGCGGCTGACTTTCTCGGGCATGCGCTCGCATGGTATGGACCAGTCGCATGAAATCTCATGCGCTCGCATGGATCTTCTTGTGTGATAGCACCAATGGCCTTGTGATGATTTTAGCTTAAGAACCCCCTTTTTAGCTCGTTTCTTCTCTAAACCTCAAAATAGCCTGTAGATCAAAATTGGAACTAACAAGTAAACGTTGTTAAGACAAAGTGTTTAATTTGGTGGGTTTAACTGTCTTAATGAATCATATAAATATGGTCCATCAATGACCAAATGTCTTAATTGGTGAGTTTAGTAGTACTTAATGAATCGTATAAATACGCGCCATCAATGACGAATCTCAGGGATTGTCTTGAAGAGTGTGGCCTGGTGGATTTGGGGTTTCAAGGAGAGGTGTTCACATATTCAAATAGACGTAAGGGTGAAGAGGAGGTTAAAGCTCGGCTAGATAGGGCGGTGGTGAATAATGGTTGGAGAAGGTTATTTCCTTACGCTTTAATAAAGCACGTATTTGCAAACTCCTCGGATCATGCTCCTATTTTGCTATGCGTCAAAAGGAATAAAGTAATGAGGCACCACAGAATGTATAGATTTGAACCCATGTGGCTTCGGTATGAGAAGTTTAAAGAGGTGGTTCGAGAGTATTGGCTTGAGATGCCTGCGGATTCACCGATCATGGACAATTTAAAACACTGTATGTCGAGATTAGCATCGTGGAGTAGCAAGGAATTTGGCAAGGTGGGGAAAAAGGTTAATGATCTTAAGACTCAGATTCAAAACTTAAGAAAAGGTCCAAGGACAGAAGACACAATGGCGGCAGAATCAAGGTTATCAAGTGAACTGGACGAATGGCTAGAGAGGGAGGAGCTTTGGTGGAAACAGAGATCGAGGGCTGAGTGGTTAAAGAATGGTGATAGGAACACATCATATTTCCACGCTAAGGCCTCCCAAAGGAAGAAAAGGAACCGCATTGAACGTCTAAAGAACAATATAGAGGAGCTTACAGAATCTGAGTCTGAAATTGCCTCTATAATCACAAGTTATTTTACTAACATCTTTCAATCTCAGGTCATTACTCAAGACGATACCTGGAGCCGGAATCTGGCTCTTGTCCCAAAATTGGTGACTGAAGAAATGAACAACATCCTTATGGCCCCTTTCTCTGAAGGTGAAGTCAGGAGGGCGCTCAGCCAAATGCACCCTACAAAGGCTCCAGGTTTGGACGGTTTTTCAGCCCTCTTTTATCAGAGTAATTGGAGTGTTGTGGGGGAGAAAGTGGTGAGGGAGTGATGGACCATAATTGTATGCATCAAAAACACAGTAAAACCCACCAAATTAGACTGTTTGTCTATCTAACTTCGACGTGTTAGTCCCGATATATTTCCACAGGGCATTTGAGAGATTAAAGTGAAAACACGCTAAGGAGAGGATTTTACGCTGAAAAGATGATAAGAGTCAATCCAAGGTCAAGATCAGACGCTGAACGAAGAAATCTCAAGATCCTGACGTTGAATTACTCAAATCAAAATCCAACCGAGGAACAATCAAAGTCAGACGGAGCGAAATTGGACTGATAGTTTTGTAAAGATAGTACAAAACTGTCAAAAATCATCCATGTGCAAAGGTGACCGTCTACTTGGTGAAAAGGATGAGTCATTGGGTGGCAACACCTTTCTCCTCCTTGGGTGACCGGCGGCTCCTCCCTCACATGGTGGCTCCTCCACTCTCCTTGCACCACTTGTCACCACCTCATTCCTCCCCTCCCAAAGCCGCCGGCGGCTAGATGAGCACCATGGAGAAGATGACAAGTGGAGGCTTCTCCTCCACATGCTCCTCCCCTCCTCCTCCACCCTTGGATGCTCCTCCACATGCCACCATCTCCACCCTCCATTCTCCTCCCCTTGGCCTATAAATATGGAGCTCCTCCTCCTCATTTGAATCATCCACAAATTGTAAAACACTTATCTCTCTAAGTTTTGGTTACTTGTAAGTTTGGTTTGGTTTTGGAAATAATACTCCTGTTTGTTCTTGAGTATTATACGCTTTGGAAATAATACTCCTGTTTGTTCTTGAGTATTATACTTTAGAGAATACTCTTGTTGGTTCTTGAGTATTCAGTAGGAAATTGGGAATACTCTTGTTGGTTCTTGAGTATTCCACCCCTTTCCCTCTTACTGTTTTCAAAAACCCCCGAGTATTTAGTTACGATATCCTCTTCTATGGATACTCGTAGCTAAACTCTTTATTCGGTTAAAGGGGTGTACTAGTATCATAAAATGTTTTAGGCAATTCTTAGAGTTTTTTCTCTGTATTCAAAACTTGTTCTATGTGCCATATATTAGGTTAGAATCTTCCAAGGTTGAGTGCCTGAAAAGAAAAAGCTCTTCCGTGGGGATTCGTAAACATACTCGGGTAAGTGGATGCTTGGAATGGCAAAGCTTATCTGAGGAGTTTGACCTCTCTAAAACACCATTTGGTTGCTCGGGAATGACTGACCAAATGGATGCACACAGGCTAAATTACCTTGGAATGGGGTATTAGTCTAAATAGAATAAGGGCTCTACGTTCTTTGCAAAAGTCTAGACGGTGTTGCAAGTTGAGTGCTTGGAATGGTCTCGATTCACTATCGAACACTTTTGCAAAAGACTAGACAGTGTGGCAAATCGAGTGCTTGGAATGGCCTTGATGCACGTTTGAATACTTAGAAGGATCCCTAAGAGCCAATGATAAACAGGCTATGATACAAGGCCCCTGAAACCGAATACTTTTCCTTGAATTACAAACCCCCCCTGTATTTACTTTTATAAACTGCTCAACCATCAACCGCTCATCTACCGGAGGAATCGCAATCACGCATCACCCACTGTAAGTCTTCTTTCCCTTAACTCTTTACTTTCAGTATTTAATTTCAGTATTTATTTTTTGTATTTACTTTTCCGCATTAAAAACCCAAAAAAAACCAAAAACAGTAGTTTAATTACTCGCGCTAAAATCTCAACCAACCTAAAACACGTTCCCTCGCTGTACAAATCCTTAAAGAACAACATATTCCACCTAATTCCCTTGGGTTCGACCCCTACTTACCACTTACTACCCAGTAGTGTAGTCGCGAGTAGCAGATATTATAAATTTATTTGCACGGAGCACGCTGCACCTTAACGACAGTGCAGTGTCGCCTCCGTCAAATTGGCGCCGTTGTCGGGGAATTAGCCATCGGAATAGTTGTTTTTTCCTCCCATGTCCTCATGATGCAACCCCCTTCATATGCATGGACAACACGACATCTGCCACTATTCGGAGGTACGGATGGAGAAGACCCAGTACAACACTGCCGAAACTTTCACCACGTTTGCCACCTCATTAAACCTGCAAATGAACTGTTAGAGGAATTTAAGCTTAAGTGCTTCAAATTCTCTCTAACTGATTTCGCAATGATCTGGTATTACACGTCAACCGCTTGCAGTGCAGTACATTTTGTGGACCTCTGCGTTCCATTTCTGAGAGAATTCTCCCCTCCATCCTTACGCCAAAAAACCCGTGAGAAGATCATGTGCCTGCAACAATCCCGGGATGAGACTTTGGACGAATACTACACGAGCTTTGACACCATCGTCTCAAACTGCCCGCACCATGGATTCACGAAGAAAATTCTGCTTCAAAAATTTCTTCGTGGGATGAAGGCCGCTGATCTAGCAAGGATTAACGAGGCAATGAGGAGATCAGCTAGGAACTATTCCATAGCAGACATGTGGTGCCTCATAAATGACCTGGCCGCAGCCACAAGACGAATACCCGAGGCTGATGGAGAAATGCAGACGGAAAGAGAAGAGACTCCCGAGCCATCAGAAGAAACTCCCGAGCCATCAGAAGACTGGGATATAGAAAGTATCGGGAGTAACGGGGAAGTGTCCGCAATGGAAGAAGTCCAGAATACCACCGACATGCTACCAACGCCATACCCAGCTATCATCACCCAAGCAGCCGAGACAATCTACGACCATTTCCTTACAAACAGACATGACGAGGCAGAACCGAGCCTTAAGATGCAAGCTTCCCGACTTTTCCCCTCGATCAATAGACAAATCGCTGAAAACTATGTGATCAATGAAGAGGCTGAAAAGAGGATGGGAAAAGGGCCTGAGCAAAACGACTCCTCAAGGGAGCATGCTTTTGCCATAACTGGACAAGGCAGCCCTGAACACCAGAAAACCCAGTTCAAGAAGCTAGTGGTCAAAGGTCCCTCACCTTCTCAAAGACGTTGGAAGGAGACATCACCAGAACAACGGGAACTGGACTCAAGCCCATCATCTCGCAAGAAATCGGGAAAAGGCAAAGCAAAAGTCAGCACAGGAACAGTGGCGAAATTCGACCTAAGCCACCCATGGGACCCCAACCAATGATCCAGGAATAAGGTACTGTCGAGCCAACGACGTTAAACAAGTGCACTG
This sequence comes from Rhodiola kirilowii, assembly GCA_033675215.1. NCBI lineage: Eukaryota > Viridiplantae > Streptophyta > Magnoliopsida > Saxifragales > Crassulaceae > Rhodiola > Rhodiola kirilowii. The sequence goes on from CM066201.1 coordinate 47,241,630, forward strand.
GTCGGGAGGTAACCCGACACTATCTTACTTTCCGCACTTTAATTTCTTGTCTTTTTATTTTCTTTATTTTACTTTTCCAATAAGTTGCTCTCACCGACTTGGTGCATAGAATGATTCATGCATTTACCTTGTGAAAATTCAACTGTCTAAAAACTTAGAACGTAACTTCTCATTTGTCCCTTTGTGCTGAGATAAACTAGGGATGTGGAGTTGATAGAAATGCCCTAGAGAGGCTTGGCAAGCAATCGAAGGATCAGATCAAACTATATGGTTTTCGAAGTCAGTGGAGGCTGCACTTTGGGTTTCAGTGAAGATTGAAGTCATCTCCGCCATGCAATGCAAAAGGCGAGGACGGGAATCAGACCGTCCTATCTCCGGTCAAAGTAGCCGAGAAAATAGATGAGCGACCCTCATCTTGACCCGCGCGAAACGACAGTCAAAGTAGCCGAGAAAATAGATGAGCGACCCTCACCTTGACCCGCGCGAAAACGGCAAAAACGAGAAGAGCGGGGAGGTATTTGCATAGGCTTGCGGGCGATGATTGGACCTCCCAAAAAGGCTTGAGAAAATGGACTAGCAAGTCACAAAGACGCAAAAAGCTCGAAGAAGCAAATCAAGAGGCCTAAGGCCCAAAATTGTGAAGGTTTTAACCGAACAAAAGTGAAGTACTCAAGACGTCAAATCAAAGGCCAAAGGCCGATTCACTACAAAAAAGCAGTCCCTCGCCAAAAGAAATCAAAGTACTCAAAACCAGTGAAACCCGAACCGAATCACGTGCTAGAGAAAGCTACAAGGAAACCATATAGTGAGAGACGGTCCCGAGGTTGCAGTCCAGGAGCCTAAAAAGGGCAATCTCCCGAAACATCCAGAATAATTTGCATCTCGGCACGAAGGTACACGTATCAAGTTACTTCTATTTATTTACGCAGTTCAATTTGGTAATAAGTAAGCAATGCATGAATTAGGATAAATCAAGTCCCACAGTCTAATTTTCATATTTTAACAAACCAAACTTAGAGTGCCGCCCTTTAATAGCATTGTTCGGGACGAACAACTAAAAGTGTGGGGTGATCTGATGGACCATAATTGTATGCATCAAAAACACAGTAAAACCCACCAAATTAGACTGTTTGTCTATCTAACTTCGACGTGTTAGTCCCGATATATTTCCACAGGGCATTTGAGAGATTAAAGTGAAAACACGCTAAGGAGAGGATTTTACGCTGAAAAGATGATAAGAGTCAATCCAAGGTCAAGATCAGACGCTGAACGAAGAAATCTCAAGATCCTGACGTTGAATTACTCAAATCAAAATCCAACCGAGGAACAATCAAAGTCAGACGGAGCGAAATTGGATTGATAGTTTTGTAAAGACAGTACAAAACTGTCAAAAATCATCCATGTGCAAAGGTGACCGGCTACTTGGTGAAAAGGATGAGTCATTGGGTGGCAACACCTTTCTCCTCCTTGGGTGACCGGCGGCTCCTCCCTCACATGGTGGCTCCTCCACTCTCCTTGCACCACTTGTCACCACCTCATTCCTCCCCTCCAAAAGCCGCCGGCGGCTAGATGAGCACCATGGAGAAGATGACAAGTGGAGGCTTCTCCTCCACATGCTCCTCCCCTCCTCCTCCACCCTTGGATGCTCCTCCACATGCCACCATCTCCACCCTCCATTCTCCTCCCCTTGGCCTATAAATATGGAGCTCCTCCTCCTCATTTGAATCATCCACAAATTGTAAAACACTTATCTCTCTAAGTTTCGGTTACTTGTAAGTTTGGTTTGGTTTTGGAAATAATACTCCTGTTTGTTCTTGAGTATTATACGCTTTGGAAATAATACTCCTGTTTGTTCTTGAGTATTATACTTTAGAGAATACTCCTGTTGGTTCTTGAGTATTCAGTAGGAAATTGGGAATACTCATGTTGGTTCTTGAGTATTCCACCCCTTTCCCTCTTACTGTTTTCAAAAATCCCCGAGTATTTAGTTATGATATCCTCTTCTATGGATACTCGTAGCTAAACTCTTTATTCGGTTAAAGGGGTGTACTGGTATCATAAAATGTTTTAGGAAATTCTTAGAGTTTTTTCTATGTATTCAAAACTTGTTCTATGTGCCATATATTAGGTTAGAATCTTCCAAGGTTGAATGCCTGACAAGCAAAAGCTCTTCCGTGGGGATTCGTAAACATACTCGGGTAAGTGGATGCTTGGAATGGCAAAGCTTATCTGAGGAGTTTGACCTCTCTAAAACACCATTTGGTTGCTCGGGAATGACTGACCAAATGGATGCACACAGGCTAATATACCTTGGAATGGGGTATTAGTCTAAATAGAATAAGGGCTCTACGTTCTTTGCAAAAGTCTAGACGGTGTTGCAAGTTGAGTGCTTGGAATGGCCTCGATTCACTATCGAACACTTTTGCAAAAGACTAGACAGTGTGGCAAATCGAGTGCTTGGAATGGCCTTGATGCACGTTTGAATACTTAGAAGGATCACTAAGAGCCAATGATAAACAGGCTATGATACAAGGCCCCTGAAACCGAATACTTTTCCTTGAATTACAAACCCCCCCCCTGTATTTACTTTTATAAACTGCTCAACCATCAACCGCTCATCTACCGGAGGAATCGCAATCACGCATCACCCACTGTAAGTCTTCTTTCCCTTAACTCCTTACTTTCAGTATTTATTTTCAGTATTTATTTTCTGTATTTACTTTTCCGCATAAAAAACCCAAAAAAACCAAAAACAGTAGTTTAATTACTCGCGCTAAAATCTCAACCAACCTAAAACACGTTCCCTCGCTGTACAAATCCTTAAAGAACAACATATTCCACCTAATTCCCTTGGGTTCGACCCCTACTTACCACTTACTACCCAGTAGTGTAGTCGCGAGTAGCGGATATTATAAATTTATTTGCACAGAGCACGCTGCACCTTAACGACAGTGCAGTGTCGCCTCTGTCAGGGAGGTAGTGTCATGTCTTAATAATGCATGTGTCAATCCTGAATGGAATGAGACATTACTAGTCCTGGTACCTAAAGTGAAAAAGGTGGAAAAAGTAGAGGATCTAAGGCCTATCAGTTTGTGTAATGTTATAATGAAATTGGTGACAAAGGTGCTGGCGAACAGATTAAAAGAAGTTCTGCCAGTGATTATCTCCCAAACTCAAAGTGCTTTTATCGCCGGTAGTCTGATTACAGATAATATCCTCTTGGCCCATAAAATCTCCCACTATATTAAAGGTGTTAGCTCCCAAACATCTGGCTACATGTCATTAAAACTTGACATGAGCAAAGCTTTTGATAGAATAGAATGGTGGAGAGAATGATGACAGCCTTAGGCTTTGCTGAGGGGTAGGTTGGAAGAGTCATGGAGTGTGTGAAGACAGTAACTTATAAGGTGAAGATAAATGACAGAGTTTCGGGGACTATCAGGCCTAGCAGGGGGTTAAGGCAAGGTGATCCAATTTTGCCTTATTTATTTTTAATATGTGCTGAATGGTTAAATTATGCTTTGGGGAAATATCAGGAGTGGGGACTGATTAGAGGTGTGAGACTATGTAGGGGAGCCCCTGACAGATGCCTTGTCGCGAGGCAAATGTACAAAATAAATTTATAAGTCCGCTACTTGTGACTTCACTAATGGGTAGCAAAGCGGTAAGTAGGGGTCGTACCCAAGGGAGTCAGTGTGGAACAGTTGTTCTTGAAAAGAAAGAAAAATGAAAGTAAATACAGGTTGGGTTTGAGTGAGTTTTTAGACAGAAAGTAAATGACTGAAATTAAAGTGCTGAAATTAAAGTGCGAGAAAGTAAATTGCGGGAACAGTCGAGTTCAATATCAACCATTCAACATACGTTTTGGTTTGTCGCACGCTGTGTTTCAAGCGCAATACGTACCAAAATGTAATGTTGGATTGATGTTGAAAACGTCTGTAATGAAAGTAAAGTGCAGGAAAGTAAAGACTGAATGTAAAGTGCGGAAAGTAAAGTGCTGAAATGTAAATGACAGGAAAGTAAATTGCAGAAAGTAAAGACAGATAAGTAAGGACGAAAGATATTCAGTCTAGGGTCTCTACTTGTGAGACAACCATCATGGACGTCAAATGATCTTACTTTGTGTTCATAAGTGTGGGTTTATTCCATTTCAAGATATAAACCCTAAGGTAAGGCCATTTCAAGCGCTTACACCACAATCTACTTCAAAATCAAGACATAGACTTCTAGTTCTAGCTAGACTAACACTCCATTTCAAGATGTATTAGTCTAAGTGCATCCACTTGATCTCACATTTCCGATCAACCAAGTGGTTTTATAGAGGGTTTGAATCACTAGGAAAAGCTTTGCCATTTCAAGCATCCACTTAACTTCGTTGTTCATGAACTCCACGGAAGAGCTTTGCCATTTCAAGCATCCACTCAACCGTGTATGTTCAAACCGAATGAAGGGCACAAGAACTAGTTGACACACAAAGAAGCATTAAGCTCAAGTCTCAATATGCATACACAAGTATGAACACCCTTTGACCGAATATGCTTTAGCTACTTGTATTCATGTCAAGGAATACAAGCACCTTGCTTATGAAAGTAAAGGTAAACAAGAAAACAAGAACAAGGAAAGTAAAAAGAGGACTTCGGTTTTGACAAGAAAGTAAAGGAGAGGAGCTCCAAATCAAGTGCTTGCTGGAAAGTAAAGAGCTTAGGAGCTCAAGAACAAGTGAAGAAAGCTTTGGAAATCAAGAACAAATGAAGAACAAAGTGTGTTTGCATTGAAAATGAAGAGAAGAGAGTTCAGCTCTCAACTCTCTAAGGACTTGGGCACACGAATTCTAAGGGCATGAGGCCTCTATTTATAGACTAAGGAAACTTGGAGGCTAAGTTTGGCTTGGAAAATATCCCAAAGATAAGCCATTTTGATTGGTTCTTCCATATGCATCCCCCTTGGAGTGGCAGAGGATAAGAACCTCCCCACTTGCATCTCCTCCAACCACAAGCCACCACATATGGCTTCTCCAAAGCCGCCGGCCACAGGTGGCACTCCCCAAAGCCGCCTCTAGTTGGATCCCAAGGGAACCGAACTCCAAAAGCTAACTGAAGTGAATAGTAGAAACCAACCAGAATATTTGGGACTTGGTTGGATTTTGGTCGGAACTTGGTTGGAGCATAGTTGAACTTGGTTGTGCTTGGCCGGAGCTTGATCGGAGCTCGCCGGAGCTTGGCCGGAATATGGCCGGAATCTGACCGGAATCTTGGCTGGAGCTTCTTGGCTTTTGGACCACTGATTGGGAATGAAAATGTGATTCTAAGATGAATGCTCGAGCTAGATTTGCTGGAACGCGGCCGGAAAGTGGTTGTGGCCTGATTTGAAGTTCAGTTTGGCGCAGGCCTCGGACGGGCTCGGACGCGGGCCTGGTTTTCTCGGCGCTGGCTCGGACTCTCGGGCGCAATACTCAGACGCGTCCTGCGTTCTCGGGACCGGCCTGGGCTCTCTCGGTCCTGGGTGAATTTCCCCGGGCCATGGTCGATTTGCCTCGGGCGTTTTGTCTGGGAATTGAGATTCACCGAGTCATTTGGCATTTTAAACACTTTGGTCGAGCCAGATTTTCCAGATTCCATGGTTTGGTCGAGCGACTTGGTTTTGGACCTGGATGGCCTGGGCGCGGCCTGGTTTTCTTGGGCGCGGCTGACTTTCCTCGGGCCCTGGCTGGCCAGATTTGACTTGTAATCCATTTTTGGCTTAAGAACCCCCTTTTTAGCTCGTTTCCTCTTTAGACTCCAAAATAGCCTATATACACAAAAAGATATTAACAAGCACTTGTTCGTATGACCAAATGTCTTAATTGGTGGGTTTAGTGGTACTTTATGAATCGTATAAATACGCCCCATCAGCCCCCTTGATCACTCACTTAATGTTCGCTGATGACTGTGTGTTATTCTTAAAGGCAAAACAAGACTCTGTTGATTGGGTCAGCGAGATTCTAAGCAGGTATGAAAAAATCTCAGGGCAGAAGGTGAATTATGCAAAGTCGGAGATGGTTTGCCTGCGTAACAAATTTGTCGAGAAGCTGCATCTCAAAGCAGTTGACTCTCATTCAAAATACTTAGGATTACCCCTGAGTTTTGGCAACCGGAAAACATGGCTGTTCAGAGAAATTGAGGAGAAAGTGTTGAGGAAGATACATGACTAGAAACATAAACTTTTATCAGGTGCTGGGAGGGAAGTTTTGATCAAGTCTATTCTTCAAGCAATTCCCATATATGCCATGTCATGTTTCAAAATACCACTCACTCTTTGCGCAAGAATAGCTGGTGCTATCCTTCGGTTTTGGTGGAATGGTAGTAAGAGCAAAGGGATTCATTGGCTGAAGGCAGAAGAAATGTTCAAGGAAAGGGGGCTAGGAGGCATGGGCTTCAGAAAATAGAACTAATGAATATTGCTCTGCTGGCCAAACAAGGATGGAGAATAATGATGGAACCTGATCTCCTTGTAAGCAAAGTATTTAAAGCCAAGTACTTTCCTAATACGGACATTTTTAATGCAACAGGAGGATCAAGACCGTCATATGCATGGGAGGGGAATTTCGGAGTCCTTATATATTTTAAAACATGGGGCAGAATGGGTGGAAGAGGAGGAGAAATATATTTGGTGTAAAGGAGGATCATCCACCTTTACTGTCAAAGAGGCTTACAAGATTGCGGATGAACTGGATAATTTGAAAAAGGCATCGGAGGGGAGCAATCAGATACAAGAGAAACGAAACGGTTCTGGAAGGACAAAAATGAATTACCACATGGTAAGGAGGGAGGAAAATTAGATGTTCTGAAAAGGAATCTCTGCTGGCTGATTAAGGAGTGCAAGGAAGGAGTTAAAGATCTCTGCTGGTGGGAAATTAATGACTGGGGAGGGGACCAGGAACCCAACATTTTCTGTGATGGGTACTTCGACCCAGTTAAGAGGCGTGGTGGAGCAGGGGTGATTTTAACCTCCGGAAAGGCTATAAATGGAGTCAGAGCAAGCTTCATGGTGAACTGCGGGTCGGCTTTTGAAGCAGAGCTAATGGCGTTAAATCTGGGGATGGAGATGGCACTTGAGCATAACTTATCAAAGGTGAAGTTCTTCACAGATTCGAAAGAAGTGCTCTGGGCGTTCAACCTGGGCTCATGGAGACCGGATGTAGAGTCATCAGTTATCAACAAGGGAATCAAGGTGTTCGACGATCATCCAGGTTGGATTCTAGGCGCCATTCTAAGAGACTCCAATGTAGCAGCTGACCAAATTGCAAGGAAGGCGCGGATTGATTTGTGGCAATGGTCTAACTCTTTAGCCATTCCCAGATGTATTGCAGAAGTCGCGTGACCTGCCTTTGTTGTCTTTGTGTTTTTGCTGCTTCGTTTGTGTCTTTTGTATTGCTAGTATCTCCTTTCAAAAAAAAGAAAGAGATCAAATATAAATCCACTACATAAAACACACTCCAACAATTAAAAAAGTTGTAAATGAGTTTCATAGTGCATTTTAACTTAGAGTAGAATCTCTCGCAGAAAATAGTCAAAGATTGGACGCAGCGTCGACTCTAAAGTTATAAACAACAACAAATAAGTTAGTAAACGAAGAAATATCAAATATCCAATATGAATGGAAACATAAGTAGTAAACTAATTTAATCAGGCAGTTTACCTTAAAATAGAAGATCGCGACGAAAATAAAATAGTTGGTGTGCAACCAATACTGACTAGATCTATAAAGAACACAAACAACTTAGTAAACAAAGAAACAAAGTTTAATCTCCATGTTAATAGGAAAATAAGTAAGAATGATAACCATCAAATACCTTAAAATTGGAAGAAGCGGAAAAGAAAAAGATTTGGTGCTACAATTACTAAATGCCCGGACAAAAAGATACGACTGCTCAAAATAATATTGCACCGTTAGCATATTACATAACATATAGCAAAGAATCATAATTTAACATCAAATAACGGGTTACAAACTCTAACCAAGTCGAGCAGCCAAAAAGCTTCTCCTAATGATTTTAAGTCGGAGAAGATCAGAAGCCTCCTCTTGCTAATCGACTAACAAGGACTACAAGTAGTGAACGAATATCAGTAAGAAATTTAGAAAAAATAGATTCAATAACATGTTGCTATAAATACACCTTCATATATCCAAAACAATCATAATGCCAAAACAAGTTGGAAGGGTCACAAACTTCTAACCAAGCCGAGTAGCCAAAAGAGATTTGCCTAACGAATTCAAGTTGGAGAAGAGAAGCCTCCTCTTGTAAATCGACTAACAAGGACTACAAGTAGTGAACGAATACAAGTAAGAAATTAAGAAAAAATCGATTCAACAACATTTTACTATAAATACACCTTTATATATCCAAACAATCACAATGCCAAAAAACATACCAATAGGAGCAAAACAAATTTTGAAGAAAGTTCTTTAGGATCTTTGAATGTAACAAATGATGTCATCGGTTTGCCTACCTGAATGAATACATGAAGAGAACCAAAAACAAACAATCACCGATTCGGAACAAAATTCAAATACGTTGTTAAATCAACCAAATCTCTATCAACAATGGGTCAATTAAAACCCTAAGAGAACTTATCAATAAACAAGCAATTGAAACAAATTAGTACACTGATTGAAAAACATGAACGATTGCGCATATTGGGAACAAACCGATTTAGGGATTGGTAAAGGGAAAACGCGGACGACTGGCGCGGAGGGTCGATTGGGCTGAGAGCGACGGTGAGCGGAGCTTGCGACGGAGTATGACAGGCGAAGAGCGACGGTGAGCTGAGTGGGCGACGAAGTATGACAGGCGATGTATAATGATAAATTCGAACCGATGTATGCATAAAGGCCTGTCTGTAGTAGTGATGTTGCATTGTGTGTATGCTTTGTGTGCGAGTAGTGATGTTTTGTGTTGATTGTTTGGCATGTAGGGAGGAAAGTGTTGGAACGCAGTGAAACTTTGTATGCACGACGGGTTGTTTCACAGTTTCAAAGAGTAAGAAGAAGAGACAAACATCATTTGTTAATAGAGTTGAGCATATAGAGCATTCTCCCACTGCATGCACTTCCTGAGCCTAAGATCCAGAATCGCACTTTGCAATCAGCGCCGTCGAGTTTCAGAACTAGATTGAAGTCTGTGCAGCTAGGCAATGGAAAGGAAAATGGTAGGAATTGGGCATTGTCTGCTTCATCAAGCTTAATTAATGATCGAGACGCAAGTGCGTCTGCGGACTTTGACAACCATGATTTTGTCTACCATGGGAATGGCTGCGGTGGTCTTAGAGGAGTGCCATCGATAACAAAGCTGAGAAAGTGATGGCATTGGGTATTTCCACACCAGCTGTAGCTATAGAAAATTTAATTCATAAGAATGTGACCAGCATTGACTTTGGGTTTGCATTGTGTGTCTGCCATGGTTGCTCATTTTCATCTGCCAAGTTTGTTGAACATGCTGGTGAAAGGGATGTACTTTCGGAACTTTTCATTAATGTAATTTCAAATCCTTTTAAATTTATGTAATGATAGTAACTTTTAAATTTTGTCGAAACTTGGCTAAATTATTGATCAATTTTTACACAGGATCCAATGGGTGGGAAAAAAAACTTCAACAAAAATTTTTTTATACGTGAACATATAGTAATAGAAAGTTCTCCGCAGGATGTCATTGCTGCACAAAACATACATACAAAAATGCTAATACTGTTCTATAAATAGTAATAGAAATTTATCCTTGAGAAAGTTTTCGAGGAGATAAAAATGCTCCAACGTGTGCAGATGCCCTTAGGACAAAATTACTCTAATCCTGCTCATTACCCACGCCTACTTACAAAACTAGCTAGCGAAGGACAAAAAGCTAGAGGATATCCTCCCGTCCAGATCATGGACAATGCAACAGCTGCGCTACCTGATGGTTGACAGATGATCAAATGGTTAGCACTACACCATTTTTCACCATTTGCAACATTTATTTTTGTGTTGCCTAAGGGTCCGAGTATGTTACTTTACGGTTGCGCAACATGTATCATGTGGCTTTACTAAATGTCGCTAATGCCGTGTCGCATTACTGTAACGCAACATATCGGGTGAGTATGTCGCATTTAGCGGTTTCGTTTTCCAACATCAAAATGTTGCAATATATTTGTTGCTTTTCTAGCTCACTGCAACATATCGAGCGACTTCGTGCGACTTTATAATGTCGCAAATGATGTTTTCAGAAATTGCATATATGTACTATGCGACATTATAATGTCGCAAATGATGTTTTCAGAAGTGACATATATGTACAATGCGACATATAAGCGACTTTGTGCGACATCATAATGTCGCAAATGATGTTTTGAGAAATTGCAATACATGAACTAAGCGACAAATAAGTGACTTAGGGCGACATTATGTTGTCGCAAATGATGTTTTGAGAAATTGCAATACAGGAACTAGGCGACATATAAGCGACTTAGTGCGACATTATAATGTCGCAAATGATGTTTTGAGAAATTGCAATACATGAACTAGGCGACATATAAGCGAGTTAGTGCGACATTATAATGTCGCAAATGATGTTTTGCGAAATTGCAATATATAATATATGCGACATATAAGCGACTTAGTGCGACATTAAAATGTCGCAAATGATGTTTTGAGAAATTGCATTATATGGAATAGGCGACATATATAGCGACGTCTTGCGACATTACAATGCCGCAAATGGTGTTTTCGGAAATGGGATTTATGGACTATATATGAGTCATACATAACAGACCAATTTAAAGCTCCTGGAAACATTACAATAACAGACCACAAGTTCCAAACAAAACACATCATTTATCCAAATGATGGCATATGCAACAAGTTCCAAACAAAACAAAGTTTAAAGGACTTGTCGAAAGGAAACACGCTTAGTAGAACAGTTTGCGTGTTCCAAAATGTTCCCATAAGTTCACAGTTCATTCAGAGTCGGAGTCGGGGTCGAAGCCGGAGCTTGAGGAGTGACTAGTCCTTGGAAAGTTGAACTTGACATGATCGGCTAAGGCTTTAAATTGAACCTCCATTTGCCTTCTAAATTCATCTGCCTTTGCACGCTCGCGAGTTTGTTCCTCCAAGGCCTTGTCTAGAGCCTCCTTTGTCTTCTCCAGTTCATCTTGGAGGTCAAGACCAGCGATAATTGACGCAGCAGAGCCTCTAGGGAGTGGGAGCTTGCATATCTCACTGCCAACTAAATTTGTTACTCTCCTCTTTCCCCTTGCAGCCTCAATTATCTTACACTGCTCATTGAAACTTAGGAGGCGTACTGAATGATCATCAAGGTATTCCCGGGGAAAAAACTGATCCATTTCTTCTTTCAGCTTTTCCTGAGAATTAAAACAAACATTCAAATCTGTAACAGGTGACATTCAAATCTGTAACAGGTGACAATCCTGCCCGCACAGTGGTTGACTCGTTCATATTCATTCCTCGTCTTCCCGAAACGCTCACATTTTTTCTACATGTAAAAAAAATCAGATAGTCTTGTTGCAGATAGGCGCGCATATGATGATTCAAATGAAATGTTCTAAGTATTACCATAAATTGATGACAACTTCAACAGTTTAGGCATCTTGTAAGGCTACCCATGAAATACAACTACCAAAATATCATATACTCAAAGTCTCCAGGATTTCTTTAATATTTTGGTCATTTGGTGTTTATGGAAATAAATCTAGTATTTTCAATTCACACAAAATGCGCATTAAAAATTAAAAAAAGAGAGAGGCTAAAATCAGTAAAAAAATCAAACCAGTCGCAGTAGCTGGTACAGCAAAATCCAGTCGTAAATCGCCGCTTCGATCTGCAACGCTTTCAACCACCGACTTCCTCCGCCATAACCTCCCCATTTTCACTAGACATTAGAACAAAAAATGATTTTGAGAAATAACAGTAGATCGAGGCGGATAGCTGGAGGATTAACGAAAGGGCGAAGCGGTGAAGAGAATGGTTTCCGAGCTGGATTGGAGAGAAGAAAAATCAGGAAAAAGTTAATCAGAAGTTGGAGTTTGAAGCACGGACGTAGAAACGGCAACTGGGAGAAGAGCAACAAAACATGTTTTTGTTTAATTTTAATATTTTAGCTTAATTTTGATTGGCTAGGATGAGTTCACACAGATTAAACAATTGGTTTTCTTCATTCTGGTTGGTGCTGAAAAACTGACACGGATAGTCATCTTGGCGGAAAGATTTCTCTCTCAAATATCACTTTCCTATGCAACATACAAACATAAAAAAATATGTTACATATGATAATGTTATGTAAGGTGGATATACAAATATAATTAACATATGTACCTTGATTTAATTTATGTATATGCGTCGTCGTCGTCATCATTGCCGTTAGCGTATACGTCGACTTCTTGATCAAGGTCAATATTTTGGGACTCATCTTCATTTTCCGAGTCCTCATCCCGGAACTCATCATCGTCTTCATCATTGTAAAATTCTCGAGGAGTTTGAGGTAGACGTCCCAAATCTACTTGTAATGTGTGTATAGGAACTTGGGGAATGTTGGATGGGAGTTCTTCTTGATAAGGATCTTCGATGCTTCCTAAGATATCGCGCGCTAAGGCATCAGCCGTGTAAGTGCCTCGTTGTGCAACAATGTTTGCCACTCTCCAATTATCACCATATTTAGGATCATCTACGTAGAACACTTGTTTGGCCATTAATCCCAAACAAAACGGCGTGTCCCCGTACCAAGTATTCTTAAACTTAGAGTTGTTCTCTCATTCCTCGGACATAAACATATTATTACCTCACTCCTCAATGCACGTACTTAAATTAACTTAAAAAGCTCTCATGAACAAAATTGTATCTCATGCACTTAAGTTGCAGTGCATCAGAATAATTTTCGGGGCAAAATTTTTTATGGGCATAAGATGTTGAGGGGCTCTTCCATGCATGGGAAATCCAGATTTTCAAGATCCATGATGAGATCATCTCCATCAAACTTCAAATCAAGATCAAAATCTGCTGCTGCTGCCGAGTTTAGTCCATTGGTAACTATCAAATAGCATATCGTCAAGTTTGTCAATGTCATCAAAGAGTAGCCCAAATTCATCCTCTTTGAAGAACGAGTCGAACTCCAATCCCAAACCAATCTCTTGGTCAAGTGAGGCAGATGTCAACCAATCCATCTCAGGAGGAGGCAGCACAAACTGAGGTTGATTAACTTCCGCAACAATCTCTTCTTCATTGTCCTTGACAGCAGCAGCAGCAGCAGGCGAGGGCGATACATGTGACTCAGACTCAACGGAAAGAGTTGAACTGTTTTTCGTTTCTTTAGAAACAGACTTGAATACATGTTTTCTTCTAGCAGAATTAGTAGCACCCATTGCCTCAAACTCACGATGTTTTGCTTGGTAAGCTTCTGAAGCTTCCTCGAGTGTGCTGAACGTGCCTAACCAAAGACGAGATTGCTCGCATGCATGAATTACCTCGTAGTTCAAGCCAAGATTGCTCAACACATGCTTTATCTCGCGATATGATCCCGGATACTTATTTTCTCCACGAATTAGTCTTTTACATCGCTCCAAATGTCTATCAAAACTTTTATTAGACCATCGACCTTCGACTTTCAATTGCATTTCATACAAGATACATTCCAACACAGTTTTCTTGCTTCCGGGATAAATAGGTGTTTGAGCCTCTACTAATAGCTTATGATACTTCTCATTAGCTAGGCGATTAACCTCATAATCCGCTTCATCAAATGTCTCATCCACCATCATAGGATCTTGATAGTCACGCAAAGGAAATGTATCATTAAGAAACTCCACCATTGGGATATTGTACAACTCATTAGGCTCCCCGCTCACTTGCCCAAAATTATCTTCAAGTTCGTCATCTCCCAATTCAACCTCTCCATGCATTGTCCATGTTGTATAACCCACCATGAATCCTTTGTCAATCAAATGTGTGCGCATTTTATCAAGTCCAACCCAACGCCCTAACTTACAACGACAACAAGGGCAAGGATATGTGGCTTCATTTGAATTTTGTCTTGCAAACTTGATGAAATTTTCAATACCATTGAAATACCGTAAATCAACTCTTGACAAATTCATCCAACTTTTATCCATGATTTACACACTTGTCATTTATATGTATATAAGAGATGAGCATATTTATACTAATTTATACAACACTAAAAAAATATATATTTAATTTACAATTTACCTTATGAAAATTGAGAAATTGAACAAATTAAGGAATAGAGGAGTTGGACAAATTAAACATGGCCACGTGTACAGCTTAAATGGAGAGATGCTTCAAGCTTCAAGCTTCATTTTCATTTTCAGTCCACATCTTCAAGCTTCAAGCTTTTACAGTCCACATTTGTTGCATATGGAGATGAAATTAAGGCATTTGTGTTGGTGAGGAGATGGAGGAGATGGAGGAGATGGCCGGGGGAGATGCAAAAGCTTGAAGGTTTGCTGAGTTAGGAGGAGTTAGGCATTTGTCGTACGTTTTTCAAAAGGAGATTGAATTTGTTTGGTGAGTTAGGAGTTAATGCATTAGTTTATGCGACATTTTAATGTTGCCCAACATCTTTGCGACGCACGGTTGTACGTTTTCAAAAGGAGATGGTGGGATCGATTTAATTTGTTTGGTGAGATAGGAGTTAATGCATTAGTTTATGCGACATTTTAATGTTGCCCAAACATTCCCGAACCATGTTGCATAGATGCGACACACAACAACCATTATAAATGAATCGTACTATTTCCGTACAAATGGTTGAAAAGTCAAATGCATATGTGAATTCTGACGTGTCACTGATTATGCAACAACTTTTCAAGTGTAACAATTGTTTTGTTGCAAAGCACCTCATTATTGCAACATATATGGTGATGTTGTAAGTGTTTATGTTACAAAACATAAATATTAATTACATATGCAACATTTACTAAAAGCAACATACAAAATATGTTGTATTACCGTATTGCAACATTTTTGCTATGCAACAAATGAAAATAAATGTTGCAAATGGTGAAAAATGGTGTAGTGTAGGTTAAAGTGATGAAGGCGTGATGAATTAGAAACAATATAAAACAGTCAATGAGGTTGCCTTGTCACACAAGAAACTTTTAAACCCTTCTCTACCTTACCTAATAAGTAACCATCTAAACTACTTATGACTTTTAGTTACTTAAAACAAGCATAAGCATCCAATTATGTGAATTTTTAATGATCAAACCAAGAATTTCCGTAATAAACTATATGATCAACTATCAATTTTGGCACATTAATATATGCATTCCTTTATTCCACACATTTCTTAACATAGGCTTACAGAACATATGTCCAAGAAAAAGCCTGCTACATTTCACCAAACAGTTGAAATTCGCATATTGGAAAAAAAAAACATGTCGACTTGGAGTGGGACGATAATGAAAGGTCAGTATGGCTAATTCAGAATCAGAACTATCCAACATAAGCTGAACATCTTCTGGTACAGAAAACGCGAAGATCAAAAAATGAGGACGCATATATAATTAATGTGAATATCATAGATATATACATTAAACACAAACAATAGGGGTTTTCACTTATTTAGTCGTACGACAGTTAAAGAAAACAGTATGTGATCTATAAACAAATCTTTAGTGTATTTTTGTACACACAAATAGAAGTCAGTAAAAGTCAAGTTGCACAGCTGCAACCGATCCCCTGAAAAAATAAAAATCCATAAATAAAAAACCTCTCTCCACAAATAATACACATATTAGGGTTTGTGTATGTCTATATATATGTATAGTAAACACTGAACAAGTTGCAGGCAGCTTCCTCTAGCATGATGTGAGCTCGTCCCATGTAACGCAATTCGACTAATATTTGTGACTATCTGCAAAATAAGTTGAACAAATGAATGTTATAAGCTAATTCAGTGTCTAGATATCACCCAGATACAATAGAGTTTAAAGTATAATAGCTAGATCAAGTTGAGGATTTTGGGCCATATTTCAGGGCGTATGGTTAGGGTATATCGAATTGATATTTACGGTAATTTACATGTAAACCATTACTAAGATTAGTCGGTTATCATAACTATATAGGTTAAGAAATAAATAAAAAAAGTTTGACTTCAGTAATTAGAAATAATTAAACACACTGAAAATAAAATTAGCTAGAAGAAAAAGAAGTTGCTTACTGTTCTAGAAAGTCGTTGATGAAGGAATCGTTAACAGCTTCATCGCCCAAAAGCTCTGCCCATGATTGAAGGTAGGAGCTTGTTGGCGAGAAGCAGCTGCTAAACATGTTACTACTGCTGCTTTGGTTCTGATTCTTACTAGTCTCAATTTGGTATCCACTGGTGCAATCTGGAGAAACTGAGACCAAAGCTGGAAGACTAGACTTCTGATCATTATCGACCTGATAGTATGGACTGTTATTAGTGCTCAACGTCCCACAATTCTCCGCGTTGACTTTATTACCTTCTTCGAAACTAGTAGCCCATGAATTCGCAACACCATGATTAAACTCATCTGAAACTTGATGAGTGAGAGATGTGTTCACAAATTGCTTTGAAGACAAAGCATTATTATTGTTTGTATCATATGAACCGGAATGACTATGTAATAGGCCTTGTAGTGAGCTGGTGAAATCTCGAGAGGTGCCAAAAGGGGTATTTTGGGTATTTGTGATGTTCATGGCTTGTATTAGGTTTTGAACTAACTGGGCTTTGGCTAGTTGTGCTGCTGCATCTGCTTGAACCCGAAGGGCACTCAGATTGTCCCATGGGTTGTTGCTGCTGTTGTTCATCAAGCCGGCTAGGTTTGGAGTGGCAAGCAGTTGGGTTAGATTCATCAGTAAGTTGTTGTAATCGGTTCGCGGCTTGTGGGTTGTGGGGTCTATACCCATTTGGAGTAGCTTCCTCCTCAAATGGGTGTTCCAAAAGTTCTTGATCTCATTGTCTGTTCTTCCTGGTAGATGAGTTGCAATCCTTGACCACCTGAAACCATTTAAATTTAGTGGCTAACAATGAGAAATTACTATCCAACAGATTTGCATATTATAAATAATCATGAAATGAAAATTAAGAGACAACAGTCGTCCATCGTCAGGGTGTGAATTGGCAAAACGGGAAAGATTAGAAGATTCAAACACTTAAAGATTAAGCAAGTACTTGTTTCCGAGGACGGAATGAAGATGAATAACGAGGCGTTCTTCCTCATCTGAAAACTTCCCTCTCTTAATATCCGGCCTCAAGTAGTTTGTCCACCTCAACCTGCAACTCTTGCCACAACGATTCAATCCGGAGAGCTTAGGTAATGATCTCCAGCTCCCATGACCATCATTCTTGTTAATGAACTCAACCAATTTCTCATCTTCCTCCGGAGTCCATGGCCCTTTCTTCAATCCATCATCTTCAAAACTTATCGGAGACCTACCCATGTTTGGATTATTACTAGTGTCCAACTCAAAAGAATTCGAATGAGAGAATATATCACTAACCAAAGTTGTTAGCAATTAAAGTTTTGTTTAGACATAGATAAGTATTTATACAAGTTGTATGGTTGTATGAAGGGAAGACGTGTGTTGGAGTGTTTGGACTTGCAATGTTTTCATACAATATTAGTTTTTAAGGGTTAATTCATTGTAGTAGAAGCTTCCAAAAAACAAGGGAGGATGAAGAACAGAAAGTTAGACTAGCAACCATTTTTGTCAGTTTGTCAAACATGTGAGAGGATGCATGCAGAACACCTTTGAACAACTGAATTTAACCCTACCAAAAACTTTGGATTAGGTTAGTAGCCATATGTGTCATTTCATTAGAGGTCAATTATAAGATATTTGTATAAACTTATATGTATCTATATCTAGGGGAGCGCTCGGTTGAGAACACATCTAAAAATTTGAGAACCTGAGACCTCAAATCTCACCATTGAATCAAGTTGTATATTTGAATGTGGAGGTGCGCGTGTCCCACTAACTTTTTTTCTTTCATTATGCAGTTTCGAGCATGCATTTTGCCTAGATGCATTTTAAGCTTTCGGAAAATGTACTTAGGCAAAAACTGATGCATTTTCAAAAATACATAACGAAGACGAAACTGCATAACGAAGGGATTCTCAAAATTGTTGAAAAAAGAGGGGTGGTTCTCATTTGAGGTCTCGTCTCTATATCTATACATGCATGCTCTAGGTCTGATAATTTGAAACTAGGGTAATTTAAGTCTTAATTACTTTTACTGCATGAAGATATTTAGGTTTTCCCTTATTTATCAACAGCTCGGTCTCTTTCGTTCTTTCTTGACAAGCTAAACCCTATGCTGTTGGAGCTGTATAGGTTTTTTTTTTCCAACATATTTTGCATCATCAGGACACTTCCTAACATTATTTGATCACAGAATCTATATATTTGGTGCTTATAGTGGGCACACTCTCAGCTTCGTTGCAATTCTCCATGCCATATTTTAGGTCTAAATTACTCGTAAAATCGATCAGCTCGATCATCATCGTGTTCGTCAGTATTTTTGTTCATTTTCCCTTCTCACCACAAAACCCTAACTATTAAAATCTATATATGCTTTTGAATAATAATGCTGAACATCTTCCTGATCCAGCTGGTACTAACTGCTCCCCTCCCGATTTTCGTCACTACCTTGCTCATCTTCTTCATTCTTCTACCTGTAAAAATACATTATTATTGCGGTGTTCATATGCGACGATTCTGACTACTTACATTCAAAGTCCAAAAACAGTAAAAATACCACCAAACCCTATTCCTAAGAAATGAGAATAATACAAATAGGTAATACTTCGATGGCTTCTTTCATTTTGGTTCAATTTAATCACATTATAAAATAATGGAACAATGCATGAATGAAGATGGAAAGTAACACCACCATAGATCAGAGACCAAGACCAGAATAATGCAGCAGCCATACTATAGGTACATAATATTGATTATCGAACATAATGAACTGGACTATATATACATTAATTACATATTCGTATGAAATCTTACTAAGAACCGAACTTTTATTCGAAAGTCTCCGTAGCTTCGTGTTTCCTCAAGTCCGAAATTCAACTGTGTGACATACACAAACCTCACATAAGTCAACCGTAGGAGATAAAAAGAAGACAGTAAGTAAGATTTGCTGGCTCAATTTTCCCACCACCCTATTCTCATCTTACCTCATCATTAGCTTCCGCAACACTTAATTAACAAACCAATTAATCTACTACATAATTTTCAATCTTTCTTACAATTGAATCAACGACCAAAAAGCAAATAACAAAATCAAACCAATTGAGGAATGAGATCTCGTTCATTCAAGAAAAAAAAATAGTATTTCAAAGAAACGGTGGAATTTTGTATATTTTAAAATTGCATAGTTTTTAAAATAGTTTTGAAAAGAGTTCAATTATCAATTTAGGACTTATGTCAATGAAACGACGTAGTTTTAATATTATTTTATTAAAACTACGTCGTTTTCAAATGACTAATTTTTACTTCGCTGCATCGCATATGAATCGACCAATCGATTCCGTCCATACACAATTTTACAATATGGAGTTAACTTATCAAAGTTGGTTTCCTAGGAACACTCTCACTTTAATTATTATTTCATGTATTTTACAAGTCTTATGAGGCGAAGGATAAAAACAACTAGTTGAGTACAAAAGTGTTTCATCACCATTAACCAAACATGGAAGAAAATATGTGAGAGAGTAGTGCGTGTCTGGTTCTGATTATCTGCAACATGGAAATTTCCTCTAGGGCTTTTGTAAGGACGTGTTTATTATGTAATAAGTGATTGGACATTATATAAATACTAATTTAACTATGTTCCATTACACACGACATATCCTCTGATAACGGTCTGTGAGAGGATGCATGATATAGTGCAGTTGTTACATAAAATAATCTGCCTGTTGGAATAATCAAATGGTGAATAAAGAAACAGATTGATTAGATTCACTGGTCAAAAAGTAGTTTATTAATTTGATAAACATTAGCATATCGAGTAAATAATTAACATATGTTGTGTGTGAGTTTGGTTCAGGTAAATAATTTAATTTGTTAATCTGAAAAATTGAACGAATATGATTAGTTGCAAATATTAACAATAAATTGTGTATTGTCTGATTTATTTAATCAATGAAAAATTAATCAAGGGCAAGTCGAATAATAATTAAACGAATTTAATATATGAATTCATGTTTTTTAGGAAAATTTCCCAAATGCTAAATATAGAAATTTGAGTTCCTTTTCTATTCAAACTTCAAATTTGGTTTTCCAATTTACACTACTTTTCTAAGGCGTCGTTAGCCACAGCGCCTTAACACTTAGCCGCTGTACCGAACGCCGCTTTAGGCCCGTACCTTTTTCGCCCAAAAAAATATAGCCGAGTGGGCACAAATCGCCAACTAAGCCTAAGGCGCCGTCGAAGAAGGCGCTCAATTTATAAGGCGTCGTCCCTACGAGCGCCATATTAAAACTCAAACCCTCAATGGCTCCTCAGGAGCTTTGCTTGTTCTGAGGTTGGGTGGTTCCCTCAACCCTCGTCTTCAATAAAAAAAACAACACTCGTCTTCAAACTCTCCAAATAATATAACAGTGAAATTCTTACCGACATGAATACAACCGAAATTCTTACCAAATTGAAAATTTTCAAATAAATGTCGCTCCGCAATTCTTTAAGGAATCAACACACACAACAACGACACTTATAATATTGATGAACAATAAAACAAGGAATAAGAGCTTACCGAAAGAGTAGAGCAGCAAATGGAGAAACGACGATGATTGAGGGCAGAGAGGTGATGGACTGCGGAGGACGACAGTGACGGGCGACGGGAGTTTGAGGGCGGAGAGAATTTCAGTGGAGGAAGGAGGAAGCGTCGCAACGGAATGAAATTGAAACAAAATCCGATTGTATTGTGCCCTAATGCGCTATTAAAATGCCACCTCATCGAGCTGAGTCAGCAATCTATGAAGAAAAACGCCATGAGGATTAAAGCGTTGTTGCCCACAACGACTTAATGTTAAAGCGCCATAGGAAACGACGCCCTAGAAAAGTAATGTAAATTGGGAAATCAAATTTAGAGTTTGACTAGAAAAGGAACTCAAATTTCAATTTTGAGCATTTTGGGAAATTTTTCTGGTTTAGTTAATTAATTACGATTTTATTTAATTAATATAATATATGATTTCTTAAAATTTCTTATTATGATATTATTAATTTTATTATTTAAATTTGTAACTACTTTTTTTTATGAATACATATGGGAGCCCAAATTTATAGTTGGCCCCAGGTATCGAACCGGGGGTGTTTGTAAGGATCCAACCATCTAGTGTGGACTTCTTAACTAATTAACATGCCACCACTCCGGTTGGCATTCCATGAGTGATTATTGATTCTTAAAATTATAAGATAATTGGATCTCTCATAATAGAGTGTCGGTTTTAGACAATTTTTTATTATAAAAAGTACGATAGGTATTAGTTTTGCTTTTATCAAATAAAAATTTAATGTGAAAACAAATCTGTTACTTGTTTTATTAAAGGATGATTTATTTGTTTTTTTGATTGCGGGTTACAACATCTCATACAAATCAAGTATTACGCGAATACGCCAACAAGGTGGTGGTTGAATTGGTAGAACATTTGCCTTGCAATTGTAAGGTCAATGGTTCGTGCCCCACCGTGGCATTTTCCTTTCCAATTTTGTGGAGGATTTCTTTCCATCCCGCCTATGTGTGGACGCGTTGTTCCTCCCTTGTGGAAGTGTTCGTCGTCCGGGCGAGTGTTGTTCCTCCCTTGTGGAGGTGTTCTTCGTCCCGCCTCACGTGGATGCGTTGTTCCTCCTTCGCAGAGGTGTTATCCGTTCCATGTGGACTTGTTGTGTCCTTGGTTCTTGCTTGATGAGTGGAGGTGTGTATTCGATCGCAGGGTTTCAAATAAAGGTGCCTTACGGCCTGTGCTACAATGTGGACGATTCAAGTATCAATCCGGATTGGTGCCTTCTGTGGCCCGTGCTCCAAAGTCTATTGATTGTACCCGGGTAACAAAGTGTTAATCACTACTACAGACGATGCATTATGCATCGGTTCACAAAATAGGGTTATGCATCGGTTAGCAGTTATCCAACGGTTAAAAGAGAAACCGATGCATAATGTGTACTTTATGCACCGGTTCCAAAAACCGTTGCATAAAGTTACCATTATGCAACGATTGTTCCAAAACCGTTGCATAAGATGCACATTTACGCATCTGTTTTAAAAAACCGTTGCTTAATGTAAACTTTATGCAACGGATTTTAAAAAACCGTTGCATAAGGTGTACCTTTATGTATCGGTTCTGTCGAAACCAATGCATAAGATCAATTAAAATTAGGTTTTCCCTCGCTTCGATTTCATACTCCCACGCTTGCTCCTCCATCTCACTTCACTCGAATTCGATTTCGCTCCGACTTTTGTTAGACTTCGACGCCGCTCGACATCGTTGCTCGCCTCGTTAGACTCCGACGACTCTGACGAATTCGATTTCGCTCCGACTGTTAGACTTCGTCGAATTCGAATTTGGTAACATCTTCGCTCGCCAGTTGACGGAGCGCACCACACCGTCGTTAATGTGCGATGGCTCTGTGCAAAAATAAATTTATAAGTCCGCTACTCATACTCTACTATTGGGTAGTAAAGCGGTAAGTAGGGGTCGAACCCAAGGGAATTAGTGGATAGTTGTTCTTTCGAAAATGGAAAGTAAGACAGTTGGGGGTTGGTTGTGATTTTAGTACTGAAAAGTAAGTGGATTGGTTGTGATGTTAGTACTGAAAAGTAAATGACTGAAAGTAAAGAAAGTAAATACGGGACTGAAAGTAAATACTGAAAAGTAAAGTGCTTGAAGGACAAGACTTGCGGAAAGTAAATGCTTGAAGGACAAGACTTGCTGAAAGTAAGTGCTTGAAGGACAAGACTTGCTGAAAGTAAATGCTTGAAGGACAAGACTTGTGGAAAGTAAGCAGTTGATATGGACTGAAAGTAAAGTGACAGGTGATGTTTTAATTAAAGGAAAGGATTCGGTTTTAGTGGCCTTGTATCATAAATCTGTTTATCATCGACCTCTAATGATCATACTAAGTGTTCAAAGATGTATCAAGGCTATTTCTAGCACATGACTTGCCACATCGTTTAGAACACTTGTTCTATTTGGGCTAATTCCTCTTTTCGAAGTATCTTAGCTTATGTGCATCCATTTGATCAATCATTTTCGATCAACCAAATGGTGTTTTAAAGAGGTTGAACTCCATAGTTAAGTTGTGCCCTTTCGAGCCTCCACTTAACCACGAAGGTTCACGAACCCATGGAAGAGCTTTGCTCTTTCGAGCATCCACTAAACCAATAGCGTTCTGACCTAATATATGGCACATTAAGCAAGTTTTGAACACAAAGAGGCACTAAGAGAAGGGTCTAAAACATTGTATGATACAATCACACCCCTTCAACCGAATGAAGGGTTTAGCTACGAATATCCATAGAGGTGGATATCATAGCTAAGTGCTTAGTAAAGTAAAGGTTTTGAAAGACAGGAAAGTAAAGGTTTTTGGAAATCAAGACAAGGAAAGTAAAGGGGAGAATACGCAAGAACCAACAGGAGTAAACTCAAGAACAACGAAAAGTAAAGGAAATGCTTGAGTACTTCAAGAACCGACAAGAGTACTCAAGAACAAACTTGGAGCTTTAATATCAAAGTGGTGTGTTTACATGGATTGTGCCCAAACTCTAGAGAGATAAGTAACAAGTGACTATGGATTTTTGCACACAAAATGGGATGATGAACTAAAGAGGAGAAGCTTGGTATTTATAGGCAAGGAGGAGGGAGGAGGAGCCAACACATGGCAAGAGGGGAGAGGGGGAGGAGATAGCCGCCGGCCATAGGTGGCAAGGCTCAAAAGCCGCCGGCCATGTTGCTTCTCCACATGCAAAGCCGCCGGCCTAGGTGGAGGGGAGGAGAGTGTGAGTGGATTGTGATCTTTTGCTCCAAAAGCCATCGGTTGCCTCCCAACTCCGGTTACACTTTGGTTGCCCTTTGGTTGCTCTTTGGTTGCTTCTTAGTTGTCATCAAAAGGTGAGGAACTTAGACTTGGCATTTCACTTGTGTTCTTGATCTTTGTTGGAATAAGTCATTGGGACTTAGTTGTGGCTTGATCGGTGTATTGTCGGAGTATGGCCAGTTCTGACTTGTAATCCACTTTTTGCGTTAAGAACTCCATTTTAACTCGTTTCGTCTTTACTCCTTGAAATAGCCTGTAGAACAAAAGTGAAGCTAACAAGTGAAAGTTGTCAAGATAAAGCGTCTAATTTGGTGGGTTTAACTGTCTTAACGAATCATATAAATATGGTCCATCAGATCACCCCACACTTTTAGTTGTTCGTCCCGAACAATGCTATTTAAGAGATGCACACACAATCCAAGTAAAAACTTCAAATAGGAAAGTGAGAATATGAAACTAGATTTATCCTATTCATGCATTACTTACTTATTACCAAACTAAACCGTGTAAATACTTAGAAGAAACTTGATACTTGTACCTTCGAGCTGAGATGCAAATTAATTTGGATGTTTCGGGAGATAGCCCTTTTCAGGCTCCTGGACTGCATTCTCTGGACCGACTCGCACTATATGGTTAACTTGTCGCTTTCTCTAGCACATGATTTGGTTCGGGTTTCACTAAATTGAGCACTTTGATTTCCTTTTGGTGAGGGACAGCTTCTGAAGTGAATTGGCCTTTGGCCTTTGATGTCGAATTGGAGTTTCTTCACTTTTGTTTCGGTTAAAACCTTCACAATTTTGGCTTTCGGCCTTTGATTAGCTTCTTCGAGATTTTGCTTCTTTCTGACTTGCTAGTCCATTTTCTCAACCTTTCTTTGGGAGGTCCAATCATCGCCCGAGAGCATATGGAAATACCTCCCCGTTCTTTCTCATCCTCGCCGTTTTGCGCGGGTCAAGATGAGGGTCGCTCATCTATTTTCCCGGCTACTCTGACTAGAGATAGGACGGTTTGATTCCCGTTCCGCCTCTTTGCATAAACGCTGCACGGCGGAGATGACTCTGATCTTCTTTGAAACCCGAAGTGCAGCCTCCACAGACTTCGTAAACCATATAGTGAAATACAGTCTTTCGATTGCTTGCCAAGCCTCTCTAGGGCAATTTATATCAACTCCACATCCCCTGTATATCTCAGCACAAAGGGACAAATGAGAAGTTACATCCTAAGTTTTTAAACAGTTGAGATTTCACAAGGTAAATGCATGAATTTAGATCTATCTTTTTCACATTCTCAAGTTCATATTTTCAAAAAGATAATATTAAGGGAAAAGGAAAAGAAAAAACATGTTAACTAACTATGTACAAAGGTGGTTCTCACCCCACACTTTTGAACGAAGGCGTGCCTCACAGCACGACTTAGTTCAAAAGTTATGCTAGCAAATATATACAGGAAAGGTGAGAATGATTTAAGGCAAAAAACTAAATGACAGGAATTAAATGACTGAAAGTAAGATAGGTGATGGACCATAATTGTATGAATCATAAACACAGTTAAACCCACCAAATTAGACTCTTTGCATATTTAACTTTTGCTTGTTAGTTCCGATATTTATCTGCAGGGTATTTTGAAGTCTAGAGAGAATACAGGCTAAGGAGGACTTTTTAAGCTGAATATGAATTACGAGTCATTCCAGGTCACGACCAAATTCTGACTTTCAAGAACCGGACGTGGAATCAGTCAAAACAAGTCCAACCGAAGAGCAACCAGAGTCAGTCTAGAGCTGAATGGACCGATGGCTTTTGTGGATGAGATCAAAAAACTCACACTCACTCTCCTCATGCCACCTAGCCGCCGGCTCCCCTCTCACAAACTCCTCTCATCCTCTCCTTGCAAGCCACATGGGCGGCGACTAAGGAGGAAAACTCTAAGAGGACCGGCGGCTTTGAGCTCCTCCATGGATCTCATGCCATGTGTTGAGTCTTCTCCCCCCATGTGAAAAGTGTTGTGATCTCATGGCTCCTCCATGCCTATAAAAGGAGACCTCCTCTCCTTGTAAATCATCCCATCCACAACACAATCCTCATTCCACACAAATCACTTATCTCTCTAAGATTGGGGCACTACTCTTGTAAGCTTTTGTTTTAAATCTATAATACTCCTGTTGGTTCTTGAGTATTCTAGTAGTTTTTGAGTTTACTCCTGTTGGTTCTTGAGTATTCTCCTTTACTTACTGTCTTTCAAAAACCCTCGAGTACTTAGCTATGGTATCTACCTCTATGGATATTCATAGCTAAACCCTTCATTCGGTTGAAGGGGTGTACTTGTATCATAAAATGTTTTAGGCCATACTCTTAGTGCCTCTTCTTTGTATTCAAAACTTGTTCTATGTGCCATATATTAGGTTAGAACTTCCAAGGTTGAGTGGATGCTTGGAATGGCAAAACTCTTCCGTGGGGTTCGTAAACATACTCGGATAAGTGGATGCTTGGAATGGCAAAGCTTATCTGAGGAGTTTGACCTTTCTAAAACACCATTTGGTTGGTCGGGAGTGACTGATCAAATGGATGCACATAGGCTAATATACCTTGGAATGGGGTATTAGTCTAAATAGAACAAGTGCTCTATGTCTTGGAATGGACTAGACAGTGTGGCAAATCGAGTGCTTGGAATGGCCTTGATACACTTTTGAATACTTAGTAGGATCACTAAGGGTCAATGATAAACAGGCTATGATACAAGGCCCCCGAAACCGAATGCTTTCCTTAGATTAAAACACCACGTGCACTTACTTTCAACTCTAGTATAAACTGCAATATCAACTGCTGACGTTCCGCAAGACTTGCCAATCACGCAACAATCGCTGTAAGTCTTCTCCTTTTATTTTCAGTACTTTACTTTTATGTCATTTACTTTTCCGCACTAAAAACCAAAACCAACCAAACAGACACTTACTCGTTAGTGCTAAAACCTCAATCAACCTAAAAATCACGTTCCCCGCCAGTACATTTCTCAAAGAACGACTTATCCCCCTAATTCCCTTGGGTTCGACCCCTACTTACCACTTACTACCCAGTAGTAAAGTCGGGTGTAGAGGAGATATAAATTTATTTTTGCACAGAGAACATCGCACCTTAACGATAGTGCGGTGGGCTCTGTCAAAATTTGCGTCGTTGCCGGGGAATTAGCCGTCAGATTAGTTGTTCTTTCCCTTCTCATCTCTTCATCACACTATGTATGCATGGACAACGTGACATCTTCTCCTGTTCGGAGGTACGGATGGAGAAGACCCCGTAATGCACTGCCGAAACTTTCACCATATTTGTCGCCACATAAAACTTGAAAATGAAATGTTAGAGGAATTTAAGCTAAAATGCTTCAAATTTTCTTTAACTGATTTTGCGACAATTTGGTATTACACATCAACCGCTAGTCGTGCAGAATATTTTGTGGACCTTTGCGTTCCATTCCTGAAAGAATTCTCCCCCCATCCTTACGACAAAAAACCCGTGAAAAGATCATGTGCCTTCAACAATCCCGGGATGAGACTTTGGACGAATACTACACAAACTATGACACCATCGTCTCAAGCTGCCCGCACCATGGATTCATGAAAAAATTTCTTCTTCAAAGATTTCTTCGTGGGATGAAGGCCGTTGAGCTGACAAGGATTAACGAAGCAATGAGAAGATCAGCCAGGAACTTATCCATGGCAGACATGTGGAACCTCAGAGATGACCTGGCCGCAGCCACAAAACGAATACCCCAAGCTGACAGAGGAATGCAGATAGAAGAGGCTGGTCCAGAGACATATGAAGAAAATACTCCCGAGCCATCGGAAGAATCAGACATAGAAAGCATCGGAAGCCACAAGGAAAAACCCTCATGGAAACTCGAGGCGGTGCCAACAAGGGAAGAAGTCCAAAACACCACTGGTGAGCTACCCGAGTCATACCCAACTATCATTACCAGAGCAGCAGAGACCATCTACGACCAGACCCTCACAGACGGACATGACAAGACAGAACCGAGCCTTAAGATGCAAGCTTCCCAACTTTTCCCCTTGATCAATAGGCAAATCGCAGAAAACTATGTGATCCATGAAGAGGCTAAAAAGAGTATGGGAAAAGGGCCTAAGCAGAACGATTCCTCGATGGAGGATTTTTTCGCCACAACTGGACAAGACAGCCCTAAACATAAGAAAACCCAGTTCAAGAGACTAGTAGTGAAAGGTCCCTCGCCTACTCCGAGACGTTGGAAGGAGAAACCACCAGAACCATGGGAACTGGACCCAAGCCCGTCATCCCCCAAAAACCCAGGAACAGTGGCGAAATACGACCTGAGCCACACATGGGATCCAAACCAGTGATCCTCATGCGTCGAGCCAACGACGTTAAACAAAGGCACTGGTCGGGAGGTAACCCGACACCTATCTTACTTTCAGTCATTTATTTTCTGTCATTTAGTTTTTACCATAAGTCGCTCTCACCCACTTTTTGTATAGAAGGAATGACCCCTTGTAGGAATCAATTTTTGGAGCAAGATCGGATCAGCCAGGCAGCTTCCGAGAAATTACCGGGCCTGCGCTGAGAGTTCAAGGCCCCAGCCGAACTCCCTCGATTATCCAGCTCCGAGGCATGTCGTTCCACGACACGACACAGTAAAAGGGAGTTCAGTTCTTCTCTTTTCCTTAATGTCATTTCCTTCTCTTGTATATATTTGCATGACTTTTGAACTAAGTCGTGCTGAAAGGCACGCCTTCGTTCAAAAGTGTGGGGTAATAACCGCCTTTGTACATAACATGCTTTTTCTTTTTTCCTTTTCCCTTAATATTATCTTTTTGAAAATATGAACTTGAGAATGTGAAAAAGATAGATCTAAATTCATGCATTTACCTTGTGAAAATTCAATTGTTTAAAAACTTAGAATGTATCTTCTCATTTGTCCCTTTGTGCTGAGATAAACAGGGGATGTGGAGTTGATGGAAAATGCCCTAGAGAGCTTGGCAAGCACTCGAAGGATCGAATCTAACTATATGGTTTTCGAAGTCAGTGGAGGCTGCACTTCGGGTTTCAATTGAATCAGAGTCATCTCCGCCATGCAGCGTTTATGCAGAAAAAAGGCGGGACGGGAATCAAACTGTCCTATCTCTAGTCCTAGTAGCCGGGAAAATAGATGAGCGACCCTCATCTTGACCCGCGCAAAACGGCGAGGTTGAGAAAGAGCGGGGAGGTATTTCCATATGCTTGCGGGCGACGATTGGACCTCCCAAAAAGGCTTGAGAAAATGGACTAGCAAGCCACAAATAGGCAAAAGCTCAAAGAAGCTAATCAAAGGCCAAAGGCCAAAATTGTGAAGGTTTTAACCGAACAAAAGTGAAGTACTCAAAGAGTCAAATCAAAGGCCAAAGGCCGATTCACTACAAAAAAAAAGCTGTCCCTCGCCAAAAAGAAATAAAAAAGGCTCAACTCAGTGAAACCCAAACCGAATCACGTGCTAGAGAAAGCTACAAGAAAACCATATAGTGCGAGACGGTCCCGAGAATGCAGTCCAGGAGCCTGAAAAGGGCTATCTCCCGAAACATCCGAATTAATTTGCATCTCGGCACGAAGGTACAAGTATCAAGTTTCTTCTAAGTATTTACACGATTTAGTTTGGTAATAAGTAAGTAATGCATGAATTAGGATAAATCTAGTCCCACAGTCTCACTTTCATATTTTAAAAGTTTACTTAGATAGTGTGTGCCGCCCTTTAATAGCATTGTTCGGGACGAACAACTAAAAGTGTGGGGTGATCTGATGGACTATAATTGTATGAATCATAAACACAGTTAAACCCACCAAATTAGACTCTTTGTCTATTTAACTTTTGCTTGTTAGTTCCGATATTTATCTGCAGGGTATTTTGAAGTCTAGAGAGAATACAGGCTAAGGAGGACTTTTTAAGCTGAATATGAATTACGAGTCATTCCAGGTCACGACCAAATTCTGACTTTCAAGAACCGGACGTGGAATCACTCAAAACAAGTCCAACCGAAGAGCAACCAGAGTCAGTCCGGAGCTGAATGGACCGATGCCTTTTGTGGATGAGATCAAAAAACTCACACTCACTCTCCTCATACCACCTAGCCGCCGGCTCCCCTCTCACAAACCCCTCTCCTCCTCTCCTTGCAAGCCACATGGGCGGCGGCTAAGGAGGAAAACTTCAAGAGGACCGGCGGCTTTGAGCTCCTCCATGGATCTCATGCCATGTGTTGAGTCTTCTCCCCCCATGTGACAAGTGTTTTGATCTCATGGCTCCTCCATGCCTATAAAAGGAGACCTCTTCTCCTTGTAAATCATCCCATCCACAACACAATCCTCATTCCACACAAATCACTTATCTCTCTAAGATTTTTGCACTACTCTTGTAAGCTTTTGTTTTAAATCTATAATACTCCTGTTGGTTCTTGAGTATTCTAGTAGTTCTTGAGTTTACTCCTGTTGGTGCTTGAGTATTCTCCTTTACTTACTGTCTTTCAAAAACCCTCGAGTACTTAGCTATGGTATCCACCTCTATGGATATTCGTAGCTAAACCCTTCATTTGGTTGAAGGGGTGTACTTATATCATAAAATGTTTTAGGCCATACTCTTAGTGCCTCTTCTTTGTATTCAAAACTTGTTCTATGTGCCATATATTAGGTTAGAACTTCCAAGGTTGAGTGGATGCTTGGAATGGCAAAACTCTTCCGTGGGGTTCGTAAACATACTCGGATAAGTGGATGCTTGGAATGGCAAAGCTTATCTGAGGAGTTTGACCTTTCTAAAACACCATTTGGTTGGTCGGGAATGACTGATCAAATGGATGCACATAGGCTAATATACCTTGGAATGGGGTATTAGTCTAAATAGAACAAGTGCTCTATGTCTTGGAATGGACTAGACAGTGTAGCAAATCGAGTGCTTGGAATGGCCTTGATACACTTTTGAATACTTAGTAGGATCACTAAGGGTCAATGATAAACAGGCTATGATACAAGGCCCCCGAAACCGAATGCTTTCCTTAGATTAAAACACCACGTGCACTTACTTTCAACTCTAGTATAAACTGCAATATCAACTGCTGACGTTCCGCAAGACTTGCCAATCACGCAACAATCGCTGTAAGTCTTCTCCTTTTATTTTCAGTACTTTACTTTTATGTCATTTACTTTTCCGCACTAAAAACCAAAACCAACCAAACAGACACTTACTCGTTAGTGCTAAAACCTCAATCAACCTAAAAATCACGTTCCCCGCCAGTACATTTCTCAAAGAACGACTTATCCCCCTAATTCCCTTGGGTTCGACCCCTACTTACCACTTAATACCTAGTAGTAAAGTCGCGAGTAGCAGAGATATAAATTTATTTTTGCACAGAGAACATCGGACCTTAACGACAGTGCGGTGGGCTCCGTCAATAAGTGTCGGGTTACCTCCCGACCAGTGCATTTGTTTAACGTCGTTAGCTCGACAGTACCTCATTCCTGGATCATAAGGTGGAATCCCATGGGTGACTTAGGTCGTAGTGTTGTGGAGCGCCTACTTTCATTCTTGCCTTGACTTTCCCTGATTTCTTGTGAGATGATGTGCTCGGGTCAGGACTCCTTTGTTTCGGTGGTTTTTCTTTCCATTGTCTCTGAGAATGCAAGGGGCCCTTAACCTTAGTTGCTGGTCTTGCTACTGTTACGGTCTCTCTTGGCAGATTAGAAATCTGTGTACTGAGATCCGAGATAGGCACAATGTCTTGCAGTTTCCTTGTCCTTGGGCGGCCATCATAATCATCGATGTAGAAATCTGAAATTTTGCCGCCAAATGCAAGTGATAACAAGCCCTTGCCCATGTCGATCCATGCCTTGGTGGCATGGAGAAAAGGCCATCCTAATATAAGCGATTGAGGGTCGTCTTCGCTAGTCTCTCCTGTTTGTATTACATAAAAATCCGCAGCAACGACGAGCTCTCCCACATGGAGTATTAGATCTTCAAGCACTCCAACCGGTTGGATACACGATTTATCTCCCAACTTGGTATTTGACCTTGGTGGTTTCAATGGGCCAAGCCCTAATAAGTAATATAAGGAGTAAGGCATGGCATTGACGGCAGCCCCAAGATCGATTAGGCACTTGTGAATTTGAGCTTCACCAATACCACAGGTAACTGTGAAGGCCCCTGGGTCCTTATCCCTTTCCGGTTGTGACTCATGATCTGAAGTGAGGGATCTTTCTATTATCGGGCCATTCTGCCCATCTTTTGGTTCTAGATTTGTATGATCGGGCCCTTCTAACTCCTGATCTTCTAGGTAAATACCTTGCTCTGATGCATAGAGGTTAGTTGGGGAATCCCATCTGGGACCGTCAGAGTCTAGATCGTCATTGTTATCCCAGCCAGATGCTGGTATGTCAAAGTGTGTGATTGGTGGCGGTGTCATGCTAACGATGAATGCATAGCGTCCATTGTCAGCATGCGTGACCCACATTCTGCCATCATTGGATCGGTCTTCCTCTTGATTCCAATCAAGACGGTGCCTACGGGTGAAGTGTTTGTTCGTAAGTTTGTAAGTTGTGGATCGTGCTGATTCTTCCCATGCTGCCTTCATGTTTGCCCTCCTTATCATGCTAACATTCGCCTTTGGGTTTTGGATGGTTTGTGAAGGAAGTCTGCCATGTTCATTAATGAGCGGGGACATTGCGGTGGCGAGATGGGACATTTGTTTGGTCAAATCTGAAATTGCCCCGTCAGTTTTCGCCTGGAATTGGTGTAGCAAAGTACCCAATTGATTTACATTTCCTGCGAGTTCCTTCATTGTGTCTTCAAGCGACTTGTTTGGTCCTTGCCGATTGCTTGAGTTGGCATGGTACTGATTTTGTCCCTTCTGTTGATTTTGTCCTGTCGGGTACTGGTTTGGTCCTCTTTGCTGATATTGGCCTGTTGATGGAGCGTTCTAGTTGTACTGCCGGTGGGGAGGTTGGTAGAATGACTGACCTAATTGCGGTGCGGCTTGTTGTGTCTCCTGATGGACCATATTTATATGATTCATTAAGTCAGTTAAACCCACCAAATTAGACACTTTGTCTATTTAACTTTTGCTTGTTAGTTCCATTATTTATCTACAGGGTATTTTGAGGTTCGGAGATAAAACAAGCTAAAATGGGGTTCTTAAGGCCAAAAAGGATAGACAAACAGTTATGGCAGAGAAATCTCACCCAAGTGCCGAGAGTGCCGAGAGAACGCCCAGGCCATGCCCATGCCATCTAGGTCCAAATTCAAGTTGCTCGGGCAAACCAGCTAATTTGACGAATCCACCTTGACCAAAATGTTCCAAATGACAAATACGGTGGACAATGTCAGAAAATCAAGGAGAATGCTCGAGCAGATTGGCAGTTGGCCCAATTCCAAAGCAAAGGCCCCGCGGGCATAGGCACCAAAACCAAGTCGCTCGACCAAACCATGGAATCTGGAAAATCTGGCTCGACCAGAATGTTTAAAATGTCCAATGACTCGATGAATCTCAAATCCCAGACAAAACGCCCTAGTAAATTCGTCCATGGCAGAGAAAACCAAGTCACGCCCAGGCCGCGCCCGAGCCGCGCCCAGGTCCTGACCCGAGTGCGCCCAAGACCAGCACCCGAGGCCGCGACCAAGCAAACCAGGCCCGCGTCCGAGTCCTGACCGAGGCCTGCGCCCGACCAGAACTTCACACCAAGCCACGACCATGTTCCGACCAGATTCCGGCAAAACGGTCTCGACCAAAAGGTTTAGGATTGCTTCAACATTCAAAATCAACTATTCAAAAGCAAAGCACCTCCGGCCAAAATTCCGGCCAAATTCCGGCGAAGCTCCGATCAACCACCACTGAACCTCCGATCAAGACCATATCACCACCACCATGCTCCGTTCATATCATCCTCCGACCAAGTCCTACCAGGGATGGGTCCTCCCGGAGCAAATTCCGACCGGCCCTTACTATTCACAAGTGGTTTTCAACCACAAGTGGTGCCGGAATAGTGTCAAATAGTGGCAGAATAGTGCCGGAATAGTGTTGTCATCATCACAAAGGGAGGAAGAGTGTCCACCATGTCAAGCTGCCCACCATTTTTGGAGGAGGACTTGGACTCCTTCACCCACCATTAATGAAGGAGGAGTGAACTTCACTCCACCTCTCCCATCGCCCACCACTTTTGGAGGAGGACCTCAAGCCGCCCACCATAATTCATGGAGGAGTTGTCTCCCAAACCGCCTCTCCCATGGCCTATAAATACAAGACCTCCATGCCCAATATCAAATGTCCTATCTTGTGCCAAGGTCCTTAGTTTGTTACTCCTCAAATCTCTCTAGAATCTTGGGCACAAAACACTTGTAAACACTCTCCATTTCAATACCAAAGTTCAAGGTTCTACTTTTGTTCTTGTTTTGTTCCATTACTTTGTCCCAAAACCGAGGCCTCTCTTTCCTTTTCTTGTCTTTAATTTACTTGTTTTGAGCACTCTTGTTGGTTCTTGAAGTGCTCAAGCCTTTACTTTCTTGTCTTTCGAAAACCCTTGTTTTAGTACACTAGCTATGGTATCCTCTTCCATGGATAACCGTAGCTAAACCCTTCATTCGGTTGAAGGGGTGTACTTGTGTCAATGAAAACGTTTTAGACCCTTTCCTTAGCGCTTCTATTGAATTTGAGCTTGTTCTATGTGCCATTATTTGGTTGAGCAACAAGGCTAAGTGGATGCTTGAAATGGCAAAGCTTAGCCGAGTGGTTCAATCTTGAGTGGACAACAAGGCTAAGTGGATGCTTGAAATGGCAAAGCTTAGCCGAGTAGTTTACTCTTATTTCAAACCACTTGGTTGATCGGAAATGATTGATCAAGTGGATGCACATAGGCTAATATACCTTGAAATGGGGTATTAGTCTAGCTAGAACAAGTGATCGATGCCTTGAAATGGGCTAGACGGTGTCGCAAGTTGAGTGCTTGAAATGGCCTCGTACACTTTCAAATACATAGATTGATCATTAGCGGCCCATGATAAACTGTTCTATGACACAAGGCCCCTGAAAACCGAATACCTTTCCTTTGATAAAAACCAACCCGTCACTTTACTTTCGGTACCAATATCAACTGCTTACTTTCAGTACCCATATCAACTGCTTATTTTCAGCAAGTCTTGTCCTTCAAGCATTTATTTTCCGCAAGTCTTGTCCTTCAAGCATTTACTTTCCGCAAGTCTTGTCCTTCAAGCAATTACTTTCCGCAAGTCTTGTCCTTCAAGCACTTACTTTCCAGCAATTTACTTTCAGTCTCGTATTTACTTTCCTTACTTTCAGTCATTTCCTTTCAGTACTAAAACCTCAACCAACCCCAATCAAACTTTCATTTCAGTACAAAATCAAAAGAACTGCTATCCACCATATTTTCCCTTGGGTTCGACCCCTACTTACCACTTTACTACCCAAATAGTGAAGTCGCACAAGTAGTGGACTTATAAATTTATTTTGTACATTTGCCTCGCAACAAGGCATCTGTCAAATTGGCACCCTTGCCGGGGAAAATTGGAACTACATTCGGATAAAGTTCTCAAACTTTGTGCTCGCTTTTGCATAACCATGTCTCGTGCAGGAAGCCACCATGACTATCATGATGATGACGAGATGAGTCTGTACGATCGAAATAATGAGGCGCAGCCCCCATTTCCAATTCTTGAAAATCCAGAGCAACTCATCCGAAACCAAAGAGCTCGTGAAAGGGAGGCCATCCGGAGAAACCAAGGCCTGCCCGAGGGCCGAAATGAAGCTGGCCCAGCACAGCAACCCCCTAGACATCCACCACCACCTCAACGCCAACAAGCACCAAGGCAAGAACCCATCTTCGATGAGTACTATGGGGATAACAACTTCCGTGAACCTACTATGGGAGAACTATCGGCACCAGATGTCAGAAATCAGCCGTGGTGCATTTACGAGGACCCCAAAATGGAAAACATTGCGATCAACACATCAGTGGCTCACAACTTGCCCAAGTTCTCAGGAACTCATGGAGAATCAGCAACCACTCATCTCCAACGCTTACACGGCATTTGCCAAAACCTAAAACACAACGGAGTGAATGTAGACGATTTCAAGTTAAAAGCATTCTACTTTTCCCTCGTTGACTCGGCGAACGACTGGTTCCTTTCATTGCCTTCCGGTAGCATCAGAACATGGGCTCAGATGCAAAAGAAATTTCTAGACAAATACTACCCAGCGGGAAGAGCGATGCAAGTAAGGAGACAACTACAGGACATAAAGCAGGGGCCTAACGAAACCATGTACGACTACCTAGAAAAATTCAACCGCCTCATCGGCAGTACAACCAGAACGCCCCACCAGTAGGCCATTACCAGCAAAGAGGACCGAACAATTACCTGCCAAACCAACATCAATAGAAGGGTCCAAATCAGTACCAAGCCAGCTCGAGTAATCAACAAGGACCGAGCAAGTCGCTTGAAGATACCATGAAGGAACTCGCAGGAAGCATAAATCAATTAGGCACCTCGTTCAACCAATTTCAGGCGAAGACTGATGGGGCAATTTCAGATTTGACCAAACAAATGTCCCAGCTCGCCACCTCAATGTCCGCACTCACTAATGAACCAGGCAGACTAGCTTCACAAACCATCCAGAATCCAAAGGAGAATATCAACGTCGTGACTCTTAGAAGTGGGCAAAGAAGTGTCGCTGAACCCACGGAGCCAGAGGAGAACAAAAATTCAGAGGAACCCGAAGAAGAACGAACCAGGCCCGAGGCTCTCGGTACCCGCAGATCAAACATACCCGAAGGAAGTAGACCGCACCCGGAACCTAGGACCGAGAATCCCAAATCTAGCACCACTCTTCCGTTCCCAGTGCCAGCCCGAGTTCCCAAGCAACATGTCATGGATAAAGATGTATTCGAGTTGTTCAGCAAAGTCGAGATCAACATCCCCCTCCTGGAATGCATCAAGCAAGTCCCGAAGTATGCAAAGTTCTTAAAAGAACTTTACACGAACCGAAGGAAAGGAACCCGATATGATCAAGAGCTGATGAGCAGGAACATCTCGGCGGTCATGCAAAGAAAGGTGCCCCCAAATGTAGTGACCTGGGTACTTACACTATCCCCTGCACAATCGGGAACATCCGAATCGAGAACTGCATGCTGGACCTCGGGGCTTGAATCAACGTCCTTCCATTTTCCCTCTATTCGTGCCTCAGGATTGGACCCCTTGAACCCACCGGTCTCACTATCCAAATGGCGGACCGATCTTGCAAACAGCCCGAAGGCAAAATAGAAGACGTCCTGGTTCGAGTGGGCGAATTAGTGTTCCCAGCGGACTTCTACGTCCTAAAAATGGAGAATGGCGGACTAACAGACCACGCACCCATCCTTCTCGACCGTCCATTTCTCAAAACATCAAAAATGAAGATAGACTGTGGAAGTGGGATGCTCTCAATGGAGGTGGAAGAAGATACCTTTAGTTTGGACATATTCAGAGCAATGAAATATCCCATGGAGTTCGAGGAAGTGCACGCTCTCGACATTTTGGACGACCTAGTCCAAGAGGTTTAACCAGAACCAAGAGCAGATCCCTTAGAACTCATACTCTATGGAACTGAAAGCTCATATGAACTGGCCGACGGCTTGCATGAAACACTAGCCCACTTAACAATCTCGGAGTCTCTCACGCCAAGATATGAAGTCAATGAGGTAAAACTATTCAAATCCAATACCTTCCTGCCCTCAGTTATGCAAGCTCCTGAAATAGAGTTGAAGCCGCTGCCCGGACATCTGAAATACGCATTCCTTGGGGAAAATAACACACTTCCGGTAATCATCAAGAGTGGCTTGGAAGCAGAACAGGAGCGTCGTTTGGTAAAAGTATTGAGACATCACAAGTCGTCTATTGGATGGACTCTAGCCGACTTGAGAGGAGTTAGCCCGGCAGTATGCATGCACCACATCTTGCTCGAGGATGGCGCTAAGCCATCAAGAGAGCCTCAGCGACGACTCAACCCAATCATGATGGAGATCGTCCAGAAAGAAATACAGAAGCTACTAGATGCAGAAATCATCTATCCAATCTCGGATAGCCAGTGGGTGAGCCCAGTCCACGTAGTTCCGAAGAAAACTGGGATCACGGTCGAAGAAGATGCAGCAGGAAACATGGTGACAACAAGGGTTAAGAACGGATGGAGAATGTGTATCAACTACAGAAAACTGAACGCCGTCACACGAAAGGACCACTTCCCTCTGCCATTCATCGATCAAATGTTAGACCGACTGGCGGGCAAGCCATTCTTTTGCTTCCTGGACGGATTCTCGGGCTACAACCAGATCCCCATAGCGCCCGAGGACCAAGAGAAGACTACATTCACCTGCCCATTCGGCACATTCGCCTTCAGAAGGATGTCGTTCGGCCTATGCAATGCTCCGGGGACTTTCCAAAGAGTGGCGACCAGCATCTTCTCAGACATGATTAGGATATTTATCGAAGTCTTCATGGACGACTTCACCATCTATGGCAATACATTCGACGCCTGCCTTGATAACTTGAGCACAGTTCTGGCACGATGTGTCTGGATGAACCTTGTGCTCAATTATGAGAAGTGCCATTTCATGGTAACTCATGGAGTGGTCTTAGGACACATCGTCTCACAAGAAGGCATAGAGGTAGACAAAGCTAAAATAGACCTGATCATGACTCTACCATACCCCTCCACTGTCCGAGACATCCAATCCTTCCTTGGGCATGCGGGATTCTACCGACGGTTCATCAAGGACTTCTCCAAAATAGCATTGCCTCTAACCACTCTTCTCCAAAAAGAAGTCCCTTTTGAATTCACTAATGCATGCAAGGAGGCCTTTGATAAACTGAAGAAAGCCCTCACTAGCACACCTATCATCCAAATACCGGATTGGGAACTGCCATTCGAAATCATGTGCGACGCAAGCGATTATGCTATGGGGGCAGTACTCGGCCAAAAAATTAACAAGAAGTCGGTAGTCATCTACTACGCTTCAAGGACCCTTGATACAACCCAAAGGAATTACTCCACCACCGAGAAGGAACTCTTGGCCGTAGTGTTCGCTCTAGAGAAGTTCCGAGCCTACTTACTCGGAGCAAAGGTAATTGTCTTCTCAGACCATGCGGCCATCCGGTACCTAATGAAGAAAAAAGAGGCCAAACCTAGGCTTATACGGTGGATCTTGCTGCTGCAAGAATACGATGTGGAGATAAGGGACAAAAAGGGGATCGAAAATACGGTGGCCGACCATTTGAGCCGAATCATCAGAAAAGAAGAGGAAGGGCATATTACTGAGTCATTTCTAGATGAGCACCTATACAACGTCTCGACCAAAGTGCCGTGGTATGCCTCAATCGTCAACTACCTTGTAGGAGGTACATTTCCTCCCTCTTTTACTAAAGCACAGTGCATGAAACTTAGGCATGACGCTAGGTTTTACTTGTGGGATGATCCCTATTTATGGAAAATAGGAGCAGATCGAATACTTAGGAGATGCATCCCCAATAATGAAATCAATTCTGTGATTAGCTTTTGCCATGAGTTTGCAAGTGGAGGACACTTCGGGCCTAGAAGGACCACGAGGAAAATCCTAGACAGTGGTTTCTTTTGGCCGAGTATATCTAGAGATGCCTATGAGAAGTGTAGAAAGTGCGATAAGTGTCAAAGAGTAGGAAATGTGTCGGTTAGAAATGAGATGCCTCAAGTACCCATACTAGTCAATGATGTTTTCGACATTTGGGGTCTTGATTTCATGGGGCCATTCCCAATTTCTCGCGGCTATACTTATATTCTTGTTTCCGTTGATTATGTGTCAAAATGGGTAGAGGCTAAGGCCAATAAGTGCGATGATGCAAAGACTGTAGTAGAATTTTCGCACACTAACCTGTTTTGTAGGTATGGGGTACCTAAGGCATTAATCAGCGACCAGGGCTTGCATTTTTGCAACCGCATGATGGCCGCCACCTTAAAACACTACCATGTCCACCACCGGACGTCCACAGCCTACCATCCTCAAACCAACGGACAAGCCGAGATCTCCAACCGTGAAATTAAAGGGATCCTAGAAAAAATGGTAAAGCCAAAAAGGAAAGATTGGAGTCAAAGGCTGAATGAGGCTCTTTGGGCTTACAGAACGGCATACAAGACACCAATAGGAACTTCCCCCTATCGACTTGTCTACGGAAGGGCATGCCACCTTCCGGTAGAGTTAAAACATAAAGCTTATTGGGCACTCAAGAAATGCAACATGGACTTAAAAGCTGCCGGGTTGGATCGAAAACTTCAGCTATGCGAGCTAGATGAGTTGCGGCTTGAAGCCTATGAAGGACAGTCGGACTACAAGGCGAGGACAAAACTATACCATGACAAATTCATCCTCCGCCGCTCATTTGAGGAGGGACAACAAGTGCTGGTCTACTCCTCACGACTGAAGTTGATGCCCGGGAAGCTTAAATCTAGATGGACTGGCCCCTTCACAATAACTAAGTTATGCAACCATGGGGCAGTTGAGCTGGAAAGCCCTGACAATGGAAGCAGATTCACGGTAAATGGGCAGCGAGTCAAACATTACCATGGCGAGGTAGACTTAACTCCGCAAAACTATGACCTAGCCATGCCCCCAGACCCTTCCTAAGGGAGGTACCGTCGAGCTGACGACGTTAAACAAAGGCGCTGGTTGGGAGGTAACCCGACACTTATCTTATTTTCAGTCATTTTATTTTATGTCATTTAGCTTTTTGAACTGTTCTCATCTTTTTTGTAAATATTTGATTGAAATCGGCTTTTGAACTAGTCGTGCTTGAAATGCCTTCGCACATAGTAGTTTAATGGACCATAATTATACGAATCATAAACACAGTTAAACCCACTAAATTAGACCTTTTGTCTATTTAACTTTTGCTTGTTAGTTCCGATATATTTCTACAGGGTATTTTGGACTCTAGAGAGAATACACGCTAAGGAGAGGATTTTACGCTGAAAAGATGTTACGAGTCATTCCAAGGTCACGATCAGAAGCTGAATGCAGAAATCTCAAGATCCTGACATGGAATCACTCAAAACAAATCCAACCGAGGAACAACCAAAGTCAGACCGGAGCAAAATTGGATTGATAGTTTTGTGAAAACATCACAAAACCTCACAAAACCTCACAAAACCTCCACCTTTCCTCCTTGTGACCGGCGGCTTTTGCTCCATCCAACCTCCTTATGCCACCTAGGGGGGGCGGATCCTCCTCTATGACTTGCAACCGGCGGCTTTTGGCAAGCCATGGATGGCTTGCCACTTGTCCTCTTCCCCTCCACATTTTCTCCTCCTCCATGCCTATAAAAGGGACCTCTCCTCCTTTGTAATCTTCATCCCACAATTCATCATACACTTCTCTCTCTAGAAAGTTTGGTACTTTGTAAGTTTGGTTTTTGAAATAATACTCCTGTTGGTTCTTGAGTATTATAACGGTTTGAAATAATACTCCTGTTGGTTCTTGAGTATTATAACAGTTTTAGAGAATACTCCTGTTGGTTCTTGAGTATTCAATAGGATTTGGGAATACTCCTGTTGGTTCTTGAGTATTCCACCCCCTCTCTTCTTACTGTCTTTCAAAAACCCCCGAGTATTTAGCTATGATATCCTCTTCCAAGGATAATCGTAGCTAAACTCGTTATTCGGTTGAAGGGGCGTACTTGTATTATAAAATGTTTTAGACTATTTTAGTGTTTTTTCTCTGTATTCAAAACT
The DNA here is from genome assembly GCA_033675215.1 of Rhodiola kirilowii. NCBI lineage: Eukaryota > Viridiplantae > Streptophyta > Magnoliopsida > Saxifragales > Crassulaceae > Rhodiola > Rhodiola kirilowii. Next base: position 47,283,461 of record CM066201.1, read on the forward strand.
TGTTCTATGTGCCATATATTAGATCAGAATTTCCAAGGTTGAGTGGATGCTTGAAATGGCAAAGCTCTTCCGTGGAAGTTCGTGAACATACTCGGGTAAGTGGATGCTTGAAATGGCAAAGCTTATCTGAGGAGTTCGATCTCTCTCAAACACCATTTGGATAAATCGAAAAAGACAATCCAAATGGATGCACATAGGCTAGTATACCTTGAAATGGGGTGCTAGTCTGAGTAGAACAAGGGCTCTACGTTTTTTGCAAAAGATTAGACAGTGTTGCAAGTCGAGTGCTTGAAATGGCCTTGATTCACTTTCGAACACTTTTGCAAAAGACTAGACAGTGTGGCAAATCGAGCGCTTGAAATGGCCGTGATGCACGTTTGAATACTTAGAAGGATTACTAAAATGATAAAACAGGCTATGATACAATGCCCCCGAAACCGAATGCTTTCCTTGAATTACAAAACCCTTGTATTTACTTTCCTAGTATAACTGCCTTAATCAACTGCACTCACCTTCCGGAGGACTCGCAAATCACGCATCACCCACTGTAAGTCTTTCTTTTTACTTTTCAGTATTTATTTTTCTGTAATTTACTTTTCTGCACTCAAAACCAAAAACAACCAAAAAAAGGTCACTTAGTCATAAACGCTAAAATCTCAATCAACCTTAAAACACGCTCCCTCGCTGTACAAATCCCTTAAAGAACAACGTATCCCCCTAATTCCCTTGGGTTCGACCCCTACTTACCACTTGCTACCCAGTAGTAAGGTCACGAGTAGCGGAATATAAATTTGCTTTTGCACAGAGAACACCACACCTTAACGACAGTGCGGTGGGCTCCGTCAAAACTGGCGCCGTTGCCGGGGAGTTAGCCGTCGGATAAGTTGTTCTTTCCCTTCCCTTCTCATGACGTTACCCGCTACATATGCATGGACAACAAGACATCTTCCTCTGTTCGGAGGTACGGATGGAGAAGACCCAGTACAACACTGCCGAAACTTTCACCACGTTTGCCACCTCATAAAACCTGCAAATGAAATGTAAGAGGAATTTAAGCTAAAATGCTTCAAATTTTCTTTAACTGATTTTGCAACAATCTGGTATTACACATCAACCTCTAGTAGTGCAGTACATTTCGTGAACCTCTGCGTTCCATTCCTGAAAGAATTCTCCCCTCCATCCTTACGACAACAAACCCGAGAGAAGATCATGTGCCTTCAACAATCCCAGGATAAGACTTTGGACGATGACGGAGGGCCACCGCACTGTCGTTAAGGTGCAGTGTCCTCTGTACAAATAAATTTATAATATCCGCTACTTGTGACTACACTACTGGGTAGTAAGTGGTAAGTAGGGGTCGAACCCAAGGGAATTAGGGGAATAGGCTATTCTTTTAGGGTGATTGAACTGGGGGGAGCGTGTTTTATGGTTGATTGAGATTTTAGCGCTCTAATTAACTACGTGATTTTTTGGGGGTTTTTGGTTTTGATTGCGGAAAAGTAAATACAGAAATTAAAATGCTGTAAATACAAAGAAGACTTACAGTGGGTGATGCGTGATTGTAATTCCTCCGGTAGATCAGCAGTTGGTGATTGCGGTTTAACAGTAAAGAAAAGCATTCGGTTTCAGGTACTCTTGTATTATAACATGTATATAATAAACTGTTAGTAACTTTTCTAAGTATTCAAAGATGAATCGAGGCCCTTTCGTAGCGCAAGACTTGCAACATCGTTTAAAGCAACCCTTGTTCTATTTCAGACTAATTCCTCCTTTCGAAGTATCTTATCCTTTTGTGCATCCACTTGATCTCACAGTTACGATTGACCAAGTGGTGTTTTAGATGAGTCGAACTTCTCAGATAAGCTTTGCCCTTTCGTAGCATCCACTTACCCGAGTATGTTCACGAATCCCCACGGAAGAGTTTTGCCCTTTCGTAGCATCCACTCAACCTTGGAAATTCTGACTATAAATGGCACATAGAACAAGTTTTGAATACAAAGAAACGAAACTAAAAGATATTACAACATTATATAATACAAGAAAATACCTTCCACCGAATAAAGAGTTTAGCTACGAATATCCATAGAGATGGATACCAAAGCTAAATACTCGGGGGTTTTTGAAAACAGTAAGAGGGAAAGGGGTGGAATACTCAAGAACCAACAGGAGTATTCCTAATTCCTACTGAATACTCAAGAACCAACAGGAGTATTCTCTACAGTATTATAATACTCGAGAACCGACAAGAGTATTATAATTTCCAGTATAATACTCAAGAACAAACAGGAGTATTATTTCAAAACCGAACCAAACTTACAAGTAACAAAATGTAGAGAGAGAAGTGATTACAATTTTTGGGATGAATTTGTGAGGAGGAGGAGGGGTGTATTTATAGCCATGGGGAGGAGAAATGGAGGGCTAAGATGATGGCACTTGTTGCATGGAGATTGGATGGGCAAATCAAGGGAGGAGGAGCCACCACATGGAGGAGCCAAAAGCCGCCGGTCAAGGAGGAGGAGGGTGGTGGCAGCCGCCGGTTGCCGGTTGCCTTGGGTGGAGGAGCTCCTCCCTTGGCCACCTCTTCATCAAGTCACCAAGTCATCTTGCCATATGTGAGTTTTGTACAGTTTTGTGCAGTCTTTTCACAAAACTGTCTGTGTGTTCCTTCCCCGGGCTGTCTTGATTCCTCTCCTGATTCTTCTGATTAATTTGTTATGGTCAATTTCACGTCAGGATCCTTGATATTTCTTCAGTCGGCATATGATCTTGACCTTGGATTGACTCTTGTTATCTTTTCAGCATAAAATCCTCTCCTTAGCGTGTTTTCACTTCAGTCTCTAAAATGCCCTGTGGAAATATATCGGGACTAACAGATGGATGTTAGATAGACAAACAGTCTAACTTGGGGGGTTTTACTGTGTTTTTGATTCGTATAATTGTGGTCCATCAGAATACCCCCCACTTTTAGTTGTTCGTCCCGAACAATGCTATTAAAGGGCGTAAGTTCTAGGTTCGGATTTGGCATATGAAAATTAGACTGTGGTACTCGATCTATCCTAATTCATGCATTGCTTACTTATTACCAAATTAAACTGCGTAAATAAATAGAAGAAACTTAATACTTGTACCTCCGTGCTGAGATGCAAATTATATTGGATGTTTCGGGAGATAGCCCTTTCAGGTTCCTGGGTTGCAGCCTCGGGATCGTTTCGTACTATATGGTCTTCTGGTAGCTTTCTCATGCACGTGATTCGGTTCGGGTTTCAGTGAGTTGAACCTTCTTGATTTTTTCTTTTGGCGAGGGACTGCTTTTTTGTTGTAGTGAATCGGCCTTTGGCCTTTGATTTGACTTTGTCGAGTGCTTCACTTTTGCTCGGTTAAAACCTTCACAATTTTGGGCCTTTGGCCTCTTTTGATTTTCTTCTTTGAGTTTTTCGCTTCTTTGTGACTTGCTAGTCCATTTTGTCAGCCTTCTTGGGAGGTCCAATCATCGCCCGCAAGCCTATGGATATACCTCCCCTCTCCTCTCGTCTTCGTCGTTTTGCGCGGGTCAAGATGAGGGTCGCTTATCTATTTTCTCGGCTATTTTGACTAGAGAGAGGACGGTCTGATTCCCGTCCTCGCCTTTGCATAGATGCTTCTTGGCGGAGTTTGACTCAATTATTCACTGAAAACCCAAAGTGCAGCCTCCACTGACTTCGAAAACCATATAGTTTGATCTGATCCTTTGATTGCTTCCCAAGTCCTTCTAGGGCAGTTTATGTCAACTCCACATCCCTAGTTATCTCAGTACAAAGGACAAATGGAAAGTTACATTCTAAGTTTTTAAACAGTTTGAATTTTCACAAGGTAAATGCATGAATTCTGATTTATCTTTTTCACATTCTTAAGTTCATATGTTCAAAAAGATACTATTACTAAAAAAGAAAACAGCAAGCATGTTATTTATGTACACAGGCGGTTTTCACCCCCCACTTTTGAACGAAGGCGTGCCTTAGTTCAAAAGTCATGCAAGCTTAAAACTAAGTACTGAAAGTAAGTGCGGAAAGTAAGATAGTGTCGGGTTACCTCCCGACCAGTGCACTTGTTTTACGTCGTTGGCTCGACGATACCTCGTTGTGGATTACTGGTTTGGGTCCCATGGGTGGCTGAGGTCAAACTTTGCCACCGTTCCTGTGTTGTTTCTTGCTTTGACTTGTCCTGACTTCTTGCTGGAGTAAGAGCTCCATGGTTTTGGTGTTTTCTCTTTCCATTGCTTCTGAGAAGGCGGGAGACCTTTGACCATAGCTGCTGGTCTTGTTATTTTTTCGGTCTCTAATGACAGGTCAGAAAACTGTGCACCGTGATCCGAGATAGGCGTTATGTCTGGCGGTTTTTTTGTGTCCGGGCGGCTCTGATGAATGTAGAAGTGTGCAATTTTGCCGCCGAACTTAAGCGATAATGAGCCCTTGCCTACATCGATTCTTGCTTTAGTGGCGTAGAGGAATGGTCGTCCCAATATTATTGTTGGTGGGTCGTCTTTGCAGGTCTCTTCTGTTGGTATTACATAGAAGTCTGCAGCAACGACGAGTTCTCCCACATGGAGTATTACATCTTCCAGTTCTCCAACCGGGCGGATGCATGATTTATCTCCTAGTTCGATGTTTGATCGGGGTGGTTTCAATGGACCAAGTCCTAGTAAGTAATATAAGGAGGAAGGCATGGCATTGACAGCAGCCCCAAGGTCGACTAAGCACTTATGGATTTGGATCTCACCAATACCGCAGGTGACTGTGAAGGCCCCTGGGTCTTTATCTCTTTCTGGTTGTGACTCATGATCAGAAGTGAGGGCTTTTCCCAATGCTGGGCCATTCTGTTCATCCCTTTCATTGCTATTGTAATCCCATCCAGATGCTGGTATGTCAGAGTGTATGACTGACGGTGGTGATATGCAGACGGTGAATGCGTACCGTCCATTGTCAGCATGCGTGACCCATGTTCTATCATTATTGGGTCGGTCTTCCTCTTGAATCCAGTCAGGACGACGTCTACGGTTGAAGTGCTTGTTAGTGAGTTTGTAGGCTGGGGCTCGTGCTACTTCTCCCAGGGTTGTCTTTACGTTTGACATTTTTATCATGCTAAGATTTGCCTTTGGGTTTTGGATGGTTTTTGAAGGAAGTCTGCCAGGTGCACTGGTCAGTGTTGACATTGCAGTGGCGAGCTGGGACATTTGTTTGGTCAATTCAGAAATTGCCCCGTCAGTTTTCGCCTGGTATTGGAGTAGCGAAGTACCCAATTGATTTACGTTTCCTGCGAGCTCCTTCATCGTGTCATCGAGCGACTTGGATGGTTCTTGCTGATTATTCAGGCCGGTTTGGTGCTGACTCAGATTCGGTCCTCTTTGCTGATATTGTCCTGGAGCGTTCTGGTTATACTGTCGGTGGGGGGGGGGGTTGGTGGTATGACTGAGCTGGTTGTGCTTCCTTCTGAGGATAGCTGTTGTTGTTACGCCAGTCTGGTTTGGATGTTTGACCGTACTGCCTATTCTGTCCTGCTCTGTCGTTGCTGTTGTTGTATCCTTGATATCCTCCTATTGCATTTACTTCCGCCGGTTCCTCTTCTATTAATGTCGGACATGCGTTAGTTTTGTGGTCTATAGATCCACAGAACTCGCAAGGTTTTACCGGAATTGGTTGTCTTCGTAGGAGCTGAGTCATCATTTCTTTTAACTGCTTCATTTCCTCAGATATAGGCCCCGTCGATGTTTCAGCTTTTGCCACATTTTTCGTTCGGGAGAATTCTTCCTGCCGAGTTGTCTCTTCTCTAAATCGGGCATTTTCGGCAACGTCGTTGATGAGTTGCCTAACACCACTCAATGATAGATTCATTATGGACCCTCCAGCTGAGGCATCCAGGAGCATTTTGTCTAAGGGTCTTAATCCATCAATGAGGTACTCGATTATGAGTTTCTCGGGCAGTCCAAGGGTACAGCAGCTTCTTTCCAGGTGATTGAACTTTTCCAGGTAATCATACATGGTTTCGTTGGGCCCTTGTTTGATGTCTTGCAGTTGCCTTCTTACTTGCATTGCTCTTCCTGCTGGGTAGTATTTGTCTAAGAATTTCTTCTGCACCTGAGCCCATGTTCTGATGCTTCCGGAAGGTAATGACAGGAACCAGTCGTTTGCCGCATCAATGAGGGAAAAGTAGAACGCCTTTAACTTAAAGTCGTCTACGTTTACGCCATTTGGTTTGAGGTTTTGGCAAATCCCATGTAGACGCTGGAGATGAGTCATTGCTGATTCTCCACGAGTTCCTGAGAATTTTGGCAAGCTGTGGGCCACTGAAGTGTTGATGGCGATGTTTTCTAGCTCAGGTCCTTCGTAGATACACCATGGCTGAACTTTGAAATCTGGTGCCGAAAGTTCTCCCAGGGTGGGTTCACGGTAGTTGTCATCCCCGTAGTAGTTATCGAAGACGGGTTCTTGTCTAGGAACTTGTCGAGGGCGAGGGGGTGGGGGATATCTAGGGGGTTGTCGTACTGGACCAGCTGCATTTCTGTCCTCGGGTGGTTCTTGGTTTCGTCTGATGGCCTCCCTATCACGAGCTCGTCTGCTTCTGATGAGTTGCTCCGGATCATCCATAAATGGAAGTGGCACTTCATAATTTCGCTCGTACAGGTTTATTTCATCGTCATCCTGGTAGTCATGATGACTTCCTTCGCGAGACATAGTTGTTTCGAGCGCGAGAATTTAAAAGAGATGGAGGGAGAGAAAAGAACAGTTTATTCGACGGCTAATTCCCCGGCAACGGCGCCAATTTGACGGAGGGCCACCGCACTGTCGTTAAGGTACAGTGTCCTCTGTACAAATAAATTTATAATATCCGCTACTTGTGACTACACTACTGGGTAGTAAGTGGTAAGTAGGGGTCGAACCCAAGGGAATTAGGGGAATAGGCTATTCTTTTAGGGTGATTGAACTGGGGGGAGCGTGTTTTATGGTTGATTGAGATTTTAGCGCTCTAATTAACTACGTGATTTTTTGGGGGTTTTTGGTTTTGATTGCGGAAAAGTAAATACAGAAATTAAAATGCTGTAAATACAAAGAAGACTTACAGTGGGTGATGCGTGATTGTAATTCCTCCGGTAGATCAGCAGTTGGTGATTGCGGTTTAACAGTAAAGAAAAGCATTCGGTTTCAGGTACTCTTGTATTATAACATGTATATAATAAACTGTTAGTAACTTTTCTAAGTATTCAAAGATGAATCGAGGCCCTTTCGTAGCGCAAGACTTGCAACATCGTTTAAAGCAACCCTTGTTCTATTTCAGACTAATTCCTCCTTTCGAAGTATCTTAGCCTTTTGTGCATCCACTTGATCTCACAGTTACGATTGACCAAGTGGTGTTTTAGATGAGTCGAACTTCTCAGATAAGCTTTGCCCTTTCGTAGCATCCACTTACCCGAGTATGTTCACGAATCCCCACGGAAGAGTTTTGCCCTTTCGTAGCATCCACTCAACCTTGGAAATTCTGACTATAAATGGCACATAGAACAAGTTTTGAATACAAAGAAACGAAACTAAAAGATATTACAACATTATATAATACAAGAAAATACCTTCCACCGAATAAAGAGTTTAGCTACGAATATCCATAGAGATGGATACCATAGCTAAATACTCAGGGGTTTTTGAAAACAGTAAGAGGGAAAGGGGTGGAATACTCAAGAACCAACAGGAGTATTCCTAATTCCTACTGAATACTCAAGAACCAACAGGAGTATTCTCTACAGTATTATAATACTCGAGAACCGACAAGAGTATTATAATTTCCAGTATAATACTCAAGAACAAACAGGAGTATTATTTCAAAACCGAACCAAACTTACAAGTAACAAAATGTAGAGAGAGAAGTGATTACAATTTTTGGGATGAATTTGTGAGGAGGAGGAGGGGTGTATTTATAGCCATGGGGAGGAGAAATGGAGGGCTAAGATGAGGGCACTTGTTGCATGGAGATTGGATGGGCAAATCAAGGGAGGAGGAGCCACCACATGGAGGAGCCAAAAGCCGCCGGTCAAGGAGGAGGAGGGTGGTGGCAGCCGCCGGTTGCCGGTTGCCTTGGGTGGAGGAGCTCCTCCCTTGGCCACCTCTTCATCAAGTCACCAAGTCATCTTGCCATATGTGAGTTTTGTACAGTTTTGTGCAGTCTTTTCACAAAACTGTCAGTGTGTTCCTTCCCCGGGCTGTCTTGATTCCTCTCCTGATTCTTCTGATTAATTTGTTATGGTCAATTTCACGTCAGGATCCTTGATATTTCTTCAGTCGGCATATGATCTTGACCTTGGATTGACTCTTGTTATCTTTTCAGCATAAAATCCTCTCCTTAGCGTGTTTTCACTTCAGTCTCTAAAATGCCCTGTGGAAATATATCGGGACTAACAGATGGATGTTAGATAGACAAACAGTCTAACTTGGGGGGTTTTACTGTGTTTTTGATTCGTATAATTGTGGTCCATCAGACGAATACTACACGAACTATGATACCATCGTCTCAAGCTGCCCGCACCATGGATTCACGAAGAAAGTTCTGCTTCAAAAATTTCTTCGTGGGATGAAGGCCGATGATCTGACGAGGATTAACGAAGCAATGAGGAGATCAGCCAGGAACTTCTCCCTGGCAGACATGTGGAACCTCATTGATAACCTGGCCGCAGTCACAAAACGAATACCCCAAGCTGACGAAGGCATGCATATAGAAGAGGCTGATCCAGAGACAGATGAAGAAATTACTCCCGAGCCATCAGAAGTATCAGACATAGAAAGCTTCGGGAGCAACGAACCTTCATGGGAACTCGAGGCGGTACCAGCAATGGAAGAAGTCCAGAATACACCAGCATGCTGCCCGAGCCATACCCAGCTATCATCACCCAAGCATCTGAGGCCATCTACGACCAGATCCTCACAAACAGACAAGACGAGGCAGAACCAAGCCATAAGATGCAAGCTTCCCGACTTTTCCCCTTGATCAATAGACAAATTGAAGAAAACTATGTGATCCATGAAGAGGATGAAAAGAGGATGGGAAAAGGGCCAGAGCAGAAATGACTCCTCGATGGAGCAAGTTTTCGCCATAACTGGACAAGGTAGCCCTAAACACCAGAAAACCCAGTTCAAGAAACTAATAGTGAAAGGTCCCTCGCCTTCTCAGAGACGTTGGAAGGAGAAACCATCAGAACCATGGGAACTGGACCCAAGCCCGTCATCAGCCAAAAACTCAGGAAGAGTCACAGCCAGAATCAAGGTCGGCGCAATAAAGAAATACGACCGAGCCACCCATGGGATCCAAACCAATGAACCAGGAAAGAGGTACTGTCGAGCCAACGACGTTAAACAAAGGCACTGGTCGGGAGGTAACCCGACACCTATCTTACTTTCTGTCTTTTATTTTCTGTCATTTAGTTTTTTTCAATAAGTCGCTCTCACCCACTTGGTGCATAGAAGAAATGACTATTCAGGAATCGGACTTGGGTGCAACATCAAGCCAGCCAGGCCTACGTCAAGAGTTCAAGGCCCCAGATGAACTCCCTCGATTATCCAGCCTCGAGCCATGTCATTCGACACAATAAAGGGAGTTCTGTTCTTCCCTTTTCCTTAATGTCATTTCCTTCTCGTATAATATCTGCTTGCATGGCTTTTGAACTAAGTCTTGCTGAAAGGCACGCCTTCGTTCAAAAGTGTGGGGTGAGAACCACCTGTGTACATAACATGTTTTTCTTTTCTTTTTTTTTAAAATTATCTTTTTGAAAATATGAACTTGAGAATGTGAAAAAGATAGATCTAAAATTCATGCATTTACCTTGTGAAAATTCAACTGTCTAAAAACTTAGAACGTAAATTCTCATTTGTCCCTTTGTGCTGAGATAAACTAGGGATGTGGAGTTGACATAAACTGTCCTAGGGAGGCTTGGCAAGCAATCGAAGGATCGAATCTAACTATATGGTTTTCGAAGTCAGTGGAGGCTGCACTTCGGGTTTCAGTGAAGATTGAAGTCATCTCCGCCATGCAGTGTTTATGCAAAAAAAAAGGCGAGGACGGGAATCAGACCGTCCTCTCTCTAGTCAAAGTAGCCGAGAAAATAGATGAGCGACCCTCATCTTGACCCGCGCGAAACGGCAAGGATGAGAGGAGCGGGGAGGTATTTCCATAGGCTTGCGGGCAATGATTGGACCTCCCAAAAAGGCTTGAGAAAATGGACTAGCAAGCCACAAAAAGGCAAACAGCTCGAAGAAGCAAATCAAGAGGCCAAAGGCCCAAAATTGTGAAGGTTTTAACCGAACAAAAAAGTGAAGTACTCAAAGAGTCAAATCAAAGGCCAAAGGCCGATTCACTACAAAAGTTGTCCCTCGCCAAAAGAAAATAAAAGACCAAACCATTGAAACCCGAACCGAATCACGTGCTAGAGAAAGCTACAAGGAAACCATATAGTCCGAGACGGTCCCGAGGTTGCAGTCCAGGAGCCTAAAAAGGGCTATCTCCCGAAACATCCCAAATAATTTGTATCTCAGCACGAAGGTACACGTATCAAGTTTCTTCAATTTATTTACACAGTTCAATTTGGTAATAAGTAAGCAATGCATGAATTAGGATAAATCGAGTCCCACAGTCTAACTTTCATATTTTAAAAGCTTACTTAGTGTGCCGCCCTTTAATAGCATTGTTCGGGACGAACAACTAAAAGTGTGGGGTGATCTAATGGACCATAATTACACGAATCATAAACACAGTTAAACCCACTAAATTAGACCTTTTGTCTATTTAACTTTTGCTTGTTAGTTCCGATATATTTCTACAGGGTATTTTGGACTCTAGAGAGAATACACGCTAAGGAGAGGATTTTACGCTGAAAAGATGTTACGAGTCATTCCAAGGTCACGATCAGACGCTGAATGCAGAAATCTCAAGATCCTGACATGGAATCACTCAAAACAAATCCAACCGAGGAACAACAAAAGTCAGACCGGAGCGAAATTGGACTGATAGTTTTGTGAAAACATCACAAAACCTCACAAAACCTCCACCTTTCCTCCTTGTGACCGGCGCCTTTTGCTCTATCCAACCTCCTTATGCAACCTAGGGGGGCAGCTCCTCCTCCATGACTCCCCTCCACATCTTCTCCTCCTCCATGCCTATAAAAGGGAGCTCTCCTCCTTTGTAAGCTTCATCCCACAATTCATCATACACTTCTCTCTCTAGAAAGTTTGGTACTTTGTAAGTTTGGTTTTTGAAATAATACTCCTGTTGGTTCTTGAGTATTATAACGGTTTGAAATAATAATCCTGTTGGTTCTTGAGTATTATAACAGTTTTAGAGAATAATCCTGTTGGTTCTTGAGTATTCAGTAGGATTTGGGAATACTCCTGTTGGTTCTTGAGTATTCCTCCCCCTCTCTTCTTACTGTCTTTCAAAAACCCCCGAGTATTTATCTATGATATCCACTTCCATGGATAATCGTAGCTAAACTCTTTATTCGGTTGAAGGGGCGTACTTGTATTATAAAATGTTTTAGACTATTTTAGTGTTTTTTCTCTGTATTCAAAACTTGTTCTATGTGCCGTATATTAGATCAGAATTTCCAAGGTTGAGTGGATGCTTGAAATGGCAAAGCTCTTCCGTGGAAGTTCGTGAATATACTCGGGTAAGTGGATGCTTGAAATGGCAAAGCTTATCTGAGGAGTTCGATCTCTCTCAAACACCATTTGGATAAATCGGAAAAGACAATCCAAATGGATGCACATAGGCTAGTATACCTTGAAATGGGGTGCTAGTCTGAGTAGAACAAGGGCTCTACGTTTTTTGCAAAAGATTAGACAGTGTTGCAAGTCGAGTGCTTGAAATGGTCTTGATTCACTTTCGAACACTTTTACAAAAGACTAGACAGTGTGGAAAATCGAGCGCTTGAAATGGCCTTGATGCACGTTTGAATACTTAGAAGGATTACTAAAATGATAAAACAGGCTATGATACAATGCCCCCGAAACCGAATGCTTTCCTTGAATTACAAAACCCTTGTATTTACTTTCCTAGTATAACTGCCTTAATCAACTGCACTCACCTTCCGGAGGACTCACAAATCATGCATCACCCACTGTAAGTCTTTCTTTTTACTTTTCAGTATTTATTTTTTTGTAATTTACTTTTCCGCACTCAAAACCAAAAACAACCAAAAAAAGGTCACTTAGTCATAACCGCTAAAATCTCAATCAACCTTAAAACACCCTCCCTCGCTGTACAAATCCCTTAAAGAACAACGTATCCCCCTAATTCCCTTGGGTTCGACCCCTACTTACCACTTGCTACCCAGTAGTAAGGCCACGAGTAGCGAAATATAAATTTGCTTATGCACAGAGAACACCGCACCTTAACGACAGTGCGGTGGGCTCCGTCAAAACTGGCGCCGTTGCCGGGGAATTAGCCGTCGGATAAGTTGTTCTTTCCCTTCCCTTCTCATGACGTTACCCGCTACATATGCATGGACAACAAGACATCTTCCTCTGTTCGTAGATTCGGATGGAGAAGACCCAGTACAACACTGCCGAAACTTTCACCACGTTTGCCACCTCATAAAACCTGCAAATGAAATGTTAGAGGAATTTAAGCTAAAATGCTTCAAATTTTCTTTAACTGATTTTGCAACGATCTGGTATTACACATCAACCGCTAGTAGTGCAGTACATTTCATGGACCTCTGCGTTCCATTCCAGAAAGAATTCTCCCCTCCATCCTTACGACAACAAACCGAGAGAAGATCATGTGCCTTCAACAATCCCGGGATGAGACTTTGGACGAATACTACACGAACTATGATACCATCGTCTCAAGCTGCCCGCACCATGGATTCACGAAGAAAGTTCTGCTTCAAAAATTTCTTCGTGGGATGAAGGCCGATGATCTGACGAGGATTAACGAAGCAATGAGGAGATCAGCCAGGAACTTCTCCCTGGCAGACATGTGGAACCTCATTGATAACCTAGCCGCAGCCACAAAACGAATACCCCAAGTTGACGAAGGCATGCATATAGAAGAGGCTGATCTAGAGATAGATGAAGAAAATACTCCCGAGCCATCAGAAGTATCAGACATAGAAAGCTTCGGGAGCAACGAACCTTCATGGGAACTCGAGGCGGTACCAGCAATGGAAGAAGTCCAGAATACACCAGCATGCTGCCCGAGCCATACCCAGCTATCATCACCCAAGCATCTGAGGCCATCTACGACCAGATCCTCACAAATAGACAAGACGAGGCAGAACCAAGCCTTAAGATGCAAGGTTCCCGACTTTTCCCCTTGATCAACAGACAAATTGCAGAAAACTATGTGATCCAAGAAGAGGATGAAAAGAGGATGGGAAAAAGGCCTGAGCAGAACGACTCCTCGATGGAGCAAGTTTTCGCCATAACTGGACAAGGCAGCCTAAACACCAGAAAACCCAGTTCAAGAAACTAATAGTGAAAAGTCCCTCGCCTTCTTAGAGACGTTGGAAGGAGAAACCATCAGAACCATGGGAACTGAACCCAAGCCCGTCATCAGCCAAAAACTCAGGAAGAGTCACAACCAGAATCAAGGTCGGCGCAATAAAGAAATACGACCTGAGCCACCCATGGGATCCAAACCAATGAACAAGGAAAGAGGTACTGTCGAGCCAACGACGTTAAACAATGGCACTGGTCGGGAGGTAACCCGACACCTATCTTACTTTCTGTCATTTAGTTTTTTCCAATAAGTCGCTCTCACCCACTTGGTGCATAGAAGAAATGACTATTCAGGAATCGGACTTGGGTGCAACATCAAGCCAGCCAGGCCTACGTCAAGAGTTCAAGGCCCCAGCCGAACTCCCTCGATTATCCAGCCTCGAGCCATGTCATTCGACACAATAAAGGGAGTTCTGTTCTTCCCTTTTCCTTAATGTCATTTCCCTCTCGTATAATATCTGCTTGCATGGCTTTTGAACTAAGTCTTGCTGAAAGGCACGCCTTCGTTCAAAAGTGTGGGGTGAGAACCACCTGTGTACATAACATGTTTTTCTTTTCTTTTTTTTTAAATTATCTTTTTGAAAATATGAACTTGAGAATGTGAAAAAGATAGATCTAAAATTCATGCATGTACCTTGAGAAAATTCAACTGTCTAAAAACTTAGAACGTAACTTCTCATTTGTCCCTTTGTGCTGAGATAAACTAGGGATGTGGAGTTGACATAAACTGCCCTAGAGAGGCTTGGCAAGCAATCGAAGGAGTGAATCTAACTATATGGTTTTCGAAGTCATTGGAGGCTGCACTTCGGGTTTCAGTGAAGATTGAAGTCATCTCCGCCATACAGTGTTTATGCAAAAAAAAAAGGCGAGGACGGGAATCAGACCGTCCTCTCTCTAGTCAAAGTAGCCGAGAAAATAGATGAGCGACCCTCATCTTGACCCGCGCAAAACGGCAAGGATGAGAGGAGCGGGGAGGTATTTCCATAGGCTTGCGGGCAATGATTGGACCTCCCAAAAAGGCTTGAGAAAATGGACTAGCAAGCACAAAAAGGAAAAAAGCTCGAAGAAGCAAATCAAGAGGCCAAAGGCCCAAAATTGTGAAGGTTTTAACCGAACAAAAAAGTGAAGTACTCAAAGAGTCAAATCAAAGGCCAAAGGCCGATTCACTACAAAAGCTGTCCCTCGCCAAAAGAAAATCAAAGACCAAACCATTGAAACCCGAACCGAATCACGTGCTAGAGAAAGCTACAAGGAAACCATATTGTGCGAGACGGTCCCGAGGTTGCAGTCCAGGAGCCTAAAAAGGGCTATCTCCCGAAACATCCAAAATAATTTGCATCTCAGCACGAAGGTACATGTATCAAGTTTCTTCTAATTATTTACACAATTCAATTTGGTAATAAGTAAGCAATGCATGAATTAGGATAAATCGAGTCCCACAGTCTAACTTTCATATTTTAAAAGCTTACTTAGTGTGCCGCCCTTTAATAGCATTGTTCGGGACGAACAACTAAAAGTGTGGGGTGATCTAATGGACCATAATTATACGAATCATAAACACAGTTATACCCACTAAATTAGACCTTTTGTCTATTTAACTTTTGCTTGTTAGTTCCGATATATTTCTACAGGGTATTTTGGACTCTAGAGAGAATACACGCTAAGGAGAGGATTTTACGCTGAAAAGATGTTACGAGTCATTCCAAGGTCACGATCAGACGCTGAATGCAGAAATCTCAAGATCTTGACATGGAATCACTCAAAACAAATCCAACCGAGGAACAACCAAAGTCAGACCAGAGCGAAATTGGACTGATAGTTTTGTTAAAACATCACAAAACCTCCACCTTTCCTCCTTGTGACCGGCGGCTTTTGCTCCATCCAACCTCCTTATGCCACCTAGGGGGGGCGGCTCCTCCTCCATGACTTGCAACCGGTGGCTTTTGGCAAGCCATGGATGGCTTGCCACTTGTCCTCTTCCCCTCCACATCTTCTCCTCCTCCATGCCTATAAAAGGGACCTCTCCTCCTTTGTAATCTTCATCCCACAATTCATCATACACTTCTCTCTCTAGAAATTTTGGTACTTTGTAAGTTTGGTTTTTGAAATAATACTCCTGTTGGTTCTTGAGTATTATAACGATTTGAAATAATACTCCTGTTGGTTATTGAGTATTATAACAGTTTTAGAGAATACTCCTGTTGGTTCTTGAGTATTCAGTAGGATTTGGGAATACTCCTGTTGGTTCTTGAGTATTCCTCCCCCTCTCTTCTTACTGTCTTTCAAAAACCCCCGAGTATTTAGCTATGATATCCTCTTCCATGGATAATCGTAGCTAAACTCTTTATTCGGTTGAAGGGGCGTACTTGTATTATAAAATGTTTTAGACTATTTTAGTGTTTTGTCTCTGTATTCAAAACTTGTTCTATGTGCCAAATATTAGATCAGAATTTCCAAGGTTGAGTGGATGCTTGAAATGGCAAAGCTCTTCCGTGGAAGTTCGTGAACATACTCGGGTTAGTGGATGCTTGAAATGGCAAAGCTTATCTGAGGAGTTCGATCTCTCTCAAACACCATTTGGATAAATCGGAAAAGACAATCCAAATGGATGCACATAGGCTAGTATACCTTGAAATGGGGTGCTAGTCTGAGTAGAACAAGGGCTCTACGTTTTTTGCAAAAGATTAGACAGTGTTGCAAGTCGAGTGCTTGAAATGGCCTTGATTCACTTTCGAACACTTTTGCAAAAGACTAGACAGTGTGGCAAATCGAGCGCTTGAAATGGCCTTGATGCACGTTTGAATACTTAGAAGGATTACTAAAATGATAAAACAGGCTATGATACAATGCCCCCGAAACCGAATGCTTTCCTTGAATTACAAAACCCTTGTATTTACTTTCCTAGTATAACTGCCTTAATCAACTGCACTCACCTTCCGGAGGACTCACAAATCACGCATCACCCACTGTAAGTCTTTCTTTTTACTTTTCAGTATTTATTTTTCTGTAATTTACTTTTCCGCACTCAAAACCAAAAACAACCAAAAAAAGGTCACTTAGTCATAACCGCTAAAATCTCAATCAACCTTAAAACACGCTCCCTCGCTGTACAAATCCCTTAAAGAACAACGTATCCCCCTAATTCCCTTGGGTTCGACCCCTACTTACCACTTTCTACCCAGTAGTAAGGTCACGAGTAGCGAAATATAAATTTGCTTTTGCACAGAGAACACCGCACCTTAACGACAGTGCGGTGGGCTCCGTCAAAACTGGCGTCGTTGCCGGGGAATTAGCCGTCAGATAAGTTGTTCTTTCCCTTCCCTTCTCATGACGTTACACGCTACATATGCATGGACAACAAGACATCTTCCTCTGTTCGGAGGTACGGATGGAGAAGACCCAGTACAACACTGCCGAAACTTTCACCACGTTTGCCACCTCATAAAACCTGCAAATGAAATGTTAGAGGAATTTAAGATTAAATGCTTCAAATTTTCTTTAACCTATTTTGCAACGATCTGGTATTACACATCAACCGCTAGTAGTGCAGTACATTTCGTGGACCTCTGCGTTCCATTCCTGAAAGAATTCTCCCCTCCATCCTTACGACAACAAACCCGAGAGAAGCTCATGTGCCTTCAACAATCCTGGGATGAGACTTTTGACGAATACTACACGAACTATGATACCATCGTCTCAAGCTGCCCGCACCATGGATTCACGAAGAAAGTTCTGCTTCAAAAATTTCTTCGTGGGATGAAGGCCGATGATCTGACGAGGATTAACGAAGCAATGAGGAGATCAGCCAGGAACTTCTCCCTGGCTGACATGTGGAACCTCATTGATAACCTGGCCGCAGCCACAAAACGAATACCCCAAGCTGACGAAGGCATGCATATAGAAGAGGCTGATCCAGAGACAGATGAAGAAAATACTCCCGAGCCATCAGAAGTATCAGACATAGAAAGCTTCGGGAGCAACGAACCTTCATGGGAACTCGATGCGGTACCAGCAATGGAAGAAGTCCAGAATACACCAGCATGCTGCCCGAGCCATACCCAGCTATCATCACCCAAGCATCTGAGGCCATCTACGACCAGATCCTCACAAACAGACAAGACGAGGCAGAACCAAGCCTTAAGATGCAAGCTTCCCGACTTTTCCCCTTGATCAATAGACAAATTGCAGAAAACTATGTGATCCATGAAGAGGATGAAAAGAGGATGGGAAAAGGGCCTGAGCAGAACGACTCCTCGATGGAGCAAGTTTTCGCCATAACTGGACAAGGCAGCCCTAAACACCAGAAAACCCAGTTCAAGAAACTAATAGTGAAAGGTCCCTCGCCTTCTCAGAGACGTTGGAAGGAGAAACCATCAGAACCATGGGAACTGGACCCAAGCCCGTCATCAGCCAAAAACTCAGGAAGAGTCACAGCCAGAATCAAGGTCGGCGCAATAAAGAAATACGACCAGAACCACCCATGGGATCCAAACCAATGAACCACGAAAGAGGTACTGTCGAGCCAACGACGTTAAACAAAGGCACTGGTCGGGAGGTAACCCGACACCTATCTTACTTTCTGTCTTTTATTTTCTGTCATTTAGTTTTTTCCAATAAGTCGCTCTCACCCACTTGGTGCATAGAAGAAATGACTATTCAGGAATCGGACTTGGGTGCAACATCAAGCCAGCCAGGCCTACGTCAAGAGTTCAAGGCCCCAGCCGAACTCCCTCGATTATCCAGCCTCGAGCCATGTCATTCGACACAATAAAGGGAGTTCTGTTCTTCCCTTTTCCTTAATGTCAGTTCTTTCTCGTATAATATCTGCTTGCATGGCTTTTGAACTAAGTCTTGCTGAAAGGCACGCCTTCGTTCAAAAGTGTGGGGTGAGAACCACCTGTGTACATACCATGTTTTTCTTTTCTTTTTTTTTAAAATTATCTTTTTGAAAATATGAACTTGAGAATGTGAAAAAGATAGATCTAAAATTCATGCATTTACCTTGTGAAAATTCAACTGTCTAAAAACTTAGAACGTAACTTCTCATTTGTCCCTTTATGCTGAGATAAACTAGGGATGTGGAGTTGACATAAACTGCCCTAGAGAGGCTTGGCAAGCAATCGAAGGATTGAATCTAACTATATGGTTTTTGAAGTCAGTGGAGGCTGCACTTCGGGTTTCAGTGAAGATTGAAGTCATCTCCGCCATGCAGTGTTTATGCAAAAAAAAAGGCAAGGACGGGAATCAGACCGTCCTCTCTCTAGTCAAAGTAGCCGAGAAAAGAGATGAGCGACCCTCATCTTGACCTGCGCGAAACGGCAAGGATGAGAGGAGCGGGGAGGTATTTCCATAGGCTTGCGGGCAATGATTGGACCTCCCAAAAAGGCTTGAGAAAATGGACTAGCAAGCCACAAAAAGGCAAAAAGCTCGAAGAAGCAAATCAAGAGGCCAAAGGCCCAAAATTGTGAAGGTTTTAACCGAACAAAAAAGTGAAGTACTCAAAGAGTCAAATCAAAGGCCAAAGGCCGATTCACTACAAAAGCTGTCCCTCGCCAAAAGAAAATCAAAGACCAAACCATTGAAACCCGAACCGAATCACGTGCAAGAGAAAGCTACAAGAAAACCATATAGTGCGAGACGGTCCCGAGGTTGCAGTCCAGGAGCCTAAAAAGGGCTATCTCCCGAAACATCCAAAATAATTTGCATCTCAACACAAAGGTACACGTATCAAGTTTCTTCTATTTATTTACACAGTTCAACACAAAGGTACACGTATCAAGTCTTTCTTTTTACTTTTCAGTATTTATTTTTCTGTAATTTACTTTTCCGCACTCAAAACCAAAAACAACCAAAAAAAGGTCACTTAGTCATAACCGCTAAAATCTCAATCAACATTAAAACATGCTCCCTCGCTGTACAAATCCCTTAACGAACAACGTATCCCCCTAATTGCCTTGGGTTCGACGCCTACTTACCACTTGCTACCCAGTAGTAAGGTCACGAGTAGGGGAATATAAATTTGCTTTTGCACAGAGAACACCGCACCTTAACGACAGTCAGTGTTCTAAAAAACGGCCGCCTAGGCGGTCTTTTTTTAGAACCCGTTCCGTTTTATTCAATTAGGCAGTCCTGGGCGGTCTTGGGCGGTCCTAGGCGGTCCTAGGCGGTCCTGGGCGGCGCCTGGGCGGTCTGGGCGGTGCCTAGGCGGTCCTGGGCGGCTCCTGGGCGGTCCTAGACGGTCCTGGGCGGTTAAATCGGCTTCTGGGCGGTCTAAATCGGTTTCTAGGCGGAATGGTCAACTACATGTCAATAGTCAAACTTGAAGGGCTTATTTGTTAATTTTTAAAAATTAACTTATTGAAACTAGGATTTAGATTTCAATGCTTCAATTTGTATTGTTTCTGGCTTTCTGCTGCATGTTTCTTATTTTTCATAATTTGGATTTGATTAAATGTTCATATTTCTTTGCAATGTGCATGAAGTTATGTGGAAGAAGAAGTTTGTATATTAAATAATGTATATATAATTATATATTTTAAAATATTAAAATATTCGAAACTGATTAATCCGCGCCTAGGCCCCGATTAATCCCCGCCTAGGCCTTTTCGGGACCCGTCCGCCCGATTCCCGCCTAGCGTTTTTTTGAACACTGACGACAGTGCGGTGGGCTCCGTCATAGTTCAACATGTTTATATCTTTTTCCTTTTCCCTTAATATTATCTTTTTGAAAATATGAACTTGAGAATGTGAAAAAGATAGATCTAAATTCAGGCATTTACCTTGTGAAATCTCAACTGTTTAAAGACTTAGGATGTAACTTCTCATTTGTCCCTTTGTGCTGAGATATACAGGGGATGTGGAGTTGATATAAAATGCCCTAGAGAGGCTTGGCAAGCATTCGAAGGATTGAATTTCTCTATATGGTTTACGAAGTCAGTGGAGGCTGCACTTTGGGTTTCAGTAAAGATTAGAGTCATCTCCACCGTGCAGCGTTTATGCAAGAGGCAGGACGGGAATCAAACCGTCCTATCTCTAGTCCTAGTAGCCGGGAAAATAGATGAGCAACCCTCATCTTGACCCGCGCAAAACGGAGAGGATGAGAAAGAGCGGGGAGGTATTTCCATATGCTCTCGGGCGACGATTGGACCTCCTAAAAGGTTGAGAAAGTGGACAAGCAAGTCACAAAGAAGAAAAGCTCGAAAAAGCAAATCAAGGTCGAAGGCCCAAAATTGTGAAGGTTTTAACCGAACAAAAGTGAAGAAACTCCAACTCAAAATCGAAGGCTAAAGGCCAAATCACTTCAAAAGCTATCCCTCATCAAAAGGAAATCAAAGAGCTCTGATCACTGAAACCCGAACCAAATCATGTGCTAGAGAAAGCTACAAGAAAACCATATAGTGCGAGTCGGTCCCGAGAATGTAGTCCAGGAGCCTGAAAAGGGCTATCTCCCGAATCATCCGAATTAATTTGCATCTCAGCACAAGGTACAAGTATTAAGTTTTTTCTAAGTATTTACACGGTTTAGTTTGGAAACAAGTAAGTATTGCATGAATAAGATAAATCTATCCCATATTCTCACCTTCATATTTAAAGTTTTTACTTGGATTTTGTGTTCAGCCCTCGAATAGCATTGTTCGGGACGAACAACTTAAAGTGTGGGGTGATTTGATGGACCATATTTATATGATTCATTAAGTCAGTTAAACCCACCATATTAGACACTTTGTCTATTTAACTATTGCTTGTTAGTTCCATTATTTATCTACAGGGTATTTTGAGGTTCAGAGAGAAAACAAGCTAAAATGGGGTTCTTAAGGCCAAAAAGGATAGACAAACAGTTATGGCTGAGAAATCGCACCCAAGTGCCGAGAGTGCCGAGAGAACGCCCAGGCCATGCCGATGCCATCTAGGTCCAAATTCAAGTTGCTCGGGCAAACAAGCTAATTTGACGAATCCACCTCGACCAAAATGTTCCAAATGACAAATAAGGTGGACAATGTCGGAAAATCAAGGAGAATGCTCGAGCAGATTGGCAGTTGGCCCAATTCCAAAGAAAAGGCCCCGCGCGCATAGGCACCAAAACCAAGTCGCTCGACCAAACCATGGAATCTGGAAAATCTGGCTCGACCAGAATGTTTAAAATGTCCAATGACTCGATGAATCTCAAATCCCAGACAATATGCCCGAGTAAATTCATCCATGGCCGAGAAAACCAAGTCACGCCCAGGCCGCGCCCGAGCCGCGCCCAGGTCCTGACCCGAGCGCGCCCGAGACCAGCGCCCGAGGCCGGGACCAAGAAAACCAGGCCCGCGTCCGAGTCCTGACCGAGGCCTGCGCCCGACCAGAACTTCACCCCAGGCCACGACCATGTTCCGACCAGATTCCGGCAAAACGGTCTTGACCAAAAGGTTTAGGATTGCTTCAACATTCAAAATCAACAATTCAAAAGCAAAGCACCTCCGGCCAAAATTCCGGCCAAATTCCGGCGAAGCTCCGATCAACCACCACTGAACCTCCGATCAAGACCATATCACCACCACCATGCTTCGGTCATATCGTCCTCCGACAAAGTCCTACCGGAGATGGGTCCTCCCGGAGCAAATTCCGGTCGGCCCTTACTATTCACAAGTGGTTTTCAACCACAAGTGGTGCCAGAATAATGTCAAATAGTGGTGGAATAGTGCCGGAATAGTGGTTTCATCATCACAAAGGGAGGAAGAGTGTCCACCATGTCAAGCCGCCCACCATTTTTGGAGGAGGACTTGGACTCCTTCACCCACCATTAATGAAGGAGGAGTGAACTTCACTCCACCTCTCCCATCGCCCACCACTTTTGGAGGAGGACCTCAAGCCGCCCACCATAATTCATGGAGGAGTTGTCTCCCAAACCGCCTCTCCCATGGCCTATAAATACAAGACCTCCATGCCCAATATCAAATGTCCTATCTTGTGCCAAGGTCCTTAGTTTGTTACTCCTCAAATCTCTCTAGAATCTTGGGCACAAAACACTTGTAAACACACTCCATTTCAATACCAAAGTTCAAGGTTCTACTTTTGTTCTTGTTTTGTTCCATTACTTCGTCCCAAAACCGAGGCCTCTCTTTCCTTTTCTTGTCTTTGATTTACTTGTTTTGAGAACTCTTGTTGGTTCTTGAAGTGCTCAAGCCTTTACTTTCTTGTCTTTCGAAAACCCTTGTTTTAGTACACCAGCTATGGTATCCTCTTCCATGGATAACCGTAGCTAATCCCTTCATTCGGTTGAAGGGGTGTACTTGTGTCAATGAAAACGTTTTAGACCCTTTCCTTAGCGCTTCTATTGTATTTGAGCTTGTTCTATGTGCCATTATTTGGTTGAGCAACAAGGCTAAGTGGATGCTTGAAATGGCAAAGCTTAGCCGAGTGGTTCAATATTAAGTGGACAACAAGGCTAAGTGGATGCTTGAAATGGAAAAGCTTAGCCGAGTAGTTTACTCTTCTTGTCAAACCACTTGGTTGATCGGAAATGATTGATCAAGTGGATGCACATATGCTAATATACCTTGAAATGGGGTATTAGTCTAGCTAGAACAAGTGATCGATGCCTTGAAATGGGTTAGACGGTGTCGCAAGTCGAGTGCTTGAAATGGCCTCGTACACTTTCAAATACATAGATTGATCATTAGCGGTCCATGATAAACTGTTCTATGACACAAGGCCCCTGAAAACCGAATACCTTTCCTTTGATAAAAACCAACCCGTCACTTTACTTTCGGTACCAATATCAACTGCTTACTTTCAGTACCCATATCAACTGCTTATTTTCAGCAAGTCTTGTCCTTCAAGCATTTATTTTCCGCAAGTCTTGTCCTTCAAGCATTTACTTTCCGCAAGTTTTGTCCTTCAAGCAATTACTTTCCGCAAGTCTTGTCCTTCAAGCACTTACTTTCCAGCAATTTACTTTCAGTCTCGTATTTACTTTCCTTACTTTCAGTCATTTCCTTTCAGTACTAAAACCTCAACCAACCCCAATCAAACTTTCATTTCAGTACAAAATCAAAAGAACTGCTATCCACCATATTTTCCCTTGGGTTCGACCCCTACTTACCGCTTTACTACCCAAATAGTGAAGTCGCACAAGTAGTGGACTTATAAATTTATTTTGTACATTTGCCTCGCAACAAGGCATCTGTCATCTCCCTCGGAGGATGGTTGTCGTTCCGCCAGCTTGGATTGGTCGCTTGATTATACTGCCGGTTTAGTCCTGCTCTGTCGTTGCTGTTGTTGTTGTTGTTGTATCCTTGGTATCCTACCACTGCATTCACTTCTTCCGGTTCCTCTACTATTAATGTTGGGCATGCGTCGGTCTTGTGGTCCGTAGTACTAAAGAATTTGCAAGGCTTTACTGGAACTGGCTGCCTTCATAGGATCTGAACCATCATCTCCTTCATTTGTTTCATCTCCTCTGGCATAGAGTTCATCGATGTTTCTTCAGCCTTTGCCACATTTTTTGTTCGGGAAAATTCTTCCTGCCGAGTTGTCTCTTCTCTGAATCGGGCATTTTCAGCAACGTCAGTGATGAGATTCCTTATGCCACTCAGTGATAGATTCATCATGGATCCTCCAGCTGAGGCATCCAGGAGCATTTTGTCTAAGGGTCTTAATCCATCAATGAGGTACTCGATGATGAGTTTCTCGGGTAGTCCAAGGGTGCAGCAGCTTCTATCCAGGCAGTTGAATTTTTCCAGGTAGTCGTACATGGTTTCATTGGGCCCCTGCTTGATGTCCTGCAGTTGGCTCCTCACTTGCATTGCTCTTCCTGCCGGGTAGTATTTGTCCAGGAATTTCTTCTGCATCTGAGCCCATGTTCTGATGCTACCGGAAGGCAATGAAAGGAACCAGTCATTTGCCGAGTCAATGAGGGAAAAGTAGAACGCCTTTAACATGAAGTCGTCTACGTTCACGCCATTGGGTTTTAGATTTTGGCAAATTCCATGTAAGCGTTGGAGATGAGTCGTTGCTGATTCTCCACGAGTTCCTGAGAACTTGGGCAAGTTGTGGACCACTGATGTGTTGATGGCAATGTTTTCCAGTTCAGGGCCCTCGTAGATGCACCACGACTGATTTCTGAAATCCGGTGCCGACAGTTCTCCCATAGTAGGTTCGCGGAAGTTGTTATCCCCATAGTAGTCATCAAAGATGGGTTCTCGCCTTGGCATTTGTCGAGGTTGAGGGGGTGGTGGATGTCTAGGGGGTTGTTGCACTGGACCAGCTTCATTTCGGTCCACGGGTAGGCCTTGGTTTCTTCGAACGGCCTCCCTATTACGAGCTCTTTGGTTTTGGATGAGCTGTTCCAGATCGTCAATAAATGGAGGCGGCGCCTCATTATTTTGATCGTACAAGTTCATCTCGTCGTCATCCTGATAGTCATGGTGGCTTCCTTCGCGAGACATGGTTATGCAGAAGCGAGTGTGAAATTTAAGAGAAGAAGAAAAAAGAAAGAACAATTATCCTATTGTTAACTCTAATTCCCCAGCAACGGCGCCAATTTTGACGGAGCGCACCACACCGTCGTTAATGTGCGATGGCTCTGTGCAAAAATAAATTTATAAGTCCGCTACTCGTACTCTACTATTGGGTAGTAAAGCGGGAAGTAGGGGTCGAACCCAAGGGAATTAGTGGATAGTTGTTCTTTCGAAAATGGAAAGTAAGACAGTTGGGGGTTGGTTGTGATTTTAGTACTGAAAAGTAAGTGGGTTGGTTGTGATTTTAGTACTGAAAAGTAAATGACTGAAAGTAAAGAAAGTAAATACGGGACTGAAAGTAAATACTGAAAAGTAAAGTGCTTGAAGGACGAGACTTGCGGAAAGTAAATGCTTGAAGGACAAGACTTGCTGAAAGTAAGTGCTTGAAGGACAAGACTTGCTGAAAGTAAATGCTTGAAGGACAAGACTTGCGGAAAGTAAGCAGTTGATATGGGACTGAAAGTAAAGTGACAGGTGATGTTTTAATTAAAGGAAAGGATTCGGTTTTAGGGGCCTTATGAACTGCTTATCATCGACCTCTAATGATCATACTAAGTGTTCAAAGATGTATCAAGGCTATTTCTAGCACATGACTTGCCACATCGTTTAGAACACTTGTTCTATTTGGGCTAATTCCTCCTTTCGAAGTATCTTAGCTTATGTGCATCCATTTGATCAATCATTTCCGATCAACCAAATGGTGTTTTAAAGAGGTTGAACTCCACAGTTAAGCTGTGCCCTTTCGAGCCTCCACTTAACCACGAAGGTTCACGAACCCATGGAAGAGGTTTGCTCTTTCGAGCATCCACTCAACCAATAGCGTTTTGACCTAATATATGGCACATAGAACAAGTTTTGAACACAAAGAGGCACTAAGAGAAGGGTCTAAAACATTGTATGATACAAGCACACCCCTTCAACCGAATGAAGGGTTTAGCTACGAATATCCATAGAGGTGGATATCATAGCTAAGTGCTTAGTAAAGTAAAGGTTTTGAAAGACAGGAAAGTAAAGGTTTTTGGAAATCAAGACAAGGAAAGTAAAGGGGAGAATACTCAAGAACCAACAGGAGTAAACTCAAGAACAACGAAAAGTAAAGGAAATGCTTGAGTACTTCAAGAACCGACAAGAGTACTCAAGAACAAACTTGGAGCTTTAATATCAAAGTGGTGTGTTTACATGGATTGTGCCCAAACTCTAGAGAGATAAGTAACAAGTGACTCTGGATTTTTGCACACAAAATGGGATGATGAACTAAGGAGGAGAAGCTTGGTATTTATAGGCAAGGAGGAGGGAGGAGGAGTGATGGCCCATAATTATACGAATCATAAACACAGTTAAACCCACAAAATTAGACTGTTTGTCTATTTAACTTTTGCTTATTAGTTCCGATATTTATCTACAGGGTATTTTGGAGTCTAGAGAGAATACACGCTAAGGAGAGGATTTTACGCTGAAAATATATTACGAGTAATTCCAAGGTCACGATCAGACACCGACTGAAGAAATCTCAAGATCCTGACATTGAATCACTCAAAACAAATCCAACCGAAGGGAAACCAAAGTTAGTCCGGGGCTGAAATACACCGATAGTTTTGTGAAAACATCACAAAACTCACACAAAACCTCCTCACACACACATGTGACCGGCGGCTTTTGGAGGAGGTGACAAAAGGAGGAAGGTCCCCTCCTTTCCTCACCCACAACCGGTGGCTTCCTCCCCTTGCAACCGGCCACCGGCGGCTTTTGGCAAGCCATGGATGGCTTGCCATGTGCTCTCATCCTCACCACACATCTCCTCCTCCTTTTGCTATAAATACCCCCCCCTTCACTTGTAAACATCATCCTCAAATCCCAAAATCATAAACACTTCTCTCTCTAGAAAGTTTGGCATTTGTAAGTTTGGTTTTCAATATATAATACTCCTGTTGGTTCTTGAGTATTATAGTTTGGTCTTGAGTACTCCTGTCGGTTCTTGAGTACTCAAGCTTTTCTTTATTCTCGAGTACTCTTGTCGGTTCTTGAAGTACTCACCCCTTTCCCTTACTTACTGTCTTTCAAAAACTGTAAGTACTTAGCTATGGTATCCACCTCTATGGATATTCGTAGCTAAACCCTTCATTCGGTTGAAGGGGTGTACTTGTATCATAAAATGTTTTAGGCAATTCTTAGAGCCTCTTCTCTGTATTCAAAACTTGTTCTATGTGCCATATATTAGGTTAGAACTTCCAAGGTTGAGTGGATGCTTGGAATGACAAAGCTCTTCCGTGGGAGTTCGTAAACATACTCGGATAAGTGGATGCTTGGAATGGCAAAGCTTATCTGAGGAGTTTGACCTCTCTAAAAAACCATTTGGTTGCTCGGGAATGACTGACCAAATGGATGCACAAAGGCTAATATACCTTGGAATGGGGTATTAGTCTAAGTAGAACAAGTGCTCTACGTTTTTTGCAAAAGACTAGACGGTGTAGAAAGTTGAGTACTTGGAATGGCCTCGATTCACTTTCGAACACTTTTGCAAAAGACTAGACAGTGTGGCAAATCGAGTGCTTGGAATGGCCTTGATGCACGTTTGAATACTTAGAAGGATCACTAAGAGCCAATGATAAACAGGCTATGATACAAGGCCCCCGAAACCGAATGCTTTCCTTATATTTAAAAACCCCCTTGTATTTACTTTCTTAGTATAAATATCAACTGCGCTCACGTTCCGGAGGACTTGCCAATCACGCATCACCCGCTGTAAGTCTTCTACTTTTATTTTCAGTATTTACTTTTCTGTCATTTACTTTTCTGCACTAAAAACCAAAAACAACCAAAAAAACATTTACTTTTCCGCACTAAAATCTCAATCAATTTAAAACACGCTCCCTCGCTGTACAATCTCTCAAAGAACAACTTATCCCCCTAATTCCCTTGGGTTCGACCCCTACTTACCACTTGCTACCCAGTAGTAAGGTCACGAGTAGCGGAATATAAATTTGCTTTTGCGCAGAGAACACCGCACCTTAACGATAGTGCGGTGGGCTCCGTCAAAACTGGCGCCGTTGCCGGGGATTTAGTTAATTAATCGGATAAGTTCTTTGAATCGATACTCGCTTCAAAACAACCATGTCTCGCGAAGGAAGCCACCATGACTACCGAGATGACGATGAGATAAACCTGTACGATCAAAATGATGAGGTGCCACTTCCATTTGTGGACGATCCGGAACAACTCATCAGAAACAGAAGAGCTCGTGATAGGGAGGCAATCAGAAGAAACCAAGAACCACCCGAGGACCGAAATGCAGCTGGTCCAGTACAGCCCCGTAGATATCCACCACCCCCCCAACATCAACAAATGCCAAGACGAGGACCCATCTTTGATGATTATGGGGATAACAACTACCGTACACCGACTATGGGAGAACTCAATGCCCCAGAATTCGAAACGCAGCCGTGGTGCATTTGCCAGGGCCCTGAATTAGAAAACATTGCCGTCGACATGTCCGTGGTCCACAATTTTCCAAAGTTCTCAGGAACTAATGAAGAATCAGCAATGACTCATCTCCAGTGCTTACATGGTATTTTCCAGAACTTAAAACCAAATGGCGTAAACGTAGACGACTTCAAGTTGAAGGCGTTCTAGTTTTCCCTCATTGACTCGGCAAACGATTGGTTCCTTTCATTGCCTTCGGGAAGCATTAGAACATGGGTTCAGATGCAAAGGAAATTCATGGACAAATACTACCCTGCGACAAGAGCGATGCAAGTAAGAAGGCAACTGCAGGACATAAGGCAGGAACCTAATGAAACCATGTACGACTACCTGGAAAAATTCAACCACTTGGAAAGAAGCTGCTGCACCCTTGGACTACACGAGAAGATCATCATCGAGTACCTAATTAATGAACTAACTAAGTTAGACAAAATGCTCCTGGATGCCTCGGCTGGAGGATCCATGATGAATCTATCGTTAAGTGGCATTAGGAATCTCATCACCAACGTGGCTGAAAATGCTCGGTTTAAAAAGGAGACTACTTGTCAAGATAAATTCTTCCAAACGAAAAACGTATAACAAGCCGAGACATCAGTAAACCCCATGCCAGAAGAGATGAAACAAATGAAGAAAATGATGATGCAATTCTTACGAATACAGACAGTTCAAGTAAGACCTTGCGAGTTTTGTGGCTCTACAGACCACGAAACTGACGCATGTCCGACAGTACTAGTTGAGGACCCGTCAGAAATAAATGCATTAGGAGAATGCCAAGGATACAACAACAACAGTAACGACAGAGCCGGACAAAACAGACAGTATGGTCAAGCAACCAACCCGAGCTGGCATAACAATAGATATTCTCGAGAAGAAACACAACCAGCTGTCTGATGGACCAAAATTATACGAATCAAAAACACAGTAAAACCCACCAAATTAGACTGTTGGTCTATTTAACTTCTGCTTGTTAGTCCCGATTTATTTCTACAAGGTATTTTGGACTCTAGAGAAAAAACACGCTAAGGAGAGGATTTTACGCCGAAAGATGTTACGAGTCATTCCAAGGTCACGACCATGCTACACTCAAAATCAGCCTTAACATCCTTCATGGAACCAACTTGGAATCACTCAAATATGCTAGAACAGTTGGCAAATGGACAAGAACGCAAGGCAAAGGCACCAAGCCCGGTAAAGGCCAAACAAGGCCAATTTCATCCGATTTGGGATTTTGACCATGTTCCGAGCAGAATTTGGCTTAGGTTCCTTCTTGAGATCATCTTAGAATGACATTTTCATTCAAAATACACTCTCCAAAATCCAAGAAGCTCCGGCCAAAGCTCCGGCCAGATCCGGTCAAACCGATGGCTTTTATGAAAAGGTCACAAGCTTCTAGAAGGATGCTCCTCCTCCATGAGTGGCTAAGCTCTCCTCCACTCTCCTTCCTCCACCTCATAGCAGACGGCAGCTTTTGAGCAACCACAAGGATGTGACATGTGGTGGCTTCTCCTCCACAAGCTCATCTCCTCCTCCTCCACCCTTGGATGCAACACCACTTGCCACCATCTTGGCCCTCCATCCTCCTCCCCTTTAGCTATAAATAGAGGCTCACCCCTCCTCATTTGTATCATCCATCCGCCACAAATCACAAATGTTTTAGAGAGATAGAGGGCTTAACCCTCTTCTCTTCACTTTCAATAAATATTGTTCTTCATTTTGGAGCTACTTTTGGCGCTTGGATCTTGCCTAGGAGATCCTCTCCTCCGCTTATTGTAAGGTATAAAATTACTTTCAGTATTATTTGTTTTTACTGTAAAGTATTTTTTTTATTCGGTACCCTTGTGCAAGGCATTAGTTTGCTTGTATTCCTTGACATGAATACAAGCAGCTAAAAGCTTGTACTCGGTCGCAGGGGTATACTTGTATTATAAATGTTTTAGATCTTACTCTTAGTACACCTTTGTATTCAAAACTTGTGCTATGTGCCTTATATAGTCAGAATTTCCAAGGTTGAGTGGAAGCTGTAACAAGCAAAGCTCTTCCGTGGGAATTCGTGAACATACTCGGTAAGTGGAAGCTGTAACAAGCAAAACTTATCTGAGGAGTTCGGCTTATCTTAAAAACCATTTGGAAACTGGACCAAAGAATTCAAATGGATGCACATAAGGCTAAGATACTTCGAAAGGAGGAATTAGTCTAAATAGAACAAGTGTTTTAAATGGTGTTGCAAGTCTTGCGCTAGAAATAGCCTCGATTCATCTTTGAATACTTAGCATGATCATGTCTTGCGCTAGAAATAGCCTCAATTCATCTTTGAACACTTGGTATGATCATTAGCGGTCGATGATAAACAATTATAATACAAGGCCCCTAAAACCGAATCATTTCCTTACAATCTATTATCAACTGCTGTAATTTACTTTCAGTTCTCAAAACACACTCAAACTCAAACCCAATCGCATTTAAATTCTGCATAAGCTTCATTAAAGAACAACTAATCCACACTGACTCTCTTGGGTTCGACCCCTACTTACCACTTGCTACCTAGTAGTTAAGTCACGAGTAGCGGACTTATAAATTTATTTGTACATTTGCTCTGACGACAAGCATCTGTCAAATTGGCGCCGTTGCCGGGGAGTTGTGCATCGGAATAGTTGTTCTATTTTGTTTTTTTGTTTTTTATTTTATCATGCAATTCACTAAGTCCTACTACTACGGAATGGAACCTTGGAACATTGAGGAAATTTCCCCACCACCCTTCGAACTTGAAATCCGCGAGAAGATCAACAATATAAAACAATCCCGGGATGAAACATTGGACGAGTACTTGGCGTATTTTGACTCCATGTTGATAAGCTGCCCGCACCATGGATTCACCAACCACGATCTTCTTCAAAGGTTTCTCAATGGGATGCTGCCACAAGAGTGGGATTGGCTAAACAATGCAGCGGGAGGCTCGGTAAACAACTTAGGCATAGATGATCTTTGGAACTTAATAGATAATTTGGCCGCAAGGTCAAGACAAAGACAAGATCAGGCCATGCAGAGCGAAGAACTGGACAACATAATGCACCAAATCAGGGCAAAAACTGAGTTATGGCGGCGGAAAACGAGCTGGCAGCTAGCACCCAGCAATTGGCCACAGACATGCAGCAATTGAATGCCTCAATACACCAATCCACGGCCAAGACAAACCCGGACCTCAATGACGAATTGCCCATATCAGACCCATACCTCAGTGTGACTACCCCGGAGATCATATTGATGATGAGGATAAGGACCCATTGTTGCCTGAAGAAGAGCTACATTCAGATTATCCCTGGGAGTTAGAAAAAGAACTGCCCAAATCAGGCCCGGTCCTTATCACCAGTCCACCCGAGGAAATCACAGTCCTAACTGCCGAGCCAACAGAAGTCCCGAACATCACTACCAAAGCGGCCGAAGAAATCAAGCCAGGCCCGGTCCTTACGCTCGGAGCACCCGAGAAAGTCCCGGACCTCATTGCCGAACTATCCGAGAAAGCCCAAGTCCCACTCACCACGACTCAACAAGGAAAACCGCCTGAAAACTCACTCGTTCCAAGACAACCATCCATCACTGCCGCAATAAAGAGGATTGGCAGAGGCGCATGCTTAATGTCGCCTACATTTGATGGCACCAAACCAAACTTCCAAAATCACAAAGGTGCCAACTATTCCAACATGAAGAGGCGATAAAAACATGGGCAGAAAGAATGGAAACCCGGAAGGAGCAACAAACAAGAACGACTCATTGGACCAGCAGCTATGGTCAAGGAAACCTCACCCTCTCGGAGCAAAAGGGCTGCCGAGAAGTAGTTTGACCTCACCCACCCATGGGATCCGACCTTATGATCCATGATTGAGGTACTGTCGAGCCAACGACGTTAAACAAGTGCACTAGTCGGGAGGTAACCCGACACTATCTTACTTTCCGCACTTTATTTTCTGTTTTTTTATTTTCTGTATTTTACTTTTTCAATAAGTCGCTCTCACCCACTTGGTGCATAAAAGATTTGACTATTCAGGAATCGGACTTGGGTGCAACATTAAGCCAGTCAGGGATACGCTAAGAGTTCAAGGCCCCAGCCGAACTCCCTCGATTATCCAGCCTCGAGCCATGTCGTTCACTCGACACCTTAAAGGGAGTTCTGTCTTTCCTTTTCCTTAATATCATTTCCTTCTCGTATAACAACTGCTTGCATGGCTTTTGAACTTCGTTCAAAAGTGTGGGGTGAGATCCGCATGTGTACATAAATAAAATATTTTTCTTTTTTAGTTTATCTTTTTGAAAATATGAACTTAAGAATGTGAAAAAGATAGACCGAAATTCATGCATTTACCTTGTGAAAATTCAACTGTTTAAAAACTTAGAATGTAACTTCTCATTTGTTCCTTTGTGTTGAGATAAACTAGGGATGTGGAGTTGATAGAAATGCCCTATAGTGGTTTGGCAAGCAATCGAAGGATCGAATCAAACTATATGGTTTTCGAAGTCATTGGAGGCTGCACTTCGGGTTTCAGTGAAGATTGAAGTCATCTCCGCCATGCAGTGTTTATGCAAAAGGCGAGGACGGGAATGAGACCGCCCTATCTCCGGCAAAGTAGCCAAGAAAATAGATGAGCGACCCTCATCTTGACCCGCGCAAAACGACAGTCAAAGTAGCCGAGAAAATAGATGAGCGACCCTCACCTTGACCCGCGCGAAAATGGCAAAAATGAGAGGAGAGGGGAGGTATTTCCATAGGCTTGCGGGCGATGATTGGACCTCCCAAAAAGGCTTGAGAAAATGGACTAGCAAAGCCACAAAAAGGCGAAAAGCTCGAAGAAGCAAATCAAGAGGCCAAAGGCCCAAAATTGTGAAGGTTTTAACCGAACAAAAAGTGAAGTACTCAAAGAGTTAAATCAAAGGCCAAAGGTCGATTCACTACAAAAGTAGTCCCTCGCCAAAAGAAAATCAAAGTACTCAAACCATTGAAACCCGAACCGAATCACGTGCTAGAGAAAGCTACAAGGAAACCATATAGTGAGAGACAATCCCGAGGTTGCAGTCCAGGAGCCTAAAAAGGGCTATCTCCCGAGACATCCAGAATAATTTGCATCTCGGCACGGAGGTACACGTATCAAGTTACTTCTATTTATTTACGCAGTTCAATGTGGTAATAAGTAAGCAATGCATGAATTAGGATAAATCGAGTCCCACAGTCTAATTTTCATATTTTAAAACCAAACTTAGAGTGCCGCCCTTTAATAGCATTGTTCGGGACGAACAACTAAAAGTGTGGGGTGATCTGATGGACCAAAATTATACGAATCAAAAACACAGTAAAACCCACCAAATTAGACTGTTGGTCTATTTAACTTCTGCTTGTTAGTCCCGATTTATTTCTACAGGGTATTTTGGACTCTAGAGAGAAAACACGCTAAGGAGAGGATTTTACGCCGAAAAGATGTTACGAGTCATTCCAAGGTCACGACCATGCTACACTCAAAATCAGCCTTAACATCCTTCATGGAACCGACTTGGAATCACTCAAATATGCTAGAACAGTTGGCAAATGGACAAGAACGCAAGGCAAAGGCACCAAGCCCGGTAAAGGCCAAACAAAGGCAATTTCATCCGATTTGGGATTTCGACCATGTTCCGAGCAGAATTTGGCTTAGGTTCCTTCTTGAGATCATCTTAGAATGACATTTTCATTCAAAATACACTCTCCAAAATCCAAGAAGCTCCGGCCAAAGCTCCGGTCAGATCCGGTCAAACCGATGGCTTTTATGAAAAGGTCACAAGCTTCTAGAAGGATGCTCCTCCTCCATGAGTGGCTAAGCTCTCCTCCACTCTCCTTCCTCCACCTCATAGCAGCCGGCGGCTTTTGAGCCACCACAAGGATGTGACATGTGGTGGCTTCTCCTCCACAAGCTCATCTCCTCCTCCTCCACCCTTGGATGCAACACCACTTGCCACCATCTTGGCCCTCCATCCTCCTCCCCTTTAGCTATAAATAGAGGCTCACCCCTCCTCATTTGTATCATCCATCCACCACAAATCACAAATGTTTTAGAGAGATAGAGGGCTTAACCCTCTTCTCTTCACTTTCAATAAATATTGTTCTTCATTTTGGAGCTACTTTTGGCACTTGGATCTTTCCTAGGAGCTCCTCTCCTCCGCTTATTGTAAGGTATAAAATTACTTTCAGTATTATTTGTTTTTACTGTAAAGTTATTTTATTATTCGGTACCCTTGTGCAAGGCATTAGTTTGCTTGTATTCCTTGACATGAATACAAGCAGCTAAAAGCTTGTACTCGGTCGCAGGGGTATACTTGTATTATAAATGTTTTAGATCTTACTCTTAGTACACCTTTGTATTCAAAACTTGTGCTATGTGCCTTATATAGTCAGAATTTCCAAGGTTGAGTGGAAGCTGTAACAAGCAAAGCTCTTCCGTGGGAATTCGTGAACATACTCGGTAAGTGGAAGCTGTAACAAGCAAAACTTATCTGAGGAGTTAGGATTATCTTAAAAACCATTTGGAAACTGGACCAAAGAATTCAAATGGATGCACATAAGGCTAAGATACTTCGAAAGGAGGAATTAGTCTAAATAGAACAAGTGTTTTAAATGGTGTTGCAAGTCTTGCGCTAGAAATAGCCTCGATTCATCTTTGAATACTTAGCATGATCATGTCTTGCGCTAGAAATAGCCTCAATTCATCTTTGAACACTTGGTATGATCATTAGCGTTCGATGATAAACAATTATAATACAAGGCCCCTAAAACCGAATCATTTCCTTACAATCTATTATCAACTGCTGTAATTTACTTTCAGTTCTCAAAACACACTCAAACTCAAACCCAATCGCATTTAAATTCTGCATAAGCTTCATTAAAGAACAACTAATCCACACTGACTCTCTTGGGTTCGACCCCTACTTACCACTTGCTACCTAGTAGTTAAGTCGCGAGTAGCGGACTTATAAATTTATTTGTACATTTGCTCTGACGACAAGGATCTGTCACTGTCCCTCAACTAGCCCAGTCATTCTATCAACCGCTCCACCAACAGTACAACCAGGGCGCCCCACTAGCAGGCCAGTACCAGGCAAACTCGAGCAATCATCAAGGACCAAACAAGTCACTTGAGGATATGATAACGCAATTGTCAAGTACTGTGCAGCAGTTGAGCACTACTATGCATCAAAACCAAGCCGAAACAAAGGAAGAATTATCGGACTTAAAGAAACACATCTCCCAACTCGCTGCCTCAGAATCCGCGCACGCCAATGAGTCCGGCAGACTCCTTTCACAAACCATTCAAATCATGCAAAAAGATGTGAATGCCTTGACTCTTAGAAGCGGAAAAATGCTTGTCGGCAAACCGTTGGAACAAGTGGAGGACAAAGACCCAAGGTTGCCCGGAGAAGAACAAATGAGGCCCGAATCTCTCGAAACTCTAGAGGATGATGCGGCCGATAAAGACGACGACATATTTGAGGAAGAGCGGGACGTAACCAAAGAAGAAGAGAATACGTCCAAGGAACACAGGCCTGGCCCGATGCCCAGAACTGAAACCCCTAAAATCAGCGCAACACTTCCATTTCCAGTACCGGCTCGCGTGCAAAAACAACATGTCATGGATGAGGACGTATTTGAGTTGTTCAGCAAGGTCGAAATCAACATTCCCCTTTTGGAAGCCATCAAGCAAATTCCTCGGTATGCCAAGTTTTTAAAAGAACTTTGCACCAACCGGAGGAGTTCTAGACACGATCAAGAGCTGATGAGTAGGAACGTGTCGGCCGTCATACAACGAAACGATCCAGGATCGAGAATTGCATGTTAGACCTTGGAGCATCAATCAACGTTCTTCCCTTCTCTATCTACTCATGTCTAAAGATTGGACCACTCAAACCCACCGGTCTCACTATTCAACTAGCAGATCGGTTATGCAAACAACCCGAGGGCAAAATAGAAGACGTCCTGGTTCAAGTAGGCAAATTAGTATTTCCAGCAGACTTCTACGTCTAAAAAATGGAGAATGGCGGACCTACAGATCATGCGCCCATCCTTCTCGGCCGTCCATTTCTCAAAACATCAAAAATGAAAATAGACTGTGGAAGTGGAATGCTATCAATGGAAGTAGAAGGAGAAGTCTTCAGCTTTGACATATTCTGAGCAATGAAGTACCCTGTGGAATTCGAGAAAGTACACGCACTCCATGCTTTGGACGACCTGGTCCAAGAAATTCGACCAGAACCAAGAACAGATCCCTTAGAAGCCATACTCAATGGGGCCGAAGGATCATACGAATTAATCGAAGACTTGCATGAAATGGTGGCCCACTTAACAATCTCGGAGCCTCTCACACCAGGATATGAAGTCAACGAGGTAAAATTATTCAAATCCAATACTTTTTTACCCTCAGTGATGTAAGCTCCCAAAATAGAATTGAAGCCCCTGCCCGAGCATCTGAAATACGCTTTCCTTGGGGAAAATAACACGCTCCCGGTAATCATCAAGAGTGGCTTGGAAGCAGGACAGGAACAAAGTTTGATAAAAGTGCTGAATCAACACAAGTTGGCTATTAGATGGACGCTGGCCGACTTAAGAGGAGTCAGCCCGGCCGTATGCATGCACCGTATTCTACTTGAAGATGGAGCAAAGCCATCAAGAGAGCCTCAACGACGACTCAACCCAATCATGATGGAGATCGTCCAAAAGGAAATAAAGAAGCTACTAGATGCGGACGTTATCTATCCCATATCAGATAGCCAATGGGTGAGTCCTGTCCACGTGGTCCCAAAGAAAAGTGGGATTACAGTCGAGGAAGATGCCTAAGGAAAAATGGTAACAACAAGGATCAAGAACGGCTGGAGAATGTGCATCGACTACAGGAAATTAAACGCCGTTACAAGGAAAGACCATTTCCCACTGCCATTCATCGATCAAATGCTAGACCGACTGGCAGGCAAGCCATATTTCTGCTTCTTGGACGGGTTCTCAAGATACAACCAGATCCCCATAGCACCTGAGGACCAAGAGAAGACTACATTCACCTGCCCATTCGGTACATTCGCCTTCAGAAGAATGTCGTTCGGCCTATGCAA
The DNA here is from genome assembly GCA_033675215.1 of Rhodiola kirilowii. Taxonomy (NCBI): domain Eukaryota; kingdom Viridiplantae; phylum Streptophyta; class Magnoliopsida; order Saxifragales; family Crassulaceae; genus Rhodiola; species Rhodiola kirilowii. The sequence goes on from CM066201.1 coordinate 47,321,070, forward strand.
TGCCCCGGGAACTTTTCAAAGGGTAGTAACCAGCATCTTTTCAGACATGATTGGGGAATTCATTGAAGTCTTCATGGACGACTTCACCATCTATGGCGATACATTCGACGCTTGCCTAGATAACTTGAGCACGGTTCTGGCATGATGTGTCTCAATGAACCTCGTGCTAAATTATGAGAAATGCCACTTCATGGTAACTCATGGAGTAGTTTTAGGGCACGTCGTCTCACAAGAAGGCATAGAGGTGGATAAATCTAAAATAGACCTGATCATGACTCTACCGTACCCCTCCACTGTTCGAGACATCCAATCTTTCCTTGGGCATGCGGGATTCTACCGACGATTTATCAAGGACTTCTCCAAAAAGGCATTGCCTCTATCCACTGTTCTCCAAAAAGAAGTTCCTTTTGAATTCACCGATGCATGCAAGGAAGCCTTTTATGAGCTCAAAAAGGCCCTCACTAGCACACCCATCATTCAAACTCCGGATTGGAAAAAACCATTTGAAATCATGTGCGACGCAAGCGACTTTGCTGTGGGAGCAGTTCTTGGCCAAAAGATTGATAAGAAGGCAGGTGTGATCTACTACGCCTCACGAACCCTAGATCCTGCCCAACGGAACTACTCCACCACCGAGAAGGAACTCTTGGCAGTAGTATTCGCTCTAGAAAAATTCAGACCCTATTTGCTTTGGAGCAAAAGTAATAGTTTACTCTGACCATGCTGCCATCCGTTACCTGAAGAAGAAAAAGGAGGCCAAGCCAAGACTCATTCGGTGGATATTACTACTGCAAGAGTTCGATGTGGAAATAAGGGACAAAAAAGGGATCGAGAATACTGTGGCCGACCACCTAAGTAGGATTGTCCGAAAGGAAGAAGAAGGACACATAACTGAGTCATTCCCAGACGAACATCTCTATGCAGTCTCAACCAAGGTGCCATGGTACGCGTCAATCGTCAACTACCTTGTAGGAGGTACATTTCCTCCCTTTTTTACTAAAGCACAATGCATGAAACTTAGGCATGATGCTAGATATTACTTATGGAATGATCCCTATTTATGGAAAATAGGAGCAGATCAAATACTTAGGAGATGCATCCCCGATTATGAAATAGCTTCAGTTATTAGCTTTTGCCATGAGTTTGCATGTGGAGGACACTTCGGGCCTAGGAGAACCGCTAGAAAAATCTTAGATAGTGGCTTTTTCTGGCCAAGCATATTTAGAGATGCCTGTGAAAAGTGTAAAAAATGCGATAAGTGTCAAAGAGTAGGAAATGTGTCAGCTAGAAGTGAAATGCCTCAAGTACCCATATTAGTCAACGATGTTTTTGACATTTGGGGTCTTGATTTTATGGGACCATTCCCGGTCTCATGCGGTTATACTTACATTTTAGTTGATGTAGATTATGTGTCAAAATGGGTAGAAGCCAAGGCCACAAGGTGCGACGATGCAAAAACTGTCATAGAATTTTTGCGCACTAACCTGTTTTGTAGGTACGGGGTACCCAAGGCCTTAATAAGCGACCAAGGAACTCATTTCTGCAACCGCATGATGGCTGCTACCTTAAAACGCTACCATGTCCACCATCGGACGTCCACGACATATCACCCCCAATCCAATGGTCAAGCGGAGATCTCCAACCGCGAAATCAAAGGAATTTTAGAAAAAATGGTAAAGCCAGGCAGGAAAGATTGGAGTCAGAGGCTTGATGAAGCTCTTTGGGTTTATCGGACGGCATACAAGACGCCAATTGGAACCTCCCCCTTTCAGCTGGTTTATGGGAAGACATGCCACCTTCCGGTGGAATTAGAACATAAAGCCTATTGGGCGCTCAAGCATTGCAATCCAGATTTGAAAGCTGCAGGACTGGATAGGAAGCTTAATCTGTGTGAGCTTGAGGAATTGCGGCTTGAGGCCTATGAAGGGCAAACAGACTACAAGGCGCGGACCAAATTGTATCATGACAAATTCATCCTCCGACGCTCATTTGAGGAGGGACAACAAGTACTGGTCTTCTCCTCGCGACTGAAATTAATGCCCGGGAAGCTTAAATCTAGATGGACCGGCCCTTTCACGATAACTAAGGTATTCAACCATGGAACAATTGAGTTAGAAAGCCCAAATGATGGAAACAGATTCACGGTGAATGGGCAACGAGTCAAACATTACCATGGCGAGGTCAACTTGATAACACAAAAATTTGACCTGAGCCACCCATGGGATCCAAACCAGTGATCCAGGAATGAGGTACTGTCGAGCCAACGACGTTAAACAAAGGCACTGGTCGGGAGGTAACCCGACACCTATCTTACTTTCAGTCTTTTATTTTCTGTCATTTAGTTTTTTCCAATAAGTCGCTCTCACCCACTTGGTGCATAGAATGAAATGACTACTCATGAATCGGTTTTTGGAGCAAGACCGGATCAGCCAGGTAGCTTCCGTGAGTTACCGAGCCTGCGCTGAGAGTTCAAAGCCCCAGCCAAACTCCCTCGATTATCCAGCCTCATGCCATGTCGTTCACTCGATATTTTAAAGGGAGTTCCGTTCTTCCCTTTTCCTTAATGTCATTTCCTTCTCATATAATATCTGCTTGCATGGATTTTGAACTAAGTTGTGCTGAAAGGCACGCCTTCATTCAAAAGTGTGGGGTGAGAACCACCTTTGTAAATAAATAACATGTTTTCTTTTTTCCTTAGTATTATCTTTTTTGAAAATATGAACTTAAGAATGTGAAAAAGATAGATCATAATTCATGCATTAACCTTGTGAAAATTCAACTATTTAAGAACATAGAATGTAACTTCTCATTTGTCCCTTTGTGCTGAGATAAACTAGGGATGTGGAGTTGACATAAACTGCCCTAGAAAGGCTTGACAAGCACTCGAAGGATCGAATCTAACTATATGGTTTTCGAAGTCAGTGGAGGCTGCACTTCGGGTTTCAGTGAAGATTGAAGTCATCTCCGCCATGCAGTGTTTATGCAAAAAGAAAAAAGGCGAGGACGGGAATCAGACCGTCCTATCTCTAGTCAAAGTAGCAGAGAAAATAGATGAGCGACCCTCATCTTGACCCGCGCGAAACGGCAAGGATGAGTGGAGCGGGGAGGTATTTCCATATGCTCGCGGGCAATGATTGGACCTCCCTAAAAAGGCTTGAGAAAATGGACTAGCAAGCCACAAAAAGGCAAAAGCTCAAAGAAGCAAATCAAGAGGCCAAAGGCCCAAAATTGTGAAGGTTTTAACCGAACAAAAAAGTGAAGTACTCAAAGAGTCAAATCAAAGGCCAACGGCCGATTCACTACAAAAGCTATCCCTCGCCAAGAGAAAATCAAAGACCAAACCATTGAAACCCGAACCAAATCACGTGCTAGAGAAAGCTACAAGGAAACCATATAGTGCGAGACGATCCCGAGGATGCAGTCCAGGAGCCTAAAAAGGGCTATCTCTCGACACATCCAAAATAATTTGCATCTCAGCACGAAGGTACACGTATCAAGTTTCTTCTATTTATTTACACGGTTTAATTTGGTAATAAGTAGTAATGCATGAATTAGGATAAATCGAGTCCCACAATCTAACTTTCATATTTTAAAAGCTTACTTAGTGTGCCGCCCTTTAATAGCATTGTTCGGGACAAACAACTAAAAGTGTGGGGTGATCTGATGGACCATAATTATACGAATCATAAACACAGTTAAACACAAAAATTAGACTGTTTGTCTATTTAACTTTTGCTTGTTAGTTCCAATATTTATCTACAGGGTATTTTGGAGTCTAGAGAGAATACACGCTAAGGAGAGGATTTTACGCTGAAAAAATATTACGAGTCATTCCAAGGTCACGATCAGACATTGACTGAAGAAATCTCAAGATCCTGACATTGAATCACTCAAAACAAATCCAACCGAAGGGAAACCAAAGTTAGTCCGGGGCTGAAATACACCGATAGTTTTGTGAAAACATCACAAAACTCACACAAAACCTCCTCACACACACATGTGACAGGCGACTTTTGGAGGAGGTGACCAAAGGAGGAAGCTCCCCTCCTTTCCTCACCCACAACCGGCGGCTTCCTCCCCTTGCAACCGGCCACCGACGGCTTTTGGCAAGCCATGGATGGCTTGCCATGTGCTCTCATCCTCACCACACATCTCCTCCTCCTTTTGCTATAAATACCCCCCCTTCACTTGTAAACATCATCCTCAAATCCCAAAATCATAAACACTTCTCTCTCTAGAAAGTTTGGCATTTGTAAGTTTGGTTTTCAATATATAATACTCCTGTTGGTTCTTGAGTATTATAGTTTGGTCTTGAGTACTCCTGTCGGTTCTTGAGTACTCAAGCTTTTCTTTATTCTCGAGTACTCTTGTCGGTTCTTGAAGTACTCACCCCTTTCCCTTACTTACTGTCTTTCAAAAACTGTAAGTACTTAGCTATGGTATCCACCTCTATGGATATTCGTAGCTAAACCCTTCATTCAGTTGAAGGGGTGTACTTGTATCATAAAATGTTTTAGGCAATTCTTAGAGCCTCTTCTCTGTATTCAAAATTTGTTCTATGTGCCATATATTAGGTTAGAACTTCCAAGGTTGAGTGGATGCTTGGAATGGCAAAGCTCTTCCGTGGGAGTTCGTAAACATACTCGGATAAGTGGATGCTTGGAATGGCAAAGCTTATCTGAGGAGTTTGACCTCTTTAAAAAACCATTTGGTTGCTCGGGAATGACTGACCAAATGGATGCACACAGGCTAATATACCTTGGAATGGGGTATTAGTCTAAGTAGAACAAGTGCTCTACGTTTTTGCAAAAGACTAGACGGTGTAGCAAGTTGAGTGCTTGGAATGGCCTCGATTCACTTTCGAACACTTTTGCAAAAGACTAGTCAGTGTGGCAAATCGAGTGCTTGGAATGGCCTTGATGACGTTTGAATACTTAGAAGGATCTCTAAGAGCCAATGATAAACAGGCTATGATACAAGGCCCCTGAAACCGAATGCTTTCCTTATATTTAAAAACCCCCTTGTATTTACTTTCTTAGTATAAAAATCAACTGCGCTCACGTTCCGGAGGACTTGCCAATCACGCATCACCCGTTGTAAGTCTTCTACTTTTATTTTCAGTATTTACTTTTCTGTCATTTACTTTTCCGCACTAAAAATCAAAAACAACCAAAAAAACATTTACTTTTCCGCACTAAAATCTCAATCAACCTAAAACACGCTCCCTCGCTGTACAATCCCTCAAAGAACAACTTATCCCCCTAATTCCCTTGGGTTCGACCCCTACTTACCACTTGCTACCCAGTAGTAAGGTCACGAGTAGCGGAATATAAATTTGCTTTTGCGCAGAGAACACCGCACCTTAACGACAGTGCGGTGGGCTCCGTCAAGGAGCCAACACATGGCAAGAGGGGAGAGGGGGACGAGATAGCCGCCGGCCATAGGTGGCAAGGCTCAAAAGCCGCCGGCCATGTGGCTTCTCCACATGCAAAGCCGCCGGCCTAGGTGGAGGGGAGGAGAGTGTGAGTGGATTGTGATCTTTTGCTCCAAAAGCCATCGGTTGCCTCCCAACTCCGGTTACACTTTGGTTGCCCTTTGGTTGCTCTTTGGTTGCTTCTTAGTTGTCATCAAAAGGTGAGGAACTTAGACTTGGCATTTCACTTGTGTTCTTGATCTTTGTTGGAATAAGTCATTGGGACTTAGTTGTGGCTTGATCGGAGTATTGTCGGAGTATGGCCAGTTCTGACTTGTAATCCACTTTTAGCATTAAGAACTCCATTTTAGCTCGTTTCATCTTTACTCCTTGAAATAGCCTGTAGAACAAAAGTGAAACTAACAAGTGAAAGTTGTCAAGATAAAGCGTCTAATTTGGTGGGTTTAACTGTCTTAACGAATCATATAAATATGGTCCATCACCAGTCATTGTTTAGGTATATGAATCTCTGTTTAAGATTTGTGTTGCGATCATTGTTCATATTTTGGTGTTTAAAGATGAAGCGTATGGCAGTGGACTATCCCATTATTATGCTGGGAATTGTTTTGGGCATATCATGGACTTAGAGCATGGTTCTTTGCATATTAATTAGGGAATTGCATAGCAGGGACTGTGCCATTGTTATTTGATGTTGAAGCATGTTTCTTTGCTTATATGATTAATAACATGTAATACGCATTTATAGTAACATGGTGTTGAATCCGTTTGTTCTTAATTTCTAACTTGTATTCGTTAACTACTTGTAGTCATTGTTAGTCGATTTGCAAGAGAAAGCTTCTCGTCGCCAACTTGAATTTGTTAGGTGAATCTTTTTTGGCTACTCGGCTTGGTTAGAGGTTTGTAATACATTAATTGTGTTTTGAGTTTAATACGATCTCACAATCAAGTATATTAATTAGTTGTTGCTCTATCATCGTTGAATGATGTATATAACTAATTGGATTCATATATGATAATATTTTTGTTTGAAAACATAGATTCAAGCGGGGGTACTTCTATACGGTGGAAGTTGCATCTTCTTTATCGTCCTCACTTCATAATTTCATATAAGGTATTCAATTGTGTTAATTGTGTATCGTCCTCATTTTGTTTTTGTTGCTCTTTCATTATTGAATAATGTTAATAACTAGTTGAATTTAAGTACATTAATTTAATTGATGATCTTTTGTTTAGGGTTAACATTTGCGATCTACATCCTCTTCCCGTTGGTGGTTCTTCGCTTCTTCAATTCCTAGTTTGTACTTGTTGCACACTGACAGGCGTCGTCGGTACCTGCAAATTTGAATTTATAATTTTCCTTACTCTTGGCTAGTATAGAGGCAAGCAAGGGTCGAACCCTAGGGAGCTGGTGAGGTTACTTGTTTTTTTTATTTTTTTATTAAATAAACCCAAATATTATTTAAGAGGCCGAAAGGCTAAAGGCAGATACAAATGATCCGGAGCTCTACACGGGGAGCCATTAAAGGCAATTATCATCCTGGAAAAGATGCCTGCTAGAAGCATGGAGAAAGGCACCGTCATCTTGCACCGAGTGATGGAAGGCGAGGTTACTTGTTGTTCTGTAAAAAGAAAGACAATTGGGGTTTGAGAGGGATTTGGAAACAAGTGCAGAAATAGGAAATAAATTGAGAGATATTAATCAGAGAGAATATTCGGTCTAGGGTATCTATTGTGACTTGTTATCATCGACTACAAACAATCTAATTCAATGTTTCTAAGTGTGGTCATCCCAACAAAGGTGACTCCCCAAATATCTCGACAAAGGTGATATGCCACAACCTAGCCCGACAAAGGTGCTAGACTTCTAATTCTCTCCTAAATCAAACAACCCGACAAAGGTGTTATTCAACCTAGATGTGCTATCCACCCAAACGACAAAGTATTAGGCAAATAATAATAATAGGAATAGACTGTTCAATTAAGCTTTGTGACAAAACATCCAGTTAATCTAACAAGTCAATTCATAATATGGGCACGAGAACTAGTAAAACATGAATAGCATTAAGAACGAAGTCTCAAACAATAGTCACAATGTATAAAACCCTAGCCCGAATAAAGGGCATAGCTACTCATATCCATGGGAATACAAATAGAATTAATAAAGGAAAGAATGTTCTTCTCTATTGCCGAGAGGAGGAGGAAACCGGGTCGGAATGGTGAGAACGCCGAGGAGGACTTCGAATGTTGAGGCATGAAGGTAGCTCTGATGGATGCTTGAAACCCTTGATATGAGGTTGTATTTATAAAGAATTTTAGGGCTTCGAAGTTTCCAAATTGAAGTTGGCCCATAAACGGTTTTAGGAAACATGTCCTAAAACCGACTTTGCTTGGTTTGTAAGCAAACTTAACTAGCAAGTTTACTTGGCCAACAAGTCTTCTAGAAGCTTCCTAAACCGCCACGCAAGGAGGAGATGACGATCCGAGATTTGTGGTCTTGGACTCGGCTTGGGCCGGCCTTGATTCGGAACTGGGCATGTCTTGGGCATGGGCTGGTTCCCCTCGGGCGTTTTGTCTGGGAAGTGAGATCGTCTGACTTTTTGGGTATTACAAACAACTTGGTCGAGCCAGATTTTCCAGATTCGCCCGTCTGGTCGAGAAACTTGGTTTTGGTGCCTATCAGCGCGCGCAAGACCTTTGGAATTGAGCCCACTACCAATCTACTCGGGTGTTTTCCTTGGTTTAGTGACATTGCCCGACTTATCTGCTATTTTGATTAACTTGCTCGAGTCGGAATCATCAGATCAGCTCGTTTGCCCGAGCGACTTGATTTTGGTGCTAGACTGCTCGGCTGGGGCCTGGGACTCTGCTGGATGCGGCCTGGTCCTGCTCGGGCCTGAGTGTTGAGCCGGTCGGTTGGATTAGGGGTCACTGATGGAGAGTATTTATACGACTCATCGAAACAGTTAAACCCACCAAATTAAACACTTTGTCTTATCAAATATTACTTGTTAGTTCCACTTTTGTTCTACAGGCTATTTTGAGGTTTAGAGAGGAAACACGCTTAAAAAGGGAGATTTAAGCCAAAATCATCACAAGACCATTCCATGCGAGCGCATGCCAGGCCGTCGCCCAGGTCCCCGTCAAAGAAAGCCCAGGTCGCGACCAGCGCGCCCTGCCGAGCCTCCAAGGGCCTAGATCAAGTCGCTCAAGCAAACCACCTAATCTGACAATTCCACCACGACCAAAATGTTCCAAATGGAAAATAAGGTGGAAGATGTCAAAACTCCAAGGCGAACGCCCGTGCCGATTGACAGTTGGCCCACATCCAATTCCAAAGGTCCCGCGCGCACAAGCACCAAAACTAAGTTGCTTGACAAAACCATGGAATCTGGAAAATCTGGCTCGACCAAAGTGTTTAAAATGTCAAATGACTCGGTGAATCTCAAATTCCAGACAAAACGCCCGTGTGAATTCATCCATGGCCGAGAAAACCAAGTCGCGCCCAAGTCGCGCCCGAGCCACGCCCAGGTCCTGACCCGAGCACGCCCGAGACCAGCGCCCGAGGCCACGGCCGAGATAACCAGGCCCGCGTTCGAGGCATGCGCCCACGCTGAACTTCAAATCAGGCCACGACCATGTTCCGACCAGATTCCGGCAAAACGGTCTCGACTATTAGTCTTAGAATTGCTTCAAAATTCAAAATATGCAATCCAAGAGCAAAGCACCTCCGACCAAAATTCCGGCCAAGATTCCGGCCAACTCCGGCCAAGCTCCAGCGAGCCTTTGGTTGAGCTCCGATCAAGGGCATCCATGGACCAATCATGCTCCGGCCAAACTCCGGCGAAGACCAACCAAATATCTTAAAGATCCAATATTCTCGGTTAGTTTCTAACTAGTTTAGTCGGTAGATCTTTTAGGATGAAACTACCCTTGTAACCAATAACCAAGCCTCAGCCAAGCTCAACTAAGTCAAGTGGTTGTCCTTTGAAGCCCTAGCCGCCCATGTGATCTCCATGTGCCACTGATGGACCATAATTGTATGCATCAAAAACACAGTAAAACCCACCAAATCAGACTGTTTGTTTATCTAACTTCGACGTGTTAGTCCCGATATATTTCCACAGGGCATTTGAGAGATTAAAGTGAAAACACGCTAAGGAGAGGATTTTACGCTGAAAAGATGATAAGAGTCAATCCAAGGTCAAGATCAGACGCTGAACGAAGAAATCTCAAGATCCTGACGTTGAATTACTCAAAACAAAATCCAACCGAGGAACAATCAAAGTCAGACGGAGCAAAATTGGATTGATAGTTTTGTGAAAAGACTGCACAAAACTGTCAAAATTCATCCATGGACCAAGTGACCGGCGGCTTGTGCAAAATGATGACTCATTGGGTGGCCTCCTCCCCTCCTCCTCCTTGGGTGACCGGTGGCTTTGGCTTGGAGGTGGCCAAAGCCACAACCCTCCCCTCCATATGACTTGCAACCGGCGGCTAGAGGAGAAGCCATGAGAAGTTGCCATGTGGTGGCTTCTCCTCCACATGCTCCTCCCCTCCTCCTCCACCCTTGGATGCTCCTCCACATGCCACCATCTCCACCCTCCATTCTCCTGCCCTTGGCCTATAAATATGGAGCTCCTCCTCCTCATTTCATCATCCAAAAATTGTAAAACACTTATCTCTCTAAGTTTTGGTTACTTGTAAGTTTGGTTTGGTTTTGGAAATAATACTCCTGTTTGTTCTTGAGTATTATACGCTTTGGAAATAATACTCCTGTTTGTTCTTTAGTATTATACGCTTTGGAAATAATACTCATGTTTGTTCTTGAGTATTATACTTTAGAGAATACTCCTGTTGGTTCTTGAGTATTCAGTAGGAAATTGGGAATACTCCTGTTGGTTCTTGAGTATTCCACCCCTTTCCCTCTTACTGTTTTCAAAAACCCCCGAGTATTTAGTTATGATATCCTCTTCTATGGATACTCGTAGCTAAACTCTTTATTCGGTTAAAGGGGTGTACTGGTATCATAAAATGTTTTAGGCAATTCTTAGTTTTTTCTGTGTATTCAAAACTTGTTCTATGTGCCATATATTAGGTTAGAATCTTCCAAGGTTGAGTGCCTGAAAAGCAAAAGCTCTTCCGTGGGGATTCGTAAACATACTCGGGTAAGTGGATGCTTGGAATGGCAAAGCTTATCTGAGGAGTTTGACCTCTCTAAAACACCATTTGGTTGCTCGGGAATGACTGACCAAATGGATGCACACAGGTTAATATACCTTGGAATGGGGTATTAGTCTAAATAGAATAAGGGCTCTACGTTCTTTACAAAAGTCTAGACGGTGTTGCAAGTTGAGTGCTTGGAATGGCCTCGATTCACTATCGAACACTTTTGCAAAAGACTAGACAGTGTGGAAAATCGAGTGCTTGGAATGGCCTTGATGCACGTTTGAATACTTAGAAGGATCACTAAGAGCCAATGATAAACAGGCTATGATAGAAGGCCCCTGAAACTGAATACTTTTCCTTGAATTACAAAAAACCCCCCCTGTATTTACTTTTATAAACTGCTCAACCATCAACCACTCATCTACCGGAGAAATCGCAATCACGCATCACCCACTGTAAGTCTTCTTTCCCTTAACTCTTTACTTTCAGTATTTAATTTCAGTATTTATTTTCTGTATTTACTTTTCCGCATAAAAAACCCAAAAAAACCAAAAACAATAGTTTAATTACTCGCGCTAAAATCTCAACCAACCTAAAACACGTTCCCTCGCTGTACAAATCCTTAAAGAACAACATATTCCACCTAATTCCCTTGGGTTCGACCCCTACTTACCACTTACTACCCAGTAGTGTAGTCGCGAGTAGCGGATATGATAAATTTATTTGCACAGAGCACGCTACACCTTAACGACAGTGCAGTGTCGCCTCCGTCAAATTGGCGCCGTTGCCGGGGAATTAGCAATTGGATAGTTGTTCTTTTTTCTGTTATACATAATCCGCCATGCCTTCCTACTACGAAAACGAACCTTGGAACGATGAGGAGTTTGTCTCACTACTCCGCGAAGAGATCATCAACATTAAGCAATCCCGGGACGAAACTTTGGACGAGTACTTGGCGTGCTTTGACTCCATGATGGAGAGCTACCCGCACCATGGATTCACCAGACTCAATCTTATTCAAATATTTCTCGGTGGAATGATGCCACTTGAGCGGAAAAGATTTAATGATGTAGCAGGATGTTCACTCAGGAAGTTAACCGTGGGTGAAGCCTGGCGCCTCATAAATGATTTGGCAAAAAACACAAAATAGGGTCAGAGGCACCAAACTAAAGACAAGGCACCGACAATGGAAGTGGACTCAGTACAAAACGAGCCCGACACCACACCTATTACAAGTTTGCCCGCAACAAACCTGGCAAAAGACACCAGTACAGGGGCAGTAATGGACGTGGAGGCGGCTCTAAAGGAGCCGACATTGGAGCCCACAGAGCCAACTGAGGATGAGGACTCACAAATAACCGAAGAAGAATCGGCCAAATTAGGCCCGGACCTCACTGTCGAACTGACCAAGAAAATCACGGTAGGCCCGGCCCTCACTGAAGAACTGCTCGAGAAAGACCTGACCCTTGTGGTAGAAGTCCCCTAACTTGTCCCCTCGGTTTGTATACGGATCACAGCCCCTGAAGATAAAGTGATCAATGAGGAGGTGCAAAGCGAGCTGGAAGCAGGACAAAGGCAAGAAAAGCCAACAATGGAGCACTCTCTCGTCATGAGCCAAGAAAAGCCGGCTGAAAACTCACTCGTTCTAAAACGGTCAATCATCTCTGCCAGAAAGAAGAGGGTTAGCATGGGAGCATGCTTGAGGTCACTTGGCAAAAGACCGAACTTCCAAAACTGCAAAGGTGCCAACCGTCCATACACAAAGAAGCAACAAGGACATGGCCCGGTGGAATGGAAGCCCGGATGGAGAAACAAGAAAGCTCGGCTCAATAGATCAGTAGCTATAGTGAAGGGTCCCTCACCTTTTCAGAGGTGTTGGAAGGAAAAAATACCAAAACCATGGGGTTCTAACCCAAGCAAGAAATCAGGGAAAAACAAGGCCAGAAACAGCACAGGAACAGTGGCGAAATTCGACCTAAGCCACCCATGGGATCCCAACTGGTGATCCAGGAATAAGGTACTGTCGAGCCAATGACGTTAAACAAGTGCACTGGTCGGGAGGTAGCCCGACACTATCTTACTTTCCGCACTTTAATTTCCTGTCTTTTTATTTTCTGTATTTTACTTTTCCAATAAGTCGCTCTCACCGACTTGGTGCATAGAATGATTTGACTATTTAGGAATTGGTTTTTGGAGCACGATCGGATCAGCCAGGCAGCTTTCGTAAACTACCGGGCCTGCGCTGAGAGTTCAAGGCCCCAGCCGAAGTCCCTCGATTATCCGGCCTCATGCCATTCGACACAATAAGGGAGTTCTGATCTTACCTTTCCTTAAGTCATTTCCTTCTCGTATAACATCTGCTTGCATGGCTTTCGAACTAAGTAGTGCTGAAAGGCACGACTTCGTTCGATAGTGTGGGGTGAGAACCGCATGTGTACATAAATAAACAACATGTTTTTCTTTTTTTTAGTATATCTTTTTGAAAGTATGAACTTAAGAATGTGAAAAAGATAGACCAAAATTCATGCATTTACCTTGTGAAAATTCAACTGTCTAAAAACTTAGAACGTAACTTCTCATTTGTCCCTTTGTGCTGAGATAAAATAGGGATGTGGAGTTGATAGAAATGCCCTAGAGAGGCTTGGCAAGCAATCGAAGGAGCAGATCAAACTATATGGTTTTCGAAGTCAGTGGAGGCTGCACTTCGGGTTTCAGTGAAGATTGAAGTCATCTCCGCCATGCAATGCAAAAGGCGAGGACGGGAATCAGACCGTCCTATCTCCGGTCAAAGTAGCCGAGAAAATAGATGAGCGACCCTCATCTTGACTCGCGTGAAATGACAGTCAAAGTAGCCAAGAAAATAGATGAGCGACCTTCACCTTGACCCGCGCGAAAATGGCAAAAACGAGAAGAGCGGGGAGGTATTTCCATAGGCTCGCGGGCGATGATTGGACCTCCCAAAAAGGCTTGAGAAAATGGACTAGCAAGTCACAAAGACGCAAAAAGCATGAAGAAGCAAATCAAGAGGCCTAAGGCCCAAAATTGTGAAGGTTTTAACCGAACAAAAGTGAAGTACTCAAGACGTCAAATCAAAGGCCAAAGGCCGATTCACTACAAAAAAGCAATCCCTCGCCAAAAGAAATCAAAGTACTCAAAACCAGTGAAACCCGAACCGAATCACGTGCTAGAGAAAGCTACAAGGAAACCATATAGTAAGAGACGATCCCGAGGTTGCAGTCCAGGAGCCTAAAAAGGGCTATCTCCCGAAACATCCAAAATAAATTGCATCTCGGCACGAAGGTACACGTATCAAGTTACTTCTATTTATTTACGCAGTTCAATTTGGTAATAAGTAAGCAATGCATGAATTAGGATAAATCGAGTCCCACAGTCTAATTTTAATATTTTAAAACAAACCTTAGAGTGCCGCCCTTTAATAGCATTGTTCGGGACGAACAACTAAAAGTGTGGGGTGATCTGATGGACCATAATTGTATGCATCAAAAACACAGTAAAACCCACCAAATTAGACTGTTTGTCTATCTAACTTCGACGTGTTAGTCCCGATATATTTCCACAGGGCATTTGAGAGATTAAAGTGAAAACACGCTAAGGAGAGGATTTTACGCTGAAAAGATGATAAGAGTCAATCCAAGGTCAAGATCAGACGCTGAACGAAGAAATCTCAAGATCCTGACGTTGAATTACTCAAATCAAAATCCAACCGAGGAACAATCAAAGTCAGACATAGCGAAATTGGATTGATAGTTTTGTGAAAAGACTGCACAAAACTGTCAAAATTCATCCATGGACCAAGTGACCGGCGGCTTGTGCAAAATGATGACTCATTGGGTGGCCTCCTCCCCTCCTCCTCCTTGGGTGACCGGTGGCTTTGGCTTGGAGGTGGCCAAAGCCACAACCCTCCCCTCCATATGACTTGCAACCGGCGGCTAGAGGAGAAGCCATGAGAAGTTGCCATGTGGTGGCTTCTCCTCCACATGCTCCTCCCCTCCTCCTCTACCCTTGGATGCTCCTCCACATGCCACCATCTCCACCCTCCATTCTCCTCCCCTTGGCCTATAAATATGGAGCTCCTCTTCCTCATTTCATCATCCAAAAATTGTAAAACTCTTATCTCTCTAAGTTTTGGTTACTTGTAAGTTTGGTTTGGTTTTGGAAATAATACTCCTGTTTGTTCTTGAGTATTATACGCTTTGGAAATAATACTCCTGTTTGTTCTTGAGTATTATACGCTTTGGAAATAATACTCCTGTTTGTTCTTGAGTATTATACTTTAGAGAATACTCCTGTTGGTTCTTGAGTATTCAGTAGGAAATTGGGAATACTCCTGTTGGTTCTTGAGTATTCCACCCCTTTCCCTCTTACTGTTTTCAAAATCCCCCGAGTATTTAGTTATGATATCCTCTTCTATGGATACTCGTAGCTAAACTCTTTATTCGTTTAAAGGGGTGTACTGGTATCATAAAATGTTTTAGGCAATTCTTAGAGCTTATCCTCTGTATTCAAAACTTGTTCTATGTGCCATATATTAGGTTAGAATCTTCCAAGGTTGAGTGCCTGACAAGCAAAAGCTCTTCCGTGGGGATTCGTAAACATACTCGGGTAAGTGGATGCTTGGAATGGCAAAGCTTATCTGAGGAGTTTGACCTCTCTAAAACACCATTTGGTTGCTCGGGAATGACTGACCAAATGGATGCACACAGGCTAATATACCTTGGAATGGGGTATTAGTCTAAATAGAATAAGGGCTCTACGTTCTTTGCAAAAGTCTAGACGGTGTTGCAAGTTGAGTGCTTGGAATGGCCTCGATTCACTATCGAACACTTTTGCAAAAGACTAGACAGTGTGGCAAATCGAGTGCTTGGAATGGCCTTGATGCACGTTTGAATACTTAGAAGGATCACTAAGAGCCAATGATAAACAGGCTATGATACAAGGCCCCTGAAACCGAATACTTTTCCTTGAATTACAAAAAACCCCGATGTATTTACTTTTATAAACTGCTCAACCATCAACCGCTCATCTACCGGAGAAATCGCAATCACGCATCACCCACTGTAAGTCTTCTTTCCCTTAACTCTTTACTTTCAGTATTTAATTTCAGTATTTATTTTCTGTATTTACTTTTCCGCATAAAAACCCAAAAAAACCAAAAACAGTAGTTTAATTACTCGCGCTAAAATCTCAACCAACCTAAAACACGTTCCCTCGCTGTACAAATCCTTAAAGAACAACATATTCCACCTAATTCCCTTGGGTTCGACCCCTACTTACCACTTACTACCCAGTAGTGTAGTCGCGAGTAGCGGATATTATAAATTTATTTGCACAGAGCACGCTGCACCTTAACGACAGTGCAGTGTCGCCTCCGTCAGCCACCCTTTGGCTCATCCAAACTCCAACCGAAGAGCAACTAAGTCCAAACCGGAGTTAGGGAGGAACTAGAGGCATTGAGAGAGAACTAAAGCCAAGTGGGGAGCAAAATATCTCCCCCTAAACCGCCACTCCATGGCTATAAAAGGAGGTGCACCCCTCCTTGAATTATCATCCCTCATCCATCCCAGAATCTCTCTTATGTACTCTTGTTTGTTCTTGAAGTACATCTCTCTAGTTTGAATACTCCTGTTTGTTCTTGAGTATTCTAGCTTGAATACTCCTGTTTGTTCTTGAGTATTCCAGTTTGTTCATAAGTACTCCTGTTTGTTCTTGAGTTACTTTTTCCAACCCTTTACTTTTCCTGTACTTAGCTATGGTATTCACCTCAATGAATATTCGTAGCTAAACTCTTCATTCGGTTGAAGGGTGTATTTATATCATAAACCACTCTAGACTCTTTGCTTAATGATACTTAGTGTTCTAACTAGTTCTTTGTGCCTTTTATTCGGGTAGAACATAACAAGGCTAAGTGGATGCATCGAAAGGGCAAAGCTTAGTCGGGTAGTTCGATCCAGATTAGACTGCAAAACCAAGTGGATGCATCGAAAGGGCAAATCATGGTAGCGTAGTCTAATCCATTTTTAAAACCACTTGGTTGATCGGAAATGACTGATCAAGTGGATGCACTTAGGCTAAGATACTTCGAAAGGAGGAATTAGCCTAGCTAGAACTAGTAAGCTATGTCTTGAAAAAGACTAGGCGGTGTGGCAAGTCAAGTGCTAGAAATGGCCTTGATACATCTTGAACACTTAGTATGATCATTAGAAGTCGATGATGAACAAAGATATGATATAAAACCCCTAAACCGAATGCTTTCCTTTGATTAAAACACCACCTGTCACTTTACTTTCAGTCTCACTATCAACTGTATACTTTCAGCACATTTACTTTTACGTACTTACTTTCAGCAAGCCTTGTCCTTCAAGCACTTTACTTTTACGCACTTACTCTCAGCAAGCCTTGTCCTTCAAGCACTTTAATTTTACGTACTTACTTTCAGCAAGCCTTGTCCTTCAAGCACTTTACTTTTACGCACTTACTTTCAGTATTTACTATTTATCATTTACTTTCAGTACTAAAACCACAATCAACCCCAACTGTATTTATTTTTGTGACATTTCCACGGAGAACTACTATCCCCTAATTCCCTTGGGTTCGACCCCTACTTACCGCTTTACTAATCCAATAGTGAAGTCACAAGTAGTGGACTTATAAATTATTTTTGTACACATTGCCTCGCGACAAGGCAGTGCTGTCAGTCACTTCCTACCCAGTCGGGTGAATCTCCATTGTGCTGTTTTTGGCATGAAATTTCATCTTTTAAGCGCGTTTCCTCCTAGAGCTCCCAAAACACCTGAAATGCAAAACAACACTAAGAAGTAACTGTTTGCATAATAAAGTGTCGGAATCGGTGGGATTTGATGACTCGATGAGTCGTATAAATACGGCTCATCAAACCACCCCACACTTAAACTAAGTGTGGGGTCCCGAACAAGGACTGGGTCATAAGAGGAAAATAAACTGAAACATCACAATTCCTTCGGCATCCTAGATATTGCTACATGAATATGACTCGCTAATCTAGACTTCACTTTTCCATGCATATCTCGTTACTAAAAGTCTTGTGTGCAGACATGGAAGTAACTTGATACGTGTTACCTTTGGGCCGAGATGCAAATCAATTCGGATGTCTGGGAGATAGTCCTTTTTAGACCCATGAACTGCACTCTTGGTTCCGAATTCTTGCTATATGGTTATACTTCATTACTTTTTCTTGCACGTGATTGATTCGAGCTTCAAGGTGTTTGAGTTCTTTTTGGACAGCTTTTGTAGTGACTTTGCTTTTGATGTAACAGTGGTGTACTTCACTTTTGTTGGGTGTAAAACTTCACAATTGACTGATTTTTCTCATTTTGCTACTGATTGTGAACTGCTCGTCCGTGATTCCTCTTCTTTGACGAAGGTCCAATCATCGCTTGCAAGCATATGGAAATACCTCCCTGCTCTCACTCATCCTTGTCCTTTTGACGCGAATCAAGCCGAGGGTCACTCGTCTATTTTCCCGGGTACTTGGACTAGAGATTGGACGGTGTGTTGTCTTCCCGTCCCGCCCAACCGCATAAGCACCGCAGTGGCGGAGCAGACTCTAAACCATGTTGCCTCGAAATGCTAGCCTCCACAAAATCTATATAACCATATAGTTTGAAGTCCGGTCCTTTGAGCGCTTTGTCAAGTCTCTCTAGGACGTTTCTATCAACTCCACATCCCTGTTTATCTCAACTTACAAAGGCACGTAAAGGGTTAAGTTCACATGTCATTGCACAATTCAATTTTCACAAGAGACATGCATGTAATCGGCTCTATCTATTTCACATCATCAAAATTCAATACTGCAATTCTAGGAAGACAGCGAGAAATTTGTACAAAAAATTTAAAAATTTGAGGGAAACGTGCTGACTCTATGCAGGTACAAGAAAATAAACGTGCTGACACAACGACTAACTCTCCCACCCCCACACTTTTGAACCAAGCCGTATCCTCATGGCACGACTTAGGTTAGAGACACATAAAGCATGCAAACAAAGGAAGGGAAATCACATAAGTAAAAACTGAAAAATGAAGAAGAAAGTAAATGTGCCGGGCTGCCTCCCGGCGAGCGCCTTTGTTTTACGTCGTTGGCTCGACGGTACCTCTTTAGGGATCACAAGTTAGGATCCCATGGGCGTGTGAGGTCAAACTTCTTCTTAGATGGTCCTTCAATTTGCCCAAAGTACTCATATGGTGGAGTGCTCGGGTCTGTTCTCCATTGGTCGGGCGGTTTTGTCTTAACATCCTTCCGAGTAGGTAAGGACCCCTTGACCATAGCTGCTGGTCCATTGAGCCGTGCTCTCGTGTTTCTCCATCCGGGTTTCCATTCAAATATGCCATGTCTTGGTCGCTTCTTTATGTATGACCGGTTGGCATCCTCGCGAGTTTGGAAGTTCAGAATCTTGCCATCAAACACAAGCGACATCAAGCTTGTTCTCATGTTAATCTTTGTGTTTGTGGCAACGAGGAACGCTCATTTCAGAATGTGTGAGTTTTCAGGGCTGCCTTGTTGGCTCGTAGTGAGTGAGTGCTCCATTGTTGGCTTTCCTTGCTTATGCTTCTCCTCCAACTCGCCTTGTACCTCATCATTGATTACATGAATTTCAGGAGGTGTGATCCGCATACAAACTGAGGGAGAAGGGTCCAGTTGGGATGTTTTGGCAGTGAGGACCGGACCTTTCTCGGACAGCTCGGTAATGAGGACCGGGCCTGTCTCGGCCGGTTCTTCCTCAGGCATCAACGGGACCTTGTCCTCTGTTGGCCCGGTGTAATCTGATCTAAGCTCTTCCTCGCTGACCCATGCACTGATGTCTTCTCTCGTGTCGCTCCTCAGCTCGAACACGGACTGGGCCAAGTTGGACATTATCTCAGACAATTCGGCCAAGGCACCCTCGGTTCTGGCTTGATTTTGGTGCACCGTGTTGGCCAACTGCTGGGTGCTGGCTGCCAATTCCTTTACAATGTCCTCTAGTGGCTTGGTCTGACCTTGGCTTGGCCTTGATCTCTCGGCCACATCATCTATCAGGTCCCACAGATCATCCATGCCTACATTCATTACCGAACCTCCTACCGCAGCATCAAGCATATTTCGCTCAAGTGGCATCATCCCTTCAAGGAATCTCTGAAGAAGAAATAAATCTGGGAATCTATGGTGTGGACAGCTTCCTTGAAGGGCACTGAAGCGTACATAGTACTCATAGAGTGTTTCGCCCGGGAATTGTGTAAAAGTACGAAGTTTCTTGCGGACCTCAAGTTGAAAGGAGGGCGGAGAAAATTCTTTTAGGAATTGGGCTTGTAGATCGAAATAATCACCTTCATAATATGCACATGAGTAATACCAAGATAGTGCCGACCCAGTTAAGGAAAACTCAAAACATTTCAGCTTAAACCCCTCTAGCGACTCATCTTTAGGCTTCATGCGGCCGCAGATGGAGTGACACATTTGTACATGTTCCACAGGGTCTTCTCCGATGGTACCTCCAAATTTGCGGAGATACCGATTCATCCAAGAAGACATAGTGAACCGTGAAACAAAACAGAAACAAAAGGAAAACAAATAAACAGTAAAAGAACAACTTCACCAATGCACAACTCCCCGGCAACGGCGCCAAAATTTGACAGGCATCGTCAGTACCTGCAAATTTGAATTTATAATTTTCCTTACTCTTGGCTAGTATAGCGGCAAGCAAGGGTCGAACCCTACGGAGCTGGTGAGGTTAATTGTTGTTCTGTAAAAAGAAAGACAATTGGGGTTTGAGAGGGATTTGGAAACAAGTGCAGAAATAGGAAATAAACTGAGAGATATTAATCAGAGAGAATATTCGGTCTAGGGTTTCTATTGTGACTTGTTATCATCGACTACTAACAATCTAATTCAATGTTTCTAAGTGTGGTCGTCCCGACAAAGGTGACTTCCCAAATATCCCGACAAAGGTGATATGCCACAACCTAGCCCGACAAAGGTGCTAGACTTATAATTCTCTCCTAAATCAAACAACCCGACAAAGGTGTTATTCAACCTATATGTGCTATCCACCCAAACGACAAAGTATTAGGCAAATAATAATAATAAGAATAGACTGTTCAATTAAGCTTTGTGACAAAACATCCACTTAATCTAACAAGTCAATTCATAATATGGGCACGAAAACTAGTAAAACATGAATAACATTAAGAACGAAGTCTCAAACAATAGTCACAATGTATAAAACCCTAGCCCGAATAAAAGGCTTAGCTACTCATATCCATGGGAATACAAACAGAAATAATAAAGGAAAGAATGTTCTTCTCTATTGCCGAGAGGAGGAGGAAACCGGGTCGGAATGGTGAGAACGCCGAGGAGGACTTCGAATGTTGAGGGATGAAGGTAGCTTTGATGGATGCTTGAAACCCTTGATATGAGGTTGTATTTATAGAGAATTTTAGGGCTTCGAAGTTTCCAAATTGAAGTTGGCCCATAAATGGTTTTAGGAAACATGTCCTAAAACCGACTTTGCTTGGTTTGTAAGCAAACTTAACTAGCAAGTTTACTTGGCCAACAAGTCTTCTAGAAGCTTCCTAAACCGCCACGCAAGGAGGAGATGACGAGCTGAGATTTGTGGTCTTGGACTCGGCTTGGGCCGGCCTTGATTCGGAACTGGGCATGTCTTGGGCATGGGCTGGTTTCACTCGGGCGTTTTGTCTGGGAAGTGAGATCATCTGACTTTTTGGGTATTTCGAACAACTTGGTCGAGCCGGATTTTCCAGATTCGCCCGTCTGGTCGAGCAACTTGGTTCTGGTGCCTATCAGCACGCGCAAGACCTTTGGAATTGAGCCAACTGCCAATCTGCTCGGGCGTTTTCCTTGGTTTAGTGACATTGCCCGACTTATCTACTATTTTGATCAACTTGCTCGAGTCATAATCGTCAGATCAGCTCGTTTGCCCGAGCGACTTGATTTTGGTGCTAGACTGCTCGGCTGGGGCCTGGGACTCTGCTCGGCGCGGCCTGGTCCTGCTCGGGCCAGAGTGTTGAGCTGGTCAGTTGGATTAGGGGTCACTTCCTACCCGGTCGGGTGAATCTCCATTGTGCTGTTTTTGGCATGAAATGCCATCTTTTAAGCGCGTTTCCTCCTAGAGCTCCCAAAACACCTGAAATGCAAAACGACACTAAGAAGTAACTGTTTGCATAATAAAGTGTCGGAATCGGTGGGATTTGATGACTCGATGAGTCATATAAATACGGCTCATCACACACCCACCATTAAGATTCTTCTTCGCGAGCTTCTATTATTAGGTAAATTGCAAGTTTATGTAACTCATTTACTACTTTTTAATTGTAGGAGTGCTTGTAATTCACTCAAATGTCATTGTTTGTTTGTGTAAATTAGTAGTGTGTAACTAATAATATTTACACGTTTCATGTAGTGAATTTATAATGAATCGAGAGTAGGTGTCCGGTAATAGGTTGAGTGAGGAGTACGAGAAAGGGATTATGGATTTTTGTGCGTTTGCGTCGGCATATGCGTCTAGAAACAATATTGAACGTGTTTTTTGTCCGTGTATGGGTTGTTGGAATTACAAAAAGGTCAAACCGAAGAAGTTACGTAAACACCTTTTGTTAAAAGGGATTAACCCACGATATACAGTGTGGCATTTGTATGGCGAGGGTGAACAACAAAACTTTGATCCTTCACCCATAGAAAGCTTGCCGGAGGATAATGATGATTGGGAAGAGGATAATCTAATTGAGATGGTTAACAACGTCGCCAATGACTTTGTTGATACGCCACATGCTTTGGAGTCATTGAGGACTGACTTCCGAATTACCATTGTATGAAGAGTGTTCCAAATATACAAGGCTATCGGCAACGTTGAAGTTGTTTAATCTGAAAGCAAAAAATGGATGGAGCAATAAGAGTTTCACTGAATTATTGGCGCTGGTGAAAGACATGCTTCCTGAGGGGAACACCCTACCTAACTGTACTTACAAGGCTAAGAAGGTTATGTGTCCCATGGGCCTCGAGTACAAGAAAATACATGCTTGTCCCAATGATTGTATCATGTATCGAAATGCTCATGCAGATTTCAAGGAATGTCCAGTGTGCAAGACTTCTCGCTACAAGTTAAACAAAGAACCGAAAGGTAAATCTGAAGGCACTCCTTTGAAAGTACTATGGTATCTTGCACCGATCCCCAGGTTTCAGAGATTATTTGCTGACACGGAAGATTCCAATAATATGCGTTGGTGATGGACCATAATTGTATGAATCATAAATACAGTTAAACCCACCAAATTAGACTCTTTGTCTATTTAACTTTTGCTTGTTAGTTCCGATATTTATCTACAGGGTATTTTGAAGTCTAGAGAGAATACAGGCTAAGGAGGAGTTTTAAAGATGAAAATGAATTACGAGTCATTCCAGGTCACAACCAAATTCAAACTTTCAAGAACCGACTTGGAATCACTCAAATATGCTAGAACAGTCGGCATTTGGACAGGAACGCAATGCAAAGGCACCGAGCCCGGTAAAAGCCAAACAAGGGCAATTTCAGCCGATTTGGGATTTCGACCATGTTCGGGGCAGAATTTGGCTTAACTTCCTTCTTGAGATCATCTTAGAAGGACATTTTCATTCATAATACACTCTCCAAAATCCAAGAAGCTCCGGCCAAAGCTCCGGTCAGATTCCGGTCAAATTCCGGCGAACTCCGGCCATACTCCGGCGATGCTCCGATCAAGCCAATTCCGACCACCACCATGCTCCGGTCATTTCTTGCTCCGGCGAAAATTCGGGCCAAAGCAAACCAAAGGCAAACTAATCTCTAACCGGGAGTTGTATGGGAACCGATGGCTTTTTGGAGACAAATATCTCAATCCACTCAACTCACTTCCTCCTCCACCTTTGGCCACCTGTCCCGGTTGGTTTGGGAGAGCAGCCGGCTGCTTTGGGTTGCCCTCTCATCCCTTGCCATGTGTTGTGATTGACGGAGGCGACACTGCACTGTCGTTAAGGTGCAGCGTGCTCTGTGCAAATAAATTTATAATATCCGCTACTCGCGACTACACTACTGGGTAGTAAGTGGTAAGTAGAGGTCGAACCCAAGGGAATTAGGTGAAATATGTTGTTCTTTATGGATTTGTACATCGAGGGAATGTGTTTTAGGTTGGTTGAGATTTTAGCACGAGTAATTAAACTACTGTTTTTGGTTTTTTTGGGTTTTTTATGCGGAAAAGTAAATACTGAAAATAAATACTGAAATTAAATACTGAAAGTAAAGAGTTAAGGGAAAGAAGACTTACAGTGGGTGATGCGTGATTGCGATTCCTCCGGTAGATGAGCGGTTGATGGTTGAGCAGTTTATAAAAGTAAATACAGGGGGGTTTTTTGTAATTCAAGGAAAAGTATTCGGTTTCAGGGGCCTTGTATCATAGCCTGTTTATCATTGGCTCTTAGTGATCCTTCTAAGTATTCAAACGTGCAATAAGGCCATTCCAAGCACTCGATTTGCCACACTGTCTAGTCTTTTGCAAAAGTGTTCGATAGTGAATCGAGGCCATTCCAAGCACTCAACTTGCAACACCGTCTAGACTTTTGCAAAGAACGTAGAGCCCTTATTCTATTTAGACTAATACCCCATTCCAAGGTATATTAGCCTGTGTGCATCCATTTGGTCAGTCATTCCCGAGCAACCAAATGGTGTTTTAGAGAGGTCAAACTCCTCAGATAAGCTTTTCCATTCCAAGCATCCACTTACCCGAGTATGTTTACGAATCCCCACGGAAGAGCTTTTGCTTGTCAGGCACTCAACCTTGGAAGATTCTAACCTAATATATGGCACATAGAACAAGTTTTGAATACAGAGAAAAAACTCTAAGAATTGCCTAAAACATTTTATGATACCAGTACACCCCTTTAACCGAATAAAGAGTTTAGCTACGAGTATCCATAGAAGAGGATATCATAACTAAATACTCGGGGGTTTTTGAAAACAGTAAGAGGGAAAGGGGTGGAATACTCAAGAACCAACATGAGTATTCCCAATTTCCTACTGAATACTCAAGAACCAACAAGAGTATTCTCTAAAGTATAATACTCAAGAACAAACAGGAGTATTATTTCCAAAACCAAACCAAACTTACAAGTAACCAAAACTTAGAGAGATAAGTGTTTTACAATTTTTGGGATGTTGAAATGAGGAGGAGGAGCTCCATATTTATAGGCCAAGGGGAGGAGAATGGAGGGTGGAGATGGTGGCATGTGGAGGAGCATCCAAGGGTGGAGGAGGAGGGGAGGAGCATGTGGAGGAGGAGCATGTGGAGGAGAAGCCTCCACTTGTCATCTTCTCCATGGTGCTCATCTAGCCGCCGGCGGCTTTGGGAGGGGAGGAATGAGGTGGTGACAAGTGGTGCAAGGAGAGTGGAGGAGCCACCATGTGAGGGAGGAGCCGCCGGTCACCCAAGGAGGAGAAAGGTGTTGCCACCCAATGACTCATCCTTTTCACCAAGTAGCCGGTCATCCTTTGCACATGGATGAGTTTTGACAGTTTTGTACTGTCTTTACAAAACTATCAATCCAATTTCGCTCCGTCTGACTTAGATTGTTCCTCGGATGGATTTTGATTTGAGTAATTCAATGTCAGGATCTTGAGATTTCTTCGTTCAGCGTCTGATCTTGACCTTGGATTGACTCTTATCATCTTTTCAGCGTAAAATCCTCTCCTTAGCGTGTTTTCACTTTAATCTCTCAAATGCCCTATGGAAATATATCGGGACTAACACGTCGAAGTTAGATAGACAAACAGTCTAATTTGGTGGGTTTTACTGTGTTTTTGATGCATACAATTATGGTCCATCAGTGATCTCAATCCACACTCCTCCCATCTCTTGCCAAGTGGATGCTTCTCCTCCACACCCTTGCCTCCCCTTGGCCTATAAATAGAGACATCCCTTCCCTTTGTAAATCATCCCAAAGTGTGGAGAGCTCATCTCTCTACGCATTCCAAAATCACAAATCACTTATCTCTCTAGATCGAGAGCACAATCATGTAATCACTTTACTTTGGAATCGAAGCTTTAGCACTTTCAACAGTTATTGTAAGTATTCTCTTCTTTACTTTATTGTCTTTCAAAGTACTTTACTTTTCAACGTATTTAGCTATGATGTCCTGTTCCATAGATATTCATAGCTAAACCCTTCATTCGGTTCAAGGGGTGTACTTGTATCATAAAATGTTTTAGGCCATACTCTTAGTGCCTCGTTGTATTCAAAACTTGTTCTATGTGCCATATATTAGGTTCGAACTTCCAAGGTTGAGTGGATGCTTGGAATGGCAAAGCTCTTCCGTGGGGGTTCGTAAACATACTCGGATAAGTGGATGCTTGGAATGGCAAAGCTTATCTAAGGAGTTTGACCTCTCTAAAACACCCTTTGGTTGATCGGGAATGATTGATCAAATGGATGCACATAGGCTAATATACCTTGGAATGGGGTATTAGTCTAAATAGAGCAAGTGCTCTAAGTCTTGGAATGGACTAGACAGTGTTGCAAATCGAGTGCTTGGAATGGCCTTGATACACTTTTGAATACTTTGTATGGTCACTAAAGGTCAATGATAAACAGGATATGATACAAGGCCCCTGAAACCGAATCCTTTCCTTACAGTCCATTATCAACTGTTGCAATTTACTTTCAAATCTCAAAGCACACTCAAACCCAACCCCAATCACATTTAATTTCTGCATAAGTTTCATTAAAGAATAACTAATCCACCAATTCCCTTGGGTTCGACCCGTACTTACCACTGACTACCCAAAATAGTTAAGTCGCGAGTATCGGAGATATAAATTTATTTTTGCACAGAGAACATCGCACCTTAACGACAGTGCGGTGGGCTCTGTCAAAATTGGCGCCGTTGCCGGGGAGTTGTGAATCGGAATAGTTGTTCTATTTTGTTTTTTCTTTTTTGTTTTATTATGCAATTCACTAAGTCTTACTACTACGGAATGGAGCCTTGGAACAATGAGGAGTTTTCCCCACCACCCTTCGAACTTGAAGTCCGCGAGAAGATCAACAACATAAAACAATCCCGGGACGAAACTTTGGACGAGTACTTATGGTACTTCGATTCCCTTGTAACGAGCTGCCCGCACCATGGATTCACCAACCACGATCTTCTTCAAAGGTTTCTCAATGGGATGATACCACAAGAGTGGAATTGGCTAAATGATGCAGCGGGAGGCTCGGTGAACAACTTAGACATAGATGATCTTTGGAACTTAATAGATGATTTGGCCGCAAGGTCAAGACAAAGAAAAGATCAGGCCATGCGGCGCGAAGAACTGGACAACACGATGCACCAAATCATGGCCAAAACTGAGTTATGGGTAGCAGAAAACGAGCTGGCAGCTAGCACCCAGCAATTGGCCGCAGACATACAGCAATTGAGTGCCTTGATGCACCAATTCACGGCCGAAACCAAATCATGGGCAATAAAAAGGACGGTTGAACCCGAGAAACCAGAAGAGAATGAGGACCAGCGGATGACCAAAGAAGAACCACCCGAGACATACCCGGACCTCAATGACGAGTTGCCCATATCAGACCCATACCTCAGTATGATTGCCCCCGGAGACCATATAAATGACAAGGATGAGGAACCATGGTTGCCTGAAGAAGAGCTTCATTCAGATTATCCCTGGGAGTTAGAAGAAGAACTACCCAAATCAGGCCCGGTCCTTAACACCAATCCATCCGAGGAAATCACAGTCCTAACTGCCGAGCCAACAGAAGTCCCGAACCTCACTTCCGAAGCGACCAAAGAAATCAAGCCAGGCCCGGTCCTTGCGCTCGGTGCACCCGAGGAAGTCCCGGACCTCATTGCTAAATTGTCCGAGAAAGACCTGGTCCTCACTGTCGGAGCACCTGAAACAGACCCAGTCCCCATGGTCGAAGTGCCCCAACTTAACCCTTCGTGTTTTATGCCAATCATAGCCACCGAAGATCATATAATCAATAATGATGAGGTGCAAGGGGAGTTAGAGGCGGAGCATGAGCCAAAAAAACCGACAAAGGAACTCTCACTCGTCACAAGCCAAGGAAAACCGCCTGAAAACTCACTCAATCCAAGACAACCATCCATCACTGCCACAATGAAGAGGATTGGCAGAGGCGCATGCTTAATGTCGCCTACATTTAATGGCACAAAACCAAACTTCCAAACTCGCAAAGGTGCCAACTATTCAAACATGAAGAAGCGGCAAAGACATGGACCGAAAGAATGGAAACCCGGAAGGAGTAATAAGCAAGCACGACTCATTGGACCAGCAGCTATGGTCAAAGAGGCCTCACCCTCTCGGAGCAAAAGGGCAGCTGAGAAGAAATTCGACCTCAAGCACCCATGGGATCCCTACTTATGATCCAGGAATGAGGTACTGTCGAGCTAACGACGTTAAACAAATGCACTGGTCGGGAGGTAACCCGACATCTATCTTACTTTCAGTCATTTAATTTCAGTCATTTAGTTTTTTGCCTTAAAACATTCTCACCTTTCCTGTATATATTTGCTTGCATAAACTTTCAAACTAAGTCGTGCTGTGAGGCACGCCTTCATTCAAAAGTGTGGGTGAGAACCACCTGTGTACATAGTTAATTAACATATTTTTTCTTTTTTCTTTTCCCTTGATATTATCTTTTTGAAAATATGAACTTGAGAATGTGAAAAAGATAGATCTAAATTCATGCATTTACCTTGTGAAAATTCAACTGTCTAAAAACTTAGAATGTAACTTCTCATTTGGCCCTTTGTGCTGAGATATACAGGGGATGTGGAGTTGACATAAACTGCCCTAGAGAGGCTTGGCAAGCACTCGAAGGATCAAATCTAACTATATGGTTTTCGAAGTCAGTGGAGGCTGCACTTCAGGTTTCAGTGAAGATTGAAGTCATCTCCGCCGTGCAGCGTTTATGAAAGAGGCGGGACGGGAATCAAACCGTCCTATCTCTAGTCCCAGTAGCCGGGAAAATAGATGAGTGACCCTCATCTTGACCCGCGCGAAACGGCGAGGATGAGAAAGAGCGGGGAGGTATTTCCATATGCTTGCGGGCGACGATTGGACCTCCCAAAAAGGCTTGAGAAAATGGACTAGGAAGCCACAAAAAGGCAAAAGCTCAAAGAAGCTAATCAAAGGCCAAAGGCCAAAGTTGTTTAGGTTTTAACCGAACAAAAGTGAAGTACTCAAAGAGTCAAATCAAAGGCCAAAGGCCGATTCACTACAAAAAAAAGCTGTCCCTCGCCAAAAAGAAATAAAAAAGGCTCAACTCAGTGAAACCCGAACCGAATCACGTGCTAGAGAAAGCTACAAGGAAACCATATAGTGCGAGACGGTCCCGAGAATGCAGTCCAGGAACCTGAAAAGGGCTATCTCCCGAAACATCCGAATTAATTTGCATCTCGGCGTGAAGGTACAAGTATCAAGTTTCTTCTAAGTATTTACACAGTTTAATTTGGTAATAAGTAAGTAATGCATGAATAGGATAAATCTAGTTCATATTCTCACTTTCATATTTAAAGTTTTTACATGGATTGTGTGTTCCGCCCTTTAAAAAGCATTGTTCGGGACGAACAACTTAAAGTGTGGGGTGATCTGATGGACCATAATTGTATGAATAATAAACACAGTTAAACCCACCAAATTAGACTCTTTGCCTATTTAACTTTCGCTTGTTAGTTTCGATATTTATCTATAGGGTATTTTGAAGTCTAGAGAGAATACATGCTAAGGAGGAGTTTTAAAGCTGAAAATGAATTACGAGTCATTCCAGGTCATGACCAAATTCCAACTTTCAAGACCCGACTTGGAATCACTCAAATATGCTAGAACAGTCGGCATTTGGACAGGAACGCAATGCAAAGGCACCGAGCCCGGTAAAAGCCAAACAAGGGCAATTTCAGCCGATTTGGGATTTCGACCATGTTCGGGGCAGAATTTGGCTTAACTTCCTTCTTGAGATCATCTTAGAATGACATTTTTACTCAGAATTCACTCTCCAAATCCAAGAATCTCTGATCAAATTCCGGCGAACTCCGGCCATACTCCGGCGATGCTCCTATCAAGCCCATTCCGACCACCACCATGCTCCGGTCCTTTCTTGCTCCGGCGACAATTCCGGCCAAAGCAAACCAAAGGCAAACTAATCTCTAATCGGGAGTGGTATGGGAACCGATGGGTTTTTGGAGACAAATATCTCAATCCACTCAACTCACTTCCTCCTCCACCTTTGGCCACCTGTCCCGGCGACTTTGGGAGAGCTGCCGGCTGCTTTGGGTTGCCCTCTCATCCCTTGCCAAGTGTTGTGATCTCAATCCACACTCCTCCCATCTCTTGCCAAGTGCATGCTTCTCCTCCACATCCTTGCCTCCCCTTAGCCTATAAATAGAGACATCCCTTCCCTTTGTAAATCATCCCAAAGTGTGGAGAGCTCATCTCTCTACACATTCCAAAATCACAAATCACTCATCTCTCTAGATTGAGAGCACAATCATGTAATCACTTTACTTTGGAATCGAAGCTTTAGCACTTTCAACAGTTATTGTAAGTATTCTCTTCTTTACTTTATTGTCTTTCAAAGTACTTTACTTTTCAACGTATTTAGCTATGATGTCCTGTTCCATAGATATTCATAGCTAAACCCTTCATTCGGTTGAAGGGGTGTACTTGTATCATAAAATGTTTTAGGCCATACTCTTAGTGCCTCGTTGTATTCAAAACTTGTTCTATGTGCCATATATTAGGTTAGAACTTCCAAGGTTGAGTGGATGCTTGGAATGGCAAAGCTCTTCCGTGGGGGTTCGTAAACATACTCGGATAAGTGGATGCTTGGAATGGCAAAGCTTATCTGAGGAGTTTGACCTCTCTAAAACACCATTTGGTTGATCGGGAATGATTGATCAAATGGATGCACATAGGCTAATATACCTTGGAATGGGGTATTAGACTAAATAGAACAAGTGCTCTAAGTCTTGGAATGGACTAGACAGTGTGGCAAATCGAGTGCTTGGAATGGCCTCGATACACTTTTGAATAATTTGTATGGTCACTAAAGGTCAATGATAAACATGATATGATACAAGGCCCCTAAAACTGAATCCTTTCCTTACAGTCCATTATCAACTATTGCAATTTACTTTCAGTTCTCAAAGCACACTCAAACCCAACCCCAATCGCATTTAATTTCTGCATAAGCTTCATTAAAGAACAACTAATCCACCAATTCCCTTGGGTTCGACCCGTACTTACCACTGACTACCCAAAATAGTTAAGTCGTGAGTATCGGAGATATAAATTTATTTTTGCACAAGGAACATCGCACCTTAACGACAGTGTGGTGGGCTCCGTCAGTTGGCATGCTGAGAAACGTATTGTTGATACAAAAATGCGTCATCCTGCCGATTCACTACAATGGGCTAAAGTAGACAACACATTCCCAGTGTTTGGAGCAGAGTCTAGAAATTTACGGCTTGGCCTTTCTACTGATGGGGTGAATCCACATGGGAATCTCAGTAGTCAGCATAGTATATGGCCTGTGATTTTGGTTATCTACAACCTACCACCCAAGTTAACCATGAAGCGTAGATATATGATGCTTTCTTTGTTGATATCGGGTCCTTGATAACCTGGAAATGATATTGATGTATACTTGGCTCCTCTGATAGATGATTTGAAGCTTTTATGGGACGAAGGAGTTCGCACATATGACGCATCGAGGCAAGAATATTTCAATATGCGTGCTATGCTGATGTGTACGATCAATGACTTCCCAGCTTATGGCAACTTGTCCGGATATAGTATTAAAGGGTTCAAAGCTTGTCCTGTATGTGGGGAAGGGGCACATGCACGCCATTTAAGCAATTGTCGAAAAATGGTTTATATGGGACATCGACGTTTCTTACCGAGACATCATCCTTATAGGCGAAAGAAAGCTGCCTTCAATGGTGAGACTGAGCACGGAATAGAACCGCAACCATCTTCTGGCGATGAAATACTTCAAAAAATTTAGAATATTACAAATCGATTCGGTAAACCATATTCGCGCACCGAAAGTGCTCCATGGAAGAAGCGGTCGATTTTTTTTGATCTCCCTTATTGGCATTCTCTTGACATCAGACATTGTATTGATGTGATGCATGTTGAAAAGAATATATGTGAAAGTCTGCTTGGTACTTTATTAAACATTCCTGGAAAGACAAAAGATGGAGTTAAAGCAAGACTTGATATGCTGGAGATGAATATTCGTACCAAATTAGCACCTGAACCTCGAGGGCAGCGTACATATTTACCGCCGTCGTGCACCACACTCTCTAAGAGCGAGAAAATTAGTTTGTGCGGATGTCTGAAGGGAGTTAAAGTTCCATATGGGCTCTCTTCAAATATTGCCAGCTTGGTTTCAATGAAGGATCTGCGGTTGAATGGCTTAAAATCTCATGACTGTCATACACTGATGCAACAACTCCTGCCTATTGCAATTAGAGGTATAATGTCTCCCAAAGTAAGGACAGCTATACAAAGACTTTGCGTCATTTTTAGCTCTTTATGTGCTAAGGTTATTGATATATTGAAGCTTGATGGACTTCAAGAGCAGATAGTTGTTACACTTTGACAACTAAATATGTTTTTCCCTCCCAGCTTTTTTGATATAATGGTGCATCTTACTGTTCATTTGGTGCGTGAGGTTCAAATTCTTGGACCAGTTCATATGAGATGGATGTATCCTTTTGAGAGGTATAAGAAGGTTCTTAAGAGCTATGTGAGGAATAGACAAGGTCCCGAAGGATGTATAGTGCAAGGATACATAGCTGAAGAGGCTGTTGAATTTTGCACTAACTTTCTGGGAAATACAACTGCGGTTGGGGTTCCAAGGCCACGTCATTTTGATCGATTCTTGGGAAAAGGCACAAGTGGACATCAACTGATGCCTAAGTCATTTGATGAGTTAACGAAAGCTCATTTCTATGTACTACAACATATACCTGAAATAACACCTTTTATCGAGGATCACATGAACATACTAAGGAGTACATACTGAGGAAAATCTGAGCAGTGGTTGCAAAAAGAACACAGTCGGTCATTTTGTGAATGACTAAGGAGTAATGAGGTTTTAAATAATCAGACCAACTCGGAAGAAGAATCTGATGACTTGGTGAAGTGGCTTATGGCAAGCCCAAGACCTATTGTACAAACTTGGAAAGCTTATGATATTAACGGATTTTGTTTTCAAACAAAAGATCAAGATGAGCACACCGTTGTGCAAAATAGTGGTGTCACACTTGTTGCCGAAACCACTCATGTTTCTAGCGCAATAGATTGGAATCCAATATCTATGCCTGTGAATTATTTTGGGTTTATCCAAGAAATATGGGAGTTGGATTACGTAAAGTTTCGAGTACCCGTTTTTAAATGTAAATGGGTTACAATTTGGCGGTTCATATCGATGAATTTGGAATGACATTTGTCGATTTTCGAAGAGAGGGATATAAGGATGAGCCATTCATTATGGTCGAACAAGCAAGACAAGTGTTTTACGTGAAAGACCCTTCGAACAACAATCAGTATGTTGTGATAAATGGAAAACAACAATTAATCAGTGGTACATCTGAAGAGATGAATGAGGATTGCCTACCCGTTTGTACGACAGTTCCAATAGACAATGACGACAGCAAAGTTGATGATGAAATACAGTTGCGAGAAGATCACGGCGAAGGAATATGGATTGATAAAGAAACTTAATTTGTGCGTATGTTGTATATGCTACTTATTTCGTTAGCACACGTCATTTTATTTGTTTAATTATCGTCTTTATTTATGTATTCATATATTTAATGTGTTTAATCTGACATTTAATGTGACTCCTTTACAGAATCATGGCTAGCAACAGCAGCAGAAGCGGTGCGGATGATTTTTGTGTCTCTTCCCGCACACCGAGCAACAAAAAAGGCCCTGTATACATGGCGAGGTTGATAAAGCAACACACAAAGGCTGGTATCATGCTCACGGTCAACTTCGATAGTAAGGGTAATCCCAAAGGGAAGAATGGAAACACTTGGAGGAGCTTCTTTGGTATGGTGGCTCGTTCTCGAATTCCTATCACCTACAACGATTGGAGGAAAGTTCCTGACCATTATAAGACTACTTTGTGGAGAGATGCAACTGTAAGTTTTTCTTTAATTGACACTTATACTTGTCAGCGAAGTTGATTATTTTTTATTAATTATAACTTGTTATATGTCCATTTAGGTAATTTTTGATGGATGCGAGCCGCATAAAAAGCATGAGCTGAAGGTCCCTGGTAGCATATGGAAGAATTTCAAGTCAAGACTGGCAAAAGAGTACATCCACGATGCCAAGGCAAATGAAGATCCTATGGGTGAGTATAAGTATCTTGACAAAGATACCTGGACGATATTTAAGGAGCAGAGGCTCTCTGAAAATGCTATGAAGTTAAGAGAGACTAACAAAGAGCTTGTGAAAAGAATGTGTATGCACACATACTTGGTCGAGGAGGCTACAGACAACTTGAAGATAAATTGACAACTGAGAAGATAGCCGAGTTATTTGCACAGGGCGCAATTGAAGAGGTGCAGTCTTCTGTCACTATAGAGACACATGAGCTGTGGAAGAGGGGACGAAAGAAGAAAAATGACAAGTACGTCACCGAGGCATCCCAGCGAGTGGAAACAAAGATTGTAAGTTATTTCTTATGTCAATTTCAATTTAATATCATACACTAATTTTTGGTATTTAATGATTGTTTTATATAGGATGAGTTAGTGGAAAGATCCTCTCAAGGACAGTTCTTGTCTCAAAATCGACGACATGACATACTGACTGAGGCGATTGGGACGATCGAGCCCAAAGGACGCACCCGAGGAGTTGGGTCACACATTCCGTGGAGGGTTGGGTTACCAATCTCCACCTCCTCGGGTGGCACACCCAGTTCAAGTAATATTATTCGAATAGATGTGTCCGATCACTGCAGCCTTCACTGTCCCATTGATTCAGACCCGTGGAAGAACATACCTGAGGTACATTATTTACAATTATTAAATTTATTATTTATGTTGGTTAAATGTATGTAAAACTTTTTGTGTTTGTTTACAAATTATTACTTCTACTAACAGGGTGGCCTGAAGAGCCTATTATACATCGAGGGGCAACTTGAAGGTGACAAATAGCTTGTGGCTATCGGTCGAAGCATAAATGGCCGGTTTGTTAACTTTCGAGCAATACCCGAAGATAACGTGAAGGTGAAGGTCGATAAACTACTTTTACGAGGTCGAGGTGCAGCATTGCCAACAGCCCATCCAAAGCTCTCGACTGTTCAACAAGCAGTTAACCATCACGTGGCTTGGTCGAAAGACTTGGTCGTTGTCGATAATGGGGTGAGATCATCAAAGATTATAATTTCATTTGCTTCATTGTGTTACACTACAAATAAAATAAGATATTTAAGCTTCACGGAAATTTAACATGCAGTCATATGACATACACTTCTACGTGGCGATGATTTCGTAGATGAAATGTCTGTGGACTGTAGACTTCTACGTGAGGTGTGGAAGACTTTGGGTAGAGACACGATTGTAGTACAAGCCAAAGCTGAGGTTTTCGGTGACGACTACGATATCTACTTGTGTGACGAGGAAGTCACGGACCTATTAAAGTTTAAAGCGTTGGGGAACGCAACAGCTGAATTATATATATGGTAATATTTATATCTTTAAACTGATTTTTTTTGTAATTAGTTTAACTACCACAAGTTTTTACTTTGTAGTCATTTACACGATCAGATGCTTCATTGGGATATCAAGTTTGGTTTTTTAATTCCGTCATTAATGACCCCAACCATAGAGAAAAACGAGAGATCGGCGACGTTCGTAGGAAGATTGAATATGCCAGACAAAGACCAACTTTTTTGCTACTTTCTCCCTTATGTTGATCACATATTGTGAGTTCATCACTTACTTTATAAGTTGTTAACTTCTGTTTTGAACACATATGTTTTTAAGTTAGTGGGTTTTTTAGGTGGCATTGGATGTTATGCGTCATCTTTCCGAGACAACATAAAGTTCTTTGGCTTGATTCATCTACAGAAGAGAAGGATATAAACGCTGATGCAAAAGAGTTGGTGGACATGTAAGTTTGGAAATTACTTTT
Organism: Rhodiola kirilowii; assembly: GCA_033675215.1. Classification (NCBI taxonomy): domain Eukaryota; kingdom Viridiplantae; phylum Streptophyta; class Magnoliopsida; order Saxifragales; family Crassulaceae; genus Rhodiola; species Rhodiola kirilowii. Next base: position 47,356,903 of record CM066201.1, read on the forward strand.
ATCCTATAACTTGTATTGAAAGTCACTAATAATTACATTATTGTGTTTGTTTTAGGGGATTAGATCGATACTACCAAGGATGTGTACCGAGGAGTACACGTAAAGTAGAAGAAAGTTTTGGTATTCACAAATTAGACATTTTTATTAAATATTTTTTTTCATTTATAAAGTATGTTAACTGCGATTCTTGATATCGTGCAGTGTCCAAGACAACCACCTAGCTTTTTGTGTGGTTATTATGTGCTTCATTATATTCGGGACATTACAGCATTTGTACGGGCTAATAATGGTGCGGAGGTTGAAGACATTAACCAAGTGAGCTTTTTAGAGATATATATACATATGTTATTCATTTAACTGTTTACTTGTTGATTGTTGATTTAGTTCTCTTGTTTTCACTCTTTAATTGTTTATTTAGCTTTTTAGACGTTAGTCATTGATTAAGCTTTTTAAGGCCTAATCGTTTACACTCTTTAATTGTTGAATTAGTTCACTTGTTTTTTATAGTACTGTTTTCCTAATGGAGTACAGCCATACGAACACAACAAGATTCTTGGAGTTCGGGATGAAATTGCCAGCCACCTATGTGACTATGTGACCACTCATCCAGCGGTACTATAGGACATTAACTTAGAAAACATTTGTTATGTGATGTTTTGTGACGTATTTGTACAAAAGAGACAAATATATGTGTATGAATGATATTGTATATTGCAAATTCAGTGAAATGATGTTTAGTGATGAGCCGTATTTGTACGACTCATCGAGTCATCAAATCCCACCAATTCCGACACTTTACCATACGAACAGTTACTTCTTAGTGTTGTTTTGTATTTCAGGTGTTTTGGAAGCTCTAGGAGGAAACACGCATTAAAGATGGCATTTTGTGCCAAAAACGTCACAAGGTCACTCTGGCCCGAGCAGGACCAGGCCGCGCCTAGCAGAGTCCCAGGCCCCAGCCGAGCAGTCTAGCACCAATTTCAAGTTACTCGAGCAAACGAGCTGATCTGATGAATCCACCTCGAGCAAAGTGATCCAAATAGCAAATAAGGTGGGAGATGTCGGAAACCAAGGAGAACGCCCGAGCCGATTGGCAGTTGGCCCGATTCCAAGCAAAGGCCCCGCGCGCTGATAGGCACCAAAACCAAGTTGCTCGACCAGACGGGCAAATCTGGAAAATCCGGCTCGACCAAGTTGTTCGAAATACCCAAAAAGTCGGACGATCTCACTTCCCAGACAAAACGCCCGAGTGGAACCAGCCCTTGCCCAAGACATGCCTAGTTGGCCCGAGGCAAACCGAGTCAAGGCCGGCCCAAGCCGAGTTTGAAGTCACAAATCTCGGGCCGTCTCCTCCTCCATGCGTGGCGGTTTAGGAAGCTTCTAGAAGACTTGTTGGCTAAGTTACTTGCAAGCCAAGTTAGCTTCCAAGCTAAGCAAAGTCAGGATTTGGACATGTTTCCTAATCTATTTTTGGGCCCTTTCCAAATCCAGACTTAGGAAGCCCTAGGTCCTTAGCTATAAATAAGACCTCTTGGGGCAGGGAATAATCATCCATCATCCATCCTTCAATCATCGAAGCATCCTACAACATCTCGGCGTTTTCTCCTCATCTCGGCAATAGAGAAGAACATCCTTCCTTTATTTTTATTGTCTTTTGTTTCCATGGCCACGTGTAGCTAAACCACTTGTTCGGTTTAGGGTTTAAAGTATTGTGACGTTCGTTTTGAGATTTTTTGCTTAATGTTATTTCCATGTTCTACTAGTTCTTGTGCATGTTAATTTCGGTTTGAACTGTGAGGTTAAGTGGAGACCCGAAACGGTAAAGCTTAACCGAGCAAGCCATACCCTTTGTTTGCTGCTTATTTGATACTAAACCGTTAGAATAAGTAGCTGCACTAAATCTAATATAACCTGAAACGGAGTATTAGATTTGCTAGAACTTGAAGTCTATAACCTGAAACGGAGTAGATTGTGGTGTAGTGACTTGAAACGGTCCTACCTTAGGTTATAACCAGAAACGGAGTAACCACACTTAAGAACACAAAATTAGATATTTAGAAATCGATGATAAACGAAGTCGCAATACGAAGCCCTAGACCGAATATTCTCTCTGATTGATATCACTTGTTTGTTTCCTATTTTTGCACTGTTTCCAAATCTTTCACGACCCCAATTGTCTTTCTTTGTACAGAACAACAAGTAACCGCTCTAGCTCTCTAGGGTTCGACCCCTTGCTTGCCGCTGTACTAGCCAAGAGTAAGGAAATTATAAATTCAAATTTGCAGGTACCGACGACGCCTGTCATTTAGCATGTAAGCTGTATTGTATTTGAAAGTTGGAACAGTAGGGTTCATTATTGATGTTTAATTTCAGGTGGATTTGAGCTTTTATAAAGCCAAATCTGCCATTTTTTTCAACATTATGTATCGGTTTTTAAATAAACCGTTGCATAATGTACATGGGTTTGAACATTTATGCATCGGTTTCTCATTGAACCGATGCATAATGTCTGGACATTATGCAACGCTTCATTATGCATCGGAACCTAAACCGATGCATAATACCAAAAAAAACCGATGCATAATGCATCGGCTGTAGTAGTGCATGTAATATATGCAAGATATATTCGTGTAGTCCTTTTTCTATCTTGAGAACACACGATTGAATACGCACATGCAAGCAATACCTGCAAAACACAACATGTCCACAAGGGACGGACAAAACCTACGCGAAGGAGGAACAACACATCCAAGCTGAGGCGGGACGAAGAACACCTCCACGAAGGAGGAAGAACACGTCCACGCCGAGACAGGACATTAAAGGATAATTTATTAATTCTAAATTAAGGGATAACTTTTAAATATGAAAACAAACTAATTACAGCTTTCTCGTTTTTGGATCAGGACTTGAATTTTAATAAATATAATTTAATTAATGATTATAATGACGATCAGGGGAACGCTCGGTTGAGAACCTTTAAAAATTTAAGAACTTGAGAACTCAAATCTCACCATTAGATCATGATGCATCTTTGAAGCTGCATGTGACACATGTCCAAAAAGCAAAGTAAAAAAATGTGGTTTTGACTTTGCATTAAATACATCTTGGAAACTCTACATGGGATACGTGTTACCACCAAAATGCATCTTGCATTTTGGAATGTGAAGATTGGGGTCTCAAGTTCTTGAAATTTAAAAGGGTTCTCATTTGAACGCTCCTCATGACGATCGAACCCTTTAATTATTTTAAAATTAATCGTAATAAAATCTGGATCGTGAATTGATGGGACAACTATTAAAGATGAAAAAAAATTAATAACCGTTTTTGGTCTCTGAATTTTGGGATCATGTTTTGAATTGTATAAGTTTTTATTTAAGATGCCCGTAGCCAGCACATTTGATGATTAGATTCAAAAATCTGGATCGTGGTGAGTACACACAGATGTCCTTAAGTGCCAACACCTGGTTATAAAACCCAGCTCGTTAAAAACGTCGAACATACTAGAGAAGACAGTAAGGACAAGCCTGCAAAACTAACCGGTCGAGAGCACCCTCCGACTGACGCAGTAGTCCTCACTGGAGAGATCTCGCCGTAAGGCGAAGCGAGCCGGAAACTTACGAACCCGAAAACGGTGAAGGGGCGCTAAAAAACAGTAAGAGGTCCTCAGGGTGACACAGCAACATTAAATCTAATTTAGTTAACGATTATACAATTTATATTGGCGATCAGACTCTTTGATCAATATTTTCCATCAAAAAAATGTTTTAAATTAATCGGTTCAATCAACTAGCTAGTAAAATCTGAACTGTGGATTGATTGAACCTAACTGATATTAATGGTGCTCAGATGAAAGTCTCCAACAAACTTGGAGCAAAATCTCACAAACTCTAAGCAAGGGGTAAATCAACCAAAACTTTGTATCTTTTTTTAAATCGGAAAATAGGAGCTTCCATAAACGAAAAAAATTCAGAGGTCCAAACTAAGCCTCCGCAAACAGTCATTGGGCTTGAAAGCCCCAAGGTTGGCCCGAAAATCAGAAACCCGAGTAAGCCCGATGATTAACCCGAAGTCAGCCCAGCCCATCAGCTTTCGGGCAGGGGAGGGTCGTATGCTTAAGGCCCGATATTGGTTTTCAGATAAGTTTGAGGTCAGATCTGGATTTAAGGTCATATACAGCGGTAGTGTTTTAGAGGAGTTGTTGTTGCACTTTTGGGGACGTGGAGCAGCTGATGCTGCAATATCAGATGAAGCGGAAGCCAGGAGCTGCTGTTCCAGGAGGAAGAGCACCCAGCCGTGCTACTGCAGCACTTGTGAGAGAAGATGTTGTTGCAGCCGAAAACCCTTTTTCTCCTTTATTTTATTCAAGTAAATGGGCCAATGGTCAAGCACATCCCCTTTCACTTGTTTTCCTAATATATTTGTAACTGTTTCTATAATTTGTTTTATGTTTCATTTATTTTTCTATTTTATAATTTATTTGTAAACGGTTTCCCAACATATCCCAATTAACATAAATATAAATTATTTATTTATTAAGATTAAGATATAAATTTACATTTTTATGATATATTTTTTATTATAATTTTAACTAAGATATCCCAATTCACATAAAGATACATTAATTCAATTTCAGTTTCAATTTCAATTTAAATACATGATTTTATATTTTTATGATATAATTTAATTATAATTATTATTTGTTGGATAGTGTGAGGAGGTGCTACCGTGCATAAAAAGGTCGAATAGTACCTCCTATTCACCGAAGAGGTGCTAGTCGAGAAGGTGCTGAAGGATAGCACCTCCTCAACAGATGTATATGCTCCAAGGGAGTCTAAGATGTCGTTGACGGTTAAAGAAGTATTGAATCTGTGTTTTGCGAGCGACAGGTAAACGATTGAGGAGTTGCGACAGTCAATGAGTGAATCACTTTCCAAACTCGCATGTCTGAGGCTCTGTTGGTTGTGGTTGTGCTGTTAAGATGCAACACACTAGATCTCCACAACCCAACAGATCTGAGTGTATTGTTTACTTTTTCTTGATGTGTCGCTTGCTCCAAGGCTGTATTGTATTTTTTTTATTGTGTTTACCTATTTCACTACAAATTTTTCCAAATTTTCCGTCCAAATTTTCCGTCGCCATAACGTCACAAGCAACGGCGGCGGAAAATAAAACGTACATTTTCGATACCATTCCGTTACCAAAAACGCTTTCGAGGTATTTCCGTTATAATTCCGTCAACACTAATTCCGTCGCGCACGAGTTTTCGGATTAGCGACGAAATATAAGTAACGAAAAAATGACGCAAACTACCCGTAGATGTTATTCGCATACATTCCGTTGATTTTCCGTCTGTGCATACCGTCACATATTCCGTTTCTATTCCGTTATTATTCCGTCACTTAGGTGACCGTTGTCCATTTCAAATTTTTCCGTTGATATTACATTATTTTTCCGTGACATGTGACGGAATATTGACTGAAAAAAATTTCAGTTTTTCCTATATAAGAGAACTCTTTGCATCTTTAAACACACTCATTTTCAACATTTAAGCATTTGTTAGAACAAAAGTTTTGCAACATATACTAGAGATGGGGTGCAAGATGATTCTGAAGAATTTCATGGCTCTTGACTGAGATTAGTTTCTTATAAGAGAAGTTACAATTTTATAAAAGGTGTCATGAACTCACATAGTTGAATTGCAACCGGACTGCAGTTTGAGAATTCAAACCAAAGTAATGTTTTGAGAATTCCCAACATCTGTCCAGTTGCAATTCAAATATTTTAGTCCATGCCACCTTTTACCAAATTTTACCTTGTCTTTCTGTCAAGAGTCATAAATTCTTTAGAATCTTCTTCATTCCATTTCCAGTATATGTATCCAAATTTCAGTCATTATTCCGTTACTTCTAGACTGCTTCATTTGTAAGGCGCCGTTTATAAAGCACTTAAGACAGCGCTTCATTTTTAAGGCGCCGTTTATAATGCACTTATGACAGAGCCGTATATTAAAATGTCGTGTATTATCAATTTATTTTAACGTATAATCAATTTGCGTTACACAAATGATTTCAAATATAATTTTATATAAAAACATTATTTATCATGCGCTTAATTGTCAATTTGGGTTACGAATTCATTTGGAAAGCACTATATTTTATTTAATTCATGGAATACAAAGTTGTCACTGATTGATTTATAACAACATCGTGATCAGTCCAACATTCTGCAATCTACGGGTTGGTTGACAACGATAACAGTGAATTCCTTCCTGTCCTTCGCATCGTACGATGATTATTGACGATCATATTGCATCTCCTCATAAAATTACCCCGAATGCGACTGTCATATTGTGCATCCTAGGTGGCTATACTTATTATATAAAAAACATTATTTATCATGCGCTAAATTGTCAATTTGCGTTACGAATTCATTTGGAAAGCACTATATTTTATTTAATTCAAGGAATACAAAGTTGTCACTGATTGATTTATAACAACATCATGAGCAATCCAACATTCTGCAATCTACGGGTTGGTTGACAACGATAACAGTGAATTCCTTCCTGTCCTTCGCATCGTACGATGATTATTGACGATCATATTGCATCTCCTCATAAAATTACCCCGAATGAGACTGTCATATTGTGCATCCCAGGTAGCTATACGCTACAAGCAAATCATTTGTAAGACCCGTTAACTTTTGTCATCCAAATGAAAGTAAAACATTTTCTGAGTTACCGTTTTGTACCTGAAACTCCTCGAACCAAATTTCCTTGCTACGTTCTGGGATCATGTTCCATGATGCCCACGTTGCGTCCCAACATTTTAGGATGCATTCTTGAGCAATCCTTCGATGAACATCGAATGGGAAGAAACTGTTACAAAAGTAGGGATTACATAACGATCGCGTTTATCAAAACAGACAATATGAAGAGAACAATTGTAAGTTGTTACGCGTGTCTGCCAATAGGTGTAACGTGATCTCTACGAGCGAATCCACGTGGATTGTCAGGGAAACTCACAAGGTCAAATGAAGGAGACATGTTGACGATTGGAAGGAAGTATGTTGTTAATGAATGTGGTGGGATGAATGATTTCAAGAGTTCTCATATATATATATAGCGCAACAATGAAATATGGTTGCATAAATTGTTCCATCCATTTTCCATCACTTGTTGACGGAAATAACATTTTATAGTGACTTGAAATTCAGCAACGGTCTAAAATTAACGGGAACTTTGTAAAGGAATAATGACAGAAATATGACGGATAAAGCGATGTATCAGGTATACTTAATGAAATCGGGACTCTATAGACAACGCTTAATAAAGAAGCGATGTAACAGGTATACTTACAACAACGCTTAACTGTAAGGCGCTGTCTTAGGTACATTAGAAACGGCGCTTTACACGTGAAGGGCTGTCTTAAGTGCGAATATAAATTGATATTTTTTATTGTTTCAAACAATCCCGTGCACAATAACATTTCATTAAAAAACATTGATTCCCCGATTACATTGCTCAATATTATCAACAAAAACAAACAAATTACATTGCCCAGCATTATACAAAACATTTGTATTCGTTTACGTCCGAATTCGTTGACATGAGATGCGTCCATGGTACAAAACTTTTGGACCAATTCCGAATACAGCATATGACGTGTTTTACACTGGATTATCGATTGCCGCAAGTAATCTACCAAGTCATTAGCAAAGTCGTACCTCATATCATTCAGGACATTGTTACCATATGAGTCCTCTCCCTGTTGGGAAAGACTGGGAAAAATGCACAGTTATCAAATTTAACGATACGTAGACTAATTGGTAATGATCTATTACTTATCGGGGCATATATTTACCTGTGTGATGTCGTCACCAAGAGATCCATTGGTTTGATGAACGAACTTGATTATGTCGCAAATATATTGCAACACATAGTAGCCACACACTTGACTGTTGAAGGGCTGTCTGGGGCACTGAAATAAGAAATGATTTATAAAAATAAATCAAACATATTAAGTAAAGGAATAAAAGAATTCAGTCTTTCTGTTGTTATTTGTTAAGTCCATACCGTTACAGTCCTCCACTGTATATCTGAATCTGACGGGAGATTGAAGTATGTACGCATGCCCCTGTAACATTAATGTAATTAATATAAGTTGTAGGACATGTAGTACTGGTAAGAAATAGTGGATTATCATAGTCGTCGTTACGTGTTGAGGAAATTGATTGCATCAGCCACCGGTGTTTTTGCGAGTGGATCAAGCCAAAGGACCAAGCGCTTCTCAGGGAATATGACAACTAACATCCAATGCCACCTAATAAATAATTATTGAAATGTTATATTCGTATACAATGCATTTCATTGAAAACATAGAACACTACGAAAAATCGCAACTTACTTTTTGACATGGACGTAGGGGAGAAATAGGAAAAATTATGAACGTAGTCTGGCATTTGCAATCTCCTCTTGAAACAATCCACCCTCGTTTCGGTTGCGACGAACGGAGTCATATGACTCGGTCTGAAGTATCCAAACCTAATGCCCGGTGGGAGCTTATCGTGTATAAATCTGTTGCCATTTGAATAATTAAGGGAGTCAAAAAAATTCATTGTTAACAACAATTAATAATAATAGATAAAAATATTTACCCTATGTACACTTCAACTGCGGTTGCACTCAAAGCCTCCAAAGTGGTGAACTGCAAAATGTCAGGTTTTTCCAATTGGATATAACAATCTTCACCGAAAACTTCGCTAGCAATGTACACCGACTAGATAGTCGACGTGGCGATCATTTTCGCGTGTTCGTACAAAAAACGGTAATTCCTTGTCATTCCTTCAAGAGTTTCATTGTCAAAACTGCTGCATTGGAGTTCTAAAATTATGTAATCGTCATATCCCTGTGCAAAAAACAAAAAAATCGATGAACCTATTCACATTGATATACTTATAGGTGTTTCTTGTCATATAACTGAATTTACTCATCAACTACCTTTTCATCAATGTCTACCAGACATTTCGGCCATCCCACAAAATCACTTAGTGCATCTGATACTTTCTCCTTGACACCCAACTTCATTGGAAGCTTTGCCGATGGTACAAGTTTAATCTCTACAACCACCTTCACCATCTCATCAGGCAGCTCTTGACACTAGACGAAGCGTCCTCGCATCACTCTGCCAAGTGCTACAAGTCTCCTGCCCTGATCCGAACCTCCTCCTTCCACGTGCAGCAAGCATTTCTTCCCAACCTGAAATGGAAAAATTCAGACACAGTAACAAAGTAAATTGAAATTTCTTCGTAATTTAAAAAAGGACTGAATATTACCTTGGGTATATCTTCAAATGGGTCATCATCGGAACCAATTTGAGGGCTATGATTCGTAAGATCCTGCAAAGTGACAGTGGACTGTGTGGTCGACGAAGAAGACTGCTTCCCAAATACTTTCTTCCAACCTACCAAACTCCCCACCCCCCGTGTTCGTCCAGGGTACTCGTCCTTTCCTATGGCCGCTATTAATATGTCACGTCGACCATGACATATAAATGTTTTGTCCCTCACTTGCTTCTCCAATTCATCCTGATACCGAAGAAAATGGACGTTCATCACAGTCACAGAGAGTTACGTAATTATTTACTGTCATCATAGAACTTACAATTTTGTCGGCCACCTCCCTCATATGGTCATTCACGTACTCTTTATTAGTCCTTTGGTGCCCCCTCTTCCATACCTCAGGCCTTCCAACATCGATGACAGGGTCATCCCCCGGGGATATTAAACCCTGAGCCTCCATCTCCGCTAATTTTGCCGCGACGATATCCGCCTTTGCCTTCTTGTACCCGCCCCTGGACATAGTATGTTGGTACGAGTTCGATTTCGCTCGCGCAATGTTCAACTCCCTAAGTCGTAGTGCCTCGGGAGTCAGACGTTGTTCCACAAAGGACTTCCATTGATCCATATCAATGAACGGATACATCTGTCTTGGGTCCTCTCCTTCTTTCGGACCAAAAATGTACTTATTTGCTAGCTCACTCTTAAATTCTCTCCATATTTTGGCCACTGCCCGCATCTCCATTTTCTTTAACACCCTAGTTAAGTCATTCTGAGGCACATCAAATATTTTCTGCATAATTAAATAAAGGGTTAATACTTGCACAAAGTAGAGGGTTAAGAATTAATCGTTTCACAGTTAATAATCCAGACCAAAGTCTCTTCCCACACCAATTCCCTCTGCTCAGGTTGTGCTAACGTCCATTTTTTATATGTAATTGGCATATGCTTTTTCGCAACCAGACCTGCATGTACCGAACGCAGAGATTAACGTATAAATACCACATTGTGCATTTAATATATTAACAAACAGTATGATATTACCAATGTATGCTCTGAATGATTTCCCTATTTCACCGTCGATAGTTCCATTTGCTGCTATCTTGACCAGCTCCTTTGTGCCATCCATATGCTTGTCAATTAAATTTCTCAGAAGGGTTGCACCCCTTTGTTTACGTTTTGATGTTTTATTACCCGTCGCTGATGAGGCTCCGTCGACACTACTTGGTGTGTTAACCATCGTCCTGCGAGTAAACAGCATATGCATATGACGGCACTTTACAATGTAAACCAAAACAGAGAAGTATTTTACTGTTGTACTTGGTTTGTACAATCAGTATCGCATTATAACCTCCATACATTCTCATGGTTTCACAGTGAATAATAACCAGTTGCCTGAACTGAGTACCCTGACTAAATTAATACATCCATACACCGGAGTCAACCAATTTTTCAAGTTTACACGCAAACGTAACTTCGAAATGGAAGACAAAAGTCAAGGTAAAATCAATCTGTGACGCATTCCGCCGAAAACTTATGCAAAACAGAGACAAAACGACGGAATAGGATGACAACTAAATGACATGCCTGGGCGACAAAATTAAAACTCCGCGAGAGTGAGATGCGTACGGCGGGCGAAGAAGTCGGCGTAAAGGGAATTTACTAGTCCGGTTAAAAAATGTGCTCAAATGTAATTTTTAGGGTTCGAGGGCGTTTATTCTTCAGTCGTCGTGGTTTTACTACACATATAACGGTGCCTATTTATGAAAGCGCCGTTTATTTGTATGAAGGCAGCGCTTATAATGTAGGCGCTGTCTCAGTACATAAATTCAACGGCGCCTATAAATAAGCGCCGTTGTAAGAGTCATGGAATAATAACTGACATACTACGGAATCAGATATCGTCCACCCTATAAGTAAACGCACTAGCTCTTGTCTTTATATTTTCATCCCATTAATTTCATATAATGAGTTTGAATTCTGCAGCCGACCGTTTGTTTGCAGAGATGTCTGATGAAGAATCAAGCGGTTCTGAAGGATATGTTTGTTCCGCTCAAGATGGATTCTATCCATGTGATAATGGCTCGGAATGTTTAGGAGAGCATAGCTTGAGTATGGAAAAATACAGATACGACGAAGACAACAATAGACACTGTTCATCTTCAAATACAAATCCATGTGACGGTGACGAAGAAGTTGACCAGCCGTCACCCCGTGGGTCACCTAGAAAGCAAGTACCAAAAAACTAGTTGAATTTATGAAATTAACGTTCCACATCATCAGAAGCTCAAGTATCATAAACTCTGTTATATATTGATGTGCAACGTATCTAATGAAGTTAAATACCCTTTTCAGTTACAAATGCGCGTTTTAATTTTAGAAAATGGAAACGGACTACTATCGAAAACGCGACGTATATTCTTTCTATGCACCATGTATATAAAAGCACGTACAAATTACTATCTAAAATTGAAACCCATAGATTTGTAAGAATGAGCAAGAATTCTGAAGCTGAACGTTTATTTGCTTCGTCGTTCGGAGATGAATTCGAAGGAGGTTTTGAAGGATATATTTGCTCCGCTTAATATTATGTATATCCTTGAGACAATGGCTCGGCCTGTCTAGGAGATCATAGCTTCAGTTGATAAAAATACAGACATTACGAAGACAATAGTATACAAAGTACGTCTTCAAAGCCAAACCAGTGTGAAAGTGAGAAAGAAGTTTATCTGCCATCACCCCGTGGGTGAACTGAAAATCAATACTCCCACACGCGTTGAATTTATGAAATTATCATTACTTACATCTTAACTAATCAGTACTTCATGTTTGATGTTCAACGTATCTATTGAAGTTAACTTTTTCCTTTAAGTTGTTAAATTTTTAAATGCACCTCAAATAACGTTAATGAAGTTAACTTCAGTTTAAACTTCGTCCAATATAAATATGTGCACATATATATATATAATATGTATATATTATCATACAAAGCTGAAGAAATTATGTGTCAGAATGATCGACGATACTACCCACATAGTTCAAGAAATCAGACATGAGTATCTATGTATCAGGAAATTTTCCCCACGATGTGATGATTACTATTTGTTTTTTTATATGATGTGACGATCATTATTGATCGATGTTGGGTGACTTCATGAATCACAACTTTATTTTTTTGGTCGTCTTCTGTAATAATTGTTGACACCCCTACATATATATATGTGTAACATTGAGAATATTGGAACAAAAATTGGTAAACATAATTTTTACTCACCAGAGACGGAAATGAAACGTGCCTTTAACGGAAAACATTTCATCATTGTTCCGTTACTATTCCGTCAATTCACATGTTAGCGCTAATATTTATCTGTTGCATAAATGCGTCGAGCATTCGACGTGTTTCCGTCAATTTGTGACGGAATAGAGCCTATGTGTTGACTGAACATGTATCGTATTTATTACCTTCTTATCCACCATTTCTTCAACCTGTGCTATAAATAGGGTCATTTGCAAACATACATGTATTCTAAGTGTTCCCCCGTTTACCGAAATGTTTCATATCTTTCCAATAAAGTGTTCCTCTGTTTACAATCAAGTGTTCTAATTGTTCCGATTCTGTTGTTTGTTATGCTCCGACTTATTTTCTTTTAAAGATCTTTTTGGATTTGCAGTACATGTCAATCAACTATATTATATATAGTGCTGTTTCATGAACAACTCCATTCTATTCTCCTTTGTATTATTCTGAATTTGTCGTTCATAAATGAGAACAGAATGGAGCTTGTCATGAACATAACTGCATATAATGTAGTTGACTGACTTGTACAAGCAATTCAAAAAGATCTCTAAAAAAAAAGTCTGAGCATAAGGTTTTTAATGCGTCTACTTTCCGACAATTTACCGTCACTCGTTTATTCTTCAGTTGCTGTGTTTATTTCCCCTATGACAGCGCCTTTTTATTAAACGGCCGTGATAACCTATTTATAACAGCGCCTATTAAGAAAGCGATGTCTCGGTTCTTCATTTCAACATCGCTTATAATGAAAGCGCTATCTCAGTTCATCATTTCAACATCGCCTATAATGAAAGCGCTGTCTGAGTTCATCTTTTCAACATCGCTAACAAGCACTGTCTTTTATTGATATACAATGGCACTGTATTTTTGGTGAATATATGTACCGACAATAAAAAGCGCCAATTGCAAGACATCGTCGAAAGCTCGTTGTAATTTCGTCACTTAGTGACGGAAATGTACCGCATTGTAGACGGAATATTGAACATAAACAGTTGAATACCAATCCGTCACTTTTTTTATAAGAATACCGAACCTTCACTTAATGTTGCAAATGACGTATATAAATATGGAAATTTGCAAAAGCCAAATCTATTAAGACCAACTTTCTCGCTTACATTCAACTGTACCAATTTTACTCAAATGGCTTCTTTCCAATGTCCAAGGAATTAAGGTCAAGCTCCTATTGTGACCGACCACCTGTGTGCTGCTTTTTGCTTCAACCCAGACACGACTTGAGGTACTCTAGTTTAGTTTCCGTTGAAATCGCATATTAGTATAAGCATGGCATATTTATATCAAGAACGGAGATGGATGTACGAATCGGGTTCTCATGGGGAGTCATATACCAATGATGTTTTCATCGCTGGGGTCAATAATTTTATTGAAACAGCTGTCGCAAAAGGTTTTCTTGCTAGCGACAACTCAATCCGTTGTCCATGTACAAAATGCAAAAACAAGCGATTCATCAATATAAGAATGATGGAGGCGCATTTGTACAAATACGGTTTCACACCAAACTACTTCAATTGGACCTTACACGGGGAAGATTTGGTAGAAATACAGTACGTAAATACAGTCCCAACTCTACCTGAACCGACTACAGTTTACCCAGTTCTTAATACTGAAGAACAAATTTGGAGTGACGAGGCCTTCCCAGAGATAGTTCCAGATATTGTCACAACTGCTGATATTTCCGAGTTGTCGAACTATATTGAACATCAAACAGATAGTTTCGAAGCAAACAGATTCTTCAATCTACCAAATTCATGTGGGGAACCAGCTTACAAAGGTTGCACGACGGAGACGGAGCTTTCAATTAACATGAAAATGCTGGCAACAAAAGCTAACTATGGATTATCAGAAGGCGCATTCAACGCTGTTTGTGGAACGATGAAAAATCTAATTGGGGGGAGAATAAGATCCCATCTTCCTTCAAACAGTCAAAAAAACTCATATCCGATCTCGGAATGGGGTACCAAAGGATTGACGTTTGCGTGTGGGGGTGTATGATTTACTACGGTTCTGACGAAAGTTTGACAGTATGTCATTTCTGCTCGGAACGAAGATATCATCGTCCAAGATGCACCGAAAGTTCTCCATCGTACCAACGAAATGTGAGAAGGCAAATGTTTTACTTGCCGATTATACCGCGTTTACAGAGACTTTTTTTATCGCAAAGCCTAGCAAAAGAAATGTCCTGGCACGCTTCACCCAACGTGCATCGCATGGTACATCCTTCGGACGGTGCCATCCAAACTTTGCATCGGATGCACGTAACGTAAGATTGGGATTATGCACTGATGGATTTAATCCATGGGGTATGTCCACTAAACAGTACTCCGTTTGGCCTGTCATGGTAACACCCTACAACTTACCACCGTGGTTGTGCATGAAAACGAGATTCATTTGGTTAACTATACTAATCCCTGGTCCGTCTAGTCCAAAGAAGCGTTTGGACATATATCTAAGGCCTCTTATTGATGACATGGTACATCTTTGGAATGTTGGGGTCGACACTTACGATGCTAATCTAAGACAGAGTTTTACGTTGAGGGCAGCTCTCATGTGGACTGTATCTGATTTCCCAGCCTATGCAATGTTGTCGGGGTGGTCAACTCAAGAAAACTCAGATGCCCCTACTGTATGGACGACACGAAGACATTCGTGTTGAAAAATGGAAGAAAAGTTTCGGATTTTTGCTGTCATAGATGATTTTTATCAGAAAATCATCCATATTGGGGTAATGCTAGGAATTTTTACAAAGATCGAACCAACTTTGATGGTCCAGTCCAATTTTGATCTGGTCAAGCAGTTTATGACAGGGTTAGGAACTTAAAATATATATGGGAGCAGCATATCAATGAGGTTTGCGACGGCTTCGGAGTGCAACACAACTGGACAAAGAAATCCATTTTTTGAGAACTACCTTATTGGGTGGACGTGAAGCTTAGACATAATCTAGACGTCATGCACATTGAAAAGAATGTTTTTGAGACTTTATTCAACACCATCATGGATGTAAAGGGGAAAACAAAGGATGACGGTGTGAAGTTGATGGACCATAATTGTATGAATCATAAACACAGTTAAACCCACCAAATTAGACTCTTTGTCTATTTAACTTTTGCTTGTTAGTTCTGATATTTATCTACAGGGTATTTTGAAGTCTAGAGAGAATACAGGCTAAGGAGGAGTTTTTAAGCTGAAAATGAAGTACGAGTCATTCCAAGTCACGACCAGATTCCGACTGTACAACTTTCATGATCCTGACGTGGAATCACTCAAAACAAGTCCAACCGAAGAGCAACCAGAGTCAGTCCGGAGCTGAAATGGACCGATGGCTTTTGTGGATGAGATCACAAAACTCACACCCTCTCCCCTCATGCCACATGGGCGGCGGCTTTCTCCCCACCCTTCTCCTCTCTTCCACAAGCTTCTTGATGGACCATAATTATACGAATAAAAAACACAGTAAAACCCACCAAATTAGACTATTTGTCTGTCTAACTTCTGCATGTTTGTCCCGATATATTTCTACAGGGTATTTTGGCGCTTAGAGAGAAAACACGCTAAGAAGAGGATTTTACGCTGAAAAGATGTTACGAGTCATTCCAAGGTCAAGATCAGACGCTGAATGAAGAAATCTCAAGATGCTGACATTGGATTACTCAAAATGAATCCAACCGAGGAACAACCAAAGTCAGACCGGAGTGAAATTGGACTGATAGTTTTCTGAAAAGACTGCATAAAACTACACAAAACTCATCCTTATCCATAGTGACCGATGGCTTTTGCTTGGAGGTGGCCATGGGAGGAAGCTCTCCCCCATTTCTTCCTTGCAACCGGCGGCTATGACCTCCAAGGGAGAAGCCATGGATGCTTTCCATGTGCTTTCATCCAAGCCCTCCATCTCCTCCTCCCTTTGGCTATAAAAGGAGCTCATCCCCTCCTCATTTGTATCATCCATCACAAATCCATATCTCACTTCTCTCTCTAAGTTTGTTACTTTGTAAGTTTGGTTTTTGAAATAATACTCCTGTTTGTTCTTGAGTATTATACGCTTTGAAATTATAATACTCCTGTTGGTTCTTGAGTATTATACGCTTTGAAATTATAATACTCCTGTTGGTTCTTGAGTATTATAATACTATAGAGAATACTCCTGTTGGTTCTTGAGTATTCAGTAGGAATTGGGAATACTCCTGTTGGTTCTTGAGTATTCCACCCCCTCTCCCTTCTTACTGTTTTCAAAAACCCCCGAGTATTTCACTATGATATCCACCTCTATGGATATTCGTAGCTAAACTCTTTATTCGGTTAAAGGGGTGTACTTGTATTGTAAAATGTTTTAGACCCTGCACTTAATGTCGCTTTGTGTTCAAAACTTGTTCTATGTGCCATATATAGTCAGAATTTCCAAGGTTGAGTGGAAGCTGTAACAAGCAAAGCTCTTCCGTGGGTATTCGTGAACATACTCAGTAAGTGGAAGCTGTAACAAGCAAAACTTATCTGAGGAGTTCGACTTATCTAAAAAACCATTTTGGGAAATCGTAACAGAAGATCAAATGGATGCACATAAGGCTAAGATACTTCGAAAGGAGGAATTAGTCTAAAGTAGAACAAGTGTTTTAAACGATGTTGCAAGTCTTGCGCTTAGAAATGGCCTCGATTCATCTTTGAACACTTAGTATGATAATTAGCGGTCAATGATAAACAACTATCATACAAGGCCCCTGAAACCGAATGTTTTCTTCAAATTACAAAACCCCCCTGTATTTACTTTTATTTACTTAGTATAAATTGTTCGATCAACTGCAACCATCAACCGCTCATCTACCGGAGGACTCGCCAATCACGCATCACCCACTGTAAGTCTTCTTCCCTTAACTCCCTTATTTTCAGTATTTCAATTCCCGTAATTACTTTTCCGCACAAAAAACCAAATACAACCAAAAACAGTAGCTTAATTAATCGCGCTAAAACCTCAATCAACCTAAAACACGCTCCCCGCCAGTATAGTTCTTAAAGAACAACGTATCCCTCTAATTCCCTTGGGTTCGACCCCTACTTACCACTTACTACCCAGTAGTGAAGTCGCGAGTAGCGGAAAATATAAATTTATTTGCACAGAGAACATTGCACCTTAACGACAGTGCAGTGGGCTCCGTCAAATTGGCGCCTGAACAGGCTGTCATCGTACCTGTGCAAAAACAATTTATAATTTCCTTGTCCTGAACTGTGGGTTAGCACAATGGCAAGCAAGGGTCGAACCCAAGGGAGCTAGATAGCTACTACTTTGTTCTGTAATGGAGAAAAACAAGAAACTAGAATGAGAGTAACGGTTAGTGAAATAATCGAAAATTGCAAGGTTGTAAATATCAGAGAGAAGTATTCAGATTAGGGTTTGATTGTGACTTGTTTTATCATAGACTTCTAGATATCTAATTCAATGTTTTAAGTGTGGTTGTCCCGACAAAGGTGACTTCCCAAGTAACCCGACAAAGGTGTTACGCCACGACCTAATTCCCCTAGGTTTAATTAACCCGACAAAGGTGTTAATTGCCCTAGTCGTACTACCTATCTAAACGACAAAGTATTAGATAGATGATTAATGTAGGAATATGCGCAACTAGATTTCACGACAAAGTATACGTCTAGTCTAACAATATTTCATGGAATTCATATACGCGAATTAGTAAAACATAGAATATAGCATTAAAGATCCAAGTCTAAAAAACATAGTCACAATATAATAAACCCTAATCCAAATGTAGAGTTTAGTTACACATGATCATAATGAAACGATGTAAATAATTAAAGGAAGAAACAAGTACTTCACTACAAAACCGAATGGAGTAAGGCTGGCCGTGTATGGCTGATGTGCTGCCGTGCAAGGCTGAGAAGGGCGGCTGAAGTGGCGGAGGAATGAGGAGAGCTAGGGCACACGGCTGAATGTGGAATGAGGGATGATGAGATGATTGTGGACTCCTCCTTATATAGGGTTTGATAAACCCTTTGATCTTCTTGGAAACCCTTTGATCTTCTTGGAACCTTCCGAAACCCTAGCATTTGAATGTTGCCCTAATATCACAATGTAGAATGGGCCGGCTGCTGGATTTAGGGCTTGGACTTTCTTTTTCCGAAGTTACTGTTCACGGCCCCGGAATTACTTTTCACGCCGGAATTACTATTCACGCCGGAGTACTGTTCACGACCCTCCTTTGGCTCCGTTCTTCCACTGCGATGTTTCTGGCATGAAAATGCCATCTTTTAAGCGTGTTTCCTCCTAGAGCTTCCAAATCACCTGAAATACGAAACAACACTAAAAAGTAACTGTTTGCATAATAAAGTGAATGAAATGGTGGGAATTAACGACTCGATGAGTCGTATAAATACGGCTCATCAAACCACCCCACACTTAAACTTGTTCGTCCCGAACAAGAACAAGGTCATAAGAGGAACGACTAATGTAAACATCACAATGCTTCGGTCATCCTAGACGAGCTACATGGACATGACTTGGCTACTATAGATCCTACCTGTTATGCATGCTTGCTACTAATATCATTGTGCGAAAACAAGGGCTAAAGATACGTATTACCTTTGAAGTCGAGATGCAAATCAATTTGGATGTATCTGGAGATAGCCCTGTTTAGACCCATGAACCCTCATTCTCGGACTCGAACTCGCTGCTATATGGTTATGCTTCGCCGCTTTTTCTTGCACGTGATTGATTCGAGCTTCAAAGTGTTGAGTGTTATTCGGCCAGCTATAGTTTCATCTGATTTGGGATTTCAATGATGCTGTCACATGAGACGTGTGGACTATCACGATGGTTTGTGGATTTGTTGCTTTGTAGTGCGGATTGTGATTTGCTCGAACCGTGGTTCCTTCTCCTTTTGACGCGAGTCAAGCCGAGGGTCGCTCGTCTATTTTCTCGGCTACTTGGATTGGAAACCTTCCTGCTCTTACTCATCCTCGTCCTTTCGACACGGGTCAAGTCAAGGGTCGCTTGCCTATTTTCTCGGCTACTTGGACTAGAGCTTGGACGGTGTGAAGTATTCCCGTCCCGACCAACCGCAAAGGTACCGCAGTGGCGGAGCAGACTCGTACTATGTTGCCTCGAAGTGCTAGCCTCCACGAGCTCCACATAACCATATATCCTGAGTTCGGTCTCTGAATGATCTGTCAAGTCTCTCTAGGGCATTGCTATCAACTCCACATCCCTGTTTATCTCAACTAACAAAGGCACGCAATGATTTAAAGATCACATGTTAGTCGCACAAATCAGGTTTCACCAAAGACATGCATGTAATCGGCTCTATCTATTTCACCTAATCATGATCCAATACTGCAAGTCTAGGAAATAGTGAAGTAATCATGTACAAAAAAATTTAAAAATGACTCGAAACGTGCTGACTCTGTGTGGTGGGCATGCTGACTCGATAACTGACTCATAACTGACTTTCCCACCCCACACTTTTGAAATGAGCCGTGTCCTCACGGCACGACTCAAATCTAGACACAAATGCATGCAATAAATAGATAAGGAAAGGAGAAGGGTAGAGCAAGACTCCCCTGGGGTGTAGACGTGGTCGGCTGAACTCGGCCAAGTCCGGTCTCAATGGGACGCGACTCGGACTCGTCTGGTGCTAAAATGCGTAGCGTAGAGTGCAAAATGCGTAGCTCGCAAGTGAATTTTCCGGCCGACTAAGTCCAATCCCTACAAAATGAAACCAAATCCTTTCCAAGGTACAATGTGACAAATAAGACTCATAAATAAACATGGTAACTAAATAAAATGCAGTGCAAACCGTGCAGGGCTGCCTCCCTGCGAGCGCCTTTGTTTAACGTCGTTGGCTCGACAGTACCTTCTATAGGGATCACAAGTTAGGATCCCATGGGCGTGTGAGGTCATATTTCTTCTCAGCTTCTCCTTCAGTTCGCCCAATGTGCTCACCTGGCTGTTCACTCGGTTCTGCTCTCCAATGATCTGGCGGTTTCTTCTTCACATATTCCCGAGAAGATGAGGATGTCTCAGCCATAGCTGCTGGCCTAGTAGTCTGTATAGCCTGCTCTGGTGGATCTGGAACTAGGATGTCGTACTCTGATGTGTGCACAATGTCTGGCGGTTTCCCTGTGCATGGACGGTTTGCATCCTCATAGACATAGAAGTCAGCTTCCTTTCCACCGTATGATAGTGACAATAAGCCTACACCCATGTCGATCTGGGTCTGAGTGGTGTGGAGGAATGGACGTCCCAAAATGAGCCCTAGTGGTTCGCCTTTCCTGGATTTCTCCATCTGCAAGACATAGAAATCTGCAGGCACAGCAAGATCTCCTACTCGGAGGGTTAGATCTTCAAGTAAACCAGTAGGGCGAACACAAGACCTATCCCCCAATTCAATAGATAGCTTAGGGGGCTTCAGAGGACCGAGGTTTAGCGAGTAGTACAGAGAGTAAGGCATTACATTGATGGCAGCGCCCAAGTCAATCAGGCAGTGGGGGATCTGGGCCTTACCGATGCCACAGGTGACTGTGAAGGCTCCGGGGTCCTTACGCTTTCTTGGAGGTGTCTCATAGTCCGCTGTAGGTGGATGCCTCATCATCTGATCTGCTTGTGTAGGCCTGACCACCATCCTTGTCTCTGGTTCAGCTTTATCGGTTATCTGGCCTTCTGAAGCAACTACTTGCATAGCATAAGAGTGACTATCCATTTCGTCTTCCTGAGGCTTAGGGGCTGAGTCTGGCCGGCCCGTGCTGAGCTCCTCTGTGGGCTCCTCGAATGTTGTATCTACCACCTCTACTTGGCTGACGTTCCCTCTCGGATTCTAAACTGTCTGTGAGGGAAGTCGTCCAGCCTTGTCCTCGAGCCTTGCGATTGTTGTGGACATCTGCCCTATTTGCTTCTGAATGTCGGCTAGTGCTCCGTCGTTTTTTGCCATGTACTGGTTCAGGGTAGTATCTGTCCGCTGGGTGCTAGCTGCCAGATCTCTCACTATGTCCTCTAGCGACTTGTTGGGGCCTTGGTTGCTCGGACCTGCCTGATAAGTGTTCGGCCCTTTCTGTTGGTACTGCCCCGGTGCATTCTGCTGATATTGACTGTTGGGATGTCTGTAGGGCTGCTGAATCTGCTGAGGCATATTTGGTCGTGCTGGCTGAGTCTGATTCTGCTGATAGTTGTTCCTCCAGGCGCCCTGATTGGGCATTGCTGCGCCATACTGCTTGACTGGGCCTGGTTGGTTGCCATAACTCTGATAATTGCCCACTGCATTCACATCAGCTTGGATGTCTATCTGTAAGGTAGGGCACTCGTCTGTCTTGTGATCTGTGGATGTACAGAACTCACATGGCTTAACTTGGACTGGCGTCCTTCGGACTACATGCTTCATCAGCTCTCTCATCTCCTTGAGTTCGGCGAATACAGCACTGATAGAAGGCTCAACTGCTGACACATTCTTTGTTCGGGCATACTCGTCCTCCTTCATGGTCTCATCCTGGAATCGCTCACCCTCTGCCACTGATATGATCTTCTGCTTCACTCTGGCTGGCGTCATGTTCATGAGTTGGCCTCCAGCTGAGGCCTCTAGTAACTTCCTGTCCATCTTGCGAAGTCCATCCAGCATATATTCTACGACTAATTTCTCCGGGAGCTCCAGATTGCAGCAACTCTTCTCCAAGGCTAGAAATTTCTCCACGTACTCGTACATGGTCTCGTGTGGGCCTTGCTTTAGCTCTTGCAACTGTCTCCGGACTTGTGCTGCACGCCCTGCTGGATAATACTTGCTGATGAAGTGCTTCTGCATCTGTTCCCATGTGTGAACACTGCCTGAGGGTAAAGCTAGGAACCAATCTGTAGCGGTATCTTGCAGTGAGAAGTAGAATGCCTTCAGTTTGAAATCATCCACCTCTACTCCGTGTGGCCTGAGGTTCAAGCATATCCCGTGGAAACGCGTCAAGTGAGACTGGGCCGACTCTCCTTTGGATCCTGAGAACTTGGGCAGATTGTGAATGACCGCTGTACTGACCGTGATGGCTGCGATGTCTGGTCCTTCATAAATTGGCCATGACTGGTCTCTGAAGCTAGGAACCGAGAGCTCGCCCATAGTGGGTCCTTCATATTCGTCCTCATCATCCACAACTGCTTGTCTACGTGGGGCTTGTGGTGGGTGTTGTAGTGGTGGTTGTGGAAGGTATTGTAGTGGTGGATATGGTTGTGGATACTGAGGGTAGAGCGGTTGTGGGTACTGTGGATATGGTGGTGGAGGATATTGTTGATATGGTGGGTACTGAGGGTATTGTGGATACTGTGGTTGGGGTTGTTGTTGGTTTTGAGGTTGTTGTTGTTGTTGGAACTGTTGAAACTGATCAGGGATAGCCCCCCTGATTTCGCCATGTTGTACTTGAACATTCTGGTTAACTTCTTCGTTAACGTGACTGTTGTGACTGCTGTGACTGTTGTGACTAACATTACTACCTGCGTGAGACATGTTACGAGAGTAACAGACACCGAGATAGCAAACACCGAAATAACAAAGACAGACTAGCAACAAAGGGTCCCCAGGAGATTGGAGGGGTCACAGCGGTCCCACTTAAAACCCAAAATCCTTAGACTCGTAAGTCTTGGTGACAGAACCTTCTGAGAGCTAGAAAACGGAAATCGAATAGAATGGAAAACAAAATCTCGAACAGTTGAATATGAATTCACCGAGTAACAAATTTCGAAATAGCAAGAAGAAAAAAAAACGAAAAATAAAAGAAGAACAAAAGTTTCACCGTGCTTAGTTCCCCGGCAACGGCGCCATTTTGAACAGGCTGTCGTCGTACATGTGCAAAAACAATTTATAATTTCCTTGTCCTGAACTGTGGGTTAGCACAATGGCAAGCAAGGGTCGAACCCAAGGGAGCTAGATAGCTACTACTTTGTTCTGTAATGGAGAAAAACAAGAAACTAGAATGAGAGTAACGGTTAGTGAAATAATCGAAAATTGCAAGGTTGTAAATATCAGAGAGAAGTATTCAGATTAGGGTTTGATTGTGACTTGTTTTATCATAGACTTCTAGATATCTGATTCAATGTTTTAAGTGTGGTTGTCCCGACAAAGGTGACTTCCCAAGTAACCCGACAAAGGTGTTACGCCACGACCTAATTCCCCTAGGTTTAATTAACCCGACAAAGGTGTTAATTGCCCTAGTCGTACTACCTATCTAAACGACAAAGTATTAGATAGATGATTAATGTAGAAATATGCGCAACTAGATTTCACGACAAAGTATACGTCTAGTCTAACAATATTTCATGGAATTCATATACGCGAATTAGTAAAACATAGAATATAGCATTAAAGATCCAAGTCTCAAAAACATAGTCACAATATAATAAACCCTAATCCAAATGTAGAGTTTAGTTACACATGATCATAATGAAACGATGTAAATAATTAAAGGAAGAAACAAGTACTTCACTACAAAACCGAATGGAGTAAGGCTGGCCGTGTATGGCTGATGTGCTGCCGTGCAAGGCTGAGAAGGGTGGCTGAAGTGGCGGAGGAATGAGGAGAGCTAGGGCACACGGCTGAATGTGGAATGAGGGATGATGAGATGATTGTGGACTCCTCCTTATATAGGGTTTGAGAAACCCTTTGATCTTCTTGGAAACCCTTTGATCTTCTTGGAACCTTCCGAAACCCTAGCATTTGAATGTTGCCCTAATATCACAATGTAGAATGGGCCGGCTGCTGGATTTAGGGCTTGGACTTTCTTTTTCCGAAGTACTGTTCACGGCCCCGAAATCACTATTCACGCCGGAATTACTATTCACCCGGAATTACTATTCACGCCGGAGTACTGTTCACGACCCTCCTTTGGCTCCGTTCTTCCACTGCGATGTTTCTGGCATGAAAATGCCGTCTTTTAAGCGTGTTTCCTCCTAGAGCTTCTAAATCACCTGAAATACGAAACAACACTAAAAAGTAACTGTTCGCATAATAAAGTGAATGAAATGGTGGGAATTAACGACTCGATGAGTCGTATAAATACGGCTCATCAGCGCCGTTGCCAGGGAATTAGCCATCAGATAAGTTCTTTAAATCAATACGTGCTTCAAAACAACCATGTCTCGCGAAGGAAGCCACCATGACTACCAAGATGACGACGAGATGAACCTGTACGATCGAAACAATGAGGTGCCACTTCCATTTGTGGACGATCCGGAACAACTCATCAGAAACAGAAGTGCTCGTGATAGGGAGGCAATCAGAAGAAATCAAGAACCACCCGAGGACCGAAATGCAGCTGGTCCAATGCAACCTCCTAGATATCCACCACCCCCGCAACCTCGACAAGTGCCGAGACGAGAACCCGCTTTCGATGACTACTATGGAGATAACAACAACTACCGTGAACCTACATTGGGAGAGCTCTCGGCACCAGATTTTAGAATTCAGCCGTGGTACATTCACGAAGGCCCTGAACTGGAAAATATCGCCATCAACACTTCAGTGGCCCACAACTTACCGAAATTCTCAGGAACGCGTGGAGAATCAGCAATGACTCATCTCTAACGCTTACATGGTATTTGCCAAAACTTAAAACCGAATGGCGTGAACGTAGACGACTTCAAGTTAAAGGCGTTCTACTTTTCCCTCATTGACGCGGCAAATGACTGGTTCCTTTCATTGCCTTCCGGAAGCATTAGAACATGGGCTCAGATGCAGAAGAAGTTCTTAGACAAATATTACCCAGCAGGAAGAGCGATACAAGTAAGGAGGCAACTGCATGACATCAAGCAAGGACCCAATGAAACCATGTACGATTACCTAGAAAAATTCAACCACCTGGAGAGAAGCTGCTATACCCTTGGACTGCCCGAGAAACTCACCGTCAAGTATCTCATTAACGGATTAAGACCCATAGACAAAATGCTCCTGGATGCCTCAGCTGGAGGGTCCATGATGAATCTATCATTAAGTGGCATAAGGGATCTTATCACCAACGTTGCTGAGAATGCCCGATTCAGAGAAGAGACAACTCAGCAGGAAAAATTCTCCCGGACAAAAAATGTGGCAAAAGCTGAAACATCGATGAGCTCTATGCCTTAAGAGATGAAGCAGCTAAAGGAGATGATGATTCAAATCCTACAAAGGCAGCCAGTCCCAGTAAAACCTTGCGAGTTCTGTGGTTCTATAGACCACAAAACTGACGCATGTCCGACATTAATAGAAGAGGAACCGGCAGAAGTGAATGCAGTGGGAGGATACCAAGGATACAACAACAACAGTAATGACAGAGCCAGACAAAACAGACAGTATGGTCAAGCAATCAACCCGAGCTGGCGTAACAACAACTATTCTCAGAAGGAAGCACAACCAGCTGTCCCTCAACTAGCTCAGTCATTCTACCAACCCCCCCACCGGCAGTATAACCAGAACGCTCCATCATCAGTCCAATATCAGCAAAAAGGACCGAATCAGTACCAAGCCGACCCGAACAATCAGCAAGAACCAACCAAATAGCTCGATGACACCATGAAGGAGCTCGCAGGAAGCATAAATCAATTGGGTACTTCGATACACCACTACCAGGCGAAAACTGACGCGGCAATTTCATAATTGACCAAACAAATGTTCCATCTCGCCACAGCAATATCAACACTCACCAACGAACCTGGCAGACTTCCTTCACAAACCATCCAGAATCCAAAGGCGAATCTTAGCATGGTAACGATGTCAGACATGAAGGAGGCGCGAGAAGAAGACCGACCCATCGATGGCAAAACGTGGGTCACGCATACTGATAATAGAAGCTTAGACTCTGACGGTCCCAGAAGAGACTTCTCACCTAACATCTATGCATCAGAGCAAGGCATTAACCCAGAAGATCAGGTGAATGAAGAAAGAGAAAAGCCAATAAAAGAACAAAATGACCTGATAGTGAAAAAGCATTTCACTTGGAGCCCTGAGGCATATCTAGAAATGAGCAAGGACCCAGGAGCGTTCACAGTAACCTGTGTTTTCGGCGAAACCCAAATTCATCATTGCTTAATAGATCTTGGGGCCGCCGTCAACGTTCTGCCTTACCCTCTATATTGCTCATTAAAGCTCGGTCCATTAAAGTCACCAATGATATCCCTCGAGTTGGGGGACAAGATGTGTATCCAACCGGCTGGAGTGCTAGAAAGCTTAATGCTCCGTGTGGGAAAAATCATCGTTCCTACAGACTTTTATGTGATACCAATCAAGGAATCCAGCAAGGACGACCCTCCAACAATCATATTAGGACGACCATTCCTTTACACAACGGGAGCCAAGATCAACATGGGCAAGGGCTCGTTATCACTTGCATTCGGTGGCAGAACTTCATATTATAACATCTATGGTGATAACCGCGCGAAACCACTGGAACCATGGAGTCCTGACCCAAGCACATCACCCAGCAAAAAACCAAGCAGAATCAATCCAGGAGCCGAGGCGAAATTTGACTTAAGCCGCCCATGGGATCCCAACTGGTGATCCAGGAATAAGGTACTGTCGAGCCAACGACGTTAAACAAGTGCACTGGTCGGGAGGTAACCCGACACTATCTTACTTTCTATCTTTTTATTTTTTGTCTTTTAGTTTTTATCAATAAGTCGCTCTCACCCACTTGGTGCATAGAATGAATTGACTATTTAGGAATTGGTTTTTGGAGCACGATCGGATCATCCAGGCAACTTCCGTGAACTACCGGGCCTGCGCTGAGAGTTCAAGGCCCCAGCCGAACTCCCTCGATTATCCAGCCTCATGCCATGTCATTCGACACAATAAGGGAGTTCTGATCTTACCTTTCCTTAATATCATTTCCTTCTCGTAATTGTCTGCTTGCATGGCTTTTGAACTAAGTAGTGCTGAAAGGCACGCCTTCGTTCAAAAGTGTGGGGTGAGATCCGCATGTGTACATAAATAAATAACATGTTTTTCTTTTTTAGTGTTATCTTTTTGAAAATATGAACTTAAGAATGTGACAAAGATAGATCTAAAATTCATGCATTTACCTTGTGAAAATTTAACTGTCTAAAAACTTAGAACGTAACTTTTCATTTGTCCCTTTGTGCTGAGATAAACTAGGGATGTGGAGTTGATAGAAATGCCCTAGAGAGGCTTGGCAAGCAATCGAAGGATCGAATCAAACTATATGGTTTTCAAAGTCAGTGGAGGCTGCACTTCGGGTTTCAGTGAAGATTGAAGTCATCTCCGCCATGCAGTGTTTATGCAAAAAGAAAAAAAGGCGAGGACGGGAATCAGACCGTCCTCTCTCTAGTCAAAGTAGCCGGGAAAATAGATGAGCGACCCTCATCTTGACCCGCGCGAAACGACAAGGATGAGAGGAGCAGGGAGGTATTTCCATAGGCTTGCGGGCGATGATTGGACCTCCCAAAAAGGCTTGAGAAAATGGACTAGCAAGCCACAAAAAGGCGAAAGCTCGAAGAAGCAAATCAAGAGGCCAAAGGCCCAAAATTGTGAAGGTTTTAACCGAACAAAAAGTGAAGTACTCAAAGAGTCAAATAAAAGGCCAAAGGCCGATTCACTACAAAAGCAGTCCCTCGACAAAAGAAAATCAAAGTACTCAAACCATTGAAACCCGAACCGAATCACGTGCTAGAGAAAGCTACAAGGAAACCATATAGTGCGAGACGGTCCCAAGGTTGCAGTCCAGGAGCCTAAAAAGGGCTATCTCCCGAAACATCCAGAATAATTTGCATCTCAGCACGGAGGTACAAGTATCAAGTTTCTTCTATTTATTTACACAGTTCAATTTCGTAATAAGTAAGTAATGCATGAATTAGGATAAATCGAGTCCCACAGTCTAACTTTCATATTTTAAACCAAACTTAGAGTGCCGCCCTTTAATAGCATTGTTCGGGATGAACAACTAAAAGTGTGGGGTAATCTGATGGGCCATAATTATACGAATCAAAAACACAGTAAAACCCACCAAATTAGACTGTTTGTCTATCTAACTTCTGCATGTTAGTCCCGATATATTTCTACAGGGTATTTTGGCGCTTAGAGAGAAAACACGCTAAGAAGAGGATTTTACGCTGAAAAGATGTTACGAGTCATTCCAAGGTCAAGATCAGACGCTTAATGAAGAAATCTCAAGATCCTGACATTGGATTACTGACGGAGGGCCACCGCACTGTCGTTAAGGTGCAGTGTCCTCTGTACAAATAAATTTATAATATCCGCTACTTGTGACTACACTACTGGGTAGTAAGTGGTAAGTAGGGGTCGAACCCAAGGGAATTAGGGGAATAGGCTATTCTTTTAGGGTGATTGAACTGGGGGGAGCGTGTTTTATGGTTGATTGAGATTTTAGCGCTCTAATTAACTACGTGATTTTTTGGGGGTTTTTGGTTTTGATTGCGGAAAAGTAAATACAGAAATTAAAATGCTGTAAATACAAAGAAGACTTACAGTGGGTGATGCGTGATTGTAATTCCTCTGGTAGATCAGCAGTTGGTGATTGCGGTTTAACAGTAAAGAAAAGCATTTGGTTTCAGGTACTCTTGTATTATAACATGTATATAATAAACTGTTAGTAACTTTTCTAAGTATTCAAAGATGAATCGAGGCCCTTTCGTAGCGCAAGACTTGCAACATCGTTTAAAGCAACCCTTGTTCTATTTCAGACTAATTCCTCCTTTCGAAGTATCTTAGCCTTTTGTGCATCCACTTGATCTCACAGTTACGATTGACCAAGTGGTGTTTTAGATGAGTCGAACTTCTCAGATAAGCTTTGCCCTTTCGTAGCATCCACTTACCCGAGTATGTTCACGAATCCCCACGGAAGAGTTTTGCCCTTTCGTAGCATCCACTCAACCTTGGAAATTCTGACTATAAATGGCACATAGAACAAGTTTTGAATACAAAGAAATGAAACTAAAAGATATTACAACATTATATAATACAAGAAAATACCTTCCACCGAATAAAGAGTTTAGCTACGAATATCCATAGAGATAGATACCATAGCTAAATACTCGGGGGTTTTTGAAAACAGTAAGAGGGAAAGGGGTGGAATACTCAAGAACCAACAGGAGTATTCCTAATTCCTACTGAATACTCAAGAACCAACAGGAGTATTCTCTACAGTATTATAATACTCGAGAACCGACAAGAGTATTATAATTTCCAGTATAATACTCAAGAACAAACAGGAGTATTATTTCAAAACCGAACCAAACTTACAAGTAACAAAATGTAGAGAGAGAAGTGATTACAATTTTTGGGATGATTTATGAGGAGGAGGAGCACCTCCTTTTAAAGGAAAAATGGGTGGAGATGGGTGGTGGAGATTGGTTTGATCCAAGGGAGGAGGAGGAGGCAAGGAGGAGCCAAGGAGGAGCCACCAAGTGGCGGAGGAGGAGTGGTGGAGCTCAGCCACCGGTAGTGGGTGGTGGAATGGGGAGGTTTTCCTCCTTTGGTCACCTCTTCATCAAGTCACCAAGTCATCTTGCCATATGTGAATTTTGTACAGTTTTGTGCAGTCTTTTCACAAAATTGTCAGTGTGTTCCTTCCCCGGACTGTCTTGACTTCACTCCTGATTCTTCTGATTAATTTATTCTGGTCAATTCAATGTCAGGATCCTTGATATTTCTTCAGTCGGCATATGATCTTGACCTTGGATTGACTCTTGTTATCTTTTCAGCATAAAATCCTCTCCTTAGCGTGTTTTCACTTCAGTCTCTAAAATGCCCTGTGGAAATATATCGGGACTAACAGATGGATGTTAGATAGACAAACAGTCTAACTTGGGGGGTTTTACTGTGTTTTTGATTCGTATAATTGTGGTCCATCAGAATACCCCCCACTTTTAGTTGTTCGTCCCGAACAATGCTATTAAAGGGCGTAAGTTCTAGATTTGGATTTGGCATATGAAAATTAGACTGTGGTACTCGATCTATCCTAATTCATGCATTGCTTACTTATTACCAAATTAAACTGCGTAAATAAATAGAAGAAACTTAATACTTGTACCTTCGTGCTGAGATGCAAATTATATTGGATGTTTCGGGAGATAGCCCTTTTCAGGTTCTTGGGTTGCAGCCTCGGGATCGTTTCGTACTATATGGTCTTCTGGTAGCTTTCTCATGCACGTGATTCGGTTCGGGTTTCAGTGAGTTGAACCTTCTTGATTTTTTTCTTTGGCGAGGGACTGCTTTTTTGTTGTAGTGAATCGGCCTTTGGCCTTTGATTTGACTTTGTCGAGTGCTTCACTTTTGCTCGGTTAAAACCTTAACAATTTTGGGCCTTTGGCCTCTTTTGATTTTCTTCTTTGAGTTTTTTGCTTCTTTGTGACTTGCTAGTCCATTTGTCAGCCTTCTTGGGAGGTCCAATCATCGCCCGCAAGCCTATGGATATACCTCCCCTCTCCTCTCATCTTCGTCGTTTTGCGCGGGTCAAGATGAGGGTCGCTTATCTATTTTCTCGGCTATTTTGACTAGAGAGAGGACGGTCTAATTCCCGTCCTCGCCTTTGCATAGATGCTTCTTGGCGGAGTTTGACTCAATTATTCACTGAAAACCCGAAGTGCAGCCTCCACTGACTTCGAAAACCATATAGTTTGATCTGATCCTTTGATTGCTTCCCAAGTCCTTCTAGGGCAGTTTATGTCAACTCCACATCCCAAGTTATCTCAGTACAAAGGACAAATGGAAAGTTACATTCTAAGTTTTTAAACAGTTGAATTTTCACAAGGTAAATGCATGAATTCTGATTTATCTTTTTCACATTCTTAAGTTCATATGTTCAAAAAGATACTATTACTAAAAAAAGAAAAACAGCAAGCATGTTATTTATCTACACAGGCGGTTTTCACCCCCCACTTTTGAACGAAGGCGTGCCTTAGTTCAAAAGTCATGCAAGCTTAAAACTAAGTACTGAAAGTAAGTGCGGAAAGTAAGATAGTGTCGGGTTACCTCCCGACCAGTGCACTTGTTTTACGTCGTTGGCTCGACGATACCTCGTTGTGGATTACTGGTTTGGGTCCCATGGGTGGCTGAGGTCAAACTTTGCCACCGTTCCTGTGTTGTTTCTTGCTTTGACTTGTCCTGACTTCTTGCTGGAGTAAGAGCTCCATGGTTTTGGTGTTTTCTCTTTCCATTGCTTCTGAGAAGGCGGGAGACCTTTGACCATAGCTGCTGGT
This sequence comes from Rhodiola kirilowii, assembly GCA_033675215.1. NCBI lineage: Eukaryota > Viridiplantae > Streptophyta > Magnoliopsida > Saxifragales > Crassulaceae > Rhodiola > Rhodiola kirilowii. Next base: position 47,388,717 of record CM066201.1, read on the forward strand.
CTTGTTATTTTTTTGGTCTCTAATGACAGGTTAGAAAACTGTGCACCGTGATCCGAGATAGGCGTTATGTCTGGCGGTTTTTTTGTGTCCGGGCGGCTCTGATGAATGTAGAAGTGTGCAATTTTGCCGCCGAACTTAAGTGATAATGAGCCCTTGCCTACATCGATTCTTGCTTTAGTGGCGTAGAGGAATGGTCGTCCCAATATTATTGTTGGTGGGTCGTCTTTGCAGGTCTCTTCTGTTGGTATTACATAGAAGTCTGCAGCAACGACGAGTTCTCCCACATGGAGTATTACATCTTCCAGTTCTCCAACCGGGAGGATGCATGATTTATCTCCTAGTTCGATGTTTGATCGGGGTGGTTTCAATGGACCAAGTCCTAGTAAGTAATATAAGGAGGAAGGCATGGCATTGACAGCAGCCCCAAGGTCGACTAAGCACTTATGGATTTGGGTCTCACCAATACCGCAGGTGACTGTGAAGGCCCCTGGGTCTTTATCTCTTTCTGGTTGTGACTCATGATCAGAAGTGAGGGCTTTTCCCAATGCTGGGCCATTCTGTTCATCCCTTTCATTGCTATTGTAATCCCATCCAGATGCTGGTATGTCAGAGTGTATGACTGATGGTGGTGATATGCAGACGGTGAATGCGTACCGTCCATTGTCAGCATGCGTGACCCATGTTCTGTCATTATTGGGTCGGTCTTCCTCTTGATTCCAGTCAGGACGACGTCTACGGTTGAAGTGCTTGTTAGTGAGTTTGTAGGCTGGGGCTCGTGCTACTTCTCCCAGGGTTGTCTTTACGTTTGACCTTTTTATCATGCTAAGATTCGCCTTTGGGTTTTGGATGGTTTGTGAAGGAAGTCTGTCAGGTTCACTGGTCAGTGTTGACATTGCAGTGGCGAGCTGGGACATTTGTTTGGTCAATTCAGAAATTGCCCCGTCAGTTTTCGCCTGGTATTGGAGTAGCGAAGTACCCAATTGATTTACGTTTCCTGCGAGCTCCTTCATCGTGTCATCGAGCGACTTGGTTGGTTCTTGGTGATTATTCAGGCCGGTTTGGTGCTGACTCTGATTCGGTCCTCTTTGCTGATATTGTCCTGGAGCGTTCTGGTTATACTGTCGGTGGGGGGGTTGGTGGTATGACTGAGCTGGTTGTGCTTCCTTCTGAGGATAGCTGTTATTGTTACGCCAGTCTAGTTTGGATGTTTGACCGTACTGCCTATTCTGTCCTGCTCTGTCGTTGCTGTTGTTGTATCCTTGATATCCTCCTATTGCATTTACTTCCGCCGGTTCCTCTTCTATTAATGTCGGACATGCGTCAGTTTTGTGGTCTATAGATCCACAGAACTCGCAAGGTTTTACCGGAATTGGTTGTCTTCGTAGGAGCTGAATCATCATTTCTTTTAACTGCTTTATTTCCTCAGATATAGGCCCCGTCGATATTTCAGCTTTTGTCACATTTTTCGTTCGGGAGAATTCTTCCTGCCGAGTTGTCTCTTCTCTAAATCGGGCATTTTCGGCAACGTCGTTGATGAGTTGCCTAACACCACTCACTGATAGATTCATTATGGACCCTCCAGCTGAGGCATCCAGGAGCATTTTGTCTAAGGGTCTTAATCCATCAATGAGGTACTCGATTATGAGTTTCTCGGGCAGTCCAAGGGTACAGCAGCTTCTTTCCAGGTGATTGAACTTTTCCAGGTAATCATACATGGTTTCGTTGGGCCCTTGTTTGATGTCTTGCAGTTGCCTTCTTACTTGCATTGCTCTTCCTGCTGGGTAGTATTTGTCTAAGAATTTCTTCTGCATCTGAGCCCATGTTCTGATGCTTCCGGAAGGTAATGACAGGAACCAGTCGTTTGCCGCATCAATGAGGGAAAAGTAGAACGCCTTTAACTTAAAGTCGTCTACGCTTACGCCATTTGGTTTGAGGTTTTGGCAAATCCCATGTAGACGCTGGAGATGAGTCATTGCTGATTCTCCACGAGTTCCTGAGAATTTTGGCAAGCTGTGGGCCACTGAAGTGTTGATGGCGATGTTTTCTAGCTCAGGTCCTTCGTAGATACACCATGGCTGAACTCTGAAATCTGGTGCCGAAAGTTCTCCCAGGGTGGGTTCACGGTAGTTGTCATCCCCGTAGTAGTTATCGAAGACGGGTTCTTGTCTAGGAACTTGTCGAGGGCGAGGGGGTGGGGGATATCTAGGGGGTTGTCGTACTGGACCAGCTGCATTTCGGTCCTCGGGTGGTTCTTGGTTTCGTCTGATGGCCTCCCTATCACGAGCTCGTCTGCTTCTGATGAGTTGCTCCGGATCATCCATAAATGGAAGTGGCACTTCATCATTTCGCTCGTACAGGTTTATTTCATCGTCATCCTGGTAGTCATGATGACTTCCTTCGCGAGACATATTTGTTTCGAGCGCGAGAATTTAAAAGAGATGGAGGGAGAGAAAAGAACAGTTTATTCGACGGCTAATTCCCCGGCAACGGCGCCAATTTGACGGAGGGCCACCGCACTGTCGTTAAGGTGCAGTGTCCTCTGTACAAATAAATTTATAATATCCGCTACTTGTGACTACACTACTGGGTAGTAAGTGGTAAGTAGGGGTCGAACCCAAGGGAATTAGGGGAATAGGCTATTCTTTTAGGGTGATTGAACTGGGGGGAGCGTGTTTTATGGTTGATTGAGATTTTAGCGCTCTAATTAACTACGTGATTTTTTGGGGGTTTTTGGTTTTGATTGCGGAAAAGTAAATACAGAAATTAAAATGCTGTAAATACAAAGAAGACTTACAGTGGGTGATGCGTGATTGTAATTCCTCCGGTAGATCAGCAGTTGGTGATTGCGGTTTAACAGTAAAGAAAAGCATTCGGTTTCAGGTACTCTTGTATTATAACATGTATATAATAAACTGTTAGTAACTTTTCTAAGTATTCAAAGATGAATCGAGGCCCTTTCGTAGCGCAAGACTTGCAACATCGTTTAAAGCAACCCTTGTTCTATTTCAGACTAATTCCTCCTTTTGAAGTATCTTAGCCTTTTGTGCATCCACTTGATCTCACAGTTACGATTGACCAAGTGGTGTTTTAGATGAGTCGAACTTCTCAGATAAGCTTTGCCCTTTCGTAGCATCCACTTACCCGAGTATGTTCACGAATCCCCACGGAAGAGTTTTGCCCTTTCGTAGCATCCACTCAACCTTGGAAATTCTGACTATAAATGGCACATAGAACAAGTTTTGAATACAAAGAAATGAAACTAAAAGATATTACAACATTATATAATACAAGAAAATACCTTCCACCGAATAAAGAGTTTAGCTACGAATATCCATAGAGATGGATACCATAGCTAAATACTCGGGGGTTTTTGAAAACAGTAAGAGGGAAAGGGGTGGAATACTCAAGAACCAACAGGAGTATTCCTAATTCCTACTGAATACTCAAGAACCAACAGGAGTATTCTCTACAGTATTATAATACTCGAGAACCTACAAGAGTATTATAATTTCCAGTATAATACTCAAGAAAAAACAGGAGTATTATTTCAAAACCGAACCAAACTTACAAGTAACAAAATGTAGAGAGAGAAGTGATTACAATTTTTGGGATGATTTATGAGGAGGAGGAGCACCTCCTTTTAAAGGAAAAATGGGTGGAGATGGGTGGTGGAGATTGGTTTGATCCAAGGGAGGAGGAGGAGGCAAGGAGGAGCCACCAAGTGGCGGAGGAGGAGTGGTGGAGCTCAGCCGCCGGTAGTGGGTGGTGGAATGGGGAGGTTTTCCTCCTTTGGTCACCTCTTCATCAAGTCACCAAGTCATCTTGCCATATGTGAATTTTGTACAGTTTTGTGCAGTCTTTTCACAAAACTGTCAGTGTGTTCCTTCCCCGGACTGTCTTGACTTCACTCCTGATTCTTCTGATTAATTTATTCTGGTCAATTCAATGTCAGGATCCTTGATATTTCTTCAGTCGGCATATGATCTTGACCTTGGATTGACTCTTGTTATCTTTTCAGCATAAAATCCTCTCCTTAGCGTGTTTTCACTTCAGCCTCTAAAATGCCCTGTGGAAATATATCGGGACTAACAGATGGATGTTAGATAGACAAATAGTCTAACTTGGGGGGCTTTACTGTGTTTTTGATTCGTATAATTGTGGTCCATCAATTACTCAAAACAAATCCAACCGAGGAACAACCAAAGTCAGACCGGAGCGAAATTGGACTGATAGTTTTGTGAAAAGACTGCACAAAACTACACAAAACTCATCCTTATCCATAGTGACCGATGGCTTTTGCTTGGAGGTGGCCATGGGAGGAAGCTCTCCCCCATTTCTTCCTTGCAACCGGCGGCTATGACCTCCAAGGGAGATGCCATGGATGCTTTCCATGTGCTTTCATCCAAGCCCTCCATCTCCTCCTCCCTTTGGCTATAAAAGGAGCTCATCCCCTCCACATTTGTATCATCCATCACAAATCCATATCTCACTTCTCTCTCTAAGTTTGTTACTTTGTAAGTTTGGTTTTTGAAATAATACTCCTGTTTGTTCTTGAGTATTATACGCTTTGAAATTATAATACTCCTGTTGGTTCTTGAGTATTATAACACTATAGAGAATACTCCTGTTGGTTCTTGAGTATTCAGTAGGAATTGGGAATACTCCTGTTGGTTCTTGAGTATTCCACCCCCTCTGCCTTCTTACTGTTTTCAAAAACCCCCGAGTATTTAACTATGATATCCACCTCTATGGATATTCGTAGCTAAACTCTTTATTCGGTTAAAGGGGTGTACTTGTATTGTAAAATGTTTTAGACCCAGCACTTAATGTCGCTTTGTGTTCAAAACTTGTTCTATATGCCATATATAGTCAGAATTTCCAAGGTTGAGTGGAAGCTGTAACAAGCAAAGCTCTTCTGTGGGAATTCGTGAACATACTCAGTAAGTGGAAGCTGTAACAAGCAAAACTTATCTGAGGAGTTCGACTTATCTAAAAAACCATTTTGGGAAATCGTAACAGAAGATCAAATGGATGCACATAAGGCTAAGATACTTCGAAAGGAGGAATTAGTCTAAAGTAGAACAAGTGTTTTAAACGATTGATGGACCATAATTATAAGAATCAAAAACACAGTAAAACCCACCAAATTAGACTGTTGGTCTAGTTAACTTTTGCTTGTTAGTTCCGATTTATTTCTACAGGGTATTTTGGCGCTTAGAGAGAAAACACGCTAAGGAGAGGATTTTACGCTGAAAAGATGTTACGAGTGATTCCAAGGTCAAGATCAGACGTCGAACGAAGAAATCTCAAGATCCTGACATTGAATTACTCAAATCAAATCCAACCGAGGAACAACCAAAGTCAGACCGGAGTGAAATTGGACTGATAGTTTTGTGAAAAGACTGCACAAAACTGTCAAAACTCATCCATTTGCCAAGGTGACCGGCGGTTTTTGGAGAAATGGTGACTCATGGGTGGCCTTCCTCCTCCTCCTTATGACCGGTGGCTTTGGCAAGAGGTGGCCAAAGCCACAAGCTCTCCTCCTTGGACAACCTCCAACCGGCGGCTAAATGAGCAACCATGAGAAGTTGCCATGTGTTGGCTTCTCCTCCACATGCTCCTCCCCTCCTCCTCCACCCTTGGATGCAAAACCACATTCCACCCATCTCCACCCTCCATTCCTCCTTCTTATGGCTATAAATACAAGCCATCTCCTCCTCATTTGAACCATCCTCAAAATTGTAAACACTTATCTCTCTAAAAGTTTGGTCACTTGTAAGTTTGGTTTTTGAAATAATACTCCTGTTTGTTTTTGAGTATTATACGCTTTGAAATTATAATACTCCTGTTTGTTCTTGAGTATTATAATACTGTAGAGAATACTCCTGTTGGTTCTTGAGTATTCAGTAGGAATTAGGAATACTCCTGTTGGTTCTTGAGTATTCCACCCCTTTCCTTTCTTACTGTTTTCAAAAACCCCCGAGTATTTAGTTATGATATCCTTCTCTATGGATAATCGTAGCTAAACTTTCTTCATTCGGTTGAAGGGGTGTTCTTGTATTATAAAATGTTTTAAATTCTTTTAGTTTCTTTTCTCTGTATTCAAAACTTGTTCTATGTGCCATTTATTAGATCAGAGCTTCCAAGGTTGAGTGGATGCTTGAAATGGCAAAGCTCTTCCGTGGAAGTTCGTAAACATACTCGGGTAAGTGGATGCTTGAAATGGCAAAGCTTATCTGAGGAGTTTGATCTCTCTCAAACACCATTTGGGTAAATCGGAAAAGACAGCCCAAATGGATGCACATGGGCTAGTATACCCGGAAAAGGGGTGCTAGTTCAAGTAGAACAAGGGCTCTACGACCTTGAAATGGGCTAGACAGTGTGGCAAATCGAGCGCCGGAAAAGGCCTTGATACACGTTTGAATACTTAGAAGGGTTACTAAAAGGATAAGCAGGATATAATACAAGGCCCCTGAAACCGAATGCTTCCCTTGAATTACAAAACCACCTTGTATTTACTTTCCTAGTATAACTGCCTCAATCAACTGCACTCACCTTCCGGAGGACTCGCAATTCACGCATCACCCACTGTAAGTCATTCTTTTTACTTTTCAGTATTTTAATTCTTGCAATTACTTTTCCGCACAAAAAACCAAAAAAACCAAAAACGGTAGCTTAGTTAATCGCGCTAAAATCTCAATCAACCTTAAAACACGCTCCCTCGCTGTACAAATCCCTTAAAGAACAACGTATCCCCCTAATTCCCTTGGGTTCGACCCCTACTTACCACTTACTACCCAGTAGTGAAGTCGCGAGTAGCGGAAAATATAAATTTATTTGTACAAAGAACATTGCACCTTAACAACAGTGCAGTGGGCTTCGTCAAATTGGCGCCGTTGCTGGGGAATTAGCCGTCGAATAAGTTGTTCGAATCAATACGCGCTTCAAACAACCATGTCTCGCGAAGGAAGCCACCATGACTATCAGGATGATGACGAGATAAACCTATACAAGCAAAATGATGAGGTGCCACTTCCATTTATGGATGATCCGGAGCAACTCATCCGAAGCAGAAGAGCTCGTTATAGGGAGGCCATCATAAGAAATCAAGAACCACCCGAGGACCGAAATGCAGCTGGTCCAGTACAACCCCCTAGATATCCACCACGCCCGCAACCTCGACGAGTGCCGAGACGAGAACCCGCTTTCGATGACTACTATGGAGATAACAACAACTACCGCGAACCTACATTGGGAGAGCTCTCGGCACCAGATTTCAAAATTCAGCCGTGGTGCATTCACGAAAGCCCTGAATTGGAAAATATCGCCATCAACACTTCAGTGGCCCACAACTTACCAAAATTCTCAGGAACGCGTGGGGAATCAGCAATGACTCATCTCCAACGCTTACATGGTATTTGCCAAAACCTAAAACCGAATGGCGTAAACGTAGACGACTTCAAGTTAAAGGCGTTCTATTTTTCCCTCATTGACGCGGCAAACGACTGGTTCCTTTCATGGGCTCAGATGCAGAAGAAGTTCTTAGACAAATATTACCCAGCAGGAAGAGCGATGCAAGTAAGGAGGCAACTGCAGGACATCAAGCAAGGACCCAATGAAACCATGTACGATTACCTGGAAAAATTCAACCGCCTGGAGAGAAGCTGCTATACCCTTGGACTGCCTGAGAAACTCACCGTCGAGTATCTCATTAACAGATTAAGACCCTTAGACAAAATGCTCCTGGATGCCTCAGCTGGAGGGTCCATGATGAATCTATCATTAAGTGGGATAAGGGATCTTATCACCAACGTTGCTGAGAATGCCCGATTCAGAGAAGAGACAACTCAGCAGGAAGAATTCTCCCGGACAAAAAATGTGGCAAAAGCTGAAACATCGATGAGCTCTATGCCTGAAGAGATGAAGCAGCTAAAGGAGACGATGATTCAAATCCCACGAAGGCAGCCAGTTTCGGTAAATTCGTGTGAGTTCTGTGGTTCTACGGACCACAAAACTGACGCATGTCCGACATTAATAGAAGAGGAACCGGCAGAAGTGAATGCAATGGGAGGATACCAAGGATACAACAACAACAGTAATGACAGAGCTGGAAAAAACAGACAGTATGGTCAAGCAACCAACCCAAGCTGGCGTAACAACAACTATTCTCAGAAGGAAGCACAACCAGCTGTCCCTCAACTAGCTCAGTCATTCTACCAACCCCCCCACCGGCAGTATAACCAGAACGCTCCATCAGCAGGCCAATATCAGTAAAGAGGACCAAATCAGTTCCAAACCGGCCCGCAGAATCAACAAGAACCAACAAAGTTGTTGGATGAAACTATGAAGGAGCTCGCGGGAAGCATAAATCAATTGGGGACTTTGCTACACCAATACCAGGCGAAAACTGACGGGGCAATTTCTGAATTGACCAAACAAATGTCCCATCTCGCCACAGCAATGTCTACGCTCACTAACGAACCTGGTAGACTTCCCTCACAAACCATCCAGAACCCAAAGGGGAATGTTAGCATGGTAACAATGTCAGACATGAAGGAGGCGCGAGAAGAAGACCGACCCATCGATGGCAAAACATGGGTCACGAATACTGACAATAGAAGCTTAGACTCTGACGGTCCCGGAAGAGACTTCTCACCTAACATCTATGCATCAGAGCAGGGCATTAACCCAGAAGATCAGGTGAATGAAGAAAGAGAAAAGCCAATAAAAGAACAAAATTACCTGATAGCGAAAAAACGTTTCACTTGGAGCCCTGAAGCATATCTAGAAATGACCAAGGACCCAGGAGCCTTCACAGTAACCTGTGTTTTCGGCGAAACCTAAATTCATCATTGCTTAATAGATCTTGGGGTCGCCGTCAACGTTCTGCCTTACCCTCTATATTGCTCATTAAAGCTCGGTCCATTGAAGTCACCAATGATATCCCTCGAGTTGGGAGACAAGACGTGTATCCAACCGGCTGGAGTGCTAGAAAGCTTAATGCTCCGTGTGGGAAAAATCGTCGTTCCTACAGACTTTTATGTGATACCAATCAAGGAATCCAGCAAGGACGACCCTCCAACAATCATATTAGGACGACCATTCCTCTACACCGCGGGATCCAAGATCAACATGGGCAAGGGCTCGTTATCACTTGCATTCGGTGGCAGAACTTCATATTATAACATCTATGGTGATAACCGCGCGAAACCACTGGAATCATGGAGTCCTGACCCAAACACATCACCCAGCAAAAGTCCAAGCAGAATCAATCCAGGAGCAGAGGCGAAATTTGACTTAAGCCGCCCATGGGATCCCAACCAGTGATCCAGGAATATGGTACTGTCGAGCCAATGACGTTAAACAAGTGCACTGGTCGGGAGGTAACCCGACACTATCTTACTTTCTGTATTTTTATTTTCTGTCTTTTAGTTTTTATCAATAAGTCGCTCTCACCCACTTGGTGCATAGAATGATTTGACTATTTAGGAATTGGTTTTTGGAACACGATCGGATCAGCCAGGCAGCTTCCGTGAACTACCGGGCCTGTGCTGAGAGTTCAAGGCCCCAGCCAAACTCCCTCGATTATCCAGCCTCATGCCATTCGACACAATAAGGGAGTTCTGATCTTACCTTTCCTTAAATATCATTTCCTTCTCGTAATTGTCTGCTTGCATGGCTTTTGAACTATGTAGTGCTGAAAGGCACGCCTTCGTTCAAAAGTGTGGGGTGAGAACCGCATGTGTACATAAATAAACAACATGTTTTTCCTTTTTAATAGTATCTTTTTGAAAATATGAACTTAAGAATGTGAAAAAGATAGATCTAAAATTCATGCATTTACCTTATGAAAATTCAACTGTCTAAAAACTTAGAACGTAAGTTCTCATTTGTCCCTTTGTGCTGAGATAAACTAGGGATGTGGAGTTGATAGAAATGCCCTAGAGAGGCTTGGCAAGCAATCGAAGGACTGAATTTCACTATATGGTTTACGAAGTTAGTGGAGGCTGCACTTCGGGTTTTTCAGTTGAGTCAAGAGTCAGCTCCGCCATGCAGTGTTTATGCATAACAAATGAAGAAGGCGGGACGGGAATCAAACCGTCCTATATCTAGTCAAAGTAGCCGGGAAAATAAATGAGCGACCCTCATTTTGACTCGCGCGAAACGGCAATGATGAGAGAGAGCGGGGAGGTATTTCCATAGGCTTGCGGGCGATGATTGGACCTTCCAATAAAGGCTTGAGAAAATGGACTAGCAAGTCACAAAGAAGTGAAAGCTTGAAGAAGCAAATCAAGAGGCCGAAGGCCCAAAATTGTGAAGGTTTTAACCAAACAAAAGTGAAGTACTCAAAAAGACAAATCAAAGGCCAAAGGCCGATTCACTACAAAAAGCAATCCCTTGCCAAAAAAGAAAGAAATAAAAAAGGCTCAACTCAACTGCGAAACCCGAACCGAATCACGTGCTAGAGAAAGCTACAAGGAAACCATATAGTGCGAGACAGTCCCGAGGTTGCAGTCCAGGAGCCTAAAAAGGGCTATCTCCCGAAACATCCAGAATAATTTGCATCTCAGCACGAAGGTACACGTATCAAGTTACTTCTACTTATTTACGCAGTTCAATTTGGTAATAAGTAAGCAATGCATGAATTAGGATAAATCGAGTCCCACAGTCTAATTTTCATATTTTAAAACCAAACTTAGAGTGCCGCCCTTTAATAGCATTGTTCAGGACGAACAACTAAAAGTGTGGGGTGATCTGATGGACCATAATTATACGAATCAAAAACACAGTAAAACCCACCAAATTAGACTGTTGGTCTAGTTAACTTTTGCTTGTTAGTTCCGATTTATTTCTACAGGGTATTTTGGCGCTTAGAGAGAAAACACGCTAAGGAGAGGATTTTACGCTGAAAAGATGTTACGAGTGATTCCAAGGTCAAGATCAGACGCCGAACGAAGAAATCTCAAGATCCTGAAATTGAATTACTCAAATCAAATCCAACCGAGGAACAACCAAAGTCAGACCGGAGTGAAACTGGACTGATAGTTTTGTGAAAAGACTGCACAAAACTGTCAAAACTCATCCATTTGCCAAGGTGACCGGCGGTTTTTGGAGAAATGGTGACTCATGGGTGGCCTTCCTCCTCCTCCTCCTCCTTATGACCGGTGGCTTTGGCAAGAGGTGGCCAAAGCCACAAGCTCTCCTCCTTGGACAACCTCCAACCGGCGGCTAAATGAGCAACCATGAGAAGTTGCCATGTGTTGGCTTCTCCTCCACATGCTCCTCCCCTCCTCCTCCACCCTTAGATGCAAAACCACATGCCACCCATCTCCACCCTCCATTCCTCCTCCTTATGGCTATAAATACAAGCCATCTCCTCCTCATTTGAACCATCCTCAAAATTGTAAACACTTATCTCTCTAAAAGTTTGGTCACTTGTAAGTTTGGTTTTTGAAATTATAATACTCCTGTTTGTTCTTGAGTATTATAATACTGTAGAGAATACTCATGTTGGTTCTTGAGTATTCAGAAGGAATTAGGAATACTCCTGTTGGTTCTTGAGTATTCCACCCCTTTCCTTTCTTACTGTTTTCAAAAACCCCCGAGTATTTACTTATGATAGCCTTCTCTATGGATAATCGTAGCTAAACTCTCTTCATTCGGTTGAAGGGGTGTTCTTGTATTATGAAATGTTTTAAATTCTTTTAGTTTCTTTTCTCTGTATTCAAAACTTGTTCTATGTGCCATTTATTAAATCAGAGCTTCTAAGGTTGAGTGGATGCTGGAAATGGCAAATCTCTTCCGTGGAAGTTCGTAAACATACTCGGGTAAGTGGATGCTTGAAATGGGAAAGCTTATCTGAGGAGTTTGATCTCTCTCAAACACCATTTGGGTAAATCGGAAAAGACAACCCAAATGGATGCACATGGGATAGTATACCCGGAAAAGCGGTGCTAGTTCAAGTAGAACAAGGGCTCTACGACCTTGAAATGGGCTAGACAGTGTGGCAAATCGAGCGCCGGAAAAGGCCTTGATACACGTTTGAATACTTAGAAGGGTTACTAAAAGGATAAACAGGATACAATACAAGGCCCCTGAAACCGAATGCTTCCCTTGAATTACAAAACCACCTTGTATTTACTTTCCTAGTATAACTGCCTCAATCAACTGCACTCACCTTCCGGAGGACTCGCAATTCACGCATCACCCACTGTAAGTCTTTCTTTTTACTTTTCAGTATTTTAATTCCTGCAATTACTTTTCCGCACAAAAAACCAAAAAAACCAAAAACAGTAGCTTAGTTAATCGCGCTAAAATCTCAATCAACCTTAAAACACGCTCCCTCGCTGTACAAATCCTTAAAGAACAACGTATCCCCCTAATTCCCTTGGGTTCGACCCCTACTTACCACTTACTACCCAGTAGTGAAGTCGCGAGTAGCGGAAAATATAAATTTATTTGTACAAAGAACATTGCACCTTAACGACAGTGCAGTGGGCTTCGTCAACGATGTTGCAAGTCTTGCGCTTAGAAATGGCCTCGATTCATCTTTGAACACTTAGTATGATCATTAGCGGTTAATGATAAACAAGTATGATACAAGGCCCCTGAAACCGAATGTTTTCTTCAAATTACAAAACCCCCCTGTATTTACTTTTATTTACTTAGTATAAATTGCTCGATCAACTGCAACCATCAACCGCTCATCTACCGGAGGACTCGCCAATCACGCATCACCCACTGTAAGTCTTCTTCCTTTAACTCCCTTATTTTCAGTATTTCAATTCCTGTAATTACTTTTCCGCACAAAAAACCAAAAACAACCAAAAACAGTAGCTTAGTTAATCGCGCTAAAACCTCAATCAACCTAAAACACGCTCCCCGCCAGTATAGTTCTTAAAGAACAACGTATCCCTCTAATTCCCTTGGGTTCGACCCCTACTTACCACTTACTACCCAGTAGTGAAGTCGCGAGTAGCGGAAAATATAAATTTATTTGCACAGAGAACATTGCACCATAACGACAGTGCAGTGGGCTCCGTCACTTCTCCTCCTCTCCTCTTCCCCCATGTGGCCGGCGGCTAGAAGAGATGATGACATCATCCGATAGCTTTTGTGAGCTCCTTCCATTTTGTGACAAGTGGCTAGCTCTCCTCCACATTTTACTCATCTCTTGGCCTATAAATAGAGATGCCCTCTTCACTTGTAATATCATCCCAAAAATAAAAAACACTTGTCTCTCTAGATTTGGGCACTACTCTTGTAAACACTTGTTTTAAATCTATAATACTCCTGTTGGTTCTTGAGTATTCTAGTAGTTCTTGAGTTTACTCCCGTTGGTTCTTGAGTATTCTCCTTTACTTGCTGTCTTTCAAAAACCCTCGAGTACTTAGCTATGGTATCCACCTCTATGGATATTCGTAGCTAAACCCTTCATTCGGTTCAAGGGGTGTACTTGTATCATAAAATGTTTTAGACCATACTCTTTGTGCCTCTTGTGTTCAAAACTTGTTCTATGTGCCATATATTAGGTTAGAACTTCCAAGGTTGAGTGGATGCTTGGAATGACAAAACTCTTCCGTGGGGTTCGTAAACATACTCGGATAAGTGGATGCTTGGAATGACAAAGCTTATCTGAGAAGTTTGACCTCTTTTAAACACCATTTGGTTGATCAGGAATGATTGATCAAATGGATGCACACAGGCTAATATACCTTGGAATGGGGTATTAGTCTAAATAGAACAAGTGCTCTATGTCTTGGAATGGACTAGACAGTGTGGCAAATCGAGTGCTTGGAATGGCCTTGATACACTTTTGAATACTTAGTAGGATCATTAGAGGTCAATGATAAACAGACTATGATACAAGGCCCCTGAAGCCGAATACTTTCCTTAACTTAAAACATCACCTGCACTTTACTTTCAGTCTCAATATCAACTGCAATATCAACCGCTTACTCTCCGCAAGACTTATCCTTCAAGCATCCCACTTGCTGTAAGTCTTCTCCTTTTACTTTCAGTACTATACTTTCTGCACTAAAATCCCAACCAACCCACTTACTTTTCTGTACTAAAACTAAAACCAACAACCAACCACTTACTTTTCATCGCTAAAACCTCAATCCATCTAAAATCACGCTCCCCTTCAGTACATTCCTCAAAGAACAACTACCCCCCTAATTCCCTTGGGTTCAACCCCTACTTACCACTTGCTACCCAGTAGTGAAGTCGCGAGTAGCGGACTTATAAATAAATTCTTGACTTTTGCACACGACGACTGTGCATCCGTCAGAAGTGTAGAAAAGATATCAGGTTGTACTGTCGAAGACCTGAATTGGAACTGAAAACTTGTCGCGGTCGTATGGTAGCGAATAAGGGTAAGTAATAGCTTACGAGAGAACAACAGAAGCTTGTTCTTATTTGGATGAAGTCTCTGAAGTTTCCGGATGGATTTCATCTAATTTGGGGAACAAAGTAGATCTGAGTGCACTAAAACTAGTTGGTTACAAGTCACACGACGCACACGTATTTATAGAGCGACTCATGCCGATTGCTTTCAAGGAGTTTTTACCAAATAAGAACTGGGAAGCTATATCCGAGTTGTGTACATTTTTCCGAGATATCTGTGCATCTTCCCTTCACATTGAGCAGATGGAACACTGGCAGAACAACATATCGGTGACACTGTGTAAGCTGGAGTCAATATTTCCCCCTTCATTTTTCGACTCAATGGAACACCTACCAATTCATTTGGCTGATGAGGTCCTACTTGGTGGACCAGTACACTATTGTTGGATGTATCCGTTTGAGCGTTTCATATACCGTCTTAAACAGTTGGGCCATAAGGGAAACAGAGCTGAGGTGGAAGCCAGTATTGTTAACGCATACATACAGCTGGAGACTTCGTATTTGGGGTCCGACTACCTAGGTCCGGATTTAACAACAACCGATATACGATACAAACGAAACGAAGTTGGGACATCAGATTTCGAGGACCCTCAGATTTCGAGGACCCTCAGATTTCTATTTACAATTACCCAGGAGTTGGTGGCAGCAAAAGTAAAAGGAGGGTATTAGACAGCCGAGAATTTAAAAAAGCAACTCATTACATCTTTAGCAACACCCCTGAACTTGAACAATATTTGGAATTATTTGAGACCAGCTTAAGACAAAGACGCCCGCGACTTAATGATCAGCAAATATACGATGCCGTATTAATAGAATTCCCAGAATGGCTTAATTCCCATTGACGGATGCACAGTCGTCGTGTGCAAAAGTCAAGAATAAATTTATAAGTCCGCTACTCGCGACTTCACTACTGGGTAGCAAGTGGTAAGTAGGGGTCGAACCCAATGGAATCAGGGGGATAGTTGTTCTTTGAGGAGTGTACTGAAAGGGAGCGTGATTTTTGGTGGATTGAGGTTTTAGCGATGAAAGGTGAGTGGTTGGTTGTTGATTTTAGTCTTAGTACAGAAAAGTAAGTGGGTTGGTTGGGATTTTAGTGCGGAAAAGTAAATGACAGAAAAGTAAAGTACAGAAAGTAATTGATTAAAGGAAAGACTTACAGTGAGTGGTTGCGTGAAGGACAAGTCTTGCGGAAAGTAAGCGGTTGATATTGCAGTTGATATTGTGGAAGTAAAGTGCAGGTAAAGTTCTAAGTTAAGGAAAGTATTCGGCTTCAGGGGCCTTGTATCATAGTCTGTTTATCATTGACCTAGAGTGAAGCTAGAGCTTTGTGATGGATGATGTTTTGAAATGAGGATGATGATTTACAAAGGGAAGGGCTCTTATTTATAGCCAAGGGAAGGAGAGGGATGTGGTGAAGAGCTAGCCACTTGTCACAAAATGGGAGGAGCTCACAAAAGCCATCGGATGATGTCATCATCTCCTCTTGCCGCCGGCCCATGTGGAGGAAGGGGAGAGGAGGAGAAGCTTGTGGAAGAGAGGAGAAGGAAAGGGAGAAAGCCGCCGCCCATGTGGCATTAGGGGAGAGGGTGTGAGTTTTGTGATCTCATCCACAAAAGCCATCGGTCCATTTCAGCTCCGGACTGACTCTGGTTGCTCTTCGGTTGGACTTGTTTTGAGTGATTCCACGTCAGGATCATGAAAGTTGTACAGTCGGAATCTGGTCGTGACTTGGAATGACTCGTACTTCATTTTCAGCTTAAAAACTCCTCCTTAGCCTGTATTCTCTCTAGACTTCAAAATACCCGGTAGATAAATATCGGAACTAACAAGCAAAAGTTAAATAGACAAAGAGTCTAATTTTGTGGGTTTAATTGTGTTTATGATTCATACAATTATGGTCCATCAGATCACCCCACACTTTTAGTTGTTCGTCCCGAACAATGCTTTTAAGGGCGGCACACACAATCCAAGTAAAAACTTTTAAATATGAAAGTGAGACTATGGGACTAGATTTATCTTAATTCATGCATTACTTACTTATTACCAAACTAAACCGTGTAAATACTTAGAAGAAACTTGATACTTGTACCTTTGTGCCGAGATGCAAATTAATTCGGATGTTTCGGGAGATAGCCCTTTTCAGGCTCCTGGACTGCATTCTCGGGATCGACTCGTACTATATGGTTTCCTTGTAGCTTTCTCTAGCACGTGATTCGGTTCGGGTTTCACTGAGTTGAGTACTTTGATTTCTTTTTGGCGTGGGACAGCTTCTGTAGTGAATCGGCCTTTGGCCTTTGGCCTTTGATGTTGAAATGGAGTTTCTTCACTTTTGTTTCGGTTAAAACCTTCACAATTTTGGCCTTTGGCCTTTGATTAGCTTCTTTGAGCTTTTGTTTCTTTGTGACTTGCTAGTCCATTTTCTCAGCCTTTTTTGGGAGGTCCAATCGTCGCCCGCAAGCATATGGAAATACCTCCCCGCTCTTTCTCATCCTCGCCGTTTCGCGCGGGTCAAGATGAGGGTCGCTCATCTATTTTCCCGGCTACTAGGACTAGAGAGAGGGCGGTTTGATTCCCGTCCCGCCTCTTGCATAAACGCTGCACGACGGAGATGACTTCAATCTTCACTGAAACCCGAAGTGCAGCCTCCACTGACTTCGAAAACTGTATAGTTAGATTCGATCCTTCGAGTGCTTGCCAAGCCTCTCTAGGGCAGTTTATATCAACTCCACATCCCCTGTATATCTTAGCACCAAAGGGACAAATGAGAAGTTACATTCTAAGTTTTTAAACAGTTGAATTTTCACAAGGTAAATGCATGAATTTAGATCTATCTTTTTCACATTCTCAAGTTCATATTTTCAAAAAGATAGTATTAAGGGAAAAGGAAAAAGAAAAACATATGTGCAACGGCAGTTCTCACCCCACACTTTTGAACGAAGGCGTGCCTTTCAGCAAGACTTAGTTCAAAAGTCATGGAAATATATACAAGAGAAGGAAATGACATTAAGGAAAAGAGAAGAACTGAACTCCCTTTTACTGTGTCGTGGAACGTCATAGCTTGAGCTGGATAATCGAGGGTGTTCGGCTGGGGCCTTGAACTCTCAGCGCAGGCCCGGTAATTTCTCGGAAGCTACCTGGCTGATCTGATCTTGCTCCAAAAATCGATTCCTACTAGGGGTCATGCCTTCTATACAAAAAGTGGGTGAGAGCGACTGTTAAGGTAAAAACTAAATGACAGAAAATAAATGACTGAAAGTAAGATAGGTTTCGGTGACGAAGCCCACTGCACTGTCGTTAAGGTGCAATGTTCTTTGTACAAATAAATTTATATTTTCCGCTACTCGCGACTTCACTACTGGGTAGTAAGTGGTAAGTAGGGGTCGAACCCAAGGGAATTAGGGGGATACGTTGTTCTTTAAGGGATTTGTACAGCGAGGGAGCGTGTTTTAAGGTTGATTGAGATTTTAGCGCGATTAACTAAGCTACTGTTTTTGGGGTTTTTTGGTTTTTTGTGCGGAAAAGTAATTGCAGGAATTAAAATACTGAAAATAAAAGAGTTAAGGGAAGAAGACTGACAGGCCGTTGATGGACCAAAATTATACGAATCAAAAACACAGTAAAACCCACCAAATTAGACTGTTGGTCTATTTAACTTCTGCTTGTTAGTCCCGATTTATTTCTACAGGGTATTTTAGACTCTAGAGAGAAAACACGCTAAGGAGATGATTTTACGCTGAAAAGATATTACGAGTCAGTCCGAGGTCACGATCAGACGCTGAATGCAGAAATCACAAGATCCTGACATTGAATTACTCAAAACAAAATCCAACCGAGGAGCAACCAAAGTCAGACCGAAGCGGAATTGGATTGTTGGTTTTGTGAAAATTGCACAAAACCACAAAACCTCTTCTTTCCTTCTAGAAGGGGCGGCTATGGGGAGGATAAGGAGGAGGATGACACATCTCCTCCATCCTTATCCATAAGTGGCGGCTACTTGCCCTCCACTCCTCCTCCCAAACGTGCTCTCCACTCCTCCTCCTCCTCCCTTGGATGAAAACCACGTGCCACCATCTCCACCCTCCATCCTCCTCCCCTTTGGCTATAAAAGGAGCTCCTCCCCTCCTCATTTGTATCATCACCACCACAAATCTCAAATGTTTTAGAGAGATAGAGGGCTTAACCCTCTTCTCTTCACTTTCAATAAATATTGTTCTTCATTTTGGAGCTACTTTTGGCGCTTGGATCTTGCCTAGGAGTTCCTCTCCTCGACTTATTGTAAGGTATAAAATTACTTTCAGTATTATTTGTTTTTGCTGTAAAGTTATTTTATTATTCGGTACCCTTGTTCAAGACAATAGTTTGCTTGTATTCCTTGACATGAATACTAGTAGCTAAAAGCTTGTACTCGGTCGCAGGGGTATACTTGTATTATAAATTTTTTAGATCTTACTCTTAGTACACCTTTGTATTCAAAACTGGTTCTATGTGCCATATATAGTCAGAATTTCTAAGGTTGAGTGGAAGCTGTAACAAGCAAAGCTCTTCCGTGGGGATTCGTGAACATACTCGGTAAGTGGAAGCTGTAACAAGCAAAACTTATCTGAGGAGTTCGACTTATCTAAAACACCCCTTGGTCGATCGTAACTGAGAGATTAGGTGGATGCACAAAAGGCTAAGATACTTCGAAAGGAGGAATTAGTCTGAAGTAGAACAAGTGTTTTAAATGATGTTGCAAGTCTTGCGCTAGAAATAGCCTCGATTCATCTTTGAATACTTAGCATGATCATGTCTTGCGCTAGAAATAGCCTCAATTCATCTTTGAACACTTGGTATGATCATTAGCGGTCGATGATAAACAAATATAATACAAGGCCCCTAAAACCGAATCCGCGAGTAGCGGACTTATAAATTTATTTGCACATTTGCTCTGACGACGAGCATCTGTCAAATTGGCGCCGTTGCCGGGGAGTTGTGCATAGGAATAGTTGTTCTATTTTCTTTTTTCTTTTTTTCTTTTATCATGCAATTCACCAAGTCATACTACTACGGAATGGAACCTTGGAACAATACGGAGTTTTCCCCACCACCCTTCAAACTTGAAATACGTGAGAATATCAACAAAATAACGCAATCTCGGGACGAAACATTGGATGAGTACTTATGGTACTTCGATTCCATTGTGACGAGCTGCCCGCACCATGGATTTACCAACGCCGATCTTCAAATAAAATTTCTCTGTGGAATGTTGCCACATGAGTGGGACCAGCTAAATAATGCAGCAGGAGGATCAATGTGAGACTTAACCGTGGATGATCTTTGGATATTAATCAATGATTTGGCCGCAAGGTCACGACCAAGCCAAGATCAGGCCGAGCCACTCAAGGACGGTATAACGGAGCTGGCATCTAGCATCCAGCAGTTGGAAAACACAATGCAACAAATCAGAGCTAAAACTGAATTATGGGCGGCAGAAAAGGAGCTGGCAGCTAACACCCAACAATTGGCCGCAAACATGCAGCAATTGAGTGCCGTGATGCACCAATTCACGGCCGAAACCGATTCAGGAGCAATAGAAAGGACGGCTGAACCCGAGGAGCCGACTGAGGATGAGGACCCGCAAATGACCGAAGAAGAACTGCCCCAATCAGACCCGGTCCTTATCACCAATCCATCCGAGGAAATCACTGTCCTAACTACCGAACCTACAGAAGTCCCGGACCTCATTGCCGAACTGTCCGAGAAAGACCTAGTCCTCACTGTCGGAGCACCTGAAACAGACCTAGTCCTCATGGTCGAAGTGCCTCAACTTAACCCTTCGCGTTTCATGCCGATCATAACCACCGAAGATCATATAATCAATGATGATGCGGTACAAGGGGAGTTGGAGGCAGAGCATGAGCCAAAAAAGCCGACAAAGGAAATCTCTCACGTCACAAGCCAAGAAAAACCACCCGGGAACTCAATCATTCCAAGACAACCATTCGTAGCTACCACCAAGAAGAGGCCTCACATGGGAACATGCCTGTGGTCGCCGATGTTTGAAGGCACAAAACCCAACTTCCAAACTCGCGAAAGTGCCAACTATTCAAACATGAAGAAGCGGCAAAGGCATGGGCCGAAAGAATGGAAACCCGGAAGGAGAAACAAGAAAGCACGACTCAATGGTCCAGCAGCTATGGTCAAAGAAGCCTCACCCTCTCGGAGCAAAAGGACAACCGAGAAGAAATTCGACCTCAAGCACCCATGCGATCCCTACTTATGATCCAGGAATGAGGTATCGTCGAGCCAACGACGTTAAACAAAGGCACTGGTAGGGAGGTAACCCGACACTATCTTACTTTCTGTCATTTAATTTCTGTCATTTAGTTTTTTTT
This sequence comes from Rhodiola kirilowii, assembly GCA_033675215.1. Taxonomy (NCBI): domain Eukaryota; kingdom Viridiplantae; phylum Streptophyta; class Magnoliopsida; order Saxifragales; family Crassulaceae; genus Rhodiola; species Rhodiola kirilowii. Next base: position 47,409,500 of record CM066201.1, read on the forward strand.
TTTTGCCTTGCATCATTCTCACCTCACCTGTATATATTTGCTTGCATGACTTTTGAACTAAGTATTGCTGAAAGGCACGCCTTCGTTCAAAAGTGTGGGGTGAGAACCATCTGTGTACATAACATGTTTTTCTTTTTTAGTAGTATCTTTTTGAAAATATGAACTTGAGAATGTGAAAAAGATAGACCAAAATTCATGCATTAACCTTGTGAAAATTCAACTGTTTAAAAACTTAGAATGTAACTTTTCATTTGTCCTTTGTGCTAAGATAACTAGGGATGTGGAGTTGATATAAACTGCCCTAGAGAGGCTTGGCAAGCAATTAAGGGATCAGATCAAACTATATGGTTTTCGAAGTCAGTGGAGGCTGCACTTCGGGTTTCAGTGAAGATTGAAGTCATCTCCGCCATGCAATGCAAAAGGCGAGGACGGGAATCAGACCGTCCTATCTCCGGTCAAAGTAGCCGAGAAAATAGATGAGCGACCCTCATCTTGACCCGCGCGAAACGACAGTCAAAGTAGCCGAGAAAATAGATGAGCGACCCTCACCTTGACCCGCGCGAAAACGGCAAAAACGAGAAGAGCGGGGAGGTATTTCCATAGGCTTGCGGGCGATGATTGGACCTCCCAAAAAGGCTTGAGAAAATGGACTAGCAGCCACAAAAAGGCGAAAAGCTCAATGAAGCAAATCAAGAGGCCAAAGGCCCAAAATTGTGAAGGTTTTAACCGAATAAAAAAGTGAAGAACTCAAAAGTCAAATCAAAGGCCAAAGGCCGATTCACTACAAAAAGCAGTCCCTCGCCAAAAGAAAATCAAAGTACTCAAACCATTGAAACCCGAACCGAATCACGTGCTAGAGAAAGCTACCAGAAAACCATATAGTGCGAGACGATCCCGAGATTGCAGTCCAGGAGCCTAAAAAGGGCTATCTCCCGAGACATCCAATATAATTTGCATCTCAGCACGGAGGTACAAGTATTAAGTTTCTTCTATTTATTTACGCAGTCAATTTGGTAATAAGTAAGCAATGCAGGAATTTAGATAAATCGAGTCCCACAGTCTAATTTTCATATTTTAAAACCAAACTTAGAGTGACGCCCTTTAATAGCATTGTTCGGAACGAACAACTAAAAGTGTGGGGGTGATCTGATGGACCAAAATTATACGAATCAAAAACACAGTAAAACCCACCAAATTAGACTGTTGGTCTATTTAACTTCTGCTTGTTAGTCCCGATTTATTTCTACAGGGTATTTTGGACTCTAGAGAGAAAACACGCTAAGGAGAGGATTTTACGCTGAAAAGATATTACGAGTCAGTCCGAGGTCACGATCAGAAGCTGAATGCAGAAATCACAAGATCCTGACATTGAATTACTCAAAACAAAATCCAACCGAGGAGCAACCAAAGTCAGACCGAAGCGGAATTGGATTGTTGGTTTTGTGAAAATTGCACAAAACCACAAAACCTCTTCTTTCCTTCTAGAAGGGGCGGCTATGGGGAGGATAAGGAGGAGGATGACTCATCTCCTCCATCCTTATCCATAAGTGGCGGCTACTTGCCCTCCACTCCTCCTCCCAAACTTGCTCTCCACTCCTCCTCCTCCTCCCTTGGATGAAAACCAGGTGCCACCATCTCCACCCTCCATCCTCCTCCCCTTTGTCTATAAAAAGAGCTCCTCCCCTCCTCATTTGTATCATCACCACCACAAATCTCAAATGTTTTAGAGAGATAGAGGGCTTAACCCTCTTCTCTTCACTTTCAATAAATATTGTTCTTCATTTTGGAGCTACTTTTGGTGCTTGGATCTTGCCTAGGAGTTCCTCTCCTCGACTTATTGTAAGGTATAAAATTACTTTCATTATTATTTGTTTTTGCTGTAAAGTTATTTTATTATTCGGTACCCTTGTTCAAGACAATAGTTTGCTGGTATTCCTTGACATGAATACTAGTAGCTAAAAGCTTGTACTCGGTCGCAGGGGTATACTTGTATTATAAATTTTTTAGATCTTACTCTTAGTACACCTTTGTATTCAAAACTGGTTCTATGTGCCATATATAGTCAGAATTTCTAAGGTTGAGTGGAAGCTGTAACAAGCAAAGCTCTTCTGTAGGGATTCGTGAACATACTCGGTAAGTGGAAGCTGTAACAAGCAAAACTTATCTGAGGAGTTCAACTTATCTAAAACACCCCTTGGTCGATCGTAACTGAGAGATTAGGTGGATGCACAAAAGGTTAAGATACTTCGAAAGGAGGAATTAGTCTGAAGTAGAACAAGTGTTTTAAATGATGTTGCAAGTCTTGCGCTAGAAATAGCCTCGATTCATCTTTGAATACTTAGCATGATCATGTCTTGCGCTAGAAATAGCCTCAATTCATCTTTGAACACTTGGTATGATCATTAGCGGTCGATGATAAACAAATATAATACAAGGCCCCTAAAACCGAATCCTTTCCTTACAGTTTATTATTGTAATTTACTTTCAGTTCTCAAAACACACTCAAACCCAACCCCAATCGTATTTAATTTCTGCATAAGCTTCATTAAAGAACAACTAATCCACACTGACTCCCTTGGGTTCGACCCCTACTTACCACTTACTACCCAGTAGTTAAGTCGCGAGTAGCGGACTTATAAATTTATTTGCACATTTGCTCTGACGACAAGCATCTGTCAGCCATCGTCGGTACCTGCAAATTTGAATTTATAATTTCCTCACTCTGAACTGTGGGTTAGTACAGTGGCAAGCAAGGGTCGAACCCAAGGAAGCTAGATGGTTACTACTTTGTTCTGTAAGAGGGAAAAAGAAAGATTGGGTGAAAGTAATTGATTAGAAGACAGTAGTAAGGCACGAAATAAGTAAGAGTGTATCAATCAGGGAAGATATTCAGGCTAGGGTTTTCTTCAATTGTGACTATGTTTATCCTTGATTTCTAAATATTTATTCTTGTCTTCTTAGGGTTACTCCTGGTCAGGTTATAACCATTTAATTCTAGCAAACCTAATACTCCTGGTCAGGTATTAGGTTTAGTGCTCTACTTATTCTAACGGGTCAGTATCAAATAAGCAGTAAATAGATAGTAAGTATTACTAGGTTAAGTTGTACCCTTTCGGATCTCCCCTTAACCCAATAATTCGAACTGATAATTTGCACAAGAACTAAATAGAATGCAAGAATAATAGTGAATAACGAAATCTCAAAACATCGTCACAATTATTCAACCCTGACCCGAATAATCGGTTTAGTTACACATGCTCATGGAAACAATGTGGAAAGTAAATAAGAACAAGAGTACTTCACTAATGAACCGAGGAAACAAAGACTGAGTCACGGCTGAGCTATGGTGAGTCACGGCCGAGTGATGGTGGTGCACGGTGGAAAAAGGCGGAGGAGCAAGGAGGGAACGTCTAGGGCTTGGACGTGAGTAGAGGAGACTCTCTCGTGAGTTTTTGGGATGAATATTAGGTCTTGTATGCTCCTCCTTATATAGAGTTTGAGAAACCCTAAAGTTCCCAAAATAAGCCAAAGATAATCATGGAAATATTTCCATAATATCCTTTGCTTTATCTTCAAGCCACCTTGATCTTCTAGATAATTCCAAAACCCTAGCTTGTATGTTCCCCTAATTTCACGTTGCTTTAGGGCCGGACGAACTGGGCTGGACTCGGCGAAAATTACTGTTCACGCGCGGAGTTACTATTCATACCGGAGTTACTATTCACGAGCCGAAAAAACACTGTTCACGGGCCTCCTTTGGGTCTGTTCTTCAATTGCGATGTTTCTGGCACGAAAATGCCGTCTTTTAAGCGCGATGCCTCCTAGAGCTTCCAAATCACCTGAAACACGAAACAACACTAAGAAGTAACTGTTCGTATAATAAAGTGCTGGAATTGGTGGGATTTAATGATTCGATGAGTCATATAAATACGGCTCATCAAAGACTTACAGTGGGTGATGCGTGATTGGCGAGTCCTCCGGAAGGTGAGTGCAGTTGATTGAGGCAGTTATACTAGGAAAGTAAATACAAGGTGGTTTTGTAATTCAAGGGAAGCATTCGGTTTCAGGGGCCTTGTATTATATCATGTTTATCCTTTTAGTAACCCTTCTAAGTATTCAAACGTGTATCAAGGCCTTTTCCGGCGCTCGATTTGCCACACTGTCTAGCCCATTTCAAGGTCGTAGAGCCCTTGTTCTACTTGAACTAGCACCCCTTTTCCGGGTATACTAGCCCATGTGCATCCATTTGGGTTGTCTTTTCCGATTTACCCAAATGGTGTTTGAGAGAGATCAAACTCCTTAGATAAGCTTTGCCATTTCAAGCATCCACTTACCCGAGTATGTTTACGAACTTCCACGGAAGAGCTTTGCCATTTCAAGCATCCACTCAACCTTGGAAGCTCTGATCTAATAAATGGCACATAGAACAAGTTTTGAATACAGAGAAAAGAAACTAAAAGAATTAAAAACATTTTATAATACAAGAACACCCCTTCAACCGAATGAAGAGAGTTTAGCTACGATTATCCATAGAGAAGGATATCATAACTAAATACTCGGGGGTTTTTGAAAACAGTAAGAAAGGGAAGGGGTGGAATACTCAAGAACCAATAGGAGTATTCCTAATTCCTACTGAATACTCAAGAACCAACAGGAGTATTCTCTACAGTATTATAATACTCAAGAACCAACAGGAGTATTATAATTTCAAAGCGTATAATACTCAAGAACAAATAGGAGTATTATTTAAAAAACCAAACTTACAAGTGACCAAACTTTTAGAGAGATAAGTGTTTACAATTTTGAGGATGGTTCAAATGAGGAGGAGATGGCTTGTATTTATAGCCATAAGGAGGAGGAATGGAGGGTGGAGATGGGTGGCATGTGGGTTTGCATCCAAGGGTGGAGGAGGAGGGGAGGAGCATGTGGAGGAGAAGCCAACACATGGCAACTTCTCATGGTTGCTCATTTAGCCGCCGGTTGGAGGTTGTCCAAGGAGGAGAGCTTGTGGCTTTGGCCACCTCTTGCCAAAGCCACCGGTCATAAGGAGGAGGAGGAGGAGGAAGGCCACCCATGAGTCATCTTCTTCACCAAAGCCGCCGGTCACTTGGTCCATGGATGAGTTTTGATAGTTTTGTGCAGTCTTTTCACAAAACTATCAATCCAATTTTGCTTCCGTCTGACTTTGGTTGTTCCTCGGTTTGATTTATATTGAGTAATTCAATGTCAGGATCTTGAGATTTCTTCGTTCAGCGTCTGATCTTGACCTTGGAATGACTCGTAATATCTTTTCAGCGTAAAATCCTCTCCTTAGCGTGTTTTCTTTCTAAGCGCCAAAATACCCTGTAGAAATAAATCGGAACTGACAAGCAAAAGTTAACTAGACCAACAATCTAGTTTGGAGGGTTTTACTGTGTTTTTGATTCGTATAATTATGGTCCATCAGATCACCCCACACTTTTAGTTGTTCGTCCCGAACAATGCTATTAAAGGGCAGCACTCTAAGTTTGGTTTTAAAATATGAAAATTAGACCGTGGGACTTGATTTATCCCAATTCATGCATTGCTTACTTATTACCAAATTGAACTGCGTAAATAAATAGAAGTAACTTGATACGTGTACCTTCGTGCTGAGATGCAAATTATTCTGGATGTTTCGGGAGATAGCCCTTTTTAGGTTCCTGGACTGCAACCTCTGGACTGTCTCGCACTATATGGTTTCCTTGTAGCTTTCTCTAGCACGTGATTCGGTTCGGGTTTCGCAGATGAGTTGAGCCTTTTTGATTTCTTTCTTTTTTGGCGAGGGACTGCTTTTGTAGTGAATCGGCCTTTGGCCTTTGATTTGTCTCTTTGAGTACTTCACTTTTTTGTTCGGTTAAAACCTTCACAATTTTGGGCCTTTGGCCTCTTGATTTGCTTCTTCGAGCTTTTTGCCTTTTTGCGGCTTTGCTAGTCCATTTTCTCAAGCCTTTTTGGGAGGTCCAATCATCGCCCGCAAGCCTATGGAAATACCTCCCCGCTCTCTCTTATCATTGCCGTTTCGCGCGAGTCAAAATGAGGGTCGCTCATTTATTTTCCCGGCTACTTTGACTAGAGACAGGACGGTTTGATTCCCGTCCTCGCCTTCTTCATTTTTTATGCATAAACACTGCATGGCGGAGCTGACTCTTGACTCAACTGAAAAACCCGAAGTGCAGCCTCCACTGAATTCGTAAACCATATAGTGAAATTCAGTCCTTCGATTGCTTGCCAAGCCTCTTTAGGGCATTTCTATCAACTCCACATCCCTAGTTTATCTCAGCACAAAGGGACAAATGAGAAGTTACATTCTAAGTTTTTAGACAGTTGAATTTTCACAAGGTAAATGCATGAATTTTAGATCTATCTTTTTCACATTCTTAAGTTCATATTTTCAAAAAGATACTATTAAAAAGGAAAAACATGTTGTTTATTTATGTACACATGCGGTTCTCACCCCACACTTTTGAACGAAGGCGTGCCTTTCAACACTGCTTAGTTCAAAAGCCATGCAAACAGATAATTACGAGAAGGAAATGATATTTAAGGAAAGGTAAGATCAGAACTGCCTTATTGTGTCAAATGGCATGAGGGTGGATAATCGAGGGAGTTCGGCCGGGGCCTTGAACTCTCAGCGCAGGCCGGGTAGTTCACGGAAGCTGCCTGGCTGATCCGATCGTGCTCCAAAAACCAATTCCTAAATAGTCAAATCATTCTATGCACCAAGTGGGTGAGAGCGACTTATTGATAAAAACTAAAAGACAGAAAATAAAAATACAGAAAGTAAGATAGTGTCGGGTTACCTCCCGACCAGTGCACTTGTTTAACGTCATTGGCTCGACAGTACCTTATTCCTGGATCACCAGTTGGGATCCCATGGGCGGCTTAAGTCAAATTTCGCCTCGGCTCCTGGATTGATTCTGCTTGGTCTTTTGCTGGGTGATGTGTTTGGGTCAGGACTCCATGATTCCAGTGGTTTCGCGCGGTTATCACCATAGATGTTATAATATGAAGTTCTGCCACCGAATGCAAGTGATAACGAGCCCTTGCCCATGTTGATCTTGGCTCCAGTGGTGTAAAGGAATGGTCGTCCTAATATGATTGTTGGAGGGTCGTCCTTGCTGGATTCCTTGATTGGTATCACATAAAAGTCTGTAGGAACGACGATTTTTCCCACACGAAGCATTAAGCTTTCTAGCACTCCAGCCGGTTGGATACACGTCTTGTCTCCCAACTCGAGGGATATCATTGGTGACTTCAATGGACCAAGCTTTAATGAGCAATATAGAGGGTAAGGCAGAACGTTGACGGCGGCCCCAAGATCTATTAAGCATTGATGAATTTGGGTTTCGTCGAAAACACAGGTTACTGTGAAGGCTCCTGGGTCCTTGCTCATTTCTAGATATGCTTCAGGGCTCCAAGTGAAACGTTTTTTCGCTATCAAGTAATTTTGTTCTTTTATTGGCTTTTCTCTTTCTTCATTCACCTGATCTTCTGGGTTAATGCCCTGCTCTGATGCATAGATGTTAGGTGAGAAGTCTCTTCTGGGACCGTCAGAGTCTAAGCTTCTATTGTAAGTATGCGTGACCCACGTTTTGCCATCGATGGGTCGGTCTTCTTCTCGCGCCTCCTTCATGTCTGACATTGTTACCATGCTAACATTCCCCTTTGGGTTCTGGATGGTTTGTGAAGGAAGTCTACCAGGTTCGTTAGTGAGCGTTGACATTGCTGTGGCGAGATGGGACATTTGTTTGGTCAATTCAGAAATTGCCCCGTCAGTTTTCGCCTGGTATTGGTGTAGCGAAGTCCCCATTTGATTTACGCTTCCCGCGAGCTCCTTCATAGTTTCATCCAGCGACTTGGTTGGTTCTTGTTGATTCTGCGGGCCGGTTTGGAACTGATTTGGTCCTCTTTGCTGATATTGGCCTGCTGATGGAGTGTTCTGGTTATACTGCCGGTGGGGGGGTTGGTAGAATGACTGAGCTAGTTGAGGTACAGCTGGTTGTGCTTCCTTCTAAGAATAGTTGTTGTTACGCCAGCTTGGGTTGGTTGCTTGACCATACTGTCTGTTTTGTCCAGCTCTGTCATTACTGTTGTTGTTGTATCCTTGGTATCCTCCCACTGCATTCACTTCTGCCGGTTCCTCTTCTATTAATTTCGGACATGCGTCAGTTTTGTGGTCCTTAGAACCACAGAACTCGCACTGTTTTACCGGAACTGGCTGCCTTCGTAGGATTTGAATCATCATCTCCTTTAGCTGCTTCATCTCTTCAGGCATAGAGCTCATCGATGTTTCAGCTTTCGCCACATTTTTTGTCCAGGAGAATTCTTCCTGCTGAATTGTCTCTTCTCTGAATCGGGCATTCTCAGCAACGTTGGTGATAAGATCCCTTATGCCACTTAATGATAGATTCATCATAGACCCTCCAGCTGAGGCATCCAGGAGCATTTTTTCTAAGGGTCTTAATCCGTTAATGAGATACTCGACGGTGAGTTTCTAGGGCAGTCCAAGGGTATAGCAGCTTCTCTCCAGGCGGTTGAATTTTTCCAGGTAATCGTACATGGTTTCGTTGGGTCCTTGCTTGATGTCCTGCAGTTGCCTCCTTACTTGCATTGCTCTTACTGCTGGGTAATATTTGTCTAAGAACTTCTTCTGCATCTGAGCCCATGTTCTGATGCTTCCGAAAGGCAATGAAAGGAACCAGTCGTTTGCCGCGTCAATGAGGGAAAAATAGAACGCCTTTAACTTGAAGTCGTCTACGTTTACGCCATTCGGTTTTAGGTTTTGGCAAATACCATGTAAGAGTTGGAGATGAGTCATTGCTGATTCCCCACGCGTTCCTGAGAATTTTGGTAAGTTGTGGGCCACTGAAGTGTTGATGGCGATGTTTTCCAGCTCAGGGCCTTCGTGAATGCACCACGGCTGTATTCTGAAATCTGGTGCCGAGAGCTCTCCCAATGTAGGTTCGCGGTAGTTGTTGTTAACTTCATAGTAGTCATCGAAAGCGGGTTCTCGTCTCGGCACTCGTCGAGGTTGCGGGGGTGGTGGATATCTAGGAGGTTGCACAGGACCAGTTGCATTTCGGTCCTCGGGTGGTTCTTGATTTCTTCTGATGGCCTCCCTGTCACGAGCTCTTCTGCTTCGGATGAGTTGCTCCGGATCATCCATAAATGGAAGTGGCATCTCATTGTTTCGATCGTACAGGTTCATCTAGTCGTCATCTTGGTAGTCATGGTGGCTTCCTTCGCGAGACATAGTTGTTTCGAGCGCGTTTGAGAATTTAAGAGAGAGGGAAAGAAAACAACTAATCCGACGGCTAAATCCCCGGCAACGGCGCCAATTTGACGAAGCCCACTGCACTGTCGTTAAGGTGCAATGTTCTTTGTACAAATAAATTTATATTTTCCGCTACTCGCGACTTCACTACTGGGTAGTAAATGGTAAGTAGGGGTCGAACCCAAGGGAATTAGGGGGATACGTTGTTCTTTAAGGGATTTGTACAGCGAGGGAGCGTGTTTTAGGGTTGATTGAGATTTTAGCGCGATTAACTAAGCTACTGTTTTTGTTTTTTTGGTTTTTTGTGCGGAAAGGTAATTGCAGGAATTAAAATACTGAAAATAAAAGAGTTAAGGGAAGAAGACTTACAGTGGGTGATGCGTGATTGGCGAGTCCTCCGGAAGGTGAGTGCAGTTGATTGAGGCAGTTATACTAGGAAAGTAAATACAAGGTGGTTTTGTAATTCAAGGGAAGCATTCGGTTTCAGGGGCCTTGTATTATATCCTGTTTATCCTTTTAGTAACCCTTCTAAGTATTAAAACGTGTATCAAGGCCTTTTCCGGCGCTCGATTTGCCACACTGTCTAGCCAATTTCAAGGTCGTAGAGCCCTTGTTCTACTTGAACTAGCACCCCTTTTCCGGGTATACTAGCCCATGTGCATCCATTTGGGTTGTCTTTTCCGATTTACCCAAATGGTGTTTGAGAGAGATCAAACTCCTCAGATAAGCTTTGCCATTTCAAGCATCCACTTACCCGAGTATGTTTACAAACTTCCACGGAAGAGCTTTGCCATTTCAAGCATCCACTCAACCTTGGAAGCTCTGATCTAATAAATGGCACATAGAACAAGTTTTGAATACAGAGAAAAGAAACTAAAAGAATTTAAAACATTTTATAATACAAGAACACCCCTTCAACCGAATGAAGAGAGTTTAGCTACGATTATCCATAGAGAAGGATATCATAACTAAATACTCGGGGGTTTTTGAAAACAGTAAGAAAGGAAAGGGTGGAATACTCAAGAACCAACAGGAGTATTCCTAATTCCTATTGAATACTCAAGAACCAATAGGAGTATTCTCTACAGTATTATAATACTCAAGAATCAACAGGAGTATTATAATTTCAAAGCGTATAATACTCAAGAACAAATAGGAGTATTATTTCAAAAACCAAACTTACAAGTGACCAAACTTTTAGAGAGATAAGTGTTTACCATTTTGAGGATGGTTCAAATGAGGAGGAGATGGCTTGTATTTATAGCCATAAGGAGGAGGAATGGAGGGTGGAGATGGGTGGCATGTGGTTTTGCATCCAAGGGTGGAGGAGGAGGGGAGGAGCATGTGGAGGAGAAGCCAACACATGGCAACTTCTCATGGTTGCTCATTTAGCCGCCGGTTGGAGGTTGTCCAAGGAGGAGAGCTTGTGGCTTTGGCCACCTCTTGCCAAAGCCACCGGTCATAAGGAGAAGGAGGAGGAGGAAGGCCACCCATGAGTCATCTTCTTCACCAAAGCCACCGGTCACTTGGTCCATTGATGAATTTTGATAGTTTTGTGCAGTCTTTTCACAAAACTATCAATCCAATTTTGCTTCGGTCTGACTTTGGTTGTTCCTCGGTTGGATTTGTATTGAGTAATTCAATGTCAGGATCTTGAGATTTCTTCGTTCAGCGTCTGATCTTGACCTTGGAATGACTCGTAATATCTTTTCAGCGTAAAATCCTCTCCTTAGCGTGTTTTCTCTCTAAGCGCCAAAATACCCTGTAGAAATAAATCAGAACTAACAAGCAAAAGTTAACTAGACCAACAGTCTAATTTGGTGGGTTTTACTTTGTTTTTGATTCGTATAATTATGGTCTATCAGCCGGGTTACCTCCCGACCAGTGCCTTTGTTTAACGTTGTTGGCTCGACGCTACCTCAATCATGGATCATAAGGTCGGATCCCATGGGTGGCTCAGGTCGTATTTCTCTGTTGTGCCAACCTTGATTCTTGCCTTGCCTTTTCCTGATTTCTTGTGAGATGATGTGCTAGAGATAGAACTCCATGGTTTTGGTGGTTTCTCTTTCCATTGTTTCTGAGAAGGCGAGGGACCTTTGACCATAGCTTCTGGTCTTGTTTCGATCTCTTTTGGCAGGTCAGAAATCTGTGTGCTGAGATCTGAGATAGGTATAATTTCTGGCGGTTTCCTTGTCCTTTGGCAACCATTATAGTTATCGATGTAGAAATCTGAAAGTTTGCAGCCAAATGCAAGTGATAACAACCCCCTTCCCATGTCGATCCAAGCCTTGGTGGCGTGGAGAAAAGGTCGTCCCAATATAAGCGTTGGAGGGTCGTCTTCGCTGGTCCCTTCCGTTGGTATTACATAAAAGTCTGCAGCAACGACGAGCTCTCCCACATGGAGTATTACATCTTGCAGCACTCCAACCGGACGGATACACGATTTATCTCCTAGCTCGATATTTGACCTGGGTGGTTTTAATGGACCAGGTCCTAATAAGTAATATAAGGAGGAAGGCATGGCATTGACAGCAGCCCCGAGATCGACTAAGCACTTATGAATTTGTGTTTCACCAATACCACAGGTGACTGTAAAGGCCCCTGGGTCTTTATCTCTTTCCGGTTGTGACTCATGATCTGAAGTGAGTGATCTTTCTATTGTCGGGCCATTCTGCCCATTTTTTAGCTTAGGATTTGTATAATCGGGTGACGAAGCCCACTGCACTGTCGTTAGGGTGCAATGTTCTTTGTGCAAATAAATTTATATTTTCCGCTACTCGCGACTTCACTACTGGGTAGCTAGTGGTAAGTAGGGGTCGAACCCAAGGGAATTAGGGGGATACGTTGTTCTTTAAGGGATTTGTACAGCGAGGGAGCGTGTTTTAGATTGATTGAGATTTTAGCGCGATTAACTAAGCTACTATTTTTGGTTTTTTTGCTTTTTTGTGCGGAAAAGTAATTACAGGAATTAAAATACTGAAAATAAAGGAGTTAAGGGAAGAAGACTTACAGTGGGTGATGCGTGATTGGCGAGTCCTCCGGAAGGTGAGTGCGGTTGATTGAGGCAGTTATACTAGGAAAGTAAATACAAGGTGGTTCGTAATTCAAGGGAAGCATTCGGTTTCAGGGGCCTTGTATTATATCCTGTTTATCCTTTTAGTAACTGATGAGCCGTATTTATACGACTCATCGAGTCATCAAATCCCACCATTTCATTCACTTTATTATGCGAACAGTTAGTTTTTAGTGTTGTTTCGTGTTTCAGGTGATTTGGAAGCTCTAGGAGGAATCGCGCTTAAAAGACGGCATTTTCATGCCAGAAACATCGCAATTGAAGAACAGACCCAAAGGAGGGTCGTGAACAGTGTTTTTTCGGCTCGTGAACAGTAACTCCGGCGTGAACAGTACTCCGGCATGAATAGTTACTCTGTGTGAATAGTGATTTTGGCCGAGTCCAGCCCCGTTCGTCCAGCCCAAAAAACTACATCAGGGCGAATTCAAGGCTAGGGTATTGGATATTCTAGAAGATCAAGGTGGCTTTATCATCAAGCAAAGATTATTATGGAAATATTTCCATGATTATCTTTGGGGCTTATTTTGGGAACTTTAGGGTCTTCAAAACTCTATACAAGGAGGAGCATACAAGACCACAAATCATCCCACAATTCAGCCGTGTGCTCTCCTCCTCACTTCAGCCGTGTGCCCTAATTCCAGCCGCCCATCTCCTCCTTGCACCACCAGCTCACGGCCGAAGCTCCTCCACACTCGTCCAAGCCCTAGACTCGGTTTTGTGAAGTGTTTTCCGTCCTTTTTATTATTTGCATTGTTTCTCCATGACCATGTGTAACTAAACTCTACATTCGGATTAGGGTTTAACATATTGTGACAATGTTTTTGAGACTTGGTTCTTAATGCTATATTCTATGTTTTACTAATTCTCGTGCATGAATTCTATGAAATATTGCTAGACTAGACGTATACTTTGTCATGAAACCTAGTTGCGCATATTTCTATATTAATCATCTATCTAATACTTTGTCGTTTGGATAGGTAGTACGACTAGGGCAATTAACACCTTTGTCGGGTTAATTAAACCTAGGGGAATTGGGTCGTGGCGTAACACCTTTGTCGGGTTACTTGGGAAGTCACCTTTGTCGGGACAACCACACTTAAAACATTGAATTAGAATATTAGAAGTCGATGATAAAACAAGTCACAATCAAACCCTAATCTGAATATCTCTCTCTGATATTTACAACCTTGTTATTTTCGTGATTTACAGTTATTTCACTAACCTTTGCTCTCACCTTAGTTTCTTGTCTTTCTCTATTACAGAACAAAGTAGTAGCTATCTAGCTCCCTAGGGTTTGACCCTTGCTTGCCACTACACTAGTCTCTCGCAAGGAATTATAAATTTAAATTTGCAGGTCAAACGACGCCTGTCAAATTTTGGCGCCGTTGCCGGGGAGCTACGCAAGGCGAAATTATTGTTCTGTTTTTTTTCTTGTTCTTTTTTTCGGTTTTGTGCTTTTTCACTGTTTTTGCAGTTTTGCGAAAAGTTCTCAGGATTGGTGCTCTCGGTGTCCGATTTCAGCCCGTAATACCTTGTTCTGAGCGGAACGACTAGTAGATCACAAATCACGAGCTTTGCTCGTGTAATACGGTGTTTTTTGGCCATCGGAGATCGTTTAGTATTTTATTTTGAATTTTTAATGTTTTAAGAAATTTCCAAATTTTCGTTTTTTTTTGCTTTTTCATTTATTTTAGTTACTTCTTGCTATTCGGTGATTGCCTAATTCGTTATTTTCAACTGTTTCGATTTCGTTTTCCGATTCTTCGATTTCCAATTTCTAGATTTTAGAGGATCCTGTCACCAAGACTTACGAGTCTAAGAAGTGTGGGTTTTAAGTGAGACCATTGTGACTCCTCCACTCTCCTGGGGATCCTTTGTCGCTAGTCTGTTCCTGCTATTTCGGTGTTTTCTATTTCGGTGCTTTTTCTTGCGCCATGTCTCATGCAGGAAGTAGAGTTGGTGGCAACAGCCACAATGATGAAGAAGTCGAACAAAATGTTCAAGGAATACTACCTCAGGGACCGATGGTCCAGAATGGAGAGATCCGGGGGGCTATCCCGGGACAATTTCAACAACAACAAAACCAACAACAACAAAACCAACCTCAACCACAATATCCACAGTACCCTCAGTATCCACCACCATATCAGCAATATCCACCACCACAGTACCCTCAGTACCCACAACCACCATACCCTCAGTATCCACCACAATACCCACCATTACCATACCATCCACAACATCCATACCCACCACCTCAGAGACCTCCACGCCAGCCGGTAGTCCATGATGATGAGGAGGACGAAGATGAAGGACCTACTATGGGCGAGCTCTCAGTCCCCAATTTCAGAGACCAGACATGGCCTATCTATGAAGGACCGGACCTTACAGCCATAACAGTCAGCACCTCAGTCATTCACAACCTGCCCAAGTTCTCTGGAACCAAGGGAGAGTCTGCTACATCTCACCTAACACGCTACCACGGGATATGCTTGAACCTCAGGCCACACGGAGTCGAAGTGGATGACTTCAAACTGAAGGCATTCTATTTCTCACTACAAGATGCTGCTACAGATTGGTTCTTATCCTTGCCTTCTGGTAGTATATACACATGGGAGCAGATGCAAAGGCAATTCGTCAGCAAATACTATCCAGCTGGGCGTGCAGCGCAAGTTCGGAGACAGTTGCAAGAGCTCATGCAAGGCCCAAATGAGACCATGTATGAGTATGTGGAGAAGTTCCTAGCCTTGGAAAAGAGTTGCTGCAACCTCGAGCTCCCAGAGAAAGTCATAGTCGAGTATATGCTAGATGGACTACGCAGGCTAGAAAGGAAGCTGTTGGAAGCCTTAGCTGGAGGTAATCTCATGAACCTGACGCCAGCCAGAGTAAAACAAAAGATCATATCAGTGGCTGAAAGTGAGCGGTTCCAGGATGAGTCAACAAAAGAAGACGAGTATGCCCGAACAAAGAACGTGTCAACAGTTGAGCCCTCAATCAGTGCTATGGCCGCAGAAATGAAGGAAATGAGGGAGCTGATGAAGCATGTGATCCGAAGGCAACCAATCCAGGTCAAGCCATGTGAGTTCTGTGCGGGTACAGATCACAAGACTAATGAATGCCCTACCTTAGTAACAGACGTCCAGGCTGATATCAATGCAGTGGGCAATTATCAGAACTATGGTAACCAGCCAGGGCCAGTCAGACAGTATGGCGCAACAGCGCCCAATCAGGGGGCCAATGGATAGACCTGGAGGAACAACAATCAGCAACAGCAGCTAGCACGACAGAATATACCTCAGCAGACCCAACAGCCCTACCAGCACCCACATCATCAGTTTCGGCAGAGTGCACCTGGGCAGTATCAGCAGAAAGGGCCGAACAACAATCAGCCGGGCCCGAGCAATCAAAATAAATCCCTGGAGGACATGATGAAGGAGATGATGGCTAGCAACCAGCAGATCAATACAACCTTGAACCAATACATGGACAAAACCGACGGAGGAATAACCGACCTGCAGAAGCAGATGTCCCAGATGGCCACAGCATTTTCGAGACTCGAGGACAGCACAGGCCGACTTCCCTCACAGACCGTTCAGAATCCAAGAGGGAACGTCAGCCAAGTAGAGATAGTGGCTGTGGATGCAGCATTCGAGGAGCCCACAGAGGAACCCAGCTCAGGCACACTCAGCACAGTTCGGCCAGACTCGACCCTCGCAGCTCAAGGGTCTGAAATTAACAGTTCTTCTTATGCTATGCAGGTAGTTGCTCCCGAGAGCCATGTGACGGAAAAAGCTGAACTAGAGATGAGCTTGGTGATAAGGCCTACACAGAACGACCAGATGATGAGGCATACACCCACTGCGAGCCATGATACACCTCCAGGAAAGAGTAAGGACCCAGGGGCCTTCACGGTCACCTGTGGTATCGGTAAGACACAAATACCTCACTGTTTAATTGACTTGGGTGCTGCTATTAATGTTATGCCCTACTCTTTATATTGCTCGCTGGGTCTTGGCACATTGAAACCGCCTAGGCTGTCTATAGAATTAGGGGATAAGTCTTGTGTACGCCCTACTGGATTGCTTGAAAATTTAACCCTCCGAGTAGGAGATCTTGCTGTTCCTGCAGATTTCTATGTCTTGCAGATAGAAAAATCCAGGAAAGGCGAACCACCAGGGCTGATTTTGGGACGACCATTCCTCCACACCACCAAGACCAAGATTGACATGGGCATAGGCTTACTGTCATTAGCATTCGGTGGTAAGGAATCAGATTTTTATGTCTATGAGGATGCGAACCGTCCCTGCACAAGAAAACCGCCAGACATTGTGCACACATCAGAGTACGATACCCTAGTTCCAGACCCACCAGAGCAGACCATGCGGACTACTAGGCCAGCAGCTATGGCCAAGACACCCTCACCTTCTCGGGGTTATGTGAAGAAGAAACCGCCTGATCATTGGAGAGGAGAACCGAGTGAACAGCCATGTGAGCACGTTGGGCGAATTGAAGGAGTTGCTGAGGCGAAGTATGACCTCACACGCCCATGGGATCCTAACTTGTGATCCCTAAAGAGGTACCGTCGAGCCAACGACGTAAAACAAAGGCGCTCGCAGGGAGGCAGCCCTGCACGGTTTGCATTTCTTTTACATTTCAGTTTATTTATTTACTATGTTCATTTTTGAGTCATTATTGTCACATTGTACCTTGGGAAAGAATTGGTTTCATATTGCAGGGACTAGACCTAGTCGACCAAAAATCAAGTACGGGGCTACGCATTTTGCTTGCTGCGCTACGCATTTTAGCCCGAACTTGCTTCGCTCCAATATCAGACTGTATCCGACATGAGTAGTTCACACCTCGAATAAGTTGTGTCAAGAAACATGAGCGTTTAAAGATTCTGTCACAAAGACTTACGAGTCTAAGGAGGTTGGGTTTTAAGTGAGACCGCTGTGACTCCTCCAACCTCCTGGGAATCTTTTATTCGTCTTAATGTCATCAACGCAGACCTTTCGGTGTGCAACAAACTCACGCTGTGATACAAGCTCCAATGGTGCTCTTCGAGGACTCACAGGAGAATTATCAGTCGTCTCTGATTGTCACGCACGCACGAGGGAAGTGCCTATCCAACCTTTACTCTCTTCTTTTCCCTTTTGTTTATTGCATGCATTGTGAGTCTAGATTTAAGTCGTGCCGTGAGGACACGGTTTATTTCAAAAGTGTGGGGTGGGAGAGTCAGTATCGAGTCAGCACGTTTATTTACTGCACCCTGCACAGAGTCAGCACGTTTCCCGTCATTTTTAAAATTTTTGTACATGATACTTCACTATTTCCTAGACTTGCAGTATTGGATAATGATTAGGTGAAATAGATAGAGCCGATTACATGCATGTCTTTGGTGAAAATTGATTTGTGCGACTAACATGTGATCTTAAAATCTTTGCGTGCCTTTGTTAGTTGAGATAAACAGGGATGTGGAGTTGATAGAAATGCCCTAGAGAGACTTGACAGATCATTCAAAGACCGAACTCAGGGTGTATGGTTATGTGGAGCTTGTGGAGGCTAGCACTTCGAGGCAACATAGTACGAGTCTGCTCCGCCACTGCGGTACCCTTTGCGGTTGGTCGGGACGGGAATACTTCACACCGTCCAAGCTCTAGTCCAAGTAGCCGAGAAAATAGGCAAGCGACCCTTGACTTGACCCGTGTCAAAAGGACGAGGATGAGTGAGAGCAGGAAGGTTTCTAATCCGAGTAACCGGGAAAATAGACGAGCGACCCTCGGCTTGACTCGCGTCAAAAGGAGAAGGAACCACGGTTCGAGCAAGTCACAATCCGCACTTCAAGGCAACAAATCCACCACCATTGTGATAGTCCACACGTTTCTCATGTGAAAGCATCATTGAAATCCCAAATCAGATGACACTATAGCTGGCCGAAAAACACTCAACACTTTAAAGCTCGAATCAATCATGTGCAAGAAAAAGCAGCAAAGCATAACCATATAGCAGCGAGTTCGAATCCGAGAATGAGGGTTCATGGGTCTAAACAGGGCTATCTCCAGATACATCCGAATTGATTTGCATCTCGACCCAAAGGTAACACGTATCTTTAACCCATGTTTTCGCACAAAGATATTAGTAGCAAGCATGCATAACAGGCGAGATCTAGAGTAATCGATTCATGTCCATGTAGCACGTCTAGGATGACCGAAGCATTGTGGTGTTTACATTATTCGTTCCTCTTATGACCTAGTTCTTGTTCGGGACGAACAAGTTTAAGTGTGGGGTGGTTTGATGAGCCGTATTTATACGACTCATCGAGTCATCAAATCCCACCATTTCATTCACTTTATTATGCGAACAGTTACTTTTTAGTGTTGTTTCGTGTTTCAGGTGATTTGGAAGCTCTAGGAGGAATCGCGCTTAAAAGACGGCATTTTCATGCCAGAAACATCCCAATTGAAGAACAGACCCAAAGGAGGGCCGTGAACAGTGTTTTTTCGGCTCGTGAACAGTACTCCGGCGTGAATAGTAACTTTGCGTGAATAGTGATTTCGGCCGAGTCCAGCCCAAAAAACTACATCAGGGCGAATTCAAGGCTAGGGTTTTGGAATATTCTAGAAGATCAAGGTGGCTTTATCATCAAGCAAAGATTATTATGGAAATATTTCCATGATTATCTTTGGGGCTTATTTTGGGAACTTTAGGGTTTTCAAAACTCTATATAAGGAGGAGCATATAAGACCACAAATCATCCCACAATTCAGCCGTGTGCTCTCCTCCTCACTTCAGCCGTGTGCCCTAATTCCAGCCCCCCATCTCCTCCTTGCACCACCAGCTCACGGCCGAAGCTCCTCCACACTCGTCCAAGCCCTAGACTCGATTTTGTGAAGTGTTTTCCGTCCTTTTTATTATTTGCATTGTTTCTCCATGACTATGTGTAACTAAAATCTACATTCGGATTAGGGTTTAACATATTGTGACTATGTTTTTGAGACTTGGTTCTTAATGCTATATTCTATGTTTTACTAATTCTCGTGCATGAATTCTATGAAATATTGCTAGACTTGACGTATACTTTGTCGTGAAACCTAGTTGCGCATATTTCTATATTAATCATCTATCTAATACTTTGTCGTTTGGATAGGTAGTACGACTAGGGCAATTAACACCTTTGTCGGGTTAATTAAACCTAGGGGAATTGGGTCGTGGCGTAACACCTTTGTCGGGTTACTTGGGAAGTCACCTTTGTCGGGACAACCACACTTAAAACATTGAATTAGAATATTAGAAGTCGATGATAAAACAAGTCACAATCAAACCCTAATCTGAATATCTCTCTCTGATATTTACAACCTTGTTATTTTCGTGATTTACAGTTATTTCACTAACCTTTGCTCTCACCTTAGTTTCTTGTCTTTCTCTATTACAGAACAAAGTAGTAGCTATCTAGCTCCCTAGGGTTCGACCCTTGCTTGCCACTACACTAGTCTCTCGCAAGGAATTATAAATTTAAATTTGCAGGTCAAACGACGCCTGTCAGTAACCCTTCTAAGTATTCAAACGTGTATCAAGGCCTTTTCCGGCGCTCGATTTGCCACACTGTCTAGCCCATTTCAAGGTCGTAGAGCCCTTGTTCTACTTGAACTAGCACCCCTTTTCCGGGTATACTAGCCCATGTGCATCCATTTGGGTTGTCTTTTCCGATTTACCCAAATGGTGTTTGAGAGAGATCAAACTCCTCAGATAAGCTTTGCCATTTCAAGCATCCACTTACCCGAGTATGTTTACGAACTTCCACGGAAGAGCTTTGCCATTTCAAGCATCCACTCAATCTTGGAAGCTCTGATCTAATAAATGGCACATAGAACAAGTTTTGAATACAGAGAAAAGAAACTAAAAGAATTTAAAACATTTTATAATACAAGAACACCCCTTCAACCGAATGAAGAGAGTTTAGCTATGATTATCCATAGAGAAGGATATCATATCTAAATACTCGGGGGTTTTTGAAAATAGTAAGAAAGGAAAGGGGTGGAATACTCAAGAACCAACAGGAGTATTCCTAATTCCTACTGAATACTCAAGAACCAACAGGAGTATTCTCTACAGTATTATAATACTCAAGAACCAACAGGAGTATTATAATTTCAAAGCGTATAATACTCAAGAACAAACAGGAGTATTATTTCAAAAACCAAACTTACAAGTGACCAAACTTTTAGAGAGATAAGTGTTTACAATTTCTAGGATGGTTCAAATGAGGAGGAGATGGCTTGTATTTATAGCCATAAGGAGGAGGAATGGAGGGTGGAGATGGGTGGCATGTGGTTTTGCATCCAAGGGTGGAGGAGGAGGGGAGGAGCATGTGGAGGAGAAGCCAACACATGGCAACTTCTCATGGTTGCTCATTTAGCCGCCGGTTGGAGGTTGTCCAAGGAGGAGAGCTTGTGGGTTTGGCCACCTCTTGCCAAAGCCACCGGTCATAAGGAGGAGGAGGAGGAGGAAGGCCACCCGTGAGTCATCTTCTTCACCAAAGCCGCCGGTCACTTGGTCCATGGATGAGTTTTGATAGTTTTGTGCAGTCTTTTCACAAAACTATCAATCCAATTTTGCTTCGGTCTGACTTTGGTTGTTCCTCGGTTGGATTTGTAATGAGTAATTCAATGTCAGGATCTTGAGATTTCTTCGTTCAGCGTCTGATCTTGACCTTGGAATGACTCGTAATATCTTTTCAGCGTAAAATCCTCTCCTTAGCGTGTTTTCTCTCTAAGCGCCAAAATACCCTGTAGAAATAAATCAGAACTAACAAGCAAAAGTTAACTAGACCAACAGTCTAATTTGGTGGGTTTTACTGTGTTTTTGATTCGTATAATTATGGTCTATCAATCGGGTTACCTCCCGACCAGTGCCTTTGTTTAACGTTGTTGGCTCGACGCTACCTCAATCATGGATCATAAGGTCGGATCCCATGGGTGGCTCAGGTCGTATTTCTCTGTTGTGCCAACCTTGATTCTTGCCTTTTCCTGATTTCTTGTGAGATGATGTGCTCGGGATAGAACTCCATGGTTTTTGTGGTTTCTCTTTCCATTGTTTCTGAGAAGGCGAGGGACCTTTGACCATAGCTTCTGGTCTTGTTTCGATCTCTTTTGGCAGGTCAGAAATCTGTGTGCTGAGATCTGAGATAGGTATAATTTCTGGCGGTTTCCTTGTCCTTTGGCGACCATTATAGTTATCGATGTAGAAATCTAAAATTTTGCCGCCAAATGCAAGTGATAACAACCCCCTTCCCATGTCGATCCAAGCCTTGGTGGCGTGGAGAAAAGGTCGTCCCAATATAAGCGTTGGAGGGTCGTCTTCGCTGGTCCCTTCCGTTTGTATTACATAAAAGTCTGCAGCAACGACGAGCTCTCCCACATGGAGTATTACATCTTGCAGGACTCCAACCGGACGGATACACGATTTATCTCCTAGCTCGATATTTGACCTGGGTGGTTTTAATGGACCAAGTCCTAATAAGTAATATAAGGAGGAAGGCATGGCATTGACAGCAGCCCCAAGATCGACTAAGGACTTATGAATTTGTGTTTCACCAATACCACAGGTGACTGTGAAGGCCCCTGGGTCTTTATCTCTTTCCGGTTGTGACTCATGATCTGAAGTGAGTGATCTTTCTATTGTCGGGCCATTCTGCCCATTTTTTAGCTTAGGATTTGTATAATCGGGTGACGAAGCCCATTGTACTGTCGTTAGGGTGCAATGTTCTCTGTGCAAATAAGTTTATATTTTCCGCTACTCGCGACTTCACTACTGGGTAGCTGGTGGTAAGTAGGGGTCGAACCCAAGGGAATTAGGGGGATACGTTGTTCTTTAAGGGATTTGTACAGCGAGGGAGCGTGTTTTATATTGATTGAGATTTTAGCGCGATTAACTAATCTACCGTTTTTGGTTTTTTTGGTTTTTTGTGCGGAAAAGTAATTACAAGAATTAAAATACTGAAAATAAAGGCGTTAAGGGAAGAAGACTTACAGTGGGTGATGCGTGATTGGTGAGTCCTCCGGTAGATGAGTGCGGTTGATTGAGGCAACTATACTAGGAAAGTAAATACAAGGTGGTTTGTAATTCAAGGGAAGCATTCGGTTTCAGGGGCCTTGTATTATATCCTGTTTATCCTTTTAGTAACCCTTCTAAGTATTCAAACTTGTATCAAGGCCTTTTCTGGCGCTCGATTTGCTACACTGTCTAGCCCATTTCAAGGTCGTAGATCCCTTGTTCTACTTGAACTAGCACCCCTTTTCCGGGTATACTAGCCCATGTGCATCCATTTGGGTTGTCTTTTCCGATTTACCCAAATGGTGTTTGAGAGAGATCAAACTCCTCAGATAAGCTTTGCCATTTCAAGCATCCACTTACCCGAGTATGTTTACGAACTTCCACGGAAGAGCTTTGCCATTTCAAGCATCCACTCAACCTTGGAAGTAGGCCTGGGCGAAAAAACCCGAAAAACCGAAGCCCGAACCGAACCGAACCGAAAAAGCCCGAAAAAAGCCCGAAAATTTGGGACCGAAAAAAGCCCAAAAAAAGACCGAACTGATTGGACCAGTTCGGTTCGGTCTCGGTCTGTATTTTACCAAGGACCGAAAGCCCAAAAATAGACCGAAAGACCGAAAGACCGAAAGACCGAAAGACCGAAAGACCGAAAGCCCGAAAGCCCGAAATTTTACTGGCCACGTGTAATCCTAATTCCTAATTAAAAAAACCCTAATCCCACAATCCACATTATTGTTTTCCTCGCGACGCATCCGACATCCGAGCCTCCTTCGACGCCAGCCCTTCTGCTGTTCTACGCGACGCGAGCCTAATCCGACGCCAGCCGCATCCGACGCGAGCACCTCGACGCGAGCCTCCTTCGTCGCCAGCCTCCTCGTGACGCATCCGAGCCTCCTTCGTCGCATCTGACGCGCCTCCGACATCTAACCTCCGACGCCAGGTAACCTCCGACGCCAGCCTTTCATTCACTCATTCTTCTGAATTCTGATTCTTCTGATTTCATTGTAAATTTGTAATCATTCACTCATTCTTCTAATTTCAGAATTTCTCACCGTTTTCCGTTTCATACTTACATGAATCATTCTTTTGATTTCAGTTGTGCGGTCACCCGGTCAGCATCTCTTGCTCACTCCAATTCAAATTCCAATTCAGAAATGGATTCACAGTATTCAGACTCCATTTCAAATTCTATTTTAGGTGCCGGTGAAGGTGCGAGTGCTGGTGCGGGTGTGGATTCTTCAATAAATGTAACACACGATAGCACTGGAGGCTCTGGAACTAAAAGAAAGCGTCCTTCAACAACACTGCAAAACAACAGTGAAATTGAACAAAATGAAGAACTTGATGAAGCTTGTGAAAAGCGTGATGGAAGATCGTGGGTTTGGGATCACTTAAAGAAATTTAAAAAGCCAGTATATGAGATGAGGAATGGTAAGAGGGTGCAAACGGATGAAGTTGTTAGAGCGAAGTGTAACTACTGTGATAAGGATTTTGCTTGCAATACATATGGGAATGGGACTAGTACTCTAAAGCGACATATTGAGAATGCTTGCAAGAAGTATCCAGGGAGAGTGAAGATAAATGATGCGCAGCAAAAACTCATTTCTACTGGACGTACTGAGGCTAAACAGTTGGGGATTGTTAAGTGGAGTGAGCAAGGGTGTAGAGAAGCTGCTGTCAAGATGATAGTCATGGATGAGCTTCCTTTTAGCTTCATTGAGAAAGAAGGGTTTAGATACTTTTGCAGGTATATTGTCATTGATTTGTGAATTGTATGTTATTATTTGTTGGATTTAATTTTACTTAATTGTTTTACAGGTATGCTGTGCCTGATTGGCATGTACCTTCGAGGAGGGTGATTTGCAAGCAGTTTTTGAAGATGTATTATGCTGAAAAGGCGAAGCTAAAGAAAGAGCTCAAGGGTCATTGCTTGTGCTTAACTACTGATACTTGGACATCGGTGCAAAACATCAACTACATGGTGGTGACTGCCCATTTTGTTGATTCAGCATGGAAAATGCAAAAGAGGATTCTTAGTTTTAAGGTAAATCATTTTTTAGCAATAGGTTATTGATTATGATATTTATTTAGGTAATTCATAAAAAATTTCTTCCATTTTATAGGTAATTCCTAACCATCGTGGAGGGAGCATAGGATGTTTGTTGGAGGATTGTTTGCTAGAATGGGGAGTGGATAGAGTCTTGACTATATCAGTTGATAATGCCAGCGCCAACAAGGTGGCGATTGATTACATTAGGGAGAGGATGTTAGGATGGGAAGCATCACCTGTGCTTGGTGGGATTTATTTGCATGTCAAGTGTTTTGCACACACTCTGAATCTCATTGTTCGAGCTGGTCTTTTGATAATGGGAAATTCAGTTGGTTCCATTAGAAATGCTGTGAGATATGTGAGGAGCAGTGGGGCAAGACTTCAACAATTCAAAAAGTGTATGGAGAAAGAGAAGGTGGAGTGTAAGAAGGTGTGCATTCTTGATGTGCCAACAAGGTGGAACTCCACCTATCTAATGCTATCGACTGCATTAGAACTCAGAAAAGCTTTTGATAGATTGGCAAGGGAAGAAGGCACAAAATACAAGGGTTATTTTGAGGAGGATGAAGACCTTGAGGATGAAGACTTGGTGATTGGATTAGATGATGCTTGTAATGCATCAGAGGGAACTCGGGCAAGGAAAAAAGGTAAGGGGAAAAGAGTTGGACCACCGGTTACACATGATTGGGAGAAGGCTGAGACTTTTGTGAGGTTCCTGAAGATATTCTATGATGTGACAATGAGGATCAGCGCCTCCACCAAACCTACATCGTGGAAAGCTTTTCATGATATTGTGTGTATTAGAGCTGAGATTGATGGACTATTTCCTGGAGAGGGAATGAACACCGGGTCGGAGACTGAACTGATTTTGATGGATATGGCAGTAAGTATGAAGAAGAAGTATGAGAAATACTTTGCCACCTTAGATGATTGCAATCAGCTTTTGTTGATTGCCTTGGTGTTAAACCCAAGGTACTGTCAGTTAGTTTATATTGTAAATTATATATACTTGCTTACAGGTACAAGCCGACATTAACTTTCACTTATTCTCTCCTTAACAGGTACAAGCTGAGAAACTTTGAATCTACCTGCAAGAAATGGTTGAAGATGGAGATTGATGATATTAGAACAAAGTCAGCTGAGCTTAAAGATCTTTTGATTAAGCTTTGTGATGATTACAACTCCAAGATTGTTGAGGTATCCTCCAATCTTACCAAATCTTAGAGTGGAGATAAAGGGATTAAATTCTCTTCTAAGAAGAGGACTATAGAGCCTACTGGAATTATGAAGGACATGGAAGAAGATTGGGAGAGAGAATTGGAAGACTCTAATGAGGGATTTGTAGGACATGAAGTGGACAGGTATTTTATAGACAAATTGTGTTTGTACTGATTCGAGATGATATACAAATTGTGTTTGTACTGATTCGAGGTGATATACAAATTGTGTTTGGACAGGTATCTTCTAGACCCGATTGTGAAGGCTGCAAACCCTTTAGATTATGACATATTAGAATGGTGGAAGCAAAATGGTGACAAATATCCCGGACTTGCTGCCCTTGCCAAAGATGTTATGGCAATTCAAGTGAGTACTGTAGCAAGTGAGTCTTCATTTAGCACAAGCAGAAGAGTCATTGATCCATTTCGGAGCTCTCTCTCTCCCAAAACTGTGGAAGCATTAATATGCTACCAAAACTGGATGAGGTCTGAAAGTATCCATAACCTTCAATACATTCCAACGGTTGAGGATATTGAGTTTTATGAAGCTTTGGAGGAAGGTAATTAAGTTTTTATTTGAATTATGTTTATATTTGACTTTGAGTTTGATTTTGGTTGTTAACTTGTTATCTTGTGGTTGAACTTGAATGATAGAACAAGCAAAGGAAGATGAACTTGTTACAGTTGATCAACAAGAGAATGAAGATGGTGAAGAGATGCCTTCTAAAGCTGAAAGGGGGAAAGCTAAAGCTACCAATACCACGACCTTAAAGAAGGGGAATCAAGGGAGCAAAAATTTAATCATAAGGGGTTAACTTAAGGTACTTATTTTTGAATTTGGATAACTTGTCACGCTCATCATCTTTTTGTGGTTCTGCAGACTTTTTGTTTTTTGATGGGGACTTTTGGATACTAACTTGTGCCTAGCTTACTAGTACTAGTAGTGTGCATATATATATATATTGTTAAATCAGTGTTGAATAGTCCGTACTC
The DNA here is from genome assembly GCA_033675215.1 of Rhodiola kirilowii. NCBI lineage: Eukaryota > Viridiplantae > Streptophyta > Magnoliopsida > Saxifragales > Crassulaceae > Rhodiola > Rhodiola kirilowii. Next base: position 47,436,178 of record CM066201.1, read on the forward strand.
CGTAGTTATTTTCACGTCAAAGGTGTGTCTGATTCGGAAATTTCTACATACTTGGATTGGATTCATTTTTGTTTGCTGTTTGAGGCTGGATTTGACCATTGGGCAAGTGTTTGTTGTTGTAATTTGTATTTTAGGGTTAGTGATTCGGATTTCGGCGGTAGATCGGTACAAGCTACCAGAAAATTGCTAGTAGTACATAGTGGAGTGATTGGTCTGTGGACTTGGTTTTGGTTAATGCCCTAAGTTGTGTTCATTTGGCAAAGGAACAAGAGTATTAGATTCTGTCTGAAGTATGGGTTATAGCTGCCAGAAACTATTGTTCAATTCATATGGTTTTTAATTGGACTGAGGCACTGAGCTTCAAAACTGTTTGAACTTTGAAGATATCATTTGTGCATCTAGATGGTCATATTGATATTTACTTCAATTGATTTTGAATAGTCACCAACATGTGTAATACTCCAATTTTATCATGCAGGAGATGGCCTTTTTGAGGTCAAACACCATTAATAGTAATGGTCCTCAGTGAACATGTTTTGATCATCACTCCTCACTGGACAGATCATCCTTGAATGTTGAATGTGGTTGCTTCTGCTTGTTAGCATATTTTGATTGTTTTTCAAGTTTGAATTGTGTAATGTTTTGTAACTTTTTCTGTGTTTGTATTTGTCTTTTTGGTACCAAAACAGAAACAGGGACAAAACAAAACTAACAGAAATCTAATTACAAAAACCATATTTTTCGTCGGCCCGAAATTTGGCCCGAAATTTGGTCTGAATTTTGGCCCGAATTTGGCCCGAAAAGACCGAACCCGGCCCGAAGCCCGAAAATCGGGTTTTGCTCGGGTTGGTGTTTTAAAAAGCCCGAACCCGAACCGAACCAAAAATTCGGGTTTCGGGTCGGTTTTTGGAAATTTTGGGCCCGAGCCCAGGCCTACTTGGAAGCTCTTATCTAATAAACGGCACATAGAACAAGTTTTGAATACAGAGAAAAGAAACTAAAAGAATTTAAAACATTTTATAATACAAGAACACCCCTTCAACCGAATGAAGAGAGTTTAGCTACGATTATCCATAGAGAAGGATATCATAACTAAATACTCGGGGGTTTTTGAAAACAGTAAGAAAGGAAAGGGGTAGAATACTCAAGAACCAACAGGAGTATCCCTAATTCCTACTGAATACTCAAGAACCAACAAGAGTATTCTCTACAGTATTATAATACTCAAGAACCAACAGGAGTATTATAATTTCAACGCGTATAATACTCAAGAACAAACAGGAGTATTATTTCAAAAACCAAACTTACAAGTGACCAAACTTTTAGAGAGATAAGTGTTTACAATTTTGAGGATGGTTCAAATGAGGAGGAGATGGCTTGTATTTATAGCCATAAGGAGGAGGAATGGAGGGTGGAGATGGGTGGCATGTGGTTTTGCATCCAAGGGTGGAGGAGGAGGGGAGGAACATGTGGAGGAGAAGCCAACACATGGCAACTTCTCATGGTTGCTCATTTAGCCACCGGTTGGAGGTTGTCCAAGGAGGAGAGCTTGTGGCTTTGGCCACCTCTTGCCAAAGCCACCGGTCATAAGGAGGAGGAGGAGGAGGAGGAAGGCCACCCATGAGTCACCTTCTTCACCAAAGCCGCCGGTCACTTGGTCCATGGATGAGTTTTGATAGTTTTGTGCAGTCTTTTCACAAAACTATCAATCCAATTTTGCTTCGGTCTGACTTTGGTTGTTCCTCGGTTGGATTTGTAATGAGTAATTCAATGTCAGGATCTTGAGATTTCTTCGTTCAGCGTCTGATCTTGACCTTGGAATGACTCGTAATATCTTTTCAGCGTAAAATCCTCTCCTTAGCGTGTTTTCTCTCTAAGCGCCAAAATACCTTGTAGAAATAAATCGGAACTAACAAGCAAAAGTTAACTAGACCAACAGTCTAATTTGGTGGGTTTTACTGTGTTTTTGATTCGTATAATTATGGTCCATCAGATCACCCCACACTTTTAGTTGTTCGTCCCGAACAATGCTATTAAAGGGCAGCACTCTAAGTTTGGTTTTAAAATATGAAAATTAGACTGTGGGACTTGATTTATCCTAATTCATGCATTGCTTACTTATTACCAAATTGAACTGCGTAAATAAATAGAAGTAACTTGATACGTGTACCTTCGTGCTGAGATTCAAATTATTATGGATGTTTTGGGAGATAGCCCTTTTTAGGCTCCTGGACTGCAACCTCTGGTCTATCTCGCACTATATGGTTTCCTTGTAGCTTTCTCTAGAACGTGATTCGGTTCAGGTTTCGCAGATGAGTTGAGCCTTTTTGATTTCTTTCTTGTTTGGCGAGGGACTGCTTTTGTAGTGAATCGGCCTTTGGCCTTTGATTTGACTCTTGGAGTACTTCACTTTTTTGTTCGGTTAAAACCTTCACAATTTTGTGCCTTTGGCCTCTTGATTTGCTTCTTCGAGCTTTTCGCCTTTTTGTGGCTTTGCTAGTACATTTTCTCAAGCCTTTTTGGGAGGTCCAATCATCGCCCGCAAGCCTATGGAAATACCTCCCCGCTCTCTCTCATCATTGCCGTTTCGCGCGAGTCAAAATGAGGATCGCTCATTTATTTTCCCGGCTACGTTGACTAGAGATAGGACGGTTTGATTCCCGTCCTCGCCTTCTTCATTTTTTATGCATAAACACTGCATGGCGGAGCTGACTCTTGACTCAACTGAAAAACCCGAAGTGCAGCCTCCATTGACTTCGTAAACCATATAGTGAAATTCAGTCCTTCGATTGCTTGCCAAGCCTCTCTAGGGCATTTCTATCAACTCCACATCCCTAGTTTATCTAAGCACAAAGGGACAAATGAGAAGTTACGTTCTAAGTTTTTAGACAGTTGAATTTTCACAAGGTAAATGCATGAATTTTAGATCTATCTTTTTCACATTCTTAAGTTCATATTTTCAAAAAGATACTATTAAAAAAGAAAAACATGTCATTTATTTATGTACACATGCGGTTCTCACCCCACACTTTTGAACGAAGGCGTGCCTTTCAGCACTACTTAGTTCAAAAGCCATGAAAGCAGACAATTACGAGAAGGAAATGATATTTAAGGAAAGGTAAGATCAGAACTCCCTTATTGTGTCGAATGGCATGAGGCTGGATAATCGAGGGAGTTCGGGTGCGGCCTTGAACTCTCAGCGCAGGCCCGGTAGTTCACGGAAGCTACCTGGCTGATCCGATCGTGTTCCAAAAACCAATTCCTAAATAGTCAAATCATTCTATGCACCAAGTGGGTGAGAGCGACTTATTGATGAAAACTAAAAGACAGAAAATAAAATGACAGAAAGTAAGATAGTGTCGGGTTACCTCCCGACCAGTGCACTTGTTTAACGTCGTTGGCTCGACACTACCTTATTCCTGGATCACTGGTTGGGATCCCATGGGTGGCTCAGGTCAAATTTTGCCACTGTTCCTGTGTTGCTTCTTGCCTTGCCTTTACCCGATTTCTTATGAGCAGATGTGCCTGGGTCCAGTTCCCTTTGTTCTGATGGTGTCTCCTTCCAACGTCTCTGGGAAGGTGAGGGACCTTTGACCATAGCTGCTGGTCTTGTTACTTTTTCGGTCTCTTTTGGCAGGTCTGAAACCTGCGTACTGTGATCTGAGATAGGTATTATATCTGGTGGTTTCTTTGTATCCGTGCGGCTATTGACAATGTAGAAATATGCAATTTTGCCGCCGAACTTAAGCGATAATGAGCCCTTGCCCACATCGATCCTTGCTTTAGTAGCGTAGAGAAATGGTCGTCGCAAGATTATTGTTGGAGGGTCGTCTTCGCTAGTCTCTCCCGTTTGTATCACATAGAAGTCTGCAGCAATTACGAGCTCTCCCACATGGAGTATTATGTTATCCAGCACTCCAATCGGACGGATGCACGATTTATCTCCTAGCTCGATATTTGACCTGGGTGGTTTTAATGGACCCAGTCCTAACAAGTAATATAAGGAGGAGGGCATGGCGTTGACAGCAGCCCCAAGATCGACTAAGCACTTATGAATCTGTGCTTCACCAATACCGCAGGTGACTGTAAAGGCCCCTGGGTCTTTATCTCTTTCCGGTTGTGACTCATGATCTGAAGTGAGGGCTCTTTCTATTGTCGGGCCATTCTGCCCATTCCTTGGCTTAGGATTTGTATAATCGGGCCCCTTAATATTTTGCTTTGAAGCATAAATATTAGTTGGAGAGTCCCACTTCAAATTGTTATCGTCATCCCATCCAGACGTTGGTATGTCAGAGTGTATGATCGGCGGTGGTGTTATGCACACGGTGAATGCGTACCGTCCATTGTCAGCATGCGTAGCCCATGTTCTGCCATCATTGGGTTGGTCTTCCTCTTGATTCCAGTCAGGACGACGCCTACGGTTGAAGTGCTTGTTTGTAAGTTTGTAAGTTGGGGATCGTGCTACTTCTCCAAGTGTCGTCTTTACATTTGACCTTTTCATCATGCTAAGACTCGCTTTTGGATTCTGGATGGTCTGTGAAGGAAGTCTGCCAGGTTCGTTAGTGAGCGTTGACATTGCTGTGGCGAGATGGGACATTTGTTTGGTCAATTCAGAAATTGCACCGTCAGTTTTCGCCTGGTATTGGTGTAGCGAAGTCCCCGATTGATTTATGCTTCCTGCGAGCTCCTTCATAGTTTCATCCAGCGACTTGGTTGGTTCTTGTTGATTTTGCGGGCCGGTTTGGAACTGATTTGGTCCTCTTTGCTGATATTGGCCTGCTGATGGAGCGTTCTGGTTATACTGCCGGTGGGGGGGTTGGTAGAATGACTGAGCTAGATGAGGGACAGCTGGTTGTGCTTCCAGCGCAGGCCGGGTAGTTCACGGAAGCTGCCTGGCTGATCCGATCGTGCTCCAAAAACCAATTCCTAAATAGTCAAATCATTCTATGCACCAAGTGGGTGAGAGCGACTTATTGATAAAAACTAAAAGACAGAAAATAAAAATACAGAAAGTAAGATAGTGTCGGGTTACCTCCCGACCAGTGCACTTGTTTAACGTCATTGGCTCGACAGTACCTTATTCCTGGATCACCAGTTGGGATCCCATGGGCGGCTTAAGTCAAATTTCGCCTCGGCTCCTGGATTGATTCTGCTTGGTCTTTTGCTGGGTGATGTGTTTGGGTCAGGACTCCATGATTCCAGTGGTTTCGCGCGGTTATCACCATAGATGTTATAATATGAAGTTCTGCCACCGAATGCAAGTGATAACGAGCCCTTGCCCATGTTGATCTTGGCTCCAGTGGTGTAAAGGAATGGTCGTCCTAATATGATTGTTGGAGGGTCGTCCTTGCTGGATTCCTTGATTGGTATCACATAAAAGTCTGTAGGAACGACGATTTTTCCCACACGAAGCATTAAGCTTTCTAGCACTCCAGCCGGTTGGATACACGTCTTGTCTCCCAACTCGAGGGATATCATTGGTGACTTCAATGGACCAAGCTTTAATGAGCAATATAGAGGGTAAGGCAGAACGTTGACGGCGGCCCCAAGATCTATTAAGCATTGATGAATTTGGGTTTCGTCGAAAACACAGGTTACTGTGAAGGCTCCTGGGTCCTTGCTCATTTCTAGATATGCTTCAGGGCTCCAAGTGAAACGTTTTTTCGCTATCAAGTAATTTTGTTCTTTTATTGGCTTTTCTCTTTCTTCATTCACCTGATCTTCTGGGTTAATGCCCTGCTCTGATGCATAGATGTTAGGTGAGAAGTCTCTTCTGGGACCGTCAGAGTCTAAGCTTCTATTGTAAGTATGCGTGACCCACGTTTTGCCATCGATGGGTCGGTCTTCTTCTCGCGCCTCCTTCATGTCTGACATTGTTACCATGCTAACATTCCCCTTTGGGTTCTGGATGGTTTGTGAAGGAAGTCTACCAGGTTCGTTAGTGAGCGTTGACATTGCTGTGGCGAGATGGGACATTTGTTTGGTCAATTCAGAAATTGCCCCGTCAGTTTTCGCCTGGTATTGGTGTAGCGAAGTCCCCATTTGATTTATGCTTCCCGCGAGCTCCTTCATAGTTTCATCCAGCGATTTGGTTGGTTCTTGTTGATTCTGCGGGCCGGTTTGGAACTGATTTGGTCCTCTTTGCTGATATTGGCCTGCTGATGGAGTGTTCTGGTTATACTGCCGGTGGGGGGGTTGGTAGAATGACTGAGCTAGTTGAGGTACAGCTGGTTGTGCTTCCTTCTAAGAATAGTTGTTGTTACGCCAGCTTGGGTTGGTTGCTTGACCATACTGTCTGTTTTGTCCAGCTCTGTCATTACTGTTGTTGTTGTATCCTTGGTATCCTCCCACTGCATTCACTTCTGCCGGTTCCTCTTCTATTAATTTCGGACATGCGTCAGTTTTGTGGTCCTTAGAACCACAGAACTCGCACTGTTTTACCGGAACTGGCTGCCTTCGTAGGATTTGAATCATCATCTCCTTTAGCTGCTTCATCTCTTCAGGCATAGAGCTCATCGATGTTTCAGCTTTCGCCACATTTTTTGTCCAGGAGAATTCTTCCTGCTGAATTGTCTCTTCTCTGAATCGGGCATTCTCAGCAACGTTGGTGATAAGATCCCTTATGCCACTTAATGATAGATTCATCATAGACCCTCCAGCTGAGGCATCCAGGAGCATTTTTTCTAAGGGTCTTAATCCGTTAATGAGATACTCGACGGTGAGTTTCTAGGGCAGTCCAAGGGTATAGCAGCTTCTCTCCAGGCGGTTGAATTTTTCCAGGTAATCGTACATGGTTTCGTTGGGTCCTTGCTTGATGTCCTGCAGTTGCCTCCTTACTTGCATTGCTCTTACTGCTGGGTAATATTTGTCTAAGAACTTCTTCTGCATCTGAGCCCATGTTCTGATGCTTCCGGAAGGCAATGAAAGGAACCAGTCGTTTGCCGCGTCAATGAGGGAAAAATAGAACGCCTTTAACTTGAAGTCGTCTACGTTTACGCCATTCGGTTTTAGGTTTTGGCAAATACCATGTAAGAGTTGGAGATGAGTCATTGCTGATTCCCCACGCGTTCCTGAGAATTTTGGTAAGTTGTGGGCCACTGAAGTGTTGATGGCGATATTTTCCAGCTCAGGGCCTTCGTGAATGCACCACGGCTGTATTCTGAAATCTGGTGCCGAGAGCTCTCCCAATGTAGGTTCGCGGTAGTTGTTGTTAACTTCATAGTAGTCATCGAAAGCGGGTTCTCGTCTCGGCACTCGTCGAGGTTGCGGGGGTGGTGGATATCTAGGAGGTTGCACAGGACCAGTCTCATTGTTTCGATCGTACAGGTTCATCTAGTCGTCATCTTGGTAGTCATGGTGGCTTCCTTCGCGAGACATAATTGTTTCGAGCGCGTTTGAGAATTTAAGAGAGAGGGAAAGAAAACAACTAATCCGACGGCTAAATCCCCGGCAACGGCGCCAATTTGACGAAGCCCACTGCACTGTCGTTAAGGTGCAATGTTCTTTGTACAAATAAATTTATATTTTCCGCTACTCGCGACTTCACTACTGGGTAGTAAATGGTAAGTAGGGGTCGAACCCAAGGGAATTAGGGGGATACGTTGTTCTTTAAGGGATTTGTACAGCGAGGGAGCGTGTTTTAGGGTTGATTGAGATTTTAGCGCGATTAACTAAGCTACTGTTTTTGTTTTTTTGGTTTTTTGTGCGGAAAGGTAATTGCAGGAATTAAAATACTGAAAATAAAAGAGTTAAGGGAAGAAGACTTACAGTGGGTGATGCGTGATTGGCGAGTCCTCCGGAAGGTGAGTGCAGTTGATTGAGGCAGTTATACTAGGAAAGTAAATACAAGGTGGTTTTGTAATTCAAGGGAAGCATTCGGTTTCAGGGGCCTTGTATTATATCCTGTTTATCCTTTTAGTAACCCTTCTAAGTATTAAAACGTGTATCAAGGCCTTTTCCGGCGCTCGATTTGCCACACTGTCTAGCCAATTTCAAGGTCGTAGAGCCCTTGTTCTACTTGAACTAGCACCCCTTTTCCGGGTATACTAGCCCATGTGCATCCATTTGGGTTGTCTTTTCCGATTTACCCAAATGGTGTTTGAGAGAGATCAAACTCCTCAGATAAGCTTTGCCATTTCAAGCATCCACTTACCCGAGTATGTTTACAAACTTCCACGGAAGAGCTTTGCCATTTCAAGCATCCACTCAACCTTGGAAGCTCTGATCTAATAAATGGCACATAGAACAAGTTTTGAATACAGAGAAAAGAAACTAAAAGAATTTAAAACATTTTATAATACAAGAACACCCCTTCAACCGAATGAAGAGAGTTTAGCTACGATTATCCATAGAGAAGGATATCATAACTAAATACTCGGGGGTTTTTGAAAACAGTAAGAAAGGAAAGGGTGGAATACTCAAGAACCAACAGGAGTATTCCTAATTCCTATTGAATACTCAAGAACCAATAGGAGTATTCTCTACAGTATTATAATACTCAAGAATCAACAGGAGTATTATAATTTCAAAGCGTATAATACTCAAGAACAAACAGGAGTATTATTTCAAAAACCAAACTTACAAGTGACCAAACTTTTAGAGAGATAAGTGTTTACCATTTTGAGGATGGTTCAAATGAGGAGGAGATGGCTTGTATTTATAGCCATAAGGAGGAGGAATGGAGGGTGGAGATGGGTGGCATGTGGTTTTGCATCCAAGGGTGGAGGAGGAGGGGAGGAGCATGTGGAGGAGAAGCCAACACATGGCAACTTCTCATGGTTGCTCATTTAGCCGCCGGTTGGAGGTTGTCCAAGGAGGAGAGCTTGTGGCTTTGGCCACCTCTTGCCAAAGCCACCGGTCATAAGGAGAAGGAGGAGGAGGAAGGCCACCCATGAGTCATCTTCTTCACCAAAGCCACCGGTCACTTGGTCCATTGATGAATTTTGATAGTTTTGTGCAGTCTTTTCACAAAACTATCAATCCAATTTTGCTTCGGTCTGACTTTGGTTGTTCCTCGGTTGGATTTGTATTGAGTAATTCAATGTCAGGATCTTGAGATTTCTTCGTTCAGCGTCTGATCTTGACCTTGGAATGACTCGTAATATCTTTTCAGCGTAAAATCCTCTCCTTAGCGTGTTTTCTCTCTAAGCGCCAAAATACCCTGTAGAAATAAATCAGAACTAACAAGCAAAAGTTAACTAGACCAACAGTCTAATTTGGTGGGTTTTACTTTGTTTTTGATTCGTATAATTATGGTCTATCAGCCGGGTTACCTCCCGACCAGTGCCTTTTGTTTAACGTTGTTGGCTCGACGCTACCTCAATCATGGATCATAAGGTCGGATCCCATGGGTGGCTCAGGTCGTATTTCTCTGTTGTGCCAACCTTGATTCTTGCCTTGCCTTTTCCTGATTTCTTGTGAGATGATGTGCTAGAGATAGAACTCCATGGTTTTGGTGGTTTCTCTTTCCATTGTTTCTGAGAAGGCGAGGGACCTTTGACCATAGCTTCTGGTCTTGTTTCGATCTCTTTTGGCAGGTCAGAAATCTGTGTGCTGAGATCTGAGATAGGTATAATTTCTGGCGGTTTCCTTGTCCTTTGGCAACCATTATAGTTATCGATGTAGAAATCTGAAAGTTTGCAGCCAAATGCAAGTGATAACAACCCCCTTCCCATGTCGATCCAAGCCTTGGTGGCGTGGAGAAAAGGTCGTCCCAATATAAGCGTTGGAGGGTCGTCTTCGCTGGTCCCTTCCGTTGGTATTACATAAAAGTCTGCAGCAACGACGAGCTCTCCCACATGGAGTATTACATCTTGCAGCACTCCAACCGGACGGATACACGATTTATCTCCTAGCTCGATATTTGACCTGGGTGGTTTTAATGGACCAGGTCCTAATAAGTAATATAAGGAGGAAGGCATGGCATTGACAGCAGCCCCGAGATCGACTAAGCACTTATGAATTTGTGTTTCACCAATACCACAGGTGACTGTGAAGGCCCCTGGGTCTTTATCTCTTTCCGGTTGTGACTCATGATCTGAAGTGAGTGATCTTTCTATTGTCGGGCCATTCTGCCCATTTTTTAGCTTAGGATTTGTATAATCGGGTGACGAAGCCCACTGCACTGTCGTTAGGGTGCAATGTTCTTTGTGCAAATAAATTTATATTTTCCGCTACTCGCGACTTCACTACTGGGTAGCTAGTGGTAAGTAGGGGTTGAACCCAAGGGAATTAGGGGGATACGTTGTTCTTTAAGGGATTTGTACAGCGAGGGAGCGTGTTTTAGATTGATTGAGATTTTAGCGCGATTAACTAAGCTACTATTTTTGGTTTTTTTGCTTTTTTGTGCGGAAAAGTAATTACAGGAATTAAAATACTGAAAATAAAGGAGTTAAGGGAAGAAGACTTACAGTGGGTGATGCGTGATTGGCGAGTCCTCCGGAAGGTGAGTGCGGTTGATTGAGGCAGTTATACTAGGAAAGTAAATACAAGGTGGTTCGTAATTCAAGGGAAGCATTCGGTTTCAGGGGCCTTGTATTATATCCTGTTTATCCTTTTAGTAACTGATGAGCCGTATTTATACGACTCATCGAGTCATCAAATCCCACCATTTCATTCACTTTATTATGCGAACAGTTAGTTTTTAGTGTTGTTTCGTGTTTCAGGTGATTTGGAAGCTCTAGGAGGAATCGCGCTTAAAAGACGGCATTTTCATGCCAGAAACATCGCAATTGAAGAACAGACCCAAAGGAGGGTCGTGAACAGTGTTTTTTCGGCTCGTGAACAGTAACTCCGGCGTGAACAGTACTCCGGCATGAATAGTTACTCTGTGTGAATAGTGATTTTGGCCGAGTCCAGCCCCGTTCGTCCAGCCCAAAAAACTACATCAGGGCGAATTCAAGGCTAGGGTATTGGATATTCTAGAAGATCAAGGTGGCTTTATCATCAAGCAAAGATTATTATGGAAATATTTCCATGATTATCTTTGGGGCTTATTTTGGGAACTTTAGGGTCTTCAAAACTCTATACAAGGAGGAGCATACAAGACCACAAATCATCCCACAATTCAGCCGTGTGCTCTCCTCCTCACTTCAGCCGTGTGCCCTAATTCCAGCCGCCCATCTCCTCCTTGCACCACCAGCTCACGGCCGAAGCTCCTCCACACTCGTCCAAGCCCTAGACTCGGTTTTGTGAAGTGTTTTCCGTCCTTTTTATTATTTGCATTGTTTCTCCATGACCATGTGTAACTAAACTCTACATTCGGATTAGGGTTTAACATATTGTGACAATGTTTTTGAGACTTGGTTCTTAATGCTATATTCTATGTTTTACTAATTCTCGTGCATGAATTCTATGAAATATTGCTAGACTAGACGTATACTTTGTCATGAAACCTAGTTGCGCATATTTCTATATTAATCATCTATCTAATACTTTGTCGTTTGGATAGGTAGTACGACTAGGGCAATTAACACCTTTGTCGGGTTAATTAAACCTAGGGGAATTGGGTCGTGGCGTAACACCTTTGTCGGGTTACTTGGGAAGTCACCTTTGTCGGGACAACCACACTTAAAACATTGAATTAGAATATTAGAAGTCGATGATAAAACAAGTCACAATCAAACCCTAATCTGAATATCTCTCTCTGATATTTACAACCTTGTTATTTTCGTGATTTACAGTTATTTCACTAACCTTTGCTCTCACCTTAGTTTCTTGTCTTTCTCTATTACAGAACAAAGTAGTAGCTATCTAGCTCCCTAGGGTTTGACCCTTGCTTGCCACTACACTAGTCTCTCGCAAGGAATTATAAATTTAAATTTGCAGGTCAAACGACGCCTGTCAAATTTTGGCGCCGTTGCCGGGGAGCTACGCAAGGCGAAATTATTGTTCTGTTTTTTTTCTTGTTCTTTTTTTCGGTTTTGTGCTTTTTCACTGTTTTTGCAGTTTTGCGAAAAGTTCTCAGGATTGGTGCTCTCGGTGTCCGATTTCAGCCCGTAATACCTTGTTCTGAGCGGAACGACTAGTAGATCACAAATCACGAGCTTTGCTCGTGTAATACGGTGTTTTTTGGCCATCGGAGATCGTTTAGTATTTTATTTTGAATTTTTAATGTTTTAAGAAATTTCCAAATTTTCGTTTTTTTTTGCTTTTTCATTTATTTTAGTTACTTCTTGCTATTCGGTGATTGCCTAATTCGTTATTTTCAACTGTTTCGATTTCGTTTTCCGATTCTTCGATTTCCAATTTCTAGATTTTAGAGGATCCTGTCACCAAGACTTACGAGTCTAAGAAGTGTGGGTTTTAAGTGAGACCATTGTGACTCCTCCACTCTCCTGGGGATCCTTTGTCGCTAGTCTGTTCCTGCTATTTCGGTGTTTTCTATTTCGGTGCTTTTTCTTGCGCCATGTCTCATGCAGGAAGTAGAGTTGGTGGCAACAGCCACAATGATGAAGAAGTCGAACAAAATGTTCAAGGAATACTACCTCAGGGACCGATGGTCCAGAATGGAGAGATCCGGGGGGCTATCCCGGGACAATTTCAACAACAACAAAACCAACAACAACAAAACCAACCTCAACCACAATATCCACAGTACCCTCAGTATCCACCACCATATCAGCAATATCCACCACCACAGTACCCTCAGTACCCACAACCACCATACCCTCAGTATCCACCACAATACCCACCATTACCATACCATCCACAACATCCATACCCACCACCTCAGAGACCTCCACGCCAGCCGGTAGTCCATGATGATGAGGAGGACGAAGATGAAGGACCTACTATGGGCGAGCTCTCAGTCCCCAATTTCAGAGACCAGACATGGCCTATCTATGAAGGACCGGACCTTACAGCCATAACAGTCAGCACCTCAGTCATTCACAACCTGCCCAAGTTCTCTGGAACCAAGGGAGAGTCTGCTACATCTCACCTAACACGCTACCACGGGATATGCTTGAACCTCAGGCCACACGGAGTCGAAGTGGATGACTTCAAACTGAAGGCATTCTATTTCTCACTACAAGATGCTGCTACAGATTGGTTCTTATCCTTGCCTTCTGGTAGTATATACACATGGGAGCAGATGCAAAGGCAATTCGTCAGCAAATACTATCCAGCTGGGCGTGCAGCGCAAGTTCGGAGACAGTTGCAAGAGCTCATGCAAGGCCCAAATGAGACCATGTATGAGTATGTGGAGAAGTTCCTAGCCTTGGAAAAGAGTTGCTGCAACCTCGAGCTCCCAGAGAAAGTCATAGTCGAGTATATGCTAGATGGACTACGCAGGCTAGAAAGGAAGCTGTTGGAAGCCTTAGCTGGAGGTAATCTCATGAACCTGACGCCAGCCAGAGTAAAACAAAAGATCATATCAGTGGCTGAAAGTGAGCGGTTCCAGGATGAGTCAACAAAAGAAGACGAGTATGCCCGAATAAAGAACGTGTCAACAGTTGAGCCCTCAATCAGTGCTATGGCCGCAGAAATGAAGGAAATGAGGGAGCTGATGAAGCATGTGATCCGAAGGCAACCAATCCAGGTCAAGCCATGTGAGTTCTGTGCGGGTACAGATCACAAGACTAATGAATGCCCTACCTTAGTAACAGACGTCCAGGCTGATATCAATGCAGTGGGCAATTATCAGAACTATGGTAACCAGCCAGGGCCAGTCAGACAGTATGGCGCAACAGCGCCCAATCAGGGGGCCAATGGATAGACCTGGAGGAACAACAATCAGCAACAGCAGCTAGCACGACAGAATATACCTCAGCAGACCCAACAGCCCTACCAGCACCCACATCATCAGTTTCGGCAGAGTGCACCTGGGCAGTATCAGCAGAAAGGGCCGAACAACAATCAGCCGGGCCCGAGCAATCAAAATAAATCCCTGGAGGACATGATGAAGGAGATGATGGCTAGCAACCAGCAGATCAATACAACCTTGAACCAATACATGGACAAAACCGACGGAGGAATAACCGACCTGCAGAAGCAGATGTCCCAGATGGCCACAGCATTTTCGAGACTCGAGGACAGCACAGGCCGACTTCCCTCACAGACCGTTCAGAATCCAAGAGGGAACGTCAGCCAAGTAGAGATAGTGGCTGTGGATGCAGCATTCGAGGAGCCCACAGAGGAACCCAGCTCAGGCACACTCAGCACAGTTCGGCCAGACTCGACCCTCGCAGCTCAAGGGTCTGAAATTAACAGTTCTTCTTATGCTATGCAGGTAGTTGCTCCCGAGAGCCATGTGACGGAAAAAGCTGAACTAGAGATGAGCTTGGTGATAAGGCCTACACAGAACGACCAGATGATGAGGCATACACCCACTGCGAGCCATGATACACCTCCAGGAAAGAGTAAGGACCCAGGGGCCTTCACGGTCACCTGTGGTATCGGTAAGACACAAATACCTCACTGTTTAATTGACTTGGGTGCTGCTATTAATGTTATGCCCTACTCTTTATATTGCTCGCTGGGTCTTGGCACATTGAAACCGCCTAGGCTGTCTATAGAATTAGGGGATAAGTCTTGTGTACGCCCTACTGGATTGCTTGAAAATTTAACCCTCCGAGTAGGAGATCTTGCTGTTCCTGCAGATTTCTATGTCTTGCAGATAGAAAAATCCAGGAAAGGCGAACCACCAGGGCTGATTTTGGGACGACCATTCCTCCACACCACCAAGACCAAGATTGACATGGGCATAGGCTTACTGTCATTAGCATTCGGTGGTAAGGAATCAGATTTTTATGTCTATGAGGATGCGAACCGTCCCTGCACAAGAAAACCGCCAGACATTGTGCACACATCAGAGTACGATACCCTAGTTCCAGACCCACCAGAGCAGACCATGCGGACTACTAGGCCAGCAGCTATGGCCAAGACACCCTCACCTTCTCGGGGTTATGTGAAGAAGAAACCGCCTGATCATTGGAGAGGAGAACCGAGTGAACAGCCATGTGAGCACGTTGGGCGAATTGAAGGAGTTGCTGAGGCGAAGTATGACCTCACACGCCCATGGGATCCTAACTTGTGATCCCTAAAGAGGTACCGTCGAGCCAACGACGTAAAACAAAGGCGCTCGCAGGGAGGCAGCCCTGCACGGTTTGCATTTCTTTTACATTTCAGTTTATTTATTTACTATGTTCATTTTTGAGTCATTATTGTCACATTGTACCTTGGGAAAGAATTGGTTTCATATTGCAGGGACTAGACCTAGTCGACCAAAAATCAAGTACGGGGCTACGCATTTTGCTTGCTGTGCTACGCATTTTAGCCCGAACTTGCTTCGCTCCAATATCAGACTGTATCCGACATGAGTAGTTCACACCTCGAATAAGTTGTGTCAATAAACATGAGCGTTTAAAGATTCTGTCACAAAGACTTACGAGTCTAAGGAGGTTGGGTTTTAAGTGAGACCGCTGTGACTCCTCCAACCTCCTGGGAATCTTTTATTCGTCTTAATGTCATCAACGCAGACCTTTCGGTGTGCAACAAACTCACGCTGTGATACAAGCTCCAATGGTGCTCTTCGAGGACTCACAGGAGAATTATCAGTCGTCTCTGATTGTCACGCACGCACGAGGGAAGTGCCTATCCAACCTTTACTCTCTTCTTTTCCCTTTTGTTTATTGCATGCATTGTGAGTCTAGATTTAAGTCGTGCCGTGAGGACACGGTTTATTTCAAAAGTGTGGGGTGGGAGAGTCAGTATCGAGTCAGCACGTTTATTTACTGCACCCTGCACAGAGTCAGCACGTTTCCCGTCATTTTTAAAATTTTTGTACATGATACTTCACTATTTCCTAGACTTGCAGTATTGGATAATGATTAGGTGAAATAGATAGAGCCGATTACATGCATGTCTTTGGTGAAAATTGATTTGTGCGACTAACATGTGATCTTAAAATCTTTGCGTGCCTTTGTTAGTTGAGATAAACAGGGATGTGGAGTTGATAGAAATGCCCTAGAGAGACTTGACAGATCATTCAAAGACCGAACTCAGGGTGTATGGTTATGTGGAGCTTGTGGAGGCTAGCACTTCGAGGCAACATAGTACGAGTCTGCTCCGCCACTGCGGTACCCTTTGCGGTTGGTCGGGACGGGAATACTTCACACCGTCCAAGCTCTAGTCCAAGTAGCCGAGAAAATAGGCAAGCGACCCTTGACTTGACCCGTGTCAAAAGGACGAGGATGAGTGAGAGCAGGAAGGTTTCTAATCCGAGTAACCGGAAAAATAGACGAGCGACCCTCGGCTTGACTCGCGTCAAAAGGAGAAGGAACCACGGTTCGAGCAAGTCACAATCCGCACTTCAAGGCAACAAATCCACCACCATTGTGATAGTCCACACGTTTCTCATGTGAAAGCATCATTGAAATCCCAAATCAGATGACACTATAGCTGGCCGAAAAACACTCAACACTTTAAAGCTCGAATCAATCATGTGCAAGAAAAAGCAGCAAAGCATAACCATATAGCAGCGAGTTCGAATCCGAGAATGAGGGTTCATGGGTCTAAACAGGGCTATCTCCAGATACATCCGAATTGATTTGCATCTCGACCCAAAGGTAACACGTATCTTTAACCCATGTTTTCGCACAAAGATATTAGTAGCAAGCATGCATAACAGGCGAGATCTAGAGTAATCGATTCATGTCCATGTAGCACGTCTAGGATGACCGAAGCATTGTGGTGTTTACATTATTCGTTCCTCTTATGACCTAGTTCTTGTTCGGGACGAACAAGTTTAAGTGTGGGGTGGTTTGATGAGCCGTATTTATACGACTCATCGAGTCATCAAATCCCACCATTTCATTCACTTTATTATGCGAACAGTTACTTTTTAGTGTTGTTTCGTGTTTCAGGTGATTTGGAAGCTCTAGGAGGAATCGCGCTTAAAAGACGGCATTTTCATGCCAGAAACATCCCAATTGAAGAACAGACCCAAAGGAGGGCCGTGAACAGTGTTTTTTCGGCTCGTGAACAGTACTCCGGCGTGAATAGTAACTTTGCGTGAATAGTGATTTCGGCCGAGTCCAGCCCAAAAAACTACATCAGGGCGAATTCAAGGCTAGGGTTTTGGAATATTCTAGAAGATCAAGGTGGCTTTATCATCAAGCAAAGATTATTATGGAAATATTTCCATGATTATCTTTGGGGCTTATTTTGGGAACTTTAGGGTTTTCAAAACTCTATATAAGGAGGAGCATATAAGACCACAAATCATCCCACAATTCAGCCGTGTGCTCTCCTCCTCACTTCAGCCGTGTGCCCTAATTCCAGCCCCCCATCTCCTCCTTGCACCACCAGCTCACGGCCGAAGCTCCTCCACACTCGTCCAAGCCCTAGACTCGATTTTGTGAAGTGTTTTCCGTCCTTTTTATTATTTGCATTGTTTCTCCATGACTATGTGTAACTAAAATCTACATTCGGATTAGGGTTTAACATATTGTGACTATGTTTTTGAGACTTGGTTCTTAATGCTATATTCTATGTTTTACTAATTCTCGTGCATGAATTCTATGAAATATTGCTAGACTTGACGTATACTTTGTCGTGAAACCTAGTTGCGCATATGTCAATATTAATCATCTATCTAATACTTTGTCGTTTGGATAGGTAGTACGACTAGGGCAATTAACACCTTTGTCGGGTTAATTAAACCTAGGGGAATTGGGTCGTGGCGTAACACCTTTGTCGGGTTACTTGGGAAGTCACCTTTGTCGGGACAACCACACTTAAAACATTGAATTAGAATATTAGAAGTCGATGATAAAACAAGTCACAATCAAACCCTAATCTGAATATCTCTCTCTGATATTTACAACCTTGTTATTTTCGTGATTTACAGTTATTTCACTAACCTTTGCTCTCACCTTAGTTTCTTGTCTTTCTCTATTACAGAACAAAGTAGTAGCTATCTAGCTCCCTAGGGTTCGACCCTTGCTTGCCACTACACTAGTCTCTCGCAAGGAATTATAAATTTAAATTTGCAGGTCAAACGACGCCTGTCAGTAACCCTTCTAAGTATTCAAACGTGTATCAAGGCCTTTTCCGGCGCTCGATTTGCCACACTGTCTAGCCCATTTCAAGGTCGTAGAGCCCTTGTTCTACTTGAACTAGCACCCCTTTTCCGGGTATACTAGCCCATGTGCATCCATTTGGGTTGTCTTTTCCGATTTACCCAAATGGTGTTTGAGAGAGATCAAACTCCTCAGATAAGCTTTGCCATTTCAAGCATCCACTTACCCGAGTATGTTTACGAACTTCCACGGAAGAGCTTTGCCATTTCAAGCATCCACTCAATCTTGGAAGCTCTGATCTAATAAATGGCACATAGAACAAGTTTTGAATACAGAGAAAAGAAACTAAAAGAATTTAAAACATTTTATAATACAAGAACACCCCTTCAACCGAATGAAGAGAGTTTAGCTATGATTATCCATAGAGAAGGATATCATATCTAAATACTCGGGGGTTTTTGAAAATAGTAAGAAAGGAAAGGGGTGGAATACTCAAGAACCAACAGGAGTATTCCTAATTCCTACTGAATACTCAAGAACCAACAGGAGTATTCTCTACAGTATTATAATACTCAAGAACCAACAGGAGTATTATAATTTCAAAGCGTATAATACTCAAGAACAAACAGGAGTATTATTTCAAAAACCAAACTTACAAGTGACCAAACTTTTAGAGAGATAAGTGTTTACAATTTCTAGGATGGTTCAAATGAGGAGGAGATGGCTAGTATTTATAGCCATAAGGAGGAGGAATGGAGGGTGGAGATGGGTGGCATGTGGTTTTGCATCCAAGGGTGGAGGAGGAGGGGAGGAGCATGTGGAGGAGAAGCCAACACATGGCAACTTCTCATGGTTGCTCATTTAGCCGCCGGTTGGAGGTTGTCCAAGGAGGAGAGCTTGTGGGTTTGGCCACCTCTTGCCAAAGCCACCGGTCATAAGGAGGAGGAGGAGGAGGAAGGCCACCCGTGAGTCATCTTCTTCACCAAAGCCGCCGGTCACTTGGTCCATGGATGAGTTTTGATAGTTTTGTGCAGTCTTTTCACAAAACTATCAATCCAATTTTGCTTCGGTCTGACTTTGGTTGTTCCTCGGTTGGATTTGTAATGAGTAATTCAATGTCAGGATCTTGAGATTTCTTCGTTCAGCGTCTGATCTTGACCTTGGAATGACTCGTAATATCTTTTCAGCGTAAAATCCTCTCCTTAGCGTGTTTTCTCTCTAAGCGCCAAAATACCCTGTAGAAATAAATCGGAACTAACAAGCAAAAGTTAACTAGACCAACAGTCTAATTTGGTGGGTTTTACTGTGTTTTTGATTCGTATAATTATGGTCTATCAATCGGGTTACCTCCCGACCAGTGCCTTTGTTTAACGTTGTTGGCTCGACGCTACCTCAATCATGGATCATAAGGTCGGATCCCATGGGTGGCTCAGGTCGTATTTCTCTGTTGTGCCAACCTTGATTCTTGCCTTTTCCTGATTTCTTGTGAGATGATGTGCTCGGGATAGAACTCCATGGTTTTTGTGGTTTCTCTTTCCATTGTTTCTGAGAAGGCGAGGGACCTTTGACCATAGCTTCTGGTCTTGTTTCGATCTCTTTTGGCAGGTCAGAAATCTGTGTGCTGAGATCTGAGATAGGTATAATTTCTGGCGGTTTCCTTGTCCTTTGGCGACCATTATAGTTATCGATGTAGAAATCTAAAATTTTGCCGCCAAATGCAAGTGATAACAACCCCCTTCCCATGTCGATCCAAGCCTTGGTGGCGTGGAGAAAAGGTCGTCCCAATATAAGCGTTGGAGGGTCGTCTTCGCTGGTCCCTTCCGTTTGTATTACATAAAAGTCTGCAGCAACGACGAGCTCTCCCACATGGAGTATTACATCTTGCAGGACTCCAACCGGACGGATACACGATTTATCTCCTAGCTCGATATTTGACCTGGGTGGTTTTAATGGACCAAGTCCTAATAAGTAATATAAGGAGGAAGGCATGGCATTGACAGCAGCCCCAAGATCGACTAAGGACTTATGAATTTGTGTTTCACCAATACCACAGGTGACTGTGAAGGCCCCTGGGTCTTTATCTCTTTCCGGTTGTGACTCATGATCTGAAGTGAGTGATCTTTCTATTGTCGGGCCATTCTGCCCATTTTTTAGCTTAGGATTTGTATAATCGGGTGACGAAGCCCATTGTACTGTCGTTAGGGTGCAATGTTCTCTGTGCAAATAAGTTTATATTTTCCGCTACTCGCGACTTCACTACTGGGTAGCTGGTGGTAAGTAGGGGTCGAACCCAAGGGAATTAGGGGGATACGTTGTTCTTTAAGGGATTTGTACAGCGAGGGAGCGTGTTTTAGATTGATTGAGATTTTAGCGCGATTAACTAATCTACCGTTTTTGGTTTTTTTGGTTTTTTGTGCGGAAAAGTAATTACAAGAATTAAAATACTGAAAATAAAGGCGTTAAGGGAAGAAGACTTACAGTGGGTGATGCGTGATTGGTGAGTCCTCCGGTAGATGAGTGCGGTTGATTGAGGCAACTATACTAGGAAAGTAAATACAAGGTGGTTTGTAATTCAAGGGAAGCATTCGGTTTCAGGGGCCTTGTATTATATCCTGTTTATCCTTTTAGTAACCCTTCTAAGTATTCAAACTTGTATCAAGGCCTTTTCTGGCGCTCGATTTGCTACACTGTCTAGCCCATTTCAAGGTCGTAGATCCCTTGTTCTACTTGAACTAGCACCCCTTTTCCGGGTATACTAGCCCATGTGCATCCATTTGGGTTGTCTTTTCCGATTTACCCAAATGGTGTTTGAGAGAGATCAAACTCCTCAGATAAGCTTTGCCATTTCAAGCATCCACTTACCCGAGTATGTTTACGAACTTCCACGGAAGAGCTTTGCCATTTCAAGCATCCACTCAACCTTGGAAGTAGGCCTGGGCGAAAAAACCCGAAAAACCGAAGCCCGAACCGAACCGAACCGAAAAAGCCCGAAAAAAGCCCGAAAATTTGGGACCGAAAAAAGCCCAAAAAAAGACCGAACTGATTGGACCAGTTCGGTTCGGTCTCGGTCTGTATTTTACCAAGGACCGAAAGCCCAAAAATAGACCGAAAGACCGAAAGACCGAAAGACCGAAAGACCGAAAGACCGAAAGACCGAAAGCCCGAAAGCCCGAAATTTTACTGGCCACGTGTAATCCTAATTCCTAATTAAAAAAACCCTAATCCCACAATCCACATTATTGTTTTCCTCGCGACGCATCCGACATCCGAGCCTCCTTCGACGCCAGCCCTTCTGCTGTTCTACGCGACGCGAGCCTAATCCGACGCCAGCCGCATCCGACGCGAGCACCTCGACGCGAGCCTCCTTCGTCGCCAGCCTCCTCGTGACGCATCCGAGCCTCCTTCGTCGCATCTGACGCGCCTCCGACATCTAACCTCCGACGCCAGGTAACCTCCGACGCCAGCCTTTCATTCACTCATTCTTCTGAATTCTGATTCTTCTGATTTCATTGTAAATTTGTAATCATTCACTCATTCTTCTAATTTCAGAATTTCTCACCGTTTTCCGTTTCATACTTACATGAATCATTCTTTTGATTTCAGTTGTGCGGTCACCCGGTCAGCATCTCTTGCTCACTCCAATTCAAATTCCAATTCAGAAATGGATTCACAGTATTCAGACTCCATTTCAAATTCTATTTTAGGTGCCGGTGAAGGTGCGAGTGCTGGTGCGGGTGTGGATTCTTCAATAAATGTAACACACGATAGCACTGGAGGCTCTGGAACTAAAAGAAAGCGTCCTTCAACAACACTGCAAAACAACAGTGAAATTGAACAAAATGAAGAACTTGATGAAGCTTGTGAAAAGCGTGATGGAAGATCGTGGGTTTGGGATCACTTAAAGAAATTTAAAAAGCCAGTATATGAGATGAGGAATGGTAAGAGGGTGCAAACGGATGAAGTTGTTAGAGCGAAGTGTAACTACTGTGATAAGGATTTTGCTTGCAATACATATGGGAATGGGACTAGTACTCTAAAGCGACATATTGAGAATGCTTGCAAGAAGTATCCAGGGAGAGTGAAGATAAATGATGCGCAGCAAAAACTCATTTCTACTGGACGTACTGAGGCTAAACAGTTGGGGATTGTTAAGTGGAGTGAGCAAGGGTGTAGAGAAGCTGCTGTCAAGATGATAGTCATGGATGAGCTTCCTTTTAGCTTCATTGAGAAAGAAGGGTTTAGATACTTTTGCAGGTATATTGTCATTGATTTGTGAATTGTATGTTATTATTTGTTGGATTTAATTTTACTTAATTGTTTTACAGGTATGCTGTGCCTGATTGGCATGTACCTTCGAGGAGGGTGATTTGCAAGCAGTTTTTGAAGATGTATTATGCTGAAAAGGCGAAGCTAAAGAAAGAGCTCAAGGGTCATTGCTTGTGCTTAACTACTGATACTTGGACATCGGTGCAAAACATCAACTACATGGTGGTGACTGCCCATTTTGTTGATTCAGCATGGAAAATGCAAAAGAGGATTCTTAGTTTTAAGGTAATTCATTTTTTAGCAATAGGTTATTGATTATGATATTTATTTAGGTAATTCATAAAAAATTTCTTCCATTTTATAGGTAATTCCTAACCATCGTGGAGGGAGCATAGGATGTTTGTTGGAGGATTGTTTGCTAGAATGGGGAGTGGATAGAGTCTTGACTATATCAGTTGATAATGCCAGCGCCAACAAGGTGGCGATTGATTACATTAGGGAGAGGATGTTAGGATGGGAAGCATCACCTGTGCTTGGTGGGATTTATTTGCATGTCAAGTGTTTTGCACACACTCTGAATCTCATTGTTCGAGCTGGTCTTTTGATAATGGGAAATTCAGTTGGTTCCATTAGAAATGCTGTGAGATATGTGAGGAGCAGTGGGGCAAGACTTCAACAATTCAAAAAGTGTATGGAGAAAGAGAAGGTGGAGTGTAAGAAGGTGTGCATTCTTGATGTGCCAACAAGGTGGAACTCCACCTATCTAATGCTATCGACTGCATTAGAACTCAGAAAAGCTTTTGATAGATTGGCAAGGGAAGAAGGCACAAAATACAAGGGTTATTTTGAGGAGGATGAAGACCTTGAGGATGAAGACTTGGTGATTGGATTAGATGATGCTTGTAATGCATCAGAGGGAACTCGGGCAAGGAAAAAAGGTAAGGGGAAAAGAGTTGGACCACCGGTTACACATGATTGGGAGAAGGCTGAGACTTTTGTGAGGTTCCTGAAGATATTCTATGATGTGACAATGAGGATCAGCGCCTCCACCAAACCTACATCGTGGAAAGCTTTTCATGATATTGTGTGTATTAGAGCTGAGATTGATGGACTATTTCCTGGAGAGGGAATGAACACCGGGTCGGAGACTGAACTGATTTTGATGGATATGGCAGTAAGTATGAAGAAGAAGTATGAGAAATACTTTGCCACCTTAGATGATTGCAATCAGCTTTTGTTGATTGCCTTGGTGTTAAACCCAAGGTACTGTCAGTTAGTTTATATTGTAAATTATATATACTTGCTTACAGGTACAAGCCGACATTAACTTTCACTTATTCTCTCCTTAACAGGTACAAGCTGAGAAACTTTGAATCTACCTGCAAGAAATGGTTGAAGATGGAGATTGATGATATTAGAACAAAGTCAGCTGAGCTTAAAGATCTTTTGATTAAGCTTTGTGATGATTACAACTCCAAGATTGTTGAGGTATCCTCCAATCTTACCAAATCTTAGAGTGGAGATAAAGGGATTAAATTCTCTTCTAAGAAGAGGACTATAGAGCCTACTGGAATTATGAAGGACATGGAAGAAGATTGGGAGAGAGAATTGGAAGACTCTAATGAGGGATTTGTAGGACATGAAGTGGACAGGTATTTTATAGACAAATTGTGTTTGTACTGATTCGAGATGATATACAAATTGTGTTTGTACTGATTCGAGGTGATATACAAATTGTGTTTGGACAGGTATCTTCTAGACCCGATTGTGAAGGCTGCAAACCCTTTAGATTATGACATATTAGAATGGTGGAAGCAAAATGGTGACAAATATCCCGGACTTGCTGCCCTTGCCAAAGATGTTATGGCAATTCAAGTGAGTACTGTAGCAAGTGAGTCTTCATTTAGCACAAGCAGAAGAGTCATTGATCCATTTCGGAGCTCTCTCTCTCCCAAAACTGTGGAAGCATTAATATGCTACCAAAACTGGATGAGGTCTGAAAGTATCCATAACCTTCAATACATTCCAACGGTTGAGGATATTGAGTTTTATGAAGCTTTGGAGGAAGGTAATTAAGTTTTTATTTGAATTATGTTTATATTTGACTTTGAGTTTGATTTTGGTTGTTAACTTGTTATCTTGTGGTTGAACTTGAATGATAGAACAAGCAAAGGAAGATGAACTTGTTACAGTTGATCAACAAGAGAATGAAGATGGTGAAGAGATGCCTTCTAAAGCTGAAAGGGGGAAAGCTAAAGCTACCAATACCACGACCTTAAAGAAGGGGAATCAAGGGAGCAAAAATTTAATCATAAGGGGTTAACTTAAGGTACTTATTTTTGAATTTGGATAACTTGTCACGCTCATCATCTTTTTGTGGTTCTGCAGACTTTTTGTTTTTTGATGGGGACTTTTGGATACTAACTTGTGCCTAGCTTACTAGTACTAGTAGTGTGCATATATATATATATTGTTAAATCAGTGTTGAATAGTCCGTACTCCGTAGTTATTTTCACGTCAAAGGTGTGTCTGATTCGGAAATTTCTACATACTTGGATTGGATTCATTTTTGTTTGCTGTTTGAGGCTGGATTTGACCATTGGGCAAGTGTTTGTTGTTGTAATTTGTATTTTAGGGTTAGTGATTCGGATTTCGGCGGTAGATCGGTACAAGCTACCAGAAAATTGCTAGTAGTACATAGTGGAGTGATTGGTCTGTGGACTTGGTTTTGGTTAATGCCCTAAGTTGTGTTCATTTGGCAAAGGAACAAGAGTATTAGATTCTGTCTGAAGTATGGGTTATAGCTGCCAGAAACTATTGTTCAATTCATATGGTTTTTAATTGGACTGAGGCACTGAGCTTCAAAACTGTTTGAACTTTGAAGATATCATTTGTGCATCTAGATGGTCATATTGATATTTACTTCAATTGATTTTGAATAGTCACCAACATGTGTAATACTCCAATTTTATCATGCAGGAGATGGCCTTTTTGAGGTCAAACACCATTAATAGTAATGGTCCTCAGTGAGCATGTTTTGATCATCACTCCTCACTGGACAGATCATCCTTGAATGTTGAATGTGGTTGCTTCTGCTTGTTAGCATATTTTGATTGTTTTTCAAGTTTGAATTGTGTAATGTTTTGTAACTTTTTCTGTGTTTGTATTTGTCTTTTTGGTACCAAAACAGAAACAGGGACAAAACAAAACTAACAGAAATCTAATTACAAAAACCATATTTTTCGTCGGCCCGAAATTTGGCCCGAAATTTGGTCTGAATTTTGGCCCGAATTTGGCCCGAAAAGACCGAACCCGGCCCGAAGCCCGAAAATCGGGTTTTGCTCGGGTTGGTGTTTTAAAAAGCCCGAACCCGAACCGAACCAAAAATTCGGGTTTCGGGTCGGTTTTTGGAAATTTTGGGCCCGAGCCCAGGCCTACTTGGAAGCTCTTATCTAATAAACGGCACATAGAACAAGTTTTGAATACAGAGAAAAGAAACTAAAAGAATTTAAAACATTTTATAATACAAGAACACCCCTTCAACCGAATGAAGAGAGTTTAGCTACGATTATCCATAGAGAAGGATATCATAACTAAATACTCGGGGGTTTTTGAAAACAGTAAGAAAGGAAAGGGGTAGAATACTCAAGAACCAACAGGAGTATCCCTAATTCCTACTGAATACTCAAGAACCAACAAGAGTATTCTCTACAGTATTATAATACTCAAGAACCAACAGGAGTATTATAATTTCAACGCGTATAATACTCAAGAACAAACAGGAGTATTATTTCAAAAACCAAACTTACAAGTGACCAAACTTTTAGAGAGATAAGTGTTTACAATTTTGAGGATGGTTCAAATGAGGAGGAGATGGCTTGTATTTATAGCCATAAGGAGGAGGAATGGAGGGTGGAGATGGGTGGCATGTGGTTTTGCATCCAAGGGTGGAGGAGGAGGGGAGGAACATGTGGAGGAGAAGCCAACACATGGCAACTTCTCATGGTTGCTCATTTAGCCACCGGTTGGAGGTTGTCCAAGGAGGAGAGCTTGTGGCTTTGGCCACCTCTTGCCAAAGCCACCGGTCATAAGGAGGAGGAGGAGGAGGAGGAAGGCCACCCATGAGTCACCTTCTTCACCAAAGCCGCCGGTCACTTGGTCCATGGATGAGTTTTGATAGTTTTGTGCAGTCTTTTCACAAAACTATCAATCCAATTTTGCTTCGGTCTGACTTTGGTTGTTCCTCGGTTGGATTTGTAATGAGTAATTCAATGTCAGGATCTTGAGATTTCTTCGTTCAGCGTCTGATCTTGACCTTGGAATGACTCGTAATATCTTTTCAGCGTAAAATCCTCTCCTTAGCGTGTTTTCTCTCTAAGCGCCAAAATACCTTGTAGAAATAAATCGGAACTAACAAGCAAAAGTTAACTAGACCAACAGTCTAATTTGGTGGGTTTTACTGTGTTTTTGATTCGTATAATTATGGTCCATCAGATCACCCCACACTTTTAGTTGTTCGTCCCGAACAATGCTATTAAAGGGCAGCACTCTAAGTTTGGTTTTAAAATATGAAAATTAGACTGTGGGACTTGATTTATCCTAATTCATGCATTGCTTACTTATTACCAAATTGAACTGCGTAAATAAATAGAAGTAACTTGATACGTGTACCTTCGTGCTGAGATTCAAATTATTATGGATGTTTTGGGAGATAGCCCTTTTTAGGCTCCTGGACTGCAACCTCTGGTCTATCTCGCACTATATGGTTTCCTTGTAGCTTTCTCTAGAACGTGATTCGGTTCAGGTTTCGCAGATGAGTTGAGCCTTTTTGATTTCTTTCTTGTTTGGCGAGGGACTGCTTTTGTAGTGAATCGGCCTTTGGCCTTTGATTTGACTCTTGGAGTACTTCACTTTTTTGTTCGGTTAAAACCTTCACAATTTTGTGCCTTTGGCCTCTTGATTTGCTTCTTCGAGCTTTTCGCCTTTTTGTGGCTTTGCTAGTACATTTTCTCAAGCCTTTTTGGGAGGTCCAATCATCGCCCGCAAGCCTATGGAAATACCTCCCCGCTCTCTCTCATCATTGCCGTTTCGCGCGAGTCAAAATGAGGATCGCTCATTTATTTTCCCGGCTACGTTGACTAGAGATAGGACGGTTTGATTCCCGTCCTCGCCTTCTTCATTTTTTATGCATAAACACTGCATGGCGGAGCTGACTCTTGACTCAACTGAAAAACCCGAAGTGCAGCCTCCATTGACTTCGTAAACCATATAGTGAAATTCAGTCCTTCGATTGCTTGCCAAGCCTCTCTAGGGCATTTCTATCAACTCCACATCCCTAGTTTATCTAAGCACAAAGGGACAAATGAGAAGTTACGTTCTAAGTTTTTAGACAGTTGAATTTTCACAAGGTAAATGCATGAATTTTAGATCTATCTTTTTCACATTCTTAAGTTCATATTTTCAAAAAGATACTATTAAAAAAGAAAAACATGTCATTTATTTATGTACACATGCGGTTCTCACCCCACACTTTTGAACGAAGGCGTGCCTTTCAGCACTACTTAGTTCAAAAGCCATGAAAGCAGACAATTACGAGAAGGAAATGATATTTAAGGAAAGGTAAGATCAGAACTCCCTTATTGTGTCGAATGGCATGAGGCTGGATAATCGAGGGAGTTCGGGTGCGGCCTTGAACTCTCAGCGCAGGCCCGGTAGTTCACGGAAGCTACCTGGCTGATCCGATCGTGTTCCAAAAACCAATTCCTAAATAGTCAAATCATTCTATGCACCAAGTGGGTGAGAGCGACTTATTGATGAAAACTAAAAGACAGAAAATAAAATGACAGAAAGTAAGATAGTGTCGGGTTACCTCCCGACCAGTGCACTTGTTTAACGTCGTTGGCTCGACACTACCTTATTCCTGGATCACTGGTTGGGATCCCATGGGTGGCTCAGGTCAAATTTTGCCACTGTTCCTGTGTTGCTTCTTGCCTTGCCTTTACCCGATTTCTTATGAGCAGATGTGCCTGGGTCCAGTTCCCTTTGTTCTGATGGTGTCTCCTTCCAACGTCTCTGGGAAGGTGAGGGACCTTTGACCATAGCTGCTGGTCTTGTTACTTTTTCGGTCTCTTTTGGCAGGTCTGAAACCTGCGTACTGTGATCTGAGATAGGTATTATATCTGGTGGTTTCTTTGTATCCGTGCGGCTATTGACAATGTAGAAATATGCAATTTTGCCGCCGAACTTAAGCGATAATGAGCCCTTGCCCACATCGATCCTTGCTTTAGTAGCGTAGAGAAATGGTCGTCGCAAGATTATTGTTGGAGGGTCGTCTTCGCTAGTCTCTCCCGTTTGTATCACATAGAAGTCTGCAGCAATTACGAGCTCTCCCACATGGAGTATTATGTTATCCAGCACTCCAATCGGACGGATGCACGATTTATCTCCTAGCTCGATATTTGACCTGGGTGGTTTTAATGGACCCAGTCCTAACAAGTAATATAAGGAGGAGGGCATGGCGTTGACAGCAGCCCCAAGATCGACTAAGCACTTATGAATCTGTGCTTCACCAATACCGCAGGTGACTGTAAAGGCCCCTGGGTCTTTATCTCTTTCCGGTTGTGACTCATGATCTGAAGTGAGGGCTCTTTCTATTGTCGGGCCATTCTGCCCATTCCTTGGCTTAGGATTTGTATAATCGGGCCCCTTAATATTTTGCTTTGAAGCATAAATATTAGTTGGAGAGTCCCACTTCAAATTGTTATCGTCATCCCATCCAGACGTTGGTATGTCAGAGTGTATGATCGGCGGTGGTGTTATGCACACGGTGAATGCGTACCGTCCATTGTCAGCATGCGTAGCCCATGTTCTGCCATCATTGGGTTGGTCTTCCTCTTGATTCCAGTCAGGACGACGCCTACGGTTGAAGTGCTTGTTTGTAAGTTTGTAAGTTGGGGATCGTGCTACTTCTCCAAGTGTCGTCTTTACATTTGACCTTTTTATCATGCTAAGACTCGCTTTTGGATTCTGGATGGTCTGTGAAGGAAGTCTGCCAGGTTCGTTAGTGAGCGTTGACATTGCTGTGGCGAGATGGGACATTTGTTTGGTCAATTCAGAAATTGCACCGTCAGTTTTCGCCTGGTATTGGTGTAGCGAAGTCCCCAATTGATTTATGCTTCCTGCGAGCTCCTTCATAGTTTCATCCAGCGACTTGGTTGGTTCTTGTTGATTTTGCGGGCCGGTTTGGAACTGATTTGGTCCTCTTTGCTGATATTGGCCTGCTGATGGAGCGTTCTGGTTATACTGCCGGTGGGGGGGTTGGTAGAATGACTGAGCTAGATGAGGGACAGCTGGTTGTGCTTCCTTTTGAGAATAGTTGTTGTTACGCCAGCTTGGGTTGGTTGCTTGACCATACTGTCTGTTTTGTCCAGCTCTGTCATTACTGTTGTTGTTGTATCCTTGGTATCCTCCCACTGCATTCACTTCTGCCGGTTCCTCTTCTATTAATGTCGGACATGCGTCAGTTTTGTGGTCCGTAGATCCACAGAACTTGCACGGTTTTACCGGAACTGGCTGCCTTCGTAGGATTTGAATCATCATCTCCTTTAGCTGCTTCATCTCTTCAGGCATAGAGCTCATCGATGTTTCTGCTTTCGCCACATTTTTTGTCCTGGAGAATTCTTCCTGCTGAGTTGTCTCTTCTCTGAATCGGGCATTCTCAGCAACGTTGGTGATAAGATCCCTTATGCCACTTAATGATAGATTCATCATAGACCCCTTAGCTGAGGCATCCAGGAGCATTTTGTCTAAGGGTCTTAATCCGTTAATGAGATACTCGACGGTGAGTTTCTTGGGCAGTCCAAGGGTATAGTAGCTTCTCTCCAGGCGGTTGAATTTTTCCAGGTAATCGTACATGGTTTCATTGGGTCCTTGCTTGATGTCTTGCAGTTGCCTCCTTACTTGCATTGCTCTTCCTGCTGGGTAATATTTGTCTAAGAACTTCTTTTCTGATGCTTCCGGAAGGCAATGAAAGGAACCAGTCGTTTGCCGCATCAATGAGGGAAAAATAGAACGCCTTTAACTTGAAGACGTCGTCTACGTTTACGCCATTCGGTTTTAGGTTTTGGCAAATACCATGTAAGCGGTTGAGATGAGTCATTGCTGATTCCCCACGTGTTCCTGAGAATTTTGGTAAGTTGTGGGCCACTGAAGTGTTGATGGCGACATTTACCAGCTCAGGGCCTTCGTGAATGCACCACGGTTGTATTCTGAAATCTGGTGCCGAGAGCTCTCCCAATGTAGGTTCGCGGTAGTTGTTGTTATCTCCATAGTAGTCATCGAAAGCGGGTTCTCGTCTCGGCACTCGTCGAGGTTGCGGGGGTGGTGGATATCTAAGAGGTTGCACAGGACCAGTTGCATTTCGGTCCTCGGGTGGTTCTTGATTTCTTCTGATGGCCTCCCTGTCACGAGCTCTTCTGCTTCAAATGAGTTGCTCCGAATCATCCATAAATGGAAGTGGCATCTCATTGTTTCGATCGTACAGGTTCATCTCGTCGTCATCTTCGTAGTCATGGTGGCTTCCTTCGCGAGACATGGTTGTTTTGCGCGTTTGAGAATTTAAGAGAGAGGGAAAGAAAACAACTAATCCGACGGCTAATTCCCCGGCAACGGCGCCAATTTGACGAAGCCCACTGCACTGTCGTTAGGGTGCAATGTTCTCTGTGCAAATAAATTTATATTTTCCGCTACTCGCGACTTCACTACTGGGTAGCTAGTGGTAAGTAGGGGTCGAACCCAAGGGAATCAGGGGGATACGTTGTTCTTTAAGGGATTTGTACAGCGAGGGAGCGTGTTTTAGATTGATTGAGATTTTAGCGCGATTAACTAAGATACTGTTTTTGGTTTTTTTGGTTTTTTGTGCGGAAAAGTAATTAAAGGAATTAAAATACTGAAAATAAAGGAGTTAAGGGAAGAAGACTTACAGTGGGTGATGCGTGATTGGTGAGTCCTCCGGTAGATGAGTGCGGTTGATTGAGGCAGTTATACTAGGAAAGTAAATACAAGGTGGTTTTGTAATTCAAGGGAAGCATTCGCTTTCAGGGGCCTTGTATTATATCCTGTTTATCCTTTTAGTAACCCTTCTAAGTATTCAAACGTGTATCAAGGCCTTTTCCGGCGCTCGATTTGCCACACTGTCTAGCCCATTTCAAGGTCGTAGAGCCCTTGTTCTACTTGAACTAGCACCCCTTCTCCGGGTATACTGGCCCATGTGCATCCATTTGAGTTGTCTTTTCCGATTTACCCAAATGGTGTTTGAGAGAGATCAAACTCCTCAGATAAGCTTTGCCATTTCAAGCATCCACTTACCCGAGTATGTTTACGAACTTCCACGGAAGAGCTTTGCCATTTCAAGCATCCACTCAATCTTGGAAGCTCTGATCTAATAAATGGCACATAGAACAAGTTTTGAATACAGAGAAAAGAAACTAAAAGAATTTAAAACATTTTATAATACAAGAACACCCCTTCAACCGAATGAAGAGAGTTTAGCTACGATTATCCATAGAGAAGGATATCATAACTAAATACTCGGGGGTTTTTAAAAACAGTAAGAAAGGAAAGGGGTGGAATACTCAAGAACGAACAGGAGTATTCCTAATTCCTACTGAATACTCAAGAACCAACAGGAGTATTCTCTACAGTATTATAATACTCAAGAACCAACAGGAGTATTATAATTTCAAAGCGTATAATACTCAAGAACAAACAGGAGTATTATTTCAAAAACAAAACTTACAAGTGACCAAACTTTTAGAGAGATAAGTGTTTACAATTTTGAGGATGGTTCAAATGAGGAGGAGATGGCTTGTATTTATAGCCATAAGGAGGAGGAATGGAGGGTGGAGATGGGTGGCATGTGGTTTTGCATCCAAGGGTGGAGGAGCATGTGGAGGAGAAGCCAACACATGGCAACTTCTCATGGTTGCTCATTTAGCCGCCGGTTGGAGGTTGTCCAAGGAGGAGAGCTTGTGGCTTTGGCCACCTCTTGCCAAAGCCACCGGTCATAAGGAGGAGGAGGAGGAGGAAGGCCACCCATGAGTCATCTTCTTCACCAAAGCAACCGGTCACTTGGTCCATGGATGAGTTTTGATAGTTTTGTGCAGTCTTTTCACAAAACTATCAATCCAATTTTGCTTCGGTCTGACTTTGGTTGTTCCTCGGTTGGATTTGTATTGAGTAATTCAATGTCAGGATCTTGAGATTTCTTCGTTCAGCGTCTGATCTTGACCTTGGAATGACTCGTAATATCTTTTCAGCGTAAAATCCTCTCCTTAGCGTGTTTTCTCTCTAAGCGCCAAAATACCCTGTAGAAATAAATTGGAACTAACAAGCAAAAGTTAACTAGACCAACAGTCTAATTTGGTGGGTTTTACTGTGTTTTTGATTGGTATAATTATGGTCCATCATCGGGCCCCTTTAACTCCTGATTTTCTAGGTAAATATTTCACTTCGGAGCATAAATATTAGTTGGGGAGTCCCACTTTAAATTGTCATTGTCATCCCATCCAGATGCTGGTATGTCAGAGTGTGTGATTGGCGGTGGTGTCATGCAAACGGCGAATGCATACCGTCCATTGTCAGCATGCGTGACCCATGTTCTGCCATCATTGGGTCGGTCTTCCTCTTGATTCCAATCAGGATGACGCCTGCGGGTGAAGTGCTTGTTCGTAAGTTTGTAAGTTGGGGATCGTGCTACTTCTCCCAGTGTAGCCTTTATGTTTGACCTCCTTATCATGCTAATATTTGCCTTCGGATTTTGGATGGTTTGTGAAGGAAGTCTGCCAGGTTCATTAGTGAGTGTTGATATTGCGGTGGCGAGCTGGGACATTTGTTTGGTCAATTCTGAAATTGCCCTGTCTGTTTTCGCCTGGTATTGGTGTAGCGAAGTACCCAATTGATTTATGCTTCCGGCGAGCTCCTTCATTGTGTCATCGAGCGACTTGTTTGGTCCTTGCTGATTGTTCGAGCCGGCTTGGTACTGATTCGGTCCTCTTTGCTGAAATTGGCCTCCTGATGGAGCGTTCTGGTTATACTGCCGGTGGGGGGGTTGGTAGAATGACTGAGCTAGTTGAGGGACAGCTGGTTGTGTCTCCCTCGAAGGATGGTTCTCGTTCCGCCAGTTTGAATTGGTCGCTTGATTATACTGTCTGTTTGATCCGGCTCTGTCGTTGTCATCGTTCTTGTTGTATCCTTGGTATCCTACCACTGCATTTACTTCTACCGGTTCCTCTTCTATTAATGTCGGGCATTCGTCAGTTTTGTGGTTCGTAGAACCACAAAATTTGCAAGGCTTTACTGGAACTGGTTGTCTTCGTAGGATCTGAATCATCATTTCCTTCATTTGTTTCATCTCTTCTGGCATAGAGTTCATCGGTGTTTCAGCTTTTGCCACATTCTTTGTTCGGGAAAATTCTTCCTGTCGAGTTGTCTCTTCTCTAAATCGGGCATTTTCAGCAACGCCGGTGATGAGATTTCTTATGCCGCTCAATGATAGATTCATCATGGATCCTCCAACTGAGGCATCCAGGAGCATTTTGTCTAAGGGCCTTAATCCATCAATGAGGTACTCGATGATGAGTTTCTCGGGCAGTCCAAGTGTACATCAGCTTCTCTCTAGGCGGTTGAACTTTTCTAGGTAATCGTACATGGTTTCATTGGGCCCTTGCTTAATGTCCTGGAGTTGCCTCCTTACTTGCATTGCTCTCCCTGCTGGGTAGTATTTGTCTAAGAACTTCTTCTGAATCTGAGCCCATGTTCTGATGCTACCGGAAGGCAATGAAAGGAACCAGTCGTTTGCCACGTCAATGAGGGAAAAGTAGAACGCCTTTAACTTGAAGTCGTCTACGTTTACGCCATTCGGTTTTAAGTTTTGGCAAATACCGTGTAAGCGTTGGAGATGAGTTGTTGCTGATTCTCCACGTGTTCCTGAGAACTTGGGCAAGTTGTGGGCCACTGAAGTGTTGATAGCGATGTCTTCCAGTTCAGGGCTTTCGTAAATGCACCACGGCTGGTTTCTGAAATCTGGTGCCGAGAGTTCTCCCACAGTAGGTTCGCGGAAGTTGTTGTTATCCCCATAGTAGTTATCGAAAACGGGTTCTCGTCTTGGCACTTGTCGAGGTTGAGGGGGAGGGGGATATCTAGGGGGCTGTACTGGACCAGCTCCATTTCGGTCCTCGGGTGGTCCTTGGTTTCTTCGGATGACCTCCCTATCACGAGCTCTTCTGTTTCGGATGAGTTGTTCCGGATTGTCGACAAATGGAAGTGGCTCCTCATTATTTCGATTGTTCAGGTTTATCTCGTCGTCATCCTGGTAGTCATGGTGACTTCCTTCGCGAGACATGGTTGTATTGAAGCGAGTACCGATTCAAAGAACACTTATCCGATTGTTAATTTCTAACTCTAATTCCCCGGCAAGGCGCCAATTTTGACGGATGCACAGTCGTCGTGTGCAAAAGTCAAGAATAAATTTATAAGTCCGCTACTCGCGACTTCACTACTGGGTAGCAAGTGGTATGTAGGGGTCGAACCCAAGGGAATTAGGGGGATAGTTGTTCTTTGAGGAGTGTACTGAAAGGGAGTGTGATTTTTGGTGGATTGAGGTTTTAGCGATTAAAGGTGAGTGGTTGGTTGTTGATTTTAGTCTTAGTACAGAAAATTAAGTGGTTTGGTTGGGATTTTAGTGCGGAAAAGTAAATGACAGAAAGTAAAGTACAGAAAGTAATTGATTAAAGGAAACACTTACAGTGAGTGGTTGCGTGAAGGACAAGTCTTGCGGAAAGTAAGCGGTTGATATTGCAGTTGATATTGAGGAAGTAAAGTGCAGGTAAAGTTCTAAGTTAAGGAAAGTATTCGGCTTCAGGGGCCTTGTATCATAGTCTGTTTATCATTGACCTGTAATGATCCTACTAAGTATTCAAAAGTATATCAAGTCCATTCCAAGCACTTGATTTGCCACACTGTCTAGTCCATTCCAAGACATAGAGCACTTGTTCTATTTAGACTAATACCCCATTCCAAGGTATATTAGCCTGTGTGCATCCATTTGATCAATCATTCCCGATCAACCAAATGGTGATTAAAAGAGGTCAAACTTCTCAGATAAGCTTTGCCATTCCAAGCATCCACTTATCCGAGTATGTTTACGAACCCCACGGAAGAGTTTTGTCATTCCAAGCATCCACTCAACCTTGGAAGTTCTAACCTAATATATGGCACATAGAACAAGTTTTGAACACAAGAGGCACTAAGAGTATGGTCTAAAACATTTTATGATACAAGTACACCCCTTCAACCGAATGAAGGGTTTAGCTACGAATATCCATAGAGGTGGATACCATAGCTAAGTACTCGAGGGTTTTTGAAAGACAGTAAGTAAAAGAGAATACTCAAGAACCAACAGGAGTAAACTCAAGAACTACTAGAATACTCAACAACCAACAGGAGTATTATAGATTTAAAACAAATGTTTACAAGAGTAGTGCCCAAAATCTAGAGAGAAGCTAGAGCTTTGTGATGTATGATGTTTTGAAATGAGGATGATGATTTACGAAGGGAAGGGCTCTTATTTATAGCCAAGGGAAGGAGAGGGATGTGGTGAAGAGCTAGCCACTTGTCACAAAATGGGAGGAGCTCACGAAAGCCATCGGATGATGTCATCATCTCCTCTAGCCGCCGGCCCATGTGGAGGAAGGGGAGAGGAGGAGAAGCTTGTGGAAGAGAGGAGAAGGGAGGAGAAGGGAGGGGAGAAAGCCGCCGCCCATGTGGCATGAGGGGAGAGGGTGTGAGTTTTGTGATCTCATCCACAAAAGCCATCGGTCCATTTCAGCTCCGGACTGACTCTGGTTGCTCTTCGGTTGGACTTGTTTTTAGTGATTCCACGTCAGGGATCATGAAAGTTGTACAGTCAGAATCTGGTCGTGACTTGGAATGACTCGTACTTCATTTTCAGCTTAAAAACTCCTCCTTAGCCTGTATTCTCTCTAGACTTCAAAATACCCTGTAGATAAATATCGGAACTAACAAGCAAAAGTTAAATAGACAAAGAGTCTAATTTGGTGGGTTTAACTGTGTTTATGATTCATACAATTATGGTCCATCACCCATGTAAGTAGAATCAACTCAAATTTACGTGAAGGGAGGAACACGGTGAACAGTCATGTTCACGTGAAGGGAACAGAGGGTACACACTACTACGGGGTGATTGAAGAAATAATTCATATGAGATGTAGAAGGAACCGTCGCCTAAAGGTTGTCTAGTTCAAGTGCCGTTGGTACGACCCTCAGTTTGTTAGGTCATACCCGTCTAACGGGGTTGTCATCGTGAACACTCATAGACCATACCCCCATTACGACCCTTACATTCTTGCCCAGCAAGCGGTGCAAGTTTACTATGTTACATTTCCGGGATTAGCTGGACAAAATAATCAGGGTTGGGTTGCAATTTGTCCTGTGTCACCAACAAATGCAATCGACATGGAGGTAGCAAAAGTTCCGTTCCAAGATGAGGGTGAAATGGGAACTGAAATGCCTGTACTGGTCAACGTAATCGGATCCTTAGGGGACCTCGTTGATGATGAGGTTTATGAGTACCACACCGAAGAAGAAGATGGGAACGACGAGCACGTAGTTGATAATCCAGATACCGAAGAAGACTCTGACGAATCTTCGTGAGTGAATCAAGATATTTGTAACCAAAAAAATTTTTACATGTTCAATAAATGGTAAATGCAAAATCAGTAATTAAAAAAATTGCATT
Source organism: Rhodiola kirilowii (assembly GCA_033675215.1). Taxonomy (NCBI): domain Eukaryota; kingdom Viridiplantae; phylum Streptophyta; class Magnoliopsida; order Saxifragales; family Crassulaceae; genus Rhodiola; species Rhodiola kirilowii. Next base: position 47,473,282 of record CM066201.1, read on the forward strand.
TGTAATCATTAATGTTGTGTTTAATTAGTAATGCAAAGGGCTGGAACGTTTCTACGTAATTTAATTTTCTGAAAATACGATAAGTAAACAGCGCTTAATATATAGGCCGTTATACGTCGTTAGATGTCACACATAGGACAGCGCTTACTGTTTATGCGCCGTAATAAATCACTAAACTACATCGCCTCAAATATATGCGCCGTTATAATGAAAATATACAACGACGCTTAGTCATAAAAGCGATGTAATATATACCTTAGGACAGCGCTTATTACAAAAAGCGTTGTAGCATTCCTAGCTAAAAAAAACCCACCGTATTCGCCCGCCCAGACAAGTAAGGAAATTTTGGCTAAAATTCAGTATTTACATTTTGTTTGGACGAATTGAAATTACATGCGTAGTGGAAAACCCTCCGTCGTACGCCGTAGAGTTCTTCAACCATTTGTTGTAAGCCGCCGAGGTCTTCAACCGATTTTCGGCCAATAGCATAACCAAGTTTCGTTGCCCAGGTACGGAAAATTCCTCGTATTTTTCATATCAGATTCGTTTCAGTTCGCGGAAAGTCGGCGTTTGCTTGTGTGTCGTGTAAAGTGTGTGTCTTTCTCCTGTCCATCTGCGTTTGTTTGTTTGTTCGAACCCAAATTGTATCAAAAGTGTGTCAAATGCTATGCGCGTGTGTTCGATTTCGGAAGCAAATTTGTTTGTTCGGCGTGTGTTCTTGTGTGTCTGATAGAATTTCTGTAATAAAATGTTCCAAACTGGTCGGCTGACAAATTGTGTGTATGGACTCTGTGTTAGCTGTACTTCGTAATGTTTGACTGATTTGCAATTCACAATTTATGTGTATGGACTCTGATGAGCCATATTTATACGACTCATCGAGTCAACAAATCCCACCAATTTCGACACTTTTATATGCGAACAATTACTTTTTAGTATGGTTTTGCATTTCAGGTGTTTCGGAAGCTCTAGGAGGAAACACGCTTAAAAGATGGCATTTCGTGCCAAAAACATCGCAGTTGAAGATCAAAGCCAGAGGAGCGTCTGACCACCTGAACCGGCCGGCTCACCGTGAACTGTAACTTTGAGTCGTGAACAGTAACTTTGGGTCGTGAACAGTGTTTTCGGGAAATTTCCCAATTCCATCCAGGCGTGAAGGTTCTAGAAGACTTGTTGGGCAAGTAAACTTACTAGCTAAGTTTGCTTGCAAAACAAGCAAAGTAGGTTTTAGGACATGTTTCCAAAAACCGTTTATGGGCCGACTTCAACTTGGAAACTTCGCAGCCCTAGTATTCTCTATAAATACAATCTCATATCAAGGGTTTCAAGCATCCATCAGAGCAGCGACCATCTCATCATCAAGAGAAGATCATCAAATCATCCATCATGACTCGGCGCATCAATCATCTCAGAGCTCCTCCTTCGTTCGGCAATAGAGAAGAAATCTCTCATTTATTATTGTGTTTTTTTCTCATGACCATGTCTAGCTAAACCCATTATTCGGTTTAGGGTTTAATACATTGTGACGTTGTCTTTGAGACTTGTTGCTTAATGCTAATTTCGTTATTCTACTGGTTCTTGTGCTTGATTATCTCGGATTGAATTGCAAAGCTAAGTTGATACTCGGAACGGTTAGGCTTAGCCGAGCAATTCAAGTCCCTTATTTACTGTTTGTTTGATACTAGACCGTTAGAACAAATAGTTGCACTAAATCTAATATATCCTCCAATGGAGTATTAGGTTTGCTAGGACTAGAATTCTACAACCCGGAAAGGAAGTAGATTGTGGTGTAGGCGCTCGGAAAGGCCCTACTTTTGGTTATAACTTGGAATGGAAGTAACCACACTTAGGAATTCGAAATCAGATAATTAGAAGTCGATGATAGGACAAGTCACAATTAGAAACCCGAGACCAAATATCCTCTCTTATTGATAACTCTCGCTTTATTTCCTTCTATTGTCAGTTACACTTGTTTCCTAATTGCTCACAACCCAATTGTCTTACTTTCTTTTTACAGAACAACAAGTAACCGCTCTAGCTCTCTTGGGTTCGACCCCTTGCTTGCCGCTGTACTAGCCAAGAGTAAGTGGAAACTATAAGTTTAAATTTACAGGTACCGACGACGCCTGTCAAACTCTGATTTGTAGGGTAAATGGCACCACTCAAGAAAAATGTACAGGGTAAAAGGAATACCGTGGCTGGTAGAGGGGCTTCATCCCAAACGCGGCTAACTAACATACGCCAACCAAGACAGTTGAGTCAGGACATGAAACAGCAGCCATCAGGGGGGACAACAGTCAAAATCGAGATGCGTATAGACCTTCTATTCCGGTACAAGATCATACCCCTGTGAGACAAGGGGGTGAGGACAGGCAACGTACAACATCGTCAACCGGGGACAGACATCAAAGTCCAGACCTTTACAGGCCTTCTATGCATGTACCGGACCCTACCGTGGATCCTATGGATGAAGACATAAACTTACCAGAAGTGGATAATTACTCCATCGACAACGTGTTTCATATGGTGGGGGTGAACAGGGAGGTTGACGAGGATGCCGAAGAGACGGCCTCACCTTCGGCATATGCTGACGATCATGATGACGCAATTTGGACAGAGTTCGTTAGAGGAGGGACTTCGGCCAGTGGCGGACTCGGTGAGGAGACACCGTTGGGTTCAATGCCACATGATACTCGGCCTTGGATCACTCCAGCTGGGGATGACAAGTGAGTACTTTTATTGTACATAAATTTGTGCAGCTTGTTTATACTAACCATATTATAAATGTTACACCTTGTATTTTTTTCAGCTTTGACCCCCCTGCGGCTGTTAACAAAATCGGGCTTCAATGTATTGGACCTGGCTTTCAGATTGGTTGGACGACAATGGATACGTGTGATCCACAAGCTCCGGTGAAGTGGTTTCGGCACTTCAAGGTAAAATGTAGTAAAATTGTAGTAGTTGCGTAATTTTTGGATAATTTGTTTTTGATTACATAGTTTTGTATTTATATTACATTGTTCGTAACACAACTATGTAATGTATATGTAGAGCTTGTACCGGTGGGATCCGATCCACACCGACCAAATTGAGGCCAACTTTAGGAAGAAGGCGGCTAAGATTCTACAAGATGCGTGGAGAGGTTTGCGAACCGGGAAAACTAAAGGCCGAAATGGTTGACCAAAGATCACATAGATGCGGGAAGAGCTCGATTTAATACAGACCCATTATTCATAGCCCGCAGTGAAAAGAACAACCAGACTTATTGACGGATGCACAGTCGTCGTGTGCAAAAGTCAAGAATATATTTATAAGTCCGCTACTCGCGACTTCACTACTGGGTAGCAAGTGGTAAGTAGGGGTCGAACCGAAGGGAATTAGGGGGATAGTTGTTCTTTGAGGAATGTACTGAAGGGGAGCATGATTTTAGGTGGATTGAGGTTTTAGCGATGAAAAGTAAGTGGTTGGTTGTTGGTTTTAGTTTTAGTACAGAAAAGTAAGTGGGTTGGTTGTGATTTTAGTGCAGAAAGTATAAAGTACTGAAAGTAAAAGGAGAAGGCTTACAGCAAGTGGGATGCTTGTAGGATAAGTCTTGCGGAGAGTAAGCGGTTGATATTGCAGTTGATATTGATGAAGTAAAGTGCAGGTAAAGTTCTAAGTTAAGGAAAGTATTCGGCTTCAGGGGCCTTGTATCATAGTCTGTTTATCATTGACCTTTAATGATCCTACTAAGTATTCAAAAGTGTATCAAGGCCATTCCAAGCACTCGATTTGCCACACTGTCTAGTCCATTCCAAGACATAGAGCACTTGTTCTATTTAGACTAATACCCCATTCCAAGGTATATTAGCCTGTGTGCATCCATTTGATCAGTCATTCCCGATCAACCAAATGGTGATTAAAAGAGGTCAAACTTCTCAGATAAGCTTTGCCATTCCAAGCATCCACTTATCCGAGTATGTTTACGAACCCCACGGAAGAGTTTTGCCATTCCAAGCATCCACTTAACCTTGGAAGTTCTAACCTAATATATGGCACATAGAACAAGTTTTGAACACAAGAGGCACTAAGAGTATGGTCTAAAACATTTTATGATACAAGTACACCCCTTCAACCGAATGAAGGGTTTAGCTACGAATATCCATAGAGGTGGATACCATAGCTAAGTACTTGAAGGTTTTTGAAAGACAGTAAGTAAAGGAGAATACTCAAGAACCAACAGGAGTAAACTCAAGAACTACTAGAATACTCAAGAACCAATAGGAGTATTATAGATTTAAAACAAGTGTTTACAAGAGTAGTGCCCAAAATCTAGAGAGAAGCTAGAGCTTTGTGATGGATGATGTTTTGAAATGAGGATGATGATTTACAAAGGGAAGGGCTCTTATTTATAGCCAAGGGAAGGAGAGGGATGTGGTGAAGAGCTAGCCACTTGTCACAAAATGGAGGAGCTCACAAAAGTCATCGGATGATGTCATCATCTCCTCTAGCCACCGGCTGATGGACCATAATTATACGAATTAAAAACACAGTAAAACCCACCAAATTAGACTGTTGGTCTATTTAACTTTTGCTTGTTAGTTCCGATATATTTCTACAGTGTATTTTGGCGCTTAGAGAGAAAACACGCTAAGGAGAGGATTTTACGCTGAAAAGATGTTACGAGTGATTCCAAGGTCAAGATCAGACACTGAACGAAGAAATCTCAAGATCCTGACATTACTCAAATCAAATCCAACCAAGGAGCAATCAAAGTCAGACCGGAGCAGAATTGGACTGATAGGTTTGTGAAAACTGTACAAAACTCACAAAACTCCCTCATTTCCTCAAGTGACCGGCGGTTTTTGGTGTAAATGGTGACTCATGGGTGGCAAACTCCCCTCTCCTCCTTGGATGACCGGTGGCTTTTTCTTGGAGGTGGCAAAGCCACCAAAACTCCCCTCCATTTGGACTTGCTACCGGCGGCTAAGGGGAGAAGCCATAAAAGCTTGCCATGTGGGGGCTTCTCCTCCACACAATCCTCCCCTCCTCCACCACCCTTGGATCAAAAACCACATGCCACCATCACAACCCTCCATTCTCCTCCTCCATGGCTATAAAAGGGAGCTTACCCCTCCTCATATCATGATCCATCATCCAAATCCAATATCAATCCACACACAATTCACTTATCTCTCTAAAAGTTTGGTCACTTGTAAGTTTGGTTTTTGAAATAATACTCCTATTTGTTCTTGAGTATTATACGCTTTGAAATAATACTCCTGTTTGTTCTTGAGTATTATACTGTTTAGAGAATACTCCTGTTGGTTCTTGAGTATTCAGTAGGAATTAGGAATATTCCTGTTGGTTCTTGAGTATTCCACCCCTTTCCTTTCTTACTGTTTTCAAAAACCCCCGAGTATTTAGTTATGATATCCTTCTCTATGGATAATCGTAGCTAAACTCTCTTCATTCGGTTGAAGGGGTGTTCTTGTATTATAAAATGTTTTTAATTCTTTTAGTTTCTTTTCTCTGTATTCAAAACTTGTTCTATGTGCCATTTATTAGATCAGAGCTTCCAAGGTTGAGTGGATGCTTGAAATGGCAAAGCTCTTCAGTGGAAGTTCGTAAACATACTCGGGTAAGTGGATGCTTGAAATGGCAAAGCTTATCTGAGGAGTTTGATCTCTCTCAAACACCATTTGGGTAAATCGGAAAAGATAACCCAAATGGATGCACATGGGCTAGTATACCCGGAAAAGGGGTGCTAGTTCAAGTAGAACAAGGGCTCTACGACCTTGAAATGGGCTAGACAGTGTGGCAAATCGAGCGCCGGAAAAGGCCTTGATACAAGTTTGAATACTTAGAAGGGTTACTAAAAGGATAAACAGGATATAATACAAGGCCCCTGAAACCGAATGCTTCCCTTGAATTACAAACCACCTTGTATTTACTTTCCTAGTATAACTGCCTCAATCAACCGCACTCACCTTCCGGAGGACTCGCCAATCACGCATCACCCACTGTAAGTCTTCTTTCCTTAACTCTTTTATTTTCAGTATTTTAATTCCTGTAATTACTTTTCCGCACAAAAAACCAAAAATAACCAAAAACAGTAGCTTAGTTAATCGCGCTAAAACCTCAATCAACCTAAAACACGCTCCCCGCCAGTATAGTTCTTGAAGAACAACGTATCCCCCTAATTCCCTTGGGTTCGACCCCTACTTACCACTTACTACCCAGTAGTGAAGTCGCGAGTAGCGGAAAATATAAATTTATTTGTACAAAGAACATTGCACCTTAACGACAGTGCAGTGGGCTTCGTCAAATTGGCGCCGTTGTCGGGGAATTAGCCGTCGGATAAGTTGTTCGAATCGATACGGGCTTCAAACAACCATGTCTCGCGAAGAAAGCTACCATAACTACCGAGACGACGAGGAAATAAACCTATACGATCGAAATGATGAGGTGCCACTTCCATTTATGGATGATCCGGAGCAACTCATCCGAAGCAGAAGAGCTCGTGATAGGGAGGCCATCATAAGAAATCAAGAACCACCCGAGGACCGAAATGCAGCTGGTCCAATGCAACCTCCTAGATATCCACCACCCCCGCAACCTCGACAAGTGCCGAGATGAGAACCCACTTTTGATGACTACTACGGGGATAACAACAACTACCATGCACCTACTATGGGAGAACTTAATGCTCCAGATTTCGCAACACAGCCGTGGTGCATTTGCCAGAGCCCTGAACTAGAAAACGTTGGCATCAACATGTCCACAATCCCAAATTTACCAAAGTTCTCAGGAACTATTGGAGTTTCGGAAATGACTCATCTCCAACGCTTACATGGTATTTGCCAAAACTTAAAACCGAATGGCGTAAACGTAGACGACTTCAAATTAAAGGCGTTCTACTTTTCCCTCATTGACGCGGCAAACGACTGGTTCCTTTCATTACCTTCCGGAAGCATCAGAACATGGGCTCAGATGCAGAAGAAGTTCTTAGACAAATATTACCCAGCAGGAAGAGCAATGCAAGTAAGGAGGCAACTGCAGGACATCAAGCAAGGACCCAATGAAACCATGTACGATTACCTGGAAAAATTCAACCGCCTGGAGAGAAGCTGCTATACCCTTGGACTGCCTGAGAAACTCACCGTCGAGTATCTCATTAACGGATTAAGACCCTTAGACAAAATGCTCCTGGATGCCTCAGCTGGAGGGTCCATGATGAATCTATCATTAAGTGGCATAAGGGATCTTATCACCAACGTTGCTGAGAATGACCGATTCAGAGAAGAGACAACTCAGCAGGAAGAATTCTCCCGGACACAAAATGTGGCAAAAGCTGAAACATCGATGAGCTCTATGCCTGAAGAGATGAAGCAGCTAAAGGAGATGATGATTCAAATCCTACGAAGGCAGTAAATTCCGGTAAAACCTTGCAAGTTCTGTGGTTCTACAGACCACAAAACTAACACATGTTCGACATTAATAGAAGAGGAACCGGCAGAAGTAAATGCAGTGGGAGGATACCAAGGATACAACAACAACAGTAATGACATAGCCGGACAAAACCGACAGTATGGTCAAGCAACCAACCCGAGCTGGCGTAACAACAACTATTCTCAGAAGGAAGCACAACCAGCTGTCCCTCAACTAGCTCAGTCATTCTACCAACCCCCCCCCCCCCCCACCGGCAATATAACTAGAACGCTCCATCTGCAGGCCAATATCAGCAAAGAGGACCAAATCAGTACCAAACCGGCCAGCAGAATCAGCAAGAACCAACCAAGTCGCTGGATGAAATGATGAAGGAGCTCGCAGGAAGCATAAATCAATTGGGTACTTCGCTACACCAATACCAGGCGAAAACTGACGGGGCAATTTCAGAATTGACCAAACAAATGTCCCATCTCGCCACAGCAATGTCGACGCTCACTAACGAACCTGGCAGACTTCCTTCACAGACCATCCAGAATCCAAAGGCGAATCTTAGCATGATGAAAAGGTCAAACGTAAAGACGACACTTGGAGAAGTAGCACGATCCCCAACTTACAAACTTACAAACAAGCACTTCAACCGTAGGCGTCGTCCTAACTGGAATCAGGAGGAAGACCGACCCAATGATGGCAGAACATGGGCTACGCATGCTGACAATGGACGGTACGCATTCACCGTGTGCATAACACCACCGCCAATCATACACTCTGACATACCAACGTCTGGATGGGATGACGATAACAATTTGAAGTGGGACTCTCCAACTAATATTTATGCTTCGAAGCAAAATATTAAGGGGCCCGATTATACAAATCCTAAGCCAAGGAATGGGCAGAATTGGCCGACAATAGAAAGAGCCCTCACTTCAGATCATGAGTCACAACCGGAAAGAGATAAAGACCCAGGAGCCTTTACAGTCACCTGCGGTATTGGTGAAGCACAGATTCATAAGTGCTTAGTCGATCTTGGGGCTGTTGTCAACGCCATGCCCTCCTCCTTGTATTACCTGTTAGGACTGGGTCCATTAAAACCACTCAGGTCAAATATCGAGCTAGGAGATAAATCGTGCATCCGTCCGATTGGAGTGCTGGAAGACGTAACTCCATGTGGGAGAGCTCATCATTGCTGCAGACTTCTATATGAAACAAACGAGAGAGACCAGCGAAGACGACCCTCCAACAATAATCTTGGGACGACCATTTCTCTACGCTACTAAAGCAAGGATCGATGTGGGCAAGGGCTCATTATCGCTTAAGTTCGGTGGGAAAATTGCATATTTCTACATTGACAATAGCCACACGGATACAAAGAAACCGCCAGATATAATACCTATCTCAGATCGCGGTACGCAAATTTCCGACCTGCCAAAAGAGACCAAAAAAGTAACAAGACCAGCAGCTATGGTCAAAGTTCCCTCACCTTCTCAGAGACGTTGGAAGGAGACACCACCAGAACAAGGGGAACTGGACCCAGGCACATCTACTTACAGGAAATCAAGGAAAGGCAAGGCAAGAAGCAACACAGGACCACTGGCGAAATTTGACCTGAGCCACCCATGGGATCCCAACCAGTGATCCAGGAATAAGGTACTGTCGAGCCAACGACGTTAAACAAGTGCACTAGTCGGGAGGTAACCCGACACTATCTTACTTTCTGTCATTTTATTTTCTGTCTTTTAGTTTTTATCAATAAGTCGCTCTCACCCACTTGGTGCATAGAATGATTTGACTATTTAGGAATTGGTTTTTGAAGCACGATCGGATCAGCCAGGCAGCTTCCGTGAGTTACCGGGCCTGCGCTGAGAGTTCAAGGCCCCAGCCGAACTCCCTCGATTATCCAGCCTCATGCCATGTCATTCGACACAATAAGGGAGTTCTGATCTTAGCTTTCCTTAATATCATTTCCTTCTCATAATTGGCTGCTTGCATGGCTTTTGAACTAAGTAGTGCTGAAAGACACACCTTCGTTCAAAAGTGTGGTGTGAGATCCGCATGTGTACATAAATAAATAACATGTTTTTCTTTTATCTTTTTGAAAATATGAACTTAAGAATGTGAAAAAGATAGATCTAAAATTCATGCATTTACCTTGTGAAAATTCAACTGTCTAAAAACTTAGAACGTAACTTCTCATTTGTCCCTTTGTGCTGAGATAAACTAGGGATGTGGAGTTGATAGAAATGCCCTAGAGAGGCTTGGCAAGCAATCGAAGGACTGAATTTCACTATATGGTTTACGAAGTCAGTGGAGGCTGCACTTCGGGGTTTTCAGTTGAGTCAAGAGTCAGCTCCGCCATGCAGTGTTTATGCATAAAAAATGAAGAAGGTGGGACGGGAATCAAACCGTCCTATCTCTAATCAAAGTAGTCGGGAAAATAAATGAGCGACCCTCATTTTGACTCGCGCGAAATGGCAATGATGAGAGAGAGCGGGGAGGTATTTCCATAGGCTTGCGGGCGATGATTGGACCTCCCAATAAGGCTTGAGAAAATGGACTAGCAAGTCACAAAGAAGAAAAAGCTCGAAGAAGCAAATCAAGAGGCCAAAGGCCCAAAATTGTGAAGGTTTTAACCGAACAAAAGTGAAGTACTCAAAGCGTCAAATCAAAGGCCAAAGGCCAATTCACTACAAAAAAAGCAGTCCCTCGCCAAAAAAAGAAAGAAATCAAAAAGACTCAACTCAACTACGAAACCCGAACCGAATCACGTGCTAGAGAAAGCTACAAGGAAACCATATAGTGCGAGACAGTCCCGAGGTTGCAGTCCAGGAGCCTAAAAAGGGCTATCTCCCAAAACATCCAGAATAATTTGCATCTCAGCACGAAGGTACACGTATCAAGTTACTTCTATTTATTTACGCAGTTCAATTTAGTAATAAGTAAGCAATGCATGAATTAGGATAAATCGAGTCCCACAGTCTAATTTTCATATTTTAAAACCAAACTTAGAGTGCCGCCCTTTAATAGCATTGTTCGGGACGAACAACTAAAATTGTGGGGTGATCTGATAGACCATAATTATACGAATCAAAAACACAGTAAAACCCACCAAATTAGACTGTTGGTCTATTTAACTTTTGCTTGTTAGTTTCGATATATTTCTACAGGGTATTTTGGCGCTTAGAGAGAAAACACGCTAAGGAGAGGATTTTACGCTGAAAAGATGTTACGAGTGATTCCAAGGTCAAGATCAGACACTGAACGAAGAAATCTCAAGATCCTGACATTGAATTACTCAAATCAAATCCAACCAAGGAGCAATCAAAGTCAGACCGGAGCAGAATTGGACTAATAGTTTTGTGAAAACTATACAAAACTCACAAAACTCCCTCATTTCCTCAAGTGACCGGCGGTTTTTGGTGTAAATGGTGACTCATGGGTGGCAAACTCCCCTCTCCTCCTTGGATGACCGGTGGCTTTTGCTTGGAGGTGGCAAAGTCACCAAAACTCCCCTCCATTTGGACTTGCTACCGGCGGCTAAGGGGAGAAGCCACAAAAGCTTGCCATGTGGTGGCTTCTCCTCCACACACTCCTCCCCTTCTCCACCACCCTTGGATCAAAAACCACATGCCACCTTCACAACCCTCCATTCTCCTCCTCCATGGCTATAAAAGGGAGCTCACCCCTCCTCATATCATGATCCATCATCCAAATCCAATATCAATCCACACACAATTCACTTATCTCTCTAAAAGTTTGGTCACTTGTAAGTTTGGTTTATGAAATAATACTCCTGTTTGTTCTTGAGTATTTGACGAGCGTCGTTGTACCCGTCAAAAATAATTATTTCTTCTTCCGACTAGCAAGTGGTAAGTCGAGTCGTATCCACAGAGATCGGTTGAGAATCTGTTTCACTAAGTAAAAACGTAACAATGGGGGGGTTTTAATTCAACAATTAAATAACGCAAATACGCAAGAATGATTGCTAGAGCAATTATCACACAATTCGGGTATCAAATATCAAGAGATAAGTGCAAGCTAGAACTTTCGATTGTGATGCAAGACTAAATCATTAACCTAGCCGTTTTGATTTCTAATGTTTTACAACTTATAGTTCCCCGCTAGGTTGCACTACAAGTTGTCCTAGGGTGTCAATCCTAGTGATATATTACTCGTATCCTAGTTTACTATCCCCGCTAGGTTGCTAATAAACTGTGATAATCGGAATCAATACACTAACAGAAGCTCCCCCGCTAGGGTTCCACTTATGCTAGCGCATCAAATCCATAAACAATGCATAGTAATATAACGCAAAACATAAAGATGAATATAGGTTTCAAGTCAAAACATCACAATATCGAGTTCTAGCCTACACGTATGAGTTTAGCTACTCATCGCAATGGAATACATCATCATAGTTGTTTGAATGCAATGAAACGAAAATACTTATGATTAATTCTCCACCAAGCTGCAGCTCAACTCGAACACTTGAATTCGCCTGTCTTTTTCTCTCTCCAGAAATTCGAGGTCTGGTCGCCTCTGGTCACGTAGGGTTTCGTGTTTCTAATTGTTCTTTTATAATTCCCAAAATTGCCAAAACGAAATTAGGAAATTTCGACTGCCAACTGTCATCCGCGGACGTCTCCTTCAATTCTTTCCCGCGGACGCCTTGATAATTACGTTAAAAGCTTCAGACGTCCGCGCTTATTAATCCTTCAGACCTCCGCGTAATTCTGCCTCTGACTATTGATTTTAGTAATTGTTCTCCGCGGACGCCTCTATAAATTGTGTTCCGCGGACGCCTTGATACTTATGGAAATGCTCAAGACCTCCGCGCCATGTAAATATTGAGACCTCCGTGGTTTACGCTGGCGAAAATCCCAAGTGCTTTGGACTTCTTCTTTCCGCGCCAAACATCTGCAAATTGGCTCCTTTTAGCCGGTATTCCTTCCATGGTCTCCGAGTGTACCTGAGAACGAAAACTACACACAGGTAGTGAAATAATATACAGGTAACACTAAGAGACGGGGTTTTAACATATAAAATAGTCATACAACTACGACTCATCAAACTACCCCACACTTGGACTTGTTCGTCCCGAACAAGAACAAAGCCACGGAATGAATTACAATGTACTATCATGCTAATCCTTACATCTCAATCCCAAATCCAGCAATTCATCTTATCATGCTCAAAATTCTAACAATGCGAGTAAAGATAGATTTTTCGATACTTGTTACCTCGCGAGTTGCAATTCAAACGACCTTGGATGTTTGGGAGATAGTCCTTTATATGTACCACGGACATTGCATTCTTTTCTGAGTTCTGGTCTTTAGAATTGAGTCAGCGGCTTTCTCTGACACGTGATTAATTCACTGCTTTCATACCATTGAGTAGGACCTTGATAAACGACACATTTTTGCTTGAATAAATCAGATTTCTGATTTTCTTCTTACTTGATGGTTTTGCCTTTGGCTTGTGAATTTGTTTCTTGTCCACATAATCATTTGCGCCTTCTGCTCTTTCTCATCATCGTCCTTTTTACGCGAGTCAAGCCGAGGGTCGCTCGTCTATTTTCCCGGTTACTCGGACTAGAGATTGGACGGTGTGATGTTCTCCCGTCCCATCTAACCGCATAAGTACCGCAGCGGCGGAGCAGATTCTCAGGATTAGGCTAGTGAAGCGTCAACCTCCACCGCTTTTCTCAATCATCATAACCAAAAACTCAGAACTTCCTGCAATTTGCCGTACCTTTCTAGGACATTTCTGTCAACTCCACATCCCTGCATATCACAACTCGAAAGAACAAAGCATCGAAATTTTTTTTAAATTTCGCATTTTTAGTCAAATAAGCACAATAGTCATAATAAACTGGAAATAGGATTTTGACATATCAGAAAAGCATAGCAGTGCATCATCAGTTCATTACGAGTTCATCAAGACACATAACATGCGACATAAAAATTTAAAAACAGACACGACGCGCAACTGACTCAACAACATCCCACCCCACACTTAAATGGACACGTGTCCTCACGGAATAATTCAAGAGATGAGATGTGTAACAAACAGACTCACACTAAATAGACTCGCCAGACTCAAATAAAAATACAAAGAAATAAATAAAAAGTGAAAGGAACTGGTACTCCCCTAATAGCCTGGTGGTGGTGATTGAGCTCTGCGATTTTAACCTTTTAAAATGCACCGCGGACGTCTTCTCCATTTAACCCCGCGGACGTCTGAAGAATATGCAATAAATGCTAAGGCATCCGCGCTCTAATAGTTGAGACGTGCGCTAGTTACACTGATGTAGATTTTTTCCCTTGCTTAATCACCTGAAACCACCAGAAATAAAAAGAAATGCACTCGAGGCGCATTATCAGCTTCCCAATTCCACTATAACATGTGTAAAGTAAAAACACACACCGGGTTGCCTCCTGGTAAGCGCCTTTGTTTTACGTCCTTGGCTGGACATTACCTCTTTAGGGATCACAAGTTAGGTTCCCAAGGCTGCTCCAAGTCAAACTTACCGATCAGCGTGCTCCTCTCCTCAGCACTTCCACAAGCTACTCATTTCTCAATGCTCCAGCCGCCATCAGGTGGCTTCGATCTCCAGTTCTTTTTCTTAGGTGTCCACCACTTCCGCGCAACCACCCCACACTTTTGTTTCTTTACTCGCTTTTTATCTGGTGGGCGTGGTTTCCTTGTTTACTTTAGCTGCTCACTGACACCCTGAATCACACGCAACGATTCATCAATTGTAATATTAAAACAAGTTTTACCAGCTATCTCAGGTGGTTTTCCCGCACAAGGCTGGTGGTCATCCTCAAAGACACGAAACTCAGCCGCCTTGCCACCATATTTCAGCTTTATAATACCCTCAGCGACATCAATCTCCGCCTTCATCGCAAACAAGATCGGTCGTCCAAGAATGAGTGTTGGCGACTCCTTAGTCTGGGTGTCCTCCATCTGCAAGACATAAAAATCTGCAGGCACAACTACTTCACCAACATTCACGGTTAAATTCTCAAGCAATCCATAAGGATGAACACATGACTTGTTGCCTAACTCGATAGTTAACTTGATCGGTTTTACCGGTCCAAGTTTCAATGAACATTATAGATCATAAGGCATCACATTAATAGACGCACCCAAGTCAATCAAACAGTGGGGAATAAGCGTGTTACCAATGCCACAGGTTACCGTGAAGGCACCTGGGTCTCTAGTTCGAGTGGTCAACGCTCCTTGTTTCCCTTGCTCCAATTCTCGCATTTGTGCGTTGATTTTTGCGTCCTCATTCCTCTTCGGTTGGATGTCATTATTTAAAGCTTTGTGGCTCTCAATAACCTGCATAGGAAATGGTAATGGCGCGAGAAGGTTAGAATTTAAAATCTGGAAATCACTTACTTGGAATTCCGCGCACGTCTCAAGATTTTTATCCGCGGACGTCTCCTGGTTTTGCACTAAATCTTCAGGCGTCCGCGCTTTAATTGTTGATACGCCCGCGTTCTGCACTGAGGTAGCATCCAAATCTTGCTTCTTTTCATTTTTTTCTTCTTTTTCTTCAGCCTTCATCTCCTCTTCATCCTTTATCATGATCACACTGACATTTTGCCTTGGGTTAGGGATCGTTTGTGAAGGCAGCTTCCCTTTGTCTTCCCGCCTTTCGTACACTACGCTGGCCATTTGAGACATTTGCTTCTTTAATTCGTCAACGTCTCCAGCTTGAGTGTCAATCTTTTTAGCTTGGTGATCAATCTTTTGAGTGAGTTCCCTGAACATTCCTCTCATCTCATCACGAAATTCCTTCATCGGGTCCTCATCTCCTTGTCTGTTTTGTGGTGGCTTGTACGGCTGCTTTTGTGGATACGAGGATTGCCCCGCATCGTAATTGTTGTTCCTTTGCCATCCACCCTCATTCTGCCTCGGCTGCCATTTGTTGTGGCCTTGGTATCCATCAGTCCTTCTTGGTGGCAAATCCCCCTTGTTTATGTATCCCACAATGTTGACATCTTCTGATCTGTCCTGAAAAACAGCGTTATCATTATTTACCGAATTATAAGTGGACTTGTTTACCGTACACTCCACTTGTTGATTTCTTTGTGGTTGTTGCGTCATTAATTTAGCCACCATATCCTTCAGCTCCTGCAATTCAGAATGCACATTCACGTTAGCAACGGGTGCAGGTTTATAAGTTTTCTCTAAATACCTTGTGCCTTCCGCAACTTTTTCAATCAATCCCCATATTTCCTCGGGGTACATGTCAAGGATGGACCCTTAGGCTGAGGCATCTAGCATTCTTCTTTCCATGAGAATCATCCCGTCCATAAAGTATTCAAGTAGCATCCTTTGTGGGATTCCATGATTTGGACAGTTCTCTTCCAATTGCCGAAACCTCGCCAGATAATCGAACAATGTCTCTCCACGTCCTTGTCGAAGCATAGATAGCTCCTTCCTCGTTTGAGCCGCCTTTGAATGAGAGTAGTACTTGTCCATAAACTTCCTTTGCAATTGATCCCATGATGTAATAGAACCTGAAGGCAAAGACATTAACCAAGATTTAGCTTGACTTTCTAATGAAAAAGGAAATGTCTTTAGTTTGAAAATATTCTCTGAAACCGATGCTGATTTCATGGACATGCAAACTCCATGAAATTCCTTCAAGTGCTTTAAGGGATTCTCGTCGGGCATCCCTCCAAACTTGGGCAAGTGATGAATTACCCCACTCTTTATTTCGATGCCATCTGCGTCCTCATCCAACCTAATGCACCAAGGTGCCTCATCAATATATGGGGCGTAGACTCCTCTCATGGTGCGTCCCAAATCCCGACGCCTCGCTAGCTGTCCATGTTGGTTTCCTCCACCGAGGTATTGTCGATCCAACTCAGCCTCGTAATCTTCATACTCCTCGTGTCTAGCTGCACGATGTCTAGCAAAGTCATTCACATATTGTTGGTTTCTGGGGGGTGGTACTCTTTGACCAACAGCGGGCAATCCTTGCCTCCGTTCTCGAACGTTATCCCCTTGCACACTACTTTGCTCTTCATTATCACCATCAACACTTCTCTGCGACATTGTTACTTAAACAGAGAGTAATCAAGTGACAAAATAAAAGAAGTAAAATAAACTAAAAGAATTAGAATACTTAGTAGATTCTTCGTTACCGATCCCCGGCAACGGCGCCAAAATTTGACGAGCGTCGTTGTACCCGTCAAAAATAATTATTTCTTCTTCCAACTAGCAAGTGGTAAGTCGAGTCGTATCCACAGAGATCGGTTGAGAATCTGTTTCACTAAGTAAAAACGTAACAATGGGGGGGGTTTTAATTCAACAATTAAATAACGCAAATACGCAAAAATGATTGCTAGAGCAATTATCACACAATTCGGGTATCAAATATCAAGAGATAAGTGCAAGCTAGAACTTTCGATTGTGATGCAAGACTAAATCATTAACCTAGCCGTTTTGATTTCTAATGTTTTACAACTTATAGTTCCCCGCTAGGTTTCACTACAAGTTGTCCTAGGGTGTCAATCCTAGTGATATATTACTCGTATCCTAGTTTACTATCCCCGCTAGGTTGCTAATAAACTGTGATAATCGGAATCAATACACTAACAGAAGCTCCCCCGCTAGGGTTCCACTTATGCTAGCACATCAAATCCATAAACAATGCATAGTAATATAACGCAAAACATAAAGATGAATATAGGTTTCAAGTCAAAACATCACAATATCGAGTTCTAGCCTACACGTATGAGTTTAGCTACTCATCGCAATGGAATACATCATCATAGTTGTTTGAATGCAATGAAACGAAAATACTTATGATTAATTCTCCACCAAGCTGCGGCTCAACTCTGACACAATATCGCAACGCTTTGAAATAATACTCATGTTTGTTCTTGAGTATTATACTGTTTAGAGAATACTCCTGTTGGTTCTTGAGTATTCAGTAGGAATTAAGAATACTCCTGTTGGTTCTTGAGTATTCCACCCCTTTCCTTTCTTACTGTTTTCGAAAACCCCCGAGTATTTAGTTATGATATCCTTGTCTATGGATAATCGTAGCTAAACTCTCTTCATTCGGTTCAAGGGGTGTTCTTGTATTATAAAATGTTTTAAATTCTTTTCGTTTCTTTTCTCTGTATTCAAAACTTGTTCTATGTGCCATTTATTAGATCAGAGCTTCCAAGGTTGAGTGGATGCTTGAAATGGCAAAGCTCTTCCGTGGAATTTCGTAAACATACTCGGGTAAGTGGATGCTTGAAATGGCAAAGCTTATCTGAGGAGTTTGATCTCTCTCAAACACCATTTGGGTAAATCGGAAAAGACAACCCAAATGGATGCACATGGGCTAGTATACCCGGAAAAGGGGTGCTAGTTCAAGTAGAACAAGGGCTCTACGACCTTGAAATGGGCTAGACAGTGTGGCAAATCGAGCGCCGGAAAAGGCCTTGATACACGTTTGAATACTTAGAAGGGTTACTAAAAGGATAAACAGGATATAATACAAGGCCCCTGAAACCGAATGCTTCCCTTCAATTACAAACCACCTTGTATTTACTTTCCAAGTATAACTGCCTCAATCAACCGCACTCACCTTCCGGAGGACTCGCCAATCACGCATCACCCACTGTAAGTCTTCTTCCCTTAACTATTTTATTTTCAGTATTTTAATTCCTGTAATTACTTTTCCGCACAAAAAACCAAAAACAACCAAAAACAGTAGCTTAGTTAATCGTGCTAAAACCTCAATCAACCTAAAACACGCTCCCTGCCAGTATATTTCTTGAAGAACAACGTATCCCCCTAATTCCCTTGCGTTCGACCCCTACTTACCACTTACTACCCAGTTGTGAAGTCGCGAGTAGCGGAAAATATAAATTTATTTGTACAAAGAACATTGCACCTTAACGACAGTGCAGTGGGCTTCGTCACCGCCCCATGTGGAGGAAGGGGAGAGGAGGAGAAGCTTGTGGAAGAGAGGAGAAGGGAGGGGAGAAAGCCGCCGCCCATGTGGCATGAGGGGAGAGGGTGTGAGTTTTGTGATCTCATCCACAAAAGCCATCGGTCCATTTCAGCTCCGGACTGACTCTGGTTGCTCTTCGGTTGGACTTGTTTTGAGTGATTCCACGTCAGGATCATGAAAGTTGTACAGTCGGAATCTGGTCGTGACTTGGAATGACTCGTACTTCATTTTCAGCTTAAAAACTCCTCCTTAGCCTGTATTCTCTCTAGACTTCAAAATACCCTGTAGATAAATATCGGAACTAACAAGCAAAAGTTAAATAGACAAAGAGTCTAATTTGGTGGGTTTAACTGTGTTTATGATTCATACAATTATGGTCCATCAGATCACCCCACACTTTTAGTTGTTCGTCCCGAACAATGCTATTTAAGGGCGGAACACAATCTAAGTAAACTCTTAAAATATGAAAGTGAGACTGTGGTACTTGATTTATCCTAATTCATGCATTACTTACTTATTACCAAACTAAACCGTGTAAATACTTAGAAGAAACTTGATACTTGTACCTTTGCGCCGAGATGCAAATTAATTTGGATGTTTCGGGAGATAGCCCTTTTCAGGCTCCTGGATTGCATTCTCGGGATCGACTCGCACTATATGGTTTCCTTGGGACAGCTTTTGTAGTGAATCGGCCTTTGGCCTTTGATGTTGAATTGGAGTTTCTTCACTTTTGTTTCGGTTAAAACCTTCACAATTTTGGCCTTTGGCCTTTGATTAGCTTCTTTGAGCTTTTGCTTCTTTGTGACTTGCTAGTCCATTTTCTCAGCCTTTCTTTGGGAGGTCCAATCATTGCCCGCGAGCATATGGAAATACCTCCCTGCTCTTTCTCATCCTCGTCGTTTCGCGCGGGTCAAGATGAGGGTCGCTCATCTTTTTTCCCGGCTACTAGGACTAGATATAGGACGGTTTGATTCCCGTCCCGCCTCTTGCATAAACGCTGCACGGTGGAGATGACTTCAATCTTCACTGAAACCCGAAGTGCAGCCTCCACTGACTTTGAAAACCATATAGTTAGATTCCATCCTTCGATTGCTTGCCAAGCCTCTCTAGGACATTTTCTATCAACTCCACATCCCCTGTTTATCTCAGCACAAAGGGACAAATGAGAAGTTACATTCTAAGTTTTTAAACAGTTGAATTTTCACAAGGTAAATGCATGAATTTTTAGATCTATCTTTTTCACATTCTCAAGTTCATATTTTCAAAAAGATAATATTAAGGGAAAAGGAAAAAGAAAAAATATGTTAACTATGTACACAAGCGGTTCTCACCCCACACTTTTGAACGAAGGCGTGCCTTTCAGTACGACTTAGTTCAAAAGTCATGCAAATATATACAAGAGAAGGAAATAACATTAAGGAAAAGAGAAGAACTGCACTCCCTTTTACTGTGTCGTGGAACGTCATAGCTTGAGCTGGATAATCGAGGGAGTTCGGCTGGGGCCTTGAACTCTCAGCGCAGACTCGGTAATTTCTCGGAAGCTGCCTGGCTGATCTGATCTTGCTCCAAAAATTAATTCCTACAAGGGGTCATTCCTTCTACACAAAAAGTGGGTGAGAGCGACTTATGGTAAAAACTAAATGACAGAAAAGAAAAGTACTGAAAGTAAGATAGGTGTCGGGTTACCTCCCGACCAGTGCATTTGTTTAACGTCGTTAGCTCGACAGTACCTCATTCCTGGATCATTAGGTTGGGTCCCATGGTTGTGTGAGGTCAAACTTTGTCCCAACTGCCCTTTTGATTTGCCCAAAGAACTCATATGGCAGCGGGCTCGATTCTACCCTCCCTTGATCCGGAGGCTTCTTCTTCACATATCCCCGAAAAGGCGAGGACCCCTTGACCATAGCTGCTGGTCCATCAAGTCGAGCTCTCTTGTTCCTCCTTCCGGGTTTCCATTCTTTGGGGCCATGCCTTTGCCGCTTCTTCGTGTATGGCCGGTTGGCATCTTTGTAATTGTGGAAGTTCTGAATTGTGCCATTGAACACGAGCGACCTTAAGCAAGTTCCCATGCCAATCCTCTTCTTTGTGGCAGCGACGAATGGTCGTCCTAGAACGAGTGAGTTTTCTGGGCCGCTTTGTTGAGTTGTGGTGATTGAGATCTCCATTGATGGCTTTTCTTGACCGTGTACCTCCTCCAACTCCCCTTGCACCTCAGCATTGATTATATGATCTTTGGTGGCTATGATCGGCATAAAACACGAAGGGTTAAGTTGGGGCACTTCGACCATTAGGACTGGGTCTTTCTTGGACAGTTCGGCAATGAGGTCCGGGACTTCCTCGGGTGCTCCGAGCGCAAGGACTGGGCCTAACTTGATTTCTTCGGCCGCTTCGGCAGTGAGGTTCGGGACTTCTGTTGGCTCAGCAGTTAGGACTGTGATTTCCTCGGATGGATTGGTGATAAGGACCGGGCCTGATTTGGGCAGTTCTTCTTCTAACTCCCAGGGATAATCTGAATGGAGCTCTTCTTCAGGCAACCATGGGTCCTCATCCTCGTCATTCATATGGTCTCCAGGGGCAATCATACTGAGGTCCGAGTCTGCTTTGGGTAGTTTGGCACTGAGGTCTGGGTATGTCTCGGGAAACTCTTCAGTTAGGACAAAAATTGATTTGGGTAGTTTGGCAATGCGGTCCCAGATCAGTTGTGTAGCCACCCAGAATTCCTCATTTTCGACCTCGTCTTGGTGTATCGGGGCACTCATTTGTTGGATGCTAGCTGCCAATTCTTCCTCCTTGTCCTTGAGTGGCTCGGCAATGTGGACCTGGGCTTCCTCGGGCAGATTGGTGATGAGGACCGGTACTGATTTGGGCCGCTTGGGGACCGGGCCTGTCTTGGCCGGTTCTTCTTCGGTCATTTTTGAGTCCTCATCCTCTGTCGGTTCCGTGGGCTCTTCTTCGATGACTCTTGGCTTGAGCATCTTTTGAATTGCCTCAATATTTGCCCATGTTTCCTCGATGTTGGCCTGGATCGTGTTGGCCTGTTCTTGTCTTGATATTGACCTCGCGGCCAAATCATTTATCAGGTCCCACAGATCAGCCCAGGCTAAGTTATTCACCGAGCCTCCCGCCGCATCATTAAGCCAATTCCACTCATGCAGCAGCATCCCGCCAAGAAATCTTTGAAGAAGATCGTCGTTGGTGAATCCATGGTGCGGGCAGCTCGTTACAAGGGAATCGAAGTACCATAAGTACTCGTCCAAAGTTTCATCCCGGGATTGCTCTAGGTTGTTGATCTTCTCGCGGATTTATAGTTTGAAGGATGGTGGGAAAAATTCCTCATAGTACCAAGGTTCGCTTCCAAAGAAGGAAGACATGGTGAATTATGTACAAGAGGAAAAAGAACAACTATCCATTTGCTAACTCCCCGGCAACGGCGCCAATTTTGACGGATGCACAGTCGTCGTGTGCAAAAGTCAAGAATATATTTATAAGTCCGCTACTCGCGACATCACTACTGGGTAGCAAGTGGTAAGTAGGGGTCGAACCCAAGGGAATTAGGGGGATAGTTATTCTTTGAGGAATGTACTGAAGGGGAGCGTGATTTTAGGTGGATTGAGGTTTTAGCGATGAAAAGTAAGTGGTTGGTTGTTGGTTTTAGTTTTAGTACAGAAAAGTAAGTGGGTTGGTTGGGATTTTAGTGCAGAAAGTAAAGTACTGAAAGTAAAAGGAGAAGACTTACAGCAAGTGGGATGCTTGAAGGATAAGTCTTGCGGAGAGTAAGCGGTTGATATTGCAGTTGATATTGAGGAAGTAAAGTGCAGGTAAAGTTCTAAGTTAAGGAAACTATTCGGCTTCAGAGGCCTTGTATCATAGTCTGTTTATCATTGACCTTTAATGATCCTACTAAGTATTCAAAAGTGTATCAAGGCCATTCCAAGCACTCGATTTGCCACACTGTCTAGTCCATTCCAAGATATAGAGCACTTGTTCTATTTAGACTAATACCCCATTCCAAGGTATATTAGCCTGTGTGCATCCATTTGATCAATCATTCCCGATCAACCAAATGGTGATTAAAAGAGGTCAAACTTCTCAGATAAGCTTTGCCATTCCAAGCATCCACTTATCCGAGTATGTTTACGAACCCCACGGAAGAGTTTTGTCATTCCAAGCATCCACTCAACCTTGGAAGTTCTAACCTAATATATGGCACATAGAACAAGTTTTGAACACAAGAGGCACTAAGAGTATGGTCTAAAACATTTTATGATACAAGTACACACCTTCAACCGAATGAAGGGTTTAGCTACGAATATCCATAGAGGTGGATACCATAGCTAAGTACTTGAAGGTTTTTGAAAGACAGTAAGTAAAGGAGAATACTCAAGAACCAACAGGAGTAAACTCAAGAACTACTAGAATACTCAAGAACCAACAGGAGTATTATAGATTTAAAACAAGTGTTTACAAGAGTAGTGCCCAAAATCGAGAGAGAAGCTAGAGCTTTGTGATGGATGATGTTTTGAAATGAGGATGATGATTTACAAAGGGAAGGGCTCTTATTTATAGCCAAGGGAAGGAGAGGGATGTGGTGAAGAGCTAGCCACTTGTCACAAAATGGGAGGAGCTCAAAAAAGCCATCGGATGATGTCATCATCTCCTCTAGCCGCCGTCCCATGTGGAGGAATGGGAGAGGAGGAGAAGCTTGTGGAAGAGAGGAGAAGGGAGGGGAGAAAGCCGCCGCCCATGTGCCATGAGAGGAGAGGGTGTGAGTTTTGTGATCTCATCCACAAAAGCCATCGGTCCATTTCAGCTCCGGACTGACTCTGGTTGCTCTTCTGTTGGACTTGTTTTGAGTGATTCCACGTCAGGATCATGAAAGTTGTACAGTCGGAATCTGGTCGTGACTTGAAATGACTCGTACTTCATTTTCAGCTTAAAAACTCCTCCTTAGCCTGTATTCTCTCTAGACTTCAAAATACACTGTAGATAAATATCGGAACTAACAAGAAAAAGTTAAATAGACAAAGAGTCTAATTTGGTGGGTTTAACTGTGTTTATGATTCATACAGATATGGTCCATCACTTATGCTGCCAACCTTGCCAGAAACGGCCCGAGAGTGCACACATTTGGGTCTAGACCGGCACACTTTCACCATGCGAAGCTGGTAATACATACTTTCATTAAAATAATTCAATTTTTAATATAATTTATTATAACACATTTATCATTAAATTTGTAGGGAAAGGATAATCAAAGACAAGTGTTGCCAACTGATATGTTTGACAAGAAATACAAGCGGAAGGATGGGACGTATGTGATACCCGACAGGGAGAACATAAGGGTATTACACTTACCAAATTATATTTGTTTATTACATTTGTTTATCTTATGTATAATCAGTGTTGACAACTAATATGTTTCTTAATGTATAACTTTGATTACATTTATTTTGGACTTGATCACAACTTTTTTGTTTCAATTGTACAAATGTGCAGAAACAGCTTGCTGATGCTCAAGATGTGGTCCTGAGGGATCGCGTTGGAGATGAAAGGGTACCGGATGAAAAGCTGGTAGAGGCCGCTGCATCTATCATGGGAGTTCACCCGAGGTCGGGGATACCGTATCTGTATGGTCCTGCAGTGACATTAGTGTCAGATAAGTTCTCTTCGACGGGCAGCCAGTCATGTGCCAGCTCGCACAGAGCAAGGGTCCAGTCATCGGACGATTACACTCAGGAGCTGATGCCGCGTTTAGACCGCATGGAAACCCGACAAGAGGTTGATTTGAGGCGCATGGAATCCCGACAGGAGTCCCTGAAGGACAGCATTGATCGGATGATGGAAATGCAGGCTGCTATGATGAGGATGCTCACTAATCCTAGCCGCTATGATGGATCATCGCATGGATACCAGCCGCCATCCAGTCAAAGCTCGGATGGAAACAATCCTCATCCGCGTAATCAGGGATCAAATGAAGAGAACCGCAGAAGTTAGACATTTTAATTTTGTTTGACTCGAATTCTTTGATATATATTTATTTGAATTTTAATAATTTTTTTCCGATATTTTTAATAATTGTTTTATAATATTTTTAAAAAAAATTTAATAATTGAAATATTAAATTTTTGATGGAATATAGACGGAATTTTGAAGGAAAATAAAGTTGACGGAATATAGACGGAATATAGACGCAAACTAGTGGGACGGAAATGTGTTGGAATATAGACAGAAAATACTATTAACGAAATTTAGACGCTATGTAAACCGAACTAAAGATGACGGAATATAGATGGAATTTCGAGGGTATACAATTGACGGAATTTCGATGAGAAGATGACGGAAATATGAGTAGCGTAATAATGACAGAACGATGGCGGAAGTATGAGTAGCGTAATGGAGACGTAATATTGACGGAATGGTGAATACGGAAGTAAGACGTAATAATGACAGAATATGATATGGATGGAATATAGACGGAATTCTGAAGGAAAATAAAGGTGACGTAATGTAGACGGAATATAGACGCAAACTATTGGGCCGGAAATGGGTTGGAATATAGACGGAAAATACTATAAACGAAATCTAGACGGTAATTTAACGGAGCGTTTTCGCAAAAAAATGTCGGACTGGTGACGGAATTATAAGTAACGGAACTACGACGGAATGTCAACGGCACGATGACGGAATTAAACAACGAAATGATGACGGAAAAGTTTTACCGTCGGGAAAATTTCTGTCATCAACTTTGTTGCAGGAACGTTGACGGAAATTCAGCTTTTTCCGTCAGCTTTCCGTTAGTTTTCCGGCAAATTATTGATGTCGGAAATTTTGGAAAAATTAGTAGTGTTTAACTAACTGCATATCTGAAAAATCATAGGTATAGATATATGTAGAGTTAGATTGAAAGTTGAGATTTGTCATTTACAAATCTTGCTTAAGTTGAGATCTAAAAGTTTTTTGTTTACAATTTCTTGGTGATATAATTGCGACCACGATGAAGGTGTCGAGGTGGCTGAAGGTTGTGCCTTCAAACTTCTATCACCATTCATTCATAACCAGTTTAACATTATCTTGCTTAACATTATCTTAATTTTGGTATGTTCTTTATTTTCCATTTTATTAGTTTTTCGATACATTTTCCAAATTGTATTTGTAAAGTTTGCAGGTCATGATAGTCACTTATAAGGGTTAATTGCAAAAACATAGTCTGAACTACCGATTGATTTCAAATTGGGTACCGAACTTTTTTAATTTTTAATTTAGTGATTTTTGCATCAACTTGCATACATTTTGTTTACGAATTCGATGTGTTTTTGAGGAATTAAAGTCGAAAACTTATGAATTTGGTTTTATGGTTAACAAAATTAGATCAACTTTATTTTTATCATGGTTGGAGATATGATCAATAGGATTGAAACATGTGCGAATTGATACAAAAATCACTAAATTAAAAATTAAAAAAGTCCGGTACCAAATTGGAAATCAGGTGGTAGTTCAGACAATGTTTTTGTAATTTACCCTTTTTATAATCTGCAATCAGTTTGCAATAGTATATATTAAAAAATTATTAGACAAATAGTATTATCATCTTGCTTCAGTTCCAGTGTTTTAAAAATTATACTGGCCCGGTTTAGCCCGAAATTTGATAGGGCTTTAGATAACCCTAAGGCTAGCTTTAAGATTTTAATCAAGCACAGCCCGATCCGGCCCCATGAATAGTGAAAAGCCCTTTAATTTTTAATCAGGCCACGTCTGGACTAAGTAAACCTAGGGTAGGGCAGGCCCGAACCGCCCCATTGGCGACCCCTAGCCCCGACCAGTCTAAAGACACATAACAGACACTGACCTGTAACTAAACCTACACTACCACTGATGAGCATAAATTTGTACTATATTTATGCTCCCCATTTAGTTGACTTTCGATGTTTTCTATGTTTTTATGACCTCGCACTTTATGGTTTGGGGATTTGTAGGTGAAAAATGAATCCAAGGGGACATAAAGAGTTTTGTGAGAATTTGGGCGAAAACAGTGTAAAATTGGTGGATTGACTTCCCTAATTGTCGTGCACGCCTAGAGCTCATACAGTGTCCGAATTCATTGATTCGTGGCTTGTTGGAAAGCTTATAACGAGGGTTACAACTTTCTATTGGGCATCTAGAGCATAATCAGCCGTTAAGGATGTCCAAATTTGAGCTCGAAAGACCATCTCACTCTGCGGATGTGTCACCAAATAGTTGTTACAATTGAAATGGCAGATTCCAGAGAGCATGCAAATAGGCTATGTGTCACCAAAGTGTCCGAATAAGTGACACAGGCGACACAAGCTGAATGGGCTGAAAACGGAATTTGGGCTAGATTTTTGAAAAAATGCAAAATTAAACAAAAAGAAGGAGAGGCAGCCGCCACCCAACTCTGGACACTTCCATTCTAAATTCTCCACATCCACCTACACGCCTAGAGACATAGAGACGACGGAAAAGAGAGAAGTTGACTTGAAAACACAAGGATTTTGATCGGATCGAAGATTTGAAGGATTTATCAACATCAATTCAAAGGTTGTAGTAATTCCTTTTTCTCTTGTAATCTTTGTTTCGAACAAAACATGACTTGTATTTCCATGACGATGGATAGTAAGTAGTGACCCGGTCCTACAAAGCTTACTCGACTATGAATCGTTTAATATATTAATCGTTGCATGTTTTGGATTGTTTTACATGATTTGTATTTTACTTAGCGCCTAAACCCAGCGATGCATACTAGGTGTTTGAGAAAATGCGTAAGTGTATAGCTTTGAGACATTAAGCCAATAGCGCTGACGGAGCGCACTAAACCGTCGTTAATGTGCGATGGCTCTGTGCAAAAATACATTTATAAGTCCACTACTCGTTACTCTACTATTGGGTAATAAAGCGGTAAGTAGGGGTCGAACCCAAGGGAATTAGTGGATAGTTATTCTTTTGAAAATGGAAAGTAAGACAGTTGGGGGTTGGTTGTGATTTTAGTACTGAAAAGTAAGTGGGTTGGTTGTGATTTTAGTACTGAAAAGTAAATGACTGAAAGTAAAGAAAGTTAATACGGGACTGAAAGTAAATACTGAAAAGTAAAGTGCTTGAAGGACAAGACTTGCGGAAAGTAAATGCTTGAAGGACAAGACTTGCTGAAAGTAAATGCTTGAAGGACAAGACTTGCGGAAAGTAAATGCTTGAAGGACAAGACTTGCGGAAAGTAAGCAGTTGATATGGGACTGAAAGTAAAGTGATAGGTGATGTTTTAATTAAAGGAAAGGATTCGGTTTTAGGGGTCTTGTATCATAAATCTGTTTATCATTGACCGCTAATGATCATACTAAGTGTTCAAAGATGTATCAAGGCTATTTCTAGCACATGACTTGCCACATCGTTTAGAACACTTGTTCTATTTGGTCTAGTTCTTCCTTACGAAGTATCTTAGCTTATGTGCATCCATTTGATCAATCATTTCCGATAACCCAAATGGTGTTTTAAAGAGGTTGAACTCCACAGTTAAGCTGTGCTCTTTCGAGCCTCCACTTAACCACGAAGGTTCACGAACCCATGGAAGAGCTTTGCTCTTTCGAGCATCCACTCAACCAATAGTGTTCTGACCTAATATATGGCACATAGAACAAGTTTTGAACACAAAGAGGCACTAAGAGAAGGGTTTAAAACATTTTATGATACAAGCACACCCCTTCAACCGAATGAAGGGTTTAGCTACGAATATCCATAGAGGTGGATATCATAGCTAAGTACTTGGAAAAATAAAGGTTTTGAAAGATAGGAAAGTAAAGGTTTTTGGAAATCAAGACAAGGAAAGTAAAGTTTTGAAAGTAAAAACTCAAGAACACAAAGGAAAACTCAAGAACAAACTTGGAGCTTCAATATCAAAGTGGTGTGTTTACATGGATTGTGCCCAAACTCTAGAGAGATAAGTAACAAGTGACTATGGACTTGTGGTGTGTTATGAATTTTTGATTAGAACTTTGGACCCTTTACAAATGAAGGGAAGTGTGGTATTTATAGGCAAGGAGAAGGAGAGGGATGTGGATGAGAGGAGAACACATGTCAAATGGGGAGGGGAGGCTTCAAAAGCCGCCGAGCAAGGTGGCAAGGCCATGATCCGCCGCCCATGTGGCAAGAGGGGAGTGGTGGAGGGGTGAGCCGCCGGTGGTGAGGTGGAAGGGGGGAGTTTGAGTGGATTGAGATCTTTTCCCCAAAAGCCATCGGTTGGCATATGACTCCGGTTGGTCTTCGGTTGCCCTTTGGTTGCCCTTTGGTTGCCTCTTTGGTTGCTTCTTGGTTGATATCAAAGGGTGAGGAACTTAGACTTGGCATTTAACTTGTGTTCTTGATCTTTGTTGAAACTAGTCATCGGGACTTAGTTGTGGCTTGATCGGAGTATTGTCGGAATATGGCCAGTTCTGACTTGTAATCCACTTTTAAACGTTAAGAACTCCATTTTAGCTTGTTTCATCTTTACTCCTTGAAATAGCCTGTAGAACAAAAGTGAAACTAACAAGTAAAAGTTTTCAAGATAAAGCGTCTAATTTGGTGGGTTTAACTGTCTTAACGAATCATATAAATATGGTCCATCAGATCACCCCACACTTTTGGTTGTTCGTCCCGAACAATGCTTTTTAAGAGATGCACACACAATCCAAGTAAAAACTTCAAATAGGAAAGTGAGAATATGGAACTAGATTTATCCTATCCATGCATTACTTACTTATTACCAAACTAAACCGTGTAAATACTTAGAAGAACTTGATACTTGTACCTTCGAGCTGAGATGCAATTAAATTTGGATGTTTCGGGAGATAGCCCTTTTCATGCTCCTGCACTGCATTCTCTGGACCGACTCGCACTATATGGTTAACTTGTCGCTTTCTCTAGCACATGATTTGGTTCGGGTTTCAATGAGTTGAGCACTTTGATTTCCTTTTGGTGAGGGACAGCTTCTGAAGTGAATTGGCCTTTGGCCTTTGGCCTTTGACGTTGAATTGGAATTTCTTCACTTTTGTTTCGGTTAAAACCTTCACAATTTTGGCTTTCGGCCTTTGATTAGCTTCTTCGAGCTTTTGCTTCTTGTGACTTGCTTGTCCATTTTCTCAACCTTCTTGGGAGGTCCAATCATCGCCCGAGAGCATATGGAAATACCTCCCCGCTCTTTCTCATCCTCGCCGTTTTGCGCGGGTCAAGATGAGGGTCGCTCATCTATTTTCTCGGCTACTCGGGCTAGAGATAGAATGGTTTGATTCCCGTCCCGCCTCTTTGCATAAACGCTGCACGGTGGAGATGACTCTGATCTTCTTTGAAACCCGAAGTGCAGCCTCCACAGACTTCGTAAACCATATAGTGAAATTCAGTCTTTCGAGTGCTTTCCAAGCCTCTCTAGGGCATTTTATGTCAACTCCACATCCCCTGTATATCTCAGCACAAAGGGACAAATGAGAAGTTACATCCTAAGTTTTTATACAGTTAAATTTTCACAAGGTAATTGCATGAATTTAGATCTATCTTTTTCACATTCTCAAGTTCATATTTTCAAAAAGATAATATTAAGGGAAAAGGAAAAGAAAAAACATGTTAACTAACTATGTACAAAGGCAGTTTCTCACCCCACACTTTTGAACGAACGCGTGCCTCACAGCACGACTTAGTTCAAAAGTTATGCTAGCAAATATATACAAGAGAAGGAAATGACATTAAGGAAAAGGGAAGAACGGAGCTGCCTTTACGGTGTCGTTACATGTCGAGGACATGCGAGCGAACGACATGGCTCGAGGCTGGATAATCGAGGGAGTTCGGCTGGGGCCTTGAACTCTCGGCGCAGGCCAGGTATTTCTCGGAAGCTGCCTGGCTGATCTGATCTTACTCCAAAATCCGATTCCTACATGTTAGACATTCCTTCTATACAAAATGGGTGAGAGCGACTGACAAGGTAAAAACTAAATGACAGAAAATAAATGACTGAAAATAAGATAAGTGTCGGGTTACCTCCCGACCAGTGCCATTGTTTAACGTCGTTGGCTCGACGCATGGGGATCACAAGTTTGGATCCCATGGGTGGCTCAGGTCGTAGTGTTATGGAGCGCCTACTTTCATTCTTGCCTTGACTTTCCCCGATTTCTTGTGAGATGATGTGCTCGGGTCAGGACTCCTTTGTTTCGGTGGTTTTTATTTCCATTGTCTCTGAGAAGGCAAGGGACCTTTGACCATAGCTGCTGGTCTCTTGAGTCGGGCTCTCTTATGTTTAGGGCTGCCTTGTCTAGTTGTGGCGAGAAACTGCTCCATCAGGGAGTCGTTCTGATTAGACCCTTCTTCCATCCTTCTTTCAGGCTCTCCATTGATCACTTAATTTTCTACGATTTGCATATTGATCAGAGGGAAAAGTTGCGAGGCTTCCATTATAAGCGCCGGATCCATATTGGCCAGACTGTCCGTGAGGAACTGGTCTTGATTGATTTCTTCGGCTGCTTCGGTGGTGAGGGTTGGGTATGTCGCGGGTTGCTCGCTAGTGGCGTTCTGGACTTCCTCTTCGGCCTGCTCCGGAGTGAATTCTAATGAAGACTTTTCTTTATCCTCCTCTAAATCGGCTTCCGGCTCTGGGTCTTCTGATGGCTCGGGGGTGATCTCCCATATAGGTTCCTCCTCTGTGCTTCCTGTTTCTTACTCGTCCCTCATGGTCTCTGCAAATTCTTCCATACTCCTTTCTAGATTAGCTTCTACCATCTGTGTTCTATGATCAGCTTGGTGCCTTGGCCTTCGTTTTGTAGCTTCGGCCAAGTCATCTATGAGATTCCACATGTCGATCAGGGATAAGTGCACAGCCGATCCTCCCACTGTGTCGTTAATCCTTGATTGCTCATCTGCCCTCATTCCACAAAGAAATTTTTGAAGAAGGAATACTTCTGTGAATCCATGGTGCGGGCAGCGCGAAACAACTGTATCGTAGTACGTATAATACTCGTCTAGTGTCTCGTCCCGGGATTGTTGAAGGCAGATGATCTTCTCGCGGGTGTCATGTCGTAAGGACGGCGGGGAAAATTCTTTTAGGAATTGGGCAAGAAGATCCACATAATAATCTGCACAACTAGTAGTTGATGCGTAATACCATACTATTGCAAAAGTCAGTTAAGGAGTGTTTAAAACATTTCATTTGAAAATTCTCTAACGTTTCATTTTCAGGTTTCATGTAGCGGCATATATGGTGGAAATGTTGGCAGTGTATTACAGGGTCTTATCCGGTGGTACCTCCAAACTGAGGAAGATGCTGAGTCATCCATGCATACATATTGGACAGTGCAATGAAATGAAAATGAGAAGGGAAAGAAAAAGAACAACTAATCAGATAGCTAATTCCCCGGCAACGGCGCCAATTTTGACGGAGCGCACCACACCGTCGTTAATGTGCGATGGCTCTGTGCAAAAATAAATTTATAAGTCCACTACTCGTTACTCTACTATTGGATAGTAAAGCGGTAAGTAGGGGTCGAACCCAAGGGAATTAGTGGATAGTTGTTCTTTCAAAAATGGAAAGTAAGACAGTTGGGGGTTGGTTGTGATTTAGTACTAAAAAGTAAGTGGGTTGGTTGTGATTTTAGTACTGAAAAGTAAATGACTGAAAGTAAAGAAGTAAATACGGGACTGAAACTAAATACTGAAAAGTAAAGTGCTTGAAGGACAAGACTTGCGGAAAGTAAATGCTTGAAGGACAAGACTTGCTGAAAGTAAATGCTTGAAAGACAAGACTTGCGGAAAGTAAATGCTTGAAGGACAAGACTTGCGGAAAGTAAGCAGTTGATATGGGACTGAAAGTAAAGTGACAGGTGATATTTGAATTAAAGGAAAGGATTCGGTTTTAGGGGTCTTGTATCATAAATCTGTCTATCATTGACCGCTAATGATCATACTAAGTGTTCAAAGATGTATCAAGGCTATTTCTAGCACATGACTTGCCACATCGTTTAGAACACTTGTTCTATTTGGGCTAATTCCTCCTTTCGAAGTATCTTAGCTTATGTGCATCCATTTGATCAATCATTTCCGATCAGCCAAATGGTGTTTTAAAGAGGTTGAACTCCACAGTCAAGTTGTGCTCTTTCGAGCCTCCACTTAACCACGAAGGTTCACGAACCCATGGAAGAGCTTTGCTCTTTCGAGCATCCACTCAACCAATAGTGTTCTGACCTAATATATGGCACATAGAACAAGTTTTGAACACAAAGAGGCACTAAGAGAAGGGTCTAAAACATTTTATGATACAAGCACACCCCTTCAACCGAATGAAGGGTTTAGCTACGAATATCCATAGAGGTGGATATCATAGCTAAGTACTTGGAAAAATAAAGGTTTTGAAAGACAGGAAAGTAAAGGTTTTTGGAAATCAAGACAAGTAAAGTAAAGTTTTGAAAGTAAAAACTCAAGAACACAAAGGAAAACTCAAGAACAAACTTGGAGCTTCAATATCAAAGTGGTGTGTTTACATGGATTGTGCCCAAACTCTAGAGAGATAAGTAACAAGTGATTATGGACTTGTGGTGTGTGATAGATTTTTGATTAGAACTTTGGACCCTTTACAAATGAAGGGAAGTGTGGTATTTATAGGCAAGGAGAAAAAGAGGGATGTGGATGAGAGGAGAACACATGTCAAATGGGGAAGGGAGGCTTCAAAAGCCGCCGGGCAAGGTGGCAAGGCCATGAGCCGCCGCCCATGTGGCAAGAGGGGAGTGGTGGAGGGGTGAGCCACCGGTGGTGAGGTGGAAGGGGGGGAGTTTGAGTGGATTGAGATCTTTTCCCCAAAAGCCATCGGTTGGCATATGACTCCGGTTGGTTTTCGGTTGCCTCTTTGGTTGCTTCTTGGTTGATATCAAAGGGTGAGGAACTTAGACTTGGCATTTTACTTGTGTTCTTGATCTTTGTTGAAACTAGTCCTCGGGACTTAGTTGTGGCTTGATCGGAGTATTGTCGGAATATGGCCAGTTCTGACTTGTAATCCACTTTTAGCGTTAAGAACTCCATTTTAGCTTGTTTCATCTTTACTCCTTGAAATAGCCTATAGAACAAAAGTGAAACTAACAAGTAAAAGTTATCAAGATAAAGCGTCTAATTTGGTGGGTTTAACTGTCTTAACGAATCATATAAATATGGTCCATCAAGCGCTGAAAGGGTGAGACTAAACGTCCGACTATTAAGTAAAATACACGTTACGAACTTGGTGACTACGAGAGTAGCCCAAGTTTGTAACGGGAAAGGCTCGTTTTATGACAAGGACTCCCCATGTTTACGCGACGAGAGTTGGTAAACATCAGCAAGTTTCTTGATTCAAACCAATAGCGCCGAAAGGGTGAGGTTCGTAGTTTAAGGTACATCTCCAATATAAATCAATAGCGACGAATGGGTGAGGTTCATATTTGGAGTGTGCGGCTATTTTCTAATCAAATTAAGCAAATCCTTGCATGCTAGTTAATAAACTCGATTCTAATGTTGGGTAAGTGAAGTAGTTCCCCGAAATACTTCTCGAAAGTCGTTAAAACATTTTCTTACTTTCTTGCATTTTTCGATTTATTAGCTTTTAAAACAAAAACAAAAACTCTTTTCGGACTAGGATAAATAGAAACACAACCTTACATAGTGCATAAGTTTACACTAGCTCCCTTGGACGATCCGGTTCTTACCGGCATTATAAATTGTTTTTGACATACAAAATATAACACATCAAAATGGCGCCGTAGCCGAGGAGCAACGCATTAATTTGTCATTAGCCTAGGTTGTGTGGTTATCTAGACTAGTCTTGTAAATATTTTCTTCTTTCTTTTGTATATTCTCTACTTATATCCTTTACTAACTTTTGTTCTTTATTTTTTGCAAGGATGTATTCATACAACCAAAAAGTCTCGTACTATGGAGAATATATCCAAGAGGAGGAGCAAAAAAATGCTTATTGGGAAGATCATGACTATCCAACACATTCCTACTCTCCAAATTGGGATAATAGCCAATGTTCATTCGAAGAAGACTCCTCCCACCAATATCCTCTAATTCCTCAACCTAATGATGGATTCTCCGACATGAAAATGCAAGCCATGCTTCAAGATTACCAAGCCAAGGTTGCCCAAGACAATCTAAACATGATACAAAATTTCTAAGCTCTTAACCAATGTTCAGATGAACTCGCATCCCAAAACCAAGTGTTAAGCAAATTGGCGCGACGAGTAATTGAAAATGGGAACTTGGATGACGAAGAAGAGGGTTTCGAAGAAGAAGTCTTTGAATCAAGTGAGGATAAAGTGTTGAATTTCTCTTTTGAGAAGCCCGGCCAAGCTATCAAAGAGATATATGAAGATGATTCAAGTATAGAAGACTATAATTTTCGGACACTTTCACCTCCACGAATGGAAAGTGAACTTGAAGGAGAGCTTCAATCTAATAATGGGGATAAAATAGAGCAAGAGCACTTTGAGCCACAAGGATTTAGAATGTATGAAGACTTTATTGACGTTTACATGGACGCTACAAGAGAGCGACCTCACATACAAGAGAATGGAAGTTTTGAGAAGGAGTTAGAGGATTGGGCACCCAAGCAAGTTATTGAGAAGCTCAAGGAGGGCGTGCCCATCAAGCTCGAGACGAGTTTTGAAGACCTGTTCTTCATCACGCCATCTCGAGACAAATTTTGGAGTTTCCTACCATGCTTTTCAAAATCATTAGAAAGGAGTTCCTCCCTCTATTCTAAAGGGAATCACACTTTTAAAGGGGTTGAACTTCCATCGAAAAGTCCATTGTAGACTTGATGGAAGAAAATTCAAATGGGATTTGAAGGTGGATTGACGCCTTAATGACCGATGGCCCCGCGAGAAGTTATTCGAGCAAAGGACTTCCCGCAAGCGAATACATGGGGCGCTTTGCTAGTCTCGCCAAGGCGTTAAACTAGGTCGTCGAGGGAAGTAAAATCATTTGTAAGATGCCTTATCGAACTTATTTTTCACTCACATCATCACTCGCTAGATACTTTTGAATTAAGTGTGGAGTCCATACTATGATCACTGACGGAGCCCACCGCACTGTCGATAAGGTGCGGTGTTCTCTGTGCAAAAGCAAATTTATATTCCGCTACTCGTGACCTTACTACTGGGTAGCAAGTGGTAAGTAGGGGTCGAACCCAAGGGAATTAGGGGGATAAGCTATTCTTTGAGGCAATTGTACAGCGAGGGAGCGTGTTTTAGGTTGATTGAGATTTTAGTGCGGAAAACTAAGTGTTTTTTTGGTTGTTTTTGGTTTTTAGTGCGGAAAAGTAAATGACAGAAAAGTAATACTGAAAATAAAAGTAGAAGACTTACAGCGGGTGATGCGTGATTGGCAAGTCCTCCGGAACGTGAGCGCAGTTGATATTTATACTAAGAAAGTAAATACAAGGGGTTTTTAAATATAAGGAAAGCATTCGTTTTTGGGGGCCTTGTATCATAGCCTGTTTATCATTGGCTCTTAGTGATCCTTCTAAGTATTCAAACGTGCATCAAGGCCATTCCAAGCACTCGATTTGCCACACAGTCTAGTCTTTTGCAAAAGTGTTCAGAAGTGTATCAAGGCCATTCCAAGCACTCGATTTGCACACACTGTCTAGACTTTTGCAAAAACGTAGAGCACTTGTTCTACTTAGACTAATACCCCATTCCAAGGTATATTAGCATGTGTGCATCCATTTGGTCAGTCATTCCCGAGCAACCAAATGGTTTTTTAGAGAGGTCAAACTCCTCAGATAAGCTTTGCCATTCCAAGCATCCACTTATCCGAGTATGTTTACGAACTCCCACGGAAGAGCTTTGCCATTCCAAGCATCCACTCAACCTTGGAAGTTCTAACCTAATATATGGCACATAGAACAAGTTTTGAATAAAAAGAAGAGGCACTAAAAAGATGGCCTAAAACATTTTATGATACAAGTACACCCCTTCAACCGAATGAAGAGTTTAGCTACGAATATCCATAGAGGTGGATACCATAGCTAAGTACTTACAGTTTTTGTAAGACAGTAAGTAAGGGAAAGGGGTGAGTACTTCAAGAACCGACAAGAGTACTCAAGAATAGTAAGACAAGCTTGAGTACTACAAGAACCGACAAGAGTACTCAAGACCGAACTATAATACTCAAGAACCAACAGGAGTATTATAGAAAACCAAACTTACAAAGTGCCAAACTTAGAGAGAGAAGTGTTTATGATTTTGGGATGTTTTCAAGTGAAGGGGAGAGGCTCTATTTATAGCCATGGAGGATGGAGGAGATGGCAACACTTGTCACAAGATGGATGGAGGAGCAAGGAGATGATGACACATGGGGGAGAGCTCAAAGCCGGCGGCGGCTTTGGTGTGGAGGGGAGGAGCCTCCGCCCATGTGGCATGAGGGGAGTGGATGAGTGAGTTTGATATCTTTTCTCCAAAAGCCATCGGTCCATTTCAGCTCCGGACTGACTTTGGTTGCCTATCGGTTGGATTTGTTTTGAGTGATTCAATGTCAGGATCTTGAGATTTCTTCAGTCGGCATCTGATCGTGACCTTCGAATGACTCGTAATATATTTTCAGCGTAAAATCCTCTCCTTAGCGTGTTTTCTCTCTATGCTCCAAAATACCCTGTAGATAAATATCGGAACTAACAAGCAAAAGTTAAACAGACTAACAGTCTAATTTAGTGGGTTTAACTGTGTTTACGATTCATATAATTATGGTCCATCAGATCACCCCACACTTTTAGTTGTTCGTCCCGAACAACGCTATTAAAAGGCGGCACACTAAGTAATCTTTTAAAATATGAAAGTAAGACTGTGGGACTCGATTTATCCTAATTCATGCATTACTTACTTATTACCAAATTAAACTGTGTAAATAAATAGAAGAAACTTGATGCGTGTACCTTCGTGCCGAGATGCAAATTAATTCGGATGTTTCGGGAGATAGCCCTTTTTAGGCTCCTGGACTGCATTCTCGGGACCGTCTCGCACTATATGGTTTCCTTGTAGCTTTCTCTAGCACGTGATTTGGTTCGGGTTTCAATGGTTTGGTCTTTGATTTTCTTTTGGTGAGGGACAGCTTTTGTAGTGAATCGGCCTTTGGCCTTTGATTTGACTCTTTGAGTACTTCACTTTTTGTTCAGTTAAAACCTTCACAATTTTGGGCCTTTGGCCTCTTGATTTGCTTCTTCGAGCTTTTGCCTTTTTGTGGCTTGCTAGTCCATTTTCTCAAGCCTTTTTGGGAGGTCCAATCATTGCCCGCGAGCATATGGAAATACCTCCCCGCTCCTCTCATCCTTGTCGTTTCGCGCGGGTCAAGATGAGGGTCTCTCATCTATTTTCTCGGCTACTTTGACGAGAGATAGGACGGTCTGATTCCCGTCCTCGCCTTTTTTCTTTTTGCATAAACACTGCATGGCGGAGATGACTTCAATCTTCACTGAAACCCGAAGTGCAGCCTCCACTGACTTCGAAAACCATATAGTTAGATTCGATCCTTCGAGTGCTTGCCAAGCCTCTCTAGGGCAGTTTATATCAACTCCACATCCCTAGTTTATCTCAGCACAAAGGGACAAATGAGAAGTTACATTCTAAGTTTTTAAACAGTTGAATTTTCACAAGGTTAATGCATGAATTATGATCTATCTTTTTCACATTCTCAAGTTCATATTTCCAAAAAGATAATATTAAAGGAAAAGGAAAAGAAAAACATGTTATGTACACAGGTGGTTCTCACCCCACACTTTTGAACGAAGGCGTGCCTTTTAGCAAGACTTAGTTCAAAAGCCATGCAAGCAGACAATTATGAGAAGGAAATGACATTAAGGAAAAAGGGAAGAACAGAACTCCTTTTAAAGTGTCGAGCGGACGACATGGCATGAGGCTGGATAATCGAGGGAGTTCGGCTGGGGCCTTGAACTCTTGGCGTAGGCCTGGCTGGCTTAATGTTGCACCCAAGTCCGATTCCTGAATAGTCATTTCTTCTATGCACCAAGTGGGTGAGAGCGACTTATTGGTAAAAACTAAATGACAAAAAATAAAAGTACTGAAAGTAAGATAGGTGTCGGGTTACCTCCCGACCAGTGCCTTTGTTTAACGTCGTTGGCTCGACGGTACCTCATTCCTGGATCACTGGTTTGGATCCCATGGGTGGCTCAGGTCATATTTCGCCACTGTTCCTGTGTTGATTCTTGCCTTGATTCTTCCTGATTTCTTGCTTGGGTTAGAACTCCATGGTTTTTGTGTTTTTTCTTTCCATTGTTTCTGAGAAGGCGGGGGACCTTTGACCATAGCTGCTGGTCTTGTTACTCTTTCGGTCTCCTTTGGCAGGTCAGAAATTTGTGTACCGCAATCTGAGATGGGTATAATGTTTGGTGGTTTCTTTGTATCCGTGCGGCTATTATCAATGTAGAAATTTGCAATTTTGCCGCCGAACTTAAGCGATAATGAGCCCTTGCCCACATCGATTCTTGCTTTAGTAGCGTAGAGGAATGGTCGTCCCAATATTATTGTTGGAGGGTCGTCTTCGCAGGTCTCTCCCGTTTGTATTACATTAAAGGCTGCAGCAACGACGAGCTCTCCACATGGAGTATTACATCTTCTAGCACTCCAACCGGACGGATGCACGATTTATCTCCTAGCTTGATATTTGACCCAGGTGGTTGACGGACGCACAGTCGTCGTGTGCAAACGTCAAGAATAGATTTATAAGTCCGCTACTCGCGACTTTACTACTGGGTAGTAAGTGGTAAGTAGGGGTCGAACCCAAGGGAATTAGGAGGATACATTGTTCTTTGAGGGATTTGTACAGGAAGGGAGTGTGTTTTAAAGTTGATTGAGATTTTAGCGGTTATAACTAAGTGACTTTTTTTTGGTTGTTTTGGTTTTTAGTGCGGAAAGTAAATTACAGAAAAATAAATACTGAAAAATAAAAAGAAAGACTTACAGTGGGTGATGCGTGATTTGCGAGTCCTCCGGAAGGTGAGTGCAGTTGATTATGGCAGTTATACTAGGAAAGTAATACAGGGGGGTTTTGTAATTTAAGGAAAGCATTCGGTTTCGGGGGCCTTGTATCATAGCCTATTTATCATTGACCGCTAATGACCATACAAAGTGTTCGAAGATGAATCGAGGCTATTTCTAGCACAAGACTTGCAACATCGTTTAGAACACTTGTTCTATTTAGACTAATTCCTCCTTTCGAAGTATCTTAGCCTTATGTGCATCCATTTGACCTCTCAGTTACGATCGACCAAACGGTGTTTTAGATAAGTCGAACTCCTCAGATAAGCTTTGCCCACTAAAGCATCCACTTACCTGAGTATGTTCACGAACCCCCACGGAAGAGCTTTGCCCGTTAAAGCATCCACTCAACCTTGGAAGTTCTGACCTAATATATGGCACATAGAACAAGTTTCGAACACAAAGATGCACTAGGTGCAGGGTCTAAAACATTTTATGATACAAGTACACCCCTTCAACCGAAGGAAGAGTTTAGCTACAATTATCCATGAAAGAGGATATCATAGCTAAATACTCGGGGATTTTTGAAAGACAGTAAGTAAAGGGGAATACTCAAGAACCAACAGGAGTATTCCCAAATCCTACTTGAATACTCAAGAACAAACAGGAGTATTCTCTAAACTGTTATAATACTCAAGAACCAACAGGAGTATTTTTTGAAACCAAAGCTTACAAAAGTACCACAATTTCTAGAGAGATAAGTGTTTGTTGATTTTGGGATGATACAAATGAGAGGGGAAGGCTTGTATTTATAGCCAAAGGAGAGGAGAGGATGTGGTGAGGAGGAGCAACACTTGGCAAGCTCTCCATGGAGGAGGAAAGCCGCCGGTGGCCGGTTGCAAGGGAGGAGGAGAGGTGGCTTTGGTCACCTCCTAGCACAAGCCGCCGATCATGGAGGAGAAGGGGGGAAGAAGGCCACCCATGAGTCATCCTTTCCTCCCAAAGCCGCCGGTTACCATGGGAGAAGAGTGAGTTTTGTGCAGTCTTTTCACAAAACTATCAGTCCAATTTTGCTCCGGACTGACTTTGGTTGCTCCTCGGTTGGATTTGATTTGAGTGATTCAATGTCAGAAACTTGATATTTCTTCAGTCGGCATCAGGTCTTGACCCTGGAATGACTCGTAATATCTTTTCAGCGTAAAATCCTCTCCTTAGCGTCTCTCTAGAGTCCAAAATACCCTGTAGATATAAATCATAACTAACAAGCAAAAGTTAAATAGACAAATAGTCTAATTTGGTGGGTTTAACTGTGTTTATGATTCGTATAATTATGGTCCATCAGATTACCCCACACTTTTAGTTGTTCATCCCGAACAATGCTATTAAAGGGCGGCACACTAAGTA
Organism: Rhodiola kirilowii; assembly: GCA_033675215.1. NCBI lineage: Eukaryota > Viridiplantae > Streptophyta > Magnoliopsida > Saxifragales > Crassulaceae > Rhodiola > Rhodiola kirilowii. The sequence continues at coordinate 47,514,067 of CM066201.1, forward strand.
AGCTTTAAAATATGAAAGTTAGACTGTGGGACTAGATTTATCCTAATTCATGCATCACTACTTATTACCAAATTAAACCGTGTAAATAAATAGAAGAAACTTGATACTTGTACCTCCGTGCTGAGATGCAAATTATTTTGGATGTTTCGGGAGATAGCCCTTTTCAGGCTCCTGGACTGCAACCTCGGGACCGTCTCGCACTATATGGTTTCCTTGTAGCTTTCTCTAGCACGTGATTCGGTTCGGGTTTCAATGGTTTGGTCTTTGATTTTCTTTTGGCGAGGGACAGCTTTTGTAGTGAATCGGCCTTTGGCCTTTGATTTGACTCTTTGAGTACTTCACTTTTTGTTCGGTTAAAACCTTCACAATTTTAGGCCTTTGGCCTCTTGATTTGCTTCTTTGAGCTTTTTGCTTCTTTGTGACTTGCTAGTCCATTTTCTCAAGCATTTTTTGGGAGGTCCAATCGTCGCCCGTGAGCATATGGACATACCTCCCCGCTCCTCTCATCCTTGCCGTTTCGCGCGGGTCAAGATGAGGGTCGCTCATCTATTTTCTCCGCTACTTTGACTAGAGATAGGACGGTCTGATTCCCGTCCTCGCCTTTTTTTCTTTTTTGCATAAACACTGCATGGCGGAGATGACTTCAATCTTCACTGAAACCCGAAGTGCAGCCTCCACTGACTTCAAAAACCATATAGTTTGATTCAATCCTTCGAGTGCTTGCCAAGCCTCTCTAGGGCAGTTTATGTCAACTCCACATCCCTAGTTTATCTCAGCACAAAGGGACAAATGAGAAGTTACATACTAAGTTTTTAAACAGTTGAATTTTCACAAGGTTAATGCATGAATTATGATCTATCTTTTTCACATTCTTAAGTTCATATTTTCAAAAAGATAATACTAAGGAAAAAGAAAACATGTTATTTATTTACAAAGGTGGTTCTCACCCCACACTTTTGAACGAAGGCGTGCCTTTCAGCACGACTTAGTTCAAAAGCCATGCAAGCAGACAATTATGAGAGGGAAATGACATTAAGGAAAAGGGAAGAACAGAACTCCCTTTATTGTGTCGAATGACATGGCATGAGGCTGGATAATCAAGGGAGTTCGGCTGGGGCCTTGAACTCTTGGCATAGGCCTGGCTAGCTTGATGTTGCACCCAAGTCCGATTCCTGAATAGTCATTTCTTCTATGCACCAAGTGGGTGAGAGCGACTTATTGGGAAAAACTAAATGACAGAAAAATAAAAGACTGAAAGTAAGATAGGTGTCGGGTTACCTCCCGACCAGTGCCTTTGTTTAACGTCGTTGGCTCGACAGTACCTCATTCCTGGATCACTGGTTTGGATCCCATGGGTGGCTCAGGTCGTATTTCACCACCGTTCCTGTGTTGATTTTTGCCTTGGCTTTCCCCGATTTCTTGTGAGATGATGTGCTTGGGTCCTTTTCCCATCCTCTTTTTATCCTCTTTATGGATCACATAGGTTTCTGCAATTTGCCTATTGATCAAGGGGAAAAATCGGGAAGCTTGCATCTTAAGGCTTGGTTCTGCCTCGTCCTGTCTGTCTGTGAGGATCTGGTCGTAGATGGTCTCGGATGCTTGGGTGATGATAGTTGGGTATGGCTCGGGTAGCATGCTGGTGGTATTCTGGACTTCTTCCATTGCTGCCACGGCATTTAGTTCCCATGAAGGTTTTTCCTCGTTGCTCCCGATACTTTCTATATCACAGTCTTCTGATGGCTCGGAAGTATCTTCTGATGGCTCGGGAGTTTCTTCTTCGTCTATCTCTGGACTAGCTTCTTCTATCTGCATTCCTCTGTCAGCTTGGGGTATTCGTTTTGTGGTTGCAGCCAGGTCTTTTATGAGGTACCACATGTCTGCCATGGACAAGTTCCTAGCTGATCTTCTCATTGCTTCGTTAATCCTTGTCAGCTCATTGGCCCTCATCCCACGAAGAAATTTTTGAAGAAGAACTTTCTTCATGAATCCATGGTGTGGGCAGCTTGAGACGATGGTGTCATAGTTCGTGTAGTATTCGTCCAAAGTCTCATCCCGGGATTGTTGAAGGCACATGATCTTCTCACGGGTTTTTTGGCGTAAGGATGGGGGGGGAGAATTCTTTCAGGAATGGAATGCAAAGATCCACAAAAAATACTGCACTACTAGTGGTTGATGTGTAATACCAAATCGTTGCAAAATCAGTTAGAGAAAATTTAAAGCATTTAAGCTTAAATTCCTCTAACATTTCATTTTCAGGTTTTATGTGGCAGCAAACGTGGTGAAAGTTTCGGCAGTGTAGTACTGGGTCTTCTCCATCCGTACCTCCGAACAGGGGAAGATGTCTTGTTGTCCATGCATATGTAATGGGTAGCGTCATGAGAAGGGGAGGGAAAGAACGACTTATCCGACAGCTAATTCCCCGGCAACAGCGCCAATTTTGACAGACGCACAGTCGTCGTGTGCAAACGTCAAGAATAAATTTATAAGTCCACTACTTGCGACTTTACTACTGGGTAGTAAGTGGTAAGTAGGGGTCGAACCCAAGGGAATTAGGGGGATACGTTGTTCTTTGAGTTATTTGTACAGGAAGGGAGCGTGTTTTAAGGTTGATTGAGATTTTAGCGGTAATAACTAAGTGACTTTTTTTTGGTTGTTTTGGTTTTTAGTGCGGAAAGTAAATTACAAAAAAATAAATACTGAAAAATAAAAAGAAAGACTTACAGTGGGTGATGCGTGATTTGCGAGTCCTCTGGAAGGTGAGTGCAGTTGATTAAGGCAGTTATACTAGGAAAGTAAATACAGGGGGGTTTTGTAATTTAAGGAAAGCATTCGGTTTCGGAGGCCTTGTATCATAGCCTGTTTATCATTGACCGCTAATGACCATACTAAGTGTTCGAAGATGAATCGAGGATATTTCTAGCACAAGACTTGCAACATCGTTTAGAACACTTGTTCTATTTAGACTAATTCCTCCTTTCGAAGTATCTTAGCCTTATGTGCATCCATTTGACCTCTCAGTTACGATCGACCAAACGGTGTTTTAGATAAGTCGAACTCCTTAGATAAGCTTTGCCCGCTAAAGCATCCACTTACCTGAGTATGTTCACGAACCCCCACGGAAGAGCTTTGCCCGTTAAAGCATCCACTCAACCTTGGAAGTTCTGACCTAATAGATGGCACATAGAACAAGTTTTGAACACAAAGATGCACTAGGTGCAGGGTCTAAAACATTTTATGATACAAGTACACCCCTTCAACCGAATGAAGAGTTTAGCTACGATTATCCATGGAAGAGGATATCATAGCTAAATACTCGGGGGTTTTTGAAAGACAATAAGTAAAGGGGAATACTCAAGAACCAACAGGAGTATTCCCAAATCCTACTTGAATACTCAAGAACCAACAGGAGTATTCTCTAAACTGTTATAATACTCAAGAACCAACAGGAGTATTATTTCAAACCAAAGCTTACAAAAGTACCACAATTTCTAGAGAGATAAGTGTTTGTTGATTTTGGGATGATACAAATGAGAGGGGAAGGCTTGTATTTATAGCCAAAGGAGAGGAGAGGATGTGGTGAGGAGGAGAAACACTTGGCAAGCTCTCCATGGAAAAGGAAAGCCGCCGGTGGCCGGTTGCAAGGGAGGAGGAGAGGTGGCTTTGGTCACCTCCTAGCACAAGCCGCCGGTCATGGAGGAGAAGGGGGGAAGAAGGCCACCCATGAGTCATCCTTTCCTCCCAAAGCCGCCGGTCACCATGGGAGAAGAGTGAGTTTTGTGAGTTTTGTGCAGTCTTTTCACAAAACTATCAGTCCAATTTCACTCCTGACTGACTTTGGTTCCTCCTCGGTTGGATTTGATTTGAGTGATTCAATGTCAGAAACTTGATATTTCTTCAGTCGGCATCAGGTCTTGACCTTGGAATGACTCGTAATATCTTTTCAGCATAAAATCCTCTCCTTAGCGTCTCTCTAGAGTCCAAAATACCCTGTAGATATAAATCGGAACTAACGAGCAAAAGTTAAATAGACAAATAGTCTAATTTGGTGGGTTTAACTGTGTTTATGATTTGTATAATTATGAACCATCAGTGGTTTCAATGGACCAAGTCCTAATAAGTAATATAGGGAGGAAGGAATGGCGTTGACAGCAGCCCCAAGATCGACTAAGCACTTATGAATCTGGGTTTCACCAATACCGCAGGTGACTGTGAAGGCCCCGGGGTCTTTATCTCTTTCCGGTTGTGACTCATGATCTGAAGTGAGGGCTCTTTCTATTGTCGGGCCATTCTGCCCATTTCTTGGCTTAGGATTTGTATAATCGGATCCCTTAATATTTTGCTTCGAAGCATAAATATTAGTTGGGGAGTCCCACCTTAAATTGTTATTGTCATCCCATCCAGATGCTGGTATGTCAGAGTGTATGATTGGCGGTGGTGTTATGCAAACGGTGAATGCATATCGTCCATTGTCAGCATGCGTGACCCATGTTTTGCCATCATTGGGTCGGTCTTCCTCTTGATTCCAATCAGGACGATGCCTACGGGTGAAGTGTTTGTTCGTAAGTTTGTAAGTTGGGGATCGTGCTACTTCTCCCAGTGTAGCCTTTATGTTTGACCTCCTTATCATGCTAATATTTGCCTTCGGATTTTGGATGGTTTGTGAAGGAAGTCTGCCAGGTTCATTAGTGAGTGTTGACATTGCAGTGGCGAGCTGGGACATTTGTTTGGTCAATTCTGAAATTGCCCCGTCAGTTTTCACCTGATATTGGTGTAACGAAGTACCCAATTGATTTATGTTTCCGGCGAGCTCCTTTATCATGTCATCGAGCGACTTGCTTGGTTCTTGCTGATTGTTTGGGCCGGCTTGGTGCTGATTTGGTCCTCTTTGCTGATATTGGCCTGCTGATGGAGCGTTCTGGTTATACTGTTGGTGGGGGGTTGGTAGAATGACTAAGCTAGTTGAGGGACAGCTGGTTGTGTTTCCTTCTGAGGATAGTTGTTGTTACGCCAGCTCGGGTTGGTTGTTTGACCATACTGCCTATTTTGTCCGGCTCTGTCGTTGCTGTTGTTATTGTATCCTTGGTATCCTCCCACTGCATTCACTTCTGCCGGTTCCTCTTCTATTAATGTCGGGCATGCATCAGTTTTGTGGTCCGTAGAACCACAAAATTTGCAAGGCTTAACTGGAACTGGTTGTCTTCGTAGGATCTGAATCATCATCTCCTTTAATTGTTTCATCTCTTCTGGCATAGAGTTCATTGGTGTTTCAGCTTGTGCCACATTCCTTGTTCGGGAAAATTCTTCCTGCCGAGTTGTCTCTTCTCTAAATCGGGCATTTTCAGCAACGTTGGCGATGAGGTTCCTTATGCCGCTCAATGATAGATTCATCATGGATCCTCCAGCTGAGGCATCCAGGAGCATTTTGTCTAAGGGTCTTAATCCATCAATGGGATACTCGATGATGAGTTTTTCGGGCAGTCCAAGGGTACAGCAGCTTCTCTCCAGGTGGTTGAACTTTTCCAGGTAATCGTACATGGTTTCATTGGGCCCTTGCTTGATGTCTTGTAATTGCCTCCTTACTTGCATTGCCCTTCCTGCCGGGTAATATTTGTCCAGGAATTTCCTTTGCATCTGAGCCCATGTTCTGATGCTACCGGAAGGCAATGAAAGGAACCAGTCGTTTGCCGCGTCAATGAGGGAAAAATAGAACGCCTTTAACTTGAAGTCGTCTATACTCACTCGGTTGGGTTTTAGATTTTTGCAAATGCCGTGTAAGCGTTGGAGGTGAGTTGTCGCAGATTCTCCATGTGCTCCTGAGAACTTGGGCAAGCTATCGGCCACTGATGCGTTGATGGTAATGTATTCCAGTTCGGGGCCCTCGTAGATGCACCATGGTTGTGTTTCGAAATCTGGGGCATTCAGCTCTCCCATCGTAGGTGCGCGGTAGTTGTTATTCCCATAGTAGTCGTCAAAGATAGGTTCTTGCCTAGGCATTTGTCGAGGTTGAGGGTGTGGGGGACGTGTAGGGGGTTGTACTGGACCAGCTGCATTTTGGTCCTCAGGTGGTTCTTGGTTTCTTCGGGCGGCCTCCCTATCACGAGCTCTTCTGTCTCGGATGATTTGTTCCGGATCGTCAACAAATGTAAGTGGTACCTTATCATTTCGATTGAACAGATTCATCTCGTCATCATCCTGATAGTCATGGTGGCTTCCTTCGCGAGACATGGTTGTGTAGAAGTGATTTCGAGAATCGAGAGAGAGAGAGAAAGAAAAGAACAGCTAATCCGACGGCTAATTCCCCGGCAACGGCGCCAGTTTTGACAGAGCCCACCGCACTGTCGTTAAGGTGCGGTGTTCTCTGTGCAAAAGCAAATTTATATTCCGCTACTCGAGACCTTACTACTGGGTAGCAAGTGGTAAGTAGGGGTCGAACCCAAGGGAATTAGAGGGATAAGTCATTCTTTGAGGGAATCGTACCGCGAGGGAGCATGTTTTAGGTTGATTGAGATTTTAGTGCGGAAAAGTAAGTGTTTTTTTGGTTGTTTTTGGTTTTTAGTGCGGAAAATTAAATGACAGAAAAGTAATACTGAAAATAAAAGTAGAAGACTTACAGCGGGTGATGCGTGATTGGCAAGTCCTCCGGAACGTGAGCGCAGTTGATATTTATACTAAGAAAGTAAATACAAGGGGTTTTTAAATATAAGGAAAGCATTCGGTTTCGGGAGCCTTGTATCATAGCCTGTTTATCATTGGCTCTTAGTGATCCTTCTAAGTATTCAAACGTGCATCAAGGCCATTCCAAGCACTCGATTTGCCACACTGTCTAGTCTTTTGTAAAAGTGTTCGGAAGTGTATCAAGGCCATTCCAAGCACTCAATTTGCACACACTGTCTAGACTTTTGCAAAAACGTAGAGCACTTGTTCTACTTAGACTAATACCCCATTCGAAGGTATATTAGCCTGTGTGCATCCATTTGGTCAGTCATTCCCGAGCAACCAAATGGTTTTTTAGAGAGGTCAAACTCCTCAGATAAGCTTTTCCATTCCAAGCATCCACTTATCCGAGTATGTTTACGAACTCCCATGGAAGAGCTTTGCCATTCCAAGCATCCACTCAACCTTGGAAGTTCTAACCTAATATATGGCACATAGAACAAGTTTTGAATAAAAAGAAGAGGCACTAAAAAGATGTCCTAAAACATTTTATGATACAAGTACACCCCTTCAACCGAATGAAGAGTTTAGCTACGAATATCCATAGAGGTGGATACCATAGCTAAGTACTTACAGTTTTGAAAGACAGTAAGTAAGGGAAAGGGGTGAGTACTTCAAGAACCGACAAGAGTACTCAAGAATAGTAAGACAAGCTTGAGTACTACAAGAACCGACAAGAGTACTCAAGACCGAACTATAATACTCAAGAACCAACAGGAGTATTATTGAAAACCAAACTTACAAAGTGCCAAACTTAGAGAGAGAAGTGTTTATGATTTTGGGATGTTTTCAAGTGAAGGGGAGAGGCTCTATTTATAGCCATGGAGGATGGAGGAGATGGCAACACTTGTCACAAGATGGATGGAGGAGCAAGGAGATGATGACACATGGGGGAGAGCTCAAAGCCGCCGGCGGCTTTGGTGTGGAGGGGAGGAGCCGCCGCCCATGTGGCATGAGGGGAGTGGATGAGTGAGTTTGAGATCTTTTCTCCAAAAGCCATCAGTCCATTTCAGCTCCGGACTGACTTTGGTTGCCCTTCGGTTGGATTTGTTTTGAGTGATTCAATGTCAGGATCTTGAGATTTCTTCAGTCGACATCTGATCGTGACCTTGGAATGACTCGTAATATATTTTCAGCGTAAAATCCTCTCCTTGGCGTGTTTTCTCTCTAGGCTCCAAAATACCCTGTAGATAAATATCGGAACTAACAAGCAAAAGTTAAATAGACAAACAGTCTAATTTAGTGGGTTTAACTGTGTTTATGATTCGTATAATTATGGTCCATCAATCACACATTATACTTGTGACATGTACTAATAATTTCTATGTAGTGGTCACTTGTTTGTTTTACAGATTTGAATGGCATACATGGGAAAGGAATGAGCAATCTATGTATCACGCTCTATGAGCTACACTTTCAGGGAAGCCCTTTGCACTACACTTCTCTTTTCATATATTTGTCGCTTAGGGACTAAGCTTCATTTTAAGTATGGAGTGGGTGTGGAGTGCATTTTATTGAAAATGATCCATGTTTAGGCACTTGCACTTTTTATACGCTAGCTTACATTTGAGTACTCAAATTTCGAAGGCATTCGCATTACCCCATTACTTGACTATCTAGTTTCAACTACTCTCGACTTGATTTTGAGTCTAGGAGTGCCATGACTTTTATGAGTGCATAATTCCTAGGCGTCAATGTTTTTGTTATCTTGTGTTTATCTAATGATTTAGGCAACCTTTTTGCATAACTTGAGTATAGAATTAGCAAGCATGAAATACTTTTCTTCTCTTCGAGAACTTAATCATTGCTCTTAGGTGATCTCTATTCTTTCACATTGATTGCACACATCATTTATACCCTTAGTACATTGCCAAATCTTAAGTGTGGAGTCAATATGGGTGAAAAATTGACCCCAATTTTTTTTGTATACGCAAGCACAAGCCAAAATAAGGCAAGCTACAAAAAAAAGAGAAAAGCAAAAAAGTTTTTGCAAGCACAAGCCAAAATAAGGCAAGCTATCAAAAGAAAAAAAATTCGTGAAGCATATCGTGGGCAAAATGCCTTAAAAAATAACAAAATGAGGCACACACTTAAGTTTGGCAATGTCCTTTCCATCATTTCTTTTAGTGTGCATGCATTGTGATTTGAGTAGAGGGATGACCCTTGTACTAGTGTACGTGAGCATGACTTTGTTTGAGATAGTTTTGAAAATGAAGTGTCAAACTCCTATTTCCTTATGGATTATGGACTTAGCTCCTAAAACTTGGAAATGAGTTTTGTATTGTTAGCCCATGGACTATCCTTCTTGATAGCATAGGCGCGCGATGGGCATGCATTTTGTGTTTCTAAGGATCATGTTTCGATTATCTTGCTAAATGGTTGAATGAATTGTTAGGTTAGCCATTTGATAACTCTAACATTGATTGTCTTTGAATGTGCATCTTTGTAAGGTCATTGGTTGTTCAAAATTCTTTTGAAAAGGAGTTAGTCTTTGATTACTATTATAGTTGATGTGCATGGGGTATTCGTTGCGTATTACCTAGATAAATGAGGAACTATCTTGTTCATGCATATTAGCTAGTGGCATATGGGATTTGTGAGTATTCTCTTTTTCTGAAAACTCTCACGAGACTACAACTCGTCCTGTAGGGTAGCCTATAGGTTTAAAGGCTTTGTGCATATGCTATATGCACTCGTGTTCCCTACGACAGTGGTTAGGATTTAGTTCATGTTTGTTCGGGACGAACAAACTTTAAGTGTGGAGTGTTTTGATGAACAAAAATTTGTACTCTATTTATGCTCCACGTTTAGTTGACTTTCGATCATTTTCTATGTTTTTATGACCTCTCACTTTATGGTTTGGAGATTTGTAGGTGAAAAATGAATTCAAGGGGAAATAAGAGTTTTGTGGGAATTTGGGCCAAAACAGTGCAAAAATCAATGGATTGACCTCTCTAATTGTCGCGCACGCCTAGAGCTCATACGGTGTCTGAATTTATTGATCTTTGACTTGTTGGAAAGCTTAGAACAAGGCCTACAACTTTCTAGTTGGCACCTAGAGCAGATTCAGCCGTTAAGGATGTCCAAATTTGAGCTCAAAAAGCCATTTCACTCTGCGGATGTGTCACCAAATAGTTGACACAATTGATATGGCAGATTCCAGAGAGCATGCAAAAAGTGCCCTGTGTCACCAAAGTGTCCAAATAAGTGACACAGGCGACACAAGCTGAATGGGCCAAAAACAGAATTTCGGACTAGGTTTTTGGAAAAAATGAAAAATTAAACAAAAAGAAAGAGAGGCAGCCGCCACCCAACTCTGGACACGTCTTCCATTCTCAATTCTCAACATCCACCTAGAGACTTAAAGACGACGGAAAAGAATGAAGGGGACTTGAAAACACAAGGATTTTGATCGGATCGAAGATTTGAAGGAATTATCGACATTAATTCAAAGGTTGTAGTAATTCCTTTTTCTCTTGTAATCTTTGTTTCAAACAAAACATGACTTGTATTTCCATAATGATGGATAGTGAGTAGTGACCCATATTTTGGGGTCCTACGAAGCTTACTCTGATGTTCCCATGAATGGCATGGTTTTGGCAAAACGGCTTTAGACAGTTCGAGCTTGAGTTCAAGAAGCGTTCAACCACAGACTGGAACAGAGGCACAACGTATAGAAGTCGCATGATCTGGATTCAATGAAGAAACAGATATTCAAGAGGGATCTGAGATTGAGGATATTTTCGGTTGGAGTCGGTCAATGAAGAAACAGATATTCAAGATGTCTCTTGAATATTATCTTACCAGTTTTAAAGACCACCGGATCAACCTTCCGAAAAGGACATCTCTTGAAGATTTGAATAGAGATATGGATCTCCTGAAGATTTCGGCGAGAATACTTGATTGGAACAAATCACGAAGTCATCTCAATAGATCGGATAAGTGATCAGATCTATGCAGATTGATTGAGAAATTGTCGGACGGCTTGGAGTAGAAGTCATCGTTGGAGATTGGTTTGGATTGAATATTCTGCCAATATTCTGGAATATCTCCGATTTATTGTTAGGATATTCAGATTGGATCTGGACTTCTCTAAAGCCTATAAGAAGAAGGCTAGCGCGTCCAGATTGGCCATCGCTCCTGTTGAGAAAATAAACACGAGAAAACTCTGCTGATTGGAGGAGGAGCGACAGCCGATTGAGTTTTCCCCACTGGAAACTCATCGGTGTAAGAGCAGTCTTAGCAAGTTCAACTCAGACTGCCTGGAAGCGATCATACAGCGAACACAACAAAGGTGAACACGCTTTCGACAGAAAGCATCCGAGCTTCAAGTGACGGTCGAGCACGTTCGGACAGAAGGTCTGAACGAAGGGGATCAAGGGGAGTAGCGACAAACCTTGGTTGCAAATCTGAGAGACGGAGTGTTAGTGGTGAGGCCATTACAAACAAGGTGTTGTGTAAGAGTAAGACCTCCTGTTACCCTAAACTCGTAATAAGATTTGTTGTCCCTTTTTCGGGTGTGGGAAACCCCCCAGAGTAGGCGTAGCCGAACTGGGTTATCAATCTGTGCGTGCTCCTGTTTTATTGTTCTATTTGCTGAACTGTTGTATCTAGAGCTCGAAGTCTGTCACAACTGATCCTTGAACTGTTGTGAAGTGTGTTCAAGATCTGTCTCAACTACACCTTGAACACAAGCTTGAACAGGGGATAATATTTGAAATGGTATCAGAGCAGGCACTCGACATACAGAGTGTGATCCGGCGACAGTTCAAGATGAGTTTGAAGGAAGGACAGAGCACTAACCGACCACCGTTGCTTGAAGGGCCGAATTATGCCTATTGGAAATCCAAGATGAAAGCCTTTTTGAAATCCCTCGATAAAAGGGCTTGGAGAGCTGTAATGATAGGATGGACAGAACCCATGATGGCCAACCCTGAAGGAGCTGTTATGCCAAAACCAGAAGCCCTGTGGTCTGCAGCAGATGATGTAGCAGCTGTTGGGAATTCAAAGGCCCTGAATGCAATATTCTATGGAGTGGACGAGAACGTGTTCAAACTGATTGCTGAATGTGAGGTGGCCAAGGAAGCATGGGATATTCTCAGAATAGCCTATGAGGATCCAGACAGTGAATCTACCGATGAAGAAGAAGAACATGAGAATGTCAATCTCGTCGGACTTGTAGTCACTATTGAAGACTGCAGTAAGACAAGTGAGAATCCTTACTCTAGTGCACTATCTGAACAGCCTGTTAACGATGCATCAAGCAGTGATGACGAAGGACTTGCTCATGAGACCTCGGCCGAGACGTACAAGGAGCTGTATGAGAAATGGCTGTTAGTGATCTACCTCAACAAGAAGCTTACCGATTCTGTAGCCAGTATGACCGCTGAAAAAGACAAGATGTGGAAGGAGGTTGAGATTCTGGTTACACAGAAGGTGGAACTCCAAGGTAAGGGAGATTTGCTGAATACTCAACTGACTGAAATGAAGCAGGAAAGGTCATGTCTACTTGCACAGAAAACAGAGCTCCTGGGTACTATCTCCTCTCTGAAAGTTGACATGGAGAAAGATCGTGAAACTCATCCAGTAGGGATGGCGGGTCTGAGGAAAACGATTATAGATCTGAAGCGCAAGGAGGTGTACCTCCTGAGGCAAGTTGAGACGCTGGAACTCCAGGTTGAATCAGAAAAGATGGATCATTCGGCTACCATGAAGGAGCTCAACCAGCTCAAACAGTCGGTGAAAATGCTGAACTCTGGGTTAAAGAATTTAAACGAGATTCTCAGGTCTCAAACGATGGAGTCTGGTCACCGAGGGCTGGGATACACGAAAGAAGGTAGCTCAAAAGGTACAACCTCAGTTAAAGCAAAAATGGTGGCTGAACAACAATCTGAACAGTCTGAAGAGAAGCTGAATCGGAACCAAGGAAAACCTCCAGCAAGACAAAGGAAGAGTCACAATGACCACGTCAATCAGTTCCAAGGAAAATCTTCAACTGGTCAAAGAAGGACTCGCAATAGCAACATCAGCTCATACTCGAAGAGAGACTCCCGCACATGCTGGTACTGCTACCAGATTGGACACATCAGACCGAGGTGTCGTTTGTTTCTTGCTGAAGGAAGAGCCATGAGGGACAAGAATAAGCCTAGAATGCAACAGGTCTGGGTACCCAAGACAAGCAAGACCATGTGTATGGTTGCCTTTGGCTCATCGAATCACGTAGAGAAAGCTCATTGGTTCTTCGACAGTGGATGCTCCACCCATATGACAGGTAACCCTAAGTTTCTTACACATATTCGACCTGTTATGAAGAAGCAGTTTGTCACGTTCGGAGATGGAGGAAAGGGTCAGGTGATCGGCTGTGGGACATTGAAGGTTCCGGATCTCCCTGCACTCGAGAATATCCTCCTAGTGGATGGGTTAAAGGTGAACCTGATCAGTATCAGTAGATTGTGTGATGAAGGACAGTCTGTTACATTCACTCGTGACTCCTATCAAGTACTGGATAGGAATGAAGACACACTGATGGAAGGAAGTAGGTCATCAAACAAAAGCTACGTTTTAGGCACAGTTGGAACAGGAGCTGACACTGTCTGTCCGACAAACACGATAAATGAGATGGAATTGCAAGGGACAGGTATGGTGTATTCTTCTGGAAAGGTGAAAGATGAAGTTACCCTAAACTCAGTCCCAGAAGATGATAAATGCAGAGGTGGGACAGTGTCTGAAACACCCATTCAGACCAAGGCTATAGAAGATAAAACTCCAGAGGGAGGTCCAGCTCATGAAGCCACACCTACTCCAGCTGGGACACTTGACGATGCACCTGCGCTGCAACCCTCATAGAGAATTAAGATTCGAGCGAATGAGATGAAGTGTCGAGAGCTGGCTGCCTGTTCATCCAGTCCGAAGAATGTCATGAAAGCATTTATTGATGAGATTTGGGTGGTGGCCATTCACGTGGAACTGGAAGAGCTCATCAGATATGAAGCATGGAAAGTATATCATCTTGTGCACAGTCACGAACTGAAGGAGACTATATACGGACTCACACAAGCACCCAGAGCATGGTACGAGACTTTCCTCATCGACCATGGCACTGAGCGAGGGGGAGAAGAGAAGCATATGTTCGTCACGAGTACACAGAAGCTGGTTGGCCAGTTTGTGAGACAGATGCAAAAGGAGCTCCAGCTGACCTTGGTGGGAGAGATGAAACACCTTCCTAGAACACATGTTGACCAGATGTTGGAAGGGCAAGAGAGCACCGCTGCAGGGAGCTGCTGCACTCAGTTCCTATGTATGAAGCAGAATCTGTCTGAACACAGAATGGAACGGGTGATGAAGGTTCTGCCGAAGAACCCAGTACAACACTCCATGAGCAGATATCACTTCATCCGAGAGCTAGTGAAGAAGAAGGTCATCACATCCAAGTACAAGACAACCACAACTGCCGTGCTCACCATGCCACTAGACGCCGCTCAGTTTGAAACGCTTAGATCCTCTCTGGGTCTGCATGTTATCGCCAACTAAGTGTTCCAGAAGGAGGTCAGCCAAGAGCAGAACCCCAGCAAATCAGATGGGCTGACCTACCAAAGAAGAGGGCTGGAACAGAAGGTACATGGTTGGAACTGGTTACTAAATTCAACTTATTTGCAGTTTTATGAGGCGCTAGAGCATATCAAGGAGGTGATTCGACAAATACCTCTAGAGATATTCTCATGATAGTTTTTGGCAAGTTGAGGAGTCCAAATATTTAAAAATCAAAAAAGGTAGTTGAATCGAAGTCGGATGAGGATACAATATCAGCAAACCCTAAGATCGGAGAAGAAGGGAGAAGAAGCGGCTGTGTCAGAACTGAAAATAAAGCTTCTTCAAAGGCGTCAAAGGCTGATCCTAATCCAACTAAAGGGAGTGTGCAGACTGCGAAGGAAAATCAGGCGATGGCTGAACTACCCCTAAAATAGGTAATCCTGTGGTTCAAATCTCAGATTCCTGTACCTAATTCTATGAATATGAATTCGAAGAGGAGCGTGGAGGAAACGGATGATGATTAGGGAGAGAAGTTAGTGGACCTGTAGTTGAGCTACAAGGTATTGACGGCATGTTGTCAAGTGGTTCTGGTTCTGTGAAAGAAGGAGAAGCCAGTAGGGCGAAGATTGGGGTTTCTGATAAGAAGAAACTATAGAATGCAAAAGTGCAGGCCACCGGTTTCGTGCTAAAGAAGACGAGGGTTCGCAGGAAGGTCGTGCCTCAAAGGAATGACACCCCCACGGAATATGTTGCAAGGATTTGTGCTGTAAGGAGGAGGAGACTTGCAATGTCATAAGCTGAACAGTTTGTTGAATCATCCTGCAAGAGGAGTCTAGTTCTTGAGGAAGACTCGGTGGAAGGAGAAAAGAAGTCAGATGATAAAGATGTGTCAATGCTAGCTGAGAAAGAGAAGCAACACCAGCTAGAAGATGATGGATTAGAAGATTCAGACCCCTCTGAGAAAGATGACGAGCTGAGTGAAATGTACAAGGACTTTGATGAGGTTGTCCAAGATTTGCAGAAGGAATGGACTATCACTCGAGAAAGAGGTGAGCCTATTAAGTCTACAGAGAAGTCAGAGACCGACAAGGCTGCTGAAAAAGTGTCTGTTGAAGCTGATGGTCCGAGGGAGCTAGAACAGCCAGCTAACCCAGATGTGAAGATGCATGAAGCTGATCTAGAGAAACCAGATAATGGAGATTGTGAAGACAATCAGGACTCAGTTTCATTGGCTGAGCTCAAGAAGTCTGAAAAGGAGAAACCAAAGAAGAAAGTGACCATCTAAGCATGCTCGACTGAAGTATCTACCAAGAAGGATGGTAAGAGAACAGATGCAGGGGGAGCAAGTGCATCCAAGAAAAAGAAGAGGAATGTTCCAGGTTCTGTTCCACCTAGTGTCCCAACTGAAGTGTCTAAGCATAAAGTGTGGTTTGCTAGTACAGTCGCAGCAGCCAAGTGGAAAGCAGTGCATAAAAGAAAGATCTTCCCTGAGAGGATGCTTGATGACAAGAAGTACAAAGGAGAGTAGATTATTACGCTCTTGAAGGAGACTGATCTGATTTTGGACCGTACAAAGATGCAAACCGTTTAGTGAACAGTTGGTGAGAGAATCTATTGCTTATGACAAAGACTACGACATAGTCTTTGTAAAAGGAAAGAAGGTCAAGATTGATCCTGAGATCATCAATGTGTCCTTTGCAATAGATGATTCCTACAAGGTGATGATAGAGGAGTACTTTGTCAAGATTGCGAGGAGTATTCCTACTGGATGCCTACATCTGTTTGAACCTCAGTCAGCAAGGAGATGGGACAGCTACTCATTGACATGGGAAGAATTTTGTTCGACTAGATTGCATAACACGTCATGTCTGCAAAGCCTCTGCTCCCGATTCTCTTCCCATCGCATATCCATGAGCTGATCTTCAACCAGCATTCAGTTTTGAAGACAAACCAGGACAGACTGTCAAGTGCTTCGTTGAAGTTGGTAGTTGATAACATGATGTTCAAGAGTCGACATAAGCATGATCTGAAGATGTCCTGAGGTGAACGTGGACAGCCTCTGAAGGGGGTAGAAATCATTCCGGAGGTCGAACAACTGCTGAGACACCATGGTCCGACAGAATCACAGTATGTGTCATTGTCCCTGGCTATATTCGAGGGGGAGTTGCCAAGATTCCAGATGCCGAGGAGACCAGGTTGCTCGATTGGACCCCTTGCCAGTTTGTGGCAAAAAGGGGGAGTATATGTTGACGTAACCGTTCTAAAGCGTAGATTTGGTTTTGCCAAAATGCCAAGGGGGAGATTGATGTTCCCATGAATGGCATGGTTTTGGCAAAACGGCTTTACACAGTTCGAGCTTGAGTTCAAGAAGCGTTCAACCACGGACTGGAACAAAGGCACAGCGTATAGAAGTCGCATGATCTGGATTCAATGAAGAAACAGATATTCAAGAGGGATCTGAGATTGAGGATATTTTTTGTTGGAGTCGGTCAATGAAGAAACAGATATTCAAGATGTCTCTTGAATATTATCTTACCAGTTTTAAAGACCACCGGATCAACCTTTCGAAAAGGACATCTCTTGAAGATTTGAATAGAGATATGGATCTCCTGAAGATTTCGACGAGAATACTTGATTGGAACAAATCGCGAAGTCATCTCAACAGATCGGATAAGTGATCAGATCTATGCAGATTGATTGAGAAATTGTCGGATGGCTTGGAGTATAAGTCATCGTTGGAGATTGGTTTTGATTGAATATTCTGCCAATATTCTGGAATATCTCCGATTTATTGTTAGGATATTCAGATTGGATCTGGACTTCTCTAAAGCCTATAAGAAGAAGGCTAGGGCGTCCAGATTGGCCATCGCTCCTGCTGAGAAAATAAACACGAGAAAACTCTGCTGATTGGAGGAGGAGCGACAGCCGATTGAGTTTTCCCCACTGGAAACTCATCGGTGTAAGAGCAGTCTTAGCAAGTACAACTCAGACTGCCTGGAAGCGATCATACAGCGCACACAACAAAGGTGAACACGCTTTCGACAGAAAGCATCCGAGCTTCAAGTGAAGGTCAAGCACGTTCGGACAAAAGGTCTGAACGAAGGGGATCAAGGGGAGTAGCGACAAACCTTGGTTGCAAATCTGAGAGACGGAGTGTTAGTGGTGAGGCCATTACAAACAAGGTGTTGTGTAAGAGTAAGACCTCCTGTTACCCTAAACTCGTAATAAGATTTGTTGTCCCTTTTTCGGGTGTGGGAAACCCCCCAGAGTAGGCGTAGCCGAACTGGGTTATCAATCTGTGTGTGCTCCTGTTTTATTGTTCTGTTTGCTGAACTGTTGTATCTAGAGCTCGAAGTCTGTCACAACTGATCCTTGAACTGTTGTGAAGTGTGTTCAAGATCTGTCTCAACTACACCTTGAACACAAGCTTGAAAGGGGATAATATTTCATACTCGACTATGAATCGTTTAATATATTAATCGTTGCATGTTTCGGATTGTTTTACATGATTTGTATTTTACTTAGCGCCTAAACCCAACAATGCATACTAGGTGTTTGAGAAAATGCCTAAGTGTATAGCTTTGAGACGTTAAGCCAATAGCGTCGAATGGGTGAGGCTAAACGTCCGACTATTAAGTAAAATACACGTTACGAACTTGGTGACTACAAGAGTAGCCCAAGTTTGTAACGGGAAAGGCTCGTTTTATGACAAGGACTCCCAATGTTTACGCGACGAGAGTTGGTAAACATCAGCGAGTTTCTTGATTTGAACTAATAGCGTCGAAAGGGTGAGGTTCGTAGTTTAAGGTACATTTCCAATATAAACCAATAGCACCGAAAGGGTGAGGTTCATACTTGGAGTGTGCGGCTATTTTCCAATCAAATTAAGCCAATCCTTGCATGCTAGTTAATAAACTCGATTCTAATGTTGGGTAAGTGAAGTAGTTCCCCGAAATACTTCTCGAAAGTCGTTAAAATATTTTCTTACTTTCTTGCATTTTTTTATTTATTAGCAAAAACTCTTTTCGGACTAGGATAAATAGAAACACAACCTTACATAGTGCATAAGTTTACACTTGCTCCATTGGACGATCTGATTCTTACCGGCATTATAAATTATTTTTGATATACAAAATAGAGCACGTCAACCACAAAAAACTAGGGGTGGCAAAATGGATGAACGGATGGGTTAATGGATGGATGAAACGGTTAGCGGATTAAACGGATCAAATCCATTAAAATCCATTAGTGTTAATGGATTAAACGGACGAATCACTAACGGTTGACGGATTAACGGATAAATTCATTTAATCTATTTGATCCATTTGATCCATTTTGATCCATTTAACCCATTTAATTCATTTAACCCATTTAATTCATTTTCTCATTTAACTCGTTTATTTCTTATTTGATATAAAGAAATTTAAATTGAGTTATTTCTGAACATACAAGATCACATTGTAATGAATAGTAGCATCAAAACTAATTAAAACCGTGAAGTAAATAATTCTTCGATACAAATCACGCACAAAAAGTAATTATAAGACATGTAAAATGAACCACTTGATTCCCAAATAAATTTGATTATAGTTATGGTGAGGTCCAGGACATCATCCACATTCGTTTCCTTGTTCAACAGTCAAATCCAAAACATCTTCAACGAGTGAGTCCACAACTGACGAGTCTTGAACTAAAAAGAAATTGAAATTAAAATTAAATTAGATTACTTTTTTAGTTAATAAAAATAGGAAATAGTTAAATCTTTTTACCTTTCTTGCTAAATAACCAATCTCTAGAGCACAATAATGCCTGAACGGTTTCGGGTAGCAATGAACTACGGTACTGATCAAGTATTCTACCGGCAATGCTAAACGCAGACTCAGATGCAACCGTTGAAACATGTATCATCAACATGTCTCCCGCCAAACGAGAAAGAATGGGTACTTAAACTCCTCTTTCTTCCACCAACGCAACACATCTAGCTCCAGCTTTCTATCTAACCTTTGCTCAACCAAGTAGCTTTGCAATTCGTTTCTAACACTTGAACTAGTTGCATTATTGTATGAAGAGTCAAAATCCTACATAAGCAATTATCATTCTTCAGAGTACGAATAAATATAACACAATTCCCGAAGTAGAGTCATGCTGAAACTCTTTGCCACACTTCTTACACTTTACAGTTGTCTTCCCATCAAGACCCATCGGCAATTCTTCAAATGATTGCCAACAACGAGAAGTCTTTTTTCTTCTTTTCGTACTTTGAATTGATTGTTGACTTGTCGCCATATCTTGACTTTCCACATTGTCCATATTCTGAAATTTACAATAAAATTCCATTAAACAGACCACTTACATATAAAACAAACACGTGGATCAATATATGTTCCCTTCATGGCTTGATCAGAATACCATATCAAAATATGAATCAAAATCTCCATTTTGCTGCTGCCACGGTACGTAGCAAACATAAACACCCTGTGGGTGATATTAGACTCACAAAACCAACTCGATTACATGATTTTTCAACATATTTAATCAAAACAGCATCTCAAAATGGAAAGGAGTATAACTTATTATCTTATTAAGATAATCCAGTTGACATATCCAATTGAGGAACACAAGTTAAAAGGACATGAATAAGAAAAGTTGACTACTGTCGCCTGTTCATCATAAACACCATGAGCTTTATGATGCAGACGAAAGCATTTTCGTTCCAATATTCAATAAACAACCGGTTTGTTGATTAAATTGACCAATACCACACAACAACAAGGAGATAAAAGCTCACCAGCCAATCCCAAAATCAAGAAACTACAACCTGAACTCTCTCAAACAACCCAACTCAATGAACAATCAAAAACCCCTTTTCACAATCACACAACGAAGCTCACACGATCCAGTGGATCCACAAACAAAACCCCCTTTGCAGTAACACGAATCAATTCAGCACTTGAATCAATCACCAAATATCGGGAAAATTTTCCAAATTACACACCTTTTTAGATTCAATTCCTATTCTACACATGTTTTAGACTGGTTTCCCAATCTACACTAGTTTTGTAAGCCGCCGTTGTCAACGGCGTTTTAACATTAAGACGCTCTTGTCAACGACATCTTAAGCGTAGTGGCGTTTTTGCGCCAAAATAAGCAGTCATCTGACATAATATTACCAAATAAGCCTAAACCGCTGTCACCAACAGCGTCTTAAGTTAAGACGCTGTTGGTAGCAACATCTTAACTTATCAACAGAAAACACAAGCCACATCCGCTACGCTTGGTCTCTCTAGCAACATTATAACCTTACTAATTTTGTCTTTTTGTTCATCAGTTGGTACATCCATAACAGCCCACATATAACTAGTCAAATAGATCCGAATGACAATACAAGGTATGGAACTTTGTGCAGTCTGTAGATTAGTAGATGTGCAGCTTTTTTTTATTATTATTTTTTTGTCTGCATTATTGGTTCCTATAGAGACCACATGCTTCAAATCAAAGTTAATGCAAGTGTGGCCTGTGTTTTCTATTGATAAGTTAAGACGCTGCTACCAACAGCGTCTTAACTTAAGACAATGTTGGTGACGGCGGTTTAGGCTTATTTGGCAATATTATGCCACCATGTCTGGTATTTGGGGCGCAAAAGACCACCTCAGCTTAAGACGCCGTTGACAAGAGCGTCTTAATGTTAAGACGCCGTTGACAACAGCGGCTTACAAAACTAGTGTAAATTGGGAAACCAATCTAAAACATATGTAGAATAGGAATTGAATCTAAAAAGGTGTGCAATTTGGAAAATTTTCCCAAATATCGAACAAAAACAATCAGATTTTAACCAAACCTGCGAATACGCTGCGAAAGCGACCTCTGCTTCGGCAAGGAAAAGGACGAACCGCGAGCTAGTTTAGCAGCAGCGGAGAGCTTCGTTGCGGAAAGTCGAAGAGTGGATGACAGAAGGACGGATCGGGCGAGAGGCTGCGAAAGAGCAATAAAAATTGACCCGACCCATTAATTAATGGATCATTAATGGATTAGTGATTAAATCATGTCATCCATTTACTAATGGATTGTTAATGGATATGGATTAGTTCAATCCATTAACTAAATGGATGGATAACGGTTGGATTTTCACGGATGGTTAACGGACGGATAACGGTTGATGGATAATTTTGCCAGGTCTACAAAAAAACACTACTACTAGTCCAAAAAGAAGCGAAAACAGAACAAAGAGTTATAAGATCTAAAAAATGAAAACAAATATAATAGGCCTCTAAGTTTCCTTCACAAGCGAAGCGCCAGTCTGTCCACCACCATACGCCAACCTTTAAAGCACCCTTCCCATCTTCGCCTTCACTATTCATGTCCACTGATGCAGTCCTTTAGTGCTTTGGGAATTCAGTCTCTTGGTATTGCATCCTTTCTGTTCCATTCTACCTTTTTCCTTCTAGCCAAGCGAGCCACTTGATCTGCGACATAATTATATCTTCCATGTGAACATGCTCAATCCCTCATCTTGGATGCTTCTCTATTTAGCTGAAACGACAAATTGCCCATGTGTCGACTGCCTCCAAGACACTCGCACATGTTATTCTATAACCTGCAAATACAAATTCAAACAAAATCCCCTGATAGTTGGACAACATCATAGCACATGCTGCTTTCCATCCTATCAAAGGAGATATCACAAAATTAACATGTTAAACCCCTTTCTCAAATGACTGAACCCCCTTTGTCCATTCGACCCTCTATGTCTATTATTCAGCCACTTATCCCACTGTAAAACCATGCACTTAGCTTTAAATATAATTGCATCACAATCCATACCAGCATCTCCATGTCTCAATCTATTTCTATAAAACCATAGACACCAGCACACACAAACAACCACCCTAAATTCAGCAAGGTTTATTTCTTGAGCACAATACCATATCCAATCCATCGGGAGCTCACAACTTATATCCAATACCCCTTCGTGAATACCCGCATCCCCCTCCACACTGCTCTAGCCTTTCAGCAACTTAAGCCCACACTCAAGACATCATTTGTATAATTTACAGTTTCTCCTACACTACACCATTTTACATCATACGTGACAAATTTTGAAACGTGTCGCAATAGCTTTGTCGCATAGAACGGTTTATACGACTACGCTTTGACTTGTTTGTCACATTAACCTGTTAACGTCACTTAATTTAATGCGACGCAAAACATGTTGTCACATTAAGAGGTTCATGCGACTTTATCTTTAGCGACACGTAATAGGTGTATTGCGACATCTCTTTAAGCGACACGAAATTTATGTAATTTTGTTTTCTACCTTAAATGTAGAGATAGAGGTCAAATGACATCAAAATAATGTCGGAAACGACCCAAAATTATAGTGAAGAATGACCATAAATTAGTCGAAAACTCGACTGATCAGCAAACCATTTGGATTTGGGCACAAATATATGTCCCGGCTAGGCTAGCGGTTGTAGGAGCAGGGCAGCAACATTTGGGTGTGTATATTACAAGAGTAGCAGTATTTTTTTGTTGTTGCAAAACTCATGAGTAGAATATGCCCCCCTGCTAGTTAGGATTTGGGCAATGTGTACGTATAATGAGCAGCAAACATGTAGGATTATTTTGGGCATTTTTAGTGCATCAATTTATATGCCCCTGCAACCAATTGGATTTTTGAATTTGCATATTTATTTAAACTCCCCCCTAATTAATTTTAACTCATATTTGTTAATATAGGAACATAACTGACAGGTCGTCGTTGTACCTGCAAATTTGAATTTATAATCTCCACTTACTCTTAGCTAGAATAGCGGCAAGCAAGGGGTCGAACCCTAGAGAGCTAGATGGCTACTACTTGTTCTGGGAAAAAGGGAAGTAAAGACAATTGGGGTGAGTGTAAACAGTTTGGAAAATAAGCGAAAATAGGAAACAATGAAGATGTAATAATGATGAGAGATATTCAGGTTAGGGTTTCTAATTGTGACTTGCGTTTTATCATTGACTTTCTAATGATCTAATTCGTGTTTCTAAGTGTGGTTGACCCGATAAAAGTATCTACCCAAGTAACCCGACAAAGGTGTTACGCCACCACTTAACCCGACAAAGGTGCTAAGCTTCTAATTCCCCTAGGTTTAATAACCCGACAAAGGTGTTATTTAACCTAGACGTATTACCTATCTAAACGACAAAGTATTAGATAGATGATAAATATAGAAATATGCGCAACTAGGTTTCACGACAAAGTATACGTCTAGTCTAGCAATATTTCATGGAATTCATGCACGAGAATTAGTAAAACATGAATAGCATAATAAACCAAGTCTCAAAAACGTTTTGTCACAATATCAAAACCCTAACCCGAATAAGCGGATTAGTTACACATAGTCATGAGATGAAAACAAAATAAATAAAAGAACAATTGTACTTCACTAAAAACCGAGGGAAATTGAAAACTGGCCGTGAGGGCTGAGAATGAAACCGGGCAGAGGACTGATGGTGCCGAGACAAGACTGAATGCGGAATGATCGATCCGAGAATGGAGGAGCAGCCGAGAGCTTGTGCTTGTGGGAAGACAAGTCTCGGTTTTTTTGAGAGATGATGGGACCATTTGTATGGCTGCCTTGCTCCTTTATATATAGGGTTTGAGAAACCCTAAAGTTCCCAAAATAAGCCAAGAGATAACTATGGAAATATTTCCATAATAATCTTGCTTTATCTTCAAGCTATCTCTTTGCTTGGGACTTAAGCCACCTTAAACCTTCTTGAATATTCCGAAACCCTAGATGTAAGTTTGCCCTAATATGACATTGGGCTGGACGAATTTTGGGCTTTAAACTCGGTCAAACTCGGTCAAACTCGGACCCAACTCAGTTTCAACTCGGCTGGAACTCGGATGAATGCTGATCGTACTGGGTACTTTGGGGCCGTTTTGACTCGCCTTCGGACACTCTTCTGGCCGGGCTCTTGGTTTGGGATATTAGCTGGACATGTATACTTGATTCTAGGACCTTGAAGTCACCCCATTGTGTGGACGGATAAGGCCGGGGCGGCTCTCAAAGTTGGCATCTCAGCCAGCCGGAAAACAGGCCCTGAATTTGGCTAAGTCCTAAAATCTGTGCTGATCGTGCTCATGTGTTGCTGCTCCCGTCGTTTCTTGCTCGTTGGTCGAAAACCAACATGGTTTGGCCTGAGATGTAGCCAAACACATGGCCTACAACCTGATGGTCTCCGATCTGGAATTGAGTTCTCCTGTGTGAAACTACGGGCGTGCCATTCCATGAGTACGGCCAGCC
This sequence comes from Rhodiola kirilowii, assembly GCA_033675215.1. NCBI lineage: Eukaryota > Viridiplantae > Streptophyta > Magnoliopsida > Saxifragales > Crassulaceae > Rhodiola > Rhodiola kirilowii. The sequence continues at coordinate 47,538,603 of CM066201.1, forward strand.
TGCGGCGCGCCTGGGCGCTGGGACGGGAGCTCGGATGCACGAGCGGGTGCTCGAGATGAAGGTCGGATGGCCGGTCGGCTATCCGGTCGCATGGCCGGTCGGCTATCCGGTCGCATGGCCGGTCGGCTATCCGGTCGCATGGCCGGGCTGATGCTCGCATGCCCGCGTGGACGTGCGGTCGGCTGGGCATTGGAATTCCCGGACGTGGCCTGGGCGCATGGGACGCGGCCTGATTTTCTTCGGCCATCTTTTGATTCCCTCGGGCCATTCTTCATTTTTCTCGGCCATTCTTCATTTTAAGTGCATATAAACCGGCCATAAACTCCTTGTGATGTTTTTGGCTCCAAAAGCCGTCTTTTGAATGCGATCCCTCTTAGAGCGTCCAAATTTCCTGAAATGCGAAACAATACTAAGAAGTAACTGTTTGCATATAAAAGTACTGGAATTGGTGGGATTTGATGACTCGATGAGTCGTATAAATATGGCTCATCAAACCACCCCACACTTAAACTTGTTCGTCCCGAACAAGGACTAGGTCATAAGAGGAAATAAATGAAGTATGAACATCACAAAGCTTCGGTCATCCTAGACCTGCTACATGGATATGAATTAAGCTACTATAGATCTCGCCAGTTATGCATGCTTGCTACTAATATCATCGTGCGAAAAACATGGGGTTAATGATACGTGTTACCTTTGAGTCGAGATGCAAACCAATTCGGATGTATCGGGAGATAGCCCTTTTTAGACCCATGAACCCTCATTCTCGGACTCAAACTCGCTGCTATATGGTTATGCTTTGCCGCTTTTTCTTGCACGTGATTGATTCGAGCTTCAAAGTGTTGAGAGATTTCGGTCAGCTATAGTGTCATCTGATTCGGACTTTCAATGATGCTGTCACATGAGACGTGTGGACTATCACGATGGTTGTGGATTTGTTGCTTTGTAGTGCGGATTGTGATTTGCTCGAACCGTGGTTCCTTCTCCTTTTGACGCGAGTCAAGCCGAGGGTCGCTCGTCTATTTTCCCGGTTACTCGGATTAGAAACCTTCATGCTCTTACTCATCCTCGTCCTTTCGACACGGGTCAAGTCAAGGGTCGCTTGCCTATTTTCTCGGCTACTTGGACTAGAGCTTGGACGGTGTGAAGTATTCCCGTCCCGACCAACCGCAAAGGTACCGCAGTGGCGGAGCAGACTCATACTATGTTGCCTCGAAGTGCTAGCCTCCACGAACTCCACATAACCACATATCCTGAGTTTGGCCTTTGAATGATCTGTCAAGTCTCTCTAGGGCATTGCTATCAACTCCACATCCCTGTTTATCTCAACTATCAAAGGCACGTAAAATTTTAAGATCACATGTTAGTCGCACAAATCAATTTTCACCAAAGACATGCATGTAAAATCGGCTATATCTATTTCACCTAATCACTATCCAATACTGCAAGTCTAGGAAATAGTGAAGTATCATGTACAAAAAATTTTAAAAATGACTCGAAACGTGCTGACTCTGTGTGGTGGGCGTGCTGACTCGATACTGACTCTCCCACCCCACACTTTTGAAATGAGCCGTGTCCTCACGGCACGACTCAAGTCAAGACACACAATGCATGCAATAAAACAAAGGGAAATAAGAATAGAGTAAGGACAGGCACTTCCCTCGTGCGTGCGTGACGATCAGAAACAACTGATTATTCTCCTATGAGTCCTCGAAGAGCACCATTGGAGCTTGTATCGCAACGTGAGTTCATCACACAATGAAAGGTCTGCGTCAATGACATTAAGACGAATAAAAGATTCCCAGGAGGTTGGAGGAGTCACAGCGGTCTCGCTTAAAACCCAACCTCCTTAGACTCGTAAGTCTTTGTGACAGAATCTTTAAACGCTCATGTTTCTCAACACAACTTATTCGAGGTGTGAACTACTCATGCTAGATACAGTCTGTTGCTAACATCTCTGATACGTTCGCCTCTGTCCCTGCATGAAGATCATTTTCTTTCCCAAGTACAATGTGACAATAATGACTCATAAATAAACATAGTAAATAAATAAACTGAAATGTAAAAAAAACGTGCAAACCGTGCAGGGTTGCCTCCCTGCGAGCGCCTTTGTTTAACGTCGTTGGCTCGACAGTACCTCCTGTAGAGATCACAAGTTAGGATCCCATGGGCGTGTGAGGTCATACTTTTGCTCAGCAACTCCTTCAGTTCGTCCATACTGCTCATCCAGCTGTTCACTCGGCTCCGTTCTCCAATGATCAGGTCGTTTCTTCTTCGTATAGCCTCGAGAGGGTGAGGATGCCTTGGCCATAGCTGCTGGCCTGGTAGTCTGTATAGCGTGCTCTGGTGAGTCTGGAACTAGGGTGTCATACTCTGATGTGTGCACAATGTCTGGCGGTTTCCTTGTGCATGGGCGGTTCGCATCCTCATAGACGTAGAAGTCAGCTTCCTTTCCACCGAATGATAGTGACAATAAGCCTATGCCCATGTCAATATGGGTCTGGGTGGTGTGGAGGAATGGACGTCCCAAAATGAGCCCTGGTGGTTCGCCTTTCCTGGATTCCTTCATCTGCAAGACATAGAAATCTGCAGGCACAGCAAGATCTCCTACACGAAGGGTTAGGTCTTCAAGTAAACCAGTGGGGCGAACACAGGACCTATCCCCTAATTCAATAGACAGCCTGGGCGGCTTCAATGGTCCAAGACCAAGCGAGCAATATAATGAGTAAGGCATAACATTGATAGCGGCACCCAAATCTATTAAACAGTGAGGTATTTGGGTCTTACCGATACCACAGGTAACCGTGAAGGCCCCTGGGTCCTTACTCTTTCCTGAAGGCGTCTCCTGGCTCGCAGTGGGTGAGTGCATCGTCATTTGGTCATTCTGTGTAGGCCTGACCACCATTCTCAGCTCTGGTTCAGCTTTCTCAGTCATCTGGCCTTCTGGAGCAACTACCTGCATAGCATAAGAGAAACCGTGAATGTCGGCGTCCTTGGCTGTAAGGGTCGGTTCTTCCTTTGTTGGTTCGGTGGTCTCCTCGAATGCTGTATCCACATTTATCACCTCTACCAGACTGACGTTTCCTCTCGGGTTTTCAACTGTCTGTGAGGGAAGTCGTCCTGCGTGCACACTGGCTGAGAGACCTGAGATTAGTGTAGCGAGCTCGGATATCTGCTTCTTTATGTCTGCAATGTCGCTCTTGGTTGAGGCTGCTAGCTCTTCTACTACTTTCTCGATAGGTTTTCCGTGGTTGCTCGGGCCTGACTGATTGCTGTTCGGCGCTCTCTGCTGATACTGACTTGGAGCATTCTGCTGATACTGTCCAGGCGCATTCTGTCGGAACTGATGATGAGGATGCTGGTAAGGCTGCTGGGTCTGCTGAGGTGCATTCTGTCGTGCTGGCTGAGTCTGGTTCTGCTGATAGTTGTTCTTCCAAGTTCCTTGATTTGGTGCTGCTGCGCCATACTGCTTGACTGGGCCCGCCTGGTTGCCATAATTCTGATAGTCACCTATTACGTTGACCTCGGCCTAGTTGTCCTCTAAGATGGTCGGGCACTCGTCTGTCTTGTGGTTTGTGGCTGCGCAAAAGCCGCATGGCTTAGTCTGGACTGGTTGCCTCCTGATCACATGTTGCATCATATCCTTCAGCTCCTTGATCTGTTCGGCCATGGCACTGACTGAGGGTTCAACCTTTGACACGTTCCTTGTTCGGGCATATTCGTCCTCCCTTGTAGATTCATCCTGGAACCGCTCACTTTCTGCTACTTCCATGATTTTTTGTCGGACTCTGGCTGGGGTCAAGTTCATGAGGTTGCCTCCAGCTGAGGCCTCTAGTAATTTCCTATCCAGTCTGCGGAGTCCATCCAGCATATACTCAATGACTAATTTCTCTGGGAGCTCAAGATTGCAGCAGCTCTTCTCTAAGGCTAGGAATTTCTCCACATACTCGTACATGTTCTCGTTTGGGCCTTGTTTGAGCTCTTGCAACTGTCTCCGGACTTGCATTGCGCGGGCTGCTGGATAGTATTTGCTAATGAATTTCCTCTGCATTTGCTCCCATGTGTAGATACTACTAGAGGGCAAGGATAAGAACCAGTCTGTAGCAGTGTCTGTAAGTGAGAAGTAAAATGCCTTCAGTTTGAAGTCATCCACCTCGGCTCCGTATGGCTTTAGGTTCAAACATATCCCGTGAAAACGTGTCAGGTGAGATGTGGCTGATTCTCCCTTGGTTCCAGAGAACTTGGGTAGATGATGGATGACTGAGGTGCTGACTGTTATGGCTGCGAGGTCTGGTCCTTCATAGATAGGCCACGTTTGGTCTCTGAAATTGGGAACCGAGAGCTCGCCCATGGTAGGTCCTTCATCTTCGTCTTTCACATCGTCTCTGACTACTGGCTGGCGTGGGGGTCTCTGAGGTGGTGGGTATGGATGTTGTGGATGGTATGGCAGTGGTGGATACTGTGGGTATGGCGGTTGTGGGTATTGTGGATACTGTGGTGGTGGATACTGTGGTGGTGGATACTGCTGATATGGTGGTGGATACTGAGGGTACTGAGGGTACTGTGGTTGGGGTTGATTATGAGGTTGGATTGGTTGTTGTTGTTGTTGAAACTGCACCGGGATAGCCCCCCGAATCTCTCCATTCTGGACCATCGGTCCCTGATGTTGTATTCCTGGAACATTCTGTTCGACTTCTTCATCATTGTGGCTGTTGCCACCAACTCTACTTCCTGCATGAGACATGGCGCAAGAAATAGCAAGCACCGAGTAGCAAACACCGTAATAGCAAAGACAGATTAGCAACAAAGGGTTCCCAGGAGATTGGAGGGGTCACAGCGGTCCCACTTAAAACCCAAAATCCTTAGACTCGTAAGTCTTGGTGACAGAACCCTCTGAGAGCTGGAAATTGGAAATCGAATAGAATGGAAATCGGAAATCGAACAGTTGAAATTTGAATAACACCGAAATAGGCAAATTTCGAAATAAGCAAAGAGAAAATAAACGAAAAATTAAAGAAAGAACAAATTTCACCGTGCTTAGCTCCCCGGCAACGGCGCCAAAATTTGACAGGTCGTCGTTGTACCTGCAAATTTGAATTTATAATCTCCCCTTACTCTTAGCTAGAATAGCGGCAAGCAAGGGGTCGAACCCTAGAGAGCTAGATGGCTACTACTTGTTCTGGGAAAAAGGGAAGTAAAGACAATTGGGGTGAGTGTAAACAGTATAGAAAATAAGCGAAAATAGGAAACAATGAAGATGTAATAATGATGAGAGATATTCAGGTTAGGGTTTCTAATTGTGACTTGCGTTTTATCATTGACTTTCTAATGATCTAATTCGTGTTTCTAAGTGTGGTTGACCCGATAAAAGTATCTACCCAAGTAACCCGACAAAGGTGTTACGCCACCACTTAACCCGACAAAGGTGCTAAGCTTCTAATTCCCCTAGGTTTAATAACCCGACAAAGGTGTTATTTAACCTAGACGTATTACCTATCTAAACGACAAAGTATTAGATAGATGATAAATATAGAAATATGCGCAACTAGGTTTCACGACAAAGTATACGTCTAGTCTAGCAATATTTCATGGAATTCATGCACGAGAATTAGTAAAACATGAATAGCATAATAAACCAAGTCTCTAAAACGTTTTGTCACAATATCAAAACCCTAACCCGAATAAGCGGATTAGTTACACATAGTCATGAGATGAAAACAAAATAAATAAAAGAACAATTGTACTTCACTAAAAACCGAGGGAAATTGAAAACTGGCCGTGAGGGCTGAGAATGAAACCGGGCAGAGGACTGATGGTGCCGAGACAAGACTGAATGCGGAATGATCGATCCGAGAATGGAGGAGCAGCCGAGAGCTTGTGCTTGTGGGAAGACAAGTCTCGGTTTTTTTGAGAGATGATGGGACCATTTGTATGGCTGCCTTGCTCCTTTATATATAGGGTTTGAGAAACCCTAAAGTTCCCAAAATAAGCCAAGAGATAACTATGGAAATATTTCCATAATAATCTTGCTTTATCTTCAAGCTATCTCTTTGCTTGGGACTTAAGCCACCTTAAACCTTCTTGAATATTCCGAAACCCTAGATGTAAGTTTGCCCTAATATGACATTGGGCTGGACGAATTTTGGGCTTTAAACTCGGTCAAACTCGGTCAAACTCGGACCCAACTTAGTTTCAACTCGGTTGGAACTCGGATGAATGCTGATCGTACTGGGTACTTTGGGGCCGTTTTGACTCGCCTTCGGACACTCTTCTGGCCGGGCTCTTGGTTTGGGATATTAGCTGGACATGTATACTTGATTCTAGGACCTTGAAGTCACCCCATTGTGTGGACGGATAAGGCCGGGGCGGCTCTCAAAGTTGGCATCTCAGCCAGCCGGAAAACAGGCCCTGAATTTGGCTAAGTCCTAAAATCTGCGCTGATCGTGCTCATGTGTTGCTGCTCCCGTCGTTTCTTGCTCGTTGGTCGAAAACCAACATGGTTTGGCCTGAGATGTAGCCAAACACATGGCCTACAACCTGATGGTCTCCGATCTGGAATTGAGTTCTCCTGTGTGAAACTACGGGCGTGCCATTCCATGAGTACGGCCAGCCTGCGGCGCGCCTGGGCGCTGGGACGGGAGCTCGGATGCACGAGCGGGTGCTCGAGATGAAGGTCGGATGGCCGGTCGGCTATCCGGTCGCATGGCCGGTCGGCTATCCGGTCGCATGGCCGGTCGGCTATCCGGTCGCATGGCCGGGCTGATGCTCGCATGCCCGCGTGGACGTGCGGTCGGCTGGGCATTGGAATTCCCGGACGTGGCCTGGGCGCATGGGACGCGGCCTGATTTTCTTCGGCCATCTTTTGATTCCCTCGGGCCATTCTTCATTTTTCTCGGCCATTCTTCATTTTAAGTGCATATAAACCGGCCATAAACTCCTTGTGATGTTTTTGGCTCCAAAAGTCGTCTTTTGAATGCGATCCCTCTTAGAGCGTCCAAATTTCCTGAAATGCGAAACAATACTAAGAAGTAACTGTTTACATATAAAAGTACTGGAATTGGTGGGATTTGATGACTCGATGAGTCGTATAAATATGGCTCATCAATAACCATGGACAAGAGTTGGATGAATTTGGCAGACAAATGTGATCCGCGCTTTGCTCAAGGGATTGTGGCTTTCATCAACTTCGTGAAACAAAACAAACCCCGGAGGTACTACGCATAAATGTCCATGTAAGCGTTGTAGGTTGCACCATGAGCGGTTGTCATTGGATGAAATCCAAACACATTTATTTCGCAATGGTATAATGCAAGACTACACAACTTGGACTTCTCATGGGGAAGTAGAGCCCAAGGCTTCATCATCATTATAAACACAATGACACCAATATATTATGGAAAAGAGTAGGGGCACTGTTGAGGAAAGTGGTGCATATTACATGGATCCTACAATAGAGATGCTTAACGACACTTTTCCTAATCCGGAACCACATGAAGAGGATCTTGAAAACTCATATTTGGGCAAGGAGGCCTATGATAAGTATCAAAGACTTCTCGGCGAAGCACAAACTCCCATATATGTGGGTAGTGACAAAACTGTATTGGGTAGCATATTAAGTGCAATGAAAATTAAAGTTGAGAATGGATGGTCCGATAAGAGCTTTAACGATCATTTGAGATTCACCAAAGACCTCCTTCCGAGACCAAATAGTTATCCCGGTACGTATCGTGAGGTTAAGAGACTTTTGAAGAATATGGGGATGGGATACGAGATCATTCACGCATGTGAATATGGTTGTGTGCTATTCTATAAAGACAACAAGCACCTACTGAATTGTCCGGTGTGTGATGAGTCAAGATACTTGGACGACGACCGTGATAGAATGATTCCAAGGAAAGTGGTACAATATTTTCCATTAACTCCAAGATTGCAACGTCTTTATATGTCAGTGCATATAGCCAAAGAGATGCGATGGCATAAGGAGAGAAAAGTAAAAAAATGGTCTTATTAGACATCCCGCTGATAGTGAGGCATGGCAGGAGTTAGATAAAAAATATCCCGATTTTGCCCGAGACTCTAGAAATGTGCGTATTGGATTGGCCACGGATGGCTTCAATCCATTCGGAGCAGCTGCTCTTTCTCATCACGTGGCCAATTGTCGTGATGCCTTATAATTTACCACCTTCAATGTGCATGAAGAAGGAGTTTAATATTCTTGCTATGTTGATTTCGGGTCCAAAATATCCGGGCAAGTGCTTGAATGTGTTCATGCAACCCTTGATAGATGAATTGAATATATTATGGTAAACTGGAGTACGCACATTTGATCGACATGAAAGATCCATATTCAACATGAAAGCTGCAGTGATGTGGACAATCAGTGACTTCTCGGGTTTGGGAATGTTAGGAGGCCTAAAGTCTAAAGGATACAAAGTTTGTCCAATGTGTTTAGATGATGTTGATGCTACACATTTGACAGAAAGGATGTCTTACCAAGGCCACCGCAGATGGCTTGATACGAATCATTCGTGGAAGTAGCAAACTACTAAGTTCAATGGGGAAGTTGAGTTACGAAATGCCCCACCTTCATTAACAGGTGAAGAGGTTGTGTCCTCTGTACTTAGCCATCAGTACCCCGTACTTAGCTTTAGGGATGCACATCCGGTCTGACCCGGACCAAACCGAATTTTCTGGTCCGGGTCGGACCGTTGGACCGGAATATTTGTCAAATCTGGACCGAAGACCGAACCGACCCGAATATAAACGGTCCGGTCTGCACGGATCGGAATTTCTTAAAAAGTCGGACCGAAACTGATCAGTCGAGTTTTCGATTGATTTTTGGCCATTCTTCACTATAGTTTTGAATCGTTTCCGATGTTATTTTAATGTCATTTGACCTCTATCTCTACATTCCAGGTAGAAAAAAAAATTTCCCCATGGTCAAGGCCTATATATGAAGTTAGGTTGAAAAATGGGAGTTTCGGCGCAAAACAAGGTGTTCCAGGGCAAAACCGAGCATATTGACCTTTGCACTTTGTTTTGGATACCCAGGGCGCATACGGTGTTCGATTTGGCTGATCTTTAGCTTGTTGGAAAGGTATTTCAAAGGGCTACAACTCTCTAGTTGACGCCAATACCAAATTCGGACAGAAAGACCACCAAAAAGGCCCCAGTCCAGTCAACTGAGAAGTCCAGATCTTGCACATTCCAGTCGACCGACTGGATGAAAAAAATCAGGTTTGAGGTCCAGATCTCAGCCGAATCTATAAATAGAAAGCAAGGGTTTTGGACCAAGTGTAGAGGTTTTTGGGAAAAAGAAGATTGGAAAAGAGGCTCATCCAAGGTCATCAATCATCAAAGGATCCAACTAAGGAGAAGAAGAGAAGATCAAAAGGGAGTTCAAGGATTAACCTCTACATCTTTTCCATTCTACTTGTTGTGCTACAAACCCTACTCACACCATGTTGTCTTACATGATGTGTGAGTAGTGATCTTGTGTTTTGAGGGTCTTATGACTCTCCTTGGTACTCTTTGATCACATATATACATTGATATTCATATGGATGATTGTTGATTTCATTTTCTCTTGTGTTATGAATGTTATGCACTCTAGGTGTTTGATAAAATGCCTAAGTGACAACTTGGACTAAAACTTGAACCTATGACTTGAGAGAGCTAGGGAATAGTTCTAGGATGGAGAAAATGATCTATATCTTAAGCATGAGAGTGAACCTTAGGATATGGACGCTTGCCTAGGATTGAATGTTTAATTCATTGGAGTTGGTCAATTAGCGAATCATCAATTAATCCCATTAAATGGTGTCAAATTCATATCCACTATGAATTTCATATATGCCATGCTACTAAGTGTTTGAGGAAATGCCTAAGTAACATGTTGAACCTTAAAACTAGACCTAAGAATCGAACGACCTTAGGGATAGTTTGGATGTAGTGAATATGATCATTTCTACGGGATTGAAGTGAACTAGGTTCAATACTATTTGACTACCATGAAATGTTTGAATATTGTGTATGTTATCATTGGGGAATTGCCGAGGAGGTGAGTAACTCCTCGAAACACCTCTTATCCATCTTTTATCTCTAATTACTCACCACTTAGGATTTAGAATATACACATTCCTTATACATTTTTGATTTAGAATAGCCGAACGGAATCACGATCTTACATAGTGCATGTGCTTAGCTTGCTCCTCTTGGTTCGACCCGATACTTTACCGGTTAATATAAATGTTTTGACTACATTCGATCCTCTCTTCATTGATACTATTCTAGAGGCTAAAAAGAATTAGTTAGTCAAATGGCGCCGTTTTCGGAGAGCAACTAGTTAGCACATCCCTAGAGTAGATTGTGTGAAAGTTCTGACTATTCTTGTAAATATTTTTGTTTTTCTTATACTTGTATATTCTTCTTATTCTCTCATATCCCTTACTAACTTAAGTTAATCTTGTTTTGCGAGGATGGATCACTACAACCAACAAGTCATGCACAATGGAGATTATTATGAAGAGGATCACCTAAGTGCCCATTGTGAAGACTATTGGATGTACAACCACTACCAACAAGTCTTTTCTAATGAAGAATATTATGAAGAGGAGGAGCGACTATATCTTTATTGGCAAGAACATGGTTATCCGACAAGTTATTACACTCCAAATTGGGATGATAGCCAATGTTTTGAAGTTAAAGACTCCAACCCTCCATACCCTCAACCTTCAAGTGAGCCCTCCAATATAGAATCCATGTTTGCCAGACTTCTAGCAAGCCAAGAGAAGATGCAAGCTCAATTGAATAGATTGGAGGCTCAAAACCATGAGTTAGAAAGCACAATGGCTCAACAAGCCATTGAATTTGAGACCTTCGAAGAGAAAGAAGAGATCTCCGAAAAAGAAGTCCCTGAATCTAATGCCTCAAAGGAAGAACGGGATCAAGAAAGGGAGGATAGATTTTGGAGAGCCGCCACCGAAGCTTAGTACAAGACAAGGGATGGTGAACCTTGTAATGAAGACGAGATGGAATGCAAAAGTGAAGCATCCTCCACTACTAGCACATCTCATGATCATTTGGATGAGAACGCACAAGAGTTCACCATTCCATTAACGCTCTCTGATGAGGAATTCTTCAATGATGATGCCTCTTACATAGAGGAAACAACTTTTATTGGTGAAGAAGAATTCCAACCTCCCGCTACAAACAAGCTTGAATGTGAGCCCAAACTTCTTGATGAGGATAAGATAGAGGAAGAGCATATAGAGACAAAAGGATTTGAGGGGTATCAAGACTTTGTTGAGGTTTGCATGAAAGAAACTAAAGGACAACCTCGCATACAAGAGAAAATAAGTTTAGAGAAGGATATTGAGGGATGGGCACCCAAGGGAACAATTGAAAACCTCAAGGATGGGATGCCCATCATTCTCGAGACTAGTTACGAAGACCCTTTGATGAGCACAATGTCGTAGTGTGCAAATCAAAGATAAATTTGTAGTCCACTACCCTTAGCTTACTATGAGATTAGTAAAGCGGCAAGTAGGGGTCGAACCCAGAGGAGTTGTAATGGTTACTTGTTGTTCTTATGCAATGCAAGTGAAGAAAAGTAAAATAAATGCAAGTTGGGGGTTTTGGGAACAATGACAGACTAATGCATAAAGTAAGGAAAGTAAATGCAATGGGAGGGTGATCAAGAGAATGGTATTCGGTCTAGGGGCCTTTTGTTGTGGCTCAACTCATCATTGACCTCTAACGATCGATCCTTGTATCCATAAGTGTGGGTTAGTTCCTTTTCAAGACAAAAACCCTAAAGTAAGGCTCTTTCGAGCGCATACACCACAATCCATTCCTTTTCAAGACTTGGATTTCTAGTGCGAACAAGTTTAATAACCTCTTTCGAAGTGTACTAGACTAGGTGCTAAAACTTGTTTCACTTTTCAATGACAACAAGCACAATGAAGGTAGTGAACCCATTCAGCTAAACCTTGCCCTTTCGTAGCCTTAGTTTAGCCTAGGCATTCATTCCCATATCATTGGCACATGACTAGCAAATGAATACAAGGAAGCATTAAGGAAAGAGTCTCAAAGTTGTGCTACAATATGATTGTGGCTAGTTCATCATTGACCTTTAATGATCATACTTCGTGTCATGAGTGTGGTTCACTCCATTCCAAGAGATCACCCAAAGTAAGACCATTCCAAGCTCTTACACCACAAGACACAAAGAAGCATTAAGAATGTGGTCTCAAAACCGTGCCACAATGCAATGATCCCCAAACCGAATAGGGAGTGGTTTTAGCCACTCATATCCATGGGAAGGATATGAGAGCTATGGATGAATGCAAGTACTTGAAAGTAAGAACAGTAAGTAAGTGCAAGAAAGTAATACAAGAATGTAAATGTGCAACAAAGTAAAGAAGGAGTAGAGAGATGTTGATTCTTTCCCAAGCCCAAATTACAAGAGGTTCCCCTAAGGGATTTTAGAGAGATTTTAGCATGTAATTTTAGGGTAAATTTCGAATATCATTACATGATCCAAGGCCCTCCTTTTATAGGGCAATGTGGAAGGATCTAGACCTTGGATTGGCACAAGAAAATTGGCATTAGCAAGCCCTAAACCGACTTTCCATTTTGGGCATGAAGGGTGTGCCGATAGCCACTTTGGAGTGGCAAAACCACACGGAATGATGACGTGGCACATGGGGTAACGAGTCGAGAAAGTCAAGGGAGTGTTTGACTTTCCATTTTGGGTTTTGTCCTTGGGAAACGAGCCCATTTGGAGGTCCATTCGAAGCCTTGAACATGGCAGTACAGGCCTTCCGGTTTTGGTTGCTGATTGAGTCCGCCACTTTGGAGGTGGATTAGTCCGTCTTGGAGTGAGCTTTTGGCCGGGTTCAAGGGCATGAATACAAGTTCAACATGTGGTCTTGGTTCTAGGGCACTGAAATGAGTCCATTGAATGGGCATATGAGGCACGGGAAGCCCTCAAAGTTGGAGTCCGAACCTCCAGACTTAGTCTAGAATAGGTTCCGGTTTTGGCTGATTTAGTCCGAACTTTGAGGCTGTTTTGCACCGACCTCGGACATGGACTTCGCCGGGAACTTGGGTCATAGACCTAGCTTAACACTTGCTCTTGATGTTAGAACCTTGAAACTCGCCATTTGAATAGACGCTTAGGCTAGAACCGTCCTTGAAAGTCTCGGACATGACTGGTCTTGGGCGTTCCGGTCCTTCTGGCAGGCTGAGTCCGGTACTTTGGAGCTGAATTCAACCGTCCTAGGATAGCAGGTTATCCGACTTCTTGGCCTTGAGCGGAAGTTCAACATGTGTACTTGATGTTAGGCCCTTGAAACCAGACTTTTGAATAGGAATTGAAGCTCGGAAGGTCGTCAAAGTAGGCATCTCGGACAGATTTGGGCGGGTTCTACACCAGTCCTCCGGTTCTTGGCCTGAGCGTGCTCGATACTTGGGGACGTTTTAGATTGGCCTTAGGCAAGTCTTTTGACCGGGCTCTTGGAACGACAACCTTCATGGACATATGGACTTGGCCTTAGGACCTTGAAATTGGTCCTTTGTGTGGACGCTTTAGGCTCGGGAGGTCCTTTAAGATAGGGTCTCGGTCCTCCTCTTTTTGGTCCAAAATCCGGAATTGAGTCCCTAAGTCCCGGATGAAGTTCTTAAGGTTCAAACTCGATCTCTTGGCCCCATTTTATGCCCATAACACCTCGTGATGTATTTATGGCCTAAAATGCCATTCTTAAGCTCATTTCCTCTTTAGTCTTCAAAAGGCCCTGAAATGCAAAACGACATTAACAAGTATATGCTCTCATGGTTAAATGCCGTAAATGGTGGGTATTAGTGACTTAATGAGTCGTATAAATACGTCTCATCAAACCACCCCACACTTGAACTTGTTCGTCCCGAACAAGGCCTTAAGTCACAAGAGGAACAACACAAATGCAAACACCACAAGCCCTTCTCGGCCACAATATACATGTTAGTCTAGATTTCCCCTTTCATGCATAACTCGACTATTACTCAAAGTATCATGCTTAGACGTAGATTTCACTTGCTACTTGTTACCTTGGAGCCGAAATCCAAACCAATTCGGATGAGTGGGAGGTAGTCCTTTTCAAGCCCATGATCTACACTCTCGGGTTTGGGTTCTTGCCATATGGTTATATTTCTTCGCTTTCTCTAGCACATGATTCATTCGAGCTAAGGGTTTGAGTCTTTGGTACTTTCTTGGACATACTAGTAGTGAACTTGGCCTTCGGCCTTTGTATGGCTTTGATGATCCTTCGCTTTTTGCTTCGGTTAGAATTTCACATGAGATGATTTTTCTTTCTTTGAGCCTTGCTCTTTTGTGATTTTTTTTGTCCATTCCTTCTTAGGAGGTCCAATCATCGCCCTCAAGCATATGGAAATACCTCCCCGCTCTTTCTCATCCTCGTCGTTTTGTGCGAGTCAAGATGAGGGTCACCCATCTATTTTCCCGACTACTAAGACTAGAGATAGGACGGTTTGATTCCCGTCCCACCACTTGCATAAACGCTGCAATGGTGGAGTCACTCTATACCAATAGGCCTCGAAATGCTAGCCTCCACGGCATCCATATAACCATATAGTTCGAACCCAATCCCTTGAGTGCTTTGTCAAGCTTCACTAGGACCCTTTCTATCAACTCCACATCCCTCTTTATTCCGACTCACAAGGACAAGTAATGGGTTAACATCATAAGTCATCACACAATTCAGATTTCATAAGAGGAATGCATATACTCGGATCCATCTATTTCACATCATTTAAGCACAAACACCCTTCTCCTACGCATTTTATTCACAAATCTACTCATTTTATTCAAAAAATTTAAAATTTTCAAAGGGAACCGTGCTGACTCATGCATGTGCAAGAAAATAAACGTGATGACACAACAAACTACTAAACACCCCACCCCACACTTTTGAAATGAGCCGTGGCCTCACGGCACAACTCAATCAAGACAATATGCACGCAATCAATGGAAAGAACAAGGTACTAGAGTGAAACGGAACTCCCCTCGTATGCCACGAAGTGGCAAGGAGTGTAATATCATTTAAAGTGCATGGGAAGCTCAGGTCGGGCTCGGCTCTTGCATAAAATGCGTAGCCGTGAAGGAAAAATGCGTAACCCGACCTACAAAAATCAACCTTTCCCTTCCAACTACAATGTGGTGAGGGTTGGTAAAATGCAAGAAAGTAAATACTGTAAAATGAGAAATGCTGGGCTACCTCCCGGCAAGTGCCTTTGTTTAACGTCGTTGGCTCCACTTTACCTCATTAGGGATCATAAGTTTGGATCCCATGGTCGTGTGAGGTCAAACTTCTTCCCAACTGCTCTCTTAATCTTTCCAAGGTTCTCGTATTGTAGTGGGCTCGGTTCTGTTTTCAACCGGTCAGGTGGCCTTGCCTTCACATCCTTCCGAGGAGGAAGAGATCTCTTGAGCCTAGCCACTGATTCATCAAGCCGTGCCCTCTTGTCTCTCCATCCGGGCTTCCATGCAAACATTCCATGCCTCGGTCGCTTCTTTATGTATGAGCGGATGGCATCCTTGCATTTTTCGAAGATCATAATCTTGCCATCGCTCACAAGCGACATCAAGCTTGTCCCCATGTTTGATTTCCCCTCTAACTTGCCTTGAACCTCATCCTTGATTACATGAGTTTCGGTGGTTGTGATTTCCATAGACAAGGAAGGACCAAGTGGGGACTCTTCGGCTAGGAGGATAGGGCATGCCTTGGGTGGCTCGGCAATGAGGATTGGGTCTTCTTCGGACAGTCCGATAGTGAGCACCGGACATGTCTCGGCCAGCTCGGGAACGAGGTCCTCAGCCTCTGTTAGCTCCATGGGCTCATATCTAGGCTCGTTTATAGCTGCCTCCACATCCACTAATATCCTTGTACCGATATCTTCTATCGGATTAGGCATTGTTGCGGGTAGACTTGTAATGGGGGTGTCGCAAGCTATGTCTTTCACAACCGGTGCTGAATCTGCTTGGGCCCTCTCATCCATTTGGTGCAACTGACCCCGTTTTGTGCTCTCGGCCAAATCATCTATGAGGCCCCAGATTTCATACATGGGCAGATTCATTACCGAGCCTCCCGCTGCATCATTAAGCATAGAATACTCCCATGGCATCATTCCACCAAGAAACCTTTGAAGAAGAAACAAGTCTGTGAACCCATGGTGCGGACAGCTCGACACAATGGAATCAAAGTACGAATAGTACTCATCCAATGTTTCGTCCGGGGATTGCTCAAGGGTGATAATCTTCTTGCGGACTTCAAGTTGAAAGGATGGCGGAGAAAACTTCTTCAGAAATTTGGCTCGTAGCTCCCCATAATCGTCTTCATAGGCCGCACATGAGTAGTACCAAGATATTGCGGGCTCAGTTAGAGAAAACTGAAAGCATTTTAGCTTAAAGCTCTCTAATGACTCGTCCTTAGGCTTGACTTGGCGGCAGATGGAGTGAAATCTTTGCACATGTCTCACGGGGTCTTCTCCAAATGTACCTCCAAATTGGGGGAGATTCCGCATCATCCAAAGCATAAGCTTGCTGCCCTTGTATTCTTCTTCCTCATCATCAAAATTGCTACCGGCATGAGACATGGTTCACAAGGACCAAGCACGCAAGTAGCTTAAGAAAACAAACAGAAAACAAAAATAAGAACAACTTCACCAATGCACAACTCCCCGGCAACGGCGCCAAAATTTGATGAGCACAATGTCGTAGTGTGCAAATCAAAGATAAATTTGTAGTCCACTACCCTTAGCTTACTATGAGATTAGTAAAGCGGCAAGTAGGGGTCGAACCCAGAGGAGTTGTAATGGTTACTTGTTGTTCTTATGCAATGCAAGTGAAGAAAAGTAAAATAAATGCAAGTTGGGGGTTTTGGGAACAATGACAGACTAATGCATAAAGTAAGGAAAGTAAATGCAATGGGAGGGTGATCAAGAGAATGGTATTCGGTCTAGGGGCCTTTTGTTGTGGCTCAACTCATCATTGACCTCTAATGATCGATCCTTGTATCCATAAGTGTGGGTTAGTTCCTTTTCAAGACAAAAACCCTAAAGTAAGGCTCTTTCGAGCGCATACACCACAATCCATTCCTTTTCAAGACTTGAATTTCTAGTGCGAACAAGTTTAATAACCTCTTTCGAAGTGTACTAGACTAGGTGCTAAAACTTGTTTCACTTTTCAATGACAACAAGCACAATGAAGGTAGTGAACCCATTCGGCTAAACCTTGCCCTTTCGTAGCCTTAGTTTAGCCTAGGCATTCATTCCCATATCATTGGCACATGACTAGCAAATGAATACAAGGAAGCATTAAGGAAAGAGTCTCAAAGTTGTGCTACAATATGATTGTGCCTAGTTCATCATTGACCTTTAATGATCATACTTCGTGTCATGAGTGTGGTTCACTCCATTCCAAGAGATCACCCAAAGTAAGGCCATTCCAAGCTCTTACACCACAAGACACAAAGAAGCATTAAGAATGGGGTCTCAAAACCGTGCCACAATGCAATGATCCCCAAACCGAATAGGGAGTGGTTTTAGCCACTCATATCCATGGGAAGGATATGAGAGCTATGGATGAATGCAAGTACTTGAAAGTAAGAACAGTAAGTAAGTGCAAGAAAGTAATACAAGAATGTAAATGTGCAACAAAGTAAAGAAGGAGTAGAGAGATGTTGATTCTTTCACAAGCCCAAATTACAAGAGGTTCCCCTAAGGGATTTTAGAGAGATTTTAGCATGTAATTTTAGGGTAAATTTCGAATATCATTACATGATCCAAGGCCCTCCTTTTATAGGGCAATGTGGAAGGATCTAGACCTTGGATTGGCACAAGAAAATTGGCATTAGCAAGCCCTAAACCGACTTTCCATTTTGGGCATGAAGGGTGTGCCGATAGCCACTTTGGAGTGGCAAAACCACACGGAATGATGACGTGGCACATGAGGTAACGAGCCGAGAAAGTCAAAGGAGTGTTTGACTTTCCATTTTGGGTTTCTTCCTTGGGAAACGAGCCCATTTGGAGGTCCATTCGAAGCCTTGAACATGGTAGTACAGGCCTTCCGGTTTTGGTTGCTGATTGAGTCCGCCACTTTGGAGGTGGATTAGTCCGTCTTGGAGTGAGCTTTTGGCCGGGTTCAAGGGCATGAATACAAGTTCAACATGTGGTCTTGGTGCTAGGGCACTGAAATGAGTCCATTGAATGGGCATATGAGGCACGGGAAGCCCTCAAAGTTGGAGTCCGAACCTCCAGACTTAGTCTAGAATAGGTTCCGGTTTTGGCTGATTTAGTCCGAACTTTGAGGCTGTTTTGCACCGACCTCGGACATGGACTTCGCCGGGAACTTGGGTCATAGACCTAGCTTAACACTTGCTCTTGATGTTAGAACCTTGAAACTCGCCATTTGAATAGACGCTTAGGCTAGAACCGTCCTTGAAAGTCTCGGACAGGACTGGACTTGGGCGTTTCGGTCCTTCTGGCAGGCTGAGTCCGGTACTTTGGAGCTGAATTCAACCGTCCTAGGATAGCAGGTTATCCGACTTCTTGGCCTTGAGCGGAATTTCAACATGTGTACTTGATGTTAGGCCCTTGAAACCAGACTTTTGAATAGGAATTGAAGCTCGGGAGGTCGTCAAAGTAGGCATCTCGGACAGATTTGGGCGGTTCTGCACCAGTCCTCCGGTTCTTGGCCTGAGCATGCTCGGTACTTGGGGACGTTTTAGATTGGCCTTAGGCAAGTCTTTTGATAGGGCTCTTGGAACGACAACCTTCATGGACATATGGACTTGGCCTTAGGACCTTGAAATTGGTCCTTTGTGTGGACGCTTTAGGCTCGGGAGGTCCTTAAAGATAGGGTCTCGGTCCTCCTCTTTTTGGTCCAAAATCCAGAATTGAGTCCCTAAGTCCCGGATGAAGTTCTTAAGGTTCAAACTCGATCTCTTGGCCCCATTTTATGCCCATAACACCTCGTGATGTATTTATGGCCTAAAATGCCATTCTTAAGCTCATTTCCTCTTTAGTCTTCAAAAGGCCCTGAAATGCAAAACGACATTAACAAGTATATGCTCTCATGGTTAAATGCCGTAAATGGTGGGTATTAGTGACTTAATGAGGCGTATAAATACGTCTCATCACCCTTTCTTCACTACGACGTCTCGAGACAAGTTTTGGACCTTCTTGCCCTATTTCAAGATATTATTCGGAAAAAGCTCCCATGGCCCCTTAATTTTTAAGGGATCTTCATATTTGAAGGGGTCATGCTCCCAAAGGAAAGTCCATTGTAGGCTTGATGGGAGGAAATTCAAATGGTACTTAAAGGTGGATTGACACGACCAAGTCCAAGGCCCCGTGAGAAGGGATCCTAGCAAAGGACTTCTCAACGAGTGATTCTATGGGGCACTTTGCTACGTCTTTGCCAAGACGGGAAAAACTAGGCCCTCGCGGGAGGTAACCCGGTTTGTAAGTTGTTTCATTCTCGTTCTTCATATTTAAATGTTTGGTATGATTTTGAGTGGCTTAGGCTCTAAATATGGAATGTGAAATGTATGATTAGTGGGTCAAATTTTAAGTGTGGAGTGAGGTCTACTCACTCTAATTCCACTTTACATTGCCAAGCCCTCCACTTTTCTCTTGATCTATCTATGATAATGAGGTTGCCCTTAGTTCTCATGTATCTTATTGGAGTCTACTAGAGTGGAACTATATTGTTATGCCATGCTATGACTCTAGTTTCACATTTTCTTGGCACTTAAGATACCTTGTGCACTTTATGGAGAATGTAGGTCAACTTCCTTGTTTGAGTTCTATGAAACTTATGCCATGATGTTACCATGTGACTTGTGATGCTCTCTTGCTCATACTTGCGTTGCATGACCTTGTATGTCACTTGTTACTTTTAACCTCTCATATTTTTCTTGTCATCAAGGGAGTTATTTGCATCATGTACAATCAAGCTTAGCATAATGGCGTCTTTTCTATCGGTGGGGCACATCTACAAACGAGGGGAGTTCCTATGCGCCTTTATCTCATTGTTCTTTATTGTTTGCGCATAAGGACTAAGTTATTCTTTAAGTGTGGAGTGGGTAGTCGCATAGTTCACTCATTTCAAGCCATGCGTACCATGTTTGAATGAACACTTGCATTCATGTATTATATCCCTAACATGAGAGTGCTTTCAACCACATAGGCTTGGGTTTATCGATTCTAAATCCCTATAAATCACATCTAGCCTACTTTTCATTTTTATTGGATCTTGAACTTAGAACCGACCTAGTCCCTTGAATGTGTATTCTTGTGAATCAATATCATTGCTATCCCTTGTCTATCTAATTTTCTAAGTATTTTCATTGAAATACCTTGGATTAAGTTTTAGCAAACACTTTTTAAAAAAAAACTTTCACAAAAAACTTAGACCTCTTGTATGCTCCTTGGTGACTGATGGACCATAATTGTATGAATCATAAACACAGTTAAACCCACCAAATTAGACTCTTTGTCTATTTAACTTTTGCTTGTTAGTTCCGATATTTATCTATAGGGTATTTTGAAGTCTAGAGAGAATACAGGCTAAGGAGGACTTTTAAAGCTGAAAATGAATTACGAGACATTCCAGGTCACGACCAAATTCTGACTTTCAAGAACCTGACGTGGAATCACTCAAACCAAATCCAACCGAAGGGCAACCAGAGTCAGTCCGGAGCTGAAAGAACCGATGGCTTTTTGGGATGAGCTCACAAAACTCACAAACTCTCTTCTCTCCTCCACCTAGCCGGCAGCTAAGCCACTCCACCTCTCCCCTTCCTCCATGTGGCCGGCGGCTTTTGGGAGTGATGACTCACTCCGATGGCTTTTGAAGCCTCCTCCCATTTCTTGCCAAGTGTTGGCTTCTCATCCACATCCATCCCTCTCCTTAGCCTATAAATAGAGATGCCCTCCTCTTTGTAAATCATCCATCAATCCCACAATCCACAAGTTCTTTAGAGAGATAGAGGGCTTAACCCTCTTCTCTTCACTTTCAATACACATTTTGTTCTTCACTTGTTCTTGCTTTGTTCTTCATTTTGGAGCTAATTTTCCTTGCTTGGATCTTGCTTAGGAGCTCCTCTCCTCCACTTATTGTAGGTACAAAAGCCACGGCTTTCTCTTCCCTGACGTGTCCTTTACTTTCAGTATATATTGTTCTTACTTTAAAGTTATCCTCCTTTTCGGTATCCTTGTTCAAAGCCATGGTTTGCTTGTATTCCTTGACATGAATACAAGTAGCTAAAGCTTGTATTCGGTTGAGGGAGTATTTATATCATAAACCGTTCTAGACTCTTCTCTTAGTGCCTCTTTGTGTTCAACTTGTTCTAGGTGCCTTATACTAGGTCAGAATTCCATTGGTTGAGTAGATGCTCGGAAGAGCAAAGCTTTGCCATGGGTTCGTGATCTTCTGTGGATAAGTGGAGGCTCGGAAGAGCACAGCTTATCTGTGGAAGTCAACCTCTTTTAAACACCATTTGGTTTATCAGGAATGATGATCAAATGGATGCACATACTAGAACAAGAGTTCTTTGTCTTGCAAAAGACTAGACGGTGTGGCAAGTCATGTGCTAGGAATAGCCTTGATTCACTTTTGAACACTTAGTATGATCATTAGAGGTCAATGATGAACGATGATATGATATGAAACCCCTAAACCGAATCCTTTCCTTAAAGTCCATTATCAACTGTTGTAATTTACTTTCAGTTCTCAAGGCACACTCAAACCCAACCCCAATCGCATTTAATTTATGCATAAGCTTCATTAAAGAACAACTAATCCACCAATTCCCTTGGGTTCGACCCGGACTTACCACTGACTACCAAAAATAGTTAAGTCGCGAGTATCGGAGATATAAATTTATTTTTGCACAGAGAACATCGCACCTTAACGACAGTGCGGTGGGCTCCGTCAAAATTGGCGCCGTTGCCGGGGAGTTGGATTTATAATTCGGAGTAGTTGTTCTTTTTATTTTTTACAAACCACCATGTCGATGTACTATCAAAACGAGCCTTGGAACGATGAGGAGTTTTTCCCACCATCCTTTGAATTTGAAAACCGCGACAACATCAACCACCTTGAGCAATCCCGGGACGAAACATTAGACGAGTACTTATGGTACTTCGATTCCATTGTAACGAGCTGCCCGCACCATGGATTCAGCAACTCAGATCTTCTTCAAAGGTTTCTTGATGGGATGATGCCATATGAGTGGAATTGGCTTAATGACGCGGCTGGAGGCTCGGTAAATAACTTAAACATGGATGATCTTTGGAAATTGATAAACGATTTGGCCGCGAGGTCAAGACCAAGAGAAGATCAGGCCGAGCCACTCGAGGACGTTACAACAGAGCTGGCATCTAGCAACCAGCAGTTGGCCAACATGGTACACCAAATCCAGGTCAAAAGCGACGAATCATGGGTGGCTCAAAAAGAAGCATCAAACCAGCTCTGGGACCTCATTAACAAGCTACCCAAATCAGTATCGGTACACATTTCCGAAATGCCCAAGGAAGCCCAGGTCCACATTGCCGAGCCACTCAAGGACAAGGAGGAAGAATTGGCAGCTAGCATCCAGCAAATAAGTGCCCTGATACACCAAGACGAGGTCGAAAATGAGTAATTCTGGGCGGCTACACAACTGATCTGGGACCGCATTGCCAAACTGCCCAAATCAATTTCGGTCCTAATTGAAGAGTTGCCCAAAACAGAACCGGACCTCAGTATGATTGCCCCCGGAGACCATATGAATGACGAGGATGAGGACCCATGGTTGCCTGAAGAAGAGCTCCATTCATATTATCCCTGGGAGTTAGAAGAAGAACTGCCCAAATCAGGCCCAGTCCTGGCGCTCGGAGCACCCGAGGAAATCCCGGACCTCATTGTCAAACTGTCTGAGAAAGACCTGGTCCTCACTGTCGGAGCACCTGAAACAGACCCAGTCCTCATGGTCGAAGTGCCCCAACTTAACCCTTCGTGTTTTATGCCGATCATAGCCACCGAAGATCATATAATCAATAATGATGAGGTGCAAGGGGAGTTAGAGGAGGAGCATGAGCCAAAAAAAGCCGACAAAGGAACTCTCACTCGTCACAAGCCAAGGAAAACCGCCTGAAAACTCACTCGTTCCAAGACAACCATCCATCACTGCCACAATGAAGAGGATTGGCAGAGGCGCATGCTTAATGTCGCCTACATTTAATGGCACAAAACCAAACTTCCAAACTCGCAAAGGTGCCAACTATTCAAACATTAAGAAGCGGCAAAGACATGGGTCGAAAGAATGGAAACCCGGAAGGAGTAACAAGCGAGCACGACTCATTGGACCAGCAGCTATGGTCAATGAAGCCTCACCCTCTCGGAGCAAAAGGGCAGCAGAGAAGAAATTCGACCTCACACGCCCATGGGACCCAATCTTATGATCCAGGAATGAGGTACTGTCGAGCTAACGACGTTAAACAAAGGCACTGGTCGGGAGGTAACCCGACACCTATCTTACTTTCAGCCTTTTAATTTCTGTCATTTAGTTTATTCATTCTCACCTTTCCTATATATATTTGCTTGCATGACTTTTGAACTAAGTCGTGCTGTGAGGCACGCCTTCGTTCAAAAGTGTGGGGTGAGAACCACCTTTTTACATAGTTAATTAACATGCTTTTTCTTTTCCTTTTCCCTTAATATTATCTTTTTGAAAATATGAACTTGAGAATGTGAAAAAGATAGGTCTTAATTCATGCATTTACCTTGTGAAAATTCAACTGTTTAAAAACTTAAGATGTAACTTCTCATTTGTCCCTTTGTGCTGAGATATACAGGGGATGTGGAGTTGATAGAAAATGCCCTAGAGAGGCTTGGCAAGCACTCGAAGGATCGAATCTGACTATATGGTTTTCAATCTCGGTGGAGGCTGCACTTCGGGTTTCAGTGAAGATTGAAGTCATCTCCGCCGTGCAGCGTTTATGCAAGAGGCGGGACGGGAATCAAACCGTCCTATCCCTAGTCCTAGTAGCCGGGAAAATAGATGAGCGACCCTCATCTTGACCCGCGCGAAACGGCAAGGATGAGAAAGAGCGGGGAGGTATTTCCATATGCTCTCGGGCGACGATTGGACCTCCCAAAAAGGCTAAGAAAATGGACTAGCAAGTCACAAAGAAACAAAAGGTCAAAGAAGCTAATCAAAGGCCAAAGGCCAAAATTGTGAAGGTTTTAACCGAAACAAAAGTGAAGAAAACTCCAACTCAATATCAAATGCCAAAGGCCGATTCACTACAGAAGCTGTCCCTCGCCAAAAAGAAATCAAAGTGCTCAACTCAGTGAAACCCGAACCGAATCACGTGCTAGAGAAAGCTACAAGGAAACCATATAGTACGAGTCGATCCCGAGAATGCAGTCCAGGAGCCTGAAAAGGGCTATGACGGATGCACAGTCGTCGTGTGCAAAAGTCAAGAATAAATTTATAAGTCCGCTACTCGCGACTTCACTACTGGGTAGCAAGTGGTAAGTAGGGGTCGAACCCAAGGGAATTAGGGGGATAGTTGTTCTTTGTACAGAAAGGGAGCGTGATTTTAGGTTGATAAAGGTTTTAGTGCTGAAAAGTAAGTGTCTTTTTGGTTGGTTTTGGTTTTTAATGCAGAAAAGTAAGTGGGTTGGTTGTGATTTTAGTGCAGAAAGTAAAGTACTAAAAATAAAAGGAGAAGACTTACAGCAAGTGGCATGCTTGAAGGATAAGTCTTGCGGAGAGTAAGCGGTTGATATTGCAGTTGATATTGAGGAAGTAAAGTGCAGGTAAAGTTCTAAGTTAAGGAAAGTATTCGGCTTCAGGGGCCTTGTATCATAGTCTGTTTATCATTGACCTTTAATGATCCTACTAAGTATTCAAAAGTGTATCAAGGCCATTCCAAGCACTCGATTTTCCACACTGTCTAGTCCATTCCAAGACATAGAGCACTTGATCTTTTTAGACTAATACCCCATTCCAAGGTATATTAGCCTGTGTGCATCCATTTGATCAATCATTCCCGATCAACCAAATGGTGATTAAAAGAGGTCAAACTTCTCAGATAAGCTTTGCCATTCCAAGCATCCACTTATCCGAGTATGTTTACGAACCCCACGGAAGAGTTTTGCCATTCCAAGCATCCACTCAACCTTGGAAGTTCTAACCTAATATATGGCACATAGAACAAGTTTTGAACACAAGAGGCACTAAGAGTATGGTCTAAAACATTTTATGATACAAGTACACCCCTTCAACCGAATGAAGGGTTTAGCTACGAATATCCATAGAGGTGGATACCATAGCTAAGTACTCGAGGGTTTTTGAAAGACAGTAAGTAAAGGAGAATACTCAAGAACCAACAAGAGTAAACTCAAGAACTACTAGAATACTCAAGAACCAACAGGAGTATTATAGATTTAAAACAAATGTTTACAAGAGTAGTGCCCAAAATCTAGAGAGAAGCTAGAGCTTTGTGATGGATGATGTTTTGAAATGAGGATGATGATTTACAAAGGGAAGGGCTCTTATTTATAGCCAAGGGAAGGGGAGGGATGTGGTGAAGAGCTAGCCACTTGTCACAAAATGGGAGGAGCTCACGAAAGCCATCGGATTATGTCATCATCTCCTCTAGACGCCGGCCCATGTGGAGGAAGGGGAGAGGAGGAGAAGCTTGTGGAAGAGAGGAGAAGGGAGGGGAGAAAGCCGCCGCCCATGTGGCCTGAGGGGAGAGGGTGTGAGTTTTGTGATCTCATCCACAAAAGCCATCGGTCCATTTCAGCTCCGGACTGACTCTGGTTGCTCTTCGGTTGGACTTGTTTTGAGTGATTCCACGTCAGGATCATGAAAGTTGTACAGTCGGAATCTGGTCGTGACTTGAATTGACTCGTACTTCATTTCAGCTTAAAAACTCCTCCTTAGCCTGTATTCTCTCTAGACTTCAAAATACCCTATAGATAAATATCGGAACTAACAAGCAAAAGTTAAATAGACAAAGAGTCTAATTTGGTGTGTTTAACTGTGTTTATGATTCATACAATAATGGTCCATCAGATCACCCCACACTTTTAGTTGTTCGTCCCGAACAATGCTTTTTAAGGGCGGAACACAATCTAAGTAAACTATGAAAGTGAGACTGTGGGACTAGATTTATCTTAATTCATGCATTACTTACTAATTACCAAACTAAACCGTGTAAATACTTAGAAGAAACTTGATACTTGTACCTTCGCGCCGAGATGCAAATTAATTTGGATGTTTCGGGAGATAGCCCTTTTCAGGCTCCTGGACTGCATTCTCGGGATCAACTCGCACTATATGGTTTCCTTGTAGCTTTCTCTAGCACGTGACTTGGTTCGGGTTTCACTGAGTTGAGCACTTTGATTTCTTTTTGGCGAGGGACAGCTTCTTGACGGATGGCCACCGCACTGTCGTTAAGGTGCAGTGTCCTCTGTACAAATAAATTTATAATATCCGCTACTTGTGACTACACTACTGGGTAGTAAGTGGTAAGTAGGGGTCGAACCCAAGGGAATTAGGGGAATAGGCTATTCTTTTAGGGTGATTGAACTGGGGGGAGCGTGTTTTATGGTTGATTGAGATTTTAGCGCTCTAATTAACTACGTGATTTTTTGGGGGTTTTTGGTTTTGATTGCGGAAAAGTAAATACAGAAATTAAATGCTGTAAATACAAAGAAGACTTACAGTGGGTGATGCGTGATTGTAATTCCTCCGGTAGATCAGCAGTTGGTGATTGCGGTTTAACAGTAAAGAAAAGCATTCGGTTTCAGGTACTCTTGTATTATAACATGTATATAATAAACTGTTAGTAACTTTTCTAAGTATTCAAAGATGAATCGAGGCCCTTTCGTAGCGCAAGACTTGCAACATCGTTTAAAGCAACCCTTGTTCTATTTCAGACTAATTCCTCCTTTCGAAGTATCTTAGCCTTTTGTGCATCCACTTGATCTCACAGTTACGATTGACCAAGTGGTGTTTTAGATGAGTCGAACTTCTCAGATAAGCTTTGCCCTTTCGTAGCATCCACTTACCCGAGTATGTTCACAAATCCCCACGGAAGAGTTTTGCCCTTTCGTAGCATCCACTCAACCTTGGAAATTCTGACTATAAATGGCACATAGAACAAGTTTTGAATACAAAGAAATGAAACTAAAAGATATTACAACATTATATAATACAAGAAAATACCTTCCACCGAATAAAGAGTTTAGCTACGAATATCCATAGAGATGGATACCATAGCTAAATACTCGGGGGTTTTTGAAAACAGTAAGAGGGAAAGGGGTGGAATACTCAAGAACCAACAGGAGTATTCCTAATTCCTACTGAATACTCAAGAACCAACAGGAGTATTCTCTACAGTATTATAATACTCGAGAACCGACAAGAGTATTATAATTTCCAGTATAATACTCAAGAACAAACAGGAGTATTATTTCAAAACCGAACCAAACTTACAAGTAACAAAATGTAGAGAGAGAAGTGATTACAATTTTTGGGATGATTTATGAGGAGGAGGAGCACCTCCTTTTATAGGAAAAATGGGTGGATATGGGTGGTGGAGATTGGTTTGATCCAAGGGAGGAGGAGGAGGCAAGGAGGAGCCAAGGAGGAGCCACCAAGTGGCGGAGGAGGAGTGGTGGAGCTCAGCCGCCGGTAGCCGGTTGTGGTGGAGGAGCAATGGGTTGTTTCCTCCACCTCCAAGGCAAGTAGCCGGTCACCAAGGAGGAGGAGGGGTGGCGCCGCCGGTAGTGGGTGGTGGAATGGGGAGGTTTTCCTCCTTTGGTCACCTCTTCATCAAGTCACCAAGTCATCTTGCCATATGTGAATTTTGTACAGTTTTGTGCAGTCTTTTCACAAAACTGTCAGTGTGTTCCTTCCCCGGACTGTCTTGACTTCACTCCTGATTCTTCTGATTAATTTATTCTGGTCAATTCAACGTCAGGATCCTTGATATTTCTTCAGTCGGCATATGATCTTGACCTTGGATTGACTCTTGTTATCTTTTCAGCATAAAATCCTCTCCTTAGCGTGTTTTCACTTCAGTCTCTAAAATGCCCTGTGGAAATATATCGGGACTAACAGATGGATGTTAGATAGACAAACAGTCTAACTTGGGGGGTTTTACTGTGTTTTTGATTCGTATAATTGTGGTCCATCAGAATACCCCCCACTTTTAGTTGTTCGTCCCGAACAATGCTATTAAAGGGCGTAAGTTCTAGGTTCGGATTTGGCATATGAAAATTAGACTGTGGTACTCGATCTATCCTAATTCATGCATTGCTTACTTATTACCAAATTAAACTGCGTAAATAAATAGAAGAAACTTAATACTTGTACCTCCGTGCTGAGATGCAAATTATATTGGATGTTTCGGGAGATAGCCCTTTTCAGGTTCTTGGGTTGCAGCCTCGGGATCGTTTCGTACTATATGGTCTTCTGGTAGCTTTCTCATGCACGTGATTCGGTTTGGGTTTCAGTGAGTTGAACCTTCTTGATTTTTTTCTTTGGCGAGGGACTGCTTTTTTGTTGTAGTGAATCGGCCTTTGGCCTTTGATTTGACTTTGTCGAGTGCTTCACTTTTGCTCGGTTAAAACCTTCACAATTTTGGGCCTTTGGCCTCTTTTGATTTTCTTCTTTGAGTTTTTCGCTTCTTTGTGACTTGCTAGTCCATTTGTCAGCCTTCTTGGGAGGTCCAATCATCGCCCGCAAGCCTATGGATATACCTCCCCTCTCCTCTCGTCTTCGTCGTTTTGCGCGGGTCAAGATGAGGGTCGCTTATCTATTTTCTCGGCTATTTTGACTAGAGAGAGGACGGTCTGATTCCCGTCCTCGCCTTTGCATAGATGCTTCTTGGCGGAGTTTGACTCAATTATTCACTGAAAACCCGAAGTGCAGCCTCCACTGACTTCGAAAACCATATAGTTTGATCTGATCCTTTGATTGCTTCCCAAGTCCTTCTAGGGCAGTTTATGTCAACTCCACATCCCTAGTTATCTCAGTACAAAGGACAAATGGAAAGTTACATTCTAAGTTTTTAAACAGTTTGAATTTTCACAAGGTAAATGCATGAATTCTGATTTATCTTTTTCACATTCTTAAGTTCATATGTTCAAAAAGATACTATTACTAAAAAAAACAGCAAGCATGTTATTTATGTACACAGGCGGTTTTCACCCCCAACTTTTGAACGAAGGCGTGCCTTAGTTCAAAAGTCATGCAAGCTTAAAACTAAGTACTGAAAGTAAGTGCGGAAAGTAAGATAGTGTCGGGTTACCTCCCGACCAGTGCACTTGTTTTACGTCGTTGGCTCGACGATACCTCGTTGTGGATTACTGGTTTGGGTCCCATGGGTGGCTGAGGTCAAACTTTTTGATTCCACCGACCTTGATTCTTGCGGTGAGTCTTCCTGATTTTTTAGCAGATGATGGGTTTGGGTCCAGTTCTGATGGTATCTCCTTCCAACGTCTCTGAGAAGGCGAGGGACCTTTCACTATCAGCTTTTTGAACTGGGTGTTCTCCTGTTTAGGGCTGCCTTGTCCAGTCATGGCGAAAGCGTGCTCCATGTAGGAGTCATTCTGCTCAGGCCCTTTTCCCATCCTCTTTTCAGCCTCTTCTTTGATCACATGGTTTTCAGCGATTTGCCTATTGATCGAGGGGAAAAGTCGGGAAGGCCTGGGAAATTCGTCAGTGGTGTTCTGGACTCCTACTTCGTTGCTTTCGGTGCTTTCCATGTCTGATTCTTCAGATGGTTCAGGAGTCTCTTCTGACGGTTCGGTGGTTTCTCCTTCATCAGCCTCTGGGTCAGCTTCTTCTGTCTGCATTTCCTCGTCAATTTGGGGTGCTCGTCTTGTGGCAGCGGCCAAGCCGATTATAAGGTGCCACATGTCTGCAATGGTGAAGTTTATGGCAGACCTTCTCATAGCTTCGTTAACTCTTCCCAGCTCTTCGGCCCTCATCCCACGAAGAAATTTTTGGAGAAGAATTTTCTTCGTAAACCCATGGTGCGGGCAGCTTGAGACGATGGCATCGTAGTTCATGTAGTATTCGTCCAAAGTCTCATCCCGGGATTGTTGAAGGTTCAGGATCTTCTCGCGGGTTTCTTGGCGTAAAGATGGTGGGGAGAATTCTTTCAGGAATGGTGCACAGAGGTCCACGAAACGTACCGCACTACTAGCGGGTGATGTGTAATACCAGATTGTCGCGAAATCCGTTAGAGAGAATTTAAAGCATTTAAGCTTAAATTCTTCTAACGTTTCAGTCTCAGGTTTAATGTGGCAGCAAACGTAGTGAAAGCTCCGACAGTGTAGTACTGGATCTTCTGCATCCGTTCCCCCGAACAGTGGAAGGTGCCGTGTTGTCCATGCATATGAAGGTGGTTGCGTCATGAGGTCATGGGAGGGAACGAAAGAATAGCTCATTCGATGGCTAATTCCCCGGCAACGGCGCCAATTTGACGGATGGCCACCGCACTGTCGTTAAGGTGCAGTGTCCTCTGTACAAATAAATTTATAATATCCGCTACTTGTGACTACACTACTGGGTAGTAAGTGGTAAGTACGGGTCGAACCCAAGGGAATTAGGGGAATAGGCTATTCTTTTAGGGTGATTGAACTGGGGGGAGCGTGTTTTATGGTTGATTGAGATTTTAGCGCTCTATTTAACTACGTGATTTTTTGGGGGGTTTTTGGTTTTGTTTGCGGAAAAGTAAATACAGAAATTAAATGCTGTAAATACAAAGAAGACTTACAGTGGGTGATGCGTGATTGTAATTCCTCCGGTAGATCAGCAGTTGGTGATTGCGGTTTAACAGTAAAGAAAAGCATTCGGTTTCAGGTACTCTTGTATTATAACATGTATATAATAAACTGTTAGTAACTTTTCTAAGTATTCAAAGATGAATCGAGGCCCTTTCGTAGCGCAAGACTTGCAACATCGTTTAAAGCAACCCTTGTTCTATTTCAGACTAATTCCTCCTTTCGAAGTATCTTAGCCTTTTGTGCATCCACTTGATCTCACAGTTACGATTGACCAAGTGGTGTTTTAGATGAGTCGAACTTCTCAGATAAGCTTTGCCCTTTCGTAGCATCCACTTACCCGAGTATGTTCACGAATCCCCACGGAAGAGTTTTGCCCTTTCGTAGCATCCACTCAACCTTGGAAATTCTGACTATAAATGGCACATAGAACAAGTTTTGAATACAAAGAAATGAAACTAAAAGATATTACAACATTATATAATACAAGAAAATACCTTCCACCGAATAAATAGTTTAGCTACGAATATCCATAGAGATGGATACCATAGCTAAATACTCGGGGGTTTTTGAAAACAGTAAGAGGGAAAGGGGTGGAATACTCAAGAACCAACAGGAGTATTCCTAATTCCTACTGAATACTCAAGAACCAACAGGAGTATTCTCTACAGTATTATAATACTCGAGAACCGACAAGAGTATTATAATTTCCAGTATAATACTCAAGAACAAACAGGAGTATTATTTCAAAACCGAACCAAACTTACAAGTAACAAAATGTAGAGAGAGAAGTGATTACAATTTTTGGGATGATTTATGAGGAGGAGGAGCACCTCCTTTTATAGGAAAAATGGGTGGAGATGGGTGGTGGAGATTGGTTTGATCCAAGGGAGGAGGAGGAGGCAAGGAGGAGCCAAGGAGGAGCCACCAAGTGGCGGAGGAGGAGTGGTGGAGCTCAGCCGCCGGTAGCCGGTTGTGGTGGAGGAGCAATGGGTTATTTCCTCCACCTCCAAGGCAAGTAGCCGGTCACCAAGGAGGAGGAGGGTGGCGCCGCCGGTAGTGGGTGGTGGAATGGGGAGGTTTTCCTCCTTTGGTCACCTCTTCATCAAGTCACCAAGTCATCTTGCCATATGTGAATTTTGTACAGTTTTGTGCAGTCTTTTCACAAAACTGTCAGTGTGTTCCTTCCCCAGACTGTCTTGACTTCACTCCTGATTCTTCTGATTAATTTATTCTGGTCAATTCAACGTCAGGATCCTTGATATTTCTTCAGTCGGCATATGATCTTGACCTTGGATTGACTCTTGTTATCTTTTCAGCATAAAATCCTCTCCTTAGCGTGTTTTCACTTCAGTCTCTAAAATGCCCTGTGGAAATATATCGGGACTAGCAGATGGATGTTAGATAGACAAATAGTCTAACTTGGGGGGTTTTACTGTGTTTTTGATTCGTATAATTGTGGTCCATCACTTCTGTATTGAATCGGCCTTTGGCCTTAGGCCTTTAATTCGGATGTTTTGGGAGATAGCCCTTTTCAGGCTCCTGGACTGCATTCTCGGGATCGACTCGTACTATATGGTTTCCTTGTAGCTTTTTCTAGCACGTGATTCGGTTCGGGTTTCACTGAGTTGAGCACTTTGATTTCTTTTTTGGCGAGGGACAGCTTCTGTAGTGAATCGGCCTTTGGCCTTTGATGTTGAATTGGAGTTTCTTCACTTTTGTTTCGGTTAAAACCTTCACAATTTTGGCCTTTGGCCTTTGATTAGCTTCTTTGAGCTTTTGTTTCTTTGAGACTTGCTAGTCTATTTTCTCATCCTTTTTGGGAGGTCCAATCTTTGCCCGCGAGCATATGGAAATACCTCCCCGCTCTTTCTCATCCTCGCCGTTTCGCGCGGGTCAAGATGAGGGTCGCTCATCTATTTTCCTGGCTACTAGGACTAGAGATAGGACGGTTTGATTCCTGTCCCGCCTCTTGCATAAACGCTGCACGGCGGAGATGACTTCAATCTTCACTGAAACCCGAAGTGCAGCCTCCACTGACTTCGAAAACCATATAGTTAGATTCGATCCTTGGAGTGCTTGCCAAGCCTCTCTAGGGCATTTTCTATCAACTCCACATCCACTGTATATCTCAGCACAAAGGGACAAATTAGAAGTTACATTCTAAGTTTTTAAACAGTTGAATTTTCACAAGGTAAATGCATGAATTTAGATCTATCTTTTTCACATTCTCAAGTTCATATTTTCAAAAAAGATAATAGTAAGGGAAAAGGAAAAAGAAAAAGCATGCAAACTGACTATGTACACAGGCGGTTCTCACCGCACACTTTTGAACGAAGGCGTGCCTTTCAGCAAGACTTAGTTCAAAAGTCATGCAAATATATACAAGAGAAGGAAATGACATTAAGGAAAAGAGAAGAACTGAACTCCCTTTTACTGTTTCGTGGAACGTCATAGCTTGAGCTGGATAATCGAGGGAGTTCGGCTGAGGCCTTGAACTCTCAGCGCAGGCCCGGTAATTTCTTGGAAGCTGCCTGGCTGATCTGATCTTGCTCCAAAAATCGATTCCTACAAGGGGTCATTCCTTCTATACAAAAAGTGGGTGAGAGCGACTTATGGTAAAAACTAAATGACAGAAAAGAAAAGTACTGAAAGTAAGATAGGTGTCGGGTTACCTCCCGACCAGTGCCTTTGTTTAACTTCGTTGGCTCGACGCATGGGGATCACTGGTTTGGATCCCATGGGTGGCTTAGGTCATAGTGTTGCGGAGTGCCTACTTTCATCTTTGCCTTGCCTTTCCTTGATTTCTTGTGAGATGATGTGCTTGGGTCCTGTTCCCATTGTTCTGGTGGTTTCTCCTTCCAACGTCTCTGAGAAGGTGAGGGACCTTTTACTACTAGTCTCTTGAATCGGGTTTCCTGATGTTTAGGGCTGCCTTGTCTAGTTGTGGCGAAAAAATCCTCCATCGAGGAGTCGTTCTGCTCAGGCCCTTTTCCCATCCTCCTTTTAGCCTCTTCATGGATCACATAGTTTTCTGCAATTTGCCTATTGATCAAGGGGAAAAGTTGGGAAGCTTGCATCTTAAGGCTTGGTTCTGCCTCGTTTTGTCCGTCTGTGAGGATCTGGTCACGGATGGTCTCGGCTGCTTGGGTAATGATAGTCGGGTATGACTCGGGTAGCTTGCCAGTGGTGTTCTGGACTTCCTCCTCTGCTGGCACGGTCTCAAGTTCCCATGGAGGCTTTTCCTCGTTGCTTGCGGTGCTTTCTATATCTGATTCTTCTGATGGTTCGGGAGTTTCTTCTTATGGTTCGGGTGTGATTTCCAATGTAGGCTCTCCTTCGGAGCTTTCTGCATCTGATTCGTCCATGTCATCCTCTGTAATGTCTTCTTCATTCCTTTCTGGACTAGCCTCTATCCTCTGTATTCCTCTATTAGGTCGGGGCATTGGTCTTCGTTTT
The DNA here is from genome assembly GCA_033675215.1 of Rhodiola kirilowii. NCBI lineage: Eukaryota > Viridiplantae > Streptophyta > Magnoliopsida > Saxifragales > Crassulaceae > Rhodiola > Rhodiola kirilowii. The sequence continues at coordinate 47,572,918 of CM066201.1, forward strand.
GTGGCTTCGGCCAAGTCGTCTATAACATCCCACATTTGAGTCAGGGATAAGTGCATGGCTGATCCTCCCACTGCGTCATTGATCCTTGAGAACTCTTCTTGCCTCATTCCACAAAGGAATTTTTTAAGAAGGAATACTTCGGTGAATCCATGGTGCGGGCAGCGTGAGACGATGGTGTCATAGTACGTGTAGTATTCATCTAAAGTCTCATCCTGGGATTGTTGAAGGCAGATGATCTTCTCGCGGGTGTCATGTCGTAAGGATGGGGGGAGAATTCTTTCAGAAATTTAGCGCGAAGGTCCACATAATATTCAGCATGCATAGCGGTTAATGTGTAATACCAAATTGTCGCGAAGTCAGTTAAACAAAAATTTGAAGCATTTTAACTTAAATTCCTCTAACATTTCGTTTTCAGGTTTTATGTGGCGGCAAATATGGTGGAAGTTTTGGCAATGTATTACTGGGTCTTCTCCGTCCGTTCCTCCGAACTGAGGAAGATGTCGCGTAGTCCATGCATACATAGTGTGAGAAGGGAAAGAAAAGAACAACTAATCCGACGACTAATTCCCCGACAACGGCGCCACTTTTGACAGATGCACAGTCGTCGTGTGCAAAAGTCAAGAATAAATTTATAAGTCCGCTACTCGCGACTTCACTACTGGGTAGCAAGTGGTAAGTAGGGGTCAAACCCAAGGGAATTAGGGGGATAGTTGTTCTTTGTACAGAAATGGAGCGTGATTTTAGGTTGATTAAGGTTTTAGTGCTGAAAAGTAAGTGTCTTTTTGGTTGGTTTTGGTTTTTAATGCAGAAAAGTAAGTGGGTTGATTGTGATTTTAGTGCAGAAAGTAAAGTACTGAAAATAAAAGGAGAAGACTTACAGCAAGTGAGATGCTTGAAGGATAAGTCTTGCGGAGAGTAAGCGGTTGATATTGCAGTTGATATTGAGGAAGTAAAGTGCAGGTAAAGTTCTAAGTTAAGGAAAGTATTCGGCTTTAGGGGCCTTGTATCATAGTCTGTTTATCATTGACCTTTAATGATCCTACTAAGTATTCAAAAGTGTATCAAGGCTATTCCAAGCACTCGATTTGCCACACTGTCTAGTCCTTTCCAAGACATAGAGCACTTGTTCTATTTAGGCTAATACCCCATTCCAAGGTATATTAGCCTGTGTGCATCCATTTGATCAATCATTCCCGATCAACCAAATGGTGATTAAAAGAGGTCAAACTTCTCAGATAAGCTTTGCCATTCCAAGCATCCACTTATCCGAGTATGTTTACGAACCCCACGGAAGAGTTTTGCCATTCCAAGCATCCACTCAACCTTGGAAGTTCTAACCTAATATATGGCACATAGAACAAGTTTTGAACACAAGAGGCACTAAGAGTATGGTCTAAAACATTTTATGATACAAGTACACCCCTTCAACCGAATGAAGGGTTTAGCTACGAATATCCATAGAGGTGGATACCATAGCTAAGTACTCGAGGGTTTTTGAAAGACAGTAAGTAAAGGAGAATACTCAAGAACCAACAGGAGTAAACTCAAGAACTACTAGAATACTCAAGAACCAACAGGAGTATTATAGATTTAAAACAAATGTTTACAAGAGTAGTGCCCAAAATCTAGAGAGAAGCTAGAGCTTTGTGATGGATGATGTTTTGAAATGAGGATGATGATTTACAAAGGGAAGGGCTCTTATTTATAGCCAAGGGGAGGAGAGGGATGTGGTGAAGAGCTAGCCACTTGTCACAAAATGGGAGGAGCTCACAAAAGCCATCGGATGATGTCATCATCTCCTCTAGCCGCCGGCCCATGTGGAGGAAGGGGAGAGGAGGAGAAGCTTGTGGAAGAGAGGAGAAGGGAGGGGAGAAAGCTGCCGCCCATGTGGCATTAGGGGAGAGGGTGTGAGTTTTGTGATCTCATCCACAAAACCATCGGTCCATTTCAGCTCCGGACTGACTCTGGTTGCTCCTCGGTTGGACTTGTTTTGAGTGATTCCACGTCAGGATCACGAAATTTGTACAGTCGGAATCTGGTCGTGACTTGGAATGACTCGTACTTCATTTTCAGCTTAAAAACTCCTCCTTAGCCTGTATTCTCTCTAGACTTCAAAATACCCTGTAGATAAATATCGGAACTATCAAGCAAAAGTTAAATAGACAAAGAGTCTAATTTGGTGGGTTTAACTGTGTTTATGATTCATACAATTATAGTCCATCAGGCTATCTCCCGAAACATCCGAATTAATTTGCATTTCGGCACGAAGGTACAAGTATCAAGTTTCTTCTAAGTATTTACACGATTTAGTTTGGTAATAAGTAAGTAATGCATGAATTAAGATAAATCTAGTCCCACAGTCTCACTTTCATATTTAAAAGTTTACTTAGATTGTGTTCCGCCCTTAAATAGCATTGTTCGGGACGAACAACTAAAAGTGTGGGGTGATCTGATGGACCATAATTGTATGAATCATAAACACAGTTAAACCCACTAAATTAGACTCTTTGTCTATTTAACTTTTGCTTGTTAGTTTCGATATTTATCTACAGGGTATTTTGAAGTCTAGAGAGAATACAGGCTAAGGAGGACTTTTAAAGCTGAAAATGAATTACGAGTCATTCCAGGTCACGACCAAATTTTGACTTTCAAGAACCTGACGTGGAATCACTCAAAACAAATTCAACCGAAGGGCAACCAGAGTCAGTCTGGAGCTGAAAGAACCGATGGCTTTTTGGGATGAGCTCACAAAACTCACAAACTCTCTTCTCTCCTCCACCTAGTCGGGGGCTAAGCCACTCCACCTCTCCCTTCCTCCATGTGGCCGACGGCTTTTGGGAGTGATGACTCACTCCGATGGCTTTTGAAGCCTCCTCCCATTTCTTGCCAAGTGTTGGCTTCTCATCCACATCCATCCCTCCCCTTAGCCTATAAATAGAGATGCCCTCCTCTTTGTAAATCATCCATCAATCCCATTATCCACAAGTTCTTTAGAGAGATAGAGGGCTTAACCCTCTTCTCTTCACTTTCAATACACATTTTGTTCTTCACTTGTTCTTGCTTTGTTCTTCATTTTGGAGCTACTATTCCTTGCTTGGATCTTGCTTAGGAGCTCCTCTCCTCCACTTATTGTAGGTACAAAAGCCACGGCTTTCTCTTCCCTGACTTGTCCTTTACTTTCCGTATATATTGTTCTTACTTTAAAGTTATTCTCCTTTTCGGTATCCTTGTTCAAAGCCATGGTTTGCTTGTATTCCTTGACATGAATACAAGTAGCTAAAGCTTGTATTCGGTTGAGGGAGTATTTATATCATAAACCGTTCTAGACTCTTCTCTTAGTGCCTCTTTGTGTTCAACTTGTTCTAGGTGCCTTATATTAGGTCAGAATTCCATTGGTTGAGTAGATGCTCGGAAGAGCAAAGCTTTGCCATGGGTTCGTGATCTTCTGTGGATAAGTGGAGGCTCGGAAGAGCACAGCTTATCTGTGGAAGTGACGGAGCCCACCGCACTGTCGTTAAGGTGCGGTGTTCTCTGTGCAAAAGCAAATTTATATTCCGCTACTCGTGACCTTACTACTGGGTAGAAAGTGGTAAGTAGGGGTCGAACCCAAGGGAATTAGGGGGATAGTCGTTCTTTGAGGAATTGTACAGGACGGGAGCATGATTTTAGGTTGATTGAGGTTTTAGCGGTAATAACTAAGTGACTTTTTGGTTGGTTTTTGGTTTTTAGTGCGGAAAAGTAAATGACATAAAAGTAAAGTACTGAAAATAAAAGTAGAAGACTTACAACGGGTGATGCGTGATTGGCAAGCCTTCCAGAACGTCCGCAGTTGATAGTACAGTTTATCCTAAGAAAGTAAATGCAAGGGGTTTTTTAAATCTCAGGAAAGCATTCGGTTTCTGGGGCCTTGTATCATAGCCTGTTCATCATTGACCTTTAGTGATCCTTCTAAGTATTCAAAAGTGTATCAAGGCCATTTCAAGCACTCGATTTGCACACACCGTCTAGCCCATTTCAAGGTTGTAGAGCACTTGTTCTATTTAGACTAGCACCCCATTTCAAGGTATACTAGCCTATGTGCATCCATTTGATCAATCATTTCCGATCAAACCAAATGGTGTTTAAAAGAGGTCGAACTCCTCAGATAAGCTTTGCCATTTCAGGCATCCACTTACCCGAGTATGTTCACGAACCCCCACGGAAGAGTTTTGCCATTTCAAGCATCCACTCAACCTTGGAAGTTCTAGCCTAATATATGGCACATAGAACAAGTTTTGAATAAAAAGAAGAGGCACTAAAAAGATGGCCTAAAACATTTTATGATACAAGCACACCCCTTCAATCGAATGAAGAGTTTAGCTACGAATATCCATAGAGGTGGATACCATAGCTAAGTACTTACGGTTTTTGAAAGACAGTAAGTAAAGGAAAGGGGTGAGTACTTCCAGAACCGACAAGAGTACTCAAGAGCGAACTATAATACTCAAGAACCAACAGGAGTATTATAGATTGAAAACCAAACTTAGCAAGTACCAAATCTTAGAGAGAGAAGTGAAATCTGTTTTTGGGATTGTGGATGTTGGTATGAAGATTACAAAGAGAGGAGGGCATGTATTTATAGGCTTGGAGGAGGAATGGATGTGGATGAGAAGCATGCCACTTGGCACAAGATGATTGGAGCTCAATGGTGCCGCCGGCGGCTTTGGTGTGGAGGAGACACATGGAGGCTTGTGGCTTAGCCGCCCATGTGAGGAGGAGGAGGAGAGGACATGTGTGAGTTTGTGATCTTTTCACAAAAGCCATCGGCTCCTTTCAGCTCCGGTCTGACTCTGGTTGCTCTTCGGTTGGACTTGTTTTGAGTGATTCCATGTCAGGATCATGAGATTTCTTCAGTCGGCATCTGGTCGTGACTTTGGAATGACTCGTAATATCTTTTCAGCTTAAAAACTCCTCCTTAGCGTGTATTCTCTCTAGACTCCAAAATACCCTGTAGATAAATATCGGAACTAACAAGCAAAAGTTAAATAGACAAACAGTCTAATTTGGTGGGTTTAACTGTGTTCATGATTCGTATAATTATGGTCCATCAGATCACCCCACACTTTTAGTTGTTCGTCCCGAACAATGCTATTAAAGGGTGGCACTAAGTAAGCTTTTAAAATATGAAAGTTAGACTGTGGGACTAGATTTATCCTAATTCATGCATTACTTACTTATTACCAAATTAAACTGTGTAAATAAATAGAAGAAACTTGATACTTGTACCTCTGTGCTGAGATGCAAATTATTTTGGATGTTTCGGGAGATAGCCCTTTTTAGGCTCCTGGACTGCATCCTCGGGACCGTCTCGCACTATATGGTTTCCTTGTAGCTTTCTCTAGCACGTGATTCGGTTCGGGTTTCAATGGTTTGGTCTTTGATTTTCTTTTGGCGAGGGACAGCTTTTGTAGTGAATCGGCATTTGGCCTTTGATTTGACTCTTTGAGTACTTCACTTTTTGTTCGGTTAAAACCTTCACAATTTTGGGCCTTTGGCCTCTTGATTTGCTTCTTTGAGCTTTTGCCTTTTTGTGGCTTGCTAGTCCATTTTCTCAAGCCTTTTTTGGGAGGTCCAATCGTCGCCCACAAGCATATGGAAATACCTCCCCGCACCTCTCATCCTTGCCGTTTCGCGCGGGTCAAGATGAGGGTCGCTCATCTATTTGCTCAGCTACTTTGACTAGAGATAGGACGGTCTGATTCCCGTCCTCGCCTTTTTTCTTTTTGCATAAACACTGCATGGCGGAGATGACTTCAATCTTCACTGAAACCCGAAGTGCAGCCTCCACTGACTTCGAAAACCATATAGTTAGATTCGATCCTTCGATTGCTTGCCAAGCCTCTCTAGGGCAGTTTATGTCAACTCCACATCCCTTGTTTATCTTAGCACAAAGGGACAAATGAGAAGTTACATTCTAAGTTTTTAAACAGTTGAATTTTCACAAGGTTAATGCATGAATTATGATCTATCTTTTTCACATTCTTAAGTTCATATTTTCAAAAAGATAATATTAAAGGAAAAGGAAAAGAAAAACATGTTATGTACACAGGTGGTTCTCACCCCACACTTTTGAACGAAGGCGTGCCTTTCAGCAAGACTCAATTCAAAAGCCATGCAAGCAGATTTTATATGAGAAGGAAATGGCTTTAAGGAAAAGGGAAGAACAGAACTCCCTTTAAAGTGTCGAGCGGATGAAATGGCAGGAGGCTGGATAATCGAGGGAGTTCGGCTGGGGCCTTGAACTCTCAGCGCAGGCCCGGTAATTCACGGAAGCTGCCTGGCTGATCCGGTCTTGCTCCAAAAACCGATTCCTAAATAGTCATTTCTTCTATGCACCAAGTGGGTGAGAGTGATTTATTGGTAAAAACTAAATGACAGAAAAATGAAAGACTGAAAGTAAGATAGGTGTCGGGTTACCTCCCGACCAGTGCCTTTGTTTAACGTCGTTGGCTCGACAGTACCTCATTCCTGGATCACTGGTTTGGATCCCATGGGTGGCTCAGGTCGTATTTCTTTATTGCGCCAACCTTGATTCTTGCTTTGACTCTTCCTGGGTTTTTGGGGGACGACGGGCTTGGGTCCAGTTCCCATGGTTCTAGTGGTTTCTCCTTCCAACATCTCTGAGAAGGTGAGGGACCCTTCACTACTAGTCTCTTGAACTGGGTTTTCTGGTCTTTAGAGCTGCCTTGTCCAGTTATGGTGAAAACATGCTGCATTGAGGAGTCGTTCTGCTCAAGCCCTTTTCCCATCCTCTTTTTAGCCGCATCATGGATCACATAGTTTTCAGTGGTTTTTTGGACTTCTTCCCTTGTTGGCACCTCCTCGAGTTCCCATGAGGGTTTTTCCTCGTTGCTTCCGATGCTTTCTATGTCTGATTCTTCAGATGGCTCGAGAGTATTTTCTTCATCTGTCTCTGGACCAGTCTCTTCTATCTGCATTCCTCTGTCAGCTTGGGGTATTCATTTTGTGGCTGCGGCCAGGTCATTTATGAGGTTCCACATGTCTGCCATGGATAAGTTCCCGGCTGATCTTCTCATTGCTTCGTTAATCCTTGTCAGCTCATCGGCCCTCATCCCACGAAGAAATCTTTGAAGAAAGAATTTCTTCGTGAATCCATGGTGCGGGCAGCTTGAGACAATGGTGTCACAGTTCGTGTAGTATTCGTCCAAGGTCTCATCCCGGGATTGTTGAAGGCCCATGATCTTCTCTCGGGTTTGTTGTCGTAAGGATGGGGGGAGAATTCCCTCAGAAATGGAACGCAAAGGTCCACAAAATGTACTGCACTACTAGCGGTTGAGGTGTAATACCAGATCGTTGCAAAATCAGTTAAAGAAAATTTGAAGCATTTAAGCTTAAATTCCTCTAACATTTCATTTTCAGGTTTTATGTGTTGGCAAACGTGGTGAAAGTTTCGGCAGTGTTGTACTGGGTCTTCTCCATCCGTACCTCCGAACAGAGGAAGATGTCTTGTTGTCCATGCATATGTAGTGGGTAGCGTCATGAGAAGGGGAGGGAAAGAACAACTTATCCGACGGCTAATTCCCCGGCAACGGCGCCAGTTTTGACGGAGCCCACCGCACTGTCGTTAAGGTGTGGTGTTCTCTGTGCAAAAGCAAATTTATATTCCGCTACTCGTGACCTTACTACTGGGTAGCAAGTGGTAAGTAGGGGTCGAACCCAAGGGAATTAGGGGGATAGTCGTTCTTTGAAGAATTGTATAGGACGGGAGCGTGATTTTAGGTTGATTGAGGTTTTAGCGGTAATAACTAAGTGACGTTTTGGTTGGTTTTTGGTTTTTAGTGCGGAAAAGTAGATGACATAAAAGTAAAGTACTGAAAATAAAAGTAGAAGACTTACAACGGGTGATGCGTGATTGGCAAGCCTTCCAGAACGTCAGCAGTTGATAGTACAGTTTATACTAAGAAAGTAAATGCAAGGGGTTTTTTAAATCTCAGGAAAGCATTCAGTTTCTAGGGCCTTGTATCATAGCCTGTTCATCATTGACCTTTAGTGATCCTTCTAAGTATTCAAAAGTGTATCAAGGCCATTTCAAGCACTCGATTTGCACACACCGTCTAGCCCATTTCAAGGTCGTAGAGCACTTGTTCTATTTAGACTAGCACCCCATTTCAAGGTATACTAGCCTATGTGCATCCATTTCATCAATCATTTCCGATCAAACCAAATGGTGTTTAAAAGAGGTCGAACTCCTCAGATAAGCTTTGCCATTTCAAGCATCCACTTACCCGAGTATGTTCACGAACCCCCACGGAAGAGTTTTGCCATTTCAAGCATCCACTCAACCTTGGAAGTTCTGGCCTAATATATGGCACATAGAACAAGTTTTGAATAAGAATAAGAGGCACTAAAAAGATGGCCTAAAACATTTTATGATACAAGTACACCCCTTCAACCGAATGAAGAGTTTAGCTACGAATATCCATAGAGGTGGATACCATAGCTAAGTACTTACGGTTTTTGAAAGACAGTAAGTAAAGTAAAGGGGTGAGTACTTCAAGAACCGACAAGAGCACTCAAGAGCGAACTATAATACTCAAGAACCAACAGGAGTATTATAGATTGAAAACCAAACTTACAAAGTACCAAATCTTAGAGAGAGAAGTGAATTGTGTTTTTGGGATTGTGGATGTTGGAATGAAGATTACAAAGAGAGGAGGGCATGTATTTATAGGCTTGGAGGAGGAATGGATGTGGATGAGAAGCATGCCACTTGGCACAAGATGATTGGAGCTCCATGGAGCCGCCGGCGGCTTTGGTGTGGAGGAGACACATGGAGGCTTGTGGCTTAGGCGCCCATGTGAGGAGGAGGAGGAGAGGACATGTGTGAGTTTGTGATCTTTTCACAAAAGCCATCGGCTCCTTTCAGCTCCGGTCTGACTCTGGTTTCTCTTCGGTTGGACTTGTTTTGAGTGATTCCATGTCAGGATCATGAGATTTCTTTAGTCGGCATCTGGCCATGACCTTGGAATGACTCGTAATATCTTTTCAGCTTAAAAACTCCTCCTTAGCGTGTATTCTCTTTAGACTCCAAAATACCCTGTAGATAAATATCGGAACTAACATGCAAAAGTTAAATAGACAAACAGTCTAATTTGGTGGGTTTAACTGTGTTTATGATTCGTATAATTATGGTCCATCAGGAAGTCAACCTCTTTTAAACATCATTTGGTTTATCAGGAATGATGATCAAATGGATGCACATACTAGAACAAGAGTTCTTTGTCTTGCAAAAGACTAGACGGTGTGGCAAGTCATGTGCTAGGAATAGCCTTGATTCACTTTTGAACACTTAATATGATCATTAGAGGTCAATGATGAACGATGATATGATATGAAACCCCTAAACCGAATCCTTTCCTTACAGTCCATTATCAACTGTTGTAATTTACTTTCAGTTCTCAAGGCACACTCAAACCCAACCCCAATCGCATTTAATTTATGCATAAGCTTCATTAAAGAACAAATAATCCACCAATTCCCTTGGGTTCGACCCGGACTTACCACTGACTACCAAAAATAGTTAAGTCGCGAGTATCGGAGATATAAATTTATTTTTGCACAGAGAACATCACACCTTAACGATAGTGCGGTGGGCTCCGTCAGTGACTTGAGTTCTTCTAACTTGGTACCTTACTCTTGATTGTTCCCCGCGCATTCCATACATGCCTTGAACATATTGTCAAATTTTAAGTGTGGAGTCAAAAGAGGGCGAAAAATAGGCCCCAACAAAAAATGCTTCATTTTCATGGTCAAAAGAGGGCAAAGCCCCGACTAAAAACTTTCTCGAAGTACAAGAGAAGTTTTGATCAAATTATACAAATGCCGGGGGTTAGGAAAAAAAGTTCCCCCTCGAAAGCATTTGTAGGCCAAAGGCCATTTGAAAAAGAAAAATAAGGAAAATAAGAAGCACTTAAAACTTGACTTTAAGTCCTTCCATCATTCTACTTTTGCGCGGGTGCATCATTTGTATTGTGTGCTAGTTGGACCGACTCTTGGACGATCCATGTGCTTGCATGAGAGCTATCACTTGGTCTATGCTTGTTTATTAAGAACTCTAGTGTCGAACTCCTCTTCCCTTATGGATTATGGCTTAGGCGCCTAAAACTTGGTAATGAGTTTCATATCGCGAGCCCATGGACTAGCCCTAGCTAGCATAGGTGAGCGATTGACACTTCTTTTGTGAAAACTAAACTATCACTCTATTGTATTGCCTTGAAAATGAGTGGAACTCAGGATGAGACATTTGATAGCTCTAGTATTGATGACCTTGAGTGCACAACCTCATGGGATACTTAAATGGTTCAAAAGTTCTTTTGATGATATTGTGATGGTAGTCCTAGCTTGGGGTGAGGGATTTTTTTTGAGAAATCATCGCCTTGGTTGAGCATTCTTGCATTCATTCTCATGGGATAGGTGCATTTGGGATTTGTGAGTATTTCCTTTTCTGAAAACTCTCAAGAGACTATAACTCGTTGATGGACCATAATTGTATGAATCATAAACACAGTTAAACCCACAAAATTAGACTCTTTTGTCTATTTAACTTTTGCTTGTTAGTTCCGATATTTATCTACAGGGTATTTTGAAGTCTAGAGAGAATACAGGCTAAGGAGGAGTTCTTAAGCTGAAAATATATTACGAGTCATTCCAAGGTCACGACCAGATTTCGACTGCACAAATATCATGGAACCGACTTGGAACCACTCAAATATGCTAGAACAGTCGACATTTGGACAGGAACGCAATGCAATGGCACCGAGCCCGGTAAAAGCCAAACAAGAGCAATTTCAGCCGATTTGGGATTTCGACCATGTTCGGGGCAGAATTTGGCTTAACTTCCTTCTTGAGATCATCTTAGAATGACATTTTCATTCAAAATATACTCTCCAAAATCCAAGAAGCTCCGGCCAAAGCTCCGGTCAGATTCCGGTCAAACCGATGGCTTTTGAGAAACAAATATCTTCCGATGGCTTTTGCTCTTCCTCCCCCCATTTGACAAGTGTCATGCCTCTCATCCACATCCATCTCCTCCTCTCCCATCTTGCCAAGTGTTGGCTCCTCATGGCTCCTCTAAGCCTATAAATAGAGATGCCCTCTTCACTTGTAAATCATCCCAAAATGTGGAGAGCTCCTCTCTCTACAAATCCCATGCCACAATCCACAAGTTAGTGAGAGAAGCTCTCACTTCTCTCTAGAGTTTGGGTACTAATCATGTAATCTTTCTTTGGAATCAAAGATTGATCCTTGGCGCTTCAACGGTTTTGTAAGTCTTCTCGTAATTATTTTACTGTCTTTCAAAACCATTGTTTTTTCCAAATTCATAGTTATGATGTCCAGTGCCATGAATAGTAGTAGCTAAACTCTTCATTGGGTTGAAGGGGAATACTTGTATCATAAAATGTTTTAGACCCTGCACCTAGTGCATCTTTGTGTTCGAAACTTGTTCTATGTGCCATATATTAGGTCAGAACTTCCAAGGTTGAGTGGACGCTTTAACGGGCAAAGCTCTTCCGTGGGGTTCGTGAACATACTCGGGTAAGTGGATGCTTTAGCGGGCAATGCTTATCTGAGGAGTTCGACTTATCTAAAACACCATTTGGTCGATCGTAACTGAAAGATCAAATGGATGCACATAAGGCTAAGATACTTCGAAAGGAGGAATTAGTCTAAGTAGAACATATGTTCTAAACGATGTTGCAAGTCTTGTGCTTGAAATAGCCTCGATTCATCTTTGAACACTTAGTATGAGCATTAGCGGTCAATGATAAATAGGCTATGATACAAAGCCCCTAAAACCGAATGCTTTCCTTTAATTGTAATATCCACTGTCACCTTACCTTTCAGTATTAAAATCATAACCAACCCACGCTACTCTCAGTCCTAAAATCACAACCAACCCCAAAACTGTCCAACTTAAAGAACAACTAATCCACACTGACTCTCTTGGGTTCGACCCCTACTTACCACTTGCTACCCAGTAGTAAAGTCGCGAGTAGCGGACTTATAAATTTATTTGTACATTTGCTCTGACGACAAGCATCCGTCAAAACTGGCGCCGTTGCCGGGGAGTTAGCCTTCGATTAGCTGTTCTTTTCTTTTCTTTGTCTCTCTCAATTCTCGAAATCACTTCTACGCAACCATGTCGTCGTACTACGGAAGCGAGCCTTGGAACAATGAGGAGTTTTCCCCACCATCCTTCGAACTTGAAATCCGCGAGAAGATCAACAACATAGAGCAATCCCGGGACGAAACTTTGGACGAGTACTTGGCGTACTTTGACTCCATTTTGGCAAGCTGCCCGCACCACGGATTCACCAACCACGATCTTCTTCAAAGGTTTTTCTATGGAATGATGCCAGAAGAGTGGAATAAGCTAAATGATGCAGCGGGAGGCTCGGTGGATAACTTAGGAGTGGATGATCTGTGGAACTTAATAGAGGATAAGGCAAGAAGCGCGAAACAAGATCAGGCCATGCGGCTCGAAGAACTGGCCAACATGATACACCAAGACCGGGTCAAAAACGATGAATTCTAGGCGGCTCAAAAAGAAACATCAAACCAGCCTTGGGACCTCAGTATGATTGCCCCCGAAGACCATATGAATGACGAGGATGAGGACCCATGGTTGCCTGAAGAAGAACAACCCAAATCAGGCTTTGTCCTTATCACCAATCTACTCGAGGAAATCACGCCGATCCCAGACCTCATTGCCGAACCAGCCAAGTCTAACACAGTCCTCACCACCGAGCCAAGAGAAGTCCCGGTCCTCACTAAAGAAGCACCCGAGGAAATCCCGGACTTCACTACCAAACCAGCCGAGACATACCTGGACCTCACTGACGAACTGACCAAGAAAATCACGGCAGGCCCGGTCCTCACTGAAGAGCTGCTCGAGAAAGGCCCTGTCCTTATGGCCGAGAAGCCCCTACTTAACCCTTCATGTTCTATGAAGATCACGGCCACCAGAGATGAGGTAATCAATGATGATGCAGTGCTAGGCGAGTTGGAGAAGAAGCATGAGCCAAAACAATCAACGCAGGAGCTCCCACTCGTCACAAGCCAAGAAGAGCCTCCTGAAAGGTGTAAGGACCAAGGACGGCCAATCATCTCAGCCACAAAGAAGAGGGTTAGCAAAGGCGCATGCTTGAGGTCGCTTGGCAAAAGACTGAACTTCCAAAACTGCAAAGATGCCAACCGACCATACATGAAGAAGCGGCAAAGACATGGGCCCAAAGAATGGAAACCCGGAAGGAGTAACAAGCGAGCACGACTCATTGGACCAGCAGCTATGGTCAATAAAGCCTCACCCTCTCGGAGTAAAAGGGCAGCCGAAAAGAAGTTCGACCTCAAGCACCCATGGGATCCCACCTTTTGATCCATGAATGAGGTATTGTCGAGCCAACGACGTTAAACAAAGGCACTGGTCGGGAGGTAACCCGACACCTATCTTACTTTCAGTCATTTATTTTCTGTCATTTAGTTTTTACCAATAAGTCCCTCTCACCCACTTGGTGCATAGAATGAAATGACATGTAGGAATCAGTTTTTGGAGCAAGATCAGATCAGCCAGGCAGCTTCCGAGAAATTACCGGGCCTGCACTGAGAGTTCAAGGCCCTAGCCGAATTCCCTCGATTATCCATCTCCGAGGTATGTCGTTCCACGACACAACACAGTAAAAGGGAGTTCTGTTCTTCCCTTTTCCTTAATGTCATTTCCTTCTCATATAATATCTGCTTGCATGGCTTTTGAACTAAGTCATTTCGTAAAGAATGCCTTCGTTCAAAAGTGTGGGGTGAGAACCGCCTGTGTACATAACATGTTTTTCTTTTTCCTTTTTCCTTAATGTTATTTTTTTGAAAATATGAACTTGAGAATGTGAAAAAGATAGATCATAATTCATGCATTAACCTTGTGAAAATTCAACTGTTTAAAAACTTAGAATGTAACTTCTCATTTGTCCCTTTGTGCTAAGATAAACAGGGGATGTGGAGTTGACATAAACTGCCCTAGAGAGGCTTGGCAAGCATTCGAAGGACTTAATTTCGCTATATGGTTTACGAAGTCAGTGGAGGCTGCACTTCGGGTTTCAGTGAAGATTGAAGTCATCTCCGCCATGCAGTGTTTATGCAAAAAGAAAAAAGGCAGGACGGGAATCAAACCGTCCTATCTCTAGTCAGAGTAGCCGGGAAAATAAATGAGCGACCCTCATTTTGACTCGCGCGAAACGGCAAGGATGAGAGAGTGCGGGGAGGTATTTCCATATTCTCGCAGGCGACGATTGGACCTCCCAAAAAAGGCTTGAGAAAATTGACTAGCAAGCCACAAAAGGCAAAAGCTCAAAGAAGCAAATCAAGAGGCCAAAGGCCCAAAGTTGTGAAGGTTTTAACCGAACAAAAGTGAAGTACTCAAAGAGTCAAATCAAAGGCCAAAGGCCGATTCACTACAAAAAAAAGCTGTCCCTCGCGAAAAAGAAATCAAAAAGGCTCAACTCAGTGAAACCCGAACCAAATCACGTGCTAGAGAAAGCTACAAGGAAACCATATAGTGCGAGACGGTCCCGAGAATGCAGTCCATGAGCCTAAAAAGGGCTATCTCCCAAAACATCCGAATTAATTTACATCTCGGTGCAAAGGTACACGTATCAAGTTTCTTCAAAGTATTTACACAGTTTAATTTGGTAATAAGTAAGTAATGCATCAATTAGGATAAATCGAGTCCCACAGTCTCACTTTCATATTTTAAAAGTTTACTTAGAAAGTGTGCCGCCCTTTAATAGCATTGTTCGGGACGAACAACTAAAAGTGTGGGGTAATCTGATGGACCATAATTGTATGAATCATAAACACAGTTAAACCCACAAAATTAGACTCTTTTGTCTATTTAACTTTTGCTTGTTAGTTCCGATATTTATCTACAGGGTATTTTGAAGTCTAGAGAGAATACAGGCTAAGGAGGAGTTCTTAAGCTGAAAATATATTACGAGTCATTCCAAGGTCACGACCAGATTCCGACTGAACAAATATCATGGAACCGACTTGGAACCACTCAAATATGCTAGAACAGTCGACATTTGGACAGGAACGCAATGCAATGGCACCGAGCCCGGTAAAGGCCAAACAAGGGCAATTTCAGCCGATTTGGGATTTCGACCATGTTCGGGGAAGAATTTGGCTTAACTTCCTTCTTGAGATCATCTTAGAATGACATTTTCATTCAAAATACACACTCCAAAATCCAAGAAGCTCCGGCCAAAGCTCCGGTCAGATTCCGGTCAAACCGATGGCTTTTGAGAAACAAATATCTTCCGATGGCTTTTGCTCTTCCTCCCCCCATTTGACAAGTGTCATGCCTCTCATCCACATCCATCTCCTCCTCTCCCATCTTGCCAAGTGTTGGCTCCTCATGGCTCCTCTAAGCCTATAAATAGAGATGCCCTCTTCACTTGTAAATCATCCCAAAATGTGGAGAGCTCCTCTCTCTACAAATCCCATGCCACAATCCACAAGTTAGTGAGAGAAGATCTCACTTCTCTCTAGAGTTTGGGTACTAATCATGTAATCTTACTTTGGAATCAAAGATTGATCCTTGGCGCTTCAACGGTTTTGTAAGTCTTCTCGTATTTATTTTACTGTCTTTCAAAACCCTTGTTTTTTCCAAATTCATAGTTATGATGTCCAGTGCCATGAATAGTAGTATCTAAACTCTTCATTCGGTTGAAGGGGAATACTTGTATCGTAAAATGTTTTAGACCCTGCACCTAGTGCATCTTTGTGTTCGAAACTTGTTCTATGTGCCATATATTAGATCAGAACTTCCAAGGTTGAGTGGATGCTTTAACGGGCAAAGCTCTTCCGTGGGGTTCGTGAACATACTCGGGTAAGTGGATGCTTTAGCGGGCAAAGCTTATCTGAGGAGTTCGACTTATCTAAAACACCATTTGGTCGATCGTAACTGAAAGATCAAATGGATGCACATAAGGCTAAGATACTTCAAAAGGAGGAATTAGTCTAAGTAGAACAAGTGTTCTAAACGATGTTGCAAGTCTTGTGCTAGAAATAGCCTCGATTCATCTTTGAACACTTAGTATGATCATTAGCGGTCAATGATAAACAGGCTATGATACAAAGCCCCTAAAACCGAATGCTTTCCTTTAATTGTAATATCCACTGTCACCTTACCTTTCAGTATTAAAATCATAACCAACCCACGCTACTCTCAGTCCTAAAATCACAACCAACCCCAAAACTATCCAACTTAAAGAACAACTAATCCACACTGACTCTCTTGGGTTCGACCCCTACTTACCACTTGCTACCCAGTAGTAAAGTCGCGAGTAGCGGACTTATAAATTTATTTGTACATTTTCTCTGACGACAAGCATCTGTCACTCGTCCACTAGGGCAGCCTAGGGGTTTAAAGGCTTAATGCATATGCTAAATGCATTTGTAACGCCTACGAAAAGGAGCTAGTTAGATTGTACATACTTGTCATTTACCTTTCAATAACATGATTAGGAATAATAATCGAGACCTTGTGAAATCTAGCGAGGCAAATATACGAAAAACATAGCACCACTAGCATTTCGACATTTGCATGACCTTGACATATTCTCATACTTTGTTCGGGACGAACAAAACTTAAGTGTGGAGTGTTGATCAGTCGAGTTTTCGACTGATTTATGGTCATTCTTCACTATAGTTTTGAATCGTTTCCGATGTTATTTTGATGTCATTTGACCTCTATCTATACATTTCAGGTAGAAAACAAATTTTCCCCATGGTCAAGGCCAATATATGAAGATTGGTTAAAAAAATGGGAGTTTCGGCGCAAAACAAGATGTTCCGGGGCAAAACCGAGCATATTGACCTTTGCACCTTGTTTTAGATGCCCAGGGCGCATACGGTGTCCGATTTGGCTGATCTTTAGCTTGTTGGAAAGGTATTTCAAAGGGCTACAACTCTGTAGTTGATGACAAGACCAAATTCGGACGGAAAGACCACCAAAAAGGCCCCAGTCGGTCGACTGAGAAGTCCAGTCGACTGACTCGATTAAAACTCAGCAGCTCATCAGATCTTGCACATCCCAGTCGACCGACTGGGAGTCAAGCTTAGACCAGTCGACCGACTGGATGAAAAAACTCAGATTTGAGGTCCAGATCTCAGCCGAATCTATAAATAGAAAGCAAGGGTTTTGGACCAAGTGTAGATGTTTTTGGGAAAAAGAAGATTGGAAAAGAGGCTCATCCAAGGTCATCAATCATCAAAGGATCCAACTAAGGATAAGAAGAGAAGATCAAAAGGGAGTTCAAGGATTAACCATCCTCCTTCTACATCTTTTCCATTCTACTTGTTGTGCTATAAACCCTACTCACACCATGTTGTCTTACATGATGTGTGAGTATTGATCTTGTGTTTTGAGGGTCTTATGACTCTCCTTGGTACTCTTTGATCATATATATACATTGATATTCATATGGATGATTGTTGATTTCATTTTCTCTTGTGTTATGAATGTTATGCACTCTAGGTGTTTGATAAAATGCCTAAGTGACAACTTGGACTAAAACTTGAACCTATGACTTGAGAGAGCTAGGGAATAGTTCTAGGATGGAGAAAAAATGATCTATATCTTATGCATGAGAGTGAACCTTAGGATATGGACGCTTGCCTAGGAATAAATGTTTAATTCATTGGAGTTGGTCAATTAGCGAATCATCAATTAATCCCATTAAATGGTGTTAAATTCATATCCACTATGCTTTTCATATATGCGATGCTACTAAGTGTTTGAGGAAATGCCTAAGTAACATGTTGAACCTTAAAACTAGACCTAAGAATCGAACGACCTTAGGGATAGTTTGGATGTAGTGAATATGATCATTTCTACGGGATTGAAGTGAACTAGGTTCAATACTATTTGACTACCATGAAATGTTTGAATATTGTGTATGTGATCATTGGGGAATTGCCAAGGAGGGGAGTAACTCCTCGAAACACCTCTTATCCATCTTTTATCTCTAATTACTCGCCACATATGATTTAGAGTATACACACTCCTTATACATTTTTGATTTAGAATAGCCTAACGGAAACACGATCTTACATAGTGCATGTGCTTAGCTTGCTCCTCTTGGTTCGACCCGGTACTTTACCGGTTAATATAAATGTTTTGACTACATTCGATCCTCTCTTCATTGATACTATTCTAGAGGCTAAAAAGAATTAGTTCGTCAGAAACCTGGACCGGACAGGGCATATACGGGTCGGGTCGGACCGAAACCCGGACCGGACCATATATAAGTTTCAATTCTGATAAAAAAACATTCAAAACCTGCCCTAAGTCATTCTAATTGTTTAGTAGTTTCATGGCTTGTATCATAAACTGAATGCAACAGGAACAAGGACAAAAGTGATACAACAACTTTGATTTGGTAATGAAAAATGAGAATTGTAAAGTGACATTATAAAACATACTGCATTTTTCAGATCCAGTCTCCAGCTGAGTGCATTTTTTCATTGCTTCACTATCACTCCTTCGCTTCTCTAATGCCTCTTCCATTTGTTTAGTATTTGAAGTTCTTTCGTCAACCTGAAACACATCAACCAGCTACCACTTCTCATTAGAATATCAAAAGCATACAAGAAAATTAATTTGACCATTAACCACATATGATAGGTCTGTTGAACTGTGATTAAATATCAGTAACCTAGATCCAAATATTAACAAAATTTTGTCAACCAATTAAATAAAACTAAGAATACCAAAAGACAGACTTGATTCAAGAATGAAGAAACTTGTGCCCTCTGTGTGCTCACTGCTCAGTTTGGTCATTCATAAATTATGCACTACTACCAAACATAAAGAATAGCCTTCATACATGGAAATACCTCCTAAACAGAGAGAAGAACACTTCAAACAATCAACTAACAATGGGAACAGACGAACAATTTTCAACCAGCTTGCAAATGTTCAGCAGCATAACATTAACCAATAATTAACAACATCAAATTAAGCTAGTGTCTTATACCTTTGTGCTGAATTGTTACCCCAGTAAGATGTGCCTAGTGACTGTCCACTTATCAAGCACAAAATGTGCTTTCATCATCCTCATCTAACAATATACAAGTCAACAAAGACAGACTCAATAATCATATCACATCATCGGAAATAATATAAAATATTATTGATGAAAATATTATTACCTGAGTCACTGTTACTCGAATCAGAATCGGAGTTCTTTCATAGTTGCAACCAATCTTGAGTACAAACGAGTGCTTGTACAATCTGTCACCAAGAATAACATAAAACAAGTAGTAATTGATTATAAGTTGTACAATAACATATAAATGTGTTTACATCAGTAAGGTACAATATTAGTGATTTTAATGGCTTACCTTAGGCTTCAAACGACTTCTACGAAGTAGGATTGGCCGTGACTGAGCGATCGTGAGTCGTGACTGAGCGTGAGCGACTGTGCGACTGGTAAAGCGATCGACCGTGACTGAGCGACTGGTAGAGCGACGGCGACCGTGACTGATTCTGGCTTCGGTCGGCGTTCAGCTTCGGTCGGCGTTTGTGGCTTTGTGTGATTTGCGTTAGTACTCGTACTCGGTCTCGGGTAGAGTCAGGTTTAGGGTTAGGAATTAGAATAGAAAATAGAAATAGAATTAGGAAAATTTAAAAAAACACGGTTTTATTTCGGTCCGGACCGACCCGTAAAATTACGGTCTGGACCGGGACCGACCCGAAACCCGCAAATCCTAGAATATGTGACCCGTAGACCGACCCGAATCCGGTCTGGTCCTGGACCGACCCGTAAAATCCGGTCCGGGCAGAATTTGTGCATCCCTACTTAGCTTGCACCCAGATTTCAAATCTAGAGGTGTGAATAAAGAGAAGTTATGTTGGACTCATGTGAGCATTTTCTATGATTTACCTTATTGGAGCACATTGAGACAATCATATTCGTTGGATGTAATGCACATAGATAAGAATGTGTTTGATAACATCATTGGTCTTATTCTCGATCTTCAAGGTAAGACAAAAGATGATATTAAGGCTCGAGAAGGTTTGGAGCAACAAGGGATTCGTAAGGAATTGTGGTGGAAGAAGATAGGGTCATCTTCTCGAAAAGATAAGGTTTCACAAGTACCTTATACCATTTTACCTAATGAGAGGGAAGAGCTATTAGAATTCATTAGAGATGCTAAGTATCCTTATTGCTACGCTGGTAGTTTGAAGAACAAAATCAATGTGGAAGACAAAAAGTTTAATGGGTTAAAAACTCATGATTGACATGTCATGTTGCAGCGTCTACTCCCGGTGTTCATTAGACCATATTTGCCACATTATGTAATCGAGCCCCTTATATCATTATCACGATGGTTCTAGAAGTTATGTTGTAAGGAGTTGACGGTCAATGACGCAATGCAAATGAAAGCTGATATAGTCATCATTCTATGTAAATTGGAGATGATTTTTCCTCCTGCTTTCTTCACCATCATGGTGCATCTATTGATCCATCTTCCAGATCAAGTTATGCTTAAGGGATCCATACACTATAGTTGGATGTATCCTATTGAGAGGTTTACAACTTTTTCTTTATGTGAAACATTTTTGTTTAAATGTTATGTTTTACTTGTGTAAACTAAATACGATTTATTACTCTTGCAGGAAATTAGGTGAGTATAAGAGATTTGTTCGGAATGCCAGATATCCAGAGGGATGCATCGCTGAGCAATACATTACACATGAGTGTGTAACGTATTGTAAATTGTACATGGACGACCAAGTGGAGGTTGAATCACCAAACGTTGCTAAATTATATGTCCTGAACGTGTACTCACCTCTAATCACGGTTAGTGGTCATTGTTCGAGGATCAAGTTGAGCCCGAAACAACTTGATATGGCTCATTGGAGCGTTTCGGAACACTGCGAACAAGAGAAGGAATATATTGTTAGACATGATGAAAACTTTGCCTTCGAGTGCCCAAACTGATCGAAGAAACAACGTGTTAAGCATTTTATCAAATACTTTCGTGGCTGGGTATGAATACTAAATTGGGTATCTACTTTATTTTATTTATCTACTTTTATTCATTTGAACATATATATTTATTGATCTTCTCTTGGTGAACCACATGTAGATGGACATTTTGGAAAGGGAGTGCAGCACTTCGTATTGTCCCGAATTGCATAATTTAGGACGCATGCCTCAAGCATATGCGTGCTACTCTCAGTGTTATGTTAATGGTGTGAAGTTTGTTGTTAGGGATCGGGACCGAAAGAAGAGGACTCAAAACTCTGGTGTGATGGTCGAAGACGGTGAATTAACTTATCATGGCATTATAAAGAACATTATTTAGTTACAATATGCAAATGGGATGCCGGTGGTAGTTTTCGATTGCACATGGTTTAACACCGATCCTAAATAGAGGGGAAGCACAAAGAGGGATTATGGACTTCTTTCTATAGACTCATCCACAACTTGGTATGAAGATTGGCCTTATTGTCTAGCCACTACCGTAAGACAAGTGTTTTACTTGGATGATATAAAAGCGGGTGACAATTGGAAGGTTGTAAATGTTGTATCACATAGAGGGGTATATAATGATAGCTCCCTTGCACGAGAAGATGAAACTGAAATAGTAAATGCCGAAGAAAATTATCCTTATCAAGAACAAATGCCCACCTACGTTACAAGTGATATACAACCCGCTGGTCAATTTAACTCGCATGACGACAATATTTATTATCACAATCAAATTCCCAAAGCGAGGAGGCAATTGTACTTGGATGAAGAAGACGATATGAGCAAAACAGGGGATGATGATGATGATAATAATCTATGTGATGGATATGATGAAATGTTCATGGAACGGGAAGATGATCAAGTAGTGGAAGGAGGCGACGATAAAAGTGATGATTCAATGGGAGTGGAAGGAGGTGACGATGAAGATGATCAAGACGACACTTCCGATGATGACCTTCACCCATATTGTTAATGCAGGTTGTGTTTTTATTGAGGGATTAAAACTTGTACTGATGAGTTTGTTTGATGAAAACAATGTTGTGTTTTTTGTTTGATCTATTGTTCTGTATAGTTTATGTCACAAAGTTAGGTGAAAACGTCGTGTAATACTCATCCATTTTAGGGGGCAAAAGCAAATTTCAGATTAGAGGGAAATGAAATTTCAGTTTCAAAATTTTTTTTCTTGTAGCTTTAAGCGACTATTTATTTCAAAATATGTCGCATAATGATAAGGCTTGGCCCAAATATGAAGGCCCAAACCATAAACCCTAAGTCGACTCCTTCTCACATTCTCTCTTCTGTTTCTCCCCTATGCACCGAAACCCTAAAATCTCATAAAACTTCTCTCCATTTCCGCCCAGATCCGCAACCAGAAACTCCCGAATCTCGTAAATTATGGCAAAATCAAAGAATGTGAAGCCTACCAGACGTCCCGACGATGTCGAAGTTAACAGTGGGAGGAAGATAATGAAACTCTGATCTCCTTCGCTCCGTCAGCCATCCAAGAAGTTAATGAAAACTCCACCGCCAAAGCCAACCACCAGTCGTGTGTATGCTGAGTCGCCGGAGCTGTTGTCTCCACCGCCATCACCCAAAAGCTCTAATTCGTTGCCTGCGATGGGTCCAGAAGTCAGGCAGACGGAGCAGTCCAAAGCCATCCTCCATGCAATGGCGGATGAGTCAAGACGTGTGAAGAAACTGGATGCCATTCGTACTCCTCTGCCTCCTACGACCAAAGGCACTCCACAGCCAAAGAAGAAAACTTACCGTCCTCCAGTTCGTCACACTCCTCAGCGCAAATCAAAGAGCTGTCGTCAAAACTCACAACCGCAATCCCAGCCCGAGTCACAACCACCTGCTAATGATCCTTCGAGAAGGAAGAATGCCGCTGCAACTGCTGCTCAGAATCAACCATGACAATTCATTCCCCAGTCAGACCCACTAGAAGACTCTGCTATTCCAGTAAAAAGAAAGACCACCACCACTACAATTGATCAGAACCCACTGCCAGAGAAACGTAGAAAAACCACCACCACCAATAGTCAACCTCCCCCTGCTACTTCTCAACCACGACCTATCATCAACAATCCTCCACCGCAGACCCTTCAAGAGAATATGTTTGCACCCGTAGGTCCCCTAGGTCTTTACAAAAGTCAGTCGGTCGGCCTAATTCCGAATCCCACAACCGTCCTCCACCACCACCTATCATATCCCACCCTCCAGAATTATCTACACTATTGCCTGTTGCTGAACTTCCAGCTCCAGAGTTCAAACCAATGCACTCATTCGATAATAGTGCATCATCAGATGATGATGATGATGCCGAAGACAATTTGGCTAACATTCCTAGCATTAGATGCAAGAGCGCTGGTTTTGTGGAAACAGGTAATAATTTTGTTTTTTTGTTTGTATTTGATAATTAGGTACATTGGTTACATTGTTTCTTATTGTTGTATCTATAATAGAGGATTCATTTGGAGGGAAGAGGAAGGTACGTGGGGTTGTGAATGGATCAAAGGTGGCCAGTTATAAGCAGACCCATAACAAAGGCAATCCGATCAAGGTAGATTTTTTACCCGACGATGCTGGGCCATCTTCTCAAGAAGTGGGGAGCCTACTTGTGCACGAGATTGGCAGTGCCGTGAAGGATAAGGTTCCAATGCTAGCCTCTTCATTTAGGAGGCTTGAGGAAAAGGATCGACGTATTGTGTACCATCACCTAAGAGTGAGTACATTGTTTTTTTTTTACTTTGCATTTAATTCAATATTAGTCTGCAACTTTTTAACCTTATTCATTCTCTTCTTTGCGGCCAAACTTTGTTATTGAATTAAATGACGACCAGCTATGGAATCACATCTTCAAGAAAGCCGCGGAGAGGTATCGTGACTGGAAATCTGACTGTAAAACCTTCTACCTACAGTATGGCCCTGATGTGTTGCCTAGGGAGTTTGTGGATAGGCCTGACCAGTGGGAATGGCTTAAAGGCCACATTAGCGAAGCTACAAATCAGGTAAGGCATTTACTTGAATTACTATATTACATTTTCTGCTAGTTATTTGCTCCATTTATATTTAATTTAAATTATGCAGTAGTTAATAAGTACTTTTAACTTGTCTAATTTTTATTACAATAGGAGAAGGGTAAGACGATGTCAGGCGTGCGCAATAAGGTTAATAGAATCAACCACCGAGGCGGAAAATGCCTATTCTACATGAGGGCTGCAACACTTGCTGCACAGGGAGAACAGGCCCAGTATATAGCCACGCTCTCCCAAGTCTATTCTGGTGATCTCGCTGGTGCTGCCCTTGCTGTTAGTTTCTTTCTATTCCTTCTCATATATTTTATATTTATATATGTTCATGTTTGGTTGCACATGTTCAGCAAATATGGCAAATATGTTTATTTGTAGTTCATTTGTAGTTCATATATCCACATGTTCAGCTATTTTCATATGTTCATGTGTGGTTCTTGTGAAACATGTTAGCAAATATTATCTGCCATTTGCTCTTCTTATGTTCCATGTTCAAGTTCAAGGTTCTTGGTGAAAAATTTGCTCTTCTTATGTTCCATGTTCAAGTTTCACAATTATTTGGGTCGTGTTTATGTTTGGTGTCATGTCATCTCCACTTTATCTGAGAACTCTTCATGTAATTCATGCGCTGTGTTATTGTCATTTTATTTACACTTTCCAATGTGTACATGTAGGCAAAGATGCAAGAAAGAGTTCGTCAAGTGCTGCAGGGGCAGAATGGTGATGAATCTGAACACAGTGTCCTCAAGGATGATTGTGAACCTCTACCAGTCGCTACTCAGATTGAAATCATGACAGAAGTGTTAGGGCAGCAGCGTGGAACTTATATTTCCGGGACCGGAAAAGCCTTCAAGATACCACCCCTCCCAAGACGGGGCGCAAGGAACTCCGGACAGAAAGTTGAACTTCAAAAGCAAAAAGACGAGTTTCTGGAAATGAAGGCTGCACTTGAGGAGAGGATACGTATTCTGGAGGACTTGGTGGTTCGAGGTGGATCAGCTAATCTGGCAAGCCAAAATGCTTCTGAAGGCGCGACAAGCTTTGGACCTGCTCAGTAATTGTTGTTTGGTATAACTATGATCATATGCAAAACTTTTGTGCTTTTTGGATGGGTACACACATGGACAATTGGTTGTGTTACCCTTATGTTTATTGTTTGTTCTTGTTGTGTTTGTCGGACAGATTGTTGTTGGTTTGCAGGATTTTATTTTGTGTTTGGTTAGAATGAAAACAATTTCAGGTTTCGTATTAATATTTGACAATAGATTGTTTGCAATATTAGTCCTATATGTCAATTTAAACCATAATGTAAGTTGTCAAGTATGCAGCGTATACATTATTATACGACATATATACGTTCAATATTAGTCGCGTAGTCATATATATACGACAACAATATGCTCGATATTCGTCGCGTCATCATATATATACGACAAGCATATGTTGGATATTTGTCGCTACAACATGTTTATGTGACATAAAGGTCGTCCCTTTCGTCGCGACAGACCTTTTATAAAACACATATATGTTCAACATTAATCGAAATACCATTTTTGCGACAACTCTGTATTCAATATAGGTCGCGACTTCCTTCTTATGCGACACATTTTTATTCAATATTGATCGTGAATTCCATGTTATACGACACCGATGTATTCAATATGGGTCGCGAAACAACATTTATACGACACTATCATGTCAGGATTATAAAGCGTATGAAATATGACGCTCATATGAGTGGAACTCGACTCATTGATTACGGGACTAAATATAACAATTGCCGCATAAGACTGTAACTTAACGCGACAGGTGATTTTTTGGTTTGTCGCGTATAATTTTCACTACTCCGATTTCGCAACCTTTTTTTCGCGACACATTGAAAGTCGCATAAAGTATATGCGACCTTTTTAGCTGTTTATGCGACGCGGGAAAAATAGGTTGTAAATTGGCGTAGTGTTAATTAAGTTTTGTGCATCAGGAATAGCACTATAAAAAAAACCCTCCACACAAAACTTTTTATCTTGTTCGGCACCATCAGTCTCCATATACCATTCTCCATAAGTTCTTTATGCTTCCCATATCAGAGCTCTCGCCCACAACTTAATTATTCTGGTTATTCTTTCTCAGAAATTTGTAGGCCTCTTTCACTGAAAATTCTCATGTTCTTAACCATTGCAGTTCATAATCATCCCCATTTTCAGCCTCGAGTAGACCAGCTTTAAGTGCCTCCCCCTTAGCAACGTAAATACCCCTCCAAGCAAATCTTTGTGCCATTTTTAGTCGCCGAAAATAAGTAATAAATCAAAACAAAATCTCAGGGTTAAGTTCTGGTGAGAAGTGACATTAAGGTGAGAAATAAGAATTTATCCTGTCCGTTGATATTTCTTAATAAACAGCCACGATCAGTTCAGAAATATTAATCAAAATCAAACAAATCCACGGTTATAGGGGTAATTTAGTCACACAAAGTCTCCATAACTGCGTATCGCGTTGATTTCTGAAAGGCGAAACCGAACCCTAAACCCAAAGCGACGGACCTAATCGCCGATCGAGTTCATCAGTCGCCATAGAAATCGACGACAACGAATCGGAGACGACGGCCATGGCTCGAAAGACGGCGGCCGTAGACAGTCATTCGACCCCTCCGCCGAAGAGTCCGATTCAAACATACGGTGTGTTTTCTATCTACTTTTTAGGGTTTGCTAGATTGATCTTCAATTTGTCGGAAGAAAACAGTACGATTTTTAGGGTTAAATGTTATTCATATGCTACATATCCGTAGCACAATTTTAGAAGATGCGTAGCATATTGTGGGTTTTGGGAGGAGATAAACTACGTAGCCCTGTGGGTTTTATATAAGGATTCGCAGCATACAATCTCAAGCTGGCTGGTCTAGTTTTGGTATTAGAGTATCATCTTTCGTAGCACCCAGACTCTCAAAGGTGTTGTGTTGTTTCTATTCAATTCAATTTAGTCTTGTAAATCAAATTGTTTTCAGACAAACTTGTGTTGTACTCGTTACATCTGCTTATAAGCAATATGTCTACAATCGGAACTGGAACTGTAATGTCTTATGTAAATGCCATCTAACGATTGTAATAATTATTGAAGTTGTTTTCTTTCTGGCAGATTATTGAGGCTTTATCTCTTTCATAGCCTGAGGAAGTAGAAAGGTTCTGGTTTGCGTTCGTCCTGTACTCTGTTAAGAGATTGAATGTGAGGAATGAAGATGAGACATTGTCGCAGAGGACATGTGAAAATGACCTTAATCTGTGCCAGATATTGAGAGAAGCAAAGCTCAAGTAAGTTTCATTATTGGAGTTTAGAACAATGTATAGACTCGTACCATATAAGATAATACAAATCTTTTATTCAGTTTGTATCCAGAACTTTTAAGTTGTATTTCTAATCTTTTGTTAGCATCATGGAGTTTTTCAAAGAGCTTCCACAATTTGTCATGAAGGTGGGTCCTACTCTTTTGAAGTTAAATGGTGCTGATTGGGAAAGAAGACTTGAGGTACTGACCACTGATTACTTCTCCATGCCTCCATTCCCCAGAAATGGCTAGTTCTGAACATGTACTGTTGTTCGTAAAATCAGGTAAAAGAGCTGCAAGCCAATTTTTTCCACTTGAGCCTTTTGAGCAGGTTAGTTTCTCTCTTCTACTCTCTTAAAGTTTTCATATTTTCTCTTGTTTTTATTGTCTCTTTGGTCATTCATACACTGGATATAGAAATTCTATTAGTGTAGTTTCTTCTGTGCTAACTGACACATTATAATCCGTAGCATTGTAATCATAATCCGTAACACATAGCTCATTATCCGTAGCATTGTAAGCATAATCCGTAGCACAATTAACAGTTGACATTACTTAAGTATACATAGAAGTTATAATAGTTAAGTTAATGTGTATCACAGAGGGTAAACATAATCTGTATGTATAATTCGTAACATTGTAATCATAAACCGTAACACGGTAATCATTATCCGTAGCATTATAAGCATAATCCGTAGCACAGTCAAAAATCTTTACAGTTCCTATATGTAATCAGGACTACGGAGAGCCATCAGAAGGTCTTCACATTGTTCAGGAATACGTGAAATCCCATTGATCCGAGCATGATCACTTTGAAGGCTTTTAGCTTTAGAGATCAAAACTGTTTCTTATTTATCTAGTCTTTCTAAATTTTTTTCAACTAGCTTGTACTCATAATGATCATCCAGTAAAGATGTGTAAACATTTTTGTAAGAGGGTACGAATTATGTAAATAGTACGAATTATGTGTAAGAGGTTATGAATTATGTAGTACAGGGTACGAATTATGTATTAAATGATGTTGCTATGTATTATAATACACTTGTTCCGTATTATAATGCATAACTGATGCGTCTTATAACACAATTGTTACGTATTATAGTGCATAACTGTTACGTATTATAGTGCATAACTGCTACATATTATAACACGATAGCTGCATTTTATAATCCATTTGCTACGTATTATAATCCATTTGCTAAGTATTATAACACAGTTGCTACGTATTATAACATAGTTGCTACGTATTATAATAACACGGTGCATAACTGCTACATATTTTAACAAGAAATGCGAATGAATTCATTTAATCAAGATTCGGTTTACAATTCAGGCAACTGGAAACATATACAAACATATGCATGTTTTCCTAGCTGATGGGAAATGTGGATGGCAGAGTAACATTTATCCCAACTTGTGTGGCCTCAACCTCGGTCTGAAACTTTCTCGCAGCACCTTCAAGTCCCCAAAGCATGTGCCAAAGCACTCTTTTCTTCCTCTTCTGCTAAAGCACTCTTTTCTTCCTCTTCTGCTAATGATAGTGCTATAGCCAGTCAATCTCTTCATGCTCAATATCTGACCAAGCATCCTTCATGAGAGAGCATGCACGATTCAAAACTACTAATAGATGAACATAATTTCAAAACTGAAACATGTATATACTTAACAAACCAAACAATCACCAATTAATCATCTTTTTCCGTTGAAGTTGTTGGTTCTTACCCTGGTCTATCAAGTTTGTATCTCCCGTGACTGCATTGTCCTTCTAAAATTTTATGACTATGACGTATGACCGGAGCCTTTCAGAAGCTTGGTCAGCCACCCCATTGTTTAATAAACTTAATCCACTCCCGATTTCAAGTTTCTAGCCTGAAGCCAAGTACAAACAAACATCTCCAATGTTACAAAAAAACAATCTAATCGGAGCATCAACCCCTTCATTGTCAATATGTCAGTCACTTAACCAAGAAATCCCATTAATTTGATCGACATATCAATGGCTCACTTTCTGTTAGATGACAGTAAATACCGCGCAAACTACAATCATTTCCAGGATGGTTATGAAGAGCAAGTTCAATACGCTCGATCAGCGACATTCATCTCAAAATCAGTCAGGCAATCAGTAACTAACCATTCGCTGAGATTAACAAGAATCCACATTACATCTATTGTAGATAGCAGTGAGGGAAAAATCCGAACAGAACATGGAACGAATAAATGCCAGGAATTGCCTCTACTACACAAAACTAAACAACAGGTGATCTGTCTCAATAGAAATTCGAAACTTCTTTCAATCCCATTTACACAAATGACTTATCCTTCATCCTCATCTTACAACAACAGTTAAACATTGAATTAAACGTAACCAAATCAGGCCTCACCCCACCATCCCTCAAACTTCCCATCACCAAACTAGCCCTAACTAAATCCCCAAATATACACCACCCATCAATTACACAGTTGTAACTCACAATGTCAGGAATACTTCCAAACAAAGGCATTTTGTTCAGCAACTTCTCGGCGTCTACAACTCTACCAACTTTGCAGAAATATGAAATAACCAAAAATGCCATAAGAGGGGTTAGGGCAATACCATTTGGAGACAAAAGCGAAAAGCAGCTTGAGAGAGAGGTCGCCTCAGCCGTCGTTGGTAAGTTTGTGTAGCTGTTGGTTGAAATTGAAGGGCGTTGGGAAGCGTGGAGCGATCCGCAATGAAGCCTGAAATTGTAGGGCGTCTCTGATCATTCATGGATGATTGTGCAAGCTTGTTTATCCAATTGGGTATGTGAAAAAATGGATCGACGGAGTGAGGACAACCTGGAATGCCTACGGTTTAGCGCACGAAGACGACGGATACGAGGAACGAAATCCATTTGTGAAAAAACAGGATTGAATGAGTAGGTTGCTCTATTCCGAATATACCCTTTAATTATATTCCTAATTTGCTATTTATTAATGATCGTTTGATCTTAAGAATCAGTGGACTAGATAAATTCTTATTTCTTACAAAAACACTTACATCCTACCTGATCTTTTCCCAAAATCTCAATGAAACGAAATTTGAAAACAAAATCTTTAAATTTTAAATCTAATCAACTTGGATAAACAAAAAGAATCTTAGTCGAAATTCAGTTTACACAAACATGTTTTGTATTATGTATCTCACTAAAAATTCACAAATGATAATAGATATTGCATTCAAGAATTGTAGTATTAAATCGACCAAGTATAGTGTTAAATCCACAAACTACGGTGTTTTTTTGATGTTACAAACTATGGACTCACATATAAATCTATGAACTATATTACCAAATATACGAACTACAGTATTTAACTATTAAGGAAAAGTACATATTGGTGCCCAGAACTATTGTTGTTTTCCAATTGAAGGTCCAAACTATTAATTTTTCTAATTAGGGGCAAAATAAAAAATAATTTGACATATTTTCGAACACCAAACATCGTAGCTACACGTGATTCAATCGCTAACTCAATCATGTGAACAACATTGATAACGATTCAATAAAAATGTCTATTGGTGTCAAAGAAGAAAGATCAATTTGGTACGTTAAAAGTTTATGATAAAATCGTCGGGTTATTTTCAATGGGGTCCACATGATTGAGTTAGAAATTTAATGACGATGAAGCTACGGTGCTCGGCTTTCGAATTTTTTAAATTTGCTCTTGATTGGAAAAAATCAATCGTTTGGACATTCAATTGGAAAGTGTCGATAGTTCAGAGCACTAATGTGTACTGTTCTCTAACTTTTATGTTAAATTCGCATACAGATCTGTGAACTGTATTATCAAATTCACGAACTTTGTAGACACATCACAGTTATAAATTGCACTCGAAACTAAAATATCAAACACACATATTTAATTCGCGAACTAAATTAAATTATGTTTCCGATAACATTCATCGGGAGTCGCTCCCTAAATAGGCACAACACCTACAAAGACAACGGTAAAACTGAACAATGCCAATGAAACCAAACATCAATAACTAATAGGCAAAATTATGTGACAGCACTTTAACTAATGACAATGAACCCTAATAGATTTAAACAGATGAATAAACTTATAAACCCTAATAAATCCATTATATACATCATCAATACATACCTTTGAGTGTTGTTGGAAGACTGGCGAGATGAGCGAGGAGTGGAGTGACGAGCGACCACAGGCGAGACGATGAGCAAGACGTCACAAGCGAGGTCGACAGGGAGACGACGACGACAACCACTGGCGAGACGGAGCAAAATCGACAGGAAGGCGCGCACGGAAAGTTTGAAAATCCAGTAAAATTGATTTTGCTTTCGCATCATTGGATGAAAATTGCAGAAGTAAAAATGAAATTAGAGTAAATTTGTATTCGACTTTATGCATCGGTTCACCTAAAATCGATGCATAAGGTCGAGATTATGCAACGGTTTTTTTGAAATGATGCATAATCTCGACCTTATGCATCGGTTTTGGACCAACCGATGCGAAAATTCGAACACGGAACCGATGCATAATGTTTCGTCTGTAGTAGTGCAGTAACATATGCAAATACATACTTTAACGCAGAGGAGCGCTCAAAGAGTCTCTCCCATTTTTTAGAATTTGAGAATCCAAATCTCACAATTGAAAATGCATCATCAAGTCATTATGGTGGTGAGAAGTGTCTCATGTGCATATTCAAAGTTGCATTTAATGCAAAGTCAAAGCCATCAACTTTGACTTTACTTTTGGGACATGTGACACATGCAGAATTAAAGATGCATCCTGATTTTACGGTGAGATTTGAATTCTCAAATTTTTAGGGATTATTAACCGAACGCTCCCCTTACGAATTAACCATGTTCGGGATGACAATTGTGACTAATAATTTAGTCAAAAAATTGAATACATCAAACTCAATCAAAAATTTGAATTGTTGTATTGAAAAATATGTAATATTAATTGATTAATCATAAAATATAAATATGAGAGAATCAAGTATTAAAATACATCTTCCTACATCCTTCGTGGATGCCTTTCTTGTCCTGCCTCGCGCGTGGATGCTTTCTACATACTTCGTGGATGTCTTTCCTCTTCATGCCTCGTGCGTGGATGTGTTCTTCCTTGGAGGTGTCTTGCAAACGGTAAAGGTACCCAAGGTAGCCTGAACTCCAAATGTCATAGAATGTACAGAGGGTGGATGTTCGGATCCATGGTAAAGGTGCCGAACGTGGCGCTTCAGAAGTAGAAAGATGTACCAGATGATTTCGGATCCGATCAAGATGTCTTGATAGAGCTTTAAAGCTCAATATATATGTACTAGATGATAAGGCTGTCGTCATATGCATTGTGATGTTATGAATTGTTGTACCTCATTAAAAAAGTTAAAAGTATAATGAACAGTATGAAGTTGATTAACATGCCCACATGTTTATAAAAAAACATGCCCATGTATTAGTTTTTTTTGATTGATGGGTTACAATTCATACAAGATCATTGAAATTTATAATTTTAGGACAAATCATCGAGCACACTTATCACAAGCAACTGAAGCACAAGTCATCCATGACACACTCGACTAGACCCATCGCAACTCTTGAAGTAGATCTTCAACGAATAAGGCTTACGCACCGTCAATCTCACGGGCAACTCATGATACTGCAAAGGGAAGGGAAAGGCAAGGAAGAACGATAGGAAAAGGGAAAGGAAAAATCTCACTAGCGCGGCCTAGGAAAGGTCCACACATAAAGTGAGACAAGGAAAACTCCTTCTGAAATTACGTGAAAATTATGCTACTCAAGGGAATTGAACAATTGACCTCTTGATTTGTAATCAAGAGTTCAACCAGCCCCTGTATTAGTTAAAATTAAGTATATGTAGCGAAAAAGGGTTTAGTCGAGTGGTATGTACCATTGACCATTTGTCAAGAGGTCAAGGGTTTGACTCCCTTGAGTAGCATAATTTTCTACACTTTTGTGGTGGAGTGTTTTCCTCCCTCGCGTAGGTGTTGTTCGTCCCGCCTCGGCGTGGACGTGTTGTCCCTCCTTTGCGGAGGTGTTGTTCGTCCATTGTGGACGTGTTGTGTCCTGCAGGTTCGCATGTGTTGCTTCGCCAGTCTACATGGATTCGTAGAGACGCGTGTTTGTTCGTGAGTTTTAAGTAAGAAGGTGCCCTAAGGCCTGTGCTTCAATAGACTATTCAAGTATCATTCCGGGTTGGTGTCGTGCGTGACCCGTGCTTCAGAGTCAAGTAATTCAATATATATACCTGACGACGATATATTCGTGTTGTACTTGATTTGTATGAATTTAAACCCACAATCAAATTTTTTTAAGTATATATGTAAAATTAAATAAGAAATAATCATGACCATCAAATGAATTAACTTAATTGATACAAAATGAATAAATTAAAGTTTGCTTCAATTTGGCCGATTTGCACTTATTCTTTTCACATTTTAAAAATTAGGGCAAATTATGAAATTATTAGTCCGACAATGTCTCATTTCAAATTAGGTAACGAATTTTTTCAATTTTTAATTTAATGACTTTTGTATCGATTTGCACATGTTTCATCATATTAATCATATCACCAAGCGCGGTAAAAATAAATTTAATTAAATTAAGTTAATTCTTCAACTGAATGCATAAGTTCTCAACCTTACAACTCCTCGAAAACTCAAATTCGGGAACAAAATGTATATAAAATTGAAAAAGTTACTAAATTGAAAATTAGAAAATTTTAATACCTAATTTGAAATGAGACAATACTCCAGATGATGTTTTTGTAATTTTCCCTATAGATTATTATAATAGCTGAATACTCGCATATTGAGACCACAGAAGTATGTATCTTTCTCTCTGATTTTTTTTGAATATTTTTGCGTTCATAAAATATATGATTGTGCTACCAAGGTGATGATTGAATTGATAGAACACTTACTTTGCAATTGCAAGATCAAGTGTTCGAATTTCATCGTACCATAATTTTATATAGGGATATTTTTTGCGTTTTGCGTTGAAATTATCGTGAAGAGATTAAATAAAAAAATAAAAATAAAGTTGAGTTGGTTATATCAAGAAATTTCGAAAATCGCAGCTTCCAGTAGTTCTCATCGTCGTCGTCGTGCTCGAAAATCGTCAAACACTCCGACCTCCTCTCCGCCATTTCGCATTTCCCACCTCAAATCCTCCTCTCCGCCGCCAATCGCCGCCTTTTTCTCTGCATCCTCTTCCCTATCCTTAAACACCTCTTTCCCCGCGATTTAGGGTTTTGAATTTCCGCGTCTAATCCGCAATCGGCATTGCCTTACCGCCTCTCGAATTTCCACCGGAGACGCTCTTTCTTAGATATGTCTAGCGGCGCAGAAGGCGTGATTTCTTCGACCGGCAGTTCTGATTTGGCTGGGCCGCCGACTCCGGTGCCGATGCTTAATCCGAACGCGCCGCCGCCCTTCCTGTGTAAGACTTATGATATGGTTGATGATCCTTCTACGGACGCGGTCGTGTCTTGGAGCTCTGCGAATAACAGCTTTGTGGTTTGGAACCCTCCGGAGTTTGCTAAGGAATTGTTGCCCAAGTATTTCAAGCACAGCAATTTCTCAAGTTTCGTTAGGCAGCTTAACACTTATGTACTCTTTCTCTTCTTCTTTTTTTATTGATATTTAAATTTATGTTGTAATTTTTATGTTGTGAAAATTACCATGGATCAAGTACTTTTTTGTAGTGTTGTGTTGGATTGTAAACTGATGTTTGCGAGTGTTTTAAGCTTTGTTGGACTAGGGTTTGGTTCGTCATGGTTTGGTTTTATGTATGTATACATGTATGAATGTCTGCTGATAAATTCTTGTTAGGTATGTTTATTAATATTTTGTAGTGTTTATTGTTTTGTTGCTGTTTTTGATCAGGGATTTAGGAAGGTGCATGCAGACAGGTGGGAATTTGCTAATGAGGGATTTTTAAGAGGGCAGAAGCACTTGCTCAATAATATAAAGCGGCGCAAATCAACCCATGGACCCATTCAGCCGCAGCATGAGCAAACTCAGGTTCAGACTCCATCTGCTAATGCTTGCGTGGAGGTAGGGAAATTTGGTCTTCAAGAAGAGGTTGAGATGCTTAAAAGAGACAAGAATGTGCTCATGCAAGAGCTTGTTAAGTTGAGACAGCATCAACAAAATACTGATAAGCAATTGCAAGTTGCAATGGACCGGCTTCAAGGAATGGAACAGAGGCAGCAACAATTGATGTCATTTTTGGCCAAGGCTGTTCAGAGCCCAGGTTTCTTTAACCAATTTGTACAGCAGCAAGCGCAGAGCAGTAGGCGAATTTGTGAAGCTAACAAAAAACGACGGCTCAAACAAGATGATATTTCAATGGATGATCCTTCCGAAAGTAATCCAGTAGGCCAAATAGTGAAGTATCAACCTTTTCTTAATGAGTCATTAACAGACTTTATTCGACAAATGATGGACGTGGACAATTCTTCTCAAGAATTCGGGAACAATGATAAGGAAAATTTCTTGTTTGGTAATACTTCAGCTTTTAATGGGCAACAAGGGGGTAGCTCTATGGATATGGTATCAAAACCTATGATTTCTGAAGATCTTGTGTCTTCTGCACAGTTTTCCTCAACTCCTGCATCGGTGATCCCTTCGTGCGGATCCTCAGCTGAATTGGTGGATGCACAACCCTCCAGTGCAGGTGCTGGTTCTGAACTCGGTACAATGGTCCATTATCCACCTGTCAGCTCTCTTGTAGATAACAGTGACAGTAGTCTCCCACCTGATGTGAAGTCTGAGCCTGTCATATCTTCACTCGGTATGGTGCCTGCAAGTATTGTCGAGAATTCAACAGATGACAGTATACAGTTTGATCCATCCACATTTGGTTTAGCTACAGCGTTGCCGTTTGATATTGAAAACATATCAGTTGGTGATGAAACTTCAGACATTTCGGCATATGAAGATGTATGGAAGATGCTGAATGAGGAAGTTGACTCAGCTCAACTAGATGATCTTGTAAATGGAAGTGAAATGCTTTTGGAGGATGCATCTGACCATAATCAGAATATTGATCATCTTACTGATAAGATGGAGCATCTTTCTTCCAGTGCTAAAAAGTCTGACTTTACTTGAGATCCATACTAATGTCCTGTATCGCGAGGTAAGTCAGTTTTGTGTTTGTTTAAATCAATCTTTCTTGAATCAATTTTTGGAATTAATTGTAAACAATTTTTCTTTTCAACGTAACTTGCTACATGTCTTTTTGAATTGTGTCGTTACATCACAATGGACCTACTGAATCTTCATTTTAAGTGAGTATGGGTAAAGTAATGTTTTTTGGTTAACATTGGGGTATGTCACTGGAAAATAAACGGATATGTGCTGCCAATATGCTTGTCCAATTGTTAGCTTGAGCTTGCTATTTTACGTTCAGATTCATTATTACTGAGGGTCAAAGTCATTATGGAAGCGGACAAAAACACATAAAACAGGACTAGTTTCAGATCTGCTGCTTATCAGAGAGCTATAGTCTGCAGTTTTTGCCATCGACAAATATTCTGGCAACACAACTTGTAATTATGAACTCTGTTAACTATCAAGTGTTGACGTGCATTCTTGCTTTGACATCTACAAATTGGTTTGTTCTTATTTATGGAGGCCTTAGAATTGTCGGGATATGTCATGAACATGTATAAAGTGACTATAATTTTTCTGGACTAACGCATGTGATGTCAATGCTTTTGTGTTTCTTGTTCTTCTTTTAAAATAGTGCACATATCATTGTGGGTTAGAGGCACCACCAAATAATGATAATAATTGCTGTAGTGATCCCAGTCCTGTGAAGATTTTTTTTCTTTTTAGTTAAATGAGCTTTTATGGTTATGTTTACATACTATGAAATCCATGTATTGATGTCTAACCCGGTAAGTAATTTTGACTTGTTTATTGTTTTTCTTTGTAGGCTTGTAGATTTTGAGGACATGGAGATTTTGGCTACTCCTTTCGGACGGACTCTAGACCTGGTGCAACATTAGTTTAGATTGATTGAAGCTTTGTACAGACCCCAGTTACAGTTTGTTTGCCCAACAAGGATCCTGTAGAGCTTTGCATACAGATGAAGGGAGTCT
The DNA here is from genome assembly GCA_033675215.1 of Rhodiola kirilowii. NCBI lineage: Eukaryota > Viridiplantae > Streptophyta > Magnoliopsida > Saxifragales > Crassulaceae > Rhodiola > Rhodiola kirilowii. Next base: position 47,610,471 of record CM066201.1, read on the forward strand.
GAGTTTCAGCGATCATGAACATGATGACACTAAGCTGTACAATGAGTTGGAGTCGTTACTTCAACCGTATAACCTTTGGTTTCTATCTTTTGAGATTTGCCAAAGTAAGAACTCAGAAAAACAACCATCCTGAAGTGTGTGCGTTTGCAGAATATATTGAAATACTTTCGAATTAGGGTAGTTTGAAAAACAATCAGCTAAGCTGGAGGCACAAAATTGCCACACCAAACCCGATCATCTCGTTATTGCTTCATATACAAAGAGAACACAAACTGTTAAGGGATCCTACAATGGTTAAGATATCAGGGGGGGGGGGGGGGGGGGGGGGGGGGGGGGAACACCATTAAAAACTCGTACCAAATGCAAGCAGCTTAAATAACCAAATCAAATGTAAATCACATCAGTCCCAACAGAGAGTTTTAGAGACACCTGCATTATATACTATACATCCAAATTTTAGGCTTAAACCCCTGAAAGCATTCCACGTCGTCTTGTCATTGACCAGCAGAGTTGACTTTTTGATGAAGAAAAGTGGAGATGGGACTTTGCAGCAAAGGTGAGTTCAACCACACTCATACTAGGCTGCGATGACCACAATGATGATGAGGAGGATTATCCCAAATATCACCAAGAGCAAACAGGTCTGCATTCAAGGGTGAGAACACATCATCATGTAAGTTGATGTGGGACGAAAAAAATCATATTTTAAAACTAGGTCAGTATGTGTTATTCAGTTAAACCTTGTTGTAAATTATAGTAACAATGAAGATAAAAATAAAATGTTACCGTGGTGGGAAAAAATAGTTTTTGAAAGTGTAAAAAACAGAAATGACAATTAAACATTACCGTGGTGGCAAAATGTAGTAACAAAAAACAATCAGGTGGAAGGGGAGCAATTGAATGGTTTGAATAAAACAGGTTCATGGCCAGTTCACTAAATTTTAGTCATTGCGGTGTCAGTTCTAGGCACCCGAGCATATCTACGAAAGCTCAGAGAGCCAAAATGGTTCCCAGAAGGAATCCAAGTAGAAAAACCAAGTGGCATGAGTAAAACCATTCAATGTGTGATTTGACAATTTAGATGTGGCTGACTGACAGGCTGTCGTTGTGACCTGCAAATTTACATTTATATTTTCTACTACTTTAGTGACTTACTAATGATAGCAAACGGTAAGTAGGGGTCGAAACCAAGGGAAGTTGGTTGGAAACAGTTGTTCTTTCGAAAGCAGTAAATAAAGAAAAGACAATTGGGGTTTTTTTTGTTGAGGTTAAGTGCTGAAAATAAATACTGGAAGGTAAATGACTGAAAGTGCGTAAATTAAAGTTGCTTGAAGGTCCAAGTCTTTACAGTGCTTGAAGGTCCAAGTCTTTACAGTGCTTGAAGGTCCAAGTCTTAAGAAAGTAACAACAGTAAATAAAAGTGCGAGGGTGTTTTCAAAAGAAGAAATTCGGTCTTGGGATCCTTATATTATGTCCCCATTCATCATCGACCTCAAAGGATTTTACTGAGTGTCATAAGGAGTGAGTTACTCCATTTCAAGCTATAACTCCAAACAATGCCATTTCAAGCACTTGCTCCTCCAGCTAGTCCATTTCAAGACAAGCCTACTAGTTCTAACTAGGCTAATACCCCATTTCAATGTATATTAACCTAAGTGCAATCGCTTGATCAGTCATTTCCGAACAAACCAAGCGACTATGGAGGGAATGAACTACTCGGAAGAGCTTTGCCATTTCAAGCATCTACTCAACCTCGTTGTGTTCACCCCAAAGGCACAAGAACTAGCGAAAACACTAAGTAACATGAAAACGAGGGTCTAGAACGGTTTCATAGCAGAAGAACTTCCTTGACCGAATGAACGGTTTAGCTACGAATACTCATGGAAGTGAATATCATAGCCATCGTAAGGAAAATACAAAGAAAAAGTAGAAAGTAGTCGAAGCCTTTGAATTCAAGTGAGTGTTTCGAATAAGGGGAGTACAAGATGAGGGATTTCTAACTATGCTACTTCTCCTTTCCCTCTCTACCTACACGAACCCTTTTTTGTCTTCGAAAAGAAGCACACATATTTCCTCTTGGGTTCTTCTATTTATTGGCATGGATGGGCGGTCGCTTCATGGAGAAGTAATGCTTCTCATTGGCTAGCCGTCTTTAAGCTAGCTGGTGCGTGTGGTCTTCTTATGGCTTCCTTCATCCTTAAGCAAACCGTAACAAGCAAGCTGGTGCCAAGTGGTGAGTTGTGGAGCTTTCCTCTTCACAAGGGTTAGCCGCAAATTGAGATGGAAGCTTCGAAGGGCCAGCTGCTCTGTGAGCTGGTAGCTTCCAAAGGACACCGGACCTAGCAAGTAGCTGGAACTTGGCTGGAGTTTTGATCGGAAAAAGTTCTACTCGGGCGCTTGGCCGGGTGCATGCCTCGGGTGCGCTCGGGCGCCTGTCTCGGATGCGCTCGGGCGCCTGTCTCGGATGCAGCCGGACATTTCTCGGTCATGAACCTCAGCGTGCTCACGAGCACACGTCAATGATGCCCGGCACTGTTCTGGGGCGCGCCCTTATTTCTTCGGTATTGACTCTCGGGCCACAGCCGAGACCGCTCGGATACCGATCTGGGACGCGACCCTGTATTTCTTGGTCGCGGCCCGGTACTGAAACTCGGCCACGCCTGGGGCTTTTCGGGCGCCGACTGGGTCCCTCGATCATCGACTGGCCCGATCAACTTACAATTTGTTTCTGGCATAAAACTCCTCTTTTAAGCTGGTTTCTTCCCCAAACCTCAACATAGCCTGTAGAACAAAATGGGACTAACAAGTGAAAGATGTCAAGATAAATTGTCTAATTTGGTGGGTTTAACTGATTCAACGAGTCATATAAATATGCCCCATCGGATCACCCCACACTTATACTTGGTCGTCCCGAACAAGGCTAGCGAGAAGAGGCAACCCGTCATCTAAAGGTTCTAGACATGAATGTTAGAGTGCTAGTCTAGACTTTTCCTATTTATGCATCACTTGATGTCAAAATAAAGTGTGTTTAAAATTTAGAAGATAACTTGATACTTGTACCTCCGAGCCGTGATACAAACCAATTCGGACCGGTCTTGCCCTATATGGTTATCTTCCGTAGCTTTCTCTAGCACATGATTTATTCGGGCTAAACGGGTCGAGTCTTTTATATTGTTTGGAAGAACAACATTTTGTAGTGACTTGGCCTTCGGCCTTTGATATTGAATTTGGATGCTTCACTTTTGCTTTGGTTAAAACCTTCACAATTTGGCCCTTGGCCCTTTGATTTCTCGAGCTTTGCTCTTTTGTGAACTGCTTGTTCGTTTTCCTCTTGGGAGGTCCAATCATTGCCCGAGAGCATATGGAAATGCCTCCCCTCTCTTTCTATCCTTGTCCTTTCGCGCGGGTCAAGACGAGGGTCGCCCGGCTATTTTCTCGGCTACTTGAACTAGAGATAGGACGGTTTGATTCCCGTCCCGCCTCTTGTATAAACGCTGCATGGCGGAGTCTACTCGAAACCCAAGTAACCCGAAGTGCTAACCTCCACTAGCTTCGGATAACCATATAGAGAGACCCGGCCCTTCGAGTGCTTGTCAAACCTTTCTAGGGCGTTTTCTGTCAACTCCACACCACTATTTATCTCGGCACGCAAGAACAAATAAGAAGTCAAATTCTAAAGTTTTAACGCAATTTAGATCTCACAAGGACATGCACGAATTTGGATCCATCTATTTCACATCATGAAGCTTATATTCAAGAGTTGCAAAAAGATAAAAATTAAGGAAAAAGGAAAACATGCTGACTACTATGTGCAATGACTCACCCCACACTTTTGAACAAAGTCGTGCCTCGCGGCACGACTTGGTTCAAAAGACAAAAAGAATAAGGGGACTTGGAAAGGAAATGACATAAGAGGGAAAGAGTCGAACTCCCTTGTGGTGTCGTTGCTGCCAAGTCATGGATGTAGGAGCAAACGGCAGGCCCTTGGTTGGGCCGGATTCGGTTGAAGCTCGAGGAAGTTTGGCAGGGAAACTGGATTTCTCGGGCGCGCCTCAGTGTTCCTCGGGCGCGTCCCCGGTACTTCTCGGTCGCGACTCGATCTTTCCCGGGCGAAACCCGGGCATTCTCGAGCGCGACTCCTGTTTCTGCACAAAAAATCAAATTCCTTCCAAATGCGAGGGGATGAGTACGATTTAAACCTAAATTAAAAGAAAATACCGTTATAAAACAAAAAAGTTCCAGGTTACCTCCCGGCAAGTGCCTTTGTTTAACGTCGTTGGCTCGACGATACCTCGCTTATGTCGGGTCTGGTGGCTCAGTTAGGTCGAAGTGTTGAGGTGTTAAATCCACCTCGCCATGGTAGTGTTTGACCCGCTGCCCATTTATCGTGAATTGGCTTCCATTCTCCGGATTTTCTAGCTCGAGTGCCCCATGATTGAGCACCTTAATTATTGTAAAGGGGCCAGTCCATCTAGATTTTAGCTTGCCGGGCATTACCTTCAGTCGTGAGGAGAAAACCAACACTTGTTGTCCTTCTTCAAATTGTCGCCGAAGAATGAACTTATCATGGTAGATCTTCGTTCGTGCCTTGTAGTCGGTTTGGTTCTCATAGGCCTCAAGACGTAACTCCTCGAGCTCGCACAGTTGAAGATTCCTATCCAGCCCGGCTGCCCTTAGATCCGGATTACATCGTTTGAGAGCCCAGTAGGCTTTATGTTCCAACTCCACCGGGAGGTGGCATGCCTTTCCATAAACTAGTCGGAAGGGAGAGGTCCCTATTGGTGTTTTGGTACGCCGCTCGGTAAGCCCATAGGGCCTCATCCACCCTTTTGCTCCAGTCCATTTTTGTCGGTTTTACCATTTTTTCTAAGATCTCCTTGATCTCGCGGTAGGAGATCTCCGCTTGTCCGTTGGTTTGAGGGTGGTAGGCTGTGGATGTCCGGTGGTGCACATGGTAGTGTTTCAATGTAGTGGCCAACATGCGGTTACAAAAATGTGTGCCTTGGTCGCTGATTATTGCCTTGGGTACTCCATATCTGCAAAAAATGTTAGAGCGCAAAAAATCTACTACAGTTTTTGCATCGTCGTTCTTAGCGGCCTTAGCCTCTACCCATTTTGACACATAATCAACGGCAACTAAAATGTATGTATTCCCACGCGATATAGGAAAGGGCCCCATGAAATCAATGCCCCATATGTCAAACACATCATTGACCAAGATAGGCACTTGAGGCATCTCATTTCTAGCTGTCACATTCCCTACCCTTTGGCATCTATCGCAATTCTTACACTTCTTATAGGCATCTCTAAATACACTTGGCCAGAAGAAGCCGCTATCTAAGATTTTCCTAGCAGTTCTTCTAGGCCCAAAGTGTCCTCCACATGCAAATTCATGGCAAAAGCTAAGCACAGAATCTACTTCATTATCGGGAATGCATCTCCTAAGCAACTGATCTGCTCCTATTTTCCATAAATAGGGATCATCCCACAAGTAGAATCTAGCATCGTGCTTAAGTTTCATGCCTTGAGCCTTAGTAAATGAGGGAGGGAAAATACCTCCTACAAGGTAGTTGACGATAGGAGCATACCATGGCACTTTATTTGAGATGGCATAAAGATGCTCATCCGGGAGCGTCTCGGTGATGTGCCCTTCTTCTTCTTCTCGGACAATCCGGCTCAAATGGTCGGCCACCGTGTTCTCAATCCCTTTCTTGTCTCTTATTTCCACATCGAACTCTTGGAGTAACAAGATCCATCGTATCAGTCGTGGTTTGGCCTCCTTTTTCTTCATTAAGTACCGGATGGCCGCATGATCCGAGTAGACAATTACTTTTGCCCCGAGCAAATAGGACCGGAATTTTTCTAGTGCAAACACCACAGCCAAGAGCTCCTTTTCAGTGGTGGAGTAATTTCCTTGGGCGGCATCTAAGGTCCTTGAGGCGTAGTAAATAGCCACAGGTTTCTTGTCCATCCGTTGGCCCAGCACAGCGCCCACAACATAGTCGCTCGCGTCGCACATGATTTCGAACGGTTGGGTCCAATCTGGCGCCCGGATGATAGGTGTGCTAGTGAGCGCCCGCTTTAGCTCGTCAAAGGCTTCTCGGCATGCGGCTGTGAACTCGAAGGGGACATCTTTTTGTAGCAATTTTGATAGAGGCAACGCCTTCTTTGAGAAGTCTTGGATGAACCTCCGGTAGAACCCAGCATGTCCCAGGAAGGACTTGATGTCGCGCACAGTTGCGGGGTAGGGAAGATTCATGATTACGTCGACCTTCGCCTTGTCGACCTCTATCCCTTCATGTGAGACAACGTGCCCCAGGACCACCCCATGAGTTACCATGAAATGGCACTTCTCATAGTTAAACACTAGGTTCATCGAGACACATCGAGCCAACACGGCGCTCAGGTTGTCCAGGCAAGCATCGAAGGTGTCTCCATAAATTGTGAAGTCGTCCATGAACACCTCGATCATTGTGCCGATCATGTCCGAGAAGATGCTCGTGACTACCCGCTGAAATGTGCCGCGCGCATTGCATGGGCCGAAGGACATGCGGCGGAACGCAAAAGTTCCGAACGGACAAGTGAATGTGGTCTTGTCCTGGTCCTCGGGCTCTATAGGATTTTGATTGTACCCCGAGAATCCATCAAGAAAGCAGAAGTGAGGCTTGCCCGCCAAACGGTCCAGCATTTGGTCGATGAACGGTAGAGGGAAATGATCCTTCCTTGTGACGGCATTTAATTTCCGGTAGTCGATGCACATCCTCCACCCATTCTTAACACGTGTCGTCACCATCCTTCCTTCGGCGTCTTCTTCGACTGTGATCCCCGTCTTCTTTGGTACCACATGGACCGGTGAACTGGGTGTCGTCGTACCTGTGCAAAAACAATTTATATTTTCCTCACTTCGAACTGTGGATTAGAACAGCGGTAAGCAAGGGTCGAACCCAAGGGAGCTAGATAGCTACTACTTTGTTCAGTAATGGAGAAAAACAAGAAACTAGGTGAGAGTAATTGTTAGTGAAACAATTGTAAATCACGAAAATTGCTAAGGTGTAAATATCAGAGAGGAAATATTCAGGTTAGGGTATTATTCAATTGTGACTTGGTTTTATCATTGATTTCTAAATATCATGTTTCTAATTCCTAAGTGTGGTTACTTCCATTCCAAGTTATAACCTAAAGTAGTGTCTTTCCGGACGCCTACACCACAATTAAACCTAATAATTCAATACTCCATTCCAAGATATATCGAATTAGTGCACTACTTGTTAATAGCTCTCTAGTATCAACAAATAGTAAATAGGGGAGTTGAATTGATCAGTTAAGCTTTGCTATTCCAAACCTGCACTTAACTTCACAATTCAATCCAAATAATGAGCACAAGGTTTAATCGAATAACGAAACAAGCATTAAGATTCAAATCTCAAAAACATAAGTCGCAATTATTTGACCCTAACCCGAATAAAGGTTTTAGTTACACATCGTCATAAGGAAATAATGCAGGAAAATAAAGGGAAATAACAACTTCACTAATGACCGAGTAAACAATGGAGCAAGGCACGGCTGAGCTGGGGCGAGTCACGGCTGCTGTTGTGGGATGATCGATCGATGGATGAATTATGCCTTGCATTGCACCTCCTTATATAGGGACTTGAAAACCCTAAAGTTCCCAAAATAAGCACAAGATAATTATGGAAATATTTCCATAATAATCTTTGCTTAGTCTTCAAGCCACCTTTGATCGTCTAGAATAATCCGAAACCCTAGCATCGTATGTTTGCCCTAATTTGACGTTGTGATATTGGGCCGAGAATGCATGGGTCGGACGTCCGTACGTGCAAAGGACTCGGCTGGCCGCTCGGATGGATCAGCGCTGGAATGCTCGGATGGCCGGGCGCATGCCCGCCCGGACTGAGAAATATTTATGGATCAAGGAGGACCAAGTAATTGGCAAGTAGTGCCTCATCATGGAGATGAAGAAATGTATGATGCATATGATATGACACATGAAGAAAGTAGATATAGGTACGACAATAGAGAACGAAATTATAATTACAGAAAACAACCCTATAAAGGTTATAAGAATACTAGGATACCTTCAACAAGAACTATACCAGACGAATATCAACCAAGAGAACTTACAAAAGTTAGGTATGACGTCCTTAACTTAGATTGCTGTAAAGATAGAACCAGGGTTTTGGACGATTGGGGAAACGCAATTGACGTAATTATACAAAGTAATAATGGACTTAAAGATAATATAGGAGCAGCAAAATCATTTATTCTACATAAGATGTCCGGAAATGTAAAAGGATGGTATCAAGGACTTACAGAAGACAATAAAAAAGTACTAGAAACAGGGGCTACAACAGGAAGTACTTTACTTAAGCATTTCATAAGAGTAATTTACGCACAATTTATTGGAAGAGAAGAGATAAATCATCAGGAAGAAGTAAGAAAAGCAGAAGAAAATGAGGCTAAATGGCATTTAGATAACATGATCATATGTGACATGTGTTATTTTAGCACTTTTGCATGTGAATATGAAAGGTACTACTATAAATTAAATGAAACAAATATGCCCACTTATAAAGAAATGTTTTTAAACAAATTACCTAAACCATCAGGAGATAAAATAAAAGAATTATGGAAATCAAAACCAGTTGATATACCTGATACTCTAGGAGGAGTTATTAGAATTATAGAAATATTCTTAAGAGATATATGTACACAAAGGAAAATATACAAACAAAAATACTATATAGGAAATAATAGGATTTGTTGTGACAGATCTCAATTAGACATACCAGGAAAATACGGATGCCAAGTCAGTAGAACTCACTATAAGAAACAAAAATATAAAAGATATAGGAAAAAGTACAAATTTAAACCAGTCCCTTATAAACCTAAATATACAAAACCAAAATATAGAAAGAGATAATTCAAAAAATACAATAAGAAGAATACTCATAAAAAAGAAAAATACTGCCCTACAAATAAAAAATCATGTACTTGTTGGTTATGTGAAGAAGAAGGACACTACGCAAATAAATGTCCAAACAAAGAACGAATTAATAAAGAAAGAAAAGAAAAGGTAAAACTACTTGAATTTGTATATTCACAACAACTAGAACCAATTGAAGAACATGACTTAAGCGATTGCGAACAACTTTATCACCTTGAAACAGATACTGAACCTGAAACAGATACTGAATATGAAACATCAGATTCTGAATAATTCAACGAATGCAAATAGCAGTTATATAAAAGTAGAAATTAAGCTTAAAGGATATAAGAAATATCACCTATTTTCTTACTTAGACACAGGAGCAAGTATTTGCGTTGTAAGTAAATACATATTCCCACAAGAACTTTGGATCAATACAGAAAGTCAATTTACTGTTCTCATTGCAAATAAAACATCAGTACCTATAAATAAGGTAGTAAAAAATATAAATATAAAATTATGTGGAGAAGACTTCGTATTCCCTACTATTTATCAACAAGAAACAGGAATGGATTTAATAATAGGCAACAATTTCTTAAAACTAAACAGACCATTTATACAAGATATTGATTGGATAAGTATTACACATCACCTAACTAATAGACGAATCTTTTGCCCCTTAGAAAATAACATTATTAAGGTAGCAAAACCAGATTTCCTAAATCAATTTAAAAAAGAAAATCAACAAAAACGTGGTGAGATATTAGAAGCAATAATAGAAAAAGATATTGAAGAAGAAAATTACTTACAATCAATAGAACAACTTGAAGAGCTAAAAAACTTATTAAAAGAAACCTCAAGTGAAAATCCTTTAGATTTAAAGATAAATAACTCAAAAGAATTAGCAGTTATAAAATTAAGAGACGAAACGAAAGTAATTCGAGTAAGACCAATGATCTATACTCCAAGAGATAGACAAGAATTCTCTATACAAATATAAGAACTTATAGATATGAATTTAATTAAACCAAGCAAATCGCCACATAGTTCACCTGCATTCATGGTCGAAAACGAAGCAGAAAAGAAAAGAGGAAAGAAGAGAATGGTTATAAATTATAAAGCACTTAACAAAGAAACAATTGATGACGGATACTTTTTACCTAATAAAGAAACATTACTAGCTCAGATAAGAGGAAAGAAATATTACACAGGACTTGATTGCAAATCAGGATTCTGGCAAATAAGATTAAGTAAAGAGTCAAAACCACTCACTGCATTTAGTTGTTCACAAGGACATTATGAATGGAACGTAGTCCCTTTTGGACTTAAACAAGCTCCAGGTATTTTTCAGAGATATATGGATAAAATATTAGAAAAATACAGAGACTTCTGTCTTGTTTACGTAGATGACATATTAATTTTCTATAATAATGAAAAAGAACATTATGAACACGTTAAAACAATTCTTAAGACTTGTAAAAAAGAAGGAATTGTATTATCAGAAAAGAAAGCCAAGCTGTGCCAACAGGAAATATCCTTTTTAGGATTATAAATTAAGGAAGGACAATTAAAATTACAAGAGCACATTTTAAACCATATAAATAAATTTCCAGATAAAATAGAAGATAAAAAGATGTTACAAAGATTTTTAGGATGTTTAACTTACGCAGAAGCCTGGATTTACAAATTAGCAGAAATGAGGAAACCCTTACAAAGTAAGCTAAAAGATAAAGTCAGATGGTCTTGGACTGACTCTGATACTAATTACATAAAGAAATGTAAGAAAGTATGCACAAACCTACCAACTCTATATCACCCTTTAAAAGAAGATTTTATGATAATTGAAACAGATGCAAGTAATTTATTTTGGGGAGGAATCCTTAAAGCAAGATCAAAAAATGGAGAAGAACATCTATGTAGATATGCTTCAGGAACATTTAATGGCCCTGAAACCAGATATCATTCTAATGAAAAAGAATATCTAGCCATAAAGAAAACTATAAAGAAGTTTAAAGCATATATTATAGATAAAGAATTTTTAGTTAGAACAGATAGTAAAAATTTTAATTACTTTTTAAGAACCAATATTGCCGAAGATTATAAACAAGGTAGATTACTTAAGTGGCAACAATGGTTTAATTACTATCAATTTCAGGTAGAACATATCCCAGGGAAAAAGAACTATTTAGCAGACAGTCTAACTAGAGAGCTAAATAACGTCCCAGAAGATTTTACAATTATTCAACAAGAAGAGACTAATGCCGTTTTGCAGGTACAAACGACGCAGAAATGGATCCCTCAAAAATTGCTGCCATGGAGAAAGAACTAGCTTATGAAAAACTTATGGCTGAAGTTACTGAAAAAGAGATCAAGTACGCCAAGCAACAAGCCAGTATCCTAGAAAAGGAACTTACTCTACTTAAAGCGAAAAGTACGAATATTGAGAGAGGAAGTTCTTCTCAATCAACTAAACCTGAGAAACTTATGACTACTCAAATATTGGCTCCACAGCAACCTAAAAAGACTTACGTATTTTTTTCGGGAGCAAATAAAGGAGTTTACACTACCTATCCACAAGGAGTCTCCGAAAGAGATATAATTAAAGAATACCCTTCAGAATTTGAAGCAAGGTATTTATTTAACCAACAAGAAAATACCAGAGGAATGAACGACTACCTCAAGGCAGCCCAAACTGAGAAACTTAAAAGCTCTATGCAGATTATTGGCTCAGTCACAGAGATAAAGAAACCTATTATCCGAAAAAATGCAGATAAGTTCAACGAAGAACTATGGCTAAAAAACTACAATGCCCTACTTACTGGAAAGAAGAAAGAGAACATTTATTCAGTTTACAAGAACGGGTTATTCAAAGTGATCATCTATCCGGGTGCCAACCCAGCTGACGTATATGAATTATTTTGCCAAGGACTGGTAGATACAATTTATCTGAGCAAGAATTATGAAGAGATAAATCACTTTAATGCAGCCTACAGGAACGTTTTAGTTACATTTGTCAGAAAGACTGGAACACCAAAGCAACTATACCTAAAGCTGGAATCAAGTTTTCCAGATTTCCATGAAAACGAGAATTATGCTCCTTATCACATCATAAGAATGGGTCCAGTAGGAACTCACCCAGCTATTAATGAAGTTATTGCTGAAGCTCCTATCGGAAAAAATGAAATTCTCAAGTTAAGGCTACAGGCTTTAGATAATGTGGCTTATGAATTATTTAAGTTTAGAGCAAATCAAGACATAAAGATCAACCTATCTAGTAAAAAAGTCCTGATTTACAGCCACTTCAAGAATAAAATTCATGAAGGAGACTGGAGAGTTATCCAAGAATGGCAAGAAAGATTTACAACAGGACCTCTTGAGATTAGCCCAATTACACTCTCGGCCTACAACGAAAAAACTATGGAAATTGAAGAAGCCGACAACAAGAAGCCCAAATCCGAAGAAGGAGAAACCAGTGGCGCACCTGGTATCTGAAAACCATGTAGGACCAACCACTCAAGAAGAAGACAACTAGAAGCAAAGACCTAGGGACAAAAGGCGAGACATCTAGTGTATTTTACTTTTACTTTTGCTTTTGCTTTTGCTTTTCTTAGTGGCGAATATTATGAGGAGGATGGGGCCCGATGTGCACCCGCTCATAACTTAGCTTCTAAGTTTTCATTGCCTATATAAGAGGCATGTATGTTTTGTAAGAAGGGGACGCTCTCTCCTCCGCACTCTTTCTAGCAATAAAAATCCTCAAGCTTTCAATCCCCTTGTTTTCTCATTTAGATCTTCGGATCATCGACTTAGTTATTGAAGAGTTCAGATCCTGGACTACAGAAGGCTTCATTGTGGAACGCCGGAGAAGGCTAGTACAGCAGAAGCAGTAGTGGACCGACCTCTCAAACGAACGAAGTTATCTATCACAAACACATGTATGAATATATCTTCTATCTTTTCTCTATTTAGGCCAAGTGATGGCATCAGTTATCAATTATTTTATGCCAAGTAGTAGACTTATTGAATCCACTAATTCACTTCCTCAACGAATTAATAAATTAAGTAAAATAGAAATACAAGACTTATGCGAAACAATTGACCAGCATATGAACAATTATGACACTCTCATACGAAGACAGTTAGTTTTAACTAACAAAAACTACGAATTAATTGAAGAACTAATTCTAGATCTATTAACTATTTACGAGAAAATAAGAAATGACAGAACCAGATTTTAGCTACCTTTACTATCTAAAATAAAAATTACAATCTTATGGAATCAATTGATTCTTCACCCAATTCACCTATGCAAAAAATTAATCTACTAACTAAAGAACAATTACAAGCCTGTTGCGAAGAAATTACTACTCAAATAAATAGATACGACTACTACATCCGACTACAGTTAGAAAAGACTGTTAAAAATTATAAATAAAGTGTAGAATTATGCGAAGAAAAATTAGACTTACTCAATACTTATAAAGAATATAAAACGGTTTTAGCTACTCTTTCTACCGAAAAGAAAGATCTTTCGACGACAAATACGACCCGAAAAATGGTATCAGAGGGGGACCCACATGAATAGTAAAAGTCAAAATTACTGTTCATCAGAACGCAAATATGGTAAGTATGTTAACCAGATTAATTTCGTGGTTGAGGAAAGAGATTCACACCTCAAGAGAAGCTAGACTCTTCTCAGTCAAGTTATTTGATAACTCATCCCAACCCCGAACCTAAATCTGTTTAATTTACCACCATGACAAATATATATGACAATGGAAATTTTGATTTATTTAAATATCAATTAGAAGACGAACAAAAGATTCTCATCTTTTACATACTTAAACACTTTCCACAAGAAATAAAAGACCAGATCTGCGAGGCTATAGATCTTGCCATAGATAAATATCTATCAGAAATAGATTACGATTTTTATTTAGAAGATAATGAATGGCATAACAGAGAGTGCTAGAAGCAACATACTTGAAACATATGCAAACGAAGCTAAATTCAATTCAGATCCAAAAATGAGTATTTCGCAACTAGAATATTGTAAATATTTACCAGACGAGACTAAATTATTAATTTTTAACATATTAAGAGAACTACCAGTAGATGTACACCTACCTATTCTGACAATACTCGACTTATATGAAGAGCTAAGAATAATAGAATACGAATTAACTGAACTTAACAACGAAACATATTCAACTGAGTTCTCAGACCCAGAAGAAGAATATGAGAGAAGGAAAGCTAAGGAAATTGGCAGTAGTAGCAATTGGTGGGAAGAAAATTCTGAAAATAAAACAGATTGACCTAATTACCATCATGGAACAAGGATCAAGCAGTAATGTATTATTAAATAATTGGAACAGGAATATTGGAGACATGTTTAGAACACAGTTAAATGAAGAAACAAAATTAGTAATTCTCTATGCACTGAAGAACTTACCAATCGAAATAAAAACATTAATCATCGATGAAGTAGATATCTATTTAGATAACGAGATAAATGATCTTGAAGATTACGAAGACGAATATTGGTATAGAGATGGAGATCTATATTTCAATGACTTTGAAGAATATTTCGATCATCTAAAACTTAGAAATTATTTAGATACATACCCAGATTATGACTCATATCCAGATACGGATTGATGGACTTTGAACAACAAATTAACGAATTAAATGAAGAAACTAATAGAATACAAAGAGTTAGGAATGAAATAAAAAGATTGTTACAAAAGACAAGAATGAAAATATACATCAGAAAACAAAAATACTTAAGATGGATATAAAAGAAGAAAAAGAAAATTCAGAAATTTATACGACAGAGTCAAATAACGGCTTTACAGCAGAATTAGTCTTACATAACGAAAAACTTAAACAAATCCAAAAAATGAAAGGAACCTTGAAAAAGGAAGAAATATTCAAAATACCCAGAACCTTAGTAGGATTCCTTAGACGAAAAAATGAAATTATCTATTGCGTGACAACTAAAGAATTACCCATAGATATGAAGGACACAAAAGGAAATGTATACTTACCCCTCATAACAAAACAAGAGATAAATAAAAAGTTAAATAGCTTAACAGATGAAGTTAGAAGAAAAATGACCACGGTACACTTAGGCGCAGTTAAAATAATACTTACAGCACACTTTCAGAATGGGATAGACACACCTATTAAAATAGCATTAATTGATAATAGAATTAACAACAGAAAGCTCTGTGTTATAGGCGCAGCAAAAGGAAACCTAGCATATGGCAAATTTATGTTTTCAGTTTACCCAAAATATAGGATTAATTTAAATACGCTAAACTTAGACAAGACACTTAGTTTTATACATGAATTTGAAAACAAAGATCTAATGAACAAAGGAGATAAAGCATTTTCAGTCACCTACATGGTAGCATATGCAATAAGTAATTCAGTACACAGTATAGAATATGCTAAACAAGAATACATTGAATTAGATGAAGTATTCACAGATATTGGAAATATTGAGAAGAATGAATTCTGTGAATTATTTCCAGATGAAGAAAATTGGACAATTGATTTAACAAGAGATAAAAGATACTATGATCAACCCAGATCAAAATACGAACCAGGAAGATCATCTACTACATCTTTACCAGAATCAACTAATGAATTAATGAGACAATTATCATATAAAATGGATAAAATAGGAAAAGCAATTGGATTCATGGAATGACAGAAGAATTAATAGAATATCCTAAAATAAGTAACAAAAATAAAATAGATTATGACTTACAGAATACAACAGGATATAAGAAGTAATGGACAAAGAAAAAACAGAAAATAGAGACTAAATTAATAGAGAAACTTCACTTAAAGAGATAATAATAGATCTTCAAAAAGATTTGACTAGTTTAAAGACACATGAACTCAGTAAATTAAAGAAACTTACAGAACAAAATCAACACATAATTAATATAATAAAACCAATTGATATTAAGAAATTAGAAAAAACAGTTCATGAACTAAACGAGAAGATACCAGATATAGAACCACTTTTAAAGGAATTTACAAAAATGTTCAAAACTCTAGATAATATAAGTAAAGCCATCGGAAACGAAGAATAATGGGAACTTCGAATGAATCTGTATTATATGACATAAAAGAAGAATTACAAAAAATTAAAGCGATCATTATTACAGAGGAGAAGCTAATAAGAATTCTCAAAGATGAATTAAGCACACAAGAAAATATATTTAAAAACGGACTTGACAAAATACAAAGACAAATTTTAAAAATGAAAATAAATAACATTCCAATAAAAAGCTCAGGACTAGATTTTACAGACTTTAATTTTTGAGGGATCCATTTCTGCGTCGTTTGTACCTGCAAAACGGCATTAGTCTCTTCTTGTTGAATAATTGTAAAATCTTCTGGGACGTTATTTAGCTCTCTAGTTAGACTGTCTGCTAAATAGTTCTTTTTCCCTGGGATATGTTCTACCTGAAATTGATAGTAATTAAACCATTGTTGCCACTTAAGTAATCTACCTTGTTTATAATCTTCGGCAATATTGGTTCTTAAAAAGTAATTAAAATTTTTACTATCTGTTCTAACTAAAAATTCTTTATCTATAATATATGCTTTAAACTTCTTTATAGTTTTCTTTATGGCTAGATATTCTTTTTCATTAGAATGATATCTGGTTTCAGGGCCATTAAATGTTCCTGAAGCATATCTACATAGATGTTCTTCTCCATTTTTTGATCTTGCTTTAAGGATTCCTCCCCAAAATAAATTACTTGCATCTGTTTCAATTATCATAAAATCTTCTTTTAAAGGGTGATATAGAGTTGGTAGGTTTGTGCATACTTTCTTACATTTCTTTATGTAATTAGTATCAGAGTCAGTCCAAGACCATCTGACTTTATCTTTTAGCTTACTTTGTAAGGGTTTCCTCATTTCTGCTAATTTGTAAATCCAGGCTTCTGCGTAAGTTAAACATCCTAAAAATCTTTGTAACATCTTTTTATCTTCTATTTTATCTGGAAATTTATTTATATGGTTTAAAATGTGCTCTTGTAATTTTAATTGTCCTTCCTTAATTTCTAATCCTAAAAAGGATATTTCCTGTTGGCACAGCTTGGCTTTCTTTTCTGATAATACAATTCCTTCTTTTTTACAAGTCTTAAGAATTGTTTTAACGTGTTCATAATGTTCTTTTTCATTATTAGAGAAAATTAATATGTCATCTACGTAAACAAGACAGAAGTCTCTGTATTTTTCTAATATTTTATCCATCTATCTCTGAAAAATACCTGGAGCTTGTTTAAGTCCAAAAGGGACTACGTTCCATTCATAATGTCCTTGTGGACAACTAAATGCAGTGAGTGGTTTTGACTCTTTACTTAATCTTATTTGCCAGAATCCTGATTTGCAATCAAGTCCTGTGTAATATTTCTTTCCTCTTATCTGAGCTAGTAATGTTTCTTTATTAGGTAAAAAGTATCCGTCATCAATTGTTTCTTTGTTAAGTGCTTTATAATTTATAACCATTCTCTTCTTTCCTCTTTTCTTTTCTGCTTCGTTTTCGACCATGAATGCAGGTGAACTATGTGGCGATTTGCTTGGTTTAATTAAATTCATATCTATAAGTTCTTTTATTTGTATAGAGAATTCTTGTCTATCTCTTGGAGTATAGATCATTGGTCTTACTCGAATTACTTTCGTTTCGTCTCTTAATTTTATAACTGCTAATTCTTTTGAGTTATTTATCTTTAAATCTAAAGGATTTTCACTTGAGGTTTCTTTTAATAAGTTTTTTAGCTCTTCAAGTTGTTCTATTGATTGTAAGTAATTTTCTTCTTCAATATCTTTTTCTATTATTGCTTCTAATATCTCACCACGTTTTTGTTGATTTTCTTTTTTAAATTGATTTAGGAAATCTGGTTTTGCTACCTTAATAATGTTATTTTCTAAGGGGCAAAAGATTCGTCTATTAGTTAGGTGATGTGTAATACTTATCCAATCAATATCTTGTATAAATGGTCTGTTTAGTTTTAAGAAATTGTTGCCTATTATTAAATCCATTCCTGTTTCTTGTTGATAAATAGTAGGGAATACGAAGTCTTCTCCACATAATTTTATATTTATATTTTTTACTACCTTATTTATAGGTACTGATGTTTTATTTGCAATGAGAACAGTAAATTGACTTTCTGTATTGATCCAAAGTTCTTGTGGGAATATGTATTTACTTGCAACGCAAATACTTGCTCCTGTGTCTAAGTAAGAAAATAGGTGATATTTCTTATATCCTTTAAGCTTAATTTCTACTTTTATATAACTGCTATTTGCATTCGTTGAATTATTCAGAATCTGATGTTTCATATTCAGTATCTGTTTCAGGTTCAGTATCTGTTTCAAGGTGATAAAGTTGTTCGCAATCGCTTAAGTCATGTTCTTCAATTGGTTCTAGTTGTTGTGAATATACAAATTCAAGTAGTTTTACCTTTTCTTTTCTTTCTTTATTAATTCGTTCTTTGTTTGGACATTTATTTGCGTAGTGTCCTTCTTCTTCACATAACCAACAAGTACATGATTTTTTATTTGTAGGGCAGTATTTTTCTTTTTTATGAGTATTCTTCTTATTGTATTTTTTGAAATATCTCTTTCTCTATTTTGGTTTTGTATATTTAGGTTTATAAGGGACTGGTTTAAATTTGTACTTTTTCCTATATCTTTTATATTTTTGTTTCTTATAGTGAGTTCTACTGACTTGGCATCCGTATTTTCCTGGTATGTCTAATTGAGATCTGTCACAACAAATCCTATTATTTCCTATATAGTATTTTTGTTTGTATTTTTTCCTTTGTGTACATATATCTCTTAAGAATATTTCTATAATTCTAATAACTCCTCCTAGAGTATCAGGTATATCAACTGGTTTTGATTTCCATAATTCTTTTATTTTATCTCCTGATGGTTTAGGTAATTTGTTTAAAAACATTTCTTTATAAGTGGGCATATTTGTTTCATTTAATTTATAGTAGTACCTTTCATATTCACATGCAAAAGTGCTAAAATAACACATGTCACATATGATCATGTTATCTAAATGCCATTTAGCCTCATTTTCTTCTGCTTTTCTTACTTCTTCCTGATGATTTATCTCTTCTCTTCCAATAAATTGTGCGTAAATTACTCTTATGAAATGCTTAAGTAAAGTACTTCCTGTTGTAGCCCCTGTTTCTAGTACTTTTTTATTGTCTTCTGTAAGTCCTTGATACCATCCTTTTACATTTCTGGACATCTTATGTAGAATAAATGATTTTGCTGCTCCTATATTATCTTTAAGTCCATTATTACTTTGTATAATTACGTCAATTGCGTTTCCCCAATCGTCCAAAACCCTGGTTCTATCTTTACAGCAATCTAAGTTAAGGACGTCATACCTAACTTTTGTAAGTTCTCTTGGTTGATATTCGTCTGGTATAGTTCTTGTTGAAGGTATCCTAGTATTCTTATAACCTTTATAGGGTTGTTTTCTGTAATTATAATTTCGTTCTCTATTGTCGTACCTATATCTACTTTCTTCATGTGTCATATCATATGCATCATACATTTCTTCATCTCCATGATGAGGCACTACTTGCCAATTACTTGGTCCTCCTTGATCCATAAATATTTCTCTATTTGGCATTTGAGGTTCGTTATAATTAATTTTGATTTTAGGTGATTCAGGTTCTTCTTCAGTTGAAGAATATTCGTGTATAATATTTTCTTCCGTTTCATTTTTCAAAAGTGTTTCTTGAATTAATTCATTATCTGTTAAACTTAACAATTTGATGCATTTGTCTATGTTAATTCCTGCGTCGAATTCCTTTTCTAATTCAGTTCTTATGGTTAATTTATCTTTATTAACTGATGTTTCTCTTGTCTCAATGGTCATAACTTGATTTTGTAGCAGTTGTGATTCTATGCCAGCTTGCGTACTAACTGTTGACCTAACTATTTTGGGTGAGAAACAAAAAAATCTTTTAATAATGCTCTTAATTTTCATTGTTTATAATTTGTTTTGTTTTATCTTTTTCATTACTATCATCAAACGGTTTTCCCCATGGTAAACTAGGTGGTGGTTGAAAGTCTATAAAATCTAGTCCTGAGCTTTTTATTGGAATGTTATTTATTTTCATTTTTAAAATTTGTCTTTGTATTTTGTCAAGTCCGTTTTTAAATATATTTTCTTGTGTGTTTAATTCATCTTTGAGAATTCTTATTAGCTTTTCCTCTATAATAATGATCGCTTTAATTTTTTGTAATTCTTCTTTTATGTCATATAATACAGATTCATTCGAAGTTCCCATTATTCTTCGTTTCCGATGGCTTTACTTATATTATCTAGAGTTTTGAACATTTTTGTAAATTCCTTTAAAAGTGGTTCTATATCTGGTATCTTCTCGTTTAGTTCATGAACTGTTTTTTCTAATTTCTTAATATCAATTGGTTTTATTATATTAATTATGTGTTGATTTTGTTCTGTAAGTTTCTTTAATTTACTGAGTTCATGTGTCTTTAAACTAGTCAAATCTTTTTGAAGATCTATTATTATCTCTTTAAGTGAAGTTTCTCTATTAATTTGGTCTCTATTTTCTGTTTTTTCTTTCTCAGTCGGTCGGCTGAACTCTGCAACTTCAAATGAATGCCAATCGCCCACTTTCAGCCGCCCGGCTGAACTTTGAGTCGGTCGGCTGAACTCTGCTGCTTCAAAAACCCTACCCGAGTCTATAAATAGAAGGAGGGCTTTTTGACCTAAGTGTGGAGGTTTTTGGGGAGAAGAAGATCAAGAAAAGAGGTCAACCAAGGTCATCAATCATCAAAAGATCCAACCTAAGAGAAGAAGAGAAGATCAAAAGGGAGTTCAAGGATTAACCATCCTCCTTCCTTTACACTTCTCCATTCCCTTTGTTGTGTACTTCATAACCTACTCACACCATGTTGTCTTACATGATGTGTGAGTAGTGGATCTTGTGTTTTGAGGGTCTTATGACTCTCCTTGGTACTCTTTGTCACATATATACATTGATATTCATATGGATGATTGTTGATTTCATTTTCTCTTGTGTTATGAATGTTATGCACTCTAGGTGTTTGATAAAATGCCTAAGTGATAATTTGGGCTAAAACTTGAACCTAGGACTTGGAAACCTTTGGGGATAGTTCTAGGATGGAGAAAATGATCTTTATCTTGAATCATGTAAATGAACCTTAGGATATGGATGCTTGACTAAGGATTGAATGTTTGAATTATTGGAGTTAGTCATTAAGCGAATCATCAATTTATCCCATCTAATGGTGTCAAATTCATGTTCTCTGTGCGCTTCATATATGACATGCTACTAAGTGTTTGATAAAATGCCTAGTTTGGATAATAGAGAATGTGATCCTACCCAATGTATGCATTTGTTGTTAACTAGGACTCGAGTTCATAGTAGTTATTACCTTAGGAAGACATTCCAAGGATAATGGTGCTATGGAATGAACCAATTATCTCGAGAGAGTGAGGTTCGAGCTATAAGAGAGCTTGGCTAAGACTAGATTAACATAAACATTGGTCTACCTTAGTCTAAGCTAGGTTATCTACAATGCATGGGTAGGAAGTGAACTAGTCCTCGAGTTCATGGTATTAATTGCCATGGAATGAACCGAGAGGTTCGAGCAATAAGAGAGTTTGGCTAGGAATAGATTCAAGTGACGGTTGGTCTATCCTAGTCTAAACTAGGTTCATTGCTATTTGACTACCATGAAATGTTTGAATAACGTGTATGTGATCATTGAGAAATTGCCAAGGCGGGGAGTAATCCCTCGAAACACCTCTTACTTATCTTTTATCCCCAATGACTAGCCACATAGAATTTAGAATATACATCTTTATACATTTTGTTTAGAATAGTCGAATGGAAACACAATCTTAAATAGTGCATGTGCTTGGCTTGCTCCTTTGGGTTCGACCCGGTACCCTACCGGTCATTATAAATTGTTTTTGACCTCTACGACAACCCTCTTCTAAACCGACACGTCGGGAGGGTAAAAATAGATGCTGTTAAAATGGCGCCGTTGCTGGGGAGCAACTAGTTAGCACATCCCTAGATTACATTGTGTGGAAGTTCCGTCTATTCTTGTGAATATTTTTCTTTTTTCTTATACTTGTATATTCTTCTTTTTCACTCATATCACTTACTAGCTTTTGTTTATCTTGTTTTGCGAGGATGGATCACTACGACCAACAAGTCTATTCTAATGAGGGATACTACCAAGAGGAGGAACGGCCATATTCTTATTTTCAAGAGCTTGGTGACGGAGCCCACCGCACTGTCGTTAAGGTGCGATGTTCTCTGTGCAAAAATAAATTTATATCTCCGCTACTCGCGACTTTACTACTGAGTAGTAAGTGGTAAGTAGGGGTCGAACCCAAGGGAATTAGGGTGATAAGTCATTCTTTGAGAAATGTACTGGCGGGGAACGTGATTTTTAGGTTGATTGAGGTTTTAGCACTAACGAGTAAGTGTCTGTTTGGTTGGTTTTGGTTTTTAGTGCGGAAAAGTAAATGACATAAAAGTAAAGTACTGATAATAAAAGGAGAAGACTTACAGCGATTGTTGCGTGATTGGCAAGTCTTGCGGAACGTCAGCAGTTGATATTGCAGTTTATACTAGAGTTGAAAGTAAGTGCACGTGGTGTTTTAATCTAAGGAAAGCATTCGGTTTCGGGGGCCTTGTATCATAGCCTGTTTATCATTGACCCTTAGTGATCCTACTAAGTATTCAAAAGTGTATCAAGGCCATTCCAAGCACTCGATTTGCCACACTGTCTAGTCCATTCCAAGACATAGAGCACTTGTTCTATTTAGACTAATACCCCATTCCAAGGTATATTAGCCTATGTGCATCCATTTGATCAGTCATTCCCGACCAACCAAATGATGTTTTAGAAAGGTCAAACTCCTCAGATAAGCTTTGCCATTCCAAGCATCCACTTATCCGAGTATGTTTACGAACCCCACGGAAGAGTTTTGCCATTCCAAGCATCCACTCAACCTTGGAAGTTCTAACCTAATATATGACACATAGAACAAGTTTTGAATACAAAGAAGAGGCACTAAGAGTATGGCCTAAAACATTTTATGATACAAGTACACCCCTTCAACCGAATGAACGGTTTAGCTACGAATATCCATAGAGGTGGATACCATAGCTAAGTACTCGAGGGTTTTTGAAAGACAGTAAGTAAAGGAGAATACTCAAGAACCAACAGGAGTAAACTCAAAAACTACTAGAATACTCAAGAACCAACATGAGTATTATAGATTTAGAACAAAAGCTTACAAGAGTAGTGACCAAATCTTAGGGAGATAAGTGAATTTGTGTTGTGTTGTGGATGGGATGATTTACAAGGAGAAGAGGTCTCCTTTTATAGGCATGGAGGAGCCATGAGATCACAACACTTGTCACATGAGGGGAGAAGACTCAACACATGGCATGAGATCCATGGAGGAGCTTGACGGAGGCGACACTGCACTGTCGTTAAGGTGCAGCGTGCTCTGTGCAAATAAATTTATAATATCCGCTACTCGCGACTACACTACTGGGTAGTAAGTGGTAAGTAGGGGTCGAACCCAAGGGAATTAGGTGGAATATGTTATTCTTTAAGGATTTGTACAGCGAGGGAACGTGTTTTAGGTTGGTTGAGATTTTAGCGCGAGTAATTAAACTACTGTTTTTGGTTTTTTGGGTTTTTTATGCGGAAAAGTAAATACAGAAAATAAATACTGAAATTAAATACTGAAAGTAAAGAGTTAAGGGAAAGAAGACTTACAATGGGTGATGCGTGATTGCGATTCCTCCGGTAGATCTGCGGTTGATGGTTGCGATTGATTGAGCGATAAAAGTAAATGCAGGGGGGGTTTTTGATCGAAAGAAAACATTCGGTCTTAGGGGGCCTTGTATTATATCATGTTTATTCCTTTAGTAACCCTTCTAAGTATTCAAAAGTGTATCGAGGCCCTTTCGTAGCGCTCAATTTGCCACACTGTTTAAAGCAACACCTGTTCTATTTCAGTCTAGCGCCAATACCCGAGGGTATGCTAGCCTGTGTGCATCCACCTGATCTCACAGTGACGCTCGACCAGATGGGGTTTAAGATGAGTCGAACTCCTCGATAAGTTTTGCTTGTGACAGCTTCCACTTACCGAGTATGATCACGAATTCCCACGGAAGAGCTTTGCTTGTGACAGCTTCCACTCAACCTTGGAAACTCTGACTATAAATGGCACATAGAACAAGTTTTGAATATAGAGAAATGAAACCAAAAGAAATTAAACATTTTATAAAACAAGAACACCCCTTTAACCGAATAAAGAGTTTAGTTACGACTATCCATGGAAAAGGACATCGTAACTAAATACTCAGGGGTTTTTGAAAACAGTAAGAGGGAAAGGGGTGGAATACTCAAGAACCAACAGGAGTATTCCCAATTTCCTACTGAATACTAAAGAACCAACAGGAGTATTCTCTAAAGTATAATACTCAAGAACAAACAGGAGTATTATTTCCAAAGCGTATAATACTCAAGAACAAACAGGAGTATTATTTCCAAAACCAAACCAAACTTACAAAGTAACCAAAACTTAGAGAGATAAGTGTTTTACAAATTTTGGGGATGTTTTACAAATGAGGTTTGGCTTGGTATTTATAGCCAAAGGAGAGGGATGAGAGCCCTACACTTGTCACATGGAGAGAGGAGGAGGAAGGAGGAGAAGCCACATGGGGGGGGGAGCCAAAAAGCCGCCGGTTGTAGGTTGCTTGGGGAGGAGCAGCCGGTCATGGAGGAGAGGAGGGGAGGAGAAGCCACCCATGAGCCATCCTCATGACTCATTCCTTCACAAAGCCACCGGTCATCCTTGTACATGGATGAGTTTTTGACAGTTTTGTACTGTCTTTACAAAACTATCAGTCCAATTTTACTCCGGGCTGTCTTTAATAATTCCTCAGTTGGATTTAATTTGAGTAATTCATCGTCAGGATCTTGAGATTTCTTCGTTCAGCGTCTGATCTTGACCTTGGATTGACTCTTATCATCTTTTCAGCGTAAAATCCTCTCCTTCGCGTGTTTTCACTTTAGTCTCTCAAATGCCCTGTGGAAATATATCGGGACTAACACGTCGAAGTTAGATAGACAAACAGTCTAATTTGGTGGGTTTTACTGTGTTTTTGATGCATACAATTATGGTCCATCAGATCACCCCACACTTTTAGTTGTTCGTCCCGAACAATGCTATTAAAGGGCGGCACTCTAAGTTTGGTTTGTTAAAATATGAAAATTAGACTGTGGGACTCGATTTATCCTAATTCGTGCATTACTTACTTATTACCAAATTGAACTGCGTAAATAAATAGAAGTAACTTGATACGTGTACCTTCGTGCCGAGATGCAAATTATATTGGATGTTTCGGGAGATAGCCCTTTTTAGGCTCCTGGACTGCAACCTCGGGATCGTCTCTTACTATATGGTTTCCTTGTAGCTTTCTCTAGCACGTGATTCAGTTTGGGTTTCACTGGTTTGAGTACTTTGATTTTCTTTTGGCGAGGGACTGCTTTTTGTAGTGAATCGGCCTTTGGCCTTTGATTTGACGCTTTGAATTCTTCACTTTTGTTCGGTTAAAACCTTCACAATTTTGGGCTTTAGGCCTCTTGATTTGCTTCTTCGAGCTTTTTGCGTCTTTGTGACTTGCAAGTCCATTTTCTCAAGCCTTTTTGGGAGGTCCAATCATCGCCCGCAAGCCTATGGAAATACCTCCCCGCTCTTCTCGTTTTTGCCGTTTTTGCGCGGGTCAAGGTGAGGGTCGCTCATCTATTTTCTCGGCTGCTTTGACTGTCGTTTCGCGCGGGTCAAGATGAGGGTCGCTCATCTATTTTCTCGGCTACTTTTACCGGAGATAGGACGGTCTGATTCCCATCCTCGCCTTTTGCATTGCATGGCGGAGATGACTTCAATCTTCACTGAAACCCGAAGTGCAGCCTCCACTGACTTCGAAAACCATATAGTTTGATCTGATCCTTCGATTGCTTGCCAAGCCTCTCTAGGGCATTTCTATCAACTCCACATCCCTAGTTTATCTCTGCACAAAGGGACAAATGAGAAGTTACGTTCTAAGTTTTTAGACAGTTGAATTTTCACAAGGTAAATGCATGAATTTCGGTCTATCTTTTTCACATTCTTAAGTTCATACTTTCAAAAAGATACACTAAAAAAGAAAAAACATGTTGTTTATTTATGTACACATGCGGTTCTCACCCCACACTTTCGAACGAAGTCGTGCCTTTCAGCACTACTTACTTCGAAAGCCATGCAAGCAGATGTTATACGAGAAGGAAATGACTTAAAGAAAGGTAAGATTAGAACTCCCTTATTGTGTCGAATGGCATGAGGCTGGATAATTGAGGGAGTTCGGCTGGGGCCTTGAACTCTCAGCGCAGGCCCGGTAGTTCACGGAAGCTGCCTGGCTGATCCGATCATGCTCCAAAAACTAATTCCTAAATAGTCAAATCATTCTATGCACCAAGTCGGTGAGAGCGACTTATTGGAAAAGTAAAATACAGAAAATAAAAAGACAGGAAATTAAAGTGCGGAAAGTAAGATAGTGTCGGGTTACCTCCCGACCAGTGCACTTGTTTAACGTCGTTGGCTCGACAGTACCTTATTCCTGGATCATTGGTTGGGGTCCCATGGGTGGCTTAGGTCGAATTTCGCCACTGTTCCTGTGTTGACTTTTGCTTTGCCTTTTCCCGATTTCTTGCGAGATGATGGGCTTGAGTCCAGTTCCCGTTGTTCTGGTGATGTCTCCTTCCAACGTCTTTGAGAAGGTGAGGGACCTTTGACCACTAGCTTCTTGAACTGGGTTTTCTGGTGTTCAGGGCTGCCTTGTCCAGTCATGGCGAAAGCATGCTCCCTTGAGGAGTCGTTTTGCTCAGGCCCTTTTCCCATCCTCCTTTCAGCCTCTTCATTGATCACATAGTTTTCAGCGATTTGTCTATTGATCGAGGGGAAAAGTCGGGAAGCTTGCATCTTAAGGCTTGGTTCTGCCTCATCGTGTCTGTTTGTAAGGAACTGGTCGTAGATTGTCTCGGCTGCTTGGGTGATGATAGCTGGGTATGGCGTTGGCAGCATGTCGGTGGTATTCTAGACTTCTTCCATTGCTGACACTTCCTCGTTACTCCCGACACTTTCTATATCCCAGTCTTCTGATGGCTCGGGAGTTTCTTCTGATGGCTCGGGAGTCTCTTCTCTTTCCGTCTGCATTTCTCCATCAGCCTCGAGTATTCGTCTTGTGGCTGCGGCCAGGTCATTTATGAGGCACCACATGTCTGCTATGGAATAGTTCCTAGCTGATCTCCTCATTGCCTCGTTAATCCTTGCTAGATCAGCGGCCTTCATCCCACGAAGAAATTTTTGAAGCAGAATTTTCTTCGTGAATCCATGGTGCGGCAGTTTGAGACGATGGTGTCAAACCTCGTGTAGTATTCGTCCAAAGTCTCATCCCGGGATTGTTGCAGGCACATGATCTTCTCACGGGTTTTTTGGCGTAAGGATGGAGGGGAGAATTCTCTCAGAAATGGAACGCAGAGGTCCACAAAATGTACTGCAAGTGCAAGCGGTTGACGTGTAATACCAGATCGTTGCGAAATCAGTTAGAGAGAATTTGAAGCACTTAAGCTTAAATTCCTTTAACAGTTCATTTGCAGGTTTAATGAGGTGGCAAACGTGGTGAAAGTTTCGGCAGTGTTGTACTGGGTCTTCTCCATCCGTACCTCCGAACAGTGGAAGATGTCGTGTTGTCCATGCATATGAAGGGGGTTGCGTCATGAGGACATGGGAGGAAAAAACAACTATTCCGATGGCTAATTCCCCGGCAACGGTGCCAATTTGACGGAGGCGACACTGCACTGTCGTTAAGGTGCAGCGTGCTCTGTGCAAATAAATTTATAATATCCGCTACTCGCGACTACACTACTGGGTAGTAAGTGGTAAGTAGGGGTCGAACCCAAGGGAATTTGGTGGAATATGTTGTTCTTTAAGGATTTGTACAGCGAGGGAACGTGTTTTAGGTTGGTTGAGATTTTAGCGCGAGTAATTAAACTACTATTTTTGGTTTTTTGGGTTTTTTATGCGGAAAAGTAAATACAGAAAATAAATACTGAAATTAAATACTGAAAGTAAAGAGTTAAGGGAAAGAAGACTTACAGTGGGTGATGCGTGATTGCGATTCCTCCGGTAGATCAGCGGTTGATGGTTGCGATTGATTGAGCGATAAAAGTAAATGCAGGGGGGGTTTTTGATCGAAAGAAAACATTCGGTCTTAGGGGGGCTTGTATTATATCATGTTTATTCCTTTAGTAACCCTTCTAAGTATTCAAAAGTGTATCGAGGCCCTTTCGTAGCGCTCAATTTGCCACACTGTTTAAAGCAACACCTGTTCTATTTCAGTCTAGCGCCAATACCCGAGGGTATGCTAGCCTGTGTGCATCCACCTGATCTCACAGTGACGCTCGACCAGATGGGGTTTAAGATGAGTCGAACTCCTCTATAAGTTTTGCTTGTGACAGCTTCCACTTACCGAGTATGATCACGAATTCCCACGGAAGAGCTTTGCTTGTGACAGCTTCCACTCAACCTTGGAAACTCTGACTATAAATAGCACATAGAACAAGTTTTGAATACAGAGAAATTAAACTAAAAGAAATTAAACATTTTATAAAACAAGAACACCCCTTTAACCGAATAAAGAGTTTAGTTACGACTATCCATGGAAAAGGACATCGTAACTAATACTCAGGGTTTTTGAAAACAGTAAGAGGGAAAGGGGTGGAATACTCAAGAACCAACATGAGTATTCTCTAAAGTATAATACTCAAGAACAAACAGGAGTATTATTTCCAAAGCGTATAATACTCAAGAACAAACAGGAGTATTATTTCCAAAACCAAACCAAACTTACAAAGTAACCAAAACTTAGAGAGATAAGTGTTTTACAAATTTTGGGGATGTTTTAAAAATGAGGTTTGGCTTGGTATTTATAGCCAAAGGAGAGGGATGAGAGCCCTACACTTGTCACATGGAGAGAGGAGGAGGAAGGAGGAGAAGCCACATGGGGGGGAGCCAAAAAGCCACCGGTTGCAGGTTGCTTGGGGAGGAGCAGCCGGTCATGGAGGAGAGGAGGGGAGGAGAAGCCACCCATGAGTCATCCTCATGACTCATTCCTTCAGAAAGCCACCGGTCATCCTTGTACATGGATGAGTTTTTGACAGTTTTGTACTGTCTTTACAAAACTATCAGTCCAATTTTACTCCGGGCTGTCTTTGATAATTCCTCAGTTGGATTTAATTTGAGTAATTCATCGTCAGGATCTTGAGATTTCTTCGTTCAGCGTCTGATCTTGACCTTGGATTGACTCTTATCATCTTTTCTGCGTAAAATCCTCTCCTTAGTGTGTTTTCACTTTAGTCTCTCAAATGCCCTGTGGAAATATATCGGGACTAACACGTCGAAGTTAGATAGACAAACAGTCTAATTTGGTGGGTTTTACTGTGTTTTTGATGCATAAAATTAGTGTCCATCAGAGCTCAAAGCCACCGGTCCTCTTGGAGTTTTCCTCCTTAGCCGCCGCCCATGTGGCTTGCAAGGAGAGGAGGAGAGGAGTTTGTGAGAGGGGAGCCGCCGGCTAGGTGGCATGAGGAGAGTGAGTGTGAGTTTTGTGATCTCATCCACAAAAGCCATCGGTCCATTCAGCTCCGGACTGACTCTGGTTGCTCTTCGGTTGGACTTGTTTTGAGTGATTCCACGTCCGGTTCTTGAAAGTCAGAATTTGGTCGTGACCTGGAATGACTCATAATTCATATTCAGCTTAAAAAGTCCTCCTTGGCCTGTATTCTCTCTAGACTTCAAAATACCCTGCAGATAAATATCGGAACTAACAAGCAAAAGTTAAATAGACCAAGAGGCTAATTTGGTGGGTTTAACTGTGTTTATGATTCAAACAATTATGGTCCATCAGATCACCCCACACTTTTAGTTGTTTGTCCCGAACAATGCTATTAAAGGGCGGCACACACTATCTAAGTAAAGTTTTAAAATATGAAAGTGAGACTGTGGGACTAGATTTATCCTAATTCATGCATTACTTACTTACTACCAAACTAAACCGTGTAAATACTTAGAAGAAACTTGATACTTGTACCTTCGCGCCGAGATGCAAATTAATTCGGATGTTTCGGGAGATAGCCCTTTTCAGGCTCCTGGACTGCATTCTCGGGACCGTCTCGCACTATATGGTTTCCTTGTAGCTTTCTCTAGCACGTGATTTGGTTCGAGTTTCACTGAGTTGAGCCTTTTTGATTTCTTTTTGGCGAGGGATAGCTTTTTTTTTTGTAGTGAATCGGCCTTTGGCCTTTGATTTGACTCTTTGAGTACTTCACTTTTGTTCGGTTAAAACCTTCACAATTTTGGCCTTTGGCCTTTGATTAGCTTCTTTGAGCTTTTGCCTTTTTGTGGCTTGCTAGTCCATTTTCTCAAGCCTTTTTGGGAGGTCCAATCGTCGCCCGCAAGCATATGGAAATACCTCCCCGCTCTTTCTCATCCTCGCCGTTTTGCGCGGGTCAAGATGAGGGTCGCTCATCTATTTTCCCGGCTACTAGGACTAGAGATAGGACGGTTTGATTCCCATCTCGCCTTTTTTCTGCATAAACGCTGCATGGCGGAGATGACTCAGATTCAACTGAAACCCGAAGTGCAGCCTCCACTGACTTCGAAAACCATATAGTTAGATTCGATCCTTCGAGTGCTTGCCAAGCCTCTCTAGGGCATTTTCTATCTACTCCACATCCCCTGTTTATCTCAGCACAAAGGGACAAATGAGAAGTTACATTCTAAGTTTTTAAACAGTTGAATTTTCACAAGGTAAATGCATGAATTTAGATCTATCTTTTTCACATTATCAAGTTCATATTTTCAAAAAGACAATATTAAGGGAAAAGGAAAAAAGAAAAAGCATGTTATGTACAAAGGCGGTTCTCACCCCACACTTTTGAACGAAGGCGTGCCTTTCAGAACGACTTAGTTCAAAAGTCATGCAAATATATACAAGAGAAGGAAATGACATTAAGGAAAAGAGAAGAACTGAACTCCCTTTTACTGTGTCGTGTCGTGGAACGACATGCCTCGGAGCTGGATAATCGAGGGAGTTCGGCTGGGGCCTTGAACTCTCAGCGCAGGCCCGGTAAATTCTCGGAAGCTGCCTGGCTGATCTGATCTTGCTCCAAAAATTGATTCCTACAAGGGGTCATTCCTTCTATACAAAAAGTGGGTGAGAGCGACTTATGGTAAAAACTAAATGATAGAAAATAAATGACTGAAAGTAAGATAGGTGTCGGGTTACCTCCCGACCAGTGCCTTTGTTTAACGTCGTTGGCTCGACGCATGAGGATCACTGGTTTGGATCCCATGGGTGGCTCAGGTCGTATTTTTGTGTTATCAAGTTGATCTCGCTATGGTAATGTTTGACTCTCTGCCCATTTACCGTGAATCTTCTTCCATCGTCCGTGCTTTCCAACTCAACTGCCCCATGGTTGAATACCTTAGTTATTGTGAAAGGGCCAGTCCATCTAGATTTAAGCTTCCCGGGCATTAATTTCAGTCGCGAGGAGAAGACCAGCACTTGTTGTCCCTCCTCAAATGAGCATCGGAGGATGAATTTGTCATGATATAATTTGGTCCGCGCTTTGTAGTCCGTTTGCCCTTCATAGGCCTCAAGCCGCAATTCTTCAAGCTCACACAGATTAAGCTTCATATCCAGTCCTGCAGCTTTTAAATCTGGATTGCAATGCTTGAGCGCCCAATAGGCTTTATGTTCTAATTCCACCGGAAGGTGGCATGTCTTCTCATAAACAAGCCGAAAGGGGGAGGTTCCTATTGGCGTCTTGTATGTCGTCCGATAAGCCCAAAGAGCTTCATCTAGCCTCTGACTCCAATCTTTCCTGCCCGGCTTTACCATTTTTTCTAAAATTCCTTTGATTTCACGGTTGGAGATCTCCGCTTGACCATTGGATTGGGGGTGATATGCCGTGGACGTCCGGTGGTGGACATGGTAGCGTTTTAAGGTAGCAGCCATCATGCGGTTGTAGAAATGAGTTCCTTGGTCGCTTATTATGGCCTTGGGTACCCCGTACCTACAAAATAGGTTAGTGCGCAAAAATTCTATGAGAGTCTTTGCATCATCGCACCTTGTGGCCTTGGCTTCTACCCATTTTCACACATAATCTACAGCAACTAAAATATAAGTATACCCGCATGAAATTGGGAATGGTCCCATAAAATCAATACCCCAAATGTCGAAAACATCGTTGACTAATATGGGTACTTGGGGCATCTCATTTCTAGCTGACACATTTCCTACTCTTTGACACTTATCGCATTTTTTACACTTTTCATAGGCATCTCTAAATAGACTTGGCCAGAAAAAGCCGCTATCTAGGATTTTTCTAGCGGTTTTCCTAGGTTCGAAGTGTCCTCCACATGCAAACTCATGGTAGAAGCTAACGACAGAAGCTATTTCATTATCTGGGATGCATCTCCTAAGCTATTTTCCATAAATAGGGATCATCCCATAAGTAATGTCTAGCGTCATGCCTAAGTTTCATGCATTGTGCTTTAGTAAAAGAGGGAGGAAATGTACCTCCTACAAGGTAGTTGACGATTGAGGCGTACCATGGCACCTTGGTTGAGACTGCATAGAGATGCTCGTCTGGAAATGACTCAGTTATGTGCCCCTCTTCTTCCTTTCGGACAATCCTGCTTAGGTGGTCGGCCACAGTATTCTCGATCCCCTTTTTGTCCCTTATTTCCACATCGAATTCTTGCAGTAGTAATATCCACCGAATGAGTCTTGGCTTGGCCTCCTTTTTCTTCATCAGGTAACGGATGGCAGCATGGTCAGAATAAACTATCACTCTTGCTCCAAGCAATTAGGGTCGGAATTTTTCCAGAGCGAATACCACTGCCAAGAGTTCCTTCTCGGTGGTGGAGTAGTTCCGTTGGGCAAGATCTAGGGTTCGTGAGGCGTAGTAGATCACACCCGCCTTCTTATCAATCTTTTGGCCGAGAACTGCTCCCACAGCAAAGTCGCTTGCGTCGCACATGATCTCAAATGGTTTTTTCCAATCCGGAGTTTGGATGACGGGTGTGCTAGCGAGGGCTTTTTTGAGCTCATTAAAGGCTTCCTTGCACGCATTGGTGAATTCAAAAGGAACTTCTTTTTGGAGAAGAGTGGATAGAGGCAACGCCTTTTTGGAGAAGTCCTTGATGAATCGTCGGTAGAATCCCGCATGCCCAAGGAAGGATTGGATGTCTCGGACAGTGGAGGGGTATGGTAGAGTCATGATCGGGTCTTTTTTTGATTTATCCATCTCTATGCCTTCTTGAGAGATGACGTGCCCTAAGACTACTCCATGAGTTACCATGAAGTGGCATTTCTCATAATTGAGCACGAGGTTCATTGAGACACATCGTGCTAGAACCGTGCTCAAGTTATCTTCCCTAGATTTGGAGTTCCGAGAACATGTTACTATAAATGCGTATTACATATTATTAACCATATAAGCAAAGAAACATGCTTCTTCAACATCAAAAAAATCCATAATCCCTTTTTCGTACTATACACTTAACCTACTACCGGACACCCAGTCTCGATTCCTTATGAATCCACTACATAAAAAATCATATAGTGAACAAATAACAAGGACCGCAAGTAGTGAACGAATACAAGTAAGAAATTGAGAACAAATCGATTCAATAACATGTTACTATAAATACACCTTCATATATCCAAACAATCACAATGCCAAAACTGATGAAATGTACAATGACTGATTTTGATGGAGACAAACTAAGGATATACAACTTGTTAGTTTTATGGCATGTTGTTTGGCAAAACCTAGTGTAGTTGTTCAAGCTGTTGTTCAAGCCTAGAAGAGACAACTGTCCTGGAACAAGTTGGAGCAGATGGGATGTTTCCTAATTCAGATTAGGAAACTCAGTCGACCGTTGGAAGAGCAAGGCGGTTGCACATCAATGGACAGAAGTTGGAAGTTTCCAAATTCAGATTTGGAAACTTGTTTCAACCGACGTAGCACAACTTCACCTAGAGATATTTTCGAGATCAGTTTTGGCAAGTCGGTGCATATGGATAATCGAAGATATACTTGAAGTCGGTTTCTTGCGCATGAAGCTATCTTAGTCGAGAAGATAATCAAAGATTGCCTAAACGAGATTGAAGATACATTGGAGGATTATCTACAAGAGATATGCGCAAAAGATTAGGAAAGATTTCCTAATGGTATAGGCGGTTTAGTTTAGGAATCCTAATTGCTTTAGGGTTTCTACCGCACTATATAAGGAGGGCTAATGCCTCAGTATTAGCCAGCACTTACGAAGAAATAATTCACGCTCATACTCACTAAAGGGAGGAGGAGGCAAACGGCCGATGAACTAATCGTCACTGATTACTCATGGCGCTCGGAATCAATCTGTTCTAGTGCTCAGCAGATTGATCGTAGAACAACACTGAAGGTACACGCACTACTGTTCTGATCTGCGCTTTCGAGAGAAGGCGCTGATTCTCACGGAGAATCATATTGGTGGATACGGAGCGGGAGCAAAGATCTAGGGGGAGACCTAGAGCGCAATTGCTAGAGTGTTTGAGGCTCAGGTTGTTTAAACGGTAATCCCTGTACTCGCAATACTCAACTTTAGTGTCTTGCTATCCACCGGGCTAAGAGTCAGCCCCCCCAGACGTAGGCTCGTTAACGCCGAATTGGGTAACAACTTTGCGTGTCGTTTATTTTCTGCACTGCATTTAAATTTCGCATAAGTTGTTCTAGATATTGTTCTGCACCCGACTAGAACAACATCTCATCTACTAGGGGAAGATTTCACTTGGTAGCAGAGCAAATATTCGACACACAGAGTAGGATCCAGAGGTTGTTTGTGATGGATTTAAGAGAAGGCAGAATATCACTCAACCACCGCTGCTATAAGGAAACAAATATGGCTATTGGAGGGTGCGAATGAAGGCCTTCCTAAAGTCTCAGGATGAATCAGTTTGGGAAGCTGTTGAAAATGGGTGGACTCACCCAGTGATCACCGAAGCCGGCAAAGTCAGTCTTCTAGCTAAAGACAAGTGGACCGAGGCTCATAAAAACGCTGAAGCTGCAAACTCCAAAGCAATGAATGCTATATTCTCAGGAGTTGATGGAAAGAATTTGAAGATGATTTCTACCTGTGAGATTGCGAAGAAGGCTTGGGACATAATACAAACTGCTCATGAAGGTACAACCAAAGTTAAAATATCTAGAATGGAGATGGTCACATCAAAATTCGAAAATTTAAGAATGCAGGAGGACGAGACCATAGCTGACTTCAATACAAGGGTTCTCGATATCTCTAATGAAGCTTTCGCTCTTGGAGAACCAATGACTGAAGAGACGCTGGTAAGAAAGGTGCTGAGGTCTCTACCGAAGCGTTACGCTATAAAGGCACTCGCTGTCAAGGAAGCGCATGATGTAAAGACTATGAGGCAAGATGAACTGATGTGATCTCTTCAAACCCATGAGATAGAATTAAATGAAGAAGATCAACTACTGAAAGTTAAAAGCGTAGGTCTGAAAGCCAAAGTCTCAGATGTTTCAGACATGATAGGGGAGATGTCAGAACAACAATATGCCTTGCTGTCAAGAAACTTCGAGAAGTTCATGAAAAGGCAGTACAATAAAGGGACTGATACAGCCCAGTCGTCTAGAACCATGTTCCAGAAGAGGGAAAAAGACTACAAGAAAAATAGAGCTGAAGACTCCATCCCGGATAACAAAGGCAAAGGGATACAATGCAGAGAATGTGAAGGCTTTGGACATATACGGGCGGAGTGTATTAACACACAGAAGAAAAAGAATGCCTATGCTGTCAACTAGAGTGACAGTGAATCTGAAGGGGAGACCAACAATTTTGTTGCGCTTTCTAGCTGTATCAACCCGGAAGAAGACCAAAGTAGCAGAGAGGAGAAGAAGGCACCACCTTAAGATCATATTCTGTATTCGAGCTGCAGTGACAATGAAGAAATTACAGATGAGGAAATTGCCAACAATTACAAAGAGCTGTATCAACAGTGGTTGGTAGAAGTCGAGAGAAACAAGGCAGTTATACTAGGAAAGTAAATACAAGGGGGTTTTGTAATTTAAGGAAAGCATTCGGTTTCGGGGGCCTTGCATCATAGCCTATTTTATCATTTTAGTAATCCTTCTAAGTATTCAAACGTGCATCAAGGCCATTTCAAGCGCTCGATTTGCCACACTGTCTAGTCTTTTGCAAAAGTGTTCGAAAGTGAATCAAGGCCATTTCAAGCACTCGACTTGCAACACTGTCTAATCTTTTGCAAAAAACGTAGAGCCCTTGTTCTACTCAGACTAGCACCCCATTTCAAGGTATACTAGCCTATGTGCATCCATTTGGATTGTCTTTTCTGATTTATCCAAATGGTGTTTGAGAGAGATCGAACTCCTCAGATAAGCTTTGCCATTTCAAGCATCCACTTACCCGAGTATGTTCACGAACTTCCACGGAAGAGCTTTGCCATTTCAAGCATCCACTCAACCTTGGAAATTCTGATCTAATATATGGCACATAGAACAAGTTTTGAATACAGAGAAAAAACACTAAAATAGTCTAAAACATTTTATAATACAAGTACGCCCCTTCAACCGAATAAAGAGTTTAGCTACGATTATCCATGGAAGAGGATATCATAGCTAAATACTCGGGGGTTTTTGAAAGATAGTAAGTAAAGGGGAATACTCAAGAAACAACAGGAGTATTCCCAAATCCTACTTGAATACTCGAGAACCAACAGGAGTATTCTCTAAACTGTTATAATACTCAAGAACCAACAGGAGTATTATTTCAAACCAAAGCCTTACAAAAGTACCACAACTTCTAGAGAGATAAGTGTTTGATGTTTTTTGGATGATACAAATGAGAGGGGAGTGGCATGTATTTATAGCCAAAGGAGAGGGGAATGGAGGGCTAAGATGAGAGCACATGGCTCTCATCCATGGTGAGCTCCATGGGAGGTAGAAGCCGCCGGTTGGAGGTGAGAGTAGGAGGAGGGGAGGTGACTTTGGTCACCTCCTCCAAAAGCCGCCAGTCTTGGATGGATAAGGATGATTTTTGTGTAGTTTTCACAAAACTATCAGTCTAATTTCGCTCCGGTCTGACTTTGGTTGTTCCTCGTTTGGATTTGTTTTGAGTGATTCCATGTCAGGATCTTGAGATTTCTGCATTCAGCGTCTGATCGTGACCTTGGACTGACTCGTAATATCTGTTCAGTGTAAAATCCTCTCCTTAGCGTGTTTTCTCTCTAGAGTCCAAAATACCCTGTAGATATAAATCGGAACTAACAAGCAAAAGTTAAATAGACAAACAGTCTAATTTAGTGGGTTTTACTGTATTTTTTATTCGTATAATTATGGTCCATCAATAGCACACACATTCATTTTATTTACATATGTGACCCCACATAATTAGTTAATTTACAAAATTAACCCAACATGAACATCATCGATCATGTGAAATATTAGGGGGTTGTTATTAGTTCATTCATGGTATTGTGATTTTAGTTCATTTCCGCTTTCGATCTTGGTTGATTTCGTAACTGCTGGGTATCAAACTAG
This sequence comes from Rhodiola kirilowii, assembly GCA_033675215.1. Classification (NCBI taxonomy): domain Eukaryota; kingdom Viridiplantae; phylum Streptophyta; class Magnoliopsida; order Saxifragales; family Crassulaceae; genus Rhodiola; species Rhodiola kirilowii. The sequence continues at coordinate 47,648,227 of CM066201.1, forward strand.
TTGAGTATTGTTTGTGTTGGACCCTTTGTGTTTTGATGATAACAAACACTTAACTAATATTTGACTTGAGCGTGCAGAAATCACAAATCTGTTTGAGAAGTCGCAAGGTCCAGACTATCTGGGAGAAACGATGACTGAACATCACAGAGAGAGCTTGGCGCTGCGAGGTAGAGGAGATCTGCGTGAGGGACGAGATCGTGATTGGATCAGATCTGCGAAGATATATGAATGGGAGTATATAAGCGAAATATATCAAGATCCATTCTGGAGATATTCAAGAGATAACGATATGGAGATATACATCAATATACTCAAGATATACAAGCTGGATATATATGAGCTGGATTTGGAAAGGAAATAATTGATGTGGTTAAGATATGGAAATATCTTAACCAAATCATATCTGTAAGATAGAGATCGGATCTTGGATGAAGATCAGATCTGCCGATTGAAGCCCGACTATAAAAGGGAAGAGCAGCTCTTCTGTTTGAAGCTCGGCTGTTGAAGGAGTGCAAACAGAGATTGAAGCTGCGATCAATTCTGGTAGTCGACGGAGTACGTGCTGAGTACGCAAGGGAGCAAGATCGACTTATTTGGTATTCGAATTGAGTAGAACCGGTTCACTGTCACTGAGTGAGACAGATTGTAACATTCTACAAGTATATTCGTTAAGGAATAACATCGATCTTGAAATCCTTCTGAAACATTCCAGAAGGTAAGTGGTTTTTAGCATGTTGCACAGATGCAATAAGGTTTCCACTATAAATCTGTGAGCACTTACTTGAGATATTTTCCGCTGCCATCTGTCTGAGGGATACCACATAGTGATCTCCCTCACATAGACGGTTAATCTAACGATCCAACAATTGGTATCAGAGCGAGGCTCTAGATTTTGTGTGTTAGCCTTTGCAGGAAATCATGTCTGCCACAAACGACTCCTTCTGGAAGCCACCTGTGGCGAGTATGACTGGTGGAAGGATTAGTTCGAAGCCCATGTTTGCTCCCTGGATGGAAAGCTGTGGCGAGTATTTGAACAGGGTAATTTCCTTATTCTGGATATGATAGATCCCACCAAACCGAAAGAGAAGGAGAAAGACAAGTACACAGAAGCTGATTACAAATCTCTCCAGCAGAATGCCAGGGCTAAGAAGGTTCTGTACATGGCCCTCTCACCAGAAGATCAGGTGAAGATGGCTGTATACAAAACTGCAAAGGAGCAATGGGATGGCCTAGCTAGACTGTACGAGGGAAATGAGGATATAAAAAGGAACAAAATTTTGGTAGCCATGAAGGACTATGAAACAATCAAACAGCGAAAGGACAAATCTCTGGAAGACTTCTACACCAGATTTCAAATAATCGTGGTACAACTGAACTCTCTAGATGAGAAACTTCCACAGTGGAAAATAACCCATCAGTTCATGCAAGCTCTTATCTCCAGATGGGATACAGTGACTACAATCCTCCAGGCTCAGAAAGGCATCAAAGATACAACTTTGGGAGAACTTGTGGCGAATCTGCAAAGCCAAGTTGGGATAGCAGAGAGAAATACGGCTAGGAGGCAAGCATGCAAATCTCAAGCTATAGCATTGAAAGTCGAGAAGGCTTTGGATATAGCACAGGTACGTATGCCATCTAAAAGTGAGGATGAGGAGATTGCTCTCCTCTCAAGAGCCTTCAAGATGGCAACCACAGGGAGAGTGCATAACTTCAACAGAGGAAACTCCGGTGGTGGAGGAAGAAATCACAAAGGGAACAAGGGAGGTACCTCAGAAGAGAGTAGGACAAAGTCAGGAGCAAAGGAAGAAAGAACCTACTACCATTGCCAGAAAAGGGGCATCTTGCTAGAGATTGCTACAGCAAAAAGAAGGGTGAACCACCTGCTCCAAAGGAAGCTCAAGCCATGTTCGCTGCCTGGGGTGACTCAGATGAGGAATGCAGCAATAGGAAGCGAGCTAAGGAGCCATGTCTCATGGCGCGAGGCACAACTAGTCAGGTAAATGCATCTGACTCCTTTGTCGATCAGGTTTTCACTGAATCTGATTTTGCAGAGACTATTGCCAAATTGTTGAATAAGATTCAAAGTCTCAAAGAACAGCTTGAGGTTATGCAAGATGAACACGAAGACGATATGGAAAACAATCATCTCTGGTCAACCAAAGCTTTGCGACTTAAAAGGGAGATGGAGAAGCACGTCTGCAAGTGTTCCACATGCGATGGAAAGCACACGCAAATCAACAATCTAAGCGATGAGCTGCGGCGCATGAGAATTGACGACACCGAGTTGATAGATTTCAGAACCCAAATGGAAGATTTAGATGCAGAATTGGCCAGGCTCCAGGTGAACAATGACGAACTATGTTAGACAGTGGCAGATCTCAGACGAGAGGAGATTGACAGAAAGGAGATCTGGCTGAGAGAACTAGAGGCCAAGAAGGTTGAAGAAGAAAGAGAAAACTACAAAAGAAGGTTTGTCAGACCAGGGCTTGGATATGGTGAAGTAAAGAAAGATACCAACGAAGAGGCAGAAAATCAAAAGACTGTCAAAGGAAAGGAAGTAAGAACTGAAGTTGGTGAGAGCTCTCGTCAGGGGAGAAAGCCAAAAGCCACGAGATAGTTGGGAAGAGAAGACACAGCTTCCGAGGAAAGTCATCTCTATGACAGTGATTCTGTACCGTTCAAGGCTAGGAAAGCCTTTGAAATTTGAAAGAAACAGAGTTCCAATCGTCAACCATTCATGATTGACTTTCAGGCACGGAGAAACAGGAAATCCATTCCCTTAGAGAGAAACAAGAAAACTGGTGGTCTCTACTATTGTGTCTGCTGGCACTGTGGTCACTCTGGCCATTACAGATGAGACTGTAAGAGATTTAGAGACACCTATGAGAGAAATTACAATTGGGAAAGGACCACATACTTATTTCCTGAGGAAAACTGCCAGAGAAAAGTCAGCACTGCTCACATCCCTCGGAGAGGAATCTCTTCCCACAAGAGGGAAGACAGAGCTGAATGGGTTCGCCCACACCATGACACAGGCATCTACGGACGACCCAGAAGAACTCCCAGAAGAAAACTTGACCTTGCTGAAAATAACAATTCCTGCTCTCAAAAAATTTATCCTATTGTTAAAACTGCTTCAAAACCCAGTAAGCAAAGCTTGTATGGGTTCGTAAAAACTGATCTCTTTCTTGCAGGGTGGAGCGAGGGGCAGATCCTGGTATATGGACAGCGGATGTTCTAGACACATGACAGGAGATCCAGGGTGGTTCATCTCACTCCAAAAATATTCCGGAGAAAGTATCATCTTCGGAAACAAGAGTACACGTAAGGTCGTTGCAATAGGAGAGGTAAAAATTTCAGAAACTATCAAAGTTAGACAAGTAAGTTTGGTTGAAAATTTGAGATACAACTTGCTGAGTATACCACAACTGTGCCAACGCGGCATAAATCAGGTGATATTTAATTCTAATGATTGTATTGTGTGGTGCATTGAGATAGGAAAAACAATCCTCAGAGGTGTTCGTGAGAATCAAATCTACACAGTGGACCCAGAGTTCGTCCCTGATGAGGAGCTGTGCCTACCAAGTATAGCTGAGGACACCCTACTATGGCACAAAAGGTTCGGGCATGCAAGCATGAGGTTGATTCATAAACTACATCAGAATGAACTGGTAGTTGGACTACCCAAGGTGGAGAGCTCATTTGATCAGGTGTGCAGTGCATGTGCCACGGCAAGCAAGTACGTACCTCATTTCAGTCAAAACAATCAGTAAGTACAGCAGCTCCCCTAGACGTGATCCACATGGATCTGTGCGGTCCAGTGAACGTCGTCAGCCGCGGAGGGAATAGGTATATACTGGTTATCGTGGATGACTACTCCAGGTAAACGTGGACCATTTTCTTCAACTATAAGGATGAAACGTACTCTGAGTTTGTCACATGGTTGAAACTGATTGAAAATAAATTGAGTAAAAATTTGTGTCTATTCGTACTGACAACGGAACCGAGTTCCGAAAGTCCCAGTTTCTTTCCCTGTGCAGGACTGGCAGAATAGATCACAACTTTTCTGCACCACGGACACCGCAGCAGAATGGCGTGGTAGAGAGAAAGAATAGGACACTGGAGGATATGTCTAAGACAATACTGATTGCCAGTGGTGTACCCAAGGGGTTCTGGGCAGAGCCTGTTCATGCAGCCAGCTACATACTAAACCGAGCATCTCTACGATCTCTGATAGGGAAGATGCCATACGAGCTGCTATGGAGAAGGAAACCTAACATCGCTCATTTAAAAGTATTTGGATGCAGGTGCTACGTACACAACAATGGGAAAGACAATCTGGGCAAGTTCGACCCGAGGAGCGATGAAGGCGTTTTCGTTGGCTATTCAAGCCATAGTAGAGCATACAAGGTGTACAACCTGAGAATGGAACAGGCGGAGGAAAGCATTCATGTAACCTTTGATGAGCGCATCATGGTTGGACGCCTGGTGAAACCTCCTCACAGGACGATGGAGAACTTTAGTTTGTGGACAGGTTTGACCCTGACTGGGAACAAACTCAAAGTGAGATCAGGGAACTAGCCTAGGAGCTACTCAGACAACAGGTTAGGAACTGGTGGAGATCACATGTGAGAATACTCAGATGGAGATGCTAGCTCAAGAGCATGTCCCTGCTGTTCCTGTGACCGGAATCAACGCTGAGGCTCCCAACAAGGAAGAGGTAGTTGACAATCTTCCTCCTGCAGGCACTGAGGAGGAACCCAAGACTACACGCCGCGGGAGAAGTATACAGACCCCATCAAGGCTGAGGGACTACCAGTGTTACACATCGCAGGGTCTGGTAAACCAGGATAATTTGTGTCATTTTTGTGGATTTGCGTCCTTTGTCTCTCTTGCAGAACCAAAGACAGTAGCAGAAGCGCTCAAGGATCCAGAATGGGTCAATGCCATGCAAGAAGAGCTACATCAATTCGAGAGGACCAAAGGACAAGAATGTAATAGGAACGAAGTGGGTCTTTAGAAACAAGATGGACGACAAGGGCGTCGTTGTGAGAAACAAAGCCCGCCTGGTAGTCAAGGAGTACAACCAACAAGAGGGGATAGACTACGATGAGACATTCGCCCCAGTTGCAAGGTTAGAAGCAATCAGACTATTAATTGCATATTCTACTTACCATGGCTTCACTCTACAGTAGATGGATGTGAAAACGACCTTCTTGAACGGAGTTCTGAAAGAGGAGGTAAATGTGAGCTAGACACCAGGGTTTGAGGATCATACTCACTGACGAAGCCCACTGCACTGTCGTTAAGGTGCAATGTTCTTTGTACAAATAAATTTATATTTTCCGCTACTCGCGACTTCACTACTGGGTAGTAAGTGGTAAGTAGGGGTCGAACCCAAGGGAATTAGGGGGATACGTTGTTCTTTAAGGGATTTGTACAGCGAGGGAGCGTGTTTTAAGGTTGATTGAGATTTTAGCGCGATTAACTAAGCTACTGTTTTTGGTTTTTTGTGCGGAAAAGTAATTGCAGGAATTAAAATACTGAAAAGTATAAAGAAAAACTTACAGTGGGTGATGCGTGAATTGCGAGTCCTCCGGAAGGTGAGTGCGGTTGATTGAGGCAGTTATACTAGGAAAGTAAATACAAGGTGGTTTTGTAATCCAAGGGAAGCATTCGGTTTCAGGGGCCTTGTATTATATCCTGTTTATCCTTTTAGTAACCCTTCTAAGTATTCAAACGTGTATCAAGGCCTTTTCCGGTGCTCGATTTGCCACACTGTCTAGCCCATTTCAAGGTCGTAGAGCCCTTGTTCTACTTGAACTAGCACCCCTTTTCTGGGTATACTAGCCCATGTGCATCCATTTGGGTTGTCTTTTCCGATTTACCCAAATGGTGTTTGAGAGAGATCAAACTCCTCAGATAAGCTTTGCCATTTCAAGCATCCACTTACCCGAGTATGTTTACGAACTTCCACGGAAGAGCTTTGTCATTTCAAGCATCCACTCAACCTTGGAAGCTCTGATCTAATAAATGGCACATAGAACAAGTTTTGAATACAGAGAAAAGAAACTAAAAAAATTTAAAACATTTTATAATACAAGAACACCCCTTCAACCGAATGAGGAGAGTTTAGCTACGATTATCCATAGAGAAGGATATCATAACTAAATACTAGGGGGTTTTTGAAAACAGTAAGAAAGGAAAGGGGTGGAATACTCAAGAACCTACAGGAGTATTCCTAATTCCTACTGAATACTCAAGAACCAATAGGAGTATTCTCTACAGTATTATAATACTCAAGAACCAACAGGAGTATTATAATTTCATAGCGTATAATACTCAAGAACAAACAGGAGTATTATTTCAAAAACCAAACTTACAAGTGACCAAACTTTTAGAGAGATAAGTGTTTACAATTTTGAGGATTGTGGGATTGATGATGAAATGAGGAGGGGATGGCTTCTATTTATAGCCATGGAGGAGGAGGAATGGAGGGTTGTGATGGTGGCATGTGGTTTTTGATCCAAGGGAGGTGGAGGAGGAGATGAAGATGTGGTGGAGGAGCCACCACATGGCACCACCTTATGGTCTCCCTATAGCCGCCGATTGCAAGTCCAAATGGAGGGGAGTTTTGGTGGCTTTGCCACCTCCAAGCAAAAGCCACCGGTCACCCAAGGAGGAGAGGGGAGTTTGCCACCCATGAGTCACCATTTCTCCAAAAACCGCCGGTCACCTTGGCAAATGGATGAGTTTTGACAGTTTTGTGCAGTCTTTTCACAGAACTATCAGTCAATTTCGCTCCGGTCTGACTTTGGTTGCTTCTTGGTTAGATTTGATTTGAGTAATTCAATGTCAGGATCTTGAGATTTCTTCGTTCGGCGTCTGATCTTGACCTTGGAATCACTCGTAACATCTTTTCAGCGTAAAATACTCTCCTTAGCGTGTTTTCTCTCTAAGCGCCAAAATACCCTGTAGAAATATATCGGAACTAACAAGCAAAAGTTAAATAGACAAACAGTCTAATTTAGTGGGTTTTACTGTGTTTTTGATTCGTATAATTATGGTCCATCACTCACCCTGATCATATCCATATCCTAGACAAGGCGCTGTATGGACTGAAGCAAGCGCCCCGTGCTTGGTATGAGAGACAGTCACAGTTTCTGCTGTCCCACAGATATACCAGAGGAGAGGTGGACAAGGCTCTTTTCCTTTTGAAGGAAGGAAAGAACACTTTAGTGGTTCTGGTATATGTGGATGATATCATTTTTGGTTCAACTAACCCTAAACTTGTCAAGAAGTTCACTGATTTGATGACGAGCGAGTTCGAGATGAGCATGGTGGGTGAGCTGAAGTACTTTCTTGGACTTCAAGTAGCTCAAGGAGAGGATGACTCCCGGATCCATCAGCAGAAATACATAAAGGATATGCTAAAGAAGTTTGGAATGGAATTCGTCAAGACATGTGCCACACCGTTGTCTCCGAATGATGCCTTGACAAAGGATGAGTCCTCACCACAAGTGGATCCAACCTTATACATGGGGATGATTGGTTCTCTTTTTTATCTTACTGCCAGTAGACTGGATATTTTATTCAGTGTTTGTCTGTGTGCAAGGTTTCAGGTAGATCCCAGAGAAACCCACGTGAAAGCTGTGAAGAGAATACTGAGATATCTGAATGGAATAGATGATTTATGCTTATTCTATCTGAGGGGAGGAGACTTACGCCTGTCAGCCTACACTGAAGTAGATTATGCGGGCTGCAAGATAGATAGAAAGTTTATGTCAGGGATGGCTCAGTATCTTGGACTGTGTCTCATCTCTTGGGCTTCAAAGAAGTAGTCCTCTATTGCACTTTCTACCACTGAGGCAGAATACATTGCCGCCGCTGCTTGCTTTGCGTAGCTGCTATGGCTCAGGCAACAGCTAAGTGACTATGGTGTTATTACTGTTTGTGCTAAAATCCTGTGTGATAACACTAGTGCTATTAATATCTCCAAAAATCTTGTGCAGTTCCCACGCACGAAGCATATAGAGATTCGATATCTCTTTCTGTGAGAATGTGTAGAAAAGGGTACAATAGAAATGGAATACTGCAGGACTGAGACTTGGATAGAGTATTGACGAGACGGATATCATTGAATACTGCTGAGGTCAAATCAGGACTTAGTACAATAGAAATGGAATACTGCGGTTTCGGGGGCCTTGTATCATGTTTATCATTGACCGCTAATGACCATACTAAGTGTTCGAAGATGAATCGAGGCTATTTCTAGCACAAGACTTGCAACATCGTTTAGAACACTTGTTCTATTTAGACTAATTCCTCCTTTCGAAGTATCTTAGCCTTATGTGCATCCATTTGACCTCTCAGTTACGATCGACCAAACGGTGCTTTAGATAAGTCGAACTCCTCAGATAAGCTTTGCCCGCTAAAGCATCCACTTACTTGAGTATGTTCACGAACCCCCAAGGAAGAGCTTTGCCCGTTAAAGCATCCACTCAACCTTGGAAGTTCTGACCTAATATATGGCACATAGAACAAGTTTAAAACACAAAGATGCACTAGGTGCAGGGTCTAAAACATTTTATGATACAAGTACACCCCTTCAACCGAATGAAGAGTTTAGCTACGATTATCCATGGAAGAGGATATCATAGCTAAATACTCGGGGGTTTTTGAAAGACAGTAAGTAAAGGGGAATACTCAAGAACCAACAGGAGTATTCCCAAATCCTACTTGAATACTCAAGAACCAACAGGAGTATTCTCTAAACTGTTATAATACTCAAGAACCAACAGGAGTATTATTTCAAACCAAAGCTTACAAAAGTACCACAATTTCTAGAGAGATAAGTGTTTGTTGATTTTGGGATGATACAAATGAGAGGGGAAGGCTTGTATTTATAGCCAAAGGAGAGGAGAGGATGTGGTGAGGAGGAGCAACACTTGGCAAGCTCTCCATGGAGGAGGAAAGCCGCCGGTGGCCGGTTGCAAGGGAGGAGGAGAGGTGGCTTTGGTCACCTCCTAGCACAAGCCACCGGTCATGGAGGAGAAGGGGGGGAAAAGGCCACCCATGAGTCATCCTTTCCTCCCAAAGCCGCCGGTCACCATGGGAGAAGAGTGAGTTTTGTGAGTTTTGTGCAGTCTTTTCACAAAACTATCAGTCCAATTTCGCTCCGAGCTGACTTTGGTTGCTTCTCGGTTGGATTTGATTTGAGTGATTCAATGTCAGAAACTTGATATTTCTTCAGTCGACATCAGGTCTTGACCTTGGAATGACTCGTAATATCTTTTCAGCGTAAAATCCTCTCCTTAGCGTGTTTTCTCTCTAGAGTCCAAAATACCCTGTAGATATAAATCGGAACTAACAAGCAAAAGTTAAATAGACAAACAGTCTAATTTGGTGGGTTTAACTGTGTTTATGATTCGTATAATTATCGTCCATCAGATTACCCCACACTTTTAGTTGTTCGTCCCGAACAATTCTATCAAAGGGCGGCACACTAAGTAAGCTTTAAAATATGAAAGTTAGACTGTGGGACTAGATTTATCCTAATTCATGCATCACTACTTATTATCAAATTAAACCGTGTAAATAAATAGAAGAAACTTGATACTTGTACCTCCGTGCTGAGATGCAAATTATTTTGAATGTTTCGGGAGATAGCCCTTTTCAGGCTCCTGGACTGCAACCTCGGGACTGTCTCGCACTATATGGTTTCCTTGTAGCTTTCTCTAGCACGTGATTCGGTTCGGGTTTCAATGGTTTGGTCTTTGATTTTCTTTTGGTGAGGGACAGCTTTTGTAGTGAATCGGCCTTTGGCCTTTGATTTGACTCTTTGAGTACTTCACTTTTTGTTCGGTTAAAACCTTCACAATTTTGGGCCTTTGGCCTCTTGATTTGCTTCTTTGAGCTTTTTGCTTCTTTGTGACTTGCTAGTCCATTTTTTCAAGCCTTTTTGGGAGGTCCAATCGTCGCCCGCGAGCATATGGAAATACCTCCCCGCTCCTCTCATCCTTGCCGTTTTGCGCGGGTCAAGATGAGGGTCGCTCATCTATTTTCTCGGCTACTTTGACTAGAGATAGGACGGTCTGATTCCCGTCCTCGCCTTTTTTTCTTTTTTTGCATAAACACTGCATGGCGGAGATGACTTCAATCTTCACTGAAACCCGAAGTGCAGCCTCCACTGACTTCAAAAACCATATAGTTTGATGCGATCCTTCGAGTGCTTGCCAAGCCTCTCTAGGGCAGTTTATGTCAACTCCACATCCCTAGTTTATCTCAGCACAAAGGGACAAATGAGAAGTTACATTCTATGTTTTTAAACAATTGAATTTTCACAAGGTTAATGCATGAATTATGATCTATCTTTTTCACATTCTTAAGTTCATATTTTCAAAAAGATAATACTAAGGAAAAAGAAAACATGTTATTTATTTACAAAGGTGGTTCTCACCCCACACTTTTGAACGAAGGCGTGCCTTTCAGCACGACTTAGTTCAAAAGCCATGCAAGCAGACAATTATGAGAAGGAAATGACATTAAGGAAAAGGGAAGAACAGAACTCCCTTTAAAGTGTCGAGTGAACGGCATGGCATGAGGCTGGATAATCGAGGGAGTTCGGCTGGGGCCTTGAACTCTCAGCGCAGGCCCGGTAACTCACGGAAGCTGCATGGCTGATCTGGTCTTGTTCCAAAAACCGATTCCTAAATAGTCATTTCTTCTATGCACCAAGTGGGTGAGAGCGACTTATTGGAAAAAACTAAATGACAAAAAAATAAAAGACTGAAAGTAAGATAGGTGTCAGGTTAACTCCCGACCAGTGCCTTTGTTTAACGTCGTTGGCTCGACAGTACCTCATTCCAGGATCACTGGTTTGGATCCCATGGGTGGCTCAGGTCATAGTGTTGTGGGGCTAAGTCGACCTTGCCGTGGTAATGTTTGACTCGCTGCCCGTTTACTGTGAATCTGCTTCCATTGTTCATGCCTTACAACTCAAGCATCCCATGGTTGAATACTTTAGTCACGGTATAAGGACCGGTCCATCTTGATTTCAGTTTTCCTGGCATAAACTTCAACCGTGAGGAGAAGAGTAGTACTTGTTGTCCTTCCTAAAATGAGCGCCGGAGGATGAATTTGTCATGATATAATTTCGTCCGCGCCTTGTAGTCTGTTTGCCCTTCATAAGCCTCAAGTCACAATTCTTCAAGTTCGCATAGCTTAAGCTTCCTATCTAGTCCAGCAGTTTTTAAATCTGGATTGCACTGCTTGAGCGCCCAATAGGCTTTGTGTTCTAATTCCACCGGAAGGTGGCATGCTTTCCCATAAACAAGCCGAAAAGGGGAGGTTCCAATTGGCGACTTGTATGCCGTCCGATAAGCCCAAAGGGCTTCGTCTAGCCTCTGACTCCAATCTTTCCTACCCGGTTTCACCATCTTTTCTAGAATACCTTTGATTTCGCGGTTGGAGATCTCTACTTGACCATTGGTTTGGGGATGATATACCGTGGATGTTTGGTGGTGGACATGGTAGCGCTTCAAGGTGGCAGCCATCATGCAGTTGCAGAAATGCGTTCCTTGGTCGCTGATTATGGCCTTGGGTACCCCGTATCTACAAAACAGGTTAGTGCGCAAAAAATCTATGACAGTCTTTGCATCGTCACACCTTGTGGCCTTAGCTTCTACCCATTTTGACACATAATCTACAGCAACTAAAATGTAAGTATACCCACATGAAACTGGGAATGGTCCCATAAAATCAATGCCCCAAATGTCAAAAACATCGTTGACCATTATGGGTACTTGAGGCATCTCATTTCTGGATGACACATTTCCTACTCTTTGACACCTATCACACTTTTGACACTTCTCATATGCATCTTTAAATATACTCGGACAAAAGAAGCCGCTATCTAGGATTTTTCTAGCGGTTCTTCTAGGCCCGAAGTGTCCTCCACATGCAAACTCATGGCAAAAGCTAATAACAGAAGCTATTTCATTATCGGGGATGCATCTCCTAAGTATTTGATCTGCTCCTATTTTCCACAAATAAGGATCATCCCATAAGTAATGTTTAGCATCATGCCTAAGTTTCATGCATTGTGCTTTAGTAAAAAAGGGAGGAAATGTACCTCCTACAAGGTAGTTGACGATTGACGCGTACCATGGCACCTTGGTTGAGACTGCATAGAGATGTTCGTCTGGGAATGACTCAGTTATGTGTCCTTCTTCTTCCTTTCGGACAATCCTACTTAGGTGGTCGGCCTCAATATTCTCGATCCCTTTTTTGTCCCTTATTTCCACATCGAACTCTTGCAGTAGTAATATCCACCGAATGAGTCTTGGCTTGGCCTCCTTTTTCTTCATCAGGTAGCGGATGGCAGCATGGTCAGAGTAAACTATTACTTTTGCTCCAAGCAAATAGGGTCTGAATTTTTCTAGAGCGAATACTACTGCCAAGAGTTCCTTCTCGGTGGTGGAGTAGTTCCGTTGGGCAGGATCTAGGGTTCGTGAGGCGTAGTAGATCACACCTGCCTTCTTATCAATCTTTTGGCCGAGAACTACTCCCACGGCAAAGTCTCTTGCGTCACACATGATCTCAAATGGTTTTTTCCAATCCGGAGTTTGGATGACGGGTGTGCTAGTGAGGGCCTTTTTGAGTTCATCAAAGGCTTCCTTGCATGCATTGGTGAATTCAAAAGGAACTTCTTTTTGGAGAAGAGTGGATAGAGGCAACGCCTTTTTGGAGAAGTCCTTAATGAATCGTCGGTAGAATCCCGCATGCCCAAGGAAGGATTGGATGTCTCGGACAGTGGAGGGGTATGGTAGAGTCATGATCAGGTCTATTTTAGATTTATCCACCTCTATGCCTTCTTGTGAGACGGCGTGCCCTAAAACTACTCCATGAGTTACCATGAAGTGGCATTTCTCATAATTTAACACGAGGTTCATTGAGACACATCGTGCCAGAACCGTGCTCAAGTTATCTAGGCAAGTGAACAGGCTGTCGTCGTACCTGTGCAAAAACAATTTATAATTTCCTTGTACTGAACTGTGGGTTAGCACAATGGCAAGCAAGGGTCGAACCCAAGGGAGCTAGATAGCTACTACTTTGTTCTGTAATGGAGAAAAACAAGAAACTAGAATGAAAGTAACGGTTAGTGAAATAATCGAAAATTGCAAGGTTGTAAATCTCAGAGAGAAGTATTCAGATTAGGGTTTGATTGTGACTTGTTTTATCATAGACTTCTAAATATTCAATTCGTGTTTTACGTGTGGTTGTCCCGACAAAGGTGATTTCCCAAGTAACCCGACAAAGGTGTTACGCCACGACCTAATCCCCCTAGGTTTAATTAACCCGACAAAGGTGTTAATTGCCCTAGTTGTACTATGTATCTAAACGACAAAGTATTAGATAGATGATTAATGTAGAAATATGCGCAACTAGATTTCACGACAAAGTATACCTCCAGTCTAACAATATTTCATGGAATTCATGTACGAGAATTAGTAAAACATAGAATATAGCATTAAAGATCCAAGTCTCAAAAACATAGTCACAATATATTGACCCTAACCCGAATAGAAGGTTTAGTTACACATGATCATAATGAAACAATGCAAATAATAAAAAGGGATGAAATACTTCACAAAACCGAGGCAAGCAAGGGCTGGCCGTGTAGGGCTGATGAGCGGCCGTGCAAGGCTGAGAAGCGGCGGAATTGTGGCTGAGCAAGGAGGCACGGCTGGATTGTGAGGAGAGTAGCACACGGCTGAATTGTAGAATGAGGGATGATGAGATGCTTGTGGACTCCTCGTTATATAGGGTTTGAGAAACCCTTTGATCTTCTTGGAAACCCTTTGATCTTCTTGGAACCTTCCGAAACCCTAGCATTTGAATGTTGCCCAAATATCACAATGTAGAATGGGCCGGCTGCTGGATTTAGGGCTTGGACTTTCTTTATCCGAAGTTACTGTTCACGGCCCCGAAATCACTATTCACGCCGGAATTACTATTCACGCCGGAATTACTATTCACGACCCTCCTTTGGCTCCGTTCTTCCACTGCGATGTTTCTGGCATGAAAATGCCGTCTTTTAAGCGTGTTTCCTCCTAGAGCTTCCAAATCACCTGAAATACGAAACAACACTAAAAAGTAACTGTTCGCATAATAAAGTGAATGAAATGGTGGGAATTAACGACTCGATGAGTCGTATAAATACGGCTCATCAAACCACTCCACACTTAAACTTGTTCGTCCCGAACAAGAACAAGGTCATAAGAGGAACGACTAATGTAAACATCACAATGCTTCGGTCATCCTAGACGAGCTACATGGACATGACTTGGCTACTATAGATCCTACCTGTTATGCATGCTTGCTACTAATATCATTGTGCGAAAACAAGGGCTAAAGATACGTATTACCTTTGAAGTCGAGATGCAAATCAATTCGGATGTATCTGGAGATAGCCCTGTTTAGACCCATGAACCCTCATTCTCGGACTCGAACTCGCTGCTATATGGTTATGATTTGCCGCTTTTTCTTGCACGTGATTGATTCGAGCTTCAAAGTGTTGAGTGTTTTTCGGCCAGCTATAGTGTCATCTGATTTGGAATTTCAATGATGCTGTCACATGAGACGTGTGGACTATCACGATGGTTTGTGGATTTGTTGCTTTGTAGTGCGGATTGTGATTTGCTCGAACCGTGGTTCCTTCTCCTTTTGACGCGAGTCAAGCCGAGGGTCGCTCGTCTATTTTCCCGGCTACTCGGATTAGAAACCTTCCTGCTCTTACTCATCCTCGTCCTTTCGACACGGGTCAAGTCAAGGGTCACTTGCCTATTTTCTCGGCTACTTGGACTAGAGCTTGGACGGTGTGAAGTATTCCCGTCCCGACCAACCGCAAAGGTACCGCAGTGGCGGAGCAGACTCGTACTATGTTGCCTCGAAGTGCTAGCCTCCACGAGCTCCACATAACCATATATCCTGAGTCCCGTCTCTGAATGATCTGTCAAGTCTCTCTAGGGCATTGCTATCAACTCCACATCCCTGTTTATCTCAACTAACAAAGGCACGCAATGATTTAAAGATCACATGTTAGTCGCACAAATCAAGTTTCACCAAAGACATGCATGTAATCAGCTCTATCTATTTCACCTAATCATGATCCAATACTGCAAGTATAGGAAATAGTGAAGTAATCATGTACAAAAAAAAATTTAAAAATGACTCGAAACGTGCTGACTCTGTGTGGTGGGCATGCTGACTCATAACTGACTTTCCCACCCCACACTTTTGAAATGAGCCGTGTCCTCACGGCACGACTCAAATCTAGACACAAATGCATGCAATAAATAGATAAGGAAAGGAGAAGGGTAGAGCAAGACTCCCCTGGGGTGTAGACGTGGTCGGCTGAACTCGGGCCAAGTCCGGTCTCAATGGGACGCGACCCGGACTCGTCTGGTGCTAAAATGCAAAGCGTAGAGTGCAAAATGCGTAGCTCGCAAGTGAATTTTCCGGCTGACTAAGTCCAATCCCTACAAAATGAAACCAAATCCTTTCCAAGGTACAATGTGACAAATAAGACTCATAAATAAACATGGTAACTAAATAAAATGCAGTGCAAACCGTGCAGGGCTGCCTCCCTGCGAGCGCCTTTGTTTAACGTCGTTGGCTCGACAGTACCTCCTGTAGGGATCATAAGTTAGGATCCCATGGGCGTGTGAGGTCATATTTCTTCTCAGCTTCTCCTTCAGTTCGCCCAACGTGCTCAAATTGCTGTTCACTCGGTCCTGCTCTCCAATGATCAGGCGGTTTCTTCTTCACATATCCCCGAGAAGGTGAGGATGTCTTGGCCATAGCTGCTGGCCTGGTAGTCTGTATAGCCTGCTCTGGTGGGTCTGGAACTAGGGTGTCATACTCTGATGTGTGCACAATGTCTGGCGGTTTTCTTGTGTATGGGCTGTTTGCATCCTCATAGACGTAGAAGTCAGCTTCCTTTCCACCGAATGATAGTGACAATAAGCCTATGCCCATGTCAATCTGGGTCTGGGTGGTGTGGAGGAATGGACGTCCCAAAATGAGCCCTGGTGGTTCGCCTTTCCTGGATTTCTCCATCTGCAAGACATAGAAATCTGCAGGCACAGCAAGATCTCCTACACGGAGGGTTAGATCTTCAAGTAAACCAGTGGGGCGAACACAGGACCTATCCCCTAATTCAATAGACAGCCTGGGCGGCTTCAATGGTCCAAGATCAAGCGAGCAATATAACGAGTAAGGCATAACATTGATAGCGGCACCCAAATCTATTAAACAGTGAGGTATTTGGGTCTTACCGATACCACAGGTAACCGTGAAGGCCCCTGGGTCCTTACTCTTTCCTGAAGGTGTCTCCTGGCTCGCAGTGGGTGAGTGCATCGTTATCTGGTCGTTCTGTGTAGGCTTGACCACCATTCTCAGCTCTGGTTCAGCTTTCTTAGTCATCTGGCTTTCTGGAGCAACTACCTGCATAGCATAAGAGAAACCGTGAATGTCGGCGTCCTTGGCTGTAAGGGCCGGTTCTTCCTTTGTTGGTTCGGTGGTCTCCTCGAATGCTGCATCCACAGCTACTACTTCTACTTGGCTGACGTTCCCCTTCGGATTCTGGACTGTCTGTGAGGGGAGTCATCATGTGCTGTCGTCAAGCCTGGAGAGAGTTGTGGACATCTGCCCTAATTGCCTCTGAATGTCAGCTAGCGCTCCGTCGGTTTTGGCCATGTACTGGTTCAGGGTAGTATCTGTCCGCTGGGTGCTAGCTGCCAGATCTCTCACTATGTCCTCTAGCGACTTGCTGGGGCCTTGGTTGCTCGGACCTGCCTGATAAGTGTTCGGTCCTTTCTGCTGGTACTGCCCTGGTGCATTCTGCTGGTACCGACTGTTAGGATGTCTGTACGGCTGCTGAGTCTGCTGATTCTGCTGAGGCACATTCGGTCGTGCTTGCTGAGTCTGATTTTGTTGATAGTTGTTCCTCCAGGCGCCTTGATTAGGTGCTGCTGCGCCATACTGCTTGACTGGGCCTGGTTGGTTGCCATAACTCTGATAATTTCCCACTGCGTTCACATCAGCTTGGACGTCTGTCTGTAAGGTAGGGCACTCGTCCCTCTTGTGTTCTGTGGATGTACAGAACTCACATGGCTTGGCCTGGACTGGTGTCCTTCGGACTACATGCTTCATCAGCTCTCTCATCTCCTTGAGTTCGGCGAATACAGCACTGATAGAAGGCTCAACTGTTGACACATTCTTTGTTCGGGCATACTCGTCCTCCTTCATGGTCTCATCCTGGAATCGCTCACCCTCTGCCACTGATATGATCTTCTGCTTCACTTTGGCTGGCGTCATGTTCATGAGTTGGCCTCCAGCTGAGGCCTCTAGTAACTTCCTGTCCATCTTGCGAAGTCCATCCAGCATGTATTCTACGACTAATTTCTTCGGGAGCTCCAGATTGCAGCAACTCTTCTCCAAGGCTAGAAATTTCTCAACGTACTCGTACATGGTCTCGTGAGGGGCTTGCTTTAGCTCTTGCAACTGTCTCCGGACTTGCGCTGCACGCCCTGCTGGATAGTACTTGCTGATGAAGTGCTTCTGCATCTGTTCCCATGTGTGAACACTGCCTGAGGGTAAAGCTAGGAACCAGTCTGTAGCTGCTTCTTGCAGTGAGAAGTAGAATGCCTTCAGTTTGAAGTCATCCACCTCTACTCCGTGTGGCCTAAGGTTCAAGCATATCCCGTGGAAACGCGTCAAGTGAGACTGGACCGACTCTCCTTTGGATCTTGAGAACTTGGGCAGATTGTGAATGACCGCTGTACTGACCGTGATGGCTGCCATGTCTGGTCCTTCATAAATTGGCCATGACTGGTCTCTGAAGCTAGGAACCGAGAGCTCTCCCATAGTGGGTCCTTCATATTCGTCCTCATCATCCACAACTGCTTGTCTACGTGGAGCTTGTGGTGGGTGTTGTAGTGGTGGTTGTGGAAGGTATTGTAGTGGTGGATATGGTTGTGGATACTGAGGGTAGAGCGGTTGTGGGTACTGTGGATATGGTGGTGGAGGATATTGTTGATATGGTGGATACTGAGGGTATTGTGGGTACTGTGGTTGGGGTTGTTGTTGGTTTTGAGGTTGTTTTTGGTTTTGAGGTTGTTGTTGTTGTTGGAACTGTTGAAACTGATCAGGGATAGCCCCCCTGATTTCGCCATGTTGTACTTGAACATTCTGGTTAACTTCTTCGTTTACGTGACTATTGTGACTGCTGTGACTGTTGTGACCAACACTACTACCTGCGTGAGACATGTTACGAGAGTAACAGACACCGAGATAGCAAACACCGAAATAACAAAGACAGACTAGCAACAAAGGGTCCCCAGGAGATTGGAGGGGTCACAGCGGTCCCACTTAAAACCCAAAATCCTTAGACTCGTAAGTCTTGGTGACAGAACCCTCTGAGAGCTAGAAAATGGAAATCGAATAGAATGGAAAACAAAATCTCGAACAGTTGAATATGAATTCACCGAGTAACAAATTTTGAAATAGCAAGAAGAAAAATAAACGAAAAATAAAAGAAGAACAAAAGTTTCACCGTGCTTAGCTCCCCGGCAACGGCGCCATTTTGAACAGGCTGTCGTCGTACCTGTGCAAAAACAATTTATAATTTCCTTGTCCTGAACTGTGGGTTAGCACAATGGCAAGCAAGGGTCGAACCCAAGGGAGCTAGATAGCTACTACTTTGTTCTGTAATGGAGAAAAACAAGAAACTAGAATGAAAGTAACGGTTAGTGAAATAATCGAAAATTGCAAGGTTGTAAATCTCAGAGAGAAGTATTCAGATTAGGGTTTGATTGTGACTTGTTTTATCATAGACTTCTAAATATTCAATTCGTGTTTTACGTGTGGTTGTCTCGACAAAGGTGATTTCCCAAGTAACCCGACAAAGGTGTTACGCCACGACCTAATCCCCCTAGGTTTAATTAACCCGACAAAGGTGTTAATTGCCCTAGTTGTACTATCTATCTAAACGACAAAGTATTAGATAGATGATTAATGTAGAAATATGCGCAACTAGATTTCACGACAAAGTATACGTCCAGTCTAACAATATTTCATGGAATTCATGTACGAGAATTAGTAAAACATAGAATATAGCATTAAAGATCCAAGTCTCAAAAACATAGTCACAATATATTGACCCTAACCCGAATAGAAGGTTTAGTTACACATGATCATAATGAAACAATGCAAATAATAAAAGGGGATGAAATACTTCACAAAACCGAGGCAAGCAAGGGCTGGCCGTGTAGGGCTGATGAGCGGCCGTGCAAGGCTGAGAAACGGCGGAATTGTGGCTGAGCAAGGAGGCACGGCTGGATTGTGAGGAGAGTAGCACACAGCTGAATTGTAGAATGAGGGATGATGAGATGCTTGTGGACTCCTCCTTATATAGGGTTTGAGAAACCCTTTGATCTTCTTGGAAACCCTTTGATCTTCTTGGAACCTTCCGAAACCCTAGCATTTGAATGTTGCCCTAATATCACAATGTAGAATGGGCCGGCTGCTGGATTTAGGGCTTGGACTTTCTTTTTCCGAAGTTACTGTTCACGGCCCCGAAATCACTATTCACGCCGGAATTACTATTCATGCCGGAATTACTATTCACGCAGGAGTACTGTTCACGACCCTCCTTTGGCTCCGTTCTTCCACTGCGATGTTTCTGGCATGAAAATGCCGTCTTTTAAGCGTGTTTCCTCCTAGAGCTTCCAAATCACCTGAAATACGAAACAACACTAAAAAGTAACTGTTCGCATAATAAAGTGAATGAAATGGTGGGAATTAACGACTCGATGAGTCGTATAAATACGGCTCATCAGCAAGCGTCGAATGTATCGCCATAGATGGTGAAGTCGTCCATGAAGACTTCAATGAATTCCCCAATCATGTCTGAAAAGATGCTGGTTACTACCCTTTGAAAAGTTCCCGGGGCATTGCATAGGCCGAACGACATTCTTCTGAAGGCGAATGTACTGAATGGGCAGGTGAATGTAGTCTTTTCTTTGTCTTCCGGTGCTATGGGGATCTGGTTGTTGCCTGAAAAACCGTCCAAGAAGCATAAATATGGCTTGCCTGCCAGTCGGTCTAGCATTTGATCGATGAATGGTAGGGGAAAATGATCTTTTCTTGTGACGGCATTTAATTTCCTGTAGTCAATGCACATTCTCCAGCCGTTCTTGATCCTTGTTGTTACCATTTTTCCTTCGGCATCTTCCTCGACTGTAATCCCACTTTTCTTTGGGACCACGTGGACAGGACTCACCCATTGGCTATCTGATATGGGATAGATAACGTCCGCATCTAGTAGCTTCTGTATTTCCTTTTGGACGATCTCCATCATGATTGGGTTGAGTCGTCGTTGAGGCTCTCTTGATGGCTTTGCTCCATCTTCAAGTAGAATACGGTGCATGCATACGGCTGGGCTGACTCCTCTTAAGTCGGCCAGCGTCCATCCAATAGCCAACTTGTGTTGATTCAGCACTTTTATCAAACTTTGTTCCTGTCCTGCTTCCAAGCCACTCTTGATGATTACCGGGAGCGTGTTATTTTCCCCAAGGAAAGCGTATTTCAGATGCTCGGGCAGGGGCTTCAATTCTATTTTGGGAGCTTGCATCACTGAGGGTAAAAAAGTATTGGATTTGAATAATTTTACCTCGTTGACTTCATATCCTGGTGTGAGAGGCTCCGAGATTGTTAAGTGGGCCACCGTTTCATGCAAGTCTTCGGTTAATTCATATGATCTTTTGGCCCCGTTGAGTATGGCTTCTAAGGGATCTGTTCTTGGTTCTGGTCGAATTTCTTGGACCAGGTCGTCCAAAGCATCGAGGGCGTGTACTTCCTCAAATTCCACAGGGTACTTCATTGCTCGGAATATGTCAAAGCTGAAGACTTCTCCTTCTACTTCCATTGATAGCATTCCACTTCCACAGTCTATTTTCATTTTTGATGTTTTGAGAAATGGACGGCCGAGAAGGATGGGTGCATGATCTGTAGGTCCGCCATTCTCCATTTTTAAGACGTAGAAGTTTGCTGGAAATACTAATTTGCCTACTTGAACCAGGACGTCTTCTATTTTGCCCTCGGGTTGTTTGCATGACCGATCTGCTAGTTGAATAGTGAGACCAGTGGGTTTGAGTGGTCCAATCTTTAGACATGAGTAGATAGAGAAGGGAAGAACGTTGATTGATGCTCCAAGGTCTAGCATGCAATTCTCGATCCTGATGTTGCCAATTGTGCATGGAATGGTGTAAGTTCCTGGATCTCCACATTTGGGGGGCACTTTTCGTTGTATGACGGCCGACACGTTCCTACTCATCAGCTCTTGATCGTGTCTAGAACTCCTCCTCCGGTTGGTGCAAAGTTCTTTTAAAAACTTGGCATACCGAGGAATTTGCTTGATGGCTTCCAAAAGGGGAATGTTGATTTCGACCTTGCTGAACAACTCAAATACGTCCTCATCCATGACATGTTGTTTTTGCACGCGAGCCGGCACTGGAAATGGAAGTGTTGTGCTGATTTTAGGGGTTTCGGTTCTGGGTACCGGGCCAGGCCTGTGTTCCTTGGACGTATTCTCTTCTCCTTTGGTTACGTTCCGTTCTTCCTCAAATATGTCGTCGTCTTTATCGGCCGCATCATCCTCTAGATTTCGAGAGATTCGGGCCTCATTTTCTCTTCTTCGGGCAACCTTGGGTCCTTGTCCTCCTCTTGCTCCAAAGGTTTGCCGACAAGCGTTTTTCCACTCCTAAGAGTCAAGGCATTCACATCTTCTTGCATGATTTGAAGGAGTCTGCCGGACTTATTAGCGAGTGCTGACACTGAGGCAGCGAGTTGAGAAATGTGATTCTTCAAGTCCTTTGTTTCGGCTTGGTTTTGATGCATAGTAGTATTCAACAGCTGCACAGTACCAGACAATTGCATTAACATGTCGTCAAGTGACTTGTTTGGTCCCTCTTGTTGGTTGTTCGAGCTTGCTTGGTACTGTCCTGCCGACGGGGCGTCCTGGTTGTACTTTTGGTGGGGAGGTTGATAAAATGACTGGGCTAGTTGGGGTACGGATTTGTTGTTGTTGTTGTTGTACCCTGGGTATCCTTCCACTGCATTGGCCTCCACCGGGTTGACTTTGATCATAGTTAGGCATGCATCAGTCTTGTGGTCCGTAGAGCCACAAAACTCGCAAGATCTTACTTGAACTGTCTGCTTTTGTAAGAGATGCATTATCATTTCCTTCATTTGTCTCATCTCTTCTGGCATGGAGTTTACTGATGTCTCGGCTTGTGATACGTTTTTTGTTCGGAAGAATTCATCCTGACGAGTAGTCTCATCTCTAAACCGAGCATTTTCAGCAACGTTGGTGATGAGATCCCTTATGCCACTTAATGATAGATTCATCATGGATCCTCCAGCTGAGGCATCCAAGAGCATTTTATCTAACTCAGTTAGTCCATTAATTAGGTACTCAACGATGAGCTTCTCGGGTAGTCCAAGAGTGCAGCAGCTTCTCTCCAGGTGGTTGAATTTTTCCAGGTAGTCATACATGGTTTCATTAGGTCCCTGCCTTATGTCCTGCAGTTGCCTGCTTACTTGCATTGCTTTTGTCGCTGGGCAGTATTTGTCCAGGAACTTCCTTTGCATCTGAACCCATGTTCTGATGCTTCTTGAAGGCAATGAAAGGAACCAGTCGTTTGCCGAGTCAATGAGGGAAAAATAGAACGCCTTCAACTTGAAGTTGTCTATATTTACTCGATTGGGCTTTAGATTTTGGCAAATGCCATGTAAGCGTTGGAGATGAGTTGTTGCAGATTCTCTATTGGTTCCTGAGAACCTTGGAAAATTGTGGACCACGGACATGTCGACGGTAATGTTTTCTAGTTCAGGGCCCTATTAAATGCACCACGGTTGCGTTTCGAATTTTGGGGCATTAAGTTCTCCCATAGTAGGTGCACGGTAGTTGACATACCCATAGTAGTTATCGTAAGCAGGTTCTCGTCTCGGCACTTGTCGAGGTTGAGGGGGTGGTGGATATCTAGGGGTTGTACTGGACCAGCTGCATTTCAGTCCTCAGGTGGTTCTTGGTTTCTTCTGATTGCCTCCCTATCACGGGCTCTTCTGTTTCTGATGAGTTGTTCCGGATCGTCCGCAAATGGAAGTGGCACCTCATCATTTCAATCGTATAGGTTCATCTCGTCATCATCCTGATAATCATGGTGGCTTCCTTCGCGAGACATGGTTGTGTAGAAGTGATTTAGAGAATCGAGAGAGAGAGAAAGAAAAGAACAGCTAATCCGACGGCTAACTCCCCGGCAACGGTGCCAATTTTGACGGGCGCACAGTCGTCGTGTGCAAACGTCAAGAATAAATTTATAAGTCCACTACTCGCGACTTTACTACTGGGTAGTAAGTGGTAAGTAGGGGTCGAACCCAAGGGAATTAGGGGGATATGTTGTTCTTTGAGGGATTTGTACAGGAAGGGAGCGTGTTTTAAGGTTGATTGAGATTTTAGCGGTTATAACTAAGTGACATTTTTTGGTTGTTTTGGTTTTTAGTGCGGAAAGTAAATTACAGAAAAATAAATACTGAAAAATAAAAAGAAAGACTTATAGTGGGTGATGCGTGATTTGCGAGTCCTCCGGAAGGTGAGTGCAGTTGATTAAGGAAGTTATACTAGGAAAGTAAATACAGGGGGTTTTGTAATTTAAGGAAAGCATTCGGTTTCGGGGGCCTTGTATCATAGCCTGTTTATCATTGACCGCTAATGACCATACTAAGTGTTCGAAGATGAATCGAGGCTATTTCTAGCACAAGACTTGCAACATCGTTTAGAACACTTGTTCTATTTAGACTAATTCCTCCTTTCGAAGTATCTTAGCCTTATGTGCATCCATTTGACCTCTCAGTTACGATCGACCAAACGGTGTTTTAGATAAGTCAAACTCCTCAGATAAGATTTGCCCGCTAAAGCATCCACTTACCTGAGTATGTTCACAAACCCCCACGGAAGAGCTTTGCCCGTTAAAGCATCCACTCAACCTTGGAAGTTCTGACCTAATATATGGCACATAGAACAAGTTTCGAACACAAAGATGCACTAGGTGCAGGGTCTAAAACATTTTATGATACAAGTACACCCCTTCAACCGAATGAAGAGTTTAGCTACGATTATCCATGGAAGAGGATATCATAGCCAAATACTCGGGGGTTTTTGAAAGACAGTAAGTAAAGGGGAATACTCAAGAACCAACAGGAGTATTCCCAAATCCTACTTGAATACTCAAGAACCAACAGGAGTATTCTCCAAACTGTTATAATACTCAAGAACCAACAGGAGTATTATTTCAAACCAAAGCTTACAAAAGTACCACAATTTATAGAGAGATAAGTGTTTGTTGATTTTGGGATGATAAAAATGAGAGGGGAAGGCTTGTATTTATAGCCAACGGAGATGAGAGGATGTGGTGAGGAGGAGCAACACTTGGCAAGCTCTCCATGGAGGAGGAAAGCCGCCGGTGGCCGGTTGCAAGGGAGGAGGAGAGGTGGCTTTGGTCACCTCCTAGTACAAGCCGCCGGTCATGGAGGAGAAGGGGGGAAGAAGGCCACCCATGAGTCATCCTTTCCTCCCAAAGCCGCCGGTCACCATGGGAGAAGAGTGAGTTTTGTGAGTTTTGTGCAGTCTTTTCACAAAACTATCAGTCCAATTTCGCTCCGGACTGACTTTGGTTGCTCCTCGGTTGGATTTGATTTAAGTGATTCAATGTCAGAAACTTGATATTTCTTCAGTCGGCATCAGGTCTTGACCTTGGAATGACTCGTAATATCTTTTCAGCGTAAAATCCTCTCCTTAGCGTGTTTTCTCTCTAGAGTCCAAAATACCTGTAGATATAAATCGGAACTAACAAGCAAAAGTTAAATAGACAAACAGTCTAATTTGGTGGGTTTAACTGTGTTTATGATTCGTATAATTATGGTCCATCAGTGCATCTTGACAGTTATTATGAGGAATCGATTTTGGAAGGGTTGCAATATTTGGTTGCTGTACCAATAGCGAAAAATCTGGCACAAAGTAAAATCATCACTAAAAAGTCAGGGAGGCAACGGTTGGGCATTCGATTGTGCCATATAAATTCTAGGGTTTGCTGCGGGTATAAGAAGAGAGAAGAGCGAGTATAATGCCTCATCAATATCAGAAGTTTACATTTGCTCTTACCCAAATCAAGTTGTTGCAAATCTCAATGGCCTCTCCAAACCCTAACTCAACCCTCTCACCTGCGGCCACAGCTGAGCTTGCTGCACAGTTGATTGCGCAAGGAGTCAGTGCTCAAAGTCTGCAAACCATTCTCCAGTTCGCGGCTCCGTCAGTCTCTACTCCGACCGACACTATTGTGGGCAGAGAAGTAGTTATGCTTGAAGAGCTTCAGGATGACTCTCACTCCCAACGCCGTGTCCGCAAGGGGTCATCTATTGCTGAGCGGTCCGCTGGTAAGCGCTCGAAGCAGTCTGCTCCATCCTCGTCCCAGAAAAGTATCAGATCCACTCGTCAGACTGTTCTGATGGTTGAAGAGATTGGCGAGTCGGATGGGAGTGCGGGAGAGTCTGAGGAGGCCGGGAGGGCTATTGTTCAAGAGCTAGTTGTTGATCGTGAATGGCTTGTGGAGCACAACCTTGGGGAGATTCAAGAGTTGCGGATGGCCCAGGGGTGGGGTGAGTTGTTCAAAAAGCCAGTCATTGTGGATGAGAAGTTGCTCAAGGCGTTTTACTCAAAGCTGAAGTTGGTAGAGAAAACAAAAGGGAATCTGGAGTTGTCGGTGAGTATGTGATGGACCATAATTATACGAATCATAAACACAGTTAAACCCACCAAATTAGACTCTTTGTCTATTTAACTTTTGCTTGTTAGTTCCGATATTTATCTACAGGGTATTTTGGAGTCTAGAGAGAATACACGCTAAGGAGGAGTTTTTAAGCTGAAAAGATATTACGAGTCATTCCAAGGTCACGACCAGATGCCGACTGAAGAAATCTCAAGATCCTGACATGGAATCACTCAAAACAAGTCCAACCGAAGAGCAACCAAAGTCAGTCCAGAGCTGAAATGAACCGATAGTTTTGTGAAAACCTCACAAAACTCACAAAATCTCTTCTCCCCTCCATATGACAGGCGGCTTTGAGCAAAGGATGACTCATGGGGGGCCGCTCCTCCCTTCCCCCCCATGTGACCGGCAGCTTTCCTCCCCTCCCTTGGATGCTTGCCATGTGTTCTCATCCTCACCACATCTTCCCCTCCTCCAAGCCTATAAATACATGCCCTCTTCACTTGTAATCTTCAACCCATCTTCATACAACACACTTCACTTATCTCTCTAGGATCTTGGGCACTTTTGTAAGCTTTTGTGAAAAATCTATAATACTCCTGTTGGTTCTTGAGTATTCTAGTAGTTTTTGAGAATACTCATGTTGGTTCTTGAGTATTCTCCTTTACTTACTGTCTTTCAAAAACCCTCGAGTACTTAGCTATGATGTCCTCTTCCATGGATATTCGTAGCTAAACTCTTCATTCGGTTGAAGGGGTGTACTTGTATCATAAAATATTTTAGGCTATACTCTTAGTGCCTCTTTGTATTCAAAACTTGTTCTATGTGCCATATATTAGGTCAGAACGTCCAAGGTTGAGTGGATGCTTGAAATGGCGAAGCTCTTCCGTGGGGTTCGTGAACATACTCGGGTAAGTGGATGCTTGAAATGGCAAAGCTTATCTGAGGAATTCGACCTCTTTAAAACACCATTTGGTTTGATCGGAAATGATTGATCAAATGGATGCACATAGGCTAGTATACCTTGAAATGGGCTAGACAGTGTGGCAAATCGAGCGCTTGAAATGGCCTTGATACACGTTTGAATACTTAGTTGGTCACTAAGGGTCAATGATAAACAGGCAATGATACAAGGCCCCCGAAACCGAATGCTTTCCTTAGATTTAAACACCACCTGCACTTACTTTCAATTTTAGTATAAACCGCAATTTCAACTGCTGACGTTCCGCAAGACTTGCCGATCACGCAACAACCGCTGTAAGTCTTCTCTTTTATTTTCAGTATTTACTTTTCTGTCATTTACTTTTCCGCATTAAAAACCAAAACCAACCAAAAAAACACTTACTTTTCCGCACTAAAACCTCAATCAACCTAAAACACGCTCCCTCCCTGTACGATCCCTCAAAGAACAACTTATCCCCCTAATTCCCTTGGGTTCGACCCGTACTTACCACTTACTACCAAAAATAGTTAAGTCGCGAGTGTCGGAAATATAAATTTATTTTGCACAGAGAACATCGCACCTTAACGACAGTGCGGTGGGCTCCGTCAAAATTGGCGCCGTTGTCGGGGAATTAGCCGTCGGATTAGTTGTTCTTTCCCTTTTCCTTCTCATCTCTTCATCACACTATGTATGCATGGACAACACGACATCTTCCTCTGTTTGGAGGTACGGATGGAGAAGACCCCGTAGCACATTGCCGAAACTTTCACCACGTTTGCCGCCACATAAAACCGGAAAATGAAATGTTAGAGGAATTTAAGCTTAAATGCTTCAAATTTTCTCTAACTAATTTTGCGACAATTTGGTATTACACATCAACCGCTAGTCGTGCAGAACATTTTGTGGATCTTTGCGTTCCAATCCTGAGGGAATTCTCCCCCCCATCCTTACGACAAAAAACCCGTGAAAAGATCATGTGCCTGCAACAATCCCGAGATGAGACCTTGGACGAATACTACATGAACTATGACACCATCATCTCAAGCTGCCCGCACCATGGATTCACGAAGAAAGTTCTTCTTCAAAAATTTCTTCGTGGGATGAGGGCCGATGAGCTAACAAGGATTAACGAAGCAATGAGAAGATCAGCCACGAACTTATCCATGGCAGACATGTGGAACCTCATAGATGACCTGGCCGCAGCCACAAAATGAATACCCCAAGCTGACAGAGGAATGCAGATAGAAGAGGCTGGTCCAGAGACAGATGAAGAAAATACTCCCGAGCCATCGGAAGAATCAGACATAGAAAGCATCGGAAGCAACGAGGAAAAACCCTCATGGGAACTCGAGGCGGTGCCAACAAAAGAAGAAGTCCAAAACACCACTAACAAGCTACCCGAGTCATACCCAACTATCATTACCAGAGCAGCAGAGACCATCTACGACCAGATCCTCACAGACGGACATGACAAGGCAGAATCGAGCCTCAAGATGCAAGCTTCCCTACTTTTCCCCTTGATCAATAGGAAAATCGCAGAAAACTATGTGATCCATGAAGAGGCTAAAAAGAGGATGGGAAAAGGGCCTGAGCAGAACGACTCCTCAATGGAGCATGTTTTCGCCATAACTGGACAAGGCAGCCCTAAACACCAGAAAACCCGATTCAAGAAACTAGTAGTAAAAGGTCCCTCACCTTCTCAGAGACGTTGGAAGGAGAAATCACCAGAACAATGGGAACAGGACCCAAGCACATCATCCCACAAGAAATCAGGGAAAGGCAAGGCAAAAATCAACACAGGAACAGTGGCGAAATACGACCTGAGCCACCCATGGGATCCAAACCAGTGATCCAGGAATGAGGTACTGTCGAGCCAACGACGTTAAACAAAGGCCCTGGTCGGGAGGTAACGCGACACCTATCTTACTTTCAGTACTTTTATTTTCTATCATTTAGTTTTTACCAATAAGTCGCTCTCACCCACTTGGTGCATAGAATGAAATGACTATTCAAGAATCGGTTATGCGTGCAACATCAAGCCAGCCAGGCCTATGCCAAGAGTTCAAGGCCCCAGCCGAACTCCCTCGATTATCCAGCCTCATGCCATGTCGTCTGCTCGACACTCTAAAGGGAGTTCTGTTCTTCCCTTTTCCTTAATGTCATTTCCTTCTCATATAATATCTGCTTGTATCGCTTTTGAACTAAGTCATTTCGTAAAGAATGCCTTCGTTCAAAAGTGTGGGGTGAGAACCGCCTATGTACATAACATGTTTTTCTTTTCCTTTTCCTTTAATATTATCTTTTTGAAAATATGAACTTGAGAATGTGAAAAAGATAGATCATAATTCATGCATTAACCTTGTGAAAATTCAACTATTTAAAAACTTAGAATGTAACTTCTCATTTGTCCCTTTGTGCTGAGATAAACTAGGGATGTGGAGTTGACATAAACTGCCCTTGAGAGGCTTGGCAAGCACTCGAAGGATCGAATCTAACTATATGGTTTTCGAAGTCAGTGGAGGCTGCACTTCGGGTTTCAGTGAAGATTGAAGTCATCTCGGCCATGTAGCGTTTATGCAGAAAAAAGAAAGGCGGGACGAGAATCAAACCGTCCTATCTCTAGTCAGAGTAGCCGGGAAAATAAATGAGCGACCCTCATTTTGACTCGCGCGAAACGGCAAGGATGAGAGAGAGTGGGGAGGTATTTCCATATGCTCGCGGGCAACGATTGGACCTCCCAAAAAGGCTTGAGAAAATGGACTAGCAAGCCACAAAAAGCAAAAGCTCAAAGAAGCAAATCAAAGGCCAAAGGCCAAAGTTGTGAAGGTTTTAACCGAACAAAAAGTGAAGTACTCAAAGAGTCAAATCAAAGGCCAAAGGCCGATTCACTACAAAAGCTGTCCCTCGCCAAAAAGAAATCAAAAGGCTTAACTCAGTGAAACCCGAATCGAATCACGTGCTAGAGAAAGCTACAAGGAAACCATATAGTGCGAGACGGTTCCGAGGATGCAGTCCGGGAGCCTGAAAAGGGCTATCTCCCGAAACATCCAAAATAATTTGCATCTCAGCACGGAGGTACAAGTATCAAGTTTCTTCTATTTATTTACACGGTTTAATTTGGTAATAAGTAGTAATGCATGAATTAGGATAAATCTAGTCCCACAGTCTCACTTTCATACTTTAAAAGTTTACTTAGATAGTATGTGCCGCCCTTTAATAGCATTGTTCGGGACGAACAACTAAAAGTGTGGGGTGATCTGATGGACCATAATTATACGAATCATAAACACAATTAAACCCACCAAATTAGACTTTTTGTCTATTTAACTTTTGCTTGTTAGTTCCGATATTTATCTAAAGGGTATTTTGGAGTCTAGAGAGAATACACGCTAAAGAGGAGTTTTTAAGCTGAAAAGATATTACGAGTCATTCCAAGGTCACGACCAGATGCCGACTGAAGAAATCTCAAGATCCTGACATGGAATCACTCAACACAAGTCCAACCGAAGAGCAACCAAAGTCAGTCCGGAGCTGAAATGAACCGATAGTTTTGTGAAAACCTCACAAAACTCACAAAATCTCTTCTCCCCTCCATATGACCGGCGACTTTGAGCAAAGGATGACTCATGGGGGGCGGCTCCTCCCTTCCCCCCCATGTGACCGTCGGCTTTCCTTCCTCCCTTGGATGCTTGCCATGTGTTCTCATCCTCACCACATCTTCCCCTCCTCCAAGCCTATAAATACATGCCCTCTTCACTTGTAATCTTCAACCCATCTTCATACAACACACTTCACTTATCTATCTAGGATCTTGGGCACTTTTGTAAGCTTTTGTGAAAAATCTATAATACTCCTGTTGGTTCTTGAATATTCTAGTAGTTTTTGAGAATACTCCTGTTGGTTCTTGAGTATTCTCCTTTACTTACTGTCTTTCAAAAACCCTCGAGTACTTAGCTATGATGTCCTCTTCCATGGATATTCGTAGCTAAACTCTTCATTCGGTTGAAGGGGTGTACTTGTATCATAAAATGTTTTAGGCTATACTCTTAGTGCCTCTTTGTATTCAAAACTTGTTCTATGTATCATATATTAGGTCAGAACTTCCAAGGTTGAGTGGATGCTTGAAATGGCAAATCTTATCTGAGGAATTCGACCTCTTTAAAACACCATTTGGTTTGATCGGAAATGATTGATCAAATGGATGCACATAGGCTAGTATACCTTGAAATGGGGTGCTAGTCTAAATAGAACAAGTGCTCTACGACCTTGAAATGGGCTAGACAGTGTGGCAAATCGAGCGCTTGAAATGGCCTTGATACACGTTTGAATACTTAGTTGGTCACTAAGGGTCAATGATAAATAGGCTATGATACAAGACCCCCGAAACCGAATGCTTTCCTTAGATTTAAACACCACCTGCACTTACTTTCAATCTTAGTATAAACCGCAATTTCAACTACTGACGTTCCGCAAGACTTGCCGATCACACAAAAACCGCTGTAAGTCTTCTCTTTTATTTTCAGTATTTACTTTTCTGTCATTTACTTTTCCGCATTAAAAACCAAAACCAACCAAAAAAACACTTACTTTTCCGCACTAAAACCCCAATCAACTTAAACACGCTACCT
The DNA here is from genome assembly GCA_033675215.1 of Rhodiola kirilowii. Lineage (NCBI taxonomy): Eukaryota > Viridiplantae > Streptophyta > Magnoliopsida > Saxifragales > Crassulaceae > Rhodiola > Rhodiola kirilowii. Next base: position 47,679,687 of record CM066201.1, read on the forward strand.
CCCTGTACGATCCCTCAAAGAACAACTTATCCCCCTAATTCCCTTGGGTTCGACCCGTACTTACCACTTACTACCAAAAATAGTTAAGTCGCGAGTGTCGGAAATATAAATTTATTTTGCACAGTGAACATCGCACCTTAACGACAGTGCGGTGGGCTCCGTCAGTATGGGAGGAGAGGTGTTCACTCTTAATCTGAGGGAGCTGGCTACCATTCTGCAGGTGCCAAGAGGTGGGTACGCTGAGTACACCAAGGGCACGTGGTCGAGCTTGACAAGCGTATTTTTAACCCTTTATAGTTGTCAAAAGTATGAGTTTTAGGGGTCAAATTGCAGTCAAACAATATTTATAAACCTTGGTAAGCCATAGGTCGATCCAAGGAACAGGTGTGTGATTACTAGCAAACAGTGTGACCTATTTAGCTATTCCAATTAAAAGAGGTTTGTTTGTTTGTAAATTGTAGAATTTAAATGGCAGAAAATTAATGGTTGTACTTAATCAGAGAAAGAATCCCAGAATCCTACTTCACCCGTGCTAACCCCACTAATCATGCGAACATGTTGCGTAAATTATTCATGCTATCGAATATGGAATATAACCGAAATAACACTAGACAAGCCGCCCATCCACGGATCATTGTCTATATTAATCTCAATCGTTGAACGCCGCCCATCCACGAATTATCAACGATCTCGATTTATTAAACTAAAGGTTTTCCTATTAACTCATGTAAACATGACCTAATATCAATTTCATGTAATCCGGTTAATCCCTACGGCCCATCCACCTTTCGGCATATAACCTATATACGTTCTAGCAATCCAAACATACCCTTTGATGTAAATACTTGCATAGAACAATAATATTAAGCACACCATGAAATTGAATAATCAAATCGAATAAATAACACATGAAGAGTTAGGGTTACATAGCACGGGATCCGTAGGATCCCGGAATAAGAGGACTACTCACTATTCATGGTGATTAAACCAAAAATAGTGTATAGAGAAAGAAAGAACGAGTAAACCGTAAAGACGCGGTGGCTTGTTGAATTCCTCACGATGAAATCTTTATCTCTTCTCCAAGCTAGGGTTTCTTTACTCCAAAATAAGCACACCAGTCTATTCTGGTCGTGTTTCCTTATATAGATCGTCTAAAAAGGCAGAAAAGCCCAAAATTGACTTTTAGAAACAACTTGTAAACTGCCAGCCGATGGTCCCGTTACAGCCATTACAGTCCAGTGTGTAACGTCTATAACGGCTAGAGCCAAGAACTCGGGGGAAATAGCCAGCCGTTACACCCGTGACAACTCAAGGTGTAACGGCTGCTGAGATCTGTAACGGGAATCCTTGAAAACTCGGGGGCAAATAGGTGCCGTTACACCCGTGACTGTCCATATGTCACGGCTGTAACGGGCTGTCCTGGCACAGCTTCTGCTTTTAGCCTTTTTCGATCGATCTTTCCGTTCTTTCCACACTTTGGCTCCAAGGAGCGATGATATGTCTAGTTTACCTGAAACACTAGAGAAAGACATCAAATAGAGAAAATTTGCCGGGAGAATGAACGTTATCCTTCATTGAATGTAGCGAATAATTAGTCGAAATATCGACTGATCAAAACACTCTACACTTAGGATTTGTTCGTCCCGAACAAATGTCGAACCAATGGCAGAATAGATACACGAGTGAATATAGTGCTCAACAACCATATGTTTCCAAGCTACTCACTCAAGTGACATGTGATCAATTCTAACTAATAATGAAAACAAAAAGATAACTCACTGTCGTAGAGGACACGAATGCATTTAGCGTATACATCAAGCCGTCAAACCCCTAGGCTGCCCTAATAGGGCGAGTATAGTCTCATGAAGGTTTTCTGGAGTGGGACTACCTACAAATCCCCTATACAACTAACTAACGTGTATGCATGAATGATGCTCAACGAGTCACAGTAAAGTCATGTCATACCTCGGATTCATCGTGTTACCTCAACTTCAAGTCAAACATCTTCATCAGAGTTTTCGGACAATCATAGATTTAACGGGCTATGCATTCACACGGTCAATACACACAACTAGTAATCGACTAATCACACGTTCTAAATAGTCCTAGAGCAACGTGATAAGAATCATGAATTGTTACACAAAACATGCTCGCCATTCACCTATGCTATCTAGGGATAGTCCACGGGCTCTTGGCGCAAAGCTCATTCTCAAGTGCCAAGGATTTAGACAATGACCCGTAAGAGAAGAGGAGCCCGGCTTAAAGATTCTCTGAAAAAAACAGTATTCATATTTGCATCAAGATTTCAGTTCAAGCACGAGGATCGTCCCTCAGTTTCTAGTACATGAATTTGCAAGACAAGTCATGATTTGCACGTAATGAGAAGATGGGAGTACACTACTTCAAGCAAAAGGGGGCAGAAATTGTTTCAAAAGTGTTTTCCAATACACAAGGGGCGACTTATCTCACCAGGTCCTTGGTATTTTTTTTTTGAAACTGGTTTTCTTTCGAAAACAACTATGCTTGGGGCCAATTTTTCACCCAACTTTGAAATTTTAAGAACTGTGTTCTTGAGGGAAAACTTGAAGGCCAATTGTCTAACTCCACACTTAAAGCTTGACATAGTGTATGAATAAAGGCGGTTGCATGCAAATCACAACGAGTGTAGAGAAACACATACTAGTACTAAGGTCACCTAGAAAAAGAGATGCATATTTAAGCTTTAGAAAATTTTGAACCGGTGCCCACTAATATCAAGTCTCAGACATGCTTCAAGAAATACGTAGAACATGTGATAGGCAAAGGCAAGCAATGATACTGACTCAAGAGAATACTCATACGATTAAAACTATTTCAAGTCTTAGACTTCGAATCCAAAAGAATGACAATCAATCAAGGAGTATCGTAGAAAACGAGGATTTCAATCGTAATACTTAGACATGTTGAGCATATGCAAGAGTGAATGTGTGACATGTGATGTATGTGACTATGTGCTACCCACTCCACACTTAAAAATGAGCTTAGTCCCTAAGCAAGGAGATAAAAGAGAAAATAAGCGTATAAGAACTTCCCTGTGTGTGAGCGCGAGATCCATAGAGATTGAACGATAACCGGTGAGTGAAAATCAACTTGTGAGCTGGTAGATATGAAGAATGACATACGGAGCTTCACATATAAGAGGTTAGTCATCGTTAATTGCGAAGGAACCTGGAAAAGGGGATGCCAACGAAGAAAGAGGTAAACGATGTGAGTAAGGATAAATAATATAGACAAAATAACCCAAACATCGAATGACATGTAAATAGAGAAAAACATCCAAGAGTCAGCGTACAAAGGTGAATATCATGAACGGGCAAAGCTGAAAAAACAACAAAAAGAAAAGTAAACAGAACTAGGCAGCCCCATCGTCTGCAGCATCAGCGGGACGAGAGGGGCAATCCTCGCGGCCAGGTGGTGGAGGAACGTCGAGCTCAGCATGCTCAAGAAGAGTTGATAATGCACCATGCTCCCAGTCCCGCGCCCTGATGGCCTGAGACCAGAATTCTGAAAAGTCATCCCTGAGCTGGTTATGGTAAACAGAAAGCCGGCTCTGTGTAGAAATAATCGGAGCAAGACTAGCCAAAATCTGGAGCTGATAACTCATCATTGCACGCTGCTCCTCCCGAAACGCTAACTGGGAGGCGATAATCTGCTAATGAGAGGCCTCTAAGCGTGTGAGACGCTCCTCGAGTGTGAGTGGAAACTGGTCAGCAGCAGGATGTAGTGAAGGAGGGAAAGGGAAGCGGCTAGGTGCTGGAGGCGAGCGTGCCCCGTCCATTTCCACATCATCGTGCGGAGGCTGGTCCTCTTGAACCGGTGCTGGCTCGCTCGGAGGGGAGGCTACCCTGGCATGTGCCCTATCAATGCGGCGTCTCTTTGCTCCACTTGGGAGCCCGGGGTTGTGAGTCCACTGCCCGTCTTTCCCAATAAACTTGTAGTCAGTGATTTTGTCCATATCCAGAACCAAGTCTGACTCAGTCCTGTCCAAGGAGCTGAGGTCCCATCCTCGAGACTCGGCGAGCAGAGAAATAAAGAGACCGCCTCCCATGGCCTTGTTCCCAAGATATGTGGCCCAGGCCATCATCAATCCACTGAGGATCTGAAAGAAGTCAATCGGCACCCCTCTGCTCATCGAGAGCATAATGTCCAAGTCGGGGTTGGAGACCACAGTGGCGCCCTCGCCGCGAGTATTAATGTCTAAGGCCACAAATCGGTGAATAATCTTCCACACCGGCTCCTTGATCCCAGCAGAACTCCAACCGGACCAAAAATAATAATCAAAGCTAGATATGAGTTTCCAGAACTCATACCTCTCATCCACGCTGTACTCGCCGCAGAATCCCTCTAAGGGAAATCCCAAAGTCTCGCAGACTTCATCCTTGGACGTAGTGTAATATCTCCGTCCTAACTGGAACTTCCAGTGTGTAACCTTCAACGGGCTGCCCACAATTTCAAATGTTGCCAAAAACTCTTTTACCAGCATAGGATATGTTGACGTGAGATGGTGAGTAAATAATATATCAAGCCCAGAGGCGATAAACATTCTACGGCACTGTGGCTATATATCCAATTCCAAATCCGCAAGAGCTTTAATGCAGGGGACTAGAGTAGGTTTTACCTTTTTCTTTGATAGAATGTTGTCGAATCGATCTTTCTGCTCAGTCGTTTCGAACCGGCAAGCATTGGTCAGTGGGTAGACTCGGTCCTGGTTGGGTGGTGGTGCTGGGATGATGGTTGTGGAGGCGCTCGGAGGAGGAGCACGAGATGATGGCCAGGTGTTCCGGCTGGGGCGGCTGGAAGAGGGGTTTCCGGCGGGGTTGCTTGGAGGATTTGTCCTAGCCATGGTGTATTAGGGTTAGCCGAAATCGGAGAGGAGAGTGGAGGATTGGTGGAGAAGGGGTGGTGGACGGCGTCGGTCGGATGGAGTGGGTGGACGGCGACGAGTGACGGACGGCTGGGTGCTCGGAGGTGGTCGGACGGGATGGAGGGGTTGGTCGGCGGAGGTAGTGAGAATAGTGAATTGAGATTGTGAAATTTGAGAATTTTAGGGTTTTAATTTGAAGAAGAAGACCAGTAGCGCGTTACAGCCGTTACAACTGAGCCTGTAACGTCTGTAACGGCTCATCCCGAAATCGCGGTTGAATTATCCGCCCGTTACAGCCGTTACAGTCCAGTGTGTAACGGCTGTCACGGCACCTCATGAAATCGTGGTTGAATTTGCTGCCCGTTACAGCCGTTACAGTCCAGTGTGTAACGGCTGTAACAGCTCACTCCAAAAATGCTACCAAATTCACTTTGTCGCCCTAGAAAACTGAATGCCGTTCACTCCACACTTTCATTCCTGCACGGTTCTCATACAAGTTGTACAATGCAAAGTGCAACTAAGTAAGACTTACAGCGCGGGTTACTCCACGAAGAGACCTAGTTTAACGTCTTGGTGAGACATAGCTAGGGAGGTAGGACTAGGAGCATTCTCGGGAAGTCCCTTGCTGAGATCCCTTCCCGAGAAGTAAGTTATCATCAATCCCTTCGGGAGGTGCAATATGCTTTAAAACGTGGTAGTGCTTGAGGCGTTGCCCGTTCACTACCATAGATTTTCCTCCTTCCACGCTGATTTCCACGTGCCCGTCTGGATGTGCTCATTCCACAGTATAGGGGCCACTCCATGTAGTGCGCAGATTTCCAGGAAATAGTCTGAGGCGGGAGTTGTACAGAAGTACTCGCTCCCCTTCGTTGAATTCTCTACGTACTAACCTTTTGTCATGCCACTTCTTCGTTCTCTCCTTATAAATACGGGCATTCTCATAGGAATCTAGTCTGATCTCGTCAAGCTTGTGGAGCTGCAGTATTCGCTTCTCTCCGGCTGCCTTCATGTCCATATTCAGCTCTCTAATGGCCCACAAAGCCTTTTATTGAGTTTAATTGGGAGATGGCAGGTCTTTCCATAGACAAGTCTAAAAGGACTCATTCCGATGGGAGTTTTGAACGCGGTCCTATATGCCCACAGCGCGTCATCTAGCTTGGACGCCCAATCTTTCCTGTGGCTCGAGACTGTCTTTCCGAGGATGCTCTTAATCTCTCTGTTAGAGATTTCTACCTGCCCGCTGGTCTGAGGGTGATAAGGAGTGCCAATCTTGTGATAAACACCATACTTCTTCAGCAATGTCTCGAAGTTCCTTTCTTTGAAATGAGAGCCTCCATCACTGATAATTGTTCTGGGCACTCCAAAATGAGGTAAAATAACCTTCTGAAACATTTTAATTACCACCTTGGCGTCGCAAGTAGGAGTAGCCACAGCTTCAACCCACTTGGAAACATAGTCAACTGCTACTAAGATGTAATGATTTCCATAAGAAGGCGAGAATGGTCCCATGAAGTCAATCCCCCATACATCGAAAAGATCCACTGTGAGAATGCTCTGCTGGGGCATCTCTTGTTGCTTTGAAATATTTCCAGTCCTCTGGCACAGATCGCATGCTTTAACGAACTCGTGGGAGTCCTTGAAATGAGATGGCCAAAAGAAACTGGACTGCAGAACTTTTGTAGCTATTTTCGAGCCGGCCCCGTGTCCACCGTACTGGGATAAGTGGCAGTGCTCCGGGATCCACTTGATCTGGTCCTTGTCGACACAAGTCCTGTAGATACCATCAGCACATAATCTGTATAAGAAGGGGTCATCCCAGAAGTACCTTTTCACGTCGGAAAGAAACTTCCTTTTCTGGTTGTGCGAGATGTCGGGAGGGATGATTCCACAGGCCAAGTAGTTAACAAAATCTGCATACCACGGGACGTGATCCACATCTATACGCATAAGCTGTTCTCCTCCTAGAGAGTCAGTCATCGGGAGGTTGTCCTCTTCGCGGTCGAGCTCTCCTAGCTCGAGGCGTGACAAGTGATCGGCAACCAGATTTTCTGCTCCCTTCTTGTCTCGAATTTCGATATCAAACTCTTGGAGGAGGAGGACCCATCGAATTAGACGAGGCTTTGAGTCCTTCTTGGACAACAGATATTTGATCGCAGCATGGTCTGTGTACACCGTGGTCTTCGAACTAATTAGATACTGCCTGAACTTCTCAAAAGCGTAGATAATGGCCAGCATCTCTTTCTCGGTCGTAGTGTAATTTGCTGCTGCCCCAGCGAGGACCTTGCTGGCGTAGTACACTACGTGTAGCTTCTTGTCGATGCGCTGCCCCAGAACTGCTCCTACTGCAAAATCACTTGCATCGCACATTAGTTCAAAAGGCAGCTTCCAATCGGGAGGCTGCACTACCGGAGCAGAAGTAAGAGCAGTTTTTAAATGATGGAAAGCATTAAAACATGAATCGTTGAAATTAAACTCAGCTTCCTGACAAAGAAGATCAGTGAGTGGCTTAGCTATCTTCGAGAAATCCTTTATAAAACGCCTATAAAATCCAGCGTGCCCGAGAAAACTCCTAATTCCTTTCACATCCTTTGGAGGGGGCAGCTTCTCAATCACCTCTACCTTCGCGCGATCAACCTCGATGCCTCGATGGGAGACCATGTGTCCCAGCACAATACCTTCCTGCACCATAAAGTGACACTTCTCCTAGTTCAAAACCAGGTTGGTGTCAACACAATGATGAAGAACATTAGTAAGGTTAGAAAGGCAAGCATCAAATGAAGAGCCATACACCAAAAAATCATCCATAAATACTTCCATGGTGTTTTCTAAGAAATCAGAAAAAATGGCCATCATACAACGCTGACAAGTGGCTGGAGCATTGCAAAGACCGAAAGGCATACGTCTATAAGCAAAGGTGCCAAAAGGGCAAGTAAAAGTAGTCTTCTCCTGGTCCTCGGGGTGTATAGGGATCTGGAAAAATCCACTATAACCGTCGAGGTAGCAGAAAAATTTATGCTTCGCAAGACGTTTTAACATTTGATCAATAAAAGGCAAAGGAAAGTGATCCTTACGAGTAGCCTTATTCAACTTCCTATAGTATGCACATACGCCAACCAGTCACAGTACGAGTGGGAATCAAATCATTATTCTCATTACGAACAACAGTCAAACCTCCCTTCTTAGGGACAACATGCACATGACTTACCCACTCACTATCAGCAATAGAATAAATAATGCCAGCATCTAGCAATTTCAGAATCTCCTTCTTCACTACATCATTCAATTTAGGATTCAAACCTCTCAAGGCATCCCTAGTAGGCCTAGCATTGCCCTCTAGATGAATTCTATGCATGCACATATCTGGGCTAATCCCCTTAATATCATCAATGGAATAACCGAGGGCTGGCCTATGTTCTCTCAAAACAACGAGAAGTCTCTGGGTTTCTACATCAGTCAAGGATGCATTCACAATTACCGGGTAGGTTGAGTTAGGGCCCAGAAATTCATACCTGAGACTTGCAGGTAGAGGTTTCAACTCTACCTTACAAGGTTCCTTACCTGACTCGGCGATCTGTCCAGTTTCAGCGCCTCCCTCAATGCCCACTGCGCAGAGATCCATCAGTATTGGGCAGCTTGGTACGACCCTGAAAGATTCAATAGAGGCCAGTGCAATAGGATCATGAATATCAGCAGAGTCTAATACATCGCAATCAGCTAAAAAACTAGGACTCTTGCACATGTCAGGCAAATAAAAGACAACACGCTCACTGCCCACTCGCAAAGCAATAGACCCTCTATCCATGTCAATGACAACCTTAGCAGTATAAAGGAATGGTCTACCAAGTATAATTGGGATGTCGATGTCCTCTGAGATCTCTAGCACAATAAAATCAGCAGGAACGTAAATGTTCTTCAGCTTGACAGGCACATCCTTGAGAATCCCTTTCGGGAGTCTACAAGAACGATCCGCAAGGCGAATAGAGATATTAGTAGGACAAAGATCACTCAAATTCAGTTTAGCATATAAAGAGTAGGGCATAATAGACACACTAGCACCGAGATCACACAAAGCACGACGGATAGTAATGCCACCAATAACACAAGGGATAGAAAAACTACCTGAGTCCTTAAGCTTAGGTGGCATGGGCAGGTGCATGGCAGCGCTGCACTCCTCACTTAGAGCCACTATCTCGGTTCCGTCCATCTTCCGTTTCCCAGTCAGAATCTCCTTCATGAATTTCGCATAGGTGGGGATCTGGGTGATTGCATCGGTGAAAGGCATTGTGATGTAGAGAGTACGAATTTTATCAACGAACTGCAGGAATTCTTTATCTCTTCTCGTAGCCTTGAGCCTTTGAGGGAATGGGACTGGTGGTCTATAAGGAGCTGGCTCCACTGTTTGTGCAGAATTTTCAACTCGGTGTTCAGCTTCTATGGATGATTCCTCTTCAGCAGGGGCAGAATTAAACGCTAATTTTTTTGCTGTTTGTCGCGTGGTTTGAGCTGGTAGCGTTCCAAGCTGTTTTCCTCCTCGGAGTGTGATGGCATTCACTGATTCCCTAGGATTCGGATCTGGCTTCGATGGGAGTTTTCCATGTTCTCTGGTTGCCGAGTCTGCCTGTTGAGCCACTTGATTTTCTAGCATCCTGTTCTGGATGGCCAATTGCTTGTTTTGGGTGCCCATCTGCTCAAGTTGCTGCTCGAGTACTTTCACTCGCCTATCCTGGTCAGCCCTAAAATTAGCCATCATGGCCTCCATGCTAGATGAGCTGCCGGACTCCTGTTGCTTGGGCTGCTGCGGCTAATATGAATAGTTCCTTGAATTCTGATTTTGCTACCCTTGTGACTAGTTATTATACTGAGTCACAAGGGCTGGTAGGAGTTATTATTCTGCGTTTTCTGAGCTTGATTGTTGTATTGGCCTCGTGGCTGATACGGTGCATTCCCTTGCTGCTTTTTGTACTGGAAATTAGGAGGCGCCGGATTCCGAGGCTTGTAGGACAGGTTAGGATTATTCCGGTTTGGATTGTCCCACTTGTTCGTGGGTGGTCCATAGCCGGGACCAGCCTCTTGGTTATTCTGCCCGGCGTAGTTTGCATCCTCCTGATTTCCGCCGTCATCATCGTGTCCCATTACCGGACAGCCATCTGCATAGTGAGAGGGAGAGCCACATATCTGACAATAAACGCCAACATTAGCATTAACCGATGGTTTCATAGCCGATTCTTCCTTCAAGCTTTTTATTTCAGTTGCGAGCATCTTCGCAGTATTTGTCAACTCAGCGATGTCACTTTTGCCTTCGGTGTGGCAGAGATCTTGCACACCCTTCCTGTCTTTAGGATTTCCTCGGTCGCTTGTCCAGAGATGGTAATCTTGGGCTGCCTTTTCCACAATAGCATAGGTCTCGTCAAGGGGAACTCCAGTGAGTCCTCCACCGGCAGTCTGATTTATTAGAGTGCGCATTCCCTGGTCGATCCCTTGGTAGAAAGTGTCCATGATCTGCCACAGCTCTAGATTGTGGTGGGGGCACATCCGCATCAGCTCCTTGTACCTTTCCCAAGCGTCGTACAGAGTCTCACCATCTATAGAACGGAACGAGATGATCTTGTTCCTGAAATGAGCTGTCTTTGATGGTGGGAAGTACTGTTGTAGGAACGCTTCGGCCAACTTTTCCCAGGTGGTGAAAGTACCCTCAGCATGGCTGTCCAGCCACCTACTAGCCTTGTCAGATAAAGAGAATGGGAATAGTCTGAGGTAGTAAGATTCTGGGGGCACCCCATTCGTCTTCACTATGTTGCACATCTGGATAAAACGCTTGAGATGTTGGTGCGGGTCCTCATTCATTCTCCCTGAAAATTGATTAATCTGCACCATTTGAATGAGACCTGTATTGAGCTCCCCGGTATTATTGGCGATGCCCGGTGGTGCAATGGCGGACTGGAATCCTGTGACACGTGGAGTAGTGTAGTCTCCAAGTGTCCTGCGCACTGGCGGCTGCACTTGGTGCTGCTGGTCGTCTTCGACCTCTCCATTCAGCAAAGCTGGGTTGTTTCGATGCATAGCCATTGCTGCAAAAGTACTGTTCAGTGCTCGTAGCTGCCGAGCTTCGTTCTGGGCCTGACGATTGTTTCTTCGTTGGTCCGGTGTGTCGTCGTCCGAAATCTGAATCTGCTTCTTCCGTCTGGGTGTTTTCTTTGGCATGAACTAGCTAGTACCTGCAATAGCCAAGAATCACCGTGAGTGAAGAAATCAAGGCAGAAAAATCAGATAACAAATAAGGTGGGATAGTCTAAACTACACACGTTAATCTAATATCACACTAAACGCTGCTTCCCGGCAACGGCGCCATTTTGACAAGCGTATTTTTAACCCTTTATAGTTGTCAAAAGTATGAGTTTAAGGGGTCAAATTGCAGTCAAACAATATTTATAAACCTTGGTAAGCCAAGGGTCGATCCAAGGAACAGGTGTGTGATTACTAGCAAACAGTGTAACCTATTTAGCTATTCCAATTAAAAGAGGTTTGTTTGTTTGTAAATTGCAGAATTTAAATGGCAGAAAATTAATGGTTGTACTTAATCAGAGAAAGAATCCAAGAATCCTACTTCACCCGTGCTAACCCCACTAATCATGCGATCATGTTGCGTAAATTATTCATGCTATCGAATATAGAATATAATCGAAATAACACTAGGCAAGCCGCCCATCCACGGATCATTGTCTAGATTAATCTCAATCGTTGAACGCCGCCCATCCACGGATTATCAACGATCTCGATTTATTAAACTAAAGGTTTTCCTATTAACTCATGTAAACATGACCTAATATCAATTTAATGTAATCCGGTTAATCCCTAGGGCCCATCCACCTTTCGGCATATAACCTATATACGTTCTAGCAATGCAAACATGCCCTTTGATGTAATTACTTGCATAGAACGATAATATTAAGCACACAATGAAATTGAATAATTGAATCGCATAAATAACAACTTTAATTGATCACATGAAAAGTCAGGGTTACATAGCACGGGATCCGTAGGATCCCGGAATAAGAGGACTACTCACTATTCATGGTGATTAAACCAAAAACAGTGTATAGAGAAAGAAAGAACGAGTAAACCGTAAAGACGCGGTGGCTCGTTGAATTCCTCACGATGAAATCTTTGTCTCTTCTCCAAGCTAGGGTTTCTTTACTCCAAAATAAGCACACCAGTCTATTCTGGTCGTGTTTCCTTATATAGATCGTCTAAAAAGGCAGAAAAGCCCAAAATTGACTTTTTGAAACAACTTGTAAACTGCCAGCCGACGGTCCCATTACAGCCGTTACAGTCCAGTGTGTAATGACTGTAACGGCTAGAGCCAAGAACTCGGGGGAAATAGCCAGCCGTTACACCCGTGACAACTCAAGGTGTAACGGCTGCTGAGATCTGTAACGGGCATCCTTGAAAACTCGGGGGCAAATAGGTGCCGTTACACCCGTGACTGACCATATGTCACCGCTGTAATGGGCTGTCCTGGCACAGCTTCTGCTTTTAGCCTTTTTCGATCGATCTTTCCGTTCTTTCAACACTTTGGCTCCAAGGAGCGATGATATGTCTAGTTTACCTGAAACACTAGAGAAAGACATCAAATAGAGACAATTTGCCGGGAGAATGAACGTTATCCTTCATTGAATGTAGCGAATAATTAGTCGAAATATCGACTGATCAGTGCTCAGTGGCAAAGTCAGATGTATTCGAACGGCTTGGGATGGATCCCACCGTGAAGGGGCAACGAGAAATCTCCGGGATGTATGTGCTTCCCAGGATTCTTCACAGGATCCTGGTGTCGAACATCACCCCAAGGAAGCAGAAGCATAATCTGGTTGTCTTTCAGGACCTGTTGCTCGTGGACCAGATTATGCAGAGGAAGTGATAGACCATATTTATATGATTCATCAAGACAGTTAAACCCACCAAATTAGACACTTTGTCTATACAACTTTTACTTGTTAGTTTGACTTTTGTTCTACAGGCTATTTCGAGGATTAGAGATGAAACGAGCTAAAAAGGAGTTCTTAAAGCTAAAATTGGATTACAAGTCATTCTAGGCCACGACCAGACTCCGGCTTTACAACCTTCATGAACCCAACGTGGAATCACTCAAACATGTCCCAATGACTTGTTCCAAACCTCAACAAAGATCAAGAACTCAAGTCAATGCAAAGTCTAGCCACCCATGTGCAAGGCTTGTGCCTTGTCTTTTGATTACAACCAAGAAGGAACCGAGATGCAACCAAGCTCTAACCGGAGTTGTGAGGGAACCGATGGCTTTTGGAGGAAAATATCACAACCCACTCACACTCACTCCCTCCACCTCATGGCCGGCGGCTTTGAGGAGATGATGCCACCTCATGGCCGGCGGCTTTGAGGAGATGATGTCACCTCATGGCCGGTGGCTTTGGCTCTCCTCCTCTCCTCCTTTGCCATGTGTTTTGCTCTCCTCTTCTCCCCTTGCCTATAAATACCACATTCCCTCTCCTTTGTTCAATGTCCTTAGTCCTTTGTTCGAAATCCCATGTTACCTTAGAGAGAAGAGAGCTTAACTCTCTTTCTCTTCACTTTCAATGCAAACACATTTTGTTCTTGATTTCCAAGCTTTGTTCACTTGTTCTTGAGCTTCAAGCTCTTACTTTCCACCAGCACACTTTACTTTCCTTGTCTTTATTTTACTTGTTCTTGAGTACTCTTGTTGGTTCTTGAGTACTCTTGTTGTTTTTGAGTTTTACTTTCCAAAATCCTTTACTTTTTGTCTTTCGAAAACCTTTACTTTTCTTAGCACTTAGCTATGATATCCACCCCTATGGATATTCGTAGCTAAACCCTTCATTCGGTTGAAGGGGTGTGCTTGTATCATAAAATGTTTTAGACCCTTCTCTTAGTGCCTCTTTGTGTTCAACTTGTTCTATGTGCCATATATTAGGTCAGAACGCTATTGGTTGAGTGGAGGCTCGAAAGAGCAAAGCTCTTCCATGGGTTCGTGAACTTCCGTGGATAAGTGGAGGCTCGAAAGAGCACAGCTTATCTTTGGAGTTTAACCTCTTTTAAACACCATTTGGTTGATCGAAAATGATTGATCAAATGGATGCACATAAGCTAAGATACTTCGAAAGGAGGAATTAGCCCAACTAGAACAAGAGTTCCATGTCTTGAAAAGGACTAGACGGTGTGGCAAGTCAAGTGCTAGAAATAGCCTTGATACATCTTTGAACACTTAGAACGATCATTAGAGGTCGATGATGAACGGACTATGATACAAGGCCCCTAAAACCGAATCCTTCCATTAATCAATTCACAACCTGTCACCTTACTTTCAGTCCTATCATCAACTGTTTACTTTCAGTACTTTACTTTTCGCACATTTACTTTTCTGTCATTTACTTTTCAGTCATTTACTTTTCAGTCATTTACTTTCAGTACGCTTACTACAGACGTTTTCAACATCAATCCAACATAAGTTTGGCACGTATCACGCTTGAAATACAGCGTGCGACAAACCAAAAGTGTGTTGCGGTTGATATTGAACTCGACTGTTCCAGCACTTTACTTTCATTATTTACTTTACGCAATTTACTTTCCGTACTTTACTTTTCAGTCATTTACTTTCCGCACTTTACTTTTCAGTCATTTCCTTTCAGTATTAAAACCACAACCAACCCATCTTACTTTCAGTACTAAAACCACAACCAACCCCAATCGCACTTAATCTCTGTACATTTCTCGCAAAGAACAACCATTCCACACTGACTCCCTTGGGTTCAACCCCTACTTACCGCTTTACTACCCAATAGTAAAGTCACGAGTAGCGGACTTATAAATTAATTTTGTACACATTGCCTCGCGACAAGGCAGTGCTGTCAGGAAGCCAGTCAACTTACCCCTTCTGGTGATGCGTCACATGGAGTATAACAAGGAGAACCCCTCGAATGACCTGCCTTACCCTCAGTTTGTGAAAGAAATTCTGAAGTAATGGGAGATCTATAACCCTGCCTCTGAGACAGCCTTTTGACAGGCGTCGTCTGACCTATCAAATTTATATTTATATTTTTCCCTACGAGAAACTTAGTAAAGTGGCAAGTAGGGGTCGAACCCTAGAGAGCTGGTGTTGTTGAAGTCGTTCTGAAAATAAGGAAATTGGGGTTTGTGAGTATTAGGAAACAAGTGCAAAAGAAAATAAAAGGAAGGTAATTCAATCAGAGAAGGTATTCGGTGTAGGGTTTCTATTGTGACTTGTTTATCATTGACTGCTAATGATCTGACTTTATTTTTCTAAGTGTGGTTGTCCCGACAAAGGTGACTCCCCAAGTATCCCGACAAAGGCGATACGCCACAACCTAGCCCGACAAAGGTGCTAGACTTCTAGTTCTTCCCTAAACCTAATAACCCGACAAAGGTGTTATTTAGCCTAGGTGTTACGATCTACCTTTACGACAAAGTATCCAGTAGATATTAACAGTAAGAATTAATTGCTCAATTAAGCTTTGCGACAAAGCTTCCACTTAATCTAACAAGTTAATTCATGTGATGAAGCAAGAACTAGTAAAACATAAAATAGCATTAAGAACGAAGTCTCAAAACAATCGTCACAATATATAAACCCTAGCCCGAATGAAGGATTTAGCTACTCATATCCATGGGAATAACAAAACAATAATAATTGAAAGTAAGGAATTCTTCTCTCGTCGAAGATTTGGAGTCACGGCCGGAATGATGAGAGAGAAGCTCTGGATCCGTGTAGATGGAGAATGAGCTGATGGATGATGGATGATCTTAGAAACCCTGCCCTTGATCTAAATATATAAGTTTTAGGGTTTCTAAATCAGTTTCTGGGCCAAAAAATGAAATTTGGAAATTGCCAAAAAATATTATTCACAACGGCGAGCCGACCGGCTGGGAAAATGGCCTAAAGTTGAGCCGGCCGGCTGGGAGCAACTTCGGAGGGCTTCATCTCTCGGATCCTTTGAGCCGGCCGGTTCGGGGGGGTCAGACTCTTCCTCTCGCTTTGATCTTCCACCAGCCGGCCGGCTCGCTTTGGTGCAAATGCCGTCTTTTAAGCGCGTTTCCTCCTAGAGCTTCCGAAACACCTGAAATGCAAAACAACACTAAAAAGTAACTATTTGCATATGAAAGTGTTGAAATAGATGGGATTAGTTGATTCGACGAGTCGTATAAATACGACTCATCAAACCACCCCACACTTAAACTTGTTCGTCCCGAACAAGAACTAAGTCATAGAAGGAAAATAAATGTAACATCACAATTTCTTCGACGTCCTAGATAATGCACATGAATATGAGTCGCTAGTCTAGACTCGCTTTTCAACGCATAACTCAATCATTACTAATATCATCATGCTCAACATATAATAAACTTGATACGTGTTACCTCTGAGCCGAAATGCAAATCAATTCGGATGACTTGGAGATCGTCCTCTTTAGACCCGTGATCTGCATTCGCGGCCCCGAACTCTCGCTATATGGTTATACTTCATTGCTTTTTCTTGCACGTGATTCATTCGAGCTTCAAGGTTTTCTGAGCTTTTCTTCTTTTCTCTTTTTTTTTTGTTGGACAGCTTTTGTAGTGATTTTCTTTGGCCTTTGCCTCTTGATGTAACAATGTTGTACTTCACTTTTGTTGAGTGTAGAACTTTCACAATTTGTCTGATTTTTTCTTGAGCTTTGCTCCTTTATTGTGAACGGCTTGTCCTTCTTTTCCTTTTCTTTTGAAGGAGGTCCAATCATCGCTCGCAAGCATATGGAAACACCTCCCCGCTCTTTCTCATCCTCGTCCTTTTTGACGCAAGTCAAGCTGAGGGTCGCTCACCTATTTTCTCGGTTACTTCGGACTAGAGATAGGACGGTCTGTTATGTCTCCGTCCCGCCTTCCTACATAAACGCTACAGTGGCGGAGCAAACTCTGAACCATATTTTCTCGAAGTGCTAGCCTCCTTGAAATCCATATAACCATACAACTTGAAATTTGGTCCTTTGAATGCTTCGTCAAGTCTCTCTAGGACATTTCTATCAACTCCACATCCCTGTTTATCTCAACTCAGAAGGACATATAGTGGTTAAATTCACATGTAGTCACACAATTCAAATTTCACAAGAGAAACGCATGTAATCGGATCTATCTATTTCACGTCATCAAAATTCAATCCCGCACATCTAGGAATAGAGAGGAATTTGTACAAGATTTTTAAAAATTTAAGGGAAACGTGCTGACTCTATGCAGGTGCAAGAAATAAACGTGCTGACACAACAAACTGACTATCCCACCCCACACTTTTGAACAAAGCCGTGTCCTCACGGCACGACTTAAATTCAAGACACACTATGCAAGCAAAACAAAGGTAGGGAAACAAATAGAGAGAAAAGTTTGAACAGTACTCCCCTCATATGGTCGTTGCGGCTTGGGAATGCTTTGGCCGAGGATTGGTACTGATGTGGTCGAGGGCTGGTTCTTCTTAGTCGCGGCTTGGTGTTGCTCGGGCGCTGCCCGGTAAAATTCGTACGAAGTCCCTTAAAATTTGTACCAAGCTCGCTAAAATTTGTATCCGGCCCGGTACTATTCCTTGCATGAGAAATCATTTCCTTCCCAAATACAATGTGATGATTATGACTCAAGACTGAAATAAACAGAAAGTAAGTAAATAAAACTGGAAATAAAACTGAAAACACGATAAAAGTGCCGGGCTGCCTCCCTGCGAGCGCCTTTGTTTTACGTCGTTGGCTCGACGATACCTCTTTTTATGTCTCTATGGGAGGTTTGGCTAGGTCAAATTCCTGGACCGGTGCTTCGATTTCGCCTTGGTAGTGCTTCACCCGTTGCCCATTGACCTTGAAATGGTCTCCATTCCTCGGGTTTTCCAGCTCAAGTGCTCCGTGGTTAAAAACCTTTGTGACCATGTAAGGACTTGTCTATCTAGAACGCAACTTGCCAGGCATTAGTCGTAAACGTGATGAAAATAAAAGTACCTGCTGGCTAATCTCAAAAGAGCGTCCTAAAATGAACTTGTCGTGGTACAGCTTGGTCCGCGCCTTGTAGTCTGCTTGGCTCTCATAAGCCCCCAGGCGCAGCTCTTCTAGCTCACATAGCTGCATCTTCCTTTCCAATCCAGCCTTCTGCAGGTCGAGATTACACATCTTAAGCTCCCAAAAGGCCATGTGCTCTAGCTCGACCGGCAGGTGAAATGCCTTCCCATACACCAACCGAAAAGGTCAGGTGCCAAAAGGTAAGCCCACAGTGCATCGTCAAGTCTCTGACTCCAGTCCTTCCTGTTCGGCTTCACCATTTTTTCTAGAATCCCCTCAATTTCTCAGTTAGAGATCTCTGCTTGTCCATTCGTCTGGGGATGATAAGCTGTGGAGGTGCGGTGGTGAACATGATATTGTCTCATTGTGGCTGCCATCATTTGGTTACAGAAATGCGTCCCTTGATCACTGATTATAGCTTTAGGCACTCCGTATCTGTAAAATATGTTAGTGCGAAGAAAATCCACAACAGTTTTAGCATCATCGCACCGAGTAGCCTCAGCTTCTACCCATTTGGACACATAATCCACTGCAACAAGAATATATAAATAGCCAAACGATGCAGGAAAAGGACCCATAAAATCAATCCCCCATATGTCAAAGACATCATCAACTACAATAGGCATTTGGGGCATCTCATTCCTAGCAGAAATATTACCTACTCTCTGGCATCTGTCACATATCTTACAATGATCGTAGGCGTCTCGAAACACATGTGGCCAATAAAAACCACACTCTAAAATTTTTCTGTTAGTCCTCTTGGGGCCAAAATGACCACCACATGCATTCTCATGACAGAAATTAAGCACAGAAGCAATCTCATCATCAGGGATACACCGCCTGAGTATTTGGTCTACGCCAATTTTCCATAAATACGGGTCATCCCACACATAGTATTTAGAATCATGCTTAAGTTTCAGACATTGAGCTTTCGAGTAAGAGGGTGGAAATGTACCTCCGACCAGGTAGTTCATGATGGGAGCGTACCATGGTACTTTACCTGTAAGAGCATACAAGTGCTCATCTGGGAAGGTCTCTGTGATCTGTCTTGCAGCCTCTTCTCGTACTAGTCGGCTCATGTGGTCAGCTACGGTGTTCTCTATTCCTTTCTTGTCCTTGATCCCCGGATCGAACTCCTGTAGTAGCAAGATCCACCTAATCAGCCGCGGCCTTGCCTCCTTCTTCATCATCAGGTACCTAATAGCTGCATGATCAGAGAAAACAACTACTTTAGTACCAAGCAACTATGGACGAAATTTCTCCAAAGCGAAAACCACTGCTAGTAGTTCTTTCTCGGTGGTCGAGTAGTTTCGCTTAGCTGCATCCAGAGTCCTCGAAGCGTAGTAAATCACTACTGGCTTTTTGTCCATCCTCTGGCCTAGCACAGCTCCCACAGCATAGTCGCTGGCATCGCACATAATCTCAAATGGCTGGTCCCAGTCCGGTGCTCGAATGATAGGCGTGCTGGTAAGTGCCTGTTTCAGCTCGTCGAAGGCCTCCCTGCATGAATCTGTAAACTCAAAAGGAACATCTTTCTGCAAAAGGTTAGATAAAGGCCGAGCCTTCTTCGATAAATCCTTAATAAATCGACGATAAAAATCAGCATGCCCAAGAAAAGATTTTATATCACGCACCGTAGAAGGATAAGGAAGAGTAAGGATTAAGTCAATTTTTGCTTTGTCAACCTTAATGCCTTCATGTGAAACAATATGCCCAAGGACCACACCATGAGTAACCATAAACACCTCAATAAAAGTACCTATCATGTCAGAAAAAATGCTAGTAACCACCCGCTGAAAAGTGTCGGGTGCGTTACACAATCCAAAAGACATACGTCTAAAAGCAAACGTACCAAAGGGACATGTGAAGGTAGTCTTTTCCTGATCCTCAGGTGCAATGGGAATTTGAATATAACTTGAGAATCCATCAAGAAAACAAAAATAAGGCTTACCTGCCATCCTGTCAAGCATCTGGTCAATAAACGGAAGAGGAAAGTTATCCTTACGCGGCACGGCATTCATTTTCCTGTAATCGATGCACATGCGCCTAACCGTTCTTGACTCTAGTAGTCACCATCTCACCTGCAGCGTTCTTCTCGACTGTGATCCATGTCTTCTTCGGCACCACATGCACTGGACTCACCCACTGACTGTCTAAAATCGGGTAAATCACATCAGCGTCCAGCAGCTTCTGAATTTCCTTCTGCACTACCTCCATCATAATCGGGTTCAATCTCCTCTAAGGATCTCTAGAAGGCTTAGCTCCATCCTCCAGCAAGATTCGGTGCATGCACACAGCCGGGCTGATGCCTCTGATGTCTGCCAAGGTCCAGCCGAGGGCCAGCTTGTGGCGACTGAGTACCTCGACCAATCGCCTCTCCTGCTCTGTCTCTAGTCCGTTTTTGATGATGACGGGCAGCGTGTTATTTTCTCCTAGGAAGACATACTTCAAGTGCTTAGGTAGAGGTTTTAGTTCCAGCTCGGGTGCCTGCACAATAGAGGGCAAAAACACGTTAGACTGAAATAGCCGAACCTCATTAACTTCATACCTGGGCCGGAGAGGTCGTGCGATCTGCAGCTGATGCAGCGCATCTAGAATGCCCTCGGCTAACTCGTACGAGTCCTCATGTGAGTACATGGCTCTCTCAAGTGCGAGCTCGAGTGGGTCCGCTCTCCTCTCAGGTTGCACCTCTTGGACCAGGTCGTCTAGTGTGTCTAGGGCATGAATTGCCTCAAACTCCAATGGGTGCTTCATGGCCCGGAAGATATCAAAGCGAATCACTTCGCCCTCTACCGATGTACAGCGTGTAGCTAACGCAAGGATGTTTTACGGAAGGTTCTAAAGATCGAAGATCTTTTCGAACTTAAGTCGGCCAGCGAAGATTTTGAGCCTCAGATATTTGAATGAATATCTTCACATCAAATTGAAGGTGGCGTGGCTGACTTGTCGAGGAAGTTATCTCATGATCTTCCCAACCGATTTGATAAAAATACACATCGAAATATTTAGGAATATTTCCTAAATATTTGATGAGATATCTAGAGCAGATTTGGATAGCGCCCATGCATATAAATACATGTCTAGGTCATCCATAATCTGCATCGCTTTCAGAATTACAAATACACACGAGTGCACTCTACCGATTGGAGAAGAAGAAAGCGACGGCCGTTTGTTTTTCCCACTGGAAATTCATCAGTGCAAGTTTAGTCTGATCCGTGTGCTATTCAGACTGACTGGAGTTGATCCTACTGCTGCACACAACAAAGACCAACCGGCTTTCGAGAGAAAGCGACCGAGCTTCAAGAGAAGGTGGAGCACGTTCGGACAGAAGGTTCGGACGAAGGGGATCGTGGTGAACTGCGGTACACCAAGATTGCAAATCTGAGAGACGGAGGATTAGAGGTTAGGCAATTACGAAGAGTAAGCATAAGTCCACGTGTAAGATCTAATCTCGTAATAAAGATTTGTATCCCTTTAGGGTGTGGGAAAGCCCCCAGAGTAGGCGAAGCCGAACTGGGTATCAATCTGTGTGTGCCCCTATTCTGTTTGTCTGCGGAACTGTTTCAAAGGTGTTCCAGGTCTGTCTCGACTACACCTTGAACAGTAGCTTGAACAGGTTATAGAATTTCAATTTGGAAACAAGTGCAAAAGAAAATAAAAGGAAGGTAATTCAATCAGAGAAGGTATTCGGTCCAGGGTTTCTATTGTGACCACTTTATCATTGACTACTGATGATCTGACTTTATGTTTCTAAGTATGGTTGTCCCGACAAAGGTGACTCCCCAAGTATCCCGACAAAGGCGATACGCCACAACCTAGCCCGACAAAGGTGCTAGACTTCTAGTTCTTCCCTAAACCTAATAACCCGACAAAGGTGTTATTTAGCCTAGGTGTTACGATCTACCTTTACGACAAAGTATCCAGTAGATATGAACATTAAGAATTAATTGCTCAATTAAGCTTTGCGACAAAGCTTCCACTTAATCTAACAAGTTAATTCATGTGATGAAGCAAGAACTAGTAAAACATAAAATAGCATTAAGAAAGAAGTCTCAAAACAATCGTCACAATATATAAACCCTAGCCCGAATGAAGGATTTAGCTACTCATATCCATGGGAATAACAAAACAATAATAATTGAAAGTAAGGAATTCTTCTCTCGTCGAAGGTTTGGAGTCACGGCCGGAATGATGAGAGAGAAGCTCTGGATCCGTGTAGATGGAGAATGAGCTGATGGATGATGGATGATCTTAGAAACCCTGCCCTTGATCTAAATATATAAGTTCTAGGGTTTCTAAATCAGTTTCTGGGCCAAAAAATGAAATTTGGAAATAGCCCGAAAATACTGTTCACAATGGCGAGCCGGCCGGCTGGGAAAATGGCCTGAAGTTGAGCCGGCCTGCTGGGAGCAACTTCGGAGGGCTTCATCTCTCGGATCCTTTGAGCCGGCCGGCTGAGTTTTGTGCACTCAGTTGAGCCGGCCGGTTGATCTCTTGTTGGAACGGCATTAACTCTCAGATTTTGAGATGGCCGGCTGGGACTTGTGGTGTGATGCGAGCCTGCCGGTTCGGTGGGTCAGACTCTTCCTCTCGCTTTGATCTTCCACCAGCCGGTCGGCTAAATTTTGGGCCAATTCCCACCCGGTCGGGTGAACCTCCATTGTGCTGTTTTTGGCGTAAATTCCGTCTTTTAAGCGCGTTTCCTCCTGGAGCTTTCGAAACACCTGAAATGCAAAACAACACTAAAAAGTAACTGTTCGCATATGAAAGTGTTGAAATAGATGGGATTAGTTGATTCGACGAGACGTATAAATACGACTCATCACCTTTTCAACAGTCTTTGGTGATGAGCACATCGTCAAGTTGGGTCTGGAGTATTCCGCTGGTGAAGGATGGATAATACCGCGAGCTCCGTCGCCACCACTTACCGAACCAGATGTTGTTGAAGTGTCTCCCGTTGCTTACTGATGGACCATAATTATACGAATCATAAACACAGTTAAACCCACCAAATTAAACTGTTTGTCTATTTAACTTTTCCTTGTTAGTTCCGATATTTATCTACAGGGTATTTTAGAGTCTGGAGAGAATACACGCTAAGGAGAAGTTTTTACGCTGAAAATATATTACGAGTCATTCCAAGGTCACGACCAGATGCTGACTGAAGAAATCTCATGATCCTGACATGGAATCACTCAAAACAAGTCCAACCAAAGGGCAACCAAAGAGGCAACTAAAGGGCAACTAGGAGTTGGGATCCAACCGATGGCTTTTTGGGAGAAAAAGATCTCAAAGCACTCACAAACCACTCCTCCTCTCCCCTTCCTCCACATGGGCGGCTCCTCCCCTCCCTCACAAAGCCGCCGGCGGCTTTGAGCTCTCCATGGAGAAGATGCCATGTGTGCTCGTTCTCCTCCACACTTCTCCTCCTCCCATGGCTATAAATAGAGCCTCTCCCCTTCACTTGTAATCCACATCCCAAAAACAATTCACTTATCTCTCTAGAAAGTTGGCAATTTTGTAAGTTTGGTTTTCAATCTATAATACTCCTGTTGGTTCTTGAGTATTATAGTTCGCTCTTGAGTACTCTTGTCGGTTCTTGAAGTACTCACCCCTTTCCTTTACTTACTGTCTTTCAAAAACCGTAAGTACTTAGCTATGGTATCACCGGTGTGCAAAAACAAATTTATATTTCGCTACTCGTGACCTTACTACTGGGTAGCAAGTGGTAAGTAGGGGTCGAACCCAAGAGAATTAGGGGGATAAGTTATTCTTTGAGGGAATCGTACAGCGAGGGAGCGTGTTTTAGGTTGATTGAGATTTTAGTGCGGAAAAGTAAGTGTTTTTTTGGTTGTTTTTGGTTTTTAGTGCGGAAAAGTAAATGACAGCAAAGTAAATACTGAAAATAAAAGTAGAAGACTTACAGCGGGTGATGCGTGATTGGCAAGTCCTCCGGAAGGTGAGCAGTTGATAGAGCAGTTTATACTAAGAAAGTAAGTGCAAGGGGTTTTTTAAATCTAAGGAAAGCATTCGGTTTCTGGGGCCTTGTATCATAGCCTGTTTATCATTGGCCTTTAGTGATCCTTCTAAGTATTCAAAAGTGTATCAAGGCCATTTCAAGCGCTCGATTTGCACACACCGTCTAGCCCATTTCAAGGTCGTAGAGCACTTGTTCTATTTAGGCTAGCACCCCATTTCAAGGTATACTAGCCTATGTACATCCATTTGGCCATCATTTCCGATAAACCAAATGGTGTTTAAAAGAGGTCAAACTCCTCAGATAAGCTTTGCCATTTCAAGCATCCACTTACCCGAGTATGTTCACGAACCCCCACGGAAGAGTTTTGCCATTTCAAGCATCCACTCAACCTTGGTAGTTCTGGCATAATATATGGCACATAGAACAAGTTTTGAATAAAAAGAAGAGGCACTAAAAAGATGGCCTAAAACATTTTATGATACAAGTACACCCCTTCAACCGAATGAAGATTTTATCTACGAATATCCATAGAGGTGGATACCATAGCTAAGTACTTACGGTTTTTGAAAGACAGTAAGTAAAGGAAAGGGGTGAGTACTTCAAGAACCGACAAGAGTACTCAAGAATAGTAAAGACAAGCTTGAGTACTACAAGAACCGACAAGAGTACTCAAGAGCGAACTATAATACTCAAGAACCAACAGGAGTATTATAGATTGAAAACCAAACTTACAAAAGTGCCAACTTTCTAGAGAGATAATTGAATTGTTTTTGGGATGTGCATTACAAGTGAAGGGGAGAGCCTCTATTTATAGCCATGGGAGGAGGAGATGTGTGGAGGAGAAGGAGCACACATGGCATCTTCTCCATGAAGAGCTCAAAGCCTCCGGCGGCTTTGTGAGGGAGGGGAGGAGCCGCCCATGTGGAGGAAGGGGAGAGGAGGAGAGGTTTGTGAGTGCTTTGAGATCTTTTTCTCCCAAAAAGCCATCGGTTGGATCCCAACTCCTAGTTGCCCTTTAGTTGCCTCTTTGAGTTGCCCTTCGGTTGGACTTGTTTTGAGTGATTCCATGTCAGGATCATGAGATTTCTTCAGTCAGCATCTGGTCGTGACCTTGGAATGACTCGTAATATATTTTCAGCGTAAAAACTCCTCCTTAGCGTGTATTCTCTCTAGACTCCAAAATACCCTGTAGATAAATATCAGAACTAACAAGCAAAAGTTAAATAGACAAACAGTCTAATTTGATGGGTTTAACTGTGTTTATGATTCGTATAACTATGGTTCATCAGATCACCCCACACTTTTAGTTGTTCGTCCCGAACAATGCTATTAAAGGGCGGCACATTAAGTAAGCTTTTAAAATATGAAAGTTAGACTGTGGGACTAGATTTATCCTAATTCATGCATTACTTACTTATTACCAAATTAAACCGTGTAAATAAATAGAAGAAACTTGATACTTGTACCTTCGTGCTGAGATGCAAATTATTTTGGATGTTTCGGGAGATAGCCCTTTTCAGGCTCCTGGACTGCATCCTCGGGACCGTCTCGCACTATATGGTTTCCTTGTAGCTTTCTCTAGCACGTGATTCGGTTCGGGTTTCAATGGTTTGGTCTTTGATTTTCTTTTGGCGAGGGACAGCTTTTGTAGTGAATCGGCCTTTGGCCTTTGATTTGACTCTTTGAGTACTTCACTTTTTGTTCGGTTAAAACCGGTGATTCATGAATAATGATCTATCTTTTTCACATTCTTAAGTTCCTATTTTCAAAAAGATAATATTAAAGGAAAAGGAAAAAGAAAAACATGTTATGTACACAGGTGGTTCTCACCCCACACTTTTGAACGAAGGCGTGCCTTTCAGCAAGACTTAGTTCAAAAGCCATGCAAGCAGATTTTATATGAGAAGGAAATGTGACGAAGCCTACTGCACTGTCGTTAAGGTGCAATGTTCTTTGTACAAATAAATTTATATTTTCCGCTACTCGCGACTTCACTACTGGGTAGTAAGTGGTAAGTAGGGGTCGAACCCAAGAAAATTAGGGGGATACGTTGTTCTTTAAGGGATTTGTACAGCGAGGGAGCGTGTTTTAAGGTTGATTGAGATTTTAGCGCGATTAACTAAGCTACTGTTTTTGGTTTTTTGTGCGGAAACGTAATTGCAGGAATTAAAATACTGAAAAGTAAAAAGAAAGACTTACAGTGGGTGATGCGTGAATTGCGAGTCCTCCGGAAGGTGAGTGCGGTTGATTGAGGCAGTTATACTAGGAAAGTAAATACAAGGTGGTTTTGTAATTCAAGGGAAGCATTCGGTTTCAGGGGCCTTGTATTATATCATGTTTATCCTTTTAGTAACCCTTCTAAGTATTCAAACGTGTATCAAGGCCTTTTCCGGCGCTCGATTTGCCACACTGTCTTGCCCATTTCAAGGTCGTAGAGCCCTTGTTCTACTTGAACTAGCACCCCTTTTCCGGGTATACTAGCCCATGTGCATCCATTTGGGTTGTCTTTTCCGATTTACCCAAATGGTGTTTGAGAGAGATCAAACTCCTCAGATAAGCTTTGCCATTTCAAGCATCCACTTACCCGAGTATGTTTACGAACTTCCACGGAAGAGCTTTGCCATTTCAAGCATCCACTCAACCTTGGAAGCTCTGATCTATAAAATGGCACATAAAACAAGTTTTGAATACAGAGAAAAGAAACTAAAAGAATTTAAAACATTTTATAATACAAGAACACCCCTTCAACCGAATGAAGAGAGTTTAGCTACGATTATCCATAGAGAAGGATATCATAACTAAATACTCGGGGGTTTTTGAAAACAATAAGAAAGGAAAGGGGTGGAATACTCAAGAACCAACAGGAGTATTCCTAATTCCTACTGAATACTCAAGAACCAACAGGAGTATTCTCTACAGTATTATAATACTCAAGAACCAACAGGAGTATTATAATTTCAAAGCGTATAATACTCAAGAACAAACAGGAGTATTATTTCAAAAACCAAACTTACAAAGTAACAAACTTTCTAGAGAGATAAGTGTTTACAATTTGTGGGATGGTTCAAATGAGGAGGAGATGGCTTGTATTTATAGCCATAAGGAGGAGGAATGGAGGGTGGAGATGGGTGGCATGTGGTTTTGCATCCAAGGGTGGAGGAGGAGGGGAGGAGCATGTGGAGGAGAAGCCAACACATGGCAGCTTCTCATGGTTGCTCATTTAGCCGCCGGTTGGAGGTTGTCCAAGGAGGAGAGCTTGTGGCTTTGGCCACCTCTTGCCAAAGCCACCGGTCATAAGGAGGAGGAAGAGGAGGAAGGCCACCCATGAGTCATCTTCTTCACCAAAGCCGCCGGTCACTTGGTCCATGGATGAGTTTTGATAGTTTTGTGCAGTCTTTTCACAAAACTATCAATCCAATTTTGCTTCGGTCTGACTTTGGTTGTTCCTCGGTTGGATTTGTATTGAGTAATTCAATGTCAGGATCTTGAGATTTCTTCGTTCAGCCTCTGATCTTGACCTTGGAATGACTCGTAATATCTTTTCAGCGTAAAATCCTCTCCTTAGCGTGTTTTCTCTCTAAGCGCCAAAATACCCTGTAGAAATAAATCGGAATTAACAATCAAAAGTTAACTAGACCAACAGTCTAATTTGGTGGGTTTTACTGTGTTTTTGATTCGTATAATTATGGTTGACCGATGCTTGTCGTCAGAGCAAATGTACAAATAAATTTATAAGTCCGCTACTCGCGACATAACTACTGGGTAGCAAGTGGTAAGTAGGGGTCGAACCCAAGAGAGTCAGTGTGGATTAGTTGTTCTTTAATGAAGCTTATGCAGAAATTAAATACGATTGGGGTTGGGTTTGAGTGTGTTTTGAGAACTAAAAGTAAATTACAGCAGTGGATAATGGACTGTAAGGAAAGTATTCGGTTTTAGGGGCCTTGTATTATAATTGTTTATCATCGACCGCTAATGATCATACCAAGTGTTCAAAGATGAATTGAGACTATTTCTAGCGCAAGACATGATCATGCTAAGTATTCAAAGATGAATCGAGGCTATTCCTAGCGCAAGACTTGCAACACCATTTAAAACACTTGTTCTACTTAGACTAATACCCCATTCCAAGGTATATTAGCATGTGTGCATCCATTTGGTCAGTCATTCCCGAGCAACCAAATGGTGTTTTAGAGAGGTCAAACTCCTCAGATAAGCTTTGCCATTCCAAGCATCCACTTACCCGAGTATGTTTACGAATCCCCACGGAAGAGTTTTTGCTTGTCAGGCACTCAACCTTGGAAGATTCTAACCTAATATATGGCACATAGCACAAGTTTTGAATACAAAGGTGTACTAAGAGTAAGATCTAAAACATTTATAATACAAGTACACCCCTTCAACCGAATAAAGAGTTTAGCTACTACTAATCATGGCAATGGATATCATAACTATGAATTTGGAAAAACAAGGGTTTTGAAAGACAGTAAAATAAATACGATAATACTTACAAAACCGTTGAAGCGCCAAAGATCCAGCTTTTGATTCCAAAGTAAAATTACATGATTGTGCCCAAACTCTAGAGAGAAGCTAGAGTTTCTCTCTCTAACTATGGAATTGTGTTGTGAATGGGATGTTGATTACAAGAGGAGAGCACTTCTATTTATAGGCTAAGGGAGGAGGCAATGGAGGGCCAAGATGAAGGCATGTGTTTTTGCATCCAAGGGTGGAGGAGGAGGAGATGAAGATGTCGCGGAGGAGCCACCACATGTCACATTCCCATGGAGGCTCAATAGTAGCCGGCGGCTTTGGGAGGATGGAGGAGGAGCCACCAAGTGGAGGGAGGAGAGTGGAGGAGAGCTTAACCACTCATGGAGGAGGAGCATCCTTCTAGAAGCTTGTGTGACCATTCACAAAAGCCATCGGTTTGACCGGATCTGACCGGAGCTTTGGCCGGAGTTTCTTGGATTTTGGAGAGTGTATATTGAATGAAAATTTCATTCTAAGATGATCTCAAGAAGGAACCTAAGCCAAATTCTGCTCGGAACATGGTCAAAATCCCAAATCGGAAGAAATTGCCCTTATTTGGCCTTTACCAGGCTTGGTGCCTTTGCTTTGCGTTCTTGTCCATTTGCCAACTGTTCTAGCATATTTGAGTGATTCCAAGTCGGTTCCATGAAGGATGTTAAGGCTGATTTTGAGTGTAGCATGGTCGTGACCTTGGAATGACTCGTAACATCTTTTCGGCGTAAAATCCTCTCCTTAGCGTGTTTTCTCTCTAGAGTCCAAAATACCCTGTAGAAATAAATCGGGACTAACAAGTAGAAGTTAAATAGACCAACAGTCTAATTTGGTGGGTTTTACTGTTTTTTTGATTCGTATAATTTTGGTCCATCAATGGTCCATCAGATCACCCCACACTTTTAGTTGTTCGTCCCGAACAATGCTATTGAAGGGCAGCACTCTAAGTTTGGTTTTAAAATATGAAAATTAGACTGTGGGACTTGATTTATCCTAATTCATGCATTGCTTACTTATTACCAAATTGAACTGCGTAAATAAATAAAAGTAACTTGATACGTGTACTTTCTTGCTGAGATGCAAATTATTCTGGATGTTTCGGGAGATAGCCCTTTTTAGGCTCCTGGACTGCAACCTCTGGACTGTCTCGCACTATATGGTTTCCTTGTAGCTTTCTCTAGCACGTGATTCGGTTCAGGTTTCGCAGATGAGTTGAGCCTTTTTGATTTCTTTCTTGTTTGGCGAGGGACTGCTTTTGTAGTGAATCGGCCTTTGGCCTTTGATTTGACTCTTTGAGTACTTCACTTTTTTGTTCGGTTAAAACCTTCACAATTTTGGGCCTTTGGCCTCTTGATTTGCTTCTTCGAGTTTTTCGCCTTTTTGTGGCTTTGCTAGTCCATTTTCTCAAGCCTTTTTGGGAGGTCCAATCATCGCCCGCAAGCCTATGGAAATACCTCCCCGCTCTCTCTCATCATTGCCGTTTCGCGCGAGTCAAAATGAGGGTCGCTCATTTATTTTCCCGGCTACTTTTACTAGAGATAGGACGGTTTGATTCCCGTCCCGCCTTCTTCATTTTTTATGCATAAACACTGCATGGCGGAGCTGACTCTTGACTCAACTGAAAAACCCGAAGTGCGGCCTCCACTGACTTCGTAAACCATATAGTGAAATTCAGTCCTTCGATTGCTTGCCAAGCCTCTCTAGGGCATTTCTATCAACTCCACATCCCTAGTTTATCTCAGCACAAAGGGACAAATGAGAAGTTACGTTCTAAGTTTTTAGACAGTTGGATTTTCACAAGGTAAATGCATGAATTTTAGATCTATCTTTTTCACATTCTTAAGTTCATATTTTCAAAAAGATACTACTAAAAAAGAAAAACATGTTGTTTATTTATGTACACATGCGGTTCTCAGCCCACACTTTTGAACGAAGGCGTGCCTTTCAGCACTACTTAGTTCAAAAGCCATGCAAGCAGACAATTACGAGAAGGAAATAAATGATATTTAAGGAAAGGTAAGATCAGAACTCCATTATTGTGTCGAATGGCATGAGGCTGGATAATCGAGGGAGTTCGGCTGGGGCCTTGAACTCTCAGCGCAGGCCCGGTAGTTCACGGAAGCTGCCTGGCTGATCCGATCGTGTTCCAAAAACCAATTCCTAAATAGTCAAATCATTCTATGCACCAAGTGGGTGAGAGCGACTTATTGATAAAAACTAAAAGACAGAAAATAAAAATACAGAAAGTAAGATAGTGTCGGGTTACCTCTCGACCAGTGCACATGTGTAACGTCGTTGGCTCGACAGTACCTTATTCCCGGATCACCAGTTGGGATCCCATGGGTGGCTTAGGTCGAGTTTCGCCACTGTTCCTGTGTGGGTTTTTTCCTTACCTTTACCCGATTTCTTGTGAGCAGATGTGCTTGGGTTCAGTTCCCCTTGTTCTGATGGTGTCTCCTTCCAACGTCTCTGAGAAGGTGAGGGACCTTTGACCACTAGCCTCTTGAACCGGGTTTTCTTATGCTTAGGGCTGTCTTGTCCAGTTATGGCGAAAACATGCTCCAACGAGGAGTCGTTCTGCTCAAGCGGTTTTCCCATCCTCTTTTTAGCCTCTTCATCGATCACATAGTTTTCTGCGATTTGCCTATTGATCGAGGGGAAAAGTCAGGAAGCTTGCATCTTGAGGCTCGGTTCTGCCTCCTCGTGTCTGTTTGTGAGGAACTGGTCATAGATTGTTTCGGCTGCTTGGGTGATGATAGCTGGGTATGGCATTGGCAGCATGTCGGTGGTATTCTGGACTTCTTCTATTGCTGACACTTCCTCGTTGCTCCCGATACTTTCTATATCCCAGTCTTCTGATGGCTCGGGAGTTTCTTCTGATGGCTCGGGAGTTTCTCCTTCTGTTTCTGGATCAGCCTCTTGCATTTCTCTATCAGCTTGGGGCATTCGTTTTGTGGCTGCGGCCAGGTCATTTATGAGGCACCACATGTCTGCCAGGGAGAAGTTCCTGGCTGATCTTCTCATTGCTTCGTTAATCCTTGTCAGATCATCGGCCTTCATCCCACGAAGAAATTTTTGAAGCAGAACTTTCTTCCTGAATCCATGGTGCGGGCAGCTTGAGACGATGGTGTCATAGCTCGTGTAGTATTCGTCCAAAGTCTCATCCCGAGATTGTTTAAGGCTCATGATTTTTTCTCGGGTTTGTTGTCGTAAGGATGGGGGGAGAATTCTCGTAAGAATGGAACGCAGAGATCTACAAAATGTACTGCACTACTAGCGGTTGACGTATAATACCAGATCGTTGCAAAATCAGTTAAAGAAAATTTAAAGCATTTAAGTTTAAACTCCTCTAAAATTTCATTTGCAGGTTTTATGAGGTGGCAACCGTGGTGAAAGTTTCGACAGTGTTGTACTGGGTCTTCTCCATCTGTACCTCCGAACAGAGGGAGATGTCTTGTTGTCCAGGCAAATGAAGGGGGTTGCGTCATGAGGACATGGAAGGGAAAGAACAACTTATCCGGCGGCTAATTCCCCGGCAACGGCGCCAATTTGACGAAGCCCACTGCACTGTCGTTAAGGTGCAATGTTCTTTGTAAAAATAAATTTATATTTTCCGCTACTCACGACTTCACTACTGGGTAGTAAGTGGTAAGTAGGGGTCGCACCCAAGAAAATTAGGGGGATACGTTGTTCTTTAAGGGATTTGTACAGTGAGGGAGCGTGTTTTAAGGTTGATTGAGATTTAAGCGCGATTAACTAAGCTACTGTTTTTGGTTTTTTTGGTTTTTTGTGCGGAAAAGTAATTGCAGGAATTAAAATACTGAAAAGTAAAAAGAAACACTTACAGTGGGTGATGCGTGAATTGCGAGTCCTCCGGAAGGTGAGTGCGGTTGATTGAGGCAGTTATACTAGGAAAGTAAATACAAGGTGGTTTTGTAATTCAAGGGAAGCATTCGGTTTCAGGGGCCTTGTATTATATCATGTTTATCCTTTTAGTAACCCTTCTAAGTATTCAAACGTGTATCAAGGCCTTTTCCGGCGCTCGATTTGCCACACTGTCTAGCCCATTTCAAGGTCGTAGAGCCCTTGTTCTACTTGAACTAGCACCCCTTTTCCGGGTATACTAGCCCATGTGCATCCATTTGGGTTGTCTTTTCCGATTTACCCAAATGGTGTTTGAGAGAGATCAAACTCCTCAGATAAGCTTTGCCATTTCAAGCATCCACTTACCCGAGTATGTTTACGAACTTCCAAGGAAGAGCTTTGCCATTTCAAGCATCCACTCAACCTTGGAAGCTCTGATCTAATAAATGGCACATAGAACAAGTTTTGAATACAGAGAAAAGAAACTAAAAGAATTTAAATCATTTTATAATACAAGAACACCCCTTCAACCGAATGAAGAGAGTTTAGCTACGATTATCCATAGAGAAGGATATCATAACGAAATACTCGGGGGTTTTTGAAAACAGTAAGAAAAGGAAGGGGTGGAATACTCAAGAACCAACAGGAGTATTCCTAATTCCAACTGAATACTCAAGAACCAACAGGAGTATTCTCTACAGTATTATAATACTCAAGAACCAACAGGAGTATTATAATTTCAAAGCGTATAATACTCAAGAACAAACAGGAGTATTATTTCAAAAACCAAACTTACAAAGTAACAAACTTTCTAGAGAGATAAGTGTTTACAATTTATGGGATGGTTCAAATGAGGAGGAGATGGCTTGTATTTATAGCCATAAGGAGGAGGAATGGAGGGTGGAGATGGGTGGCATGTGGTTTTGCATCCAAGGGTGGAGGAGGAGGGGAGGAGCATGTGGAGGAGAAGCCAACACTTGGCAACTTCTCATGGTTGCTCATTTAGCCGCCGGTCGGAGGTTGTCCAAGGAGGAGAGCTTGTGGCTTTGGCCACCTCTTGCCAAAGCCACCGGTCATAAGGAGGAGGAGGAGGAGGAAGGCCACCCATGAGTCATCTTCTTCACCAAAGCCGCCGGTCCTTGGTCCATCGATGAGTTTTGATAGTTTTGTGCAGTCTTTTCACAAAACTATCAATCCAATTTTGCTTCGGTCTGACTTTGGTTGTTCCTCGGTTGGATTTGTATTGAGTAATTCAATGTCAGGATCTTGAGATTTCTTCGTTCATCGTCTGATCTTGACCTTGGAATGACTCGTAATATCTTTTCAGCGTAAAATTCTCTCGTTAGCGTGTTTTCTCTCTAAGCGCCAAAAATACCTTGTAGAAATAAATCAGAACTAACAAGCAAAAGTTAACTAGACCAAAAGTCTAATTTGGTGGGTTTTACTGTGTTTTTGATTCGTATAATTATGGTCCATCAAAATGACATTAAGGAAAAGGGAAGAACGGAACTCCCTTTAAAGTGTCGAGTGAACGACATGGCATGAGGTTGGATAATCGAGGGAGTTCGGCTGGGGCCTTGAACTCTTGGCGTAGGCCTGGCTGGCTTAATGTTACACCGAAGTCCGATTCCTGAATAGTCATTTCTTCTATGCACCAAGTGGGTGAGAGCGACTTATTGGTAAAACCTAAATGACAGAAAAATAAAAGACAGAAAGTAAGATAGGTGTCGGGTTACCTCCCGACCAGTGCCTTTGTTTAACGTCGTTGGCTCGACAGTACCTCATTCCTGGATCACTGGTTTGGATCCCATGGGTGGCTCAGGTCGTATTTCGCCACTGTTCCTGTGTTGATTTTTGCCTTGACTCTTCCTGATTTCTTACGAGATGATGTGCTTGGGTCCAGTTCCCAAGGTTCTGGTGGTTTCTCCTTCCAACGTCTCTGAGAAGGCGAGAGACCCTTTACTACTAGTCTCTTGAACTTGGTTTTCTGGTGTTTAGGGCTGCCTTGTCCAGTTATGGCGAAAACATGCTCCATTGAGGAGTCGTTCTGCTCAGGCCCTTTTCCCATCCTCTTTTTAGCCTCTTCATGGCTCACACGGTTTTCAGTGGTGTTTTGGACTTCTTCCCTTATTGGCACCGTCTCGAGTTCCCACGAGGGTTCTTCCTCGTTGCTTCGGATGCTTTCTATGTCTGATTCTTCAGATGGCTCGGGAGTATCTTTTTCATTTGTCTCTGGACCAGCCTCCACCATTTGTATTCCTTTATTAGGTCGGGGCATTGGCCTTTGTTTTGTAGCTTCGGCCAAGTCGTCTATAACATCCCACATTTGAGTAAGGGATAAGTGCATGGCTGATCCTCCCACTGCGTCATTGATCCTTGAGAACTCATCGGCCCTCATCCCACAAAGAAATTTTTGAAGAAGAAACACCTCCGTGAATCCATGGTGCGGGCAGCGTGAGACGATGGTGTCATAGTACGTGTAGTATTCATCTAAAGTCTCATCCCGGGATTGCTGAAGGCAGATGATCTTTTCGCAGGTGTCATGTCGTATGGATGGGGGAGAATTCTTTCAGGAATTTAGCGCGAAGGTCCACGTAATATTCTGCACAACTAGCAGTTAATGTGTAATACCATACTGTCGCAAAGTCGGTTAAAGAGTGTTCAAAACATTTTAATTGAAACTCTTCTAACGTTACATTTTTGGGTTTCATTTGACGACTTATATGGTGGAAATGTTGGCAGTGTATTACTGGGTCTTCTCCGGTGGTACCTCCAAACTGCGGAAGATGTCGAGTCATCCATGCATACATAGTGGGTAGGTCATGAGGAAATGAGAAGGGGAGGGAAAGAACAACTTATCCGATGGCTAATTCCCCGGCAACGGCGCCAATTTTGACGGAGCCCACCGCACTGTCGTTAAGGTGCGGTGTTCTCTGTCACATACCCCGTTCGTCAAGACAATGTGCTCCCCACTGAAGGATTGGGTGACATGATGAGTCTGTTGAGGGAGCTTTGGTCTATGGTGCAGGAGGTGAACGGCAGGTTAGCAGCCCTGGAGGTGGCAGCAGAGAGAGCTCTGAAAGTCCCAGAGGAGAGTTAGGTGAAAGGCTTGGGTGCTGCGGTTGCTATAGCTGAGGGGTTCCCAGAGCGGATCAAGGATCTTGCTGCCGAGATTGTGGAGCAGCTGAAAGATCTGTACCAGAATGATGCTTAGTCTGGACTGTCTCATGGCCCCCCATCTTTGCCAACCCCTCCATATTAATCCCTATTTTTTTACTCTCTTTTTGAATTTCATGTTTGATGTTTCTGTGCATTTTGACTTCCCTTGTGTGGTGTCCGCGTGACACACTTATGCTAGCTTGCTAGTATGAATGAAATGCTTTATCTTTCCATTACTCTGTGTCCTTGTTTGCTTAATCTTTTTGATGCTGCCAAAAGGGCGAAGATATATGTGTGCACTCACTAAGGGGGAAATCATTACCAAAATTTAAGCGGATGTCTATCTGAGGGCGAACTACGCTTGCTAGACTTAAATAAGAACTTAGTGGATAAATTTTGAAGTAGTCTGAAGGAGCTGGCTGCTATAGGGAATTGTAGATGTGATTTCCTTATCATAGCTGGGTGTGATTTCTCATTTGTGAAGAACTGTTTGTCATCATCAAAAAGGGGGAATTTGTTGGACCCTTTGTGTTTTGATGATAACAAACACTTAGCTAATATTTGACTTGAGCGTGCAGAAATCACAAATCTGTCTGAGAAGTCGTAGGGTCCAGACTGTCTGAGAGAAACGATGACTGGACATCCCTAAGAGAGCTTGGCGCTGCGAGGGAGAGGAGATCTGCGTGAGGGACGAGATCGTGATTGGATCAGATCTGTGAAGATATACGAAACGGATACGGAATCTGGGAGTATATAAGCGAAATATATCAAGATCCATTCTGGAGATATTCAAGAGATAATGATATGGAGATATACAGCAATATACTCAAGATATACAAGCTGGATATATATGAGCTGGATTTGTAAAGGAAATAATTGATGTGGTTAAGATATGGAAATATCTTAACCAAATCATATCTGTAAGATAGAGATCGGATCTTGGATGAAGATCAGATCTGCCGATTGAAGCCCGACTATAAAAAAGAAGAGCAGATCCTCTGTTTGAAACTCGGCTGTTGAAGGAGCGCAAACAGAGATTGAAGCTGCCATCAATTCCGGTAGTCGACGGAGTACGTGCTGAGTACGCAAGGGAGCAAGATCGAGTTATTTGGTATTCGAATTGAGTAGAACCGGTTCTCTGTCACTGAGTGAGACAGATTGTAACATTCTACAAGTATATTCGTCAAGTAATAACATCGATCTTGAAATCCTTCTAGAACTTTCCAGAAGGTAAGTGGTTTTCAGCCTGTTGCACAGATGCAATAAGGTTTGCACTATAAATCTATGAGCACTTACTTTCTGCACTTTATTTCCTGTACTTGAGATATTTTCCGCTGCCATCTGTCTGAGGGATACCACATAGTGATCTCCCTCACATAGACGGCTAACCTAACGATCCAACAGTTTTTGTCTAATTATGTCAAACCATGATTGATTTCTAACTTATGTTGATGTTGTATGGTTTGAGCATGGATTTTCTCAATACTTGTGTCAAGCTTTATGTTAAACCTATTTGTCTTTAAGCTTTCTAATGTATGACTGATTTATGTGAAGCTTTGTGATGAACTTTCCATGATTGTTAATATTAAGCTTGTGTTTGCAACTTTCAACATTGATATAGAAATCTTCCCCTTTTAGTTGAGATGTTGTTCTGGTCGGGTGCAGAACAATATCTAGAACAACTTATGCAGAAATAAATGCAATGCGGAAAATAAACGACACGCAAAGTTGACCCAGTTCGGTGTTAATGAGCCTACGTCAGGGGGGCTGTCTCCGTAGCCCGATGGAAAACAATTCACTAGTAATGAGTATTGCGAGTCTCCCCTCTGATTCCACTAGATGATCCTCCACAATAATCAGCGCCTTCTCCCGAATGCGCAGAAAGAACACCAATAGTGCGTGTATCGTCAAGTTGTTCTACGATCAGTCTGTCAAGCACTAGAACAGACAGATTCTGAGCGCGTTAGAGTTACTAGAATAATGAACTTAACACCGATGACCTCCTCCAACCCTTCTCTGAATATCACTGTGAATAATTTCTCTAACAGTGTTGAATTCTGCAACTTGTTCAACCGCTAGTCGGGAACAACAACCTGGAACAGACTGGACAACACTGTCGGGAGTTCACCGAAATAATGAACTCAAGGTCGATCTCTCTCTCTCTTTTACTCTCTGAGTGTGTATCTGCATTTAGCTCAATGATCGATGCAGAATTGAGAATCCCAGCTATGCTTATATATGGGCGGTGAAATCCTAAACGATTAAGATTTCCAATCTTCAACTGCCCATCTCTTTAGGAAATCTTTCCTATATCTTTTAGGAAACATTCCTAATATCTTGCGCATATCTCTTGTAGATAATCCTTCATAGATCTTTAACTCTGTTTAGGAAACTCCTTTGATTATCTTCTTTGCTAAGTTATCTTCAATCGCAAGTCTTCCCTAAAATCTCTCAACCGACTTCTTAGATATGCATGAGTATATTTGCGTCCACCGACTTCAAGATCTGTATCATATCTTCAATGTGTCACAGCACCGACTTTCCTAATCTGCTTTAGGAAACCTCTGCTGCGTCTGACTTGTTCCACGTCGGTTGAACAAGTTGCCTAATCTGAATTAGGAAACTTCCATCTTCTGTCCTTCCATCTGCAATCGTCTTGATCTTCAACGGTTGACTATGTTGCCTAATCCGAATTAAGAAACATTCCATCTGCTTCAACTTGTTCTAGGACAATTGTCTCTGCCTGTCTTGAACAACAGATTGAACAACTACACAGAGTTTTGCCAAACTACATGCCATAAATCTAACAATCTCCCCCTTGGCATTTTTGGCAAAACTACAAACTGTAATCTACGGGTACTACTATTACAGTTGAATCTTTGAAGGAGGTTTCAAACTCCCAAGCAGTGCTACCAACTAATTGCTACCAAACGAATCTTTGAGGAGATTTCAAACTTTGAAAAATTGAAATTGTAAGCACAAACAATCTTTTAAGGAGATTTCAAACTCCAAAACATGTCTAACAGCTAGCACATATGAATCTTTTAAGGAGCTTTCAAACTCCAAAACTTGTCCCCCCCCCTTTTTGCCACAAATGAGCAAGGAGGGTTTAACAACATAAAAAGTAGCGTTCAATTAAGATACCTCAGAGCATTCGGCGTCAGGCGTCAGACTCAGTATCCTCATCTTTGTCAACCTCTTGTTCCACCTCTTCTTTATGCGGCTACCTTAGGTCACGCAACAGGCCCCTGACCTTCTTTCTCCGAGGAACCAACTGAAGTACCATGTTAATGGTACTGACTAACTCCTCCTTCAGATCATTTATCACTGTGTTCTTAATGACTGCTGCAAATCTGATAGATGTGTTGGCACTTCGCAGGAGTCTCTATAACAACTCGGTTAAGACCTCCTGGCACTTCTCCTTTAAGATCATATACGTGTTTCCTCTTGAAGCGCCTATGATCAGCTATTAAGACATGTGGAGCATCTGTTAACTTGTCCTGACTTATCTTGATCTCTGAATGCTCGGTCATGATTCATGCAGCTATCTTGTTCCAGTCTGGCTTTGCTACCTTCTACTCCATAGTAGTCATTGTTCACATCTGAAGTGATCGTGATATGCTTCTTTCTTATGCTTAGCTTCCCATACTCCTAACTATCAATGTATCCAAATACCTCTGGTAGATTTGTTATGGCTTTTCTCATAATATGTTCCACGCAAAGCTTCGCCATAGTAACTGAGGGAAATAAATCTAACTTCCTGAGCACGCTCACAATCTCCTTGACTGAGTACTTGTCAGATTCCAAGATCCTTTCAGGGACAAAAGATCTTCTTTACACAACGTTCCACTTCTTGGCTTGTTCCTCTAACACGAACTAGACTCCTTAAACAACAACTCCTAGCACAACTGCTTTCCTCTTTCTATTAGTCTTTTCTCCCCCTGCAGCCTTGCTTGTCTTCGTGCAACAAGTACTTCATCTCATGTGAACCATCCTCTGCTTGATCAATCCTCCATCTGCTTAGCTTGTACAACTACTGGTTCATCAACTTATACTGCATTGGTGGTCTTTTTCTTCTTTTGAGGTAGCTTGTCATGAGCAGCATGTTCAACTGCAATCAATACCACTTCCTGAATAACATCCACTTGTTCAGCTGACTTCATAGTTCTGGAACATCAGTTGGTTCCTCCTTCTCAACATCTTCTGTAGCAACTGCTATATTCTCTTCTTCACTGGCTTCTACAACATCACGTGATTGATTCATCTCAGCATCATCATATTGCTCAACAACTACTAGCATAGGGTCAAGCGAGTCATCTTACTTGCTAGATTCATTCTGTGAAGCCTCATCATTATCTGGAACAATAGCTTGTTCCTCAACCTCTATGAAGTTCGTCTTCTCAACAATAACAGGAACATCCTCTTGTCCATCAGATAGTGACTCTTCATCATCAGCACTAGTAATAACATCAACTTGTTCCAACCTTCTTATGTCAGCCCTTAAAATATCTCGTTCAAGCTCCGGCTGACCAACTTGTACCGAAACAACTTAGTTGTTAATGACACACAAACCCAGTGAGGATCTAAGTGTCTCGAACTGAAGATTGTACAAGCCTTTGGTGAAGATATCTACTAGCTGCTTCTCCACTAGCTCTCGAATGAAGTGATGCCTGATGTCGATATGCTTTGTTCTAGAGTGTTGAACAAGTTTATTGGATATGCTGATTGCGTTTATGTTATTATATTGAATCATCATCACATCTTGTTCAACCCCATACTCTTCAAATATCTGTATCATACATAACAGATGTGTGTAACAACTTCCAACAGCTATGTATTCCGCCTCTGCAGTAGATATGGAGATGTTGTTCAGCTTCTTGATCAATTTCCTAGCATACTTGCTCTGAAGGATAAAGATTCCATCTGACTTTTTCTTTTCTTGCAGCGCAAGGAAATACGTCATCTTTGCCATCATGCTCGTCTTCAATTCGTTTCACGCATTGATCCACCATCTTCTAATAACTCGAGCCGAACACAATCTCTACTCCCCCTCGCACATAGCCATGGTCAATTAGGAACCTCGTCAGCCTCTCATACCATGCTCTGGGCGCCTGCTTGAGTCCATATACAACTGTCTTCAGCTCGTACACGTGGTCAGAATGATGGGGATCTTCAAGGTCTTTTGGTTGCGCTACATAGACTTCTTCACTCAGCAAACCATTCATAAAGGCACTTTTGACATCCATCTGGAACAACTTAATTTTCAGGTGACATGTTGGTCTATCTCTGTTTGACTTGCATCCACAACATCTTGCCCATCTTCATCTTTTTGCACAATGTGACTTGGTGAGGGTTGTTGTTCAGGGTCTGCTACAGCTCCATCTTCATCATTACCGTGAACAAGAATTGCATCCACAACATCTCTCACAGTCACATATATAGACTCTGTCCAGGTTGTCTCAGGTGGTGTTTGAACAATCTCCAATAGATAACAGTTGTTCAATGATCTACTACCTTGCATCATGCAATCTCCTTCCTTGTTCAGCACCTAGCAGGAGTCTTGGTGGACTTTTTATGATGGTCTTCATCATACAACTGACTAATACTAATCAGATTCGCCTCCAATCCATCAACAAGAAGCATACTCTCGAGTTGTGGTAAACCTTGAACCTCCAATATCCCCTTTCCGATCACCTTGCCCTTTACTCCATTTCCAAATGTTACAGATTGACCCTTGAACAACTTGATATTGGCTAGGAAGTTAGGATCTCCAGTCATATGGGCTGAGCATCCACTGTCAAAGTACCATCGTCCCCTCTTCAAGTGACTGGTCAAACAATATGCAGCTAGACAGACTTCCTCCTTCTATTTTACTCTCCAAACTTGTCTGACCTTTGGAACAGGCTTCTGCTTCAACTTCCTAAGATAAACAGGGAACTCGTAACATCTTGGTTTGATATGTCCCCTTTTGTTGCAGTAGTAGCAGATTCTCTCATCTCTTCTCCGTACAGCGTTCTATTTTTGCTTTCTTGAGGGATACCAGGTTGCTTTTCTTCGCGGGTGATGCTCAGCTGGTACAACGTGCAATTGTGGCTCAGCTTTCACAAACATTGTCTTTCTGAAGCCATATGCAGTTATGCACGAGTGAACCCTAGCCTTTTGTAACTGCCACTCGTCCTTTGAGCTCCCAGAATAGAGTCTAGATCTTTAGTTCCACAATTAAGCATCTTGACAAACTTCTTCAGGTTGTTAAGCTCTTCTAGTGTCTCGGCATGAACAAGTTTTTCTGTCTCAATCTCACTTTTCAAAGCATCCATAATATTAAGAAGATTTACCTCGCTTCGTCGTAGAGCATCATTCTTCTTCTTTAGATCATCTATTATTTCTGGATGTTTGCCTTGGCTTGTTTCAATCTGAATCTTCAAAGACGACACAACCTCTAGTAGCTTGGTCTTCTATGCAACAAGTTCAGCTCGTTCATCTTTTATTTCAATCAACTGGGCTTTAAGGTCAGTGATTGTCTGTTGATGTTCTACTTTCTGAGCTACTAAGACATCAACTTCTTCCCATAACTTTCCTTTTTCTTCTTTCAGATCTGCCAAGTTTCTGTGGTGCTTTTTGTTCTGCTCAACTTAAATCAGCCACTGTTGGAACAACTCCTTGTAATTGTTAGCAAAGTCTTCTTCATCATCATTGCAGCTTGAGTACCGTGTATGATCCTCAGAAGATAACTTTGACTGCGAGTGCCTGACAGGTATCATCTGTCAAGTCAACTTTGAATTTATAATTTACCTACAAGAGCTAGTAAAGCGGCAAGTAGGGGTCGAACCCTAGAGAGCTGGTGAGGTCAAGTCGTTCTGTAAACAAAGAAATTGGGGGTTTGTGAGTAATTTTAAACAAGTTCAAGGGAAATAAAACGAAGGGAATTAAATCAGAGAAAGCATTCGGTCTAGGGTTTCTATTCTGACTCGTTTATCATTGACTTCTAATTATCTAATTTCATGTTCTTAAGTGTGGTTACTCCGTTCCAGGTTATAACCTAAGGTAGGGCCGTTCCAAGCACCTACACCACAATCTACTTTGTTCCATGTTATAGACTTCTAGTTCTAGCAAACCTAATACTCCGTTCTAGGTTATATCAGGTTAAGTGCAACTACTCGTTCTAACGGTCTAGTATCAAACAAGCAGCAAATATAGGGGCTGGATTGCTCGGTTAAGTTTTACCATTCCAAGTATCCACTTAGCTTCGTAATTCAGTCTGGGATAAATAAGCACAAGAACTAGTAGAACATAAAATTAGCATTAAGCATGGAGTCTCAAAACTTCGTCACAATGTATTAAACCCTAAACCGAATAGCGAAATTAGCTACTCATGTCAATGGAAAAACAAACAAATATTTTGTATGGAAGTAGTAGAAATTCTTCTCTCGTCGAAGATTGGAGGCACGGCTGAATGAAGAAGAGAGCTTCGGATCCCACGAATTGCTTCTGAGTTGAGAACTCGAGATTTGAGATGTATTGTGAGATGATTATGCCTTGACCCAAGGGTCTTATTTATAGAGAAACCCTAGGGTTTCCAAGTCCTTTTTTGGGCCAAGTCCAAAAACGAATTAGGAAACATGTCCAAATCTCTTCAACCGACTTTTTGCTTAGCTTGCAAGTAAACTTGGCCAACAAGCATTGCATAAACTGCCACGCATAGGTTCCACCGACTTGGCCTGGAACGAGCCGAGAATGCACCGACTTGTCCTTGCGGCGGGGCTTTTGCTTTGGAATTGGGCCAACTGTCAATCTGCTCAGGCGTTCTCCTTGGTTAGTGACATCGTCTGACTTATCTACTATTTCGATCAAATTGCTCGAGTCGGAATTGTCATATCAGCTCGTTTGCTCGAGCAACTTGAATTTAGCGATGGACAGCTCGGCTAGGGTCTTCGGGAGATGCGCGGACCTGCTCGGGCACTGCTCGGGCGCGGCCTGGGACGCGGCCTGGAGCTCTGGAACTCTGTCTCGGGCGCGGATCGGCCAAATATGCGGGTCGGCCGGCCAAAACTGCCTTGTGATGTTTTCAGCACAAAATGTCATCTTTAATGCGCGTTTCCTCTTAGAGCTTCCAAAACACCTGAAATGCAAAACAACACTAACAAGTAACTTGTTCGCGTAATAAAGTGT
This sequence comes from Rhodiola kirilowii, assembly GCA_033675215.1. Classification (NCBI taxonomy): domain Eukaryota; kingdom Viridiplantae; phylum Streptophyta; class Magnoliopsida; order Saxifragales; family Crassulaceae; genus Rhodiola; species Rhodiola kirilowii. Next base: position 47,723,353 of record CM066201.1, read on the forward strand.
CGGAATTGGTGGGATTTGTTGACTCGACGAGTCGTATAAATACGGCTCATCAAACCACCCCACACTTAAACTTGTTCGTCCCGAACAAGAACTATGTCATAGAAGGAAAATAACTGAAACACCGCAATTTCTTCGATGTCCTAGATAATGCTACATGAATATGAGTCGCTAGTCTAGACTTTGCCATTCTATGCATATCTCAATCGTTACTAAAATTATCATGCTCAACATGGAAATAATTGATACGTGTTACCTTTGAGCCGAGATGCAAACCAATTCGGATGAATGGGAGATAATCCTCTTTAGACCCATGATCTGCATTCGCTGTTCCGAACTCTCGCTATACGGTTATACTTCATTGCTTTTTCTTGCACGTGATTTGTTTCGAGCTTCAAGGTTTTCTGAGTTTTTCTTTTCTTCCTTTTGTTGGACAGCTTTTGTAGTGATTTCGTTGGCCTTTGGCTCTTGATGTGATACTGAGGTACTTCACTTTTGTTGCGTGTAGAACTTTCACAATTTTACTGATTTTTTCTTTCTTTTGAGCTTCGCTCCTTATTGTGAACCGCTTGTCCTTCTTTTCCTTTTCTTTTGAGGAAGGTCCAATCATCGCCCGCAAGCATATGGAAATACCTCCCCGCTCTTTCTCATCCTTGTCCTTTTTGACGCGAGTCAAGCTGAGGGTCGCTCATCTGTTTTCCCGGCTACTTCGGACAAGAGATAGGACAATCTGTTTTCCTGTCCCGCCTTCCTACATAAACGCTGCAGTGGTGGAGCAAACTCTGAACCATGTTGTCTCGAGTGCTAGCCTCCACGAAATCCACATAACCATATAGTTCGAAGTTCGGTCCTTTGAGCGTCTGTCAAGTCTCTCTAAGACGTTTCTATCAACTCCACATCCCTGTTTTTCTCAACTCAACGGCACGTAATAGGTTAAGCTCACATGTTAAAGCACAGCTCAAATTTCACGAGAAAACGCATCTAATCGGCTCATCTATTTCACATTCTCATAATTCAATGCTGCATATCCAGGAAATATAGAGAAATCCATACTTTCAAAATATTTATTTAAGGGAAACGTGCAGACACTATGCATGTGCGAAAAATAAACGTGCTGACACACTGACTCTCCCACCCCACACTTTTGAACAAGCCGTGTCCTCACGGCATGACTTAAGTTCAAAAACACGACTATGCAAAGCACACAAACATAGGGAATAAGCAAAAAGAGAGTAAAGGGTGACCATACACTCCCCTCGTGTGGTCGCGTGATGTTGATCGCTGTTCCAAAGTTATTTGACATTCTAAACACTTCTGTCGAGCCAGAATTTCCAAATAATGCACTTCAGTTGAAGATTTTTGCAGCGGGCCTATTCTGCGCCCACGGCCCCTGTCGGTTCGGCCTCCGGGCGACTCTCCAGGACACTATGGGATTCTTCACTTGTCTCCATATATGGGCCATTGTAAGACTTTTGGTCGAGTCAGAATCTCCAATTGGCCAAGTTTGCCCAAGGATTTCCTCCATGCCCTGATTTTGCGCCCGAGACGCTTCGGTCAGTCTCGGCCCACGCTGGTTTGGCTTGGTCAGCCCCGGCTGGGACCTTGTGCGCTCCACACTGAGGTGCATGTTCCTGCATAAAAGAGCATCTCTTTTCCCAAAAGATAATGTGACGAATGTGACTCAAGACTCAATTAAATGGAAAAACAAAATAGAACAAAAACGAAAACGAAAAGATTGCCGGGCTGCCTCCCTGCGAGCGCCTTTGTTTTACGTCGTTGGCTCGACGGTACATCTTTAAGTCTCAGTGGTAGGCTCGGCTAGGTCAAATTGTTGAATAGTGAGGTCGACCTCGCCGTGATAGTGTTTTACCCATTGTCCATTGACCTTGAAACGGCGTCCATCCGTTGGGCATTCTAGCTCGAGCGCTCCGTGGTTGAAAACTTGAGTCACCGTGTATGGGCCTGTCCATCTAGAACGCAACTTGCCAGGCATCAACCGCAAACGTGATGAAAAGACCAGAACTTTTTGGCCAATCTCGAATGTGCGCCGGAGGATGAACTTGTCATGGTAGAGCTTGGTCCGCGCCTTGTAGTCTGATTGGCTCTCATAAGCCTCTAGGCGCAGCTCCTCAAGCTCACATAGCTGCAACTTCCTATCCAAACCCGCCTCCTTCAAGTCAGCATTGCACTGTTTAAGCGCCCAGAATGCCTTATGCTCTAGCTCGACCGGGAGGTGACAAGCTTTTCCATACACCAACCGAAAAGGCGAGGTGCCTATCGGTGTCTTGTAGGCGGTCCTGTATGCCCATAGTGCGTCGTCCAACCTCTGACTCCAGTCCTTCCTAGTCGGCTTCACCATCTTCTCAAGAATACCCTTTATCTCGCGGTTGGAGATCTCCGCTTGTCCATTCTTCTGGAGGTGATAAGCTGTAGAAGTTTGGTGGTGAACGTGGTATTGCTTCAAGGTTGCTGCCATCATCCTGTTGCAGAAGTGTGTCCCATGATCACTGATTATGGCCTTAGGCACTCCGTATCTGCAAAATATGTTAGTGCGCAGAAAATCTACAACTGTTTTAGCATCATCGCATCTAGTAGCCTTAGCCTCTACCCACTTAGACACATAGTCCACTGCAACAAGAATATATAAATAACCACACGACGACGAAAAAGGACCCATAAAGTCGATCCCCCATATGTCAAAAACATCATTAACTAGTAGATATATTGCCTACCCTCTGACATCTATCACATTACTTACAATGACGGTAAGCATCTCTAAACACATGCGGCCAGAAAAAACCACTATCCAATATCTTCTACTAGTTCTCTTTGGGCCAAAATAACCACCACATGCATGCTCATGACAGAAACTAAGCACAGAAGCAATTTCATCATCAGGGATACACCGCCTAATTATTTGGTCTACGCCTACTTTCCACAAATAAGGGTCATCCCACACATAGTATTTCGAATCATGCTTAAGTTTCAAGCACTGAGCTTTTGAGTAAGAGGGTGGAAATTTACCTCCAACCAGGTAGTTCACAATGGGAGTGATGAGCCGTATTTATACGACTCATCGAGTCATCAAATCCCACCAATTCCGACGCTTTATCATGCAAACAGTTACTTCTTAGTGTTGTTTTGCATTTCAGGTGTTTTGGGAGCTCTAGGAGGAAACGCGCTTAAAAGACGGCATTTCATGCCAAAAATAGCACAATGGAGATTCACCCGACCGGGTGGAAAGTGACCCCTAATCCAAGTGACCGGCTCAACACTCTGGACGAGCAGGACCAGGCCGCGCCCAAGCATTTCGAGGACCCAGCCGAGCACTCTAGCACCAAAATCAAGTCGCTCGGGCAAACGAGCTGATCTGACAATTCCGACTTGAGCAAGTTGATCAAAATAGCAGATAAGTCAGACAATGTCACTAAACCAAGGAAAACGCCCGAGCAGATTGGCAGTTGGCTCAATTCCAAAGGTCTTGCGCGCGCTGATAGGCACCAAAACCAAGTTGCTCGACCAGACAGGCGAATCTGGAAAATCTGGCTCGACCAAGTCGGACGATCTCACTTTCCAGACAAAACACCCGAGTGGAACCAGCCCATGCCCAAGACATGCCCAGTTCCGAATCAATGCCGGCCCAAGCCGAGTCCAAGACCACAAATCTCGGCTCGTCATCTCCTCCTTGCGTGGTGGTTTAGGAAGCTTCTGGAAGACTTGTTGGCCAAGTAAACTTGCTAGTTAAGTTTGCTTACAACCCAAGCAAAGTCGGTTTTAGGACATGTTTCCTAAAACCGTTTATGGGCCAACTTCAATTTGGAAACTTTGAAGCCCTAGAATTCTCTATAAATACAACCTCATATCAAGGGTTTCAAGATCCATGAGATCTGCCTCCATCCCTCAACACTCGAGCTCTCTCCTCGGTCCAAAGCTCTCCTCGGTGGTTCTTCATCATTCCGGCCCGGTTTATTATTGTGTTTTGTTCTCATGACCATGTCTAGCTAAACTCATTATTCGGTTTAGGGTTTAATACATTGTGACGTTGTTTTTGAGACTTGTTGCTTGATGCTAATTTCGTTATTCTACTAGTTCTTGTGCTTAATCATCTCGGATTGAATTGTGGAGTTAAGTGGATACTTGGAATGGTAAAGCTTAACCGAACAATTCAACTCCCTTATTTACTGTTTGTTTGATACTAGACCGTTAGAACAAATAGTTGCACTAAATCTAATATATCTTGGAATAAAGTATTAGGTTTGCTAGGACTATAATTCTACAACCCGGAAAGGAAGTAGATTGTGGTGTAGGCGCTCAAAAAGGCCCTACTTTAGGTTATCACTTGGAATGGAAGAAACCACACTTAGGAATTCGAATTCAGATAATTAGAAGTCGATGATAGGACAAGTCACAATTAGAAACCCTAGACCGAATATCCTCTCTTATTGATAACTCTCAGTTTATTTCCTATTTATGCACTTGTTTCCAAATCCCTCTCAAACCCCAATTGTCTTTCTTTTTACAGAACAACAAGTAACCTCACCAGCTTCGTAGGGTTCGACCCTTGCTTGCCGCTATACTAGACAAGAGTAAGGAAAATTATAAATTCAAATTTGCAGGTACCGACGACGCCTGTCAAATTTTGGTGCCGTTGCTGGGGAGCTGCAATACGGTGAAGTTGTTCTTTTTTGTTTTCGGTTTTTATGTTTTTTTAGTTTTTTCAATTTTGTAGCGAAACAACAGGATTCGAGCTACAGGTGTCCAATTTCAACCCATAATACCTTGTTCTGAGCGGAACGACGAGGAGATCACAAATCACCAGCTTTGCTTATGACATAGGGTGTTCTTAGGCCATCCAGAGTCGTTTACTATTTTATTTAGAATTTTTAGTGTTTTTAGAAATTTTCTGTTTTTAAGAATTTTCTTTTTTTTCACCATGTCTCATGCAGGTAGCCACTTTGGTGATAACATCAACGATAATGAGGTTAATCAAGACATTCCACCACCAATTCAGCCACCTCGACAACAACAGCCTCCACCGCCTCTACAGCCGCCACGGCCACCTCGACAACCACGGCTACCCCAGCAGCCGCTCATCAGGGAAGAGGCAGACTACGAAGGAGAATACTACTACCGAGAGCCCACCATGGGGGAGCTGTCTGCCCCAAACTTCCGGAATCAACAGTGGTGCATCTATGAGGGGCCAGAATTAGAAGAAATTGTCATCAACTCGGCAGTCGTACATCATCTGCCCAAGTTCTCGGGACGCCAAGGAGAGTCGGCCACCACACATCTTCAGCGCCTACATGGCATTTGCCAAAACCTCAAACCATACGGAGTCAAAGTGGACGCCTTTAAATTAAAGGCTTTTTATTTCTCTCTCATTGATGTAGCTAACGACTGGTTTTTATCTCTGCCTTCAGGTAGCATACATATATGGGACTAGATGCAGAAGTGATCGGTTGTAGATATAGCGGAAATATTCAAATAGAATTCGAACACTATTGCTAAGTCACGATTAATCAAAACATTTATATTGACTCGGGAGATCCGAGGTTGAACCCAAAAGATAGGTGATTAAACTAATGATGCCAAAGATGTAACTAGATTGTCAATGGTTTGGGGAGGTTTTGTTCCTTCAAAAAGGGTTGATCAACAAAAAGGGTTAACAATCAATTAAAAGATGACTAGGGATCTATTTCTCCACCTAAACAATTATTGTGACGGTAAAATGGGACGCTATTGATGAAATAACATGCACAAACTTAGAATCTAGCCATGCAACATTAATGCTAAGATCAACTCACGCTCCTACTTAGTATAAAGAGGTTGCATCTTGCATAATGCCTCACACTCACGCTCTATTGGCATTATAAAGTAGGAATATCTAGTCTCACGCTCACGCTCTATTGACTAGGTAATCATACTCTTGTTAGGTTCAAGCCATTCTCATTAGGTTAAAAGTGTCATCCAACTAACACAAAATCCTAATGCTTCTTCATTTAGTTCAATTGAAATCATGCTTTTCAACGCAAGTTACATCAAACATGAGATCAAGCAAAGTTCCCAATGAGGACATGTCACAAACACCTTATGGGCAACTCTAAACATTAAGTTCAAATGAAGAAGAATCATGTGCAAATCATTCATCAATAGCATCCATAATGTTTACAAAGTCACAAACATGTCTAGGGGATTCATAGATCCCCAACCAAAGTCACTACTCACTGACAGGTCGTCGTTGGTACCTGCAAATCTAAATTTATAATTCCACTTACTCTTGGCTTAGTATAGCTGTAAGTAAGGGGTCGAACCCTAGAGAGCTAGATGGTTACTACTTTGTTCTGTGAGAAAGAAAAGGAAACAATTGGGTGAGAGTAACAGTTTAGGAAACAAGTGCAAATAACGAATTAAACGAGGGAGTAATAATCAGAGAGAATATTCAGACTAGGGTTTGATTGTGACTTGTTTTCTCATCGACTACTAATATTCTAATTCATAGTTTCTAAGTGTGGTTGTCCCGATAAAGGTGACTTCCCAAGTAACCCGACAAAGGTGTTACGCCACAACCTAACCCGACAAAGGTGTTAAGCTTCTAATTCCCCTAGGTTTAATAACCTGACAAAGGTGTTATCGAACCTAGACGTGCTACCTATCCAAACGACAAAGTATTAGATAGATGATAAATATAGAAATATTGCGCAACTAGGTTTTACGACAAAGTATCCGCCTAGTCTTGCAATAATTCATGGGATTATGCACGAGAATTAGTAAAACATGAATAGCATTAAAAACCAAGTCTCAAAAATATTCGTCACAATGTATAAACCCTAGCCCGAATAATGGAATTAGTTACACATGGCCATTAGGGCAAAAACGGTAAATAAGAACAAGTAAACTTCACTAGTGCCGAGATTGACTGAAGACCGGGCCGTGAGGGCTGAGAGTGGCTGAGCAAGGGCAGTGCACGGCTGAGCAAAGGGCAGTGCACGGCTGAATAAGGGTGGAGGAAAGGGCGGAGCAAGCTAGGGCTTCGGCCGAGTGAGAGAGAAGGAACTCGTGTGAGTTGAGGGATGATTGTAGAGAGAGGAGCTCTCCACGTTTTGGGATGCTTGAAACCCTTGATATGAGGCTGTATTTATAGAGAAAACTCAGGCCTCAAAGCTTCCAAATTGAAGTCGGTCCAAAAACGGTTTTAGGAAACATGTCCTAAAACTGACTTCGCTTGGTCTCTAAGTTTTCTTCTTCTGCAAGTCTTCCAGATCTGTGTAGACCCTTCCATAACCTTCTAGAAGCCTCTAAACCGTCATGCATGAAATTAGGAAATTTCCCGAAATTACTGTTCACGGGCCGGAATTACTGTTCACGGCCGGAGTTACAGTTCATCCGCAGACACTGTTCATCCGTTCTGTGCATCTGTTTTGTCTTCGGCTCTCGATTTGACCTTCCAAACGACCTCGGATGCTCTCGGTGTGAACTAGAGAGTTGTAGGAAATTGAGTCACCTACGCAACGGTATATGCCTCGTATTTTTCTGATCAACGGTCAGCTGCCAGCACTCCGTCGAACGTCCAAGGGTCTGATCTGCCATTGTGATGTTTTTGGCATAAATTGCCGTCTTTTATGCACGTTTCCTCCTAGAGCTTCGGAAACAACTGAAATGCAAAACAACACTAAGAAGTAACTGTTTGCATAATAAAGTGCCGAAATTGGTGGGATTTGATGACTCGATGAGTCGTATAAATACGGCTCATCAAACCACCCCACACTTAAACTTGTTCGTCCCGAACAAGAACTAGGTCATAAGAGGAACGAAATACTGTAAACACCACAATGCTTCGGCATCCTAGACATGCTACATGAACCTGACTTGGTTAATCTAGATTCCGCCTTCCATGCATGCTCGTTACTAATAGTCTTGTGCGAAAACATGGGTTAATGATATGTGTTACCTTTGGGTCGAGATGCAAATCAATTCGGATGTATCGGGAGATAGCCCTTTTTAGACCCATGAACTGCATTCTTGGACTCAAACTCTCGCTATATGGTTATGCTTTGCTGCTTTTTCTTGCACGTGATTGATTCGAGCTTCAAAGTGTTGAGTGCTTTTCGGCCAGCTATAGATGATTTCGGTTTTGGTGCTTCAAAGGCGCTCTACACTTGATTTCGGTGTAAACAATCACAATAATGATGGGTTTGTTGCTTTGTGGTGCGGATTGTGACTTGCTCGAACCTACTTGCTCTCACTCATCATCGTCCTTTTGACTCTGGTCAAGTCAAGGGTCGCTTGCCTATTTTCCCGGCTACTTGGACTAGAGCTTGGACGGTGTGAAGTATTCCCGCCCCGACCAACCGCAAAGGGTACCGCAGTGGCGGAGCAGACTCGTACTATGTTGCCTCGAAGTGCTAGCCTCCACGAGCTCCACATAACCATATATCCTGAGTTCGACCTTTGAATGATCTGTCAAGTCTCTCTAGGGCATTTCTATCAACTCCACATCCCTGTTTATCTCAACTAACAAAGGCACGCAAAGTTTTTAAGATCACATGTTAGTCGCACAAATCAATTTTCACCAAAGACATGCATGTAATCGGCTCTATCTATTTCACCTTATCATTATCCAATATCGCAAGTCTAGGAAATAGTGAAGTATCATGTACAAAAAATTTAAAAATTACGAGAAAACGTGCTGACTCTGTGCAGGGTGCAAGGGAATAAACGTGCTGACTCAATGACTGACTCTCCCACCCCACACTTTTGAAATAAGCCGTGTCCTCACGGCACGACTCAAATCTAGACTCACAATGCATGCATAAATAAAACAAAGGGAAATAAGAAGAGAGTAAGGATAGGCACTTCCCTCGTGCGTGCGTGACGATCAGAAACAACTGATTATTCTCTTATGAGTCCTCGAAGAGCACCATTGGAGCTTGTATCGCAACGCGAGTTCGTCACACAATGAAAGGGCTGCGTCAATGACATTAAGACGAATAAAAGATTCCCAGGAGGTTTGAGGAGTCACAATGGTCTCACTAAAAACCCAACCTCCTTAGACTCGTAAGTCTTTGTGACAGAATCTTTAAACGCTTATGTTTCTTGACACAATTTATTCAAGGTGTGAACTACTCACATCGGATACAGTCTTATGCCAATATTTCAGATACGTTTGCCTCTGTCCCTGCATGAAAATCATCTTCTTTCCCAAGTACAATGTGATGATAAGACTCAAGACTCAGACAAACATAAATAGTAAATAAGGTGAAAAAAAATGAAAAGTGCAGGGCTGCCTCCCTGCGAGCGCCTTTGTTTTACGTCGTTGGCTCGACGGTACCTCTTTAGGGATCACAAGTTAGGATCCCATGGGCGTGTGAGGTCATACTTCTTCTTAGCAACTCCTCTGTGATGCTCATAGTGCTCGTCGAATGGTGCTCTCATGTCTTTCCATCCTGGTTTCCATCCAAACGTGCCAAGCCTCGGTCGTTTCTTCATGTATGAGCGGTCAGCATGGAAGTTCAGGTTCTTGCCATCAAGAGACATAAAGCATGTTCCCATATTGATCTTCCTCTTTTTGGCAGAGATGAACGGTCGTCCAATAATATGTGCTGGAGGATCATCATCTCTAGCATCTCCTATCTGCAAAACATAAGAGTCTACAGGAACGACAAGATCTCCAACTTGGAGCGTTAGATCTTTAAGTAAATCGTTAGAACGAACATGTGATGTATTTCCTAACTCTACCAATAGTTTAGGAAACTTCCATGGTCCCAAATTCAAAGAGCAAGATAAAGAGTACGACATGACATTAACATAAGCACCCAAATCGATTAAGCAGTGGTGTATGAGAGATTTACCAACATTACGGGTGATTGTCAAGGCACCTGGGGTCTTACACTTTTTAGGCGGCTCTTCTTGAACTGTAACGAGTGAGTACTCCATCGTTGGCTTCTCTAGCTCATGCTTCACCTCTAATTTTCCTTCAAGCTCATCCTTGTCGATCGTGTGGTCCTTAGGAGCAATAACCTGTATTGGGAATGGTAGAGGAGTGTTAGAAATAAGAGTTTCTTCAACTGCACCAGTGCAGACCGCGGAGGTCTCCTGAATATTCTCCGTAGACGTCTCTGTATTTTGCACTAATTCCTCAAACGTCCGCGCCGTAATTGGTGAGGCGTCTGCATCCTGCACTGAAGTAGAATATTTCGTGACCTTGATTTCCTCGGCCGCTTCGACGGTGAGGACCGGTTCTATCTCGGGTAGATCCGCAATGAAGTCTGAGCACGTCTCGGGCAACTCGGTAATGAGGTCTGATTTGAGTGGCTCGGTCGGCTCTTCCTTAGGTGCCAGCGGGCTGTCTTCTTCCAAATATCCGGGGTAGTCTGAATTGAGATCTTCTTCAATCAACCATGGGTCCTCATCTTCTGCCGGTTCTATGGGCTCCGAGATAGGCTCTATTAGAGCCTCTGCCATGTCCTCCTCTGTTTTTGTACCGACATCTTCTTCCTGATTTCTCCATAACTCGGACACGACCTGATTCAAGTCGGACAATGTTCTTGATAATTTGGCCAAGGCTCCCTTGGTTTTGGCTTGATGTTGCTGAAACGTGTCAGCCAACTGTTGGATGCTAGCTGCCAACTCTTTCTCATTGTCCTCTAGTGCCTCGGTCTGCTCTTGTATTGACCTCTCGGCCAAATCAGCTATCAAGTGCCAAAGATCGTCCACGTCTAAGTTATTCACCGAGCCTCCCGCCGCGTCATTAACCCAATTCCAGTCATGTGGCTCCATTCCACCGAGGAACCTTTGAAGAAGATAGAGGTTAGTGAATCCATGGTGCGGGCAGCTCGTCACAATGGAATCGAAGTACGATAAGTACTCGCCCAATGTCTCGTCCCGTGATTGCTTGAGGTTGATGATCTTCTCGCGGGCTTCAAGTTGGAAGGATGGTGGGTAGTACTCCTCTTCGTTCCAAGGCTCTGTACTATAATAAGAAGACATGGTGCAAGAGTAGCAAAGCGCAAAAATAGCAACGCACCGAATAGCAAGCACAGACTAGCAATAAAGGGTCCCCAGGAAATTGGAGGAGTCACAATGGTCTCACTTAAAACCCAATTTCCTTAGACTCGTAAGTCTTGGTGACAGAACCCTCTAAAAGCTAGAAAACGAAATCGAAATAGAGGAAATCGAAAAGCAAAGAAATCGAAATAAAAAAAACTAGGAAATCGCCGAAATAGCAGGAAATATGAAATAACAGAAATAAAGAAAAATAAACGAAAACAAGGGAAGAACAAAATTCACCGTGCGTAGCTCCCCGACAACGGCGCCAAAATTTGACAGGTCGTCGTTGGTACCTGCAAATCTAAATTTATAATTCCACTTACTCTTGGCTTAGTATAGCTGTAAGTAAGGGGTCGAACCCTAGAGAGCTAGATGGTTACTACTTTGTTCTGTGAGAAAGAAAAGGAAACAATTGGGTGAGAGTAACAGTTTAGGAAACAAGTGCAAATAACGAATTAAACGAGGGACTAATAATCAGAGAGAATATTCAGACTAGGGTTTGATTGTAACTTGTTTTATCATCGACTTCTAATATTCTAATTCATAGTTTCTAAGTGTGGTTGTCCCGACAAAGGTGACTTCCCAAGTAACCCGACAAAGGTGTTACGCCACAACCTAACCCGACAAAGGTGTTAAGCTTCTAATTCCCCTAGGTTTAATAACCCGACAAAGGTGTTATCTAACCTAGACGTGCTACCTATCCAAACGACAAAGTATTAGATAGATGATAAATATAGACATATTGCGCAACTAGGTTTTACGACAAAGTATCCGCCTAGTCTTGCAATAATTCATGGGATTATGCACGAGAATTAGTAAAACATGAATAGCATTAAAAACCAAGTCTCAAAAACATTCGTCACAATGTATAAACCCTAGCCCGAATAATGGAATTAGTTACACATGGCCATTAGGGCAAAAACGGTAAATAAGAACAAGTAAACTTCACTAGTGCCGAGATTGACTAAAGACCGGGCCGTGAGGGCTGAGAGTGGCTGAGCAAGGGCAGTGCACGGCTGAGCAAAGGGCAGTGCACGGCTGAATAAGAGTGGAGGAAAGGGCGGAGCAAGCTAGGGCTTCGGCTGAGTGAGAGAGAAGGAACTCGTGTGAGTTGAGGGATGATTGTAGAGAGAGGAGCTCTCCACGTTTTGGGATGCTTGAAACCCTTGATATGAGGCTGTATTTATAGAGAAAACTCAGGCCTCAAAGCTTCCAAATTGAAGTCGGTCCAAAAACGGTTTTAGGAAACATGTCCTAAAACTGACTTTGCTTGGTCTCTAAGTTTTCTTCTTCTGCAAGTCTTCCAGATCTGTGTAGACCCTTCCAGAACCTTCTAGAAGCCTCTAAACCGTCATGCATGAAATTAGGAAATTTCCCGAAATTACTATTCACGGGCCGGAATTACTGTTCACGGCCGGAGTACTGTTCATCCGCGGACACTGTTCATCCGTTCTGTGCATCTGTTTTGACTTCGGCTCTCGATTTGACCTTCCAAACGACCTCGGATGCTCTCGGTGTGAACTAGAGAGTTGTAGGGAATTGAGTCACCTACGCAACATTATATGCCTCGTATTTTTCTGATCAACGGTTAGCTCCCAGCACTCCGTCGAACGTCCAAGGGTCTGATCTGCCATTGTGATGTTTTTGGCATAAATTGCCGTCTTTTATGCACGTTTCCTCCTAGAGCTTCCGAAACACCTGAAATGCAAAACAACACTAAGAAGTAACTGTTTGCATAATAAAGTGCCGAAATTGGTGGGATTTGATGACTCGATGAGTCGTATAAATACGGCTCATCACTCACTCATGGTGAGTTTACAAGCAAAAACATCAATGAAAGTGCAAAAACCCATATGGAAAAGAGAGTTTAGAAATATAGAACCAATATGGAGATCCAATAACACTAGATAATCCGATCTTAGTTGTTGAAGTTGTCTCCACAATCTCTAGCTTCTTCTCCAAGAAAACTCCTCCAAATACCCTAGCTCTCCCCTCAATCTAATCTGGTTATGTTTCCTTTTATAAGCTTCGAACAAGGCCAAGGAAAGCCCAAAACAATTTTTGGAAATTTCCCGAGATTACTGTTCACGACGGTTGAGCCGGCCGGTTGAGAATTTGGCCTGAAGTTGAGCCGGCCGGTTGAGCTTGCTCCGGAAGACCTAAACTTTCTGAGGTTTTGAGCCAGCCGGTTGGAAAATTGGCTTTGGGTTGAGCTGGCCGGCTGAGATGAGCTTCAAGGGACTCCAACTCTCGGACCCTTTGAGCCGGCCGGTTGAGATGTGTGCACGAATTTGAGCCGGCCGGTTCGGATCCTCAGAGCCTCTTACCATCCGAATCTGATCTTGGTGTAAACTACAAAGTTGTATTCCTTTGAATTATCTTTCCAACAAGCTTTGAATCGACCAAATCGAACACCGTATGAGCCCTGGGCGTCCAAAACAAGGTGCAAAGGTCAATATTGCTCGGTTTGGCCCCGAAACACCATATTTTGCTCCGAAACTGCTCGGTTTTGCTCCAAAATGCTACTCACTTGTGTTCTCAGCTTAAACTCTGTAATTTGCCTGAAATTAATCACAAAGCATCAAATAGCAAGTGAAATCGTAATAAAATGATCGAAACAATAAGCATAGAGGTCGCCTAAAATGCATATGTTTTAGCGCTATCAAATCACCCCACACTTAACGTTTGATCGTCCCGAGCAAACTAATCATAGAGATCAACAACAATAATTCATTTTACTCACTCAGGATCGGTTCAAAGAAAACTCCATATGGTCAGGAAAACTAACTAAAAACACTAAGGAACAAATTCTACTTCTAACTCACCACTTTCGTAGGCAACACGAGTGCATTTAGCGAATGCACCAAGCCTTTAAACCCCTAGGCTACTGATGGACCACAATTATACGAATCAAAAACACAGTAGAACCCCCCAAGTTAGACTGTTTGTCTATCTAACATCCATCTGTTAGTCCCGATATATTTCCACAGGGCATTTTAGAGACTGAAGTGAAAACACGCTAAGGAGAGGATTTTATGCTGAAAAGATAACAAGAGTCAATCCAAGGTCAAGATCATATGCCGACTGAAGAAATATCAAGGATCCTGACGTTGAATTGACCAGAATAAATTAATCAGAAGAATCAGGAGTGAAGTCAAGACAGTCCAAGATGATAACCTGGCCTGGCCGCAACCACAAAACGAATACCCCAAGATGATAGAGGAATGCAGATAGAAGAGGCTGGTCCAGAGACAAATGAAGAAGATACTCCCGAGCCATCTGAAGAATCAGACATAGAAAGCATCGGAAGCAACGAGGAAGAACCCTCGTGGGGACTCGAGACGGTGCCAACAAGGGAAGAAGTCCAAAACACCATTGAAAACCGTGTGAGCCATGAAGAGGCTAAAAAAGGATGGGAAAAGGGCCTGAGCAGAACGACTCCTCAATGGAGCATGTTTTCGCCATAACTGGACAAGGCAGCCCTAAACACCAAAAAACCCAGTTCAAGAGACTAGTAGTGAAGGGTCCCTCACCTTCTCAGAGACGTTGGAAGGAGAAACCACCAGAACCATGGGAACTGGACCCAAGCCCGTCGTCCCCCAAAAACCCAGGAAGAGTCAAAGCAAGAATCAAGGTTGGCGCAATAAAGAAATACGACCTGAGCCACCCATGGGATCCAAACCAGTGATTCAGGAATGAGGTACTGTCGAGCCAACTACGTTAAACAAAGGCACTGGTCGGGAGGTAACCCGACACCTATCTTACTTTCAGTCTTTTATTTTCTGTCATTTAGTTTTTTCCAATAAGTCGCTCTCACCCACTTGGTGCATAGAAGAAATGACTACTCAGGAATCGGACTTGGATGCAACATCAAACCAGCCAGGCCTACGCCAAAAGTTCAAGGCCCCAGCCGAACTCCCTCGATTATCCAGCCTCATGCCATGTCGTTCACTCGACACTTTAAAGGGAGTTCCGTTCTTCCCTTTTCCTTAATGTCATTTCCTTCTCATATAATATCTGCTTGCATGGCTTTTGAACTAAGTCTAGCTGAAAGGCACGCCTTCGTTCAAAAGTGTGGGGTGAGAACCACCTGTGTACATAACATGTTTTTCTTTTCTTTTTCCTTAGTATTATCTTTTTGAAAATATGAACTTGAGAATGTGAAAAAGATAGATCATAATTCATGCATTAACCTTGTGAAAATTCAACTGTTTAAAAACTTAGAATGTAACTTCTCATTTGTCCCTTTGTGCTGAGATAAACTAGGGATGTGGAGTTGACATAAACTGCCCTAGAGAGGCTTGGCAAGAACTCGAAGGATCGAATCTAACTATACGGTTTTCGAAGTCAGTGGAGGCTGCACTGCGGGTTTCAGTGAAGATTGAAGTCATCTCCGCCATGCAGTGTTTATGCAAAAAGAAAAAAAGGCAAGGATGGGAATCAGACCGTCCTATCTCTAGTCAAAGTAGCCTAGAAAATAGATGAGCGACCTCAACTTGACCCGCGCGAAACGGCAAGGATGAGAGGAGCGGGAAGGTATTTCCATATGCTCGCGGGCAATGATTGGACCTCCCAAAAAAGGCTTGAGAAAATGGACTAGCAAGCCACAAAAAGGCAAACGCTCAAAGAAGCAAATCAAGAGGCCAAAGGCCCAAAATTGTGAAGGTTTTAACCGAACAAAAAAGTGAAGTACTCAAAGAGTCAAATCAAAGGCCAAAGGCCGATTCACTACAAAAGCTGTCCCTCGCCAACGAAAATCAAAGACCAAACCATTGAAACCCGAAACGAATCACGTGCTAGAGAAAGCTACAAGAAAACCATATAGTACGAGACGGTCCCGAGGATGCAGTCTAGGAGCCTAAAAAGGGCTATCTCCCGAAACATCCAAAATAATTTGCATCTCAGCACGAAGGTACACGTATCAAGTTTCTTCTATTTATTTACACGGTTTAATTTGGTAATAAGTAAGTAATGCATGAATTAGGATAAATCGAGTCCCACAATCTAACTTTCATATTTTAAAAGCTTACTTAGTGTGCCGCCCTTTAATAGCATTGTTCGGGACAAACAACTAAAAGTGTGGGGTGATCTGATGGACCATAATTATACGAATCATAAACACAGTTAAACCCACAAAATTAGACAGTTTGTCTATTTCACTTTTGCTTGTTAGTTCCGATATTTATCTACAGGGTATTTTGGAGTCTAGAGAGAATACACGCTAAGGAGAGGATTTTACGCTGAAAATATATTACGAGTCATTCCAAGGTCACGATCAGACACCGACTGAAGAAATCTCAAGATCCTGGCATTGAATCACTCAAAACAAATCCAACCGAAGGGAAACCAAAGTCAGTCCGGGGCTGAAATACACCGATAGTTTTGTGAAAACATCACAAAACTCACACAAAACCTCCTCACACACACATGTGACCGGCGGCTTTTGGAGGAGGTGACCAAAGGAGGAAGCTCCCCTCCTTTCCTCACCCACAACCGGCGGCTTCCTCCCCTTGCAACCGGACACCGGCGGCTTTTGGCAAGCCATGGATGGCTTGCCATGTGCTCTCATCCTCACCACACATCTCCTCCTCCTTTTGCTATAAATACCCCCCCCCCCCCCCCCCCTTCACTTGTAAACATCATCCTAAAATCCCAAAATCCCAAAATCATAAATACTTCTCTCTCTAGAAAGTTTGGCATTTGTAAGTTTGGTTTTCAATATATAATACTCCTGTTGGTTCTTGAGTATTATAGTTCGGTCTTGAGTACTCCTGTCGGTTCTTGAGTACTCAAGCTTTTCTTTATTCTCGAGTACTCTTGTCGTTTCTTGAAGTACTCACCCCTTTCCTTTACTTACTGTCTTTCAAAAACCATAAGTACTTAGCTATGGTATCCATCTCTATGGATATTCGTAGCTAAACTCTTCATTCGGTTGAAGGGGTGTACTTGTATTATAAAATGTTTTAGGCCATCTTTTTAGTGCCTCTTCTTTTTATTCAAAACTTGTTCTATGTGCCATATATTAGGCCAGAACTTCCAAGGTTGAGTGGATGCTTGAAATGGCAAAACTCTTCCGTGGGGGTTCGTGAACATACTCAGGTAAGTGGATGCTTGAAATGGCAAAGCTTATCTGAGGAGTTTGACCTCTTTTGAACACCATTGGTTTTGATCGGAAATGACGGATCAATGGATGCACATAGGCTAGTATACCTTGAAATGGGGTGCTAGTCTAAATAGAACAAGTGCTCTACGATCTTGAAATGGGCTAGACAGTGTGTGCAAATCGAGCGCTTGAAATGGCCTTGATACACTTTTGAATACTTAGAAGGATCACTAAAGGTCAATGATAAACAGGCTATGATACAAGGCCCCCGAAACCGAATGCTTTCCTTAAATTCAAACACCACCTGTATTTACTTTCTTAGTATAAACTGCTCTATCAACTGCTCACCTTCCGGAGGACTTGCCAAACACGCATCACCCGCTGTAAGTCTTCTACTTTTATTTTCAGTATTTACTTTTCTGTCATTTACTTTTCCGCACTAAAAACCAAAAACCACAAAAAAACACTTACTTTTCCGCACTAAAATCTCAATCAACCTAAAACACGCTCCCTCGTTGTACGATTCCCTCAAAGAATGACTATCCCCCTAATTCCCTTGGGTTCGACCCCTACTTACCACTTGCTACCCAGTAGTAAGGTCACGAGTAGCGGAATATAAATTTGCTTTTGCACAGAGAACACCGCACCTTAACGACAGTGCGGTGGGCTCCGTCAATGGTCCATCAGAGTTCCACTTTGGGATTTTCGTGGGCAACTTTTGCCTCTACCTCCTTATCATTATGGCTCAGTTTCCCTTGAGGGGTAGGAAGGACTCATCCACTCTTTAATGTAATGGCATTGACATCCATGAGAGATGGCTCTTCATCTTCAAGAAAGATGGCATTGCAATGCTCGGAGGAATTCACATCCGGTTGAGAAGGGAGCTTCCCAATTTGCTTCATATGGGCATTTTCTTTAGCAAGCCTCTTATTTTCGGCCACTAATTCCTCCATATTCTTGTTGGTCTCTTTTTGGCTTTCAAGCATTTGTGCCGTCATAGCCATCATAGGATTATCTTGAGCATTGGAAGAAGCTTGCCCTTGATGATGAGAATTCCCTTGATCATTCATAGGAGATTTGGCTTGATAAGGCCTTTGAGAGTTCCCTTGAGAATATTGAGAGTTGTGGGTGGAACCTTGACCTAGAGTAGAATAGGAATTCTGCCCTTGATTTTGGTTAGAGCCATATCCTTGTCTTTGGTAATTCCCTTGATAGTTGTTTTGCCCTTGAGGCTTAGGAGTAAAATTGGAGTCATTGGCCATTCTTCTTTGCGGAGGCTCATAATTTATTGTGTATGGGATTAGAATTTTGAGCATGATTTCTTTGTTGATTTACATAGTGGGCTTCTTCATACCCGTCATCATCATCTTCATATCTCCCATCGGGACAAGCTTTCGTAGAATGCCTCGTACTAGAGCATATGAAACAAGGTTGTTGGACCGGATTCTTCTCTCGTTCATTCTTCGGTTTAGATACCTCCAAAGCATTAACCATACTTATCATTCCTTCCATTTTCTTGACCAAGTCACCAAATTGGTCTTTGGTCACATAATTCGAAGAATCCTCTCTAGACTTAGCCATTTGCTTGTGATCGACTCCTTGATATCTATCGGAATTTGTGGCGATCTTCTCTATGACTTTAAATCCTTGGCTCGCCGGTAAATCCGTGATTGCACCGCCACTAGCCGTGTCCATTTGGCCTTTGGCCTCTTTGCTCATGCCTAGATAGAAATATCTCATAAGATCCGCTCTTCAAAAGTTATTCCTCAAATAATGCTTGAACCGATCATAGGCTTGATGAAATAGCTCATTATCCCTTTGAGAGAACGTCAATATAAAATCAGTGCATTTCTTTGTCCTTGATGGTGGGAAGAATTTGGAGAGAAAAGCATTTGCTAGCTCGTTCCAAGTCCTAAAGGATCCCGGCTCTTGGTTTTGCAACCATTCCTTCGCATCTCCGTATAGTGAAGACGGGAAGAGCTTTAAATAGACATATTCCACGGGTACATCCCTTGGCTTATAAGTGCGGCAATATTCTTGAAAGCTTGTCAAATGGGTAGAAGGATTCCCAACTCCTTGGTATTGATCATGGGTCACCATATGGACAAAGGAGGACTTCACATCAAAATCAAATGCATCTTCATCCGGAGGCACAATAGCCGAGCCATTCCCTTCAAGAGTAGGAGTCATATAATCCCCAACGGGTCTCTCATCATCCTCGTCATCATATCTATAATTTCTGAGATTCCTTTGAGGAAAGGGAGGATTCCGTATAGGATTTTGATCATCAACATTGTTCCGTCTAGCAGGAGGATTCTCCTCCTCATCTTCCATTCTATAATTTCTGATATTTCCTTGAGGAGCGGGAGGGTTCTCTATCTCATCGTCCATTCTCAAATCTGGTGCCAAATAAGGTAGCGGGTTTAGGAGTGGAGGTGGACGAGGTCTTGGGCCTTGGAAAGCCGGAGGAACAATAGGAGCGGGAGGAGGAGGGTTCTTGCGAGGTCTACCCCTTGGTTTCTTGACGGTTGGTCGAGAAGGGTGAGAAGAACTTGATGTTGAACCAATCACTACGTGCTTTTGCCCCTTAAATCTTGTGTTCATTCATGTGCCTGCGAGAACAAAAGAAATTCTTAGCAATGAAAGGCAAGAGAAATGAACACAATTAAGCACAAAACAAGCAATAACTACCAAGTAAGGAAGGGTAGACAACTAAACAATCTATTAGCACCTAGTTAATTAACCTATCCCCGACAACGGCGCCATTTGATCATTTGTGGATATAGCGGAAATATTCAAATAGAATTCGAACACTATTGCTAAGTCACGATTAATCAAAACATTTATATTGACTCGGGAGATCCGAGGTCGAACCCAAAAGATAGGTGATTAAACTAATGATGCCAAAGATGTAACTAGATTGTCAATGGTTTGGGGAGGTTTTGTTCCTTCAAAAACGGTTGATCAACAAAAAGGGTTAACAATCAATTAAAAGATGACTAGGGATCTATTTCTCCACCTAAACAATTATTGTGACGGTAAAATGGGACGCTATTGATGAAATAACATGCACAAACTTAGAATCTAGCCATGCAACATTAATGCTAAGTTCAACTCACGCTCCAACTTAGTATAAAGAGGTTGCATCTCGCATAATGCCTCACACTCACGCTCTATTGGCATTATAAAGTAGGAATATCTAGTCTCACGCTCACGCTCTATTGACTAGGTAATCATACTCTTGTTAGGTTCAAGCCATTCTCATTAGGTTAAAAGTGTCATCCAACTAACACAAAATCCTAATGCTTCTTCATTTAGTTCAATTGAAATCATGCTTTTCAACGCAAGTTACATCAAACATGAGATCAAGCAAAGTTCCCAATGAGGACATGTCACAAACACCTTATGGGCAACTCTAAACATTAAGTTCAAATAAAAAAGAATCATGTGCAAATCATTCATCAATAGTATCCATAATGTTTACAAAGTCACAAACATGTCTAGGGGATTCATATATCCCCAACCAAAGTCACTACTCACTCATGGTGAGTTTACAAGCAAAAACATCAATGAAAGTGCAAAAACCCATATGGAAAAGAGAGTTTAGAAATCTAGAACCAATATGGAGATCCAATAACACTAGATAATCCGATCTTAGTTGTTGAAGTTGTCTCCACAATCTCTAGCTTCTTCTCCAAGAAAACTCCTCCAAATACCCTAGCTCTCCCCTCAATCTAATCTGGTTATGTTTCCTTTTTAAAGCTTCGAACAAGGCCAAGGAAAGCCCAAAACAATTTTTGGATATTTCCCGAGATTACTGTTCACGACGGTTGAGCCGGCCGGTTGAGAATTTGGCCTGAAGTTCAGCCGGCCGGTTGAGCTTGCTCCGGAGGACCTAAACTTTCTGAGGTTTTGAGCCGGCCGGTTGGAAAATTGGCTTTGGGTTGAGCTGGCCGGCTGAGATGAGCTTCAAGGGACTCCAACTCTCGGACCCTTTGAGCCGGCCGGTTGAGATGTGTGCACGAATTTGAGCCGGCCGGTTCGGATCCTCAGAGCCTCTTACCATCCGAATCTGATCTTGGTATAAACTACAAAGTTGTATTCCTTTGAATTAGCTTTCCAACAAGCTTTGAATCGACCAAATCGGACACCGTATGAGCCCTGGGCGTCCAAAACAAGGTGCAAAGGTCAATATTGCTCGGTTTGGCCCCGAAACACCATATTTTGCTCCGAAACTGCTCGGTTTTGCTCCAAAATGCTACTCACTTGTGTTCTCAGCATAAACTCTGTAATTTGCCTGAAATGAACCACAAAGCATCAAATAGCAAGTGAAATCGTAATAAAATGATCGAAACAATAAGCATAGAGGTCGCCTAAAATGCATATGTTTTAGCGCTATCAAGAAGAGGTTCCTGAACAAATACTACCCAGCGGGAAGGGCGATGCAGGTTCGCAGGCAATTGCAAGACCTCAGACAAGGGCCGAATGAGACGATGTATGAATGCATGGAGAAGTTCAACACTTTATAGCAGAGCTACTGCAATCTCGGGCTTCCTGAGAAGCTGATAGTGGAATATATGCTCGATGGATTAAGGCGACTCGACAGGAAGTTACTAGACGCCTCGGCTGGAGGAACCATCATGAGCCTGTCCCCAGCCGGTGTGCGAAGAAAGATTATGGAAGTGGCCGAGAATGCAAGATTCCAGGATGAGTCCAACAAAGAAGAAGAATTCAGCCGGACCAAGAACGTTTCAAAGGTCGAGCCCCCATCCAGTTCCATGGCCGAAGAAGTCAAACAGCTCAAAGAGATGATGCAACAGGTAATAAGGAGGCAGCCGATCCAAGCAAGGCCTTGCGAGTTCTGTGGAGCCACAGATCACAAAACAGACTCCTGTCCGACTTTAGTGGAGGATGACCAGGGCGAAGTCAATGCAGTGGGCGACTACCAGAGCTATGGCAACCGAGTCGGGCCAGTTCGACAATATGGACCATCCGCGACCGGGCAAGGGGCAACGGGCAGCACTGGAGGAACGACAATCAGAACAACCACGCCCAAAGAGAGCCAGCACAGCCAGCCGCACCTCAGCAAGCCCAGCAGTACTACCGGCCGCCATACCGACAACAGCAAGGAGGACAGAACGGGCTGGGCCAGTACCAGTAGAGACAGGACCGCAACCAGGCCAACCCGAACCAGCAAGGATCGAGCAAGTCCTTGGAGGATATAGTGAAGGACCTAGCCCCCTCATTGCATCAATTTCAGGCTAAAACCGATGGAGCCATTGCCGACTTGTCCAAACAGATGTCCCAGATCGCCTCCATGGTCTCCGAGCTTAAGAACGACCCAGGAAGACTTCCCTCACAGACTATTCAGAACCCGAGAGGGAATGTCAGTACATTGGCAGTAGTGGATGTGGACGCAGCACTTAAGGAGTCTGCTTATTGGGTGAACAAGATGCTAATGACTGAGGCGGGAAGTAGCAAGAAAGAGCTGGGATCAGTGACGACCGCGCCTACAA
This sequence comes from Rhodiola kirilowii, assembly GCA_033675215.1. Lineage (NCBI taxonomy): Eukaryota > Viridiplantae > Streptophyta > Magnoliopsida > Saxifragales > Crassulaceae > Rhodiola > Rhodiola kirilowii. The sequence continues at coordinate 47,746,015 of CM066201.1, forward strand.
TGGAGTTCGATTCAACACAAACATCTAAACGAGACGCGGTACATATTGATACACATTCCAGAACTGATCCTTCTCCTTCGTTTTCCATGCCGATTATTGCTCCTGAAGACCATATGATCGACAAGGATGAACTAGGAGGCAGATTGGAAGCAAGGCATGAGCTGAACGACCCAATGATGGAGCGCCCAATTTCAGCGAGTCACGAAGCACCGCTTGAAAAGAGTAAGGACCCATGTGACTTTACGGTCACCTGTGGTATCGGTGAGACCCAAATACATCACTGTTTAATCTACTTGGGTGCTGCCATTAATGCTATGCCTTACTCATTATATTGCTCTTTAAATTTGGGACCATTGAAGCCTCCTAAACTGTTGATAGAATTAGGGGACAGATCATGTATTCCTCCAGTTGGTTTACTTGAGGACCTAACACTCCGAGTAGGAGACCTTGTTGTTCCTGCAGATTTCTATGTCTTGCAGATGGGCGATGCTAGAGACGATGAACCACCAGCACTTATCTTGGGACGGCCATTCCTCTTCACCACCAAGACCAAGATTGACATGGGCACGGGCTTGCTGTCACTTGCATTCGGTGGCAAAATATCAGATTTCTATATCTATGGGGATGATGACCGTCCATGCGCGAGGAAACCGCCGGACATAGTGCACACATCTGATCTTGGTGCCCTAGTTCCTGACCTACCAGAAGAGACCATGCATACGAACGGACCAGTAGCTATGACCAAGGTGTCCTCGCCAACTCGGAGTATGTGAAGGCAAACCCGCCTGATCGATGGAGAGCAGATCCGAGTACATCATTACACGGAAATTTCGGGCAAATTGAAGGAGTATCTGAAGAGAAGTTTGACCTCACACGCCCATGGGATCCAAACTTGTGATCCCTAATGAGGTAACGTCAAGACAATGACGTAAAACAAAGGCGCTCGCAGGGAGGCAGCCCGACAATTACTTTTCGTCTTTTCTATTTTATTTTTATGTTTTACTCGATTCTTGAGTCATAGTCGTCACATTGTACTTGGGAAAGGGAGTGATTTTCATGCAGGGAACAGATGCGCCTCATGCGTTCGCATGCTGATACCATGCGTTCGCATGGTCTCCTGCAGGCTGGGAAATTCGATCGAGTGCGAGCGCGCAGAGTCATGCGTGCGAACGCACGAGAATTTCATGTGATGGGTCTGGGTTATGAGATCGCATGTGGAGGACTGTGCGAACGCACAAGGCTGTGAAGGCCAGCAAGGCAGCGACATGCATGCGAGCGCATGTTTTGAACCATGCGAGCGCATGACCTCCGGCGCACCAAACCGGGCCTCGGCAGCGACAGACCAGTCCGGACCAGGACATTAACATATCCAGGCCATGACCACCCGAGGGGAGTATTGTTCCAACTTTTTTTCTCTTCTTTTCCATACTATTTGCATGCATTGTGTGTCTAGAGTCTAAGTCGTGCCGTGAGGACACGGTCTTATTCAAAGTGTGGGGTGGGAGAGTCCGTCGTTGTGTCAGCACGTTTATTTTCTTGTACCTGCATAGAGTCAGCACGTTTCCCTCAAATTTTTAAATTTTTTGTACAAATTTCTCTCTATCTTCCTAGAATTGTAGTATTGAATTTTGATGATGTGAAATAGATAGAGCCGATTACATGCATGTCTCTTGTGAAAATTGAATTGTGCAATGACATGTGAACTTAACCCTTTACGTGCCTTTGTAAGTTGAGATAAACAGGGATGTGGAGTTGATAGAAACGTCCTAGAGAGACTTGACAATACGCTCAAAGGACCGAACTTCAAACTATATGGTTATATGGATTTTGTGGAGGCTAGCACTTCGAGGCAACATGGTTTAGAGTCTGCTCCGCCACTGCGGTGGTTATGCGATTAGGCGGGATGGGAAGACAACACAGCATCCAATCTCTAGTCCAAGTAGCCGGCAAAATAGACGAGCGACCCTCGGCTTGACTCGCGTCAAAAGGACGAGGATGAGTGAGAGCAGGGAGGTATTTACATATGCTTGCGGGCGATGATTGGACCTTTGTCAAAGAAGAGGAATCACGGACGAGCAGTTCACAATCAGTAGCAAAAAGAGAAAAATCAGTCAATTGTGAAGTTTTACACGCAACAAAAGTGAAGTACACCACTATTACATCAAAAGCAAAGTCACTACAAAAGCTGTCCCAAAAGAACTCAAACACCTTGAAGCTCGAATCAATCACGTGCAAGAAAAAGCAATGAAGTATAACCATATAGCAAGAATTCGGAACCAAGAGTGCAGTTCATGGGTCTAAAAAGGACTATCTCCCAGACATCCGAATTGATTTGCATCTCGGCCCAAAGGTAACACGTATCAAGTTATTTCCATGTTTGAGTATGATACTTTTAGTAACGAGATATGCATGGAAAGGTAAAGTCTAGACTAGCGAGTCATATTCATGTAGCAATATCTAGGATGTCGAGTAATTGTGATGTTTCAGTATTTTTCCTCTTATGACTTAGTCCTTGTTCGGGACGAACAAGTTTAAGTGTGGGGTGGTTTGATGAGCCGTATTTATACGACTCATCGAGTCATCAAATCCCACCAATTCCGACGCTTTATCATGCAAATAGTTACTTCTTAGTGTTGTTTTGCATTTCAGGTGTTTTGGGAGCTCTAGGAGGAAACGCGCTTAAAAGATGGCATTTCATGCCAAAAACAGCACAATGGAGATTCACCTGACTGGGTGGGAAGTGACCCCTAATCCAACCGACCGGCTCAACACTCTGGCCGAGCAGGACCAGGCCGCGCCCAAGCAGTTCGAGGCCCCAATCGAGCAGTCTAGCACCAAAATCAAGTCGCTCGGGCAAACGAGCTGATTTGACAATTCTGACTCAAGCAAGTTGGAAAATAGCAGATAAGTCGGACAATGTCACTAAACCAAGGAAAACGCCCAAGCAGATTAGCTGTAGGCTCAATTCCAAAGGTCTTGCGCGCGCTGATAGACACCAACACCAAGTTGCTCGACCAGACGGGCGAATCTGGAAAATCCGGCTCAACCAAGTTGTTCGAAATACCCAAAAAGTCAGACGATCTCACTTCCCAGACAAAACGCCCGAGTGGAACCAACCCATGCCCAAGACATGCTTAGTTTCGAATCATTGTCGGCCCAAGCCGAGTCCGAGACCACAAATCTCTGCTCGTCATCTCCTCCTTGCGTGGCGGTTTAGGAAGCTTCTAGAAGACTTGTTGGCCAAGTAAACTTGCTAGTTAAGTTTTCTTACTAACCAAGCAAAGTCGGTTTTAGGACATGTTTCCTAAAACCGTTTATGGGCCAACTTCAATTTGGAAACTTCGAAGCCCTAGAATTCTCTATAAATACAACCTGATATCAAGGGTTTCAAGATCCATCAGAGCTACCTTCATCCCTCAACACTCGAGCTCTCTCCTCGGTCCAAAGCTCTCCTCGGTGGTTCTTTATCATTCCGGCCCGGTTTTTCCTTTCGTTCGGCAATAGAGAAGAAATCTCTCCCTTTATTATTGTGTTTTGTTCTCATGACCATGTCTAGCTAAACTCATTATTCGGTTTAGGGTTTAATACATTGTGACGTTGTTTTTGAGACTTGTTGCTTTATGCTAATTTTGTTATTCTACTAGTTCTTGTGCTTAATCATCTCGGATTGAATTGTGGAATTAAGTGGATACTTGGAATGGTAAAGCTTAAACGAACAATTCAACTCCCTTATTTACTGTTTGTTTGATACTAGACCGTTAGAACAAATAGTTGCACTAAATCTAATATATCTTGGAATGGAGTATTAGGTTTGCTAGGACTAGAATTCTACAACCCGGAAAGGAAGTAGATTGTGGTGTAGGCGCTCAGAAAGGCCCTACTTTAGGTTATAACTTGGAATGGAAGTAACCACACTTAGGAATTCGAATTCAGATAATTAGAAGTCGATGATAGGACAAGTCACAATTAGAAACCCTAGACCGAATATCCTCTCTTATTGATAACTCTCAGTTTATTTCCTATTTCTGCACTTGTTTCCAAATCCCTCTCAAACCCCAATTGTCTTTCTTTTTACAGAACAACAAGTAACCTCACCAGCTCCCTAGGGTTCGACCCTTGCTTGCCGCTATAATAGCCAAGAGTAAGGAAAATTATAAATTCAAATTTGCAGGTACCGACGACGCCTATCAGTGATCAAGGTAATCCTAGGGACAAGAAGGGTGTACAAGATCTCTACCTCGCTGATAGCACTAATGACATAGCTGAGTTGACCAACACAGTAAAGATACTTAATGCTGAAATCAAAAACCTGAAGACTGACTCCTCTATGAAGTCATCTGTTGCTAATGTGGTTGTCTATTGTCAAATATGTGGCTCTCCTTCTCACTTCGCAGACAGCTATCCGGTGATGGGACAAGATACTAACGGTGGAAACCAGGAGGATGCCAATTATGTAAGGTAATACAATCAAGGATCAGGTATGAACCGGTGGGAAAACCCGAACAGGAATAACCCAAACCTCTCTTATAAGCCACAGAATCAAGTAGCACCAGGTTTCCCTTACAGACAGCAGCAGGACAATGCTCCCTACCAGCCAAGGAGTTAGTACAACAACCAGGGACAGCAACAACAAAATCAGCCATCCGGTATCTCGTCAAATCTGGAATCTTTGCTGACTAATTTCCTAGTTTAACAGGAGCAGTTGAATAAAGATCAAGAGAGGAGATTAGCGGAGCAAGAAAAGAGATTAGTGGAGCAGGATAGGAAACTTCAAGGAGTTGAGCAGTCAATAGGACAGCTGGCCGTTCATAGCAGAATGCTAGAAATTTAGGTAGCTCAGTAAGCAAACTCGATAAACCGCGAACATGGAAGACTCCCTTCAAAGCGAGATCTGAATCCTATGGCATCAGTAAATGACATCACACTCCGAGGAGGGAAACAGATTGAGATGCTACCAACTCAACCCACTCGACCTCCAGTCGCAAAATCAGCATCTGATTCTACACCCGCTGAAGTAGAAACATCAAAGGAGGCTGAAAATAGAGCTAAAAATTCTGTGCAGACAGTGGAGCCAGCTCCTTATAGACCTCCAGTTCTGTTCCCTCAGCGGCTAGTGGCTACAAGGAGGGATAAAGAATTTAAGCAGTTCATGGATAAAATTCGCACTCTATACATCACTCTGCCCCTCACCGACGCAATCACCCAGATTCCTACCTATGCCAAATTCATGAAGGAGATTCTGACTAGGAAAACAAAAATTGACGGGACCGAGACAGTGGCCCTGAGTGAGGAGTGTAGTGCAACCATGCACTAGCCCATGCCGCCCAAACTTAAAGACTCGGGGAGTTTTTCTATCCCTTGTGATATTGGTGGTATTACTGTTCGTCGTGCTCTATGTGATCTAGGTACTAGTGTGTCTATCATGCCATACTCTTTGTATGCTAAACTGAATTTGGGTGATCTCTGTCCTACTAATGTCACTATTTGCCTTGTGGATCATTCTTGTAGACTCCCGAGAGGGGTTCTGAAGGATGTACCCGTCAAGGTGAAGCACATTTACCTTCCAGTTGATTTCATAGTGCTGGACATCTTTGAGGACATAGATATCCCAATTACTCTTGGTAGACCATTTCTTTACACGGCTAAGGCAGTCATTGACATGGATAGGGGTTCCTTAGCCTTGCGAGTAAGCAGTGAAAGAGTTATTTTTAATTTGCCTGACATATCTAAGAGTCCTAGTCTGTTAGCTGACTGTGATGTACTGGACTCTGCTGATGTTGATGATCCTATTACACTGACCTTTATTGAGCCTTACAGAGTTGTACCAGGCTGCCTAATACCGATGAATATATGCGCAGTGAGCACTGAGGGAGCAACTGAAGCTGAACAGACCACCGGCTCCAGTAAGGAATCTTGCAAGGTAGAGCTGAAACCACTTCTTGACCCGGGTGGTATCTATAAGGAGAGGATGAAGACCTGGCATGATAAGCGAATGGTTCGCAAAAAATTCAGTCAAGGCGAGCGAGTTCTTCTCTACAACTCACACCTTAGATTATTTCCTGGGAAGCTGCGCACCAAGTGGAGTGGTCCGTATGCAGTAAAGAGAGCATACCCAGACAGCCACGTGGAGCTTAGTACCAAGGGAGGAAAATCAATGGTGGTCAACGGGCAACGCCTTAAGCATTATCACGTCCTGAAGCACCGGGAACCACCTGACGATATTGATGATAACCTGCTTCTCGGGAAGGGATCTCACCAAGGGACTTCCCGAGAATGCTTCTAGTTCTACCTCCCTCGCTATGTCTAGCCAAGACGTTAAACTAGGCCTCTTCGGGGAGTAACCTGCACTGTAAGTATTATTTCCTTGCATTCTTCATTTGCATTGTGTGCTTTGTGTGTGTGCTCACTGCTGGAATCTAAATGTGGAGTGTGTCACGCTTAGACAAGCAAATAGGGTCCTAATACAACAAATACCCACTGGGGTTTATTGGTGCCATGACAAAATGGACTTGTTACGGTTGTCACGGCAGGCGGAAAAGGCAGTGAGTTTTTGAAAGGGCCGTGACACCCGTGACACAATGGATCTGTCACGGCAGGCTTATTCCTCAGTCAGTTTTGGGGGGTGCCGTGACACCCGTAACATTCTCGGATGTCACGGCCAAATCAGTTTCTTCTTCCCTAAAAGTCAAATCAAAACTCTATCACTTGCCTTGCTTCTCCATGATTTTTGATGCTAACCAATCACTTGTGATGCTCTATGTTCTTATCTATATATCTACCAGCTCATGAGTTGCATTTCACTCCCCGGGCATCGCTTAATCTCTATGGATATCGAGCTATCACACACGAGGGAAGTTCCTATATGCCTTTTCTTATCTTATATTTCTTCCCTTAGGGACTAAGCTCATTTTTAAATGTGGAGTGGGTAGCGCATAGTCACACACACGCATATCACATTCACTCTTGCATATGCTCAACTGTCTATGTATTGCGATTGAAATCCTCATTTTCTACGATACTCCGTGATTGATTGTCATTCTTTTGGATTCGAAGTCTAAGACTTGAAATAGTTTAATTCATGTGTGTATTCTCTCGAGTCTATATCATTGCTAGCCTTTGCCTATCACGTTGACGGACGCACAGTCGTCGTGTGCGAAAGTCAAGAATAAATTTATAAGTCCGCTACTCGCGACTTCACTACTGGGTAGCAAGTGGTAAGTAGGGGTCGAACCCAAGGGAATTAGGGGGATAAGTTGTTTTTTGAGGGATCGTACAGGGAGGGAGCGTGTTTTAGGTTGATTGAGGTTTTAGTGCGAATAACTACGTGACTTTTTGGTTGGTTTTGGTTTTTAGTGTGGAAAAGTAAATGACATAAAAGTAAAATACTGAAAATAAAAGGAAAGACTTACAGCGATTGTTGCGTGATTGGCAAGTCTTGCGGAACGTGAGCAGTTGATACTGCAGAGATGGTATTCGATTGCAGGGGCCTTGTATCATAGTCTGTTTATCATTGACCTCTAATGATCATACTATGTGTTCAAAGATGAATCGAGGCTATTTCTAGCACAAGACTTGCCACATCATTTAGAACACTTGTTCTATTTAGACTAATTCCTCCTTTTGAAGTATCTTAGCCTTATGTGCATCCATTTGATCTTCAGTTACGATCAACCAAATGGTTTTTAAGAGAGGTCGAACTCCTCAGATAAGCTTTGCCCGTTAAAGCATCCACTTACCCGAGTATGTTCACGAATCCCACGGAAGAGCTTTGCCCGTTAAAGCATCCACTCAACCTTGGAAATTCTAACCTAATATGTGGCACATAGAACAAGTTTTAAACACAGAGAGGCACTAGGTGCAGGGTCTAAAACATTGTATGATACAAGTACACCCCTTCAACCGAATGAAGGGTTTAGCTATGAATATCCATAGAGGTGGATACCATAGCTAAGACAGTAAAGTAAAGTAAAGTAAAGAGAATACTCAAGAACCAACAGGAGTAAACTCAGGAACTACTAGAATACTCAAGAACCAACAGGAGTATTATAGATTAAAACAAGTGTTTACAAGAGTGGTGCCCTAATCTATAGAGAAGTGAGAGCTTCTCTCACTAACTTATGGATTTGGAATGAGAATGGGATGGGATTACAAGTGAGAATGGCTTGGTATTTATAGGCCAAAGAGGAGAAGAGATGTGGTGAAGAAGGAAGACACTTGGCACAAGGGGAGAGGGGAGCTTCAAAGCCGCCGGTGATGTCATGAGGGGGAGAAAGCCGCCGGCCTAGGTGGCGCAATGTGCGAGGAGGAAAGCAAAAGCCGCCGGCTAGGTGGCAAATGAAAGTGAGTTTGTGGTTTTTGTGAGCTTTCACAAAAGCCATCGGTCCATTTCAGCTCCGGGCTGACTCTGGTTGCTCTTCGGTTGGATTTGTTTTGAGTGATTCCATGTCAGGATCATGAGATTTCTTCATTCGACATCTGGTCGTGACTTGGAATGACTCGTAATTCATATTCAGCTTAAAAAGTCCTCCTTAGCATGTATTCTCTCTAGACGTCAAAATACCCTGCAGATAAATATCGGAACTAACAAGCAAAAGTGAAATAGACAAAGCGTCTAATTTGGTGGGTTTATCTGTGTTTATGATTCATATAATTATGGTCCATCACATCACCCCACACTTTTAGTTGTTCGTCCCAAACAATGCTTTTTAAAGGGCGGCACACACTCTAAGTAAAATATGAAAGTGAGACTGTGGGACTTGATTTATCTTAATTCATGGATTACTTACTTATTACCAAACTAAACCGTGTAAATACTTAGAAGAAACTTGATACTTGTACCTTCGTGCCGAGATGCAAAATGAATTCGGATGTTTCGGGAGATAGCCCTTTTTAGGCTCCCGGACTGCAATCTCGGGATCGACTCGCACTATATGGTTTCCTTGTAGCTTTTTCTAGCACGTGATTTGGTTCGGGTTTCACTGAGTTGAGCACTTTGATTTCTTTTTGGCGAGGGACAGCTTTTGTAGTGAATCGGCCTTTGGCCTTTGATGTTGAATTGGAGTTTCTTCACTTTTGTTCGGTTAAAACCTTCACAATTTTGGCCTTTGGCCTTTGATTAGCTTCTTTGAGCTTTTGCTTCTTTGTGACTTGCTAGTCCATTTTCTCAGCCTTTTTTGGGAGGTCCAATCGTCGCCCGCAAGCATATGGAAATACCTCCCCGCTCTTTCTCATCCTTGCCGTTTCGCGCGGGTCAAGATGAGGGTCGCTCATCTATTTTCCCGGCTACTAGGACTAGAGATAGGACGGTTTGATTCCCGTCCCGCCTCTTGCATAAATGCTGCACGGCGGAGATGACTTCAATCTTTACTGAAACCCGAAGTGCAGCCTCCACTGACTTCAAAAACCATATAGGTAGATTCGATCCTTCGAGTGCTTGCCAAGCCTCTCTAGGGCAGTTTATGTCAACTCCACATCCCCTGTTTATCTCAGCACAAAGGGACAAATGAGAAGTTACATCCTAAGTTTTTAAACAGTTGAATTTTCACAAGGTAAATGCATGAATTTAGATCTATCTTTTTCACATTCTCAAGTTCATATTTTCAAAAAGATAATATTAAGGAAAAAGGAAAAGAAAAACATGTTATGTACACAGGCGGTTCTCACCCCCACACCTTTGAACGAAGGCGTGCCTTAGTTCAAAAGTCATGCAAATATATACAAGAGAAGGAAATGACATTAAGGAAAAGAGAAGAACTGAACTCCCTTTTACTGTGTCGTGTCGTGGAACGACATGCCTCGGAGCTGGATAATCGAGGGAGTTCGGCTGGGGCCTTGAACTCTCAGCGTAGGCCCGGTAAATTCTCGAAAGCTGCCTGGCTGATCTGATCTTGCTCTAAAAAATCGATTCCTACAAGGGGTCATTCTTTCTATACAAAAAGTGGGTGAGAGCGACTTACGGTAAAAACTAAATGACAAAAAATAAAATTACTGAAAGTAAGATAGGTGTCGGGTTACCTCCCGACCAGTGCACTTGTTTAACGTCGTTGGCTCGACAGTACCTCATTCCTGGATCATAAGGTTGGGTCCCATGGGTGTGTGAGGTCGAACTTCTTCTCGGCTGCCCCTTTGATTTGCCCAAAGAACACATATGGCAGCGGGCTCAGTTCTGCTCTCCCTTGATCCGGAGGCTTCTTCTTCACATATCCCCGAGAAGGCGAGGATTCCTTGACCATAGCTGCTGGTCCATGGAGTCGAGCTCTCTTGCTTCTCTTTCCGAGTTTCCATTCTTTGGGCCCATGTCTTTGCCGCTTCTTCATGTATGGCCGGTTGGCATCTTTGCAGTTTTGGAAGTTCAGTCTTTTGCCAAGCGACCTCAAGCATGCGCCCTTGCTAACCCTCTTCTTTGTGGCAGAGATGATTGGCCGTCCTTGGTCCTTACACCTTTCAGGAGGCTCTTCTTGGCTTGTGACGAGTGGGAGCTCCTGCGTTGATTATTTTGGCTTGTGCTTCTCCTCCAACTCGCCTAACACTGCATCATCGTCGATCATCTCATCTCTGGTGGCCATGATCTTCATAGAACATGAAGGGTTAAGTAGGGGCTTCTCGGCCATAAGGACAGGGCCTTTCTCGAACAGCTCTTCAGTGAGGACCGGGCCTGCCGTGATTTTCTCGATCAGTTCGGCAGTGAGGTCCAGGTATGTCTCGGCTGGTTTGGTAGTGAGGTCCGGGACTTCATTTGGTTCGTCAAGTAGGGCCGGAACTTCCTCGGGCAGATTAGTGATGAGGACCGGGTTTGAATTAGGCAGCTCGGCAGTGAGCTCCCATGTAGGCTCCTCTTTAGTTATCCATGCGTCCTCATCCCTTGTCGGTTCCGTGAACTCTAACATAGACTCTTTTTAGAGCCACCTCCATGTCCACCACTGTCCTTGTATCGACATCTTCTCCCCGATCTCTCCTCCACTCGGACACGGCCTGGCTCAAGTCGGATAATGTCTTTGATATCTCGGCCAAGGCTTCCTCGTTTTCGGCTTGATGTTGCTGCATAGTGTCGGCCAACTATTGGATGCTAGCTGCCAACTCTTCCACACTGTCCTCTAGTGGTTCGGTCTGTTCTTGTGTTGGCCTTGACCTTTCAGCCAAAACGTTTATCAAGTCCCAAAGAGCACTTATGGTTAAGTCATAGACCGAGCCTCCAGCCGCCTCATTGAGCCTATCCCACTCATGTGGCATCATTCCATCAAGAAATCTTTGAATAAGATCAAAGTCCGTGAATCCATGGTGCGGGCAGCTTGTCACAAGGGAATCAAAGTACCATAGGTACTCATCCAATGTTTCGTCCCGGGATTGCTTAATGTAGATGATCTTCTTGCGGATTTTAAGTTCGAAAGATAGCAGGGAAAACTCCTCATTGTTCCAAGGCTTTTTGCCGTAGTAAGATGACATGGCGAATTATGTACAACAGAAAAAAGAACAACTATCCATTTGCTAATTCCCCGGTAACGGCGCCAATTTTGACGGACGCACAGTCGTCGTGTGCGAAAGTCAAGAATAAATTTATAAGTCCGCTACTCGCAACTTCACTACTGGGTAGCAAGTGGTAAGTAGGGGTTGAACCCAAGGGAATTAGGGGGATAAGTTGTTCTTTGAGGGATCGTACAGGGAGGGAGCGTGTTTTAGGTTGATTGAGGTTTTAGTGCGAATAACTACGTGACTTTTTGGTTGGTTTTGGTTTTTAGTGTGGAAAAGTAAATGACATAAAAGTAAAATACTGAAAATAAAAGGAAAGACTTACAGCGATTGTTGCGTGATTGGCAAGTCTTGCGGAACGTGAGCAGTTGATATTGCAGAGATGGTATTCGATTGCAGGGGCCTTGTATCATAGTCTGTTTATCATTGACCTCTAATGATCATACTATGTACTCAAAGATGAATCGAGGCTATTTCTAGCACAAGACTTGCCACATCATTTAGAACACTTGTTCTATTTAGACTAATTCCTCCTTTCGAAGTATCTTAGCCTTATGTGCATCCATTTGATCTTCAGTTACGATCAACCAAATGGTTTTTAAGAGAGGTCGAACTCCTCAGATAAGCTTTGCCCGTTAAAGCATCCACTTACCCGAGTATGTTCACGAATCCCACGGAAGAGCTTTGCCCGTTAAAGCATCCACTCAACCTTGGAAATTCTAACCTAATATGTGGCACATAGAACAAGTTTTAAACACAGAGAGGCACTAGGTGCAGGGTCTAAAACATTGTATGATACAAGTACACCCCTTCAACCGAATGAAGGGTTTAGCTATGAATATCCATAGAGGTGGATACCATAGCTAAGACAGTAAAGTAAAGTAAAGAGAATACTCAAGAACCAACAGGAGTAAACTCAGGAACTACTAGAATACTCAAGAACCAACAGGAGTATTATAGATTAAAACAAGTGTTTACAAGAGTGGTGCCCTAATCTAGAGAGAAGTGAGAGCTTCTCTCACTAACTTATGGATTTGGAATGAGAATGGGATGGGATTACAAGTGAGAATGGCTTGGTATTTATAGGCCAAGGAGGAGAAGAGATGTGGTGAAGAAGGAAGACACTTGGCACAAGGGGAGAGGGGAGCTTCAAAGCCGCCGGTGATGTCATGAGGGGGAGAAAGCCGCCGGCCTAGGTGGCGCAATGTGGGAGGAGGAAAGCAAAAGCCGCCGGCTAGGTGGCAAAAGAGAGTGAGTTTGTGGTTTTTGTGAGCTTTCACAAAAGCCATCGGTCCATTTCAGCTCCGGATTGACTCTGGTTGCTCTTCGGTTGGATTTGTTTTGAGTGATTCCATGTCAGGATCATGAGATTTCTTCAGTCGGCATCTGGTCGTGACTTGGAATGACTCGTAATTCATATTCTGCTTAAAAAGTCCTCCTTAGCCTGTATTCTCTCTAGACGTCAAAATACCCTGCAGATAAATATCGGAACTAACAAGCAAAAGTTAACTAGACAAAGCGTCTAATTTGGTGGGTTTATCTGTGTTTATGATTCATACAATTATGGTCCATCACACGTGTTTTACGTATTTCTTGAAGCATGTTTGAGACTTGATATTAGTCGACACCGGTACAAAATGTCAAAAAAAAATTAAATTGCATCTCTCTTTCTAGGTGACCTTGGTACTAGTATGTATTTCTCTATACTTATTGTGATTTGCATGCACCCGCCTTCATTCATACACTATGTCAAGCTTTAAGTGGGGTGTTAGAAAAAAAAATAGTCAAAAGAGAGGTGAAAAATAGGCCCCCAATCAAGAACAAAGTTCTAAAATTTTAAAAGAGGGTGAAAAATTGACCCAAGCATATTTGTTTTTGAAAGAAAAAAACAGAAAAGTACTATAAAGGGCAAAGTGAGAAAAGTCACCTCTTGTGTATGAAAAAAATGAAAATTCTGCCCCCTTTTGCTTGATGTAGTATAATTCCATCTTCTCATTGCGTGCAATCATGACTTGTCTTAAAAATTCATGTACTAGAAACTAAGGGACGATCCTCGTGCTTGCACTGAAATTTTGATGTGATTTTCGTACTATTTTTCAGAATATTCTTAAGCAGGCTCCTTTTCTCTTACGGGTCATTTGCCTAGTCCTTGGCACTTGAGAATGAGCTTTGCGCCAAGAACCCGTGGACTATCCCTAGATAGCATAGGTGAATGGCGAGCATGTTTTGTGTAACTATTCATGTTCTTATTATGTTGCTATAAAACTATTTAGAATATGTGATTAGTCGCTTGCTAGCCGTGTGTATTAACCGTTTGAATGCATGACTCATTTAATCTATGATTGTCTGACAACTTTGATGAAGATGTTTGACTTGAAGTTGAGGTAATACGATGAATCTGAGGTATGACATGACGTTACTGTGACTCATTGAGCATCATTTCATGCATACACGTTAGTTAGTTATACAGGGGATTTGTAGGTAGTCTCATTCCTGAAAACCTTCACGAGACTATACTCATCCTACTAGGGCAGCCTAGGGGTTTAAAGGCTTGATGCATACACTAAATGCATTCGTGTCCTCTGCGACAGTGAGTTATCTTTTTGTTTTCATTTTAGTTAGAATTGATCACATGACACTTGAGTGGGTAGCTTAGAAACATATGGTCGTTGAGCACTATATTTAGTCATGTATTTATTCTGCCATTCATTCGACATTTGTTCGGGACGAACAAATCTAAGTGTGGAGTGTTTTGATCAGTCAGTATTTTGACTAATTATTCACTACATTCGATGAAGGATAACACTTGTTCTCCCGGCAAATTGTCCCTATTTCATGTCTTTTTCTAGTGTTTAAGGACAAAAAGACATATTATTGCTCCCTGGACTCGGAGTATTGAAAGAATGAAAAGATCGACGAAAAATGCCGAAAAAGAGCTCTGCACCAACAATGGGCCGTGACAGCCGTGACATCTCATTAGTGTCACGGGTGTCACGGTAGGATTTTTACACAGAAGGAATCGAGTGATCTCAGACAGGGTCGTGACTGCCGTGACATGTCTACGTGTCACGAGTGTCACGGCACCCATATGGCTCAGTGTGTTTTTGCCTAGGCCGTGACATATCCGAATGTCACGGGAGTCGCGGCACCGTCGCGCATAATTATCAGTTTATTTCCTAATTCGTTTTTGGAAGTTTTTGGGCCTTTATGGGAACTGATCGATTTCTGGGCTATAAAAAAGAAACGACCAGAGTGTTTTAAGGACACTTGAATTGAGATCAAATAACCCTAACTTGGGAGAGAAGACAGAGAACATCGCGAGAGATTGAGGATTCAACGAGCTTCATCGTCACTACGGTTATCTCGTCCTTAATTTCTGTTATAACACTATTTGTGGTTAACTCACCATGAATAGTGAGTAGTCTTCCTTATTCTGGGATCCTACGGATCCCGTGCTATGTACCCAACTCTTCATGTGATCAATTAAACGTTTTTATTTATGCGATTCGAATATTCAATTTCATTGTGCTTAATTTTATCGTTGTTGCAAGTTTTACATTGAATGGGATGTTTGCGTGCTAGAACGTATTTAGGTTAATTACCAAAAGATGGATGGGTCCTAGGTATTAACCGGATTGCATGAAATTGATGTTAGGTCATGGTAGCTACAATGGTAGTACATGAAATAATAGGAAAGTTGACTTTCGTCTGAAAACCCCTAAGTTTAATAATCGAGATCGTTGATAATCCGTGGATGGGCGGCGTTCAATGATTGAGATTAATCTAGACAATGATCCGTGGATGGGTGGCTTGTCGAGTGTTATTTCAGTTTATTTCCATATTCGATAGCATGAATAATTTACGTGACATGATTGCATGATTAGTGGGGTTGGCACGGGTGAAGTATGATTCTGGAATTCTTTCTCTGATCAAATTCAAACTTTTATTTATCGCATTTAATTTCTGCTACTTTTGACACAACAAAACCTTTTGTTAATCGAAATAGCTAAATAGGTCACCTGTTAACTAGTATTCACAGACGTTGTTCCTTGGATCGACCCTTGGCTTACCAAGGTTTATAAATTTTGTTTGACTGCAATTCGACTCCTAAACTCTTATCTTGACGACTATAAAGGGTTAAAAATACGCTTGTCAACGAATGAAATCAAAATCGAACCTAAATGCGTCGAAAACGATGAGGAATTGAAGTGGTGGGAGGCACAACCCGTCGTCCGGAAGAAGCCAACTGATTTTAGACCCATCCCCGCGCAATCCAACCGATTTGGAGAACGTCTGCTCAAACATTCTCCTCGAGCACGTCCTCGCGAACGTTCTCCATTAACCGCTGCATAATTTTTTCTCCCCGAACGTCCCAAAATATTCCCTCAAACGTCCCCAAATTCCAACCGATGCATATGCCCTAAGAGGAAACTGTGAGAGCAGGCTTGGACAATTTTTTTTCTTGACTTAATGTATAGTGTGCGGGTAGGGTAGGACAATTTTTTGATATCCGGTGAGTGACCCATGGGCATGAGTCATACTAGGGTAGGGTAGGGTCAAGGGTCGTGTAGGATGAGTTCAAAACTTAATTTGAGGTAAAGATTCAAAAGGTGATTAAAAATTGTGCAGGGTATGATAGTGTAGGGCAGAATACGGGAACAAGGTCTGGAAAGAGGCAGGGCAATAGGTAAGGTAGAATCTTTTTTATGTTCCCAAACTAAAACTTAATGGAAAGGTATTGGGGACAGGGTTGGACATAGTATGTATAGGTCGGACGTGTAAGGGTGACCCTATGAGTATTTAAACTCTAGAATCAAATATTAGACTCTAGAATCAAATATTGACCCTACAGAGTATGTATTGGTCGTTTATAATAGCTAT
Organism: Rhodiola kirilowii; assembly: GCA_033675215.1. Classification (NCBI taxonomy): domain Eukaryota; kingdom Viridiplantae; phylum Streptophyta; class Magnoliopsida; order Saxifragales; family Crassulaceae; genus Rhodiola; species Rhodiola kirilowii. Next base: position 47,762,362 of record CM066201.1, read on the forward strand.
GGTATAAGCAATCGATAAAAATAATTAATCTTTTGAAACAAAAAAAATGATATATAATACTGGCATTTAATTTCTTATGATGCGCATTTTTTTTGATAATGGGGTACAACAATTAGGAATAGTACAATGCATATGACGTCTTATCATCTAGTACATATATATATTGAAATCTGAAGCTCTAGTAAGGCATCAACCGGATCCGAAATCATAGGATACATTTCTCCACTTCTGAAGCGCAGGCCGGGTTCGGCACCTTAACCATGCATGGATCCGCACATTTACCCCAAATCACCATCGGTGCATTCTCGAGTACACTTGGAGCACATGCCACCTTGGACTCTTTTTACCATTGTAAGACACGACACGTTCATCTTGACGGTCGGAGGTGAGGTTGTAAGACACGACACGTCCATCTTGATGGCCGGAGGAAGCATCACGCGCAAGAAGTGAAGAGGAAAGCATCCACGAGGGATGTGGGAAACATCCACGCGCGAGGCGGGACGAGGAAGAAAGGAAGAGGAAGAGGAAAGATCTAACAAAATTGTGAGAGAAATGGTATCCCCAGGACTCGAACACAGGATGTAAAGAATCGTATGTGACTCCTTAACTAACAGACCACCACCCTGTTAACATACTAGAGTTACAAGAACTCTAGTGAGAAATGTAATCAATTAAACAATTTATTTTTGCTGCCTTGTAATCCATCAAACTTTTTTTTGATGGTGTAATCAATCAAACATTTGAATACGAGTTATTTTAATTTTGAGGAACATTTTGTTTGTTTCATCAATATTCAATTTACTAGTCTGAAACTCTATCAAAAAAAATTTACTGGTCTAAAATTATAAACAAAGAGAAATTCGTCATCAACAATTTAACTAATATTTATACAAAGGGTTAATTACAAAAATACTACCTGGACTATCACGTCGTTTCAAATCGCGACCTGAACTATTTCAATTTTCATTTTAGTGTTTTTGAACTAAATTGCAAAAAAATAAAGTAACGGTGTTAATTAACCCATTTACATTTATTATTATTATTTTATTAAAAAATGAATGCCACATCTAATTTAATATTGTCTAACAAGCCAAACCACATGTTTACAAAATAACTTGACAAAACTTTAACACGTAACAAATTCCTGATAAAACTATAAATTATTAACAGGAAGTTTACATGATTTGTGACAAAAGAGTAACAACACTTTCATTGCTAAATTAGGTTTCCAGCGGCAAAAAGTTCTTTGTTTTTTCACTAGAAAAAAAGTCTACTTCGTTTAATATGAAGTTTGCTGCAAATTCATTCATGTCGAATTCTTCTATTGTCGCCCTGACTTCCTTGAAATATGTTTGAAGCAGCTTGATCTTGTATAGTCGATGCTTTTGGCCTGGTAAACACACCTCCATTGATATAAATGGGGCCTTCATGACGTGGTTCCCTAAAAGTAACAACAATGGTAGATGTTTCATATCTCATGGTCCACTCCCTCACTGGCGGTACTTGATTTGAAACCTAATTTAACAATGAAGGTGCAGAAAATAGTTATATAGAAAACAAAACACTGGCCCTCTATTCATGGTTTCAACTCCAAGAATACCCAAAGCACGTAGTGAGTGTTCAACATGTTTTTTGACTTTCTCAATATCTCCATCATCACAAAATAAATCCTCACTATCAAGATTGTATTTTGTATCAGAAAAGTATGTTAATTCATCACTTGAAGCTTCAACTTTATCATCCTCACTTGAATCTTCCGAAACTTGATGTATTCTTTTAGGTTTCATGTGGCTTTGTTCAACATGTTGCTCGAAGAAATCACAGATACATGTTGTTTGTTCTGACACATCCTCCAGCAATCGTTCGTCCAACCAAATTTTTGGTGTCTCTCCGGGAGAAATCGAAATGTTGTTCTCTGCAGAAGTTACTGATATTGGTCGCTCAGAAATACTCATCGCTAAAAAAATTGGCTCTTCCTCCGTCGCTTCACTCTGGCCACAAATTAAGTTTTGTCCGTCGCTTCTTTCTTGGCGGATGGAGTCTGCAGTGTCCGAGCCGAAACCTCCCATTCCCATTTCCCAGACGCGATTTGAAATAAATCCTAACGATTCTTTTATTATTTTTTAATAATAAATGTAAATGGGATAATTAACACCGTTACTTTATTTTTTTTGCAATTTATTCCAAAAACACTAAAATGAAAATTGGAATAGTTCAGGCCGCGATTTGAAACGACATGGTAGTCCAGGTAGCCTTTTTGTAATTAACCCTTATAAAAAAACAATTCAACTAATATTTATCAAAAAAACAATTCAACTAATAAAAGAAAAAGGAAAAATGACAAAGAGGGGGTATGAACTACCACTCATTGACAAATTACGGTCCGAACTATGAAAATTGACAATTAAGAGCAATTTCAAAATATTTTAATTCACATATAATATAACACTTAACCGATGGAATATCACTCCGTCAATTAATAAAGTTAACTAAACGAATGAATTGAAAAAACTTTCTTGAAATTGAGAATTAAAATATTTTAAAATTTCCCTTAATTATCAATTTTCATAGTTTGAACCATAATTTATCAATGAGTGGTAATTCATACACTTCTTTGTCATTTTCCGGGGAAATTAAATTCCGACCAACAATTTGAAAAATACTCGAAAAAAAATAAATCGATAAAAAAAGAATCCGTATTTCTCTCTTTCTACTCTTAAGATAAAAATTCTGCAGATTTAAAATCTTGAAGAAAAGGGAAGGCAGCAACCTCGTAGACACACATTCCCCTAGTGCTGGGTTCGGTTCAAAAACCGAACCGAACCGACATTTCGGTTTTAAGGAAAATGAAATCGAAAACCAAACTGATTTTTCGGTAAACCGACATTCGGTTTCGGTTCGATTTCGGTTTGGTTCGGTTTTACCGACATTGTCGGTTTTTGTCGGTTTCGGTTCGGTTTTGTCGGTTCGATTTGTCGGTTTTGTCGGTTCGGTTTGTCGGTTTTGTCGGTTTTTATCGGTTTTGGTTCGGTTTTGTCGGTTCGGTTTTTGTCGATTCTCAAAATGAAAACCGAAACCGAACCAATATAAATCGGTTCGATATGATAAATTGAAATTCGATTCGGTTCGGTTTCGATCGGTTCGGTTTCGGTTCGATTTCGGTTTTCCATACAAAAACCCAGCCCAACATGATTCCCCCGTGTCGTCTCCGTCTCGCCTCTTGCCGTATTTTCTTTCTGTCGATCTGTTAAGGGGGTTGGTCAGGCTTGCGGCTGTTGTTATTTTCCCCAACTTCTGATTTACGATTCAATACAATTCCACAAGCTCCATATCCGATTTTAGATTTTCAATTTCTTTGATTTGAGTCCTAGAGAGAGAGAAGCGAGGAATGGAGGTGGAGAAGCGTGTAAAGCCGGCTGCTTTGGGGTTGAAATTTCCTCTATCGTACGGGGAGATGATGGTGGCATCTGGGGTTTTGCTGTCCTTCGGTGTTGGGTTGCTTGTGGTGTATTCGACGCTGCCTGATTCGGATTACAGCTTCCTCAAGCTGCCTCACAATCTGGAGGATCTCCAAATCCTCAGGTTCGTAGTTTGTTAATGCCCCCAACTTGAAATATTTAGTTTTTGTTGGTTGGTTTTGAGCTGGTGAGATTTTCAATTTGTTTGTGGGTACATTTTGCCCTTTTTTGTGACAATACTGAGTTTTTTTATCCATTTCGTCCCGTTTTAAAACTCACATTATCCAAAATAGGTCAATCGAGTTTCACATTTAACCTCTTTTTAATTGATTACCGACGCGTTTCATTTCAACATACTACCGGTAAAGGGAACCGCCGAACCGGTATTATGTGAAAATAGGGAACACCAGTACTGGCCTACCGGTATTATTTAAAAAGAGGGCAAACGAGATATGTGAAACTCAAAAGTGAGAAAAACTCGACAATACTAGACTAGGTTTGTAAGTCGAAATGTGATTACAATTTATTTGAGCTTGCAAAAATTTACCTGAGTCGCATTGGGTAAACAAGAATTGAATATGTCTACATTCATTTTTAGCCGAAAATTGAGCTATTATAAGCATGATTGCTGGAGCTTGAGTGTACAAAATGTTGCCGTTCGCCGCATTTGATTATTTTAAGAGTTCAATTGATTGCTACATAAGGCAATTGGGTTGACTAAAATCTGTAAAGGAACATTTTGATGCACTGTGATTGTTGGATTTGTGTTTTGGCATATGATTGATGTATGCAGGTTTTATGTGTTGGGCAGGGATCATCTGGATACATACACAAAGGATTACACTTTACAGGTTCTACTGGGTTACTGCATTGTATACATATTCATGCAGACTTTCATGATCCCGGGTACTGTTTTCATGTCTTTGCTCGCTGGAGCTCTCTTTGGGGTTTTCAAAGGTGTGGCATTCGTGGTATTCAATGCAACAGCTGGCGCATCTTCGTGTTTCTTCTTGTCGAAGTTGATAGGTCGACCTCTTGTTATCTCAATGTGGCCTGACAAACTGAGTTTTTTCCAAGCTCAGGTGAGTAACTATTGCTTAGATACCAATTTGAAATCGTGGTGTCCTCAACCGCACGTTGTTACGAAAGGTGAAACTCATTATGCGGATATTTGTGATGCCAGGTAGCGAAAAGAAAGGGGCGGTTGCTGAACTACATGCTGTTTCTTAGAGTGACTCCAACGCTACCAAACACATTCATTAACATGGCATCCCCGATAGTCGATGTGCCTTATCATACCTTTTTCCTAGCAACTACTATTGGACTGATTCCTGCTGCGTTTGTGACTGTGAAGGTACGTATATGTGATGCACGGCTCAAAAAATATCTATTAAATATTCGTGTGATGCGCAGATATATTTTTGCAAGAATGTGCTCATGACATGCTGCAAAGTTAATCAGGTGCATTAGTTTACTCTAATGATTCAAATGTTTTCGCCTATATGTAGGCTGGAATTGCTCTTGGAGACCTACGTTCAGTGGGTGACCTATACGATTTTCAATCCATTGCTACTTTGTTCCTCATTGGAATCATCTCAATCACACCCACGCTATTAGGAAAGGACAAGGAGAAACCGTAGATCTCTGTTACAAAGTGGTGTAGATGTATTCATGTTTAGGACACACTACCTCACTCCATTGTGGATCGCAGTATCATCAGTGGCATTTGTACATGATTCGCGTCAGTTGCGTTCCTGGTAAAGACCATCTTGGTCTAATGGGTGGTGCCCTTGTTTTTTTACCACAGTTGTGAGATTTGTGTAGGTGCCATGTCATCTGTAGATGCTTCAAAGAACGAAATCTTGGACGATTTTGAATCACGAAGAAACTTCGCTTTCCTAATTCGATATTTCAACCAGGTAGGGTTTGCGAAATCGACGAATTGAGATAAGACAAAAGCCCTTTTGTATTTGGACAATGAAAACGGTGGAATGAATCAATTGATTGAACATCAATACTTGAAGGAGATCCGAATGCTCTACTCTTTTTCTGTATCTCTCTGTGTTTTCGTCCAACCCAGAACATAACCAAAATGGTAGTTTTCATGACGGTTATCAGTCCAACTGACATCAAGATTTGGATAAAAACTGTCCTCAATCGGCCGGTTGAGATAATGTCTCTAGCCCGAGCTGGTCGGTTGAACTTATGACCACAACGTCCAAAATCTCTGAGATCCTCAGCTGGCCGGCTGAGTTTAATACTCTTGTCCGAGCCGGCCGGTTCAACATGCAGCCACACGAAGAAATCCTCTGAGCTTCTCAACCGGCCGGTTGAGCACAAAGGCTTTGCCTGAGCCGGCCGGCTCAACTCAGAAGTTCAGAATTCATTCGATAAAGTCTCAGCCGACCGGCTGGATTTCACACCATGATTCAACCGACCGGTTGGATCATTACTGCATAAAGGACTCATTCCAAACGTTTTGTTTATACACAACACATTGTTACAAGGTTTCATACAGATTCACAATGTATAAACCTAAAATCTCCAACAATCCTCCCCCATTCTAGGGTTATACCTTTCAATGCTAAACATTCACATCGAATAAAACTTGCGCATAAGTGAAGTGTCCCATTCGATTGAACTTCACGTAGTGCAGTATTTTTCAATACTCGAGAATGAGGGTGTCCTACGGATTGAACCTATCAACCCATTTGAATACGAGAAAATAAAACACGCATAAAGTTTACTACTATCCAAGTACAACTGGACACTATTTTAGCCATGTGTCCCTATCCATTCATAACTGCATGATTAGCCAAGCACAAGCTAATTGAAGCGGCTCACTTCACACTTACATAGGTGAATTCTTTTTGCATGCACCTACAACGCACTTTTCCAAAAGATCCATTAAGAAGGTAACCTTGGGATGGATATAACTATGTGCTTCAAGTCTCTCAGAATAGGCTTTTCACAATTCAACTCTTAGCGTCATACTAAGAGAGAATATAAGTGTCCTACGATAAGAGACTTATATGTGCTTTAAGCCCATCCCTAAACATGACTTGTGCACCAAGTCCCTAGCCAATCCTTTCGTCAAATGATCAGCTAGATTTTGATGTGTCCGGACATAATCAATCGAAATCACCCCGTGAGTGATCAGTTAAAGAACCGCGCTATGTCTAACGCCCAGGTGTCTCGATTTACCATTGTACATTTAGCTATAAGCTTTAGCCAAAGTTGTCTTACTATCACAATGGATAGAAATAGACGCTACCGGCTTTGGCCACAATGGAATCTCATGTACTAGATTCCTTGGTCATTCTGCCTCTTTACCGGCAGCCGCTAAGGCTATAAATTCAGATTCTATAGTCGAGCTGGTGATGCAAGTTTGCTTCTTAGAGGCTCATGATATGGCACCTCCCCCAAGCAAGAATACCCAACCACTTGTAGAAGAATGATCTTTTAAATTGGTAATCCCACTTACATCGGTATATCCCTCTAGGACTGAGGGAAAACTAGCATACATCAAGCCGTAATTCATGGTTCCTGTAAGGTATTTGAGTACCCGCCTAATAGCTTCCCAGTGAAGATTACTAGGGTTACTAGTATATCTATTTAATTTTCCCACTGCATAAGCTATGTCAGGCATTGTACTCGTCATTGCATACATTAGGCAACCAATGACTTGAGAGTACTCAAGTTGTGAGACTACTTCACCCGTATTCGGTAGAAGCTTCGCACTTGGGTCCATGGGAGTGCTAACCGGAGAACAATTCAAATAGTTGAATTTCTTAAGCACTTTCTCAACATAGTGAGATTGTGACAGTGCTAAGCCTTTGTTTTCACGCTTGATTCTAATACCAAGAATCACATCCGCTTCTCCCATATCTTTCATAGAGAAACTTGATGATAAGAAATCCTTTGTAAGGTCTACTTATTTTTGGTCAGTACCAAAAATCAGCATATCATCAACATACAAGCAAATGATTACTTCATTTCTGGAGTTGTCAAATTTGCTGTAAATACATTTGTCTGCTTGATTCAACCTGAATCCATTTGATAAGATTACATCATCAAACTTTTGATGCCACTGTTTGGGTGCTTGTTTCAGCCCATACAACGATTTGATCAGCTTACAAACCTTAGTTTCATTTCCCGGCATAATGAATCCTTCCGGTTGCTTCATATAGATTTCCTCATCCAAATCCCCATTCAAGAACGCTGTCTTGACATCCATTTGGTGTACAACCAGATTATTAATTGCAGCGAGTGCAATCAACAACCTTATAGTAGAATTCCTTGCAACCGGAGCATAAGTATCGAATAATCAATACCCTCCTTTTGCCTAAAGCCTTGGATAACCAATCTGGCTTTAAATTTATCTACCGATCCATCAACCTTCATTTTTCTTTTGAAAATCCATTTGCAGCCTAAAGGCTTGCAACCCGGTGGAAGATCCGATAATACCCAAGTATTATTTCCCATGATAGAGTCAATCTCATCGTTAATAGTCTCTTACCAGAAGGACACGTCTTGAGACCTCATAGCATCATCAAAGGTTTTAGGATCATCATCAATGTGATAACAGTATGAGTATTGATACTCAATATCCTCTCTAGAATCTTCAATCAAGTAAACTTGATAATTCGGTCCGAAGGATTTTTCAATCCTTCCTCGTTTGCTTTTACGAGGCTCAAACGATGTACCGTTAGAAGATGTGTCAACATCATCTTCCAACACAGCTCTTGTGGAGTTAGAAATCAAATCCTGAGGTCTAGATATCGATCAAAATCGATTCTCATCAAAAATTGCATCTCTTGATTCAATTATGGTGTGAGCCGAAGTCGAATCATTTGTTCCAGTCACATAGAACATATATGCTTTGGAATGTTCAGCATATCCAACGAATATGTAATCAACACCTCTTTCTCCCAAACTAGTTATTTTGGGAGTCGGTAGCCTCACTACCGCTCTACAGCACCAAACTCGGAGATAATTCAGATTTGGTTTCTTTTTGTGCCAAAGCTCATATGGGGTCACATCATTCCTTTTGTTAGGAATTCTGTTCAGCAAATAACAGGCCGTTAACATAGCCTCACCCCATAATCTGTTACTCAAACCAGAGTAGGATAACATGGAATTAACCATTTCCTTTAGGACTCTATTCTTCTTTTCAGCTACACCATTTTGTTATGGTGTATAAAGTGCTGTAGTCTCATGAATGATCCCATTCATCTGGAAATAAACAGGATCGTAATATTCCCCACCTCTATCGGTTTTAAGCTTCTTAATCAAATCATGCATCAATTCTACTTCAGCTTTATACACTTTAAACTTGTCTAAAGCTTCATCTTTAGCACGCAGCAAGTACACATAACAATATCTAGAACAATCATCAATAAGAGTTATATAGTACTTTTTATTTCCTAAAGATGAAGTAGAATGTAAGTCACCCAAATCACTATGGACAAGTTCAAGCAAGTTTGATGATCTTGAAATACTTTTGAATGACAACCTAGTGATCTTTGTAAGCATGCAAGTAGTACATTTATCACCATTTATGTCATAGGTATTAAACCTTCCTTAGACATTGTATTCATGCGCTCATAATGAACATGTCCTAATCTAGCATGCCACAAAGTCAAATCATCACTAATAGAAGACATGTAAACACAATTCACCACTTTATTTACATTCAATTTAAACATGCCATTACAAAAGTAGCCAAATCCCACAAAGATACCACACTTCGACAATACATATTTGTCGGATTCATACACTTGCTTAAAACCAAATTTGTTCAACAAACTACCGGAAACTAAGTTTTTTCGAATTAGAGGTACATGCAATATATTTAACAACTCAAAGGTTTTGCCAGAACTAAATTCTAACACTACTGTTCCTTGGCCAATTATCGGTGCGGTTGACTCGTTTCCCATGTAAAGGACAGCTCCTTTCACCGCTTCATAAGTCATGAAACTATGACGGTCTTTGCACACGTGCTTGTTAGCACCCGAATCAATCCACCACGCCACTTCATCATCCTGAACATAAAATGTTTCAGCGATCAGTGGTACATAATTCACATTAGAATTACAATCAGAAATGGAAAACTGACCTTGAAGGTTGGAAGGGCCCTTTTCTTTGCCCTTATCCCCAACATTCATTTTCGCTTTTCCTTTCTCATTCTTGGCCGACTTACAATCATTCTTGTAGTGTCCTGGTTTCCCACAGATCCAACAGCAACCCTTAGGTTTCTTGTCGAATGATGGACCATAATTGTATGAATCATAAACACAGATAAACCCACCAAATTAGATGCTTTGTCTATTTAACTTTTACTTGTTAGTTCCGATATTTATCTGCAGGGTATTTTGACGTCTAGAGAGAATACAGGCTAAGGAGGACTTTTTAAGCTGAATATGAATTACGAGTCATTCTAAGTCACGACCAGATGCCGACTGTACAAATCTCATGATCCTGACGTGGAATCACTCAAAACAAGTCCAACCGCAGAGCAATCAAAGTCAGTCCGGAGCTGAAAGGACCGATGGCTTTTGGGGAAAAGATCTCTCAAACACACTCCACCACTCCCCTTCCTCCACATGGGTGGCGGCTAGAGGCTTCTCCTCTCCTTGCAAGCCATGTGGCCGGCGGCTTCCTCCCCCATGACATCACCGGCGGCTTTGTGAGCTCCATGGATATCTTGCCATGTGGTGGCCTCTCCTCCACATCTCTCACTCCTCCATGGCTATAAATACCAAGCCATTCTCACTTGTAAAATCATCCCATCCCATCCTCATTCCATTTTGTGTGCAAGAGGCACAAGTTACTTATCTCTCTAGATTAGGGCACTACTCGTGTAAACACTTGTTTCAATCTATAATACTCCTGTTGGTTCTTGAGTATTCTAGTAGTTCCTGAGTTTACTCCTGTTGGTTCTTGAGTATTCTCTTTACTTTACTGTCTTAGCTATGGTATCCACCTCTATGGATATTCGTAGCTAAACCCTTCATTCGGTTGAAGGGATGTACTTGTATCATACAATGTTTTAGACCCTGCACCTAGTGCCTCTCTGTGTTCAAAACTTGTTCTATGTGCCACATATCAGGTTAGAATTTCCAAAGTTGAATGGATGCTTTAACGGGCAAAGCTCTTTCGTGGGATTCGTGAACATACTCGGGTAAGTGGATGCTTTAACGGGCAAAGCTTATCTGAGGAGTTCGACCTTTCTTAAAAACCATTTGGTTGATCGTAACTGAAGATCAAATGGATGCACATAAGGCTAAGATACTTCGAAAGGAGGAATTAGTCTAAATAGAACAAGAGTTCTAAATGATGTTGCAAGTCTTGTGCTAGAAATAGCCTCGATTCATCTTTGAACACATAGTATGATCATTAGAGGTCAATGATAACAGACTATGATACAAGGCCCCTGCAATCGAATACCTTCTCTGCAATATCAACCGCTCACGTTCCGCAAGACTTGCCAATCACGCAACAATCGCTGTAAGTCTTTCCTTTTATTTTCAGTATTTTACTTTTATGGCATTTACTTTTCCGCACTAAAAACCAAAACCAACCAAAAAGTCACGTAGTTATTCGCACTAAAACCTCAATCAACCTAAAACACGCTCCCTCCCTGTACGATCCCTCAAAGAACAATGTATCCCCCTAATTCTCTTGGGTTCGACCCCTACTTACAACTTGCTACCCAGTAGTGAAGTCGCGAGTAGCGGACTTACAAATTTATTCTTGACTTTCGCACACGACGACTGTGCGTCCGTCAAAATTGGCGCCGTTGCTGGGGAATTAGTTACTTAATCGGATAAGTTCTTTGAATCAATACTCGCTTCAAAACAACCATGTCTCGCGAAGGAAGCCACCATGACTACCAGGATGACGACGAGATAAACCTGTACGATCGAACCAATGAAGCACCGCTTCCATTTGTCGATGATCCAGAACAAATCATGTGAAACCGAAGAGCTCGAGATAGGGAGGCCATCCGAAGAAACCAAGAGGACCGAAATGGAGCTGGTCCAGTACAGCCCCTAGATATCCCCCACCCCCTCAACCTCGACAAGTGCCAAGGCAAGAACCGGTCTTCGATGATTACTATGGGGATAACAACTTCCATGAACCTACTTTGGGAGAACTCAATGCCCCAGATTTCGAAACACAGCCATGGTGCATTTACGAGAGCCCTGAACTAGAGTACATTACCATCAACGCGTCAGTGGCCCACAGCTTGCCAAAATTCTCAGGAGCTCATGGAGAATCTGCAACAACTCACCTCCAACGCTTACATGGCATTTGCCAAAATCTAAAGCCCAATCGAGTGAATATAGACAACTTCAAGTTGAAAGCGTTCTAATTTTCTCTCATTGACTCGGCAAACGACTGGTTCCTTTCATTGCCTTCGGGAAGCATCAGGACATGGGTTCAGATGCAACGGAAATTCCTGGACAAATACTACCCAGCAGGAAGAGCAATGCAAGTAAGAAGACAACTGCAGGACATAAGGCAAGGACCTAATGAAACCATGTACGACTACCTGGAGAAATTCAACCAGCTGGAAAGAAGCTGCTGCACTCTTGGAGTACCCGAGAAGCTCATCATCGAATACCTGATTAATGGACTGACTCAGTTAGACAAAAAGCTCCTTAATGCTTCAGCTGGAGGATCCGTGATGAGACTATCATTGAGCGGCATAAGACAACTCATCTCTGACGTTATTGAAAATGCTCGGTTTACAGAGGAGACCACTCGGCAAGATGAGTTCTCCAGAACAAAAAACGTAGCACGAGCCAAGACATCAGAATACTCCATAACAGAAGAGATAAAACAAATGAAGGAAATGATGATTCAATTCCTACGAAGGCAGCCAGTTCAGATAAAGCCTTGCGAATTTTGTAGTTCTACGGACCACAAGACTGGCGCATGCCCAACACTAATAGAAGAGGAACTGACAGAAATAAATGCAGTGGGACGATACCAAGGATACAACAACAACAACAACAACAGAGCCGGACAAAACAGACAGTATGGTCAAACAACCAACCCGAGCTGGCGTAACAACAGCTATCCTCAGAAGGAAACACAACCAGCTGTCCCTCAACTAGCTCAGTCAGTCTACCAACCCCCCCACCGGCAGTATAACCAGAATGCTCCATCAGCAGTCCAATATCAGCAAAGAGGACCAAATCAATACCAAGCCGGCCCGAACAATCAGCAGGAACCAAGCAAGTCGCTCGATGACACGATGAAGGAGCTCGCAGGAAGCATAAATCAATTGGGTACTTCGCTACACCAATACCAGGTGAAAACTGACGGGGCAATTTCAGAATTGACCAAGCAAATGTCCCAGCTCGCCACCGCAATATCAACTGCTCACGTTCCGCAAGACTTGCCGATCACGCAACAACCACTGTAAGTCTTCTCTTTTATTTTCAGTATTTACTTTTATGTCATTTACTTTTCCGCACTAAAAACCAAAACCAACCAAAAGTCACGTAGTTATTCGCACTAAAACCTCAATCAACCTAAAATCACGCTTCCTTCCTGTACAATCCCTCAAAGAACAACTATCCCCCTAATTCCCTTGGGTTCGACCCCTACTTACCACTTGCTACCCAGTAGTGAAGTCGCGAGTAGCGGACTTATAAATTTATTCTTGACTTTCGCACACGACGACTGTGCATCCGTCATCGAACTTGCTACCATGTTTCTCATTGAAACGTTTATTTCCCTTGAATTTCTGAAGACTTCCCTTGTCTTCCACCACATGCACAGAAGACGACTCATTAGTCTCTTTCTGTTTTGCATCCTCTTCTTGAATCCTAATTGATTCTTCCACTTGTAACTCTCCACCGAGTTCCTCAAGAGACATCTCCTCTTTCTTATGTTTAAGTTTGTGCTTGAAATCCTTCCACAAAGGTGGTAACTTGTCAATGATACTAGACACTGCAATGGAGTCATCCATCTTCATTTTGTTCTGAGCAAACTGCCCCAAGATGCGAGTCAATTCATTGAATTGCTCCATCACTGGTCTAGCATCGACCATCTTGTGACTGTTAAAGTTACTCACAAGAAATTTCTTGCTTGATGTATCTTCCTGCATATATTTTGCTTCAAGAGTATCTCACAATTCCTTTGCGGATTCCACAACTAGATAAAGATCAAATAGGGGATCAGACATACCATTGAGAATATGACCACGGCAGATGTAGTCATCATTCTCCCATTTGCTCCTCTTCCTGATTCCTTCAATTGGAGCATTGTCACTGACTTCCGGAATAGGGGTAGACAGGACATACACCACCTACAAGTTGGTCAGCAAGAAATGCATCTTCTGTTGTCATCTTCTAAAGTTCACACCTTCGAACTTCTCCAATTTCCCAAAGTTCTTCGTCATCTCTTTCACCGAAGCAGCCGACATCTTGAAGATATCGAATTAGATTGTAGGTGCGCTGTCGTCTGTAGATGCTTCAAAGAACGAAATCTTGGATGACTTTGAATCACGAAGAAACTTCACTTTCCTAATTCGATATTTCAACCGGGTAGGGTTTACGAAATCAACGAATTGAAATAAGACAAAAGTCCTTTTGTATTTAGACAATGAAAACGGTGGAATGAATCAATTGATTGAACATCAATACTTGAAGGAGATCCGAATGCTCTACTCTTTTTCTGCATCTCTCTGTGTTTTCGTCCAACCCAGAACATAACCAAAATGACAGTTTTCATGACGGTTATCAGTCCAACCGACATCAAGATTTGGACAAAAACTGTCCTCAACCGGCCGGTTGAGATAATGTCTCTAGCCCGAGCCGGCCGGTTTAACTTATGACCACAACGTCCAAAATCTCTGAGATCCTCAGCCGGCCGGATGAGTTTAATACTCTTGTCCGAGCCGGCCGGTTCAACATGCAGCCACACGAAGAAATCCTCTGAGCTTCTCTCAGCCGGCCGGTTGAGCACAAATGCTTTGCCTGAGCCGGCCGGCTCAACTCCTCAGAAGTTCAGAATTCATTCGATGAAGTCTCAGCCGACCGGCTGGATTTCACACCATGATTCAACCGACCGGTTGGATCATTACTGCATAAAGGACTCATTCCAAACGTTTTGTTTATACACAACATATCGTTACAAGGTTTCATACATGATTCACAATGTATAAACCTAAAATCTCCAACAATTTGTGCATCTGAAAAGAGAGACGGGATATGAAATGCACAATTGTATTGCTACGGCTATTACCTTTCTCTCAAATTTGTATGTATAAAGACAATTTATTCGAGCCAGTGTAGGCTTGTTAATCATAACTTCATTCACTTGTTTACAAAAGCTTCACAGCTGATTGAAGGTTTTAGATTCGGAAAGTCGACCTCATCCAATATGCAAAATATGGATCCCTTATGAGCAAAAGAGGGGCATTTGTAGATATAAGGATCCAAATTTCTTTCTTGGCATATTTGACCTCCGGAGAAAACTTCCTTGCAGATGGATTGACCAAAACTGCTGTTCCTATCGGGATTTGGACAAAGTCGAGAGAACTCGTTGCTTGGTACAGATTTTTCGTGGCTTGGGGCACACCACACATATAAAGCCAAGTTGCATGGAATGACTTCAATATCAGCAGAAATGCACATAAACTTGAACATGGTCCAGTATGTTGGAAAATCAGAATCGAAAAACTCAAACGTTGCAGAGCCGTAGTAAATACTACTACACTTGAGCGAAAAACCGCCTAATCCTTGGTGCAAGATAACCAAGACGGCTCACTCCAGGGTTTACTCTGCTCTCCTTACTATTGTGCACTCAATTGAAGGAGATGGAACTCTCAAATCAAAATTGGGGAAGAACACGGAAGAACCCTAAATCTCTTTTGTGCTGCAAAAACGTTTGTCCTCAATCACTTCATATAGAAGGAATCTGCAACGTTTTTGAGAGGATCATGGCCTGAGAAACGATTTCCCTGAAGAATCGATCTCCACAAACTCCACATCCGCCAACCGCGAGACTCGGTCATCTCTCGAACAGAAGAAGAGAAATAAAGGAAAATAAAAATCTGTTTAAAGCATTAACCCAATTAAATGGATTAATACATTAAAATTAAAAATAATAATTAAAAGAAAAAACAGTTGGGATATGTATTTAAAATAAAACACAATTTGAAACATACCCAACAATGCCCCACATGTTTCAAAATTAAAACACATGTTGATGTCTTTTGGACTTGAATCAACAAAACAAAACAAAATATTGAGAGTTCCGCAAATACAATAGTGTATCACAACACCTTACACTAACCCTGCATAATAAGTGTCCTAGTGAGTTTGCCTATAACTCATCTAGTTAGGCAGCCTTATACCTTGACACTTATTTAGGTGACTCATCAAGTGTGTGTTGTTGCACACCCCCATACAGGAATGAGTTCATTAAGAGATCAAATATCTCATCCTTCCAACCAACAACATAAAAGGACTAATCTTTTACATCAAATTACAATCATTCTTTCGTTTGACCTCATTGAACCAGAATTCACATTTTGTTTGAATTCTTGGTTGGGTATCCAGAATAACTCTAATTTGATAGAGGCTTGAGTCCCATTTCTTTCGCTGTGTCCAGGACCATTCGTCCACACAGTCCTTTAGTCAGGGGGTCGGCCAAGTTCCGCCCTGATCTTACAAACTCCAGTGATATCACACCAGTTTCAAGTAGGCTGCGTATCACCTTATGTCGCACACGAATATGCCTTTTCTTCCTGTTATAAACTGCATTCATTGCAACTGCAATTGCAGCTTGAGAATCACATCTGATAGAGACAGCAGGACACGGCCTTCCTATCATTGGGATGTCAGCAAGCAGATTTCTCAACCAATCAGCTTCTTGACCTGCCAATTCAACAGTAATCAGTTCAGATTCCATGGTAGAACGAGCAATGCAAGTTTGCTTAGCAGACTTCCACGCTACTGCTCCTCCACCTAACGTAAATAAAAAACCACTAGTTGAATTGACTTCAACGTTATCAGACACCCAATTAGCATCACAATATGCTTCAATTACACACGGAAAACCAGAATAGCACAAGTTCCAATCAACAGTTCCTTTCAGATATTGCATCAATCGCACTAATGCTAACCAATGATCAGAATTAGGGTTATGAGTATACCTACTCAGTCTACTAACAGCATAAGCTATATCAGGTCGCGTGCAATTCATCAAATACATGACACTTCCCATAATCTTAGCATAATCAGCTTGTTTTACAGCATCTCCGTTATTCTTACATAAATGCAAAGAGGAATCATATGGTGACTTCATACAAGGTCCATCCCAAAATCCAAATTTCTTAAGGATCTTTTCAATATAATGTGACTGATTCACAACAAAACTAGAACCAAGCTTTCTCACTTTCATTCCCAGAATAACATCAATCTCACCAAGATCTTTCATGTCAAATTTAGATTTCAAGAATTCTTTTGTTTCACAAACAAGCCTTACTGAAGAACCTAGAATAAGAATGTCATCTACATATAAACATATTATGACATATCCATGTTCATGCATCTTACAGAATACACAAGTATCACCAAAGTTAGAAACAAAGCCATCTTCATGCAAAGTATCATCAAACTTTTTAAACCACTGCTTAGGGGCTTGTTTAAGGCCGTATAGAGACTTAACTAGTTTACATACTTTTTGTTCTTGACCAGGCACAACAAAACCTTCAGGCTGTAACATATAAATCTCTTCATGCAAGTCACCATTCAAAAATGCAGTTTTCACATCCATTTGATGCACAACTAATTTATGAATAGAAGCAAGTGCAAGCAATATTCGTATAGTAGCAATTTTAGTAAAAGGAGCATAAGTATCAAAATAATCAACTCCCTGTTTTTGAGAAAACCCTCGTGCCACCAGCCTTGCCTTGAATCTATCTATGGAACCATCTGCTTTAAACTTTTTCCTTAGAATCCACTTGCACCTGATTGGTTTGCAGCCTCTTGGCAAATCTACAAGCTCCCATGTATGGTTAGACATAATAGAATCAATCTCATTATTGATAGCTTCTTTCCAAAAAATAGCATCAATAGATTTCATAGCATCAGAAAAGCTTTTAGGATCTTCTTCAATTAAATAAGCATGCACGAACTCTTGGCTAATCTCATCACATTCAGCAAGATATGTAGTAATAAAATCAGGACCAAAATCAGATTCAGTTCTCACTCTCTTACTTCTGCGAGGTTCATCAGAAACTTCATCGACAATTCTTTTACCTAAAATATCACTTGAAAAGGATTCTGATTTCCTCTTAAAAGGAAATACACTTTCAAGAAACTCAACATCTCTAGATTCAATCATGCTATCAAACTGCAAAGAATCACGTTTGAATGTCAAACATCTATAAGCAGCACTGTTATGAGCATAGCCAACAAACACAGCATCCACAGTCTTAGGTCCTAAATTAGTCCTTTTAAATGCAGGCAAACCAACCTTAGCAAGACAACCCCACACTCTAAGATAAGTCAAATTAGGAGGATAACCTTTCCACAATTCATATGGGGTGACTGATATTCCTTTATGAGGAACTCTATTCAAAATAAAACAAGCTGAAAGGACAGCTTCCCCCCACAATTGATTAGGAAGACCAGAACTAAGCAACATAGCATTTATCATTTCTTTAAGAGTGCGATTTTTTCTTTCAGCTGTTCCATTCTGTTGAGGAGTATATGGTGCAGTTCTTTCATGTATAATGCCCTCTTTCAAACACAAAGATTTCAAAAAATCAGATTCATATTCACCACCTCTATCGGTTCGAAGCCTCTTAATTTTTCTATCAAGCTGATTTTCAACTTCAGCTTTATACTGCAAAAACATTTCAGAAGCTTCATCCTTAGATTTCAAAAGATAGACTCTAGTATATTTAGAGAAGTCATCCACAAAAGTAATATAGTAGTGCTTACCACCTCTACTAGCAGTATTTTTAAAATCAGCCAAATCGGAGTGAATAAGTTCAAGTAATTCTGATGTTCTATAAACCGGAGAAGAAAACGATTTTCTAGCATGCTTTGCTTCTATGCAGATTTCACATTTAGAAACAACCTTTTCTAAGTTATCAGGAATCAAGTTAACATGCTTCAGACGTTTGATAGAATTAACATTCAAGTGTCCCAGTCTACCATGCCATTTATCTAAAGAACACACAATATAAGAAGAAGCACTAGCATTCATTTCACTTTCAACATCAAGAACAAAGAGATTCCCAGTACAAAAAGCTTTAGCTACATAAGCCCCATTCTTAGTAATAACTAATTTCCCAGCATCAAAAGTTTGCTTAAATCCAGCTTTCATGAGCAAAGCACTAGAAATTAAATTCTTACGCATATTTGGAACAAACAAAACTTTTGTCAAAGTTAAAACTCTTCCAGAAGACAATTTCAAAGCAACATCTCCAATTCCAGCAACTTGCAGAGCACTAGCATCTCCTAAGTACACATTGTCATGCTGAGATTCAACCAACGTTTTAAACAGAGACTTTTTGCTGCAAATGTGACGGGTGGAACCAGAATCAATTATCCACTCCACCACATCAACTGCAGCATGTACCTCAGTTGTAACAGCAATCAGATCTTCCGTAAGATTGCTTTGAGATTGCTGGTTTCCTTCGGCTGAGGAGGCAAACGACAATCCTGCTTCTTGTGGCCAGTTTTGTTGCAATTCCAACATTTCAGCTTCTTTTTAAATTCCGCAGATGGTTTTGCAGCATGACCCTTTCCTTTATTTTTGTTGGCCTGAAACCTATTCTTACCACCAGCAACAGTTTCCACCACGTTAGCATTAACTGATAATGAACGAGGGATATGAGAGTTACCTAAATATTTTCTGTTTGCATCCTCAATCATCAAATCAGCAATCAGCTCATCAAGGGACATCTTCCTTTTGTCGTGTTTCAACTTAGAACGATAGTCGTTCCATGAAGGGGGTAGCTTATCAATAAGCACAAACGCAGCCAAGTGCTCATCAATAGGAATACCTTCAGCTTGAATTTTTGAAACAATAGCTTCGTATTCATGAAGCTGATCCAAGATAGGTTGATCATCTTTTACTTGAAATGAAGTCCATTTGGAAGTGATGTATTGCTTCTTGCCTTCATCTTCAGCTCCATACCTCTTCTTTAAATTTCTCCAAATCTCCTTCGCTGAGTCGTAATTGACATAGATGTCAAATAACTTCTCAGAGAGATGCCTCAGTATGTGACCACGGCAGGTACGATTGTGATCTTCAAAAGAACCAGCAGGTTTGTCTTTACCCATAAGCATAGATCCAACACCTTTAGAAACCACCGAAGAGGAGGTTGGGTTGTCTTTGTCCACAGCAGAAGCTGTAGCAGGTGCAACATGTGTAGCAGGTGGAGGAGTGCTCAATGCAGCAACAGACTTTGTAAGCTCAACAGGTTGGTCATCAGATAAAACATAATGCAGGCCAAGCTCTTGGAAAAAGAACAGCAACTCCTCTGACCAGCGACGATAATTCGGCCCCTCCAAAGGTAGCAGCTTTGAATGATCAGGCACTGCAAGATTCTTCGACATTCTGATTGAATATAATAATTTTTTCGCTCAAGATTGTTGGAAAATCAGAATCGAAAAACTCAAACGTTGCAGAGCCGTAGTAAATACTACTGCACTTGAGCGAAAACCGCCTAATCCTTGGTGCAAGATAACCAAGACGGCTCACTCCAGGGTTTACTCTTCTCTCCTTACTATTGTGCACTCAATTGAAGGAGATGGAACTCTCAAATCAAAATTGGGGAAGAACACGGAAGAACCCTAAATCTCTTTTGTGCTGCAAAAACGTTTGTCCTCAATCACTTCATATAGAAGGAATCTGCAACGTTTTTGAGAGGATCATGGCCTGAGAAACGATTTCCCTGAAGAATCGATCTCCACGAACTCCACATCCGCCAACCGCGAGACTCGGTCATCTCTCGAACAGAAGAAGAGAAATAAAGGAAAATAAAAATCTGTTTAAAGCATTAACCCAATTAAATGGATTAATACATTAAAATTAAAAATAATAATTAAAAGAAAAAACAGTTGGGATATGTATTTAAAATAAAACACAATTTGAAACATACCCAACACAGTACCCAAGGTTGCAGAAAACGCTAGGCGGGCATCGGGCGGAAAAGGTTTCCAAGGATTAATCGGGGCCTAGGCGGAGATTAATCGGTTTTGAATTTTTAATATTTTTAAATATATAATTATATATACATTATTTAATATACAAGCTTCTTCCTCTATATTCTCCGGAATGTAGATTTTTAATCAATTCATGGGTTCAAGCACATTGACATTACAAATAAATATGAACATTGTAAATGACTTCATCCACATTAACATTGTTAATCAAATCCAAATTATGAAAAATAAGAATCAAGCAGCATAAACAGTACAAATTAACAATACAGGCGCCTAGAAATAAGCCCTTCAAGTTTGAATATTTTAAAATTTACAAATAAGCCCTTCAAGTTTGAATATTGACATGTAGTTGACCATTCCGCATAGAAACCGATTTAGACCGCTCAGAAGCCGATTGCACCGCCCAGGCGCCGCCTAGACCACCCAGGCGCCGCCCAGAAACCGCCTAATATCCACAACCGCCTAATTGGTCAAAACGAAACGGATTCAAGAAAATGGCCGCCTAGACGACCGTTTTCTGGAACACTGCCAGTACCTGATCCTGCTAACACGTTCAGGACTACATGATTCGGATAAAGTAGTCAAACTTGAGTAATATTCCATGATATCAGCAGAGCAACCACTTTGTGTCGGGGTTGAAGGTTGTCCCCCTTCAGTATCATTTTGTAATACCAAAACATATACCGGAACAACCAGATGTCTTGCAGTTGTATCATTCATTCATTAATTCAAATAAAAGTATCAGACAAATATAAGCCACTAGATCCTCATCAAGATTTTCCCCCACACAGCTGCCCCAAGTATGACCCATGCAACAGTACACAAAATAATGCAAAACCTCTTTTCATTTTTCAGTTACCATCTTTAAATGAAAGCTGATCCTAGTAGTCGCCAATACAAGAATGATTAGTCTATTGCCGTATCATTAAAAACCACAACTAACTTGTACGCCCATGTTCATATTGAGATTTAGAGTACAAAAACAAATAAAAACAAGTCAATGCAAGTAAGCTAAAATTACCAAGACGAAGACGAACAGAACAGTAGTATAGTACCTAAGAAACCTTCCAAGATAGGGGTTGGAAGCTAAAGTGAAACGCCACATTGGCATTAAATTTAGTGGTTGCACCTCCAAATCACTCGTAATATCACACCAAGAAGAAAAAGCAGGATCTTTTCAGCTTGGATACGTGTAAAATCACTTGTATTTTAAGAATGATATGAAAATGATGCTAACAGCTACCACATTTCTTTCCAGGTGTATTGAGATTCATTTATGCAACTAAAAATCTTGGAAAATATATAAATCACCAAGTCTTCCCCACACAACTGCCCCAATTCTCACTACGCCATTCTGTCAATTAAGCGACAAATTTTGCTCGACGTCGCTTAAAAATTTGTCACTTAAACTCATTTAAATGACACACATTGACACGAGTGTCGCGTAATGTTCCTTACGCGACAAATGTTTAAGCGACGTTCAATGTATGTCGCGTTACGTGACTTAAGCGACAAATGTTTAAGCGACGTCTCAAAATACGCCGCTCAAAAATACTTATGCGATAAATGTTTACGCGACGATAAAAGTGGGTCGCTTTGGTACCTTTAAGCGACAACAAAATTAAGCGACGTGGTATGTATGTCGCATAAACAACTTTACACTTCACTTATTTATGCGACATTTTAAATTTTGCCGCTTTATTGTTTACTCTTTACGACCTCATATTCTTCGCTATTTTTGAATTTGAACGTTGCAGTTTGAAACTTAACACGACATGGTTCGAATGTATGACGCATAAACGAACAAACAAATTTGAAACAAAATCGAGTTATAGACCCAACAATCAGTACGTGTAGTTAGAACAATTTAGGTTTTCCCCCAACATACACAACAGCCTGAATCTCTCCGTCCCCAACCATATTGACCGCACATATGCACAGTCCTCGGTTTCCTATTCTTTCTCAAATGGCTCGTGATGCGTTGGCTGTCCCTATTTCCACGGTTGCCTCCGAATATGCATTTAGCACTAGTGGACGCATTATTGATGCATTTCGGAGTTCATTAACTCCTCGTTTAGTGCAAGCATTGATTTATACTCAAGATTGGATTCGAGCTTGAACTCGTACATCTTAGTCACACTTTTGTATAGAGGAAAACCTTGCTGAGATTGAAAAATTTGATGAAGGTATGTGATTCCTTTATACTTCATTTTACATTTGTTTCAAATGGCGATTAATCTTTACATGTAATTTTTCAGATTTGATGAAGCTTTCACTTAATCGGGAAGAGTTATTTTGATGAAGATATGATGGGATTGAAAAACTTAATGAAGGTATGTTCATTCTTAGATTTGATAGCTGGCTGGCTGTGTTCCAGAACTAAACTGGTAGCTGGCTGATTGTGTTCCAGAACCTGTAATCTTTTACTAATGAGTAATGAATAATTGGAAAAAAAGACTAGTGGATCCATCTGCAAATGCCAAATGATACTAGATTGGTAGGTTTAACTAAGGCTCTGCACAATGGGCATGTCCTTTCCCTCTCAAACCTGTAATATCAAAAAAGAAACAAAAGTTAAGTTACACAGATTTTAGCCATAGATCAATGCTAGAACTCAAAGCAGATCAATGCTAGAACTCAAATCTTTTTCAATACTTGATCAAAAAAAAAATCTTTTTCAATACAATTGGTTTGCATCATTTTATTTGATCAAGTATTTTGGGCTGTCTGCATCTACTTTTGGGCCTTATGCATTTGAGCCAAGTCAATACTATTTAACTCATGTCTTCTCTAGGGTTTCAGAAGAAGTGAAGTTTTTGAGAGAAACCAGATCTGAGAGACGGTGGCTGGGTTTCAAATTTGCAGTTCTTACTTCCGTGAATTGAAAAGACACCAGAATGAATTCTCCCGTTGGTGTGGAGAATGTCATCGACACAAGAAAGATCGCCAGCGTGAGGCTGTTGCTGCTGCAAAAATGGTAAAAACACCCACCCCTCTAACATAAACGGAATAAATACATCAACTTGTCTATCACCTTACCATCACTTGACTGAAAACATCTTTCTCTTCCACATTTGTTTTTACAGGAACTGATGAAGATCTGAGGAAGAGATGCACCTGCGGCTGAGCCAGAAGCTGTGTAACTTCTTGGAAGTTCCGCCAGGAAGTACGAATCTACAGCAGTTCTTCTCACTATCTTCTACTTCTCAAGTTGCCTGACGAGACATTTAGATTGGCTTTTATCTATTGTGTACAATTGTTGTTTACTGCCCATTGTAGATTTTTTTTAAGTGCCAAAAAAGAAGCTATAGCTTCTTTTTTGTTCTGTTTGTTGTTCTGTTGTAATGTGTTTTCCAATCCAAAAAAAAAAATTGTAATTTGAAATTTGTATGCTTGTATGTAATCATGTAGACATCTAATAAATTGCCAAGTTTTGAATGACATTTTTGCTTTAATATAACAACTTACCTGACACAAATAATTTTAGCTTATGCATGTGGCATAGATCTAATGCGACAATATTTGATCAAACAGCAATTTTATGCGTGTCACCTAAAAGATTTTATGCGTCGTTAAACAATTTAAGTGACATATGTCCTATAAAACTTAAGCAGCACACATTTAAAACGTCGCTTAAACCGTAACAGTTTAACGCGACATACGTAAACAGTAGCGTCGCTTAAAACCTCATGTCACAAGGATTACGCGATGTTACTAAAGCAACATGATGTTTGTCACATTAGTCTTAAGCGGCAAAATTTTACATTAAGCGACGATTTTTTTGTTGTCGCTTAATTGACAGAATGGCGTAGTGTCTCAAACTATACAAAAAATAATCAGCCGAAAACCGAAGGTGACCCTAGTAGTCGTTGAACCCAATGAGAACATAAATGATTAGTCTATTGCTAGAGCAATTAAAATCTCAACTAACTTATACGCGCCCATGTTCATTTTGACATTAAGATAACAAAAAACAAGATGAAAAAAGTCAATGCAAGTAAACTGAGCTAGAAGAAGAGCCACATAGTAAAGTACCTAAGAGAGCCGTCCAAGACACAGGCTGGCAGCAGAAGTGAAACACCTTAT
The DNA here is from genome assembly GCA_033675215.1 of Rhodiola kirilowii. Taxonomy (NCBI): domain Eukaryota; kingdom Viridiplantae; phylum Streptophyta; class Magnoliopsida; order Saxifragales; family Crassulaceae; genus Rhodiola; species Rhodiola kirilowii. The sequence goes on from CM066201.1 coordinate 47,787,113, forward strand.
ATTGGCCTTAAATTTGGTAGTTGCAATTGCAATGAAAGAAAGTAGGTAATACTGGTGGACAGTACAGGAGATTACTTGCCCTTGTGTTGTTCAATTTTGCAACCCTCAACGTTCCTACCAAACTCATTTTCCTGCATCACATTTTTCAATCTTAAATCCCCACAACATTTTCATAGCCTTCCCTCCTCATCTTCATCCTAATCATCTTCCAGATTCTGCTTCTCTTGTTTCTGCAATTCCAGCTTGCAAAATTAACCACATCTTAACTGCCTACTCCATCACGCTCATTGAATGCAAGCTCGCAGTTATAATTTATAGCCAAAACCACAACACTCATTTATAAAGATAAGTACTTGTTTCTACCTAGAAATAAGCTAGCTTTCTTCATTCAAGTTAACAACACAAACTAACCTGGGCAAAAATGGCACCATCCTTCTTCCAGCCCGAAGAAGCCTCTGTGTGTGTAATGTGTTGGTGATTTTAGGGTTTTAGGACCTAATGTAATGCTCTAATTCACAAGGGTATTATACCCTAAAAGAACATGTTATACATAAATCATCGAAACAAGCAAGTTTGAGTTTCAAACTCAGCGTGGATTGCGTTTTCACGATGCATTAACGTGTACCGCGTTTTCAATGGACATTAGGTTAATGTCAAGTGAAAACGCGGTGATCTAACGCTTGCCGAAAATGCGCGGATCTCAAATGCACAAACGGGTGAGAAACAGTGCAGATCGCGTTTTTATGAAGCATTATCTACCACCGCGTTTTGCCTTAGCATTAACACTAATGCTTACTGAAAACGCGGCAGCCTAATGCTTGCTGAAAACGCGCCGAATGCGACTGCTCAGTCTGCAGTCGCATCTCCTGCTGTGCAATTACTATAATTATCATTCCTCTCTTTGGCTCACCAAAAACCCAAACCCTAAGTTTGCTTTGTTATCTTTGCCTAAGAACAAAGTGTTTCACGATTTGAATTGTATCTCATATTCAAATTTCCTGCAACCCAAGGCAACGATATAGGGTGGAAATATTGAATTTGGACAGCGATTACGTGGGTCAAATCGCTATCCAAGTACTCATTCATCACACAAGTAACTAGAAGAAGAAATTTGCATCCAACCGAAGTTTTCATAACTCGCATCGAAGACCCTAATCAAGACTTGTTGCTGCGAAGTTAAGGAACAAGACGACCCAGCAACTACAAACGAATTCAATATGTTCCTATCGATGGCGAGCATGAGATAAGATGGAAAATTTGAAGGAATGAAATTTTCGGATTTGTCAACATATTGCTGAAATTGGAGAAGGTGAAGTTGAAGAAGAGCAAGTTCCAGAAATCGGAAAAGGATGAAGGAATAAATTTTCAGCATGGTCAAAGACGTTGCTACGCATGGGAATTGAAGAAGTTGAAGGAGCAAAGTGGATAGACGGCGGCTGAATAAGGATTATTATGTTTCAAGTAAATCTGTCTTGGATAAATTACTTGTTTAACTTGTTCTGTTTTATGATGCAGAAACACTCAAAGTGTTGCTGCGTATGGGGGAGGTAAAGTTTGGAGAAACAAACGAAGAAACAATGAGATTAGGTCTCTTCAAATTGGCGCTTTGCTGTTTGAAGGGATGAACATGACACTATCAAGGCCAGGCTTGTTCAGAAAGTTGCCATCTTTGCAGTCAAAGACGAAACCAAACTATGGGTTTGAGTTAAATGAATCAAGCAATTCAATTGGAATGAATTGAAGGATTGCACCTCTACAACTTCAGTCACTAATTTGCTTCTACATGATGATGCCGATTGGCGAGAGATTGAGTGGCTGATGGGATTAGAGACGGTTGCAATGAATTGATGATTCTGGCACGACTTAATTTCTAATTGAGTATCGTGTGCAAATCCCATGGTTTGCGGAAATCAGAAGTGTCGGTGAAAGCCCTGAATGGGGTTTGGTTCAATAAGTTGATTACCGCTGTGACGGTGTTGGATTTCACAAAAGACAGTTTGGAGTTGAACTCTGGAGTCACATCTGCCGCCCTGTGACTTTGCCTTGGCAGTACGCCTTGGCTGATCTTGATGGCATGTTATTATGCTGGCAATACGGATGTAACTGGAGGTTGCCGTATTGAATTTATGGTGAATGACGCATATGGCTATCTGATGAAATGGTCTAATAGAGGCACGAGACTGCTGCCACAGTAACTCAGATTGTTTGTGCTTCTACAAGACGCATGGCAAGTACGGAGAGCGGGTTTTGGCTTGGTGACGACGCTTGCTAGTTCCCCTACAGTATATTTAAGGATGTTTTGGATTTTATATGTCCAAAATTGAATTGCTTGGTTATGCATTGATTGGGGCTCCAGGTTTTGATATGGTTCATCGGGTTGATGTCATGATGTGCCGAATGCCAACATAAAGTGGTCATTAAGTTGTCTCAGATTGAGATATATGCATACATTATACAACTGTGTTAATGGGAAATGCCAAGACAAATATGATTATATGGGGCACTTGTACTTGTACATTATATGAGATTTTTTGGTGTCTTAGGAGGCCATGGAGATCGGTCTGGCACAATTGTTCCATGTGAAGTAGAAACTCCAAGAGAGCTTCGGACCTTGAAGCTTGCATGAAGATTCAGCCTCACGGTTGAACTCAAAACCACAGGACATGTCTACAAATGGTAGGTTCTGTCTATGTGCTCAAGTTGTATACTTGGGGTGAGGAAGCAAATGTGAAATTAGGCCATGGTGACACTGATATACCAGCGCTTGTAACCTTTTTTCAAGTTCAATGGACAAAAGAGATGTATAATGGAAAAGTTGGTGTTTCACAATTCATGATAGAAGATTCACAAGGCGCGTCTACGTGACAGGTTCGATCGTTAAACTTGTCTATTTATTTCTTTACTTGATGAGTCTAATAAGTGAAGCATGTGTGATTTAATATGATCGGTTTGAGTTGCTTATTTGAGATTTTATTATATTTCGATAGAATCATAATTGAGGACTGTCAAATGTGAAATTAATTATGTGGCAAACTTAGAAGTGTTGAAAGTTAAATTGATTTTGATATTTTGATATATTCAATAAGTATATGATTAGTTAGATCTTGATGATGCGTATGATATTGAAGCATGTGGTTTTTTGATGGATTTAACAATGAATTTCACTAGATGAATTTTCGGATAAGTTATTCTAGTCCATGAGTATGTAAGTTTTCACTATAACGTAACTAGATTCGTGAAGTTCATGACATCATATTATCACTGAATTTATAGTTGGTACGATCTTTTATGAGAAACTTTAGTGAAAGTATTACATGCATGAAAAGATCACTTTAGCCATGCTTTATCTAAATCAATAAGTAAGCATTGAATCTAGATATGCAATGTTGCTTTTGTTCTTATCTTGGTTACGCTCTATAATGATATTGAAATCATATATGTTAAGGGCCTCATTCAAACTGATTTAGAACATGAGAACTTGCATCTCATATAAAGTTAAGTTTCCAAGGGAAAGGTTAACTTAGACTGAGAATTGGTTTGACTATTAATATTGAAGATTTATCTCCTTACGTGATAAATTTGATATTATGAAGTTGAGGCATACTTTAGGCTAATGCCTTATTGTGTATGTGTTATGAATTATGATATATATATATATATATGTGTGTGTGTGTGTGTTGATGTTTTCAACCAGAATAAAATTTGAAGGATTTTTCTAATATGTAACTCCGGTAATTATACTTGTAAGTTTATCGGGTCGATAAGCTTGATCGGTGGAGTTATGGTTTGAAGTGTCACTGGGATAGTGATTATTTCATTTTATGGTTTGAAATATTCACTAAGGTTTATGTAAGTGAAGGACACTTTGATGTAAGTATTGGTTGAATACTATACTGAAAAGGGTGTTGATTGACATGTCGGAAAACTGTGTATGGGATTCTGATTGTGATTCTGATTGTAATCAAATACAAGTTCTGGGTATGGGATTCTGATTGTGATTCTCCATGTGTGACATGTTGAATCTAGAATAACACATATATTTGTATAGTTCTTTTGTTCACATGTTACTTGATTTATGCTTGCATATCATGATTAGTTGATTGCATAAGTGACATGTGGTGTAAATTTCAAAGGTTGAATTTTGAAATGATAACGCTTTGATGTTCAAGTTGCGAACTTGGAATATGTATTCTTCTCTTGGTTCTTTCAATATTTATAGTAGAATTTATAAGAGTGGAACTCTTGATAAATTTGGGACTTATAAGAGTGAAGTTGAAAGAGAACTTTAATCAAAGTGTTGATTTATGTTATAGCATATGCTAGACCTGACATCGCACTTGCGGTGGGTAAGCTTAGTCGATATACTAGTAACCCTAGTATGCAACATTGACAAGCGGCTCATAGGGTATTTAGGTACCTTAAGAGGACAATGAATTTTGGTCTTGCATGTTCTTATTTTCCTTCGGTCATAAGAAGGACTTTCTGATGCACGTTAGATTTAAATGAGGAAGGGCATTCTCATACAAGTAGAAGGGTAATTTTACTTGGGGAAGATCATTTAATGGGAATCTAAGAAATAGACTTGCATCATAAGTTTAACAATGAAATATGAGTTTGTTGCTCTAGTCGGTGCTTCAAAAGAAGAAGGATGAGTAGAGAACATGACATATGAAATTTCATTGTGAGGAAAGACCGATATCATCAATATCGATACATTGTGACAGCGCTGATACATTGGCTAAAGGATTTAGCCATGTATACAATGTGGTCTAGACACTTAGGTGTTAGACATAGTGCAGTAAGTGAGCTCATTATGCATGTGGTGATGTCTGTGAATTTTGTTAGGTTATAACAAAAGGTAGGCTAATCACTTGACGAAGGATTAGCTAGAGACTTATTTTCCAAGTCGATAAAGGGAATGGGACAAAACCCGTATAATCATCTAGTCGTGGGACACCCAATTCACATCTAACTAGCGTTAGAGCTGAATTCAATGCGGAAAGCCATTCCTAGAAGATTGATGAACACAATTATGCATCCCCAAGTATGTGTTCAGAACCTACAAAGGTTTAGGTTGAAGATGAACTCTTCTTAATAGATTCTTTGAAAAAGTGCTAAGTGTAGGAGCACAATCGGGCGGTGTGACCCATTAAAGAATTTACCTATATAAACGTAAAGTTTCTGGTCACTTTATGAGATATCGGGTTTAATCTCAATACGTTTATGAATGTATAGGGACTCAAGGACCATTAAGAGTCAAGTTAAACTTAACGGTTTGTGAAGTAACACATGTGTGTGTCACCGTCAAGTACCCAAATGAATTTCATGGTTCAACCGTTTACGAGCACCATGATATTCGGGTATATTGTATGCGTGATTACACTATGCGGAAATTCAATCGTTTTCGACATTTCCGTTTATGCATGTTTTACTTAAAAACAAGGTATTTTGTGATTCAAAGGGAAACCCAAAAATGGGGGAGGATTGTTGGTGATTTTAGGGTTTTAGGACCTAAGGTAGTGCTCTAATTCACAAGGGTATTATACCCTAAAAGAACATGTTATACATAAATCATCGAAACAAGCAAGTTTGAGTTTCAAACTCAGTGTGGATCGCGTTTTCACGATGCATTAACGTGTACCGCGTTTTCAATGGACATTAGGTTAATGTCAAGTGAAAACGCGGTGATCTAACGCTTGCCGAAAACGCGCGGATCTCAAATGCACAAACGGGTGAGAAACAGTGCAGATCGCGTTTTTATGAAGCATTATCTACCACCGCGTTTTGCCTTAGCATTAACACTAATGCTTACTGAAAACGCGGCAGCCTAATGCTTGCTGAAAACACGCCGAATGCGACTGCTCAGTCTGCAGTCGCATCTCCTGCTCGTACCCGAATGCATGGCTATATATACCAGTCGAAAACACATTCACAACAGATAGAAAATTGCTGTGCAATTACTAGAATTATCATTCCTCTCTTTGGCTCACCAAAAACCCAAACCCTAAGTTTGCTTTGTTATCTTTGCATAAGAACAAAGTGTTTCACGATTTGAATTGTATCTCATATTCAAATTTCCTGCAACCCAAGGCAACGATATAGGGTGGAAATATTGAATTCGGACAGCGATTACGTGGTTCAAATCGCTATCCAAGTACTCATTCATCACACAAGGAACTAGAAGAAAAAATTTGCATCCAACCGAAGTTTTCATAACTCGCATCGAAGACCCTAATCAAGATTTGTTACTGCGAAGTTAAGGAACAAGACGACCCAGCAACTACATGTTGGAAAATGTGTTTGTAGTGGGTTGAAGAAAATGGTGGTGCGCCACAATTGAGACCTAAAATTGAGCGTGGAGAACGCCTCGAATCTTGTTGACAAAATTAGATTAAAATACCTTGACGTGTGAGGTATGAAATCAAGTATTGAATCGCCAAAAACGAAGCTATATCGAATGAGTAATTGATGCTCAAAGTAGTGCCAAAAACCATGAAAACATGACTTTGGTAGGAATGGATAGCTAGCTTGATTTCACACAAGTGGAAAGCTTATATCCCACATTGGAGGCCAAATGGGAACATTGTTTGTTCATATATGATTTCCATAACAAGCTTGTTAAGTTGTTAAAAGAAACTCTCCCAAAATGCCTTCGCGGGCATGCGCAGGGGGGGGGGGGAAATCATCCGGTCGACGACGTCGGATTTGGCCTGTCTTGTGCGCACCCACATCATGCAGGTGAATGATGTCGAATTTCTCAGCGGGTTGCGCGGTTCGTTTTTGGTTAATCTAATTTCGGTTTTTTTTTCTAACTCGATCTTATTAGTAAGACTGAGTCAGTCTTCGGCGGTTGCTGATTTTTCGAGATAAGAACTTGGACTGTGCTTGCAGATATACTGGCCAGATCCTATCTTTTCCGAAAAGTCAGGTTGAAACCGTTTCTCCTCTCAACTATATAAAGAAGCCTGCGCTTCAGTTCAAAAACACACGAAAACGAAACCCTACAGTCCCTCACAAATCTCGACTTCACTTTTCGTTTCTTTCCGATCAGTGGTGACAGTCAAAGGTCCAATAGGTTCGAACAGTAAGGCTACGGTGCTCGCGCTTACTGTGATTCTTTTATCCTGGGAAGCTCATTGCCATCGGATCCAGCACCTAAGGGAGGCAATATAGCTTTAAGGACAACGTCAGCAACGTGACTGAATCAACATCTCGGTTTGCTGTCCTTCTGGTTTTTAAACATCTCACAATTTCCGTATATATAGTTTACCTAATTTGGTTTTGCAGATTCAGAGAAGTTGTTAGTCGATTATGTAACTGTTGTTAATTAATCTGCTACTGCATGCTGTTTCAGTTGTTAATCAGATTACTTATTAAATACTTCTTCACTGTTTATTAAACTTGCATGTTAATCTGGTTACATGAATTCACTGCTTGTTCAGATTTGTTTACTCCAATGCTCACTGATTTAATATTCAGATTCATGTTATATAACGTACTGGTGCAACAATCTTAAAGCTATATTGTTTTCGTTATTATCTGAATATTATTTCATACTAACAGATCTGTCTCTGTTTGTAGCAATGAATTCTGAACAAGGACAAAACAATGTTCAATCTGTGGACATGGAAGGTGTCCAACATCACCAGGATGCTGCTGAGTCCGCTGCGACTACCCCACTTATGGCTCTAGCCGGGAATGGACCTGCGGGTCCAGTTCCAAATGCTATTGTGGCAAAACTGCCTGCTGCAGTAATGGCAGCTGAAAGGCCTGAGAAGTTCAATGGGTTGAACTTCTCTACATGGCAGCCTAAGATGCATTTCTACCTCTCCCAATTAGGGTTGGGCCGGTATCTGACCGAGGAGACACCTACGGTGGCTGAGGGTGAGACTGACAATCAAGTGCTCATTGCATATAATGCATGGAAAGATGCTGAGTATCTCTGTCGCAATTATATGATGAACTGTCTTAGTGACGTGTTGTACAAGGTGTACAAATCCAAAAGTTCAGCTAAGGAGCTTTGGGTGGCGCTTGATCGGAAGTACCGAACAGAGAATGCTGGCTCCAAGAAGTACCTGGTGGGACGCTTCCTCGAATTCTCAATGGTGGATTCGAAGACTGTGACCAGTCAAGTGCATGAGTTGCAGTTGATCATGCATGAGATGAACGCTGAAGGAATGGTAGTGAATGAACCATTCCAGGTTGCTGCAGTAATTGAGAAGCTGCCTTCAGGGTGGAAGGACTTCAAGAATTACCTTAAGCATAAGCGAAAGGAAATGTCTATGGAAGACCTGGTGATTCGCCTCAAGAATGAAGAGGACAATCGACTCTCTGATAAGAGGACAAAGCTACCTTCTGAAAGGGCTAACATAGTGGAGCATGGTGCTAGCTCCAAAGGGAAGAAGCCCTTAAACAAACTTGGACCCAAGAGTAGGGTTATCAAGAAGAAGGTGCAGACGAAGTTTGCTGGCAAGTGCTTCAATTGTGACAAAGAGGGTCACCGATCTGCTGAGTGTAGAGCTCCAAAGAAGAAGAAGGCGAATGTCGCCGAGGGAGATGAAGAGCAACTAGTGGCTGTGATTTCTCAGCTGAGTCTGGTGGATTCCAACCCCAAGGAGTGGTGGCTGGATACTGGAGCAACCCACCACATCTGCTCTGACAAGAATGCCTTCTCTGAGCTGAAGTTGACTGAAAATGGAGAGAAGGTGTACATGGGCAACTTGGCCACCTCAGAAGTCAAGGGAAAAGGAAGTGTGATGTTGAAGATGACGTCGGGCAAGGAGCTGAAGCTGACCAATGTTTCATATGTGCCTGATGTCAGGAAGAATTTAGTGTCTGGAACCTTACTTACTAGTCATGGTTTTAAGATGGTGTTTGAGTCCCAGAAGGTCGTTCTTTCAAAGAACGGCATGTATGTGGGACGTGGTTACGTGAAGGATGGAATGTGGAAACTCAATGTAATTGCTATCAATTCTATCAATAAAAATTCTTCCGCTTACTTGCTTGAGTCATCTAATTTATGGCATGGTAGATTAGGTCATGTGAATTATGACTCGATAAGGAATCTAATGAAATTGGATTGTATACCAAAATTTCAATTTGATTCCGAACACAAGTGTGAAATTTGTGTTGAAGCAAAATTAACAAGAACATCCTTTCATAATGTTGAAAGAGACACTGAACCCCTTGACTTAATACATAGTGATCTATGTGACTTGAAATTCATGCCAACAAGAGGTGGAAATAAATATTTTGTGACTTTCATAGATGACAGTACAAAATATTGTTCAATATACTTGCTAAAGAGCAAGGATGAAGCAGTAGAGAAATTTGCCATGTATAAGTTGGAAGTGGAAAACCAACTAAATAAAAAGATTAAAAGGCTACGAAGTGATCGTGGTGGTGAATATGTAGAACCATTTGGGGCACTGTGTGCACAAACTGGAATCATACATGAGGTTACACCACCTTATTCTCCTCAATCGAATGGTGTAGCTGAACGTAAGAATCGCACTATCAAAGAAATGATGAATGCGATGTTACTTAGTTCAGGGTTACCCCAGTCAATGTGGGGGGAGGCCGTTTTGTCGGCTAACTATCTGCTAAATCGAATACCCCGAAAAAGGAAGGAGAAATCTCCCTATGAATTATTTAAAGGGAGAAAACCTGCTTACAAACACTTGCGAGTGTGGGGATGCTTAGCCAAAGTAATGGCTCCCGGTCCTAAAAGAATGAAGATAGGACCAAAGACAGTTGATTGTGTCTTTATAGGCTATGCGCATAATAGTAATGCGTATAGGTTCATTGTGTATGAGTCTAAAAACCTTGATATACACAAGAACACAATTATAGAGTCTAAGAATGCTTCGTTCTTTGAACATATGTTTCCTTATCAGGAAAAACCAGCGAGTTCACCTTATGAGATAGGTGAAGATACTACTGAAATGTATCACCAACAAGAAGAAGTATCCGAGGATGATACAAATGGGGAGGAACCAAGAAGAAGCAAAAGAGCAAGGGTTGAAAATTCGTTTGGACCTGATTTTGTAACCTTTATGGTTGAGGCGGGACCTCCTACATATAATGAAGCTATAAGCTCTGTTGATGGCCCTATATGGAAAGAAGCCATAAAAAGTGAACTAGACTCAATTATGCAAAATCATACTTGGGAGTTAGTTAATCTTCCTCCGGGATGTAAGCCACTTGATTCTAAGTGGATTTTTACTAAGAAAATGAAAGTTGATGGTACTGTTGAAAAGTACAAAGCGAGACTTGTGATCAAAGGATATAGACAAAAGGAAGGTCTAGACTACTTTGATACATTCTCACCTGTGACAAGGATCACATCTATACGGATGATAATTGCAATTGCAGCTCTGCGCAATTTAGAAATTCATCAAATGGATGTGAAGACTGCCTTCCTGAATGGAGATCTTGAAGAAGAGATATTTATGGAACAACCTGAGGGTTGTAAAGCGCCAGGACAAGAGAGAAAAGTCTGTAAACTTGTTAAGTCTCTCTATGGTCTGAAACAGGCACCAAAACAGTGGCATGAGAAATTTGACAAAGTGATATTGTCAAATGGATTCAAAATCAACGAGTGTGACAAATGTGTATATAGCAAAAACACTGAACACGGGTATGTGCTTTTGTGCTTATACGTCGATGATATTCTCATTGTGGGAAACAATGAAGAAATGGTTAAATCTACTAAGTCCATGTTAAACTCAAGGTTTGATATGAAAGACTTAGGTCTGGCCGATGTAATTTTAGGGATTAAAATCACAAGGACGGCAGATGGATTTGTCTTAAGCCAAGCACACTACGTTGATAAGATTTTAGACAAATTTGGGAAAGATAGTGTAGGAATTTATAAAGCTCCTATAGATATGAACCACCATCTGTCTAAAAACAAAGGGGAGAGTATCTCTCAAGTGGAATACTCAAAAGTAATAGGCAGTCTAATGTACTTGATGAATTGTACTAGACCTGATATTGCTTATTGTGTGAGTAGGCTTGCAAGATATACGAGTAACCCAGGATATGAACACTGGAAAGCCATCGTGAGAGTACTGAAGTATCTACGATTTACTCGTGACTACGGTCTACATTATACCAGATATCCTGAAGTCATTGAAGGTTACACTGATGCAAGCTGGATATCTGATATACAAGACTCAAAGGCCACCAGTGGATATGTATTCACTTTGGGAGGTGCAGCCGTGTCATGGAAATCCTCGAAACAAACTCTAATAACCAGATCCACGATGGAAGCTGAGTTCGTGGCATTAGATAAATGCGGCGAAGAAGCAGAGTGGTTAAGGAATTTTGTAGAGGATATTCCTGGTTGGAAAAACCTTGTGCCACCAATATGTGTGTATTGCGATAATCAATCAACAATTGGTAGGGCACAGAATGTCATGTATAATGGTAAGTCTAGACACATACGTCGAAGACACAATACCATAAGACAACTTCTCTCATCCGGAGTCATAAGCATTGACTACGTGAGGTCCAAAGAAAATATATCGGATCCGTTAACCAAAGGGTTAAATAAGGACCAAGTAGAGAAGACGACTAAGGGAATGGGACTGAAGCCTGTTGATTGCTAACATCAAAACATAGGCTTAAGCCCTTGGGCTATAAAAGTTGAGGCAAAGGAAAACCCTACCATGATGACTGGAGATCCCAAGAACTTGGTTCAAAGGGACAACCTACCTGCTAAGACTGTGTGAGGTCACTGTGGGGGGTAACACCCCAATCCTATTCCCAGATAAAACAGTGACTCCTGCACGAGGCTAAGCACGAAGCTTTTACTGATTCTAGTAATTTGAATAGTGAGATTCAAATGGGTAATGCAGGATTACTTTAAGAAAGAATCACCTATGTGAGAGAGAAGTGGGGTCGCTTCAAAGGAGAATTCAAAGGGCTTAATTCTTTAGAAACTCTTGCAGAACCAGGAAAGGGGTATCACGACCAAAATGAGCCCACCAGTAAGAACTGAATAAGATCAGGATAATATCTGTGGAAACTTGATTTCGTTTACAGTATAAGACGAACAGTTCAAAGACATCACGTCTACTGAATAGTCAGTAAAGAGATCACGTTATCTCAATGGAAGGTTCAAGGGGGTAACCTACCTATCCTGTGCAGATATTATCCGTAGAAGCTATCACCACTTCGTGTCGAGTTGATTATCGAGGATTATTGTTTTATTTGATTTCACCACTCGATTTTCTTCATGTGGGGGATTGTTGGAAAATGTGTTTGTAGTGGGTTGAAGAAAATGGTGGTGCGCCACAATTGAGACCTAAAATTGAGCGTGGAGAACGCCTCGAATCTTGTTGACAAAATTAGATTAAAATACCTTGACGTGTGAGGTATGAAATCAAGTATTGAATCGCCAAAAACGAAGCTATATCGAATGAGTAATTGATGCTCAAAGTAGTGCCAAAAACCATGAAAACATGACTTTGGTAGGAATGGATAGCTAGCTTGATTTCACACAAGTGGAAAGCTTATATCTCACATTGGAGGCCAAATGGGAACATTGTTTGTTCATATATGATTTCCATAACAAGCTTGTTAAGTTGTTAAAAGAAACTGTCCCAAAATGCCTTCGCGGGCGTGCGCAGGGGCGGGGGGAAATCATCCGGTCGACGACGTCGGATTTGGCCTGTCTTGTGCGCACCCACATCATGCGGGTGAATGCTGTCGAATTTCTCAGCGGGTTGCGCGGTTCGTTTTTGGTTAATCTAATTTCGGTTTTTTTTTCTAACTCGATCTTATTAGTAAGACTGAGTCAGTCTTCGGCGGTTGCTGATTTTTCGAGATAAGAACTTGGACTGTGCTTGCAGATATACTGGCCAGATCCTATCTTTTCCTAAAAGTCAGGTTGAAACCGTTTCTCCTCTCAACTATATAAAGAAGCCTGCGCTTCAGTTCAAAAACACACGAAAACGAAACCCTACAGTCCCTCACAAATCTCGACTTCACTTTTCGTTTCTTTCCGATCAGTGGTGACAGTCAAAGGTCCAATAGGTTCGAACAGTAAGGCTACGGTGCTCGCGCTTACTGTGATTCTTTTATCCTGGGAAGCTCATTGCCATCGGATCCAGCACCTAAGGGAGGCAATATAGCTTTAAGGACAGCGTCAGCGACGTGACTGAATCAACATCTCGGTTTGCTGTCCTTCTGGTTTTTAAACATCTCGCAATTTCCATATATATAGTTTACCTAATTTGGTTTTGCAGATTCAGAGAAGTTGTTAGTCGATTATGTAACTGTTGTTAATTAATCTGCTACTGCATGCTGTTTCAGTTGTTAATCAGATTACTTATTAAATACTTCTTCACTGTTTATTAAACTTGCATGTTAATCTGGTTACATGAATTCACTGCTTGTTCAGATTTGTTTACTCCAATGCTCACTGATTTAATATTCAGATTCATGTTATATAACGTACTGGTGCAACACTACATAATGGATGCCAGTGGCAGTTTAGGATCCTCTCTCGTCCACCGCCTTCTCAAGCGTGGATACTTCGTTCATGCTGCTGTTCAAAATCTTGGTCAGCCAATTTCGCTGTTCCCTTCTCTGAATTTTTTTTTTCTGATTTTTTTTTACTTGAAGCTGACTTCTTTTTTTTTTTTGATAAATGAAGCTGACTTTGTTGATATGTGTAACACAGGCGATGTGCAGCAGCTGAAATCTGCTTTCCCAGGCGATGAGAAACTGAAAACGTTCCATTGCGACCTCTTCGATTACCAGAGCATTACCGACGCTCTTCGCGGCTGTTCTGTATTGTTCTACACATTCGAGCCTCCCAAATACCAACCCGAATACGACGTACGCGGCAAACCTAATCTCTTGAATTCCATCTCCACCTTCATGAACGTTCATGAAGCTGATGTGTTACTCTATCACTGTTTCAGGAATTCATGGCAGATGTCGAGGTTCGCGCCGCGCACAACGTTCTAGAAGCCTGCGCTCAGATCGACACGATCGACAAAGTCGTCTTCACCTCATCAGCCACCGCCGTCGTCTGGCGCAACGACCGAATCCCTGACTCGCCGAGTTTCGACGAGCGCAACTGGAGCGACATCGGCCTCTGCCGCAACTTCAAGGTACTCCAAAACTTCCGTCACCAATTCGAAACCCTAATTTTGAATCCGAAACCCTAAATTCACGGATCGGTAATAATTTGCAGCTGTGGCACGCGCTGTCGAAGACGCTGGCGGAAAGGACGGCGTGGGCACTGGCGATGGACAGAAACGTCAGCATGGTGTCAGTGAACGCCGGATTGATCTTGACCGCCGATCTGATCAACCATCCGTATTTGAAAGGAGCGGCTGAGATGTACGATGGCGGAGTATTGGTCACCATTGACTTAGATTTCCAGGTCAACGCTCACATCTGCGTTTTCGAAGATATCGCATCGTACGGTCGGTATTTGTGCTTCAACCAAGCCATCTGCACCGAGGAGCAGGCGATCAAGTTGGCTAAAATGTTGACACGTGGCGTCCCATCCACGGTCCTCCCAAGTAAGTAACAAAATCTCGTCCGTTGATCTTCGTTACATGGTTTTAATCTACAGCTGAGATTTGATGAGAGTTGTTATACTGTAGGTATGATCACGATAAGAAGATGATAGAACAACGGATCGGCAACAAGAAGCTGAACAAGTTGATGGTAGAATGCGGGATGAGTGGCGGGAAGGTGGAGGATTGAATAAGATAGCAGCCGTTGGATAAATGATCGGACGGCGTTGATGATATACACGTCAGCAAAATCTTTTGTACGTGAAGTTTGAAATGTATAGAAGATTACACGTGTCAAAATATTATTAGTGGAGGTAGTGATGCTAGCTGGAGCTTGACTAGAAAAGTCAAAGTGGGATGATTTGAGGTTGAGGGGGGTTTAGCATAAATTTGCTAGCCTGGGAGGAGATCATGTAGTGCATAAGAACAAGTTGAATTTTATAGTTCAAACTTAAATGTAGCATCCTGTTCAGTTGATTTTAAATTTATAATTTATATATTAAATTCAGTTAACATAACATAAATTAAATTAAATTAAATTCAACTAACATAATATAAATTAAATTAAAATAAATTAAATTAAATTCAGCTAACATAACATAAATTAAATTAAACTAAATTAAAATAAATTATATTTGATTTAAGTTCATCATCATCACATCATCATCATTATCATCATCATCACCACCGCCATCATAATCATCGTCATCATATCATCATCACATCATCATATTACTATTCATCATCACATCATCATCATATTACTATTTATGATGAATAGTAATAGGATGAATAGTAATAACATGATGGTGATGAATTGTAATATGATAAATAGTATTAACATGATCGTGATGAATTGTAATAGGATGAATAGTAATAGGATGAATAGTAATAACATGATGGTGATGAATTGTAATATGATGAATTGTAATATGATGAATAGTAATATGATGAATAGTAATATGATGATGGTGATGACATGATGATGATGACACGATGACATGATGATGATGACAAGTTGACATGATGATGATGATGGTGGTGACATGATGATGATGATGATGATGCCATGATGATGATGATGATGACATGATGATGATGATGATGTTGGTGATGACATGATGATGATGATGATGATGATGGTGACATGATGATGATGATGGCATGTGATGATGGTGACATGATGATGATGAAGTGATGATGGTGACAAGATGTTGATGATGTCATGTGATGATGGTGACATGATGATGAAGATGTAATGTTAGGTTGATATAAACTACAAGTTCAACTATAATAAATTAAAATAAATTAAATTCAACTGAGCTAAACTAAATTAAATTCAACTAACATTAATTTAAACTCAATCAAACAGCCCCTAAGGGCATCTCCAGCAATGAGAGCAATAAGCAATAATAGAGAGACTTTATTGCTTATTGCTCTCATGCAGCAATGGAGCAAAAAAAAGAGCAATAAGCAATGCTTGATAGGTGAGCAATAATAGAGAGGGTGTGGGATAGGAAAGCAATAAGTGGGCTCCACATGTATTTATGAAGAAAAACAAAAGTAAATTACATTTTGTTGGTTTTGAAAGAACTAAAAATTAGAAATGCCAAAAAAATGAACATTAGATGGAAAAAAAATAAAAAAATAAAAAAATAAAAAAATAAAAAAATAAAAAAATAAAAAAATAAAAAATAAAAAATAAAATAAAATTAAAGAATCTTGGGGCAAAAGAAAAAGATGAAATAATAGAAGTGATAATTTTGGATGGCTGCGTATTTATGGAAGAAAATGTACATTTTGACTATATAAAAAAATATTGCATTTTGCTCTTAGCTCTTTGCTCTCTTGCTGCATTGAAATATATAGAGCAAAGAGCCATTTTCGCTCATTGCTTTTTGCTCTGCATTGCTACATGACTTTTATGAAAAAATGCTAATTTTGCTTATTGCTCATTGCTTATTGCTTTGTTACTGCGGATGCCCTAAGTCTCATATGTCATTAATATCAATAGATGACTCAAGCCCTGAGGCAAGATGACTCCTTGCCGCTTTATTAATTTATCCTTTGTTTTTGTATGGTTAAATCGAGAAATAGAATCTAGCAAGAGGCAAGGAGAAAGAAATGTTGAAATATTTTTGGAAGAGATCCTTGTGTAACCCATCTTTTCTAGGTTGATGATACCATATTTTGTACGAAGACATCAAACAAAGCAATGGAATTCAATAACATATTGAGGCAGAATGAAAGGATCCTTAAACAAAAATAAGTCAGAGTGATGGACTAGCGGATTTGGTTTGGTAATGGGCGAACTTTAGTAGGCCGTGTTCTTAGTAGGACAGGGCTTTAAGGATTTTTAGGTGCTTCGTGAAAAGTGTAAAAGGCAGTGTCGAATTTTTACTTTCTTTGCAATTCTTGAGGGTCGGGCATAGTCCAACTGTTTTTTTTTGAAAGGAGATTACAAAATCAAACAAGCGAGACAAACTCAGGAACAAAGCCAGGCCAACAAGCACATTACACCACACTACTAAGACAAACAGGTAACGCACTCTGGTTGGACCATATCCAATGCTTATCTTTCGCTTCTCTCGCCAGCTTGTCCGCACAAAAATTAGCTTCCCTGAGAATCAGCTCAATACTCCAAAGAGAATTCTTTTCAAAGAAAGCTCGGCACCTCTGGATGACATCTGCTGCTTGATCAGCTGGACCTGAACCTTTAGTCACCTTCTTGAAGACAAAAGCGCAATCCGTCTCGAACACTGCCCTCCTAAACTGCTTCTCTTCTGCTAGCTCTAGAGCTCGAAGTAGAGCCATAGCTTCGACCTCCTGATTGGAAGCCAAGATCCCCAACCATCTAGCTTCCGCCAGCCATACAATTCCCAAGTCATCTTTGCCACAGACTCGTATACCAGACTTACCAGAGGTTTCATCCCAAGCTCCATCTACATTAAACTTGATGATGCCTCTTTTAGGAGCCCGCCAGCAAATCTCCCCACATAGTTCAGTGACGATCCACTTCTGGGAGTGATCAAGCTGGTCAGACAGCCATTGTCTCAACGATCTTGCTGAGGACCAAGGATTCAACCCACTCTTACCGTTCACAATGAGGTTCCTATTGAACCAGATCTGTCTAGCGCCTTGAAGAATAATACCCAGCTCCCGATTAGAATGGTGGAAAGCACAGAACCAAAGCCAAGCACCAGGGTCTTCAAAATCATGATTGAGGAAAGACAAGTCGACTCCTAGCTCTGTCCAGAAAATCCTCGCCCACCAACACCTCAACAGAGAATGAGTAGTCGACTCTCCTTGTGAACCACAAAAGAGTGCACTCAGCCTGAACTTGACAACCCTTTTTGATTAAGTTCTTTGCAGAGGGAAGGTAATCATGATATAGACGCCAAGCAAAGACCTTCGCTTTAGGTTGAATCTGAAGCCTCCAAATAATCTTCCAGAATGCACTGATCTTCCTCTGGTCCGACTGCTCCCCGGATTTGTTCCTCCTGACAGCTTTAGCTATCTCCTTTAACTTCATATACGCCAACCTCGTCGAAAAAATGCCATTGCTATCATCAATCCAAATCGGTCTTTGGGAGACTTCGTCGACCTCTATCCACTGTTTGATTTTGATACACGCGTTCCAAATACTCATCATAGCCACCGAAGGTCTGACACCAAGGTGGCATTCAAAAACACTCCCCTCCCTATAATATTTAGCCTTGAGGAGCTTGCTCGTCAAACTATCCTGACTTCGCAGGAGCCTCCATACTTGCTTTGTTAACATCGCTTCATTGAAAATACCCAACTCCTTAAACCCCAAGCCACCCTCTACCTTCGATCGACACAACTTTTCAAAGGAACACTAGTGGATACCATTCCCTTCTCCATTACTCCACCAGTATTTGCTAATAATACTCACAATCCTCTTAATCAACAGGTCAGGGATCTTGAAACACATCATAGCATACGTCGGGATAGATTGGATCACTGCTTTAATAAGAATCTCCTTACCTGCCATAGAAAGCGTTTTCTCTTTCCCAACCCTACACTCTCTTCCAGACTTTCTCGATGATGAACTGAAACAACTCAGTTTTATTATGACTGAACATCACTGGCGGACCAATATATCTTGATATTTTTGTTACCTGACCAACACCCAAGATGCTACATATACCTTCCCTAAGCTCCTCAGCTACATTTTGATTGAAGAAGATTTCTGACTTAGCAAAGTTTATCATTTGTCCCGACAGCAACTCATACTCCTTCAGGACTTGCTTAAGATTTTGTGCATTTCTAATATCTGCCTTCAAGAAGATCATACTGTCGTCCGCAAATAGTAAGTGAGAAATCTCTGGGGCTCCTCTGCATATCTTGACGCCTTGAATCTTATTCATATTCTGCATCTCACTAAGCTTGGTTGTCAGCCATTCGGTACAAATCAGGAAGAGGTACGGGGATAGAGGATCGCCTTGGCGAATTCCCCTCTCCGGCCAGACATCCTTTGATATCATATCATTTATCCTGACTGCATACCTTACTGAACATATACAGGTCATAACACACTTTACCCATTCCTCCGAAAACCCCAGCTTTAGCAGCATAGCCTCCAGGAAGTCCCATTCTACCCTGTCGTAGGCCTTGCTCATGTCAAGCTTGAGAATGAAGAACCCTCCCTTCTGCCTGTTCCTGGTCTTAATGAAATGAAAAAGTTCATGGGCTGCTGAGATGTTATCCGAGATAAGCCTGCCTGGCACAAAAGCACTTTGACTTTCAGAAATAATGGCTGGGAGGATTTGCTTCAGCCTGTTTGCAAGAACTTTATTCACTAGCTTCACTATCACATTACACAAACTGATTGTTCTATAATCTTCCATTCTTTCCGGATCTTTTTTCTTTGGCACAAGCGTAATCAGAGTCTTATTCAACTCCCCCTCCACCATACCTTCCCTTAACATGTGCTTCACACTGCCTACCACTTTTTCTTTCACAAGCCCCCAGTACTTTTGATAGAGCAACGCGGAAAAACCATCTAACCCAGGAGCTTTTGTAGGAGCCATCTGGAACAAGGCGTCTTGAATTTCTAGCTCACAATAAGGACCTGTGAGTTTCCTACACATTTCTTCCGAGACCCTGCTGGGAATCCCCTCCAACCAGTGCTCCCATTGCCATATCGGTCTGTCCCTACTTGTCTTAAAAATTTCACTAAAATATGTGATGAGTCGTATTTATACGACTCATCGAGTCAACAAAACCCACCAAATACGACACTTAATCATGAGAACACTTGCTTGTTAATGTCGTTTTGTATTTCAGGGCCTTTTGGAGTCTAAAGAAGAATCGGGCTTAAAAAGGGCATTTTATGCCAAAATCACCACAAGGCATTATTGGGCCACACTTGAGTTCCAAGCCAAAACTAGCCCACTTGTAAAATCGTGATGATTCTAGAAGCATCGCATCATTTGGCTCATGCCAACCCATTTTGACTACTTCCAGAGCAAGAGTGCCTTGATGATTCTAGAAGCATCTCATCATTGGCTCATGCCAATCCATTTTGGCTACTTCCACTCCAAACTTGGTGCCCAAGACAAGAGAAACCCTAGCTCATTTTCTATTAATAGCTACTCTTGGTCTAGGAAAAGGGTACCACCATCTTAGTTAGAGAAGTCCTATCGTGTGCCCCAAGGTGTGAGCCTCATTGGGGGCTTCTCTCTCTACCCCTTTCTCATTTCGGAAATACAACGCAACTTTACTTTTCTTGTTCTTACATTCTCGTCTTACTTTCTTGCACTTACTTTACTATTCTTATTTTCATGTACTTACATTCCATCCATTGCTCTCATATCCTTCCCATGGATATGAGTGGCTAAAATCCCCTATTCGGTTTAGGGATCATTCTACATTGAGGCACGGTTTTGAGACCCTATTCTTAATGCTTCTTTGTGTTCTTGTGGTGTAAGTGCTTGGAATGGCCTTACTTCGGGTGATCTCTTGGAATGGAGTGAACCACACGCATGACACAAAGTATGATCATTAGAGGTCAATGATAAACAAGCCACAATAGTATTGTCAACACATTTTGAGATCCTTTACTTAATGCTATTTAGTGTTCATCTAGTTCTTGTGCCATTATTCGGATTGAACAAAAGGCTAAGTGGATGCTTGGAATGGCAAAGCTTGGCCGAGTAGTTCAATCTAGATTAAACAATGAAACCAAGTGGATTCTTGGAATGGCAAAGCTTGGCCGAGTTGTTTAATCACTCTTTAGCTACTCGTTTGATAATGAATCATGAGAACGGGTGGCTGCACTTAGGCTAATACATCTTGGAATGGAGTATTAGTCTAGCTAGAACTAGAAATCTATATCTTGAAATGGAATAGATTGTGGTGTAAGTGCTTGAAATGGCCTTACTTCGGGGTTACATCTCAAAATGGAGTAATCCACACTCATGAACACAAAGTAAGATCATTAGATATCCATGATGAATGTGTGACAATGGATCCCTAGACCGAATACTCACTTGCTTACATTCGCTCATTTACTTTATGCACTAGTATTAACTTGTTCCAACCCCCCCCCCCCCCCCAAGCCATTTACTTTCTTTACTGTTTTGTGTAAAAACAACAAGTAGCCATTACAACTCCCTTGGGTTCGACCCCTACTTTCCGCTTACTATCTTTTTAGTAAAGCCTAAGGTAGTGGAGATTATAAATTTAGATTTGATTTGGCATACGACGACTTTGCCTCTGTCAATATGTAATTGCTAGCTTGCAGAGATTTTCCTCTCATGTGATCCATAAGTTGTCCTTAGACTTCAATTTCTCAATTTTGTTTGCCTTCCTTCTACTTGATGCTCTTAGGTGGAAAAATTTCGTATTTCTATCCCCCTCCCTCATCCAGTTCACTCTTGATCTTTGCTTCCAATACAATTCTTCACAGAGAAGCCATTCGTCCAACTCAGTGCTTAGTTTCGCCTCCTTAGCCACCACTTCTTCTGTTCTCTCCAATTCTCCGATTCTCCCTAACTCCCTTTTCAGACATGCCATTTTGTCTTTAACTCTTCCAAACTTTCTCCTACTCCAAGTATCTATTCCCTCAGCACAGTTTTTCAAAAAGGAAGACATACGACAGCTACTAGTTACCCTCTCATTACAAATATTACTAACCACTTCCTCAAACTCTCTGTGCTTCAACCACATAGGTTCAAAGCGAAACAAGTTGAGCCTTGATGAGCGCCCACCTCCTTTCCAATTCACAACCAACGGGGCATGATCCGAGTGAGTAGCCACTTTGTGCAAGACCTTTTCCTCCGGGAAAAGAAACCTCCAGTTCTGGCTAGCTAGAGCTCTGTCAAGTCTAGCTTTGGTTTCATAAACTCCTTTACGCCGGTTGAAAAACGTGAATTGGGAGCCTCTGAAGCTGAGATCTATCAATCCACAATCTTGTAGAACTTCTCTGAACTTCATCATTTGCCACTCCCCCTCAAGATCCTACCTTGCACCTCCCAACCAAACAAGACCTCATTGAAGTCTCCCACCACAATCCATGGAAGATCAGAGAGATTTTTCAGCCGACGGAAAAGATCCCAAGTCTCCTCTCTTTTAGTAGATACTGGGTGTCCGTAAAAGAGAGTGAATCTAAACGGGGAGCTCCCATCCACTACTGCCTCAATATGGAAGTCAGAATAGCTCCGAATTGATAAGTCAATCTCCGCTTTCCACCACAGCACCAGCCCTCCCAAACGCCCTCTACTTTCGACCACAAAACCATTACGAAACCCGATCGCCCTTTGAATCCTTTCTATCCTAGCTTTCCCTGCCTTTGTCTCCAACAAACCCACCACCAGGGGACGATTAACCCTCACCAGATCGACCAGACTGCGAACTATCGCGTCACCCCTTATCCCGCGACAGTTCCACACAAGGGCACTCATTGTTGACGGTAGGGCTGCCTAGCAGTCCCCGCCGATTGAATTTGTTTCGTATGCAAAAAGCCTCCCATGTTCCCATCTCCATTAACGCCTTTCTTTCGGTCCCCAGCCGCCACCGATTCAACGCCTTCAGTGATTCCATCAACATGCACCTCCTCCATCCTTCTTCCTCTTCCATTTTGACCACTCGCCGCCAAGTACGGATGGTATCGTCCCTTCACAAATTTATGCCTTCCTTCGTCTCCCCCGCCGACTGCCTCCACTTTTGCTTTATCTCTCCTCAACTCACGCCCTCCCTGGTTCTCCTGCATCCTTTTAGTGATTGGGCCGTGACTTGGACTGTTCACCTCGGGCCCAGTCCTTTTCTCAAACCCTAACCCATTAGTATCCTTCAGCGTCTCCCTCCATATGATAGTAATTTCATGCCAGTCTCCCTTATCTCTGTTTCTGCCTCCAACAAATCGGTTTGCAGCATCACAGTCATACGTTGTCAGGACACATTTTGGGGTTTGGTTAGGATTTGTCTTATCCGCTAGGGCATCCAGCTCATCCAGCTCCATAGACACTCGACACGTCCCTTTCTTATCCGCCTTGAGCCCATCCCCTGCCTCTTTCCAGCCTACAATTTTTGAGGTTTTTGTCTCTCCAGCTGTTTTGTCTTTCTCGCCAGGCTCACATCCCTCACCTGCCTTTCCCCTGCACACAGCTTTTGAGGTTCCAGACTTTACATGTTCCCTGTCAGAAGCTTGTCTTGCCAACTCCTCTCCCCTATTCCGACCACCTTCCGCCTTCCTCTTCTCCCAATAGTGCATCTGTTTTCCATCCTGCTCCCAACCTTGCTTCAGCTCCTCAATGTACTGGCACCTCTCTGCATCGTGACTGAGCCGACCGCACTTGGAACAATATTCCGGTAACCTCTCATATTTCACGGTCACCCAGAGTGGTTCCTTATTCAGCCGCCTGAGGAAAAAACCAGTGATAAGAGGTTTATCAATCTCTATTTCTACTCGCACCCTAACAAATCTCTTCCTAGCACCCTCCGACTCTGATTGACTCGATTTGATGAACTTCCCAACGTAGCCTGCTAGCTTCTCGCCATACTCCTTTTCGTTCAAAACTGCTCCCACTGGTAAGTTATGCTTTTGAGCCCAACCCCCTAATTTATTCATCTTGAATTCTTCTGGGGCCAGATCTGGAAACCAATCATGCATGATGATAAATGAATCCATGCATAACCACGGTCCTCCATCCCGTATCTTCTTCATCCCGTTTTCCGTTTTGAACTTCGCTGTCGCCATGTTGTTTGCGAGCTCTGCAAAAACCACTATGTTCTCCATATTCCATATCTTCGTTAAGACGTTAGCCAAGCCTTTAATATTAAACGGCATTCCGATTGCCAGCTTGACTACTATCGCCCATTTCCCTTCCTCCGCCATCTTCCTCCAGTCATCTTCTTCAAGGGAAACCACTAGCTTATCATCGAGCTTGTCTGTTATGGCCTCGACCTCCTCCTCTAGCCGCCCTCGTTCCATTCTGCGCGACGCCCTTCAGTCCACCTCCACTCAGTATTCTCCGAAAAAACCTTACTGCGAACGATACAGAAACCCTTCTAAGTTTCAAGCTCAGAAGAAAACACTTTCACACTTTAGCCTGTAAAGAGGAAAGAAAACACTCTCGCTTTAGCTGAGAAAAGGAGAGAGAAAATAAACCTTCATTATATGAGCTTGGGCCACACTTAGAGTGTACTAATTGAAGCATAATTGTCACAAAAGTGACCTCTTATGTGTAGGTTATTACATGACGAGTGTTGGATAGGAATATGTATGTAATTTATATGGATAATTAATTGGCCCCAAGGAAAATTATTATCTACTGTAATTACATACATATCTATGGTAATGACATGTGATGATTGTTGACAGATGCTTGTCGTCAGAGCAAATGTACAAATAAATTTATAAGTCCGCTACTCGCGACTCAACTACTGGGTAGCAAGTGGTAAGTAGGGGTCGAACCCAAGAGAGTCAGTGTGGATTAGTTGTTCTTTAATGAAGCTTATGCAGAAATTAATTACGATTGGGGTTGGGTTTGAGTGTGTTTTGAGAACTGAAAGTAAATTACAATAATTGCTAGCAGATTGTAAGGAAAGGATTCAGTTTTAGGGGCCTTGTATTATAATTGTTTATCATTGACCGCGCTAAGTATTCAAAGATGAATCTAGGTTATTTCTAACGCAAGACTTGCAACATCATTTAAAACACCCCTTTCAAGGTATGCTAGTCTATGTGCATCCACCTGATCTCCCAGTGACGTTGCGATCAAGTGGTGTTTTAGATAAGTCGACCTTCTCGATAAGTTTTGCTTGTGACAGCTTCCACTTACCGAGTATGATCATGAATTCCCACGGAAGAGCTTTGCTTGTGACAGCTTCCACTCAACCTTGGAAACTCTGACTATATATGGCACATAGAACAAGTTTTGAATACAAAGGTATACTAAGAGTAAAGTCTAAAACATTTATAATACAAGTATACCCCTGCGACCGAGTACAAGCTTTTAGCTACTTATATATTAATGTCAAGGAATACAAGCAACTATTATCTTGAACAAGGGTACCGAATAATAAAATATCTTTACAGTAAAAACAAATAATACTGAAAGTAATTTTATACCTTACAATAAGTCGAGGAGAGGAGCTCCTAAGCAAGATCCACGCAAGAGAAGTAGCTCCACAATGAAGAACAAAATATTTATTGATAGCGAAGAGAAGAGGGTTAAGCCCTCTATCTCTCTAAAACATTACAAGTTGTGGGATGTGTTGGTGATACAAATGAGGAGGAGAGCACTTCTATTTATAGGCTAAGGGAGGAGGAGAGCACTTCTATTTATAGGCTAAGGGTGGAGGAGGAGGAGATGAAGATGTGGTGGAGGAGCCACCACATGTCACATTCCCATGGAGCTCCAATAGCCGCCGGCTGCTATGAGGTGGAGGAAGGAGAGTGGAGGAGAGCTTAGACACTCATGGAGGAGGAGCATCCTTCTAGAAGCTTGTGTGACCTTTTCATAAAAGCCATCGGTTTGACCGGATCTGACCGGAGCTTTGGCCGGAGCTTCTTGGATTTTGGAGAGTGTATTTTGAATGAAAATGTCATTCTAAGATGATCTCAAGAAGGAACCTAAGCCAAATTCTGCTCGGAACATGGTCGAAATCCCAAATCGGATGAAATTGCCCTTGTTTGGCCTTTACCGGGCTTGGTGCCTTTGCCTTGCGTTCTTGTCCATTTGCCAACTATTCTAGCATATTTGAGTGATTCCAAGTCGGTTCCATGAAGGATGTTAAGGCTGATTTTGAGTGTAGCATGGTCGTGACCTTGGAATGACTCGTAACATCTTTTCGGCATAAAATCCTCTCCATAGCGTGTTTTCTCTCTAGAGTCCAACAGTCTAATTTGGTGGGTTTTACTGTTGGACTAACAAGCAGAAGTTAAATAGACCAACAGTCTAATTTGGTGGGTTTTACTGTGTTTTTGATTCGTATAATTTTGGTCCATCAATTGTCAGGATGAACTTTGTGTGAATAATTAGTACATCAAAAGATGGCTATTTATTTTACACCATTTATCATCAATGTTTGATTACTACAACAAGAGTACCACTTACAGTTAGCAGTACTATCCCAAGATTTGATGTTAATGTTGTGATGGGTATCTTGATATGTCATATTTATTTATGCATTATGTGAGCATGAAAAGATGACTTATATCTTGTTCTCTTTTAGCTTACATGTCTGCCACTTCAGTTGCTGCCAACCTCAATAATATTCTCATGCTAAATGGGACAAACTTTAAAGACTGCAAAGAGAATATTACGATTCTCTTAGGCTGCATGGATCTTGACTTGGCATTAAGGGAGCCTAATCCGGATGCTATCACTGGTACTAACAGTGAATCTGGTCAGGTCTATAAGGGAACGTGGGAGCGTTTCGAACAGGCTGAGTGTGATGATCATAAGGGTCGTGCAGGGTTATATTCTTCTTTTCAGCCATACCATTTTGCTGTGGTGTATAAGGAGTTGTAGTCTCATGAATAATACCATTCAACTGGAAATAAGCAGGACCATAATATTCTCCACCTCAATCAGTTCTAAGTCTCTTAATCAAATGGCTGCTGCATCAGTGCGAGACAAGACTGCAAATTTTAAAAAATTGGAAAAGTTTGAAGGTGTGAATTTTCGAAGATGGCATAAGAAGATGCATTTTCTGCTTACTAATTTGAATGTGGTGCATGTACTTTCCACCCCAATTCCGGCAGTGAGTGAAGATGCATCAATCGAAGCATTCAGGAAAAGGAGCAAGTGGGAGAATGATTACTATATCTATCGTGGTCATATTCTGAATGGTATGTCAGACATCTATCGTGGTCATATTCTGAATGGTATGTCAGACCCTCTACTTGATGTGTATCAAAATGTTGAATCGTATCGCGCCCAACATTAACATTAACGTTTGGGCGCGCGGCTTAAAGACTGCACTGGGCGCGATCCTAATGTTAAGGTTGGGCGCGCGGCATTTGAAATCAGTTTCGACTGGTTGTTCTTATCTGTTCTCAACCGGCTTTCAGTTATTAATTTGTCGAACAAAGTCGACAGTGAAAAGCAGAGGAAAATTCCGTGGGAATAGAGGAGAGGCATATGGTGAGAGTATGAACTCAGTAAAATTATTCGGCTGAATTGATTTTTCTCAATTTCCTTCCCAAATTTGATTCCAAGTATTCTATTGTTTGTCTTATTCTGATTCAATTTCTGGAAACCCAATTAGGACAGAAATATTGAATACAGAAAGTGATATCATGATTCAAACGATATCCAAGCAAAGGTGAAAAGATAGAGCCGAAATCAGGCATCTTCAAGGCATGGAAGGGTTTAGGTTCGGGTCGGACTAGGGCCGCTCTAAGAGCTTTTTAATCCGCAGATCAAATGATGACTAGTAAGGAGAAGCATGCATGACTATCCAAGGTCTATTTTGAGTGACATTCTATGTTTGTTTTTTTTTGATGAACTCGTTTGAGTTATGTTAGTATCTGTTAGGGGTTAGAAATGTTAGCATGAGGGCTTGAGCCATGGTCACTGAAGACGCAGGGGGGACATCCACCACTGGGATAATCCACTTTGCCTCGTTTGAGTGTGACGGACGCACAGTCGTCGTGTGCAAACGTCAAGAATAAATTTATAAGTCCGCTACTCGCGACTTTACTACTGTGTAGCAAGTGGTAAGTAGGGGTCGAACCCAAGGGAATTAGGGGGATACGTTGTTCTTTGAGGGATTTGTAAAGGAAGGGAGCGTGTTTTAAGGTTGATTGAGATTTTAGCGGTTATAACTAAGTGACTTTTTTTGGTTGTTTTGGTTTTTAGTGCGGAAAGTAAATTACAGAAAAATAAATACTGAAAAATAAAAAGAAAGACTTACAGTGGGTGATGCGTGATTTGCGAGTCCTCCGGAAGGTGAGTGCAATTGATTAAGGCAGTTATACTAGGAAAGTAAATACAGGGGGGTTTTGTAATTCAAGGAAAGCATTCGGTTTCGGGAGCTTTGCATCATACCCTATTTTATCATTTTAGTAATCCTTCTAAGTATTCAAACATGCATCAAGGCCATTTCAAGCGCTCGATTTGCCACACTGTCTAGTCTTTTGCAAAAGTGTTCGAAAGTGAATCAAGGCCATTTCAAGCACTCGACTTGCAACACTGTCTAATCTTTTGCAAAAAACGTAGAGCCCTTGTTCTACTTAGACTAGCACCCCATTTCAAGGTATACTAGCCTATGTGCATCCATTTGGATTGTCTTTTCTGATTTATCCAAATGGTGTTTGAGAGAGATCGAACTCCTCAGATAAGCTTTGCCATTTCAAGCATCCACTTACCCGAGTATGTTCACGAACTTCCACGGAAGAGCTTTGCCATTTCAAGCATCCACTCAACCTTGGAAGTTCTGATCTAATATATGGCACATAGAACAAGTTTTGAATACAGAGAAAAAACACTAAAATAGTCTAAAACATTTTATAATACAAGTACACCCCTTCAACCGAATGAAGAGTTTAGCTACGATTATCCATGGAAGAGGATATCATAGCTAGATACTCGGGAGTTTTTGAAAGACAGTAAGTAAAGGGGAATACTCAAGAACCAACAGGAGTATTCCCAAATCCTACTTGAATACTCAAGAACCAACAGGAGTATTCTCTAAAACTGTTATAATACTCAAGAACCAACATGAGTATTATTTCAAACCAAAGCTTACAAAAGTACCACAATTTCTAGAGAGATAAGTGTTTGTTGATTTTGGGATGATACAAATGAGAAGGGAGGGCTCTTATTTATAGCCAAATGAGGAGAGGAATGGAGGGCTAAGATGAAACCACATGGTTTCATCCAAGGGAGGAGGAGAGGAGGAGGATGTGTGGAGGAGAGGAGGGACACATGGCAAGAAGCCATGGTGTGTGGAGGAGCCGCCGGTTGCCGGTTGTGGGAAGGGGAGGAGAGGTGGCTTTGGCCACCTCTTGCCAAGAGCCGCCGGTCACCATGGAGGAGAAGGAGGAGAAGCTACCCATGACTCATCCATTCCACCCAAAGCCGCCGGTCACCATGAGGAAAAGAGTGAGTTTTGTGCAGTTTTCACAAAACTATCAGTCCAATTTCGCTCCGGCCTGACTTTGGTTGTTCCTCGGTTGGATTTGTTTTGAGTAATTCAATGTCAGGATCTTGAGATTTCTTCAGTCAGCATCTGATCGTGACCTTGGAATGACTCGTAACATCTTTTCAGCGTAAAATCCTTTCATTAGCGTGTATTCTCTCTAGAGTCCAAAATACCCTGTAGAATTATATCGGAACTAACAAGCAAAAGTTAAATAGACAAAAGGTCTAATTTAGTGGGTTTTACTGTGTTTTTGATTCGTATAATTATGGTCCATAAGATCACCCCACACTTTTAGTTGTTCGTCCCGAACAATGCTATTAAAGGGCGGCACACTAAGTAAGCTTTTAAAATATGAAAGTTAGATTGTGGGACTCGATTTATCCTAATTCATGCATCACTACTTATTACCAAATTAAACCATGTAAATAAATAGAAGAAACTTGATACTTGTACCTTCGTGCTGAGATGCAAATTATTTTGGATGTTTCGGGAGATAGCCCTTTTTAGGCTCCTGGACTGCAACCTCGGGACCGTCTCGCACTATATGGTTTTCTTGTAGCTTTCTCTAGCACGTGATTCGGTTTGGGTTTCAATGGTTTGGTCTTTGATTTTCTTTTGGCGAGGGACAGCTTTTGTAGTGAATCGGCCTTTGGCCTTTGATTTGACTCTTTGAGTACTTCACTTTTTGTTCGGTTAAAACCTTCACAATTTTGGGCCTTTGGCCTCTTGATTTGCTTCTTTGAGCTTTTGCCTTTTTGTGGCTTGCTAGTCCATTTTCTCAAGCCTCTTTGGGAGGTCCAATCGTCGCCCGCGAGCATATGGAAATACCTCCCCGCTCCTCTCATCTTTGCCGTTTTGCGCGGGTCAAGATGAGGGTCGCTCATCTATTTTCTCGGCTACTTTGACTAGAGATAGGACGGTCTGATTTCCGTCCTCTCCTTTTTTCTTTTTGCATAAACACTGCATGGCGGAGATGACTTCAATCTTCACTGAAACCCGAAGTGCAGCCTCCACTGACTTGGAAAACCATATAGTTAGATTTGATCCTTCGAGTGCTTGCCAAGCCTCTCTAGGGCATTTTCTATCAACTCCACATCCCTAGTTTGTCTTAGCACAAAGGGACAAATGAGAAGTTACATTCTAAGTTTTTAAACAGTTGAATTTTCACAAGGTTAATGCATGAATTATGATCTATCTTTTTCACATTCTCAAGTTCATATTTTCAAAAAGATAATATTAAAGGAAAAGGAAAAGAAAAACATGTTATGTACACAGGTGGTTCTCACCCCACACTTTTGAACGAAGGCGTGCCTTTCAGCACAACTTAGTTCAAAAGCCATGCAAGCAGATATTATATGAGAAGGAAATGGCATTAAGGAAAAGGGAAGAACGGAACTCCCTTTAAAGTGTCGAGTGAACGACATGGCATGAGGCTGGATAATCGAGGGAGTTCGGCTGGGGCCTTGAACTCTCAGCGCAGGCCCGGTAACTCACGGAAGCTGCCCGGCTGATCCGGTCTTGCTCCAAAAACCGATTCCTAAATAGTCATTTCTTCTATGCACCAAGTGGGTGAGAGCTACTTATTGGAAAAAACTAAATGACAGAAAATAAAAGACTGAAAGTAAGATAGGTGTCGGGTTACCTCCCGACCAGTGCCTTTGTTTAACGTCGTTGGCTCGACAGTACCTCATTCCTGTATCACTGGTTTGGATCCCATGGGTGGCTCAGGTCGTATTTCGCCATTGTTTCTGTGTTGATTCTTGCCTTGATTCTTCCTGATTTCTTGCTTGGGTTAGAACTCCATGGTTTTGGTGTTTTTTCTTTCCATTGTTTCTGAGAAGACGGGGGACCTTTGACCATAGCTGCTGGTCTTGTTACTCTTTTGGTCTCCTTAGGCAGGTCAGAAATCTGTGTACCGCAATCTGAGATAGGTATAATGTCTGGTGGTTTCTTTGTATCCGTGCGGTTATTGTCAATGTAGAAATTTGCAATTTTGCCGCCGAACTTAAGCGATAATGAGCCCTTGCCCACATCGATTCTTGCTTTAGTAGAGTAGAGGAATGGTCGTCCCAATATTATTGTTGGAGGGTCGTCTTCGCTGGCCTCTCCCGTTTGTATTACATAAAAGTCTGCAGCAATGACGAGCTCTCCCACATGGAGTATTACATCTTCCAGCACTCCAACCGGACGGATGCACGATTTATCTCCTAGCTCGATATTTGACCTGGGTGGTTTTAATGGACCAAGTCCTAATAAGTAATATAAGGAGGAGGGCATGGCGTTGACAGCAGCTCCAAGATCGACTAAGCACTTATGAATCTGTGCTTCACCAATACCGCATGTGACTGTGAAGGCTTCTGGGTCTTTATCTCTTTCCGGTTGTGACTCATGATCTGAAGTGAGGGCTCTTTCTATTGTCGGGCCATTCTGCCCATTCCTTGGCTTAGGATTTGTATAATCGGATCCCTTAATATTTTGCTTCGACGCATAAATATTAGTTGGGGAGTCCCACCTCAAATTGTTATTGTCATCCCATCCAGATGCTGGTATGTCGGAGTGTATGATCGGTGGTGGTATTATGCAAACGGTGAATGCGTACCGTCCATTGTCAGCATGCGTAACCCATGTTTTGCCATCATTGGGTCGGTCTTCCTCTTGATTCCAATCAGGACGACGCCTCCGGGTGAAGTGCTTGTTCGTAAGTTTGTAAGTTGGAAATCGTGCAACATCTCCCAGTGTCGCCTTTTCGTTTGACCTCTTTATCATGCTAAGATTCGCCTTTGGGTTTTGGATGGTTTGTGAAGGAAGTCTGCCAGGCTCATTAGTGAGTGTTGACATTGCAGTGGCGAGCTGAGACATTTGTTTGGTCAGTTCTGAAATTGCCCCGTCAGTTTTCGCCTGGTATTGGTGTATCGAAGTACCCAATTGATTTATGTTTCCGGCGAGCTCCTTCATCGTGTCATTGAGCGTCTTGCTTGGTTCTTGCTGATTATGCGGGCCGGTTTGGTACTGATTTGGTCCTCTTTGATGATATTGGCCTGCCGATGGAGCGTTCTGGTTATACTGTCGGTGGGGGGTTTGGTAGAATGACTGAGCTAGTTGAGGGACAGCTGGTTGTGTTTCCTTCTGAGGATAGTTGTTGTTACGCCAGCTTGGGTTGGTTGCTTGACCATACTGTCGGTTTTGTCCGGCTCTGTCGTTGTTGTTGTTGTTGTTGTATCCTTGGTATCCTCCCACTACATTTACTTCTGCCGGTTCCTCTTCCATTAATGTCGGGCATGCGTCAGTTTTGTGGTCCGTAGAACCACAAAATTTGCAAGGCTTAACTGGAACTGGTTGTCTTCGTAGGAACTGAATCATCATCTCCTTCAATTGTTTCATCTCTTCTGGCATGGAGTTCATCGGTGTTTCAGCTTTTGCCACATTCCTTGTTCGGGAAAATTCTTCCTGACGAGTCGTCTCTTCTCTAAATCGGGCATTTTCAGCAACGTCGGTGATGAGATTCCTTATGCCACTTAATGACAGATTCATCATGGATCCTCCAGCTGAGGCATCCAGGAGCATTTTGTTTAAGGGTCTCAATCCATCAATGAGATACTCGACGGCGAGTTTCTCAGGCAGTCCAAGGGTACAGCAGCTTCTCTCCAGGCGGTTGAACTTTTCCAGGTAATCGTACATGGTTTCAGTAGGCCCTTGCTTGATGTCTTGCAGTTGCCTCCTTACTTGCATTGCCCATCCTGCCGGGTAGTATTTGTCCAAGAATTTCTTTTGCATCTGAGCCCATGTTCTGATACTACCGGAAGGTAATGAAAGGAACCAATCGTTTGTCGCGTCGATGAGGGAAAAATAGAACGCCTTCAACTTGAAGTCGTCTACGTTTACGCCATTTGGTTTTAAGTTCTGGCAAATACCATGTAAGCGCTGGAGATGAGTCATTGCTGATTCTCCACGTGTTCCTGAGAATTTCGGGTAAGTTGTGGGCCACGGACATGTCAACGGCAATGTTTTCTAATTCAGGGCCCTGGTAAATGCACCATGGCTGCGTTTCGAATTCTGAGGCATTGAGTTCTCCCATAGTAGGTGTACGGTAGTTGTTATCCCCATAATCATCAAAGATGGGTCCTCGTCTTGGCATTTGTCGAGGTTGAGGGGGTGGTGGATATCTAGGGGGTTGTACTGGACCAGCTGCATTTCGGTCCTCGGGTGGTTCTTGGTTTCTTCTGATTGCCTCCCTATCACGAGCTCTTCTATTTCTGATGAGTTGTTCCGGATCGTCCACAAATGGAAGTGGCACCTCATCATTTCGATCGTACAGGTTTATCTCGTCGTCATCTCGGTAGTCATGGTGGCTTCCTTCGCGAGACATGGTTGTTTTGAAGCGAGTATCGATTCAAAGAACTTATCCGATTAATTAACTGATTCCCCGGCAACGGCGCCAATTTTGACGGACGCACAGTCGTCGTGTGCAAACGTCAAGAATAAATTTATAAGTCCGCTACTCGCGACTTTACTACTGGGTAGAAAGTGGAAAGTAGGGGTCGAACCCAAGGGAATTAGGGGGATACGTTGTTCTTTGAGGGATTTGTACAGGAAGGGAGCGTGTTTTAAGGTTGATTGAGATTTTAGCGGTTATAACTAAGTGACTTTTTTTGGTTGTTTTGGTTTTTAGTGCGGAAAGTAAATTACAGAAAAATAAATACTGAAAAATAAAAAGAAAGACTTACAGTGGGTGATGCGTGATTTGCGAGTCCTCCGGAAGGTGAGTGCAGTTGATTAAGGCAGTTATACTAGGAAAGTAAATACATGGGGGTTTTGTAATTCAAGGAAAGCATTCGGTTTCGGGGGCTTTGCATCATACCCTGTTTTATCATTTAAATAATCCTTCTAAGTATTCAAACGTGCATCAAGGCCATTTCAAGCGCTCGATTTGCCACACTGTCTAGTCTTTTGCAAAAGTGTTCGAAAGTGAATCAAGGCCATTTCAAGCACTCGATTTGCAACACTGTCTAATCTTTTGCAAAAAACGTAGAGCCCTTGTTCTACTTAGACTAGCACCCCATTTCAAGGTACACTAGCCTATGTGCATCCATTTGGATTGTCTTTTCCGATTTATCCAAATGGTGTTTGAGAGAGATCGAACTCCTCAGATAAGCTTTGCCATTTCAAGCATCCACTTACCCGAGTATGTTCACGAACTTCCACGGAAGAGCTTTGCCATTTCAAGCATCCACTCAACCTTGGAAGTTCTGATCTAATATATGGCACATAGAACAAGTTTTGAATACAGAGAAAAAACACTAAAATAGTCTAAAACATTTAATAATACAAGTACACCCCTTCAACCGAATGAAGAGTTTAGCTACGATTATCCATGGAAGAGGATATCATAGCTAAATACTCGGGGGTTTTTGAAAGATAGTAAGTAAAGGGGAATATTCAAGAACCAACAGGAGTATTCCCAAATCCTACTTGAATACTCAAGAACCAACAAGAGTATTCTCTAAAACTGTTATAATACTCAAGAACCAACAGGAGTATTATTTCAAACCAAAGCTTACAAAAGTACCACAATTTCAAGAGAGATGAGTGTTTGTTGATTTTGGGATGATACAAATGAGAGGGGAGGGCTCTTATTTATAGCCAAATGAGGAGAGGAATGGAGGGCTAAGATGAAACCACATGGTTTCATCCAAGGGATGAGGAGAGGAGGAGGATGTGTGGAGGAGAGGAGGGACACATGGCAAGAAGCCATGGTGTGTGGAGGAGCCGCCGGTTGCCGGTTGTGGGAAGGGGAGGAGAGGTGGCTTTGGCCACCTCTTGCCAAGAGCCGCCGGTCACCATGGAGGAGAAGGAGGAGAAGCCACCCATGACTCATCCATTCCACCCAAAGCCGCCGGTCACCATGAGTAAAAGAGTGAGTTTTGTGAGTTTTGTGCAGTTTTCACAAAACTATCAGTCCAATTTCGCTCCGGTCTGACTTTGGTTGTTCCTCGGTTGGATTTGTTTTGAGTAATTCAATGTCAGGATCTTGAGATTTCTTCAGTCAGCATCTGATCGTGACCTTGGAATGACTCGTAACATCTTTTCAGCGTAAAATCCTCTCCTTAGCGTGTATTCTCTCTAGAGTCCAAAATACCCTGTAGAAATATATCGGAACTAGCAAGCAAAAGTTAAATAGACAAAAGGTCTAATTTAGTGGGTTTTACTGTGTTTTTGATTCGTATAATTATGGTCCATCAGAGTGACATTCTGTGTTGAATTGGTTGATTGTGGTTCTAATTATTTGGATTTGTCAATGATTGTAAGTTTTTTTTGATGATGCCAACAGGCTATCGAAGGACAAGCAAATCTAAAGAAATTGGACAACATTAGTTATTATGGGAATAACATCCAACTTGTGTCAGGAAATTTTCTCTGATCTTGTCTTTCCTGCCAGGAAATTCGTAGCACAATTAGCTTCATGCCTTGCGAAAATAACCGACCAATTGTGGTTATCTTTGAGAGTCGTCAATGATTCTAAGTTAGAAAACAAATAAATGAAAAAGTAAAAATTGGTGGTATTAACCAGTGTTGTGAAAACCGGACCGGATCGGCCGGTTCGGTTATGTAATTGGATCGGTTATGCACTGACTCGGTCAAACCCGGTCAAGAACCGGTCAAGACCCGGCCGGTTGAACTGGTTGACCCGGTGGGTTGACCCGGTTGACCCAATTTTTCATTAAAACGTGATTTGATCGGTTCAATCGGTTCGATTTGGTTTGAAAAAATATATATTTAATTTGACTTGGACAAGACTCGAACCTAGTCTTCCTCTATAATTATCCCCTCTCCTTCCACCAAGCTAAACATGATTCTTGTTTTATTATTTGTTTCAATAATGTATATTCATTTATCAAATCTATAAAATTTATTACTTACTATCAATTTAGCTAGAAATTCAATTAGTCTTAGAAATTCCTTATTGTTTTGACTTACAAATTAAGACTAAAATTGTTATTATTGTATTATTGATTTGTACTTTAGTAAATTCTAAATTTGTTATAGTATGTTATTGTAATCAGATCATAAACATGTAATATTTATTCAAGTCATAAATATGTTAAATTATAATATCATATATAAGTATATTATTTTATTATTTTTAATTCGTGCGGATCAAACCGGTTCGACCCGGTGGAACCACTGACCCAGTGACTTGACCGGTTCGATGACCGGTCCGGTTTTAATAACACTGGTGTTAACTATCACCAATTTTTAAATATTTGTCTAAACTATTCAACTTTGTAAGTGATATTCGATTTTTAATTTTTGGCCTACAATAATATCACAAAATATTTTTTATTAGAATGAATTAACTAAGAGTAAAGATAAGGTGCAAACCATATTTTTGGTGCCAACCGTAAAATTCGTAAAAAGTGAATTATAATTCATCACCGAAAAACCAAAAATACGACATAGTTCATCAAAAGTGATTTATAATTCGTCGCCAAAAAATCATCCATACGACGAGATTCATCCATCCAAATGACCAAATCAAATGTTGTCATTGGTTTGTATTTTTTACAAGAATATACTGTTTGCACCAGATGCTTTTTCAATTAACTATTTCTAAATTAAACATTTATAATCATAAACTTTCCTCCAAATTTGGCAAATTTTGCGGCAGTAAAATAACACCGCAAATCCGTTGCAAAATCACCAGTAAAAGAAACTTAAGGTGGTTATACAATGGTAATTTTACCATCGCATTTTCGATCAGCAAAAAAATTTGCGGTGGTTTTTCAGCGGTTTTGCGGTAAAATTTAAGATGGTTTTGCAGCGATGTACAATAACTGCTTAATAACTGAAGGAAAATCCTCGTAAAATCACCGCATTAAATGCAGGGCATATGCAGCAAATTTGCGGTACCATGCCATACATATGCAGCGGTTTTCCTGGGCATTAATACTTTGGTTTTGCAGCGATATTATTTTTATGTAATTGTAATTACATATATTTATTCAATATTCTAATACATTAATCAATTTTTAAACAAATATTTAATTTATTAAAATAAATACACTGAAAATTAAATTTTAAAAAATAATACAAAAATGAAATGGAAAATCATTCATATTTAAACTTAAAATGTTAAATATTTACAATAAGACACTTCAAATGTTTAAGCAAAATAAAACACTTAAAATTCATTAATAGTTTGTGCCACTGTGGAGCCTACGGTAATTCGCCCCCTTCCTCCCCACGTGTGGAGGTAAACTGGTACCCCAAGTCGAACCACTGTGCCTTCACGACCTCGCTGAGCCACCTCCACAACCTCTAGGAGAATCCACAACTACAATAGAAAGAAATATATGAGTCAAAAATCAAAATGAAAAAACAAGCAGCTGCCCATGAAACAAACAGAAAATTTTGCATACTTTCTGGTTATCAAAACATACAGAAAAATTACATACTTTCTGCTCACCTGTACACTTAAGAGTTGGGCCTACACAAGCAAGAACTTTAACCATACCCTTCTTCCCTTACATAGTTTTATCTTCAAACAAAAATTAGTAAACATGCCTGAACTTTGGCCGATAAATGTCACAGACACATATTCTTGAACAAGTTATAGAAGTTTTTGCATATCAAAGAAAAGAAGAAAAAAAAAACAAGTTATGCGACAGAAAGTGACCAGAATCAAGGTTTACATGGAACAAAAAGGGCACTAGATTCTCATATACCTATGAAATAAGTATCTAGGGTACCTTGAAAGCATTCCTATCTATTGTAATCATTGGATATTCAACCACA
This sequence comes from Rhodiola kirilowii, assembly GCA_033675215.1. Taxonomy (NCBI): domain Eukaryota; kingdom Viridiplantae; phylum Streptophyta; class Magnoliopsida; order Saxifragales; family Crassulaceae; genus Rhodiola; species Rhodiola kirilowii. The sequence continues at coordinate 47,825,065 of CM066201.1, forward strand.
GCCATATAAGATGACATCGCCTTCAGTATCTCGGGTACCTTAAAACCAGAGGATGTGACAATATCAGAATCAAGCACACATTTAAGACATTGATCACGTCCCATATCCCAAGCTATATTAAAGAGTGGACAATTTGGTAAGATGCAGTGTAGATCCATGCAAATCAAAATTGTGAAACAAACAAATGAACAATTAAAGTACATACTCTATATCCTGCTGGCTGCTTAACACGGGACAGAGGATGAGGAAATTCACTCGTTGGCCTGCAAGGGCAACTTAAAATGTTATTCAAGAGGGGACGGGAACGAGACACATGGAAGGGAGATTAAATTTTAAGTTAGTGAAGCGAATATGACTCATAACCAGTGTTCAAGAAAACGGCCGCCTGGGCCGCCTAGACGGTCATTTTCTTGAATCCGTTTGGATTTGTTCCGCCTAGGAGATCATTTACTTGTTTATTTAATATATTTTTTTATTCGGCTGTTTTAATTTTAAATTGGCCCAATTTAGACCCATTACCTTATAATATACAATAAATCAGGCATAATACCAATTATAAAATTTTAAATTCTTAAAGTTTAGTTTATGACTTATATTTGAAACTACTATATTAAACTATCCTTTCAAATATTAATTTCAAATAAAGTAATATTGATACAACACTATATAATATATTTTTGTATATATATTTAAAAATATATAAAAATTCGAAACCGATTAATCCCCGCCTAGGCCCCGATTAATCCCCGATTAGTCTTTTCGGGACCCTGTCCGCCCGATTCGCGCCTAGCGTTTTCTTGAATATTGCTCATAACAGAGTACTTACGTCCACGGCATTGTGAAAAAAATGTGAATCGGCACGTGAGTATGCCCTGAAAATGCAGTTCGTCTTGCAATAAGATGATGATGCAAGAATATTTGACATGGCTAAACAGCCTCAGCAATTATCATCAGAGTAGTTTAGGAGACTCTTGCAAAATCACACAGTAGGAGCAATAATGATAGCTAAAATCATTCTCCGGAAATAGAAACCATGACACCCTCACTACTTTGCATCATTCTTAAAGCAGTTTTAATCGAGAGTTCCAGCGTTCGCTCACCAGTGATGAAGCTCGCCACAGAAATTTCAAGAGAAACTAGTTAAAATCTTACCATATGTAGGGGGTTTGCAATAATCGCATCTGCCTTGAAAGGAACACCCGAGTCCAAGTCAGCATTAGATAGGATGATATCATGTTAGTCGGAGATACCTACCTTTTTTCCAAACAAGTTCTAGCTCTAACAGACACCAGCTTCTGTTAGAAATTGAATTTAGTTCCTTTTTTTAACCAGCAAAAATTCTGGCAGAGCTTCGTGATCGGTCGAATTCTTGATTTATTATTCACTTCATTCGATGATGGATTAGGTTTGTTTTCTGGACATTTTGTTATCATTTAACCTCGTTTCTAGTGTTTCAGGTCATATATCACATATCTAATACTTTTGGATTGATCCGAACAAAGCAAAGCAATTGATGAAGATTTGGGCAAAAACAAGACAAAACAGGGCAAACGGACATTTGCGACGTATTTTGCATGCCCGGAGCGCATATCATGTCCAAATGGGTCGAACTTTAGCAGTTGACAACAAGAGCAGATTCAAAGGTTTAGACCTCCAAAAAGGCAACGGAAGTCAGGTCCCATGACACTTCTGTGTGTCACGGGATATGAATAGTGTCACGGGACTTGGCCGTGCATGTGCAAATTTGACACCCCGTGACACACCCTCTGTCACGGGCCCGTCGTCAATTTTGGGCTATAAATAGCAGTTTCGGACTAGATTTTGAGTACGCTGACTTTAGGGATCGATTTTGACCTAAATTGAAGGAGGACGACTAAGAGCTCTAGAAAGACCAAGATTTGAGGCTACGCTTCATCTAAACACGGTTTTCTCGTTTCTAATCTTTTCATATATATATATATATATATATATATATTCGTGGTCGATAGCCATGAATCGCGAGTAGTCGTTTTATTCCGAGATCATACGGATCTCGTGCTTGTACCCAACTCTTCATGTGATTTATAGAAACACTTTCATTATTGCAATTCAAGTATTCAATTTCATTGTGCTTAATTTTATCGTTCTTGCAAGTTTACATTGAATAGGATGTTTGCATGCTAAAACGTATTTAGGTTAATTACTAAAAGATAGATGGGTCCTAGGTATTAATCGGACTGCATGAAATTGATATTAGGTCATGTTAGCTACAATGGTAGTACATGAATTAATAGGAAGGTTGACTTTTGTCTGAAAACCCCTAAGCATAACTAATCGAAATCGTTGATAATCCGTGGATGGGCGGCGTTCAACGATTGAGATTAATTTAGACAATGAACCGTGGATGGGCGGCTTGTCTAATGTTATTTTGGTTTATTTCCATATTTGATGGCATATTTGGATTGCATGATATTATCACATGAATTATATGGCAGGCACGGGTGAAGTTTGATCTTGGAATTATTTCTCTGATTGAAACCAAACGTTTCCTAATTTCAGTGTCACTTTGGATTTAGTAATAACCAAAACCTTTTTCCTATAGGAGTAGCTGGACACATCACTTGTTAACTAGTACTCACACACGTTGTTCCTTGGATCGACCCTTGGCTTACCAAGGTTTATAATTTTTGTTTGACTGCAACTAGACCCCTAAACCTCATAACTTGACACTATAAAGGGTTAAAAATACGCTTGTCACTTCGTCGACCAGTACTCATCAATCATCAACTTGAAAGATCAAATAGTAGAGGATGATCACATTCACAGCAGCCCTTAAATAAATCCACCACCTTTAATCTCAAAAAGAAGGCAGGCACCTCACAGATCTATGAAAAGAATTAACACAAATCCATCAATTGAGAAAAATCCTAACACAAACTTAACGCCAAAATTCGATTTTTTTCTTCACCCGACGCTTCAAATTGATGACAAAAATGCGAATTCGGGAAATTTGATTCTGGACATCAGTTCATCATCAAAGCAATCAAGCAAAACTATTACAAAAACACAACATACACAACGCAAGTATACTCACTCACCACCAGGCTCCAACTCCTTCAATCATTCGACATTCGAGCTCTGCGACTGCGCTGCGCCTCTATCGGAATCTAAAAGACTGGAACGCAAACGGCCAGATGTTATTCTCCAGCGACTGCGGCGGTGAAGATTGGGACGGTGCTCGCACGGTCGCACTCAGAACTCGAAAGTCGCTACTCGTTGTCTCGCTCGCCTATCTGCTTCTCCTTAAATCGCAATTACATTCCTCTGCAAAGTGAAACCTAAAAATAAAACAAAACCGTTTATTGGGCCAAATTCTACCCGGACTGCAGCCCGAGCAGCCCACCTACTATGCAACGCAAATGCGATGCAATTTTTCCGTCGCAATTTTTTCATTGTAAAACCGCCGCTTTATGCAACGCAAATGCGATGCACTTTTTCCGTCGCAATTTTTTTTACTGCTAAACCGCTGTAAAACCGTCTCAAAACATATAAACCATCGCATAATTATGGCTAGTTCACCGCTTACTTATGCGGCAGTAAAAAATGCACTGCATAATACCGTTGTATTTTTTACCCATATTTGTAGTGTATATTTATGCAACATTTGAGGTTTGAAAATATTCTCCGCAACCAGGGACGGAACCACATGTAACTTGGGGTGATACTTGCCACCCCCAAGATTTTCTAACTTATTTTTATTGTATAGTTAAATTATTATTTAAATGATAAAATTAGTTTAGTTTAATATTTATATGTAGTCTAATGTTTATAATTGTGTTGTGGATAGCCATATGTGGTAGTTTTGGGAAATTATGATTTATGCTGTTTTGACTTTCAAATTTCATTATAAACAACTCACGTTCAAGTTGGAAATTTGTGTTGAAGTTTTGTGTTGTAAGTTTGTATTCGAGTCAATTACATTAGGATTCTAAGATTTGATTTTATTTAAAAAAATTAGATGAAAACGACAACTACTAATTCATTTTTCAAAAAAGAAATTAAAATTACTAATTGAATATACCGAAGAGTAATTGTTTTTGTAAAAAAGAAAATAGTGAAGGGTGTATATCGCAACAAAATGATAGATGATTTCATATCGGACTGTTTGGTTATGAACATCAAGTAAAATAATTGAAATGTTTAGCGCTAATTCAATCATACATGATTTTCGTGGCATGGTAGGAAAATGTTGTTCGTTAATTTTACTTTTTTTAATTTCATTAATTACATTCCGTTTGTCACCCCATGTCACAATTCATGGGTCCGTCCATGTAGTTTGAGTGGAGAAATTATTGTGTAGTAATATAGTTTATCATTGATATAGTTGATATTTCTAATCACTAGTACAGAACACGCTACAGACAGCGCTTATCATAAATGTTATCTTTAAAAAACCGGTCATTAGACAACGCTTATTGGTGAGGCGCTGTCTTTTGGCGACTTTAGACAGCACTTAAGAAAAGGCGTTGTCTAAAGGTTACATAAGACAGCGATTGTTGGTGAAGCGCTGTCTAAAATACGACATGAAAGACAGCGCTTGGGACTTAAAGCGCTGTCTTTTATTAAAGTAAAAAAACTTAAAATCTGCAGTGGAAAATTACATGTTTTTCTTTTCACTCGCGTTCGAATTCTCACTGTCGTCTTTGCCCACCACCGAACCGCATCTCCGTCGTCGTTCATCCGGTTTGCGATTTTCGTCTAAGTTAAGATTGTTGCAGCGAGTCCAGTTTTAATTTTCGTTTCGTTAAATTAGTTACAGTCAAATTTACAGCGTGTAATGTTTGTTTTTTGGTTCAGCGTCGTCAATTGAGTAGCTTCAGTTTTTGGTTTTGATTGGTGGATTGTTATTGGTTTGGATTTAAAACAGATTTGTTGCTTGGGTTGCTTCAATTCGATTGTTCGTTGCCAGCGCTTATGCTCCCAATACCAAAGCCCTAACTGCAGTTTTGTTGGTGATTGTGCTCCGAATACGTAAGCCTCTCTTGCCAGATTTGTTTGATTCTTTGATGTGTTGGGTTTTGTTTTCAATTAATTATGTTTATTAATTGGTTTTGTGAGATGGATTTTTGTTTTGATGTATGATTTAGTGTGTGCATATTTTCGTAGACGAAATCATTCATTGAGTTGCTCGTGAGTCCCTTCCAGGCATTGTCTCGCCGTATCTTTGAGTAGGTAAGTTATTACTTGTGCATTTATTTAATGTTTTGATTTGAATGATCTAAAGTGTCCCATGTATTTGTTTACGTTTCTTATTGGTAATTGTTTTTCTTTTTTCATGAGTGTAGCTTATAAGAAGCTGACAAACAACGTCGTTCACCACTATTTTCTCAGAGATCTTCTCCTTGACCCAAGTAAGTTACATATGCCATATATTATTTAACGTTTGGATTTAAATGATCGAAAGCATGTCATTGAATTGTTTGTATATATTGCTACTTGGGTATAAGTTTGATACTTTGTCATATAATGTTCTTGTTACAATGTTGCTATATACTTGCCAGACTTGTTAGATATACTTGCTTGAAAATAAATATACATGCTAGTTTTGCTATTTCTTTTTTTTGGTCCAATATAAACATAGGTTGCAATCTATTCATATCCTTAATCAACACTATACATATAGTTTGATGACAATGGATCGAGCGTGGATGTCAGCTAACCGTCTAACAGATGAATACGAGCAAAGAATTCATAGTTTTTGTAATTTTGCGAGGTTATTTGCCAAACGAAATGGGTTCGAGTACGTTAACTGTCCGTGCATGCGTTGTTGGAATAATAAAAAAGTTAAAGTCGGTGAATTGGTAAACCACCTATTGTTAAGCGGTATCAATCCCAATTAAAAAGTATGGCGTATGCACGGTGATCCTGAACCACAAAACGATGCACCTCAAGTTGTTTTCCCACAAATGGATGACTTTCATACGAAATGGGAAGATGGCGATTTGATTGATATGGTTAACAATGTATGAAATGCATGTTGTACTAATATATAATGTGTCAAATGTTTGTTAGGTGCCATTGGATGTTGGCGGTCATTTTCCCTACGATGCGAGTAGTTCTTTGGCTTGATCCTCAGGGTAAACAATCGCTGTAACAAATTTTATGAGCACGTAAGAACTAGTCTAGTCTACTTTTATTTATTATTATTACTACACGTGCTACAAGTTGTTGATATTACCTTAATGTTGTAGGAGCATGAGTCTGTACTTCAACATTTATTATTCGCAAATAGAGTGGAAAACTGTGACGGTATTGAAATAACAAATTAGAATTGGTTTAAAATTTGATCCTTTCTAGTCACTATGTTTTGTGTCATTATAACTTAATTCTATTTGCAGTGCCCAAAACACCCCTTCAAGAGTGAAGTATGTGGCTACTATGTCATGCAATACATCCCCAACATAATGAAGTTCATTCAAGCTACCAATGGATCGCTTGAGGACAACATCAAACAAGTAAGTATATTCCGAGACTTGATTGATCAATACCAATTTGGGATGTCCATAAACTTTCTAACTTTGAAATTTTTTTCAGTGTTTCCCTAGAGGACGACAACCCTATGATAACGGTGTGCTAGATGATATGAGGGATGACTTTGCAACTGCGTTGATTACTTACGTGTGGTAAGTATATCATCCAGTATAAACATGAAGTTTATTGTATTATTGCTCGAATATTGTTGTAAGATAAACATGTCAAGTATCGAAACATTTGGACATATGTATGAATGCAAATGTGTTGTGTAATATTGAGCAAATGAATGTAATTTTCTATTCAGCAAATGTATTTTGCAATTGGTGTTTTGTTGGAAATAGATTGTGCAGGGGAAATTGTTTGATTCAATCAAATATGCCATTTTTTCAACCTTAAGACATCGCTTCATGGATAGGCACTGTCTATAGTTCAACATTAGACATCGCTTTAACCTCAAGCGTTGTCTTATGTTGAGACTTTAGACAGTGCTTATAAAGGAAGCGTTGTCTAAAGTTATACTATAGAAATTGCTTATAGAGTAAGCGTTGTCTATAGTATAACTTTAGACAGCGCTTCAATAATAAGCGTTGTATATTGTCTGCCATAAAACAACGCTTCTGAGTAAGAAATCGCTGTATAATATCGACACTTTAGACATCGCTTATTCAAGAAGCGGTGTCTAAAGTCTCGACATAAGACAGCGGTCGAATAAAGAGCGATTGGTGAAGCACTGTCTAATGTCTGAAATAAGCGTTGTCCATAGTGTGTTCGCATTGTAATTGGTCAATGTTAAAATTGTTTCAAACTGGTTTAAAGATTAGTGGTTAAATAATTAAAATTTACTTTATGATATGTGTTGTATAAATTTTGATTAGAATTTAATCCAAAATATCAAAATTGAATATCGTGGATGATAAATTTCAATAATTTAATTAGATAATCATTCAGCCAACAGGGATGGTGGCCTTTTGGTTAAGGAGTCCGGCATGGATTCTTACATCCCAGGTTCAATCCTGAGGTCACCAATTTTCCACAATTTTGTGAAATTTTCTTCATTTTCCTCTTCCTCGTCCCACCTCGCGTGTGGAAGCTTTCTACATCCCTCGTGGATGTCTTCATCTTCACGCCTCGCGCGTGGATGTGTTCTTCCTCCCTCGTGGAGGTGTCTTGCAACGGTAAAGGTGTCTAAGGCGGCCTGAGCTCCAATTGTCGAAGAATGTATGCAGAGGATGTGCGGATCCATGGTAAAGGTGTCGAACATGGCAAGCGCTTCAGAAGTAAAGAGATGTACCAGATGATTTCGGATCCAATTAAGATGTCTCGCTAGAGCCTTAAAAAAGATCAAGATATATGTACTAGATGATAAAAGTGATATGCACTAGAAGGGGGGCGCTCGGTTGAGGCAGTGGTATAAGAATGAGGCAAGTGAGGCACATTGTGAGCCACTCATTTTATTGATGTGGCAAAGAATAGTACCGGAATAGTGTTTTACTTTTTGCTTTTTGCTTTTTACTGTTGGTAGTGGGTTTTACTATTTGGACACGTGGCGCGCCCACAATGCACGAGGGGTTGATGTGTGGTTGAGATCGTGCCTCACGTGCATCATTCTTATTTGGCTTGCCTCATTTGAACGCTCCTCTGTACTAGAATATTATGAGTTGTAGTAACCATTATCAAAAAAAAGATAGGTATTCATAAAAGTGTGCCATAGTTCATAGACCATTTCGTTTTTTTTTTCAAGCATAAAAGTACTTCTAACTGGTAAATCATTTTATTTATGCATGGTATGTTTCATTCAAAGTATAATTGCCTACATGTATTAGTAGTCAAAACATTTAGAAAACCATACCCAAAATCTATCTAAAAGACTCCCATGCGATTCTCGATTTTTCAGCTCATCAATTGGTCTCAATGTCTTGATCCGTAGCCACAGGCCGACAATAATTTCCCAGAATTTCCTCGTAGCTATTTCTCCCATTGTTCATATTTTCCTCCTGCAATCTCTCGAAAAAAAGATTCGAAAGAGATAAACAAAAGCATCATATATATAAGTCGAGAAAACGGGCAGTTTTCTTGGTGATTTTGAGTATTCCTGGCCAACTCAATGCCGGAATATTACATTTTCCACCAATGTCATCACCCCCTCTCATCCCCACCCCGGCTCAAGGGCCATACTCCTCGACGCAGGTCACCATCGTTCTCACCGTAATTCTTTTGGTCTTTTTCTTTGTTGGATTTTTTTCGGTGTTTTTTGTAGGTGTATTGCTGAAAATATTAGGCTCAGCCACACAGGGCCTAATTCGAGGCCTAGTGCAACCCAAACTGCAGCCTCGTCCGGGCTAGACGTCCAGATCATCCAAACATTTCCAACGTTTAAATACTCAGCTGTTAAGGATTTAAGGAAGGGCGAGATTGAGCTCGAATGCGCCATTTGCTTGTCGGAGTTTTTGGATGATGATTTCCTGAGGCTGCTTACCGTTTGTAATCACGTGTTTCATCAAGAGTGTGTTGATCTTTGGCTTGAGTCTCATAAAACATGCCCGGTCTGTCGCACCGCCCTCGATGAATTTTCATCGACAAAAGTGTCTGACAGCGAAAACAATACTCCTGCAAATGAGCTTCATCATAGTCATAATGGAAGTGATGGATCGGTCAGGATATCTATAAAGGAAAATCACGACGAAGAAAATGAGATTCAAAGCGCGCCAATAAATACATCATCAGTCGCGATAAATATAAATGAAGATGGGATTCGAAATGCGCGTAGCAATGTTGGAAGTTTTAAATAAACGAAGAGATATTGCGGAGAAATTCTCAAGATGTCACTCAACGGGACATTCGATATTTCGAAACAAAGTTGAAGATTTGGAGAAGTATACATTAAGGCTTCCGGACCATGTGAAGGAAGAGATCACCAAAGGCCATCATCAATGGGCTAAAAGTTGCACAAACTTTGGTGAATACTCGACAAGCTCGGCTAAGCAGGGTAATGGATTCGGCGAAATGTCTGGGACTTTCCGTGGCGACGATGATAAAGTTTGAAGCTTTCTGATACCTATTGGAGTGTTAATGACAATTCTCAAATTCATGTCATAGTATGCATTCGGGGGATTTGACCATTTGATCCCTACTCGTTCTAAAGTCGAAATTTTGTTTAACTGGATTGATGAAAGCCTTATTGATGAGGTTTAGATGAGAAAGGAGAGACTGTTAGACTGGTAGAAAAATAGATGAGAAAAGAAGGGGAGAAGAGTAGATGATGACAACTGAAAAGGGGTAGGAGAAGGGGGAAAAGAAGAAGAAAGATTGGAAAAAATGGTTAGTTTAGTTCATTGATTATTTTTTCATCTCTGGATTCCTTTGTAAACAAATACATTTTTACATCTAAATAATTAATTTTAAATCATATGTAACTCTTTTTTGTAAGGTTTATGACATCAAAATCTAGGGGTGGGCAAAAACCAGTCTAAATGTAAAAATCGCTTGCACCGCACCGCAAAAGCGTGTTCGGTTAACCGCAGTACCGCACCGCTTTTGGAAAAAACCCGATTTGTCAAAAACCGCACCGCAACCAAATAAAGCGGTGCGGAAGCGGTTCTTTATCTCAAACCACCCGGTTTAAACCGCACCGCACCGCATATATAATTAATTATTAAATAATCTAATAATTAAATAATTAAAATTATTTTTTGACACAATAATAATCAAAATTATTACTTTTAAACAAACAAATCATAATTTCCAAACCATATTACCTTTAACAATCATAATCATATGTAATGCGGTTTTTAAACCAAACCGCACCGCACCACATTATGTGGTGCGGTGCATATTTGGTTTTTACTTATGTGGTGCGGTTTGCGGTTTGAAAATTTTCCAAACCAGATTATGCGGTTGCGGGTTTACCCTTAAACCGCACCAACCCGCACCGCGCCCACCCCTTATCAAAATCAAACTAGTAGATGTTTTTAATTGAAAATGAAATGTTTTACTTAATTATTATTTTTTTGCAAGAACTGAGTTCAATCTATTTTACTACTGTATAATTCTAACTTAATTTATTAAGATTGATTTTAAATTATTTTTATGCACTGCAAAATTATGGAGAAATATGCGACGAATGGGCCGTTTTTAATAGGCTTGATGTGTCAATGGGCATGTATTGCCGTATTGGTGACTTTATGGATTGATGCACATAGGCAGTGTTCAAGAAAATGCTAGGTGGGAATCGGGCGGACGAGTCCCGAAAAGATTAATCGGGGATTAATTGGGGTCTAGGCGGAGATTAATCGGTTTCGATTTTTTTAATATTTTAAAATATATAATTATATATACATTAATTAATACACAAACTTCTTCTTCCATATTCTCCAGAATGTAGACTTCTAATCAGTTCATGTCTTCATGCACATTGCAAAGAAATATGAACATTTAATTAAATCCAAATTATGAAAAATAAGAACCATGCAGCAGAAACAATACAAATTGAAGCATTGAAATCTAAATCCCTAGTTTCAATAAGTTAATTTTTAAAAATTAACAAATGAGCCCTTCAAGTTTGACTATTGACATGTAGTTTACCATTTCGCCTAGAAATCGATTTAGACCGCCAGAAGTCGATTTAACCGCCCCAGGCACCGCCCTGACCGCCCAGGCGCCGCCCAGACCGCCCAGGCGCCGTCCAGGACCGCCTAGGACCACCTAATTAGAAAAACGGAACGGGTAGTAGAAAAAGGCCGCCTAGACGGCCGTTTTTTAGAACACTGCACATAGGTCGCCTTTGGATAATGATTTTTTTTAATATTGGGAATAAAACTCTTTGGATAATGATGTCAGTAGTTGTAGGTTTACATTCATTTCTTGAATAACTTGTTTTTTATTTTGAGTATGAGTTTGGAAAGTGTCTGGCAGCTGGCACTGCACGGCATCTCCCAAACTTTTTTTTTGATAATTGAGCTTAAGCTCTAAAGTAGTATCTGCTCACTGAGCAAGTAGGGACTTGAACCCGAGCTGTTGTCAAGCAACGGGGGAGCACTCACCAGAGGAGCCAACTCACTTCGAGAGTGTCTGGCAGCTAGCACTGCACGCCATCTCCCAAACTATATTAAGTGGAATTGAATGCGGGACTGACATGTTGGAATTTTGGGAAATAATCGACATTGACAGTACCGAATTTTACAAAAATTACACTGTCAGTGCAAATCTTCTTAAAAACTCAAAAACAAAATCAAAGTACACTAATTTCAAAACTAGAAAACAAGAGGTCAGTCGAATGGTTCAGTGGAGCACTCTCTCCTGCGCTTGCAAAGCAGTTAAGATTCAAATCCCCATTCTAACATCTAACAGATACTAACATACTCCAATGAACATCCATAAAAAAAACTAGAAAACAAAGCAAAATCTTTTTTTCTCATTTAGTGCATGTCAAGGATATTCTCTTCATTGTTTATTAAGAAATTGACCAAATGAGCATCTAATTTAAAATAAGAAATACGAATAGTATATGGAAGAATAAAAATTATCATGACGATGAACAACGGACGAACAAATAAAGCTAATGTTCGTTTGTAATCAACACTTATTCTTCATCGATTATAATAAAAAAAACACTTATTCTTCATCGGAATATTTTACCATTCATAATAATTATTCTTACCCGGGATACATTTTAATGTTCATTGATTTTAATATTGGGTCTGTTGGAAAAGTGTGTATTAAGGGTGAAGAAAAGTAAACAAGTAATCGCTTAACTGTACATTATAGAGATAATTAAATAATTAAATATTGATTTAATGGGGGGCGTTCAATTGAGGACACCTCTAGAAATGAGGACGTAGGGACAAATCTAAAACTATTAGATCAAATGATCAAAAGGTGCATAATGAGTCAAAAAGTACTTTTTTGGAGTTATGCACTTTTATCCCCACGTCCTCACAAAAAACACATGTCCTCATTTGAACACTCCTCTTGATTTAATTATTTAATTAATATTATTATCATCCTACTATGGGCTGATTTTAATTAGTGGGCTCATTAATGGTGGTTCTAATAACGTGGGTTTTCTTATATAAAGAAAACACAGTGCGTTATTTGGAGGAAGAGAAAAAGAGCGTTTCCAGCATTCCTGGCATGGAGGCTTAAGCGAGCCGACACGTTTGTTTGAGTATTTCTTCGCGTGTGTACGGTGATAGTTGAAGGCCAGAAATGTTCGATCGACAAAGCTTGGTGCTAAGTTGTTGTCGAGGATCGTTTTATCCTGGGAAGCATACTGCCAGTGAGTCCAAGCACAGTCGGACGACAATCTTGCTTTAAGGACATCGTCCAACGTGACTCGATCCACATCTGGTTTACGATTATTTTTTTCTATCCTTGCATATTGTATATTGATTTGTTTAATCACATCTGACATCTCAATATTCTATATATATTATTCAGTAACTTCATATATACCCGCCTGTATATTCAGTATTATTTCTAAAAGTCTTAAAGCAAGATTGGTTATTGTTTCTATTGAAGTTACTGACTTAAACATGAATGTTTATAGACAGATACAGATCCGAAAAAGATGATCAAATCGGAGATATGAACAGATCATGTTCCATTCACCGAGAAAGTCAAAGAATTCGCTTTGGGCGTTAAATTGGCTAGGAAGCAATCGTTGGGTTGAATTGTGATCCGTGCTGGCGGCCATCATCAAAGCTAAGAAACCCTAATTGGGTTAATTAGTTTAATTTGACTCAATGCATGTTTATCTTGTGCAGCTATAATTGGGCCGGAATTGCAATTGAATTTTGGGTCCTGCAAGCGTGATTCACAGTTTGATTGAAACCCTAATTGGGTTTGGTTTGCTGTGCTGCAATTGGGCCGTGTGAAAGGAGGAAGTCCTTTGCTCCTTCTAGCTTATTGGATGACTGAGGAAGATTAATCAAATGGTTTGCTGGCTGGCCCCCAATCATTAAAGCTATGAACTTATGAAGCCCTAATTTGGGATTTTAGTTCAATCGTTTGGTTTGGATTGGAATATAGAGATTGGGCTCACATAACCTTTATGCAGGCCGTTGCAAATTTGAAATTTTTTATTTGTTAGCTCATTAATTTTATTGGCTACGATTAATAAGGTGTTTAATTTGGGCAACAAAATCCATGTTGAAAAACATGGAGATTGGTGATGCTGACGGAATGGAAGCTGCTAGGCGCCAGCAACCTTAAGATTAAACCTTAGTGGAATTTGACTCAATAGAGATGAATGAGGCCGTTCGATTCAGAATGAGTCAGTTTGATTTAGATTCAATTGGTCCAGGTCCATTGGGCTGGACTTAGATTCGGATCAACTTCCCCTTATTTGGTCTTGCTTAATTTTGTATGGTTCAATTCGGTTTGATGGGAACAATATTCATTGAATTTCCTATTTAATCATGACTGACTAAATGTGGTAATTTTTTACTGGATTAAGTTTAATCCAATTTACTCCGAGTTAGTTTGGTCAATGTACACGATCGGATGAGCAACGTATGGATATTAGTTCAATCAGACCAGAGAATCTGGACATGAAACCCAACGAGATATTTCGGTGGATCTCAATGTGGGGGCAGCACCTGCTGTAATAAGGTGTTGTACCACATTGATGCCGTCTACGGTCATGAACAGACTTGCAAGTCTGATTCCAGAGATAGACATGTGAGTCTAGTTCCGGGAATATACCTGCGGGTATAGTTCCAACTGTTTGAGTGGCACGAGTGCTTTATGAATTTGGAATGTGTATCCAAATATCATTTTGAAAGCACAAATTGGGACTTGCTTTGAACAACACACTCGCAGATGAGTTTACGCTGTGATGTAATGAAACTAGTCAAAGGGCCTGGTGGACTTGGGTTCATTGAGAGGCATGTTGGGATTGAGCTTGACTATCAGACTGTCTTTGAATCTTGATATTGGTGGATTAAAAGAGATGAACCAAGTGGAGGATGCTGGTTGGGATCACTGATGAATAGTCGATGAATGAGTCAAGCTTGATGTTGCAGTTGGACTACTCTAGTAGATGAGCCAATTCAATCAAATTGGAGGCCCAATGCAGATGGTTTCTTCTCAGTTTGAAAACCTCAATTATACGTGGCTAGTCATTTAGCTTGGGCCCACGTGAATTTGATTGGATTGGATTGGGTGACTTGAACCCATCCGCAGTGTCAAAAGAAGTATAAAGCAGCAGAGCATGCTTGCTGCATTTATGTATGCCCTTGAGTTTAATGAATTAAACCAGTTTGGGTTGATTCAATCTGACTTCGATATAATGAGATATTGAACAGAATGTGTTATCTCGATGGCTCCTAGCGTCGACGGAGGCTTACGTGCATCCAATGCAAATTCTGGATGGCACCGATCAAAATGCTTCCAAGATTCCCCGTCCGAAGGGTGAACCATGCGATGCATGTCTGCTCTGGGTGTAGCGTGCCACCACATTTCTGATGCCAGATTTTGCAATAAAAAAGTCTCTGTAGACGCTGTATAATCGGTAAGTAAAACATTTGGCATCTCGCATTTCGTTGGTACGATGATGTACTTTCTGCGCGTCTTCGACGATGATATCTTGGTTCGGAGCAGAAACGACATACTGTCATACTTTCATCACAGCCATAGTAAATCATACACCCGCCTACACAAACGTCGATCCGTTGGTACCCCATTCCAAGATCAGCTACGAGTTTCTTTGATTGTTTGAAAGAAGATGGGATCTTGTTCTCCCCCCAATTAGATTTTTCATTGTTCCACATACGGCGTTAAATGCGCCTTCGGATAATCCATAGTTAGCTTTTGTTACCAGCATTTTCATGTTAATCGAAAGCTCCGTCTCTGTCGTGCATCCTTCGTAAGCTGGGTCTAAACATGAATTAAGGAGATTGAAGAATCTATTTGCTTCAAAATTCTCAGTTTGATGTTCACCAAAGTTAGACGACTCAGGAATATCAGCAGGACTGGCAAAATCATGAACTATCTCTTGGAAGGCCACGTGATCATGAGTTGAATTTTCTTCTTCAGAATCAAGAACTGGGTCAACTATGCTCGGGTGAGGTATGGTTGGGTAAGTATTTACGTACTGCATTTCCACAAGATCTTCGTCGTGTAGGGTCCAATTGAAGTATGGTGTGAAACCGTATTTGTACAAATGCTCCTTCATCATTCTTATATTGATGAATCGTCGGTTTTTGCATTTCGTACATGGACATTGGATTTTGTTATCGCTTGCTAGAAAACCTTTTGACACAGCTGTTTCAATAAAATTATTTACTCCGACGATGAAAACATCATTGGTGTATGACTCTCCATGAGCACGTGCTTCGTACATCCATCTCCTTTCGTGATATAAATATGCCATGTATACTTAATTATATGCAGTATGATTTTAACGGAAACTAAAATAGAATACCTCACGTCGTGACTGGGTTGAAGCAAATATCAGCACGGGTGGTTGGTCAAAATTTCCGATGCCTTAATTCCTTGGACATTGCAAACAAGCCATCTTGTAAAATTGGGAAAATTGTTTGTAAGCGTGAATATAGAAAGATGATTGGAATACAATTGTGTATTCCCTGGATATAAGGCAATAGGCCGATGGAATGGTAAGGGAATGGTGATGATTAATATTCCGTCAACACATAAGAACCATTCCGGCACTGGGTGACGGAATTACAACTAATTGTTGACGAATTGTTACAACGCTTAAATATTAATGGTCCATTTATTTCCAAAACGGACATATTAAAATTTATTGACGGAATGGTAATGGAATGGTGATGATAAGTGTTCCGTCAAAACGGCGGGACCTTTCAGTCACTACGTGACGGAATAACAACGAACTCTCGACGAATTTTGACAACGGTTACATATTATCGGTACACTTATTTACCAAAAGCCAGCGCTTCCTAATTAAGCACTGTTGTATGTCACCAAAAGACAGCGCGTAATTAGAAAGTGTCGTTGTAAGGCACAAAAAGACAGCGCGTAATTAGAAAGCGTCGTTAAGGCACCAAAAGACAGCGCCTATTTGATAAGCGTTGTGGTAGTCATTAGGTGTTTTCAAAATATGTCCGTTAGAATTGCAATGCATATACGTTTTCCGTGACGGGAAAGTGACGGAATACAGACGTAATAAAGAATTTCTTGTGCTGCGAGATTTTTCTTTTAATAATCTTTTTTGATTGCTTGTGCAGGTCCATCAACCACATTATATGGTTATGTTTCATGACAAGCTCCTTTCTGTTCTCATCAGTCTTCTTCCGATTTCGTCTCTCAAGATGAGCGAATAATTTATAATAAGACGGATGAGAACAGAATGGACCTGATCATGAAACATAACCAAATAATGTGGTTGACCGACTTACACAAGAAATCCAAAAAGATCTTTAAAAGGAAAAAGTCGCAGCATAATGAACAAGACATTTCGTAAAATTGAAACAGTAGAATGTAAGTGTGAATATAGAAATATAGTAGGAATACATTTGTGTATTGCAAATGTTCATATTTATATCACAGGTTGTATTGTTCTGTAGGTCAGAAGTTAATAATTACGATACATATTCCGTCAACACAACAGCTCTATTCCGTCACGGAAATAAAACGTATTATCGACGCATTTTTTACAACGGATACATATTAACGGTAACATTATTTCTCAACTTATATATTAACTGTGAAGTGTCGGTTTCATGAAAATCGTCAAATTTACGTTATAATTCCGTCATTAATGTAGGAATTGCAACGGAAAATATAGGGAAATTATGCCGGCATGTTTTATTCAATAATGTCTCTTGATAACAAATTTCCGTCTATTTATCGTTACATTTCCGTCAACGTTGACGGATTTGTAAGGTAATGCAGATGGAAACGTTGCAGTTAATAAAAGTTGTAAATTAATGTCCCCCGACATCGCTCAATAATGATCGTCACATCATGTTTCACAAAGTTTCGGCATTTGTACGTAAAGGTCTAACCAAGACATCATGTCGGGATCTCAATCTAACACTGGATCTCTCTCTAAGCACCTCGGTAACAGGACCGGCATGACCAGGAATGCGATAATGTGGATTTATATTCGCCCCAGCGTAATTTGCATTTTCTGCGTAATATGGCTTAGGCACATTTATATTCATTTCAACGGGCCAGGACCAATTGTAATATAGGATAGTACAATTTTGATGGTTTTACGTGGTTGTAGTGACCAGTAGGTTAGTGACGGAGCCCACCGCACTGTCGTTAAGGTGCGGTGTTCTCTGTGCAAAAGCAAATTTATATTCCGCTACTCGTGACCTTACTACTGGGTAACAAGTGGTAAGTAGGGGTCGACCCCAAGGGAATTAGGGGGATAAGTTATTCTTTGAGGGAATCGTACAGCGAGGGAGCGTGTTTTAGGTTGATTGAGATTTTAGTGCGGAAAAGTAAGTGTTTTTTTGGTTGTTTTTGGTTTTTAATGCGGAAAAGTAAGTGACAGAAAAGTAAATACTGAAAATAAAAGTAGAAGACTTACAGCGGGTGATGCGTGATTGGCAAGTCCTCCGGAAGGTGAGCAGTTGATAGAGCGGTTTATACTAAGAAAGTAAGTGCAAGGGGTTTTTTAAATCTAAGGAAAGCATTCGGTTTCTGGGGCTTTGTATCATAGCCTGTTTATCATTGACCTTTAGTGATCCTTCTAAGTATTCAAAAGTGTATCAAGGCCATTTCAAGCGCTCGATTTGCACACACCGTCTAGCCCATTTCAAGGTCGTAGAGCACTTGTTCTATTTAGACTAGCACCCCATTTCAAGGTATACTAGCCTATGTGCATCCATTTGGCCATCATTTCCGATAAACCAAATGGTGTTTAAAAGAGGTCGAACTCCTCAGATAAGCTTTGCCATTTCAAGCATCCACTTACCCGAGTATGTTCACGAACCCCCACGGAAGAGTTTTGCCATTTCAAGCATCCACTCAACCTTGGAAGTTCTGGCCTAATATATGGCACATAGAACAAGTTTTGAATAAAAAGAAGAGGCACTAAAAAGATGGTCTAAAACATTGTATGAACAAGTACACCCCTTCAACCGAATGAAGAGTTTAGCTACGAATATCCATAGAGGTGGATACCCTAGCTAAGTACTTACGGTTTTTGAAAGACAGTAAGTAAAGGAAAGGGGTGAGTACTTCAAGAACCGACAAGAGTACTCAAGAATAGTAAAGACAAGCTTGAGTACTACAAGAACCGACAAGAGTACTCAAGAGCGAACTATAATACTCAAGAACCAACAGGAGTATTATAGATTGAAAACCGAACTTACAAAAGTGCCAACTTTCTAGAGAGATAAGTGAATTGTGTTTTTGGGATGATGGATGATGATTTACAAATGAGATGGGGTGGTATTTATAGCCATGGGAGGAGGGAAGATGTGGTTTAGATCAAACCACATGGCATCATCTCCATGGAGCTCCATTAGCCGCCGGTTGGAGGTCACCATGGAGGAAGCAAGGTGGCTTTGCCACCAAACGCCGCCGGTCATGGAGGGAAGGTGGAGGTTTTGTGAGGTTTTGTGATCTTTTCACAAAGCCATCGGTCCAATTTCAGCTCCGGACTGACTTTGGTTGCTCTTCGGTTGGATTTGTTTTCAGTGATTCCTTGTCAGGATCTTGAGATTTCTTTAGTCGGCATCTGGTCGTGACACTGGAATGACTCGTAATATATTTTCAGCGTAAAAACTCCTCCTTAGCGTGTATTCTCTCTAGACTCCAAAATACCATGTAGATAAATATCGGAACTAACAAGCAAAAGTTAAATAGACAAACAGTCTAATTTGGTGGGTTTAACTGTGTTTATGATTCGTATAATTATGGTCCATCAGATCACCCCACACTTTTAGTTGTTCATCCCGAACAATGCTATTAAAGGGCGGCACACCAAGTAAGCTTTTAAAATATGAAAGTTAGACTGTGGGACTAGATTTATCCTAATTCATGCATTACTACTTGTTACCAAATTAAACCGTGTAAATAAATAGAAGAAACTTGATACTTGTACCTCCGTGCTGAGATGCAAATTATTTTGGATGTTTCGGGAGATAGCCCTTTTCAGGCTCCTGGACTGCATCCTCGGGACCGTCTCGCACTATATGGTTTCCTTATAGCTTTCTCTAGCACGTGATTCGGTTCGGGTTTCAATGGTTTGGTCTTTGATTTTCTTTTGGCGAGGGACAGCTTTTGTAGTGAATCGGCCTTTGGCCTTTGATTTGACTCTTTGAGTACTTCACTTTTTGTTCGGTTAATACCTTCACAATTTTGGGCCTTTGGCCTCTTGATTTGCTTCTTTGAGCTTTTGCCTTTTTGTGGCTTGCTAGTCCATTTTCTCAAGCCTTTTTGGGAGGTCCAATCATTGCCCGCGAGCATATGGAAATACCTCCCCGCTCTCTCTCATCCTTGCCGTTTCACGCGAGTCAAAATGAGGGTCGCTCATTTATTTTCCCGGGTACTCTGACTAGAGATAGGACGGTTTGATTCCCGTCCCGCCTTTTTTTTTCTTTTTGCATAAACACTGCATGGCGGAGATGACTTCAATCTTCACTGAAACCCGAAGTGCAGCCTCCACTGACTTCGAAAACCATATAGTTAGATTCGATCCTTCGATTGCTTGACAAGCCTCTCTAGGGCAGTTTATGTCAACTCCACATCCCTAGTTATCTCAGCACAAAGGGACAAATGAGAAGTTACATTCTAAGTTTTTAAACAGTTGAATTTTCACAAGGTTAATGCATGAATTATGATCTATCTTTTTCACATTCTTAAGTTCATATTTTCAAAAAGATAATATTAAAGGAAAAGGAAAAAGAAAAACATGTTATGTACACAGGTGGTTCTCACCCCACACTTTTGAACGAAGGCGTGCCTTTCAGCAAGACTTAGTTCAAAAGCCATGCAAGCAGACAATTATGAGAAGGAAATGACATTAAGGAAAAGGGAAGAACAGAACTCCCTTTAAAGTGTCGAGCGGACGACATGGCATGAGGCTGGATGATCGAGGGAGTTCGGCTGGGGCCTTGAACTCTTGGCGTAGGCCTGGCTGGCTTAATGTTGCACCCAAGTTCGATTCCTGAATAGTCATTTCTTCTATGCACCAAGTGGGTGAGAGCGACTTATTGGTAAAAACTAAATGACAGAAAAATAAAAGACAGAAAGTAAGATAGATGTCGGGTTACCTCCCGACCAGTGCCTTTGTTTAACGTCGTTGGCTCGACAGTACCTAATTCCTGGATCACTGGTTTGGATCCCATGGGTGGCTCGAGGTCGTATTTCGCCACTGTTCCTGTGTTGACTTTTGCCTTGACTCTTCCTGATTTCTTGCTTGGGTTAGAACTCCATGGTTTTGGTGTTTTTTCTTTCCATTGTTTCTGAGAGGGCGAGGGACTTGTGACCATAGCTGCTGGTCTTGTTACTCCGTCGGTTTCTTTTGGCAGGTCAGAAATCTGTGTACCGCAATCTGAGATAGGTATAATGTCTGGCGGTTTCTTTGTATCCGTGCGGCTATTATCAATGTAGAAATTTGCAATTTTGCCGCCAAACTTAAGCGATAATGAGCCCTTGCCCACATCGATCCTTGCTTTAGTAGCGTAGAGGAATGGTCGTCCCAATATTATTGTTGGAGGGTCGTGTTCGCTGGTCTCTCCCGTTTGTATTACATAAAAGTCTGCAGCAACGACGAGCTCTCCCACATGGAGTATTACATCTTCCAGCACTTTGATGGATCATAATTATACGAATCATAAACACAGTTAAACCCACTAAATTAGACTATTTGTCTATTTAACTTTTGCTTGTTAGTTCCGATATTTATCTGCAAGGTATTTTGGAGACTAGAGAGAAAACACGCTAAGGAGGAGTTTTTACGCAGAAAATATATTACGAGTCATTCCAAGGTCACGATCAGATACTGACTGAAGAAATCTCAAGATCCTGACATTGAATCACTCAGAACAAATCCAACCGAGGAGCAACCAAAGTCAGTCCGGAGCTGAAATACACCGATAGTTTTGTGAAAACATCACAAAACTCACACAAAACCTCCTCACACACACATGTGACCGGCGGCTTTTGGAGGAGGTGACCAAAGGAGTAAGGTCCCCTCCTTTCCTCACCCACAACCGGCGGCTTCCTCCCCTTGCAACCGGCCACCGGCGGCTTTTGGCAAGCCATGGATGGCTTGCCATGTGCTCTCATCCTCACCACACATCTCCTCCTCCTTTTGCTATAAATACCCCCCTTCACTTGTAAACATCATCCTCAAATCCAAAAATCATAAACACTTCTCTCTCTAGAAAGTTTGGCATTTGTAAGTTTGGTTTTCAATATATAATACTCCTGTTGGTTCTTGAGTATTATAGTTCGGTCTTGAGTACTCCTGTTGGTTCTTGAGTACTCAAGCTTTTCTTTATTCTCGAGTACTCTTGTCGGTTCTTGAAGTACTCACCCCTTTCCCTTACTTACTGTCTTTCAAAAACTGTAAGTACTTAGCTATGGTATCCACCTCTATGGATATTCGTAGCTAAACCCTTCATTCGGTTGAAGGGGTGTACTTGTATCATAAAATGTTTTAGGCAATTCTGAGAGCCTCTTCTCTGTATTCAAAACTTGTTGTATGTGCCATATATTAGGTTAGAACTTCCAAGGTTGAGTGGATGCTTGGAATGGCAAAGCTCTTCCGTGGGAGTTCGTAAACATACTCGGATAAGTGGATGCTTGGAATGGAAAAGCTTATCTGAGGAGTTTGACCTCTCTAAAAAACCATTTGGTTGCTCGGGAATGACTGACCAAATGGATGCACACAGGCTAATATACCTTGGAATGGGGTATTAGTCTAAGTAGAACAAGTGCTCTACGTTTTTTGCAAAAGACTGGACGGTGTAGCAAGTTGAGTGCTTGGAATGGCCTCGATTCACTTTCGAACACTTTTGCAAAAGACTAGACAGTGTGGCAAATCGAGTGCTTGGAATGGCCTTGATGCACGTTTGAATACTTAGAAGGATCACTAAGAGCCAATGATAAACAGGCTATGATACAAGGCCCCCGAAACCGAATGCTTTCCTTATATTTAAAAACCCCCTTGTATTTACTTTCTTAGTATAAATATCAACTGCGCTCACGTTCCGGAGGACTTGCCAATCACGCATCACCCGCTGTAAGTCTTCTACTTTTATTTTCAGTATTTACTTTTCTGTCATTTACTTTTCCGCACTAAAAACTAAAAACAACCAAAAAAAACATTTACTTTCCCGCATTAAAATCTCAATCAACCTAAAACACGCTCACTCGCTGTACAATCCCTCAAAGAACAACTTATCCCCCTAATTCCCTTGGGTTCGACCCCTACTTACCACTTGCTACCCAGTAGTAAGGTCACGAGTAGCGGAATATAAATTTGCTTTTGCACAGAGAACACCGCACCTTAACGACAGTGCGGTGGGCTCCGTCAAAACTGGCGCCGTTGCCGGGGAATTAGCCGTCGGATTAGCTGTTCTTTTCTTTCTCTTTCTTGATTCTCGAAATCACTTCTACACAACCATGTCTCGCGAAGGAAGCCACCATGACTATCAGGATGATGACGAGATGAATCTGTTCAATCGAAATGATGAGGTACCAATTCCATTTGTCGACGATCCGGAACAAATCATCCGAGACAGAAGAGCTCATGATAGGGAGGCCGCCCGAAGAAACCAAGAACCACCAGAGGACCGAAATGCAGCTGGTCCAGTACAACCCCCTATACGTCCCCCACACCCTCAACCTCGACAAATGCCTAGGCAAGAACCTATCTTTGACGACTACTATGGGAATAACAACTACCGCGCACCTACGATGAGAGAGCTGAATGCCCCAGATTTCGAAACACAACCATGGTGCATCTACGAGGGCCCTGAACTGGAATACATTACCATCAACGCATCAGTGGCCCATAGCTTGCCCAAGTTCTCAGGAGCACATGGAGAATCTGCGACAACTCACCTCCAACGCTTACACGGCATTTGCCAAAATCTAAAACCTAATCGAGTGAGTATAGACGACTTCAAGTTAAAGGCGTTCTATGTTTCCCTCATTGAAGCGGCAAACGACTGGTTCCTTTCATTGCCTTCCGGTAGCATCAGAACATGGGCTCAGATGCAAAGGAAATTCCTGGACAAATATTACCCAGCAGGAAGGGCAATGCAAGTAAGGAGGCAATTACAAGACATCAAGTAAGGGCCCAATGAAACCATGTACGATTACCTGGAAAAGTTCAACCACTTGGAGAGAAGCTGCTGTACCCTTGGACTACCCGAGAAACTCATCATCGAATATCTCATTGATGGAGTAAGACCCTTGGACAAAATGCTCCTGGATGCCTCAGCTGGAGGATCCATGATGAATCTATCATTGAGCGGCATAAGGAACCTCATCGCCAACGTTGCTGAAAATGCCCGGTTTAGAGAAGAGACAACTCGGCAGGAAGAATTTTCCCGAACAAGGAATGTGGCACAAGCTGAAACACCGATGAGCTCTATGCCAGAAGAGATGAAACAATTAAAGGAGATGATGATTCAGATCCTACGAAGACAACCAGTTCCAGTTAAGCCTTGCGAATTTTGTGGTTCTACGGACCACAAAACTGATGCATGCCCGACATTAATAGAAGAGGAACCGGCAGAAGTGAATGCAGTGGGAGGATACCAAGGATACAATAACAACAGCAACGACAGAGCCGGACAGAACAGGTAGTATGGTCAAACAACCAACCCGAGCTGGCGTAACGAAAACTATCCTCAGAAGGAAACACAACCAGTTGTCCCTCAACTAGCTCAGTCATTCTACCAACCCCCCCACTGACAGTATAACCAGAACGCTCCATCAGCATGTCAATATCAGCAAAGAGGACCAAATCAGTACCAAGCCGGCCCGAACAATCAGCAAGAACCAAACAAGACGCTCAATGACACGATGAAGGAGCTCACCGGAAACATAAATCAATTGGGTACTTCGCTACACCAATACCAGGGGAAAACTGACGGGGCAATTTTAGAATTAACCAAACAAATGTCCCAGCTCGCCACTGCAATGTCAACACTCACTAATGAACCTGGCAGACTTCCTTCACAAACCATCCAAAATCTGAAGGCAAATATTAGCATGATAAGGAGGTCAAACATAAAGGCTACACTGGGAGAAGTAGCACGATCCCCAACATACAAACTTACAAACAAACAATTCACCCGTAGGCGTCGTCCTGATTGGAATCAAGAGGAAGACCGACCCAATGATGGCAAAACATGGGTCACGCATACTGACAATGGACGGTATGCATTCACCGTTTGCATAACACCACCACCAATCATACACTCTGACATACCAGCATCTGGATGGGATGACAATGACAATTTAAAGTGGGACTCTCCAACTAATATTTATGCTTCGAAGCAAAATATTAAGGGGTCCGATTATACAAATCCTAAGCCAAGGAATGGGCAGAATGGCTCGACAATAGAAAGAGCCCTCACTTCAGATCATGAGTCACAACCGGAAAGAGATAAAGACCCAGGGGGCTTCACTGTCACCTGTGGTATTGGTGAAGCACAAATTCATAAGTACTTAGTCGATCTTGGGGCTGCTGTCAATGCCATGCCTTCCTCCTTATACTACTTATTATGACTTGGTCCATTGAAGCCACCCAGGTCAAATATCGAGCTAGGAGATAAATCGTGCATCCGTCCGGTTGGAGTGCTAGAAGATGTAATACTCCATGTGGGAGAGCTCGTCGTTGCTGCAGACTTTTATGTAATACAAACGGGAGAGACCTGCGAAGATGACCCTCCAACAATAATATTGGGACTACCATTCCTCTACGCTACTAAAGCAAGAATCGATGTGGGCAAGGGCTCATTATCGCTTAAGTTCGGCTGCAAAATTGCAAATTTCTTCCTTGATAATAGCCGCACGGATACAAAGAAACCGCCAGACATTATACCTATCTCAGATTGCGGTACACAAATTTCTGACCTGCCAAAGGAGACCGAAACAGTAACAAGACCAGCAGCTATGGTCAAAGGTCCCCCGCCTTCTCAGAAACAATGGAAAGAAAAAACACCAAAACCATGGAGTTCTAACACAAGCAAGAAATCAGGAAGAATCAAGGCAAGAATCAACACAGGAACAGTGGCGAAATATGACCTGAGCCACCCATGGGATCCAAACTAGTGATTCAGGAATGAGGTACTGTCGAGCCAACGACGTTAAACAAAGGCACTAGTCGTGAGGTAACCCGACACCTATCTTACTTTCAGTCTTTTATTTTCTGTCATTTAGTTTTTTCCAATAAGTCGCTCTCACCCACTTGGTGCATAGAAGAAATGACTACTCAGGAATCGGACTTGGGTGCAACATCAAACCAGCCAGGCCTACGCCAAAAGTTCAAGGCCCCAGTCGAACTCCCTCGATTATCCAGCCTAATGCCATGTCGTTCACTCGACACTTTAAAGGGAGTTCCGTTCTTCCCTTTTCCTTAATGTCATTTCCTTCTCATAATTGTCTGCTTGCATGGCTTTTGAACTAAGTCTTGCTGAAAGGCACGCCTTCGTTCAAAAGTGTGGGGTGAGAACCATCTGTGTACATAACATGTTTTTCTTTTCCTTTTTCCTTAGTATTATCTTTTTGAAAATATGAACTTGAGAATGTGAAAAAGATGGATCATAATTCATGCATTAACCTTGTAAAAATTCAACTGTTTAAAAACTTAGAATGTAACTTCTCATTTGTCCCTTTGTGCTGAGATAAACTAGGGATGTGGAGTTGACATAAACTGCCCTAGAGAGGCTTGGCAAGCACTCGAAGGATCGAATCTTACTATATGGTTTTCGAAGTCATTGGAGGTTGCACTTCGGGTTTCAGTGAAGATTGAAGTCATCTCCGCCATGCAATATTTATGCAAAAAGAAAAAAAGGCGAGGACGGGAATCAGACCGTCCTATCTCTAGTCAAAGTCGCCGAGAAAATAGATGAGCGACCCTCATCTTGACCCGCGCGAAACGACAAGGATGAGAGGAGCGGGGAGGTATTTCCATATGCTCGCGGGCAATGATTGGACCTCCCAAAAAAGGCTTGAGAAAATGGACTAGCAAGCCGCAAAAAGGCAAAAGCTCAAAGAAGCAAATCAAGAGACCAAAGGCCCAAAATTGTGAAGGTTTTAACCGAACAAAAAAGTGAAGTACTCAAAGAGTCAAATCAAAGGCCAAAGGCCGATTCACTACAAAAGCTGTCCCTCGCCAAAAGAAAATCAAATACCAAACCATTGAAACCCGAACCGAATCATGTGCTAGAGAAAGCTACAAGAAAACCATATAGTACGAGACGGTCCCGAGGATGCAGTCCAGGAGCCTAAAAAGGGCTATCTCCCGAAACATCCAAAATAATTTGCATCTCAGCACGAAGGTGTACATGTATCAAGTTTCTTCTATTTATTTACACGGTTTAATTTGGTAATAAGTAAGTAATGCATGAATTAGGATAAATCGAATCACACAATCAAACTTCATATTTTAAAAGCTTACTTAGTGTGCCGCCCTTTAATAGCATTGTTCGGGACGACAACTAAAAGTGTGGGGTGATCTGATGGACCATAATTATACGAATCATAAACACAGTTAAACCCACTAAATTAGACTGTTTGTCTATTTAACTTTTGCTTGTTAGTTCCGATATTTATCTGCAGGGTATTTTGGAGACTAGAGAGAAATCACGCTAAGGAGGAATTTTTACGCAGAAAATATATTACGAGTCATACCAAGGTCACGATCAGATACTGACTGAAGAAATCTCAAGATCCTGACATTGAATCACTCAGAACAAATCCAACCGAGGAGCAACCAAAGTCAGTCCGGAGCTGAAATACACCGATAGTTTTGTGAAAACATCACAAAACTCACACAAAACCTCCTCACACACACATGTGACCGGCGGCTTTTGGAGGAGGTGACCAAAGGAGGAAGCTCCCCTCCTTTCCTCACCCACAACCGGCGGCTTCCTCCCCTTGCAACCGGCCACCGGCGGCTTTTGGCAAGCCATGGATGGCTTGCCATGTGCTCTCATCCTCACCACACATCTCCTCCTCCTTTTGCTATAAATACCCCCCCCCCCCTTCACTTGTAAACGTCATCCTCAAATCCAAAAATCATAAACACTTCTCTCTCTAGAAAGTTTGGCATTTGTAAGTTTGGTTTTCAATATATAATACTCCTGTTGGTTCTTGAGTATTATAGTTCGGTCTTGAGTACTCCTGTCGGTTCTTGAGTACTCAAGCTTTTCTTTATTCTCGAGTACTCTTGTCGGTTCTTGAAGTACTCACCCCTTTCCCTTACTTACTGTCTTTCAAAAACTGTAAGTACTTAGCTATGGTATCCACCTCTATGGATATTCGTAGCTAAACCCTTCATTCGGTTGAAGGGGTGTACTTGTATCATAAAATGTTTTAGGCAATTCTTAGAGCCTATTCTCTGTATTCAAAACTTGTTTTATGTGCCATATATTAGGTTAGAACTTCCAAGGTTGAGTGGATGCTTGGAATGGCAAAGCTCTTCCGTGGGAGTTCGTAAACATACTCGGATAAGTGGATGCTTGGAATGGCAAAGCTTATCTGAGGAGTTTGACCTCTCTAAAAAACCATTTGGTTGCTCGGGAATGACTGACCAAATGGATGCACACAGGCTAATATACCTTGGAATGGGGTATTAGTCTAAGTAGAACAAGTGCTCTACGTTTTTTGCAAAAGACTAGACGGTGTAGCAAGTTGAGTGCTTGGAATGGCCTCGATTCACTTTCGAACACTTTTGCAAAAGACTAGACAGTGTGGCAAATCGAGTGCTTGGAATGGCCTTGATGCACGTTTGAATACTTAGAAGGATCACTAAGAGCCAATGATAAACAGGCTATGATACAAGGCCCCCGAAACCGAATGCTTTCCTTATATTTAAAAACCCCATTGTATTTACTTTCTTAGTATAAATATCAACTGCGCTCACGTTCCGTAGGACTTGCCAATCACGCATCACCCGCTGTAAGTCTTCTACTTTTATTTTCAGTATTTACTTTTCTGTCATTTACTTTTCCGCACTAAAAACCAAAAACAACCAAAAAAAACATTTACTTTTCCGCACTAAAATCTCAATCAACCAAAAACACGCTCCCTCGCTGTACAATCCCTCAAAGAACAACTTATCCCCCTAATTCCCTTGGGTTCGACCCCTACTTACCACTTGCTACCCAGTAGTAAGGTCACGAGTAGCGGAATATAAATTTGCTTTTGCACAGAGAACACCGCACCTTAACGACAGTGCGGTGGGCTCCGTCACACTCCAACCGGACGGATGCACGATTTATCTCCTAGCTCGATATTTGACCTGGGTGGTTTCAATGGACCAAGTCCTAATAAGTAATATAAGGAGGAAGGCATGGCGTTGACAGCAACCCCAAGATCGACTAAGCACTTATGAATCTGGGTTTCACCAATACCGCAGGTGACTGTGAAGGCCCCTGGGTCTTTATCTCTTTCCGGTTGCGACTCACGATATGAAATGAGGGCTCTTTCTATTGTCGGGCCATTCTGCCCATTCCTTGGCTTAGGATTTGTATAATCGGGCCCCTTAATATTTTGCTTCGGAGCATAAATATTGGTAGGAGAGTCCCACTTTAAATCGTTATTGTCATCCCATCCAGGTGCTGGTATGTCAGAGTGTATGATCGGTGGTGGTGTTATGCAAACGGTGAATGCGTACCGTCCATTGTCAGCATGCGTAACCCATGTTTTGCCATCATTGGGTCGGTCTTCCTCTTGGTTCCAATCAGGACGACGCCTCCGGGTGAAGTGCTTGTTTGTAAGTTTGTAAGTTGGGGATCGTGCTGCTTCTCCCAGTGTCGCCTTTACGTTTGACCTCTTTATCATGCTAAGATTCGCCTTTGGGTTTTGGATGGTTTGTGAAGGAAGTCTGCCAGGCTCATTAGTGAGTGTTGACATTGCCGTGGTGAGCTGGGACATTTGTTTGGCCAATTCTGAAATTGCCCCGTCAATTTTCGCCTGGTATTGGTGTAGCGAAGTACCCAATTGATTTATGCTTCCGGCGAGCTCCTTCATCGTGTCATCGAGCGACTTGCTTGGTTCTTGCTGATTGGTCGGGCCGGCTTGGTACTGATTTGGTCTTCTTTGCTGATATTGGCCTGCTGATGGAGCGTTCTGGTTATACTGTCGGTGGGAGGGGGTTGGTAGAATGACTGAGCTAGTTGAGGGACAGCTGGTTGTGTTTCCTTTTGAGGATAGCTGTTGTTACGCCAGCTAGGGTTGATTGTTTGACCATACTGCCGGTTTTGTCCGGCTCTGTCGTTGCTGTTGTTGTTGTATCCTTGGTATCCTCCCACTGCATTCACTTCTGCTGGTTCCTCTTCTATTAATGTCGGGCATGCGTCAGTTTTGTGGTCCGTAGAACCACAAAATTCGCAAGGCTTAACTGGAACTGGTTGTCTTTGTAGGATCTGAATCATCATCTCCTTTAATTGTTTCAACTCTTCTGGCATAGAGCTCATCAGTGTTTCAGCTTGTGCCACATTCCTTGTTCGGGAAAATTCTTCCTACCGAGTTGTCTCTTCTCTAAATCGGGCATTTTCAGCAACGTTGGCGATGAGGTTCCTTATGTCGCTCAATGATAGATTCATCATGGATCCTCCAGCTGAGGCATCTAGGAGCATTTTGTCTAAGGGTCTTAATCCATCAATGAGGTACTCGATGATGAGTTTCTCGGGCAGTCCAAGGGTACAACAGCTTCTCTCCAGGTGGTTGAACTTTTCCAGGTAATCGTACATGGTTTCATTGGACCCTTGCTTGATGTCTTGTAATTGCCTCCTTACTTGCATTGCCCTTCCTGCCGGGTAATATTTGTCCAGGAATTTCCTTTGCATCTGAGCCCATGTTCTGATGCTACCGGAAGGCAATGAAAGGAACCAGTCGTTTGTCGCGTCAATGAGGGAAAAATAGAACGCCTTCAACTTGAAGTCGTCTATACTTACTCGATTGGGTTTTAGATTTTGGCAAATGCCGTGTAAGCGTTGAAGGTGAGTTGTCGCAGATTCTCCATGTGCTCCTGAGAACTTGGGCAAGCTATGGGCCACTGATGCGTTGATGGTAATGTATTCCAGTTCAGGGCCCTCGTAGATGCACCATGGTTGCGTTTCGAAATCTGGGGCATTCTGCTCTCCCATCGTAGGTGCGCGGTAGTTGTTATTCCCATAGTAGTCGTCAAAGACAGGTTCTTGCCTAGGCATTTGTCGAGGTTGAGGGTGCGGGGGACGTATAGGGGGTTGTTGCACTGGACCAGCTGCATTTCGGTCCTCGGGTGGTCCTTGGTTTTTTCGGGTGGCCTCCCTATCACGAGCTCTTCTGTCTCTGATGATTTGTTCCGGATCGTCGACAAATGGAAGTGGTACCTCATCATTTCGATCGAACAGATTCATCTCGTCATCATCCTTCATCCTGATAGTCATGGTGGTTTCCTTCGCGAGACATGGTTGTGTAGAAGTGATTTCGAGAATCGAGAGAGAAAAAGAAAAGAAAAGAACAGCTAATCCGACGGCTAATTCCCCGGCAACGGCGCCAGTTTTGACGGAGCCCACCGCACTGTCGTTAAGGTGCGGTGTTCTCTGTGCAAAAGCAAATTTATATTCCGCTACTCGTGACCTTACTACAGGGTAGCAAGTGGTAAGTAGGGGTCGAACCCAAGGGAATTAGGGGGATAAGTTATTCTTTGAGGGAATCGTACAGCGAGGGAGCGTGTTTTAGGTTGATTGAGATTTTAGTGCGGAAATGTAAGTGTTTTTTTTTTGTTGTTTTTGGTTTTTAGTGCGGAAAAGTAAATGACAGAAAAGTAAATACTGAAAATAAAAGTAGAAGACTTATAGCGGGTGATGCATAATTGGCAAGTCCTCCGGAAGGTGAGCAGTTGATAGAGCAGTTTATACTAAGAAAGTAAGTGCAAGGGGTTTTTTAAATCTAAGGAAAGCATTCGGTTTCTCGGGCCTTGTATCATAGCCTGTTTATCATTGACCTTTAGTGATCCTTCTAAGTATTCAAAAGTGTATCAAGGCCATTTCAAGCGCTCGATTTGCACACACCGTCTAGCCCATTTCAAGGTCGTAGAGCACTTGTTCTATTTAGACTAGCACCCCATTTCAAGGTATACTAGCCTATGTGCATCCATTTGGCCATCATTTCCGATAAACCAAATGGTGTTTAAAAGAGGTCGAACTCCTCAGATAAGCTTTGCCATTTCAAGCATCCACTTACTCGAGTATGTTCACGAACCCCCACGGAAGAGTTTTTCCATTTCAAGCATCCACTCAACCTTGGAAGTTCTGGCCTAATATATGGCACATAGAACAAGTTTTGAATAAAAAGAAGAGGCACTAAAAAGATGGTCTAAAACATTGTATGATACAAGTACACCCCTTCAACCGAATGAAGAGTTTAGCTACGAATATCCATAGAGGTGGATACCATAGCTAAGTACTTACGGTCATGGAGGGAAGGTGGAGGTTTTGTGAGGTTTTGTGATCTTTTCACAAAGCCATCGGTCCAATTTCAGCTCCGGACTGACTTTGGTTGCTCTTCGGTTGGATTTGTTTTGAGTGATTCCTTGTCAGGATCTTGAGATTTCTTTAGTCGGCATCTGGTCGTGACCTTGGAATGACTCGTAATATATTTTCAGCGTAAAAACTCCTCCTTAGCGTGAATTCTCTCTAGACTCCAAAATACCCTGTAGATAAATATCGGAACTAACAAGCAAAAGTTAAATAGACAAACAGTCTAATTTGGTGGGTTTAACTGTGTTTATGATTCGTATAATTATGGTCCATCGGTTAGGCACATGAAATTTTGTGTGATATACATATACAGTATGTGCACATATTTATGTACAAAATAGTACGAAGTTTAATCTCAAGTGATATTTTGTATTCGATACATTACGTTATTTGAATTGCATTAATTAATACTGGAAAAATTTAACAACTTATAGGAGAGTTAACTTCATTAGATACGTTTAACATCAACAACAAACTAGTGATTATTTCAGATGATGCGCAACGCTAATTTTATAACTTTAACGCGGTTGTGATCCTTGATTTCCGGGTGACCCACGGGGTGATGGCTGATCAACTTCTTGGTCACTTTCACATTGGTTTGGCTTTGAAGACTTACTTTGTCTACTATTGTCTTCGTCATGTCTGTATTTTACCCGACTGAAGCTATGCTCTCCTAAACAGTTCGAGCCATTATCACAAGGATATATAAAATCTTGAGCGGAACAAACATATCCTTCAGAAATGCTTGATTCTTCTTCAGACATCTCAGCAAAAAAACGTTCAACTGCAGAATTTGAACTCATTATATGAAATTGTCGGGATGAAATGTTAAAGACAAGCTAGTACTTTTACTTATAGGGTGGACGATGTCTGATTCCCTCTTATTTCAGGTATTAGTCCGTTATGTGTACAATAGGGCTTTATGTATAAGCTATGTTTCAAAGATGAACAGGGACAACGCTTTCATTAAAAGCGCTGTTGTACTAGAAGTAAAACAGCGTTTACATGGAGGCGCTGTTATATTTAACGTAACACAGTGCTTTAATGAAGAGGCGCTGTTATAAATAAATTACAATATCGCTTTAATTAAGAGGCGCTGTCATAAGTATAATAAAGACAGCGCCTAAAGAAGAAACGCTGTCGCAAATTTTACTAGGTTTATTAACTCACCAAAAAAAATAACTCCACACTCGGATACTCTGATTCACCTCGCCTTTGAATTGTTACTGCCGACTTAGCCCGCCGAAGCATACAAAACGATTTCGCAGTCGCTAGGGTATGTCGATTTAAGTTTCCGTTTACACTTGTGTCCATGTCACCGTCCAAGTAAATGTATAGGTTTCCCTTTGGCGTCCAGCAAATTATTTACGGTTCCGAAATTCCTTAACCTTAGATTTGGATTCATTTTGTTAAGATAGCCAGTTGTTGGGATTCAATTGTCCCTAGTTGAATCCCCCGATTCCTGATTGTTTCACCTTGGGTCCCAACTTGTGTGAAACATGTGCTAATTTATTTATAGTACTACTGTATCTTCGATTTTGTGCCAGTATGTTAGGAATTTGTTTATTATATTGTACAGCCTTATGAAATCGTTAGGAATTAGTAGTGCAGTGTAATGTAGTTTGTGTTATTTGTTACTTTTCAAAGGAAGATGGTTAGCCAAAGTGACACGGAGGGAGGCTCATCATCAAACCGTAAGAGCAGGGGGGCAACCTCTATGACGAATTTTATCGATCAGCATAAGGATGGGAGTAAAGAGCAGGTGACGATTGAGGCAGATGGATCAATTGCCGGTAAAAAAAGGACATCATTCAGGACATACATTGGTAATTAAATAATATGTTCTGTATTTGTTTACGTAATGAATAACAAGTTTTATTGCGTTGAAAAAATAATTAATATGTTACGTATTTACAGGAACAGTTGCTAAATCTCGAGTGCCAATTACATACGAAACATGGAAGTTGGTACCTAAAGAGCTTAGGGATACTGTGTGGGACGAGACACTGGTATGTTTTAAAATGAAAAACAAATGATAATTTCTGCATGTAAAAAATTATTAACAATATTTTATTTACATTTGTAGAGATACTTTGATGTACCCCAAAATGACAGGACTATTAAGTTGAGGAAGAAGGAGATGCGAGCGGCCGCAACTATGTGGAGAAACTTCAAGAGCGAACTCGCAAATCAGTACATATTTGGGTCGAAACAAGGACATGAACCAAGAAAGAAGTATTCTTACATTAGTCCGGAGCACTGGAGGAGGTTTGTGGAACAGCGATTGAGGAGTCGTATTTATACGACTCGTCAAGTCAACTAATCCCATTTATTTCGACACTTTATTATGCGAACAGTTACTTTTTAGTATGGTTTTGCATTTCAGGTGTTTCGGAAGCTTTAGGAGGAAACACGCATAAAAGACGGCATTTTATGCCGAAAACATCACAATGGCAGATCAGACCTCTGGACGTTCGGCGGAGCGCTGGGAATGGACCGTTGATCAGAAAATTACGAGCTACATTGCGTTGCGTAGCTGACTCAATTCCCTACAACTCTCTAGTTCACACCAAGAGCATCCGAGGTCATTTAAAGGGTCAAATCGAGAGCCGAAGTCAAAACAGATGCATAGAATGGATGAACAGTCTCCGAGAGGACCGCGGACACTGTTCACTTTATGAACAGTATCCGCGGACGCTAATAAGAACAGTACCCACGGCGCTAAAATGTGCGTAGTCCGCGGAGATGATGTCAGCGATGCGTTTTGATGACGTTAACGAGTCCGAGAATTGGAAATTTCAACCCAAAACAGACTTGGAAACCCTATGTTTTGCTATAAATAAGATCTTTGTGTTAGAGTTTCCATGATCCATTATTCTACGAAGAGGAGACGGCTCTGGAGAGAAGACGAAGCCTTCGACGAGAGAGAAGATTTTCCTACTTTTAATTGTGCGTCTTTTCATGATTATGTGTAGCTAAATCCTTAATTCAGTTTAGGGTTTCGCATATTGTGACGTTTGTTTTGAGACTTTGTCCTTGATGCTATTTCATGTTTTACTAGTTCTTGTGCTTATTTCATGAATTAACTTGTTAGATTAAGTGGAAGCTTTGTCGCAAAGCTTAATTGAGCAATTAATTCTTACCGTTAATATCTACTGGAAACTTTGTCGTAAAGGTAGATCGTAACACCTAGATTTAATAATACCTATGTCGGATTATTTTATTTAGGAAAGAACTAGAAGTCTAACACCTTTGTCGGGTTACATTGTGGCATATCACCTTTGTCGGGATACTTGGGTTGTTACCTTTGTCGGGATACTTGGGTTGTTACCTTTGTCGGAACAACCACACTTAGAAACATGAAGTTAGATATTTAGCAGTCAATGATTAACATGTCACAATAGAAACCCTAGGCTGAATGCTCTCTCGTATTGAATTCTTCTTTGTTATTTCCTATTTTGCACTCACAACTGCTCAAAACCCCCCTCTTTTCTTATTTTCAGAGACAGCTTCAGAAACACCAGCTCCCTTGGGTTCGACCCTTGCTTGCCGCTACACTAGCCAAGAGTGAGGAAATTATAAATTCAATTTGCAGGTACCGACGTAGCCTGTCAAATTTTGGCGCCGTTGCCGGGGAGCTGCGCTTCGGTGAAGTTGTTTCTTTTTATTTATTTACAGTATTTTTTGGATTTTAGTGATTCACCATGTCTTCCTATTATAGTGCACCACCAATTGACGGTGAAGACGATGAGGAAGAAGAATACGAGGGCAGCGAGGTTAAGTTTTGGATGATTCGGCGTCTCCCCAAATTTGGAGGTGCCATCGGAGAGGACCCCGTGTCACATGTGAAAACGTTTCACTCCGTCTGCTGCCGCATAAAGCCTAAGGAAGAGTCATTAGAGAGGTTTAAGTTGAAAATATTTTTGTTTTCTTTAACTGACTCTGCAAAATCTTGGTATTTCTCATCTGCAGATTATGACAGTAGTTATGTGGAGCTACGAGCCAAATTTCTGAAGAAGTTTTCTCCGCCATCCCTTTGATTTGAAGTTCGCAAGAAAATTTCTACCATTGTGAAATTCTAGGGCGAGACATTATATGAGTACTATGTGCGCTTCGATGACCTTCAGGGAAGCTGTCCACACCATGGATTCACAGATTTATTTCTTCTTGAGAGCTTTCTTGACGGGATGAATCCACTAGAGTGTTCTATGCTCGATGCTGCAGCAGGAGGGTCATTAATGAATTTAGACATCTGTGACGCCTGGGACCTGGTAGATGACATGGCACAGAGATCAAGGCGAGATCAGCTACACAAAACGGATGATAAGTCACAGACAGTAGAAGCTGATTTAGTGCAGATCGGGCATGACACCGCATTGGCCATAATAGACGAACCAGAGGCCGAAAATAATGAGAAAGTGGCCATCTCAGAGGGGATCGTAACACCTAGATTTAATAATACCTTTGTCGGATTATTTTATTTAGGAAAGAACTAGAAGTCTAACACCTTTGTCGGGTTACATTGTGGCATATCACCTTTGTCGGGATACTTGGGTTGTTACCTTTGTCGGGATACTTGCACACTTAGAAACACCTTTGTCGGGTTTCATGTTTTACTAGTTCTTGTGCTTATTTCATGAATTAACTTGTTAGATTAAGTGGAAGCTTTGTCGCAAAGCTTAATTGAGCAATTAATTCTTACCGTTAATATCTACTGGAAACTTTGTCGTAAAGGTAGATCGTAATACCTAGATTTAATAATACCTTTGTCGGATTATTTTATTTAGGAAACAACTAGAAGTCTAACACCTTTGTCGGGTTAGATTGTGGCATATCACCTTTGTCGGGATACTTGGGTTGTTACCTTTGTCAGAACAACCACACTTAGAAACATGAAGTTAGATATTTAGCAGTCAATGATTAACATGTCACAATAGAAACCCTAGGCTGAATGCTCTCTCGTATTGAATTCTTCTTTGTTATTTCCTCTTTTGCACTCACAACTGCTCAAAACCCCCTCTTTTCTTATTTTAAGAGACAGCTTCAACAACACCAGCTCCCTTGGGTTCGACCCTTACTTGCCGCTACACTAGCCAAGAGTAAGGAAATTATAAATTCAAATTTGCAGGTACCGACGACGCCTGTCAGCGATCGACTCCCGAGGCATACATTGTCTCGAGGCGGGTACAATAAGGCAAGGGCGGATATCGTCGCAGCAAAGAAAGCGGAGATGGAGGCTCAAGGGTTAACATCGTCTGGGGATGAGCCTGTAATCCACGTTGAGAGGCATGACGTATGGCTGAAGGGTCATATCCGAAAGAATAAAGAGTACGTGAACATTTTAATGAGGGAGGTGGCGGAAAAAATTGTAAGTTACTTGTACAAAGCAAATTAGTCAAAAGTTCATGACTCATTTGTGATTATGATGGACGTAAAATGATTGATAACAGGAACAATTAGAAGAGCAGGTCGCACAGGGATTATTTACGTCCCAGGGTCGAAGAGACATTTTGACGGAGGCCACAGGGAAGGATGAGTACCCTGGACGCACACGTGGAGTCGGTAGTTTTGTAGGTTGGATGGAGGTATTTGGAAAGCAGTCTTCTTCATCATCAACACGATCCACAGTTACATCACACGCGCCGACGCTTCAGACCCATGATAGGGGTTCCAATCCAGACCCCTTCGGAGATATACCTGAGGTATTATGCAGTAGTTTAACGAGAAACAAATTAAGGTGTATGGTGTTCATTCATAATGTTCACGTTTGGTTTTTTTGTCAAATATCAGGTTGGGAAGAAATGCTTAATACACGTGGACGAAGGTTTCGATAAGGGATTGGTAATCGTGGCACTTGGCAAAGTGATGGAAGGATGAATCGTGCAATATCAAGAGTTGGATGATGATATGGTGAAGGTGATGGTAGACGAGGCGCTTGAAGGGTGGAGGGAGCTGCCAAAGAAGTTTGGGAATATGGAGAAAGTATCGGATGCAAAGGGTGGTTTTGTGGGATGGCCGAAATCTCTAGTACGCATTGATGAAAAGGTAACTACGTACATTCATGTCTTCGACACTAAACACCTATCACTTTGTCATATATACTCATTCGAACGACATTATTTGATTTCGACAGGGATATGACGAGTTCAGATTTTTCAAAATGCAATGCTCCAGTTTCGACAACGAAGTTATTATGAGAATGAAAATGCAATGCCGCTTTCTTCACGAACACGCTAACACGATGGGCAAGTCAACTCTGTATTCGGTTTACATTAGTAGCAAAGTGTTTGGTGAGGATTGCTTTGTCGATTTGAACAAAGAATGCATTACTGAGTTCACACTCTTACAAGCTTTGGGTGCCCAATCAGCAGAAGTTTACATTAGGTAAGTATTGATTTCATTATAAAATGGTTTCTTAAGTTTATAAGAATTGTACTAATTAAATCAAATGCCAGCAGATTCATCCACGATACGACACCACCGAGCATACGGTTTGGATTCTTCAGACCGAGTTATATGACTCCGTCCGAGGAATTCAATGTCAGGGTGGAGTTCTTCCAGAAGAGATTGAGAATGCCCGACTATGAGCATAATTTTTGCTACTTCCTTCCCTACGTAGATGTGAAAGAGTGAGTTGATATTATATAAAATTTTTTGTCTATTTTCAATGAGGTGGCTATTTGACTAATAAACAATGGTTACGTTAAATCTATGTTAGGTATCATTGGATGTTAGTTGTCTTATTCCCAAAGAAGCGAGTGGCCCTTTGGCTTGATCCGCTGGCAAAGGCACCGCGGCCTGAAGCAATGAATTTTGTTAACACGTAAGTACTATGGTCGTGCACTTTAGTTACCATTATAACATGACCTACAAATTTCTTATGTAAAATATACCTTATTGTTGCAGGAGCATGAGTCTGTACTTTAGCATCCCGTCAGGTAACGAAGTAGAATTGAAG
Source organism: Rhodiola kirilowii (assembly GCA_033675215.1). Classification (NCBI taxonomy): domain Eukaryota; kingdom Viridiplantae; phylum Streptophyta; class Magnoliopsida; order Saxifragales; family Crassulaceae; genus Rhodiola; species Rhodiola kirilowii. The sequence goes on from CM066201.1 coordinate 47,864,188, forward strand.
ACTGTGACGGTATTTGCTTAACACATAACAATTGTTATACAACTAAATATTTGATTAATTAATAATTTTCGTTGATTATAACTTCATTCTTATTTTAGTGCCCGCATCACCCCCAAGACACTGAACTGTGTGCCTACTATGTCATGCAATATATTCTGGACATAATCAAGTTCGTCCAAGACACAAATGGAACGTTTGAGGACGACATCGGACAAGTAGGTGTATAGCTACATTTAATTAGGCATTAACAATTAATTGAGGTGTCCCTAATCTTTGTAATTATGTTTTTTTTACAGTGTTTCCCTACAGGAGAACGACCAGATGATGACACATTGCTTGATGATATGAGGGAGCACTTTGCCGATGGTTTGACTACTTACATACAACAAGTGTATCATTATGTATAAACTTGAAGGATTATAAAGTGTTATTGGTCGACATTTATGAATTGAAACGTGTTGTACAATATTTTTCGAAATCGTGTTTTATTAGGATATTGCAACACTTAGTCATGTCACGCATTATTGTTCGAATATTTTTGTGACATAGACGTGTCAAGCAAATAAATGTAAATGAAGCAAATAAATTGTATAAATATTTACACGTATATGTAAGCAATTTATATTCAGACTTTAGACAGCGCTTAACGTGAAAAGCGTTGTTGAACTACAAATGTACAGCGCTTAGTGGGTGAAGCGCTATTGAAATAAAAAAATAAGACAGCGTTTAATTAGTGAAACGCTGTCTTATTTACAATGTTCGACAACGCTTTATGTAGTAAGCACTGTCCGAACTCACCCAAAAACTTTATTTGCGAAACATATTTTTCAAAGATGTTTTTATATTAAAATGTCGTGTAATATAAATTTATTTTAACGTATAATCAATTTGCGTTACAAATGATTTCAAATACACTTTATTATATAAAAACATTATTTATCAGGGGGTTCATTGTCAATTTGTGTTACAAATTCATTTGGAAATCACTATAATTTATTTAATTCATGGAATACAAAGTTGTCACTGATTTATTGATAACATCGTGAGCAGTCCAAATCTCTGCAATCTACGGGTTGGTTGACAATGACAAAAGTGAATTCCTTCCCGTCCTTCGCATCGTACGATTATCATTGCCGATCATATTGCATCTCCTCATAAAATTACCCCGAATGCGACTGTCATATTGTGCATCCCAGGTAGCTATACGCTACAAGAAAATCATTTGTAAGACCCGTTAACTTTTGTCATCCAAATGAAATAAAAACATTTTCTGAGTTACCGCATTGTACCTGGAACTCCTCGTACCAAATTTCCTTGCCACTTTCTGGGATCATGGTCCATGATGCCCACGTTGCATCCCAACATTTTGAGATGCATTCTTGAGCAATCCTTCGATCAACAAATAGGAAGAAACTGTTACAAAAGTAGGGATTACATAACGGTTCGATTTATCAAAATAGTCAATATATATATGAAGAGAACAATAATAAGTTGTTACGCGTGTCTGCCAACAGGTATAACGTGATCTCTACGAGCAAATCCACGTGGATTGTCAGGGAAACTCACAAGGTCAAATAAAGGAGACATGTTGACGATTGGAAGGAAGTATGTTGTTAATGAATGTGGTGGGATGAATGATTTCAAGAGTTCTCATATATATATAGCGCAACAATGAAATATGGTTGCATAAATTGTTCCGTCCACATTCTGTCCATTTTCCGTCACCTGTTGACGTAAGTAACATGTTATAGTGACAGAAATTCAGCAACGGTCAATAATTAACGGGAACTTTGTAACGGAATAATGACGGAAATGTGACGGAAATATGAAACATATACTGGAAATGGGATGAAGATGATTCTAAAGAATTTCATGGCTCTTGAATGAGATGAGTTTCTTACAAGAGAACATAAATATTTCCGGTTGTCTTGTGACACGTCTCAGGCATGAAAAATGAAATTCTTCAGAATCATCTTGCACCCAATGTCTAGTATACGTTGCAAAATTTGTGTGCTTCAAAATGAAATTTTGTTGAAAATGAATGTGTTCAATGATGTAAAGAGTTGTCTCATATAGGGCAAAAGCGAAATCTGGGTTTCCGTCATTTTTCCATGGCATTTCCCTCACATAGACGGAATAGTAATGTAATAGGGACGAAAAATGTTGAAATAAGCAACGGTCAGTAAATTACGGTAAGTAAATCTGTGACGGACATGTCACGGAAATGTGACGAAACAATTCAAATATTTCTGGCATACAGAATGATGACGGTATTGGAACGGAAGTTTTCGACGGTATACAACGACAAAAGGTCCACAGAATCTGAGCGAATAAAATATGCGGATAGTTTCCGTCATAATTGTGTCAGTTAACTTTCGTCGCTATTCCGTTTACTCGTTCGCGACAGAACATGGTTGACCGAATTCTGACAGAATGACAACGAACAGATTTTTTGGAGACGGAAAGGTGACGTTTTATTTTTCTGTCTCGGTTGATGCGACAGAAATTTTGGACAAAAATATTTGCAAAATTTGTAGTGTATTGATTATTAACAACCATAAGATCTTAGATCTAATGGCTAATTTAACTTCTCATGTGATCCAAATTCTACAACATTATACCATAACAAATTTAGAATTTGATAAAGTACAAATCAATAATACAACAATAATAGAACAACAATAACAATTTTAGTCTTAATTTGCAAGTCACAACAATAAGGGATTTCTAAGACTAATTAGATTTCTAGTTAAATTGATAATAAGTAATAAATTTTATAGATTTGATAAATGAATATACATTATTGAAACAAATAATAAAACAACAATCATCTTTAGCCTAGTGGAAGGAAGGAGAAAAACTATTAAGTGGGGGGTTGGGTTCTCTAGTCTTGTCGTCAAAATTAAATAATAAAACCAAATCGAACCGATTGAACGGATCGAATCACCGTTTTAATAAAAAAATCGAGTCAATCAGCCGGATCAATCGGATCTTGACCGAATCAACTACATAACGGTCCGATAACAAAACCGAATCGGTCTGGATTTAATAACACTGGTTGTGATTGCTAATGATGGAGATAGATACTTTATCCCTATTGTAAAATGTGCATGATTGTGCATAGTGTACCAAAACCACTGCTACATTAGTGTGTATTTGTTGTATAGTCCTTACTTTCCAAAATCCTACTAGCCTAAACCCTTATCCAAATTAAGGGGTCGTCCATTTGAACTGAAATTTATCTTATCTTATCTTATAGTAACTTATAGTGATTGATATTAACTTATAGTGATTGATATTAATTTATAGTGACTGATATTAAGGCCATGTCCATTTGGCATTGTTTTTTGCCCTATTAAGTTACTCTAAGTTACTTTCATGCACCACAAGTTACTTTAAGTCATCATACTATTCATAAGTCGATAATCATACTATTCAACATACCATCATTATACTATTCATCATATCATCATACTATTCATCATATCATCATCATACTATTCAACATACCATCATCATACTATTCATCATACCATCATCCACTACAAGAAAACTATTATAAGCTACGATTTAAATCCAACGGAATATATTTTGTTGATAATATGTATAAAACCTTCAAAAAATTTGTTGGAAATAAATCCGTTGGAAATTTATGAATTATAAGCGACGAATTAAATTCAACGAAAATATGTTGTTGATAATATATATGAAATCTTCGAACTTTGGTTGAAAATAAATCCGTCGAGATTTATATGTTATAAGCTACAAATTAAATTCGACGGAAATTATGTTGTCAATAATACATACATAAAACCGTCAAAATTTGGTTGGAAATAAATCCGTTGAGATAGACGTGTTATAAGCTACAAATTAAATTTGACGAAAAATATTTTGTTGATATTATATATATAACATTCAAACTTTTGTTGGAAATAAATCCGTTGCAATTTCTGTGTAATAAAGCTACAAATAAATCCGTTTACTACAAAAAAAAAAGTTCATTTACAAAAAATAATCACAGAAAATTAAAAATCACTTGTTATCAACTAGTATGATAACCAAAATAAAATAGATTTGTCATATAATTAATTATACTGAACTGTAGATTGATTAACGTTGTCACAAAAATGAAAGAAAATTGGACGCACATGGTAGCATTTGAGCTCGTATAATTTAGTAAAAATAAAACTCAACAAAATTCTTATGCATTGGGTTATGATTTTATTATTTTGATTAAACTTCAACAATTAAGTTATTATATTAGTTTAGTAATTCATAAATAAAGTATATATACATAAATAAACTTAAGATGAGTGTGTTAATGTTGAGAGAGCTAGGGTTCAATTCCTAGAAAATGCAATATTTAATTAAAAAATTTAAGGGTGGATCGAGAGGAGAGGGCGTCCGGCGAGAAGGTGGTGGCCCGGTGGGGAGCTCCGGCGAGGATGTGGTGGTCTGGTGGGGGCGGCGGGGGAGGTATGGCGAGGATGTGGTGGTCCGGTGGGGAGGTCCGGCTGGTGGCTGGTGAGGTGGTCGGTGGTGGAGCTCCGGCGAGGTGGAGGCGGGTGGAGGCTTTCTGGCGATGTGGCAGCGTCTGACGAGTGTATAATTGTAAATACATTTATTACTTACCATTTTTCAAAGCAATGGAATAATTCCGTCGGAAATAATAAAAAGGGTATAATAGGAAATACATTCAATTGCTACAACCTTAAAATCAACGGATTATGCGTCGATTTTTTTAATTTTTTCACTCTTTTAATTTGATATAATCAACAGAAATATCCGTTGTAAATGACGTTAAAACCGACGGATGTAATAAAATCGACAGCCATATAAACAATAACTTTCCAACGGAATATTCCATCAATGTTAATAACATTTCTTACGGAAAAAGTGTAAAAGCAACGGAATCGGCCGTTGAAAATAAGCATTTTTCTTGTAGTGATCATCATCATACTATTCATCATATCATCATCATCATGTTACTATTCATCATATCATCATCATATTATTCATCATATCATCATCATACAATTCATCATACCATCATCATCAACATCTTACTATTCATCATCATCATCAGTATATTACTTTTCATCATCGTATTACTATTCATCACCATCATCACAACCATCATCATCATCAGTATATTACTATTCATAATCAGTATATTACTATTCATCATAAAATTACTATTCATCACCATAATCATCATAATATTACTATTCATCACCATAATCATCAGCATATTACTATTCAGCATCATAATATTACTATTCATCACAACCCTCATCATCATCAGCATATTACTATTCATCACCATCATCACAACCATCATCATCATCAGTATATTACTATTCATCATCATATTATTACTATTTATCACCATCATCATCAGTATAATACTATTCATCATCATAATATTACTATTCATCATATCATCACAACCATCATCATCATCAGTATAGTAATATTCATCATCATCATAATATTACTATTCATCAGTCAATACAAGTTCCAATTACTATTCATCAATCACTTTAAGTTACTATAAGTTACTTTCAGTCACTATAAGTTACTTTAAGTCACTATAAGTCGTATGCACCTAAGTCGTATGCAAAATGGACGCACCCTAACTAGACTGAAACTTATATTGACTGATAAATAGTAATATGATGATGATGAATGATGTGATGATGATGATGAATAGTAATATACTGGTTGTGATGGTGGTGATGAATAGTAATATGATGATGAATAGTAATATACTGATGATTATGATGGTTGTGATGATGATGATGAATAGTAATATACTGATGATGATGATAGTTGTGATGATGGTGATGATGGTGATGAATAGTAATATACTGATGATGATGATGATGAATAGTAATATGATGATGAATAGTAATGTGATGATGATGCTGAATAGTAATATGATGATGGTGATGAATAGTATGATGATGATGGTATGATGATGATGTTATGATGAATAGTAATATGATGATGATGATGATGGTGATATGATGATATGATATGCTGATGGTATGATGATGATGATGATATGATGATGGTATGATATGATGATGATGGTGGTGGTATGATGATGATGATGGTATGATAGTAATATTATGATGATGGTATGTTGAAAGTAACTTATCTTATCTTAACTTATATTGACTGAAGGTAACTTATAGTAACTGAAAGTAACTTATGTTGATTGAAAGGAACTTATCTTATCTTAACCGTAAAAAAATAGAATTCAAATGGACAGGGCCTAAATATAGGACCCCTTAACCTTAGGTACAAATGACTGATTTGAATGAAACTTCCCAATCTCTCCTTTAGGCCTATGTGGCTGATTTGAATGAAACTTTCCCTTAACAAATAAACCATGCCCAAATTTTGCCTTAGCAATTTTTGACTCATGCTCTCTAGTCCTCAGGGCAGTGCACAACTGTTCAAAGGGAGGCACCACACTTGAGTACTGAAAAGCATCCTTTTAAATTCAGGAGAGTACCTTGTCTTAAGTTGTTATTTCGGAAAAAATGGACCAGAATGATATATATGATCATATTTTAAATTTAGTTACAAATCAGAATATACAGCAGTAGATCAGTGGCGGACCTACCCTATACACAATAGGGTCACTTGCCCCCATCAATTTTCTCATTTGTTCTTTTATTTTAGCTTAATTAGACCAAAATATGGTAATAATTCTAGTAAATATCCTTGTTGTCCCCATTAATTTCTCCAAAATAGTGTTCTGCCCCGGTAAAATTTAAGTCTGGGTCCGCCACTGCAGTAGATAACCATTTTTGCTATGCTTGGATAACAAGCTCTAACCATTTTGATTTGCTTATCCATTTCATAGGAAGAAGAGTTATTCACATCATCATTTCATAAACTATAATTCGAGTTCCTACAAAAGTATTAACCAGTAGTGTAATATCCTAGCATATACATTTTATACCATTTTTGAATCTCGCATACATATATACTATAATTCAGTGGCTCAGCTTGATCAGCATAATTTCTCACATCTTTTAGGCAGAGGTCGCTTCTCACGATTTTTACCCATTTACCGGCTCCAAGAGCTTAATGAGCATCTGTAGAGTATCGGCTCTTCCTCCTCGTCCACGGTTCTTCTTTGGTGCTGAAAATAAAATGTATGTCAGGTTAATTAGTACACAATTTGGATGGTGGATGACAATCGAAATATGACAAAGCTGAAACATTATTTGTATGAACAAGAACAATTAAAAAATGCGCTACACGAAAGTAAAAAGAGAGATTGGGAAGTTTAGGAAACATAAGAGATCAGGAGAGTATACCTTGTCTTAAGTAGTTATTACATCGTTCATGAACACCTAAAAATGAAAAACAAAAGAAAAAGAGTGTGTGAGAGATCAGATCAACAGACGACAAGAGTACTAGTTTTGAAAGTCAGACTCGTTGTGATTCAACGGGTAGAGAGATGTACATAAATCGAAATTTAATTTGATTATTTAGGGCTTCTCTAATAAACTGAATATGTAATTATTTAATTATTAGAGTTCGGTTCCGGTGAGAAGTGTATGTTACGGTGAGAAATGAGAACTAATCTCATCCATTCATCTTTGTAATCAATGGCTAGGATTAAATAGAATTAAATACATAATTCGTAGATTTTCATTATCCTTTGAAAAGCTACGAATAATATAATACTACGAATAATCCTTTGAAAAGCTACGAATAATGTATTTAATTGTATTTAATCATAATCATTGATTACAAAGATGAATGGATGAGATTACACTACAAATTTTGGCATAAGATTACGACAGGGGTATTGCAACGTAAATGTGTCGTATGTACGACATATATACGATAATTTTTGTGTGTGTCGCACAAACTGCTGTTGCAAGATGTGTGCGACAGACATACGTTACAAATGTGCAACAGCTATACGACAGTGGTGCGTCAAAAGCAAAAAGCGTCGCACAGCTGTCGTACATATCTTACGACACCAATGCAACGTACATACGTCAGTCACATTACGTCTGTCGTACATCTATATGCGACGAATGTAAGACACCACTGCAAATAAAATATATATAAATATAATATTCATATTCTTCAAATATAATAATATATATAAATATAATAATATATATATAAAAAAATTAACAAATAATGTTATTTTATAATAAAATGACAGAATATATAAAAACAATTTGCAAATAAAATTTACATTAGAACTATTTTACAACCTGCAGGTAATAAATTTTACATAGAGTACACAACATTTGAACAACTCGATAACAGTGGAAGTAATTCAACAAACCATCCAAAAAAAACTTCCACAAGTTCCCAAAACTACCAAAAAAAAGTTTTGACAGTAGAAGCAGAACTCTAATCAGAATCTTCATCTGAGCTCACCTCGTCATCATCAAGTGATCCGCTGGGTGTGGTACTCTTGCCATGCTGAAGATAATGTAGTTGTTGCGCTTGTTCCGCAACCACAGCACGGAGATCTTCAAACTGATGTGCCATTTGAGTAACTAAAGCGATGGTGTCCTGAGAGAGTCCGAAGCTCTGAGATGTACTCTGGGAAGTCACATTCTCTTGACTAGAAATCGACTGAAACCGAGAACCAGGAACCATAGTTGCTGCATGACCAACCACGAATGGCAGACCAGTCCTCTGAGAGTATCCGAGAATTGGTGCTGACGCCTCAAGATCCTCGGCTTCTGTTATGGCCTGGCCATTTTCCTGTAGCGCTCTAAGGGCAGCCTCGAGTTGTGCCTGAACAAAAAATAACAGGGAGTTAGCAGCAACATGAATGTTAAAGTACATATACATAAATGTTAGTACAATATGTTTAAGACCAATTAATGTTTAAGAACCAAAAAATAGACGATTATAAATAAAACTGATACATGAATTGATATGTTTAAGAATATGTGAAAAGTACTACGAAATACCTCTATCTCAGCACCATTAATGTCAAAGTACGTCCCATCTTTCCCAACCTTCAGACGTTTGTACATATCAAGACAATTAGGAAACCTCTTCAAAATTATTTCCTGTGCCAAATCAAGTAGTCAAAGAAGAATAAAACAAGTAGTGAAAGAAGAATAAAACAAATATATTATTACATAACAAAACATTACATAAGAGAAATCTCAGCACCATTGATGCCAAAACAGAAAAATGTATGTATGTTTTTTGAACAAAGGCCCATTGGAATTAAGAGAAGAACATATCTGTATACAAAAAGAGAATCCAGGTAGGTACAAGTGTCACGAAACCAGATGCCAAACTGAATCTACTCCTCACTACAGATCCAACCCCAACAAAGCGACTTGGTAATCATAATAATAATAATAAAGGTTAAGAAACCCAGCAGTATCAGTAACTGGCACTTATAGACACTGCAGCTGATGATGAATGACTATGAAGCCAAACATCATCACAAAACAACTTGAAACCAAGCAAGAAACTTTCATTACAATAAGACTTTCCCGGAACACACCGATTGTACATCCATGATCTTTCTTGGATCAATGTTTCCATTTTGTATATCTGAAACAAATTAACATCCGAAACAAATTAACAAATCAACATCGACAAATTAACAAATTCATTAAACTAACAAGTAAAACATAATATTTAAACTTACCCGATTAGAACATCATTACGAGAAGAACAGTGGGATCATCAAGCTAGATGAGGATGATGAACAGATTGGAGGATGTCAAACAAATTAAGGCAGCTTAATAAGCTTGAAGGATGTCATTTTTGGGTTGCAGAGGATGATGAACAGATTGGATACGATTGTGGAGGTTGGGAAAGAAGGTGAAATAATATCGGAGGAGTGTCGGTAGGCACTGTTAGTGATAAAGGCATCGTACATGCGTCGTAGTGTTTTTACTGTTATACGACGCATATACGACACATATTTTTAGTGTGACGTAAAGGCGCCGTAGATTCGTCGTTAATGTGTCGTATAGAAAAAGACAAAACCTTTAAAGTGTCGTATAACCGTGTCAAATGTGTCGCACATTTCGTACGACACTATACCTCGTCGTACCTAAATGTGTCGTAATCTTATGCCAAAATTTGTAGTGTTAGTTCTCATTTCTCACCGTAACATACATTTTTCATGTGATCTTTACTCTTAATATTGTTTTGACAGATTAAGCGAACAATTTTTAGATGGAATAATCAAACCAGATCGATGAAATGATCGAAAGACAACAGTAGATAAAGATTATATACCTGGACAAGAGTGTGGAGGATTTGTTCCTGATAGTTGATTGATTCGATGATGAGATAATTAACTCGGCTAATAACCTCATTTCGTACTCTTCCTCTTTTTCTTCATCGATCAATTCCATAGTCGGAAGGGTCGGCGTGTTCATCAATGTTATCGATTGCCGCCGATGTTTGTGGGGGTTGAGTTGGTGAGAGGAGGTGCATACGCTGCATTTATACCATCATTTTTTGTTCTTGTTTTTTATATCTTTTTTGATTGTTTCATTTTTCAATTATAATTACAAAATAAAATGGAAAAGAGAATTATATAAGGATGGATTACCTAATTAACTTGTTTTTAGGATGGATGTTTTGAATCCGGTGGTCTTAATTAAGTCTTAACATCATATTGACATTTTGCTTCGTTCATAAATTATCATCATCCCTAACAATACTTTTTACTGGAATGGTAATTAACAAGAACCATTCTAACGTTAACGACATCGATCCACATGTAAATACACCCAAACATGCTCTTTTTCACAATATATCCAGTTATATGTACGCCATCGATAAGGTATATATCTCACGAGGAATGCTCTGCTGCAATCTCTTTTTACTTGCAATCTCTTGATCAAGAAGTGCAAAATGCGTTCAATGATTACAAATACAAGGAGAGAGGCGTTGCATTTAAACGCTCCTCTATATTCCAACAAGCACTACAAATTTTGCAAAACATTCCGGCCACAATTTCTGACGGTATTCCGGCGACATTAGTATTGTCGGATTTTTTTGTGGCGAGATTCTCGCGACTGTCCGGGAATAAATTTCTTAAAGACAAATTCTGGTGTTTTTCCGGCGGTATTCCGGCCAATAAAATTCTGGCGACAAAGTAGTCCCGGAATATCCCGGAATAATTTCTGCGCAATTCCGGGGATATTCCGGCGCCCGAATCCATGTTGCCGGATTTCCCCCAGAATTGGGCCGGAAATTATAAAATGCAATATTGAATTTTGCCCCTAAATATGACCGGAAAATATTGTAAAATTCAAATTGCATTTAACTCGTCGGAGTTGCCCCTAAATATGGTCGGAATTTTCATTTATTCAAATTTTTTATGTCGCCCGAGTTGCATCTTTTTATTCTGAATTAAATCAATTATATTAATTTCTAATTACATGCCTTGCATATTTTATTCCTAATTAAACCGCGACATTTATTCCTAATTAAATTCATTAGAATCCATATCAAATTATATGCTTTGCGTATTTGATTCCTAATTGAATCTACATTTATTCCTAATTAAATCAATTAGAATAAATATCAAATTACATGCGTTGCTTATTTATTAAATGATAATGGTTATTCCTAATTAAATCAATTAGAATTAATATCTAACAAAATCACTTGACTTGTGACAAAAAATGAAAACCGTATTCCATGTTGTTCGTCAAAGATTAGAACCACCATTAAATGCTATTCCACAAAAATAAAAATTAAATATTCGAAATATTTTAGTCTATTCCCGATACATATTTGATTGCTCAAATTTATGTTTCTGGTTTTTCGTCGTATTGTCTTCGGATATTTTGAAAATAAAATACTCATATGATCACCGAACTTTCGCCACAATTATGCGGACTTCCATTTTTTCTGCGCCGTAAAAGCACCAGGAGTTAACAATTCAAAAATATTGAAAGGGTCGCCGGAAATCCGTCACAAATTGGCCGGACTAAGGATATTGAAAACCAGATCTGGATCCCCATTCCCTTCTTCTCCGACTTCAATCTCAAAATACTACCGTTCGGGATTTTTGAAAAGGGGAAGAACACAGCTCCAGGTTCGAATACAACCCCCCTCGTTCGTCCTCCCATTAATCCAATTTACTCCAACTTTTCAATCGTTTGTTTTGAATTCGTGTCTGAATCGATTTGTATGTTACTCGTTTTGATTGTTAATCGTAGATGGAATGTCGTATTGGATTTTTGGGAACTTAAACAAGGGCATTTGGATCGATTTTACTTTTTGCTGGCCGTGCTTACGGCGACCGATCTGGCGGTGTACATCTTGTGTGCGAAGTGATATATGAATGTGAGCTTTGAGACGAGGAAGGGAGGCGGTGGAGATGGTCGGAGGTGTTTGATGAGTTTTGGTGGTGATGAAATTGTAATGACCACAAATGTTATGAGACAAAGTTCAGGGGCTTTGTTGTAATATACATAAATTATTTGTAGATTTAAATTTTTTTAATACATGTGTCCAATAATCAGTTATTGATTTTATTGATATATTTAATAATGTAATTTATGTATAAAAATTTGAAATAAGATTTGGAATATATTTTTATTTTCAATTTTCAGTTAATAATTTTAAATTTTCGAATATTAAACTTTAAATATTAATAATTGTCAAAATAAATTTATGGGATTAGTAATTTAATTGAAAAATAATATTGTCCCCGGATTTCTGTAGGAATTTCCCCACTTATTTGTCCCCGGATTTTTGCAGGACTTTCCCCACATATTTAGTCCTCGGATTTCCACAAAACTTTCCCCTCATATTTGTCCCCGAATTTTCCCCGGAAGTTATTTTGGCCGAAATTGTGCCGGATTTTGGCGAAAGAGTCGTCGGATTTTGTCCCCGGAATTTTCCCGAATTTATAATTCGGGGGACGTTTTGCCGGCGATAAATTTTTGGCCGGAATTTTACCAGTTTTGGTTCATTTTTTGGCGAAAATCCCGTCAGATTTTGTTGCCGAATTTTTTGGAAAAATTTGTAGTGAAGGTCAACTTGTGCTCATGATATCAGAAAACAACTAAGATGCCCTAAATGTAGGGGAGCGAAGGCTAGCTGGAGGGAAACTAATTACTGGAGGGAAGCTAATTAATGGAGAGAAAGTAGTTGTGTTAACAATAATAGGGAGACACTCACTACTAATTTTTGCTCAAGTTTACTATGCATTATGAATGATGACGCAAGCCATCGCACGACATGTGCGATAGATTTTTGACGATCTTACGACACTATTTACTTTTTGTCTCTACATATACGACGCAAGTACGACACTTTTACGTCGCACTAAACTATCTGTCTCACATGCGTCGTAGAACATTGAAAAGGCTATGACGCATGTACGGCACCTTTACGACGCACAATACCCCCACCAAATTAATGCTGACAATCGTTCGATATTAATTGATCCTTATCTCACCTTCTTCCTCATCCACTACCATTGCTCCTTATCCCAACTCCACACTCGCCACTCCACCGCCATCCGATCGTGCTAGCAGTCCAGCATCTTCGACGCCATGGCAAGCAGCGGCAGTCGCTCCCCGTCACCACCCGACAGTGTAGGTACGTCGTTCTCCAACAACTTGATTTTAGGTCAGTTTTTCATTTCGTCGGTAATTAGATTTGAGTATTCGAAGCGAAGTTTATATCGATGTTTTAGCTGTTGCTTTGACGAACAGGAAGAGATCCGATTAGTCTAAAACCGTAGATTTGAGTATTCGAAGCCAAGATAAGGATGTCACCTATTCATAACTTGTAACCTAAACATAAGATCCGGATCCAAAGCCATCAAGACAAACCTACTATAATGTTGAAGTTTTGATGTGTTTTTTTCGTTTGTTTCAGCCTTTCAGTCATGTGTATGGCCAGTGGCTTTGTTTGTGATGTGTTTGCATTTTAGTTCATCTTTCAAATGTAATTGTTACACAACTTTCATTAATGTTTTGGTATGAAAACATACAAACAGAGAGAACACAAAAGCCATATAGTAGTCATTTGGCTACAAGATGGTCACTTTATACATCATTTTCGAAATCATTAAGTAACATCTCTTTCATATCGTACTTTTAATATCCTGAATTTTAATTAGGTGTTAATCTAACTTGGTTTAGTAAAACAATTAATTAGTTTTTTTATAAAATTCTGGACGGCAACTAAATCAAAGGAAATCAACTAGGGACTCTTAATTTTCTTCCTTTAGCCTTGAGGTTTTATGTTCATATGTGTTAGATCATGTGTAGGTTGCTTTAATACGACTATTTGGATGGTTTCTAGCTTTATTTTCAGCTTGGATCACTAGTATACATGATGAACATATGGAGGAACTATGAGATTAAGTATTGATTGTTTTTCTTAAACATGATGAACAAATTTGTTTCAGTTGTGATCATTATGTTTATGGGATGTCCTTTAAGAGTAACTATGTTTACCAAGTTTTACATCATTGAAAACATTGTTCTGATGATTAGTGAGACTATGGACAGATTTAAAGTAATAAGAGAAGTTGTTCATTACTTCAACTATTTAAGTAAAAGTATGCAAGTAGTTTAAAATGTGGGAACTATGTCATGTGATGCTACACTCAACTTCTACAAGTGAAAAGTGTTTGTAAGAAAGCTAAAAGGTGCTATAGCTTCTGAAACCGGTGTTAATTAATAAACCTAAAACTTAAGTTTATGTAGATCCTAAACATGAGTTGTGAGCCTTTGCTGAAGTTGCTAATAAATAATTAACATACGGTCTTATTATTTTAAGCTCTTGATGGTGTAATAAGTTAATATATAGAGTTTCATAAATTCCCTTATAGTTTTAAAAGTGCTTATCTTATGATTCACTATTTCATATTTATGGATTAATGTAGCAAAGTCTTTATTACTAAATTAATTGTTATATTACCATTGTCCTAACTTTCTTTTTAATAGTCTTTCCTCGAACTGATTTTTTAACAGAAGCCGATGATATTGAGGCTTCAGCACCGATTCTTGGATACTCCCAGAGGACTGATCTCCCGAAAGTGGTTGGTCATGCAGTCACATTGCACTACTAATTTTGCTTAATTTTCCGACATCAAGGAAAAGCCGAAAACATGACGGAAAGTTGACGGTAAAATTTTAACTTCCGTCCACTTTCCGTCAATGAAGTTGGTGACGGAAATTTTCCCGACGGTAAAACTTTTCCGTCGACATTTCGTTGTTCAATTGCGTCATTGTACTGTCGACAATCCGGCATAGTTCCGTTAAACATATTTCCGTCATTTATCCGTTGAAACAAGCCGTTACAAAACCGTCGAAATTTCGGTAATAGTCTCTGCCGTCTATATTCCAACAAATTTCCGTCGCACAAATTTCGTGTCTACATTCCGTCTACATTACGTCCACTTTATTTTCCTTCCTAATTCCGTCTATATTCCGGTAGGACTACATTCCGTCATTATTCCGTTTTACTTCCATCAATAAGATTGTCGTCGATATTTCGTCTTCATTACGGTACTCATCTTGGCGTGACATTTCCGTCATTATTACGCCACTCAAAAGACCGTCGGCTTTCCATCGAAATGGCGTCTATTGCACCACCATCGACATTCCATCCCCATTCCGTCATCGCTATACCCCGTTTACATACCGTTCCTTTTCCGGCACAATTTTAAGTTTCCTATTTTAATTTGAATTCCGTCATCTTCAATTAAAAAACATTAAAATCATAAAAAAATACCAACATAAATTCGAAATTTCCATATTAAAATGTCGATTCAAATAAATATATCAAAGAAGTCGGGTAAAACAAAATTAAAATGTCTAATTGCGGTTTTCTTCATTCGATCCCTGATTACGCGAAGTAGGGTCGTTTTCATCCGGGCTTTGACTGGAGGGCGGCTGGTATCCGGGAGTAGTGAGCATCCTCATCATAGCAGCCTGCATTTCCATCATCCGTTCCATGCTGGCCTTCAGGTCATCCTGTCGGGATTCCATGCGCCTCTAATCAGCCTCCTGTCGGGATTCCACGCGCCTCAAATCAGCCTCCTGTCGGGATTCCACGCGCTCTAAACGCGGCATGAGCTCTTGAGTGGAATCGTCCGATGATTGGCCCCTTGCTCTGTGCGAGCTGGCACACGACTGGCTGCCCGTCGAAGAGAACTTGTCCGACACTAATGTGGCTGCAGGACCATACAAATATGGTATCCCCGACCTCGGATGAACTCCCATGACAGTTGCAGCGGCCTCTACCAGCTTTTCATCCGGTACCCTTTCATCGGCACCGCGATCCTTCAAGACCATAGCCTGAGCATCAGCAAGCTGTTTCTGCACATTTGTACAAATTAAACAAAAAAATTGTAGTGAAAGTCCCAAAGAAATGTAATCAAGTTTTACAACGCTAAACTTATTAGTTGTCGACACTGATTACATAATACAATAAAAACAACAAATGTAATAAACAAATATAATTCGGTAAGTGTATACCCTTTTGTACTCCGCGTCGGGTATCATATGCGTCCCATCTTTCCGCTTATATTTCTTGTCAAATATATCAGTTGGCAACACTTGTCTTTTATTATCCTTTTCCTGCAAATTTAATGATAACATGTGTTATAACATATTGTATTCCCACTTGAATTAATCTAAAATAGTATGTATAACCAGCTTTGCAACGTGAAAGTGTGCTGGTCTAGACCCAAATGCGTGCAATGCTGGGCCGTTTCTGGCATGCTGGGCAGAATAAGTTTGCTTGTTCTTTTCACTGCGGTCTATGAATGATGGGTCCGTGTTAAATCGAGCTCTCCCCGCATCTATGTGATCTTTGGTCAACCATTTTGGCCCTTTTATTTTACCGGTACGTAAACCTCTCCAGGTATCTTGTAGAATCTTAGCCGCCTTCTTCCTGAAGTTGGCCTCAATTTGGTCGGTGTGAATTGGATCCCACCGGTACAAGCTCTACATATACATTACATAGTTGTGTTACGAATAGATTTATATGAACATAAAACTGTGCAATTGAAAACAAATTGATATTGAAATTATGCAACTATTATAATTTAACTATATTTTACCTTGAAGTGTCGAAACCACTTCACCGGAGCTTGTGGATCACACGTACCCATAGTCGTCCAACCAACCTTAAATCCAGGTCCCATACATTGAAGACCGATTTTGTTGACAGCGCAAGGTGGGTCAAAGCTGGAAAAAATACAAGGTATACCATTTATAATATGGTTAGTATAAACAAACAGCACAAAGTTAGGGCCTATAAAATTTACTCACTTGTCGTCCCCAGCTGGAATGATCCAAGGCCGAGTATCATGTGGCATCGAATCCAACGGTGTCTCCTCACTTGGTCCACCACCGGCCGAAGTCCCTCCTCTAACGAACTCAAGCCGAATTGCATCATCATGATCATCATCATATGCCGAAGGTGAGGCCACATCTTCGCCATCTTGGCCAACCTCCCTGTTCACCCCAATCATATCCATGATTTCCTCGAAGTTGTAATCATCCACTACTGGTAAGTGTCTGTCTTCATCCATATGTTCCACGGTAGGGTCCGGTACATTCATAGAAGGCCTGTAATCCTCTGGACTAGGACGTATGTCCTCGGTTGACAGTCCTCGGTCTGGACTTGGACGTCTGTCCTCGGTTGACGCCGGTGTACGTTCCCTGTACTCACCCCCTTGTCTCGCAGGGGTATGATCTTGTACCGGAACAGAATGGTTGTACGCATTGTGATGTTCACTGGTGATGAACTGTCTTGGTTGGCGTACGTCAGTTAGCCGCGTTTGTGATGAACTCTCAATACCTCTACCAGCCACAGTTTTCTTTTTACCGTGTACATCGCGCTTTAATGGTCTCATTTACCCTGCCATAAAATTGTAATTGTATCAACATTTCAATATAAACCAAATTGTAACAAAAGTGTGACATTGAATTGAAACATTGTACCTAAGTACGCTGATCTACATGCATTTCATTATCAGAATATGACAAGAACCACTATTTGTACCACAAACAGATCGAAATTGAGTTAACAATCATTCAAACCTGACCAAGTACAGCTATCACATAGATCGTAAACACATTTTGGAACATTGGATTTCAGAACTCAGACACACAAACACAAATAGACCACCCGCCGAACAAACAAATTTGCGTCCTACCACTTCACACGCGCATATCAGTTGCCAAACAAGTTGACACAATCTGGGTTCGAACAAACAAACAAACAATACCGGATAGGAGAAAGACACAAACTTTATACGCCAAACAAACCAACTCCGAGTATCCGGAGTACCGAAATGAAGCTGACAGGAGAAAGCCGGTGACTTTACCATACCTGAGCAACGAACCTTGCTTATGGAATCGGCAAAAATGAGATGCAGAAGTCGGCTGCGTACAACGGATGATTGTGTTCGACGAAGGATAATGAGGGTTTTCCACTGCGCATGTAATTTCAATTCGTGCAAATGAAATTCAATTAGTCTAATGTAGTCAAAATTTTATTACTTGTCTAAGCAGGGCGAATCCGGAGGGGTTTTTTTGGGATAGGAATATGACAGCGCTTTTACAAATAAGCGCTGTTTTTATAAAAATATGATAGCGCTTTATATATTAAACGCTGTCATAGTTTTGAACTACAACAGCACTTATACATTAAGCGCTGTTAATTTACTTATTAATTTTTTCAAAAAATTACAGTACACGCACACGTTCCAGCCATTTGTATTTAATTTTTTTGTTTATGCTTTTTTTTGGGATAGGAATATGACAGCGCTTTTACAAATAAGCGCTGTTTTTTTAAAAATATGATAGCGCTTTATATATTAAACGCTGTCATAGTTGTGAACTACAACAGCACTTATACATTAAGCGCTGTTAATGTACTTATTAATTTTTTCAGAAAATTACAGTACACGCAACGTTCCAGCCAGTTGCATTTAATTTTTTTGCTTATGCTTTTTTTTTTGGGATAGGAATATGACAGCGCTTTTACAAATAAGCGCTGTTTTTTAAAATATGATAGCGCTTTATATATTAAACGCTGTCATAGTTGTGAACTACAACAGCACTTATACATTAAGCGCTGTTAATTTACTTATTAATTTTTTCAGTAAAGTACAGTACACGCAACGTTCCAGCCAGATGTATTTAATTTTTTTGCTTATGCTTTTTTTTGGGATACATTTGCATTACTAATGAATAAAATTACTGATCACAAATAGCAACAAATTTGCATTTGCAATTTACTTAATATATATGTAGAACATATGTCCGGGATTTGGAATATCTTGATTCAATCACGCCGATTCGTCAGACTCTTCTTCGGTATCTGGATTATCAGCAGCGTCCTCGTCGTTGATGTCTTCTTCGGTGTCGTACTCATAAACCTCATCATCAGCGAGGTCCGCTAAGGATCCGTCTACGTTGACCAATACAGGCATTTCAGTTCCCATTTCGCCCTCATCTTGGAACTGTACATTTGCTACGTCTATGTCGATTGCATTTGTTGGTTTCACCAGACAAATTGCAACCCAACCCTGATTATTTTGTCCAGCTAATCCCGGAAACGTCACATAGTAAACTTGCATCGCTTGCTGGGCAAGAATGTAAGGGTCGTAATTGAGGTAGGGTCTATGAGTGTTCACGATGAGAACCCCGTTAGATGGGTATGACCTGACAAACTCAGGGTCGTACCAACGGCACTTGAACAAGACAACCTTTAGGCGATGGTTGGTTCTACATCTCATATGAATTATTTCTTCAATCACCCCGTAGTAGTGTGTACCCTCTGTTCCTTTCACGTAAACATGGCTGTTCACCGTGTTCCTCCCTTCACCATGACTTTCAATATGAAATTTGTAATTGTTCACTTTGTATGTAGCCGAACATGCAACGTCGGATTGAAAGTCAGCGGACAAGTAGTGAATCCACTGTGGCAGTGCTAATGTTTCGCCAAGCTCCCAAACCTATACATAATATGTGTGATGAACATGTAAGTACAAGTCCATTTTAAGTTGGTACATATAATGAAACGAATTTAAGTTGATTAATTACACTTACATGGGAACACAACCATTCTGGAAATCCCATTAATATACCATTGTATATTTGTTGATCCGTGAATCGCGGGTGTCTTTGTCTTAAGTTTGTCTCAAATAACGCCAAATATTGTTCCAATTCAGGCGTGTTGCTAAACGTGTAATGAGTTGCTTTTTTAAATTCTCGGCTGTCTAATACCCTCCGTTTAATTATTCTACCACCGACTCCCGGGTAATTGTTAATAGAAATCTGGGGATCTTCGAAATCTGATGTCGCTACTTCATTTCGTTGCAAGCGTACCCCGGTCGTTGTTAAGCCCGGATCTAGGTAGTCGGATCCCAAATACGACGTCTCCAGCTGTATGTATGCGTTAACAATACTGGCTTCCACCTCAGCTCTGTTCCCCTTTTGTCCCAATTGTTTAAGACGGTATATGAAACGCTCAAACGGATACATCCAACGGTAGTGTACTGGTCCGCCAAGTAGGATCTCATCAGCCAAAAGAATTGGTAGGTGTTCCATAGAGTCGAAAAATGAAGGGGGTAATATTGTCTCCAGCTTACACAGTGTGACCGCTATGTTGCTCTGCCAATGTTCCATTCGCTCAGTGTGAAGTGCAGATGCACATATATCTCGGAAAAAAGTACATAGCTCGGATACAGCTTCCCAGATCTTGTTTGGTAAAAAACTCTTGAACGCAATCGGCATGAGTCGCTCGAGGAAGACATGTGCGTCGTGTGACTTTTAACCTACTAGTTTTAGTGCAGTCAAATCTACTTTGTTTCCCAAATTCGATGAAAATCCATCCGGAAACTTAAGAGACTTCACCCACATAAGCACTTGATTCTGTTGTTCTCTTGTAAGCTGGTATTTACCCTTTTTCACTTCCAAACGCCTACGGTACGTTTTCAGTTCCAATTCTGGTCTTCGACAATACAAACCGATATCTTTTCTGCACTTCACACCATCATCCTTTGTTTTCCCCTTCACATCCATGATGGTGTTGAATAAATTCTCAAAAACATTCTTCTCAACGTGCATGACGTCCAGATTATGTCTAAGCTTAACGTCCACCCAGTAAGGTAGTTGCCAAAATATAGAATTCTTTGTCCAGTTGTGGTCGACCCCGAAACCGTCCAAAACCTCATTGTTACGTTGTTCCCATAAATATTTACACGTAAATGTAACCAATTTATATGCAGACTATAGACAGCGCTTAACGAAAAAAGTGCTATTGAACTATAAATATACAGCGCTTATCACATAAAGCGCTGTTGAATTAAAATATACGACAGCGCTTACTAGGTGAAGCGCTGTTGAATTAAACTATAAGACAGCGCTGAATGGGTGAAGCGCTGAATGGGTGAAGCGCTGTCTTATTGAATATGTTCAACAGCTCTTTATTTAATAAGCGCTGTCCTAACTCAGCATTTTTTCGACGACTTTTTATATTAAAATGTCGTGTAATATAAATTTATTTTAACGTATAATCAATTTGTGTTACAAATGATTTCAAATATACTTTATTATATAAAAAACATTATTTTTCAGGGGTTTCATTGTCAATTTGCGTTACAAATTCATTTGGAAAGCACTATTATTTATTTAATTGATGAAATACAAAGTTGTCACTCATTTATTGATAACATCTTGAGCAGTCCAACATTCTACAATCTACGGGTTAGTTGACAAGGACAAAATTGAATTCCTTCCCGTCCTTCGCATCGTACGATTATCATCGACGATAAGTTTGCATCTCCTCATAAAATTACCCCGAATGCAACTTTCATGTTGTGCATCCCAGGTAGCTATACGCTAAAATCAAATCATTTGTAAGACCCGTTAACCTTTGTCATCCAAATCAATTGAAAAAGTTTACTGATTTACCGCTTTGTACCTGAAACTCCTCGAACCAAATTTCCTTGCCGCTTTCTGGGATCATGGTCCATGATGCCCACGTTGCGTCCCAACATTTTGAGATGCATTCTTGAGCAATCCTTCGATGAACATTGAATGGGAAGAAACTGTTACAAAAGTAGGGATGAACTCCCATAACGATTCGATTTATGAAAATAGTCAATGTGAAGAGAACAATAATAAGTTCTTACGCGTGCCTGCCAATAGGTATAACGTGATCTCTACGAGCAAATCCACGTGGATTGTCAGGGGAACTCAATCGGTCAAATGAAGGAGACATGTTGACGATTGGAAGGAAGTATGTTGGTAATGAATGGGATGGGATGAATTATATCAAGAGTTCTCATATATATGTAGCTCAACATTGAAATATGGTTGCATAAATTATTCCGTCCTAATTCCGTCCATTTTCTGTCAATTGTTGATGGAAATAACATGTTATATTGACGGAAATTCAGCAACGGTCGTTAATTAACGAAAACATTGAAACGGAATAATGACGGGAATATGACGGAATAATGAAACATATACTTGAAATGGGATGAAGATGATTCTAAAGAATTCCATGGCTCTGGAATGAGATGAGTTTCATACAAGAAACACATCTCAGGCATGAACCATGAAATTCTTCAGAATCATCTTGAACCCCATTTCAAGTATACGTTGCAAAATTGGTGTGCTTCAAAATGAAAATTATTTGAAAATGTAAAGAAACGCATCTCAGGCATGAACACTGTGTGTTCAATGATGTAAAGAGTTCTTTTATATAGGCAAAAGTGAAATCTGAGTTTCCGTCATTTTTTCATGGCATTTCCCTCACATAGAAGGAATAGTAGTTTAATAGAGACGACAGCGCCTTTATAATAAGCGCTGTTGTCAAACACGGAACAATGACGGACAATTGACTGAGATATTGCATATTTTTTGCCCACAGACAACTGACGGAATTTGGACGTAGTGATATTGACGGCAAATGGACGTAAACATGACGGAATCATTGAAAATGTGTCTTCGACTAAATATTAACGGACGTTTGACGGGATAATATTAACGGATAACGGACGGTCAACAGACGGAAATATTGAAAATTGTTGTTGCCGAATTAATGACGAAAGTGCGACGATATGGTATTGACGGTATTATGCTGGAATATCAACGATTTTTTGCTGGTGACGGAATTATAATGGAAATGTAACGTTTTTTTCGTCATTTTGTTTGTTGACTGTGTTGCGACGGAATATTACAACGAAAATATTTGCAAAATTTGTAGTGTTGGTTCCTGGTTCTCACTTTCAATCGGTTACCACTCAAGGGAACGTGATGTCCCAGAGTACAGCTCAACCTTTGATGTTCAAATTTGATGTACTGTATCAGGTATATGTTGTATAGTTTCTAATCAACGCTATCAAATTTGATGTTTAAATTTTTTGATATTTTATTTTGTGATTTTATTTTAAAATAATATTATTTACACAATTTATTTATTTGTATATTGTAATAATTAATGAATAAAATTAATTGTAATTAATCTGTGATTAAGAGATTTGAGTTTATGATGCATCTGTGTCTCATAGTCGTCGAACACACATTTGACGTAAGTTTATCGGAAAGGTGCACTACAAATTTCAAGTGAAATTTGCGATAATCCATATTTATCGCAGAATTATCGTATTGTGGATGAATGCGATAACTTTGCGATAAAAAGTATTGTTATCATAAAAAACATGCGATAACATTACAACAACACTATGCGATAACAATACGATAACATCACAATGGTTATTGCATTGTTATCGTAATGTTATGGTAGGAAGCCTACAATAACCATACGTTTACTGTGCGATAACATTATAAATAACTTATTTCGCTATTATGGTCAGTTAATTAATATTTTAAATAAATAAAATTTATTGAATAAAAATGAAAATAAAATATTTAAATATTTGTACAGTAAATAAATTGTTTTTCATTTCACAAAATAAATCACTACGATTACATATAATCAAAACGATTGTGAAATGCTAACAAAATTGTAGTACATATTGATCGAAGAGCAATTGGGAAAAGTAATCGCCTCAAAGGTCCTCGTCTTCCTCTTTCAACTTCCATAGTTAGCTGAATCAAACAAGAACAGTTCAGAAAGAGGGCAGCTATAATCTTCATTCATTAGAAGAAGAAAAAATAGACAGATAACCAATTTGTATATGTACATTCTCATACTTGTGAGAAAATAGAATGTCAATGCTCACATGTATGAGTTGCCTTTGAATAAATCTTCCCTGCCCCATCCAGTGGTCTGGTTAAAAATGCTTTTCCATCTCGCCGCGCAGGTATAGTATGACTTTCAAGTTCCTCTTTGGTCAAGTTCGAGCCATGGCTCCCAAGCTGCATACAAATTGTGATCTGATTAACACTACTCCTAAGTAATCAACATACATAATCTAAATATTTCAAATTTACTCCACCCCTCCGTTGAAAATGAAATCAAGTTCACACGTTAAAACTTATAATGCTACATCTAATGAAGATGATAGTGAAGAATACCAATTACTAGTATTAAAATTAGTATATATATAAAACTGTGAGCAAGTATCAGGAAAATTATTAAGAACATACTAGCACTTACCTCTGTAAGAATCATTACGTACAAAATCTATGCATTTAGGAGCCCAGCAAACTGACCCCTTCTGAAGTCCCAAAGAGGAGCCATGGAGATGCCCTGGAAGAGCACATTGATGCTCTCTCATCAAAATCACTATAACAATTGCAAAAAAGTTTTTTATACTTTGTGTGCTTGCACGTTTCGTATGGGTGATGACCAATACATGAATCTTAATGATACCTGCTCATATAGGATGTGAAATGCTTGCTTCATAGGGTAACTACACACCAAAAGCAATAACCTGCAATGAATGGCTCAGTAAGCGACTGGCTAACAATACAACTGCGAAAATAATGATCAATTTTTCCAAAGCCACCTCAACAAACATGAGAACAAAATAGTAGCCATCAACCAACAGACACGCATAGCCTCAGCATAATGAAAACAAATAGGAACAAATCGATTACTGAACAAAAAAACTATGGATATCTTTCCAAACACTTGGCAACTCACTATCCGGATTACAGAACACTTCAAACCGAAATTAGTATAAACTAGTAACCCTAAACATATCTTTCGAATAAACAGAACCGATTCCACGGAAATATTGTAGAACCTAGTAACCCTAAACATAACTGTCGACTAAATCGAACCGATTCCGCGGAGAGATTATAGAAACTAGTAACCCTAAACGTTTACCTGTTCGACTCAGTAGCATATTGTAGTGACGGAGTAAGCGGCTGCGGCGAAGGTGAAACTCGCTTTCTAGGGGTTCTCAAATGAATGTGAAACGTGTTTAGGTAATGAAATGAAAGTACGCAAACAAAACGTCCAAGTGTTTTTACTGGAAAACAAAATCAAATTTTTACGGCAACACTATGATAACATTCTGTTATATTCACGGGTTATCGTATGTGTCCAGTAACGTTAACGTAAAATTTTGGAATTTGTGTCCGCTATCGTAAATGTTGCCTTCCCGTTATCGTAAATATATTACGATAACATTAAGGCGGTTATCGCCAATTTCAACCGAAATTTGTAGTGGTGTCGCATAAAATGTATGACGGGGAGGAGATAGTTGTGTGTCGCCCTAGGTTTTTTGACGTAAATCGGTCGTATATCTGTCGCAGCTCTGTAACGCATAACTGTCGCACACTTCTTGCAACGGCGGTTTGTGCGACGCCGTCCTCATACGCCACATACCCGACGTCTATACGACTGATTTTCAACTGTTTTACGTCGAATTTATGCTATCGTACACTTGAGCAAAAATTTATAGTGACTGTCTAAAGCAGTGTTGTGAAAATCGGACCGGCCGGTTCGACCGGTACGGTTATGTCATCGGACCGGAAATGTCAAGACCCGGTCAAACCCAGTCAAACACGGTCGGTTGACCCGGTTTTTCATTAAAATCGTGATTTGATCGGTTCAATCGGTTCGATTTGGTCTGAAAAATTATTTATTTAATTTTGACTTGGACAAGACTCGAACCCAAGCCCCTATTAATAGTTATTCTCTTTCTTTCCACTAGGCTAAAGATGATTGTTGTTTTATTATTTGTTTCAATAATGTATATTCATTTATCAAATCTATAAAAGTTATTACTTATTATCAATTTAACCAGAAATTCAATTGGTCCTATAAATCCCTTATTGTTGTGACTTGCAAATTAAGACTAAAATTGTTATTGTTGTATTATTGATTTGTACTTTATCAAATTCTAAATTTGTTATGGTAAGTTGTTATAATCGAATCATAATCATGTAATATTTATTCAAGTCATAAATATGTTAAATTATAATATCATATATAAATATTTTATTTTTTAATATGTGCGGATCAAACTGGTTCAACCCAGTTGAACCACTAGCCCATTGACCCAGTGACTTGACCGGTTCGATCCACGGTTTGATTTTAATAACATTGGTTTATGTTATTTTAGTAATAATGAGTGCGGTTCTGGTACAAACCAATTTATATATAAAAACTACAAACTGATTTTTAAGCTGACACGTGTCCCATTTAGTCAAAATCCCGAACAAACACACGGAGGGGTATTATAGTCATTCCACACGGAGGGGTATAAACCTAATAATGTTATTTTCAATTTAGTTCAAGAGTTGTTAATGATCAGACTTAAACTTGGAAATGATCAGACTTAAAAAGCAGCAATGATCAAACTTAAAAGACTTAATGATCAGACTTAAAAATGGAAATGATCAGACTTAAAAAGCAGCAATGATCAGACTTAAAAAGACTTAATGATCAGACTTAAAAGACTTAATGATCAGGCTTAAAATAGATAATGATCATACTTAAAAGACTTAAAATGATCAGACTTAAAAGACTTAAAATGATCAGACTTAATGATCAGACTTAAAAGACTTAATGATCAGACTTAAAAAGCAGCAATGATCAGACTTAAAAGACTTAATGATCAAACTTAAAAGACTTAATGATCAGACTTAAAATAGATAATGATCAGACTTAAAAGACTTAATGATCAGACTTAAAATAGATAATGATCAGACTTAAAAGACTTAATGATCAGACTTAAATAGATAATGATCAGACTTAAAAGACTTAATGATCAGACTTAAAATAGATAATGATCAGACTCAGGCTTAAAAATAGACAATGATCAGACTTAAAAGACTTAATGATCAGACGTAAAGAGAGAATGATCAGACTTAACATTGGTAACTAAAAGACTACAAATTGAGAATGATCAGATTTAAAACAGCAATTATCAGACCTAAAAACAGCAATGATCAGACTTAAAATAAGCAACAATCATACTCACAATGCAATGATCAAACTTAAAACTAAAGAGGATTAAAACACGAATTTGACCCTTCAGATGATCGAATTTGCCCTAAAAACGTCCGATCTCATAAAGCAATGAGTCTTGCTCAGAACGCCGTTTCCACCCAAAAAAACACTAGGCTTTCATCAAATTCTGGCACCGGCGCATAAACATCAAATTTTAGAATCCTATTGTAGCAAATTTTAAGTTTGATCATTACCATCTTTAAGTCTGATCATTACCATCTTCAAGCCTGATCATTACCATTTTTAAGTCCGATCATTACCATTTTTTAAGTCTGATCATTACCATTGTTAAGTCTGATCATTACCATCTTTAAGTCGGATCATTACTGGTTTAAGTCTGATCATTGTTATTTCAGTCTGATCATTGTTTTTTTAAGTCTAATCATTACTGGTTTAAGTCTGATCATTGTTTTTTTAAGTCTGATCATTGTTTTTTTAAGTCTGGTCATTACTGGTTTAAGTCTGATCATTTTTTTTAAGTCTGATCATTACCATTTTTAAGTCTGATCATTACCATTTTTAAGTCTGATCATTACCATCTTTAAGTCTGATCATTACCATCTTTAAGTCGGATCATTACTGGTTTAAGTTTGATCATTGTTTTTTAAGTCTGATCATTGTTATTTTATGTCTGATCATTATTTTTTTAAGTCTGGTCATTAATGGTTTAAGTCTGATCATTGTTTGTTAAGTCTGATCATTACTGGTTTAAGTCTCATCATTGTTTTTTTTAAGTCTGATCATTGTTTTTTTAAGTCTGATCATTGTTTTTTTAAGTTGGTCATTACTGGTTTAAGTCTGATCATTATTTTTTTTAAGTCCGATCATTACTGTAGCAAATTTTGGACGATTATACCCCTAATATTTTTTATGTATTTTTAAATAAGTCCGCGTGTGTTTTTTTTATTTACAAAAAGAACCCCGAACGGAATGAATTCTGATTGATCGATTTTTACACGTGGCATTATTTTTGTGAATTTGTAGTTTTTATTTATAATTATGGTTTGTAGTTGATCCAAAACTATAACAAAATCAACATAAGTTACAATACAAGAAATTACTTGGTTAAGGTCGTCCACTACCGATCTATTAATTCTTTGGGCGGAAGAGATCTCTCAAACAATAAAAGCCCACACACTTCAATTCCTTCCGGTTGTCTCTTGGAGACTACAAATAAATAAGTTCACGTCACACACTTTTTATCGGTTAAAAAAATCTAATATCCTAATTGTCAATCGATATGATCAAAAAAAATACCTCGGTTGTCCTCCATTGCACGCTCGCATTAGGTGTGTTGTGGTATTGCTTCAAATTCCTTTCATCAATAATAACATATATATACTTATCAAAAAAATAATAATAACATATATATAGTAAACGTTAATACATGTTACAATGTTGTATTAAAATAAATTTGATATGATTACGTGTCCACCGGTCGCAAAGCGCATTATTGGTTCGTACATCTTTTCCCATAGGATCAAGCCAAATGGAACCTGAGCAAGCCCTAACAACGTTTTAAGATGAATGTTGGTATTGACAATTATCGTTCTAACGGTAACAACCTCAATTCATTATGCAAGTAGGCTTAATTGCCACTTAATATACTGCAGAGTGGATCACGTATATTAATATAAGGCGTTCTCTTCTCATTTTTATCAAGTATTTTACTTAGTATCTATTTGAAGATTTTACCTGTGTAGCAACAAGGTCTTACACATTTAAGCAATGTCTCTTTAACTATAGGAATGAGAGTAATATGTGGCCGACGAAAATCTAAAATTATATTAAGATCGAATCTGAACTATATTTAAAATAAATGAGAGTAAGTTGAAATTTTATTAGAAACAATTTAAAACATATGATACTATAAATCCAATATTTAAAAAGACACAATTTTTCTAAAAAAATTAATCAAAAAAGCCATAGCTTTTCTCCATTGAGATTAAATAATTTTAATTAAAGAATAATCATTGTAAACGGTATTCATTAACGTCGTTAGTTTATTGTGTGCAATTTAGTAAAAAAAAGACGGTAGTTTATTGTGTTCAATTTAGTCCAAAAATATTAAATTGAAAATTAAAATAGTTCAGACCGCGATTTAAAATACTGTGATAGCCTAGATAGTCTTTTTGTAATTATCCCATTTTTCTTTTGATATTAAACTTTATCCAATGTCTTTTTTTTATGGAGACTTTTTCATCATGCACTATATTTTACGAAGATGAGAATTGGGCTCTTCTTTAGGTAAAATTGGGCCTTGGTCCAAACTCCAAACATATGGGCTTTGCTCACTGTCCTCGTTCAGAAAAGACGAAGGGCAGTTATGTAATTATGATAACATCCAAGGATAAAGCAGTCAATTTCACATCGTCTTCCCGAAACAAGGTAAACTCTGAACAGTCAACATTCAACAACAACGAGGAACCCTCACCCAAATTCATCACTCCGCATCAATGTCGTCCAGTAACCCCTCGCAGCTCCTTCCCTCAGGTTCGGTCTGATATGGGTTTCATTCAATTTTGAATCTTTTTCACTATACAAAAATGTATTTAGGTCATTAATGCTTTGAATTTGTTGTTGTTTTGATGATGGTGCAGAGCTGATAGATCGGTGTATTGGTTCTAAAATTTGGGTCATTATGAAGGGAGACAAGGAGCTAGTCGGCACTCTGAGAGGATTCGATGTCTATGTCAATATGGTGCTTGAGGATGTCACTGAGTAGTATGTCTCTCACTCTTTGTATTCTTCTGTTTATCAATATGGTGCTTGAGGATGTCACTGAGTAGTATGTCTCTCACTCTTTGTATTCTTCATGCAATCAAATTTTGAACTATTAATTTTCCTACTGGATCATATTATGTACAATTGATTCTCTGGGGGCTTGGGGGTTAGTAGTAAATTGAGTGCTTTACCTTTTACATAGGAGGCTTGATAGAATTGTCAAGGCATCGGAATTGGAGATTGGTGCTAATAAGGATTTGTGGAGCTGGAGTTTGCATTTGGGGATTTTACGCATTCTGTTTAAAATGTCAAATTAAGAGCTTCTTTGGGTGATGGTTGGGTTGGGTATCTGGAGGATTAAAATGGTGGAGGAGAAAATCATACTAGTTCGCATAACTTGCTGTGCCAGTCAGGTTTAAGTAACTTGGGAACTGGGGTCAGCCTCTGCTTTTAACAAAGCATTTAACTAAAAAAATGAGGGAAACTGCGACATGATTTATCTCCAAGGACCATAACTTTGTTTTGTCTTGTGATCTCGGAATAGTTTAAGTTCAATTATATGCCAAAGGTCAAGCTGTAAAGCAACTTAACGAAGATTATTGCGTGTTCATTCAACTCCATTGGAAAAGAAAACAGCATTGCTCTTAATAGTTTGCAGAATATTGTTTAAGAATGGAATTCTTTTTATAAATACTACCACACTCCGTTTTAAAAACTTGGGAAGAAATCTTTTGGAACTTTTTACATATTTTTACCCGGTGCGTGAGTGCTTCTTCACATATATTTATGAATCAGATACGAAATGTGAATATTAGTAGAACATTAGTGCCATCTTGTTGTTTTTTACTTTGACTCATTGTAATGGATATTAGATTGTGGTATAGTATTCCTACAATTCCCTGAAATATTTGCGAAGTTCTTATGGCCATGAGGTGCTGGTTTTGGTTTAACCAACTCTGTACCTATGCAGTGAAATCACATCGGAAGGTAGACGGATCACGAAACTTGATCAGATTCTACTGAATGGAAACAACATCGCTATTGTAAGTTCCTTTTTTTTTTTCTTGTGTTCACTTACTTGGCAAAATAGGAAAATACAAACTCAAGCTTAAACACTGCTTATGAGTACAATCCTTCCTAACCTGTCCTAAATCTGCCTGGTTTTCATTGCAGCTGGTTCCAGGTGGTTCCCCTGATCCTGAATGATGGTACACAATTGATTCGGGTTGAACTCCCGCTGTTTTGAGTGAGATCCATCCATGCAAAGAGAGGTTCTAGCAGACATGACACTGTTAATTTAGTTTTCTTGTTCATGGTTATTGCAGGCGTTTAATTGTCGAATATTGGAAACTGATTTGTCTGCTGACAATGATTATCATGTGCTATGACTTATGAGACCCAGTTCATGTTTTTAAATGAAAGAGGGTGTCTAGATTTCTATGCTGTGTTAGTTTCCATCATTTTAGGAGCTATTCAGGTTTATTTAGCTGCTTTGGGTTCAAACCCTTGAGACCTACAAGTCTTAACTCCAAAAACTATCACAATGAACATATGCAGAATTTTACAACTACGACCAGACCATTTTATGAAATTTTTTTTTATGAAGTAGCGCCAAAGCTACAAAATAGAACAGAGGACTTGAGTCAACTAGATAAATAAGACAATCTTGGACAGTAATCTAGTCTCGTCCAGCACCAATTATAATCCATAACGTGTTTGGCCAGTTGGTCTGCAACGACGTTTGCCTCTCTTCGAATAAAGACAATTTTTCAATCCAAGTGACGATGTAAAAACTGCATACCGGTCTTAAACCAATCCAGTTTATGAAATGAACTAGAAACAACGGAGATAATTTGGCATATGCCACACTTTGAGCAAATTGTTGGGAAAATGCCACCCAACTAAAGTTTATTTGGGTTTCGCCACAAACCGCTAATGAGGCTAGCGGTTTGTTACAGAGTCAAACTTATTGTTAACAAAAATTGTATGCGACATCCACGTAGGAGCCACGTTGGTAATTTTTTACATTAAAACAAATCGTTAATAGAGATAGCGGTTTGTGGTGAAATAATATACGTAACTTTTTACATCAAAACAAACCGCTAACGATAATAGCAGTTTGTGGTTCCTACGTGTCACGCCACATAAGCATCAGATTTGACTCCACCACAAACCGCTAACCCCATTAGCGGTTTGTGGCAAAACCCAAATAAACTTTGGTTGGGTGGCATTTTACCAATTTGCTCAAAGTGAAACAACGCAAACTATCTTTTTTCGTTTCCTTGTTTTTTCAGTGCAGTAAAGTATTTGTATGTACGGTGTAATTTTTTGACTTTCATTTGTACTACAAAGAGGCCATATCTGGTGCAAAGCCCAAATAATGTACAAAATATAAAGTAATTGAGACCCTTGATCAGGTAAATCCAAGGGTCCCTATTAATTAGGGATAAACATAATTAATTTATTTCAATCTCTATTAAAAAACTCATTAAGGGTAAAATAGACATGTTTTTTTCTTTCTTTTCTCTCTCATTACTGTTCATTATTGGTCATCATCATCTACCCGTGAAACCCTAATCACCAAAAAGTTCCAATTTTTTCAGCATTAATCGATCAAATTGAAGGAATAAAACTTTGTCGAACTCAGTTGTTCACACTCTGGATCATCTTCGACATCAATGGAACTCAACCCAAAATGCAATCGACAGTTTTCGAAAAGAATAATTCGAAAATGGGCATGACGAACTATATAATGGTTATGACGAATTATAAAATGTCATGACTAATTTTACAATGATACTGCCGAATTCTGGACGAATTTTAGTTTATATTTGACTAATTATAGTATTATTCGTCGAAGTGTACTACAATTTGTCAGAATTCTTGACGAATTATAGTCCACTTTTGACGAACTATGACATAATTCGTCAAAATTGGACTATAATTCGTTAAGAATCCAATTCGACATCTCTTCTGGAAGACGCGACACCCGCTGCTGTGTCGCCTCCTCGACGCGATGCCCGTTGCTGTGTCGCCTCCTCGACGCGACGCCCGCTGCTGTGTCGCCTCCTCGACATCACATGCATCGCTCCCGCACCAACATCTCCTCCATCCAATTCGACACCTCTGCCCGCTGTGTCGCCTCCTCATGCCGTGTCGCCTCCCCCCCGCCTTATCGCCTCCTCCCCCGCCATCCGTGTCGCCTCCGCCTCCCGATTTTGTTTTTTCAGATCTGGGTTTTGCTCCAGAACCGACCTCCTCATTAGTAAATTAACAATAATATGTTAATGATATACCATATTTGCCCCTGTTCATATTAAAATTTGAATTTAAACAGATTTATACTCAATTAATCGTGGGTATCCAAATAATAAAATGAAAGGTTGAGATGATTTTGTATTTTGTATAGTAATTTGGGTTTTTTACCTGATCCTTTCTCTATCAATATATATATAATACGTGGTAAGAGTTAGGGATATATAATATTCTATGTATACCTGACGTACATAATTGATAATTCTCTTTATATGTCTAATTTCGACTTATTTCTATAATTATATGTCTGATATAGATTAATACAATGGATATACAAATCAAATAAATATTTTTAACAATTTATCAAATTCTGATTGATATTCACACGCAGGGCATGAATATATCATTCATTGCAAGGTTAGGGAAAAGATCACGTAGGTAGGAATTGGGTGTTTTGGTAAGAAATAGAAATTAAACTCAGTCATTAGATTTAAGATCCAACGCTTTATAATAATCAACAGATTAGGCTTTTAATTAAACAATAATTATGATTAAAGGGTAGAATTGGCACAGAAATAATCAACCCTGCGCAATGTCGCTGATCGATCCTGTTTTTTCGTTAACCGATCTCGTCAGTCGTGTGCAATCCCGCTGATCTTGTCAGGCGATCGTGAGCGGAGATGGTGAAGATGATGGTATCTTGCTTGATTTCTTCGGAGATGGTGCAATCCCGAAGATGATGGTGAAGATGATGGTAGCCTGATCTTGTCAGCCTTGATTTGTGTCTAGGTTTTTGGTTTATGAAGAAATCTGAGCAGGAGAGGATTCAATAATGCTCCAAAACTGCTGGACGAACAGTGACCGGTGCATATGGGAAGCAGCCAGCCCCCATTGGAATATTTCAGGCCAAGTGTAGTGTTTCACTTGGGCTCACCAGGGAACTTGTCATCCATGGTTTTATCATGGCTCAACTTCAAACCAGAAACAGGCCCCCAACAGCTTCAAAAATGAGCCATTAACGGACAAGTGTCGTCTGAGATGTGGACAACATTGACAGCCAAAAATATACAGATCATTCTACACATCATCAAAGGTCTCTCTACCTGATTGTTCCTGGGCTGTCAAATGTCCATAAAATGTAGAGGACCACAACTTGCTGGGATCACACTCTCATATTCACATTCATATATTGTTTATGCTCAGTCTGGCAGGTCAATCCAGGTAGCATTACAAGCTGGCAGGAGCTCCTTTTGTAGGCAGGAGATGTCGTAGTAATACTCGACACGGACTGCTGAAGCTTGCAATGATGGACTTGTCGCTGATGAAAGAGTCTCCTGTGTTTTTTAAGTATGATGAAGAGTGGGATTTGTCCAACAGCTTTTAGTATCTCAGTTGTTCTTGTGGCATGCTTACAGTTTTAGGATGTTGAACTTGGGAATCAAATACAGAGTTTGTGTGTTAGATCAGACTATCCATTTTATAAACGCAGACAAAAGTGGGAGTGGAGCTTCTATTTTCACTTCATCAGGCCTTGCTGCGAGAAAGTTTCAGACCGAGGTTGAGGTCACACAAGTTGGGATAAATGTTACTCTGCCATCCACACTACCCATCAGCTTGGAAAACATGCATATGTTTGTATATGTTTCCAGTTGCCAGAATTGTAAAACGAATCTTGATTGAATGAATTCATTCGCATTTCTTGTTAAAATACGTAGCAGTTATGCACTGTGTTATTATAATATGTAGCAAATTGATTATAATACGTAGCAACTATGTTATAATACGTAGCAACTATGTTATAATACGTAGCAACTGTGTTATAATACGTAGCAACTGTGTTATTATACGTAGCAGTTATGCACTATAATACGTAACAATTGTGTTATAAGACGCATCAGTTATGCATTATAATACGGAACAAGTGTATTATAATACGTAGCAACATCATTTAATACATAATTCGTACCCTGTACTACATAATTCATAACCTCTTACACATAATTCGTACCCTCTTACAAAAATGTTTACACATCTTTACTGGATGATCATTGTGAGTACAAGCTGGTTGAAAAAAATTCAGACTGACTAGATAAATAAGAAACATTTTTTATCTCTAAAACTAAAAGCCTTCAAAGTGATCATGCTCGGATCAATGGGATTTCTATAGAATTATTGATCTGGTGAAGGTTGGAAAAAACTGAGGTCTCGTCCAAGACCAGGTCCAACAACAAGGTAAGCAAATTGTTCCATCCACTTATCCACTTCAACAAGAACCTTGCGTGAAACTGATTCCTTTTCCTCCTCCCTGGAAACACTAGATATTAAAAGAAGAATCCCAAGTAAATAGACAACCCAAATACTTTTAGCTAGAAGCCAATCACCTGACACTGTATGTTTCTTCTAACACGGGATGCAGAATCAACTCTGGGCTATAGCTTTTTATAACTTGAGATCCTTACTACAAAAAAAACATGGGACAAATCTGCACCATGCGCAACAAGTAACACTCTCATCGCTTCAACCACATTAGCTTTCCCATTTCCATCAGTCCATATTCTAATCTCAACAATCAAATTACATCACATAAAAGTCAAAACTCTAGAAATAAATAAGCAATCTCACAATCTTTAAATCAGAAATAGCCGAGAAATAAGGAGCCCTAGTATACTATCTACATCCACCCACAACAGTAATCTTCCCTACTCAATTCAACACTACAAGTTAGAAACCTCAATCAATCAAATCACAAATTGCTCAATCACCAAGAAGAGCACACAATGAGCTAACCAGCTGGATTCTGAGCTTTCTGTCTAGTCTTTAATGAAAACGAGTGATAAAACATAAGATCAGTTATGCAGTATAATACGTAGCATCTGTATTATAAATTATAATACACAGCAATAATAGATTATAATACGTAGCATCTGTGTTATAATACATCATAGATATGCACTATAATACGTAACAACTGTATTATAAGATGCATCAGTTATGCACTTTTTTTTAATACGTAGTAACTGTGTTATAATACGTAGCAATTATGCACTATAATACGTAACAACTGTGTTATAAGACGCATCAGTTATGCATTACAATACGTAACAACTGTGATTAATATGATTAATATACTACAAATTATGACACATTACCTATTATGGCTACAAATTATGATCAATATAGCATGTTATGAATCATGATACAGTATGGTACGAATCATCATACAGCATGTTACGAATCATGATACAGTATGTTATTTTAAAACCTCAGAAAATTCAAAATCATCATCATCATCATCATCATCATCATCATCATCGTCATCGTCATCGTCATCGCCATCGCCATCGTCATCGTCATCGTCATCGTCATCGTCATCGTCATCGTCATCGTCATCGTCATCGTCATCGTCATCATCATCATCATCATCATCATCATCACTTCACTAAAAACTTTACCTGTTAGAAACTTTAAGTCCCAGTTGAACAACAAAAACAAATAAACAGAGGAAAGCCCTAATTTCCCAAATCGATTTCTTCCGATTCCCAATTTTTTGGGTTTTCCGAAACTCCCAAATCTTCGTTTCCGCTTCATCGCAGTTCAGCGATCAACCAACCCCAAATTCGAAACTGGAATCAGAATCGGAGTCCATTACACAATCATAGTCGCGATTCGTTGTCTTCCACATCGATCAAAACTCCGGTGTACTAGTATCGGTGATGCGATCCGTAGCTTCTGATCACGCGGCTTGAGACTCGAGGTGTTGTAGTTTGATTGACAGTGAATTTCGCAAGTTTCGACGGGATGGATGTCTGGAGGATTCGGTTTTGCAAGTTTCTCAATCAACGGGATATGAGGTTTGAGAGAATTTGTTTATGACTAGATTACCCCTAGATTACGAGGAATTTGAATATTATTTGTGTTTAATCTTGGCTGTTGATTAAGAAAGATCAATGGTCTGTATTAATTCTTATTTCTCACCATAAGTTCACTTCTCATCAGATCTTAACCCTGCAAGGTTATGCATCGGATTGACTCTTTGGAAGGTTCTTCGTGCGAATATATGTAATTTTTATAGGCATGTAGACATAAAAATCTCTCCACTATTAATTTTGTTATTTGATGAAGTGTTTGTCTAGTTTGACAAGTTTAGTTTTGTCGTGTACAACAGGTTTACAGGCAATAGAAATAGCAGCATAAACTGACTTAATGCACCTATTGCAAATGCTATGCCAGACTTGATATGTGATAAATATATATATTAATGTACCAAAAAGCGTTCAAATGAGACCTCTTATTTTTTCGAGAACTTGATATCTCAATCTTCACCTATCAAAATGCAAGATGCATTTTGGTGGTGACACGTGTTCCATGTGCATTTTCCAATATGCAATTAATGCAAAGTCAAAGCCATCATTTTATACTTTGCTTATTGGATATGTGTCAGATGCAGATTCAAAGATGCATTATGATCTAATGGTGAGATTTGAGTTCTCAAGTTCTCGAATTTAAAAGAATTCTCATTTGAGCGCTCCAGTCAAATGTTGATACTGTTCTTTTTGCTTACGTGGTTTCAACATGCATCTTCGATTTTATATTGAAATTCATAGGTGTTTCTGTTCCCTTGCGCCTTTTCATCTCAAATTCTATGATTAATCAATAAATGAAGTGACGGTCGAGAAAAATTCATTCTTCAGATTTTGTGAATTCTATCTCAAAAATATAAACTCAGTCTCGAGTCTTCTCATTAAATCACTAATCTCGCCCACATCATCTCGTGTCATAAACTAGCAGCATTTGGCTGCGTTATTATCGGATCCGAACTCATTCTTCATTGGATCAGAAAAACAATTGGACTTGATATACCTAGGCTAGCATTGATCATAACTGATATACAAATCAACTAAATACACATCAGGCCTAGTAAAATCTGTTTAATTCTTCTTGATAATACATATGGTATTGCGTGTTTACAAAATTTTACTTTGATGTATTTCAATGTATCTCAAATTGGTAATGGACAAGCCAAAGAAATTGACATGTACAAATTTATACAAGTGTTGTAATTCCAAGCCATTTCTATCACTCTTAAGGTTCTCTATCTATATCACAAAAGAATTAACAAATAGGAAACGAAAGAACTTCTATGTGGACAAATCTGGCTTCAACATCTGATCATTCAAAAGACAGAAAGGTTGGGGTTCTCATCTGTTGGGAAGACCTTTTGGCTGGAGTGCTACTAACATGATTCGCAGTTTGTTAGCTATTTCTGTAAAAGATGGCCGCTCTTCGGGGTCAGGTGACCAGCACTGTTCCATTAAATTCTTCCACTCAGTGTCGCAACGTTGTGGAATGGGAGGCCGAAGTGTGTTCTTCACGATTCCTCCTTCAAAATTACCAACAAATTGCATGAATATAACTTTGCATACAGATTGCAAACTACTCTCTAAGAGTTCGAATCTTGAACGCGAAAAAGATATAATAAAATTGCCATTTAATGCAAACAAAAATATGCGGATCCCAAAATTTGATAGGCTTACGCTTACTAAGAAAGAAAATCTGTTGTTCCTATGTGGCATGAGTTTTGGCAAAACGTCTTCAGAGTGTTCAAGCAGAGGGTCAAGAACTGTTCAACCTGGTACTGGAACTCACATATAGCAGATCTGAAGATAAGATGTTTCCTAATCTGGACGATCAAAGATCTATTCGATTGGAGTCGGCCAGCGATTAATTAGAAGATCAAATATTCAAATAGATATTCTCATATTAGTTAGAAGAAGATTCAGAATGACTTGGAGAGAAAGTAAGAGATCTTCTTGAAGATTGGAGGAAATATATCTAGCAAATATTTAGGAATATTTGACAGATATCCTAGGGCTGATTCGGATCCGCCAATGCATATAAATAGAAGGCTAGGGCATCGACATCAGCATCGCTTCCTGAGAGAAATAAACACGAGAGCATTCGTGAGATTGGAGGAGGAGCGACGGCCGGCTGAGTATTCCACACCGAAATATCAACGGCGAAGAAGCAGTCTATTCAGTGTGCTGTTCAGACTGTTCTTGAAGAACCATCAAGCGCACACACACCGTGATCAAGACACGCCTTCGGGAGAAGGTTCTGGACTTCAGGAGAGATCCAAGACTAGGTCGGGAGGGAGTCTCGTCCTACCCATAGGGGATCGAGGTGAGCTGCGGTGAACCGAGATTGCAAATCCGAGAGACGGAGTGTTAGAGGCTAGGCTATTACAAACAAGGTGTCGTGTAAGCGTAAGTCCACTTGTTGCCCTAAACTCGTAATAAGATTTGTCCCTTTTAGAGTGTGGGAAGCCCCCCAGAGTAGGCGAAGCCGAACTGGGTATCATATCGTGTGTGCTCCTATTTGTTCTGTTTACGGTACTGTCTGCTAAGGTGTTCCAGTCTCTGGTAGAACACAACCTGGAACTGGTCTTGAACAGACAGCAGAATTTCAATTGGTATCAGAGCAGACACTCGACACAATGAGTGGTATTGGAACCCATATGTTTTGATGATCACAAACACTTAGCTAATATTTTATCCAAGTGTGCAGAAATCCATTTAATAGATCGAAGATTGAATTTCCATGAGATGGTTATATTCTACAGATCAGTTGTGGCTAGCTCTATTTGACGGATAAACAGATTAAAGGAAGATTCGAGAAGGAGTCTTGTCTTTTGGACTGAAATCCATTAGGGTTTGGAAAGTTGGGCTGGGCGGGCCCAGATCTCGAGACACAGCAAACTCTATATAAAGAACTAGGGTTTGTCATGTGGCTGTGCGCGTTTCCACGAAGTAGAGCGACGTATTTCCGAAAGAAAGAACGACCGACTGAAAGAGCACGAAACTGAAGACACACACGGAGGTTTGAAGCTCGAAATCGATTACTCTATCGGATTGAGTAGAGGTCATCAAATAGAGTCGGATAGACCTAGTTTGTAAACCCTACAAGTATATCGGGAATAAAAGAGTAATCGGATTTCGAAAATCCTTCTAGAGCAATCTAGGAGGTAGTGATTTTCACCTTATCATAGTTTTGAAGGTTTCCACTCTACATCTGTGTGTTCATCCTTTCAGTCGTTTATATTCCTGCACGATAACTTCCGCTGCTATCTAACTGTCTAATGGAAAACAACTCTTAACTTTCGTCTGATAGTTTGTTCTATTTTGCTAATACTAATCGATCCAACACGTGGTATCAGAGGCGAGCGTTCTAGATTTTTTTGTTAGCATTGCAGGAAAAGTATGTCGTCTATCAGCGATTCATTTTGGAAACCGCCGTTGCTGAAGCCCGGACAGTTCGACTGGTGGCAAGACTAGTTTGAGGCTCACGTCTGCTCGCTGGATGGACAGCTCTGGAGCATATTCGAAACGGGTCCGCTCACCATCCCACTTGACACAACAGATCCGAAAAAATTAGTGGAGAAAACTAAGGATAAATACACGGATGAGGACTACAAGAAGCTTGAAAAAAATGCTAGAGCAAAGAAAGTCCTATATATGGCCCT
This sequence comes from Rhodiola kirilowii, assembly GCA_033675215.1. Classification (NCBI taxonomy): domain Eukaryota; kingdom Viridiplantae; phylum Streptophyta; class Magnoliopsida; order Saxifragales; family Crassulaceae; genus Rhodiola; species Rhodiola kirilowii. The sequence continues at coordinate 47,905,094 of CM066201.1, forward strand.
TTCTCCCGGAGATCAGATTAAAGTGGCGATGCACAAAACCGCGAAGGATATGTATGATGGATTGGTCAGACTATATGGAGGAAATGAAGATATCAAGAGAAACAGGATACTAGCTGCCATTAAGGACTATGAGACTGTTATGCAGAAAAAGGATGAATCCCTAGAGGATTTCTTCACCCGATTCCAAGTCATTATTGGACAGCTAGATTACTTGAATGAGAAGCTCCCGGAATGGAAAATCACTCACCAGTTCATGCAAGCTTTGAACTCAAAGTGGGACCACGTGACCTTAGCGCTGCAGGCTCAAAAGGGGATCAAGGACATTACACTTGAGGAACTAGTTGCCAATCTTCAGAGCCAAGCCGGAATCACGGAAAGAAAGATGGCTAGGAGATAGTCGGACAAATCCCATGCCATAGCCTTGAAGGTAGAAAAGGCCCTCGATCTAGCACACGGAAATGAGTCATCAAAGGAGGATGATGATATAGCTCTACTTACAAAAGCCCTGAAAATGGCCAACTTTGGCAAAGGCAAGAGAGACTTTAGAGCTGGAGGAAGTCGCGGAAACTTCTCCAAAGGAAACAAAGGTGCTACTTCAAATGAAGACAAAGAGAAGTCAAGGGAAAGGGAAGATAGAATATGCTATCACTGCCAAAAGAAGGGGCACCTATCCAAAGACTGCTACAGCAGAAAGAAAGGAGAAGAACCTGCCCCAAAGCCAGCTCGTGCTATGGTTGCAGCTTGGGGAGATTCCGATGAAGACAGCGATGATGGAAAATGTTCCGAAGAGCCCTGCCTGATGGCTCATTCCACGTCAAAAGAGGTAACAGATACAGACTCCTTGATTGATGAAGTGTTTACTGAATCTGACTTTGCAGAAACAATCACCAAGCTCCTTGAGAAAATTCAAAATCTGGAGAACAGAGTGTCTAGTATGCAACAGGAGCATCAGGATGACTTGGAAGAAAATCATCTATGGTCAACCAAAGCCATGCGCCTTGAGAAAGAAATGGCAGAACATGTGTGCAAATGTCTTACATGCGCAAGAAGAGAAAGACAGATCAGTAAGCTAAGTGAGGAGCTGAAACGCATGACCATCGAAAACACTGAGCTAGCTGATTTCCAGGGAAAGGCTGAAGAGCTAAATGATGAGCTGAACAACCTTAGACAAAAGAATGAAGAACTCCTCCAGATAGTAGAAAACCTGAGACTCGAGGACGCTGCACGGAAAGAAGAATGGATCCGTGAACTGGAAGCAAAAAAGGTTGAGGAAGAAAGGATGGTCTACAAGGAAATGTTCGTTAGACCAGGGCTCGGTTATGAAGAAGAGGCAGAAAAAGAGAAAGCTGGAAAAGTAAAGGATAAGATGATAGAACTAGGAGAATGCTCTATCCAAAGAAGGAGGCCTCAGACCATCAGACAGACGGAGAGGGAAGAAAGTCCACATGAAGGATTCAATATCCATGATACTGACTCTGTTCCCTACAAGACCAGAAAAGCCTATGAAATATGGTTAAGGATGAGCCAGAACCGTAAGCCTTCAAGGATAGACTTCCACACTAGGAAGATGAGGGCGTCCACACCACCTGGAAGAAGCAAGTATGTCGATCTTCCATGCCATAGAACGTGCTGGACATGTGGAAAATCTGGACATTTGAGAGCAGACTGCCCAAGACCAAGGGAGAACGATGAAAGGAATCGCAAATGGGTGGAAGCTCAGGATCGCTGCCAAGGACCACGCTATCAGAAGAAGGTCAATCCATACAGAAGAAAAGGCAGAGTCAATTATCCTCGCCCCCACTATGACCCAGAAATCCGTGGTAGACCAAGAAGCACACCCAGAAGAAAGATTGATACAACTAACCATTATGCACATTATCAATCTTATTATGTTCCAGTTGCTAGATTTGTTCCTAAACCCAGCAAGCCCAAGCTTGTCTGGGTTCGCAAAAACTGATCATTTTCTTGCAGGAAGGAGTGAGGTCCCGTCCTTGGTACCTGGATAGTGGCTGCTCAAGACACATGACGGGAAATCCAGTATGGTTCGACTCGCTCCAAAAACACTCCGGAGAAAACATAATCTTCAGAAACAAAAGTAAAGGATCGGTGATAGCAATAGGAGAGGTAAGAATGTCAGATTCTATCCGAATCAAGGAGGTAAGCCTAGTTGAAGGGCTGAGATACAATCTGCTAAGCGTGTCTCAACTTTGTCAAAACGGTAAAAATCATGTTGTATTCAATTCTAATGACTGTCTAGTGAAGTGTAATGAGACAGATAAGACAGTTCTGAGAGGAATCCGTATGGGTGAAATCTACACTGTCGATCCAGATTTCACTCCTGAGGAAGAACTGTGACTTGCAAGCATTACTGAAGATTCCATCTTATGGCATAAGAGATTTGGGCACGCCAGCATGAGGCTACTACACAAGCTCCATCAGAAAGAATTGGTGGTCGGATTACCCAAAGTGGAAAGTGCCTTTGAACAGGTATGCAGTGCCTGCACCACGGGAAAGCAAGCACGAACATCATTTCCATCGAAGCAGGCCATAAGCACCTCTGCACCTCTGGACATGATCCACATGGATCTGTGCGGCCCCGTCAACGTGGTCAGCCGTGGTGGAAACATGTATATTCTGGTCATAGTCGATGACTACTCCAGGTATACATGGACTATTTTCCTATGCTCTAAAGCTCAAACATATTGTGAATTTGAAGCATGGTTGAAATTGATGAAAAATAAACTAGATCGTAAATTGACCTCCATTCGAACTGATAACGGAACTGAGTTCCGGAATGTGCAGTTTCTTTCGTTGTGCAGGGATAAGGGTATTGATCATAACTTTTCCGCCCCACGGACTCCGCAGCAAAACGGTGTAGTGGAACGAAAGAACAGAACCTTAGAGGATATGTCACGAACGATGCCAATTGCCAGCGGAGTACCAAAAGGCTTCTGGGCAGAAGCAGTGCACGCTGCATGCCATATTCTAAACAGAGCTTCGCTTCGAGCCATGATAGGGAAAACCCCCTATGAACTGCTACGTGGACGAAAGCCAAATATCTCTCATCTAAAGGTATTCGGGTGCAAGTGCTATGTCCACAATAATGGCAAAGAAAGCTTGGGAAAGTTCGATGCTCGGAGTGATGAAGGGGTATTCGTTGGTTACTCCAGTCATAGCAAGGCCTACAAAATCTTCAATCTGAGGCTAGAACAAATTGAGAAAAGTGTGCATGTAAGATTCGACGAGACGGTGATGGCTGGTCACCTAATACAAGATTCCTCTTCTACGGCTATGCTTGATGCTGGGGAACTCCAGTTTGCCGATGAGTCAGATCCTGACTGACAACCTCCTCCAGCACCCACGGCAGAAATACCTCACATGGATATCCACCAAGTAGATGATGATCTACCAGTCCATCAGGCAGATCATGAGGAAATAGCTGATCCACCAGGTGGAAACAACAGTGATAACCCAGTGGTGGAAGCTAACCAAGGGCCTCTTGGAGAGGAAGAAGTGGCCGTTGAACCTACCCCTGCTAACCCTGAGGGGGAACTTAGAACCACACGATATGGACGAGTGGTTCATCGACCATCTAGACTGGAGAATTACCAGTGCTACATCTCTCAGGAACAGGTAGATCTTAACAGTTTACATCTATTCTGTGGATTTGCTTCATTTGTCTCTATTGCAAAACCGAAGACAGTGGTGGAAGCGCTTAAGGACCCAGAATGGGTCAATGCCATGCAAGAGGAGCTGCACCAGTTCGAGGGGAACGAAGTATGGCGTCTGGTTCCTAGACCCAAAGATAAGAACGTGATTGGAACAAGATGGGTCTTTAGGAACAAGATGGACGATAAGGGAGTCATCGTAAGGAACAAAGCCCGTCTAGTAGTCAAAGGATACAACCAGCAGGAAGGAATAGACTACGATGAGACTTTTGCTCCAGTTGCAAGACTTGAAGCAATCAGATTACTTATAACTTACTCAACCTATCACGGCTTCACCTTGCAACAGATGGATGTAAAGACGGCATTTCTGAACGGAGTCTTAAAGGAAGAAGTGTATGTAAGCCAGACTTCAGGATTCGAGTACAAAGATCATCCAAATCATGTATACGTCCTGGATAAGGCATTGTACGGGTTGAATCAAGCTCCCCGCGCATGGTATGAGAGGCTGTCCCTGTTCTTTCTATCACATGGATACTCCAGAGGAGAGGTCGACAAAACCCTATTCCTTCTGAAGGAAGGGGCAGACACTCTAGTGGTTCAGGTATATGTGGATGATATTATATTTGGCTCAACTAACTCCATGCTTGTTAAAAAGTTCACAGATCTGATGTCAAGTGAATTCGAGATGAGCATGGTCGGAGAGTTGAAGTACTTTCTAGGGCTTCAAGTGTCACAAGATGGAGATGGAACTCGGATCCATCAACAAAAATACGTGAGAGAAATCTTGAAGAAGTTTGGGATGGAGTCTGCAAAAACATGTGCCACACCGATGTCACCAAATGACTCCTTAGCAAAGGATGAGTCCTCCCTCCAAGTGGATCCAACCCTATTGAGGGGAATGATAGGTTCTCTTCTATATCTAACAGCCAGTAGACCTGACATTTTGTTTAGCGTATGTCTATGTGCCAAATTTCAAGCAGATCCCAGAGAGACTCATGTCAAAGCTGTGAAAATGATCTTGAGATACCTGAAGGGGACGGACGACCTGTGCTTTTTCTATCCGAAGGGAGGTGACCTACGTGTAATGGCTTACTGATGGACCATAATTATACGAATCATAAACACAGTTAAACCCACCAAATTAGACTGTTTGTCTATTTAACTTTTGCTTGTTAGTTCCGATATATTTCTACAGGGTATTTTGGACTCTAGAGAGAAAACACGCTAAGGAGAGAATTTTACGCTGAAAAGATATTACGAGTCAGTCCAAGGTCACGATCAGACGCTGAATGCAGAAATCTCAAGATCCTGACATGGAATCACTCAAAACAAATCCAACCGAGGAACAACCAAAGTTAGACCGGAACGAAATTGGACTGATAGTTTTGTGAAAACATCACAAAACTCACACAAACTCACTCTTATCCATTGATGACCGGCGGCTTTGGGGAAGAAGATGAGGCATGGGTGGCCTTCTTCCTTCCCTTCTCCTCCATGACCGGCGTTTTGTGCAAGAGGTGGCCAAAGCCACCTCCCCTCCTCCCTTCTCAACCGGCAACCGGCGGCTTTTGTGAGCCATGGAGAGCTTGCCAAGTGTTGCTCCTCCTCACCACCCATCTCCTCCCCTTTTGGCTATAAATACAAGCCATTCTCCTCCCATTTGTAACATCCCAAAATCAACAAACACTTCTCTCTAGAAATTGTGGTACTTTTGTCAGCTTTGGTTTGAACTAATACTCATGTTGGTTCTTGAGTATTATAACAGTTTTAGAGAATACTCCTGTTGGTTCTTGAGTATTCAAGTAGGATTTGGGAATACTCCTGTTGGTTCTTGAGTATTCCCCTTTACTTACTGTCTTTCAAAAACCCCCGAGTATTTAGCTATGATATCCTCTTCCATGGATATTCGTAGCTAAATTCTTCATTCGGTTGAAGGGGTGTACTTGTATCATAAAATGTTTTAGACCTTGCACCTAGTGCATCTTTGTGTTTGAAACTTGTTCTATGTGCCATATATTAGGTCAGAACTTCCAAGGTTGAGTGGATGCTTTAACGGGCAAAGCTCTTCCGTGGGGGTTCGTGAACATACTCAGGTAAGTGGATGCTTTAGCGGGCAAAGCTTATCTGAGGAGTTCGACTTATCTAAAACACCGTTTGGTCGATCGTAACTGAGAGGTCAAATGGATGCACATAAGGCTAAGATACTTCGAAAGGAGGAATTAGTCTAAGTAGAACAAGTGTTTTAAACGTTGTTGCAATTCTTGTGCTAGAAATAGCCTCGATTCATCTTCGAACACTTAATATGATCATTAGCGGTCAATGATAAACAGGCTATGATACCAGGCCCCCGAAACCGAATGCTTTCCTTAAATTACAAAACCCCCCCTGTATTTACTTTCCTAGTATAACTGTCTTAATCAACTGCACTCACCATCCGGAGGACTCGCAAATCACGCATCACCCACTGTAAGTCTTTTTTTTTATTTTTCAGTATTTATTTTTCTGTAATTTACTTTCCGCACTAAAAACCAAAACAACCAAAAAAAGTCACTTAGTTATAACCGCTAAAATCTCAATCAATCTAAAACACGCTCCCTCGCTGTACAATTCCCTCAAAGAATAGCTTATCCCCCTAATTCCCTTGGGTTCGACCCCTACTGACCACTTGCTACCCAGTAGTAAAGTCGCGAGTAACGGACTTATAAATTTATTTACACATTTGCTCTGACGACAAGCATCTGTCACTTACACAGATGCTGACTATGCCGGCTGCAAGACAGACAGAAAAGCCACGTCAGGGATGACACAATTTCTTGGACCATGCCTGATTTCATGGGGATCCAAGAAGCAGTCTTCCATTACTTTATCCACCGCCGAAGCCAAGTACATCGCAGCTGCTGCTTGCTGTGCACAACTGCTATGGATAAAACAACAGCTAAGTGACTATGATGTTCATCTTGAATGCATTTCTATTCTATGTGATAACACCAGTGCCATAAACATCTCTAAAAATCCAGTGCAGTTTTCACGAACTAAACACATAGAAATTAGATATCATTTTCTGCGTGACTGTGTAGAAAAGAGCACCATAGCCATGGAATACTACAGAACTGAGGAGCAGATCGCAGACATCTTTACGAAAGCACTGCACAGGGAGCCCTATGAGAAGCTAAGGCTTGAATTAGGTATGACATCCCTTACCTAGTCTGTATTCCATGTTAGATTTCTCCAATGATTGGCTAGACTAGGTTGCATGCTAAGTTTCAATGGTATGGAGTTGCTGCTTATGAAATTGAAAACTGTGTGAAAGTTTCTCTATGTGTTCACCCTGCATGCTTGATAAATAAGATTACTGGATAGCAGAACCTAAGCATGGCACATAATTCTTTGTAGCCCAAAAGAGACTTCCTACTTGAACCCTCATTACATGCCAAGGAAGTACTCTAAGACCAATCCAAGCCTATAATGTGGGGAGACTGATTGTTGATTGTTTAGCCCTTTGACTATGAAACATCACATAATTTCTCTTGCCATCTTCACACCGCATGATATTGCTTTGAATAGACTTGGTAAATTGTTTGCTTCGTAAACGAGTGGTGTTTTTATTGTACCTCTTGGGTAAACCTAAAGCACCACAACCCTTGTGAAAACCATGAGACAGACCGGGGTTATTCTCAAACTAGTTCAGATTGGTTCAATCAGTGGAAGTGACCGGTTCAAATGAGCAGAAGGTTGTGAGTAACAGATGAAAGAGTTAATGGATGCAAGCTGTATGGCAGTTTAAATAAGGCATTAATGGTAATTTGACTGCAGTTGAAAAGCAAAGGGTGCTAAGCAGGCTGGTCTGACGGCCTCTACCGTCAATGATGTCATAGCATGGGAAACCAAATAATGGGAAGATGAACAACCCAAAAGGCGTGTAGTCAAGGCGATTAATAGCAGATTTTCTCTCAGCCCGACACATGGCAGCAATCCTCGAAACTTATGAGTTTTCGAGGCAGTTATGATTACTTTTTAATTTGGAAGGCAGTCATGTGAAGTCGATTTGACGAATCTAAACGATCAATTTTCGAGATATGATGAGTCGATTGGGTTTTCAAATTTGAAAAGCCTCCTCCAAGATGTCTTCTGTATAAAAAGGGAGGCATGCGGTTGAAACCCTACATCACTCATCCCCCTCCTCAGAAAAATCTCCAGCCTCCGAAAACCTAATTTCGTTCAATTGATTCCATGGCTGCATCCAGTGAAGTCTATGACGCAGAAGTCGCTGATTTGATAGCCAAGCTGAAAGCAAAAGGCATAAGTGTCGAAGAAGCTCCGTCGGAGAAGATAAAGTCCCCAACCACATCCTCCCATACTATTCGCCTGATTTCTGAAGTTAAACCGGGCGTTGCAACCGAAGTGACCTCTCAGCGGAAGAGGAAGGCTAGCGCCGCTGAAGGATCCGAAAACCAGCAGAAGAAACCTGCCTCATCTCAGGCTAATGTCCGGAAGAGCGGGCGAACCAAAAAGGGTCAAGTTCCGGTTGTCAAGAGGGAACAGACCATTCTAGAGGAAAAGGTGGAGGATTCAATGAGAGGAAGATCAGTAATACCTGAGATGACAATTGATAGAGAATTCTTGGCCAAGCATCAGTTAGTCGAGGTCAGTGACATCCTAATTGCTCAAGGTTGGGACCACCTTTTTCGCGAGGAAGTTCTAGTAGATGAGGACAAAGTCCGCGAGTGTTACTCTAAGTTCAAGCTGGAGGAATTGCGAGGAATGCCACTAGCCACGTTCGTTATTGAAGGGGTGGAGCAGGTCTTCTCCTGCAGAGAATTGGCAAATCTACTGGGTGTTCCAGCCAGCAGGTATGACGAGTACACAAAGGGCATCTGGCCCGAGTCAGTGGCTAAAGGTGATGTGATCAGAAGAGTAGGAGGGGATCCCAAAAACGTATCCCATCAAGGGAAAGCTACCACGCTAAGTCTGATCAACAGAATCATCCACAAGCTCAACTGCACTTCTGTCACTCCACGGACGCAAAAACACAAAATAGTGAATTTTCAAGACTTCTGCTGGACAAATTCATGGGAAATATTCAAATCAACCTTCCAATGCAGATCCTAAAGCACATGGACGGAGCAGCCACCAGCAAGTCGCATGGACTGCCATACCCAGGACTAGTCAAGAAAATACTTGTTGTGCTTGGAATTTATAAACCAGAAGTAGAAAGTCAGCTGTCGACTGCTCTAGGGAAGCAGACCCTTGCTAACTGGAATTGGGAGTATGCGGATGAAACCAGATGACAGAATGATCAAAATGTTCCTGCTCCAGCTATGGAAGAAGCACCTCAAGAGGTGGATCCTCTGGATCAGCGTCCGCTGGGTCCAGATGAGGGATCACCAGCAGTGATTGAGGTGTTAAGGAGTCTGGTTGACAAAATGGATGTGTTGACGACAAGGGTGGCCCGTATCGAATCGTTAGTTGAGAAGGAGTCCTCAAAGAATGAGATGGGTTGGGTGAGCGAAGTGCGCTCCAAGTTGGAGGCTCTGGAGTCGCTACCAACCCTGCTGCAAGAGTTAGATGAGTCGGCAAAGATAAATATGGTGCACGAGACTCAGATCCGAGAGGAGTTGGTGGAACTAAACAAACAGCTGAAGTTTGTAGGAATAGAACTGGTTGACCAATTGAGGATACTGGTGAAAGAATAGCCAAGGGTCTGTCTCGTGGTTGACCCCCCTCCTTTTGAATCCCCACCTCATCTACCCTATGATTATTGCAATCTATTTTTTTCGTTGTCATGCTTAATGTCTGCCTGATAGTAGTTGCATTTTTCTACTTGCTATGTATGTCCCTTGGGGAACTTTTGCCTGTTAGATAATGCAATATGCAATTTTCTCTCATTACTTGGGTATTATTAAATTGCGACCTTTTTAATGATGCCAAAAGGGGGAAGATAACATTGAATGCACCACTTGAGGGGGAAGTCATCACTGAAACTCAAATCCAATGCCCATCTAAGGGGGAACTGTTATGAGTTCGTAACTTTGTCTGGCCTCTGTCTGGCTAACAGAAACTGATTAAAAATCTATCTACTAGACTAGTGATGAGTTGAAGTACTGAATCAGTGATGAATTGAATTGCTTGCCATGGATTTCTGTTTTGTTGAAGAAGTGTTTGTCATTATCAAAAGGGGGAATTTGTTGGAACTCATATGTTTTGATGATCACAAACACTTAGCTAATGTTTTATCTAAGTGTGCAGAAATTCATCTGATAGATCGAAGATCGAATTTCCATGAGAGGTTATATTCTACAGATCAGTTGTGGCTAGCTCTGTTTGACGGATAAACAGATTAAAGGAAGATTCGAGAAGGAGTCTTGTCTTTTGGACTGAAATCCATTAGGGTTTGGAAAGTTGGGCTGGGCCAGGTCATCGGGCCCAGATCTCGAGACACAGCAAACTCTATATAAAGAACTAGGGTTTGTCATGTGACTGTGCGCGTTTCCACGAAGTAGAGCGGCGTATTTCTGGAAGAAAGAACGACCGACTGAAAGAGCACGAAACTGAAGACACACACGGAGGTTTGAAGCTCGAAATCGATTACTCTATCGGATTGAGTAGAGGTCATCAAATAGAGTCGGATAGACCTAATTTGTAAACCCTACAAGTATATCGGGAATAAAAGAGTAATCGGATTTCGAAAATCCTTCTAGAGCAATCTAGGAGGTAGTGGTTTTCACCTTATCATAGTTTTGATAAGGCTTCCACTCTACATCTGTGTTCATCCTTTCAGTCGTTTATATTCCAGCACGATAACTTCCGCTGCTATCTAACTGTCTAATGGAAAACAACTCTTAACTTTCGTCTGATAGTTTGTTCTATTTTGCTAACACTAATCGATCCAACAAGTGGGATCCTAGAACTGTTCAAGATGACTCTGAAGGGGGGATAAAACATTACCCGACCCCCTCTACTTGAAGGATCAAATTATGCCTCATGGAAGCCGAAGATGAAATCTTTTCTGAAGTCTCTCGATGAGAAGGCTTGGAAGGCAGTCTTGATTGGATGGACTCAACCCATGATGGAAAATCTCACAGGAGAAGTCGTTCCTAAACCAGAAGCTCTATGGGACGAGGCAGATGAAAAAGCGTCTATCGGAAATTCTAAAGCTATGAACGCAATCTTCTCTGGATTAAACGATAATGTACTGAAGCTGATTATCAACTGTGAAGTCGCTAAGGAAGCATGAGATATCCTTCAAACTGCTTATAAAGGTACCGACAAGGTTCGTAATTCTCGAATGCAGATTGTGACAACAAAGTTCGAGGAGATGAAGATGAAGGATAGTGAAACCATCTCTGAGTTCAATGCACGAGTACTGGATCTGTCCAACGAGGCTGCTGCACTGGGAAAACCCATTGATGAAGAAAGGATGGCTAGCAAAGTTCTTTGATCGCTCCCTCCAAGATTCGCGATGAAAGTCACTGCCATTGAAGAGATGCATGATATCTCCAAACTGAAACTGGACGAGCTCATGGGTTCTCTCAGAACGTACGAGATGAATCACGAAGTTGAATCCAAAGAGGTGAAAGGAATTGCCCTGAAAGCGAAAGTGTCCGAAGGCGTGACTGAGACAGACTGCAACACTGAACAACTGGCAATGATGGCACAGAACTTCGGCAGGATGGTTCGGAAACTCAACAGACGTGGCCCTGAACAAGGACAGCCATCCTCGAGCAATTCCCGCAATTGGAAAACCGGCAAGATCAGGTCCAGTGAGAAAAAGTAGGATTCTTCTGAAAAGGGAAACGAGATACAATGCCACGAATGCAGGGGTTTCGGCCACATCCAGGCAGAATGCGCCAATGCCCTCAAGAAGAAGAAGGCGCTTGCTACTAACCTGAGCAACAGTGACTCGGAGGAGGATGACTCGAGCGACTTCGTTGCATTCACCAGCGCTACTGCTCGTAGAGGTCAAGAACCTGACAGCACTTGTTCCGGGACAGTGCCAGAATAGTCTGCTGACCACTCCAACAGCAGTGATGATGAAGAAATCACAGATGAATGCATGATCAAAAATTATATGGCTCTATATGGGAAGTGTGAGGAAGTGATAGATCTGAACAGCAGACTTAGCCTAAACGTGACAAGCCTGAAGGATGAGAAGGAAACGCTAAGGGAGAGAGTTGATGTCCTGACCAAAGAAAAGGCAGAACTCCTTGATGTTATCTTGTCGTTAAAGATGCAGATGGAGAAAGACAAAGACATGCATGCTAGAGACATGCAAGAACTAAAGAAAAGACATGCTGCCATGAGCCAAAGAGAGATATGTCTTCTAGACGAAGTCAAGTCCTTGAAATTACAAATTGAGATGGAGAAGGACTACCACGCGGCAGTACTGGACGAGCTGAATCAGTTCAAGAAATCAATGAAGATGTTAAACTCTGGATCAAAAGACCTAGATACGATTCTAAAGTCCCAGAGAATTAGTGGAGGCCGTAGAGGCATTAGCTACACTGATGGGAGCAGTTCAGGAAAGATTTAAGTTTGTCAAAGCTGAACAGCCGATGAACAGAGAGATGAACAGGTACCCTCTGGCCAACATGATGAGTTTTAACAAAGAATGGAGAAGAGACTCAAGAACCTGTTGGTACTGTCACAAGAAGGGGCACATCAAGCTAAGGTGTCACGAGTTCATGGCTGTGCACAGAAAGTAACAGCAGAAACTACTCCAAGGATGACACGAGAATGGAGAGTGAAGCAAAAAGAGAACGTAGGCCGAGAATCTCTGATGGAGGGAACTAGATCAACCAAAATCTGTTGTTTGCTGAGCCACGGCCGAACAACTGCTGCGACACCATGGTCCGAAAGACTCAGAGTATGTGTCACTGACCCAGGCTATGTTCGAGGGGAGGTTGACAAGATTCCAGATGCCGAGGAGACCAAGCTGGTGAATTTGAACCCTCCTTGCCTATTTTGTGGCAAAAAGAGGGGGGGAGTGATCTCTAAAGTCTATATGGTTTTACCAAAAATGCTAAGGGAGAGATTGTTGTTCCTATGTGACATGGGTTTTGGCAAAACGTCTTCAAAGTGTTCAAGCAGAGGGTCAAGAACTGTTCAACCTGGTACTGGAACTCGCATACAGCAGATCTGAAGATAAGACGTTTCCTAATCTGGGCGATCAAAGATCTATTCGGTTGGAGTCGGCCAGCGATTAATGAGAAGATCAAATATTCAAATAGATATTCTCATATCAGTTAGAAGAAGATTCGGAATGACTTGGAGAGAAAGTAAGAGATCTTCTTGAAGATTGGAGGAAATATATCTAGCAAATATTTAGGAATATTTTCTAAATATTTGACAGATTTTCTAGGGCTGATTCAGATCCGCCAATGCATATAAATAGAAGGCTAGGGCATCGACATCAGCATCGCTTCCTGAGAGAAATAAACACGAGAGCATTCGTGAGATTAGAGGAGGAGCGACGATCGACGAGTATTCCACACCGAAATATCAACGGCGAAGAAGCAATCTGTTCAGTGTGCTGTTCAGACTGTTCTTGAAGAACTATCAAGCGCACACACACCGTGATCAAGACACGCTTTCGGGAGAAGGTTCTCGACTTCAGGAGATATCCAAGACTAGGTCGGGAGGGAGTCTCGTCCTACCCATAGGGGATCGAGGTGAGCTGCGGTGAACCGAGATTGCAAATCCGAGAGACGGAGTGTTAAAGGCTAGGCTATTACAAACAAGGTGTTGTGTAAGCGTAAGTCCACTTGTTGCCCTAAACTCGTAATAAGATTTGTGTCCCTTTTAGGGTGTGGGAAGCCCCCCAGTGTAGGCAAAGCCAAACTGGGTATCATATCGTGTGTGCTCCTATTTGTTCTGTTTATGGTACTGTCTGCTAAGGTGTTCCAGTCTCTAGTAGAACACAACCTGAAACTGATTTTGAACAGACAACAGAATTTCAAAATCCTTACAAACAATTTTAATCACATTGTACCTATTTGAACATTTCTACAAAATTAGTGAAGCCCTAACGGTAACACCTTTTTATATGCCCAAGCACATCTAAGACTATTAGAAAGATTTGGGATTCGCTGATACTTACAAGTTACGTACGCAGTAATACCACTACAGATTTAAATGCGGCTTAAAAAAATTGTTATGACTTCAAGTCTATCACTCCAATATACAGCAACCAAGCAACCCTTTTCAATCACTAGGCATTTGACTTATTACTTATACTAATTATTGAACTTTCTTATATTTTTCAGATAATCAAGAAGCCAAAAACATACTAGTTTTAACTTCCTTTACATTTACAATCTTGACTGACATATTTGTTGAGCTTGAAGACACATTGCGTACAATAATAACTAGAATCTTCTTCGAGCCGATATGATACTGATGGACCATAATTATACGAATCATAAACACAGTTAAACCCACTAAATTAGACTGTTTGTCTATTTAACTTTTGCTTGTTAGTTCCGATATTTATCTGCAAGGTATTTTGGAGACTAGAGAGAAAACACGCTAAGGAGTTTTTACGCAGAAAATATTACGAGTCATTCCAAGGTCACGATCAGATACTGACTGAAGAAATCTCAAGATCCTGACATTGAATCACTCAGAACAAATCCAACCGAGGAGCAACCAAAGTCAGTCCGGAGCTGAAATACACCGATAGTTTTGTGAAAACATCACAAAACTCACACAAAACCTCCTCACACACACATGTGACCGGCGGCTTTTGGAGGAGGTGACCAAAGGAGGAAGCTCCCCTCCTTTCCTCACCCACAACCGGCGGCTTCCTCCCCTTGCAACCGGCCACCGGCGGCTTTTGGCAAGCCATGGATGGCTTGCCATGTGCTCTCATCCTCACCACACATCTCCTCCTCCTTTTGCTATAAATACCCCCCCCCCCCCCCTTCACTTGTAAACATCATCCTCAAATCCCAAAATCATAAACACTTCTCTCTCTAGAAAGTTTGGCATTTGTAAGTTTGGTTTTCAATATATAATACTCATGTTGGTTCTTGAGTATTATAGTTCGATCTTGAGTATTCCTGTCGGTTCTTGAGTACTCAAGCTTTTCTTTATTCTCGAGTACTCTTGTCGGTTCTTGAAGTACTCACCCCTTTCCCTTACTTACTGTCTTTCAAAAACTGTAAGTACTTAGCTATGGTATCCACATCTATGGATATTCGTAGCTAAACCCTTCATTCGGTTGAAGGGGTGTACTTGTATCATAAAATGTTTTAGGCAATTCTTAGAGCCTCTTATCTGTATTCAAAACTTGTTCTATGTGCCATATATTAGGTTAGAACTTCCAAGGTTGAGTGGATGCTTGGAATGGCAAAGCTCTTCCGTGGGAGTTCGTAAACATACTCGGATAAGTGGATGCTTGGAATGGCAAAGCTTATCTGAGGAGTTTGACCTCTCTAAAAAACCATTTGATTGCTCGGGAATGACTGACCAAATGGATGCACACAGGCTAATATACCTTGGAATGGGGTATTAGTCTAAGTAGAACAAGTGCTCTACATTTTTTGCAAAAGACTAGACGGTGTAGCAAGTTGAGTGCTTGGAATGGCCTCGATTCACTTTCGAACACTTTTGCAAAAAACTAGACAGTGTGGCAAATCGAGTGCTTGGAATGGCCTTGATGCACGTTTGAATACTTAGAAGGATCACTAAGAGCCAATGATAAACAGGCTATGATACAAGGCCCCCGAAACCGAATGCTTTCCTTATATTTAAAAACCCCCTTGTATTTACTTTCTTAGTATAATTATCAACTGCGCTCACGTTCCGGAGGACTCGCCAATCACGCATCACCCGCTGTAAGTCTTCTACTTTTATTTTCAGTATTTACTTTTCTGTCATTTACTTTTCCGCACTAAAAACCAAAAACAACCAAAAAAACATTTACTTTTCCGCACTAAAATCTCAATCAACCTAAAACACGCTCCCTCGCTGTACAATCCCTCAAAGAACAACTTATCCCCTAATTCCCTTGGGTTCGACCCCTACTTACCACTTGCTACCCAATAGTAAGGTCACGAGTAGCGAAATATAAATTTGCTTTTGCACAGAGAACACCGCACCTTAACGACAGTGCGGTGGGCTCCGTCAGATACTCAATAAAAGTTTATGCTATCAAGGAAAATCATCGATGCAAACCTTGTTGCCTGATAAAATTTATTACCTATGATTGCACCACAATGCATGTCAGCATATGGTTCTTCACCAGTCAAAATCTCCCACATTACAATGCCAAATGAAAAAACATCAACCTGTTGAAACAACGAATATCAAGAGGAAGCATGTACAATCCATCTAAGAGTGACTGATTGCATAAGAAAAGAGTGTGTACCTTCTCCGATACCTTGCTACTAGTACCATTCAGCAACTCTGGAGCCATCCAGGGAAGAGTACCTCGAACTCCACCTGAAACCAGTGTATTGCGTTTGATTCTTGACAGTCCAAAATCCCCTACCTGAATGATAAATAGTTAAAGTTCAGGATTTGTTTTAGAATTTTAATAGCAATTTAAGGTTTATGAACCCAGAAAAAGGAAATCATTAACTATCATCGCTGCTTGTCTCCAGCAACCATAGGGATACTATTTCCATCTATGTTATTTTATTTCACGATCAATGTAGAAATAAGAATCTATCAGTAATCATAAGTACCAGTTTCCCAATTTTCTCTTTCTTGATGCTGTATGACTTTTCATATCTTATGGTCGTGAGCATCTTAGGGAACAGTTAGTCACATTATGCAAACATGATCGATTTGCATTAAGCTAGGAGGCAACTGCCTGTTCTTTTACATTTGCATTTTGTCTGTTTTTGCTTTTTTGATATGAATAAATTTAAACTGTAAAAAATGATTGGCAGACATTACATTTAACCACTTTAGCATGCAGGTACAAGATTCAAGCATTTACCTTACATATAGGTCGCTGTGGATCCCTCAGATTAACAAGCAAATTGTCACACTTCAAATCAAAAAGGACAATACTTTTAGAATGTAGATATTCCATGCCAAAAGCTGCATCCATGGCAATAATGAGCTTTCTGCTTCGGTCAAGAGATCTGTACAATAAAATATATTAAATCTCAGGGTCAATAGTGAAGTTCGTAAATCAAGTTACTGATACTTGTGAGCTATTATCACAGAAGCAGTGAGAGTTGTCACCTATCTTTTTTAAGAAGAACGTTTCTAAGTGACCCATTCACCATGAACTCGGTTACAGTTGCCAAAGTTCCACCTGCGCCGTCTGGAACAATGCCGTAGAATGCAAGGACATTAGGATGATGAAGATTTGAAAGGATTTGGGCTTCTCTCCAGAAGTCTTTGGTCTATTCGAAGACAACAAAAAGGCATAATCAAGCTCAGAGCAGTTAAAAACGTTACATATTTATCAAAACAGTACTAGATTCATAACCCGCTCTTCAAGGATTGGGTTTCAAGACGAATCATCAGAAAAACATTTTATTTATTAGAACATAACAAGAAACTTGACAGAAATGCGCATTTTAAAGAAAAAACTCAAAGAAACAATAATAAAGAATCACTTGACAAGTGAAGGCTTTTTGTATTGCTAGTTATACTGCTTTCTCATTTTGGTTCCACCCGAAAGACGAATAACAAGTAATTAGGAGTTTAAACATATGAAACACACCAATCGTTCTTCTTCTGATGATCTTCCAGCAAAGCAACTCTTTTTTAATCTTTTAATCGCAACATCTGTTCCACGCCATTTGCCATGATAAACAGTTCCATATGTCCCAGATCCTAATTCGCGGAGTTCTTCAAGATCAGCATTTTTTATTATCTGCAAATTTCACTTTGTTATACACAGAGCAATTGACAGCTTTGTAACTGTTGTTGGTATATATGACCAACAAAAACCTTCAAAAGTGACTTTATGATCCCATAACAACAAGGTAGGCCAGAAAAAAATTTCTGAACTGAGATGCTGATGCAAAAAGGAGACCAGAGAGCTGCTCCTAGTCCTAATGAGTCATCACTAGGGCAGTGACAGAATCTTGCAGCTTATAGAAGACAATACCCAATAGATGTACTTCAACAGAAAAGAAAATACATACAAAATTTGACAGATGACCAGTCTGCATCAAGGCATATAGTATCAAGTCCCTCACAATTTGTCCACTGGGTAAGTGTAATAATTCAGAAGATAATTTTACATTGCATAACAAGAAAGCTTAGCAATAGTCTACCAGTAACAAATGAATAAGACAAACCAACTTCAACAGTGACAGCTTTTGCGGTGTAATAAATTGATTCTCAAGTAAAATGCGCTGAGAGGTTGGCATCAAGTAACAACTGATGAGATAACTCAAGAAATTCTTTCATCATGGTAAAATATATCTTACTGTTTACGACAATGTAAGACCCGGGAAGACAAATTCAGTTTTGACTTGCCAATTCTTGAAAGAAATTATTCATTTTTATTGTAAGCAATTATTAATATAGATGAAGAACAGTCGAGCAAAGTTAATGAGTGTGACTAAGGGTAATTACAGAAAATAATAAACGACACAAGGAATGAGATAGAAAACCTGTAATCCGTAGATCCCAGCTTCCATCTCCGCAATCACTGCATCATTAAAAGACATGTCCTTGCCCCCACCATGACAGTCATTCTAGTGGGATCGTTAAAATGCATACAAAGTCAAGTAAAAATTTACACAGTTTTACAAAATTTTCAAAGTAATACATCAAAACACATCGAATTAGTAAACATACAGCTTACCTCCAATTCATTATCCAGATATACATGATCGCCCCCAGTAACACTACCAGAGCAAACATCAGAACTGATGCCATCCACTATATGTGCTTCTGATGATGGTTTCAAATGTGAAGGCTGAGTAAAAGATGCAACTTCTCCTACAGTTGATGACAAGTAATTTTTTCTACCATAGTCATCAGTTGTTTGGGCCGGAACAGACTCGTCTGGATATGAAACTTTCAATGAGCCTTTTCTATGGCCCATGTTTTCAACCCGCTGATTAGAACTTATGCTAAAATCATAGTCAATCAGAGATGTTTCATGCTTATGAACAGCTTGCTCTGATTGATTCCCTGGCATAACGGGGTTATTCTGATATGGATGGAGGCTTGGAGGAGCCAGGCCACAGAATTCAAAGGGGTCTAACTCCGTGGAACTGGCTTGCAATGGATACTGTAAGACTGCATCCTTCAGATTTGACAAGTTAGTTTGCTCATCAGTGGATAACATAGGATGAAGGTCATTAAGGGAAGTGCCATGATGTGACTGAATGTTGGTGATTGGAATTATGGTTGGCGGCTCTGCGTACTTGCCCCGTGAAACTTCAATTTCTTGTGCACCAGGTGTCATCCCATTTTGATTGTATCTCTGAAATTCCGCTGACTGATATGTTGTGGCTCTCTCTAGTTGGCCCTTTTGAGGCTCAGGCGCTTTATCCCAATAGATCCCCGTGGATGAAATATTTGGCAGAACGCATGAACTCTGAACAGAATCAGTGGTTGAGCTAACATATGTCATAACGTTCGGTTGACATAGAGGAGTCGGATATATGTTCTCTTGAAACGTGTTACTCTGGCGTGGAAAAGGATTCTTCAGAGTAGTTAGATTTTGAGGTTCATGAACAGTCACATACTCATTACCATTCTCATCTTGATGGCTTCTTCGCTGTTCTCTGTCCAAACCACCTATGCAAGGCGTATTATATGCATTTCTTCCAGGCATTGACAATTCAGCATGATAGGAGTAACCTAGAGAGTCTGACCCATTGTGGAAGCCGTAGAACTGATCATTTGAAGTCTGCTCCTGAATCTGTTGATTTGTTACGGGAGCACCAGAGACTGGTAGCGGAGACAATCGTGCCTTTGCAAAGCTCAAAGGAGAAGATGGGCCCTTACCCTCTAATGAACAGTGCATTGATGTTCCTCCATGCTCCTGGAGTTTAGAATCAGAATAGGCATGCAGCATTCCATTATGATAATTGTTGAACTCGGTAGATCCAGCGAGCAGACCTGTCACGTCATCTGGGCAGTGTAAAGATTTTTCTGATTGAAATGGCCTTTGATTAGGAACTGGACTACCAAGCAAAAAATTATTGAAATCCTCATCCAGGCTAGGAGCTGGATAAGGTATGTTTTGGTAATTCACTGCTTGTTGTTCGTTCAGGCCAGCATTGACCTGCCTGTTCGAGGGAATGTCATCCACCAATATTGGGTTTCGTGTGTCATAAATATAACCAGGAGAGTCAATTTCAGGTGGCAGATGTGCAGTGACCACGTCACTATGAGTCTCATCACTATCTCGGCAAGATGTATTTCCATTTATGTGATAATTCATAGTTGAGGCATCTTCTTGTTGAACAAGTTTAGGTGAATACGGGATGGATTTTGGGGACTTGATCCCACCCTTGGGTTCATCAGCGTGCTGAGTGGGATATGAGATTTTCACAGCATTTTTTACATCGACAGGGTGTGAGACAGTTGGAGAATCCATGCATGCGGATGGTCTTCGGTCCAAGTCCACACCACATTGATTTGCCTCATTCCCGAAGTACGGAGCAGTTACGTTGTGCCGAGGACTAGGATCAAGTACTCCATTCAAAGCAACAACATATTGGTAGTCGGGACTGCTCTGTGGAATAGTACTGGACTCAAAGGAAGACGTCTTCTCACTTTCGTTCAACGGAATAAGAAACAATCTGGGCCTTTGAGAGCCCTCGATCTTTTCTAGACCATAATACTCCTCGATCATGTTCTGAAGGTCTTCATCTGATGATACAGATATAAGTGAATCCAAATCTTCACCTGGAAGCGGATACTTGATTGAGTGGGGTTGATTGCATACTAGTGTGGTTTTCTTAACAAGATCTGCCCATGAAAGATTCCTATAGATAGAAAGTATGCGTGTCTCGCCACCTACATATCTAAGTTTTCCATCACCTGGTCTAGGCAAGATCTTCCCTCCAAAACTGCATAGAAATTTTATCATTTCAGGCTGAGAACCATCAGCAACTCCAGATCCAGAACGCTGACTCCGATGAGGTGATTCCAAATGAGTTGTTGGAGCAATTGCCCTTGAGTCACTTCTCTCATTAGTTGTTTCATTGGTTAGCTTCTTATTTCCCTCCGCATCGCCACTTGTATGTTTCTTAAATCTATTTATGGAATAGTTGTTGTAAGTTCCATTGGTAACCTCTGTCAGTGAACCTCTTGCAGATGCGAAATCGGATGCTTCTGACATACACTCTGAATTCATTCTCTGCAGCCCCAGAATCCTCGCAAGATCTTCATATGCCAGCTGATTTTTCTGAGGCAAGGCCATAGTTTGTTCACGATTCCGACTCGCATCAAGTTGGGGTGCCACTTTGGATCCAGAGAGATTCTGACCAAACCCAATGGAGAAATCCTCACCTGTTTGTACAGACATATTATTGGCAAACATGTTTACTGGTTTCTGATTCATCTGGATCGGAGCATTAGAGGCAGATCCTTGCTGAACCCTGTGACTTGATGAGCTGGGAACCTCGCTGCTCATGTTGTCAAGTCAGCTCCCAAGACTAATTTCTAGCTTATGCACTTCAAAATTACTCTACCCATACCACAACTCAACAAGCACTGTCTCTAAGTCCACTGCCCCCAAACTAACTATGCAAAACCCAAGACAAGCTGTTTGAACCTAGCTGTTATGATCATGTCAAATTTGCTTTTAGATCAAGCACGCACACCTGAGGACATCATCTGACAAGGAAGCTGCACTGTGAATCACAGTCAGAGCCAAAATCTGCAAATCAGACAAACTAAATCAACTCCCAAGATTCAAAAACCTCAAAATTGCAACGAAATTTGAATCTTCCATACAACTTCAACAATAATCTAAAGCACATAATCCCAGTCACGCAACCACCAATAGCAACAAAAAAAAAATATCCAGCACAAAAATTCATCACGCATACTTTTGAAACCCTAGAGTCAATCCGGAATCTCGATCGACAGTCGCAACCTGAATCCCAGTTTTGATTTTATAACAATAACAAATCGGTTGATAAAGGTGTGTCAGAAAAAACGTACCGGTACGTCGATGATCCAAAAAAGCCCTAATTGCGATTCGATAATCGGAGATAAATCTTAAGAGATATAATTATCGAATGACGAGTTGGATCGAATCGCCGAGGTTGCTGGACGACGGAGAATTCGGAGAGAGGGCGGGAATAACGGGAGGGCTAGAGTGGTATTGAAGTATGACATTGCCGAGAATTATGCGTCATTTCCATGACACCAAAGAAAAAAAAATTCACAATGATCAGCAGCAGCAGAGAGCTGACAAAGCTTTGAGCTTTTCCGGGCGAATCAGCAGCTCAGTAGTAATTAATAGCAGCAGGAAAGAGGAAGATCCAGCTTTGTAAGAAGGAGATCTTCGATTTTGCTGCACTCCTATGTAAAAGTCTTTTGATTTTTATTTTTAAGGGAAAATGACAAAGAGTGTATGAACTACCACTCATTGACAAATCACGGTCCGAACTATAAAAATTGACAATCAAGGATAATTTCAAAATATTTTGATCCTCAATTTCACAATTAAGGGTAAGAAAGTGTTTTCAATTCATTCGTTTAGTTAACTTTGTTAATTAATGAAGTGATATTCCATCAATTAAGTGACTTCATCAATTAAGTGTTATATATGGATCAAAATATTTTGAAATTGCCCTTAATTGTCAATTTTCATAGTTCGGATCGTAATTTGTCAATGGGTGGTAGTTCATACCCCCTCTTTATCATTTTCCCTTTTTTTATTGTGTCAGGAAAAATGTATGTTCCAAATTCAAACAATATTTAAGATAATACATTTGCTTTGCAGTATTGCAAGGTTAAGGGTTCGAGATGTTTTTCTCTTTCCTTGTGTACGTCTGCAGGCGCCATGCATAGGCACTAAAGGTCTTACCATGAAGGGGTGTGTCGATTCATGTGTTTTCAAGCTAGAGATGCCGGATGGTCTATGCTTCAACGATTGATTAATGTTCAATTCTGGGGTCGGTGACTATGTATGACCTGTACTACAAATTATCTATAAATATAAATGTATCTGAAATGTATTTGATGTATTCATTGATGATATGGAGTTCGGTTCCGGTGAGAAGTGATAGTTACGGTGAGAAATGAGAACTAGTACATTATTCGTACCTTTTCAAAGGATTCTTCGTAGCTTCATGTATATGCATGCTACGAAGAATCCTTTGAAAAGGTACGAATAATGTACTGCTACGAAGAATCCTTTGAAAATGTACGAATAATGTAATTTGATGTAATTTAATTAAATCTAATCCTAACCATTGATAACAAAGATGAACGGATGAGATTAGTTCTCATTTTTCACCATAACTACCACTTCTCGTGTGATCTTTACTCTGATGATATATTGGATATAAAGTATAAACCCATAATCAAAAAAAATTCAAACATTATTTAGCGATTTACTTTTTGTATTTAGAGAAAATTATATGATTTTTTGACATTTTTCCATAATTAAATCTATAATTTAAATATAAACTTAATTATTAATATTAGTTTCTTTTCTTAGGATTTGGGGACATTTTGAAATTTGATAAGCACGCATTGTTTTTTTTATGGGAAAAGTTGTACAGATATTGGACATTGACGACTCAATGACTCAAATCAGTACATGAACTCAGATTGTCGCACAGGCCTCGAAACGGCCAACCCATCTTCGTCAGAAACTCATCAAAGCCACTAACATCCCCAGGCCAGAGCCGGGGAAATAGGGCAACTGAGACAACTAATGCGACTATCACTCAGTCCGCAAGCGACTGAGAACGGTCAATTCAGTCCGTAATCGGCTGAGAATGCACAACTCACTCAGTCCGGAACCGACTGAGAATAGTCACTTATTAAACCAAACTAAACGACACTAAAACTAACCTAAACGACACTAAAAAAACCGTATCTAAACTACAACAGCACAGCACAAGGCCACCGTAACCGCAAAAGATCCGCTGCCATCCAGTAAGCTCCTCCACCAAAACGACTGTGAATTCCGTCGCCAAAGCAGCCGGCACCATGGATCCGAGCAGCTTGCAAGCACCCAAGCGACCGACGCCTCAACGCCACGAGACAGCCATAGGAGCCATCAACAACAAACTCCATCTTCGACAGCTGAACCATCACACGGTCCGACCCAGCTACCGCCAACAAGCACGCATTGTTAGCGATGTCGAACTTTTAAAAATTGATTTCTTACCAGGCTTGCTGAATAATTGTGTTATAGGAAATTATATGATAGGCTTGTAAATTATTTATTTTTTTAAAAGATGTTCATGAAATCGATCGTTTTTATAATTGCTTATATATTAGTATTTATGAC
The DNA here is from genome assembly GCA_033675215.1 of Rhodiola kirilowii. Classification (NCBI taxonomy): domain Eukaryota; kingdom Viridiplantae; phylum Streptophyta; class Magnoliopsida; order Saxifragales; family Crassulaceae; genus Rhodiola; species Rhodiola kirilowii. Next base: position 47,929,169 of record CM066201.1, read on the forward strand.
TGAGGTCATGTCCATTTGAACTTATATTTTTGACGGTTAAGATAAGATTAGTTTCTTTCAATCAATATAAGTTAATACAAGTTAATTTCAGTTAATATAAGGGCCTATCCATTTGAACTGAAACTTAACTGATCTTAATTGATCTTAACTGATATTAACTTATATTGATTGATATTAACTTATATCGATTGATATTAACTTATATTGACTGATATTAACTCAACTAAAACTTATCTTAACTTAACAGAAGCGGGGCGGCGATGAAGGTGGTGGTGGTGGTCTAACTTAACTTAACTGAAATTTATATTAACTTATATTAAGTGAAAGTAACTTATATTAACTGAAAGTAACTTATATTGATTGAAAGGAACTTATCTTATCTTAACCGTCAAAAACTTAAGTTCAAATGGACAGGGCCTAAGTTACTTTCAGTCAATGTAAGTTAGGCCCTGTCCATTTGAACTTAATTTTTGGTCTGTTAAGATAAAATAAGTTACTTTCAATCACTATAAGGGGCTGTCCATTTGAACTAAAACTTAACTTATCTTATCTTATCTTATCTTAACTGAAGTTAACTTATAGTGACTAATATTAACTTATAGTGTCTGATATTAACTTAACTGAAATTTATATTGACCGATATTAACTTATCATCATCATCATCATCATCATCATACCAGCATCATCATCATCATCATCATCATCATACCATCATCATCATCATACCATCATCATCATCATACCATCATCATCATATCATCATCATACCATTATGATGGTGTGTGATGATGATGATGAATAGTAATATGATGATGAATAGTAATATACAGATGATGATGATGGTTGTGATGATGGTGATGAATAGTAATATGATGATGATGAATAGTAATATGATGATGATGAATAGTAATATACTGATGATGAATATGGTGATGAATAGTAATATTATGATGATGATGGTTGTGATGATGGTGATGAATAGTAATATTATGATGATGAATAGTAATATACAGATGATGATGGTGATGAATAGTAATATGATGATGATGAATAGTAATATTATGATGAATAGTAATATACTGATGATGAATATGATGATGAATAGTAATATTATGATGATGGTTGTGAATAGTAATATTATGATGATGAATAGTAATATGCTGATGATGATGGTTGTGATGATGATGAATAGTAATATTATGATGATGAATATTAATGTTATGATGATGATGGTATGATGATATGATGGTGATATGATGATATGATATGCTGATGGTATGGTATGATATGATGATGATGGTGGTGGTATGATGATGATGGTATGTTGAAAGTAACTTATCTTATCAAAACTTAAGTGAAACTTATATTAACTTAACTTGACTAATAGTAACTTATGTTGACTGAATGTAATTTATCTTATCTTAACAGAGCAAAAATTAAGTTCAAATGGACAGGGCCTAAGTTACTTTCAATCAGTATAAGTTACTTTTAGTTGAAGTTAAGTTAAGTTCGATTTAAATCATTTCTTCCCCCACCACCACCACTACTGTCGGACCGCCGCCCACCCGCCGCCAGCGGTTCGGCGGCGGCGGCGGTGGTCCGGCGGTCCGAAGGCGGTGGCCCGGCTGTCGGTGGCGGTGGGCGGCGGGTGGGCGGCAGCGGTCGGCAGCGGTTGGCGGCGGACGGCGGCGGTCCGGCAGTAGGTAGTGGTCTGCTGTGGTGGGTCAATATAAGTTGATATAAGTTAATATCAGTTGATATAAATTTCAGTTAAATTAATATCAGTCACTATAAGTTACTATCAGTTAAGATAAGATTCAGTTCAAATGGACAGCCCCTTATAAACGTAAGAGTAGAAATTTGAGTTTGAGCAAATCTGGCAAAATTAGGATTTCTGGAACATGAGTGTCCCCAGACATAAAATGTGATCAAATTGATACTAACTAGGATTACAACATACATGCCAAGATTCCTGAAGATCATAGATACGTAATTCAGTGAAAGCGGTAAGTTGGAATGACTTCATATCCGAATCCTTTTGGCATCACCCTGGGGGACGCTTGCTTTGTTGGTTGTCTACCCTGATCCTGCATTAACTAATGTATATCAGTTATAAGCTATGTAGCACGGAAACCTCTATATGGATGCGGTACCGGTTTCGGAAACCTTCGGAAACCTGGAAACCTTCGGAAACCTCAAGAAACCTCCGAAAACCTTAGTTGACCGTTTCGAAAATGGTCAACGAATCGGAAACTTCTAGGACATGGCAAGAAACCTCTAGAAACCTCTAAAAACCTAATTTTGCATTTTATTTTGGAAATTTTTTGAAAAAATTGAACTTAAATACGAGTGCATGATGTGCTTTTGCCTTTTTGTAGATGTTGAATGCTTAAAACATGTGTTACATGAGTGCAGGATGTGTTTTTTTTATCTTCACTGTGAAACTTTGCAATGCTAACAAATGTTTTATCTTTAACATTATCTTTTGAAACAATATTTGTGTTATTGTGTTAAGATATATGTATTTTCATGATGATCAATATATTAAAATTTTTAAAAATTTAAAAATATAAAAATATATATTTAATGCAGCGGTGTCTGGCGGTTTCCTTTTTCTCTATTTTTAAATTTGCGGTGTCGCGGTGTCCGCGGTTTCCGTTTCCGTGTCTGTGCTTCATAGGTTATAAGAACATTACAACGCCCCCAAAGATATTAACAGCAAGCTATTGTGGCATATTTTTTACTTACAAAACTTAATTGAGTATATATAGCATGGTCAGTAAATTACTACTATATTACATATCAAACTGATAAACCGCCTAAGGTAAAGTCTTCGAAATCGGTTGGTGGTCGAGCGAAACGTGAAGATTAGACTATTCAATCCAAGTCGGTTTTGCTTAGGATCAGGGTTGGGCAAGGGTTAGACTAATCAAGGCCCATTAGTGTGTTTGCTTGTTACTGAAGCCCAAAACTCGCTTTGACACCAAAACAAATACTAACGTTGGAAATTCAAACAGCAGTATATGGGAAAACCTAGGACAGTTGTCGACTTTGGACCTGGTTGTTTATTAAGCCACGTCGTCTCTGTCGACCTCGTTTTGGAGAAAGCTCAACGTGGAACTCAACCATCCAAAACCTCCATCCTCTCTCCTCTCTATAAATACCACTCTCATGTTTACCATTACTTAATATCAACAGTTCAACACACTCTAATCTAAGCAGTCAGCTCATCTTCTTAATTTAGTCACTTGCTTGATCTCTCATTGTTGGTAAAACTCCAACTTTCAGAAATGGCCACAGTAATGCAATCTTTCCTCTCCTCACCAGCAGCGCAATGGTCCACCAGAGCCGCGCCATCTAGCTCAACCACTCGTGGCCTCCTCGTCAAGTGCTCCGTAGAGGTATGTCAGTTCAAATTGTTGCGCCTTTTAATTTTGTTTATGCAGTGGTTTTTGTAGCGCTGACCAAAGCCGGCCTCTATCTCATCCAGAAAGGGAAAAAAAGGAACATCAGCCCAGCCTACCATCACTCCTCCAGCAACCACGCCCAAAGTGATCAGCACTAGGTTCTCTGACCTCATGGCCTTCGCCGGCCCTGCTCCCGAAAGGATCAACGGTCGTTTAGCCATGTTGGGATTTGTTGCTGCCATTGCCGTGGAGCTCTCGAGTGGCCAGGATGTTTTCGCGCAGATCTCCAACGGTGGGGTGCCTCTGTACGTGGCGTGGACTGTTGTGCTGTCGATCGCGTCGTTGGTTCCTCTGTTGAAGGGGGTCAGCGTTGAGTCGAAATCCGACGGAGTCATGACGTCGGACGCTGAGATGTGGAATGGGCGATTTGCTATGTTGGGATTGGTCGCCTTGGCTTTTACTAAATTCGTCAAAGGAGGGGCGCTTGTATAAATTTCAGTAAATATATATGTTTCTTCTTGTTCCACTTCTATAAATATTACAGAATTATTGTCAAACTGTTGTGTTTCTCAAATGGTTGTATTGGGATTATATAAGGCTTTATTAAGATCGTTATTAGACCAAAGTTAAATATATATAAAAAATGTTTGGCTTCGAAGCCAAACATTTTGGCAAAATTTGCGACGGATAAATTGTGTGAGAAACGAGTGGCAGAGTCGTCGCATAATAGAATTTGCGACGACTTTTGCGAACATTTATCACTGGCCGCAAAAAGCTAGGTCGCATAACTTTTACCACGGTTTTGCGATCGATTTGCGACGATATATGCCACAACTATACGACGATTATGCCACGAGAAAGAAAACAGTCAAAAAACCGTCGCATAACGGTAGTATAAATGTTACCACAGTTTTATAACAAATTTACCACAACAATATAAATAGTTGCCAAACTGTCGCATATTCGTGGTATAACTTTACCACCACTTTCCCGCACTTTCCCGCAGTAATGCCACTGTTTTAGGACAGTAAAAAATTGTTTTTTTTTATAAAAAAATTTGTCCTTTTATAAAATTAATAATATCTCTGAAATTGAATATAAGAAATTATAATTTATGAATTAAATTTCAAAATTAATACAATAAAAAATATTTTGAAATTAATAATTCGAAAGAATATTACAAACAAGCGTACCAAAAAAATACTTTTAATTGTAATTCAAATTACAATAATAAAAATATTACAACGGCCAAAATGTATCTGATGATCGACACTGTTGCTTCCTCCATCGGTTGCTCTACATCGCTCTGCTTCTCAACGGCAAGTTAAAATTTGCATTCAAATTCTTCTTGCAACCTTCCATCATCAGTGACATGGCCAATGCGCTTCCATCATGTCCCATACTTAGCACGTCAACTGCACAGAAGAATTCCATTCAAAAAAATTTATCAACTAAAACAAAAAAACTCAAACAAATAGTATGTTTAAGTTATAAACTGTTTAACCCCGTTGATACATATAACCATTACCACCTTAACTTGCACTCTTATTTCGGAAAAAATAATATACAAATTGCAGTTTACAAAAAAAAACAAACTTACAATTTGCACTACATGACACAAATGAGTTCAAGAGCAAACACAAAAACAAGCACTAAACATTCTCAGGACAGTCACATTATTTTCAAAAACCTCAAGTCGACTATCCACCTGCATCCCCACTTTTGAATACTCAAAACCTAGCTGAAAGGCACACGACAGTCCCCCAAATCGACATCACCACCAGCATCAATTTCCCTTTCCTCGCACTTCTTCTTTGCCTCGCACTACCAATACAAACAAACCCAAATAAGAAAAAACAGACACAAACACATCACTTTATACCACCAAATAAACTGGCCAAGCCAAATATGGATCCTGATCATTCTCCGCAGACAATTCTAATCCTTGAAACATTTATTTGTGTGCAGCTAAATTTGTATACCTTCTTCTTGCTGCTGCTACGAAGTGGAAGAGGAACAAAAGTATTCACCCCACCAATAACATCCGCAGATAGCTAATCCCATGAGAACAACAATCGACATCATTCCTTTAAGTGAGAACAACAATAGAGATGAAACAGTTCATAAACTGCATATAAAATCAACAAGGAACATACAACATAGGACTTCTATTACCATCAAATGAGCTTTGGCTTTAAGCTTCATCAAAATAACTTATTCATCACCACCCTTAGCTTCTGATATGCCCATACCATCAAATGAATCATGGCTAAACAACATGTTCACGTGAAGAAGACAAATGAGGGCACAATATACCTTGTTCAATGACAACATCAGAAACTGAAAGCAAAAGCACACGCTTCTCTTCCTTCAACACTAAAAAGCAAGGGCAGGAAAATGGTATTGGTTTTGAGACCAGAGCAGCAAGCAAATGTACGACTATTGAAGACTATAAAATTGCAGGCTGTTGATCCAAGTACAAAAAGAAAACAAGCAAAACAAACTGCAAACTGAACAAAAATGTAACCTAAGTAATAAGTTCAATGAACATCAAGTTCTCATTGTAATTTCTCTCAAACACTGAATAGGTTAACTAATTGGATACATCTACTCCCGATCAACAAATCATCAAGTAAAACTATCAAAATCTTCAGAGGAATCAGACAACTTCATATTGTTAAACTTAACAAAGCTTACCATTATCTTGTAGCTGTGCTGTGGAATATACAACTTGAAAACCTCTGGCCGATTCTCATCCTAAGTAGACATCGCCTTATAATTCCGACAGCAACACCAACAAGATTTCTACAAAAAATCTTAAACTAATGTACTTTTCACAAACACCAATCACAAATTGAAACCCAAATCCAACTCCTGCCTTCGCCAATACAGACATAAAACTCAAACTCAAACTCAAAGTACCAGATTCGAGATTCATTATCAAAACCCTAACCTTGGATTGGATCACGCACGGCTTTGACGGGATAATCGAACAAACGAAGATCCCGATCGTCTAGGAATAGAAAAATCTCCCACATCCGTAGATTCGCATGGGACGCTGGCCAACACCATCACCGGTATCCTCACCGCCGCCATAAGCCGAAACTCACCACAAAGCCAACCGATTTCCGACTCTTCCCCGCCTAGGACGTTCTCGAAAGCCCCTCGGACGTCCTGAAATCTCACAGCGGTGCAGATGCCCTTAGAGTTTGACAGCGGGAGGTGAAACATGTAGGGGAAATGTAAGGGGAAAAAGTGAAAAAAAAATTTGATAAAAGGGGGGAAAAATGAAAATTGATGATTAAGAAGAGCTAAGAGGAGTGCGCGAGTCCCTTCGGTTACTCATCGGCTTAGGAAGTGATGAGAAGCCCCGTCCACGGATTGAGGGATTTAGGCTCGTGTAAGGCCTATGAGAGGATGACCCCAGGGATCTTGCCTCGGCCCGTCCCCAGGCTTCCGCCTGAAATTTGCAGTCGCAAATTTGTGGCAAAATCGTCGCAAAATGTCATGGTTTTCTCGCACTTATTTGCGTAGTATAATGGAAAAAACATTCGTCGCAAATTCGTCATAAAATTGTCACATAATTCCATTGTTTTGACGCAACTAAGCTACGACTCAAATTGTGAAGCTGGAGTTGTCACAAAACCATAGCAAAATGGTCGCAAATTAATAATATTTTAATAAAGCAAAAACTAAGGTCGTCGCAAAATGGAAGTAATATCGTTGCATTTTACAACCGTTTTGCGACGGTTATTTGCGTCACAAAAAACCGTCGCATTTATGTCGCAAACTGGTCGCATACTCAGTTATTTGTCACATATGTGTCGCAAATTATAGCTAAACAAAAATATAAGGCCTTTCTTGTTTAACTCAATTTACAATTTATTTGTCTGTCCAAATGATCCATTTTTTTTGATTGAGCTAGAATTGGTTAGGTTAGTATCTGCTCTTTTTACGGAAATGAGGACTTGAACCCTAGCTTCTTAAGAGCGTAGGAGGGAATGACGCCACTGCGCCAACGCCTCTGATATAAACTCAAGCAAGACTACGGCCAGCTTTATAACTTGCTCTGAATACTCCACTAATTCATCCCTGGCAGTGTCATTGTCAAATACTAATTCAACTGTACATCTAGCAACATGTGCATCACTTAAACAAAAGCTGCTACTCAAAAAATTCGGTTGATCAAATAAAAAAGAAACATGAACACATGATTTTTCTATTCTCGATTTAAGAACTGCGCACCTGATTGCATCTGTCAATTCCTGATCAGGATCAACTGCAACAGATATCTCATATTCATAATGTAAGTAGATGTGGTAGAAAACCATAATGATCCACAAAACCATATCAAACAACCAGTAAGCCAACAAGAGATACTGAAACTCACATACATATTACCATGAAACCCTTAGTAAACGAGCATACCTTTCATTAAGCAAATAATGATCCACAAAATCACAGCACAGACAATCGGCTCACAATTCCCCCGAGTTCCAATAGTGAACGTAAAAGGATTGAACAGCCAAACCACTACTGAATAACTACAAATATCCTCAGGGACCTTCCTCAGCTTCAGAATGCTGTGGATGAGCAAGCCCACAAGTAAATCTACATCAAACAATTAACAACACTTAATTCCAAACACCAATTTCAGCATCAAGCTTGTCCAGATTCCAAAAGGAAGAAATATAACTATTCAGTTGAAATTCAAAATCCTCAATTTATACTACCTGCAGCTGAAAAGAGGAACTTTCCCCATGAAGGATGAATATACGAATTAGGAACCAGCAGAAAAGCGAGCAAAGGCGAGTAGCGATACGTGGTCCGCTTGTAAGGAGACTGGCCAGAAACCACATAGGAAGCTGCGTCGGAGAACACCAGATAAACGATATCGGCTGGCAATAAGGTTTTGCGATATCGAACGATTTTCCAAAAAAATCAAACGAGGATAGAGAAATCGTCAGGACGTGTCCGATAAAATAGGATAAATTATAATTAGAATAAAACAAATGATAAATATACCCTTATTCTCGTATTTATTCAGCAAATTAATGAAAATATATTGATAAAATCTGTGCCGTTAGATGATAAATCGGACGATTTATAAAATTTCTTATTTCTCACCAAATATGTCATTTCTCATATGATCCTAACTCATATGCACGAATGCTGTCAAGATATTAGGCTTACATCGTTTATATACCACTTTTCGACACATGGTAATATATGGCTGCTTCCTTGAACATAACCAAAACTACCTTGCAAAACTGCTTAGACTGAGTTTTGCTGTGGTATACTAACAAATTATTAGCAAGTCGTAAAACAATCATTTTGAATTTCATAAGAATAAGAGACAACTTCACTTATAGTAATAAATAGTCACTTTTCAAGTCTTAGTTTATATGGGAAGACAAAACTATGTCAATGACTTAAGTTCCTTTATATAAGAGTGTCACTTGATTAAAAATATTATGTTGGGTCTAGTTGAGGAGCAGTTGAGAGTAATAACATATACAAGCAGAACAGAAACTCTAAATAGATTAAATTTGCATACAATGTATATCGTACATAACAATCCATGCATCATTGTTGAACCAAGTTGTATCGAATAAAGTCTATATGTTGAGGGAAGTGACTCTAAAACAATGGAGAGGCCAAGTCGATCCAGGCGTGTTCTTTTGAGTTGATCTGAAATTGAATTAAACTGAATTTAAAGACAAATGTGATCTAATAGGAGAATTTGGCATTCAAATTTAAATTGGTGACTTAAAAATATACGTTGACTATAATACTTAACATTTGCGCTAAAAAATCAAACATTTAACCAAAATTAAGTACTTAAACAGAAGCTCCAAATGAGATGCTAAACTGAAAAAAAGAAAAAAAACTGAATTTTAAGTTGCACTAAACAAACCCTTTAAGTCTCTGTAAGGCAACAGATGCTAATGCAAGTGACTTCAAAAAAAAAAAGATTGAAAGAAACATGCCAACTTACTCATAAGTTGAATAGAAACTATCAACAAGCAAATGAGAGAGTATATATAGAAGGTCAAATGTATGAAAGAAAACACAAACACACATGCTAGAAAATGTCTTTGGTTTACAAGATGATGAATCAGTTCCTGCAGCTTGGTATGTTGGTAATGATAATGATTCAGCCAATATATCCTTGGTGCAAGTCTTTAGCATCTGCTCTGAGAATGTGTAAAAACCACCACGATTAAGGAGGTGGAGGTAATTGTTATTTATACTGGTGTACAAGTGAATATTACAAAGAGATAATATCTCATCAGGATGGAAGTGCAAATATATTTGTACAGTTTATGGAATTATAGTATGTATGATGAGAATATACTGCAAGATCATCAATGTCTTCAATCTCCTCCATATGGCATTGATAATAAGTTAAATATCCTTCACACCCCCCCCGCAAGCTGAGCGTCGGATTAGAGCAAACGTGAAGCTTGGAGCGAAAAAATTCAAATAAATGGCGAGGGAGACTTTTAGTGAAGATGTCAGCGACTTGAAGGTGTGAGGGCACATGTTGTGTGCGAAGTCGTCCATCAATGACAAGTTCCCGAAGAAAATGATAGTCAAGTTCCACATGTTTGGCCCTTTTGTGTGAAACCGGATTTGAACTTAAGAAGATGGCACTTTTATTGTCACATAATAGCAGTGGCGTTTGTGGTATGGAGACTTTGAGATCACGTAAGAGATGCATAATCCAAAGTACTTCAGCAGCAGTTGCAGCTAGAGCACGATACTCAGATTCGCAGCTCGAGCGTGATACAGTAGGTTGTTTCTTTGCACTCCAAGAGACTAAGTTATGTCCCAAATAAATAGAGTAACCTGACGTGGAGCGGCGAGTGTCGGGGCAACCGGCCCAATCAGCATCAGAATAGGCTACTAGGTTAGCGGGAACAGTGGATGCACGAAAGGTGAGGCCGAAATTGATGGTACCTTTAATATAGCGTAGAATACGCTTAACGGCAAGAAAATGATCCATAGTAGGGGCATGCATAAACTGACTCACAGAGTTAACAGTGTCAGGAAGTGTGATGGTCAAGTATTGTAGGGCCCCAACAAGAGAACGATAAAGAGTAGGGTCTGAGAAAGGAGAGCCATCGACAGTCAAGTATTGGGAAACGACCATCGGAGTGTGAACAGGTTTGCTATCAAGCAATTGAGCACGAGTGAGGATGTCTCGAGCATATTTCAACTGGCTGAGAAATAAGCCGTCGTGAGTGGTAGAGGCTTCGAGCCCAAGGAAATAACTGAGAGGGCCCAGATCTTTGATAGCAAATTCAGAGTGGAGCTTTTGTGTAAACCCGTCAATGAGGGATGAGTTGTTTCCGGTAACAATTATGTCATCGACATATATAAGTAAGTATATGAGGTTGGACTGTTGATGAAAAATAAATAGAGAGGTATCCGCGCGACTGCAAGAAAATCCAAGCTTAAGGAGAAATGAGCTAAATCGCTGAAACCAAGCGCGCGGGGCCTGTTTTAAGCCGTAAATGGCTTTCTTCAATAGACAGACATGAGTAGGAAAACGAGGATCAATATACCCTGGGGGTTGCTCCATATAAATGTGCCATTGAGAAACGCATTCTTGACATCAAGTTGTCGGAGAGGCCATTTATGAGAGACTGCAAGAGAGAGTACGACACGAACAGTGGCGGCTTTGACAACCGGACTGAAGGTGTCATAGTAGTCAAGGCTATGTATCTGGGTATAACCTTTAGCAACTAGACGAGCCTTTAGACGCTCAATAGATCCATCAGGTAAATATTTGGTGCGAAAGGTCCATTTAGAGCCCACTATATTGGTGTTTTGAGGGCGAGGAACCAAGATCCAAGTACCAGTTTGGTGCAATGCTTGTATTTCTTCTTCCATTGCGGCGAGCCATGCAGGATTCTTAGCTGCTGATTTAAAACCTTTTGGCTCAGTGGAAGTGAGAAGAGCAGGTAATAGTCTTGGTGAGTCCACCATGCCAAGATTTGCAGGATGACGAGTTTTAAAAATTCCGGCTTTGGCTCGTGTGAGCATAGGATGTGAGCCTGGAGAGGAGGAAACAGATGCAGCCTGAGCAGTGATAGGTTCAACAGCTGCAGGTTCAGTAATTTCCGATTCAGCATCTTCATGCTCAGCTGGCACGGACTCAACATGGGTCTCCTGAAGTGGTAAAGTGGTACCTGTAGAAGAATCATTGACCTGCATAGACGTACTGAGGTGGTCAGAGCAAATATTACACGGGGAAGAACTAGTCCGAGAGGTGTGTGGTTGGTCAGAGTTGGTAGAAGAGATGGGGGATGGATCAACGTGATGAATATTTGGTTCCAAAAAATTTGAAAATTGAAGAGAATTTGGGGGCTGAGCTTGGGAGCCAGACATGTTAGGAAAGTGTGTTTCATCAAACTGAGCATGACGAGTAATATAAATTTTGGATGTAGTGGGATCAAGGCATCGAAAGCCTTCATGGGAAGGACTGTAACCTAAGAAAACGCAGGGAATACTGCGAGGAGAAAGCTTGTTAGGCATGTAATCACGTAGGCAAGGATAAACACGACAACCAAAAGGGTGAAAATTATCATAATGTGGTGTGTAGTCATATAAAAGTTCAAAAGGTGATTTACCGTCAAGGAGTGGAGTGGGCAACCGGTTAATGATGTAGATTGCAGTGCTGAAAGCGTCAACCCAGAAGCGAGTAGAAAGGTGAGAGTGAAATAGAATGGCTAGACCGGTTTCAGTCACATGACGATGTTTTCTTTCGGCACGACCGTTTTGAGCAGGGGTATATGGACAAGAGAGTTGATGGTGGATGCCGGAAGCACGTAAGTGAGTTTTAAAGCAAGTGCTAATGAATTCGCCACCTCCATCACTCTGAAAGATTTTGATTTGACTAGAAAATTGAGTTTCCACAAATTTCTGAAACTGAAGAAAGATGGGAAAGAAATCAGATTTCAATTTCATGGGATAAAGCCAAGTAAAACGGGAATAATCATCAATAAAGATGACATAGTAAAGAAAACCCAAGTTGGATTTGACAGGAGAGGGACCCCAAATGTCACAGTGAATAAGTTCTAACACATGTGATGATCTATTCTCACTTCTAGAAGAAGGCAAGCGATGGCTTTTAGCAAGCTGACATGTGCTGCATAATGAGGGTGAAGGTAATAAAGATGTAAGAGAAAGATGTCCCTTTTTATTCAAAAAGGAAATGACAGAGTGATTCACATGACCGAGGCGAGCATGCCATAAGTCATATGAGGCATGTAAGGATTTTTGTTTAAGAGTAGAAAGAAAAGCAGAGTGGGCGCGTTCCAGCACATACAGTCCGCCTTCTCTTTTACCGGTTGCCACCACCTTTCCTGTGTGACGATCCTAGATTGTAAAAAGGTCATTAGTAAATGTAACAGAGAGAGGAAAATCAGCTGTTAATTTACTAATAGAAAGGAGGTTTTTAGTGAGGTGAGGAACAACCAATACATTCAGTAAATTGATGTTTGGAACAGGAGAAAGGATACTGACAGATGCTTGTCGTCAGAGCAATTGTACAAATAATATTTATAAAGTCCGCTACTCGCGACTTCACTACTGGGTAGCTAGTGGTAAGTAGGGGTCGAACCCAAGGGAATTAGGGGATATGTGTTCTTTACGGGTTTGTCACGATAGTGAATACTGTTGGGGATTGAACAGCGAGGGAGCGTTTTTTAGGTTGATTGAGATTTTAATACTAACGTCTAAGTGATTGGTTGGTTGGTTTTGGTTTTTAGTGCGGAAAAGTAAATTACAGAAAAGTAAATACTGAAAATACAAAGAAGACTTACAGCGGGTGATGCGTGATTGTCAAGTCCTCCGGTAGGTGAGCAGTTTATACTAAGAAAGTAAAATGCAGATGGTGTTTTGAATCAGGGGAAAGCATTCGGTTTTGGGACTCTTCTTGTGACACATCTATCATTGACTTCAATAGATTTCTTTTACACTTCTACGTGTGGTTATCCCGACAAAGGTGATAACCCAAATACCCCGACAAAGGTGGTACTCCACACCCTTAACCTGTCAAGTTGTTATGTGGTTGTCCCGACAAAGGTGACAACCCAAATACCCCGACAAAGGTGGTACTCCACAACAAGTTTGACAAAGCCTTAGGGTTCTAGTCTTTTTTCTAGCTCGAATAACCCGACAAAGGTGTTACTCTAACTAGATTTCAAAGACTAAGATTGAATAACCCGACAAAGGTGTTACTCAACCTCGATCTCCAAGACTAGAGAAGCGTAAAACAATATTGAGTGCAAAAATCTCAAGATGTTGGCACAAGGGTGTGAACCCTTAACCGAATAAAGAGTTTAGCTACAAATATCCATAGAGGTGGATACCATAGCTAAATACTCGGGGTTTTTTGAAAACAGTTAGAGGGAAAGGGGTGGAGTACTCAAGAACCAACAGGAGTACTCCCAATTTCCTAATGAATACTCAAGAACCAACAGGAGTATTCCCTAAAGTATAATACTCAAGAACCAACAGGAGTATTATTTCAAAACCGAACCAAACTTACATAGTAACAAACTTAGAGAGATAAGTGTTTTTACAATTTTTGGATGATTAAAATGAGGGGAGGAGCTCCTCCTTATATAGCCATAGAAGGAGGAGGAGATGAGGACACTCGTTGCATGGAGATTGGATGAGCAAATCATGGGAGGAGAAGCCACCACATGGAGGAGGAGGAGAGGGCGGTGGAAGCCGCCGGTAGGCGGTGGTGGAGGAGGAGGGAAGGTGGCTTTTGCCACCTCCAAGCCAAGTAGCCGGTCATCTTGGGAGGAGGGGGGAGGAGCCGCCGGTAGGAGGTGGTGGAATGGGGTGGCTTTCCTCCCTTGGCCACCTCTTCTTCAAGTGGCCGGTCATCTTGCCCATATGTGAGTTTTGTACAGTTTTGTGCAATCTTTTCACAAAACTGTCAGTGTATTTTGGCCCCGGGCTGACTTGATTCCTCTTTGGGTTGATTTGTTTTGATTGATTCCATGTCAGGATCCTTTAGATTTCTTCAGTCGGCATATGATCTTGACCTTGGATTGACTCCTGATATCTTTTCAGCATAAAATCCTCTTCTTAGCGTGTTTTCACTTTAATCTCTAAAATGCCCTGTGGAAATATATCGGGACTAACAAGTAGAAGTTAGATAGACAAACAGTCTAATTTGGTGGGTTTAACTGTGTTTATGATTCATACAATTATGGTCCATCAGATTACCCCCCACTTTTAGTTGTTCGTCCCGAACAATGCTTTATAAGGGCGTTACTAAGTAAGTTGGTCGAAATATGAAAATAAGACTGTGGTACTAGACTTTTCCTAATTCATGCATTACTACTTGTTACTAAATTAAACCGTATAAATACGTAGGAGTAATTTGATACTTGTACCTCCGTGCCGAGATGCAAATTATATTGGATGTCTCGGGAGATAGCTCTTTTCAGGTCCAGGCTGGCATCCTCAGGATTGTCTCGCACTATATGGTTTTCTTGTAGCTTTCTCTAGCACGTGATTCGATTCGGGTTTCAGTGAGTTGAGCCTTTTTGATTTTTCTTCTTTGGCGAGGGACTGCTTTTTTGTAGTGATTCTGCCTATGGCTTTTGATTTGATCTTTTTTGAGTGCTTCACTTTTGCTCGGTTAAAACCTTCACAATTTTGGGCCTTTGGCCTCTTTTGATTTTCTTCTTTGAGTTTTTTGCTTCTTTGTGACTTGCTAGTCCATTTTCTCAGCCTTGTTGGGAGGTCCAATCATCGCCCGCAAGCCTATGGAAATACCTCCCCGCTCCTCTCTTTTTTGCCGTTTTCGCGCCGGTCAAGGTGAGGGTCGCTCAACTATTTTCTCGGCTACTTTGACTGTCGTTTCGCGCGGGTCAAGATGAGGGTCGCTCATCTATTTTCTCGGCTATTTTGAACGGAGAGAGGACGGTTTGATTCCCGTCCTCGCCTTTGCATAGATGCTTCTTGGCGGAGATGACTTCAATTATTCACTGAACCCCGAAGTGCAGCCTCCACTGACTTCGAAAACCATATAGTTTGATTCTATCAACTCCACATCCCTGGTTATCTTAGCACAAAGGGACAAATGAAAAGTTACATCCTAAGTTTTTAGACAGTTGAATTTTCACAAGGTTAATGCATGAATTATGACTTATCTTTTTCACATTCTTAAGTTCATATTTTCAAAAAGATACTATTACTAAGAAAAAACAGCAAGCATGTTATTTATGTACACAGGTGGTTCTCACCCCCCACTTTTGAACGAAGGCGTGCCTTAGTTCAAAAGTCATGCAAGCTTAAAACTAAATTACTGAATTTAAATGACAGAAATTAAAGTGCAAAAAAGTAAGATAGTGTCGGGTTACCTCCCGACCAGTGCACTTGTTTAACGTCGTTGGCTCGACGATACCTCATTTGTGGATCACTGGTTTGGGTCCCATGGGTGGCTCAAGTCGAACTTTGCCACCGTTCCTGTGTTGTTTCTTCCTGACTTCTTGCTGGAGTAAGAGCTCCATGGTTTTGGTGTTTTCTCTTTCCATTGTTTCTGAGAAGGCGGGAGACCTTTGACCATAGCTGGTGGTCTTGTTATTTTTTTGGTCTCTAATGACAGGTCAAAAAACTGTGCACCGTGATCTGAGATAGGTGTTATGTCTGGCGGTTTCTTTGTGTCCGGGCGGCTCTGATCAATGTAGAAGTGTGCAATTTTGCCGCCGAACTTAAGCGATAATGAGCCCTTGCCCACATCGATTCTTGCTTTAGTGGCGAAGAGGAATGGTCGTCCCAATATTATTGTTGGTGGGTCGGCTTCGCAGGTCTCTTCTGTTGGTATTACATAGAAGTCTGCAGCAACGACGAGTTCTCCCACATGGAGTATTACATCTTCCAGTTCTCCAACCGGGCGGATGCATGATTTATCTCCTAGCTCGATGTTTGACCTGGGTGGTTTTAATGGACCAAGTCCTAGTAAGTAATACAAGGAGGAGGGCATGGCGTTGACAGCAGCCCCAAGATCGACTAAGCATTTATGGATCTGGGTTTCACCAATACCGCAAGTGATTGTAAAGGCCCCAGGGTCTTTATCTCTTTCCGGTAGTGGCTCATGATCTGTAGTGAGGGCTCTTTCTATTGTCGGGCTATTCTGCCCCTTCCCTGGCTTAGGATTTGCATACTCGGACCCTTTAACATTTTGCTTCGAAGCATAAGTATTAGTTGGGGAGTCCCAACCAGATGGTGGTATGTCAAAGTGTGTGATCGGCGGCGGTGTTATGTAAACAGTGAATGCGTACCGTCCATTGTCAGCATGTGTAACCCATGTTTCGCCATCATTGGGTCGGTCTTCTTCTTGATTCCAATTAGGTCGATGCCTACGGTTGAAGTGATTGTTCGTAAGTCTATAGGTTGGGGACCGTGTTACTTCTCCTAGTGTAACCTTCATGTTTGACCTCCTTATCATGCTTATGTTCGCCTTTGGATTTTGGACGGTCTGTGAAGGGAGTCTGCCAGGTTCAGTAGTGAGTGTTGACATTGCGGTGGCGAGCTGGGACATTTGTTTGGTCAATTCTGAAATTGCCCCGTCAGTTTTTTCCTGGTACTGGTGTAGTGAAGTACCCAATTGATTAACGTTTCCCGCGAGCTCCTTCATCGTGTCATTGAGCGACTTGCTTGGTTCCTGCTGATTGCTCGGGCCGGCTTGGTGCTGATTTGGCCCTTTTTTCTGATATTGGCCTACCGATGGAGCGTTCTGGTTATATTGTCGGTGGGGGATTTGATAGAATGACTGCGCTAGTTGAGGGACAGCTGGTTGTGCCTCCTTCTGAAGATAGCTGTTGTTGTTACGCCAGACCGGGTTGGATGTTTGACCGTACTGTCTATTTTGTCCAGCTCTGTCGTTGTATCCTTGATATCCTCCTACTATATTTACTTCCGCCGGTTCTTCTTCTATCAATGTTGGGCATGCGTCAGTTTTGTGGTCTGTAGAATCATAGAACTCGCAAGGTTTTACCGGAACTGGCTGTCTACGTATGATCTCGATCATCATCTCCTTTAACTATTTTATCTCTTCAGTCATGGAGTTTGCTGATACCTCGGCTAGTGCTACCTTTTTTGATCGAGAGAATTCATCTTGACGAGTAGTCTCTTCTCTAAATCGGGCATTTTCAGCAACGTTGGCGATGAGATTCCTTATGTCACTCAATGATAGATTCATCATGGATCCTCCAGCTGAGGCATCCAAGAGCATTTTGACTAAGGGTCTTAATCCATCAATGAGGTACTCGATGATGAGTTTCTCGGGCAGTCCAAGGGTACAGCAGCTTCTTTCTAGGTGATTGAACTTTTCCAGGTAATCGTACATGGTTTCATTGGGACCTTGTTTGATTTCCTGTAGTTGCCTCCTTACTTGTATTGCTCTTCCAGCCGAATAGTATTTGTCTAAGAATTTATTCTGAATCTGAGCCCATGTTCTGATGCTTCCGGAAGGCAATGAAAGGAACCAGTTGCTTGCCTAGTCTATGAGGGAAAAATAGAACGCCTTTAACTTGAAGTCGTCCATATTCACTTGATTGGGCTTTAGATTCTGGCAAATGCCATGTAGGCGTTGGAGGTGAGTGGTCGCAGATTCTCCAAGAGCTCCTGAGAATTTGGGCAAGCTGTGTGCCACTGATGCGTTGATGGTTATGTTTTCTAATTCAGGGCTCTCATAGATGCACCACGGCTGTGTCTCGAAATTAGGGGCATTTAACTCGCCCATAGTTGGTTCACGGTAGTAATTATCCCCGTAGTAGTCCTCAAAAGCGGGTTCTCTTCTTGGCATGTATCGAGGTTGAGGTTGTGGTCGTGGAGGATGGATAGGAGGTTGTACTGGACCAGCTGCATTTCGGTCCTCGGGTAATTCTTGGTTTCTTCTGACTGCTTCCCTATCACGAGCTCTTCTGTTCCTGATGAGTTGTTCCGGATCATCGATGAATGGAAATGGTACCTCATCATTTTGATCGTACAGGTTTATTTCTTCGTCATCCTGGTAGTCATGGTGACTTTCTTCGCGAGACATGGTTGTTTTGAAGCGCGTAACGATTCAAAGAACTTTATCCGATGGCTAATTCCCCGGCAACGGCGCCAATTTGACAGATGCTTGTCGTCAGAGCAAATGTACAAATAATATTTATAAAGTCCGCTACTCGCAACTTCACTACTGGGTAGCTAGTGGTAAGTAGAGGTCGAACCCAAGGGAATTAGGGGGATATGTGTTCTTTACGGGTTTGTCACGATAGTGAATACTGTTGGGGATTTAACAGCGAGGGAGCGTTTTTTAGGTTGATTGAGATTTTAATACTAACGTCTAAGTGATTGGTTGGTTGGTTTTGGTTTTTAGTGCGGAAAAGTAAATTACAGAAAAGTAAATACTGAAAATACAAAGAAGACTTACAGCGGGTGATGCGTGATTGTCAAGTCCTCCAGTAGGTGAGCAGTTGAATGAGATGCAACGGTCAATAATTAACGGGAACTTTGTAACGGAATAATGACGGAAATGTGACGGAAATATGAAACATATACTGGAAATGGGATGAAGATGATTCTAAAGAATTTCATGGCTCTTGAATGAGATGAGTTTCTTACAAGAGAACATAAATATTTCCGGTTGTCTTGTGACACATCTCAGGCATGAAAAATGAAATTCTTCAGAATCATCTTGCACCCAATGTCTAGTATACGTTGCAAAATTTGTGTGCTTCAAAATGAAATTTTGTTGAAAATGAATGTGTTCAATGATGTAAAGAGTTGTCTCATATAGGGCAAAAGCGAAATCTGGGTTTCCGTCATTTTTCCATGGCATTTCCCTCACATAGACGGAATAGTAATGTAATAGGGACGAAAAATGTTGAAATAAGCAACGGTCAGTAAATTACGGTAAGTAAATCTGTGACGGACATGTCACGGAAATGTGACGAAACAATTCAAATATTTCTGGCATACAGAATGATGACGGTATTGGAACGGAAGTTTTCGACGGTATACAACGACAAAAGGTCCACAGAATCTGAGCGAATAAAATATGCGGATAGTTTCCGTCATAATTGTGTCAGTTAACTTTCGTCGCTATTCCGTTTACTCGTTCGCGACAGAACATGGTTGACCGAATTCTGACAGAATGACAACGAACAGATTTTTTGGAGACGGAAAGGTGACGTTTTATTTTTCTGTCTCGGTTGATGCGACAGAAATTTTGGACAAAAATATTTGCAAAATTTGTAGTGTATTGATTATTAACAACCATAAGATCTTAGATCTAATGGCTAATTTAACTTCTCATGTGATCCAAATTCTACAACATTATACCATAACAAATTTAGAATTTGATAAAGTACAAATCAATAATACAACAATAATAGAACAACAATAACAATTTTAGTCTTAATTTGCAAGTCACAACAATAAGGGATTTCTAAGACTAATTAGATTTCTAGTTAAATTGATAATAAGTAATAAATTTTATAGATTTGATAAATGAATATACATTATTGAAACAAATAATAAAACAACAATCATCTTTAGCCTAGTGGAAGGAAGGAGAAAAACTATTAAGTGGGGGGTTGGGTTCTCTAGTCTTGTCGTCAAAATTAAATAATAAAACCAAATCGAACCGATTGAACGGATCGAATCACCGTTTTAATAAAAAAATCGAGTCAATCAGCCGGATCAATCGGATCTTGACCGAATCAACTACATAACGGTCCGATAACAAAACCGAATCGGTCTGGATTTAATAACACTGGTTGTGATTGCTAATGATGGAGATAGATACTTTATCCCTATTGTAAAATGTGCATGATTGTGCATAGTGTACCAAAACCACTGCTACATTAGTGTGTATTTGTTGTATAGTCCTTACTTTCCAAAATCCTACTAGCCTAAACCCTTATCCAAATTAAGGGGTCGTCCATTTGAACTGAAATTTATCTTATCTTATCTTATAGTAACTTATAGTGATTGATATTAACTTATAGTGATTGATATTAATTTATAGTGACTGATATTAAGGCCATGTCCATTTGGCATTGTTTTTTGCCCTATTAAGTTACTCTAAGTTACTTTCATGCACCACAAGTTACTTTAAGTCATCATACTATTCATAAGTCGATAATCATACTATTCAACATACCATCATTATACTATTCATCATATCATCATACTATTCATCATATCATCATCATACTATTCAACATACCATCATCATACTATTCATCATACCATCATCCACTACAAGAAAACTATTATAAGCTACGATTTAAATCCAACGGAATATATTTTGTTGATAATATGTATAAAACCTTCAAAAAATTTGTTGGAAATAAATCCGTTGGAAATTTATGAATTATAAGCGACGAATTAAATTCAACGAAAATATGTTGTTGATAATATATATGAAATCTTCGAACTTTGGTTGAAAATAAATCCGTCGAGATTTATATGTTATAAGCTACAAATTAAATTCGACGGAAATTATGTTGTCAATAATACATACATAAAACCGTCAAAATTTGGTTGGAAATAAATCCGTTGAGATAGACGTGTTATAAGCTACAAATTAAATTTGACGAAAAATATTTTGTTGATATTATATATATAACATTCAAACTTTTGTTGGAAATAAATCCGTTGCAATTTCTGTGTAATAAAGCTACAAATAAATCCGTTTACTACAAAAAAAAAAGTTCATTTACAAAAAATAATCACAGAAAATTAAAAATCACTTGTTATCAACTAGTATGATAACCAAAATAAAATAGATTTGTCATATAATTAATTATACTGAACTGTAGATTGATTAACGTTGTCACAAAAATGAAAGAAAATTGGACGCACATGGTAGCATTTGAGCTCGTATAATTTAGTAAAAATAAAACTCAACAAAATTCTTATGCATTGGGTTATGATTTTATTATTTTGATTAAACTTCAACAATTAAGTTATTATATTAGTTTAGTAATTCATAAATAAAGTATATATACATAAATAAACTTAAGATGAGTGTGTTAATGTTGAGAGAGCTAGGGTTCAATTCCTAGAAAATGCAATATTTAATTAAAAAATTTAAGGGTGGATCGAGAGGAGAGGGCGTCCGGCGAGAAGGTGGTGGCCCGGTGGGGAGCTCCGGCGAGGATGTGGTGGTCTGGTGGGGGCGGCGGGGGAGGTATGGCGAGGATGTGGTGGTCCGGTGGGGAGGTCCGGCTGGTGGCTGGTGAGGTGGTCGGTGGTGGAGCTCCGGCGAGGTGGAGGCGGGTGGAGGCTTTCTGGCGATGTGGCAGCGTCTGACGAGTGTATAATTGTAAATACATTTATTACTTACCATTTTTCAAAGCAATGGAATAATTCCGTCGGAAATAATAAAAAGGGTATAATAGGAAATACATTCAATTGCTACAACCTTAAAATCAACGGATTATGCGTCGATTTTTTTAATTTTTTCACTCTTTTAATTTGATATAATCAACAGAAATATCCGTTGTAAATGACGTTAAAACCGACGGATGTAATAAAATCGACAGCCATATAAACAATAACTTTCCAACGGAATATTCCATCAATGTTAATAACATTTCTTACGGAAAAAGTGTAAAAGCAACGGAATCGGCCGTTGAAAATAAGCATTTTTCTTGTAGTGATCATCATCATACTATTCATCATATCATCATCATCATGTTACTATTCATCATATCATCATCATATTATTCATCATATCATCATCATACAATTCATCATACCATCATCATCAACATCTTACTATTCATCATCATCATCAGTATATTACTTTTCATCATCGTATTACTATTCATCACCATCATCACAACCATCATCATCATCAGTATATTACTATTCATAATCAGTATATTACTATTCATCATAAAATTACTATTCATCACCATAATCATCATAATATTACTATTCATCACCATAATCATCAGCATATTACTATTCAGCATCATAATATTACTATTCATCACAACCCTCATCATCATCAGCATATTACTATTCATCACCATCATCACAACCATCATCATCATCAGTATATTACTATTCATCATCATATTATTACTATTTATCACCATCATCATCAGTATAATACTATTCATCATCATAATATTACTATTCATCATATCATCACAACCATCATCATCATCAGTATAGTAATATTCATCATCATCATAATATTACTATTCATCAGTCAATACAAGTTCCAATTACTATTCATCAATCACTTTAAGTTACTATAAGTTACTTTCAGTCACTATAAGTTACTTTAAGTCACTATAAGTCGTATGCACCTAAGTCGTATGCAAAATGGACGCACCCTAACTAGACTGAAACTTATATTGACTGATAAATAGTAATATGATGATGATGAATGATGTGATGATGATGATGAATAGTAATATACTGGTTGTGATGGTGGTGATGAATAGTAATATGATGATGAATAGTAATATACTGATGATTATGATGGTTGTGATGATGATGATGAATAGTAATATACTGATGATGATGATAGTTGTGATGATGGTGATGATGGTGATGAATAGTAATATACTGATGATGATGATGATGAATAGTAATATGATGATGAATAGTAATGTGATGATGATGCTGAATAGTAATATGATGATGGTGATGAATAGTATGATGATGATGGTATGATGATGATGTTATGATGAATAGTAATATGATGATGATGATGATGGTGATATGATGATATGATATGCTGATGGTATGATGATGATGATGATATGATGATGGTATGATATGATGATGATGGTGGTGGTATGATGATGATGATGGTATGATAGTAATATTATGATGATGGTATGTTGAAAGTAACTTATCTTATCTTAACTTATATTGACTGAAGGTAACTTATAGTAACTGAAAGTAACTTATGTTGATTGAAAGGAACTTATCTTATCTTAACCGTAAAAAAATAGAATTCAAATGGACAGGGCCTAAATATAGGACCCCTTAACCTTAGGTACAAATGACTGATTTGAATGAAACTTCCCAATCTCTCCTTTAGGCCTATGTGGCTGATTTGAATGAAACTTTCCCTTAACAAATAAACCATGCCCAAATTTTGCCTTAGCAATTTTTGACTCATGCTCTCTAGTCCTCAGGGCAGTGCACAACTGTTCAAAGGGAGGCACCACACTTGAGTACTGAAAAGCATCCTTTTAAATTCAGGAGAGTACCTTGTCTTAAGTTGTTATTTCGGAAAAAATGGACCAGAATGATATATATGATCATATTTTAAATTTAGTTACAAATCAGAATATACAGCAGTAGATCAGTGGCGGACCTACCCTATACACAATAGGGTCACTTGCCCCCATCAATTTTCTCATTTGTTCTTTTATTTTAGCTTAATTAGACCAAAATATGGTAATAATTCTAGTAAATATCCTTGTTGTCCCCATTAATTTCTCCAAAATAGTGTTCTGCCCCGGTAAAATTTAAGTCTGGGTCCGCCACTGCAGTAGATAACCATTTTTGCTATGCTTGGATAACAAGCTCTAACCATTTTGATTTGCTTATCCATTTCATAGGAAGAAGAGTTATTCACATCATCATTTCATAAACTATAATTCGAGTTCCTACAAAAGTATTAACCAGTAGTGTAATATCCTAGCATATACATTTTATACCATTTTTGAATCTCGCATACATATATACTATAATTCAGTGGCTCAGCTTGATCAGCATAATTTCTCACATCTTTTAGGCAGAGGTCGCTTCTCACGATTTTTACCCATTTACCGGCTCCAAGAGCTTAATGAGCATCTGTAGAGTATCGGCTCTTCCTCCTCTTCCACGGTTCTTCTTTGGTGCTGAAAATAAAATGTATGTCAGGTTAATTAGTACACAATTTGGATGGTGGATGACAATCGAAATATGACAAAGCTGAAACATTATTTGTATGAACAAGAACAATTAAAAAATGCGCTACACGAAAGTAAAAAGAGAGATTGGGAAGTTTAGGAAACATAAGAGATCAGGAGAGTATACCTTGTCTTAAGTAGTTATTACATCGTTCATGAACACCTAAAAATGAAAAACAAAAGAAAAAGAGTGTGTGAGAGATCAGATCAACAGACGACAAGAGTACTAGTTTTGAAAGTCAGACTCGTTGTGATTCAACGGGTAGAGAGATGTACATAAATCGAAATTTAATTTGATTATTTAGGGCTTCTCTAATAAACTGAATATGTAATTATTTAATTATTAGAGTTCGGTTCCGGTGAGAAGTGTATGTTACGGTGAGAAATGAGAACTAATCTCATCCATTCATCTTTGTAATCAATGGCTAGGATTAAATAGAATTAAATACATAATTCGTAGATTTTCATTATCCTTTGAAAAGCTACGAATAATATAATACTACGAATAATCCTTTGAAAAGCTACGAATAATGTATTTAATTGTATTTAATCATAATCATTGATTACAAAGATGAATGGATGAGATTACACTACAAATTTTGGCATAAGATTACGACAGGGGTATTGCAACGTAAATGTGTCGTATGTACGACATATATACGATAATTTTTGTGTGTGTCGCACAAACTGCTGTTGCAAGATGTGTGCGACAGACATACGTTACAAATGTGCAACAGCTATACGACAGTGGTGCGTCAAAAGCAAAAAGCGTCGCACAGCTGTCGTACATATCTTACGACACCAATGCAACGTACATACGTCAGTCACATTACGTCTGTCGTACATCTATATGCGACGAATGTAAGACACCACTGCAAATAAAATATATATAAATATAATATTCATATTCTTCAAATATAATAATATATATAAATATAATAATATATATATAAAAAAATTAACAAATAATGTTATTTTATAATAAAATGACAGAATATATAAAAACAATTTGCAAATAAAATTTACATTAGAACTATTTTACAACCTGCAGGTAATAAATTTTACATAGAGTACACAACATTTGAACAACTCGATAACAGTGGAAGTAATTCAACAAACCATCCAAAAAAAACTTCCACAAGTTCCCAAAACTACCAAAAAAAAGTTTTGACAGTAGAAGCAGAACTCTAATCAGAATCTTCATCTGAGCTCACCTCGTCATCATCAAGTGATCCGCTGGGTGTGGTACTCTTGCCATGCTGAAGATAATGTAGTTGTTGCGCTTGTTCCGCAACCACAGCACGGAGATCTTCAAACTGATGTGCCATTTGAGTAACTAAAGCGATGGTGTCCTGAGAGAGTCCGAAGCTCTGAGATGTACTCTGGGAAGTCACATTCTCTTGACTAGAAATCGACTGAAACCGAGAACCAGGAACCATAGTTGCTGCATGACCAACCACGAATGGCAGACCAGTCCTCTGAGAGTATCCGAGAATTGGTGCTGACGCCTCAAGATCCTCGGCTTCTGTTATGGCCTGGCCATTTTCCTGTAGCGCTCTAAGGGCAGCCTCGAGTTGTGCCTGAACAAAAAATAACAGGGAGTTAGCAGCAACATGAATGTTAAAGTACATATACATAAATGTTAGTACAATATGTTTAAGACCAATTAATGTTTAAGAACCAAAAAATAGACGATTATAAATAAAACTGATACATGAATTGATATGTTTAAGAATATGTGAAAAGTACTACGAAATACCTCTATCTCAGCACCATTAATGTCAAAGTACGTCCCATCTTTCCCAACCTTCAGACGTTTGTACATATCAAGACAATTAGGAAACCTCTTCAAAATTATTTCCTGTGCCAAATCAAGTAGTCAAAGAAGAATAAAACAAGTAGTGAAAGAAGAATAAAACAAATATATTATTACATAACAAAACATTACATAAGAGAAATCTCAGCACCATTGATGCCAAAACAGAAAAATGTATGTATGTTTTTTGAACAAAGGCCCATTGGAATTAAGAGAAGAACATATCTGTATACAAAAAGAGAATCCAGGTAGGTACAAGTGTCACGAAACCAGATGCCAAACTGAATCTACTCCTCACTACAGATCCAACCCCAACAAAGCGACTTGGTAATCATAATAATAATAATAAAGGTTAAGAAACCCAGCAGTATCAGTAACTGGCACTTATAGACACTGCAGCTGATGATGAATGACTATGAAGCCAAACATCATCACAAAACAACTTGAAACCAAGCAAGAAACTTTCATTACAATAAGACTTTCCCGGAACACACCGATTGTACATCCATGATCTTTCTTGGATCAATGTTTCCATTTTGTATATCTGAAACAAATTAACATCCGAAACAAATTAACAAATCAACATCGACAAATTAACAAATTCATTAAACTAACAAGTAAAACATAATATTTAAACTTACCCGATTAGAACATCATTACGAGAAGAACAGTGGGATCATCAAGCTAGATGAGGATGATGAACAGATTGGAGGATGTCAAACAAATTAAGGCAGCTTAATAAGCTTGAAGGATGTCATTTTTGGGTTGCAGAGGATGATGAACAGATTGGATACGATTGTGGAGGTTGGGAAAGAAGGTGAAATAATATCGGAGGAGTGTCGGTAGGCACTGTTAGTGATAAAGGCATCGTACATGCGTCGTAGTGTTTTTACTGTTATACGACGCATATACGACACATATTTTTAGTGTGACGTAAAGGCGCCGTAGATTCGTCGTTAATGTGTCGTATAGAAAAAGACAAAACCTTTAAAGTGTCGTATAACCGTGTCAAATGTGTCGCACATTTCGTACGACACTATACCTCGTCGTACCTAAATGTGTCGTAATCTTATGCCAAAATTTGTAGTGTTAGTTCTCATTTCTCACCGTAACATACATTTTTCATGTGATCTTTACTCTTAATATTGTTTTGACAGATTAAGCGAACAATTTTTAGATGGAATAATCAAACCAGATCGATGAAATGATCGAAAGACAACAGTAGATAAAGATTATATACCTGGACAAGAGTGTGGAGGATTTGTTCCTGATAGTTGATTGATTCGATGATGAGATAATTAACTCGGCTAATAACCTCATTTCGTACTCTTCCTCTTTTTCTTCATCGATCAATTCCATAGTCGGAAGGGTCGGCGTGTTCATCAATGTTATCGATTGCCGCCGATGTTTGTGGGGGTTGAGTTGGTGAGAGGAGGTGCATACGCTGCATTTATACCATCATTTTTTGTTCTTGTTTTTTATATCTTTTTTGATTGTTTCATTTTTCAATTATAATTACAAAATAAAATGGAAAAGAGAATTATATAAGGATGGATTACCTAATTAACTTGTTTTTAGGATGGATGTTTTGAATCCGGTGGTCTTAATTAAGTCTTAACATCATATTGACATTTTGCTTCGTTCATAAATTATCATCATCCCTAACAATACTTTTTACTGGAATGGTAATTAACAAGAACCATTCTAACGTTAACGACATCGATCCACATGTAAATACACCCAAACATGCTCTTTTTCACAATATATCCAGTTATATGTACGCCATCGATAAGGTATATATCTCACGAGGAATGCTCTGCTGCAATCTCTTTTTACTTGCAATCTCTTGATCAAGAAGTGCAAAATGCGTTCAATGATTACAAATACAAGGAGAGAGGCGTTGCATTTAAACGCTCCTCTATATTCCAACAAGCACTACAAATTTTGCAAAACATTCCGGCCACAATTTCTGACGGTATTCCGGCGACATTAGTATTGTCGGATTTTTTTGTGGCGAGATTCTCGCGACTGTCCGGGAATAAATTTCTTAAAGACAAATTCTGGTGTTTTTCCGGCGGTATTCCGGCCAATAAAATTCTGGCGACAAAGTAGTCCCGGAATATCCCGGAATAATTTCTGCGCAATTCCGGGGATATTCCGGCGCCCGAATCCATGTTGCCGGATTTCCCCCAGAATTGGGCCGGAAATTATAAAATGCAATATTGAATTTTGCCCCTAAATATGACCGGAAAATATTGTAAAATTCAAATTGCATTTAACTCGTCGGAGTTGCCCCTAAATATGGTCGGAATTTTCATTTATTCAAATTTTTTATGTCGCCCGAGTTGCATCTTTTTATTCTGAATTAAATCAATTATATTAATTTCTAATTACATGCCTTGCATATTTTATTCCTAATTAAACCGCGACATTTATTCCTAATTAAATTCATTAGAATCCATATCAAATTATATGCTTTGCGTATTTGATTCCTAATTGAATCTACATTTATTCCTAATTAAATCAATTAGAATAAATATCAAATTACATGCGTTGCTTATTTATTAAATGATAATGGTTATTCCTAATTAAATCAATTAGAATTAATATCTAACAAAATCACTTGACTTGTGACAAAAAATGAAAACCGTATTCCATGTTGTTCGTCAAAGATTAGAACCACCATTAAATGCTATTCCACAAAAATAAAAATTAAATATTCGAAATATTTTAGTCTATTCCCGATACATATTTGATTGCTCAAATTTATGTTTCTGGTTTTTCGTCGTATTGTCTTCGGATATTTTGAAAATAAAATACTCATATGATCACCGAACTTTCGCCACAATTATGCGGACTTCCATTTTTTCTGCGCCGTAAAAGCACCAGGAGTTAACAATTCAAAAATATTGAAAGGGTCGCCGGAAATCCGTCACAAATTGGCCGGACTAAGGATATTGAAAACCAGATCTGGATCCCCATTCCCTTCTTCTCCGACTTCAATCTCAAAATACTACCGTTCGGGATTTTTGAAAAGGGGAAGAACACAGCTCCAGGTTCGAATACAACCCCCCTCGTTCGTCCTCCCATTAATCCAATTTACTCCAACTTTTCAATCGTTTGTTTTGAATTCGTGTCTGAATCGATTTGTATGTTACTCGTTTTGATTGTTAATCGTAGATGGAATGTCGTATTGGATTTTTGGGAACTTAAACAAGGGCATTTGGATCGATTTTACTTTTTGCTGGCCGTGCTTACGGCGACCGATCTGGCGGTGTACATCTTGTGTGCGAAGTGATATACGAATGTGAGCTTTGAGACGAGGAAGGGAGGCGGTGGAGATGGTCGGAGGTGTTTGATGAGTTTTGGTGGTGATGAAATTGTAATGACCACAAATGTTATGAGACAAAGTTCAGGGGCTTTGTTGTAATATACATAAATTATTTGTAGATTTAAATTTTTTTAATACATGTGTCCAATAATCAGTTATTGATTTTATTGATATATTTAATAATGTAATTTATGTATAAAAATTTGAAATAAGATTTGGAATATATTTTTATTTTCAATTTTCAGTTAATAATTTTAAATTTTCGAATATTAAACTTTAAATATTAATAATTGTCAAAATAAATTTATGGGATTAGTAATTTAATTGAAAAATAATATTGTCCCCGGATTTCTGTAGGAATTTCCCCACTTATTTGTCCCCGGATTTTTGCAGGACTTTCCCCACATATTTAGTCCTCGGATTTCCACAAAACTTTCCCCTCATATTTGTCCCCGAATTTTCCCCGGAAGTTATTTTGGCCGAAATTGTGCCGGATTTTGGCGAAAGAGTCGTCGGATTTTGTCCCCGGAATTTTCCCGAATTTATAATTCGGGGGACGTTTTGCCGGCGATAAATTTTTGGCCGGAATTTTACCAGTTTTGGTTCATTTTTTGGCGAAAATCCCGTCAGATTTTGTTGCCGAATTTTTTGGAAAAATTTGTAGTGAAGGTCAACTTGTGCTCATGATATCAGAAAACAACTAAGATGCCCTAAATGTAGGGGAGCGAAGGCTAGCTGGAGGGAAACTAATTACTGGAGGGAAGCTAATTAATGGAGAGAAAGTAGTTGTGTTAACAATAATAGGGAGACACTCACTACTAATTTTTGCTCAAGTTTACTATGCATTATGAATGATGACGCAAGCCATCGCACGACATGTGCGATAGATTTTTGACGATCTTACGACACTATTTACTTTTTGTCTCTACATATACGACGCAAGTACGACACTTTTACGTCGCACTAAACTATCTGTCTCACATGCGTCGTAGAACATTGAAAAGGCTATGACGCATGTACGGCACCTTTACGACGCACAATACCCCCACCAAATTAATGCTGACAATCGTTCGATATTAATTGATCCTTATCTCACCTTCTTCCTCATCCACTACCATTGCTCCTTATCCCAACTCCACACTCGCCACTCCACCGCCATCCGATCGTGCTAGCAGTCCAGCATCTTCGACGCCATGGCAAGCAGCGGCAGTCGCTCCCCGTCACCACCCGACAGTGTAGGTACGTCGTTCTCCAACAACTTGATTTTAGGTCAGTTTTTCATTTCGTCGGTAATTAGATTTGAGTATTCGAAGCGAAGTTTATATCGATGTTTTAGCTGTTGCTTTGACGAACAGGAAGAGATCCGATTAGTCTAAAACCGTAGATTTGAGTATTCGAAGCCAAGATAAGGATGTCACCTATTCATAACTTGTAACCTAAACATAAGATCCGGATCCAAAGCCATCAAGACAAACCTACTATAATGTTGAAGTTTTGATGTGTTTTTTTCGTTTGTTTCAGCCTTTCAGTCATGTGTATGGCCAGTGGCTTTGTTTGTGATGTGTTTGCATTTTAGTTCATCTTTCAAATGTAATTGTTACACAACTTTCATTAATGTTTTGGTATGAAAACATACAAACAGAGAGAACACAAAAGCCATATAGTAGTCATTTGGCTACAAGATGGTCACTTTATACATCATTTTCGAAATCATTAAGTAACATCTCTTTCATATCGTACTTTTAATATCCTGAATTTTAATTAGGTGTTAATCTAACTTGGTTTAGTAAAACAATTAATTAGTTTTTTTATAAAATTCTGGACGGCAACTAAATCAAAGGAAATCAACTAGGGACTCTTAATTTTCTTCCTTTAGCCTTGAGGTTTTATGTTCATATGTGTTAGATCATGTGTAGGTTGCTTTAATACGACTATTTGGATGGTTTCTAGCTTTATTTTCAGCTTGGATCACTAGTATACATGATGAACATATGGAGGAACTATGAGATTAAGTATTGATTGTTTTTCTTAAACATGATGAACAAATTTGTTTCAGTTGTGATCATTATGTTTATGGGATGTCCTTTAAGAGTAACTATGTTTACCAAGTTTTACATCATTGAAAACATTGTTCTGATGATTAGTGAGACTATGGACAGATTTAAAGTAATAAGAGAAGTTGTTCATTACTTCAACTATTTAAGTAAAAGTATGCAAGTAGTTTAAAATGTGGGAACTATGTCATGTGATGCTACACTCAACTTCTACAAGTGAAAAGTGTTTGTAAGAAAGCTAAAAGGTGCTATAGCTTCTGAAACCGGTGTTAATTAATAAACCTAAAACTTAAGTTTATGTAGATCCTAAACATGAGTTGTGAGCCTTTGCTGAAGTTGCTAATAAATAATTAACATACGGTCTTATTATTTTAAGCTCTTGATGGTGTAATAAGTTAATATATAGAGTTTCATAAATTCCCTTATAGTTTTAAAAGTGCTTATCTTATGATTCACTATTTCATATTTATGGATTAATGTAGCAAAGTCTTTATTACTAAATTAATTGTTATATTACCATTGTCCTAACTTTCTTTTTAATAGTCTTTCCTCGAACTGATTTTTTAACAGAAGCCGATGATATTGAGGCTTCAGCACCGATTCTTGGATACTCCCAGAGGACTGATCTCCCGAAAGTGGTTGGTCATGCAGTCACATTGCACTACTAATTTTGCTTAATTTTCCGACATCAAGGAAAAGCCGAAAACATGACGGAAAGTTGACGGTAAAATTTTAACTTCCGTCCACTTTCCGTCAATGAAGTTGGTGACGGAAATTTTCCCGACGGTAAAACTTTTCCGTCGACATTTCGTTGTTCAATTGCGTCATTGTACTGTCGACAATCCGGCATAGTTCCGTTAAACATATTTCCGTCATTTATCCGTTGAAACAAGCCGTTACAAAACCGTCGAAATTTCGGTAATAGTCTCTGCCGTCTATATTCCAACAAATTTCCGTCGCACAAATTTCGTGTCTACATTCCGTCTACATTACGTCCACTTTATTTTCCTTCCTAATTCCGTCTATATTCCGGTAGGACTACATTCCGTCATTATTCCGTTTTACTTCCATCAATAAGATTGTCGTCGATATTTCGTCTTCATTACGGTACTCATCTTGGCGTGACATTTCCGTCATTATTACGCCACTCAAAAGACCGTCGGCTTTCCATCGAAATGGCGTCTATTGCACCACCATCGACATTCCATCCCCATTCCGTCATCGCTATACCCCGTTTACATACCGTTCCTTTTCCGGCACAATTTTAAGTTTCCTATTTTAATTTGAATTCCGTCATCTTCAATTAAAAAACATTAAAATCATAAAAAAATACCAACATAAATTCGAAATTTCCATATTAAAATGTCGATTCAAATAAATATATCAAAGAAGTCGGGTAAAACAAAATTAAAATGTCTAATTGCGGTTTTCTTCATTCGATCCCTGATTACGCGAAGTAGGGTCGTTTTCATCCGGGCTTTGACTGGAGGGCGGCTGGTATCCGGGAGTAGTGAGCATCCTCATCATAGCAGCCTGCATTTCCATCATCCGTTCCATGCTGGCCTTCAGGTCATCCTGTCGGGATTCCATGCGCCTCTAATCAGCCTCCTGTCGGGATTCCACGCGCCTCAAATCAGCCTCCTGTCGGGATTCCACGCGCTCTAAACGCGGCATGAGCTCTTGAGTGGAATCGTCCGATGATTGGCCCCTTGCTCTGTGCGAGCTGGCACACGACTGGCTGCCCGTCGAAGAGAACTTGTCCGACACTAATGTGGCTGCAGGACCATACAAATATGGTATCCCCGACCTCGGATGAACTCCCATGACAGTTGCAGCGGCCTCTACCAGCTTTTCATCCGGTACCCTTTCATCGGCACCGCGATCCTTCAAGACCATAGCCTGAGCATCAGCAAGCTGTTTCTGCACATTTGTACAAATTAAACAAAAAAATTGTAGTGAAAGTCCCAAAGAAATGTAATCAAGTTTTACAACGCTAAACTTATTAGTTGTCGACACTGATTACATAATACAATAAAAACAACAAATGTAATAAACAAATATAATTCGGTAAGTGTATACCCTTTTGTACTCCGCGTCGGGTATCATATGCGTCCCATCTTTCCGCTTATATTTCTTGTCAAATATATCAGTTGGCAACACTTGTCTTTTATTATCCTTTTCCTGCAAATTTAATGATAACATGTGTTATAACATATTGTATTCCCACTTGAATTAATCTAAAATAGTATGTATAACCAGCTTTGCAACGTGAAAGTGTGCTGGTCTAGACCCAAATGCGTGCAATGCTGGGCCGTTTCTGGCATGCTGGGCAGAATAAGTTTGCTTGTTCTTTTCACTGCGGTCTATGAATGATGGGTCCGTGTTAAATCGAGCTCTCCCCGCATCTATGTGATCTTTGGTCAACCATTTTGGCCCTTTTATTTTACCGGTACGTAAACCTCTCCAGGTATCTTGTAGAATCTTAGCCGCCTTCTTCCTGAAGTTGGCCTCAATTTGGTCGGTGTGAATTGGATCCCACCGGTACAAGCTCTACATATACATTACATAGTTGTGTTACGAATAGATTTATATGAACATAAAACTGTGCAATTGAAAACAAATTGATATTGAAATTATGCAACTATTATAATTTAACTATATTTTACCTTGAAGTGTCGAAACCACTTCACCGGAGCTTGTGGATCACACGTACCCATAGTCGTCCAACCAACCTTAAATCCAGGTCCCATACATTGAAGACCGATTTTGTTGACAGCGCAAGGTGGGTCAAAGCTGGAAAAAATACAAGGTATACCATTTATAATATGGTTAGTATAAACAAACAGCACAAAGTTAGGGCCTATAAAATTTACTCACTTGTCGTCCCCAGCTGGAATGATCCAAGGCCGAGTATCATGTGGCATCGAATCCAACGGTGTCTCCTCACTTGGTCCACCACCGGCCGAAGTCCCTCCTCTAACGAACTCAAGCCGAATTGCATCATCATGATCATCATCATATGCCGAAGGTGAGGCCACATCTTCGCCATCTTGGCCAACCTCCCTGTTCACCCCAATCATATCCATGATTTCCTCGAAGTTGTAATCATCCACTACTGGTAAGTGTCTGTCTTCATCCATATGTTCCACGGTAGGGTCCGGTACATTCATAGAAGGCCTGTAATCCTCTGGACTAGGACGTATGTCCTCGGTTGACAGTCCTCGGTCTGGACTTGGACGTCTGTCCTCGGTTGACGCCGGTGTACGTTCCCTGTACTCACCCCCTTGTCTCGCAGGGGTATGATCTTGTACCGGAACAGAATGGTTGTACGCATTGTGATGTTCACTGGTGATGAACTGTCTTGGTTGGCGTACGTCAGTTAGCCGCGTTTGTGATGAACTCTCAATACCTCTACCAGCCACAGTTTTCTTTTTACCGTGTACATCGCGCTTTAATGGTCTCATTTACCCTGCCATAAAATTGTAATTGTATCAACATTTCAATATAAACCAAATTGTAACAAAAGTGTGACATTGAATTGAAACATTGTACCTAAGTACGCTGATCTACATGCATTTCATTATCAGAATATGACAAGAACCACTATTTGTACCACAAACAGATCGAAATTGAGTTAACAATCATTCAAACCTGACCAAGTACAGCTATCACATAGATCGTAAACACATTTTGGAACATTGGATTTCAGAACTCAGACACACAAACACAAATAGACCACCCGCCGAACAAACAAATTTGCGTCCTACCACTTCACACGCGCATATCAGTTGCCAAACAAGTTGACACAATCTGGGTTCGAACAAACAAACAAACAATACCGGATAGGAGAAAGACACAAACTTTATACGCCAAACAAACCAACTCCGAGTATCCGGAGTACCGAAATGAAGCTGACAGGAGAAAGCCGGTGACTTTACCATACCTGAGCAACGAACCTTGCTTATGGAATCGGCAAAAATGAGATGCAGAAGTCGGCTGCGTACAACGGATGATTGTGTTCGACGAAGGATAATGAGGGTTTTCCACTGCGCATGTAATTTCAATTCGTGCAAATGAAATTCAATTAGTCTAATGTAGTCAAAATTTTATTACTTGTCTAAGCAGGGCGAATCCGGAGGGGTTTTTTTGGGATAGGAATATGACAGCGCTTTTACAAATAAGCGCTGTTTTTATAAAAATATGATAGCGCTTTATATATTAAACGCTGTCATAGTTTTGAACTACAACAGCACTTATACATTAAGCGCTGTTAATTTACTTATTAATTTTTTCAAAAAATTACAGTACACGCACACGTTCCAGCCATTTGTATTTAATTTTTTTGTTTATGCTTTTTTTTGGGATAGGAATATGACAGCGCTTTTACAAATAAGCGCTGTTTTTTTAAAAATATGATAGCGCTTTATATATTAAACGCTGTCATAGTTGTGAACTACAACAGCACTTATACATTAAGCGCTGTTAATGTACTTATTAATTTTTTCAGAAAATTACAGTACACGCAACGTTCCAGCCAGTTGCATTTAATTTTTTTGCTTATGCTTTTTTTTTTGGGATAGGAATATGACAGCGCTTTTACAAATAAGCGCTGTTTTTTAAAATATGATAGCGCTTTATATATTAAACGCTGTCATAGTTGTGAACTACAACAGCACTTATACATTAAGCGCTGTTAATTTACTTATTAATTTTTTCAGTAAAGTACAGTACACGCAACGTTCCAGCCAGATGTATTTAATTTTTTTGCTTATGCTTTTTTTTGGGATACATTTGCATTACTAATGAATAAAATTACTGATCACAAATAGCAACAAATTTGCATTTGCAATTTACTTAATATATATGTAGAACATATGTCCGGGATTTGGAATATCTTGATTCAATCACGCCGATTCGTCAGACTCTTCTTCGGTATCTGGATTATCAGCAGCGTCCTCGTCGTTGATGTCTTCTTCGGTGTCGTACTCATAAACCTCATCATCAGCGAGGTCCGCTAAGGATCCGTCTACGTTGACCAATACAGGCATTTCAGTTCCCATTTCGCCCTCATCTTGGAACTGTACATTTGCTACGTCTATGTCGATTGCATTTGTTGGTTTCACCAGACAAATTGCAACCCAACCCTGATTATTTTGTCCAGCTAATCCCGGAAACGTCACATAGTAAACTTGCATCGCTTGCTGGGCAAGAATGTAAGGGTCGTAATTGAGGTAGGGTCTATGAGTGTTCACGATGAGAACCCCGTTAGATGGGTATGACCTGACAAACTCAGGGTCGTACCAACGGCACTTGAACAAGACAACCTTTAGGCGATGGTTGGTTCTACATCTCATATGAATTATTTCTTCAATCACCCCGTAGTAGTGTGTACCCTCTGTTCCTTTCACGTAAACATGGCTGTTCACCGTGTTCCTCCCTTCACCATGACTTTCAATATGAAATTTGTAATTGTTCACTTTGTATGTAGCCGAACATGCAACGTCGGATTGAAAGTCAGCGGACAAGTAGTGAATCCACTGTGGCAGTGCTAATGTTTCGCCAAGCTCCCAAACCTATACATAATATGTGTGATGAACATGTAAGTACAAGTCCATTTTAAGTTGGTACATATAATGAAACGAATTTAAGTTGATTAATTACACTTACATGGGAACACAACCATTCTGGAAATCCCATTAATATACCATTGTATATTTGTTGATCCGTGAATCGCGGGTGTCTTTGTCTTAAGTTTGTCTCAAATAACGCCAAATATTGTTCCAATTCAGGCGTGTTGCTAAACGTGTAATGAGTTGCTTTTTTAAATTCTCGGCTGTCTAATACCCTCCGTTTAATTATTCTACCACCGACTCCCGGGTAATTGTTAATAGAAATCTGGGGATCTTCGAAATCTGATGTCGCTACTTCATTTCGTTGCAAGCGTACCCCGGTCGTTGTTAAGCCCGGATCTAGGTAGTCGGATCCCAAATACGACGTCTCCAGCTGTATGTATGCGTTAACAATACTGGCTTCCACCTCAGCTCTGTTCCCCTTTTGTCCCAATTGTTTAAGACGGTATATGAAACGCTCAAACGGATACATCCAACGGTAGTGTACTGGTCCGCCAAGTAGGATCTCATCAGCCAAAAGAATTGGTAGGTGTTCCATAGAGTCGAAAAATGAAGGGGGTAATATTGTCTCCAGCTTACACAGTGTGACCGCTATGTTGCTCTGCCAATGTTCCATTCGCTCAGTGTGAAGTGCAGATGCACATATATCTCGGAAAAAAGTACATAGCTCGGATACAGCTTCCCAGATCTTGTTTGGTAAAAAACTCTTGAACGCAATCGGCATGAGTCGCTCGAGGAAGACATGTGCGTCGTGTGACTTTTAACCTACTAGTTTTAGTGCAGTCAAATCTACTTTGTTTCCCAAATTCGATGAAAATCCATCCGGAAACTTAAGAGACTTCACCCACATAAGCACTTGATTCTGTTGTTCTCTTGTAAGCTGGTATTTACCCTTTTTCACTTCCAAACGCCTACGGTACGTTTTCAGTTCCAATTCTGGTCTTCGACAATACAAACCGATATCTTTTCTGCACTTCACACCATCATCCTTTGTTTTCCCCTTCACATCCATGATGGTGTTGAATAAATTCTCAAAAACATTCTTCTCAACGTGCATGACGTCCAGATTATGTCTAAGCTTAACGTCCACCCAGTAAGGTAGTTGCCAAAATATAGAATTCTTTGTCCAGTTGTGGTCGACCCCGAAACCGTCCAAAACCTCATTGTTACGTTGTTCCCATAAATATTTACACGTAAATGTAACCAATTTATATGCAGACTATAGACAGCGCTTAACGAAAAAAGTGCTATTGAACTATAAATATACAGCGCTTATCACATAAAGCGCTGTTGAATTAAAATATACGACAGCGCTTACTAGGTGAAGCGCTGTTGAATTAAACTATAAGACAGCGCTGAATGGGTGAAGCGCTGAATGGGTGAAGCGCTGTCTTATTGAATATGTTCAACAGCTCTTTATTTAATAAGCGCTGTCCTAACTCAGCATTTTTTCGACGACTTTTTATATTAAAATGTCGTGTAATATAAATTTATTTTAACGTATAATCAATTTGTGTTACAAATGATTTCAAATATACTTTATTATATAAAAAACATTATTTTTCAGGGGTTTCATTGTCAATTTGCGTTACAAATTCATTTGGAAAGCACTATTATTTATTTAATTGATGAAATACAAAGTTGTCACTCATTTATTGATAACATCTTGAGCAGTCCAACATTCTACAATCTACGGGTTAGTTGACAAGGACAAAATTGAATTCCTTCCCGTCCTTCGCATCGTACGATTATCATCGACGATAAGTTTGCATCTCCTCATAAAATTACCCCGAATGCAACTTTCATGTTGTGCATCCCAGGTAGCTATACGCTAAAATCAAATCATTTGTAAGACCCGTTAACCTTTGTCATCCAAATCAATTGAAAAAGTTTACTGATTTACCGCTTTGTACCTGAAACTCCTCGAACCAAATTTCCTTGCCGCTTTCTGGGATCATGGTCCATGATGCCCACGTTGCGTCCCAACATTTTGAGATGCATTCTTGAGCAATCCTTCGATGAACATTGAATGGGAAGAAACTGTTACAAAAGTAGGGATGAACTCCCATAACGATTCGATTTATGAAAATAGTCAATGTGAAGAGAACAATAATAAGTTCTTACGCGTGCCTGCCAATAGGTATAACGTGATCTCTACGAGCAAATCCACGTGGATTGTCAGGGGAACTCAATCGGTCAAATGAAGGAGACATGTTGACGATTGGAAGGAAGTATGTTGGTAATGAATGGGATGGGATGAATTATATCAAGAGTTCTCATATATATGTAGCTCAACATTGAAATATGGTTGCATAAATTATTCCGTCCTAATTCCGTCCATTTTCTGTCAATTGTTGATGGAAATAACATGTTATATTGACGGAAATTCAGCAACGGTCGTTAATTAACGAAAACATTGAAACGGAATAATGACGGGAATATGACGGAATAATGAAACATATACTTGAAATGGGATGAAGATGATTCTAAAGAATTCCATGGCTCTGGAATGAGATGAGTTTCATACAAGAAACACATCTCAGGCATGAACCATGAAATTCTTCAGAATCATCTTGAACCCCATTTCAAGTATACGTTGCAAAATTGGTGTGCTTCAAAATGAAAATTATTTGAAAATGTAAAGAAACGCATCTCAGGCATGAACACTGTGTGTTCAATGATGTAAAGAGTTCTTTTATATAGGCAAAAGTGAAATCTGAGTTTCCGTCATTTTTTCATGGCATTTCCCTCACATAGAAGGAATAGTAGTTTAATAGAGACGACAGCGCCTTTATAATAAGCGCTGTTGTCAAACACGGAACAATGACGGACAATTGACTGAGATATTGCATATTTTTTGCCCACAGACAACTGACGGAATTTGGACGTAGTGATATTGACGGCAAATGGACGTAAACATGACGGAATCATTGAAAATGTGTCTTCGACTAAATATTAACGGACGTTTGACGGGATAATATTAACGGATAACGGACGGTCAACAGACGGAAATATTGAAAATTGTTGTTGCCGAATTAATGACGAAAGTGCGACGATATGGTATTGACGGTATTATGCTGGAATATCAACGATTTTTTGCTGGTGACGGAATTATAATGGAAATGTAACGTTTTTTTCGTCATTTTGTTTGTTGACTGTGTTGCGACGGAATATTACAACGAAAATATTTGCAAAATTTGTAGTGTTGGTTCCTGGTTCTCACTTTCAATCGGTTACCACTCAAGGGAACGTGATGTCCCAGAGTACAGCTCAACCTTTGATGTTCAAATTTGATGTACTGTATCAGGTATATGTTGTATAGTTTCTAATCAACGCTATCAAATTTGATGTTTAAATTTTTTGATATTTTATTTTGTGATTTTATTTTAAAATAATATTATTTACACAATTTATTTATTTGTATATTGTAATAATTAATGAATAAAATTAATTGTAATTAATCTGTGATTAAGAGATTTGAGTTTATGATGCATCTGTGTCTCATAGTCGTCGAACACACATTTGACGTAAGTTTATCGGAAAGGTGCACTACAAATTTCAAGTGAAATTTGCGATAATCCATATTTATCGCAGAATTATCGTATTGTGGATGAATGCGATAACTTTGCGATAAAAAGTATTGTTATCATAAAAAACATGCGATAACATTACAACAACACTATGCGATAACAATACGATAACATCACAATGGTTATTGCATTGTTATCGTAATGTTATGGTAGGAAGCCTAC
This sequence comes from Rhodiola kirilowii, assembly GCA_033675215.1. NCBI lineage: Eukaryota > Viridiplantae > Streptophyta > Magnoliopsida > Saxifragales > Crassulaceae > Rhodiola > Rhodiola kirilowii. The sequence continues at coordinate 47,970,113 of CM066201.1, forward strand.
AATAACCATACGTTTACTGTGCGATAACATTATAAATAACTTATTTCGCTATTATGGTCAGTTAATTAATATTTTAAATAAATAAAATTTATTGAATAAAAATGAAAATAAAATATTTAAATATTTGTACAGTAAATAAATTGTTTTTCATTTCACAAAATAAATCACTACGATTACATATAATCAAAACGATTGTGAAATGCTAACAAAATTGTAGTACATATTGATCGAAGAGCAATTGGGAAAAGTAATCGCCTCAAAGGTCCTCGTCTTCCTCTTTCAACTTCCATAGTTAGCTGAATCAAACAAGAACAGTTCAGAAAGAGGGCAGCTATAATCTTCATTCATTAGAAGAAGAAAAAATAGACAGATAACCAATTTGTATATGTACATTCTCATACTTGTGAGAAAATAGAATGTCAATGCTCACATGTATGAGTTGCCTTTGAATAAATCTTCCCTGCCCCATCCAGTGGTCTGGTTAAAAATGCTTTTCCATCTCGCCGCGCAGGTATAGTATGACTTTCAAGTTCCTCTTTGGTCAAGTTCGAGCCATGGCTCCCAAGCTGCATACAAATTGTGATCTGATTAACACTACTCCTAAGTAATCAACATACATAATCTAAATATTTCAAATTTACTCCACCCCTCCGTTGAAAATGAAATCAAGTTCACACGTTAAAACTTATAATGCTACATCTAATGAAGATGATAGTGAAGAATACCAATTACTAGTATTAAAATTAGTATATATATAAAACTGTGAGCAAGTATCAGGAAAATTATTAAGAACATACTAGCACTTACCTCTGTAAGAATCATTACGTACAAAATCTATGCATTTAGGAGCCCAGCAAACTGACCCCTTCTGAAGTCCCAAAGAGGAGCCATGGAGATGCCCTGGAAGAGCACATTGATGCTCTCTCATCAAAATCACTATAACAATTGCAAAAAAGTTTTTTATACTTTGTGTGCTTGCACGTTTCGTATGGGTGATGACCAATACATGAATCTTAATGATACCTGCTCATATAGGATGTGAAATGCTTGCTTCATAGGGTAACTACACACCAAAAGCAATAACCTGCAATGAATGGCTCAGTAAGCGACTGGCTAACAATACAACTGCGAAAATAATGATCAATTTTTCCAAAGCCACCTCAACAAACATGAGAACAAAATAGTAGCCATCAACCAACAGACACGCATAGCCTCAGCATAATGAAAACAAATAGGAACAAATCGATTACTGAACAAAAAAACTATGGATATCTTTCCAAACACTTGGCAACTCACTATCCGGATTACAGAACACTTCAAACCGAAATTAGTATAAACTAGTAACCCTAAACATATCTTTCGAATAAACAGAACCGATTCCACGGAAATATTGTAGAACCTAGTAACCCTAAACATAACTGTCGACTAAATCGAACCGATTCCGCGGAGAGATTATAGAAACTAGTAACCCTAAACGTTTACCTGTTCGACTCAGTAGCATATTGTAGTGACGGAGTAAGCGGCTGCGGCGAAGGTGAAACTCGCTTTCTAGGGGTTCTCAAATGAATGTGAAACGTGTTTAGGTAATGAAATGAAAGTACGCAAACAAAACGTCCAAGTGTTTTTACTGGAAAACAAAATCAAATTTTTACGGCAACACTATGATAACATTCTGTTATATTCACGGGTTATCGTATGTGTCCAGTAACGTTAACGTAAAATTTTGGAATTTGTGTCCGCTATCGTAAATGTTGCCTTCCCGTTATCGTAAATATATTACGATAACATTAAGGCGGTTATCGCCAATTTCAACCGAAATTTGTAGTGGTGTCGCATAAAATGTATGACGGGGAGGAGATAGTTGTGTGTCGCCCTAGGTTTTTTGACGTAAATCGGTCGTATATCTGTCGCAGCTCTGTAACGCATAACTGTCGCACACTTCTTGCAACGGCGGTTTGTGCGACGCCGTCCTCATACGCCACATACCCGACGTCTATACGACTGATTTTCAACTGTTTTACGTCGAATTTATGCTATCGTACACTTGAGCAAAAATTTATAGTGACTGTCTAAAGCAGTGTTGTGAAAATCGGACCGGCCGGTTCGACCGGTACGGTTATGTCATCGGACCGGAAATGTCAAGACCCGGTCAAACCCAGTCAAACACGGTCGGTTGACCCGGTTTTTCATTAAAATCGTGATTTGATCGGTTCAATCGGTTCGATTTGGTCTGAAAAATTATTTATTTAATTTTGACTTGGACAAGACTCGAACCCAAGCCCCTATTAATAGTTATTCTCTTTCTTTCCACTAGGCTAAAGATGATTGTTGTTTTATTATTTGTTTCAATAATGTATATTCATTTATCAAATCTATAAAAGTTATTACTTATTATCAATTTAACCAGAAATTCAATTGGTCCTATAAATCCCTTATTGTTGTGACTTGCAAATTAAGACTAAAATTGTTATTGTTGTATTATTGATTTGTACTTTATCAAATTCTAAATTTGTTATGGTAAGTTGTTATAATCGAATCATAATCATGTAATATTTATTCAAGTCATAAATATGTTAAATTATAATATCATATATAAATATTTTATTTTTTAATATGTGCGGATCAAACTGGTTCAACCCAGTTGAACCACTAGCCCATTGACCCAGTGACTTGACCGGTTCGATCCACGGTTTGATTTTAATAACATTGGTTTATGTTATTTTAGTAATAATGAGTGCGGTTCTGGTACAAACCAATTTATATATAAAAACTACAAACTGATTTTTAAGCTGACACGTGTCCCATTTAGTCAAAATCCCGAACAAACACACGGAGGGGTATTATAGTCATTCCACACGGAGGGGTATAAACCTAATAATGTTATTTTCAATTTAGTTCAAGAGTTGTTAATGATCAGACTTAAACTTGGAAATGATCAGACTTAAAAAGCAGCAATGATCAAACTTAAAAGACTTAATGATCAGACTTAAAAATGGAAATGATCAGACTTAAAAAGCAGCAATGATCAGACTTAAAAAGACTTAATGATCAGACTTAAAAGACTTAATGATCAGGCTTAAAATAGATAATGATCATACTTAAAAGACTTAAAATGATCAGACTTAAAAGACTTAAAATGATCAGACTTAATGATCAGACTTAAAAGACTTAATGATCAGACTTAAAAAGCAGCAATGATCAGACTTAAAAGACTTAATGATCAAACTTAAAAGACTTAATGATCAGACTTAAAATAGATAATGATCAGACTTAAAAGACTTAATGATCAGACTTAAAATAGATAATGATCAGACTTAAAAGACTTAATGATCAGACTTAAATAGATAATGATCAGACTTAAAAGACTTAATGATCAGACTTAAAATAGATAATGATCAGACTCAGGCTTAAAAATAGACAATGATCAGACTTAAAAGACTTAATGATCAGACGTAAAGAGAGAATGATCAGACTTAACATTGGTAACTAAAAGACTACAAATTGAGAATGATCAGATTTAAAACAGCAATTATCAGACCTAAAAACAGCAATGATCAGACTTAAAATAAGCAACAATCATACTCACAATGCAATGATCAAACTTAAAACTAAAGAGGATTAAAACACGAATTTGACCCTTCAGATGATCGAATTTGCCCTAAAAACGTCCGATCTCATAAAGCAATGAGTCTTGCTCAGAACGCCGTTTCCACCCAAAAAAACACTAGGCTTTCATCAAATTCTGGCACCGGCGCATAAACATCAAATTTTAGAATCCTATTGTAGCAAATTTTAAGTTTGATCATTACCATCTTTAAGTCTGATCATTACCATCTTCAAGCCTGATCATTACCATTTTTAAGTCCGATCATTACCATTTTTTAAGTCTGATCATTACCATTGTTAAGTCTGATCATTACCATCTTTAAGTCGGATCATTACTGGTTTAAGTCTGATCATTGTTATTTCAGTCTGATCATTGTTTTTTTAAGTCTAATCATTACTGGTTTAAGTCTGATCATTGTTTTTTTAAGTCTGATCATTGTTTTTTTAAGTCTGGTCATTACTGGTTTAAGTCTGATCATTTTTTTTAAGTCTGATCATTACCATTTTTAAGTCTGATCATTACCATTTTTAAGTCTGATCATTACCATCTTTAAGTCTGATCATTACCATCTTTAAGTCGGATCATTACTGGTTTAAGTTTGATCATTGTTTTTTAAGTCTGATCATTGTTATTTTATGTCTGATCATTATTTTTTTAAGTCTGGTCATTAATGGTTTAAGTCTGATCATTGTTTGTTAAGTCTGATCATTACTGGTTTAAGTCTCATCATTGTTTTTTTTAAGTCTGATCATTGTTTTTTTAAGTCTGATCATTGTTTTTTTAAGTTGGTCATTACTGGTTTAAGTCTGATCATTATTTTTTTTAAGTCCGATCATTACTGTAGCAAATTTTGGACGATTATACCCCTAATATTTTTTATGTATTTTTAAATAAGTCCGCGTGTGTTTTTTTTATTTACAAAAAGAACCCCGAACGGAATGAATTCTGATTGATCGATTTTTACACGTGGCATTATTTTTGTGAATTTGTAGTTTTTATTTATAATTATGGTTTGTAGTTGATCCAAAACTATAACAAAATCAACATAAGTTACAATACAAGAAATTACTTGGTTAAGGTCGTCCACTACCGATCTATTAATTCTTTGGGCGGAAGAGATCTCTCAAACAATAAAAGCCCACACACTTCAATTCCTTCCGGTTGTCTCTTGGAGACTACAAATAAATAAGTTCACGTCACACACTTTTTATCGGTTAAAAAAATCTAATATCCTAATTGTCAATCGATATGATCAAAAAAAATACCTCGGTTGTCCTCCATTGCACGCTCGCATTAGGTGTGTTGTGGTATTGCTTCAAATTCCTTTCATCAATAATAACATATATATACTTATCAAAAAAATAATAATAACATATATATAGTAAACGTTAATACATGTTACAATGTTGTATTAAAATAAATTTGATATGATTACGTGTCCACCGGTCGCAAAGCGCATTATTGGTTCGTACATCTTTTCCCATAGGATCAAGCCAAATGGAACCTGAGCAAGCCCTAACAACGTTTTAAGATGAATGTTGGTATTGACAATTATCGTTCTAACGGTAACAACCTCAATTCATTATGCAAGTAGGCTTAATTGCCACTTAATATACTGCAGAGTGGATCACGTATATTAATATAAGGCGTTCTCTTCTCATTTTTATCAAGTATTTTACTTAGTATCTATTTGAAGATTTTACCTGTGTAGCAACAAGGTCTTACACATTTAAGCAATGTCTCTTTAACTATAGGAATGAGAGTAATATGTGGCCGACGAAAATCTAAAATTATATTAAGATCGAATCTGAACTATATTTAAAATAAATGAGAGTAAGTTGAAATTTTATTAGAAACAATTTAAAACATATGATACTATAAATCCAATATTTAAAAAGACACAATTTTTCTAAAAAAATTAATCAAAAAAGCCATAGCTTTTCTCCATTGAGATTAAATAATTTTAATTAAAGAATAATCATTGTAAACGGTATTCATTAACGTCGTTAGTTTATTGTGTGCAATTTAGTAAAAAAAAGACGGTAGTTTATTGTGTTCAATTTAGTCCAAAAATATTAAATTGAAAATTAAAATAGTTCAGACCGCGATTTAAAATACTGTGATAGCCTAGATAGTCTTTTTGTAATTATCCCATTTTTCTTTTGATATTAAACTTTATCCAATGTCTTTTTTTTATGGAGACTTTTTCATCATGCACTATATTTTACGAAGATGAGAATTGGGCTCTTCTTTAGGTAAAATTGGGCCTTGGTCCAAACTCCAAACATATGGGCTTTGCTCACTGTCCTCGTTCAGAAAAGACGAAGGGCAGTTATGTAATTATGATAACATCCAAGGATAAAGCAGTCAATTTCACATCGTCTTCCCGAAACAAGGTAAACTCTGAACAGTCAACATTCAACAACAACGAGGAACCCTCACCCAAATTCATCACTCCGCATCAATGTCGTCCAGTAACCCCTCGCAGCTCCTTCCCTCAGGTTCGGTCTGATATGGGTTTCATTCAATTTTGAATCTTTTTCACTATACAAAAATGTATTTAGGTCATTAATGCTTTGAATTTGTTGTTGTTTTGATGATGGTGCAGAGCTGATAGATCGGTGTATTGGTTCTAAAATTTGGGTCATTATGAAGGGAGACAAGGAGCTAGTCGGCACTCTGAGAGGATTCGATGTCTATGTCAATATGGTGCTTGAGGATGTCACTGAGTAGTATGTCTCTCACTCTTTGTATTCTTCTGTTTATCAATATGGTGCTTGAGGATGTCACTGAGTAGTATGTCTCTCACTCTTTGTATTCTTCATGCAATCAAATTTTGAACTATTAATTTTCCTACTGGATCATATTATGTACAATTGATTCTCTGGGGGCTTGGGGGTTAGTAGTAAATTGAGTGCTTTACCTTTTACATAGGAGGCTTGATAGAATTGTCAAGGCATCGGAATTGGAGATTGGTGCTAATAAGGATTTGTGGAGCTGGAGTTTGCATTTGGGGATTTTACGCATTCTGTTTAAAATGTCAAATTAAGAGCTTCTTTGGGTGATGGTTGGGTTGGGTATCTGGAGGATTAAAATGGTGGAGGAGAAAATCATACTAGTTCGCATAACTTGCTGTGCCAGTCAGGTTTAAGTAACTTGGGAACTGGGGTCAGCCTCTGCTTTTAACAAAGCATTTAACTAAAAAAATGAGGGAAACTGCGACATGATTTATCTCCAAGGACCATAACTTTGTTTTGTCTTGTGATCTCGGAATAGTTTAAGTTCAATTATATGCCAAAGGTCAAGCTGTAAAGCAACTTAACGAAGATTATTGCGTGTTCATTCAACTCCATTGGAAAAGAAAACAGCATTGCTCTTAATAGTTTGCAGAATATTGTTTAAGAATGGAATTCTTTTTATAAATACTACCACACTCCGTTTTAAAAACTTGGGAAGAAATCTTTTGGAACTTTTTACATATTTTTACCCGGTGCGTGAGTGCTTCTTCACATATATTTATGAATCAGATACGAAATGTGAATATTAGTAGAACATTAGTGCCATCTTGTTGTTTTTTACTTTGACTCATTGTAATGGATATTAGATTGTGGTATAGTATTCCTACAATTCCCTGAAATATTTGCGAAGTTCTTATGGCCATGAGGTGCTGGTTTTGGTTTAACCAACTCTGTACCTATGCAGTGAAATCACATCGGAAGGTAGACGGATCACGAAACTTGATCAGATTCTACTGAATGGAAACAACATCGCTATTGTAAGTTCCTTTTTTTTTTTCTTGTGTTCACTTACTTGGCAAAATAGGAAAATACAAACTCAAGCTTAAACACTGCTTATGAGTACAATCCTTCCTAACCTGTCCTAAATCTGCCTGGTTTTCATTGCAGCTGGTTCCAGGTGGTTCCCCTGATCCTGAATGATGGTACACAATTGATTCGGGTTGAACTCCCGCTGTTTTGAGTGAGATCCATCCATGCAAAGAGAGGTTCTAGCAGACATGACACTGTTAATTTAGTTTTCTTGTTCATGGTTATTGCAGGCGTTTAATTGTCGAATATTGGAAACTGATTTGTCTGCTGACAATGATTATCATGTGCTATGACTTATGAGACCCAGTTCATGTTTTTAAATGAAAGAGGGTGTCTAGATTTCTATGCTGTGTTAGTTTCCATCATTTTAGGAGCTATTCAGGTTTATTTAGCTGCTTTGGGTTCAAACCCTTGAGACCTACAAGTCTTAACTCCAAAAACTATCACAATGAACATATGCAGAATTTTACAACTACGACCAGACCATTTTATGAAATTTTTTTTTATGAAGTAGCGCCAAAGCTACAAAATAGAACAGAGGACTTGAGTCAACTAGATAAATAAGACAATCTTGGACAGTAATCTAGTCTCGTCCAGCACCAATTATAATCCATAACGTGTTTGGCCAGTTGGTCTGCAACGACGTTTGCCTCTCTTCGAATAAAGACAATTTTTCAATCCAAGTGACGATGTAAAAACTGCATACCGGTCTTAAACCAATCCAGTTTATGAAATGAACTAGAAACAACGGAGATAATTTGGCATATGCCACACTTTGAGCAAATTGTTGGGAAAATGCCACCCAACTAAAGTTTATTTGGGTTTCGCCACAAACCGCTAATGAGGCTAGCGGTTTGTTACAGAGTCAAACTTATTGTTAACAAAAATTGTATGCGACATCCACGTAGGAGCCACGTTGGTAATTTTTTACATTAAAACAAATCGTTAATAGAGATAGCGGTTTGTGGTGAAATAATATACGTAACTTTTTACATCAAAACAAACCGCTAACGATAATAGCAGTTTGTGGTTCCTACGTGTCACGCCACATAAGCATCAGATTTGACTCCACCACAAACCGCTAACCCCATTAGCGGTTTGTGGCAAAACCCAAATAAACTTTGGTTGGGTGGCATTTTACCAATTTGCTCAAAGTGAAACAACGCAAACTATCTTTTTTCGTTTCCTTGTTTTTTCAGTGCAGTAAAGTATTTGTATGTACGGTGTAATTTTTTGACTTTCATTTGTACTACAAAGAGGCCATATCTGGTGCAAAGCCCAAATAATGTACAAAATATAAAGTAATTGAGACCCTTGATCAGGTAAATCCAAGGGTCCCTATTAATTAGGGATAAACATAATTAATTTATTTCAATCTCTATTAAAAAACTCATTAAGGGTAAAATAGACATGTTTTTTTCTTTCTTTTCTCTCTCATTACTGTTCATTATTGGTCATCATCATCTACCCGTGAAACCCTAATCACCAAAAAGTTCCAATTTTTTCAGCATTAATCGATCAAATTGAAGGAATAAAACTTTGTCGAACTCAGTTGTTCACACTCTGGATCATCTTCGACATCAATGGAACTCAACCCAAAATGCAATCGACAGTTTTCGAAAAGAATAATTCGAAAATGGGCATGACGAACTATATAATGGTTATGACGAATTATAAAATGTCATGACTAATTTTACAATGATACTGCCGAATTCTGGACGAATTTTAGTTTATATTTGACTAATTATAGTATTATTCGTCGAAGTGTACTACAATTTGTCAGAATTCTTGACGAATTATAGTCCACTTTTGACGAACTATGACATAATTCGTCAAAATTGGACTATAATTCGTTAAGAATCCAATTCGACATCTCTTCTGGAAGACGCGACACCCGCTGCTGTGTCGCCTCCTCGACGCGATGCCCGTTGCTGTGTCGCCTCCTCGACGCGACGCCCGCTGCTGTGTCGCCTCCTCGACATCACATGCATCGCTCCCGCACCAACATCTCCTCCATCCAATTCGACACCTCTGCCCGCTGTGTCGCCTCCTCATGCCGTGTCGCCTCCCCCCCGCCTTATCGCCTCCTCCCCCGCCATCCGTGTCGCCTCCGCCTCCCGATTTTGTTTTTTCAGATCTGGGTTTTGCTCCAGAACCGACCTCCTCATTAGTAAATTAACAATAATATGTTAATGATATACCATATTTGCCCCTGTTCATATTAAAATTTGAATTTAAACAGATTTATACTCAATTAATCGTGGGTATCCAAATAATAAAATGAAAGGTTGAGATGATTTTGTATTTTGTATAGTAATTTGGGTTTTTTACCTGATCCTTTCTCTATCAATATATATATAATACGTGGTAAGAGTTAGGGATATATAATATTCTATGTATACCTGACGTACATAATTGATAATTCTCTTTATATGTCTAATTTCGACTTATTTCTATAATTATATGTCTGATATAGATTAATACAATGGATATACAAATCAAATAAATATTTTTAACAATTTATCAAATTCTGATTGATATTCACACGCAGGGCATGAATATATCATTCATTGCAAGGTTAGGGAAAAGATCACGTAGGTAGGAATTGGGTGTTTTGGTAAGAAATAGAAATTAAACTCAGTCATTAGATTTAAGATCCAACGCTTTATAATAATCAACAGATTAGGCTTTTAATTAAACAATAATTATGATTAAAGGGTAGAATTGGCACAGAAATAATCAACCCTGCGCAATGTCGCTGATCGATCCTGTTTTTTCGTTAACCGATCTCGTCAGTCGTGTGCAATCCCGCTGATCTTGTCAGGCGATCGTGAGCGGAGATGGTGAAGATGATGGTATCTTGCTTGATTTCTTCGGAGATGGTGCAATCCCGAAGATGATGGTGAAGATGATGGTAGCCTGATCTTGTCAGCCTTGATTTGTGTCTAGGTTTTTGGTTTATGAAGAAATCTGAGCAGGAGAGGATTCAATAATGCTCCAAAACTGCTGGACGAACAGTGACCGGTGCATATGGGAAGCAGCCAGCCCCCATTGGAATATTTCAGGCCAAGTGTAGTGTTTCACTTGGGCTCACCAGGGAACTTGTCATCCATGGTTTTATCATGGCTCAACTTCAAACCAGAAACAGGCCCCCAACAGCTTCAAAAATGAGCCATTAACGGACAAGTGTCGTCTGAGATGTGGACAACATTGACAGCCAAAAATATACAGATCATTCTACACATCATCAAAGGTCTCTCTACCTGATTGTTCCTGGGCTGTCAAATGTCCATAAAATGTAGAGGACCACAACTTGCTGGGATCACACTCTCATATTCACATTCATATATTGTTTATGCTCAGTCTGGCAGGTCAATCCAGGTAGCATTACAAGCTGGCAGGAGCTCCTTTTGTAGGCAGGAGATGTCGTAGTAATACTCGACACGGACTGCTGAAGCTTGCAATGATGGACTTGTCGCTGATGAAAGAGTCTCCTGTGTTTTTTAAGTATGATGAAGAGTGGGATTTGTCCAACAGCTTTTAGTATCTCAGTTGTTCTTGTGGCATGCTTACAGTTTTAGGATGTTGAACTTGGGAATCAAATACAGAGTTTGTGTGTTAGATCAGACTATCCATTTTATAAACGCAGACAAAAGTGGGAGTGGAGCTTCTATTTTCACTTCATCAGGCCTTGCTGCGAGAAAGTTTCAGACCGAGGTTGAGGTCACACAAGTTGGGATAAATGTTACTCTGCCATCCACACTACCCATCAGCTTGGAAAACATGCATATGTTTGTATATGTTTCCAGTTGCCAGAATTGTAAAACGAATCTTGATTGAATGAATTCATTCGCATTTCTTGTTAAAATACGTAGCAGTTATGCACTGTGTTATTATAATATGTAGCAAATTGATTATAATACGTAGCAACTATGTTATAATACGTAGCAACTATGTTATAATACGTAGCAACTGTGTTATAATACGTAGCAACTGTGTTATTATACGTAGCAGTTATGCACTATAATACGTAACAATTGTGTTATAAGACGCATCAGTTATGCATTATAATACGGAACAAGTGTATTATAATACGTAGCAACATCATTTAATACATAATTCGTACCCTGTACTACATAATTCATAACCTCTTACACATAATTCGTACCCTCTTACAAAAATGTTTACACATCTTTACTGGATGATCATTGTGAGTACAAGCTGGTTGAAAAAAATTCAGACTGACTAGATAAATAAGAAACATTTTTTATCTCTAAAACTAAAAGCCTTCAAAGTGATCATGCTCGGATCAATGGGATTTCTATAGAATTATTGATCTGGTGAAGGTTGGAAAAAACTGAGGTCTCGTCCAAGACCAGGTCCAACAACAAGGTAAGCAAATTGTTCCATCCACTTATCCACTTCAACAAGAACCTTGCGTGAAACTGATTCCTTTTCCTCCTCCCTGGAAACACTAGATATTAAAAGAAGAATCCCAAGTAAATAGACAACCCAAATACTTTTAGCTAGAAGCCAATCACCTGACACTGTATGTTTCTTCTAACAAGGGATGCAGAATCAACTCTGGGCTATAGCTTTTTATAACTTGAGATCCTTACTACAAAAAAAACATGGGACAAATCTGCACCATGCGCAACAAGTAACACTCTCATCGCTTCAACCACATTAGCTTTCCCATTTCCATCAGTCCATATTCTAATCTCAACAATCAAATTACATCACATAAAAGTCAAAACTCTAGAAATAAATAAGCAATCTCACAATCTTTAAATCAGAAATAGCCGAGAAATAAGGAGCCCTAGTATACTATCTACATCCACCCACAACAGTAATCTTCCCTACTCAATTCAACACTACAAGTTAGAAACCTCAATCAATCAAATCACAAATTGCTCAATCACCAAGAAGAGCACACAATGAGCTAACCAGCTGGATTCTGAGCTTTCTGTCTAGTCTTTAATGAAAACGAGTGATAAAACATAAGATCAGTTATGCAGTATAATACGTAGCATCTGTATTATAAATTATAATACACAGCAATAATAGATTATAATACGTAGCATCTGTGTTATAATACATCATAGATATGCACTATAATACGTAACAACTGTATTATAAGATGCATCAGTTATGCACTTTTTTTTAATACGTAGTAACTGTGTTATAATACGTAGCAATTATGCACTATAATACGTAACAACTGTGTTATAAGACGCATCAGTTATGCATTACAATACGTAACAACTGTGATTAATATGATTAATATACTACAAATTATGACACATTACCTATTATGGCTACAAATTATGATCAATATAGCATGTTATGAATCATGATACAGTATGGTACGAATCATCATACAGCATGTTACGAATCATGATACAGTATGTTATTTTAAAACCTCAGAAAATTCAAAATCATCATCATCATCATCATCATCATCATCATCGTCATCGTCATCGTCATCGCCATCGCCATCGTCATCGTCATCGTCATCGTCATCGTCATCGTCATCGTCATCGTCATCGTCATCGTCATCATCATCATCATCATCATCATCATCACTTCACTAAAAACTTTACCTGTTAGAAACTTTAAGTCCCAGTTGAACAACAAAAACAAATAAACAGAGGAAAGCCCTAATTTCCCAAATCGATTTCTTCCGATTCCCAATTTTTTGGGTTTTCCGAAACTCCCAAATCTTCGTTTCCGCTTCATCGCAGTTCAGCGATCAACCAACCCCAAATTCGAAACTGGAATCAGAATCGGAGTCCATTACACAATCATAGTCGCGATTCGTTGTCTTCCACATCGATCAAAACTCCGGTGTACTAGTATCGGTGATGCGATCCGTAGCTTCTGATCACGCGGCTTGAGACTCGAGGTGTTGTAGTTTGATTGACAGTGAATTTCGCAAGTTTCGACGGGATGGATGTCTGGAGGATTCGGTTTTGCAAGTTTCTCAATCAACGGGATATGAGGTTTGAGAGAATTTGTTTATGACTAGATTACCCCTAGATTACGAGGAATTTGAATATTATTTGTGTTTAATCTTGGCTGTTGATTAAGAAAGATCAATGGTCTGTATTAATTCTTATTTCTCACCATAAGTTCACTTCTCATCAGATCTTAACCCTGCAAGGTTATGCATCGGATTGACTCTTTGGAAGGTTCTTCGTGCGAATATATGTAATTTTTATAGGCATGTAGACATAAAAATCTCTCCACTATTAATTTTGTTATTTGATGAAGTGTTTGTCTAGTTTGACAAGTTTAGTTTTGTCGTGTACAACAGGTTTACAGGCAATAGAAATAGCAGCATAAACTGACTTAATGCACCTATTGCAAATGCTATGCCAGACTTGATATGTGATAAATATATATATTAATGTACCAAAAAGCGTTCAAATGAGACCTCTTATTTTTTCGAGAACTTGATATCTCAATCTTCACCTATCAAAATGCAAGATGCATTTTGGTGGTGACACGTGTTCCATGTGCATTTTCCAATATGCAATTAATGCAAAGTCAAAGCCATCATTTTATACTTTGCTTATTGGATATGTGTCAGATGCAGATTCAAAGATGCATTATGATCTAATGGTGAGATTTGAGTTTTCAAGTTCTCGAATTTAAAAGAATTCTCATTTGAGCGCTCCAGTCAAATGTTGATACTGTTCTTTTTGCTTACGTGGTTTCAACATGCATCTTCGATTTTATATTGAAATTCATAGGTGTTTCTGTTCCCTTGCGCCTTTTCATCTCAAATTCTATGATTAATCAATAAATGAAGTGACGGTCGAGAAAAATTCATTCTTCAGATTTTGTGAATTCTATCTCAAAAATATAAACTCAGTCTCGAGTCTTCTCATTAAATCACTAATCTCGCCCACATCATCTCGTGTCATAAACTAGCAGCATTTGGCTGCGTTATTATCGGATCCGAACTCATTCTTCATTGGATCAGAAAAACAATTGGACTTGATATACCTAGGCTAGCATTGATCATAACTGATATACAAATCAACTAAATACACATCAGGCCTAGTAAAATCTGTTTAATTCTTCTTGATAATACATATGGTATTGCGTGTTTACAAAATTTTACTTTGATGTATTTCAATGTATCTCAAATTGGTAATGGACAAGCCAAAGAAATTGACATGTACAAATTTATACAAGTGTTGTAATTCCAAGCCATTTCTATCACTCTTAAGGTTCTCTATCTATATCACAAAAGAATTAACAAATAGGAAACGAAAGAACTTCTATGTGGACAAATCTGGCTTCAACATCTGATCATTCAAAAGACAGAAAGGTTGGGGTTCTCATCTGTTGGGAAGACCTTTTGGCTGGAGTGCTACTAACATGATTCGCAGTTTGTTAGCTATTTCTGTAAAAGATGGCCGCTCTTCGGGGTCAGGTGACCAGCACTGTTCCATTAAATTCTTCCACTCAGTGTCGCAACGTTGTGGAATGGGAGGCCGAAGTGTGTTCTTCACGATTCCTCCTTCAAAATTACCAACAAATTGCATGAATATAACTTTGCATACAGATTGCAAACTACTCTCTAAGAGTTCGAATCTTGAACGCGAAAAAGATATAATAAAATTGCCATTTAATGCAAACAAAAATATGCGGATCCCAAAATTTGATAGGCTTACGCTTACTAAGAAAGAAAATCTGTTGTTCCTATGTGGCATGAGTTTTGGCAAAACGTCTTCAGAGTGTTCAAGCAGAGGGTCAAGAACTGTTCAACCTGGTACTGGAACTCACATATAGCAGATCTGAAGATAAGATGTTTCCTAATCTGGACGATCAAAGATCTATTCGATTGGAGTCGGCCAGCGATTAATTAGAAGATCAAATATTCAAATAGATATTCTCATATTAGTTAGAAGAAGATTCAGAATGACTTGGAGAGAAAGTAAGAGATCTTCTTGAAGATTGGAGGAAATATATCTAGCAAATATTTAGGAATATTTGACAGATATCCTAGGGCTGATTCGGATCCGCCAATGCATATAAATAGAAGGCTAGGGCATCGACATCAGCATCGCTTCCTGAGAGAAATAAACACGAGAGCATTCGTGAGATTGGAGGAGGAGCGACGGCCGGCTGAGTATTCCACACCGAAATATCAACGGCGAAGAAGCAGTCTATTCAGTGTGCTGTTCAGACTGTTCTTGAAGAACCATCAAGCGCACACACACCGTGATCAAGACACGCCTTCGGGAGAAGGTTCTGGACTTCAGGAGAGATCCAAGACTAGGTCGGGAGGGAGTCTCGTCCTACCCATAGGGGATCGAGGTGAGCTGCGGTGAACCGAGATTGCAAATCCGAGAGACGGAGTGTTAGAGGCTAGGCTATTACAAACAAGGTGTCGTGTAAGCGTAAGTCCACTTGTTGCCCTAAACTCGTAATAAGATTTGTCCCTTTTAGAGTGTGGGAAGCCCCCCAGAGTAGGCGAAGCCGAACTGGGTATCATATCGTGTGTGCTCCTATTTGTTCTGTTTACGGTACTGTCTGCTAAGGTGTTCCAGTCTCTGGTAGAACACAACCTGGAACTGGTCTTGAACAGACAGCAGAATTTCAATTGGTATCAGAGCAGACACTCGACACAATGAGTGGTATTGGAACCCATATGTTTTGATGATCACAAACACTTAGCTAATATTTTATCCAAGTGTGCAGAAATCCATTTAATAGATCGAAGATTGAATTTCCATGAGATGGTTATATTCTACAGATCAGTTGTGGCTAGCTCTATTTGACGGATAAACAGATTAAAGGAAGATT
Organism: Rhodiola kirilowii; assembly: GCA_033675215.1. Taxonomy (NCBI): domain Eukaryota; kingdom Viridiplantae; phylum Streptophyta; class Magnoliopsida; order Saxifragales; family Crassulaceae; genus Rhodiola; species Rhodiola kirilowii. The sequence goes on from CM066201.1 coordinate 47,986,367, forward strand.
CGAGAAGGAGTCTTGTCTTTTGGACTGAAATCCATTAGGGTTTGGAAAGTTGGGCTGGGCGGGCCCAGATCTCGAGACACAGCAAACTCTATATAAAGAACTAGGGTTTGTCATGTGGCTGTGCGCGTTTCCACGAAGTAGAGCGACGTATTTCCGAAAGAAAGAACGACCGACTGAAAGAGCACGAAACTGAAGACACACACGGAGGTTTGAAGCTCGAAATCGATTACTCTATCGGATTGAGTAGAGGTCATCAAATAGAGTCGGATAGACCTAGTTTGTAAACCCTACAAGTATATCGGGAATAAAAGAGTAATCGGATTTCGAAAATCCTTCTAGAGCAATCTAGGAGGTAGTGATTTTCACCTTATCATAGTTTTGAAGGTTTCCACTCTACATCTGTGTGTTCATCCTTTCAGTCGTTTATATTCCTGCACGATAACTTCCGCTGCTATCTAACTGTCTAATGGAAAACAACTCTTAACTTTCGTCTGATAGTTTGTTCTATTTTGCTAATACTAATCGATCCAACACGTGGTATCAGAGGCGAGCGTTCTAGATTTTTTTGTTAGCATTGCAGGAAAAGTATGTCGTCTATCAGCGATTCATTTTGGAAACCGCCGTTGCTGAAGCCCGGACAGTTCGACTGGTGGCAAGACTAGTTTGAGGCTCACGTCTGCTCGCTGGATGGACAGCTCTGGAGCATATTCGAAACGGGTCCGCTCACCATCCCACTTGACACAACAGATCCGAAAAAATTAGTGGAGAAAACTAAGGATAAATACACGGATGAGGACTACAAGAAGCTTGAAAAAAATGCTAGAGCAAAGAAAGTCCTATATATGGCCCTTTCTCCCGGAGATCAGATTAAAGTGGCGATGCACAAAACCGCGAAGGATATGTATGATGGATTGGTCAGACTATATGGAGGAAATGAAGATATCAAGAGAAACAGGATACTAGCTGCCATTAAGGACTATGAGACTGTTATGCAGAAAAAGGATGAATCCCTAGAGGATTTCTTCACCCGATTCCAAGTCATTATTGGACAGCTAGATTACTTGAATGAGAAGCTCCCGGAATGGAAAATCACTCACCAGTTCATGCAAGCTTTGAACTCAAAGTGGGACCACGTGACCTTAGCGCTGCAGGCTCAAAAGGGGATCAAGGACATTACACTTGAGGAACTAGTTGCCAATCTTCAGAGCCAAGCCGGAATCACGGAAAGAAAGATGGCTAGGAGATAGTCGGACAAATCCCATGCCATAGCCTTGAAGGTAGAAAAGGCCCTCGATCTAGCACACGGAAATGAGTCATCAAAGGAGGATGATGATATAGCTCTACTTACAAAAGCCCTGAAAATGGCCAACTTTGGCAAAGGCAAGAGAGACTTTAGAGCTGGAGGAAGTCGCGGAAACTTCTCCAAAGGAAACAAAGGTGCTACTTCAAATGAAGACAAAGAGAAGTCAAGGGAAAGGGAAGATAGAATATGCTATCACTGCCAAAAGAAGGGGCACCTATCCAAAGACTGCTACAGCAGAAAGAAAGGAGAAGAACCTGCCCCAAAGCCAGCTCGTGCTATGGTTGCAGCTTGGGGAGATTCCGATGAAGACAGCGATGATGGAAAATGTTCCGAAGAGCCCTGCCTGATGGCTCATTCCACGTCAAAAGAGGTAACAGATACAGACTCCTTGATTGATGAAGTGTTTACTGAATCTGACTTTGCAGAAACAATCACCAAGCTCCTTGAGAAAATTCAAAATCTGGAGAACAGAGTGTCTAGTATGCAACAGGAGCATCAGGATGACTTGGAAGAAAATCATCTATGGTCAACCAAAGCCATGCGCCTTGAGAAAGAAATGGCAGAACATGTGTGCAAATGTCTTACATGCGCAAGAAGAGAAAGACAGATCAGTAAGCTAAGTGAGGAGCTGAAACGCATGACCATCGAAAACACTGAGCTAGCTGATTTCCAGGGAAAGGCTGAAGAGCTAAATGATGAGCTGAACAACCTTAGACAAAAGAATGAAGAACTCCTCCAGATAGTAGAAAACCTGAGACTCGAGGACGCTGCACGGAAAGAAGAATGGATCCGTGAACTGGAAGCAAAAAAGGTTGAGGAAGAAAGGATGGTCTACAAGGAAATGTTCGTTAGACCAGGGCTCGGTTATGAAGAAGAGGCAGAAAAAGAGAAAGCTGGAAAAGTAAAGGATAAGATGATAGAACTAGGAGAATGCTCTATCCAAAGAAGGAGGCCTCAGACCATCAGACAGACGGAGAGGGAAGAAAGTCCACATGAAGGATTCAATATCCATGATACTGACTCTGTTCCCTACAAGACCAGAAAAGCCTATGAAATATGGTTAAGGATGAGCCAGAACCGTAAGCCTTCAAGGATAGACTTCCACACTAGGAAGATGAGGGCGTCCACACCACCTGGAAGAAGCAAGTATGTCGATCTTCCATGCCATAGAACGTGCTGGACATGTGGAAAATCTGGACATTTGAGAGCAGACTGCCCAAGACCAAGGGAGAACGATGAAAGGAATCGCAAATGGGTGGAAGCTCAGGATCGCTGCCAAGGACCACGCTATCAGAAGAAGGTCAATCCATACAGAAGAAAAGGCAGAGTCAATTATCCTCGCCCCCACTATGACCCAGAAATCCGTGGTAGACCAAGAAGCACACCCAGAAGAAAGATTGATACAACTAACCATTATGCACATTATCAATCTTATTATGTTCCAGTTGCTAGATTTGTTCCTAAACCCAGCAAGCCCAAGCTTGTCTGGGTTCGCAAAAACTGATCATTTTCTTGCAGGAAGGAGTGAGGTCCCGTCCTTGGTACCTGGATAGTGGCTGCTCAAGACACATGACGGGAAATCCAGTATGGTTCGACTCGCTCCAAAAACACTCCGGAGAAAACATAATCTTCAGAAACAAAAGTAAAGGATCGGTGATAGCAATAGGAGAGGTAAGAATGTCAGATTCTATCCGAATCAAGGAGGTAAGCCTAGTTGAAGGGCTGAGATACAATCTGCTAAGCGTGTCTCAACTTTGTCAAAACGGTAAAAATCATGTTGTATTCAATTCTAATGACTGTCTAGTGAAGTGTAATGAGACAGATAAGACAGTTCTGAGAGGAATCCGTATGGGTGAAATCTACACTGTCGATCCAGATTTCACTCCTGAGGAAGAACTGTGACTTGCAAGCATTACTGAAGATTCCATCTTATGGCATAAGAGATTTGGGCACGCCAGCATGAGGCTACTACACAAGCTCCATCAGAAAGAATTGGTGGTCGGATTACCCAAAGTGGAAAGTGCCTTTGAACAGGTATGCAGTGCCTGCACCACGGGAAAGCAAGCACGAACATCATTTCCATCGAAGCAGGCCATAAGCACCTCTGCACCTCTGGACATGATCCACATGGATCTGTGCGGCCCCGTCAACGTGGTCAGCCGTGGTGGAAACATGTATATTCTGGTCATAGTCGATGACTACTCCAGGTATACATGGACTATTTTCCTATGCTCTAAAGCTCAAACATATTGTGAATTTGAAGCATGGTTGAAATTGATGAAAAATAAACTAGATCGTAAATTGACCTCCATTCGAACTGATAACGGAACTGAGTTCCGGAATGTGCAGTTTCTTTCGTTGTGCAGGGATAAGGGTATTGATCATAACTTTTCCGCCCCACGGACTCCGCAGCAAAACGGTGTAGTGGAACGAAAGAACAGAACCTTAGAGGATATGTCACGAACGATGCCAATTGCCAGCGGAGTACCAAAAGGCTTCTGGGCAGAAGCAGTGCACGCTGCATGCCATATTCTAAACAGAGCTTCGCTTCGAGCCATGATAGGGAAAACCCCCTATGAACTGCTACGTGGACGAAAGCCAAATATCTCTCATCTAAAGGTATTCGGGTGCAAGTGCTATGTCCACAATAATGGCAAAGAAAGCTTGGGAAAGTTCGATGCTCGGAGTGATGAAGGGGTATTCGTTGGTTACTCCAGTCATAGCAAGGCCTACAAAATCTTCAATCTGAGGCTAGAACAAATTGAGAAAAGTGTGCATGTAAGATTCGACGAGACGGTGATGGCTGGTCACCTAATACAAGATTCCTCTTCTACGGCTATGCTTGATGCTGGGGAACTCCAGTTTGCCGATGAGTCAGATCCTGACTGACAACCTCCTCCAGCACCCACGGCAGAAATACCTCACATGGATATCCACCAAGTAGATGATGATCTACCAGTCCATCAGGCAGATCATGAGGAAATAGCTGATCCACCAGGTGGAAACAACAGTGATAACCCAGTGGTGGAAGCTAACCAAGGGCCTCTTGGAGAGGAAGAAGTGGCCGTTGAACCTACCCCTGCTAACCCTGAGGGGGAACTTAGAACCACACGATATGGACGAGTGGTTCATCGACCATCTAGACTGGAGAATTACCAGTGCTACATCTCTCAGGAACAGGTAGATCTTAACAGTTTACATCTATTCTGTGGATTTGCTTCATTTGTCTCTATTGCAAAACCGAAGACAGTGGTGGAAGCGCTTAAGGACCCAGAATGGGTCAATGCCATGCAAGAGGAGCTGCACCAGTTCGAGGGGAACGAAGTATGGCGTCTGGTTCCTAGACCCAAAGATAAGAACGTGATTGGAACAAGATGGGTCTTTAGGAACAAGATGGACGATAAGGGAGTCATCGTAAGGAACAAAGCCCGTCTAGTAGTCAAAGGATACAACCAGCAGGAAGGAATAGACTACGATGAGACTTTTGCTCCAGTTGCAAGACTTGAAGCAATCAGATTACTTATAACTTACTCAACCTATCACGGCTTCACCTTGCAACAGATGGATGTAAAGACGGCATTTCTGAACGGAGTCTTAAAGGAAGAAGTGTATGTAAGCCAGACTTCAGGATTCGAGTACAAAGATCATCCAAATCATGTATACGTCCTGGATAAGGCATTGTACGGGTTGAATCAAGCTCCCCGCGCATGGTATGAGAGGCTGTCCCTGTTCTTTCTATCACATGGATACTCCAGAGGAGAGGTCGACAAAACCCTATTCCTTCTGAAGGAAGGGGCAGACACTCTAGTGGTTCAGGTATATGTGGATGATATTATATTTGGCTCAACTAACTCCATGCTTGTTAAAAAGTTCACAGATCTGATGTCAAGTGAATTCGAGATGAGCATGGTCGGAGAGTTGAAGTACTTTCTAGGGCTTCAAGTGTCACAAGATGGAGATGGAACTCGGATCCATCAACAAAAATACGTGAGAGAAATCTTGAAGAAGTTTGGGATGGAGTCTGCAAAAACATGTGCCACACCGATGTCACCAAATGACTCCTTAGCAAAGGATGAGTCCTCCCTCCAAGTGGATCCAACCCTATTGAGGGGAATGATAGGTTCTCTTCTATATCTAACAGCCAGTAGACCTGACATTTTGTTTAGCGTATGTCTATGTGCCAAATTTCAAGCAGATCCCAGAGAGACTCATGTCAAAGCTGTGAAAATGATCTTGAGATACCTGAAGGGGACGGACGACCTGTGCTTTTTCTATCCGAAGGGAGGTGACCTACGTGTAATGGCTTACTGATGGACCATAATTATACGAATCATAAACACAGTTAAACCCACCAAATTAGACTGTTTGTCTATTTAACTTTTGCTTGTTAGTTCCGATATATTTCTACAGGGTATTTTGGACTCTAGAGAGAAAACACGCTAAGGAGAGAATTTTACGCTGAAAAGATATTACGAGTCAGTCCAAGGTCACGATCAGACGCTGAATGCAGAAATCTCAAGATCCTGACATGGAATCACTCAAAACAAATCCAACCGAGGAACAACCAAAGTTAGACCGGAACGAAATTGGACTGATAGTTTTGTGAAAACATCACAAAACTCACACAAACTCACTCTTATCCATTGATGACCGGCGGCTTTGGGGAAGAAGATGAGGCATGGGTGGCCTTCTTCCTTCCCTTCTCCTCCATGACCGGCGTTTTGTGCAAGAGGTGGCCAAAGCCACCTCCCCTCCTCCCTTCTCAACCGGCAACCGGCGGCTTTTGTGAGCCATGGAGAGCTTGCCAAGTGTTGCTCCTCCTCACCACCCATCTCCTCCCCTTTTGGCTATAAATACAAGCCATTCTCCTCCCATTTGTAACATCCCAAAATCAACAAACACTTCTCTCTAGAAATTGTGGTACTTTTGTCAGCTTTGGTTTGAACTAATACTCATGTTGGTTCTTGAGTATTATAACAGTTTTAGAGAATACTCCTGTTGGTTCTTGAGTATTCAAGTAGGATTTGGGAATACTCCTGTTGGTTCTTGAGTATTCCCCTTTACTTACTGTCTTTCAAAAACCCCCGAGTATTTAGCTATGATATCCTCTTCCATGGATATTCGTAGCTAAATTCTTCATTCGGTTGAAGGGGTGTACTTGTATCATAAAATGTTTTAGACCTTGCACCTAGTGCATCTTTGTGTTTGAAACTTGTTCTATGTGCCATATATTAGGTCAGAACTTCCAAGGTTGAGTGGATGCTTTAACGGGCAAAGCTCTTCCGTGGGGGTTCGTGAACATACTCAGGTAAGTGGATGCTTTAGCGGGCAAAGCTTATCTGAGGAGTTCGACTTATCTAAAACACCGTTTGGTCGATCGTAACTGAGAGGTCAAATGGATGCACATAAGGCTAAGATACTTCGAAAGGAGGAATTAGTCTAAGTAGAACAAGTGTTTTAAACGTTGTTGCAATTCTTGTGCTAGAAATAGCCTCGATTCATCTTCGAACACTTAATATGATCATTAGCGGTCAATGATAAACAGGCTATGATACCAGGCCCCCGAAACCGAATGCTTTCCTTAAATTACAAAACCCCCCCTGTATTTACTTTCCTAGTATAACTGTCTTAATCAACTGCACTCACCATCCGGAGGACTCGCAAATCACGCATCACCCACTGTAAGTCTTTTTTTTTATTTTTCAGTATTTATTTTTCTGTAATTTACTTTCCGCACTAAAAACCAAAACAACCAAAAAAAGTCACTTAGTTATAACCGCTAAAATCTCAATCAATCTAAAACACGCTCCCTCGCTGTACAATTCCCTCAAAGAATAGCTTATCCCCCTAATTCCCTTGGGTTCGACCCCTACTGACCACTTGCTACCCAGTAGTAAAGTCGCGAGTAACGGACTTATAAATTTATTTACACATTTGCTCTGACGACAAGCATCTGTCACTTACACAGATGCTGACTATGCCGGCTGCAAGACAGACAGAAAAGCCACGTCAGGGATGACACAATTTCTTGGACCATGCCTGATTTCATGGGGATCCAAGAAGCAGTCTTCCATTACTTTATCCACCGCCGAAGCCAAGTACATCGCAGCTGCTGCTTGCTGTGCACAACTGCTATGGATAAAACAACAGCTAAGTGACTATGATGTTCATCTTGAATGCATTTCTATTCTATGTGATAACACCAGTGCCATAAACATCTCTAAAAATCCAGTGCAGTTTTCACGAACTAAACACATAGAAATTAGATATCATTTTCTGCGTGACTGTGTAGAAAAGAGCACCATAGCCATGGAATACTACAGAACTGAGGAGCAGATCGCAGACATCTTTACGAAAGCACTGCACAGGGAGCCCTATGAGAAGCTAAGGCTTGAATTAGGTATGACATCCCTTACCTAGTCTGTATTCCATGTTAGATTTCTCCAATGATTGGCTAGACTAGGTTGCATGCTAAGTTTCAATGGTATGGAGTTGCTGCTTATGAAATTGAAAACTGTGTGAAAGTTTCTCTATGTGTTCACCCTGCATGCTTGATAAATAAGATTACTGGATAGCAGAACCTAAGCATGGCACATAATTCTTTGTAGCCCAAAAGAGACTTCCTACTTGAACCCTCATTACATGCCAAGGAAGTACTCTAAGACCAATCCAAGCCTATAATGTGGGGAGACTGATTGTTGATTGTTTAGCCCTTTGACTATGAAACATCACATAATTTCTCTTGCCATCTTCACACCGCATGATATTGCTTTGAATAGACTTGGTAAATTGTTTGCTTCGTAAACGAGTGGTGTTTTTATTGTACCTCTTGGGTAAACCTAAAGCACCACAACCCTTGTGAAAACCATGAGACAGACCGGGGTTATTCTCAAACTAGTTCAGATTGGTTCAATCAGTGGAAGTGACCGGTTCAAATGAGCAGAAGGTTGTGAGTAACAGATGAAAGAGTTAATGGATGCAAGCTGTATGGCAGTTTAAATAAGGCATTAATGGTAATTTGACTGCAGTTGAAAAGCAAAGGGTGCTAAGCAGGCTGGTCTGACGGCCTCTACCGTCAATGATGTCATAGCATGGGAAACCAAATAATGGGAAGATGAACAACCCAAAAGGCGTGTAGTCAAGGCGATTAATAGCAGATTTTCTCTCAGCCCGACACATGGCAGCAATCCTCGAAACTTATGAGTTTTCGAGGCAGTTATGATTACTTTTTAATTTGGAAGGCAGTCATGTGAAGTCGATTTGACGAATCTAAACGATCAATTTTCGAGATATGATGAGTCGATTGGGTTTTCAAATTTGAAAAGCCTCCTCCAAGATGTCTTCTGTATAAAAAGGGAGGCATGCGGTTGAAACCCTACATCACTCATCCCCCTCCTCAGAAAAATCTCCAGCCTCCGAAAACCTAATTTCGTTCAATTGATTCCATGGCTGCATCCAGTGAAGTCTATGACGCAGAAGTCGCTGATTTGATAGCCAAGCTGAAAGCAAAAGGCATAAGTGTCGAAGAAGCTCCGTCGGAGAAGATAAAGTCCCCAACCACATCCTCCCATACTATTCGCCTGATTTCTGAAGTTAAACCGGGCGTTGCAACCGAAGTGACCTCTCAGCGGAAGAGGAAGGCTAGCGCCGCTGAAGGATCCGAAAACCAGCAGAAGAAACCTGCCTCATCTCAGGCTAATGTCCGGAAGAGCGGGCGAACCAAAAAGGGTCAAGTTCCGGTTGTCAAGAGGGAACAGACCATTCTAGAGGAAAAGGTGGAGGATTCAATGAGAGGAAGATCAGTAATACCTGAGATGACAATTGATAGAGAATTCTTGGCCAAGCATCAGTTAGTCGAGGTCAGTGACATCCTAATTGCTCAAGGTTGGGACCACCTTTTTCGCGAGGAAGTTCTAGTAGATGAGGACAAAGTCCGCGAGTGTTACTCTAAGTTCAAGCTGGAGGAATTGCGAGGAATGCCACTAGCCACGTTCGTTATTGAAGGGGTGGAGCAGGTCTTCTCCTGCAGAGAATTGGCAAATCTACTGGGTGTTCCAGCCAGCAGGTATGACGAGTACACAAAGGGCATCTGGCCCGAGTCAGTGGCTAAAGGTGATGTGATCAGAAGAGTAGGAGGGGATCCCAAAAACGTATCCCATCAAGGGAAAGCTACCACGCTAAGTCTGATCAACAGAATCATCCACAAGCTCAACTGCACTTCTGTCACTCCACGGACGCAAAAACACAAAATAGTGAATTTTCAAGACTTCTGCTGGACAAATTCATGGGAAATATTCAAATCAACCTTCCAATGCAGATCCTAAAGCACATGGACGGAGCAGCCACCAGCAAGTCGCATGGACTGCCATACCCAGGACTAGTCAAGAAAATACTTGTTGTGCTTGGAATTTATAAACCAGAAGTAGAAAGTCAGCTGTCGACTGCTCTAGGGAAGCAGACCCTTGCTAACTGGAATTGGGAGTATGCGGATGAAACCAGATGACAGAATGATCAAAATGTTCCTGCTCCAGCTATGGAAGAAGCACCTCAAGAGGTGGATCCTCTGGATCAGCGTCCGCTGGGTCCAGATGAGGGATCACCAGCAGTGATTGAGGTGTTAAGGAGTCTGGTTGACAAAATGGATGTGTTGACGACAAGGGTGGCCCGTATCGAATCGTTAGTTGAGAAGGAGTCCTCAAAGAATGAGATGGGTTGGGTGAGCGAAGTGCGCTCCAAGTTGGAGGCTCTGGAGTCGCTACCAACCCTGCTGCAAGAGTTAGATGAGTCGGCAAAGATAAATATGGTGCACGAGACTCAGATCCGAGAGGAGTTGGTGGAACTAAACAAACAGCTGAAGTTTGTAGGAATAGAACTGGTTGACCAATTGAGGATACTGGTGAAAGAATAGCCAAGGGTCTGTCTCGTGGTTGACCCCCCTCCTTTTGAATCCCCACCTCATCTACCCTATGATTATTGCAATCTATTTTTTTCGTTGTCATGCTTAATGTCTGCCTGATAGTAGTTGCATTTTTCTACTTGCTATGTATGTCCCTTGGGGAACTTTTGCCTGTTAGATAATGCAATATGCAATTTTCTCTCATTACTTGGGTATTATTAAATTGCGACCTTTTTAATGATGCCAAAAGGGGGAAGATAACATTGAATGCACCACTTGAGGGGGAAGTCATCACTGAAACTCAAATCCAATGCCCATCTAAGGGGGAACTGTTATGAGTTCGTAACTTTGTCTGGCCTCTGTCTGGCTAACAGAAACTGATTAAAAATCTATCTACTAGACTAGTGATGAGTTGAAGTACTGAATCAGTGATGAATTGAATTGCTTGCCATGGATTTCTGTTTTGTTGAAGAAGTGTTTGTCATTATCAAAAGGGGGAATTTGTTGGAACTCATATGTTTTGATGATCACAAACACTTAGCTAATGTTTTATCTAAGTGTGCAGAAATTCATCTGATAGATCGAAGATCGAATTTCCATGAGAGGTTATATTCTACAGATCAGTTGTGGCTAGCTCTGTTTGACGGATAAACAGATTAAAGGAAGATTCGAGAAGGAGTCTTGTCTTTTGGACTGAAATCCATTAGGGTTTGGAAAGTTGGGCTGGGCCAGGTCATCGGGCCCAGATCTCGAGACACAGCAAACTCTATATAAAGAACTAGGGTTTGTCATGTGACTGTGCGCGTTTCCACGAAGTAGAGCGGCGTATTTCCGGAAGAAAGAACGACCGACTGAAAGAGCACGAAACTGAAGACACACACGGAGGTTTGAAGCTCGAAATCGATTACTCTATCGGATTGAGTAGAGGTCATCAAATAGAGTCGGATAGACCTAATTTGTAAACCCTACAAGTATATCGGGAATAAAAGAGTAATCGGATTTCGAAAATCCTTCTAGAGCAATCTAGGAGGTAGTGGTTTTCACCTTATCATAGTTTTGATAAGGCTTCCACTCTACATCTGTGTTCATCCTTTCAGTCGTTTATATTCCAGCACGATAACTTCCGCTGCTATCTAACTGTCTAATGGAAAACAACTCTTAACTTTCGTCTGATAGTTTGTTCTATTTTGCTAACACTAATCGATCCAACAAGTGGGATCCTAGAACTGTTCAAGATGACTCTGAAGGGGGGATAAAGCATTACCCGACCCCCTCTACTTGAAGGATCAAATTATGCCTCATGGAAGCCGAAGATGAAATCTTTTCTGAAGTCTCTCGATGAGAAGGCTTGGAAGGCAGTCTTGATTGGATGGACTCAACCCATGATGGAAAATCTCACAGGAGAAGTCGTTCCTAAACCAGAAGCTCTATGGGACGAGGCAGATGAAAAAGCGTCTATCGGAAATTCTAAAGCTATGAACGCAATCTTCTCTGGATTAAACGATAATGTACTGAAGCTGATTATCAACTGTGAAGTCGCTAAGGAAGCATGAGATATCCTTCAAACTGCTTATAAAGGTACCGACAAGGTTCGTAATTCTCGAATGCAGATTGTGACAACAAAGTTCGAGGAGATGAAGATGAAGGATAGTGAAACCATCTCTGAGTTCAATGCACGAGTACTGGATCTGTCCAACGAGGCTGCTGCACTGGGAAAACCCATTGATGAAGAAAGGATGGCTAGCAAAGTTCTTTGATCGCTCCCTCCAAGATTCGCGATGAAAGTCACTGCCATTGAAGAGATGCATGATATCTCCAAACTGAAACTGGACGAGCTCATGGGTTCTCTCAGAACGTACGAGATGAATCACGAAGTTGAATCCAAAGAGGTGAAAGGAATTGCCCTGAAAGCGAAAGTGTCCGAAGGCGTGACTGAGACAGACTGCAACACTGAACAACTGGCAATGATGGCACAGAACTTCGGCAGGATGGTTCGGAAACTCAACAGACGTGGCCCTGAACAAGGACAGCCATCCTCGAGCAATTCCCGCAATTGGAAAACCGGCAAGATCAGGTCCAGTGAGAAAAAGTAGGATTCTTCTGAAAAGGGAAACGAGATACAATGCCACGAATGCAGGGGTTTCGGCCACATCCAGGCAGAATGCGCCAATGCCCTCAAGAAGAAGAAGGCGCTTGCTACTAACCTGAGCAACAGTGACTCGGAGGAGGATGACTCGAGCGACTTCGTTGCATTCACCAGCGCTACTGCTCGTAGAGGTCAAGAACCTGACAGCACTTGTTCCGGGACAGTGCCAGAATAGTCTGCTGACCACTCCAACAGCAGTGATGATGAAGAAATCACAGATGAATGCATGATCAAAAATTATATGGCTCTATATGGGAAGTGTGAGGAAGTGATAGATCTGAACAGCAGACTTAGCCTAAACGTGACAAGCCTGAAGGATGAGAAGGAAACGCTAAGGGAGAGAGTTGATGTCCTGACCAAAGAAAAGGCAGAACTCCTTGATGTTATCTTGTCGTTAAAGATGCAGATGGAGAAAGACAAAGACATGCATGCTAGAGACATGCAAGAACTAAAGAAAAGACATGCTGCCATGAGCCAAAGAGAGATATGTCTTCTAGACGAAGTCAAGTCCTTGAAATTACAAATTGAGATGGAGAAGGACTACCACGCGGCAGTACTGGACGAGCTGAATCAGTTCAAGAAATCAATGAAGATGTTAAACTCTGGATCAAAAGACCTAGATACGATTCTAAAGTCCCAGAGAATTAGTGGAGGCCGTAGAGGCATTAGCTACACTGATGGGAGCAGTTCAGGAAAGATTTAAGTTTGTCAAAGCTGAACAGCCGATGAACAGAGAGATGAACAGGTACCCTCTGGCCAACATGATGAGTTTTAACAAAGAATGGAGAAGAGACTCAAGAACCTGTTGGTACTGTCACAAGAAGGGGCACATCAAGCTAAGGTGTCACGAGTTCATGGCTGTGCACAGAAAGTAACAGCAGAAACTACTCCAAGGATGACACGAGAATGGAGAGTGAAGCAAAAAGAGAACGTAGGCCGAGAATCTCTGATGGAGGGAACTAGATCAACCAAAATCTGTTGTTTGCTGAGCCACGGCCGAACAACTGCTGCGACACCATGGTCCGAAAGACTCAGAGTATGTGTCACTGACCCAGGCTATGTTCGAGGGGAGGTTGACAAGATTCCAGATGCCGAGGAGACCAAGCTGGTGAATTTGAACCCTCCTTGCCTATTTTGTGGCAAAAAGAGGGGGGGAGTGATCTCTAAAGTCTATATGGTTTTACCAAAAATGCTAAGGGAGAGATTGTTGTTCCTATGTGACATGGGTTTTGGCAAAACGTCTTCAAAGTGTTCAAGCAGAGGGTCAAGAACTGTTCAACCTGGTACTGGAACTCGCATACAGCAGATCTGAAGATAAGACGTTTCCTAATCTGGGCGATCAAAGATCTATTCGGTTGGAGTCGGCCAGCGATTAATGAGAAGATCAAATATTCAAATAGATATTCTCATATCAGTTAGAAGAAGATTCGGAATGACTTGGAGAGAAAGTAAGAGATCTTCTTGAAGATTGGAGGAAATATATCTAGCAAATATTTAGGAATATTTTCTAAATATTTGACAGATTTTCTAGGGCTGATTCAGATCCGCCAATGCATATAAATAGAAGGCTAGGGCATCGACATCAGCATCGCTTCCTGAGAGAAATAAACACGAGAGCATTCGTGAGATTAGAGGAGGAGCGACGATCGACGAGTATTCCACACCGAAATATCAACGGCGAAGAAGCAATCTGTTCAGTGTGCTGTTCAGACTGTTCTTGAAGAACTATCAAGCGCACACACACCGTGATCAAGACACGCTTTCGGGAGAAGGTTCTCGACTTCAGGAGATATCCAAGACTAGGTCGGGAGGGAGTCTCGTCCTACCCATAGGGGATCGAGGTGAGCTGCGGTGAACCGAGATTGCAAATCCGAGAGACGGAGTGTTAAAGGCTAGGCTATTACAAACAAGGTGTTGTGTAAGCGTAAGTCCACTTGTTGCCCTAAACTCGTAATAAGATTTGTGTCCCTTTTAGGGTGTGGGAAGCCCCCCAGTGTAGGCAAAGCCAAACTGGGTATCATATCGTGTGTGCTCCTATTTGTTCTGTTTATGGTACTGTCTGCTAAGGTGTTCCAGTCTCTAGTAGAACACAACCTGAAACTGATTTTGAACAGACAACAGAATTTCAAAATCCTTACAAACAATTTTAATCACATTGTACCTATTTGAACATTTCTACAAAATTAGTGAAGCCCTAACGGTAACACCTTTTTATATGCCCAAGCACATCTAAGACTATTAGAAAGATTTGGGATTCGCTGATACTTACAAGTTACGTACGCAGTAATACCACTACAGATTTAAATGCGGCTTAAAAAAATTGTTATGACTTCAAGTCTATCACTCCAATATACAGCAACCAAGCAACCCTTTTCAATCACTAGGCATTTGACTTATTACTTATACTAATTATTGAACTTTCTTATATTTTTCAGATAATCAAGAAGCCAAAAACATACTAGTTTTAACTTCCTTTACATTTACAATCTTGACTGACATATTTGTTGAGCTTGAAGACACATTGCGTACAATAATAACTAGAATCTTCTTCGAGCCGATATGATACTGATGGACCATAATTATACGAATCATAAACACAGTTAAACCCACTAAATTAGACTGTTTGTCTATTTAACTTTTGCTTGTTAGTTCCGATATTTATCTGCAAGGTATTTTGGAGACTAGAGAGAAAACACGCTAAGGAGTTTTTACGCAGAAAATATTACGAGTCATTCCAAGGTCACGATCAGATACTGACTGAAGAAATCTCAAGATCCTGACATTGAATCACTCAGAACAAATCCAACCGAGGAGCAACCAAAGTCAGTCCGGAGCTGAAATACACCGATAGTTTTGTGAAAACATCACAAAACTCACACAAAACCTCCTCACACACACATGTGACCGGCGGCTTTTGGAGGAGGTGACCAAAGGAGGAAGCTCCCCTCCTTTCCTCACCCACAACCGGCGGCTTCCTCCCCTTGCAACCGGCCACCGGCGGCTTTTGGCAAGCCATGGATGGCTTGCCATGTGCTCTCATCCTCACCACACATCTCCTCCTCCTTTTGCTATAAATACCCCCCCCCCCCCCTTCACTTGTAAACATCATCCTCAAATCCCAAAATCATAAACACTTCTCTCTCTAGAAAGTTTGGCATTTGTAAGTTTGGTTTTCAATATATAATACTCATGTTGGTTCTTGAGTATTATAGTTCGATCTTGAGTATTCCTGTCGGTTCTTGAGTACTCAAGCTTTTCTTTATTCTCGAGTACTCTTGTCGGTTCTTGAAGTACTCACCCCTTTCCCTTACTTACTGTCTTTCAAAAACTGTAAGTACTTAGCTATGGTATCCACATCTATGGATATTCGTAGCTAAACCCTTCATTCGGTTGAAGGGGTGTACTTGTATCATAAAATGTTTTAGGCAATTCTTAGAGCCTCTTATCTGTATTCAAAACTTGTTCTATGTGCCATATATTAGGTTAGAACTTCCAAGGTTGAGTGGATGCTTGGAATGGCAAAGCTCTTCCGTGGGAGTTCGTAAACATACTCGGATAAGTGGATGCTTGGAATGGCAAAGCTTATCTGAGGAGTTTGACCTCTCTAAAAAACCATTTGATTGCTCGGGAATGACTGACCAAATGGATGCACACAGGCTAATATACCTTGGAATGGGGTATTAGTCTAAGTAGAACAAGTGCTCTACATTTTTTGCAAAAGACTAGACGGTGTAGCAAGTTGAGTGCTTGGAATGGCCTCGATTCACTTTCGAACACTTTTGCAAAAAACTAGACAGTGTGGCAAATCGAGTGCTTGGAATGGCCTTGATGCACGTTTGAATACTTAGAAGGATCACTAAGAGCCAATGATAAACAGGCTATGATACAAGGCCCCCGAAACCGAATGCTTTCCTTATATTTAAAAACCCCCTTGTATTTACTTTCTTAGTATAATTATCAACTGCGCTCACGTTCCGGAGGACTCGCCAATCACGCATCACCCGCTGTAAGTCTTCTACTTTTATTTTCAGTATTTACTTTTCTGTCATTTACTTTTCCGCACTAAAAACCAAAAACAACCAAAAAAACATTTACTTTTCCGCACTAAAATCTCAATCAACCTAAAACACGCTCCCTCGCTGTACAATCCCTCAAAGAACAACTTATCCCCTAATTCCCTTGGGTTCGACCCCTACTTACCACTTGCTACCCAATAGTAAGGTCACGAGTAGCGAAATATAAATTTGCTTTTGCACAGAGAACACCGCACCTTAACGACAGTGCGGTGGGCTCCGTCAGATACTCAATAAAAGTTTATGCTATCAAGGAAAATCATCGATGCAAACCTTGTTGCCTGATAAAATTTATTACCTATGATTGCACCACAATGCATGTCAGCATATGGTTCTTCACCAGTCAAAATCTCCCACATTACAATGCCAAATGAAAAAACATCAACCTGTTGAAACAACGAATATCAAGAGGAAGCATGTACAATCCATCTAAGAGTGACTGATTGCATAAGAAAAGAGTGTGTACCTTCTCCGATACCTTGCTACTAGTACCATTCAGCAACTCTGGAGCCATCCAGGGAAGAGTACCTCGAACTCCACCTGAAACCAGTGTATTGCGTTTGATTCTTGACAGTCCAAAATCCCCTACCTGAATGATAAATAGTTAAAGTTCAGGATTTGTTTTAGAATTTTAATAGCAATTTAAGGTTTATGAACCCAGAAAAAGGAAATCATTAACTATCATCGCTGCTTGTCTCCAGCAACCATAGGGATACTATTTCCATCTATGTTATTTTATTTCACGATCAATGTAGAAATAAGAATCTATCAGTAATCATAAGTACCAGTTTCCCAATTTTCTCTTTCTTGATGCTGTATGACTTTTCATATCTTATGGTCGTGAGCATCTTAGGGAACAGTTAGTCACATTATGCAAACATGATCGATTTGCATTAAGCTAGGAGGCAACTGCCTGTTCTTTTACATTTGCATTTTGTCTGTTTTTGCTTTTTTGATATGAATAAATTTAAACTGTAAAAAATGATTGGCAGACATTACATTTAACCACTTTAGCATGCAGGTACAAGATTCAAGCATTTACCTTACATATAGGTCGCTGTGGATCCCTCAGATTAACAAGCAAATTGTCACACTTCAAATCAAAAAGGACAATACTTTTAGAATGTAGATATTCCATGCCAAAAGCTGCATCCATGGCAATAATGAGCTTTCTGCGTCGGTCAAGAGATCTGTACAATAAAATATATTAAATCTCAGGGTCAATAGTGAAGTTCGTAAATCAAGTTACTGATACTTGTGAGCTATTATCACAGAAGCAGTGAGAGTTGTCACCTATCTTTTTTAAGAAGAACGTTTCTAAGTGACCCATTCACCATGAACTCGGTTACAGTTGCCAAAGTTCCACCTGCGCCGTCTGGAACAATGCCGTAGAATGCAAGGACATTAGGATGATGAAGATTTGAAAGGATTTGGGCTTCTCTCCAGAAGTCTTTGGTCTATTCGAAGACAACAAAAAGGCATAATCAAGCTCAGAGCAGTTAAAAACGTTACATATTTATCAAAACAGTACTAGATTCATAACCCGCTCTTCAAGGATTGGGTTTCAAGACGAATCATCAGAAAAACATTTTATTTATTAGAACATAACAAGAAACTTGACAGAAATGCGCATTTTAAAGAAAAAACTCAAAGAAACAATAATAAAGAATCACTTGACAAGTGAAGGCTTTTTGTATTGCTAGTTATACTGCTTTCTCATTTTGGTTCCACCCGAAAGACGAATAACAAGTAATTAGGAGTTTAAACATATGAAACACACCAATCGTTCTTCTTCTGATGATCTTCCAGCAAAGCAACTCTTTTTTAATCTTTTAATCGCAACATCTGTTCCACGCCATTTGCCATGATAAACAGTTCCATATGTCCCAGATCCTAATTCGCGGAGTTCTTCAAGATCAGCATTTTTTATTATCTGCAAATTTCACTTTGTTATACACAGAGCAATTGACAGCTTTGTAACTGTTGTTGGTATATATGACCAACAAAAACCTTCAAAAGTGACTTTATGATCCCATAACAACAAGGTAGGCCAGAAAAAAATTTCTGAACTGAGATGCTGATGCAAAAAGGAGACCAGAGAGCTGCTCCTAGTCCTAATGAGTCATCACTAGGGCAGTGACAGAATCTTGCAGCTTATAGAAGACAATACCCAATAGATGTACTTCAACAGAAAAGAAAATACATACAAAATTTGACAGATGACCAGTCTGCATCAAGGCATATAGTATCAAGTCCCTCACAATTTGTCCACTGGGTAAGTGTAATAATTCAGAAGATAATTTTACATTGCATAACAAGAAAGCTTAGCAATAGTCTACCAGTAACAAATGAATAAGACAAACCAACTTCAACAGTGACAGCTTTTGCGGTGTAATAAATTGATTCTCAAGTAAAATGCGCTGAGAGGTTGGCATCAAGTAACAACTGATGAGATAACTCAAGAAATTCTTTCATCATGGTAAAATATATCTTACTGTTTACGACAATGTAAGACCCGGGAAGACAAATTCAGTTTTGACTTGCCAATTCTTGAAAGAAATTATTCATTTTTATTGTAAGCAATTATTAATATAGATGAAGAACAGTCGAGCAAAGTTAATGAGTGTGACTAAGGGTAATTACAGAAAATAATAAACGACACAAGGAATGAGATAGAAAACCTGTAATCCGTAGATCCCAGCTTCCATCTCCGCAATCACTGCATCATTAAAAGACATGTCCTTGCCCCCACCATGACAGTCATTCTAGTGGGATCGTTAAAATGCATACAAAGTCAAGTAAAAATTTACACAGTTTTACAAAATTTTCAAAGTAATACATCAAAACACATCGAATTAGTAAACATACAGCTTACCTCCAATTCATTATCCAGATATACATGATCGCCCCCAGTAACACTACCAGAGCAAACATCAGAACTGATGCCATCCACTATATGTGCTTCTGATGATGGTTTCAAATGTGAAGGCTGAGTAAAAGATGCAACTTCTCCTACAGTTGATGACAAGTAATTTTTTCTACCATAGTCATCAGTTGTTTGGGCCGGAACAGACTCGTCTGGATATGAAACTTTCAATGAGCCTTTTCTATGGCCCATGTTTTCAACCCGCTGATTAGAACTTATGCTAAAATCATAGTCAATCAGAGATGTTTCATGCTTATGAACAGCTTGCTCTGATTGATTCCCTGGCATAACGGGGTTATTCTGATATGGATGGAGGCTTGGAGGAGCCAGGCCACAGAATTCAAAGGGGTCTAACTCCGTGGAACTGGCTTGCAATGGATACTGTAAGACTGCATCCTTCAGATTTGACAAGTTAGTTTGCTCATCAGTGGATAACATAGGATGAAGGTCATTAAGGGAAGTGCCATGATGTGACTGAATGTTGGTGATTGGAATTATGGTTGGCGGCTCTGCGTACTTGCCCCGTGAAACTTCAATTTCTTGTGCACCAGGTGTCATCCCATTTTGATTGTATCTCTGAAATTCCGCTGACTGATATGTTGTGGCTCTCTCTAGTTGGCCCTTTTGAGGCTCAGGCGCTTTATCCCAATAGATCCCCGTGGATGAAATATTTGGCAGAACGCATGAACTCTGAACAGAATCAGTGGTTGAGCTAACATATGTCATAACGTTCGGTTGACATAGAGGAGTCGGATATATGTTCTCTTGAAACGTGTTACTCTGGCGTGGAAAAGGATTCTTCAGAGTAGTTAGATTTTGAGGTTCATGAACAGTCACATACTCATTACCATTCTCATCTTGATGGCTTCTTCGCTGTTCTCTGTCCAAACCACCTATGCAAGGCGTATTATATGCATTTCTTCCAGGCATTGACAATTCAGCATGATAGGAGTAACCTAGAGAGTCTGACCCATTGTGGAAGCCGTAGAACTGATCATTTGAAGTCTGCTCCTGAATCTGTTGATTTGTTACGGGAGCACCAGAGACTGGTAGCGGAGACAATCGTGCCTTTGCAAAGCTCAAAGGAGAAGATGGGCCCTTACCCTCTAATGAACAGTGCATTGATGTTCCTCCATGCTCCTGGAGTTTAGAATCAGAATAGGCATGCAGCATTCCATTATGATAATTGTTGAACTCGGTAGATCCAGCGAGCAGACCTGTCACGTCATCTGGGCAGTGTAAAGATTTTTCTGATTGAAATGGCCTTTGATTAGGAACTGGACTACCAAGCAAAAAATTATTGAAATCCTCATCCAGGCTAGGAGCTGGATAAGGTATGTTTTGGTAATTCACTGCTTGTTGTTCGTTCAGGCCAGCATTGACCTGCCTGTTCGAGGGAATGTCATCCACCAATATTGGGTTTCGTGTGTCATAAATATAACCAGGAGAGTCAATTTCAGGTGGCAGATGTGCAGTGACCACGTCACTATGAGTCTCATCACTATCTCGGCAAGATGTATTTCCATTTATGTGATAATTCATAGTTGAGGCATCTTCTTGTTGAACAAGTTTAGGTGAATACGGGATGGATTTTGGGGACTTGATCCCACCCTTGGGTTCATCAGCGTGCTGAGTGGGATATGAGATTTTCACAGCATTTTTTACATCGACAGGGTGTGAGACAGTTGGAGAATCCATGCATGCGGATGGTCTTCGGTCCAAGTCCACACCACATTGATTTGCCTCATTCCCGAAGTACGGAGCAGTTACGTTGTGCCGAGGACTAGGATCAAGTACTCCATTCAAAGCAACAACATATTGGTAGTCGGGACTGCTCTGTGGAATAGTACTGGACTCAAAGGAAGACGTCTTCTCACTTTCGTTCAACGGAATAAGAAACAATCTGGGCCTTTGAGAGCCCTCGATCTTTTCTAGACCATAATACTCCTCGATCATGTTCTGAAGGTCTTCATCTGATGATACAGATATAAGTGAATCCAAATCTTCACCTGGAAGCGGATACTTGATTGAGTGGGGTTGATTGCATACTAGTGTGGTTTTCTTAACAAGATCTGCCCATGAAAGATTCCTATAGATAGAAAGTATGCGTGTCTCGCCACCTACATATCTAAGTTTTCCATCACCTGGTCTAGGCAAGATCTTCCCTCCAAAACTGCATAGAAATTTTATCATTTCAGGCTGAGAACCATCAGCAACTCCAGATCCAGAACGCTGACTCCGATGAGGTGATTCCAAATGAGTTGTTGGAGCAATTGCCCTTGAGTCACTTCTCTCATTAGTTGTTTCATTGGTTAGCTTCTTATTTCCCTCCGCATCGCCACTTGTATGTTTCTTAAATCTATTTATGGAATAGTTGTTGTAAGTTCCATTGGTAACC
Source organism: Rhodiola kirilowii (assembly GCA_033675215.1). Taxonomy (NCBI): domain Eukaryota; kingdom Viridiplantae; phylum Streptophyta; class Magnoliopsida; order Saxifragales; family Crassulaceae; genus Rhodiola; species Rhodiola kirilowii. The sequence continues at coordinate 48,008,109 of CM066201.1, forward strand.
TCTGTCAGTGAACCTCTTGCAGATGCGAAATCGGATGCTTCTGACATACACTCTGAATTCATTCTCTGCAGCCCCAGAATCCTCGCAAGATCTTCATATGCCAGCTGATTTTTCTGAGGCAAGGCCATAGTTTGTTCACGATTCCGACTCGCATCAAGTTGGGGTGCCACTTTGGATCCAGAGAGATTCTGACCAAACCCAATGGAGAAATCCTCACCTGTTTGTACAGACATATTATTGGCAAACATGTTTACTGGTTTCTGATTCATCTGGATCGGAGCATTAGAGGCAGATCCTTGCTGAACCCTGTGACTTGATGAGCTGGGAACCTCGCTGCTCATGTTGTCAAGTCAGCTCCCAAGACTAATTTCTAGCTTATGCACTTCAAAATTACTCTACCCATACCACAACTCAACAAGCACTGTCTCTAAGTCCACTGCCCCCAAACTAACTATGCAAAACCCAAGACAAGCTGTTTGAACCTAGCTGTTATGATCATGTCAAATTTGCTTTTAGATCAAGCACGCACACCTGAGGACATCATCTGACAAGGAAGCTGCACTGTGAATCACAGTCAGAGCCAAAATCTGCAAATCAGACAAACTAAATCAACTCCCAAGATTCAAAAACCTCAAAATTGCAACGAAATTTGAATCTTCCATACAACTTCAACAATAATCTAAAGCACATAATCCCAGTCACGCAACCACCAATAGCAACAAAAAAAAAATATCCAGCACAAAAATTCATCACGCATACTTTTGAAACCCTAGAGTCAATCCGGAATCTCGATCGACAGTCGCAACCTGAATCCCAGTTTTGATTTTATAACAATAACAAATCGGTTGATAAAGGTGTGTCAGAAAAAACGTACCGGTACGTCGATGATCCAAAAAAGCCCTAATTGCGATTCGATAATCGGAGATAAATCTTAAGAGATATAATTATCGAATGACGAGTTGGATCGAATCGCCGAGGTTGCTGGACGACGGAGAATTCGGAGAGAGGGCGGGAATAACGGGAGGGCTAGAGTGGTATTGAAGTATGACATTGCCGAGAATTATGCGTCATTTCCATGACACCAAAGAAAAAAAAATTCACAATGATCAGCAGCAGCAGAGAGCTGACAAAGCTTTGAGCTTTTCCGGGCGAATCAGCAGCTCAGTAGTAATTAATAGCAGCAGGAAAGAGGAAGATCCAGCTTTGTAAGAAGGAGATCTTCGATTTTGCTGCACTCCTATGTAAAAGTCTTTTGATTTTTATTTTTAAGGGAAAATGACAAAGAGTGTATGAACTACCACTCATTGACAAATCACGGTCCGAACTATAAAAATTGACAATCAAGGATAATTTCAAAATATTTTGATCCTCAATTTCACAATTAAGGGTAAGAAAGTGTTTTCAATTCATTCGTTTAGTTAACTTTGTTAATTAATGAAGTGATATTCCATCAATTAAGTGACTTCATCAATTAAGTGTTATATATGGATCAAAATATTTTGAAATTGCCCTTAATTGTCAATTTTCATAGTTCGGATCGTAATTTGTCAATGGGTGGTAGTTCATACCCCCTCTTTATCATTTTCCCTTTTTTTATTGTGTCAGGAAAAATGTATGTTCCAAATTCAAACAATATTTAAGATAATACATTTGCTTTGCAGTATTGCAAGGTTAAGGGTTCGAGATGTTTTTCTCTTTCCTTGTGTACGTCTGCAGGTGCCATGCATAGGCACTAAAGGTCTTACCATGAAGGGGTGTGTCGATTCATGTGTTTTCAAGCTAGAGATGCCGGATGGTCTATGCTTCAACGATTGATTAATGTTCAATTCTGGGGTCGGTGACTATGTATGACCTGTACTACAAATTATCTATAAATATAAATGTATCTGAAATGTATTTGATGTATTCATTGATGATATGGAGTTCGGTTCCGGTGAGAAGTGATAGTTACGGTGAGAAATGAGAACTAGTACATTATTCGTACCTTTTCAAAGGATTCTTCGTAGCTTCATGTATATGCATGCTACGAAGAATCCTTTGAAAAGGTACGAATAATGTACTGCTACGAAGAATCCTTTGAAAATGTACGAATAATGTAATTTGATGTAATTTAATTAAATCTAATCCTAACCATTGATAACAAAGATGAACGGATGAGATTAGTTCTCATTTTTCACCATAACTACCACTTCTCGTGTGATCTTTACTCTGATGATATATTGGATATAAAGTATAAACCCATAATCAAAAAAAATTCAAACATTATTTAGCGATTTACTTTTTGTATTTAGAGAAAATTATATGATTTTTTGACATTTTTCCATAATTAAATCTATAATTTAAATATAAACTTAATTATTAATATTAGTTTCTTTTCTTAGGATTTGGGGACATTTTGAAATTTGATAAGCACGCATTGTTTTTTTTATGGGAAAAGTTGTACAGATATTGGACATTGACGACTCAATGACTCAAATCAGTACATGAACTCAGATTGTCGCACAGGCCTCGAAACGGCCAACCCATCTTCGTCAGAAACTCATCAAAGCCACTAACATCCCCAGGCCAGAGCCGGGGAAATAGGGCAACTGAGACAACTAATGCGACTATCACTCAGTCCGCAAGCGACTGAGAACGGTCAATTCAGTCCGTAATCGGCTGAGAATGCACAACTCACTCAGTCCGGAACCGACTGAGAATAGTCACTTATTAAACCAAACTAAACGACACTAAAACTAACCTAAACGACACTAAAAAAACCGTATCTAAACTACAACAGCACAGCACAAGGCCACCGTAACCGCAAAAGATCCGCTGCCATCCAGTAAGCTCCTCCACCAAAACGACTGTGAATTCCGTCGCCAAAGCAGCCGGCACCATGGATCCGAGCAGCTTGCAAGCACCCAAGCGACCGACGCCTCAACGCCACGAGACAGCCATAGGAGCCATCAACAACAAACTCCATCTTCGACAGCTGAACCATCACACGGTCCGACCCAGCTACCGCCAACAAGCACGCATTGTTAGCGATGTCGAACTTTTAAAAATTGATTTCTTACCAGGCTTGCTGAATAATTGTGTTATAGGAAATTATATGATAGGCTTGTAAATTATTTATTTTTTTAAAAGATGTTCATGAAATCGATCGTTTTTATAATTGCTTATATATTAGTATTTATGACTGAGGTCATGTCCATTTGAACTTATATTTTTGACGGTTAAGATAAGATAAGTTTCTTTCAATCAATATAAGTTAATACAAGTTAATTTCAGTTAATATAAGGGCCTATCCATTTGAACTGAAACTTAACTGATCTTAATTGATCTTAACTGATATTAACTTATATTGATTGATATTAACTTATATCGATTGATATTAACTTATATTGACTGATATTAACTCAACTAAAACTTATCTTAACTTAACAGAAGCGGGGCGGCGATGAAGGTGGTGGTGGTGGTCTAACTTAACTTAACTGAAATTTATATTAACTTATATTAAGTGAAAGTAACTTATATTAACTGAAAGTAACTTATATTGATTGAAAGGAACTTATCTTATCTTAACCGTCAAAAACTTAAGTTCAAATGGACAGGGCCTAAGTTACTTTCAGTCAATGTAAGTTAGGCCCTGTCCATTTGAACTTAATTTTTGGTCTGTTAAGATAAAATAAGTTACTTTCAATCACTATAAGGGGCTGTCCATTTGAACTAAAACTTAACTTATCTTATCTTATCTTATCTTAACTGAAGTTAACTTATAGTGACTAATATTAACTTATAGTGTCTGATATTAACTTAACTGAAATTTATATTGACCGATATTAACTTATCATCATCATCATCATCATCATCATACCAGCATCATCATCATCATCATCATCATCATACCATCATCATCATCATACCATCATCATCATCATACCATCATCATCATATCATCATCATACCATTATGATGGTGTGTGATGATGATGATGAATAGTAATATGATGATGAATAGTAATATACAGATGATGATGATGGTTGTGATGATGGTGATGAATAGTAATATGATGATGATGAATAGTAATATGATGATGATGAATAGTAATATACTGATGATGAATATGGTGATGAATAGTAATATTATGATGATGATGGTTGTGATGATGGTGATGAATAGTAATATTATGATGATGAATAGTAATATACAGATGATGATGGTGATGAATAGTAATATGATGATGATGAATAGTAATATTATGATGAATAGTAATATACTGATGATGAATATGATGATGAATAGTAATATTATGATGATGGTTGTGAATAGTAATATTATGATGATGAATAGTAATATGCTGATGATGATGGTTGTGATGATGATGAATAGTAATATTATGATGATGAATATTAATGTTATGATGATGATGGTATGATGATATGATGGTGATATGATGATATGATATGCTGATGGTATGGTATGATATGATGATGATGGTGGTGGTATGATGATGATGGTATGTTGAAAGTAACTTATCTTATCAAAACTTAAGTGAAACTTATATTAACTTAACTTGACTAATAGTAACTTATGTTGACTGAATGTAATTTATCTTATCTTAACAGAGCAAAAATTAAGTTCAAATGGACAGGGCCTAAGTTACTTTCAATCAGTATAAGTTACTTTTAGTTGAAGTTAAGTTAAGTTCGATTTAAATCATTTCTTCCCCCACCACCACCACTACTGTCGGACCGCCGCCCACCCGCCGCCAGCGGTTCGGCGGCGGCGGCGGTGGTCCGGCGGTCCGAAGGCGGTGGCCCGGCTGTCGGTGGCGGTGGGCGGCGGGTGGGCGGCAGCGGTCGGCAGCGGTTGGCGGCGGACGGCGGCGGTCCGGCAGTAGGTAGTGGTCTGCTGTGGTGGGTCAATATAAGTTGATATAAGTTAATATCAGTTGATATAAATTTCAGTTAAATTAATATCAGTCACTATAAGTTACTATCAGTTAAGATAAGATTCAGTTCAAATGGACAGCCCCTTATAAACGTAAGAGTAGAAATTTGAGTTTGAGCAAATCTGGCAAAATTAGGATTTCTGGAACATGAGTGTCCCCAGACATAAAATGTGATCAAATTGATACTAACTAGGATTACAACATACATGCCAAGATTCCTGAAGATCATAGATACGTAATTCAGTGAAAGCGGTAAGTTGGAATGACTTCATATCCGAATCCTTTTGGCATCACCCTGGGGGACGCTTGCTTTGTTGGTTGTCTACCCTGATCCTGCATTAACTAATGTATATCAGTTATAAGCTATGTAGCACGGAAACCTCTATATGGATGCGGTACCGGTTTCGGAAACCTTCGGAAACCTGGAAACCTTCGGAAACCTCAAGAAACCTCCGAAAACCTTAGTTGACCGTTTCGAAAATGGTCAACGAATCGGAAACTTCTAGGACATGGCAAGAAACCTCTAGAAACCTCTAAAAACCTAATTTTGCATTTTATTTTGGAAATTTTTTGAAAAAATTGAACTTAAATACGAGTGCATGATGTGCTTTTGCCTTTTTGTAGATGTTGAATGCTTAAAACATGTGTTACATGAGTGCAGGATGTGTTTTTTTTATCTTCACTGTGAAACTTTGCAATGCTAACAAATGTTTTATCTTTAACATTATCTTTTGAAACAATATTTGTGTTATTGTGTTAAGATATATGTATTTTCATGATGATCAATATATTAAAATTTTTAAAAATTTAAAAATATAAAAATATATATTTAATGCAGCGGTGTCTGGCGGTTTCCTTTTTCTCTATTTTTAAATTTGCGGTGTCGCGGTGTCCGCGGTTTCCGTTTCCGTGTCTGTGCTTCATAGGTTATAAGAACATTACAACGCCCCCAAAGATATTAACAGCAAGCTATTGTGGCATATTTTTTACTTACAAAACTTAATTGAGTATATATAGCATGGTCAGTAAATTACTACTATATTACATATCAAACTGATAAACCGCCTAAGGTAAAGTCTTCGAAATCGGTTGGTGGTCGAGCGAAACGTGAAGATTAGACTATTCAATCCAAGTCGGTTTTGCTTAGGATCAGGGTTGGGCAAGGGTTAGACTAATCAAGGCCCATTAGTGTGTTTGCTTGTTACTGAAGCCCAAAACTCGCTTTGACACCAAAACAAATACTAACGTTGGAAATTCAAACAGCAGTATATGGGAAAACCTAGGACAGTTGTCGACTTTGGACCTGGTTGTTTATTAAGCCACGTCGTCTCTGTCGACCTCGTTTTGGAGAAAGCTCAACGTGGAACTCAACCATCCAAAACCTCCATCCTCTCTCCTCTCTATAAATACCACTCTCATGTTTACCATTACTTAATATCAACAGTTCAACACACTCTAATCTAAGCAGTCAGCTCATCTTCTTAATTTAGTCACTTGCTTGATCTCTCATTGTTGGTAAAACTCCAACTTTCAGAAATGGCCACAGTAATGCAATCTTTCCTCTCCTCACCAGCAGCGCAATGGTCCACCAGAGCCGCGCCATCTAGCTCAACCACTCGTGGCCTCCTCGTCAAGTGCTCCGTAGAGGTATGTCAGTTCAAATTGTTGCGCCTTTTAATTTTGTTTATGCAGTGGTTTTTGTAGCGCTGACCAAAGCCGGCCTCTATCTCATCCAGAAAGGGAAAAAAAGGAACATCAGCCCAGCCTACCATCACTCCTCCAGCAACCACGCCCAAAGTGATCAGCACTAGGTTCTCTGACCTCATGGCCTTCGCCGGCCCTGCTCCCGAAAGGATCAACGGTCGTTTAGCCATGTTGGGATTTGTTGCTGCCATTGCCGTGGAGCTCTCGAGTGGCCAGGATGTTTTCGCGCAGATCTCCAACGGTGGGGTGCCTCTGTACGTGGCGTGGACTGTTGTGCTGTCGATCGCGTCGTTGGTTCCTCTGTTGAAGGGGGTCAGCGTTGAGTCGAAATCCGACGGAGTCATGACGTCGGACGCTGAGATGTGGAATGGGCGATTTGCTATGTTGGGATTGGTCGCCTTGGCTTTTACTAAATTCGTCAAAGGAGGGGCGCTTGTATAAATTTCAGTAAATATATATGTTTCTTCTTGTTCCACTTCTATAAATATTACAGAATTATTGTCAAACTGTTGTGTTTCTCAAATGGTTGTATTGGGATTATATAAGGCTTTATTAAGATCGTTATTAGACCAAAGTTAAATATATATAAAAAATGTTTGGCTTCGAAGCCAAACATTTTGGCAAAATTTGCGACGGATAAATTGTGTGAGAAACGAGTGGCAGAGTCGTCGCATAATAGAATTTGCGACGACTTTTGCGAACATTTATCACTGGCCGCAAAAAGCTAGGTCGCATAACTTTTACCACGGTTTTGCGATCGATTTGCGACGATATATGCCACAACTATACGACGATTATGCCACGAGAAAGAAAACAGTCAAAAAACCGTCGCATAACGGTAGTATAAATGTTACCACAGTTTTATAACAAATTTACCACAACAATATAAATAGTTGCCAAACTGTCGCATATTCGTGGTATAACTTTACCACCACTTTCCCGCACTTTCCCGCAGTAATGCCACTGTTTTAGGACAGTAAAAAATTGTTTTTTTTTATAAAAAAATTTGTCCTTTTATAAAATTAATAATATCTCTGAAATTGAATATAAGAAATTATAATTTATGAATTAAATTTCAAAATTAATACAATAAAAAATATTTTGAAATTAATAATTCGAAAGAATATTACAAACAAGCGTACCAAAAAAATACTTTTAATTGTAATTCAAATTACAATAATAAAAATATTACAACGGCCAAAATGTATCTGATGATCGACACTGTTGCTTCCTCCATCGGTTGCTCTACATCGCTCTGCTTCTCAACGGCAAGTTAAAATTTGCATTCAAATTCTTCTTGCAACCTTCCATCATCAGTGACATGGCCAATGCGCTTCCATCATGTCCCATACTTAGCACGTCAACTGCACAGAAGAATTCCATTCAAAAAAATTTATCAACTAAAACAAAAAAACTCAAACAAATAGTATGTTTAAGTTATAAACTGTTTAACCCCGTTGATACATATAACCATTACCACCTTAACTTGCACTCTTATTTCGGAAAAAATAATATACAAATTGCAGTTTACAAAAAAAAACAAACTTACAATTTGCACTACATGACACAAATGAGTTCAAGAGCAAACACAAAAACAAGCACTAAACATTCTCAGGACAGTCACATTATTTTCAAAAACCTCAAGTCGACTATCCACCTGCATCCCCACTTTTGAATACTCAAAACCTAGCTGAAAGGCACACGACAGTCCCCCAAATCGACATCACCACCAGCATCAATTTCCCTTTCCTCGCACTTCTTCTTTGCCTCGCACTACCAATACAAACAAACCCAAATAAGAAAAAACAGACACAAACACATCACTTTATACCACCAAATAAACTGGCCAAGCCAAATATGGATCCTGATCATTCTCCGCAGACAATTCTAATCCTTGAAACATTTATTTGTGTGCAGCTAAATTTGTATACCTTCTTCTTGCTGCTGCTACGAAGTGGAAGAGGAACAAAAGTATTCACCCCACCAATAACATCCGCAGATAGCTAATCCCATGAGAACAACAATCGACATCATTCCTTTAAGTGAGAACAACAATAGAGATGAAACAGTTCATAAACTGCATATAAAATCAACAAGGAACATACAACATAGGACTTCTATTACCATCAAATGAGCTTTGGCTTTAAGCTTCATCAAAATAACTTATTCATCACCACCCTTAGCTTCTGATATGCCCATACCATCAAATGAATCATGGCTAAACAACATGTTCACGTGAAGAAGACAAATGAGGGCACAATATACCTTGTTCAATGACAACATCAGAAACTGAAAGCAAAAGCACACGCTTCTCTTCCTTCAACACTAAAAAGCAAGGGCAGGAAAATGGTATTGGTTTTGAGACCAGAGCAGCAAGCAAATGTACGACTATTGAAGACTATAAAATTGCAGGCTGTTGATCCAAGTACAAAAAGAAAACAAGCAAAACAAACTGCAAACTGAACAAAAATGTAACCTAAGTAATAAGTTCAATGAACATCAAGTTCTCATTGTAATTTCTCTCAAACACTGAATAGGTTAACTAATTGGATACATCTACTCCCGATCAACAAATCATCAAGTAAAACTATCAAAATCTTCAGAGGAATCAGACAACTTCATATTGTTAAACTTAACAAAGCTTACCATTATCTTGTAGCTGTGCTGTGGAATATACAACTTGAAAACCTCTGGCCGATTCTCATCCTAAGTAGACATCGCCTTATAATTCCGACAGCAACACCAACAAGATTTCTACAAAAAATCTTAAACTAATGTACTTTTCACAAACACCAATCACAAATTGAAACCCAAATCCAACTCCTGCCTTCGCCAATACAGACATAAAACTCAAACTCAAACTCAAAGTACCAGATTCGAGATTCATTATCAAAACCCTAACCTTGGATTGGATCACGCACGGCTTTGACGGGATAATCGAACAAACGAAGATCCCGATCGTCTAGGAATAGAAAAATCTCCCACATCCGTAGATTCGCATGGGACGCTGGCCAACACCATCACCGGTATCCTCACCGCCGCCATAAGCCGAAACTCACCACAAAGCCAACCGATTTCCGACTCTTCCCCGCCTAGGACGTTCTCGAAAGCCCCTCGGACGTCCTGAAATCTCACAGCGGTGCAGATGCCCTTAGAGTTTGACAGCGGGAGGTGAAACATGTAGGGGAAATGTAAGGGGAAAAAGTGAAAAAAAAATTTGATAAAAGGGGGGAAAAATGAAAATTGATGATTAAGAAGAGCTAAGAGGAGTGCGCGAGTCCCTTCGGTTACTCATCGGCTTAGGAAGTGATGAGAAGCCCCGTCCACGGATTGAGGGATTTAGGCTCGTGTAAGGCCTATGAGAGGATGACCCCAGGGATCTTGCCTCGGCCCGTCCCCAGGCTTCCGCCTGAAATTTGCAGTCGCAAATTTGTGGCAAAATCGTCGCAAAATGTCATGGTTTTCTCGCACTTATTTGCGTAGTATAATGGAAAAAACATTCGTCGCAAATTCGTCATAAAATTGTCACATAATTCCATTGTTTTGACGCAACTAAGCTACGACTCAAATTGTGAAGCTGGAGTTGTCACAAAACCATAGCAAAATGGTCGCAAATTAATAATATTTTAATAAAGCAAAAACTAAGGTCGTCGCAAAATGGAAGTAATATCGTTGCATTTTACAACGGTTTTGCGACGGTTATTTGCGTCACAAAAAACCGTCGCATTTATGTCGCAAACTGGTCGCATACTCAGTTATTTGTCACATATGTGTCGCAAATTATAGCTAAACAAAAATATAAGGCCTTTCTTGTTTAACTCAATTTACAATTTATTTGTCTGTCCAAATGATCCATTTTTTTTGATTGAGCTAGAATTGGTTAGGTTAGTATCTGCTCTTTTTACGGAAATGAGGACTTGAACCCTAGCTTCTTAAGAGCGTAGGAGGGAATGACGCCACTGCGCCAACGCCTCTGATATAAACTCAAGCAAGACTACGGCCAGCTTTATAACTTGCTCTGAATACTCCACTAATTCATCCCTGGCAGTGTCATTGTCAAATACTAATTCAACTGTACATCTAGCAACATGTGCATCACTTAAACAAAAGCTGCTACTCAAAAAATTCGGTTGATCAAATAAAAAAGAAACATGAACACATGATTTTTCTATTCTCGATTTAAGAACTGCGCACCTGATTGCATCTGTCAATTCCTGATCAGGATCAACTGCAACAGATATCTCATATTCATAATGTAAGTAGATGTGGTAGAAAACCATAATGATCCACAAAACCATATCAAACAACCAGTAAGCCAACAAGAGATACTGAAACTCACATACATATTACCATGAAACCCTTAGTAAACGAGCATACCTTTCATTAAGCAAATAATGATCCACAAAATCACAGCACAGACAATCGGCTCACAATTCCCCCGAGTTCCAATAGTGAACGTAAAAGGATTGAACAGCCAAACCACTACTGAATAACTACAAATATCCTCAGGGACCTTCCTCAGCTTCAGAATGCTGTGGATGAGCAAGCCCACAAGTAAATCTACATCAAACAATTAACAACACTTAATTCCAAACACCAATTTCAGCATCAAGCTTGTCCAGATTCCAAAAGGAAGAAATATAACTATTCAGTTGAAATTCAAAATCCTCAATTTATACTACCTGCAGCTGAAAAGAGGAACTTTCCCCATGAAGGATGAATATACGAATTAGGAACCAGCAGAAAAGCGAGCAAAGGCGAGTAGCGATACGTGGTCCGCTTGTAAGGAGACTGGCCAGAAACCACATAGGAAGCTGCGTCGGAGAACACCAGATAAACGATATCGGCTGGCAATAAGGTTTTGCGATATCGAACGATTTTCCAAAAAAATCAAACGAGGATAGAGAAATCGTCAGGACGTGTCCGATAAAATAGGATAAATTATAATTAGAATAAAACAAATGATAAATATACCCTTATTCTCGTATTTATTCAGCAAATTAATGAAAATATATTGATAAAATCTGTGCCGTTAGATGATAAATCGGACGATTTATAAAATTTCTTATTTCTCACCAAATATGTCATTTCTCATATGATCCTAACTCATATGCACGAATGCTGTCAAGATATTAGGCTTACATCGTTTATATACCACTTTTCGACACATGGTAATATATGGCTGCTTCCTTGAACATAACCAAAACTACCTTGCAAAACTGCTTAGACTGAGTTTTGCTGTGGTATACTAACAAATTATTAGCAAGTCGTAAAACAATCATTTTGAATTTCATAAGAATAAGAGACAACTTCACTTATAGTAATAAATAGTCACTTTTCAAGTCTTAGTTTATATGGGAAGACAAAACTATGTCAATGACTTAAGTTCCTTTATATAAGAGTGTCACTTGATTAAAAATATTATGTTGGGTCTAGTTGAGGAGCAGTTGAGAGTAATAACATATACAAGCAGAACAGAAACTCTAAATAGATTAAATTTGCATACAATGTATATCGTACATAACAATCCATGCATCATTGTTGAACCAAGTTGTATCGAATAAAGTCTATATGTTGAGGGAAGTGACTCTAAAACAATGGAGAGGCCAAGTCGATCCAGGCGTGTTCTTTTGAGTTGATCTGAAATTGAATTAAACTGAATTTAAAGACAAATGTGATCTAATAGGAGAATTTGGCATTCAAATTTAAATTGGTGACTTAAAAATATACGTTGACTATAATACTTAACATTTGCGCTAAAAAATCAAACATTTAACCAAAATTAAGTACTTAAACAGAAGCTCCAAATGAGATGCTAAACTGAAAAAAAGAAAAAAAACTGAATTTTAAGTTGCACTAAACAAACCCTTTAAGTCTCTGTAAGGCAACAGATGCTAATGCAAGTGACTTCAAAAAAAAAAAGATTGAAAGAAACATGCCAACTTACTCATAAGTTGAATAGAAACTATCAACAAGCAAATGAGAGAGTATATATAGAAGGTCAAATGTATGAAAGAAAACACAAACACACATGCTAGAAAATGTCTTTGGTTTACAAGATGATGAATCAGTTCCTGCAGCTTGGTATGTTGGTAATGATAATGATTCAGCCAATATATCCTTGGTGCAAGTCTTTAGCATCTGCTCTGAGAATGTGTAAAAACCACCACGATTAAGGAGGTGGAGGTAATTGTTATTTATACTGGTGTACAAGTGAATATTACAAAGAGATAATATCTCATCAGGATGGAAGTGCAAATATATTTGTACAGTTTATGGAATTATAGTATGTATGATGAGAATATACTGCAAGATCATCAATGTCTTCAATCTCCTCCATATGGCATTGATAATAAGTTAAATATCCTTCACACCCCCCCCGCAAGCTGAGCGTCGGATTAGAGCAAACGTGAAGCTTGGAGCGAAAAAATTCAAATAAATGGCGAGGGAGACTTTTAGTGAAGATGTCAGCGACTTGAAGGTGTGAGGGCACATGTTGTGTGCGAAGTCGTCCATCAATGACAAGTTCCCGAAGAAAATGATAGTCAAGTTCCACATGTTTGGCCCTTTTGTGTGAAACCGGATTTGAACTTAAGAAGATGGCACTTTTATTGTCACATAATAGCAGTGGCGTTTGTGGTATGGAGACTTTGAGATCACGTAAGAGATGCATAATCCAAAGTACTTCAGCAGCAGTTGCAGCTAGAGCACGATACTCAGATTCGCAGCTCGAGCGTGATACAGTAGGTTGTTTCTTTGCACTCCAAGAGACTAAGTTATGTCCCAAATAAATAGAGTAACCTGACGTGGAGCGGCGAGTGTCGGGGCAACCGGCCCAATCAGCATCAGAATAGGCTACTAGGTTAGCGGGAACAGTGGATGCACGAAAGGTGAGGCCGAAATTGATGGTACCTTTAATATAGCGTAGAATACGCTTAACGGCAAGAAAATGATCCATAGTAGGGGCATGCATAAACTGACTCACAGAGTTAACAGTGTCAGGAAGTGTGATGGTCAAGTATTGTAGGGCCCCAACAAGAGAACGATAAAGAGTAGGGTCTGAGAAAGGAGAGCCATCGACAGTCAAGTATTGGGAAACGACCATCGGAGTGTGAACAGGTTTGCTATCAAGCAATTGAGCACGAGTGAGGATGTCTCGAGCATATTTCAACTGGCTGAGAAATAAGCCGTCGTGAGTGGTAGAGGCTTCGAGCCCAAGGAAATAACTGAGAGGGCCCAGATCTTTGATAGCAAATTCAGAGTGGAGCTTTTGTGTAAACCCGTCAATGAGGGATGAGTTGTTTCCGGTAACAATTATGTCATCGACATATATAAGTAAGTATATGAGGTTGGACTGTTGATGAAAAATAAATAGAGAGGTATCCGCGCGACTGCAAGAAAATCCAAGCTTAAGGAGAAATGAGCTAAATCGCTGAAACCAAGCGCGCGGGGCCTGTTTTAAGCCGTAAATGGCTTTCTTCAATAGACAGACATGAGTAGGAAAACGAGGATCAATATACCCTGGGGGTTGCTCCATATAAATGTGCCATTGAGAAACGCATTCTTGACATCAAGTTGTCGGAGAGGCCATTTATGAGAGACTGCAAGAGAGAGTACGACACGAACAGTGGCGGCTTTGACAACCGGACTGAAGGTGTCATAGTAGTCAAGGCTATGTATCTGGGTATAACCTTTAGCAACTAGACGAGCCTTTAGACGCTCAATAGATCCATCAGGTAAATATTTGGTGCGAAAGGTCCATTTAGAGCCCACTATATTGGTGTTTTGAGGGCGAGGAACCAAGATCCAAGTACCAGTTTGGTGCAATGCTTGTATTTCTTCTTCCATTGCGGCGAGCCATGCAGGATTCTTAGCTGCTGATTTAAAACCTTTTGGCTCAGTGGAAGTGAGAAGAGCAGGTAATAGTCTTGGTGAGTCCACCATGCCAAGATTTGCAGGATGACGAGTTTTAAAAATTCCGGCTTTGGCTCGTGTGAGCATAGGATGTGAGCCTGGAGAGGAGGAAACAGATGCAGCCTGAGCAGTGATAGGTTCAACAGCTGCAGGTTCAGTAATTTCCGATTCAGCATCTTCATGCTCAGCTGGCACGGACTCAACATGGGTCTCCTGAAGTGGTAAAGTGGTACCTGTAGAAGAATCATTGACCTGCATAGACGTACTGAGGTGGTCAGAGCAAATATTACACGGGGAAGAACTAGTCCGAGAGGTGTGTGGTTGGTCAGAGTTGGTAGAAGAGATGGGGGATGGATCAACGTGATGAATATTTGGTTCCAAAAAATTTGAAAATTGAAGAGAATTTGGGGGCTGAGCTTGGGAGCCAGACATGTTAGGAAAGTGTGTTTCATCAAACTGAGCATGACGAGTAATATAAATTTTGGATGTAGTGGGATCAAGGCATCGAAAGCCTTCATGGGAAGGACTGTAACCTAAGAAAACGCAGGGAATACTGCGAGGAGAAAGCTTGTTAGGCATGTAATCACGTAGGCAAGGATAAACACGACAACCAAAAGGGTGAAAATTATCATAATGTGGTGTGTAGTCATATAAAAGTTCAAAAGGTGATTTACCGTCAAGGAGTGGAGTGGGCAACCGGTTAATGATGTAGATTGCAGTGCTGAAAGCGTCAACCCAGAAGCGAGTAGAAAGGTGAGAGTGAAATAGAATGGCTAGACCGGTTTCAGTCACATGACGATGTTTTCTTTCGGCACGACCGTTTTGAGCAGGGGTATATGGACAAGAGAGTTGATGGTGGATGCCGGAAGCACGTAAGTGAGTTTTAAAGCAAGTGCTAATGAATTCGCCACCTCCATCACTCTGAAAGATTTTGATTTGACTAGAAAATTGAGTTTCCACAAATTTCTGAAACTGAAGAAAGATGGGAAAGAAATCAGATTTCAATTTCATGGGATAAAGCCAAGTAAAACGGGAATAATCATCAATAAAGATGACATAGTAAAGAAAACCCAAGTTGGATTTGACAGGAGAGGGACCCCAAATGTCACAGTGAATAAGTTCTAACACATGTGATGATCTATTCTCACTTCTAGAAGAAGGCAAGCGATGGCTTTTAGCAAGCTGACATGTGCTGCATAATGAGGGTGAAGGTAATAAAGATGTAAGAGAAAGATGTCCCTTTTTATTCAAAAAGGAAATGACAGAGTGATTCACATGACCGAGGCGAGCATGCCATAAGTCATATGAGGCATGTAAGGATTTTTGTTTAAGAGTAGAAAGAAAAGCAGAGTGGGCGCGTTCCAGCACATACAGTCCGCCTTCTCTTTTACCGGTTGCCACCACCTTTCCTGTGTGACGATCCTAGATTGTAAAAAGGTCATTAGTAAATGTAACAGAGAGAGGAAAATCAGCTGTTAATTTACTAATAGAAAGGAGGTTTTTAGTGAGGTGAGGAACAACCAATACATTCAGTAAATTGATGTTTGGAACAGGAGAAAGGATACTGACAGATGCTTGTCGTCAGAGCAATTGTACAAATAATATTTATAAAGTCCGCTACTCGCGACTTCACTACTGGGTAGCTAGTGGTAAGTAGGGGTCGAACCCAAGGGAATTAGGGGATATGTGTTCTTTACGGGTTTGTCACGATAGTGAATACTGTTGGGGATTGAACAGCGAGGGAGCGTTTTTTAGGTTGATTGAGATTTTAATACTAACGTCTAAGTGATTGGTTGGTTGGTTTTGGTTTTTAGTGCGGAAAAGTAAATTACAGAAAAGTAAATACTGAAAATACAAAGAAGACTTACAGCGGGTGATGCGTGATTGTCAAGTCCTCCGGTAGGTGAGCAGTTTATACTAAGAAAGTAAAATGCAGATGGTGTTTTGAATCAGGGGAAAGCATTCGGTTTTGGGACTCTTCTTGTGACACATCTATCATTGACTTCAATAGATTTCTTTTACACTTCTACGTGTGGTTATCCCGACAAAGGTGATAACCCAAATACCCCGACAAAGGTGGTACTCCACACCCTTAACCTGTCAAGTTGTTATGTGGTTGTCCCGACAAAGGTGACAACCCAAATACCCCGACAAAGGTGGTACTCCACAACAAGTTTGACAAAGCCTTAGGGTTCTAGTCTTTTTTCTAGCTCGAATAACCCGACAAAGGTGTTACTCTAACTAGATTTCAAAGACTAAGATTGAATAACCCGACAAAGGTGTTACTCAACCTCGATCTCCAAGACTAGAGAAGCGTAAAACAATATTGAGTGCAAAAATCTCAAGATGTTGGCACAAGGGTGTGAACCCTTAACCGAATAAAGAGTTTAGCTACAAATATCCATAGAGGTGGATACCATAGCTAAATACTCGGGGTTTTTTGAAAACAGTTAGAGGGAAAGGGGTGGAGTACTCAAGAACCAACAGGAGTACTCCCAATTTCCTAATGAATACTCAAGAACCAACAGGAGTATTCCCTAAAGTATAATACTCAAGAACCAACAGGAGTATTATTTCAAAACCGAACCAAACTTACATAGTAACAAACTTAGAGAGATAAGTGTTTTTACAATTTTTGGATGATTAAAATGAGGGGAGGAGCTCCTCCTTATATAGCCATAGAAGGAGGAGGAGATGAGGACACTCGTTGCATGGAGATTGGATGAGCAAATCATGGGAGGAGAAGCCACCACATGGAGGAGGAGGAGAGGGCGGTGGAAGCCGCCGGTAGGCGGTGGTGGAGGAGGAGGGAAGGTGGCTTTTGCCACCTCCAAGCCAAGTAGCCGGTCATCTTGGGAGGAGGGGGGAGGAGCCGCCGGTAGGAGGTGGTGGAATGGGGTGGCTTTCCTCCCTTGGCCACCTCTTCTTCAAGTGGCCGGTCATCTTGCCCATATGTGAGTTTTGTACAGTTTTGTGCAATCTTTTCACAAAACTGTCAGTGTATTTTGGCCCCGGGCTGACTTGATTCCTCTTTGGGTTGATTTGTTTTGATTGATTCCATGTCAGGATCCTTTAGATTTCTTCAGTCGGCATATGATCTTGACCTTGGATTGACTCCTGATATCTTTTCAGCATAAAATCCTCTTCTTAGCGTGTTTTCACTTTAATCTCTAAAATGCCCTGTGGAAATATATCGGGACTAACAAGTAGAAGTTAGATAGACAAACAGTCTAATTTGGTGGGTTTAACTGTGTTTATGATTCATACAATTATGGTCCATCAGATTACCCCCCACTTTTAGTTGTTCGTCCCGAACAATGCTTTATAAGGGCGTTACTAAGTAAGTTGGTCGAAATATGAAAATAAGACTGTGGTACTAGACTTTTCCTAATTCATGCATTACTACTTGTTACTAAATTAAACCGTATAAATACGTAGGAGTAATTTGATACTTGTACCTCCGTGCCGAGATGCAAATTATATTGGATGTCTCGGGAGATAGCTCTTTTCAGGTCCAGGCTGGCATCCTCAGGATTGTCTCGCACTATATGGTTTTCTTGTAGCTTTCTCTAGCACGTGATTCGATTCGGGTTTCAGTGAGTTGAGCCTTTTTGATTTTTCTTCTTTGGCGAGGGACTGCTTTTTTGTAGTGATTCTGCCTTTGGCTTTTGATTTGATCTTTTTTGAGTGCTTCACTTTTGCTCGGTTAAAACCTTCACAATTTTGGGCCTTTGGCCTCTTTTGATTTTCTTCTTTGAGTTTTTTGCTTCTTTGTGACTTGCTAGTCCATTTTCTCAGCCTTGTTGGGAGGTCCAATCATCGCCCGCAAGCCTATGGAAATACCTCCCCGCTCCTCTCTTTTTTGCCGTTTTCGCGCCGGTCAAGGTGAGGGTCGCTCAACTATTTTCTCGGCTACTTTGACTGTCGTTTCGCGCGGGTCAAGATGAGGGTCGCTCATCTATTTTCTCGGCTATTTTGAACGGAGAGAGGACGGTTTGATTCCCGTCCTCGCCTTTGCATAGATGCTTCTTGGCGGAGATGACTTCAATTATTCACTGAACCCCGAAGTGCAGCCTCCACTGACTTCGAAAACCATATAGTTTGATTCTATCAACTCCACATCCCTGGTTATCTTAGCACAAAGGGACAAATGAAAAGTTACATCCTAAGTTTTTAGACAGTTGAATTTTCACAAGGTTAATGCATGAATTATGACTTATCTTTTTCACATTCTTAAGTTCATATTTTCAAAAAGATACTATTACTAAGAAAAAACAGCAAGCATGTTATTTATGTACACAGGTGGTTCTCACCCCCCACTTTTGAACGAAGGCGTGCCTTAGTTCAAAAGTCATGCAAGCTTAAAACTAAATTACTGAATTTAAATGACAGAAATTAAAGTGCAAAAAAGTAAGATAGTGTCGGGTTACCTCCCGACCAGTGCACTTGTTTAACGTCGTTGGCTCGACGATACCTCATTTGTGGATCACTGGTTTGGGTCCCATGGGTGGCTCAAGTCGAACTTTGCCACCGTTCCTGTGTTGTTTCTTCCTGACTTCTTGCTGGAGTAAGAGCTCCATGGTTTTGGTGTTTTCTCTTTCCATTGTTTCTGAGAAGGCGGGAGACCTTTGACCATAGCTGGTGGTCTTGTTATTTTTTTGGTCTCTAATGACAGGTCAAAAAACTGTGCACCGTGATCTGAGATAGGTGTTATGTCTGGCGGTTTCTTTGTGTCCGGGCGGCTCTGATCAATGTAGAAGTGTGCAATTTTGCCGCCGAACTTAAGCGATAATGAGCCCTTGCCCACATCGATTCTTGCTTTAGTGGCGAAGAGGAATGGTCGTCCCAATATTATTGTTGGTGGGTCGGCTTCGCAGGTCTCTTCTGTTGGTATTACATAGAAGTCTGCAGCAACGACGAGTTCTCCCACATGGAGTATTACATCTTCCAGTTCTCCAACCGGGCGGATGCATGATTTATCTCCTAGCTCGATGTTTGACCTGGGTGGTTTTAATGGACCAAGTCCTAGTAAGTAATACAAGGAGGAGGGCATGGCGTTGACAGCAGCCCCAAGATCGACTAAGCATTTATGGATCTGGGTTTCACCAATACCGCAAGTGATTGTAAAGGCCCCAGGGTCTTTATCTCTTTCCGGTAGTGGCTCATGATCTGTAGTGAGGGCTCTTTCTATTGTCGAGCTATTCTGCCCCTTCCCTGGCTTAGGATTTGCATACTCGGACCCTTTAACATTTTGCTTCGAAGCATAAGTATTAGTTGGGGAGTCCCAACCAGATGGTGGTATGTCAAAGTGTGTGATCGGCGGCGGTGTTATGTAAACAGTGAATGCGTACCGTCCATTGTCAGCATGTGTAACCCATGTTTCGCCATCATTGGGTCGGTCTTCTTCTTGATTCCAATTAGGTCGATGCCTACGGTTGAAGTGATTGTTCGTAAGTCTATAGGTTGGGGACCGTGTTACTTCTCCTAGTGTAACCTTCATGTTTGACCTCCTTATCATGCTTATGTTCGCCTTTGGATTTTGGACGGTCTGTGAAGGGAGTCTGCCAGGTTCAGTAGTGAGTGTTGACATTGCGGTGGCGAGCTGGGACATTTGTTTGGTCAATTCTGAAATTGCCCCGTCAGTTTTTTCCTGGTACTGGTGTAGTGAAGTACCCAATTGATTAACGTTTCCCGCGAGCTCCTTCATCGTGTCATTGAGCGACTTGCTTGGTTCCTGCTGATTGCTCGGGCCGGCTTGGTGCTGATTTGGCCCTTTTTTCTGATATTGGCCTACCGATGGAGCGTTCTGGTTATATTGTCGGTGGGGGATTTGATAGAATGACTGCGCTAGTTGAGGGACAGCTGGTTGTGCCTCCTTCTGAAGATAGCTGTTGTTGTTACGCCAGACCGGGTTGGATGTTTGACCGTACTGTCTATTTTGTCCAGCTCTGTCGTTGTATCCTTGATATCCTCCTACTATATTTACTTCCGCCGGTTCTTCTTCTATCAATGTTGGGCATGCGTCAGTTTTGTGGTCTGTAGAATCATAGAACTCGCAAGGTTTTACCGGAACTGGCTGTCTACGTATGATCTCGATCATCATCTCCTTTAACTATTTTATCTCTTCAGTCATGGAGTTTGCTGATACCTCGGCTAGTGCTACCTTTTTTGATCGAGAGAATTCATCTTGACGAGTAGTCTCTTCTCTAAATCGGGCATTTTCAGCAACGTTGGCGATGAGATTCCTTATGTCACTCAATGATAGATTCATCATGGATCCTCCAGCTGAGGCATCCAAGAGCATTTTGACTAAGGGTCTTAATCCATCAATGAGGTACTCGATGATGAGTTTCTCGGGCAGTCCAAGGGTACAGCAGCTTCTTTCTAGGTGATTGAACTTTTCCAGGTAATCGTACATGGTTTCATTGGGACCTTGTTTGATTTCCTGTAGTTGCCTCCTTACTTGTATTGCTCTTCCAGCCGAATAGTATTTGTCTAAGAATTTATTCTGAATCTGAGCCCATGTTCTGATGCTTCCGGAAGGCAATGAAAGGAACCAGTTGCTTGCCTAGTCTATGAGGGAAAAATAGAACGCCTTTAACTTGAAGTCGTCCATATTCACTTGATTGGGCTTTAGATTCTGGCAAATGCCATGTAGGCGTTGGAGGTGAGTGGTCGCAGATTCTCCAAGAGCTCCTGAGAATTTGGGCAAGCTGTGTGCCACTGATGCGTTGATGGTTATGTTTTCTAATTCAGGGCTCTCATAGATGCACCACGGCTGTGTCTCGAAATTAGGGGCATTTAACTCGCCCATAGTTGGTTCACGGTAGTAATTATCCCCGTAGTAGTCCTCAAAAGCGGGTTCTCTTCTTGGCATGTATCGAGGTTGAGGTTGTGGTCGTGGAGGATGGATAGGAGGTTGTACTGGACCAGCTGCATTTCGGTCCTCGGGTAATTCTTGGTTTCTTCTGACTGCTTCCCTATCACGAGCTCTTCTGTTCCTGATGAGTTGTTCCGGATCATCGATGAATGGAAATGGTACCTCATCATTTTGATCGTACAGGTTTATTTCTTCGTCATCCTGGTAGTCATGGTGACTTTCTTCGCGAGACATGGTTGTTTTGAAGCGCGTAACGATTCAAAGAACTTTATCCGATGGCTAATTCCCCGGCAACGGCGCCAATTTGACAGATGCTTGTCGTCAGAGCAAATGTACAAATAATATTTATAAAGTCCGCTACTCGCAACTTCACTACTGGGTAGCTAGTGGTAAGTAGAGGTCGAACCCAAGGGAATTAGGGGGATATGTGTTCTTTACGGGTTTGTCACGATAGTGAATACTGTTGGGGATTTAACAGCGAGGGAGCGTTTTTTAGGTTGATTGAGATTTTAATACTAACGTCTAAGTGATTGGTTGGTTGGTTTTGGTTTTTAGTGCGGAAAAGTAAATTACAGAAAAGTAAATACTGAAAATACAAAGAAGACTTACAGCGGGTGATGCGTGATTGTCAAGTCCTCCAGTAGGTGAGCAGTTTATACTAAGAAAGTAAAATGCAGATGGTGTTTTGAATCAGGGGAAAGCATTCGGGTTTGGGACTCTTCTTGTGACACATCTATCATTGACTTCAATAGATTTCTTTTACACTTCTACGTGTGGTTATCCCGACAAAGGTGACAACCCAAATACCCCGACAAAGGTGGTACTCCACACCCTTAACCTGCCAAGTTGTTATGTGGTTGTCCCGACAAAAGTGACAACCCAAATACCCCGACAAAGGTGGTACTCCACAACAAGTTTGACAAAGCCTTAGGTTTCCAGTCTTTTTTCTAGCTCGAATAACCCGACAAAGGTGTTACTCTAACTAGATTTCAAAGACTAAGATTGAATAACCCGACAAAGGTGTTACTCAACCTCGATCTCCAAGACTAGAGAAGCGTAAAACAATATTGAGTGCAAAAATCGCAAGATGTTGGCACAAGGGTGTGAACCCTTAACCGAATAAAGAGTTTAGCTACGAATATCCATAGAGGTGGATACCATAGCTAAATACTCGGGGGTTTTTGAAAACAGTAAGAGGGAAAGGAGTGGAGTACTCAAGAACCAACATGAGTACTCCCGATTTCCTACTGAATACTCAAGAACCAACAGGAGTATTCCCTAAAGTATAACACTCAAGAACCAACAGGAGTATTATTTCAAAACCGAACCAAACTTACATAGTAACAAACTTAGAGAGATAAGTGTTTTTACAATTTTTGGATGATTAAAATGAGGGGAGGAGCTCCTCCTTATATAGCCATGGAAGGAGGAGGAGATGAGGACACTCGTTGCATGGAGATTGGATGAGCAAATCAAGGGAGGAGAAGCCACCACATGGAGGAGGAGGAGAGGGCGGTGGAAGCCGCCGGTAGGCGGTGGTGGAGGAGGAGGGAAGGTGGCTTTTGCCACCTCCAAGCCAAGTAGCCGGTCATCTTGGGAGGAGGGGGGAGGAGCCGCCGGTAGGAGGTGGTGGAATGGGGTGGCTTTCCTCCCTTGGCCACCTCTTCTTCAAGTGGCCGGTCATCTTGCCCATATGTGAGTTTTGTACAGTTTTGTGCAGTCTTTTCACAAAATTGTCAGTGTATTTTGGCCCCGGGCTGACTTGATCCCTCTTTGGTTTGATTTGTTTTGATTGATTCCATGTCAGGATCCTTTAGATTTCTTCAGTCGGCATATGATCTTGACCTTGGATTGACTCCTGATATCTTTTCAGCATAAAATCCTCTCCTTCGCGTGTTTTCACTTTAATCTCTAAAATGCCCTGTGGAAATATATCGGGACTAACAAGTAGAAGTTAGATAGACAAACAGTCTAATTTGGTGGGTTTAACTGTGTTTATGATTCATACAATTATGGTCCATCAGATACGCACTCTAGAGGAGTTAGTGGTTCGCGGCGGTTCAGCGATTCTAGCCACCCATAATGCTTCTGAAGGTGCCACAAGTTATGGCCCTGCGCTTTGATTACTGTTGTCATTCTATGTATCAAACTTGTTGGTTTTTTGGCCGGGTACACACATGAACTGTAGTTTGTGTGTACCTTGTGTTTGGCATTGTTCGGATTATGTTTTTTGGTGGCCAAATTCTTTTAGGTTGTCCGGATTGTGTTTCATTAGCAGAAACAATTTCAGGTTTCAAATTGTATGCACAATGAATCCTTCATAAGTGACCTTTTGTTATTTGCTATTTGTGACATATGTTGTTTTATACCACAATATTTTCTGTAAAGCTTAAATCGTATGACACTTTATGCAACATTTAACTGTTTCACATAGTAATCGTAACATCGTTTATACGACAATAAATTAATATACTAAGAAGCATATGTCTTTTTTGCGACAACTCAGTCTTATAGTTAGAAGCATATGATATTATATGCGACTAATTGTAAAGGTTACATTAACATCTTATGTCGCATATGGTAGCTAATGCGACATATACTCGAAAACATTTTCACTCGAAAACCTTATGTGAAGTTCAAAAGTGACGGGGCCTGGGAGGACGCCCAAGGGGTAAGTGGCATAAGCAGCGTGTGCAGAGACGAGGAGGGAGCCGTCATGGGGGTTCTAGCAGAACCTATCATGAGTATCTGGTCTTCTCTAGAGGCTGAGGGCGTGGCCATTCTGAAGGCGATGCAATGGGCAGCTGAACAGAAACTATCCTACTGTATCTTTGAGACAGATTGTGCAGAAGCTCTCTCTGTTATCACTCTCTGGAGTCAAAGGCTCAGTCAACTCCCTTCATGGGCCAGAGAAAGTCTCACTTTGCTGGAATCCATGGAGCACTGGAGACAAGCCTTGTCTCAAAGAGAAGCAAATAGAACAGCGGATGCCCTGGCAAGGATGGCTAAAGAGAAAAGTTGGAGATGGAGGTCGACAAATGCAATGTGAAGAATTCTTGGAGTTTTTCCTTTGATGTAGCCAAGCTATGTCTCGTGTTGTTCTCTGTCCAGTTTCGTTGTGTACTCAGATAGGTAGCCTTGTTCTGCTTGGCTGTCTTGCTTTGTATTGTAGCTTGTTTCTATCACACAAAAAAGTTCATTAAGACATGGTAAAGGACCGATTCAGTGACTCAAGGTCCGTGCTATGACGTCAATGTATCCGAAGTCGAAAAAGTCGAGATTTTTTTTCAAAAATGACCCATTTGAGTTTCTTAATATCTAAAATGATCCATTTGAGTTTGTCATTTCAGTTTTGGTTTGTTTTTAATAAAAGCGGATTCCCGGGAACTGATTTATATCATTTTTAGAAAAACTAGAGTCCCAGGATCCGATTTTCTTTAAAACGAGATGAGGTGGATGAAGGTCGAGTACGTGGACGCCACGTTAAGACCGGATCCTGGGAATCCGGTATCATAAAGAATGCCGAATCTCGGGGATCCGGTCTTCTGCGAAATCAAAATCTGCATACGACTTCTTTCTCCTCCATTCTCTTCGGAACCCTAACGTGCAATTCGATTTCATCCACGAGATCTGGCCGACTTTCGACCTCCGATTTCATCCTCCCACGTCTCATCCTACCGTTCGGCCAAACCCTAACGTCCGATTCGACCTCCGATTTCATTCGACCGTTCGACCTTTGACCTCCGATTTGAACTTTGATTTTGAGCTCAAGGTTCCTCCGAATTCCACCCAATTTGATCGGCAAATTGTCAAAAGTGTATTAATTAGTGTTGTTCAATTGATTGTTGTTGAATTATTGTTGGTTAATTGGTTGTTGTTTGATACTGGTTTGATATTTGTGTTGATAATTGTTGATTTTGTGAATTTTTGGTCTGATATTTGATCGATAGTAGTTGTTGTTGAATTAGTGTTGCTAAAATGGTGGTTTTTTAATATTAGTTTGATATTATTAAGGCTTTGGTTTGATATTCGTAAAAGTAGTGTTGTCGAATTTGATAGTTATTGAATTAGTGTTGTTGAATTTGGTTTGATATTTGTTGTTGTTGAATTAGTGTATTATTTTTATCGTGTTCTTCATGAATTGCTAATAATAAATTTTATGGTGGTGACAGAAATGTTATCAGGCAACAGACGATTCACTCATCGCGGTATGCCATCTTCTTCACGGGTGGCTGTTGATCCGAACATGGACGAGGATGATTTTCTTCACCCTTGACCGATTGATACATCCTTGTTGACCATGCAGAGTGTGCATCGCACTGAGGCGATCTGGAGAAATCAGGTATGTTTTACATTGATAATAATTTTTTAGTTACATATTTATCATACAACAATTAATTTGATGGTGAATGAACTGTGTCTTTTTACAGATGGACATACAATTTAAGTATGATCAGCCATTGAGGGTGACAGGTCATAATTGATAATGCCGTAAACTTGAACCCTCGTCTTACGCAGTATGTTGCAAATGTTGGGTTTCTTCCTTGGTCCCAAGTGTGCAATGTGAAGATAGATCCAAAATTAACCGCTCTAGTGGAGAGATGGCGCCCGTAGACAAACACATTCCATTTGAATGAAGGGGAGGCTACCATTACACTACAGGACGTGGTGCTCCTTACTGGCGTACCTATATATGGGGAGTCCGTGTCTGGATTAGGAGAGTTGGAATGGGAGCCCCTTTGTTTGAGTTTATAGGGTGATGTACCCGGCCGTCCTAAGAAGAAGTCGATGGGTAGCAAGACATGGTTTAATAATTACATGAATCATATGCCAGTTGAAGCGGATGAAAAGATGATGAGCCGTATTTATACGACTCATAGAGTCATTAATTCCCACCATTTCATTCACTTTATTATGCGAACAGTTACTTTTTAGTGTTGTTTCGTATTTCAGGTGATTTGGAAGCTCTAGGAGGAATCGTGCTTAAAAGACGGCTTTTGAAGCCAAAAACATCGCAGTGGAAGAACGGAGCCAAAAGAGGGCCGTGAACAGTGTTTTTCGGCTCGTGAACAGTAACTCCGGCGTGAACAGTAACTCCGCATGAATAGTTATTCCGGCGTGAATAGTAAATCCGGCGTGAATAATAAATCCGGCGTGAATAGTAAATCCGGGTGTGAACAGTGATTTTCGGGCCGTGAACAGTAACTTCGGGGAAAAATCCAAATTTCATGCTGAGTCCAAGCCCTAGCGTCCAAGTCCATTCGTCCGGCCCAAAAGCAATGTGAAATTAGGGCAAACTTACACCTAGGGTTTGGAATCATATAGAAGATCAAAGGTGGCTTTATCATCAAGCAAAGATTATTATGGAAATATTTCCATGATTATCTTTGGGGCTTATTTTGGAAATTTTAGGGTTTCTCAAAACCCTATATAAGGAGGTCCATACTACACCAAATAATCTCATCCCTCACACTCTCCTCATCACACACAGCCGTGTGCCCTAATCCCATCACCACCGTCCGCCCTTCTCCTCCATTAGCCGCCGTGCCTTCTACCGTAGCTCAGCCCATAACAGCCGTGACTTGTGCTTTGTAATTTTCGGTCATTAGTGAAGTTTTCTCGTTTCTTATTTACTGCATTATTTCTTTATGACGATGTGTAGCTAAAACCCATATTCGGGTTAGGGTTAAATAATTGTGACTTATGTTTTTGAGATTTGAATCTTAATGCTTGTTTCGTTATTCGATTAAATCGTTTGTGCTCATTATTTGGATTGAATTGTGAAGTTAAGTGGAGGCTTGGAATGGCAAAGCTTAACTGATCAATTCAACTCCCCTATTTGCTATTTGTTGATACTAGAGAGCTATTAACAAGTAGTGCACTAATTCGATATATCTTGGAATGGAATATTGAATTATTAGGTTTAATTGTGGTGTAGGCGTCCGGAAAGACACTACTTTAGGTTATAACTTGGAATGGAAGTAACCACACTTAGGAATTAGAAACACGATAATTAGAAATCAATGATAAAACCAAGTCACAATTGAATAATACCCTAACCTGAATATCTTCTCTGAATTGATACACCTTAGCAATTTTCGTGCCTTATTACTGTTTCTTAAACTGTTGCTTTCACCCAATTGTCTTTTATTTCCTTTTCAGAACGAAGTAGTAACCATCTAGCTCCCTTGGGTTCGACCCTTGCTTGCCGCTGTACTAACCCACAGTTTGAAGTGAGGAAATTATAAATTGTTTTTGCACAGGTACGACGACAGCCTGTTCAAAATGGCGCCGTTGCCGGGGAGCTAAGCACGGTGAAATTTGTTCTTCCTTTAATTTTTCATTTCTTTTCTGTTTGCTTAATTCGAAATTTGCTATTCGGTGACTTCAATAATTCGAAAATCCCAACTGTTTGCTTTTTGTTTTTCATTCTTTTCGATTTCCGATTTCTAGCAGTTAGAGGGTTCTGTCACCAAGACTTACGAGTCTAAGGAAATTGGGTTTTAAGTGGGACCGCTGTGACCCCTCCAATTTCCTGGGGACCCTTTGCTGCTAGTCTGTTCTTGCTATCTCGGTGCTATGCTAGTTCGCACCTTTTTCTGATTCACCTGCAGATTCAACATGTCTTCCTACTATGGAAGTGAGCCGTGGAATTATGGGGAATACTATCCACCACCCTCCCTACGAGAAGTCCGAGAAATGATCATGCACCTTGAGCAATCCCGGGATGAAACTTTGGATGAGTACTTACGGTACTTTGATTCCCTTGTGATAAGCTGCCCGCACCATGGATTCACAGACTTATATCTTCTTCAAGTGTTTCTCGCCGGGATGTTACCACATGAGTGGAGTTGGCTCACTGAGGAGGCAGGATGCTCGGTCTATGACATGACCATAAGTGCTATTTGGGACTTGATAGACGATTTGGCCAAGAGATCTAAACCAATACAAGAGCAAACCAAATCACTAGAGGACATGGTAAGAGAGCTGGCAGCTAGCACCCAGCAGACAAGTGCATACCTGAACCAGTATATAGCCAACATCGATAAAGGCTCAGCCGAGTTAGCAGAAACAATATCCAAGTTGAGCAGAAATCAGGAGGAAGATGTCGGTACAAAAACAGGGGAGGACATGGCAGAGGATCTAATAGAGCCTATCTCGGAGCCCATAGAACCAGCAGAAGATGAGGACCAATGGTTGAAGGAAGAAGAGCTCAATTCGGACTACCCAAAATATTTGGAAGAAGACAGGCCACTAGCACCTCTAGAAGAGCCGACCGAGCCACTCGAGTCAGTCCCCATTACCGAGCTCTCCAAGATATGCACTGACCTCATTACGGATATGCCCGAGACAGAAGTAGTCCTTACTATCGCAGCACCAGAGGCAGAGCAAGTCCTCACTGTCGAAGCAGTCAACGAAAGTCTAGTGCCTGACACTCCTCTGCCAATTCCTATACAGGTGATTGCTACTAAGGACCACATGATCGACAAGGATAAGCTTGAAGGCAGAGTAGAAGCAAAGCATGAGCCAGAGAAGGCAACGATGGAGTACTCACTCATCACAGTTCGAGAAGAGCCGCCTGGAAAGCATGGTAGAAACATTGTTCCTCGAGCACTTATTCCTAAACAACCACTCATCTGTGCCAAGAAGAAGAAGATTGATATGGGCGCACACTTGATGTCTCTTGAAGATAAAGAACTGAACGTCCATGCTAATCACTCATACATAAAGAAACGACCGAGGCTTGGCACGTTTGAGTGGAGACCAGGATGGAGAAGCACTAGAGCACGACTCGATGGACCAATGACTATGATAAAGGTGGCCTCGCCAGCTCAGAAGGATGTAAAGGCGAATCCGCCTGATCTTTGGAAGGTAGAGCCGAATGGACAGCTAGAGGAGCAGTATGGACGAACAGAAGGAAAGGCCGAGAACAAATATGACCTCACACGCCCATGGGATCCTAACTTGTGATCCCTACAGGAGGTACTGTCGAGCCAACGACGTTAAACAAAGGCGCTCGCAGGGAGGCAGCCCTGCACGGTTTGCACGTTTTTTTTACATTTCAGTTTATTTATTTACTATGTTTATTTATGAGTCATTATTGTCACATTGTACTTGGGAAAGAAAATGATCTTCATGCAGGGACAGAGGCGAACGTATCAGAGATGTTAGCGACAGACTGTATCTAGCATGAGTAGTTCACACCTCGAATAAGTTGTGTCGAGAAACATGAGCGTTTAAAGATTCTGTCACAAAGACTTACGAGTCTAAGGAGGTTGGGTTTTAAGCGAGACCGCTGTGACTCCTCCAACCTCCTGGGAATCTTTTATTCGTCTTAATGTCATTGACGCAGACCTTTCGGTGTGCAACAAACTCACGCTGCGATGCAAGCTCCAATGGTGCTCTTCGAGGACTCACAGGAGAATTATCAGCCATCTCTCATTGTCACGCACGCACGAGGGAAGTGCCTGTCCTTACTCTATTCTTATTTCCCTTTGTTTTATTGCATGCATTGTGTGTCTTGATTTAAGTCGTACCGTGAGGAAACGGCTTATTTCAAAAGTGTGGGGTGGGAGAGTCAGTATCGAGTCAGCACGTTTATTTCCTGCACCCTGCACAGAGTCAGCACGTTTCGGGTCAATTTTTAAAATTTTGTACATGATACTTCACTATTTCCTAGACTTGCTGTATTGGATAATGATTAGGTGAAATAGATATAGCCGATTACATGCATGTCTTTGGTGAAAATTGATTTGTGCGACTAACATGTGATCTTAAAATCTTTGCGTGCCTTTGTTAGTTGAGATAAACAGGGATGTGGAGTTGATAGAAATGCCCTAGAGAGACTTGACAGATCATTCAAAGACCGAACTCAAGGTGTATGGTTATGTGGAGCTCGTGGAGGCTAGCACTTTGAGGCAACATAGTACGAGTCTGCTCCGCCACTGCGGTACCCTTTGCGGTTGGTCGGGACGGGAATACTTCACACCGTCCAAGCTCTAGTCCAAGTAGCCGGGAAAATAGGCAAGCGACCCTTGACTTGACCCGTGTCAAAAGGTCGAGGATGAGTGAGAGCAGGAAGGTTTCTAATCCAAGTAACCGGGAAAATAGACGAGCGACCCTCGGCTTGACTCGCGTCAAAAGGAGAAGGAACCACGGTTCGAGCAAGTCACAATCCGCACTTCAAGGCAACAAATCCACCACCATTGTGATAGTCCACACGTTTCTCATGTGAAAGCATCATTGAAATCCCAAATCAGATGACACTATAGCTGGCCGAAAAGCACTCAACACTTTGAAGCTCGAATCAATCACGTGCAAGAAAAAGCGGCAAAGCATAACCATATAGCAGCGAGTTCGAGTCCGAGAATGAGGGTTCATGGGTCTAAAAAGGGCTATCTCCCGATACATCCGAATTGGTTTGCATCTCGACTCAAAGGTAACACGTATCATTAACCCCATGTTTTTCGCACGATGATATTAGTAGCAAGCATGCATAACTGGCGAGATCTATAGTAGCTTAATTCATGTCCATGTAGCTCGTCTAGGATGACCGAAGCATTGTGATGTTTACATTAGTCGTTCCTCTTATGACCTAGTTCTTGTTCGGGACGAACAAGTTTAAGTGTGGGGTGGTTTGATGAGCCGTATTTATACGACTCATAGAGTCATTAATTCCCACCATTTCATTCACTTTATTATGCGAACAGTTACTTTTTAGTGTTGTTTCGTATTTCAGGTGATTTGGAAGCTCTAGGAGGAATCGTGCTTAAAAGACGGCTTTTGAAGCCAAAAACATCGCAGTGGAAGAACGGAGCCAAAAGAGGGCCGTGAACAGTGTTTTTCGGCTCGTGAACAGTAACTCCGGCGTGAACAGTAACTCCGCATGAATAGTTATTCCGGCGTGAATAGTAAATCCGGCGTGAATAATAAATCCGGCGTGAATAGTAAATCCGGGTGTGAACAGTGATTTTCGGGCCGTGAACAGTAACTTCGGGGAAAAATCCAAATTTCATGCTGAGTCCAAGCCCTAGCGTCCAAGTCCATTCGTCCGGCCCAAAAGCAATGTGAAATTAGGGCAAACTTACACCTAGGGTTTGGAATCATATAGAAGATCAAAGGTGGCTTTATCATCAAGCAAAGATTATTATGGAAATATTTCCATGATTATCTTTGGGGCTTATTTTGGAAATTTTAGGGTTTCTCAAAACCCTATATAAGGAGGTCCATACTACACCAAATAATCTCATCCCTCACACTCTCCTCATCACACACAGCCGTGTGCCCTAATCCCATCACCACCGTCCGCCCTTCTCCTCCATTAGCCGCCGTGCCTTCTACCGTAGCTCAGCCCATAACAGCCGTGACTTGTGCTTTGTAATTTTCGGTCATTAGTGAAGTTTTCTCGTTTCTTATTTACTGCATTATTTCTTTATGACGATGTGTAGCTAAAACCCATATTCGGGTTAGGGTTAAATAATTGTGACTTATGTTTTTGAGATTTGAATCTTAATGCTTGTTTCGTTATTCGATTAAATCGTTTGTGCTCATTATTTGGATTGAATTGTGAAGTTAAGTGGAGGCTTGGAATGGCAAAGCTTAACTGATCAATTCAACTCCCCTATTTGCTATTTGTTGATACTAGAGAGCTATTAACAAGTAGTGCACTAATTCGATATATCTTGGAATGGAATATTGAATTATTAGGTTTAATTGTGGTGTAGGCGTCCGGAAAGACACTACTTTAGGTTATAACTTGGAATGGAAGTAACCACACTTAGGAATTAGAAACACGATAATTAGAAATCAATGATAAAACCAAGTCACAATTGAATAATACCCTAACCTGAATATCTTCTCTGAATTGATACACCTTAGCAATTTTCGTGCCTTATTACTGTTTCTTAAACTGTTGCTTTCACCCAATTGTCTTTTATTTCCTTTTCAGAACGAAGTAGTAACCATCTAGCTCCCTTGGGTTCGACCCTTGCTTGCCGCTGTACTAACCCACAGTTTGAAGTGAGGAAATTATAAATTGTTTTTGCACAGGTACAACGACAGCCTGTTCAAAATGGCGCCGTTGCCGGGGAGCTAAGCACGGTGAAATTTGTTCTTCCTTTAATTTTTCATTTCTTTTCTGTTTGCTTAATTCGAAATTTGCTATTCGGTGACTTCAATAATTCGAAAATCCCAACTGTTTGCTTTTTGTTTTTCATTCTTTTCGATTTCCGATTTCTAGCAGTTAGAGGGTTCTGTCACCAAGACTTACGAGTCTAAGGAAATTGGGTTTTAAGTGGGACCGCTGTGACCCCTCCAATTTCCTGGGGACCCTTTGCTGCTAGTCTGTTCTTGCTATCTCGGTGCTATGCTAGTTCGCACCTTTTTCTGATTCACCTGCAGATTCAACATGTCTTCCTACTATGGAAGTGAGCCGTGGAATTATGGGGAATACTATCCACCACCCTCCCTACGAGAAGTCCGAGAAATGATCATGCACCTTGAGCAATCCCGGGATGAAACTTTGGATGAGTACTTACGGTACTTTGATTCCCTTGTGATAAGCTGCCCGCACCATGGATTCACAGACTTATATCTTCTTCAAGTGTTTCTCGCCGGGATGTTACCACATGAGTGGAGTTGGCTCACTGAGGAGGCAGGATGCTCGGTCTATGACATGACCATAAGTGCTATTTGGGACTTGATAGACGATTTGGCCAAGAGATCTAAACCAATACAAGAGCAAACCAAATCACTAGAGGACATGGTAAGAGAGCTGGCAGCTAGCACCCAGCAGACAAGTGCATACCTGAACCAGTATATAGCCAACATCGATAAAGGCTCAGCCGAGTTAGCAGAAACAATATCCAAGTTGAGCAGAAATCAGGAGGAAGATGTCGGTACAAAAACAGGGGAGGACATGGCAGAGGATCTAATAGAGCCTATCTCGGAGCCCATAGAACCAGCAGAAGATGAGGACCAATGGTTGAAGGAAGAAGAGCTCAATTCGGACTACCCAAAATATTTGGAAGAAGACAGGCCACTAGCACCTCTAGAAGAGCCGACCGAGCCACTCGAGTCAGTCCCCATTACCGAGCTCTCCAAGATATGCACTGACCTCATTACGGATATGCCCGAGACAGAAGTAGTCCTTACTATCGCAGCACCAGAGGCAGAGCAAGTCCTCACTGTCGAAGCAGTCAACGAAAGTCTAGTGCCTGACACTCCTCTGCCAATTCCTATACAGGTGATTGCTACTAAGGACCACATGATCGACAAGGATAAGCTTGAAGGCAGAGTAGAAGCAAAGCATGAGCCAGAGAAGGCAACGATGGAGTACTCACTCATCACAGTTCGAGAAGAGCCGCCTGGAAAGCATGGTAGAAACATTGTTCCTCGAGCACTTATTCCTAAACAACCACTCATCTGTGCCAAGAAGAAGAAGATTGATATGGGCGCACACTTGATGTCTCTTGAAGATAAAGAACTGAACGTCCATGCTAATCACTCATACATAAAGAAACGACCGAGGCTTGGCACGTTTGAGTGGAGACCAGGATGGAGAAGCACTAGAGCACGACTCGATGGACCAATGACTATGATAAAGGTGGCCTCGCCAGCTCAGAAGGATGTAAAGGCGAATCCGCCTGATCTTTGGAAGGTAGAGCCGAATGGACAGCTAGAGGAGCAGTATGGACGAACAGAAGGAAAGGCCGAGAACAAATATGACCTCACACGCCCATGGGATCCTAACTTGTGATCCCTACAGGAGGTACTGTCGAGCCAACGACGTTAAACAAAGGCGCTCGCAGGGAGGCAGCCCTGCACGGTTTGCACGTTTTTTTTACATTTCAGTTTATTTATTTACTATGTTTATTTATGAGTCATTATTGTCACATTGTACTTGGGAAAGAAAATGATCTTCATGCAGGGACAGAGGCGAACGTATCAGAGATGTTAGCGACAGACTGTATCTAGCATGAGTAGTTCACACCTCGAATAAGTTGTGTCGAGAAACATGAGCGTTTAAAGATTCTGTCACAAAGACTTACGAGTCTAAGGAGGTTGGGTTTTAAGCGAGACCGCTGTGACTCCTCCAACCTCCTGGGAATCTTTTATTCGTCTTAATGTCATTGACGCAGACCTTTCGGTGTGCAACAAACTCACGCTGCGATGCAAGCTCCAATGGTGCTCTTCGAGGACTCACAGGAGAATTATCAGCCATCTCTCATTGTCACGCACGCACGAGGGAAGTGCCTGTCCTTACTCTATTCTTATTTCCCTTTGTTTTATTGCATGCATTGTGTGTCTTGATTTAAGTCGTACCGTGAGGAAACGGCTTATTTCAAAAGTGTGGGGTGGGAGAGTCAGTATCGAGTCAGCACGTTTATTTCCTGCACCCTGCACAGAGTCAGCACGTTTCGGGTCAATTTTTAAAATTTTGTACATGATACTTCACTATTTCCTAGACTTGCTGTATTGGATAATGATTAGGTGAAATAGATATAGCCGATTACATGCATGTCTTTGGTGAAAATTGATTTGTGCGACTAACATGTGATCTTAAAATCTTTGCGTGCCTTTGTTAGTTGAGATAAACAGGGATGTGGAGTTGATAGAAATGCCCTAGAGAGACTTGACAGATCATTCAAAGACCGAACTCAAGGTGTATGGTTATGTGGAGCTCGTGGAGGCTAGCACTTTGAGGCAACATAGTACGAGTCTGCTCCGCCACTGCGGTACCCTTTGCGGTTGGTCGGGACGGGAATACTTCACACCGTCCAAGCTCTAGTCCAAGTAGCCGGGAAAATAGGCAAGCGACCCTTGACTTGACCCGTGTCAAAAGGTCGAGGATGAGTGAGAGCAGGAAGGTTTCTAATCCAAGTAACCGGGAAAATAGACGAGCGACCCTCGGCTTGACTCGCGTCAAAAGGAGAAGGAACCACGGTTCGAGCAAGTCACAATCCGCACTTCAAGGCAACAAATCCACCACCATTGTGATAGTCCACACGTTTCTCATGTGAAAGCATCATTGAAATCCCAAATCAGATGACACTATAGCTGGCCGAAAAGCACTCAACACTTTGAAGCTCGAATCAATCACGTGCAAGAAAAAGCGGCAAAGCATAACCATATAGCAGCGAGTTCGAGTCCGAGAATGAGGGTTCATGGGTCTAAAAAGGGCTATCTCCCGATACATCCGAATTGGTTTGCATCTCGACTCAAAGGTAACACGTATCATTAACCCCATGTTTTTCGCACGATGATATTAGTAGCAAGCATGCATAACTGGCGAGATCTATAGTAGCTTAATTCATGTCCATGTAGCTCGTCTAGGATGACCGAAGCATTGTGATGTTTACATTAGTCGTTCCTCTTATGACCTAGTTCTTGTTCGGGACGAACAAGTTTAAGTGTGGGGTGGTTTGATGAGCCGTATTTATACGACTCATAGAGTCATTAATTCCCACCATTTCATTCACTTTATTATGCGAACAGTTACTTTTTAGTGTTGTTTCGTATTTCAGGTGATTTGGAAGCTCTAGGAGGAATCGTGCTTAAAAGACGGCTTTTGAAGCCAAAAACATCGCAGTGGAAGAACGGAGCCAAAAGAGGGCCGTGAACAGTGTTTTTCGGCTCGTGAACAGTAACTCCGGCGTGAACAGTAACTCCGCATGAATAGTTATTCCGGCGTGAATAGTAAATCCGGCGTGAATAATAAATCCGGCGTGAATAGTAAATCCGGGTGTGAACAGTGATTTTCGGGCCGTGAACAGTAACTTCGGGGAAAAATCCAAATTTCATGCTGAGTCCAAGCCCTAGCGTCCAAGTCCATTCGTCCGGCCCAAAAGCAATGTGAAATTAGGGCAAACTTACACCTAGGGTTTGGAATCATATAGAAGATCAAAGGTGGCTTTATCATCAAGCAAAGATTATTATGGAAATATTTCCATGATTATCTTTGGGGCTTATTTTGGAAATTTTAGGGTTTCTCAAAACCCTATATAAGGAGGTCCATACTACACCAAATAATCTCATCCCTCACACTCTCCTCATCACACACAGCCGTGTGCCCTAATCCCATCACCACCGTCCGCCCTTCTCCTCCATTAGCCGCCGTGCCTTCTACCGTAGCTCAGCCCATAACAGCCGTGACTTGTGCTTTGTAATTTTCGGTCATTAGTGAAGTTTTCTCGTTTCTTATTTACTGCATTATTTCTTTATGACGATGTGTAGCTAAAACCCATATTCGGGTTAGGGTTAAATAATTGTGACTTATGTTTTTGAGATTTGAATCTTAATGCTTGTTTCGTTATTCGATTAAATCGTTTGTGCTCATTATTTGGATTGAATTGTGAAGTTAAGTGGAGGCTTGGAATGGCAAAGCTTAACTGATCAATTCAACTCCCCTATTTGCTATTTGTTGATACTAGAGAGCTATTAACAAGTAGTGCACTAATTCGATATATCTTGGAATGGAATATTGAATTATTAGGTTTAATTGTGGTGTAGGCGTCCGGAAAGACACTACTTTAGGTTATAACTTGGAATGGAAGTAACCACACTTAGGAATTAGAAACACGATAATTAGAAATCAATGATAAAACCAAGTCACAATTGAATAATACCCTAACCTGAATATCTTCTCTGAATTGATACACCTTAGCAATTTTCGTGCCTTATTACTGTTTCTTAAACTGTTGCTTTCACCCAATTGTCTTTTATTTCCTTTTCAGAACGAAGTAGTAACCATCTAGCTCCCTTGGGTTCGACCCTTGCTTGCCGCTGTACTAACCCACAGTTTGAAGTGAGGAAATTATAAATTGTTTTTGCACAGGTACGACGACAGCCTGTTCAAAAGACATTGAGGAAATACGCCAGAGCGTATATTTTATGTTTATTAGGATTGACTCTCATGTCAGACTTGTACGGCGATCAGATTGCGCTCCACTATCTCCCACTATTGGCGGACCTTAGGAGATACAGTTGGGGGAGCGCAGTCTTAGCTTGCGAGTACATTCAGTTTTACAGAACGAGTAATGTGAAGAAGTCGCAGATGGCTGGCTGTCCACTGTTACTACAGTTTTGGAGCTGGGAGCGCATGCGTAGTAGAGCTCCATAACCATATTTGAGATATGGGATATGTGCCAGTAGATTAGAGGGTGCACTTCCACCAGAGAAAAAAGAAAGTCGATTGGAGGGTGCACTTCCACCAGTATGTTGAGATATGGGCCACTAGATGGGAGAGAGTATTATATGGTGATCCGGGCCAAGATGGCAACGATATTGATATTCCAACCGAGGAATATGTCGCTTGGTATTCGAGGGTCACACGTCGCCTTATCCAGCCCAGATAGGAGGAAAAGGACACTTAGGCATATCGCCCTAGAGCCCATGAGTTGCCGAGCAATGTTAGTTTTTAATAGTTCAACATTTATTAGGGAAAAGTATAGTTTGGGGACTTGAACTATCACCCTTTATCAACTTGCCGGCTGAACTATAATTTTTTTTACAGGGGCGAACTATCAAACAATTTTCCAAATAAGGGGCACCGTCCAACGCCGTTAGGGTGTTCACTAACGCCGCTGGATAGCGTTAACTCCATTAGTTAATAAATTAATATAAAAATTTGAAAAATTTCAAAACTTTAAAAACTTTTTTTTTAAAATGTTTAAATTTGTTAAAAAGGTTACAAAAGAAATTGAGATTTATAAAACTTAAAAATCATAGTTTGTTTCAGAAAAATTAGAAAATTTTATAAAATTGTTACAAATATTGTAAAAAGTTGAATGAATTTATAAAAAATTATAAAAATAAATTTAAAACTTAACTTTTATAAAATAGGAATATAAAGATTTTTTGAAATTAGAAATTTTAGAAAATATTACACACAAAATGAAAAATATTTGAAATTTTTTAAAATGTTCCGTTTCAAATTAAGAGTCCGGTTCCAGTGAGAAGGGGATATTTGGTGAGAAATGAGAACAGATCTGGACCATACATTTAGTCTGATCTATGGCCTATATTAAACTCGTTATTCGTCATTAAAAATGATTAAATAATTGTTAAAGGGTAATCTCGTAATCAAACTCTCGACGACTCAACGACGTGAACGGCGGCTCGGTAACTCGGTGACGACTCGCAATCAGAATCGCTACGCCATCGCGCACCACAGCAAATCGCTAATCGCAATCGCAAATCCTGAACCAAAAATTGGGAACCCTAAAATTGCTACGCAATCAGAAACCCTAAAATTGCAATCGCAATCAGAAACCCTAACCCGTCGCAATCGAAATTTTGGCCGAATGACAAGTTGTAATTCGTATAGTCAAAAACAATTTATATTTGACCAGTGTCGAACTCAAGGGAGCAATTGGATTATACGCTAGGAGATATCAAATTTTCAACTTAGCTATTCCTACAAATCAATTATGAGATGGTTTTCAAGTCAATAACTAACAATGAAATGGTTTCAAGGTGTTTAATATGAATTCAAAGAGAGTTCGAGCAGTTATTCCCCTCCTTGGCATTTCTCATGATCAGGTACACAAAGATTAAGTCCTTTTAAGGTGTCAAATGGTTTAGAACCTAGGCTTAGACTAAGGTAGACCAATCATCATGTGAATCCAATCCTAGTCAAGCCATCTTAGTTAGAACCTCACTCTATCAAGATATTGATTCACTCTATCGCACTATTATCCTTGGAACATCTCCCAAGGTAATAAATGATATAGGCATTAAACTCTAGTTAACCTCACATCCATGCATTTACTCTCATAAACACTAGATATGATCATATTTACTACATCCAAACCATTCCTTAGGTCGTTCGATACTTAGGTCAAGTTTTGAGATAAACATGTCACTTAGGCATTTCATCAAACACTTAGTTGCATGTCATAATGAAGAGCATAGCAAATATGAATTTAACACCATAGATCATTCATTCAATGTATGTATACATGATCAAGAGTACTAAAGAGGGTTACAACACCCTCAAAACACAAAGGGACTAGTCACACATAATGTAAGACAACATGGTGTGGAACACAATAAGAGAATAGAAAAGAGGAAGAGAAAGTAGGATTGTTAATCCTTGAA
This sequence comes from Rhodiola kirilowii, assembly GCA_033675215.1. Classification (NCBI taxonomy): domain Eukaryota; kingdom Viridiplantae; phylum Streptophyta; class Magnoliopsida; order Saxifragales; family Crassulaceae; genus Rhodiola; species Rhodiola kirilowii. Next base: position 48,047,642 of record CM066201.1, read on the forward strand.
CTCCCTATAGATCCTCCTTCTCCTCTTGGTTGGATCCTCCTTGATAACCTTGATTTGATCTCTTTTTCTGAGTATTTTTCCCAAGATGCTAGCTCTCTAGGTCAAACATGCCACTTTCTATTTATAGCCTCCGGTAAAACTTCTACTGTAACAGGTCCAGTCGGTCGACTGGTGAAGGCTTGATTCCCAGTCGGTCGACTAGTGGCTAAAATGTAATCTCTTCTGTGGTGATCATCCAGTCGACCGAATCGAAACTGGTGGAATGTGAGCCTTCTGAGTTTTTATCTAGTCGATGGACTGGCGGGTCAAGTCGCCCGACTCGAGTTTGAGAAATAATGAGCATCTTAAGCTTCTTTTCAGTCGGTCGACTGGTGGGTCCAATCGACCGACTTGACGTGGCTTTCTTGCTTCCTGTCCTGCTAAATCATCCAGCCGACCGACTGATGCAGGGAGATATTCAGTGGCTCGACTGGGGCCCTTTATGCCTATACTTTGTTCTAATCTTCAGATTTTCCCTCGAGTTCTTGTATTTAGGCTTTGACACTGAGATGATCTTGTTTTCTACCTGCAATGTAGGGAAAGAGGTCAAATGACATCAAAGTATCGTCAGAAATGACTCAAAGTTATAGTTAAATATGGCTATTAATGAGTCGAAAACTCGAATCATCAACACTCCACACTTAAGCTTTGTTCGTCCCGAACAAAGTATGAAAATATGTCAAGGTCATGCAAATGGCGAAATGCTAGTGGTGCTATGTTATTCGTCTATTTACCTCACTAGCTTTTACAAGGTCTCGATCATTATTCCTAAATATGTTATTCAAAGGAAAATTAAAGTATGTACATCCTAACTAGCTCCTTTTCGTAGGCGTTATGAATGCATTTAGCATATGCATTAAGACTTTAAACCCATAGGCTACCCTAGTGGACGAGTTATAGTCTTGTGAGAGTTTTCAGAAAAAGGAATACTCACAAATCCCATATGCACCTATCCCATGAGAATGAATGCAAGAGTGTTCAACCGAGGCGAGGATTTCTCAAAACCAATCCCTCACCCCCCAAACTAGGACTACCCTCACATTATCATCAAAAGCACTTTTGAACCATTTGAGTGCCCATGAGGTTGTGCATTCAAGATCATCAATACTAGGGCTATCAAATATCTAATCCAATGATCTACTCATTTTCAAGGCAATACAATAGAGTCGTAGTTTAGTTTGCACAAAAGAGTGTCAACCGCTCACCTATGCTAGCTAGGGCTAGTCAATTGGTTCGCGACATGGAACTCATTCCCAAGTTTTAGGCGCTTAAGCCATAATCCGTAATGGAAGAGGAGTTTGACACTATGAGTTCTTATAAAACAAGCATAGACCAAATGATAGTTCCCGTGCAAGCACAAGGATCATCCAAGAGTCAATCCAACTAGCACACTAGGCAAATGATGAATCCCGCACAAATGAAGAATGATGGAAGAACATAGAGTCAAGTTTTAAGTGCTCCTTATTTTCTTTTTCTTTTTCAAATGGCCTTTGGCCTACAAATGCTTTCGAGGGAGAACTTTTCTTTCTAACCCCCGACATTTGTATATTTTGGAGCAAAACTTCTCGGGTACCCTTGAGAAAGTTTTTAGTCATGGCTTTTGCCCTCTTTTGACCATGAAAATGAAGCTTTTTTTTGTTGGGGCCTATTTTTCGCCGTCTTTTGACTCCACTTTTAAAACTTGACAATATGTTCAAGGAATGTATGGAATGCGCAGGAAACAATCCTAAGTAAGACACTAATTTAGAAGAACTCAAGTCACCAAGGAGAATGCAAAAGGTCCAAGTTTTTCATGAAAATTTTGAAAGTGCTTGCTAAAACTCAATCCAAGGTGTTTCAATGAAAATACTTAGAAAATTAGATAGACAAGGGATATCAATGATATTGATTCACAAGAATGCACATTCAAGGAACTAGGTCGGTTCTAAGTTCAAGATCCAATAGACGTGACATATAGGCTAGATGTGATTTATAGGGATTTAGAATCGATAGTCACAAGCCTATGTGGTTAAAACCACTCTCGTGTTAGGGAAAAGGTGCAAAAGATGCAAATGTTCATCTAAAAATTATATGTATGGCATGAAAGCATGTGAACTATGCGCATTAACCCACTCCACACTTAATTCAAGCTTAGTCTCTAAGCGCAAACAATGATAAATAAAGGCAAAAGGTGCATAGGAACTCTCCTCGTTTGTAGAATGGATTGAAAGCCAATGATATAACTCTTGGGAAATGAGAAGTATTCTCTTGGTTGCATATGTAGATAAAGAAGGTGAATTTGGCGTGAGAAGAGCATGTATATAGGTATCCTATAGAGTCCACAATCATAAATGGTAAAACACCTTCAATATCATAAGAATGTGCCATACAACCAAAGACAAGTCAACAGTACATCATCAAAGATGCATACATCATCCAAAATTGCGCCAAAGGGCGACTTAACAGCCAAATACATGGTCCAAGCAAGAAAACATCAAAACATCCATACAAATATGATCGAAATGCAACACAAGCTCAAGATGTAGCATCATCGCCTCGCAGAGTGGCCTCTCTAGTGGTAGCTCCATCGACCTCCTCTATGGCATCAGTAGATGGTGTGGTAGGCAATGGAGAGGTGGCACGAGGGCGGAAGGCCCTGGATCAATTGGAGGAGAAGTAATGGGAGCACTCGTCCCTCCAAGCATGGACAGTAATGTAGATCGGAGCCACTCCGACTCCCGGAGGGCTCTCATAGCCTCCTCTCTAGCTCTCATAGCCTCCTCTCTAGCAAACTCCTCAAGTCGAGCCTAGCCACTCCTCAAGTCAACAATGTCGGAGGAGACCCTCTCTCGCCACTCAGTTAAATCCCCACTAGCATGGGAAACACTCTCAACAGCAGGCTCCTCAGCAATGGGGGCCACTGATCAGTTGATATTTTGACAAGTCAATTGCTCCATACGATGAAGGATATCACTCGTTCTCCCAGAAAATTGTCATTATTTGATGTCTTTTATTGAGCGTTTCAATTTAAAAGTAGCTATCCATCAAAACCATGGCCTAAGACCAAGGCTCGAAGAAAAACCACACTTCCGGGTTGAGCCTTCTTTCTAGGCTCCTCCCGCGCGCTCTTCTTCCAATCAAACGTCGAAGATTAGATTCGCAACTACAGACGGATCAGCAGGGCTAGGTGACAGAGCCCACTGCACTGTCGTTAAGGTGCAATGTTCTCTGTGCAAATAAATTTATATTTTCCGCTACTCGCGACTTCACTACTGGGTAGTAAGTGGTAAGTAGGGGTCAAACCCAAGGGAATTAGGGGGATACGTTGTTCTTTAGGGGATTTTTACAGCGAGGAAGCGTGTTTTAAGGTTGATTGAGATTTTAGCGGTTATGACTAAGTGACTTTTTTGGTTGTTTTTGGTTTTGAGTGCGGAAAAGTAAATTACAGAAAATAAATACTGAAAAGTAAAAAGAAAGACTTACAGTGGGTGATGCGTGATTTGCGAGTCCTCCGGAAGATGAGCGGTTGATGATTGCAGTTATACTAGAAAAGTAAATACAAGGGGGTTTTGTAATTCAAAGAAAACATTCGGTTTCAGGGGCCTTGTATCATAGTTGTTTATCATTGACCGCTAATGATCAAACTAAGTGTTCAAAGATGAATCGAGGCCATTTCTAAGCGCAAGACTTGCAACATCGTTTAAAACACTTGTTCTACTTCAGACTAATTCCTCCTTTCGAAGTATCTTAGCCTTATGTGCATCCATTTGATCTTCTGTTACGATTTCCCAAATGGTGTTTTAGATAAGTCTAACTCCTCAGATAGCTTTGCTTGTTACAGCTTCTACTACCCGAGTATGTTCACGAATTCCCACGGAAGAGCTTTGCTTGTTACAGCTTCCACTCAACCTTGGAAATTCTGACTATATATGGCACATAGAACAAGTTTTGAACACAAAGATGCACTAGGTGCAGGGTCTAAAACATTTTACAATACAAGTACACCCCTTTAACCGAATAAAGAGTTTAGATACGAATATCCATAGAGGTGGATACCATAGCTAAATACTCTGGGGTTTTTAAAAACAGTAAGAGGAGAGGGGGTGGAATACTCAAGAACCAACAGGAGTATTCCCAATTCCTACTGAATACTCAAGAACCAACAGAAGTATTCTCTACAGTATTATAATACCCAAGAACCGACATGAGTATTATAATTTCAAACCAAACTTACAAGTAACAAACTTTAGAGAGAGAAGTGTTTATTGATTTTGGAATTGGATGATTTGTGTACAAAGGAATTGGCTTGTATTTATAGCCATGGGAGAGGGATGAGAGCCATACACTTGTCACATGGGGAGAGGAGGAGCAAGGAGGAGAAGCCACATGGGGGGGGAAGCTTAGCCGCCGGTGGCCGGTCACCATGGAGGAAAGCCGCCGGTTGGAAGAGGAGGAAGGGAGGGGTGAGGTGGCTTGGCCACCCATGAGTCATCTCTTCTTCCCAAAGCCGCCGGTCACTAGGAGATAAGGATGAGTTTTGTGAGTTTTGTGCAGTCTTTTCACAAAACTATCAGTCCAATTTTGCTCCGGTCTGACTTTGGTTGTTCCTCGGTTGGATTTGAATTGAGTAATTCAATGTCAGGATCTTGAGATTTCTTCATTCAGCGTCTGATCTTGACCTTGGAATGACTCGTAACATCTTTTCAGCGTAAAATCCTCTCCTTAGCGTGTTTTCTCTCTAAGCGCCAAAATACCCTGTAGAAATATATCGGGACTAACAAGCAGAAGTTAGATAGACAAACAGTCTAATTTGGTGGGTTTTACTATGTTTTTGATTCGTATAATTATGGTCCATCACTAGGCATGAGATAAGCCGACGCCTGATCGGAAGAAGAGCGCACGGGAGGAGCTTAGAAAGAAGGCTCAACCCGGAAGAACAACTGGTTGTATCTCAACAGCAGCGAATGAATTTAGTACCCGCTGAGGTACTATACAACGCCAGATGGAGTGAAGCACGACACATAGTATACGAACACTACTCTGACAGTAGAATCCTGTGTCGAGAAGGCGAGCAGACAGACCTGCGCCTAATCACTAAGCAAAGTTACCAAGCCGTCAGAAGAGCTGGCATGCAACATAAACATCTAGGGCTCATAATGATACGTATACACGCGTTACACAGATGAAGAGCGGGCACTACTGCCTTAATAGCCTTAAGAGACACAAGATGGCAAGATGAACGCCAAGTGATCGATACCATGGAAATAGACCTAGCCGAAGGAACGTAGCTGGTATACATAGTACCAGAAATCTTCATGTCCGTGGACGATTTCTACAACCATATAGAAATCGCCATACAAACCCAAGGATATGCGTCTACATGGAACGGAGAAACCAATCTCCTGATATCACGATCTCTCATTGGCAGGCTCACCAATACGAGTTACGCAGGGTTCAGATACAACGTTCGTCACGGTTGCGGAACATCTGGCAAGTAATGGTATACGTGCCATTGCTGGATCACAAGTCCCTGCACCACGAGGAGACCGATGGGTCTTAAGACCTTCAAAAACAATCAGACCACAGGCGCCTACGGCAGTTAACATTGGAACCCTCACGGGGGGCCGAGTTAGTCTGAGCTTCAGAGACTATAATTCCCTCCCGTACCCTGTCATTAACACTGAAGCCAGACCCTCTCTATCTACACAAGAACATGAGAGGGATGAGGAAGAATTCATCGGCATGATGTGAGAAGATGATTTATATGCTCAATCATGCAGAGAACTCTTAGCACGAGAACGCCTCAAAGAAGCCCAGACGGCGTCTTTACAAACACGGGGACCGGCCGCCTATAAACCATCAACCGGGCATTTTTTTAGACGACAACGCCTGGATTGGAACCCAGAGGAGGACATACCGAATGATGGAAAAAAATGGGTACCACACACTGATAATGGACGCCGCGCGTTCATGGTAAAAATGACACCGCCACCAATCATCACTGCTTATGTACCACCATCCGGCTGGGAAGATGAGGACGAACCAGATCCAGAACAAGGATATCAGTATGAATCCGATGGTCCCAAATGGGACCTTTCCCCAGAAGAAGACAACGCTGAAACAGAGGAAGATGACGCTAAAAGTGAAGATGATAACGTCGAATCTTCAAGTAACCAAGGCGCAAGCGAACGGGCGTACCCTGTGGATATAGACAAGATCCCAGAAATGGAGTACCCCATGTTGGCAAAAATCTTTAGGGCCAACAAAGCAGCCCAGGAAGAAAAAGCTTTCAGCGGCGTAACAACCAGTGCTACATCACAGTACAGACCCCCAACGGACGAAGCAATGACGGGTCCAATACTATACCCACCAGCCATTAGGGGTAACCCAAACCCTTATGAAACGGCGGAAAAATGGGCGACGAAACCATTTAGAGGACGAGTCCAGCCATTCAACAACGAGCTGTACCAACTGCCCTCGACACAACAAATGACCGGAGCTCTTCTAGTCCTACCTAAAGACATAGGACTATATGGAGACGTGATATCCCGATGGGAATCAATAACTTTAAACTGGATCAACAGCCAGACATAGGCAACCCCTCAAGCAAAAGTCAATGCCATTGAAAATCTGCTTGGAGAAACGGAAAAGAAGCTGTGGATCCAATGGAGGACAACCTATCCTCAGGAATATGATCAGTTGGTAGGGATAGCAGATGATCCCCAGAACGTAATCTCACAGATACGAAGGATCATCACACTAGAAGAACCATACCAAGGATCTACTGATGTGCAGGAACATGCATACAGAGACCTGGACTGACTTTCGTGCGAAAGAATGCGAGATATCTTCACATACATGAACCAGTATAAAATCCTCGCAATCAAAAGTGGCCGAGCGTTCATATCTCCAGAGCTATCTGAAAAATTCTTCAGAAAAATGCCTCCATCAATTGGCACAGAAATCTCGGAAGCATTCATGAAGAAGTTTCCAGGCACTACTATCAGCATCCTCCCTCGAATACACTTCGCCAACCAATACCTAGCGGAGGCTTGCAAAAAGGCTGCAATACAGAAGGAAATGAAGGACTTATCCTTCTGTAGTCAGGTCCCAATCCCAGGATACTCCAATAAACCAAGCAAATACGGGATTAGGAAGTCCAGGACCTACAAAGGAAAACCGCATGACTCTCATGTCAGGGTTTTCAAAACAAAACATGCTGACAAAGTGCAAAAATGCAAATGCTTCATATGCGGAGATGAAGGGCACTTTGCACGGGACTGTAGCAGACAACGAGGAAATATCGCAAGAGCAGCCATAATTGAAGGGCTCGAACTACCAAAGGACTTGGATGTGGTCTCGGTTGACCTAAATGAGCCAGAAAGCGATGCAATTTGTAGCATCTCTGAAGGAGAAGAAAACTATCGCTACATAGCATCAATGGCATTATTCCCTGACGAATGGGGAATGATGCTCGGAAGGGAAGGAGGATGGAGGCCCCAGATTAAAGTCAAAGATAAACAATTGACGTGCCAACATTACTGGGAAGAAAATAAGGAAGTCAAACAGGACCTCCTTAACTGCTCATTCTGCAAACAAAGGACGAATACAAAGATGCGATTACACTGTCCTTTGTGCGAAATAACAAGCTGCCCTATGTGTGCCCCATTCTACCTGGACAAAGAAATCAAGCCGGCACCTCCAGCGAAACAAGAGTACACCACCACAGACGAACTACTTAGAGAAGTGTTCGGCTACGTGCAGTTCCTTCATGCGGAAATAGACAGGCTTAACGCCATCATCAATGAAGTACAAAGGACTGAAACTGAGTTAGAAAAGGAGGTCGAAGAACAGTTAGCAAAGGATTTGGAAGACCTCACACTCATAGACAAAGGAAAAGGAGTTGATGAAAGCGAGCACTGGCTCAATGAAGGAGCTTCGTTCGGTATGCCTATAACCACAAGAGCCGTAAGCAGGCTGTTTCACATACCGGTAAAAATCACAATCCCGGGGTTGCATCCATTCACAATAGAAGCAATATTGGACACAGGAGCAACATGCTGTTGCATCAACAAAGCAGCGGTACCGGAAAAAGCGTTAGAAGACTAAAATTACACGGTCTTCTTTAGTGGCATTAACTCGAGGCAACCAGCTAAGCTAAAGCTAAAAGATGGACAGATGACCATTGACGAGCAGGTATTCCGTATACCATTCACATATGTATTCGACATGAATATGAAGGACGGAGTACAGATGCTTTTGGGATGTAACTTCATCCGAGCACGAAGCGGCGGGTTGAAAATAAAAGGAAACTCAATCACCTTCTACAAACAACTGACCACCATCAACACCAGCCCACAATCGACGGAAAAGGCCAATGCACTGATCAAACTAAGCCCAATGGAGGAGATGGAAATAATTGAACTAGTCTATTATAACATGGGCAAGACAAGCGACCAGCATAATATGGGCCAAACAAACAGCAAACTTCAAAAAAGATTGAGCCCAACTCTCAGCAGGCTCAAACAATTAGGCTACATTGGTGATAACCCATTGCAGCACTGGGCCAAAAACAAAATCACATGCAAAATTGAAGTGATAAACCCAGACGTAACGGTTCAGGACATGCCCCTTAAGCATATCACACCTGCAATGGAGCAGAGTTTCAAAAGGCATGTGGACGCCCTACTAAGCCTCAAAGTCACCAGAGCAAGCAAAAGTCACCATAGGACCATGGCAATACTGGTCAACTCGGGAAATACAGTAGACCCAAAGACTGGCCAGGAGCAAAAAGGAAAAGAACGGATGGTGTTCAACTACAAATCGTTGAACGATAACACCCATAAAGACCAGTACACACTACCTGGTATCAACACCATCCTAAAAAAGGTCGGAAATGCGAACATCTTCAGCAAATTCAACCTGAAGAGCGGATTCCATCAGGTAGCGATGGACGAGGAAAGCATAACATGAACAACATTCGTGGTCCCAGGAGGACTATACGAATGGCTGGTTATGCCATTCGGTCTCAAAAACGCACCAGCAGTCTTCCAAAGAAAAATGGACCACTGCTTCAAAGGAACGGAAGAATTCACTGCCGTCTACATAGACGATATCCTGGTCTTCTCTCGAACCGAAGAAGAACACATTGGTCACCTACAGAAAGTTTTAAGTATTTGTGAAAAGGAAGGACTGGTCCTTTCACCAACCAAAATGAAGGTCGCCACCCATGAAGTAGAGTTCCTTGGGGCAATTATTGGAAACAAAAGGATAAGACTCCAGCCACATATTATCAAAAAAATATCGGAGTTCAAGGAAGAGACCCTGCGCGATAAGAAAGGCCTCAGGACGTGGCTGGGCATACTGAACTATGCAAGGGCGTACATACCAAAGCTAGGCATCAAACTCGGACCTTTATACTCCAAAACAAGTCCGCACGGAGATAAACGTATAAAGGAATCCGATCTGAGAATTGTCCGCCAGCTGAAAGAGGAGATACAGAATCTCCCTGATCTAGAGATACCCCCCGAAGACGCCTACATCATACTTGAGACTGACGGATGCATGGAAGGATGGGGAGGAGTATGTAAATGGAAGAAGTCGAGAAGTGACCCAAGAACAATGGAGCGCGTATGTGCTTATGCAAGCGGAAAATTCCCTGTAGTAAAAGCAACAATTGACGCAGAAATTCATGCCCCAATGGAAAGCCTCCAAGCAATGAAAATCCACTACCTGGATAAGGAGGAAATCACCTTGAGGACTGACTGTCAAGCTATCATTAGCTTCTACAACAAGACAGCAGCCAATAAACCATCACGAGTCCGATGGATCGGGTTCACCGATTTCATCACCGGCACGGGCGAAGAAATATGCTTCGAACACATAAGCGGCAAGGACAATATACTTGCCGACGCACTCTCACGTTTAGTTCACTATCTCTGTGCAGGATGTTTAACGGACGAAGAAGCAGAGGTCGTGGCCGTGGCTTTGGAAGAGCTACAAGCTATGAAAGCATTGCACCATGGCGCATCTATCAAACACGCGGAGGATCAAGTTCTCATGTACATGCATGGCCTGCTCCAACAGATAGAGCAGATGAGTACCACAACGTCCTTTTCTACATGCGCCAACGAGACAGGATGGCAACCCTCCTCAACCCAGAGCAAGTCCAAATCGAAAGAGAAAGAATGGCCCAAGAGCGCCTCGAAGAAGCAGCCGACGAAGCCCATCAAACGATGGAACAGCTCTGTTCCATGCTACGATACAAAAAGGAGCACTATGAAACCCAAGACCAGAACCACCCAGTCGAAGGATGGGCCAAACAGCAACAACGTGCCAATACCCAACTCATCACAGCGGAACGAGTATGCGGAGATCTGGCCCGACTCGTCCACAGAGTCCAAGAATGAGTTAGCCCAAGCCCAGAATGCCTCTAAAGAACGCCCGTGGTTTTGAATAACCCTCGGTTTCAATAAACCAGGATTCCATCAGTTGTTTTGATGGGTCCTCTTTTCTGTACAAAAGTTGCCAAGTGGCGCATTATCTTTTGTCGTATGAGTCGAAGATAACAAAGCATCTTCGCATGTGTCGATGGGACCCAATGAGTACCCGACATGCATTGATTGCATTTGTTTCCTTCTTGAGAGTTTTCCTTTATAAGGGACTCTCAGTTCTCTTGAAACGGCACCCAGTGATAGACATCAGAAGCCAATTCTTGAGAGAAGGTCTGTAATATTCTCAAGCTTTCAATAAATATCTTTCAATCTTTTTATTCTTAACTCTGAAATCTGTACATGATCTATAAGGCTTAAGTTACATAGCTTATTTGGGAAAGGTATTCACATACCTGACTTTGCGTATTCGGGATGCGCCACCCCAAATAGGACTAAGTAATCCAGCAATTCGTAGATCTTGCATAGAAATTAGAGTTTTGATGTGCGAAAACAGAGATTAAGAGATCGCAATCCATGCGACGATCCACCACCTATTAGAGTTTTGATGTGCGAAAACAGAGATTAAGAGATTGCAGTCAATGCGACGATCCACCACCTTGGTGTCAGAGCTACAGTGCCATTAACTATGGCCAGCTAAATCACTTTCAAGGAAGGCTGTTCTAGAGAAACAGGTGCCAGTCACATTGACAACCTCATTTTCCAGTGATACACTAAAGAAACCACCGAAAAACTTATCTCACCTCCGAGAAGTATTGGCAGAAGAGAGTAAGTCCAAGAAGAAGTGGGGAGGGGTAGGGGAAAGTGGTATCCAAAGTATATCATTGAGGTGTATCCGTACACACGACTCCGGGAGTCACATGAGGAAAATCGATGGCCGATAGATTCGAATGATCTATCCAAGACTGGTATCAGAATTCAAGAACAGCTGACCTTGAATTCCTTAATCTCGCAAACCCAAACATCTCTGATCTGAGCAATAACATCACAGTCTCGTACGACAAACTGCTTTTACATTCCAAAATCAGCATCAAGCATTTCCACCAGTTACAAGAGCTACTATCACAACAAACGGACGCGTTAGAAGCAAGGCTTCGTAAGATAGAGGAAACCTAACAAGAAATCCTTCAATCCTTACGATCAATCGAAGACGAAGTCTTTCACAAATGTCCTCTCACTCAAGAAGAAGTCCTCTGTTTAATCCATGAGACTAAAAACCAGGAGGCAGAAATACTGCGAATCACCACAAAAACCGAAGAACGGCAAGGACAACTACTTGACCTTGTCTCACAACTCAAGAAGGCAGTTATTGGTTAATGTCAAGAAATTCAGCAGCATACCAACAAGCAACAGAAGCCGTAAAAGGAATCGACCCACCAGCAGTCGGATTCACAAAGGCCTCGAACCACAGTACCACAAGCTCACAAGCCCAGGCTACTATCAAACAAAACAACACCATCATCGAGTTACTACTTGGACTCGACAGAAAGATTTCAGAGCTCACACAACTAACAAAAGAGCACCTCAAGCAAAAGGGACCAGGAGATCCCAGGGTAGCAATATCTATAGCAGAGCTATCCGACAAACTTGCTGGACTCAATATTACAACTCCAGGAGAACCAAAACCTATCAAAGTCTCATCAGGGCCTTATTACGTCTTCAAAAACCCAAGAACCATACTAGAAGAAGAAAAGGCCAAGAAATGAGCCGAACAATCACGGAACAACTCCCGGTCATAGAAACTGGATCCAGTTCGACAAACCCTAACCCAAATGTCGAAGATCAGATCCGCAACTACAGACGAATCAGCAGGGCTAGGCATGATATAAGCTGACGCCTGATCGGAAGAAGAGCGCGTGGGAGGAGCCTAGAAAGAAGGCTCAACCCGGAAGAACAGCTGGCTGTATCTCAACAGCAGCGAATGAATTTAGTACCCGCTGAGGTACTATACAACGCCAGATGGAGTGAAGCACGACACAGAGTATACGAACACTAATCTAATAGTAGAATCCCGTGTCGAGAAGGAGAGCAGACAGACCTGCGCCTAATCACTGAGCAAAGTTACCAAGCTGGCATGCAGCATATACATCTAGGGCTCATAATGATACGTATACACGCATTACACAGACGAAGAGCGGGCACTACTACCTTAATAGCCTTAAGAGACACAAGATGGCAAGATGAACGCCAAGTGATCGAAACCACGGAAATAGACCTAGCCGAAGGAACGCAGCTGGTATACATAGTACCGGAAATCTTCATGTCCGTGGACGATTTCTACAACCATATAGAAATCGCCATACAAACCCAAGGATATGCGTCTACATGGAACGGAGAAAGCAATCTCCTGATATCACGATCTCTCATTGGCAGGCTCACCAATACGAGTTACACAGGGTTCCGATACAACGTTCGTCACTTTGCGGAACATCTGGCAAGTAATGGTATACGTGCCATTGCTGGATCACAAGTCCCTGCACCACAAGGAGACCGATGGGTCTTAAGACCTTCAAGAATAATCAGACCACAGGCGCCTATGGCGGTTAACATTAGAACCCTCACGGGGGGCCGAGTTAGTCTGAGCTTCAGAGACTATAATTCCCTCCCGTACCCTGTCATTAACACTGAAGCCAGACCCTCTCTATCTACACAAGAACATGAGAGGGGTGAGGAAGAATTCATCGGCATGATGTGGGAAGATGATTTATATGCTCAATCATGCAGAGAACTCTTAGCACGAGAACGCCTCAAAGAAGCCCAGACGGCGTCTTTACAAACACGGGGACCGGCCGCCTATAAATCATCAACCGGGCATTTTTTTAGACGACAACGCCCGGATTGAAACCAAGAGGAGGACAGACCGAATGATGGACAAAAATGGGTAGCACACACTGATAATGGACGCCGCGCGTTCATGTTAAAAATGACACCGCCACCAATCATCACAGCTTATGTACCACCATCCGGCTGGGAAGATGAGGACGAACCAGATCCAGAACAAGGATATCAGTATGAATCCGATGGTCCCAAATGGGACCTTTCCCCAGAAGAAGACAACGCTGAAACAGAGGAAGATGACGCTAAAAGTGAAGATGATAACGTCGAATCTTCAAGTAACCAAGGCGCAAGCGAACGGGCGTACCCTGTGGATATAGACAAGATCCCAAAAATGGAGTACCCCATGTTGGCAAAAATCTTTAGGGCCAACAAAGCAGCCCAGGAAGAAAAAGCTTTCAGCGGTGTAACAACCAGTGCTACATCACAGTACAGACCCCTAACGGACGAAGCAATGACGGGTCCAATACTATACCCACCAGCCATTAGGGGTAACCCAAACCCTAATGAAACGGCGAAAAAATGGGCGACGAAACCATTTAGAGGACGAGTCCAGCCATTCAACAACGAGCTGTACCAACTGCCCTCGGCACAACAAATGACCGGAGCTCTCCTAGTCCTACCTGAAGACATAGGACTATATGGAGACGTGATATCCCGATGGGAATCAATAACTTTAAACTGGATCAACAGCCAGACATGGGCAACCCCTCAACCAAAAGTCAATGCCATTGAAAATCTACTTAAAGAAATGGAAAAGAAGCTGTGGATCCAATGGAGGACAACCTATCCTCAGGAATATGATCAGTTGGTAGGGATAGCAGATGATCCCCAGAACGTAATCTCACAGATACGAAGGATCATCACACTAGAAGAACCATACCAAGGATCTACTGATGAGCAGGAACGTGCATACAGAGACCTGCACCAACTTTTGTGCAAAAGAATGCGAGATATTTTCACATACATGAACCAGTATCAAATCCTCGCAATCAAAAGTGGCCGAGCGTTCATATCTCCAGAGCTATCTGAAAAATTCTTCAGAAAAATGCCTCCATTAATTGGCACAGAAATCTTGGAAGCATTCATGAAGAAGTTTCCAGGCACTACTATCGGCGTCCTCCCTCGAATACACTTCGCCTACCAATACCTAGCGGAGGCTTGCAAAAAGGCTGCAATACAGAAGGAAATGAAGGACTTATCCTTCTGTAGTCAGGTCCCAATCCTAGGATACTACAATAAACCAAGCAAATACGGGATTAGGAAGTCCACGACCAACAAAGGAAAACCGCATGACTCTCATGTCAGGGTTTTCAAAACAAAACATGCTGACAAAGTGCGAAAATGCAAATGCTTCATATGCGGAGATGAAGGGCACTTTGCACGGGACTGTAGCAGACAACGAGGAAATATCGCAAGAGCAGCCATAATTGAAGGGCTCGAACTACCAAAGGACTTGGATGTGGTCTCGGTTGACCTAAATGAGCCAGACAGCGATGCAATTTGTAGCATCTCTGAAGGAGAAGAAAACTGTCGCTACATAGCATCAATGGCATTATTCCCTGACGAATGGGGAATGATGCTCGGAAGGGAAGGAGGATGGAGGCCCCAGATTAAAGTCAAAGATAAACAATTGACGTGCCAACATGACTGGGAAGAAAATAAGGAAGTCAAACAGGACCTCTGACGGAGCGCACTGCACTGTCGTTAAGGTGCAATGTTCTCTGTACAAACTAATTTATATTTTCCGCTACTCTCGACTACACTACTGGGTAGTAAGTGGTAAGTAGGGGTCGAACCCAAGGGAATTAGAGGGATACGTTGTTCTTTATACTGGCGGGGAGCGTGTTTTAGGTTGATTGAGATTTTAGCACGATTAACTAAGCTACTGTTTTTGGTTTTTTTGGTTTTGAGTGCGGAAAAGTAAATTACAGAAAATAAATACTGAAAATAAAGGAGTTAAGGGAAGAAGACTTACAGTGGGTGATGCGTGATTGCGATTCCTCCGGTAGATGAGCGGTTGATGGTTGAAGTTGATCGAGCAGTTTATAAAAGTAAATACAGGGGGGTTTTTTGTAATTCAAGGAAAAGTATTCGGTTTCAGGTACCTTGTATTATAACATGTTTATTAATAACCGTTAGTAACCTTTCTAAGTATTCAAAGATGAATCGAGGCCCTTTCGTAGCGCAAGACTTGCAACATCGTTTAAAGCAACACTTGTTCTACTTCAGACTAATTCCTCCTTTCGAAGTATCTTAGCCTTTTGTGCATCCACCTGATCTCTCAGTTACGATCGACCAAGTGGTGTTTTAGATAAGTCGAACTCCTCGATAAGTTTTGCTTGTTACAGCTTCCACTTACCGAGTATGATCACGAATTCCCACGGAAGAGCTTTGCTTGTTACAGCTTCCACTCAACCTTGGAAACTCTGACTATAAATGGCACATAGAACAAGTTTTGAATACAGAGAAATGAAACTAAAAGAAATTAAAACATTATATAATACAAGAAAATACCTTCGACCGAATGAGGAGTTTAGCTACAAATATCCATGGAAAAGGACATCATAACTAAATACTCGGGGGTTTTTGAAAACAGTAAGAGGGAAAGGGGTGGAATACTCAAGAACCAACAGGAGTATTCCCAATTTCCTACTTAATACTCAAGAACCAACAGGAGTATTCTCTAAAGTATAATACTCAAGAACAAACAGGAGTATTATTTCCAATCAGTATAATACTCAAGAACCAACAGGAGTATTATTTCATAAACCAAACTTACAAAGTAACAAACTTAGAGAGAGAAGTGTTTACAATTTTTGGATGGTTGTTATGAGAGGTGAGGGGTTGTATTTATAACTAAAGGAGGAGGAAATGGAGGGTGGAGATGTAAGCATGTGGAGCTCATCCATGGGAGGAGGAGGGAGGAGGAAGGAGGAGGTGACACATGGGGGGGAGCAAAGGAGCCGCCGGTTGCCGGTTGGAGGGGAGGAAGCCGCCGGTTGTGGAGGGGGAAGGGGGGAGGAAGGCCACCCATGAGTCATCTTCTTCCCCAAAGCCGCCGGTCACCTTTGTCCATGGATGATTTTTGACAGTTTTGTGCAGTCTTTTCACAAAACTATCAATCCAATTTTGCTCCGGTCTGACTTTGGTTGTTCCTCGGTTGAATTTAATTTGAGAAATTCAATGTCAGGATCTTGATATTTCTTCGTTCAGCGTCTGATCTTGACCTTGGATTGGCTCGTAATATCTTTTCAGCGTAAAATCCTCTCCTTAGCGTGTTTTCTCTCTAAGCGCCAAAATACCCTGTAGAAATAAATCGGGACTAACAAGCAGAAGTTAAATAGACCAACAGTCTAATTTGGTGGGTTTTACTGTGTTTTTGATTCGTATAATTATGGTCCATCAGATCACCCCACACTTTTAGTTGTTCATCCCGAACAGTGCTATTAAAGGGCGGCACACTAAGTAAGTTTGTTAAAATATGAAAATTAGACTGTGGGACTCGATTTATCCTAATTCATGCATTGCTTACTTATTACCAAATTGAATTGTGTAAATAAATAGAAGAAACTTGATACTTGTACCTCCGTGCTGAGATGCAAATTATTCCGGATGTTTCGGGAGATAGCCCTTTTCAGGTTCCTGGACTGCAGCCTCGGGACCGTCTCGCACTATATGGTTTTCTTGTAGCTTTCTCTAGCACGTGATTCGGTTCGGGTTTCACTGGTTTGAGTACTTTGATTTTTCTTTTGGCGAGGGACTGCTTTTGTAGTGAATCGGCCTTTGGCCTTTGATTTGACTCTTTGAGTTCTTCACTTTTTGTTCGGTTAAAACCTTCACAAATTTGGGCTTTTGGCCTCTTGATTTGCTTCTTCGAGCTTTTTGCCTTTTTGTGGCTTGCTAGTCCATTTTCTCAAGCCTTTTTTGGGAGGTCCAATCATCGCCCGCAAGCCTATGGAAATACCTCCCCGCTCCTCTCATCCTTGTCGTTTCGCGCGGGTCAAGATGAGGGTCGCTCATCTATTTTCTCGGCTACTTTGACTAGAGAGAGGACGGTCTGATTCCCGTCCTCGCCTTTTTTCTTTTTTGCATAAACACTGCATGGCGGAGATGACTTCAATCTTCACTGAAACCCGAAGTGCAGCCTCCACTGACTTCGAAAACCATATAGTTTGATTTGGTCCTTCGATTGCTTGCCAAGCCTCTCGAGGGCATTTCTATCAACTCCACATCCCTAGTTTATCTTAGCACAAAGGGACAAATGAGAAGTTACGTTCTAAGTTTTTAGACAGTTGAATTTTCACAAGGTAAATGCATGAATTTTAGATCTATCTTTTTCACATTCTTAAGTTCATATTTTCAAAAAGATAATACTAAAAAAGAAAAAACATGTTTATGTACACATGCGGTTCTCACCCCACACTTTTGAACGAAGGCGTGCTTTTCAGCAAGACTTAGTTCAAAAGCCATGCAAGCAGATATTATACGAGAAGGAAATGCTATTAAGGAAAAGGAAGAACAAGACTCCCTTTAAGGTGTCGAGTGAACGACATGGCACGAGGCTGGATAATCGAGGGAGTTCGGCTGGGGCCTTGAACTCTTGGCGTAGGCCTGACGTGCTTAATGTTGCACCCAAGTCCGATTCCTAAATAGTCAAATCTTCTATGCACCAAGTGGGTGAGAGCGACTTATTGAAAAAGTAAAACACAGAAAATAAAAGACAGAAAATTAAAGTGCGGAAAGTAAGATAGTGTCGGGTTACCTCCCGGCCAGTGCACTTGTTTAACGTCGTTGGCTCGACAGTACCTCATTCCTGGATCACTGGTTGGGATCCCATGGGTGAGTGAGGTCAAATTTTTTTTGGCAGCTCTTTTATCCCGTTCAAAGAACTTGTGGAGTGATGGGCTCGGTTTGGTTCTCCATTGGTTCGGCAGGTTCTTTTTTTCATAGCTCTGAGAAGCTGAGGCTTCCTTGACCATAGCTGTTGGTCCATCGAGTCGAGCTCTCTTGCTTCTCCTTCCGGGTTTCCATTCTTTGGGGCCATGCCTTTGCCGCTTCTTCATGTATGGCTGGTTGGCATCTTTGCAGTTTTGGAAGTTCAGTCTTTTGCCAAGCGACCTCAAGCATGCTCCCATGCTAACCCTCTTCTTTGTGGCAGAGATGTTTGGCCCTTTTAGAACGAGTGAGTTTTCTGGGCTCGTGGCGAGTGAGTGCTCCATCTTTGGCTCTTCTGGCTCATGTTTTGTCTCCAACTCGCCTAGCACCATATCATCATGGACCACATCATCTTCGGAGTCCGTAATATGCTTAGAGAACAAGGGGTCAAGTTGGGGGACTTCCACCACAAGGGCCAGGTCTGTTTCGGGCATTTTGGTAATGAGGGCCAGGCCTGCCTCAGGTGTTTCGATAGTGAGGATCGGGCATGTTTCGGCTGATTTGGCAGTGAAGTCCTGGACTTTTCTTGGCTCGTCATGTAGAACCGGGACTTCTTCGGGCTGATTGGTGATGAGGACCGGTTCAAGTGGCTCGGCTTGTTTGGCAATGAGGACTGGGCCTGATTTGGCCGGTTCTTCTTCGGTTATTTGCGAGTTTTCATCCTCAGTTGGCTCCGTGGGCTCCAATATTGGCTCCTTTAGAGCTGCCTCCACATCCATTACTGCCCTCGTACTGATGTCTTCTCTCGGCTTTGTTACGGGCAAGCTCGTAATGGGTGTGATGTCGGGCTTGTTTTGTACTGAGTCCACTTCCATCGTCGGTACCTTATCTTCAGTTTGGTGTATTGGCCCTTGTTTTGTGCTCTCTGCCAAATTGTCTATGAGTCGCCAGGTTTGAGACATGGTTAACTTCATGATCGAGCCTCCCGCTGCATCGTTAAGTCTTTTCCGCTCAAGTGGCATCATTCCACTGAGAAACCTTTGGATAAGATTGATTCTGGAGAATCCATGGTGCGGGCAGCTCACCACAATGGAGTCAAAGTACGCCAAGTACTCGTCCAATGTTTCGTCCCGGAATTGCTCAAGATTGAGAATCTTCTCGCGGGTTTCAAGTTGGAGAGATGGAGGGCAAAACTTCTCAAGGAATTTGGTTTGTAGACCCCCATAATCACTTTCATACTCAACACATGAGTAATACCATTTTAATGCCAAGTCAGTTAAAGAAAATTTAAAACATGTGAGTTTAAATTCCTCTAGCGATTCATTTTTAGGCCTCATGTGGTTGCATATGGAGTGGAACGTTTGTGTATGCCTTACGGGATCTTCTCCAAGAGCACCTCCGAATTGGGGGAGACGTCTAATCATTTCAAACATAAGGTTGCTACCCCCATTTTTCCAAGGTTCTATGTCGTGATATGAAGACATGGCGAATTATGTATAATAGAAAAAAGAACAACTATCCATTTGCTAATTCCCCGGCAACGGCGCCAATTTGACGGAGCGCACTGCACTGTCGTTAAGGTGCAATGTTCTCTGTACAAATAAATTTATATTTTCCGCTACTCTCGACTACACTACTGGGTAGTAAGTGGTAAGTAGGGGTCGAACCCAAGGGAATTAGAGGGATACGTTGTTCTTTATACTGGTGGGGAACGTGTTTTAGGTTGATTGAGATTTTAGCGCGATTAACTAAGCTACTGTTTTTGGTTTTTTTGGTTTTGAGTGCGGAAAAGTAAATTACAGAAAATAAATACTTAAAATAAAGGAGTTAAGGTAAGAAGACTTACAGTAGGTGATGCGTGATTGCGATTCCTCCGGTCGATGAGCGGTTGATGGTTGTAGTTGATCGAGCAGTTTATAAAAGTAAATACAGGGGGGTTTTTTGTAATTCAAGGAAAAGTATTCGGTTTCAGGTACCTTGTATTATAACATGTTTATTAATAACCGTTAGTAACCTTTCTAAGTATTCAAAGATGAATCGAGGCCCTTTCGTAGCGCAAGACTTGCAACATCGTTTAAAGCAACACTTGTTCTACTTCAGACTAATTCCTCCTTTCGAAGTATCTTAGCCTTTTGTGCATCCAACTGATCTCTCAGTTACGATCGACCAAGTGGTGTTTTAGATAAGTCGAACTCCTCGATAAGTTTTGCTTGTTACAGCTTCCACTTACCGAGTATGATCACGAATTCCCACGGAAGAGCTTTGCTTGTTACAGCTTCCACTCAACCTTGGAAACTCTGACTATAAATGGCACATAGAACAAGTTTTGAATACAGAGAAATCAAACTAAAAGAAATTAAAACATTATATAATACAAGAAAATACCTTCGACCGAATGAGGAGTTTAGCTATGAATATCCATGGAAAAGGACATCATAACTAAATACTCGGGGGGTTTTTGAAAACAGTAAGAGGGAAAGGGGTGGAATACTCAAGAACCAACATGAGTATTCCCAATTTCCTACTGAATACTCAAGAACCAATAGGAGTATTCTCTAAAGTATAATACTCAAGAACAAACAGGAGTATTATTTCCAATCAGTATAATACTCAAGAACCAACAGGAGTATTATTTCATAAACCAAACTTACAAAGTAACAAACTTAGAGAGAGAAGTGTTTACAATTTTTGGATGGTTGTTATGAGAGGTGAGGGGTTGTATTTATAGCTAAAGGAGGAGGAAATGGAGGGTGGAGATGTAAGCATGTGGAGCTCATCCATGGGAGGAGGAGGGAGGAGGAAGGAGGAGGTGACACATGGGGGGGAGCAAAGGAGCTGCCGGTTGCCGGTTGGAGGGGAGGAAGCCACTGGTTGTGGAGGGGGAAGGGGGGAGGAAGGCCACCCATGAGTCATCTTCTTCCCCAAAGCCGCCGGTCACCTTTGTCCATGGATGAGTTTTGACAGTTTTGTGCAGTCTTTTCACAAAACTATCAATCCAATTTTGCTCCGGTCTGACTTTGGTTGTTCCTCGGTTGAATTTAATTTGAGAAATTCAATGTCGGGATCTTGATATTTCTTCGCTCAACATCTGATCTTGACCTTGGATTGGCTCGTAATATCTTTTCAGCGTAAAATCCTCTCCTTAGCGTGTTTTCTCTCTAAGCGCCAAAATACCCTGTAGAAATAAATCGGGACTAACAAGCTGAAGTTAAATAGACCAACAGTCTAATTTGGTGGGTTTTACTGTGTTTTTGATTCGTATAATTATGGTCCATCAACCTCCTTAACTGCTCATTCTGCAAACAAAGGACGAATACAAAGATGCGATTACACTGTCCTTTGTGCGAAATAACAAGCTGCCATATGTGTGCCCCATTCTACCTGGACAAAGAAATCAAGCCGGCACCTCCAGCGAAACAAGAGTACACCACCACAGACGAACTACTCAGAGAAGTGTTTGGCTATGTGCAGTTCCTTCATGCGGAAATAGACAGGCTTAACGCCATCATCAATGAAGTACAAAGGACTGAAACTGAGTTAGAAAAGGAGGTCGAAGAACAGTTAGCAAAGGATTTGGAAGACCTCACACTCATAGACAAAGGAAAAGGAGTTGATGAAAGCGCGCACTGGCTCAATGAAGCAGCTTCGTTCGGTATGCCTATAACCACAAGAGCCGTAAGCAGGCTGTTTCACATACCGGTAAAAATCACAATCCCGGGGTTGCTGCCATTCACAATAGAAGCAATATTGGACACAGGAGCAACATGCTGTTGCATCAACAAAGCAGTGGTACCGGAAAAAGCGCTAGAAGACTTAAATTACACGGTCTTCTTTAGTGGCATTAACTCGAGGCAACCAGCTAAGCTAAAGCTAAAAGATGGACAGATGACCATTGACGAGCAGGTATTCCGTATACCATTGACATATGTATTCGACATGAATATGAAGGACGGAGTACAGATGCTTTTGGGATGTAACTTCATCCGAGCACGAAGCGGCGGGTTGAGAATAGAAGGAAACTCAATCACCTTCTACAAACAACTGACCACCATCAACACCAGCCCACGATCGATGGAAAAGGCCAATGCACTAGTCGAACTAAGCCCAATGGAGGAGATGGAAATAATAGAACTAGTCTATTATAACATGGGCAAGACAAGCGACCAGCATAATATGGGCTAAACAAACAGCAAACTTCAAAAAAGATTGACCTAACTCTCAGCAGGCTCAAACAATTAGGCTACATTGGTGATAACCCATTGCAGCACTGGGCCAAAAACAAAATCACATGCAAAATTGAAGTGATAAACCCAGACGTAACGGTTCAGGACAGGCCCCTTAAGCATATCACACCTGCAATGGAGCAGAGTTTCAAAAGGCATGTGGACGCCCTACTAAGCCTCAAAGTCATCAGAGCAAGCAAAAGTCGCCATAGGACCATGGCAATACTGGTCAACTCGAGAACTACAGTAGACCCAAAGACTGGCCAGGAGCAAAAAGGAAAAGAACGGATGGTGTTCAACAACAAATCGTTGAACGATAACACCCATAAAGACCAGTACACAGTACCTGGTATTAAGACCATCCTAAAAAAGGTCGGAAATGCGAACATCTTCAGCAAATTCGACCTGAAGAGCGGATTCCATCAGGTAGCAATGGACGAGGAAAGCATACCATGGACATCATTCGTGGTCCCAGGAGGACTATACGAATGGCTGGTTATGCCATTCGGTCTCAAAAACGCACCAGCAGTCTTCCAAAGAAAAATGGACCGCTGCTTCAAAGGAACAGAAGAATTCACCGCCGTCTACATAGACGATATCCTGGTCTTCTCTCGAACCGAAGAAGAACACATTGGTCACCTACAAAAAGTTTTAAGTATATGTGAAAAGGAAGGACTGGTCCTTTCACCAACCAAAATGAAGGTCGCCACCCATGAAGTAGAGTTCCTTGGGGCAATTATTGGAAACAAAAGGATAAGACTCCAGCCACAAATTATCAAAAAAATATCGGAGTTCAAGGAAGAGACCCTGCGCGATAAGAAAGGCCTCAGGACGTGGCTGGGCATACTGAACTATGCAAGGGCGTACATACCAAAGCTAGGCATCAAACTCGGACCTTTATACTCCAAAACAAGTCCGCACAGAGATAAACGTATAAAGGAATCCGATCTGAGAATTGTCTGCCAGCTGAAAGAGGAGATACAGAATCTCCCTAATCTAGAGATACCCCCCGAAGACGCCTACATCATACTTGAGACTGACGGATGCATGGAAGGATGGGGAGGAGTATGTAAATGGAAGAAGTCGAGAAGTGACCCAAGAACAACGGAGCGCGTATGTGCTTATGCAAGCGGAAAATTCACTCTAGTAAAAGCAACAATTGACGCAGAAATTCACGCCGCAATGGAAAGCCTCCATGCAATGAAAATCCACTACCTCGATAAGGAGGAAATCACCTTAAGGACTGACTGTCAAGCTATCATTAGCTTCTACAACAAGACAGTAGCAAATAAACCATCACGAGTCCGATGGATTGGGTTCACCGATTTAATCACCGGCACGGGTGTAAAAATACGCTACGAACACATAAGCGGCAAGGAATATACTTGCCGACGCACTCTCACGTTTAGTTCACTATCTCTGTGCAGGATGTTTAACGGACGAAGAAGCAGAGGTCGTGGCCGTGGCTTCGGAAGAGCTACAAGCTATGAAAGCATTGCACCATGGCGCATCTATCAAACACGCGGAGGATCAAGTTCTCATGTACATGCATGGCCTGCTCCAACAGATAGAGCAGATGAGTACCACAACGTCCTTTTCTTAATGCGCCAACGAGACAGGATGGCAACCCTACTCAACCCAGTGCAAGTCCAAATCAAAAGAGAAAGAATGGCCCAAGAGCGCCTCGAAGAAGCAGCCGACAAAGCCCAGCAAACGATGGAACAGCTCTGTTCCATGCTACGATACAAAAAGGAGCACTATGAAACCCAAGACCAGAACCACCCAGGCGAAGGATGGGCCGAACAGCAACAACGTCCCAATACCCAACTCATCACAGCGGAACGAGTATGCGGAGATCTGGCCCGACTTGTCCACAGAGTCCAAGAATGAGTTAGCCCAAGCCCAAAACACCTCTAAAGAACGCCCGTGGTTTTGAATAACCCCCGGTTTCAATAAACCAGGATTCCATCAGTTGTTTTGATGGGTCCTCTTTTCTGTACAAAAGTCGCCTAGTGGCGCATTATCTTTTGTCGTATGAGTTGAAGATAACAAAGCATCTTCGCATGTGTCGATGGGACCCAATGAGTACCCGACATGCATTGATTGCATTTGTTTCCTTCTTGAGAGTTGTCATAGCTTCAGCATCCAAATTGGAACCTTCTTCAGTAATTATTCCTTGGTTCTCCGATGGATCAGCATCACTTATCACCACATTCCTCTTCCTCGAGGACTTGATGAACTTCTCTGTTTCTTCATCGGACATTGCAATCTTCCTCCCTCGAGTGGCATAGATCTGGGCGAGATATTTTCTGGGAGAGTCACTGGCCCGCTTTACCTTCTTCCTGCGACCAGCCTTCGGAGGAATGCATCCTGTGGCAAAAATCTATTCTCTCCATGTTCCTGAGCCTCCAGCCCCCTTGCTGGGTTCCTCTTCTTCCACACTCTTGACAGACTTATTCTTAGAAACCGCACTATCGGCTTTGTCAACCGTCACAGCCCTACCACTCTCATTATCACCACCAAGAATCACCCTACTGGTTTCAACACCATCAGTTTTAACATCCTTACCCCTATTATCGCCAATTACAGCCCTTCTGGCTTCATCACCGTCAACAACCTTCTCAACTTCCACACTTATTTCTTCATTCAACACCGATTTTCCAACAACAGAGATATTCGCAGAGTCGGAAGGAATAGTGGGATTTACCTTAGATTGCGGACGAACTTGTGGAGTTGAATCCACTGTGATTGGCTGGGAGATTTCGGCGGTAACTCCTTCAGCAGACTTTTCTTTGGTCAAGGATTCGGTGACGGAGTGTAAAGGTGACGCCTTTTTCAACTTCGCAGCTTTTGATTTCAGAATCTTTGATTTCGCCGCCAACGCCTTTGAGGTCTGCATGCTTTCTTTGCTTTTCTCCGCTGATTTAGAACTGGATTTTGCTGACTTCCTGGTATTCACCATTGTCGGTTGAGGAAGGAGCAGTTGAGAAGGGAGTTCCGTTCTAGGGTTTTTGAGAGAGAGAAGACGATACTCAGGGAATGAATTTGATTTTTCAAAAATCAAATTTGTCTATATGACTCTTCAGCTTTCCAAAACTGTCTCTTCACGCATAATCCGAAATAAAATCTTTAAGGATATTTTAAAAAATATTTTCCAAGTTGTCGAGACTCCTGTTCTAGCTCTCTTTATTAGGTGGTCAGTCCAACTGTTCAGCCGGAGATTCGATTATGACTGACCACCGTTGGATGCTTTCAGTGGTTGACACCACCTAGATCCCCTGGGGATCTGGTTGTTCCACTCCGTGATCTGCCATTGGGGTTGACAAGGGTATGCCACCTCAGAGTCACCATCTTCCGTGAGCATTCATATTTTCTTGTACGGCTCCAGGCACATTTCTGTGGGCAGTGTACGAACTCCTTCCGCAACTGTACCACCTTTTGATTCAACAGCTTCCGTAACTGTACCACCTTCTTACCACCGGCAACATTGATTTGTGCGCATCTCCAATCACATCTTGTGTGCAAGGTCTTATCCACTCCCCCTCGCAGAAATCTTTGTTGATCGTTTGCACATGTAAGAGCCACTGGTTGCTGGTCACGGTTCTCGTTGTTCATTGACTCCGTCAGACCCATCTTAATAGTATAGCAGTTGTTGGCATCCTGTTTTCCTTTCATCAGTGTATCACCATTCTGGTCTAGTACAAGACATGAGTAGCTGGAGAATGACACATAGTGTCCATCGTCGCATAGTTGACTGATGCTGATAAGATTCGTGGTCAGTCCTTGGACAAGGAGGGTGTTCTTGAGTGCAGGGAGATCCGGAACCATCAATGTCCCACAGCCGATCACCTGACCCTTTTCACCATCCCAGAAAGTGACAAACCACATCTGCTCAATAGGCCTAATATAAGTAAGATATTGAGAGTTACCTGTCATGTGAGCGGAGCATCCGCTGTCGAAGTGCCAACTATCATGCGATGTGTAACTTGAGGTGTAACAGGCCACCATACAAACGGTTCGGTCTGCCTTTTAAACCCAGACTTGTTTCTGTTGCGATGTGGTTCGTTGCTGGAAAGCACGTCGTTCAGCTAAAAACAGGCGACACTTCAGTTTAATGTGTCCCATCTGATTACAATACCAGCAAGTGCGCCACTCTTTCCTTTGCGCTGAATGAGAGCCGAAGTGCATCGTACCAGCCCTTCTTTGACCACTATTGGGTTGTTCTTGTTGCAGATCTATTTTCCATCTGGGATGCTGTCTTACCTTCTGTTCTGACTTCTGTTCCGACACCGGTCTTGTTTTAACAAGCATCATACCTTTTGAGCTGCCTTCTCCTGTGAACCCCAATCCTTTGTGTCCGGACTCCATTCTCTGAAATCTAAGAATATCATTTTAGTTTTTAGTGCCAGAGTTAAGCATTCTTACCGACTGTTTGAGGTGATTGAGTTCCTCCCTAGTGTCAGAGTGGTCCATCTTCTCAGATTCTAGCTGAAGTTCTAGCTGTTCCACCCTCCTCAGTTGGAATGCTTCTTTGCGCTGCAGATCTATGACGGCCTTTCTTAGACCCGCCATCCCTACAGGATGAGTGTTCCGATCCTTCTCTATTTGACTTTCAGTGAGGAGACAGTACCCAGGAGTTCCGTTTTCTGAGCAAGAGGATCCAACCTTTCCTGTTTTATCTCAGCCAGTTGAGAAGTCAGTGAGTTAACTGTACCTTCCAGTTCTGCTTTCAGTGTCAGCAGTATCTCGACCTCCTGCCATACCTTGTCCTTTTCCATGGTGACGCTTGCCACTGTGTCATTTAGCTTCTTGTTTATCTTGATCAGAAGCAGCCACTTCTCATATAGATCTTTATATGTCTGTGCCAGAGAATCCTGCGTGAGTTTTTCATTGTCACTGTCCGAGGGGTCTTCACCTAGGAGTTTCGACTGAGATGGAACAGTTTCACTGGTGCTGCTACATTCATCCAGAGTTGTGATGAAGGCCACAAAGTTTGTGATTTCGCCTTTTTCTTCATTTGACTCACTGTCGCTGAAGCTCGCCACCATCGCCTTTTTCTTCATGAGAGTGTTTGCACTCTGTGAAGCAATGTGACCAAAACCCTTGCATTCATGACACTGGATCTCTTCTTTTCCTTTGTCAGACAAGTCTTGCCTCGAATCAGTAGACCTTGCTCTGCCGGATTTCCAGTTTCGGACCCAGTTGATGAAGACTGACCTTGTTCTGGACCACGTCTGTTAATTTTCCGCACCATTCTTCCAAAGTTCTGTGCCATCATGGCCAGTTGCTCAGTGGTGCAGCCAGAATCCAGTTTGTCTTCCGTCATATCAGCTTTGAGAGCGATTCCCTTCTCTTCTCCGGTTTGGAAGTCATGATTGATCTCGTAAGTTCTGAGAGAACCCATCAGCTCGTCTAGCTTCAGTGTGGTGATATCATGCATTTCCTCAATGGCCGTGACTTTCATGGCAAATCTCGGAGGAAGAGACCTTAGAACTTTACTGGCCAATCTTTCTTCATCGATGGGTTTCCCTAGTGCAGATGCCTCGTTGGACAGTTCCAGGACTCTGGTGTTGTACTCAGTGATGGTTTCACTTTCCTTCATCTTCATTTCTTCGAACCTGGTTGTGACAGCTTGCATGCGGGAGTTGCGAACTTTGTCTGTTCCTTCAAAAGCAGTTTGGAGAATATCCCATGCTTCCTTGGCCACTTCACAGTTGATGATTAGCTTCATGACGTTTTCATCTACTGCCGAGAAAATTGCGTTCATTGCCTTTGAGTTTCCAATGGAAGCTTTGTCCTCCTCTTCTGTCCATAGAGCTTCTGGTTTGGCGATCGGTTCTCCAGTGAGATTGTTCATCATAGGTTCCGTCCACCCTTTCAGAACAGCCTTCCATGCCTTTTCGTCTAGCGATTTCAGGAAAGATCTCATCACAGGCTTCCATGTGGCATAGTTCGATCCTTCGAGTGGCGGGGGTCTGGTTATGCTTTGTCCTTCCTTCAGAGTCATCTTGAACAGTTCAGGATCCCACTCAGTGTGTCGAGTGTTCGGCTCTGATACCAATTGAAATTATGTCCCATGTTCAAGCTTGTGTCTAGGGTAGTGTTGCGACAGACCTGGGACTCTTTGCACAACAGCTCAACACACAGAGGTTGAACTCTTATCACAACAGTTCAGCAAACAGATAAAAGCAGTAGAAACTCACAGACTGATAACCCAGTTCGGCTCCGCCTACTGTGGGGGGTTTCCCACACCCGAAAAAAGGATAGCAAATCTTTATTACGAGTATAGGGATTCCACAGGGACTTACACTTACACCTTGTAATAGCCTAACCTCAATACTCCGTCTCTCAGATTTGCAACCGAGGTTCACCGCAATTCTCCTTGATCCCCTTCGTTCAGAACCTGCAGTCTGAACGTTCTCGACCTTCTCCAGAAGCTCGGATGCTTTCTTTCGAAAGCTTGTTCACCTTTGTTGTGTGCGGCAGTTGATACGCTTCAGACAGTCTGTGTTGCACTTGAACAGACTGCACTTGCACCGATGTATTCTCAATGAGAAAACACAGCCGGCCGTCGCTTTCTTCTTCTCCTATCAGCAGGATATGCTCGTGTGTTGCTGATCTTTGAAAGCGATGAGAATTAGGGTTGCTCTTGCATTGTATTTATATGCTCAAGAGAAACCCTAATTCGCACAAGATAATCCCATCAAATATTTAGGAAATATTCCTAGATATTTGATGAATATCTTTTTGAATCGGTTGGAAGATAATCCAAAGACTTCTTGCCCAAGTAAGCTTTGCCGCCTTAATGTAAATATTCATTCGAATATCTATTGCTCGAATAAGTCGCTGGCCGTCTTCAACTTGACGAGATCTTCGTAGTCCAATATCTTCCGGGAACTATCCTTGCATCTTATCCACGCTGTGTACGAGTGTTAGGATATGTTCGAACTCCCCCTGAAATCCTGCTCGAACTGTCTAAGCTACGTTTTGCCAAATACATGCCACTTAAGGGAACATCAGAGCTGAGCCGACCGGTTGAAGTCGACATCAGGAGCAGCCCTTGTGAAGCTCAAGGCAGCTGACTGGCTGAGATTTCCTTGCCTAGCCAGCCGACCGGCTGGCCGTCGGGACAAATTTTTGGACTTGTTTCTTAATTTTGTTTTTGGGCTTTTTAGCCCTTTGGAAAGCTATAAAGAGGGCAAGCGACTGATTTACTCAGTGTGAATGATACGAGAGTTTTGTGCTTGAATTGAGATTGAAGAACCCTAACTTGGGAGAGAAGAAACTAGAAGAAACGGCTGGTGGAGGACTCAATGAAGTCCCACTAGAAGAAACTTATGATATAATAGAAAAGGCAGCTCAAGATTATCACCTCTGGACGAGTGATCTAGGTAACCCTAAGGACAAGAAAGGTGTGCGTGATCTCTACCTTGCTGATGGCACCAATGAAATTGCTGAGTTGACCACCACTGTGAAGATGTTAGCAGCTGAAATCAAAAATCTGAAGACTGACTTCTTTATGAAGTCATCTGTTGGTTCTAATGTGGCTATTTTCTGTCAGATATTTGGTTCACCTTTGCATTTCGTAGATGGCTATCCGGTGATGGGACAAGATAGTAACGAAGGAAATCACGAGGAGGCTAACTTTGTAGGGCGCAGCAATCAGGGTAGTGGTTTCTCCTCTAGTTCAGGAATGAATAGGTGGGATAACCCAAACCGGAACAATCCTAACCTCTCGTACAAGCCACAGAATCAGGCACCTCCGAGGTTTCCCTATAGACAACAGCAGAACAGTGCTCCCTACCAGCCGAGAAATCAGTACAACAACCAGTCCTAACAGCAACAAAATTAGAATTCGGGGAGCGATAGCAACCCAAATCAGCGAGATGAGTCACAACGAGATCAGAACTCCGAATCAACGTCAAACATAGAAGCCATGCTTGCTAGCTTCATAACAGACCAGCGTAAAGCATCTGAGGAAACCGCTGCTGAGGTAAGAGACTTGCGAAGGACTATAGAGCAGCTCGCTATTCAAAATAGAGCGTCTTGCAAAGCATAAGTTTTTCTGCTACCTCGACGGTTATAGTGGGTTTTTCCAGATCTCTACACACCCCGAGGACCGGGAGAAGACTACTTTCACTTGCCCTTTTGGCACATTTGCTTATATACGCATGCCTTTCGGTCTTTGCAATGCTCCAGCTACTTTTCAGCGTTGTATGATGGCCTTTTTTTTTGATTTTATAGAAAACACCATGGTAGTATTTATGGATGACTTTTCGGTGTATGGCTCTTCATTCGATTCATGCCTCTCTAACCTTACTAATGTTCTTTGTCGTTGTGTTGACACTAACCTGGTTCTCAACTGGGAGAAGTGTCACATTATGGTGCAGGAAGACATCTGGTCTCCAACAAAGGCATTGAGGTCGATCGCGCTAAGGTGGAGGTCAGTGAAAAGCTGCCCGCGCCAAAAGACGAGAAGGGAATCCGGAGCTTTCTAGGGCATGCAGGTTTCTACCGGCGTTTCATTGAGGATTTGTCCTAGATAGCCAAGCCACTCACCGATCAACTATGCCATGACGCTAAGTTTAATTTTGATGAATCATGTTTTAATGCTTTCCATACTCTCAAATCTGCTCTTACTTCTGCTCCTGTAGTGCAGCCCCCTAACTGGGAGCTGCCATTTGAACTAATGTGTGATGCTAGTGATTTCGCAGTGGGAGCAATCTTAGGGCAGCGCGTTGACAAGAAGATACACATGATTTACTATGCAAGTAAGGTCTTGGCTGGCGCAGCAGCAAATTACACAAAGACAGAGAAGGAGATGATGGCCATCGTTTATGCTTTTGAGAAGTTCAGGCAGAATCTGATAGGTTCGAATACCATAGTGTACACTGACCATGCTGCCATTAAGTATTTTGCTGTCTAAGAAGGATTCGAAGCCTAGATTGATTCGATGGGTCCTCCTCCTTCAAGAGTTTGACATTGATATTAGAGACAAGAAAGGAGCTAAAAATCTAGTTGCAGATCACCTGTCACGTCTCGAGCTAGGAGAGCTCGACCGCGAAGAAGACAACCTCCCAATGACTGACTCTCTAGCAGGTGAATAGCGAGTGCTGATGTGGGCATCGCTCCGTGGTACGCAGATTTTGTCAACTACTTGGCCTGCGGTATTATTCCCCCTGACGTGTCACACAACCAGAAGAGGAAATTTTTGTCCGACGTCAAGAGGTACTTCTGGGATGATCCTTTCCTTTACAAATTATGTGCTGACAGTCTTTACAGGACTTGCATCGATGAGGACCAGATTAGATGGATCCTAGAGCACTGCCATTCATCACAATATGGTGGCCACGGGACTGGTTCGAAAATAGCTGCAAAGGTCCTACAGTCCGGGTTCTACTGGCCTACTCTATTTAAGGATGCACACGAGTTTGTCAAAGCTTGTAAACAGTTCCAGAGAATAGGAAATATTTCTAAGCAGCAGGAGATGCCCCAGCAGAGCATTCTTGCAGTGGAGTTACTTGATGTATGGGGCATCGATTTCATGGGACCATTCCCACCTTCTTATGGAAATCAATATATCGTGGTAGCAGTCGACTACATTTCAAAGTGGGTTGAAGCAGTGGCTACTCCTACTTGCGACGCCAAGGTGGTTATGAAAATGTTTCAGAAGGTTATATTCCCTCGGTTTGGAGTTCCTAGAACAGTTATTAGTGATGGAGGCTCCCACTTCAAAGAATGAAATTTCGAGACCTTGTTGACGAAATACGGTGTTTATCACAAGGTTGGCACTCCTTATCACCCACAGACCAGTGGGCAGGTAGAGATATCTAACCGAGAGATCAAGAGCATACTTGGAAAGATAGTCTCGAGACACAGGAAGGACTGGGCATCCAAGCTAGAGGAGGCGCTATGGGCATATAGGACTGCATTCAAAATTCCTATCGGAATGAGTCCTTTCAGGCTTGTCTACGGAAAAACCTACCACCTGCCAGTGGAACTCGAATACAAGGCTCTGTGGGCAGCTGAATATGGATATGAACGCAGCTGGGGAAAAGAGATTGCTGCAGCTAAAGGAGCTTGATGAGATCAGATTGGACTCCTATGAAAATGCTTGTCTCTATAAGGAGAGGATGAAGAACTGGAATGACAAACGAATCGTGCGCAAAGAATTCAATGACGGCGAGTGAGTTCTTCTCTACAACTCCCCCCTCAGATTATTTCTTGGGAAGCTGCACACCAAATGGAGTGGTCCATACACAGTGGAGAGGGCATACCCAGACGGCCACGTGGAGCTTTGCATTGAGGGAGGAAAATCAATGGTGGTCAATGGGCAGCGCCTCAAGCACTACCACGTCTTGAAGCATCTGGCGCCTCCCGAATGCATAGACGATAATTGATGGACCATAATTGTATGAATCATAAACACAGTTAAACCCACCAAATTAGACTCTTTGTCTATTTAAATTTTGCTTGTTAGTTCCGATATTTATCTACAGGGTATTTTGAAGTCTAGAGAAAATACAGGCTAAGGAGGAGTTTTAAAGCTGAAAATGAATTACGAGTCATTCCAGGACACGACCAAATTCCAACTTTCAAGAACCGACTTGGAATCACTCAAATATGCTAGAACAGTCAGCATTTGGACAAGAACGCAATGCAAAGGCACCGAGCCCGGTATAGGCCAAACAAGGGCAATTTCAGCCGATTTGGGATTTCGACCATGTTCGGGGCAGAATTTGGCTTAACTTCCTTCTTGAGATCATCTTAGAATGACATTTTCATTCAGAATACACTCTCCAAAATCCAAGAAGCTCCGGCCAAAGCTCTGGTCAGATTCCGGCCAAATTCCGGCAACTCCGGCGAACACCGGCCAATCTTCGGCCAACCTCCAACCTAGCTCCGGCAAAGCCACGTGGCACCACTCAGCTGGCTGCAGGTGGCGCAGCCATGTGCAAGGAGGAGGAGAAAGAAACTTAGCCTCCAAGTCTTTTGGGATATTTTCAAGTCCAAACTTAGTCCCCAAGTCTTCTCTTCTTCTTATCCAATTGGGATATTTCATCCCCAAAACTTAGCTCCCAAGTATCCATTTCCCTACAAATAGAGGCCATGCCCTCATATAAAAATCATCCCACAATCCCATCTCATTTTAACATCTCATACCACAAGTTAGTGAGAGAAGCTCTCACGTCTCTCTAGAGTTTGGGCACTAATCTTGTAATCACTTTACTTGGAATCAAAGCTTGATCTTTAGCACTTTCAACGGTTTTTGTAAGTACTCTTTTCTTTACTTTACTGTCTTTTTAATTCAACAACTTTACTTTCCTGTCTTTTACTTTCGAAAACTTTACTTTCCTGTCTTTCAAAACTGCAATTTTACTTTCATTGTCTTTACTTTCAAAACTTTACTTTTCTGTCTTTCAAAACTGCAATTTTACTTTCCTTGTTTTTACTTTCAAACCTTTACTTTTCCTGTCTTTGAAAACCTTTACTTTTCAAGTACTTAGCTATGGTATCCTCTTCCATGGATAACCGTAGCTAAACCCTTCATTCGGTTGAAGGGGTGTACTTGTATCATAAAATGTTTAAGACCTTTTTCTTAATGTCTCTTTGTGTTCAACTTGTTCTAAGTGCCATATATTAGGTTAGAACTTCATTGGTAGAGTGGATGCTCGGAAGAGAAAAGCTCTACCATGAACTCGTGACCTCCGTAGATAAGTGGAGGCTCGGAAGAGCACAGCTTATCTGTGGAGATCAACCTCTTTCAAAAACCATTTGATTTATCAGGAATGATGGTCAACTGGATGCACATATTAGAACAAGAGTTCTACGTCTTGCAAAAGACTAGACAGTGTGGCAAGTCTTGTGCTAGGAATAGCCTCAATTCACTTTTGAACACTTAGTATGGTCATTAGCAGTCAATGATAAACAGATTATGATACAAGGCCCCCGAAACCGAATGCTTTCCTTAGATTAAAAACACCACCTGCATTTACTTCCTTAGTATAAACTGCCTTATCAACTGCTCACCTCCCGGAAGACTTGCCAATCATGCAACAACCACTGTAAGTCTTCTTCCTTTTATTTTCAGTATTTACTTTTCTGTCATTTACTTTTCCGCACTAAAAACCAAAACCAACCAAAAAAACACTTACTTTTCCGCACTAAAACCTCAATCAACCTAAAACACGCTCCCTCCCTGTACGATCCCTCAAAGAACAACTTATCCCCCTAATTCCCTTGGGTTCAACCCCTACTTACCACTTGCTACCCAGTAGTAAAGTCGCGAGTAGCGGACTATAAATTTATTCTTGCCTTAGCACACGACGACTGTGCTCTGTCAAAATTGGCGTCGTTGCCGGGGAATTAGCAACTGGATAGTTGTTCTTTTTTCTGTTATACATAATTCGCCCTGTCTTCCTACTACGAAAGCGAGCCTTGGTACTATGAGGAGTTTTCCCCACCACCCTTCAAACTTGAAGTCCGCGAGAAGATCAACAACATAAAGGAATCCCGGGATGAAACATTGGACGGGTACTTATGGTACTTCGATTCCATTGTGACGAGCTGCCCGCACCATGTATTCAGCAACTCAGATCTTCTTCAAAGGTTTCTCGATGGGATGATGCCATATGAGTGGAATTGGCTTAATGACGCGGCAGGAGGCTCGGTGAATAACCTAAACATGGATGATCTTTGGAAATTGATAAACGATTTGGCCGCGAGGTCAAGACCAAGACAAGATCAGGCCAAACCACTGGAGGACGATATGATGGAGCTGGCAGCTAGCACCCAGCAGTTGGCTGCAGACATACAGCAATTGGATGCCTCGATACACCAAATCCAGGTCGAAAGCGACGAATTATGGGTGGCTCAAGAAGAAACATGAAACCAGCTCTGGGACCTCATTAACAAGCTGCCCAAAACAGACCTAGACCTCAGTATGATTGCCCCCGGAGACCATATGAATGACGAGGATGAGAACCCATGGTTGCCTGAAGAAGAGCTCCATTCAGATTACCCCTGGGAGTTAGAAGATAAACTGCCCAATTCAGGCCCGGTCCACATTACCAATCTACCCGAGGAAATCACGCCGGTCCCGGACCTCACTGTCGAACTAACCAAGGAAATCACGGCAGGCCCGGTCCTTGCACTCGAAACACCCAAAACATGGCCGATCCTCACTATCGAAGCACCTGAGGCAGGCCTGGTCCTCATTATCAAACTATCCAAGAAAGACCTGGCCCTTATGGTGGAAGTTTCCCAACTTTTCCCCTCGGTTTGTATGCAAATCACTGCCACCAAAGATGATGTGACCTATGCTGAGGTGCAAGGGGAGTTGGAGGCAAATCAAGGGCAAGAAAAGCCATCAATGGAGCTCTCACTCACCACGACTCAACAAAGCGGCCCCGAAAACTCGCTCGTTCAAGGACAACCATTCGTCGCTGCCACAAAGAAGAGGCTTCACATGGGAACAGGCTTGATGTCGCCTACATTCAATGGCACAATACTGAACTTCCAAACTTGCGAAGGTGCCGACAACTCATACATAAAGAAGCGGCAAAGACATGGGCCAAGAGAATGGAAACCTGGAAGGAGAAGCAAGAGAGCACGGCTCGATTGACCAACAGCTATGGCCAAGGGAGCACCACCTTCTCGGAGCTATGAAAAGAAGAACCTGCCGAACCATTGGAGAACCAAACCAAGCCCATCACTCCACAAGTTCTTTGAGAGGGATAAAAGAGCTGCCAAAAAGTAGTTTGACCTCACTCACCCATGGGATCCGACCTTATGATCCATGATTGAGGTATCGTCGAGCCAACGACGTTAAACAAAGGCACTGGTCGGGAGGTAACCCGACACCTATCTTACTTTCAGTCATTTTATTTTATGTCATTTAGTTTTTGCCTTGTGCCGTTCTCACCTTTCCTGTAAATATTTGCTTACAATCGGCTTTTGAACTAAGTCGTGCTGTGAGGCACGCCTTCGTTCAAAAGTGTGGGGTGAGAACCGCCTTTGCACATAGATAATTATCATGCTTTCTTTTTCCTTTTCCCTTAATATTATCTTTTTGAAAATATGAACTTGAGAATGTGAAAAAGATAGATCTAAATTCATGCATTTACCTTGTGAAAATTCAACTGTTTAAAAACTTAGAATGTAACTTCTCATTTGTCCCTTTGTGCTGAGATAAACAGGGGATGTGGAGTTGATAGAAAATGCCCTAGAGAGGCTTGGCAAGCAATCGAAGGATCGAATCTAACTATATGGTTTTCGAAGTCAGTGGAGGCTGTACTTCGGGTTTCAGTGAAGATTGAAGTCATCTCCGCCATGCAGCGTTTATGCAGAAAAAAGGCGGGACGGGAATCAAACCGTCTTATCTCTAGTCCTAGTAGCCGGGAAAATAGATGAGAGACCCTCATCTTGACCCGCGCAAAACGGCGAGGATGAGAAAGAGCGGGGAGGTATTTCCATATGCTCGCGGGCGATGATTGGACCTCCCAAAAAGGCTTGAGAAAATGGACTAGCAAGCCACAAAAAGGCAAAAGCTCAAAGAGCAAATCAAGAGGCCAAAGGCCCAAAATTGTGAAGGTTTTAACCGAACAAAAGTGAAGTACTCAAAGAGTCAAATCAAAGGCCAAAGGCCGATTCACTTCAAAAAAGCTGTCCCTCGCCAAAAAAAAATCAAAAATGCTCTACTCAATGAAACCCGAACCGAATCACGTGCTAGAGAAAGCTACAAGGAAACCATATAGTGCGAGTCGATCCCGAGAATGCAGTCCAGGAGTCTGAAAAGGGCTATCTCCCGAAACATTCGAATTAATTTGCATCTCGGCGCAAAGGTACAAGTATCAAGTTTCTTCTAAGTATTTACACAGTTTAGTTTGGTAATAAGTAAGTAATGCATGAATAGGATAAATCTAGTTCGTATTCTCACTTTCATATTTAAAAGTTTTTACTTGGATTGTGTGTGTCGCCCTTTAAAAAGCATTGTTCGGGATGAACAACTAAAAGTGTGGGGTGATCTGATGGACCATAATTGTATGAATGATAAACACAGTTAAACCCACCAAGTTAGACTCTTTGTCTATTTAACTTTTGCTTGTTAGTTCCGATATTTATCTACAGGGTATTTTGAGGTCTAGAGAGAATACAGGCTAAGGAGGAGTTTTAAAGCTGAAAATGAATTACGAGTCATTCCAGGACACGACCAAATTCCAACTTTCAAGAACCGACTTGGAATCACTCAAATATGCTAGAACAGTCGGCATTTGGACAGGAACGCAATGCAAAGGCACCGAGCCCGGTAAAGGCCAAACAAGGGCAATTTCAGCCGATTTGGGATTTTGACCATGTTCGGGGCAGAATTTGGCTTAACTTCCTTCTTGAGATCATCTTAGAATGACATTTTCATTTAGAATACACTCTCCAAAATCCAAGAAGCTCCGGCCAAAGCTCCGGTCAGATTCCGGCCAAATTCCGGCAACTCCGGCGAACTCCGGCCAACCTCCAACCTAGCTCCGGCCAAGCCACGTGGCCCCACTCAGCTGGCTGCAGGTGGCGCAGCCATGTGCAAGGAGGTGGAGAAGGAAACTTAGCCTCCAAGTCTTTTGGGATATTTTCAAGTCCAAACTTAGTCCCCAAGTCTTCTCTTCTTCTTATCCAATTGGGATATTTCATCCCCAAAACTTAGCTCCCAAGTATCCATTTCCCTATAAATAGAGGCCATGCCCTCATGTAAAAATCATCCCACAATCCCATCTCATTCCAACATCTCATACCACAAGTTAGTGAGAGAAGCTCTCACGTCTCTCTAGAGTTTGGGCACTAATCTTGTAATCACTTTACTTGGAATCAAAGCTTGATCTTTAGCACTTTCAACGGTTTTTGTAAGTACTCTTTTCTTTACTTTACTGTCTTTTTAATTCAGCAACTTTACTTTCCTGTCTTTTACTTTCGAAAACTTTACTTTCCTGTCTTTCAAAACTGCAATTTTACTTTCATTGTCTTTACTTTCAAAACTTTACTTTCCTGTCTTTCAAAACTGCAATTTTACTTTCCTTGTTTTTACTTTCAAACCTTTACTTTTCCTGTCTTTCAAAACCTTTACTTTTCAAGTACTTAGCTATGGTATCCTCTTCCATGGATAACCGTAGCTAAACCCTTCATTCGGTTGAAGGGGTGTACTTGTATCATAAAATGTTTTAGACCTTTTTCTTAATGTCTCTTTGTGTTCAACTTGTTCTAAGTGCCATATATTAGGTCAGAACTTCATTGGTAGAGTGGATGCTCGGAAGAGCAAAGCTCTACCATGAACTCGTGACCTCCGTGGATAAGTGGAGGCTCGGAAGAGCACAGCTTATCTGTGGAGATCAACCTCTTTCAAAAACCATTTGATTTATCAGGAATGATGGTCAACTGGATGCACATATTAGAACAAGAGTTCTACGTCTTTCAAAAGACTAGACGGTGTGGCAAGTCTTGTGCTAGGAATAGCCTCGATTCACTTTTGAACACTTAGTATGGTCATTAGCGGTCAATGATAAACAGATTATGATACAAGGCCCCCGAAACCGAATGCTTTCCTTAGATTAAAAACACCACCTGCATTTACTTCCTTAGTATAAACTGCCTTATCAACTGCTCACCTCCCGGAAGACTTGCTAATCACGCAACAACCACTGTAAGTCTTCTTCCTTTTATTTTCAGTATTTACTTTTCTGTCATTTACTTTTCCGCACTAAAAACCAAAACCAACCAAAAAAACACTTACTTTTCCGCACTAAAACCTTAATCAACCTAAAACACGCTCCCTCCCTGTACGATCCCTCAAAGAACAACTTATCCCCCTAATTCCCTTGGGTTCGACCCCTACTTACCACTTGCTACCCAGTAGTAAAGTCGCGAGTAGCGGACTATAAATTTATTCTTGCCTTAGCACACGACGACTGTGCTCTGTCAATAACTTACTTCTCGGGAAGGGATCTCAGCAAGGGACTTCCCGAGAATGCTTCTAGTCCTACCTCCCTAGCTATGTCTCGCCAAGACGTTAAACTAGGCCTCTTCAGGGATTAACCCGCGCTGAAAGTATTAGTTAGTTGCATTTTTCATTTGCATTATGTGCTTTGTGTGTGGACATTTCAAGGTTCTAAGTGTGGAGAGCACTAGCCCCTTCACGATTTTCGATGCTAACCTATCACTCGTGTAGCTCTGACAGATGCTTGTCGTCAGAGCAAATGTACAAATAAATTTATAAGTCCGCTACTCGTGACTTAACTACTGGGCAGCAAGTGGTAAGTAGGGGTCGAACCCAAGAGAGTCAGTGTGGGGCAGTTCTTCTTCGGTCATTTGCGGGTCCTCATCCTCAGTCGGCTCCTCGGGTTCAGCCGTCCTTTCTGTTGCTCCTGAATCGGTTTCGGCCGTGAATTGGTGCATCGCGGCACTCAATTGCTGCATGTTTGCGGCCAATTGGTGGGTGTTAGCTGCCAGCTCCTTTTCTGCCGCCCATAATTCAGTTTTTGCTCTGATTTGTTGCATTGTGTTTTCCAACTGCTGGATGCTAGATGCCAGCTCCGTTATACCGTCCTTGAGTGGCTCGGCCTGATCTTGGCTCGGTCTTGACCTTGCGGCCAAATCATTGATTAATATCCAAAGATCATCCACGGTTAAGTCCCACATTGATCCTCCTGCTGCATTATTTAGCTGGTCCCACTCATGTGGCAACAATCCACAGAGAAATTTTATTTGAAGATCGGAGTTGTAAAAATCCATGGTGCGGGCAGCTCGTCACAATGGAATCGAAGTACCATAAGTACTCATCCAATGTTTCGTCCCGGGATTGCGTTATTTTGTTGATCTTCTCGCGGGTTTCAAGTTTGAAGGGTGGTGGGGAAAACTCCGTATTGTTCCAAGGTTCCATTCCGTAGTAGTATGACTTGGTGAATTGCATGATAAAAGAAAAAAGAAAAAAAGAAAATAGAACAACTATTCCTATGCACAACTCCCCGGCAACGGCGCCAATTTGACAGATGCTTGTCGTCAGAGCAAATGTACAAATAAATTTATAAGTCCTCTACTCGTGACTTAACTACTGGGTAGCAAGTGGTAAGTAGGGGTCGAACCCAAGAGAGTCAGTGTGGATTAGTTGTTCTTTAATGAAGCTTATGCAGAAATTAATTACGATTGGGGTTGGGTTTGAGTGTGGTTTGAGAACTGAAAGTAAATTACAACAATTGCTAGCAGATTGTAAGGAAAGGATTCAGTTTTAGGGGCCTTGTATTATAATTTTTTATCATTGACCGCGCTAAGTATTCAAAGAAGAATCTAGGTTATTTCTAACGCAAGACTTGCAACATCATTTAAAATACCCCTTTCAAGGTATGCTAGTCTATGTGCATCCACCTGATCTCCCAGTGACGTTGCGATCAAGTGGTGTTTTAGATAAGTCGACCTCCTCGATAAGTTTTTCTTGTGACAGCTTCCACTTATCGAGTATGATCACGAATTCCCACGGAAGAGCTTTGCTTGTGACAGCTTCCACTCAACCTTGGAAACTCTGACTATAAATGGCACATAGAACAAGTTTTGAATACAAAGGTATACTAAGAGTAAGATCTAAAACATTTATAATACAAGTACACCCCTGCGACCGAGTGCAAGCTTTTAGCTACTTATATGCATGTCAAGGAATGCAAGCAACTATTGTCTTGAACAAGGGTACCGAATAATAAAATAACTTTACAGTAAAAACAAATAATACTGAAAGTAATTTTATACCTTACAATAAGTCGAGGAGAGGAGCTCCTAAGCAAGATCCACACAAGAGAAGTAGCTCCACAATGAAGAACAAAATATTTATTGAAAGTGAAGAGAAGAGGGTTAAGCCCTCTATCTCTCTAAAACATGGTGGAATTGTGGATTGTGGGATGATACAAATGAGGAGGAGGAGCTCCATATTTATAGGCAAGGAGTAGGAGGATGGGTGGTGGAGATGGTGGCATGTGGAGGAGCATCCAAGGGTGGAGGAGAAGGGTTTGAAGATGTGGAGGAGGAGCCTCCACTTGTCACATTCTCATGGTGGCTCATTTAGCCGCCGGCGGCTTTGGGAGGAGGAGAGGAGGAGGCGCCAAGTGGAGGGAGGAGAGTGGAGGAGCCACCATGTGAGGGAGGAGCCGCCCCTTCTAGAAGAGGAGGAGGGGGTGAGTCATCCTTATCCTTATCCTCCAAAAGCCATCGGTTTGACCGGAATTTGACCGGAGCTTCTTGGATTTTGGAGAGTGTATTCTGAATGAAAATGTCATTCTAAGATGATCTCAAGAAGGAACCTAAGCCAAATTCTGCCCCGAACATGGTTGAAATGCCAAATCGGATGAAATTGCCCTTGTTTGGCCTTTACCGAGCTCGGTGCTTTTTCCTTGCATTCTTGTCCATTTGCCGACGGTTCTAGAATATTTGAGTGATTCCAAGTCGGTTCCATGAAGGATGTTAAGGCTGATTTTGAGTGTAGCATGGTCGTGACCTGGAATGACTCGTTCTTCATTTTCCGCTTAAAAACTCCTCCTTAGCGTGTTTTCTCTCTAAGTGCCAAAATACCCTGTAGAAATATATCGGGACTAACAAGCAGATGTTAAATAGACAAACAGTCTAATTTGGTGGGTTTAACTATGTTTTTGATTCGTATAATTATGGACCATCAGATTACCCAACACTTTTAGTTGTTCGTCCCGAACAATGCTATTAAAGGGCGGCACTAAGTTTGGTTTTTTAAAATATGAAAATTAGACTGTGGGACTCGATTTATCCTAATTCATGCATTACTTACTTATTACCAAATTGAACTGCGTAAATAAATAGAAAAAACTTAATACTTGTACCTCCGTGCTGAGATGCAAATTATATTGGATGTCTCGGGAGATAGCCCTTTTTAGGCTCCTGGACTGCAATCTTGGGATCGTCTCGCACTATATGGTTTTCTTGTAGCTTTCTCTAGCACGTGATTCGGTTCGGGTTTCACTGGTTTGAGTACTTTGATTTTCTTTTGGCGAGGGACTGCTTTTTGTAGTGAATC
Source organism: Rhodiola kirilowii (assembly GCA_033675215.1). Classification (NCBI taxonomy): domain Eukaryota; kingdom Viridiplantae; phylum Streptophyta; class Magnoliopsida; order Saxifragales; family Crassulaceae; genus Rhodiola; species Rhodiola kirilowii. The sequence continues at coordinate 48,090,115 of CM066201.1, forward strand.
GGCCTTTGGCCTTTGATTTGACGCTTTGAGTACTTCACTTTTGTTCGGTTAAAACCTTCACATTTTTGGGCCTTTGGCCTCTTGATTTGCTTCTTCGAGTTTTTTGCGTTTTTGTGACTTTGCTAGTCCATTTTCTCAAGCCTTTTTGGGAGGTCCAATCATCGCCCACAAGCCTATGGAAATACCTCCCCGCTCCTCTCGTTTTTGCCGTTTTCGCGCGGGTCAAGGTGAGGGTCGCTCAGCTATTTTCTCGGCAACTTTGACTGTCGTTTCGCGCGGGTCAAGATGAGGGTCGCTCATCTATTTTCTCGGCTACTTTGACCGGAGATAGGACGGTCTGATTCCCGTCCTCGCCTTTTGCATTGCATGGCGGAGATGACTTCAATCTTCACTGAAACCCGAAGTGCAGCCTCCACTGACTTCGAAAACCATATAGTTTGATCTGATCCTTCGATTGCTTGCCAAGCCTCTCTAGGGCATTTCTATCAACTCCACATCCCTAGTTTATCTCAGCACAAAGGGACAAATGAGAAGTTACGTTCTAAGTTTTTAGACAGTTGAATTTTCACAAGGTAAATGCATGAATTTCGGTCTGTCTTTTTCACATTCTTAAGTTCATACTTTCAAAAAGATACTACTAAAAAAGAAAAAACATGTTTATACACAGGTGGTTCTCACCCCACACTTTTGAACGAAGGCGTGCCTTTCAGCAAGACTTAGTTCGAAAGTCATGCAAGCAAATATATACAGGTGAGGTGAGAATGATGCAAGACAAAAAAAAAACTAAATGACAAAAACTAAATGACAGAATTTAAATGACAGAAAGTAAGATAGTGTCGGGTTACCTCCCGACCAGTGCCTTTGTTTAACGTCGTTGGCTCGACGACACCTCATTCCTGGATCATAAGTAGGGATCCCATGGGTGCTTGAGGTCGAATTTCTTCTCGGTTGTCCTTTTGCTCCGAGAGGGTGAGGTTTCCTTGACCACAGCTGCTGGTCCAATGCGTCGTGCTTGCTTGTTTCTCCTTCCGGGTTTCCATTCTTTCGGCCCATGCCTTTGCCGCTTCTTCATGTTTGAATATTTGGCACTTTCGCGAGTTTGGAAGTTGGGTTTTGTGCCTTCAAACATCGGCGACCACAGGCATGTTCCCATGTGAGGCCTCTTTTTGGTGGTAGCTACGAATGGTTGTCTTGGAATGATTGAGTTCCCGGGTGGTTTTTCTTAGCTTGTGACGAGAGAGATTTCCTTTGTCGGCTTTTTTGGCTCATGCTCTGCCTCCAACTCCCCTTGTACCGCATCATCATTGATTATATGATCTTCGGTGGTTATGATCGGCATGAAACGCGAAGGGTTAAGTAGAGGCACTTCGACCATGAGGACTAGGTCTGTTTCAGGTGCTCCGACAGTGAATACTAGGTCTTTCTCGGACAGTTCGGCAATGAGGTCCGGGACTTCCTCGGGTGCTTCGAGCGCAAGTACCGGGCCTGGCTTGATTTCTTCGGCCGCTTCAGCAGTGAGGTTCGGGACTTCTGTAGGCTCGGCAGTTAGGACAGTTATTTCCTCGGATGGATTGGTGATAAGGATCGGGTCTGATTGGGGCAGTTCTTCTTCGGTCATTTGCGGGTCCTCATCCTCAGTCGGCTCCTCGGGTTCAGCCGTCCTTTCTGTTGCTCCTGAATCGGTTTCGGCCGTGAATTGGTGCATCGTGGCACTCAATTGCTGCATGTTTGCAGCCAATTGTTGGGTGTTAGCTGCCAGCTCCTTTTCTGCCGCCCATAATTCAGTTTTTGCTCTGATTTGTTGCATTGTGTTTTCCAACTGCTGGATGCTAGATGCCAGCTCCGTTATACCGTCCTTGAGTGGCTCGGCCTGATCTTGGCTCGGTCTTGACCTTGCGGCCAAATCATTGATTAATATCCAAAGATCATCCACGGTTAAGTCCCACATTGATCCTCCTGCTGCATTATTTAGCTGGTCCCACTCATGTGGCAACATTCCACAGAGAAATTTTATTTGAAGATTGGAGTTGGTAAATCCATGGTGCGGGCAGCTCGTCACAATGGAATCGAAGTACCATAAGTACTCATCCAATATTTCATCCCGGGATTGCGTTATTTTGTTGATCTTCTCGCGGGTTTCAAGTTTGAAGGGTGGTGGGGAAAACTCCGTATTGTTCCAAGGTTCCATTCCGTAGTAGTATGACTTGGTGAATTGCATGATAAAAGAAAAAAGAAAAAAAGAAAATAGAACAACTATTCCTATGCACAACTCCCCGGCAACGGCGCCAATTTGACAGATGCTTGTCGTCAGAGCAAATGTACAAATAAATTTATAAGTCCGCTACTCGTGACTTAACTACTGGGTAGCAAGTGGTAAGTAGGGGTCGAACCCAAGAGAGTCAGTGTGGATTAGTTGTTCTTTAATGAAGCTTATGCAGAAATTAATTACGATTGGGGTTGGGTTTGAGTGTGTTTTGAGAACTGAAAGTAAATTACAACAATTGCTAGCAGATTGTAAGGAAAGGATTCAGTTTTAGGGGCCTTGTATTATAATTGTTTATCATTGACCACGCTAAGTATTCAAAGATGAATCTAGGTTATTTCTAACGCAAGACTTGCAACATCGTTTAAAACACCCCTTTCAAGGTATGCTAGTCTATGTGCATCCACCTGATCTCCCAGTGACGTTGCGATCAAGTGGTGTTTTAGATAAGTCGACCTCCTCGATAAGTTTTTCTTGTGACAGCTTCCACTTATCGAGTATGATCACGAATTCCCACGGAAGAGCTTTGCTTGTGACAGCTTCCACTCAACCTTGGAAACTCTGACTATAAATGGCACATAGAACAAGTTTTGAATACAAAGGTATACTAAGAGTAAGATCTAAAACATTTATAATACAAGTACACCCCTGCGACCGAGTGCAAGCTTTTAGCTACTTATATGCATGTCAAGGAATGCAAGCAACTATTGTCTTGAACAAGGGTACCGAATAATAAAATAACTTTACAGTAAAAACAAATAATACTGAAAGTAATTTTATACCTTACAATAAGTCGAGGAGAGGAGTTCCTATGTAAGATCCACATAAGAGAAGTAGCTCCACAATGAAGAACAAAATATTTATTGAAAGTGAAGAGAAGAGGGTTAAGCCCTCTATCTCTCTAAAACATGGTGGAATTGTGGATTGTGGGATGATACAAATGAGGAGGAGGAGCTCCATATTTATAGGCAAGGAGTAGGAGGATGGGTGGTGGAGATGGTGGCATGTGGAGGAGCATCCAAGGGTGGAGGAGAAGGGTTTGAAGATGTGGAGGAGGAGCCTCCACTTGTCACATTCTCATGGTGGCTCATTTAGCCACCGGCGGCTTTGGGAGGAGGAGAGGAGGAGGCGCCAAGTGGAGGGAGGAGAGTGGAGGAGCCACCATGTGAGGGAGGAGCCGCCCCTTCTAGAAGAGGAGGAGGGGGTGAGTCATCCTTATCCTTATCCTCCAAAAGCCATCGGTTTGACCGGAATTTGACCGGAGCTTCTTGGATTTTGGAGAGTGTATTCTGAATGAAAATGTCATTCTAAGATGATCTCAAGAAGGAACCTAAGCCAAATTCTGCCCCGAACATGGTTGAAATGCCAATTCGGATGAAATTGCCCTTGTTTGGCCTTTACCGAGCTCGGTGCTTTTTCCTTGCATTCTTGTCCATTTGCCGACGGTTCTAGAATATTTGAGTGATTCCAAGTCGGTTCCATGAAGGATGTTAAGGCTGATTTTGAGTGTAGCATGGTCGTGACCTGGAATGACTCGTTCTTCATTTACCGCTTAAAAACTCCTCCTTAGCGTGTTTTCTCTCTAAGTGCCAAAATACCCTATAGAAATATATCGGGACTAACAAGCAGAAGTTAAATAGACAAACAGTCTAATTTGGTGGGTTTAACTGTGTTTTTGATTCGTATAATTATGGTCCATCAGTAGCTCTATGTTTTTATCTATTTATCTACCAGCTCACGAGTCGCATTACACTCCCAGGGCATCGCTTAATCTCCATGGATATCGAGTTTTCACACACGAGGGAAGTTCCTATGCGCCTTTTCTTATCTTCTATTTCTTCGCTTAGGGACTAAGCTCATTTTTTAAGTGTGGAGTGGGTAGCGCATAGTCATACACATCGCATATCACACATTCACTCTTGCATATTGTAGGCACTAAAAGTTTAAGGACCAAATCAAGATTATTAAAGTATAAATGGGCTGGCCCACAAGGGATATTTGGGTCAAAGCTACAAGCCCGGTCCATGAGCTAGACTCAGCCCAAAGCACGGGCCCAATCTCAAGTCCACTAGTGAACTCTATAAATAAAGCACTTCACTTCACAAAGAAGAATATTCTGAAATTTGAGAAGAAAGCACAAAGAAGAGTGCTCTCAAAGGAAGCGTCAACCGCCAGCGACCGACAAATACGCGTCGCCCGCCACAGCATCCCAACGTCGTCTGCTAAAGCATCCAGCCGCAGCGCAAGCACATAAGAGCAAGTCCCCGCGACCCTTACTTCGCTGCGCACGTGAGATCAAGTCACCAAGACCCTCGCTACGCACGACACGTTGCACTACGCCTTCATCCACACACATCAAGCTGAATAGACCGAAGCAAGCAATACAGTAGAATCAGAGGAGCATTTGAGATTACGAACACAACTTGCGCTCTCAAGCATAAATCATTTGTAAAACATTATTTTGTATTTGATACGAAATATTGTGACCTTACAAATTTTGGTGAACCCGACGTGAAAGTCTCTACCTCTCATCCCTACGCTAAAGCTAAGATGTCTGCTCAACCTACCAGTCCACAAACTCCCAAGAAGACTTACGCCGCAACTGTGGCTCAACCAACCGGCATCTGCACAAGAGGGATGACTCAGAGGATGGCTGTCAATGCCGCTGCTGCAAGCTTACGAGCTTCTCAAGTGCCAAGGAGGGGACGCACATATACCGTTGCTTCCATCATGGCTGCAGCTACGGCAGTGATTGCCTCCAACTCCTCACGACACAAGGGAAGTGTGAAAGCTGACAGAACACCCTCACCAAAAGCGAAGGTGGCTCTGCCAAAACAAGCTGAGACACCCAAACCCTGTGTAGCCTCTGTCATGACCATAGGCACTAAGACCATGGAGTAGCAGATGCTAGAACTAAGAGAGATGCTTGAGCTAGTCCTAAAAGACAACCAGGAGAAGAACAAGAAGCTTGAAGAGCTCTAGAAAGAGGTGGTTGGGCTCGGGAAACGAAAGGTTGAAGAAGTCAATCTGATGGCAGAAGATGATGACGCTAATAAGATGATCCCTGTAGAAACCAACAGGAACGGAGGTGTTGCGTGCAACGAAGACCAACTTCAAGTGCTGATAGCCAACGCGGTCAAGAGCCAGCTAGGTGGAGATTCTTCTGGTGGTGCACGCCGTGCCAAACCCTACAGCAAAAGAATAGACGGTCTGCGCATGCCACAGGGATATCAGCCTCCCAAACTCGAACAGTTTGACGGAAAAGGAAGTCCAAAGCAACATGTTGCCCACTTCGTAGAAACGTGTAACAACGCGGGAACTGAAGGGGATCTGCTGGTCAAACAATTTGTGCGGTCTCTAAAGGGCATTGCTTTTGATTGGTACACTGACTTGGAGGCAGAGTCTATTGACATCTGGAGTCAGATGGAGGACGAGTGAACTAACGAATACGAAACAATTGGAAGAAGAACCTGTGGTTGACTATATCAACCGCTGGCGTTCATTGTGCCTTGAATGTAAAGATCGCATCAGCGAGACGTCAACTGTAGAAATGTGCATCGATGAAATGAACTGGGATTTGCTATACATCCTTAAAGGTATCAAACCTAGGAATTTTCAAGAGTTAGCCACACGCGCACACGACATGGAAATCACCGTGAAAGGACATGGAAGGAATCGCATATCCTCGTCAAAGGCGATCATCGACGAGGCCATGGCCATCAGCACCAACGACGATCCTGTGAAGATATCATCAAAACCAAAGCAGGAGAAGAGGAAAGAAGTCACCTCAAAAGACTTCAAGCGCACGAAGCCTACGCTGAAAGAATTACAAGCCAAGAAGTATCAATTCCCTGACTCTGATCTATCAGGCATGCTCGATGACCTGTTGGAAAAAGGCATCATCAACTTACCAGAAGCAAAACGCCCAGATGAAGTCAACAGGATGAATGATCCCAAATACTGTCACTACCATAGATTGGTTAGTCACAGTATCAAAAACTGTGTCACTCGCAAGGAGCTTATAATGAGATTAGTCAAAGAAGGACGCATCGAGCTCGACACAGATGAGACAATAGAAGCAAACCACGCCTCCGTGACGACTAGTTGCGACTTACTTTGCAAGCCACAAGAATGGTACATGCAACAAGTCCAATTTGGCACCCTTGAGCCAACAAAAGTGTGGATATCAAAGCCATCTATTGAAGCTGAATCAAAGAAGTTGAGATGCGATTATAACCCAAAAAGAATCAAAACGTATAGGATCACGAAAGAGGTTGAATGCATGGAGGATGACGAAGGATGGACTCTTGTAACTCGAAGAAGGTCAAAGAAGCAAGTCAGTCCACAACCAGAACCTGTCCGCCGAAAGAAGAACCAGGTTTCCAAGAGGAGACTACATCAGGCGAAAGGGAAGAAAAGACTCAAGAGGAGTCTGAGCTCACATGTACTGCCTATTGATCATTTGAAGCAGATTCCACCAAGTCCCATTACCTTAGAAGACTTCTTTCCGGAGGATTACTTCGATAAAGTTGGTGTCAACGCAACCTCAGGGGCATACAAGATCGTGGATCAGGAAGGATTACGCGTCGGACCAATCAATGGAAAGTTCTTAAAACGCTACTACTCCTAAAGCTACAGATCGACACTCCTGGCCCGCAAGAGTATAAACTATGAACGGCTAAAAAAAATGAACTACGTTGACTTGATCTTGCAAAGTGTCACGCACGTGACTTTGCAAGTACGTAGGTAGCTTGAAAAAAAAAGCAAAATTCAAGTGCAGTCTCAAAAAAAAAAAATAAAGTCGTCTGACGGTTCTAATGCATAGCTGCCTGGATGGCTTTCTTGCATTGATCCAACTCACGCTTCACCTGCACCAAGTCGTCAGAGCTTGCTCGAAAAGTTCTCAATTCATCTAACTTCTGTTGAAGTGCACCAACGTTTGACTCGGCCGCATCAATTACTTCTACTTGTCGGCTTTACTGGTGTCTTATGCTCTTTGCCTCATCATGCAAAGCTCGTAATTTGGCTTCAGCTCCCTCTATTGCCTGCGCCATTCAGAAACAGCTGACCATTCTACTCCGAGTCCTAGAAGAGCACCATTGCGCCTGCCTTCTTTTGGTAGAGACTTGTATCGCAACGTGAGTTCGTCACAAAATGAAAGAACTATGTCGAAGAAATTAAGAACCTTACAAGGATTCCCAGGAAATTGGTGGAGTCACAAACGGTCTCACTTAAAAACCAATCTCCTTAAACTCGTAAGTCTTGGTGACAGAATCCTGAAAAGCTTATTTTTCTTGACACAATGTATTCAAAGTGTGAAACTACCCCCGATGGATAGCAGTCTTACGCAAAGAAGGATAGCGGGTTGGTCTCTCAACAACAAGACAAAGTACCGTCAACAACAGCGCATCAACGTCAGATCAGTAAAATCGGCAACTGTAGATAGAAGGGGGCCTAGTCATGAACAAGGAAAAGAAAATCAGTGAGACAAGATGTAGTCACGTTGCTCAATACAGACTACAAAAAAAAGAAGATGCGTGGCACTGAAGTTGTCGGAGGATGACTACATCACCAAAGGCGAGAAAACATGGATACGAGGAATGTAGGGAGGTCTTTGTACCAGTTGTGGTCGCAAGCTTTCACCTTTCAAAGAGGGCGACAGAGGGCTAGGCTTTTAGAGTTGATCAGAGGAGTGAGGCTCTCGGTTTTGGGATGCCTTGAATTCTTGACTTGAGGCTCTATTTATAGAGGGGATTATGGCTGGGTGTTTCCTAAGGAATCCCCCAAAAGTCGGTCAAACCAAGTAGATTTCGGAAAGATTTCCTAATCTCATCTAACCGACTCTGCTTTATCTTCAAGCTAACTTAGTTGGCAAGTCATTCGAAAAGATTCCAGAACCGCCACGCATGGAATTAGGAATTTTCCCGAAACACTGTTCACGACCCGAAGTACTGTTCATCCCGAAAATACTATTCACAGCCCGAAGTACTGTTCATCTCGGAATTACTATTCACGGCCCGAATATACTGTTTTTCCCTGAATTACTATTCATGCCAAAGTTACTGTTCACAGCTCTGACATGTTTTTGGCAACAACAACCACCAATGCTTAGGCTTCTTCCAGATGGACCGCCCACACCAGTAATTTCCATCCTGGTTATGCAACGTTGGAAAGGATCAAATATGGCGATCCGCTTCATTTAGAAAGAGAAAGCTGAAGAAGATTTAAAATTATCTCTTTTCAGTTTCAACTCGAAAAAAGAAGGGATCAATAGAATATAAAATTTCTCATTTGAAGCTCGAAAAGATGTCATTCGCCAAGTTGGAAAACGACATGTGACTCAAAAAAAATTATGTGGAAGCTCTTACGACAAGTTCGACATTCACAAAAAATCTCAAGTCAACCGTCAAGTTGGAGAACGACGTGGTGGCTCAAAAAAAATTACGTGGAAGCTCTTACGACAAGTTCGACATTCACACAAAAAATCTCAAGTCAACCGTCAAGTTGGAGAACGACATGATGGCTCAAAAAATATTACGTGGAAGCTCTTACGACAAGTTCGACATTCACAAGATTCTCAAGTCAATCACTCATGATCACGTCACGCTGAGACACTCAAATTGTGTCGCACAACATGATCATGAGGGAGCAATTTGTAGGCACTAAAAGTTTAAGAACCAAATCAAGATTATTAAATTATAAATGGGCTGGCCCACAAGGGATATTTGGGTCAAAGCTACAACCCCGGTCCATGAGCTAGACTCAGCCCAAAGCACGGGCCCAATCTCAAGTCCACTAGTGAACTCTATAAATAGAGCACTTCACTTCACAAAGAAGAAGATTCTGAAATTTGAGAAGAAAGCATAGAGAAGAGTGCTCTCAAAGGAAGCGTCAACCGCCAGCGACCGACAAATACGCGTGGCCCGCCACAGCATCCCAATGTCATCTGCTAAAGCATCCAGCCGCAGCGCAAGCACGTAAGACCAAGTCCCCGCGACCCTTACTTCGCTGCGCACGTGAGATCAAGTCACCAAGACCCTCGCTACGCACGACACGTTGCACTATGCCTTCATCCGCACACATCAAGCTGAGTAGACCGAAGCAAGCAATACAGTAGAATCAGAGGAGCATTTGAGATTACGAACACAACTTCCGCTCTCAAGCATAAATCATTTGTAAAACATTATTTTGTATTTGATACGAAATATTGTGACCTTACACATATGTTAAACTGTCTATGTACTGCGATTGAAATCCTCGTTTTTCTACGACCCTCCTTGACTGATTGCCATTCTTTTGGATTCGAAGTCTAGGACTTGAAATAGTTTTATTCGTGTGTGTATTCTCTCGTGTCAGTATCATTGCTAGCCTTTGCCTATCACATGTTTTACGTATTTATTGAAGCATGTTTGAGACTTGATATTAGTAGGCACCGGTACAAAATGTCAAAAACTTAAATTGAATCTCTTTTTCTAGGTGACCTTAGTACTAGTATGTGTTTCTCTATACTTGTTGTGATTTGCATGCACCCGCCTTGAATCATACACTATGTCAAGTTTTAAGTGTGGAGTTAGAAAGAAAAAATAGTCAAAAGAGGGGCAAAAAATAGGCCCCCAATGAAGAACAAAGTTCTGAATTTTCAAAAGAGGGTGAAAATTTGTCACCAAGCATAGTTGTTTTTTGAAAAAAAATAGAAAAATACCAAGGGCAAAGTGAGAAAAGTCACCCCTTGTGTATGAAAAAATGAAATTTCTGCCCCCTTTTGCTTGAGTAGTGTATTTCCACCTATTCATTGCGTGAAGTCATGACTTGTCTTGAGAATTCATGTACTAGAAAGTAAGGGACGATCCTCGTGCTTGCACTGGAATTTTGATGTGATTTTTGTACTCTTTTTCAGAAAATTCTTAAGCCAAGCTCCTCTTCTCTTACGGATCATTGCCTAGTCCTTGGCACTTGAGAATGAGCGTTGCGCCAAGAGCCCGTGGACTATCCCTAGATAGCATAGGTGAATGGCGAGCATGTTTTGTGTAACTATTCATGTTCTTATTGCGTTATAGAACTATTTAGAACATGTGATTAGTCGCTTGCTAGCCGTGTGTATTGACCGTTTGAATGCATAACTTGTTTAATCTATGATTGTCTAACAACTTTGGTGAAGATGTTTGACATGAAGTCGAGGTAAAACGATGAATCCGAGGGATGACATGACTTTACTATGACTCGTTGAGCATCATTTCATGCATACACGTTAGTTAGTTGTACAGAAGATTTGTAGGTAGTCCCATTCCTGAAAACCTTCACGAGACTATACTCGTCCTACTAGGTCAGCCTAGGGGTTTAAAGGCTTGATGAATATGCTAAATGCATTTGTGTCCTCTACGACAGTGAGTTATCTTTTTATTTTTTTTATTTTAGTTAGAGTTGATCACATGACACTTGAGTGGGTAGCTTAGAAACATATGGTTATTGAGCCTCACATGGACTTGCATTTATTCTGCCATTTGTTCGACATTTGTTTGACATTTGTTCTGGATGAACAAATCCTAAGTGAAGAGTGTTTTGATCAGTCGATATTTTGACTAGTCAATTGCTCCATACGATGAAGGATATCACTCGTTCTCCCGGCAAATTGTCATTATTTGATGTCTTTTCTTGAGCATTTCAGGTTAAAAGTAGCTATCCATCAAAACCATGGCCTAAGACCAAGACTCGAAGAAAAACCGCACTTTTGGGGCTGGATGAATTGAAGGGAAGTCCAGCCGACCGGCTAGACGAATTGACCCAAAACCAACCGACTGACTGGAGATGAGATCAGGAGAGTGCAAAAACAAGTTTAGTCAACCAACCGGCTGGGGAGCTGAGCCGACCGACTGGAATTGAACTCAGAAGAGAGCGTCTTCAACCTTTAGTCAATCGACCGACTAGGGAGCTGAGCCGACCGGCTGGAGCTGAACTCAGAAGGGAGCGTCTTCAACCTTTAGTCAACCGGCCGGCTTGTGAGCTGAGCCGACCGGCTGAAGTCTACATCAGAAGCAGCCCTTGTGAAGCTCAAGTCAGTCGACCGGCTGAGATTTCCTTGCTTAGCCAGCCTACTGGCTGGCCGTCAGGACAGATTTTTGGACTTGTTTCCTAATTTCATTTTTGGGCTTTTTGGCCCTTTGGAAAGCTATAAAGAGGGCAAGCGACTAATTTACTCAGTGTGAATGATACGAGAGTTTAGTGCTTGAATTGAGATTGAAGGACCCTAACTTGGGAGAGAAGATGGAGAACATCGCGGAAGATTGAGGTTTCAACGAGCTACATCGTCGCTACGATTATCTCGTTCTTAATTTCTATTCCTACACTATTTGTGGTTAACTTACCATGAATAGTTAGTAGTCTTCTTTATTCCGGGATCCTACGGATCCCGTGCCTTGTACCCAACTCTCATGTGATCAATTAGACGTTCATTATTTATTCAATTTGAATATTCAATTTCATTGTGCCTAATTTTATCGTTCTTGCAAGTTTTACATTGAATGGGATGTTTGCATGCTCGAACGTATTTAGGTTAATTACCAAAAGATGAATGGGTCCTAGGTATTAACCGGATTGTATGAAATTGATATTAGGTCATGGTAGCTACAATGGTACTACATGAATTAATAGGAAAGTTAACTTTTGTCTGAAAAACCCTGAGCTTAACTAATCAAAATCGTTGATAATCCGTGGATGGGCGGCGTTCAACGATTGAGATTAATCTAGACAATGATCCGTGGATGGGCGGCTTGTCTAGTGTTATTTCGGTTTATTTCCATATTCAATAGCATGATGAATTTACGTTGCATGATTAGTGGGGTTGCCACGGGTGAAGTTTGATCTTGGGATTATTTCTCTGATCAAACCAAAACCTTTATTTTTCTGCGTTTTTGTTCACACCAAAACCTCTTGTTAATCGGAATAGCTAAATAGGTCACTTGTTAGCTAGTACTCACACACGTTGTTCCTTGGATCGACCCTTGGATCTACTGGTGAGGATTCAAATGATGAGTCATCTGCATGAAGGTCCCTTAAAACACCCAACACTCTGAACTACTTGTTTAAAACTTTCGTATTATGTGCTTGTTCTAGCACTGTTTGATTGGCTGTTCGAACTAGATTGAACCCCTTGCCAGTTTGTGGCAAAAAGGGGGAGTATTTTGAGAGGAGACAATGTTTGTTCCCTCAAGGTTGTCTAATGTCTAGATAGTTAGATAGATCTAGTTATCTAGTAGATTTGGTTTTGCCAAAATGCCAAGGGGGAGATTGATGTTCCCTTAAGTGGCATGTATTTGGCAAAATGTAGTTAGACAGTTCGAGCAGAAGTTCAGGGGGAGTTCGAACACATTCTGGGACTACAGTACAGCGTGGAGCAGACGCCAAGATGGTTTCAGGAAGGTTTGAAAGATCAAATGTCGGTTCGATCTGATGTCGGCCAGCGAAGAATTGAACATCAGATATTCGAATGGATATCTACATATCATTTTTAAGGCGGCAAGGCTGACTTGGTGAGGAAATCTTTGTATATTCCTCCCACCGATTTGAGAAAGATATACATCAAATATTTAGGAATATTTCCTAATTATTTGATGGGATTATCTAGAGCAGATTTGGATATCGTCCTTGCATATAAATACAATGCTAGGGCGTCCATAATCTGCATCGCTTTCAATATTAAATACACACGAGTATACCCTATCGATTGGAGAAGAAGAAAGCGACGGCCGATTGTTTTTCCTCACTGGAAACTCATCAGTGCAAGAGCAGTCTTATCAACGTGCTACTCAGACTGCCTGGAAGCGATCCAACTGCTACACACAACAAAGGCGAACACGCTTTCGAGAGAAAGCGACCGAGCTTCAAGAGAAGGTCGAGCACGTTCGAACTGAAGGTTCGGATGAAGGGGATCGAGGTGAACTACTGTGAACCTCGGTTGCAAATCTGAGAGACGGAGTGTTAGAGGCTAGGCAATTACAAGGTGTAAGCGTAAGTCCACGTGTAAGCTCTAAACTCATAATAAAGATTTGTGTCCCTTCTAGGGTGTGGGAAACCCCGCAGAGTAGGCGAGGCCGAACTGGGTTATCATTCTGTGTGTGCTTCTGTTATTTGTTCAGCTAAGATACTTCGAAAGGAGGAATTAGTTTTGCTTAGAACAAGTGTTGCTTTAAACGATGTTGCAAGTCTTGCGCTACGAAAGGGCCTCGATTCATCTTTGAATACTTAGCATGATCATGTCTTGCGCTAGAAATAGCCTCAATTCATCTTTGACCACTTGGTATGATCATTAGCGGTCGATGATGAACAATTATAATACAAGGCCCCTAAAACCGAATACTTTCCTCACCGTCCATTATCAATTATTGTAATTTACTTTCAGTTCCCAAAACACTCAAACCCAACCCCCAACTGTATTTACTTTTGTGACAATCCCGTAAAAACAACTAATCCACACTGACTCCTTTGGGTTCGACCCCTACTTACCACTTGCTACCCAGTAGTCTAGTCGCGAGTAGCGGACTATAAATTTATTTGCACATTTGATGTGACGACAAGCATCTGTCAAATTGGCGCCGTTGCCGGGGAGTTGTGCATCTGAATAGTTGTTCTATTTTTTCTTTTTTCTTTTATAATGCAATTCACCAAGTCATACTACTACGGAATGGAACCTTGGAACACTGAGGAAATTTCCCCACCACCCTTCGAACTTGAAATCCGCGAGAAGATCAACAAAATAACGCAATCCCGGGATGAAACATTGGATGAGTACTTATGGTACTTCGATTCCATTGTGACGAGCTGCCCGCACCATGGATTCACCAACTTCGATCTTCAAACAAAGTTTCTCTGTGGAATGTTGCCACATGAGTGGGACCAGCTAAATAATGCAGTAGGAGGATCAATGTGGGACTTAACCGAGGATGATCTTTGGAAATTAATAAACGATTTGGCCGCGAGGTCAAGACCAAGCCAAGATCAGGCCGAGCCAATCAAGGACGGTATAACGGAGCTTGCATCTAGCATCCAGCAATTGGACAACACGATGCAACAAATTAGGACCAAAACTGAACTATGGGCGGCAGAAAAGGAGCTGGCAGCTAGCACCCAGCGATTGGCCACAGACATGCAGCAATTGAGTGCATTGATGCACCAATTCACGGCTGAACCCGAGGAGCCGACTGAGGATGAGGACCCGTAAATGACCGAAGAAGAACTGCCCCAACCAGATCCGGTCCTTATCACCAATCCATCCGAGGAAATCACTATCCTAACTGCCGAGCCTGCAGAAGTCCCGAACCTCACTGCTGAAGCGGCCGAAGAAATCAAGCCAGGCCCGGTACTTGCGCTCGAAGCACCCGAGGAAGTCCCGGCCCTCATTGCCGAACTGTCCGAGAAAGACCTGGTCCTCACTGTCGGAGCACCTGAAACAGACCTAGTCCTCATGGTCAAAGTGCCTCAACTTAACCCTTCGCGTTTCATGCCGATCATAACCACCGAAGATCATATAATCAATGATGATGCGGTACAAGGGGAGTTGGAGGCAGAGCATGAGCCAAAAAAGCCAACAAAGGAAATCTCTCTCGTCACAAGCCAAGAAAAACCACCCGGGAACTCAATCATTCCAAGACAACCATTCGTAGCTACCACCAAGAAGAGGCCTCACATGGGAACATGCATGTGGTCGCCGATGTTTGAAGGCACAAAACCTAACTTCCAAACTCGCGAAAGTGCCAACTATTCAAACATGAAGAAGCGGCAAAGGCATGGGCCGAAAGAATGGAAACCCGGAAGGAGAAACAAGAAAGCACGACTCAATGGACCAGCAGCTATGGTCAAAGAAGCCTCACCTCCTCGGAGCAAAAGGGATGCCGAGAAAAAGTTTGACCTCACTCATCCTTGGGATCCGACCTTATGATCCATGATTGAGGTACTGTCGAGCCAACGACGTTAAACAAGTGCACTGGTCGGGAGGTAACCCGACACTAACTTACTTTCTGTCATTTTATTTTCTGTCATTTTATTTTCTATCATTTAGTTTTTTCAATAAGTTGCTCTCACCCACTTGGTGCATAGAAGAAATGACTATTCAGGAATCGGACTTGGGTGCAACATTAGGCCAGATAGGGCTACGCTCAGAGTTCAAGGCCCCAGCCAAACTCCCTCGATTATCCAGCCTCGAGCCATGTCGTTCACTCGACACCTTAAAGGGAGTTCTGTCTTTCCTTTTCCTTAATATCATTTCCTTCTCGTATAACAACTACTTGCATGGCTTTTGAATTAAGTCATTTCGTAAAAAGAATGCCTTCGTTCAAAAGTGTGGGGTGAGAACCACCTGTATATATTAGTTAATAAATAATATCTTTTTGAAAATATGAACTTAAGAATGTGAAAAAGATAGACCAAAATTCATGCATTTACCTTGTGAAAATTCAACTGTCTAAAAACTTAGAACGTAACTTCTCATTTGTCCCTTTGTGCTGAGATAAACTAGGGATGTGGAGTTGATAGAAATGCCCTAGAGAGGCTTGGCAAGCAATCGAAGGATCGAATCAAACTATACGGTTTTCGAAGTCAGTGGAGGCTGCACTTCGGGTTTCAGTGAAAATTGAAGTCATCTCCGCCATGCAATGCAAAAGGCGAGGACGGGAATCAGACCGTCCTATCTCCGGTCAAAGTAGCCGAGAAAATAGATGAGCGACCCTCATCTTGACCCGCGCGAAAACGATAGTCAAAGTAGCCGAGAAAATAGATGAGCGACCCTCACCTTGACCGGCGTGAAAACGGCAAAAACGAGAAGAGCGGGGAGGTATTTCCATAGGCTTGCGGGCGATGATTGGACCTCCCAAAAAGGCTGAGAAAATGGACTAGCAAAGCCACAAAAAGGCGAAAAGCTCGAAGAAGCAAATCAAGAGGCCAAAGGCCCAAAATTGTGAAGGTTTTAACCGAACAAAAAGTGAAGAACTCAAAAAGTCAAATCAAAGGCCAAATGCCGATTCACTACAAAAAGCAGTCCCTCGCCAAAAGAAAATCAAAGTACTCAAACCAGTGAAACCCGAACCGAATCACGTGCTAGAGAAAGCTACAAGGAAACCATATAGTAAGAGACGATCCCGAAGTTGCAGTCCAAGAGCCTAAAAAGGGCTATCTCCCGAAACATCCAATATAATTTGCATCTCGGCACGGAGGTACAAGTATTAATTTACTTCTATTTATTTATACAGTTCAATTTGGTAATAAGTAAGTAATGCATGACTTAGGATAAATCTAGTCCCACAGTCTCACTTTCATATTTTACTTAGATTGTGTGTACGCCCTTTAATAGCATTGTTCGGGACGAACAACTAAAAGTGTGGGGTATCTGATGGACCATAATTATACGAATCAAAAACACAGTTAACCCCACCAAATTAGACTGTTTGTCTATTTAACTTCTGCTTGTTAGTCCCGATATATTTCTACAGGGTATTTTGGCACTTAGAGAGAAAACACGCTAAGGAGGAGTTTTTAAGCGGAAAATGAAGAACGAGTCATTCCAGGTCACGACCATGCTACACTCAAAATCAGCCTTAACATCCTTCATGGAACTGACTTGGAATCACTCAAATATTCTAGAACCGTCGGCAAATGGACAAGAACGCAAGGCAAAAGCACCGAGCCCGGTAAAGGCCAAACAAGGGCAATTTCATCGGATTTGGGATTTCGACCATGTTCCAAGCAGAATTTGGCTTAGGTTCCTTCTTGAGATCATCTTAGAATGACATTTTCATTCAAAATACACTCTCCAAAATCCAAGAAGCTCCGGCCAATGCTCCGGTCAGATACGGTCAAACCGATGACTTTTGTGAAGATCACAAGCTTCTAGAAGGGATGCTCCTCCTCACATGGGCGGCTCCTCCCTCACATGGTGGCTACTCCACTCTCCTCCCTCCACTTGGCGGCTTCTCCTCCTCTCCTCCCAAAGCTGCCGGCGGCTAGAAGCTCCACCATGGAGAGCTTGCCATGTGGTGGCTCCTCCACCACATCTCCATCCCCTCCTCCTCCACCCTTGGATGCAACACCACTTGCCACCATCTTGGCCCTCCATCCTCCTCCCCTTTAGCTATAAATAGAGGCCATCTCCTCCTCATTTGAAACACACCATCCATACTTGTATACACTTTAAAGAGAGAGAGGGCTTAACCCTCCTCTCTTCATTTTCAATAAAATTGTTCTTCGCTTTGGAAATAACGGATAGCTCCCTTGGCGCTTCAATGGTTGTAAGTAATTCTTAGTATTTAATCAACTGTTTTATTTCCTTAGTATAATGTTTAGCGTGATGAATAGTAGCTAAACTAGTAGTTCGGTAGAAGGGGCGCACTTGTATTATAAATGTTTTAGATCTTACTCTTAAGTACACCTTTGTATTCAAAACTTGTTCTATGTGCCATATATAGTCAGAGTTTCCAAGGTTGAGTGCCTGACAAGCAAAAAGCTCTTCCGTGGGAATTCGTGAACATACTCGGTAAGTGGAAGCTGTCACAAGCAAAACTTATCGAGGAGTTCGGCTTATCTAAAACACCACTTGGTCAATAACGTAACTGGGAGATCAAGTGGATGCACTTACAGCTAAGATACTTCGAAAGGAGGAATTAGTTTTGCTTAGAACAAGTGTTGCTTTAAACGATGTTGCAAGTCTTGCGCTACGAAAGGGCCTCGATTCATCTTTGAATACTTAGCATGATCATGTCTTGCGCTAGAAATAGCCTCAATTCATCTTTGACCACTTGGTATGATCATTAGCGGTCGATGATAAACAATTATAATACAAGGCCCCTAAAACCGAATACTTTCCTCACCGTCCATTATCAATTATTGTAATTTACTTTCAGTTCCCAAAACACTCAAACCCAACCCCCAACTGTATTTACTTTTGTGACAATCCCGTAAAAACAACTAATCCACACTGACTCCTTTGGGTTCGACCCCTACTTACCACTTGCTACCCAGTAGTCTAGTCGCGAGTAGCGGACTATAAACTTATTTGCACATTTGCTGTGACGACAAGCATCTGTCACATACCTTACACCTATTAGACCTGTTGAGAAGATGTGGCTTGTCACCTTCGGGGATGGTAGAACGGGTCAGGTGATTGGCTGTGGGACATTGAAGGTTCCGGATCTCCCTGCACTCAAGGACACCCTCCTTGTTGAAGGCCTGACAATGAATCTTATTAGCATCAGTCAATTGTGCAACGATGGACACTATGTGTCATTCTCTCGCGACTCATGCCTTGTCTTAGACAAGAATGGCGGTACACTGATGAAAGGAAGAAGGGGTGCAAATAACTGCTATACCATAGGGATGGGTCTGATGCGTCCGATGGGAGTCGAGGGCTATGGCACACAACGGTTTACTCTAGATTGTATACACGCCAGACATAGATTTATGGGAGGGGGAGTGGACCAGACCCTGCGCACAAGGTCTGATTGGAGTAACGCACAAATCTATGCTGACAAGTGTACCAGGAAACTGATGGACCAGAAGGTGTCACAGTTGCAGAAGGAGTACGTACTATATCCACAGAAATATGCCGAAATCAGATAAGAAAATGTGAATATGGAGGGCAACAGAGAGCAACGGACGTACAATTGACCAAAACCTTCATCAATTCACACGGCATTTTACAGTTTGGAACACCCAGATCCTCCTTGGGTCTATGGGTGGTCAAACACTAACTGTGCCCAACGGTGGTCAGTCAGAGTCGAAACCCCAGCTAAAGCAGTTGGACTGACCACCTAAGAAAGAGAGCTGGAACAGAAGGCACAGTGCTTGAAGACGAATATTTTTAAATATTTTCAGAGATTTGTTTCTGATTTCATGCCATTATAAGAAGACAGTTTTGGGAAGTTGAAAAGGCAGATTGTGACTTCAAACTCAAATTAGTTCAGTCATTCCTCTCTCTCTCTCTCTCGTCCAAACCCTAAAACGGTGACCTGCAATCCCTCTCAAATTTTTTCTGCTCAACGACGATGGTGAACACCAGAAAATCATCGAAATCCGCTGAGAAGAAGAAAGAGAGCATGCAACCTTCCAAGGCACTGGCGGCGAAACCCAGAATTCCAAAATCAAAAGTACCAAAGGTAAAAAAGGTGTCACCTTTACATTCCAATTCTGCAGCAAGGGCTGAAGCAAAGAAAACTGACAGAGAAACAGCCGTTGAAACCCCTCGGTCTGGAACGGAGGAGATGAATAGACCAGAGACTGTTGCAAAGCAGAAGACGGTGTCCTCGCTTGCCGCGGAGGATTTGTCTAATCCAATCGATTGCGTTCCCCCACCAATTCTTCTCCATTCTGAGGTATTTCCGATCCCTAAATCTCAGACTGTTCCTTCAGTTTCTGCACATGTCGATTTTGTTGAAAATATTGTGATGAAAGAAGATATGAGTGTGGTGTCTGAGAAGGGTGGTGAAGCCAGTAGGGCTGTAATTGATGATGAAACCGTCAAGAATATAAAAGATTCTGTTGTCTGCAAAGATGGTGATGGTTCCATGAAAGAAGAAGACCTCAGCATCCCTGTGCCTAAAGGTGTTGGTGGATCATGAGTATGGAGGGAGAAAATCCATGCTTCTGGATATGTTCGTCTGGGAGGTTTACAGAGGAAGAAGGGGACTCGCCGAGTTGCTTCTCCAAGACAATGTCTGGCCAAGATCTGTTCAATCAGAGGAAGGCTCATAGCAATGTCTGATGAGGAGACAAAGAAGTTTCTTGAGGCCTCGGGGAAGAGGAATTTGGTGATTAATGAAGCTTTTGATGATGAGTCTATTGAAAATCTTGGAGGAATCGTTGATGAACATCACCGTGAGTAAGTTGAGACTGTAACCGAGGAGGTTAATCCATCAGAGAAGGGTGATGGGTTGAATGATGCAATAGCGGAAGGATCCGATCGTGCTAAAGAAGATAAAGATCTGGACAGTGTGCTCAAGGATATTGATGAGTTTGTTGAAAACCTGCAAAAGGAGGTTTCTGTACCTGTAGTGCCAAGATCAGATCAGCCTTCAGAAGTCCAGGCTATAAGGGTTGAAGACTCTGCACCTGCCCTCAATTCAGATGCCTTGAAGAAGGCAAGTGTTCCAATAGAGGAACCAGGTGTACAGCCAGAAGTCGAGACAGGTCGTGTTCCCGTGGCAGTTGCTGTTGAGGAGACAGTGGTCGACCCAGTTGTTGTTCCAGATGATCTTCGTAGTGATCATATGCAGGAAGATGGTTCATCCGTTCGTAAGGATGCTACTAAGTCAGTTTCAAAGGAGATTACTCTTTCGGATGATGACCACGATCTAGCTCCTCTTGTGAATCTCAAAAAGGCAAAGAAGGACAAGGAAAAGAAGGAGGTGGCTTTTGAAAAATCTGCTAAGGGGCCAGTCCAGAATGATGTAGAGGTAGGCATCGTGGCAGGGGGAGCTGTTTCATCCAAAAAGAGGAAACGTGAAGCTCCGATCCCTGTTTCAGAGGATGCTGAAAGATGTGAGGTCCCATCTCCTGATTCTGATACTGTTCCAGTTGGCGTGGTCAAGAACGGAGTATGGTTTGTAAATCGAGATGCTGCGAAGAAGTGGTCACTTGTTTAGAAAACGAAAATTATCCCAGAAAGGGTCCTGGAGGAGTCTCGCTACAAAGGGAAGGAAGTCATCGAGGTGCTGAAGCAAACTGATCTGTTTTGGACGTTGGACAGAGGTAAACCGTTCAATGAACAAATTGTTAGAGAGGCCATTGCAAACCTTCCCCCTAGGTTTGGGATACTTGGAGACTTAGAGTGTGGTGTCTTCTTCGTTCGAGGAAGGAAAATCAAGATTGATCCTGAGCTCATAAATGTGTACTTCTCCATGGATGATCCAGTAGCTGATGAAGAAGAATCAGATTTTGAGAAGGTAATAGAGACTATCACTTCAGGCTCAGTTCGGTGGCGGCCTGATTCTGTCGTGCATACAGCTGACCTCTCAACGTTCTACTCAATGCTATTCTTCATCGCGGTGTTCAACTGGAGACCCTCAACTCACCGTTCAACGGTCAACCGGGATATGGCCCAACTGATTTATCAGATCGGGAACAAGCTGAAGTTCAACCTGGGAAGAGTTATGTTTAAACACATCGCTGACCATGCTACTTCAAAGCGAACTCTTCACCAGATATGCTTCCCTTCCCTGATCTATGAGTTGATCATCCATCAAGCTCCAGACTTGAAGACCTCGAGTGACCTTCTCACCAAGACACCTCAGAAGTTCATTGTTGATCATAAGCTGTACAAAGGTCGTCATGTGAACGATCTTAAGGAGGCACACCAGAGAGATAAGGATGTCCTGAGACCTCAAAGCAAGGGGGAGCCAGAATGGGCCGTGATGAGAGAAGCAAGCTGCTCAAAGATCTGAATGCCATCATTGCGGTTGATAAAGAACAACGCAGGCGCATCAACAAGCTGGCTCGTGCTCTCAGCTACCCAAGCGAGGATGAATCTGAGGCCACATCTACTGGTGAGGATTCAAATGATGAGTCATCTGCATGAAGGTCCCTTAAAAAACCCAACTCTCTGAACTATTTGTTTAAAACTTTTGTATTATGTGCTTATTCTGGCACTGTTTGATTAGCTGTTCGAACTAGATTGAACCCCTTGCCAGTTTGTGGCAAAAAGGGGGAGTATTTTGAGAGGAGACATTGTTTGTTCCCTCAAGGTTGTCTAATGTCTAGATAGTTAGATAGATCTAGTTATCTAGTAGATTTGGTTTTGCCAAAATGCCAAGGGGGAGATTGATGTTCCCTTAAGTGGCATGTATTTGGCAAAATGTAGTTAGACAGTTCGAGCAGAAGTTCAGGGGGAGTTCGAACACATTCTGGGACTACAGTACAGCGTGGAGCAGACGCCGAGATGGTTTCAGGAAGGTTCGAAAGATCAAATGTCGGTTCGATCTGATGTCGGCCAGCGAAGAATTGAACATCAGATATTCGAATGGATATCTACATATCAGTTTTAAGGCGGCAAGGCTGACTTGGTGAGGAAATCTTTGTATATTCCTCCCACCGATTTGAGAAAGATATACATCAAATATTTAGGAATATTTCCTAATTATTTGATGGGATTATCTAGAGCAGATTTGGATATCGTCCTTGCATATAAATACAATGCTAGGGCGTCCATAATCTGCATCGCTTTCAATATTAAATACACACGAGTATACCCTATCGATTGGAGAAGAAGAAAGCGACGGCCGATTGTTTTTCCTCACTGGAAACTCATCAGTGCAAGAGCAGTCTTATCAACGTGCTTAGGGTTTCTATTGTGACATGTTTATCATTGACTGCTAATAATCGAATTTCAAGTTTCTAAGTGTGGTTACTCCAGTTTAGATTATAATCCAAAGTATCCCGGGAAAGGCGATACACCACAATCTAACCCAGGAAAGGTGTTAGACTTCTAGTTCTCCTAAACCCAATAATCCGGGAATGGTATTATTGAATCTAGGTATTATTACTCGTCTTTACGGGTAAGTATCCAACAAGTATTAATGATAGGGGCTGAATTGTTCGGCTAAGCTTTACCATGACAACTTTCCACTTAGCTTCACAATTCAATCCTTGAAATTAAGCACAAGAACTAGAGAAACAAGAAATTGCATTAAGAATAAAGTCTCAAAACATAAGTCACAACATGCGAAACCCTAAACTGAATTAGGAATTTAGCTACACAAAATGAGTAAGAAATTCTCTTCTCTCGTCGAAAGCTTCTCTTTCTCCTCTAGAGCCGTCTTGGTCTTCGTAGAATAATTGATGATGGAAAACCTAACCCAAAGATCTTATTTATAGCAAAAAGTAGGGTTTCCAAGTCTGGTTTTTGGGCTTGATTTCCAAGTTTCGGTCTGCTGATGTCATCAAAACGCGTTGTTGACATCATCACCGCGGACCATATACACTTTAGCATACGCGGATACTGTTTACTTTAGCATCCGCGGTCACTGTTGATTAAATGAACAGTGTTCGCGGTCCTCTCGGAGACTGTTCACCAATTTTGTGCATCTGTTTTGACTTCGGCTCTCGATTAGACCCTCCAAATGACCTCGGATGCTCTCCATATGAACTAGAGAGTTGTAGGGAATTGAGTCAGCTATGTAACTGCAAGTAGCTTGTATTTTTCTGATCAACGGTCAATTCCCAGAATTCCGTCGAAGCTCCTAAGGTCTGATCTGCCATTGCGGTGTTTTTGGCACAAAATGCCATCTTTTATACGCGCTTCCTCCTAGAGCATCCAAAACACCTGAAATGCAAAACCATACTAAAAAGTAAACGTTCGCATATAAAAGTGTTGAAATAAATGGGATTAGTTGATTTGACGAGTCGTATAAATACGACTCCTCAAACCACCCCATACTTAAACTTGTTCGTCCCGAACAAGAACAAAGTCATAGAAGGAAAACAAATATGACACCACAACTTCTTTGACGTCCTGAATAGATGTACATGAATATGAGTCTCTAGTCTAGACTTGCTTTTCTACGTATAACTCAATCATTACTCAAATCATCATGCTCAACACATAATTAACTTGATACGTGTTACCTTTGAGCTAAAATCCAAACCAATTCGGATGAATGGGAGATAGTCCTCTTTAGACCCATAATCTGCATTCGTTGTTCCGAACTCTAGCAATATGATTATACTTCATTTCTTTTTCTTGCACGTGATTTATTCGAGCTTCAAGGTTTTTGAGTTGTTCTTCCCCTTTTTTTGGACAGCTTTTGTAGTGACTTTCCTTGGCCTTCGGCTCTTGATGTATGAATAAGGTACTTCACTTTTTCTTGTATAAGACTTTCACAATTTGGCTGATTTTTCTTGAGCTTTGCTCCTTTGTTGTGAACAGCTTGTCCTTTTTTGTAGAGAGGTCCAATCATCGCCCGCAAGCATATGGAAATACCTCCCTGCTCTTTCTCATCCTCGACCTTTTCGACGCGAGTCAAGATGGGGGCCCTCCACCTATTTTTCCAGTTACTTCGGACTAGAGATAGGAAGGTCTGTTTTCCCGTCCCGCCTACTCACATAAATGCTGCAGCGGCGGAGCAAACTCTGAACCAATAAGTCTCGAAGCGCTAGCCTCCACGAAATCCATATAACCATAAAACTCGAAATTCGGTCCTTTGAGTGCTTCATCAAGTCTCGCTAGGACATTTCTATTAACTTCACATCCCTGTTTGTCTCGACTCAAAAGGACAAGTAGTATGTTAAATGCACATGTAAAAGCACAATTCAGATTTCATGAGAGAAACACAATATAATCAGCTCATCTATTTCACATCAACATTCAATACTGCATATCCAGGAAAAAGAGAGAAATTTCATACTTCCAAAAAAAAATTATAAAGGGAAACGTGCTGACACAGTGCAATATGCAAGAAAAATAAACGTGCTGACACAACAGAGTGACTGACTCTCCCACCCCACACTTTTGAACCAAGCCGTGTCCTCACGATATGACTTAAGCTCAAAGACACAACAATGCAAGACACACAAACATATAGGAAAAGGAAGAGATCAAAGTGAACAGGTACTCCCCTCGTTTCGTCGTGTAAAGATGAGAATTCTGGTCAAACGAGTCAGTCAACACTGGTCAACCATGGTCAACGGTCAACTCTGGTCAACCGAGAGATGCGCGCCTGAAGAAGAGATTAGTGCCGCGCCCGAAGAACACATTAGCCATTTAAAATGGCTTTCGGGCGCGGCACTTAAAGTGTTCATGGTCTGCGATCGTCTCGAGATGTCACCCGTTTCCTACATAAAAACGTTCTCGTTTCCCAAAAGACAATGTGAAAACACGACTAAAGACTCAAACAAACATAAACGAAATAATAAATAAAAAACAAAATTTTTGGCGGGCTACCTCCCTGCGATCGCCTTTGTTTTACGTCGTTGGCTCGACAATAACTCTTTAGGGATCACAAGTTGGGATCCCATGGTCGTGTGAGGTCGAATTTCGCCTCAGCTACTCGTGCACTCTTCTCATAGGCCTCGTGGAATGGTGTGATCGTGTCTACTCTCCGTCGATCAAGCGGGTTCGCCTTCACATCCTCCTGAGTTTGCGAGGACACTTTGATCATAGCTGCTGATCTGGTGGCACAATTGGTCTCATCTGGTGGGTTTGGAAGTAGGGCACCAAGGCACGACGTGTTCACTATGTTCGGTGGTTTCTTCGTGCTCGAGTGGTCCCCATCCTTATAGATATAAAAATTCGATGTCGTGCCACCCAACGCAAGTGACAATAAGCCTGTGTCCATGTCAATCTTGGTCTTGGTGGTGAAGAGGAATGGACGTCCAAAGATAAGTGTTGGAGGATCGTCGTTTTGAGCATCTCCCATCTGCAAAACATAAAAGTCTGCAGGAACAACAAGGTCACCTACATGTAGGGTTAGATCCTCTAGCAAACCAACTGGACGAATACAAGATTTATCTCCTAACTCTACCAATAGTTTTGGAGGTTTTAACTGTCCCAGTTTCGAAGAACAATACAATGGGTAAGGCATAGTATTGATGGCAGCACCCAAATCAATGAAACAATGATGTATTAAGGTCTCACCAACACCGCAGGTAACTGTGAAAGCACCTGGGTCCTTACACTTTCCAAGCGGTGCCTCATGACTCACTGTAGTTGGGCGCTCCATCGTTGGCTCTTTAAGCTCATCTCTTGCTTCCAGCCTGCCTCCTAGCTCATCCTTTTCGATCATGTGTTCTTCCGGAGCTCTTACCTGCACAGAAAACGGTAAAGGAGGATAAATTTGTAAATTCACCTCAGACAAGATCGCGGGTGAAGAGCACTTTAAGTGTTCCATCGGCGGACCAATAAGGTGATCATCGTTCGCGCTACTTAAATATTCAACGTCCGCGGATAATGGACAGGTCGCGGGTCCTTCACAGTTTGTCTCCGTGGGTTGTGTGTATGTTAGCTGACCGCGGATGACGTTAAAATGAACATCATCCGCGATCCTCTCTGTCTCTGACACTTTTTCCTTGCTGACCACTCGTTCTTCACCGGTAACTACCAATACACTGATATTTCCATTCGTGTCAGGCACTGTCTGCGACGGTTGTTTTCCTGGATCTTTCTTCAGCTCAAAAACTGTGCTGGCAATTTGGGACACATGCTTGGACAGCTCTGCCAACGCTGAATTGTTCTTCACCTTATTTTGCTACACTGTGGTGGCTAATTGCTGGGTGCTAGCTGCCAGCTCCTTCACTACGTCTTCCAGAGACTTGCTGGAACTCTGAGTACTAGGGCCTGCTTGATTGTAACTCTGCCCCCTCTGCTGGTACTGATTCTGATTACTGTAGCTCCCCTGATGCTGACGATATGGTGGACGATAGTACTGCTGCCGTTGTTGAGTCTGCTGGGTGCATGGTTATTGTAGTTTTGGAATTCACCCACTGCGTTGACATCAACCTGTGTATCCTCCTGCAGTGTCGGGCAAGTGTCCGTCTTATGATTTGTTGCACCGCAGAACTCACAAGGCTTCACCTGGACCATCTGATTCATCATAAGCTTTTGCACCATCTCCCTCATCTGTTTAATCTCCTCAGTCATCTAATTTGATGGGGTCTCAGCCTTCACAACGTTTCTAGTCCTGCTGAATTCCTCATGATGGCTGGCCTCCTCTCTGAATCTAGCATTCTCGGCCACCTCAGCTATCAAAGTTTGCACTCCGGCTGGGGACAGATTCATGATGGTTCCTCCAGCTGAGGCGTCTAGCAGCATCCTGTCGAGAGGCCTCAAACTATCTAGCAAGTACTTAATTACCAACTTCTCAGGAAGTCATAGGTTGCAGCAGCTCTGTTCTAGGGCATTCAATTTCTCCACATAGTCATACATTGACTCATTAGGCCCCTGCCTGATATCCTACAGCTGCATACGAACCTGTCCTACCTTGGCTACTGGGTAGTATTTGTCGAGAAATTTCTTTTGCATCTGGTCCCATGTCTTAATGCTACCTGGAGGAAGACACGGAAACCAAATATGAGCCATGTCAATTACGAAATATGGAAAGCCTTGAGTTTGAAATTCTCCACTAAGACTCCATAAGGTCGGAGAGTCAGGCAGATGCCATGAAGGCTCTGAAGATGCTTGATGGCTGACTCTCCCTGTCGCCCTGAGAACCTTGGCAGATAATGTATTACTTGGGTCTTGATCTCTATCTCAGCTAATTCTGGCCCCTCATAGATGCACCATGGCTGGTTTTGAAAGTTAGGAGCAGACAACTCCCTCATCGTCGGCTCGTATGGCTCCATCTGATCAATACCAACTTCGTCGATCTCGTTGTTGTTGATATTATCACCGATCTGACTACTTCACCAAAGTGCAGCTCCCCGGCAACGGCGCCAAAGTTTGATGCGCGTCGTTGACAAGGCGTCGTTAGGACCTTGCAAATTGAATTTATAAACACCTCACTATTGGCTCACTAAAGATAGTAGAGCGGCAAGTAAGGGTCGAACCCAAGGGAGTTAGCTTGGTTACTCGTAGGTCTCGTGGAAGCAAGAACAGATTTTCACCAAAATCTGCTTAGATCATCAAATCACACTTGAATGTGCGTGGAGGGAGAGTTAGCTCCCTATGAGGTGTGAACCTCTTGGATATCTAAGCAACAATGGTGAGAACCAGGTTCAACTGCTTGTAAGTAAAAGAAAATGAAATGCAACAGTTGGGGTTTTGGGTTTTAAAGAAAGTAAATGACAAGTACGTGAATAAAGTGTAATATGAGAAATATCTAGTCGTGGGTTCTTTGCTACATGTTTATCCTTGGCACTATGTGGATAAATCTATCTCATGGTGCGCCGTTCCGGGCTAAGGAACGCGCCCTTGACCTTGGCTTCCTTCGCGTTAGTTCGTAGCACGCCGACTAGGTCGTGCTCTTGAGCCCCGGCTAAGGTAGCTCATCGAACGCAAGTTGAAGGGAACGCCGGTCCTAGTCCTTTCTTAGGTCGCGCGGAAGTGCTTGGGGGTTTCAAGTCGCGCCGACTAGGTCACGTCTTCGTACTCCGTCTAGGTGGTACTTCGAAACCTTACCCCAAACAAACCCACTTGGCCTAAGTGTTACTATCTACCATCACGGCTAGTATCCGGTAGATGATAACAATAAGGTCTCGAGCCTTCGCTAAGCTTTGTGGTTAGACATCCACTTAGCGTAGCTCTCGACCCATAGATTAAGCACAAGGACTAGTAACGAGATAGAAAATGTAAGTGCGGTGCCTCAAAACATAGTTGCAATTACGAACCCACAACTAGATCGAGAGATTTAGCTACTAGTATTCATGGGGTGAATACAATAGCCTTGCATAAGTAAATGGAAAATGTAAAATACGAGAAGGAGTAGAGAGAGAAGTTCAAAGGGAATAAAGGACACTTGTATTGCTAGATTTCCGGAACAAAAGGAACAATCACAAATTGTGGAACAATTTCCAAGGGAATGAAGGAGTTCTTTTATAGGAAATGAGGAGGATTCTAGGCCCTTGGATGAGACTTGATCTCCAAGTTGAGTGGCATAAGCGGTTTGGCACTAGTAAGGACCTAGAACCTTCTCTCCATAGGGGAATTGGCATTGTGAACTTTGCATTGGAAGAAGCACACGGAGGCCGACGTCAGCACCTCGAAGGACGAGCCGAGAAAGTCAAGGGAGTGGTCAACGGTCAACTCTTGACTTTGCCCTTGAATTGTAGGCCATTTGGGGAGACCAAAAATGGATTGCTGTTTTGTGATTTTGGCCGGTGGATTTGGCTTCTTTAGACAATTCTAAGACTTTCTTAAGAAGAGGGCTAAGTCAGAATATGCCTCGAACTATGATGAATTCCACAATTTCCCATTTGTGCCTTATATTGGCCTTAACCGGGCTCGGGACCTTTACCTTCGAATTTCACCGGGCTAGCTCTTGATCTATCATGCTTGATCAATATGAAGACCAGTCTTTCAAGCCAGAAATGCCATTAGATGATTGGAATGACGATTGGCCAATAAGGGTTTGAATAGGACATTTGATTCGGCGCTGATCGTACTCGGACCTTGAAGCTCGATTTGGTTCGGCTTAGGATAGCAGGTCATTCGATGTTTTGGTCTTGGTAGCAAGGTGGTCATGTGTACTTGATGTTAGGACCTTGAAACCAGACTTTTGAATAGGATTTAGAGCTTGGGCGACCGACAAGGATAGCTTCCCGGTCAGCCCGGCGATACCCGGATGCATTCCCCAGCCAGCCCGGTTGCTCCTGGGTCGCGACCGCATTTTCTCGGCTGGCCCGATATCAAGGTTTCGGTACTCGGCATTCTCGGCAGACCCGGTATGATTCCTCGGGTGGCCCTTCCGAGCGCCTGGTGCGGCATACTTGGTCTCTCTCGGATGCGGTGCGGACCAAACTAGGCCCAGACCGGCCAGAACTCCAATTGGTGAATTTTAGGCACAAGGGCCATCTTTTGCGCGCGATTCCTCATAAGTCCTCATAAGTACCTGTAATGCAAAAAATACATTAGCAAGCATCTGTTCATATGACCTTGAATGTCAATTAGTGGGAATTGTTGACTTAATAAGTCGTGTAAACACGGCTTATCAGTCGTCTGACACGCCAAATTTAATATTGATAATTCTCCTGCAATTAGCTAGTGTAGCGGCAAGCAGGGTCGAACCCAAGGGAGCATGTGTTGCTGAAGCTGTTACTGAAAACAATTAAAAAGGGGATTTGTGAGCAATAATGAGTGCACAAGAGAAAATAACACGAAGAATTTAATTCGAGAGAATATTCAGCTTAGGGTTTCTATTGTGACATGTTTATCATTGACTGCTAATAATCGAATTACAAGTTTCTAAGTGTGGTTACTCCGGTTTAGGTTATAGCCCAAAGTATCACGGGAAAGGCGATACACCACAATCTAACCCGGGAAAGGTGTTAGACTTCTAGTTCTCTTAAACCCAATAATCCGGGATAGGTATTATTGAATCTAGGTATTACTACTCGTCTTTACGGGTAAGTATCCAACAAGTATTAACGATAGGGGCTGAATTGTTCGGCTAAGCTTTACCATGACAAGTCTCCACTTAGCTTCACAATTCAATCCTTGAAATGAAGCACAAGAACTAGAGAAACAAGAAATTGCATTAAGAATAAAGTCTCAAAACATAAGTCACAACATGCGAAACCCTAAACTGAATTAGGAATTTTGCTACACATAATGGAAATTAAACACATAATGAGTAAGAAATTCTCTTCTCTCATCGAAAGCTTCTCTTTCACCTCTAGAGGCGTCTTGGTCTTCGTAGAATAATTGATGATGGAAACCCTAACCCAGAGATCTTATTTATAGCAAAAAGTTGGGTTTCCAAGTCTGATTTTTGGGCTTGATTTCCAAGTTTTGGCCTGCTGACGTTATCAAAACGCGTTGCTGCCGTCATCGCCGCGGACCATATACACTTTAGCATCCGTGGATACTGTTCACTTTAGCATCCGCGGTCACTGTTTATTAAATGAACAGTGTCTGCGGTCCTCTCGGAGACTTTTCACCCATTCTGTGCATCTATTTTGACTTCGGCTCTCGATTAGATCATTCAAATGACCTTGGATGCTCTCGGTGTGAACTAGAGAGTTGTAGGGAATTAAGTCAGCTACACAGGGGCATGTAGATCGTATTTTTCTGATCAATGGTTAATTCCTAGAACTCTGTCGAAGCTTCAAAGGTCTGATCTGCCATTGCGGTGTTTTTGGCACGAAATGCCATCTTTTATGCGCGCTTCCTCCTAGGGCTTCCGAAACACCTGAAATGAAAAACCATACTAAAAAGTAAACGTTCGCATATAAAAGTGTCGAAATAAATGGGATTAGTTGATTTGACGAGTCGTATAAATACGACTCATCAGTTGGCTATGCAGTAGAGGCGGTTTTCTTGCTTGAACAACATCCTCCTATACGCAGCATTACCCCGAAGCTCCTTGACGCGCGTCGTCTTACGCGTCAAACTTAAATTTATAATCTCCTGCAAAAATTAGCTAGCGGTAAGCAGGGTCGAACCCATGAGAGCCGGTTTGTTAAAGCTGGTTTGTTAAATTTATAATCTCCTGCAACAATTAGCTAGAGTGTGACAGAGAAAAAATAACAAAAATTTCCAATCTGAGAGAATATTCAGCTTAGGGTTTCTATTGTGACATGTTTATCATCGACTGCTAAATATTTCATTTCATGTTTCTAAGTGTGGAATTCCGACAAAGTTGATACACCACAATCTAACCCGACAAAGGTGTTAGACTTCTAGTTCTTTCCTAAACTTAATAATCCGAAAAAGGTATTATTTAGCCTAGGTGTTACGATCTACCTTTACGACAAATTTTCCAGTAGATATTAACGGTAAGAATTAATTGCTCAATTAAGCTTTGCGACAAAGCTTCCACTTAATCTAAGAATTAATTCATGTGATGAAGCAAGAACTAGTAAAACATAAAATAGCATTATGAACGAAGTCTCAAAACATGTGTCACTGTGAACGAAACCCAAAACTGAACAAAGAGTTTAGCTACACATGATGGAAATAAAACACATAATGAAAGGTAGAAAAATCTCTTCTCTCTTCGAAAGCTTCGGCTTCTCCTCCAGAGCCGTCTTCTGAATGATGGGATTATAAGATGATGGAAACCCTAACCCAAACATCTTATTTATAGCAAAAAGTAGGGTTTCCAAGTCTGATTGTTGGGCTTGATTTCAAAGTTTCGGCCTGCTGACGTCATCAAAATGCGTCGCTGACGTCATCGCCGCGGGCCATGAACACTTTAGATCCACGGACCATGAACACTTTAGGGTACGGACCATGAACACTTTAGCGGTGCGTTAATCTGCACATGGTCCGCCATACTTTCGGAGGCAGTTCACCCATTCTGTGCATCTTTTATGACATCGGCTCTCGATTAGACCCTCCAAATGACCTTGAATGCTCTTGGTGTGAACTAGAGAGTATTAGGGAATTGAGTCAGCTACCGAACGGCATGTAGCCCTTATTTTTTTGATCAAGGGTCAATTCCCAGCACTCCGTGGAAGCTCCAAAGGTCTGATCTGCCATTGCGGTGTTTTTGGCACGAAATGCCATCTTTTATGCGCGTTTCCTAGAGCTTCCGAAACACCTGAAATGTAAAACCATACTAAAAAGTAAACGTTCGCATATAAAAGTCTCAAAATAAATGAGATTAATTGATTCGACGAGTCGTATAACTACGACTCATCAAACCACCCCATACTTAACCTGCTTGTTCGTCCCGAACAAGAACAAGTCATAGAAGGAAAATAAATATAACACCACAATTTCTTCGACGTCCTAGATAATGCTACATGATCATGAGTTACTAGTCTAGATTCCACTTTTCTATGCATAACTCAATTGCTACTAAAATCATCATGTTCAACGTGGAATAAACTTGATACATGTTACCTTTGAGCAGAAATTCAAACCAATTCGGATGAATTGGAGATAGTCCTCTTTAGACCCATGATCTGCATTCGCTGTCCCGAACTCTAGCTATATGGTTATACTTCATTGCTTTTTCTTGCACGTGATTCATTCGAGCTTCAAGTTTTTTGAGCTTTCTTTTTTTCTTTTGTTGGATAGCTTTTGTAGTGACTTTCTTTGGCCTTTGGCTCTTGATGTATGAATGGTGTACTTCACTTTTATTGCGTGTAGAACTTTCACAATTTGGCTGCTTTTTCTTGAGCTTTGCTCTGTTGTTGTGAATAGCTTGTCCTTTTTTTTCTTTTTCTTCTGAAGGAGGTTCAATCATCGCCCGCAAACATATGGAAATACCTCCCCGCTCTTTCTCATCCTCGACCTTTTTGACGCAAGTCAAGATAAGGGTTGCTCACCTATTTTCCCGGTTACTTCGGACTAGAGATAGGACGGTCTGTTTTCCCATCCCGCCTACTTACATAAACAATGCAGTGGCAGAGCAAACTCTGAACCAATAAGCCTCGAAGTGCTAGCCTCCACTAAATCCACAAAACCATATAACTCGAATTCGGTCCTTTGAATGCTTCGTCAAGTCTCTCTAGGACATTTCTATCAACTCCACATCCATGTTTATCTCAACTCAAAATGTAGTCACATAATTCAAATTTCACAAGAGAAATGCATCTAATCAGCTCATCTATTTCACATCAACATTCAACACTGCATATTCAAGAACAGAAGAGAAATTTCATACTTCCAAATTTTTTTATAAAGGAAACGTGCTGTCACAGTACATATGCAAGAAAAATAAACGTGCTGGCACAATAGACTGACTGACTCTCCCACCCCACACTTTTGAACAAAGTCGTGTCCTCACGGTATGACTTGAATTCAAAGACACAAACAATGCAAGACACACAAACAGATAGGAAAAAGAAGAGATCAAAGTGAACAGGTACTCCCCTCGTTTTGTCGTGTGAAGATGAGAATTCTGGTCAAACGAGTCAGTCAACGCTAGTCAATGGTCAACCGCGCCTGATAAAGAGATTACACCGCGCCTGAAGAACACATTAGCCATTTAAAATGGCTTGCTGGCGCGGCGGATAATGTGTGCATGGACCGCGATCCTCTCGGGATGTCACCTGTTTCCTGCATAAAAATGTTCTCCTTTCCCAAAGACAGTATAAAACCATGACTCAAGACTCAAACAAAACATAAAACGAAATAAAAATGGAAAAACAAATATTTTATCGTGCTGCCTCCCTGCGAGCGCCTTTGTTTTACGTCGTTGGCTCAACGATACCTCGTTAGGGATCACAAGTTAGGATCCCATGGGTGTGTGAGGTCAAACTTCGCCTCAGAGATTCCTTTGGTCTGCCCAAAGTACTCATATAGCGGTGTGCTCGGTTCTGCTCTCCATCGATCAGGCGGGTTCGCGTTTACATCCTTCCGAGTTTGCGAGGACACTCTGTTGTTCCTATGTGGCATGGGTTTTGGCAAAACGTCTTCAGAGTGTTCAAGCAGGTGTTCGAGGAGTGTTCAACCGCATTCTGTAACTCGCATACAGCAGATCTGAAGATAAGACGTTTCCTAATCTGGACGATCAAAGATCTGTTCGGTTGAAGTCAGCCAGCGATTAATTAGAAGATCAAATATTCAAATAGATATTCTCATATCAGTTAGAAGAAGATTTGGAATGGCTTGGGAAGGAAGAAATCACGAGATCCTCTTGAAGATTGGAAATAAGATATCTAGCAAATATTTAGGAATATTTCCTAAATATTTGACAGATTATCTGGAACAGATTTGGACTCCACCAAAGCATATAAATAGAAGGCTAGGGCGTCTATAATCGTCATCGCTTTCATGAGAGAAAATACACTTGAGTACATTCGTTAGATTGGAGGAGAAGAGCGACGGCCAGCTGAGTTTTTCCCCACCAGAAAATCAACGGTGAAGAAGCAGTCTGTTCAGTGTGCTGTTCAGACTGTTCTTGAAGAACAACCAAGCGCACACACATAGTGATCAAGTCACGTGTTCAGGAGAAGGCGTCAATCTTCGGGAGAAGGCTCTGGACTTCGGGAGAGTACAAGACTATGTCGGGAGGGACTCTCGTCCTACCCATAGGGGATCGAGGAGAGCCGCGGTGAACCGAGATTGCAAATCTGAGAGACGGAGTGGTAGAGGCTAGGCTATTACAAACAAGGTGTTGTGTAAGCGTAAGTCCACTTGTAGCCCTAAACTCGTAATAAGATTAGTGTCACTTTTAGGGTGTGGGAAACCCCCCAGAGTAGGCAAGGCCGAACTGGGTATCATATCGTGTGTGCTCCTATTTGTTCTGTTTACGGTACTGTGTGCTAAGGTGTTCCAGTCACTGGTAGAACACAACCTGGAACTGGTCTTGAACAGACAACAGAATTTCACACTCTGCTCATAGCTACTTCATTTGCTGCATGCGTAGCCTCATCTGGTAGGTTCGGAGGTAGGGCACCAAGATATGGCGTGTGCACTATGTCCGGTGGTTTCTTCGCGCATTGACGGTCATCATCCTCATAAATATAAAAATCTGATGTCTTGCCACCAAACGCAAGTGACAACAAGCCTGTGTCCATGTCAATCTTGGTTTTAGTGGCAAAGAGGAA
Source organism: Rhodiola kirilowii (assembly GCA_033675215.1). Lineage (NCBI taxonomy): Eukaryota > Viridiplantae > Streptophyta > Magnoliopsida > Saxifragales > Crassulaceae > Rhodiola > Rhodiola kirilowii. The sequence goes on from CM066201.1 coordinate 48,125,501, forward strand.
TGGGCGTCCCAAAATAAGTGTTGGAGGATCGTCGTTTCTAGCATTTCCCATCTGCAAAACATAAACGTCTGCAAGAACAACAAGGTCACCTACATGTAGGGTTAGATCCTCTAGCAAACCAACAGGATGAATACGAGACTTATCTCCTAACTCTATTAACAACTTAGGCGGTTTCAATGGACCAAGTCTCAAAGAGCAATATAAGGAATAAGGCATAGCATTAACAGCAACACCCAAATCGATTAAGCAATGATGTATTAGAGTCTCACCAATACCGCAGGTGACTAAGAAGGCACCTGGGTCCTTGCACTTTCCAGGTGTGATGTTCCCTTGTGTGGCATGTGTTTGGCAAAACGTTGCTAGACAGTTCGAGCAGGAGTTCAGGGGGAGTTCGAACATATCCTAGTACTTCTGTACAGCGTGATCAAGACGCAAAGGATATTTTCCGGAAGATATTGGCAACGAAGATTTCGTCAAGTTAAAGATGGCGTGCGACTTATTCGAGCAGGATATTCGAATGAATATACACAATTGAAGACGGCATGACTTGCTTGGGAAAGAAGACGACTTCGTATATTCTTCCAAAGATTTGTGAAAGATATACATCAAATATTCCAAAATATTTGATGGGATTATCTTGTGGGAATTAGGGTTTCGTCCGAGCCTATAAATACGAATGCAAAGGCAACCCTAATATCCATCGCTTTCAAGATCAAAAATACACGAAGATATCCTATCGATTGGAAAAGAAGAAAGCGACGGCCGTTGTGTTTTCCCCACTGGAAAAGCATCGGTGTGAGCTCAGTCTGATACGTGCCATTCAGATTGACCAGAGGTGATCAAGTTCAGAGCACAAACACAACAACCAGCTTTCAAGTGAAAGCGATCGAGCTTCAGGAGAGGTTCGAGTACGTTCGGACAGAAGGTCTGGATGAAGGGGATCAAGGGGAGTTGCGACGAACCTTGGTTGCAAATCTGAGAGACGGAGTAGTAGAGGCTAGGCAATTACAAGGTGTAAGTGTAAGTCCACTGAAAAGCTCTATACTCGTAATAAAGATTTGTTGTCCCTTTTCCGGGTGTGGGAAAGCCCCAGAGTAGGCGTAGCCGAACTGGGTTATCAATCTGTGCGTACTCGTGTTTTTATTGTTCTGTTCGTACTCGTTGTGGAACTGTGGTAGAAAGAGTTCAAGGTCTGTCCAAACACAACCTAGAACACTTACTTGAACAAGGGACATAATTTCAATTGGTATCAGAGCAAACACTCGACACACTGAGTGGGATCCTGAACTGTTCAAAATGCCTCTGAAAGAAGGACAAAGCATCACCAGACCTCCGCTATTAGAAGGATCAAACTATGCCACCTGGAAACCTATGATGCGATCCTTTCTGAAATCCCTAGACGAGAAAGCCTGGATGACCGTTCAGAGAGGGTGGACTGAACCTATGATGAACAACCTCACTGGAGAACCTGTTCTAAAACAAGAAACCTTATGGAGTGAAGAGGAGAACAAAGCATCCATGGGAAACGCGAAGGCAATGAATGCGATCTTCTCGGCAGTTGATGAAAATGTCATGAAGCTGATTATCAATTGTGAAGTTGCTAAGGAAGCATGGGACATTCTCCAAACAACCTTTGAAGGTACATACAAGGTTCGAAACTCTCGTATGCAGGCTGTCACAACAAAGTTCGAAGAGATGAAAATGAAGGAGAGTGAGTCCATCGCTGAGTACAACACCAGGGTTCTGGAACTGTCCAACGAAACGTCTGCCCTTGGGAAACCCATCGACGAGGATAGATTGGTGAGCAAAGTCCTAAGATCACTCCCTCCAAGATTTGCTATGAAGGTAACAGCCATTGAGGAAATGCATGACATCTCCAAGTTGAAACTGGACGAGCTGACTGGTTCCCTCAGAACCTACGAGATCAATCATAATTTCCAAATTGGAGAAGTGAATGGAATTGCCCTGAAAGCAGATTGGGCAGAAGACAAATCAGAAGCTGAATGCTCCACTGAGCAACTGGCCATGATGGCTCAGAACTTTGGAAGAATGGTGCGGAAAATCAATAGGCGTGGTCCAGAACAGGGGCAGTCCTCATCAACCGGTTTCTGAAACTGGAAAACCGACAGGTCTATGTCCAGTGACTCAAGGCAAGACTCCTCTGACAGAAGAAAGGAAGAAATTCAGTGTCATGAATGCAGAGGGTTCGGTCATATTGCTTCACAATGTGCGAACACACTCATGAAGAAGAAGGCAATGGTCGCAAGTTTCAGTGACAGTGAGTCAGATGAAGAAAAAGGAGGCACAACCACAAACTTTGTGGCCTTTGCTTCAACTCTGGAAGAATACGGTAGCACCAGTGAAACTGTTCTACCTCTGTTGGAACTCCCAGCTGAAGATCTCTCAGACAGTGACGGTGAAGAACTGACGCAGGAATCTCTGGCCGAGACATATAAGGATCTATATGAAAAGTGGCTGCTACTGATCAAGGTAAACAAGAAGCTGAATGACACAGTTGCAAGCATCACTACAGAAAAGGATAAGGTCTGGGAAGAAGTGGAGATTCTGGTCACACAGAAGGCTGAACTTGAAGGCACGGTAACTTCCCTAAACTCTCAACTGGCTGATATGAAACAGGAAAGACTGTGTTTGCTTGCTCAGAAGACGGAGCTCCTGGGCACTATCTCCTCGCTGAAATTCGACATTGAAAAAGACCGTGAAACTCATCCTGGTGTCATGACTGGGCTAAGAAAGGTTATCTCAGATCTAAAACGCAAGGAGGTGTTCCAACACAAAAAGATAGAACAGCTGGAACTTCAGCTAGATTCTGAAAGGATAAATCGCTCAGACACTGAGAAGAAACTCAACCACCTTAAACAGTCGGTAAGAATGCTGAATTCTGGCACTAAAGGCTTGAATGATATTCTCAGGTCTCAAAGAACGGAGTCTGGACATCGTGGACTTGGTTTCACTAAAGAAGGATGCTCAAGTGGTACAGTGGCTGTTAAAACCAACCCAGTGGCTGAACAGTACCCAGAACAGCAGCTGAAACTGCACCAGAGACAGAAAGTGAATCAGCATCTGGGAGACAAAGAGCCACGATACCCAATATCTCACTTGAGACAGCACCCTAGACAGAAAAAGGATCTGTCCCAAGACAAGTCTAAAGGTAGTCAAAGACGGACCGCGAATGCTTACCTCAGTTCAACTCCCAATCAGAGGGAAGATTTGCGCGCATGCTGGTACTGCTATCAGATTGGACACATCAGACGGCAGTGTCGACTGTCTCTTGCTGAACATCGAGGACATCAACGACAGACCAAACCTCGACAGAAACTTGTTTGGGTCCCGAAGGAACAACAGACAGTATGCATGATGGCCTGCAGCTCATCACGAGACACAGTGCAAGACAGTTGGTTCTTTGACAGCGGGTGCTCTGCCCACATGACAGGTACCTCTGAATTTCTCTCTCATATTAGACCTGTTGAGAAGATGCATTTTGTCACCTTCGCGGATGGTAGGAAGAGTCAGGTGATCGGCTGTGGGACATTGAAGGTTCCGGATCTACCTGCACTCGAGGACACTCTCCTGGTTGAAGGTCTGACAATGAATCTGATTAGCATCAGTCAACTGTGCGACAATGGTCACTATGTGTCATTCTCTTGTGACTCATGCCTTGTCCTCGACAAAAATGGATGTTCTGTGATGAAAGGCAAATGGAGGGCAAATAACTGTTACACCATCAGAATGGGAGACGAAGACTTGAACAAGCCGCGGTCTACTCTAGACCATGTTCAAACCAAACATAGAGTTGTGCGAGGGGGAGTGAATAGGACCCTGCACACAAGGTCAGATAGGAGAATCGCACAAATCCAGTTAGGTAAGTGTACCAGGAGACTGTTGGATCACAGGGTGTCACAGTTACAGAACGAGCTTGAACAGCAGATAACAAAGTTGCAAAAGGAGTTCAAACTGTATCATCAGATTCATGCCACTTCATCAGACTATATATTGAACCAGATTGCACAGTTTGGAACACCCAGATCCTCTTTGGGTCTGTGTGGTTTCAAGCACTAAGAATTCCAGGCGGTGGTCAGTCAAAAGCGAATTTCCAGCTGCAACAGTTGGACTGACCACCTAAGGAAGGGAGCTGGAACAGAAGGTACAGCGCGTGAAGACAAATATTTTTGAATATTCTCGAATATTTTTCCTGCCGTTATTTGAAACGAGGGTTGACCAATTTGGGAAGTTGAAAAGGCTGGAGAGTTATTTCTTTTGAAACACAAAGCAGTTCGTAGTCTACTCTCTCAAACCCTAGAACCGATTTCTCTCTCAACCGCACATCCTCCAAACGGCGATGGTGAACACCAGGAAATCTGCGAAGTCCGACGTCAAATCCGCTGAGAAGACGAACATGCAGTCCTCAAAGGTTCTGGCGGCAAAACCCAAAATTCCGAAGGCGAAAGATCCGAAGGAGAAAAAGGCGTCGCCTTTACGCTCTATCTCCGAATCTGTGGTCGTAACAAAGAAGACTGCCGGAGGAATTACAGTCAAAATCCCTCAGTCGATCACGGAGGATTCGTCCTTCTCATTAGATGCTGGTGTGTCTCAAGAAGACCGTCCCCAATCTGAGGTATTTCAAACTGTTCCTTTAATTTCTGCAAATATCCCTGTTATTGACAATATTGTGGTGCTCAAAGATATGAATGTGGGGGTTGAGAAGAAGGATAAGGTTGTGGTTGATGGCGAAGCCAGTAGGGCTGTTGATTGGAAAACCAGTAGAGATATGGCTGGTAAGGTCGCGAGTAAGATAGTTATTGGGGATGAAACTATCAAGTTTGTGGAAGACATCAAGATTCCCAGCAAGGGGGCTGGAGGACCAGCAGCATGGAGGGAGAAAATTCATGCGTCCGGGTATGTTCGCCCAGACGGTCTACGGAGAAAGAAGGGGACTCGCCGAGCGTTTTCTCCAAGACAGTGCCTTGTCAGGATCAGCTCTGTCAGAGGGAGGCTCATTGCAATGTCTGATGAGGAGACAGAAAACCTTCTTGATGCCTCAGGGAAAAAGCCTGTGATGAATGAGGAGTCTGATGTTGGCCCAGAGAAGAGTATTGGAGGTTCAGAAGGTGAACATTCAGTAAACAAAAGGAGGATGTTTCCGAGATGATTCTTCTACCAGAAAATCCTGGTTTATTGAAGGAAGCCATAGTTAGAGGAGACTCTCCTATAGAAGAGGATGAAGAATTAGAGAAGCTGTTCAAAGACATTGACAATGTCATGGAGGTTTTGGAAAAGGAGAAGGATCTCGAAGTGATAAGATCAGAGGAACCACCTCATACTCAGAGTGTTGGTGCAGAAAAGTTTGTTACTGAGATAGTTGCTAGTGCTCCAACTGTGGAACCTTGTGCCCAGTCTGAAGGTGAGACAGTGGGTGTTCCAGAAGAAGGCGCTAAGGAAGCAATGGCTGCTCCAGTAGTTGGTCAAGATGATCTGCACAGTGATCGTATGGAGGATATTGGTGCATCAGTTCGTGAGGATTTTGCAATGCCAGCCTTAAAGGAAGGTACCCTTTCGGAAGATGACCAGGACCTTGTTCCTCTTGTCAACCTCAAAAGGACAAAGAAGGACAAGGAGAAGAAGAAGGTTGTTTTTGCAAAGTTTTCAAAAGGATCAGTTCAGAAGGTTGCTGTGGTCAGCATTGGTGCAGGGGGAGTCGGCTCTTACAAGAAAAGGAAGCACGACGCTGCAGTTCCCATCTCTGAAGATGCTGGGCGATGCGAAGTCCCAGCCCCTGAGTCTGAGACTGTTCCAGTTGGTAAGGTCAAGAAAGGAGTATGGTTCGTAAATAAAGACGCTGCGGTGAAGTGGAGCTGTGTGCAGAAAAGAAAGATCATTCCTGAGAAGTTGCTGGAGGAGTCCCGGTACAAGGGAAGGGAAGTGATTAAGGTGCTTAAGGAGTCTAATCTGTTCTGGACGTTGGACAGATGCAAACCTTTCAATGAACAACTGGTGCGTGAGGCTATGGCAAACTTGCCCCCTGGATTTGGGGTTGTTGGAGAATCTGAGTATGGGGTCTTCTACGTCAGAGGGAGACGGATCAAGATTGATCTTGAGCTGATCAATGTATACTTCGCCATGGACGACCCAGCTGTTGATGAAGAAGAACCAAGTTTTGAGAAGGTTGTGAGCACCATCACTGCAGGCTCTGTTCAGTGGAGGCCTGAGTCTGTTGTGAATACAGCGGAGCTATCTACCTTTTATTCCATGCTATTTTTCATTGCTATCTTCAACTGGAGGCCGTCCACTCATCGCCCTACCGTCAATAAGGACATGGCTCAACTGCTATATCAGATAGGGAATAAACTGAAGTTCAACCTGGGCAGAGTGATGTTCAAACAGATTGCTGAACATGCCACCTCGTCGAGATCTCTGCACCAGATTTGCTTCCCGTCCCTGATATACGAGCTGATCATCTATCAAGCTCCTGATTTGAAGGCCTCGCCTGACCATCTCACAAAGGCTCCCAGCAAGTTCATCGTCGACCATAAGTTGTTCAAAGGTCGTCACGTGAACGATCTAAAGGAGGAGCACCAGAAAGGAAAAGTTGTGGCAGAGTCCAGTCGAGGGGGAGCCAGAATGGGACGGGATGAGCGAAGCAAGTTGCTCAGGGACCTTAATGTCATCATCGAAGCAGACAAGGAGCAGCGCAGGCACATCAACAAGCTCGCTCGTGCCCTCAGCTATCCGAGTGAAGATGAATCTGATGATGCAGATTCTGAAGATGCCACTAATGATGGGTCGTCTGCCTGAAGGTCTCCTGAAAACTCTATCTCTGAACTCGTTTTTCGTTGAAAACTTTTAGTAGTATGTGCTTGTTCTGGCACAGTTTGCTTTGCTGTTCGAACTAGATCGGACCCCTTGCCAGTTTGTGGAAAAAAGGGGGAGTATTTTGAGTGGCGACAATTTTTGGTCCCTCAATTTTGATAGATCTAGTGAATTGGTTTTGCCAAAATGCCAAGGGGGAGATTGATGTTCCCTTGTGTAGCATGTGTTTGACAAAACATTGCTAGACAGTTCGAGCAGGAGTTCAGGGGGAGTTCGAACATATCCTAGTACTTCTGTACAGCGTGATCAAGACGCAAAGGATATTTTCCGGAAGATATTGGCAACGAAGATTTCGTCAAGTTAAAGATGGCGTGCGACTTATTCGAGCAGGATATTCGAATGAATATACACAATTGAAGATGGCATGACTTGCTTCGGAAAGAAGACGACTTCGTATATTCTTCCAAAGATTTGTGAAAGATATACATCAAATATTCCAAAATATTTGATGGGATTATCTTGTGGGAATTAGGGTTTCGTCCGAGCCTATAAATACAAATGCAAAGGCAACCCTAATATCCATCGCTTTCAAGATCAAAAATACACGAAGATATCCTATCGATTGGAAAAGAAGAAAGCGACGGCCGTTGTGTTTTCCCCACTGGAAAAACATCAGTGTGAGCTCAGTCTGATACGTGCCATTCAGATTGACCAGAGGTGATCAAGTTCAGAGCACAAACAAAACAACCAGCTTTCAAGTGAAAGCGACCGAGCTTCAGGAGAGGTTCGAGTACGTTCGGACAGAAGGTCTGGACGAAGGGGATCAAGGGGAGTTGCGACGAACCTTGGTTCCAAATCTGAGAGACGGAGTAGTAGAGGCTAGGCAATTACAAGGTGTAAGTGTAAGTCCACTAAAAAGCTCTATACTCGTAATAAAGATTTGTTGTCCCTTTTCCGGGTGTGGGAAACCCCCCAGAGTAGGCGTAGCCGAACTGGGTTATCAATCTGTGCGTACTCGTGTTTTTTTTGTTCTGTTCGTACTCGTTGTGGAACTGTTGTAGAAAGAGTTCAAGGTCTGTCCAAACACAACCTAGAACACTTGCTTGAACAGGGGACATAATTTCAAGGTGGTCCCTTATGACTCGCTGCAATTGGGCGCTCCATCGTTGGCTCTTTAAGTTCATCTCTTGCCTCCAGCATGCCTCCTAGCTCATCCTTTTCGATCATGTGTTCTTCTGGAGCTCTTACCTGCCCGGAAAATGGTAAAGGAGGATTAATTTGTAAATTCACCTCAGACACGATCGCGGGTGAAGAACAATCTAAGTGTTCCATACGCGGACCAATAACATGGTCATCACCCGCGCTGTTTAAATGTTTAGCGTCCGCGGATGATGAACTAGCCACGGATCCTTCGCAGTTTATTGCCGCGGGTTGAGTGTCTTTTAACTGGCCGAGGATGACATTAAAGTGAACATCATCTGCCATCCTCTCTGATTCGGACACTTTTTCTCCGCTGTCTACTCGTTCTGCACCCGTAACTGCCGTTGCACTTACAATTCCCCTCGGGTTAGGCACTGTCTGCGACGGTAGCTTTCCCGGATCTCTCTTCGGCTTGGAAACGGTCTGGGCTATTTGGGACATATGCTTGGACAGCTCTGCCAACGCTGAATCGTTCTTCACTTGATTTTGTTGCACGGTGGTGGCTATCTGCTGGGTGCTAGCTGCCAGCTCCTTCACTATATCCTCTAGGGACTTGCTGCTACTCTGATTACTAGGGCCTGCTTGATTGTAGCTCTGCCCTCTCTGCTGATACTGATTTTAGCCTCCTCGTTGTTGACGATACGGCGGACGGTAGTATTGATGTTGAGGCTGCTGGGGTGCATGGTTGTTGTAATTCAGAAATTCACCCGCTGCATTGACATTGGCCTGTGTATCCTCTTCTAAACTAGGGCAGGCATCCGTCTTATGATTAGTTGCACTGCAGAACTCGCAAGGCTTCACCTGGACCATCTAATTCATCATGAGCTTCTGCACCATCTCCCTCATCTGTTTAATCTCCTCAGTCATCTGATTTGACGGGGTCTCAGCCCTTGCAACGCTTCTGGTTCTGCTGAATTCCTCATGATTGCTGGCCTCCTCTCTGAACCTAGCATTCTTGGCCACCTCCGCTATCAAATTTCGCACTCCAGCCGGGGACAGATTCATGATGGTCCCTCTAGCTGAGGCATCTAGCAACATCCTGTCAAGTGGTCTCAACCCATCCAGAAAGTATTCGATTATCAGCTTCTCAGGAAGTCCCAAGTCGTACATCAACTCATTAGGCCCTTTCCTGAGGTCCTGCAGCTGTCTACGAACCTGTCTTGCCTTAGCTGCTGGGTAGTATTTATCGAGAAATTTCTTTTGCATTTGATCCCATGTTCTGATGCTACCTGAAGGAAGAGACAGAAACCAAGATCGAGCCATGTCAGTTAACGAAAAGTGAAAAGCTTTAAGTTTGAAATTTTCTACTGTGGCTCCATAGGGTCGGAGAGTCTGGCAGATGTCGTGGAAATCTTGTAGATGCCTAGTGGATGATTTCCCTTGCTGACCCAAAAACTTTGGTAGATAGTGCACTACCGCAGTTTTGATCTCAATTTCCTGTATGTCCGGCCCCTCATGGATGCACCAAGGAATATTCTAAAAATTTGGGGCAGACAGCTCCCTCATCGTAGGCTGATACAGCTCTATATGCCCGTCATCTCCTTCGTTGACCTGGCTACCTGCACAAGACATTATGCAGCAAGTAGCAACGCACACAAAAACTAAAAATAAAAAAAATAGAAATAAAAATAAAAATAAACAACTTCACCGAAGTGCAGCTCCCTAGCAACGGTGCCAAAATTTGACGCGCGTCCTCTGACGCGTCAAACTTAAATTTATAATCTCCTGCAACAACTAGCTAGCAGTAAGCAGGGTCGAACCCAAGAGAGCTGGTTTGTTGAAGCTATTCCTGTAAGCAATTAAGAAAGGGGGGTTTTTAGTAGTAAAGAGTGTGAAAGAGAAAAAATAACAAAAACTTCCAATCTGAGAGAATATTCAGCTTAGGGTTTCTATTGTGACATGTTTATCATCGACTGCTAAATATCTAATTTCATGTTTCTATGTGTGGAATTCCGACAAGGGTAATATCCTAAAGTATCCCGACAAAGGTGATACACCACAATCTAACCCGACAAAGGTGTTAGACTTCTAGTTCTTTCCTAAACTTAATAATCTCACAAAGGTATTATTTAGCCTAGGTGTTACGATCTACCTTTACGACAAAGTTTCCAGTAGATATTAAGGGTAAGAATTAATTGCTCAATTAAGCTTTGCGACAAAGCTTCCACTTAATCTAACAAGTTAATTCATGTGATGAAGCAAGAACTTATAAAACATAAAATAGCATTAAGAACGAAGTCTCAAAACATGTGTCACAATGAACGAAACCCTCAACTGAATAAAGAGTTTAGCTACACATGATGGAAATAAAACACATAATGAAAGGTAGAAAAATCTCTTCTCTCGTCGAAAGCTTCACCTTCTCCTCCAGAGCCGTCTTCTGAATGATGGGATTATAAGATGATGGAAACCCTAACCCAAACATCTTATTTATAGCAAAAAGTAGGGTTTCCAAGTCTGATTTTTGGGCTTGATTTCCAAGTTTCGGCCTGCTGATGTCATCAAAACGCGTCGCTGACGTCATCGTCGCGGGCCATGAACACTTTCGATCCGAGGACCTTAACATTTTAGGGCGCGGACCATGAACACTTTAGGAGGCAGTTCACCCATTCTACGCATCTGCACTTGGTCCGCCATCCTTTCGGAGGCAGTTCACCCATTCTGCGCAGCTGTTTTGACTTCGACTCTCGATTATACCCCCCAAATGACCTCGAATGCTCTCGATGTGAACTAGAGAGTTGTAGGGAATTGAGGCAGCTACGCAACGACATGTAGCTCGTATTTTTATGATCAAAGGTCAATTCGCAGCACTCCGTCGAAGCTCCAAAGGTCTGATCTGCTATTGCGATGTTTTTGGCACGAAATGCCATCTTTTATGCGCGTTTCCTCCTATAGCTTCTGAAACACCTGAAATGCGAAACCATACTAAAAAGTAAACGTTTTCATATAAAAGTGTCGAAACAAATGAGATTAATTGATTCGACGAGTTTTATTAATACGAATCAACACTCCTTCCTGTGAGGCTTCTTGTCGTCCTCCCAAGTCTTTCCATCTGCCTTGAGAAGGTGCATATGCTTCATGGTAGGCACATCAAGGACACTCTTGGATGGTGACATCACTGCCTTGTCGCGAGGCAATGTGTACAAATAAATTTATAAGTCCGCTACTCGCGACTTCACTACTGGGTAGCAAGTGGTAGGTAGGGGTCGAACCCAAGGGAATTAGGGGGATAAGCTATTCTGTGAGGGAATTGTATAGCGAGGGAGCGTATTTTTAGGTTGATTGAGGTTTTAGTGCGGAAAAGTAAGTGTTTTTTTGGTTGGTTTTGGTTTTTAGTGCGGAAAGTAAATGACAGAAAAGTAAATACTGAAAATAAAAGAGAAGACTTACAGCGATTGTTGCGTGATTGGCAAGTCCTCCGGAAGGTGAGCAGTTGATAAGCAGTTTATACTAAAATTGAAAGTAAGTGCAGGTGGTGTTTAAATCTAAGGAAAGCATTCGGTTTCGGGGGCCTTGTATCATGGCCTGTTTATCATTGACTTTTAGTGATCCTACTAAGTATTCAAACGTGTATCAAGGCCATTTCAAGCGCTCGATTTGCACACACTGTCTAGCCCATTTCAAGGTCGTGGAGCACTTGTTCTATTTAGACTAGCACCTCATTTCAAGGTATACTAGCCTATATGCATCCATTTGATCAATCATTTCCGATCAAACCAAATGGTGTTTAAAAGAGGTCAAACTCCTCAGATAAGCTTTGCCATTTCAAGCATCCACTTACCCGAGTATGTTCACGAACCCCCACGGAAGAGTTTTGCCATTTCAAGCATCCACTCAACCTTGGAAGTTCTGACCTAATATATGGCACATAGAACAAGTTTTGAATACAAAGAAGAGGCACTAAGAGTATAGCCTAAAACATTTTATGATACAAGTACACCCCTTCACCCGAATGAAGAGTTTAGCTACGAATATCCATAGAGGTGGATACCATAGCTAAGTACTCGAGGGTTTTTGAAAGACAGTAAGTAAAGGAGAATACTCAAGAACCAACAGGAGTATTCTCAAGAACTACTAGAATACTCAAGAACCAATAGGAGTATTATAGATTTAACACAAAAGCTTACAAAGTAGTGCCCAATTCTCGAGAGATAAGTGAAGTATGGATTGTGTTGTGTTGTGATGTTGGATTACAAGTGAAGAGGGCATGTATTTATAGGCTTGGAGGAGGGGAAGATGTGGTGAGGAGGAGGGACACATGTCACAAGACCATGGAGGGAGGAGGAGGAGCCGCACATGTGAGGAGGAGCCTCCCCTTCCTTAGCCGCCCCCCCCCCCCCCCCATGTGCAGGAAGGGGAGTGGATGATGCCCAAAGCCGCCGGTCACAAGGAGGGGAGGTGGAGGTTTTGTGAGTTTTGTGATCTTTTCACAAAGCCATCGGTTCAATTCAGCTCCGGACTGACTTTGGTTGCCCTTCGGTTGGATTTGTGATGGACCATAATTGTATGAAACATAAATGCAGTTAAACCCACCAAATTAGACTGTTTGTCTATCTAACTTCTACGTGTTAGTCCCGATATATTTTCACAGGGCATTTTAGAGACTGAAGTGAAAACACGATAAGGAGAGGATTTTATGCTGAAAAGATAACAAGAGTCAATCCAAGGTCAAGATCATATGCCGACTGAAGAAATATCAAGGATTCTGACGTTGAATTGACCATAACAAATTAATCAGAAGAATCAGGAGTGGAGTCAAGACAGCCCGGGGAAGAAACACATTGACAGTTTTGTGAAAAGACTGCACAAAACTGTACAAAACTCACATATGGGCAAGGATGACCGGCCACTTGATGAAGTGGTGGCCAAGGGAGGAGCTCCTCCTCCTTGGCCACCGCCTACCGGCGGCTTGAGGGGTGGTGACCGGCGGCTTCACTATTCCTCCACATGTCACCTCCTCCTCCTCCTCCCTTCTCCTCCCTTGGATCAAATGCACATGTCCACCATCTCCACCACCCATCTCCTCCCCTTTTGGCTATAAAAGGAGGTCTCCTCCCCTCATTTCAAAACACACCTCAATCTCAAATTCACTTCTCTCTCTAGAAGTTGTAATATTTGTAACGTTGTAATCTTGGCTTTGGAAATAAAGGATAGCTCCCTTGGCGCTTCAACGGTTGTAAGTAATTCTTAGTATTTATTCAACTGTTTTATTTCCTTAGTTATAATGTTTAGCGCGATAAATAGTAGCTAAACTTGTAGTTCGGTCTAAGGGGCGCACTTGTATTATAAAATGTTTTAGACTATTAACTTAGTGTCTAGTCTAAGTATTCAAAACTTATTCTATGTGCCATATATTAAGTCAGAACGTCCAAGGTAGAGTGGATGCTTGGAATGGCAAAACTCTACAGCGGGGTTCGTAAACTTGTACGGATAAGTGGATGCTTGGAATGGCAAAGCTTATCTGAGAAGTTTGACTCATCTTAAACACCATTTGGTTGATCGGGAATGATTGATCAAATGGATGCAGATAGGCTAATATAACCGGGAATGGAGTATTAGTCTAAATAGAATAAGTGTTCTACGTCCTTGGAATAGGCTAGACAGTGTACGCAAATCGAGTGCTTGGAATGGCCTTGATACACCGTTTGAATACTTAGGAGAGTCACTAAAGGTCAATGATAAACAAGATATAATACAAGTCCCCTGAAACCGAACATTTCTCTTTAATTATAAATTGTAATTTACTTTCCAGTATTAAAATCAACCAACCAACCAATCAATCAATCAAAATAGCTGGTAGCTTTAAAACCAACCAACCGACCTTAAACACGCTCCCACGCTGCGTAATCCCCCCGAAGAACAATTATTCCCCTGGTTCCCTTGGGTTCGACCCCTACTTACCAAGTACTACCCAGTAGTATAGTTGCGAGTAGCGGACTATTATAAATTTATTTGCACAATCGCTTTGACGACGAGCGGTTCTGTCAAATTGGCGCCGTTGCCGGGGAATCAGTTATCGAATAGTTGTTCTTTCCCTCCCTTTCTTTTTCTTTCTTTTTCCTATGTCATTACCCATTACGCATGCATGGACAACGCGATTTCTGCCCCTGTTCAGAGGAACGGAGGGAGAAGACCCTGTACAGCACTGCCGAAACTTCCACCACGTCTGCCATCACATCAAACCGGAGAACGAAGTATTAGAAGAATTTAAGCTAAAATGCTTCAAATTCTCTCTAACCGACTTCGCCACGATATGGTACTACACATCCACCGCTTGCAGTGCAGAACGTTTCGTAGACCTCTGCGTTCCGTTCCTGAAAGAATTCTCCCACCCATCTTTACGCCAAGAAACCCGTGAGAAGATCATGAGCCTTTATCAATCCCGGGATGAGACTTTGGACGAATACTACATGAACTACGATGCCATCGTCTCAAGCTGCCCGCACCATGGATTTACGAAGAAAATTCTTCTCTAAAAATTTCTTCGTGGGATGAGGGCCGAAGAGCTGGGAAGAGTTAACGAAGCTATGAGAAGGTCTGCAACGAACTTCACCGTTGCAGACATGTGGTGCCTTATAATCGGCCTGGCCGCTACCACAAGACGAGTACCCCAAGCTGATGAGGAAATGCAGACAGAAGAAGCTGATCCTGAGGCTGATGAAGAAGAAACCACCGTACCGTCGGAAGAGACTCCTGAACCGTCTGAAGAATCAGACATGGAAAGCACCGGAAGCAACGAAGTAGGAGTCCAGAACACCACTGACGAACTGCCCAAGCCATACCCGACTATCATTACCCAGGCAGCTGAAACTATCTACGATCAGTTCTTCACGAACCAACATAACGAGGCAGAACCAATCCTCATGAGGCCTTCCCGACTTTTCCCCTTAATTAATGAGCAAGTCGCCGCGAACTATGCGATCCAAGAAGAAGCTCAAAGGAGAACGGGAAAAGCACCTCTGCAGAATGACCCCTCGATGGAGCATTGCTATGCCGCAACTGGACTAGGCAGTCCCAAATACAAAAACTTCGAAAGGCTGGTAGTGAAAGGTCCATCACCCCCTCCGGGGTATTGGAAGGAAAAAATCCCGAAACAAAGGAGTCCTGACCAGAACACAACATCCGGCAAGAAGTCAGGAAGAAGCAACACTGGAACGGTGGCAAAGTTTGACCTCAGCCACCCATGGGACCCAAACCAGTAATCCACAACGAGGTACTGTCGAGCCAACGACGTTAAAAAAGTGCACTGGTCGGGAGGTAACCCGACACTATCTTACTTTCTGTCATTTTATTTTCTGTCATTTAGTTTTTTCAATAAGTTGCTCTCACCCACTTGGTGCATAGAAGAAATGACTATTCAGGAATCGGACTTGGGTGCAACATTAGGCCAGATAGGGCTACGCTCAGAGTTCAAGGCCCCAGCCGAACTCCCTCGATTATCCAGCCTCGAGCCATGTCGTTCACTCGACACCTTAAAGGGAGTTCTGTCTTTCCTTTTCCTTAATATCATTTTCTTCTCATATAATATCTGCTTGCATGGCTTTTGAACTAAGTTTTGCTGAAAAGCACGACTTCGTTCGAAAGTGTGGGGTGAGAACCACCTGTATATATTAGTTAATAAATAATATCTTTTTGAAAATATGAACTTAAGAATGTGAAAAAGATAGACCGAAATTCATGCATTTACCTTGTGAAAATTCAACTGTCTAAAAACTTAGAATGTAACTTCTCATTTGTTCCTTTGTGCTGAGATAACTAGAGATGTGGAGTTGATATAAACTGCCCAAGAGAGGCTTGGCAAGCAATCAAAGGATCAGATCAAGCTATATGGTTTTCGAAGTCAGTGGAGGCTGCACTTCGGGTTTTCAGTGAATAATTGAAGTCAACTCCGCCAAGAAGCATCTATGCAAAGGCGAGGACGGGAATCAGACCGTCCTCTCTCTAGTCAAAATAGCCGAGAAAATAGATGAGCGACCCTCATCTTGACCCGCGCAAAACGACAAAGACAAGAGGAGCGGGGAGGTATTTCCATAGGCTTGCGGGCGATGATTGGACCTCCCAAAAAGGCATGAGAAAATGGACTAGCAGTCACAAAAAGGCGAAAAACTCAAAGAAGAAAATCAAAAGAGGCCAAAGGCCCAAAATTGTGAAGGTTTTAACCGAGCAAAAGTGAAGCACTCAAAAAGTCAAATCAAAGGCCAAAGGCCGATTCACTACAACAAAAAAGCAGTCCCTCGCCAAAGAAGAAAATCAAAAAGGCTCAACTCACTGAAACCCGAATTGAATCATGTGCTAGAGAAAGCTACAAGAAAACCATATAGTAAGAGACGATCCCAAGATTGCAGTCCAGGAGCCTAAAAAGGGCTATCTCCCGACACATCCAATATAATTTGCATCTCAGCACGGAGGTACAAGTATTAAGTTTCTTCTATTTATTTACGCAGTTTAATTTGGTAATAAGTAAGCAATGCATGAATTAGGATAGATCGAGTACCAACGTCTAATTTTCATATTCCAAAGCCAAACTTAGAACTTACGCCCTTTAATAGCATTGTTCGGGACGAACAACTAAAAGTGTGGGGTAATCTGATGGACCATAATTGTATGAAACATAAATGCAGTTAAACCCACCAAATTAGACTGTTTGTCTATCTAACTTCTACGTGTTAGTCCCAATATATTTTCACAGGGCATTTTAGAGACTGAAGTGAAAACACGATAAGGAGAGGATTTTATGCTGAAAAGATAACAAGAGTCAATCCAAGGTCAAGATCATATGCCGACTGAAGAAATATCAAGGATCCTGACGTTGAATTGACCATAACAAATTAATCAGAAGAATCAGGAGTGGAGTCAAGACAGCCCGGGGAAGAAACACATTGACAGTTTTGTGAAAAGACTGCACAAAACTGTACAAAACTCACATATGGGCAAGGATGACCGGCCACTTGATGAAGTGGTGGCCAAGGGAGGAGCTCCTCCTCCTTGGCCACCGCCTACCGGCGGCTTGAGGGGTGGTGACCGGCGGCTTCACTATTCCTCCACATGTCACCTCCTCCTCCTCCTCCCTTCTCCTCCCTTGGATCAAATGCACATGTCCACCATCTCCACCACCCATCTCCTCCCCTTTTGGCTATAAAAGGAGGTCTCCTCCCCTCATTTCAAAACACACCTCAATCTCAAATTCACTTCTCTCTCTAGAAGTTGTAATATTTGTAACGTTGTAATCTTGGCTTTGGAAATAAAGGATAGCTCCCTTGGCGCTTCAACGGTTGTAAGTAATTCTTAGTATTTATTCAACTGTTTTATTTCCTTAGTTATAATGTTTAGCGCGATAAATAGTAGCTAAACTTGTAGTTCGGTCTAAAGGGCGCACTTGTATTATAAAATGTTTTAGCCTATTAACTTAGTGTCTAGTCTAAGTATTCAAAACTTATTCTATGTGCCATATATTAAGTCAGAACGTCCAAGGTAGAGTGGATGCTTGGAATGGCAAAACTCTACAGCGGGGTTCGTAAACTTGTACGGATAAGTGGATGCTTGGAATGGCAAAGCTTATCTGAGAAGTTTGACTCATCTTAAACACCATTTGGTTGATCGGGAATGATTGATCAAATGGATGCACATAGGCTAATATAACCGGGAATGGAGTATTAGTCTAAATAGAATAAGTGTTCTACGTCCTTGGAATAGGCTAGACAGTGTACGCAAATCGAGTGCTTGGAATGGCCTTGATACAACGTTTGAATACTTAGAAGAGTCACTAAAGGTCAATGATAAACAGGATATAATACAAGTCCCCTGAAACCGAACATTTCTCTTTAATTATAAACTGTAATTTACTTTCCAGTATTAAAATCAACCAACCAACCAATCAATCAATCAAAATAGCTGGTAGATTTAAAACCAACCAATCGACCTTAAACACGCTCCCACGCTGCGTAATCCCCCCGAAGAACAATTATTCCCCTGGTTCCCTTGGGTTCGACCCCTACTTACCAAGTACTACCCAGTAGTATAGTAGCAAGTAGCGGACTATTATAAATTTATTTGCACAATCGCTTTGACGACGAGCGGTTCTGTCAATTTGTTTTGAGTGATTCCACGTCAGGATCTTGAGATTTCTTCAGTCGGCATCTGGTCGTGACCTTGGAATGACTCGTAATATATTTTCAGCGTAAAAACTCCTCCTTAGCCTGTATTCTCTCTAGACTCCAAAATACCCTGTAGATAAATATCGGAACTAACAAGCAAAAGTTAAATAGACAAATAGTTTAATTTGGTGGGTTTAACTGTGTTTATGATTCATACAATTATGGTCCATCAGATCACCCCACACTTTTAGTTGTTCGTCCCGAACAATGCTATTAAAGGGCGGCACATACTATCTAAGTAAACTTTTAAAATATGAAAGTGAGACTGTGGGACTAGATTTATCCTAATTCATGCATTACTTACTTATTACCAAATTAAACTGTGTAAATAAATAGAAGAAACTTGATACTTGTACCTCCGTGCCGAGATGCAAATTAATTCGGATGTTTCGGGAGATAGCCCTTTTCAGGCTCCTGGACTGCAACCTCGGGACTGTCTCGCACTATATGGTTTCCTTGTAGCTTTCTCTAGCATGTGATTTGGTTCGGGTTTCACAGATGGGTTGAGCCTTTTTGATTTTCTTTTTGGCGAGGGACAGCTTTTTTGTAGTGAATCGGCCTTTGGCCTTTGATTTGACTCTTTGAGTACTTCACTTTTGTTCGGTTAAAACCTTCACAATTTTGGGCCTTTGGCCTCTTGATTCTTCTTTAAGCTTTTGCCTTTTTGTGGCTTGCTAGTCCATTTTCTCAAGCCTTTTTTGGGAGGTCCAATCGTCGCCCGCAAGCATATGGAAATACCTCCCCGCTCTCTCTCATCCTTGCCGTTTCGCGAGTCAAAATGAGGGTCGCTCATTTATTTTCCCGGCTACTTTGACTAGAGATAGGACGGTTTGATTCCCATCCCGCCTTTTTTCTGCATAAACGCTGCATGGCGGAGATGACTTCAATCTTCACTGAAACTCGAAGTGCAGCCTCCACTGACTTCGAAAACCATATAGCGAAATTCAGTCCTTTGAATGCTTGCCAAGCCTCTGTAGAGCATTTTCTATCAACTCCACATCCCTAGTTTATCTCAGCACAAAGGGACAAATGAGAAGTTACATTCTAAGTTTTTAAACAGTTGAATTTTCACAAGGTTAATGCATGAATTATGATCTATCTTTTTCACATTCTCAAGTTCATATTTTCAAAAAGATAATATTAAGGGAAAAGGAAAAAGAAAAACATGTTATGTACAAAGGTGGTTCTCACCCCACACTTTTGAACGAATGCGTGCCTTTCAGCAAGACTTAGTTCAAAAGCCATGTAAGCAGACAATTATGAGAAGGAAATGACATTAAGGAAAAGGGAAGAATAGAACTCCCTTTATTGTGTCGAATGACATGGCTCGAGGCTGGATAATCGAGGGAGTTCGGCTGGGGCCTTGAACTCTTGACGTAGGCCTGGTTGGCTTGATGTTGCACCCAAAACCGATTCCTAAATAGTCATTTCATTCTATGCACCAAGTGGGTGAGAGCGACTTATTGGAAAAAAACTAAATGACAGAAAATATAAGTACTGAAAGTAAGATAGGTGTCGGGTTACCTCCCGACCAGTGCCTTTGTTTAACGTCGTTGGCTCGACGCATGGGGATCACTGGTTTGGATCCCATGGGTGGCTCAGGTCGTATTTTGCCACCGTTCCTATGTTGATTTTTGCCTTGCCTTTCCCCGATTTCTTGTGAGATGATGTGCTTGGGTCCTGTTCCCATTGTTCTGGTGATTTCTCCTTCCAACGTCTCTGAGAAGGTGAGGGACCTTTTACTACTAGTTTCTTGAATTGGGTTTTCTGGTGTTTAGGGCTGCCTTGTCCAGTTATGGCGAAAACATGCTCCATCGAGGAGTCGTTCTGCTCAGGCCCTTTTCCCATCCTCCTTTTAGCCTCTTCATCGATCACATAGTTTTCTGCGATTTGCCTATTGATCAAGGGGAAAAGTTGGGAAGCTTGCATCTTAAGGCTTGGTTCTGCCTCGTCATGTCCGTCTGTGAGGATCTGGTCGTAGATGGTTTCTGATGCTCTGGTAATGATAGCTGGGTATGACTCGGGTAGCTTGCCAGTGGTGTTTTGGACTTCTTCCCTTGTTGGCACGGCCTCGAGTTCCCATGAGGATTTTTCCTCGTTGCTTACGATGCTTTCCATGTCTGATTCTTCTGATGGCTCGGGAGTATATTCTTCATTTGTCTCTGGACCAGCCTCTTCTATCTGCATTCCTCTGTCAGCTTGGGGTATTTGTTTTGTTGATGCGACCAGGTCATTTATAACATCCCATATTTGAGTCAGGGATAAGTGCATGGCTGATCCTCCCACTGCGTCGTTGATCCTTGAGAACTCATCGGCCCTCATCCCACAAAGAAATTTTTGAAGAAGAAACACCTCCGTGAATCTGATGGACCACAATTATACGAATCAAAAACACAGTAAAACCCCCCAAGTTAGACTGTTTGTCTATCTAACATCCATCTGTTAGTCCCGATATATTTCCACAGGGCATTTTAGAGACTGAAGTGAAAACACGCTAAGGAGAGGATTTTATGCTGAAAAGATAACAAGAGTCAATCCAAGGTCAAGATCATATGCCGACTGAAGAAATATCAAGGATCCTGACGTTGAATTGACCAGAATAAATTAATCAGAAGAATCAGGAATGAAGTCAAGACAGTCCGGGGAAGGAACACACTGACAGTTTTGTGAAAAGACTGCACAAAACTGTACAAAATTCACATATGGCAAGATGACTTGGTGACTTGATGAAGAGGTGACCAAAGGAGGAAAACCTCCCCATTCCACCACCCACTACCGGCGGCGCCACCCCTCCTCCTCCTTGGTGACCGGCTACTTGCCTTGGAGGTGGAGGAAACAACCCATTGCTCCTCCACCACAACCGACTACCGGCGGCTGAGCTCCACCACTCCTCCTCCGCCACTTGGTGGCTCCTCCTTGGCTCCTCCTTGGCTCCTCCTCCTCCCTTGGATAAAACCAATCTCCACCACCCATCTCCACCCATTTTTCATATAAAAGGAGGTGCTCCTCCTCCTCATAAATCATCCCAAAAATTGTAATCACTTCTCTCTCTACATTTTGTTACTTGTAAGTTTGGTTCGGTTTTGAAATAATACTCCTGTTTGTTCTTGAGTATTATACTGGAAATTATAATACTCTTGTCGGTTCTCGAGTATTATAATACTGTAGAGAATACTCCTGTTGGTTCTTGAGTATTCAGTAGGAATTAGGAATACTCCTGTTGGTTCTTGAGTATTCCACCCCTTTCCCTCTTACTGTTTTCAAAAACCCCCGAGTATTTAGCTATGGTATCCATCTCTATGGATATTCGTAGCTAAACTCTTTATTCGGTGGAAGGTATTTTCTTGTATTATATAATGTTGTAATATCTTTTAGTTTCATTTCTTTGTATTCAAAACTTGTTCTATGTGCCATTTATAGTCAGAATTTCCAAGGTTGAGTGGATGCTACGAAAGGGCAAAACTCTTCCGTGGGGATTCGTGAACATACTCGGGTAAGTGGATGCTACGAAAGGGCAAAGCTTATCTGAGAAGTTCGACTCATCTAAAACACCACTTGGTCAATCGTAACTGTGAGATCAAGTGGATGCACAAAAGGCTAAGATACTTCGAAAGGAGGAATTAGTCTGAAATA
Organism: Rhodiola kirilowii; assembly: GCA_033675215.1. Lineage (NCBI taxonomy): Eukaryota > Viridiplantae > Streptophyta > Magnoliopsida > Saxifragales > Crassulaceae > Rhodiola > Rhodiola kirilowii. Next base: position 48,147,313 of record CM066201.1, read on the forward strand.
GAACAAGGGTTGCTTTAAACGATGTTGCAAGTCTTGCGCTACGAAAGGGCCTCGATTCATCTTTGAATACTTAGAAAAGTTACTAACAGTTTATTAAATACATGTTATAATACAAGAGTACCTGAAACCGAATGCTTTTCTTTACTGTTAAACCGCAATCACCAACTGCTGATCTACCGGAGGAATTACAATCACGAATCACCCACTGTAAGTCTTCTTTGTATTTACAGCATTTAATTTCTGTATTTACTTTTCCGCAATAAAAACCAAAAACCCCCAAAAAATCACGTAGTTAATTAGAGCGCTAAAATCTCAATCAACCATAAAACACGCTCCCCCCAGTTCAATCACCCTAAAAGAATAGCCTATTCCCCTAATTCCCTTGGGTTCGACCCCTACTTACCACTTACTACCCAGTAGTGTAGTCACAAGTAGCGGATATTATAAATTTATTTGTACAGAGGACACTGCACCTTAACGACAGTGCGGTGGCCCTCCGTCAAATTGGCGCCGTTGCCGGGGAATTAGCCGTCGAATAAACTGTTCTTTTCTCTCCCTCCATCTCTTTTAAATTCTCGCGCTCGAAACAACTATGTCTCGCGAAGGAAGTCATCATGACTACCAGGATGACGATGAAATAAACCTGTACGAGCGAAATGATGAAGTGCCACTTCCATTTATGGATGATCCGGAGCAACTCATCAGAAGCAGACGAGCTCGTGATAGGGAGGCCATCAGACGAAACCAAGAACCACCCGAGGACCGAAATGCAGCTGGTCCAGTACGACAACCCCCTAGATATCCCCCACCCCCTCGCCCTCGACAAGTTCCTAGACAAGAACCCGTCTTTGATAACTACTACGGGGATGACAACTACCGTGAACCCACCCTGGGAGAACTTTCGGCACCAGATTTCAGAGTTCAGCCATGGTGTATCTACGAAGGACCTGAGCTAGAAAACAACGCCATCAACACTTCAGTGGCCCACAGCTTGCCAAAATTCTCAGGAACTCGTGGAGAATCAGCAATGACTCATCTCCAGCATCTACATGGGATTTGCCAAAACCTCAAACCAAATGGCGTAAACGTAGACGACTTTAAGTTAAAGGCGTTCTACTTTTCCCTCATTGATGCGGCAAACGACTGGTTCCTGTCATTACCTTCCGGAAGCATCAGAACATGGGCTCAGATGCAGAAGAAATTCTTAGACAAATACTACCAGCAGGAAGAGCAATGCAAGTAAGAAGGCAACTGCAAGACATCAAACAAGGGCCCAACGAAACCATGTATGATTACCTGGAAAAGTTCAATCACCTGGAAAGAAGCTGCTGTACCCTTGGACTGCCCGAGAAACTCATAATCGAGTACCTCATTGATGGATTAAGACCCTTAGACAAAATGCTCCTGGATGCCTCAGCTGGAGGGTCCATAATGAATCTATCATTGAGTGGTGTTAGGCAACTCATCAACGACGTTGCCGAAAATGCCCGATTTAGAGAAGAGACAACTCGGCAGGAAGAATTCTCCCGAACGAAAAATGTGGCAAAAGCTGAAACATCGACGGGGCCTATATCTGAGGAAATAAAGCAGTTAAAAGAAATGATGATTCAGCTCCTACGAAGACAACCAATTCCGGTAAAACCTTGCGAGTTCTGTGGATCTATAGACCACAAAACTGACGCATGTCCGACATTAATAGAAGAGGAACCGGCGGAAGTAAATGCAATAGGAGGATATCAAGGATACAACAACAGCAACGACAGAGCAGGACAGAATAGGCAGTACGGTCAAACATCCAAACCAGACTGGCGTAACAACAACAGCTATCCTCAGAAGGAAGCACAACCAGCTCAGTCATACCACCAACCCCCCCACCGACAGTATAACCAGAACGCTCCAGGACAATATCAGCAAAGAGGACCGAATCAGAGTCAACACCAAACCGGCCTGAATAATCAGCAAGAACCAACCAAGTCGCTCGATGACACGATGAAGGAGCTCGCAGGAAACGTAAATCAATTGGGTACTTCGCTACTCCAATACCAGGCGAAAACTGACGGGGCAATTTCTGAATTGACCAAACAAATGTCCCAGCCGCCACTGCAATGTCAACACTGACCAGTGAACCTGGCAGACTTCCTTCACAAACCATCCAAAACCCAAAGGCGAATCTTAGCATGATAAAAAGGTCAAACGTAAAGACAACCCTGGGAGAAGTAGCACGAGCCCCAGCCTACAAACTCACTAACAAGCACTTCAACCGTAGACGTCGTCCTGACTGGAATCAAGAGGAAGACCAACCCAATAATGACAGAACATGGGTCACGCATGCTGACAATGGACGGTACGCATTCACCGTCTGCATATCACCACCGTCAGTCATACACTCTGACATACCAGCATCTGGATGGGATTACAATAGCAATGAAAGGGATGAACAGAATGGCCCAGCATTGGGAAAAGCCCTCACTTCTGATCATGAGTCACAACCAGAAAGAGATAAAGACCCAGGGGCCTTCACAGTCACCTGCGGTATTGGTGAGACCCAAATCCATAAGTGCTTAGTCGACCTTGGGGCTGCTGTCAATGCCATGCCTTCCTCCTTATATTACTTACTAGGACTTGGTCCATTGAAACCACCCCGATCAAACATCGAACTAGGAGATAAATCATGCATCCGCCCGGTTGGAGAACTGGAAGATGTAATACTCCATGTGGGAGAACTCGTCGTTGCTGCAGACTTCTATGTAATACCAACAGAAGAGACCTGCAAAGACGACCCACCAACAATAATATTGGGACGACCATTCCTCTACGCCACTAAAGCAAGAATCGATGTAGGCAAGGGCTCATTATCACTTAAGTTCGGCGGCAAAATTGCACACTTCTACATTCATCAGAGCCGCCCGGACACAAAAAACCGCCAGTCATAACGCCTATCTCGGATCACGGTGCACAGTTTTCTGACCTGTCATTAGAGACCAAAAAAATAACAAGACCAGCAGCTATGGTCAAAGGTCTCCCGCCTTCTCAGAAGCAATGGAAAGAGAAAACACCAAAACCATGGAGCTCTTACTCCAGCAAGAAGTCAGGACAAGTCAAAGCAAGAAACAACACAGGAACGGTGGCAAAGTTTGACCTCAGCCACCCATGGGACCCAAACCAGTAATCCACAACGAGGTATCGTCGAGCCAACGACGTAAAACAAGTGCACTGGTCGGGAGGTAACCCGACACTATCTTACTTTCCGCACTTACTTTCAGTACTTAGTTTTAAGCTTGCATGACTTTTGAACTAAGGCACGCCTTCGTTCAAAAGTGGGGGTGAAAACCGCCTGTGTACATAAATAACATGCTTGCTGTTTTTTTTAGTAATAGTATCTTTTTGAACATATGAACTTAAGAATGTGAAAAAGATAAATCAGAATTCATGCATTTACCTTGTGAAAATTCAAACTGTTTAAATACTTAGAATGTAACTTTCCATTTGTCCTTTGTACTGAGATAACTAGGGATGTGGAGTTGACATAAACTGCCCTAGAAGGACTTGGGAAGCAATCAAAGGATCAGATCAAACTATATGGTTTTCGAAGTCAGTGGAGGCTGCACTTCGGGTTTTCAGTGAATAATTGAGTCAAACTCCGCCAAGAAGCATCTATGCAAAGGCGAGGACGGGAATCAGACCGTCCTCTCTCTAGTCAAAATAGCCGAGAAAATAGATAAGCGACCCTCATCTTGACCCGCGCAAAACGACGAAGACGAGAGGAGAGGGGAGGTATATCCATAGGCTTGCGGGCGATGATTGGACCTCCCAAGAAGGCTGACAAATGGACTAGCAAGTCACAAAGAAGCGAAAAACTCAAAGAAGAAAATCAAAAGATGCCAAAGGCCCAAAATTGTGAAGGTTTTAACCGAGCAAAAGTGAAGCACTCGACAAAGTCAAATCAAAGGCCAAAGGCCGATTCACTACAACAAAAAAGCAGTCCCTCGCCAAAGAAAAAAAATCAAGAAGGTTCAACTCACTGAAACCCGAACCGAATCACGTGCATGAGAAAGCTACCAGAAGACCATATAGTACGAAACGATCCCGAGGCTGCAACCCAAGAACCTGAAAAGGGCTATCTCCCGAAACATCCAATATAATTTGCATCTCAGCACGGAGGTACAAGTATTAAGTTTCTTCTATTTATTTACGCAGTTTAATTTGGTAATAAGTAAGCAATGCATGAATTAGGATAGATCGAGTACCACAGTCTAATTTTCATATGCCAAATCCGAACCTAGAACTTACGCCCTTTAATAGCATTGTTCGGGACGAACAACTAAAAGTGGGGGGTATTCTGATGGACCACAATTATACGAATCAAAAACACAGTAAAACCCCCCAAGTTAGACTGTTTGTCTATCTAACATCCATCTGTTAGTCCCGATATATTTCCACAGGGCATTTTAGAGACTGAAGTGAAAACACGCTAAGGAGAGGATTTTATGCTGAAAAGATAACAAGAGTCAATCCAAGGTCAAGATCATATGCCGACTGAAGAAATATCAAGGATCCTGACGTTGAATTGACCAGAATAAATTAATCAGAAGAATCAGGAGTGAAGTCAAGACAGTCCGGGGAAGGAACACACTGACAGTTTTGTGAAAAGACTGCACAAAACTGTACAAAATTCACATATGGCAAGATGACTTGGTGACTTGATGAAGAGGTGACCAAAGGAGGAAAACCTCCCCATTCCACCACCCACTACCGGCGGCGCCACCCCTCCTCCTCCTTGGTGACCGGCTACTTGCCTTGGAGGTGGAGGAAACAACCCATTGCTCCTCCACCACAACCGGCTACCGGCGGCTGAGCTCCACCACTCCTCCTCCGCCACTTGGTGGCTCCTCCTTGGCTCCTCCTTGCCTCCTCCTCCTCCCTTGGATCAAACCAATCTCCACCACCCATCTCCACCCATTTTTCCTATAAAAGGAGGTGCTCCTCCTCCTCATAAATCATCCCAAAAATTGTAATCACTTCTCTCTCTACATTTTGTTACTTGTAAGTTTGGTTCGGTTTTGAAATAATACTCCTGTTTGTTCTTGAGTATTATACTGGAAATTATAATACTCTTGTCGGTTCTCGAGTATTATAATACTGTAGAGAATACTCCTGTTGGTTCTTGAGTATTTTGTAGGAATTAGGAATACTCCTGTTGGTTCTTGAGTATTCCACCCCTTTCCCTCTTACTGTTTTCAAAAACCCCCGAGTATTTAGCTATGGTATCCATCTCTATGGATATTCGTAGCTAAACTCTTTATTCGGTGGAAGGTATTTTCTTGTATTATATAATGTTGTAATATCTTTTAGTTTCATTTCTTTGTATTCAAAACTTGTTCTATGTGCCATTTATAGTCAGAATTTCCAAGGTTGAGTGGATGCTACGAAAGGGCAAAACTCTTCCGTGGGGATTCGTGAACATACTCGGGTAAGTGGATGCTACGAAAGGGCAAAGCTTATCTGAGAAGTTCGACTCATCTAAAACACCACTTGGTCAATCGTAACTGTGAGATCAAGTGGATGCACAAAAGGCTAAGATACTTCGAAAGGAGGAATTAGTCTGAAATAGAACAAGGGTTGCTTTAAACGATGTTGCAAGTCTTGCGCTACGAAAGGGCCTCGATTCATCTTTGAATACTTAGAAAAGTTACTAACAGTTTATTATATACATGTTATAATACAAGAGTACCTGAAACCGAATGCTTTTCTTTACTGTTAAACCGCAATCACCAACTGCTGATCTACCGGAGGAATTACAATCACGCATCACCCACTGTAAGTCTTCTTTGTATTTACAGCATTTAATTTCTGTATTTACTTTTCCGCAATCAAAACCAAAAACCCCCAAAAAATCACGTAGTTAATTAGAGCGCTAAAATCTCAATCAACCATAAAACACGCTCCCCCCAGTTCAATCACCCTAAAAGAATAGCCTATTCCCCTAATTCCCTTGGGTTCGACCCCTACTTACCACTTACTACCCAGTAGTGTAGTCACAAGTAGCGGATATTATAAATTTATTTGTACAGAGGACACTGCACCTTAACGACAGTGCGGTGGCCCTCCGTCAGAATCCATGGTGCGGGCAGCGTGAGACGATGGTGTCATAGTTCGTGTAGTATTCGTCCAAAGTCTCATCCCGGGATTGTTGAAGGCACATGATCTTCTCACGGGTTGTTTGGCGTAAGGATGGGGGGGAGAATTCCTTCAGGAATGGGACGCAAAAGTCCACAAAATATTCTGCACGACTAGCGGTTGTTGTGTAATACCAAATCGTCGCAAAATCAGTTAAAGAGAATTTGAAGCATTTAAGCTTAAATTCCTCTAACATTTCATTTTCAGGTTATATGTGGCGGCAAATGTGGTGAAAGTTTCGGCAATGTTGTACTGGGTCTTCTTCATCCGTACCTCCGAACAGAGGAAGATGTCGCGTTGTCCATGCATACATAGTGTGTAGCGTGATGAAGAAACGAGAAGGGAAAGGAAAGAACAACTAATCTGAAGGCTAATTCCCCGGCAACGGCGCCAATTTGACAGCACTGCCTTGTCGCGAGGCAATGTGTACGAATAAATTTATAAATCTGCTACTCGCCACTTCACTACTGGGTAGCAAGTGGTAAGTAGGGGTCGAACCCAAAGGAATTAGGGGGATAAGCTATTCTTTGAGGGAATTGTACAGCGAGGGAGCGTAATTTTAGGTTGATTGAGGTTTTAGTGCGGAAAAGTAAGTGTTTTTTTGTTTGGTTTTGGTTTTTAGTGCGGAAAAGTAAATGACAGAAAAATAAATACTAAAAATAAAAGAGAAGACTTACAGCGATTTTTGCGTGATTGGCAAGTCCTCCGGAAGGTGAGCAGTTGATAAGCAGTTTATACTAAAATTGAAAGTAAGTGCAGGTGGTGTTTAAATCTAAGGAAAGCATTCGGTTTCTGGGGCCTTGTATCATAGCCTGTTTATCATTGACTTTTAGTGATCCTACTAAGTATTCAAACGTGTATCAAGGCCATTTCAAGCGCTCGATTTGCACACACTGTCTAGCCCATTTCAAGGTCGTAGAGCACTTGTTCTATTTAGACTAGCACCCCATTTCAAGGTATACTAGCCTATGTGCATCCATTTGATCAATCATTTCCGATCAAACCAAATGGTGTTTCAAAGAGGTCGAACTCCTCAGATAAGCTTTGCCATTTCAAGCATCCACTTACCCGAGTATGTTCACGAACCCTGACAGCACTGCCTTGTCGCGAGGCAATGTGTACAAATAAATTTATAAGTCCACTACTCGCGACTTTACTACTGGGTAGCAAGTGGTAAGTAGGGGTCGAACCCAAGGGAATTATGGGGACAAGTTATTCTTTGAGGGAATCGTACAGCGAGGGAGCGTGTTTTAGGTTGATTGAGATTTTAGTGCAGAAAAGTAAGTGTTTTTTTGGTTGTTTTTGGTTTTTAGTGCGGAAAAGTAAATGACAGAAAAGTAAATACTGAAAATAAAAGAGAAGACTTACAGCGGTTGTTACGTGATTGGCAAGTCCTCCGGAAGGTGAGCAGTTGATAGAGCAGTTTATACTAAGAAACTAAATGCAGGTGGTGTTTAAATCTAAGGAAAGCATTCGGTTTCGGGGGCCTTGTATCATAGCCTGTTCATCATTGACCTTTAGTGATCCTACTAAGTATTCAAGCGTGTATCAAGGCCATTTCAAGCGCTCGATTTGCATGCACTGTCTAGCCCATTTCAAGGTCGTAGAGCACTTGTTCTATTTAGACTAGCACCCCATTTCAAGGTATACTAGCCTATGTGCATCCATTTGATCAATCATTTCCGATCAAACCAAATGGTGTTTAAAATTGGTCGAACTCCTTAGATAAGCTTTGCCATTTCAAGCATCCACTTACCCGAGTATGTTCACGAACCCCCACGGAAGAGTTTTACCATTTCAAGCATCCACTCAACCTTGGAAGTTCTGACCTAATATATGGCACATAGAACAAGTTTTGAATACAGAGAAGCGGCACTAAGAGTATAGCCTAAAACATTTTATGATAATAGTACACCCCTTCAACCGAATGAAGGGTTTAGCTACGAATATCCATAGAGGTGGATACCATAGCTAAGTACTTCCGGTTTTTGAAAGACAGTAAGTAAGGGAAAGGGGTGAGTACTTCAAGAACCGACAAGAGTACTCAAGAATAGTGAAAAGTAAAGATTTAGTACTCAAGAACCGACAAGAGCACTCAAGAACGATCTACAATACTCAAGAACCAACAGGAGTATTATAGATATAGAACAAAAGCTTACAAAGTACCAAATCTTAGAGAGAGAAGTGAATTTGTATTTTTGGGATATTTTACAAGTGAAGGGGAGAGGCTCTATTTATAGCCATGGGAGGAGGTGATGTGTGGAGGAGATGAAGGACACATGGCACAAAGCCATGGTCTCCTCAAAGCCGCCGGTGGCCGGTCATGGAGGAGAAGCCGCCGGTCATGGAGGGGAGGGGAAAGCCACCCCATGAGTCATCCTTCTTCCCCAAGTAGCCGGTCATCTAGAGGGGAGAAGAGGAGTTTTGTGATTTTTGTGATGTTTTCACAAAACTATCCGTGTATTTCAGCTCCGGACTGACTTTGGTTGCTCCTCGGTTGGATTTGTTTTGAGTAATTCAATGTCAGAATCATAAGATTTCTTCAGTCGGTGTATGATCGTGACCTTGGAATGACTCGTAATATATTTTCAGCGTAAAAACTCCTCCTTAGCGTGTATTCTCTCTAGTCTCCAAAATACCCTGTAGATAAATATCGGAACTAACAAGCAAAAGTTAAATAGACAAACAGTCTAATTTGGTGGGTTTAACTATGTTTATGATTCGTATAATTATGGTCCATCAGATCACCCCACACTTTTAGTTGTTCGTTCCGAACAATGCTATTAAAGGGCGGTACACTAAGTAAGCTTTTAAAATATGAAGGTGAGACTGTGGGACTAGATTTATCCTAATTCATGCATTACTACTTATTACCAAATTGAACTGTGTAAATAAATAGAAGAAACTTGATACTTGTACCTCCGTGCTGAGATGCAAATTATTTTGGATGTTTTGGGAGATAGCCCTTTTTAGGCTCCTGGACTGCATTCTTGGGACCGTCTCGCACTATATGGTTTTCTTGTAGCTTTCTCTAGCACGTGATTCAGTTCGGGTTTCACTAAGTTGAGACTTTTATTTCTTTTTGGTGAGGGACAGCTTTTTTTTGTAGTGAATCGGCCTTTGGCCTTTGATTTGACTCTTTGAGTACTTCACTTTTTGTTCGGTTAAAACCTTCACAATTTTGGGCCTTTAGCCTCTTGATTTGCTTCTTTGAGCTTTTGCCTTTTTGTGGCTTGCTAGTCCATTTTCTCAAGCCTTTGTGGGAGGTCCAATCCTCGCCCGCAAGCATATGGAAATACCTCCCCTCTCTTTCTCATCCTTGCCGTTTCACGCGAGTCAAAATGAGGGTCGCTCATTTATTTTCCCGGCTACTCTGACTAGAGATAGGACGGTTTGATTCTCATCCTCGCCCTTTTTTTCTTTTTGCATAAACACTGCATGGCGGAGATGACTTCAATCTTCACTGAAACCCGAAGTGCAGCCTCCACTGACTTCAAAAACCATATAGTTAGATTCGATCCTTCGAATGCTTGCCAAGCCTCTTTAGGGCAGTTTATGTCAACTCCACATCCCTAGTTTATCTCAGCACAAAGGGACAAATGATAAGTTACATTCTAAGTTTTTAAACAGTTGAATTTTCACAAGGTAAATGCATGAATCTAGATCTATCTTTTTCACATTCTCAAGTTCACATTTTCAATAAGATAATATTAAGGGAAAAGGAAAAAGAAAACATGTTATGTACAAAGGTGGTTCTCACCCCACACTTTTGAACGAAGGCGTGCCTTTCAGCAAGACTTAGTTCAAAAGCCATGCAAGCAGACAATTATGAGAAGGAAATGACATTAAGGAAAAGGGAAGAACAGAACTCCCTTTATTGTGTCGAATGACATGGCTCGAGGCTGGATAATCGAGGGAGTTCGGCTGGGGCCTTGAACTCTTGACGTAGGCCTGGCTGGCTTGATGTTGCACCCATAACCGATTCCTGAATAGTCATTTCATTCTATGCACCAAGTGGGTGAGAGCGACTTATTGGAAAAAACTAAATGACAGAAAATAAAAGTACTGAAAGTAAGATAGGTGTCAGGTTACCTCCAGACCAGTGCTTTTGTTTAACGTCGTTGGCTCGACAGTACCTCATTCCTGGATCACTGGTTTGGATCCCATGGGTGGCTCAGGTCATATTTTGCCACTGTTCCTGTGTTGATTTTTGCTTTGCCTTTCCCCGATTTCTTGTGAGATGATGTGCTTGGGTCCAGTTCCCATGGTTTTGGTGGTTTCTCCTTCCAACGTCTCTGAGAAGGTGAGGGACCCTTCACTACTAGTCTCTTGAACTGGGTTTTCTGGTGTTTAGGGCTGCCTTGTCCAGTTATGGCAAAAACATGCTCCATTGAGGAGTCGTTCTGCTCAGGCCCTTTTCCCATCCTCTTTTTAGCCTCTTCATGGATCGCACAGTTTTCAGTGGTCTTCCCTTGTTGGCACCTCCTCGAGTTCCCATGAGGGGTTTTCCTCGTTGCTTCCGATGCTTTCTATGTCTGATTCTTCAGATGGCTCGAGAGTATCTTCTTCATCTGTCTCTGGACCAGCTTCTTCTATCTACATTCCTCTGTCAGCTTGGGGTATTTGTTTCGTGGCTGTGGCCAGGTCATTTATGAGGTTCCACATGTCTACCATGGTTAAGTTCCTGGCTGATCTTCTCATTGCTTCGTTAATCCTTGTCAGCTCATGGGCCTTCATCCCACGAAGAAATCTTTGAAGAAGAAATTTCTTCGTGAATCCATGGTGCGGGCAGCTTGAGACAATGGTGTCATAGTTCGTGTAGTATTCGTCCAAGGTCTCATCCCGGGATTGTTGAAGGCCCATAATCTTTTCACGGGTTTTTTGTCGTAAGGATGGGGGGGAGAATTCCCTCAGGAATGGAACGCAAAGGTCCACAAAATATACTGCACTACTAGCGGTTGATGTGTAATACCAAATCGTTGCAAAATTAGTTAAAGAAAATTTGAAGCATTTAAGCTTAAATTCCTCTAACATTTCGTTTTTAGGTTTTATGTGGCTGCAAATGTGGTGAAAGTTTCGGCAGTGTTGTACTGGGTCTTCTCCATCCGTACCTCCGAATAGAGGAAGATGTCTTGTTGTCCATGCATACGTAGTGGGTAGCGTCATGAGGAAATGAGAAGGTGAGGGAAAGAAAAGAACAACTGATCCGACAGCTAATTCCCCGGCAACGGCGCCAATTTGACAGCACTGCCTTGTCGCGAGGCAATGTGTACAAATAAATTTATAAGTCCGCTACTCGCGACTTTACAACTGGGTAGCAAGTGGTAAGTAGGGGTCGAACCCAAGGGAATTAGGGGGATAAGTTATTCTTTGAGGGAATCGTACATCGAGGGAGCGTGTTTTAGGTTGATTGAGATTTTAGTGCGGAAAAGTAAGTGTTTTTTTGGTTGTTTTTGGTTTTTACTGCGGAAAAGTAAATGACAGAAAAGTAAATACTGAAAATAAAAGAGAAGACTTACAGCGGTTGTTGCGTGATTGGCAAGTCCTCCGGAAGGTGAGCAGTTGATAGAGCAGTTTATACTAAGAAAGTAAATGCAGGTGGTGTTTAAATCTATGGAAAGCATTCGGTTTCGGGGGCCTTGTATCATAGCCTGTTCATCATTGACCTTTAGTGATCCAACTAAGTATTCAAACGTGTATCAAGGCCATTTCAAGCGCTCGATTTGCACACACTGTCTAGCCCATTTCAAGGTCGTAGAGCACTTGTTCTATTTAGACTAGCACCCCATTTCAAGGTATACTAGCCTATGTGCATCCATTTGATCAATCATTTCCGATCAAACCAAATGGTGTTTAAAAGAGGTCGAACTCCTCAGATAAGCTTTGCCATTTCAAGCATCCACTTACCTGAGTATGTTCACAAACCCCCACGGAAGATTTTTGCCATTTCAAGCATCCTGATGGAGCGTATTTATACGACTCATCGAAGCAGTTAAACCCACCAAATTGGACACTTTGTCTTAACAACGTTTACTTGTTAGTTCCATTTTTGTTCTACAGGCTATTTTGAGGTCTAGGGAAGAAACAAGCTTAAAAGAGAGATTTATGCTAAAAATGGATTACAAGTGGTTTGTGCGAGCGCATTGCCTCAGCCGTGAAGGACCAGGCCCCAGCCGGGCCTCCAAGGTCCAATTTCATGTTGTCCGGGCCAAACATCAAATCTGACAATTCCGCCTCGACCAAAATGTTCCAAATGGAAAATAAGGTGGAAGATGTCGAGATACCAAGAACGACGCACGATCCATTTGGCAATTGGCTCAGTTCCAAGCAAAAGCCCCGCGCGCTCATGGACCAAGACCGAGTTGCTCGAGCCAACCTTCACATCTTCAAATTCTGGCTCGACCAACTTGTTCCAAATATCAAAGGACTCGGACAATATCAAATTCCAGACAAAATGCCCGAGGAAATTCCACGATGGCCCAAGAAAACCACCAAGAACCAGTACAGGACGAGGTACGCATTTTACCGGATGAGGTACGCATTTTACCGGACGAGGTACGCATTTTACCGGATGAGGTACGCATTTTACCGGACGAGGTACGCATTTTACCGGACGAGGTACGCATTATCGCCCAAGCACGCCCGAGACCAGCGCTGGACCCCAACTTCAACTCAGGCCACCATCATGCTCCGACCTCCATGCTCCGGCCAGTCACTACCTTGCTCCGACCACCATGCTCCGGCCAAGTCAAACCAAGTAGGAGAAGACTAGTTGCCCTTTGGGACAATCTAGTTCAACTTCAACTAAGTGTCCTTTGGCTCAAACCAACAAGTGCAACTTCAACTAAGTGTCCTTTGGCTCAAACCAACAAGTGCAACTTCAACTAAGTGTCCTTTGGCTCAAACCAACAAGTGCAACTTCAACTAAGTATCTTTTGGCTCAACCAAGGCTCAACTAGAGGCGGTGGAAGAGAAGAGGAGAGCTTGAGGTTGCAAAAATCGATCCAAAGGGTTTCCTTGGGATATTTTCAAGTCCAATGCCTTAGCCCCTAAGTTCCCTCCTCTATAAATACAAGGCTCATGCCTTAGAAATCAATGTCTTCATGTCCCTTGTTCGAAGTCCATGGTCCTTAGTCCTTTGTTCGAAATCCACACCACAAGTTAGTTTAGTTTTCTCTTGTTTCGCATTATCATCACCATCATCTCGAATCTCTCTAGAAATCCATACACAAACCTTGTAAACACTTTGCTATTGAAGATTCCAAGTTGTTCTTGAGTTCGGGTTTGATCTTGTTACTTTCAACGTCTTTCTACTCTTTCTCGTATTTACTTTCGAAAAGCTTTGTTCTTACTTTTGTTGTCTTTCAAAATCCTTTACGTTTATTGTCTTTCAAAAACTTTGATTTCGTACACTAGCTATGGTATTCTCTTCCATGAATAGCCGTAGCTAAGCTCTTTATTCGGTTGAAGGGGAGTACTAGTATCGTACAAATGTTTTAGACCCTTTTCTTAGTGCTTCTTTGTTTTTAAAACTTGTTCTATGTGCCATTACATGGTTGAACGACAAGGCTAAGTGGATGCATCGAAAGGGCAAAGCTTAGCCAGGTAGTTCAGTCCAGATTAGACAATAAAACCAAGTGGATGCATCGAAAGGGCAAAGCTTGGTAGAGTAGTCTAATCCTACTTTAAAACCGCTTGGTTGATCGGAAATGATTGATCAAGTGGATGCACATAAGCTAAGATACATCGAAAGGAGGAATTAGCCCAACTAGAACAAGAGTTCTATGTCTTGAAAAGGACTAAGACGGTGTAGCAAGTCAAGAGCTATAAATAGCCTTGATACATCTTTGAACACTTAGTATGATCATTAGAGTTCAATGATAAACAAGTTGTGATACAAGCCCCCTAAACCGAATGCTTTCCTTTGATTAAACATCAACTGTTACTTTCAGTCTCATAACAATTGCTACTTTCAGTCTCATATCAACTGCTACTTTCAGTCTCATATCAACTGTTACTTTCAGTCTCATATCAACTGCTACTTTCAGTCTCATATCAACTGCTACTTTCAGCAAGTCTTGTCCATCAAGCATTTACTTTCCGCAAGTCTTGTCCTTCAAGCAATTACTTTTTGCAAGTCTTGTCCTTCAAGCACTTACTTTTCGCAAGTCTTGTCCTTCAAGCACTTACTTACAGCACTTTATTTTCAGTACTTACTTTCAGTCTTGTATTTACTTTCTTTACTTTTCAGTAATTTACTTTCAGTACTAAAAACCAAAAAAACCAAAATCAACCCCAACTGTATTTACTTTTGTGACATTTCCACTAAAGAACTGCTATCCCCTGATTCCCTTGGGTTCGACCACTACTTACCGCTTGCTACCCAGTAGTAAAGTCGCGAGTAGCGGACTTATAAATTGTATTTTTTGCAGGCCACGACGACTGGCACCTGTCAAAAGTTGGCACCGTTGCCGGGGAGTTAGTTAACAATCAGGTACAGTTCTTAATAACCATGTCTCGTGCAGGAAGTCACCATGACTATCAGGATAATGACGGGATAAATCTGCACGATCGAAACAATGAGGCACCATTTCCAATTCTTGAAGATCCAGAACAGCTCATCCGAAACCAAAGAGCTCGTGATAGGGAGGCTGCCCGAAGAAACCAAGGACCACCCGAGGGCCGAAATGAAGCTGGCCCAGTGCAGCCTCCTAGACATCAAGTCCCCCCTCAACATCAACAAGCACCAAGACAAGAACCCTTCTTTGATGACTACTATGGGGATAACAACTATCACGACCCAACTATGGAAGAACTCTTGGCCCCAAATTTCAGAAACCAGCCGTGGTGCATATACGAGGGCCCTGAACTAGAGAACATCTCTGTCAACACATCCGTGATCCACAACTTGCCTAAGTTCTCAGGAGCTCAGGGAGAATCTGCAACTACTCATCTGCAACGTTTACATGGCATTTGCCAAAATTTAAAACCTTATGGAGTAGTGTAGATGACTTCAAATTAAAGGCCTTCTATTTCTCACTTATTGACTCTGCTAATGATTGGTTCCTTTCATTACTTTCAGGTAGCATCCAAACATGGGCCCAGATGCAAAAGAAATTCCTGGAAAAATACTATCCGGCAGGAAGGGCGATGCAAGTAAGGAGGCAACTGCAAGACCTAAAGCAAGGGCTCCACGAAACCATGTACGACTACCTAGAGAAATTCAACAGACTTGAGAAAAGCTGCTGCAACCTTGGGCTACCAGAGAAACTCGTTCTTGAGTACCTGTTAGACGGACTCAGGCAATTGGACAAAATGCTCTTGGATGCATCAGCTGGAGGAACCATAATGAGCCTGTCCCTAAGGGGCATAAGGGAACTAATCTCAAAAGTGGCCGAGAATGCCCGATTCAGAGAGGAGACAATTCGGCAGGAAGGATTTACACGCACCAAGAACGTGGCAAGTGCTGAAGCACCAATAAACACAGTACCCGAGGAGATAAAACAAGTGAAAGAAATGATGATCCAACTCCTACGAAGGCAGCCAGTTCAAGCTAAGCCATGCGAGTTTTGCGGTTCTACAGACCACAAAACTGACGCATGCCCAACATTAGTAGAGGAAGAACCAGCAGAAGTAAATGTACTAGGAGGATACCAAGGATACAACAACAACAACAGAGTCGGACCAAATCGTCAGTATAGTCAATCAACCTGCCCAAACTGGCAAAACAATAGCCATCCTCCGAAGGAGACACAACAAGCTGCACCTCAACCAGCTCAGTCATTCTACCAACCGCCCTCACGGCAGTACAACCAGAATGTTCCACCTACAGGCCAATATCAGCCAAAAGGACCAAATCAATATCAGGCAGGCCCAAGCAATCATCAAGGACCAAGCCAGTACCAAGCCGGTCCGAGCCAGCAACGTCCAAGCAAACCGCTCGAGGAGGTTGTGAAGCATTTCTCCAGCACAGTGCATCAATTCATGGTGAAAACTGACGGAGCAATGGCAGAATTAACCAAACAAATGTCCCAGCTCGCCACCGCAGTGTCCACCCTCACTAATGAGCCTGGCCGACTACCTTCACAAATAGTCCAAAACCAAAAGGCGATCATTAGCATGATAGGGAGGTCAAACATGAAGGTGGCACAGGAAGAAGCAGCACGAGTTACAACTTACGGACCTACGAACAAACACTTCACCCGTAGACACCGCCCTGATTGGAATCAAGAGGAAGACCGACCCAATGATGACAGAACGTGGGTCACGCATGCTGACAATGGACGATATGCATTCACCATTAGCATGACACCACGACCGATCTCACACTTTGATGTAC
The DNA here is from genome assembly GCA_033675215.1 of Rhodiola kirilowii. NCBI lineage: Eukaryota > Viridiplantae > Streptophyta > Magnoliopsida > Saxifragales > Crassulaceae > Rhodiola > Rhodiola kirilowii. Next base: position 48,163,829 of record CM066201.1, read on the forward strand.
CCGCATCTGGCTGGGATGACAATAACGACTTAGACTCTGATGGTCCCAATGGGGACTTCTCAACTAACATATATGCGTCAGACCAAGGTACTTACCTAGAAGATCATGTGACCCAAAAGAACAAGATAGAAGAAAGATTGGAGCCAAAGAATGAGCAAAATAGCCTGACAACGGAAAAGCGCCTCACTTGGAGCCATGAGGCACAACTAGAAATGAGCAAGGATCCAGGGGCCTTCACGCTCACCTGTGGTATCGGCAAAACCCAAATTCATCATTGCTTAATAGATCGTGGGGCCGCCGTCAATGTCCTGCCTTACCCTCTATATTGCTCATTGGGGCTTGGTCCATTGAAGCCACCAAGAATATCTCTCGAGTTGGGGGACAAGTCGTGTATCCAACCGGTGGGAGTACTAGAAAGCTTAATGCTCCGTGTGGGAAAAATCATCGTTCCTACGGACTTTTATGTGATACCAATCGGAGAATCCAGCAAGGACAACCCTCCAACAATCATATTGGGACGACCATTCCTTTACACCACAGGGGCAAAGATCAACATGGGCAAGGGCTCATTGTCGCTTGCATTCAGTGGCAGAATTTCATACTATAACATCTATGGTGATAGCCGCACGGGTACAAAGAAACAACCGAAACAATGGAGTCCTGACCCAGGCACATCATCCAGCAAGAAATCAGGAAGGGTCAAGGCTAGAATCAATGCAGGAGCTGCGGCAAAATTTGACTTAAGCTGCCCATGGGATCCCAACTGGTGATCCCAACTGTCGAGCTAACGACGTTAAACAAATGCACTGGTCGGGAGGTAACCCGACATCTATCTTACTTTTCAGTCATTTAATTTATGTCATTTAATTTTTGCCTTTAATAGTAATCACCCATTGCATCTTCTTGTGAATATTTGCTTGCAATTAACTTTTGAACAAAGCCATGCTGAAAGGCACGCCTTCGTTCAAAAGTGTGGGGTGAGAACATCATGTGTACATAGTTGTTTAAGCATGTTTTCTTTTTTCTTTTCCCTTAATATTATCTTTTTGAAAATATGAACTTAAGAATGGAAATAGATGGATCCAATTCAAGCATAACCTTGTGAAATCTCAACTGGGTAGAGACTTAGGATGTAACTTCTCACTTGTCCCTTTGTGCTGAGATAAACAGGGGATGTGGACTTGATATAAACTGTCCTAGAGAGGCATGGCAAGCACTCGAAGGACTGGATTTCACTATATGGTTGACGAAGTCAGTGGAGGCTGCACTTCGGGTTTCAATTGAATTCAGAGTCATCTCCGCCATGCAGTGTTTATGCAAAGGGTGGGACGGGAATCAAACCATCCTATCTCTAGTTCTAGTAGCCGGGAAAATAGATGAGCGACCCTCATCTTGACCCGCGCGAAACGGTAATGATGAGAAAGAGCGGGGAGGTATTTCCATATGCTCTCGGGCGATGATTGGACCTCCCAAAAGGTTGAGAAAATGGACTAGCAAGTCACAAAGAAGAAAAGCTCGAAGAAGCAAATCAAAGGCCAAAGGCCAATATTGTGAAGGTTTTAACCGAAACAAAAGTGAAGAAACTACAATTCAAAATCAAGGGCCAAAGGCCAAATCACTTCAAAAGCTGTCCCTCATCAAACGAAATTCAAAAGAGCTCAGATCATTGAAACCCGAACCGAATCATGTGCTAGAGAAAGCTACAAGAAAACCATAAAGTGAGAGTCGGTCCCGAGGATGCAGTCTAGGAGCCTAAAAAGGGCTATCTCCCGAATCATCCGAATTAAATTGCATCTCAGCTCAAAGGTATAAGTATCAAGTTTCTTCTAAGTATTTACACGGTTTATTTTGATAGCAAATAAAGTAATGCTTGGATGGGATAAATCTAGTACCACTATCTCACTTTCATATTTAAGAACTTTAGCAAGGAGTATGTATACCTCTTTCAAATAGCATTGTTCGGGACGAACAAGTATAAGTGTGGGGTGATTTGATGGTGCGTATTTATACGACTCATCGAAGCAGTTAAACCCACCAATTTGGACACTTTGTCTTAACAACGTTTACTTGTTAGTTCCATTTTTGTTCTACAGACTATTTTGAGGTCTAGGGAAGAAACAAGCTTAAAAATGGAGATTTATGCTAAAAATGGATTACAAGTGGTTTGTGCGAGCGCATGGCCCTAGCCGAGAAGGACCAGGCCCCAGCCGGGCCTCCAAGGTCCAATTTCAAGTTGTTCGGGCCAAACATCAAATCTGACAATTCCGCCTCGACCAAAATGTTCCGAATGGAAAATAAGGTTGAAGATGTCGAGATACCAAGAGCGACGCACGATCCATTTGGCAATTGGCTCAGTTCCAAGCAAAAGCCCCGCGCGCTGATGGACTAAGACCGAGTTGCTCGAGCCAACCTTCACATCTTCAAATTCTGGCTCGACCAACTTGTTCCAAATATCAAAGGACTCAGACAATATCAAATTCCAGACAAAACGACTGAGGAAATTCGACCATGGCCCAAGAAAACCACCAAGAACCAGTACCGGATGAGGTACGCATTTTACCGGACGAGGTACGCATAATCGCCAAAGCAAGCCCGAGACCAGCGTTGGACCCCAACTTCAACTCAGGCCACCACCTTGCTCCGACCACCATGCTCCGGCCAAGTTAAACCAAGTAGGAGAAGACTAGTTGCCCTTTGGGACAATCTAGTTCAACTTCAACTAAGTGTCCTTTGGCTCAAACCAACAAGTGCAACTTCAACTAAGTGTCCTTTGGCTCAAACCAACAAGTGTAACTTCAACTAAGTGTCCTTTGGCTCAAACCAACAAGTGCAACTTCAACTAAGTATCTTTTGGCTCAACCAAGGCTCAACTAGAGGCGGTGGAAGAGAAGAGGAGAGCTTGAGGTGGCAAAAACCGATCCAAAGTGTTTCCTTGGGATATTTTCAAGTCCAATGCCTTAGCCCCTAAATTCCCTCCTCTATAAAGACAAAGCTCATGCCTTAGAAATCATTGTCTTCATGTCCCTTGTTCGAAGTCCATGGTCCTTAGTCCTTTGTTCGAAATCCACACCACAAGTTAGCTTAGTTTTCTCTTATTTCGCATTATCATCACCATCATCTCGAATCTCTCTAGAAATCCATACACAAACCTTGTAAACACTTTGCTATTGAAGATTCCAAGTTGTTCTTGAGTTCGGGTTTGATCTTGTTACTTTCAACGTCTTTCTACTCTTTCTCGTATTTACTTTTGAAAAGCTTTGTTCTTACTTTTGTTGTCTTTCAAAATCCTTTACGTTTATTGTCTTTCAAAACCTTTGATTTCGTACACTAGCTATGGTATTCTCTTCCATGAATACTCGTAGCTAAGCTCTTCATTCGGTTGAAGGGGAGTACTAGTATCGTACAAATGTTTTAGACCCTTTTCTTAGTGCTTCTTTGTGTTTAAAACTTGTTCTATGTGCCATTACATGGTTGAACGACAAGGCTAAGTGGATGCATCGAAAGGGCAAAGCTTAGCCAGGTAGTTCAGTCCAGATTAGACAACAAAACCAAGTGGATGCATCGAAAGGGCAAAGCTTGGTAGAGTAGTCTAATCCTACTTTAAAACCGCTTGGTTGATCGGAAATGATTGATCAAGTGGATGCACATAAGCTAAGATACTTCGAAAGGAGGAATTAGCCCAACTAGAACAAGAGTTCTATGTCTTGAAAAGGACTAAGACGGTGTAGCAAGTCAGGTGCTATAAATAGCCTTGATACATCTTTGAACACTTAGTATGATCATTAGAGTTCAATGATAAACAAGTTGTGATACAAGCCCCCTAAACCGAATGCTTTCCTTTGATTAAACATCAACTGTTACTTTCAGTCTCATATCAACTGCTACTTTCAGTCTCATATCAACTGTTACTTTCAGTCTCATATCAACTGTTACTTTCAGTCTCATATCAACTGCTACTTTCAGTCTCATATCAACTGCTACTTTCAGCAAGTCTTGTCCATCAAGCATTTACTTTCCGCAAGTCTTGTCCTTCAAGCAATTACTTTTTGCAAGTCTTGTCCTTCAAGCACTTACTTTTCGCAAGTCTTGTCCTTCAAGCACTTACTTACAGCACTTTATTTTCAAAACTTACTTTCAGTCTTGTATTTACTTTCTTTACTTTTTAGTAAGTTACTTTCAGTACTAAAAACCAAAAAAACCAAAATCAACCCCAACTGTATTTACTTTTGTGACATTTCCACTAAAGAACTGCTATCCCCTAATTCCCTTGGGTTCGACCCCTACTTACCGCTTGCTACCCATTAGTAAAGTCGCGAGTAGCGGACTTATAAATTGTATTTTTTGCAGGCCACGACGACTGGCACCTGTCAAAAATTGGCACCGTTGCCGGGGAGTTAGTTAACAATCAGGTACAGTTCTTAATAACCATGTCTCGTGCAGGAAGTCACCATGACTATCAGGATAATGACGGGATAAATCTGCACGATCGAAACAATGAGGCACCATTTCCAATTCTTGAAGATCCAGAACAGCTCATCCGAAACCAAAGAGCTCGTGATAGGGAGGCTGCCGGAAGAAACCAAGGACCACCCGAGGGCCGAAATGAAGCTGGCCCAGTGCATCCCCCTAGACATCAAGTCCCCCCTCAACATCAACAAGGACCAAGACAAGAACCCTTCTTTGATGACTACTATGGGGATAACAACTATCACGACCCAACTATGGAAGAACTCTCGGCCCCAAATTTCAGAAACCAGCCGTGGTGCATATACGAGGGCCCTGAACTAGAGAACATCTCTGTCAACACATCCGTGATCCACAACTTGCCTAAGTTCTCAGGAGCTCAGGGAGAATCTGCAACTACTCATCTGCAACGTTTACATGGCATTTGCCAAAATTTAAAACCTTATGGAGTAGTGTAGATGACTTCAAATTAAAGGCCTTCTATTTCTCACTTATTGACTCTGCTAATGATTGGTTCCTTTCATTACTTTCAGGTAGCATCCAAACATGGGCCCAGATGCAAAAGAAATTCCTGGACAAATACTATCCGGCAGGAAGGGCGATGCAAGTAAGGAGGCAACTGCAAGACCTAAAGCAAGGGCCCCACGAAACCATGTACGACTACCTAGAGAAATTCAACAGACTTGAGAAAAGCTGCTGCAACCTTGGGCTACCAGAGAAACTCGTTCTTGAGTACCTGTTAGACGGACTCAGGCAATTGGACAAAATGCTCTTGGATGCATCAGCTGGAGGAACCATAATGAGCCTGTCCCTAAGGGGCATAAGGGAACTAATCTCAAAAGTGGCCGAGAATGCCCGATTCAGAGAGGAGACAACTCGGCAGGAAGGATTTACACGCACCAAGAACGTGGCAAGAACTGAAGCACCAATAAACACAGTACCCGAGGAGATAAAACAAGTGAAAGAAATGATGATCCAACTCCTACGAAGGCAGCCAGTTCAAGCTAAGCCATGCGAGTTTTGCGGTTCTACAGACCACAAAACTGACGCATGCCCAACATTAGTAGAGGAAGAACCAGCAGAAGTAAATGTACTAGGAGGATACCAAGGATACAACCACAACAACAACAGAGCCGGATCAAATCATCAGTATAGTCAATCAACCGGCCCAAACCGACAAAACAATAGCCATCCTCCGAAGGAGACACAACAAGCTGCACCTCAACCAGCTCAGTCATTCTACCAACCGCCTTACCGGCAGTACAACCAGAATGTTCCACCTACAGGCCAATATCAGCCAAAAGGACCAAATCAATATCAGGCAGGCCCAAGCAATCATCAAGGACCAAGCCAGTACCAAGCCGGTCCGAGCCAGCAACGTCCAAGCAAACTGCTCGAGGAGGTTGTGAAGCATTTGTCCAGCACAGTGCATCAATTCATGGTGAAAACTGACGGAGCAATGGCAGAATTAACCAAACAAATGTCCCAGCTCGCCACCGCAGTGTCCACCCTCACTAATTAGCCTGGCCGACTACCTTCACAAACAGTCCAAACCCCAAAGGCGATCATTAGCATGATAGGGAGGTCAAACATGAAGGTGGCACACGAAGAAGCAGCACGAGTTACAACTTACGGACCTACAAACAAACACTTCACCCGTAGACACCGTCCTGATTGGAATCAAGAGGAAGACCGACCCAATGATGACAGAACGTGGGTCACGCATGCTGACAATGGACGATATGCATTCACCGTTAGCATGACACCATGACCGATCTCACACTTTGATGTACCCGCATCTGGCTGGGATGACAATAACGACTTAGACTCTGATGGTCCCAACGGGGACTTCTCAACTAACATATATGCGTCAGACCAAGGTACTTACCTAGAAGATCATGTGACCCAAAAGAACGAGATAGAAGAAAGATTGGAGCCAAAGAATTAGCAAAATAGTCTGACAACGGAAAAGCGCCTCACTTGGAGCCATGAGGCACAACTAGAAATGAGGAAGGATCCAGGGGCCTTCACGGTCACCTGTGGTATCGGCAAAACCCAAATTCATCATTGCTTAATAGATCGTGGGGCCGCTGTCAATGTCCTGCCTTACCCTCTATATTGCTCATTGGGGCTTGGTCCATTGAAGCCACCAAGAATATCTCTCGAGTTGGGGGACAAGTCGTGTATCCAACCGGTGGGAGTACTAGAAAGCTTAATGCCTTGTGTGGGAAAAATCATCGTTCCTACGGACTTTTATGTGATACCAATCGAAGAATCCAGCAAGGACAACCCTCCAACAATCATATTGGGATGACCATTACTTTACACCACAGGGGCAAAGATCAACATGGGCAAGGGCTCATTGTCGCTTGCATTCAGTGGCAGAATTTCATACTATAACATCTATGGTGATAGCCGCACGGGTACAAAGAAACTACCGAAACAATGGAGTCCTGACCCAGGCACATCATCCAGCAAGAAATCAGGAAGGGTCAAGGCTAGAATCAATGCAGGAGCTGCGGCAAAATTTGACTTAAGCTGCCCATGGGATCCCAACTGGTGATCCCAACTGTCGAGCTAACGACGTTAAAAAAATGCACTGGTCGGGAGGTAACCCGACATCTATCTTACTTGTCAGTCATTTAATTTAAGTCATTTAGTTTTGGCCTTTAATAGTAATCACCCATTGCATCTTCTTGTGAATATTTGCTTGCAATTAACTTTTGAACAAAGCCATGCTGAAAGGCACGCCTTCGTTCAAAAGTGTGGGGTGAGAACAGCATGTGTACATAGTTGTTTAAGCATGTTTTCTTTTTTCTTTTCCCTTAATATTATCTTTTTGAAAATATGAACTTAAGAATGGAAATAGATGGATCCAATTCAAGCATAACCTTGTGAAATCTCAACTGGGTAGAGACTTAGGATGTAACTTCTCACTTGTCTCTTTGTGCTGAGATAAACAGGGGATGTGGAGTTGATATAAACTGTCCTAGAGAGGCATGGCAAGCACTCGAAGGACTGGATTTCACTATATGGTTGACGAAGTCAGTGGAGGCTGCACTTCGGGTTTCAATTGAATTCAGAGTCATCTCCGCCATGCAGTGTTTATGCAAAGGGTGGGACGGGAATCAAACCGTCCTATCTCTAGTTCTAGTAGCCGGGAAAATAGATGAGCGACCCTCATCTTGACCCGCGCGAAACGGCAAGGATGAGAAAGAGCGGGGAGGTATTTCCATATGCTCTCGGGTGATGATTGGACCTCCCAAAAGGTTGAGAAAATGGACTAGCAAGTCACAAAGAAGAAAAGCTCGAAGAAGCAAATCAAAGGCCAAAGGCCAATATTGTGAAGGTTTTAACCGAAACAAAAGTGAAGAAACTACAATTCAAAATCAAGGGCCAAAGGCCAAATCACTTCAAAAGTTGTCCCTCATCAAACGAAATTCAAAAGAGCTCAGATCATTGAAACCCGAACCGAATCATGTGCTAGAGAAAGCTACAAGAAAACCATATAGTGAGAGTCGGTCCCGAGGATGCAGTCCAGGAGCCTAAAAAGGGCTATCTCCCGAATCATCCGAATTAAATTGCATCTCAGCTCAAAGGTACAAGTATCAAGTTTCTTCTAAGTATTTACACGGTTTATTTTGATAGCAAATAAAGTAATGCTTGGATGGGATAAATCTAGTACCACTATCTCAATTTCATATTTAAGAACTTTAGCAAGGAGTATGTATACCTCTTTCAAATAGCATTGTTCGGGACGAACAAGTATAAGTGTGGGGTGATTTGATGGAGCGTATTTATACGACTCATCGAAGCAGTTAAACCCACCAAATTGGACACTTTGTCTTAACAACGTTTACTTGTTAGTTCCATTTTTGTTCTACAAGCTATTTTGAGGTCTAGGGAAGAAACAAGCTTAAAAAGGGAGATTTATGCTAAAAATGGATTACAAGTGGTTTGTGCGAGCGCATGGCCCCAGCCGAGAAGGACCAGGCCCCAGCCGGGCCTCCAAGGTCCAATTTCAAGTTGTTCGGGCCAAACATCAAATCTGACAATTCCGCCTCGACCAAAATGTTCCGAATGGAAAATAAGGTGGAAGATGTCGAGATACCAAGAGCGACGCATGATCCATTTGGCAATTGGCTCAGTTCCAAGCAAAAGCCCCGCGCACTGATGGACCAAGACCGAGTTGCTCGAGCCAACCTTCACATCTTCAAATTCTGGCTCGACCAACTTGTTCCAAATATCAAAGGACTCGGACAATATCAAATTCCAGACAAAACGCCTGAGGAAATTTGACCATGGCCCAAGAAAACCACCAAGAACCAGTACCGGATGAGGTACGCATTTTACCGAACGGTATACGCATTATCGCCCAAGCACGCCCGAGACCAGCGCTGGACCCCAACTTCAACTCAGGCCACCACCTTGCTCCAACCACCATGCTCCGGCCAGTCACCACCTTGCTCCGACCACCATGCTCCGGCCAAGTCAAACCAAGTAGGAGAAGACTAGTTGCCCTTTGGGACAATCTAGTTCAACTTCAACTAAGTGTCCTTTGGCTCAAACCAACAAGTGCAACTTCAACTAAGTGTCCTTTGGCTCAAACCAACAAGTGCAACTTCAACTAAGTGTCCTTTGGCTCAAACCAACAAGTGCAACTTCAACTAAGTATCTTTTGGCTCAACCAAGGCTCAACTAGAGGCGGTGGAAGAGAAGAGGAGAGCTTGAGGTGGCAAAAACCGATCCAAAGTGTTTCCTTGGGATATTTTCAAGTCCAATGCCTTAGCCCCTAAGTTCCCTCCTCTATAAATACAAAGCTCATGCCTTAGAAATCAATGTCTTCATGTCCCTTGTTCGAAGTCCATGGTCCTTAGTCCTTTGTTCGAAATCCACACCACAAGTTAGCTCAGTTTTCTCTTGTTTCGCATTATCATCACCATCATCTCGAATCTCTCTAGAAATCCATACACAAACCTTGTAAACACTTTGCTATTGAAGATTCCAAGTTGTTCTTGAGTTCGGGTTTGATCTTGTTACTTTCAACGTCTTTCTACTCTTTCTCGTATTTACTTTCGAAAAGCTTTGTTCTTACTTTTGTTGTCTTTCAAAATCCTTTACGTTTATTGTCTTTCAAAACCTTTGATTTCGTACACTAGCTATGGTATTCTCTTACATGAATAGTCGTATCTAAGCTCTTCATTCGGTTGAAGGGGAGTACTAGTATCGTACAAATGTTTTAGACCCTTTTCTTAGTGCTTCTTTGTGTTTAAAACTTGTTCTATGTGCCATTACATGGTTGAACGACAAGGCTAAGTGGATGCATCGAAAGGGCAAAGCTTAGCCAGGTAGTTCAGTCCAGATTAGACAACAAAACCAAGTGGATGCATCGAAAGGGCAAAGCTTGGTAGAGTAGTCTAATCCTACTTTAAAACCGCTTGGTTGATCGGAAATGATTGATCAAGTGGATGCACATAAGCTAAGATACTTCGAAAGGAGGAATTAGCCCAACTAGAACAAGAGTTCTATGTCTTGAAAAGGACTAAGACGGTGTAGCAAGTCAGGTGCTATAAATAGCCTTGATACATCTTTGAACACTTAGTATGATCATTTGAGTTCAATGATAAACAAGTTGTGATACAAGCCCCCTAAGCCGAATGCTTTCCTTTGATTAAACATCAACTGTTACTTTCAGTCTCATATCAACTGCTACTTTCAGTCTCATATCAACTGTTACTTTCAGTCTCATATCAACTGTTACTTTCAGTCTCATATCAACTGCTACTTTCAGTCTCATATCAACTGCTACTTTCAGCAAGTCTTGTCCATCAAGCATTTACTTTCCGCAAGTCTTGTCCTTCAAGCAATTACTTTTTGCAAGTTTTGTCCTTCAAGCACTTACTTTTCACAAGTCTTGTCCTTCAAGCACTTACTTACAACACTTTATTTTCAGTACTTACTTTCAGTCTTATATTTACTTTCTTTACTTTTCAGTAATTTACTTTCAGTACTAAAAACAAAAAAAACCAAAATCAACCCCAACTGTATTTACTTTTGTGACATTTCCACTAAAGAACTGCTATCCCCTAATTCCCTTGGGTTCGACCCCTACTTACCGCTTGCTACCCAGTAGTAAAGTCGCGAGTAGCGGACATATAAATTGTATTTTTTGCAGGCCACGACGACTGGCACCTGTCACATCCACTCAACCTTGGAAGTTCTGACCTAATATATGGCACATAAAACAAGTTTTGAATACAGGGAAGAGGCACTAAGAGTATAGCCTAAAACATTTTATGATACAAGTACACCCCTTCAACCGAATGAAGGGTTTAGCTACGAATATCCATAGAGGTGGATACCATAGCTAAGTACTTACGGTTTTTGAAAGACAGTAAGTAAGGGAAAGGGGTGAGTACTTCAAGAACCGTGATGGACCATAATTATACGAATCATAAACACAGTTAAACCCACTAAATTAGACCTTTTGTCTATTTAACTTTTGCTTGTTAGTTCCGATATATTTCTACAGGGTATTTTGGACTCTAGAGAGAAAACACGCTAAAGAGAGGATTTTACGCTGAAAAGATATTACGAGTCAGTCCAAGGTCACGATCAGACGCTGAATGCAGAAATCTCAAGATCCTGACATGGAATCACTCAAAACAAATCCAACCGAGGAGCAACCAAAGTCAGACCAGAGCGAAATTGGACTGATAGTTTTGTAAAAACATCACAAAACTCACACAAACTCACTCTTATCCATTGATGACCGGCGGCTTTGGGGAAGAAGATGACTCATGGGTGGCATTTCCCCCTTCTCCTCCATGGTGACCGGCGGATCTTTGCAAGAGGTGGCCAAAGCCACCTCTCCTCCCACCATGAGAGCTTGCCACTTGTCTCCTCCTCCACCACAACCTTCTTCCTCCCTTCTCCTCCCTTGGATGAAAGCCATCTCCACCCTCCATTCTCTCCCCATTTGGCTATAAATACCAATGCCAAACTCATTTGTAAAACATCCACATCCATCCCAAAATCAAAAACACTTATCTCTCTAGAAAGTTTGGCATTTGTAAGTTTGGTTTTCAATATATAATACTCCTGTTGGTTCTTGAGTATTATAGTTCGGTCTTGAGTACTCCTGTTGGTTCTTGAGTACTCAAGCTTTTCTTTATTTTCGAGTACTCTTGTCGGTTCTTGAAGTACTCACCCCTTTCCCTTACTTACTATCTTTCAAAAACCGTAAGTACTTAGCTATGGTATCCACCTCTATGGATATTCGTAGCTAAACTCTTCATTCGGTTGAAGGGGTGTACTTGTATTATAAAATGTTTTAGACTATTTTAGTGTTTTTTCTCTGTATTCAAAACTTGTTCTATGTGCCATATATTAGGTCAGAACTTCCAAGGTTGAGTGGATGCTTGAAATGGCAAAGCTCTTCCGTGGAAGTTCGTGAACATACTCGGGTAAGTGGATGCTTGAAATGGCAAAGCTTATCTGAGGAGTTCGATCTCTCTCAAACACCATTTGGATAAATCGGAAAAGACAATCCAAATGGATGCACATAGGCTAATATACCATGAAATGGGGTGCTAGTCTAAGTAGAACAAGGGCTCTACGTTTTTTGCAAAAGATTAGACGGTGTTGCAAGTCGAGTGCTTGAAATGGCCTTGATTCACTTTTGAACACTTTTGCAAAAGACTAGACAGTGTGGCAAATCGAGCGCTTGAAATGGCCTTGATGCACGTTTGAATACTTAGAAGGATTACTAAAATGATAAAACAGGCTATGATGCAAGGCCCCCGAAACCGAATGCTTTCCTTAAATTACAAAACACCCTTGTATTTACTTTCCTAGTATAACTACCTTAATCAACTGCACTCACCATCCGGAGGACTCGCAAATCACGCATCACCCACTGTAAGTCTTTCTTTTTATTTTTCAGTATTTATTTTTCTGTAATTTACTTTCCGCACTAAAAACCAAAACCAACCAACCAATCACTTACTTTTCCGCACTAAAATCTCAAACAACCTAAAACACGCTCCCTCGCTGTACAATCCCTCAAAGAACGACTATCCCCCTAATTCCCTTGGGTTTGACCCCTACTTACCACTTGCTACCCAGTAGTAAGGTCACGAGTAGCGGAATATAAATTTATTTGTGCACATTGCCTCGCGACAAGGCAGTGCTGTCAAACCGACAAGAGTACTCAAGAATAGTGAAAAGTAAAGCTTGAGTACTCAAGAACCGACAAGAGCACTCAAGAACGATCTACAATACTCAAGAACCAACAGGAGTATTATAGATATAGAACAAAAGCTTACAAAGTACCAAATCTTAGAGAGAGAAGTGAATTTGTATTTTTGGGATATTTTACAAGTGAAGGGGAGAGGCTCTATTTATAGCCATGGGAGGAGGAGATGTGTGGAGGAGAAGGAGGACACATGGCACAAAGCCATGATCTCCTCAAAGCCGCCGGTGGCCGGTCATGGAGGAGAAGCCGCCGGTCATGGATGGGAGGGGAGGGGAAAGCCACCCCATGAGTCATCCTTCTTCCCCATGTAGCCGGTCATCTAGAGGGGAGAAGAGGAGTTTTGTGATTTTTGTGATGTTTTCACAAAACTATCGGTGTATTTCAGCTCCGGACTGACTTTGGTTGCTCCTCGGTTGGATTTTTTTGAGTAATTCAATGTCAGGATCTTAAGATTTCTTCAGTCGGTGTCTGATCGTGACCTTGGAATGACTCGTAATATATTTTCAGCGTAAAAACTCCTCCTTAGCGTGTATTCTCTCTAGTCTCCAAAATACCCTGTAGATAAATATCGGAACTAACAAGCAAAAGTTAAATAGACAAACAGTCTAATTTGGTGGGTTTAACTGTGTTTATGATTCGTATAATTATGGTCCATCAAACCCCCACGGAAGAGTTTTGCCATTTCAAGCATCCACTCAACCTTGGAAGTTCTGACCTAATATATGGCACATAGAACAAGTTTTGAATACAAAGAAGAGGCACTAAGAGTATAGCCTAAAACATTTTATGATACAAGTACACCCCTTCAACCGAATGAAGAGTTTAGCTACGAATATCCATAGAGGTGGATATCATAGCTAAGTACTCGAGGGTTTTTGAAAGACAGTAAGTAAAGGAGAATACTCAAGAACCAACAGGAGTATTCTCAAAAACTACTAGAATACTCAAGAACCAACAGGAGTATTATAGATTTAACACAAAAGCTTACAAAGTAGTGCCCAATTCTAGAGAGATAAGTGAAGTATGGATTGTGTTGTGTTGTGATGTTGGATTACAAGTGAAAAGAGCATGTATTTATAGGCTTGGAGGAGGGGAAGATGTGGTGAGGAGGAGGGACACATGTCACAAGGCCATGGAGGGAGGAGGAGGAGCCGCCCATGTGAGGAGGAGCCTCCCCTTCCTTAGCCCCCCCCCCCCCCCCCATGTGGAGGAAGGGGAGTGGATGATGCCCAAAGCCGCCGGTCACAAGGAGGGGAGGTGGAGCTTTTGTGAGTTTTGTGATCTTTTCACAAAGCCATCGGTTCAATTCAGCTCCGGACTTACTTTGGTTGCCCTTCGGTTGGATTTGTTTTGAGTGATTCCACGTTAGGATCTTGAGATTTCTTCAGTCGGCATCTGGTCGTGACCTTGGAATGACTCGTAATATATTTTCAGCGTAAAAACTCCTCCTTAGCCTGTATTCTCTTTAGACTCCAAAATACCCTGTAGATAAATATCGGAACTAACAAGCAAAAGTTAAATAGACAAACAGTCTAATTTGGTGGGTTTAACTGTGTTTATGATTCATACAATTATGGTCCATCAGATGGCTTGGGGCATCCCTCATGGCCAAAGGTGAAGTTACACCTTATGGCTATCAATGTTATCAAGGAGCCTCTTCCCAAAGCAAGATTCCGCGAGGTCTCCTTAACGATTCTCTCAAATCGGGAGGCAAGGATGGCTAGCCAATCGAGGACATCCCCATGATCAATGGCCATCATTATCTACATATCGGGAATTGTTAACGACCTAGCCTTCACCGTCCAAGTATTGACCCCGATGGCTATAAGATGGTGGATAACCTTCCAAATCGGGTGGTGATGGTGGAAGAGTTATAAGATGAGATAAACCATTCTTGCCTCCCCAAGATCCTCTTCCAAAATTTTCTCTTCTCATGCTCATTGAATTTCCGCACTTCTACTCCATTGGGAGGAAAACTCAACCAATCTAGAATCAAACTCTCCTTTATTTTGAATTCCCTTCCTCCCAATACAAATTTCCAAAAGAATTGCCCCTCCTCCTCCTTAATCCACTTGAATGAGCAAACAAATTCCTCCACTACCCTTTGGTAGGACCCCGAGTCATACAAAAATAAGAAATTAAGTCCACTTTGATGAAGTCTAGAATGTACCTTATCGGCGACTTCAAGGTCTCTAAAGAGCCCCATGTTGGGGTAGAGAGTTGGAATGGCCGCCTTCCCCTTCTTCTTTATAGTGGCATGATGCTTTCGGTGCTCTTCGTCTCTAAACACGAGAGGCTCGGAGAAGGGGTAAGGGGTAGGAAGCGGCAATGGGCCCTCAAATGGACCTTCACTTGGCACTACGGGGACGAGTGCACTAGTGGGAGGGACAGCAGGTGTGGGCGAGGGCACTCTCGGAATGGGAGGCACAGGGGCCTTTTCTTCTTTGATTTCTTTGGTGCGGATGAGGCCACCTTTGAGGATTTGCTCTTCTTCTTGGGTGGAGGGTTGGGAGAAGGAGGAGGAGAGTCCATTTCCTCGCCCGAGCTGAGCTCTCTCAACGAAGCTCTTAACAGTTTCCTATTGCGAGTTGAAAAGGGCATGTCATCCTCATCGCTATCGTACGGTTCCTACGTGGGAATGTCTCTTGAGGGCTCCTGGGCTATCTCCTTACCCTTAGATTTGTATTTAGAGGATGAGGCACCTTGAGGCATGGTGGGAATGGACAGGAAAACTGAGGTTTTTGTCTGAAGCAAATACCAGTCGGTCGACTGGATTTCAGGCCAATGTCAGTCGGTCGACTGGACTGGCGATTTTGGCCAAAAATGGGGTTGCTCTGGGAGGGCTCGGCGACTGAAATTGGGGCCTGGGACTTGCAATTTGGGTGCCATGGAGTGGCTTGCGCTGTCGGCCGGCAGTGTTTGATGGCGGCCGGAGGTGATCGAGCTTGGTGAAGGTTTGCCGACTTCAGAAGGAGATGCGGATTGATGGGGGTTCGGCTGGTGCGGCTGGACTAGAGGAGTGGAGGAGAGGCTTCGGCAAGGTGGTGGAGAAGCTGGGGATCGACGTCGGATGGCTGAAGGTCGAAGAGTGGTGGTGTGAGGGAGTCGGTCGATTTGTGAGGGAGTCGGCTGAAATGAGTTTGAAATGGGCAACTGGGTGTTTGTGATAAGCATTTCCTAGTCGGTCGACTGATATGTCCAGTCGACCGACTGGATTCGTGGGATTTGGGTGAAGTCTAGAACTTCATCGAGTCGGTCGACTGGCTACAGGCCACTTCACCAGTCGACCGACTGGAGACAGGTTTCAGCAAAATGTTTCCAAGTTTTCGCTCCAAAGATCCTTTGATTCTTGTTTGATCCCAACTCCAAACTTAGAAATTTTTACTCCGCAACATGAACGAGCATCACTCAAGGTTCACCTAAAACTCAATGCAAACTCAAAGCCTGCTCACCCAAGAAATCACTAGCATATATACGATTTTCAACAAAAGCAAGTTAGGATCATACACTCAACACCTAAGACATCATCCACCACTTAGAAATTACATGCACGCACCATTTCACACCAAGCACATCTAATCATGCATCCTAGCACTCATGTTCACATTCAAAGTTCAATACAGGCATGCCAAATATATATAGAATTACTTGCGCATAGATGGACAACTCACAAACCAGGTTACCTCCCGTGAGGGCCTAGTTTAACGTCTATGCTAAGACCGAGCCGAATCTCTTTTCAAGAAACACACTTGGGGAGTCCTTTGCTAGGATCCCTCCTCAAGCGGATTTGTAGCCTTTTCATGGGTCTATCAAAGAATAACTTGCACCACGCTCTTCCTGAGTTTGTGCACAATAGTGTTTGAGCCTTTGTCCATTTGCCTTAAAGAAATTTCCTTCATCATTGATCAACTCTACATGGCCATCTTTATAAGGTTTGTGGACAATGAAAGGACCACTCCATCGGCTCCTTAATTTTCCCGGAAAGAGCTTGAGCCTAGAATTGAAAAGTAGGACCTTGTCTCCATTCTTGAATTCACGACGAATGATTCTTTTGTCATGCCATTTTTTTGTCTTTTCCTTGTAGATTCCAGCGCTCTCATATGATTCATTTCTTATCTCTTCTAACTCATGGAGTTGAAGGACTCTATTTTCTTCCGCCGTTTGCAAGTCCATGTTGAAGAATTTAATTGCCCACCATATATGAGGCGATATGGAGACATCTCAATGGGGGTTTTGTAGGCGGTTTGATAGGCCCACAATGCATCATCTAGCTTCGATGACCAATCTTTCCTTGAGCTACCCACCGTCTTTTCTAAAATTGCCTTAATTTCCCGATTTGAGATCTCCACTTGCCCACTTGTTTGTGGATGATATGGCGTTGCTACCTTGTGACTTACCTCATACTTACGAAGCAAAGCTTCAAAGTGTTTTTCCTTAAAGTGTGAACCACCATCACTAATGACGGTTCTTGGAACTCCAAACCTTGGAAAATTATCTTCTTGAAAACCTTGGTGACAACCTTGGCATCGTAAGTAGGGGAGGCGATGGCCTCTACCCACTTAGAAACATAGTCGACCACAACCAATATATATTGATTTCCATATGAAGACGGGAAAGGACCCATGTAGTTTATACCCCAAACATCGAATATTTCAATCGGTAGGATGCTTTGTTGGGGCATTTCGTGCCTCTTGGAAATATTCCCCGATCTTTGGAATTGGTCGCATGCCTTGACAAATTCATAGGCATCACTAAAGAGGGTAGGCCAATAGAATCCACTTTGTAGGACTTTTGATGTCGTTTTTGCTCCACTACCATGTCCTCCATATTGGGACGAATGAAAATGGTATAGGATATTCCTCATTTCCTCTTCAGAGGCACAAGTCCTATATATACCATCCGCGCAATGCCTATACAAGAATGGCTCGTCCGAATAATACCTCTTTGTCTCGGATTAAAACTTCCTCTTTTGATGATGATTCATGTCATGAGGTATGATCCCACATACTACAAAATTTACCATATCCACATACCAAGGGAGAGCCTCCGCTTCTACCCTCATTAGTTGCTCTCCAATGAAAGCGTCATTAAATAGGGTAGTGTCTTCTTCGATCTCTTCATTTCCTTCAAGCCCAGAGAGATGATCGGCGACGAGATTCTCTACTCCCTTTTTATCCTTGATTTCGATATCGAATTCTTGGAGTAAGAGAATCCATCTTATTAGCCTCGGCTTGGAGTCCTTTTTCGACAAGAGATATTTAATTGTCGCGTGGTCGGTGAAGACTATGGTCTTTGATCCCACAAGGTATTGGCAAAACTTGTCAAAGGCATATACTATAGCTAGAAGCTCCTTCTCGGTTGTGGTGTAATTGGCTTGAGCCCCATTTAGGACCTTGCTAGCATAATATATTGCATGAAGTTTCTTGTCGATTCTTTGCCCTAGTACCGCCTCAATGGCATGGTCACTAGCATCGCACATGAGCTCAAATGGCAAGTCCCAATTACAAGGTTGAATGATGGGAGTCGAGACCAATGCTTTCTTCAATGTTTCAAAGGCTAACAAGCATTCTTCATCGAAGAGGAACTTGACGTCATTGCATAATAGGTTTGTCAAAGGCCTCGCTGTTTTTGAGAAATCCTTAATGAATCTTCTATAGAACCCGGCGTGGCCTAAGAAACTCCTTATTCCCTTGACATCTGTTGTGGGAGGCAATTTTTCAATAACTTCCACTTTAGCCTTGTCCACCTCTATTCCTCTTTTGGAAACCGAATGACCAAGAACAATGCCTTCTTGCACCATAAAATGACATTTTTCCCAATTTAGAACAAGGTTCGTCTCAACACATCTATTCAAAACTTTAGCCAAATTAGCCAAGCAATTATCGAATGAAGAACCATCAGGAGAGAAAAGTCATCCATAAACACTTCCATTATTTCCTCAATAAATTCTGAAAATATAGCCATCATGCATCTTTGAAATGTGCCTGGTGGATTACGAAGCCCAAAGGGCATTCGCCGATAGGCAAATGTTCCATAGGGACAAGTAAAATTAGTCTTTTCTTTTCTTTGTTTGGCGTTAGGTTAATTAGTTGTTAACATGTTAGATAGGGTCTTCGAACCTGCGCACGTTGGGTGGCAGGTGGATGCGCCTCCACTAGGCTAACACCCTTCGCCCTAAAATTAGTCTTTTCTTGATCTAGTGGACTAATAGGGATTTGGAAAACCCACTATATCCATCAAGATAGCAAAAATAATCATGCTTGGCTAACCTTTCCAACATTTGATCAATAAAAGGAAGTGAAAAGTGATCTTTCTTAGTTGCCTTGTTGAGTTTTCTAAAGTCTATGCACATATGCCAACCGGTGACGGTTCTAGTTGGTATCAACTCATTTTTATCATTTTTCACAACCATCATGCTGCCTTTTTGAGCACCACATGAATGGGACTCACCCAATTAGAGTCCGCAATAGGGAAGATGATTCCCGCATCAAGCATTTTCAAAATTTCTTTTTTAACAACTTCACCAACAACGGGATTAAGTCTCCTAGCATTTTCCATGGATGGTACACTATCATCCTCCACATTAATCCTATGCATGCACAAATTAGGACTTATCCTCTTTAAATCATCAATGGAATAGCCAATGTCACCTTTATGCTCTCTAATCACATCAAGCAATCTTGAAGTTTCAATTTCATTCAATGAAGCATTCACAATAACGGGCAAAGTAGAATTGGGGCCTAAGAACTCATACCTTAGGCTTGTTGGTAGAGTTTTTAACTCTACCAAACAAGACTCCTTACCTTTGTCGTTGTGAGGTTCCCCTTTACCTTCGTCATCCAAGATAGCCCAACAATCAACACGCTTACGAAGCTCATAATCAAGGTCAATTTCACACATAGGCAAGTTAGGCACATCATATACTTCATAGGTATCAACAAGGTCTAGATAATTGCAACTCATGGTAGAACTAGGACCTTTTTGTGCTTTTTCTAAATTAAACTCAACCTTCTCATCACCTACTCTCATGGTAATTGACCCTTAAGTAGTATCAAATATAGCTCCCGCGGTGTAAAGGAAAGGTCTTCCCAAAAGAATGGGAATTTCATTATCCTCTTCCATTTCCAACACAACAAAATCACCCGGAATGTAGAAATTCCCTACTATAACCGGGACATCCTTAAGAACTCCCTTGGGAAATCTTGAGGAGCGGTCCGTGAGTCTCAAAATCATTTGTGTTGGCTTAGGCTCACCCATATTAAATTTCTTACACAAGGAATAAGGCATCGAAGATATACTAGCACCCAAATCACACATAGCACGTTCAATTTTAACATCATCTATATAGCATGAAACTACCGGGATCCTCAAGTTTGGATGGCATGTCTGGTTGGAGTATGGCACTACATTCTCTATTGAGGGACACCGTGTCAATATCTTCAATTGTCCTCCTGCAAGTGACGGAGCCCACCGCACTATCGTTAAGATGCGGTGTTCTCTATGCAAAAGCTAATTTATATTCCGCTACTCGTGACCTTACTACTGGGTAGCAAGTGGTAAGTAGGGGTCGAACCCAAGGGAATTAGGGGGATAAGTTGTTCTTTGAGGGATTTGTACGGGATGGGAGCGTCTTTTAGGTTGATTGAGTTTTAGTGCGGAAAAGATATGCCTTTTTTTGGTTGGTTTTGGTTTTTAGTGCGGAAAAGTAAATTACAGAAAAGTAAATACTAAAAATAAAAGGAAGAAGACTTACAGCGGGTGATGCGTGATTGGCAAGTCCTCCGGAAGGTGAGCGGTTGATAGAGCAGTTTATACTAAGAAAGTAAATGCAAGGGGGTTTGAATCTCAGGAAAGCATTCGGTTTCGGGGGCCTTGTATCATAGCCTGTTTATCATTTGCTCTTAGTGATCCTTCTAAGTATTCAAACGTGCATCAAGGCCATTCCAAGCACTCGATTTGCCACACTGTCTAGTCTTTTCCAAAAGTGTTCGATAGTGAATCGAGGCCATTCCAAGCACTCAACTTGCGACATTGTCTAGTCTTTTGCAAAAAACGTAGAGCACTTGTTCTACTTAGACTAATACCCCATTCCAAGGTATATTAGCCTGTGTGCATCCATTCGGTCAGTCATTCCCGAGCAACCAAATGGTGTTTTAGAAAGGTCAAACTCCTCAGATAAGCTTTGCCATTCCAAGCATCCACTTACCCGAGTATGTTTACGAACCCCACGGAAGAGCTTTGCCATTCCAAGCATCCACTCAACCTTGGAAGTTCTAACCTAATATATGGCACATAGAACAAGTTTTGGATACAGAGAAGAGGCTCTAAGAATTGCCTAAAATATTTTATAATACAAGTACACCCCTTCAACCAAATGAAGAGTTTAGCTACGATTATCCATTGAAGAGGATATCGTAGCTAAATACTCGGGAGTTTTTGAAAGACAGTAAGTAAAGGGGAATACTCAAGAACCAACAGGAGTATTCCCAAATCCTACTTGAATACTCAAGAACCAACAGGAGTATTCTCTAAAACTGTTATAATACTCAAGAACCAACATGAGTATTATTTCAAACTGTTATAATACTCAAGAACCAACAGGAGTATTATTTCAAACCAAAGATTACAAATGTGCCAACTTTCTAGAGAGATAAGTGAAATGTTGATTTGAGGATGCATTACAAATGAGGGAGAGGCATGTATTTATAGGCATGGAGGATGGATAAGGATGGAGGAGAGGAGGGCAAGTGGCAAGCATCCAAGGGGGGAAGGAGGAGCCGCCGGCGGCTTTTGGTGTGGAGGAGACACATGGAGGCTTTGAAAGCCGCCGGTCATGGAGGTTGCAAGGGAGGAGGAACGGGGTGAGTCATCCCCATGACTCACCTCATTCACAAAGCCGCCGGTCACCTTGGAGGAGAAGGAGGGAGTTTTGTGAGTTTTGTGCAGTTTTCACAAAACTATCAGTCCAATTTCGCTCCGGTCTGACTTTGGTTGTTCCTCGGTTGGATTTGTTTGAGTAATTCAATGTCAGGATCTTGAGATTTCTGCATTCAGCGTCTGATCGTGACCTTGGACTAACTCGTAATATCCTTTCAGCGTAAAATTCTCTCCTTAGCGTGTATTCTCTCTAGAGTCCAAAATACCCTGTAGAAATATATCGGAACTAACAAGCAAAAGTTAAATAGACAAAAGGTCTAATTTAATGGGTTTAACTGTGTTTATGATTCGTATAATTATGGTCCATCAGATCACCCCACACTTTTAGTTGTTCGTCCCGAACAATGCTATTAAAGGGCGGCACATTAAGTAAGCTTTTAAGATATGAAAGTTAGACTGTGGTACTCGATTTATCCTAATTCATGCATTGCTTACTTATTACCAAATTGAACTGTGTAAATAAATCGAAGAAACTTGATACTTGTACCTTCGTGCTGAGATGCAAATTATTCTGGATGTTTCGGGAGATAGCCCTTTTTAGGCTCCTGGACTGCAACCTTGGAATCGTCTCGCACTATATGGTTTTCTTGTAGCTTTCTCTAGCACGTGATTCGGTTCGGGTTTCAATGGTTTGGTCGTTGATTTTCTTTTGGCGAGGGATAGCTTTTGTAGTGAATCGGCCTTTGGCCTTTGATTTGACTCTTTGAGTACTTCACTTTTTTGTTCGGTTAAAACCTTCACAATTTTGGGCCTTTGACCTCTTGATTTGCATCATCGAGCTTTTTGCCTTTTTGTGGCTTGCTAGTCCATTTTCTCAAGCCTTTTTGGGAGGTCCAATCATTGCCCGCGAGCATATGGAAATACCTCCCCGCTCCTCTCATCCTTGCCGTTTCGCGCGGGTCAAGATGAGGGTCGCTCATCTATTTTCTCGGCTACTTTGACTAGAGATAGGACGGTCTGATTCCCGTCCTCGCCTTTTTTTTCTTTTTGCATAAACACTGCATGGCGGAGATGACTTCAATCTTCACTGAAACCCGAAGTGCAGCCTCCACGGACTTCGAAAACCATATAGTTAGATTCGATCCTTCGATTGCTTGCCAAGCCTCTCTAGGGCAGTTTATGTCAACTCCACATCCCTAGTTTATCTCAGCACAAAGGGACAAATGAGAAGTTACGTTCTAAGTTTTTAGACAGCTGAATTTTCACAAGGTAAATGCATGAATTTAGATCTATCTTTTTCACATTCTCAAGTTCATATTTTCAAAAAGATAATATTAAAGGAAAAGAAAAACATGTTATGTACACATGTGGTTCTCACCCCAAACTTTTGAACGAAGGCGTGCCTTTCAGCAAGACTTAGTTCAAAAGCCATGCAAGCAGATGTTATACGAGAAGGAAATGACATTAAGGAAAAGGGAAGAACAGAACTCCCTTTAGAGTGTCGAATGACATGGCATGAGGCTGGATAATCGAGGGAGTTCGGCTGGGGCCTTGAACTCTCAGCGTAGGCCTGTCTGGCTTGATGTTGTACCCAAGTCCGATTCCTGAATAATCATTTCTTCTATGCACCAAGTGGGTGAGAGCGACTTATTGGAAAAAAACTAAAATGATAGAAAATAAATGACAGAAAGTAAGATAGTTGTCGGGTTACCTCCCGACCAGTGCCTTTGTTTAACGTCGTTGGCTCGACAGTACCTCATTCCTGGATCACTGGTTTGGATCCCATGGGTGGCTCTGGTCATATTTCTTTATTGTGCCGACCTTGATTCTGGCTGTGACTCTTCCTGAGTTTTTGGCTGATGACGGGTGACAGGTCGTCGTTGGTACCTACAAATCTAAATTTATAATTCCACTTACTCTTGGCTTAGTATAGCTGTAAGTAAGGGGTCGAACCCAAGGGAGCTAGATGGTTACTACTTTGTTCTGTGAGAAAGGAAAAGAAACAATTAGGTGAGAGTAACAGTTTAGGAAACAGTGCAAATAACGAAATAAAGTGGGAGTGTAATAATCAGAGAGAAGATATTCAGGCTAGGGTTTCTTAATTGTGACTTGTCTTATCATTGACGTCTAAATATCATATTTCGAATTCCTAAGTGTGGTTACTCCCATTCCAAGTTATAACCTAAAATAGGGTCTTTCCGGACGCCTATACCACAATCTACTTCCTTTCCGGGTTGTAGAATTCTAAACCTAGCAATTTAACATTCCATTCCAAGATATATTAAATTCGTGCCCTATTTGTTCTCAACGGTCTAGTATCAAACAAACAGTAAATATAGAGTTTATATTCCTCGGCTAAGTCTAACCTTTTCGGGTATCAACTTAGCTTTGTAATATAGACCGGGATAAAATAGCACAAGGTTTAGTAGAATAACGAAACAAGCATTTATAACCAAGTCTCAAAAACATCGTCACAATGTTAAACCCCTAACCCGAATAAGCGGATTAGTTACACATCGCCATGGGATGAAAACAAAAGTAATAAAAGAACAATGCACTTCACTATGCCGAGAGTGAGGTCCGGATGCGCCGAACGGATGAGGACCTGAGCCGAGAGAGGAGGAGCCGAGGGCTTGTGCTTGTGAGAAGACAAGTCTCGGATTATGGGATGATGGGATGGCTTGCATTGCTCCTCTATATATAGGGTAGGATGGGCCTTGGACTTCCCTAAAAAGTCGACCGATTCCTTAGCATTCTGAGGGAAAGTCGGACACGCCCAATGTGGATTTGGAAAGATTTCCAAATCTCGTTACTTGCTTGATCTTTAAGCTATCTTCTTGCTTGGAGATGACGCAATCTAGAAGCTTCTGGAATCCTCTAAGCTGCCTCAATAAACCGCCACGAAAGGGAGGGAAAAGACGAGCCGAAATTTTGGCTTGGACCTCGGACGGAGGAGTTCATGGGCTCGGACAGCCGCTCGGATGGCCTGGCGCATGGATGCTTGGATGCCCGGTCGCATGGCGTGGAATGCTCGGATGCCCGGTCGCATGGCGTGGAATGCTCGGATGGTCGACTGGACGCGCGAAGATGCTCGGACGCACGCTCGGGGGGTGCTCGGATGGCCGACTGGACGCACGATCGGATGGCTGGGATGCCCGGTCGGGTGTCCGCTCGGCTAGACGCTCGGCCATGCAATCGCATGGCATTGGAATTCTCGCACGGACGTCTCCTGAATTTCCTTTCCGTGGACGTCTCTTGATTTACCGAAATTTGTTCAGACGTCCGCGCCCCTTATTGTTGAGGCCTCCGCGAACTGCGCTGTTGAAAACTCCAAAGTCATTTCTTTCCGCGCCAAACTTCGTCAAATGTACATAAGCCTGTCAAGCACTCCTTGTCATGTTTTTGGCTCCAAAAGCCGTCTTTTGAATGTGATTCCTCTTAGAGCCTCCAAATTACCTGAAATGCGAAACAACACTAAGAAGTAACTGTTTGCATATAAAAGTACTGGAATTGGTGGGATTTGATGACTCGATGAGTCGTATAAATACGGCTCATCAAACCACCCCACACTTAAACTTGTTCGTCCCGAACAAGGACTAGGTCATAAGAGGAAAACAATTAAGTGCGAACAAAACAAAGCTTCGGCATCCTAGATATGCTACATGAACATGACTCGGCTAATCTAGATTTCACCATTCCATGCATACTCGTTACTAAAAGCCTTGTGCGAAAACATGGGTTAATGATACGTGTTACCTTTGGGCCGAGATGCAAACCAATTCGGATGTCTCGGGTGATAGCCCTTTTTAGACCCATGAACTGCTTCCTCAGTGCCGAACTCTTGCTATATGGTTATACTTCATTGCTTTTTCTTGCACGTGATTGATTCGAGCTTCAAAGTGTTGAGTGCTTTTCGGCCAGCTTGATAGTGTCTTGGTTTTGATATATCAGTGGTGCTCTTCACTTGTTTCGGTGTAAACCTTCACAGTGATGATGGATTTGTTACTTTGTGGTGCGGATTGTGACTTGCTCGAACCTACTTGCTCTCACTCATCCTCGTCCTTTTGACTCGGGTCAAGCTAAGGGTCGCTTGTCTATTTTCCCGGCTACTCGAACTAGAGCTTGGACGGTGTGAAGTATTCCCGTCCCGACCAACCGCAAGGGTACCGCGGTGGTGGAGCAGACTCGTACTATGTCGCCTCGAAGTGCTAGCCTCCACGAAATCCGTATAACCATATAACTCGAACTCGGCCTTTGAATGTTCTGTCAAGTCTCTCTAGGGCGTTTCTATCAACTCCACATCCCTGTTTATCTCAACTAACAAAGGCACGTAATAATTTAAGATCACATGTAATCGCACAAGTCAAATTTCACTAAAGACATGCATGTAATCGGCTCTATCTATTTCGCCTAACCAACATTTAATACCGCAAGTCTAGGAAATAGTGAAGAAACGTGTACAAAAAATTTAAAATTTTCAAGGAAACGTGCTGACTCTATGCAAGGTGCAGGAAAGTAGACGTGCTGACTCAACAACGGACTCTCCCACCCCACACTTTTGAGATAAGCCGTGTCCTCACGGTACGACTTAAACTCTAGACTCATATGCAGGCAAATAATAAGGAAAAGAAGAGAAAAGAATGGAACAATACTCCCCTGATGGTGTCCTGGCATGGATATGGGGCTGTCCTGGAGCTTTGTGCGACCGCATGATCTACCCTGAGAGCTCGCACGACCTGTTCCCTGCATGAAAAATCATCTTCTCTCCCCAGGTGACGAATGATGACTCGACTCAATAAGACATAACGACGTAAGTAAATAAATAGAAACTGAAAAGCAAAACTGCCGGGCTGCCTCCCTGCGAGCGCCTTTGTTGTACGTCGTTGGCTCGACGGTACCACATCTAAGCATCTGTGGTGGGTTCGGCCAAGTCAAACTCTTGGGCGGGTGCTTCGATCTCTCCGTGATAGTGCTTCACCCATTGCCCATTGACTTTAAAGCATCGGCCATCTGTTGAGCATTCTAGCTCGAGCGACCTGTAGTTGAAAACTCTCGTCACTGTGTATGGCCCTGTCCATCTCGACCGCAACTTACCGGGCATCAATCGTAGGCGTGATGAAAAGACCAAAACCTGTTGGCCAACCTCGAAAGTGCGCCTAAGGATGAATTTGTCATGATAGATCTTGGTCCGCGCCTTGTAGTCTGTTTGGCTCTCGTAAGCCTCTAGGCGCAGCTCCTCAAGCTCACATAGCTGCAATTTCCTGTCTAGCCCGGCTGCCCGTAAGTCTGGGTTGCACTTCTTCAGTGCCCAATACGCCTTGTGCTCGAGCTCAACTGGCAAGTGACATGCTTTCCCATAGACCAACCGAAAAGGCGAGGTGCCTATCGGTGTCTTGTATGCTGTCCGGTACGCCCACAGGGCCTCATCAAGTCGCTGACTCCAATCCTTTCGGCCCGGGCTCACCATCTTTTCCAGAATTCCCTTGATTTCGCAGTTGGAGATCTCCGCTTGCCCATTTGTCTGGGGGTGATATGCTGTGGAAGTCCGGTGGTGAACGTGGTAGTGTCTCAGAGTGGATGCCATCATTCGGTTGCAAAAGTGTGTCCCCTTATCGCTGATAATGGCCTTAGGCACTCCGTACCTGCAAAAGATGTTAGTGCGCAAAAAGTCTATGACAGTTCTAGCATCATCACACCTCGTGGCCTTGGCCTCTACCCACTTGGACACATAATCAACTACAACTAAGATGTAAGTATAACCACACGACACCGGAAAAGGACCCATGAAATCGATGCCCCAAATGTCAAAAACATCATTCACAAGTATGGGTACTTGGGGCATCTCATTCCTAGCTGAGATATTACCTACACGCTGACATCTATCACATCTCTTACAATGGTCGTAGGCATCTCTAAAAACATGTGGCCAAAAGAATCCACTATCTAAAATTTTCCTAGCCGTTCTCCTAGGGCCAAAGTGGCCACCACATGCATGCTCATGGCAAAAACTAATAACTGAAGCAATCTCATCATCGGGGATGCACCGTCTAAGAATCTGATCTACACCTATTTTCCACAAGTACGGATCATCCCACACATAGTATTTCGCATCATGCTTCAATTTCAAACACTGTGCCCTAGAATATGAGGGCGGGAACTTACCTCCGACCAGGTAGTTCACTAAGGAAGCATACCATGGCACCTTACCTGTAAGAGCATACAAGTGCTCATCTGGGAATGTCTCAGTGATCTGCCCGGCATCTTCCTCTCGGACAAGTCGGCTCAAGTGATCGGCTATTGTGTTCTCTATGCCCTTCTTGTCCCTAATCTCCAAGTCAAACTCCTGTAGGAGCAGGATCCACCTGATGAGCCTCGGCTTTGCCTCCTTCTTCATCATCAAGTACCTGATAGCTGCATGGTCAGAATAAACAACTACTTTAGTACCGAGCAAATAAGACCTAAACTTCTCCAAGGCAAAAACCACGGCTAGTAGCTCTTTTTCTGTGGTTGAATAGTTCTTCTGGGCCACGTCCAGTGTCCTCGAAGCATAGTAGATCACCACGGGCTTCTTGTCCACCTTCTGGCCGAGAACCGCTCCTACTGCATAATCACTCGCGTCACACAAAATCTCAAAGGGCTGTGTCCAGTCCGGAGCTCTAATGATGGGCGTGCTGGTGAGGGCCTGTTTTAGCTCATCGAATGCTGCCCTGCACTGATCTGTAAACTCAAAAGGAATGTCTTTCTGCAAGAGGTTAGATAAAGGCAGCGCCTTTTTAGAGAAATCCTTTATGAACCTACGATAGAAACCAGCATGCCCTAGAAACGACTTAGTATCACGGACTGTAGAGGGATATGGCAGAGTAACAATCAAATCTATCTTAGCTTTGTCTACCTCTATACCCTCATGTGAGACAATGTGACCGAGTACTACTCCATGCGTAACCATAAAGTGACACTTTTCATAATTGAGTACCAAATTCATAGAAACACAACGTGCTAAAACTGTACTCAAATTATCTAAGCATGCATCAAAAGTGTCACCGTGCACAGTAAAATCATCCATGAACACCTCTATGAATGAACCTATCATGTCAGAAAATATGCTAGTAACGACCCGCTGAAAAGTGCCGGGTGCATTACATAAGCCAAAGGACATCCGGCGAAAAGCAAACGTACCGAAGGGACATGTAAAGGTCGTCTTCTCCTGATCCTCGGGTGCTATGGGAATCTGATTATAGCCTGAAAAACCATCTAGAAAGCAAAAGTAAGGCTTACCTGCCAAGCGGTCGAGCATCTGATCAATGAATGGAAGAGGAAAGTGATCCTTGCGTGTAACGGCGTTCAGCTTCCTGTAGTCTATGCACATGCGCCATCCATTCTTGACTCGAGTCGTGACCATCTCGCCCTCGGCGTTCTTCTCCACTGTGATCCCTGTCTTCTTCGGCACAACATGTACCGGACTCACCCACTGACTGTCCGAGATCGGGTAGATCACGCCTGCATCCAACAACTTCTGAATTTCCTTCTGGACCACCTCCATCATAATAGGATTCAATCTGCGTTGAGGCTCCCTCGAAGGCTTCGTTCCATCATCCAGCAATATCCGATGCATACAAACTGCCGGGCTGATTCCCTTGATGTCGGCTAATGTCCATCCAATGGCCAGTTTGTGCTCGGTCAGCACCCTGATCAATCGTCGCTCCTGATCTGCCTCGAGCTCGCTTTTGATGATGACTGGTAGCGAGTCGTTCTCCCCTAGGAACGCATACTTCAAGTGCTTAGGTAGAGGCTTTAATTCCACTGTTGGTTCCTGCACAACAGAAGGCAAACACACTTTAGATTTAAATAAGCGAACTTCATTAACCTCATACCTCGGTGTGAGTGGCTGGGCAATCTCTAGCTGGGCAAGGGCATCCATGATGGTTTCGGTGAGCTCGTAGGAATCCTCATGTGAGTACACGGCCTGTTCGATTGCTAGCTCAAGTGGGTCGGTCTCTCTCTCCGGATGTACCTCCTGGACAAGGTCGTCCAGTGTGTCTAAGGCATGCACTGCCTCATACTCCATTGGATGCTTCATGGCCCTGAAGATGTCAAAACTGAACACTTCTCCTTCAACTTCCATGGAGAGTGTCCCACTGTCGCAATCTATCTTCATCTTCGACGTCTTGAGGAATGGTCGGCCAAGTAGAATGGGTGCATGATCGGTCGGGCCACAGTTCTCCATCTTGAGCACATAGAAGTCGGCTGGGAATACTAGCTCTCCCACCTGTACGAGCACATCCTCAATCTTGCCCTCGGGCTGCTTGCATGACCTGTCCGCCAACTGTATAGTAAGACCTGCAGGCTCAAGAGGACCAATGCGCAAACAGGAGTATATAGAATATGGTAAAACATTGATAGATGCACCGAGATCAAGCATGCAATTCTCTATCCTAATGTTACCGATTGTGCAAGGAATGGTGTATGTGCCTGGATCACCGCATTTTGGTGGCACCTTGCGCTGAATCACAGCTGAGACATTCCTGCTCATGAGCTCCTGGTCAGGCTGGGTACCTCGTCTCCGGTTCGTGCACAACTCCTTCAGAAACTTCGAATACCTAGAAATCTGCTTGATGGCCTCGAGGAGTGGGATATTGATTTCCACCTTGCTTAATAGCTCCCACACTTCCTTGTCCATCACGTACTTCTTTTGAGCTCGAACCTGCACAGGGAAAGGTAAAGGGGGGCGAACGTTAGAATTTTTGGTCATAGGGACCGGGTCTGTCTGAGAGGTGCCGAGTGCTGGAATCGGGTCTGCCCGGGACACTTCGGTCTCGGCTGTCAGCTCTGGCCGAGCGGTGCTGGTTCCTTGCGCTGGGTCCTTTCTGCCAGATCCGAGAGTACCGGGCCTGGTCGCCTCGTCCTCGGGCACTTGCGGGCTCTCGTCTTCAGCTGGCCCGGTTGCTCCTCTTCCACTTCTCAAGGTCACCGCACTGACGTTCCCTTTAGGATTGGGCACTGTTTGGGATGGCAGTCTTCCTGGGTCTTTCCTGAGTTTGGTCATGTCCTGGACCAAGTTGGACATCTGTTTCGATAGGTCCGCAATGGCCCCCTTGGTTTTGGCCTGGAACTGGTGGACTAATGTGGTTAATTGCTGGTTGCTAGCTGCCAGCTCTCGTACTATGTCCTCCAAAGATTTGTTTGAGCCGTTCTGGTTTGGACCTGACTGATTTCGGTTCTGTCCCTATTGATACTGGCCTGGTCCATTCAGCTGATAATGATTTGGCCCATTATGTCCCTGTTGCTGGCGAAATGGAGGCTTGTAGTACGGTTGGGCCTGGTGAGGTGTGGACTGCTGTGCTGGCACCCTCTGGAAGTGGGTATTTTGACTGTTGTTCTTCCAGCTTGGCCCGTTTGCCCCTTGCCCGTTTCCACTCAATCCATATTGTCGGGCTAGCCCGGCCTGGTTATTATAGCCCTGATAGTCGCCCACTGCATTGACCTCGGCCTGGTCATCCTCTATTATGGTTGGGCACTCGTCTGTTTTATGATCCGTGGCTGCACAAAAGCCGCATGGCTTAGTCTGGACTGGTTGCCTCCTGATCACATGTTGCATCATGTCCTTCAGATCCCTGATCTGTTCGGCCATGGCACTTACTGAGGGCTCGACCCTTGACACATTTCTGGTTGGGGCATATTCGTCCTCCTTTGTAGACTCGTCCTGGTACCGCTCACTTTCTGCTACTTCCATGATCTTTTGTCGGACTCTGGCTGGGGTCAGGTTCATGAGGTTTCCTCCAGCCGAGGCCTCCAGTAGTTTCCTATCCAGTGTGCAAAGTCCATCTAGCATATACTCGATGATTATTTTCTCTGGGAGCTCAAGGTTGCAGCAGCTCTTCTCCAAGGCGTTGAATTTCTCCACGTACTCATACATGTTCTCGTTTGGGCCCTGCTTGAGCTCTTGCAACTGTCTCCAGACTTGCATTGCACGCCCTGCTGGATAGTACTTGCTGACGAATTGCCTCTGCATTTGTTCCCATGTGTAGATACTATCTGAGGGCAAGGATAGAAACCAATCTGTAGCGGCGTCTGTCAGTGAGAAATAGAATGCCTTCAGTTTGAAGTCATCCAATTCGACTCCGTATGGCTTAAGGTTCAGGCATATCCCGTGATAGCGTGTCAGGTGAGATGTGGCCGACTCTCCCTTGGTTCCTAAGAACTTGGGCAGATGATGAACG
This sequence comes from Rhodiola kirilowii, assembly GCA_033675215.1. NCBI lineage: Eukaryota > Viridiplantae > Streptophyta > Magnoliopsida > Saxifragales > Crassulaceae > Rhodiola > Rhodiola kirilowii. Next base: position 48,195,644 of record CM066201.1, read on the forward strand.
ACTGAGGTGCTGACTGTTATAGCGGCGAGGTCTGGTCCTTTGTAGATGCACCATGACTAGTCCTTGAAGTTTGGGACCGAGAGCTCGCCCATTGTAGGTCCTTCATTTTCGTCCTCCTCACCATCATCTCTGACTACTGGCTGTTGTGGAGGTCTCTGATGTGGTGGGTATGGCTGTTGTGGATGATATGGTAGTGGTGGATATTGTGGTGGATACTGGGGATAGGGCGGTTGTGGATATTGGGGATATTGCGGATATGGGGGTGGCGGGTACTGTGGATACGGTTGGGGCGGGTATTGGGGGTATTGTTGGTACGGTTGAGGTTGGACTGGTGGTTGGAGCGGTTGTTGTTGCAATTGTCCCGGGATAGCCCCCCGGATCTCTCCATTCTGGACCATCGGTCCCTGTTGTTGTGGCAGCACTCCTTCTCCATTTCGGACAACCTGTTCTACTTCTTCATTGTGACTGTTGCCACCAACTACACTGCCTGCGTGAGACATGTTACGAGAATAGCAAACACCGAAATAGCAAGACACCGAAATATCAAGAACAGACTAGCAACAAAGGGTCCCCAGGAGATTGGAGGAGTCACAGCGGTCTCACTTAAAACCCAATCTCCTTAGATTCGTAAGTCTTGGTGACAGAACCCTCTAAAAGCTAGAAATTGAAATCGAAATAATCGGAAATTGGAAAATAAGGCAGTTGAGAGTAACGAACTAGGAGAATTCACCGAATAGCAAGAAATATGAAATAAACAAAAAAGAAATAATGAAAAATTGAAAGAACAAAATTCACCGTGCGTAGCTCCCCGGCAACGGTGCCAAAATTTGACAGGTCGTCGTTGGTACCTGCAAATCTAAATTTATAATTTCACTTACTCTTGGCTTAGTATAGCTGTAAGTAAGGGGTCGAACCCAAGGGAGCTAGATGGTTACTACTTTGTTCTGTGAGAAAGGAAAAGAAACAATTGGGTGAGAGTAACAGTTTAGGAAACAGTGCAAATAACGAAATAAAGTGGGAGTGTAATAATCAGAGAGAAGATATTCAGGCTAGGGTTTCTTAATTGTGACTTGTCTTATCATTGACGTCTAAATATCATATTTCGAATTCCTAAGTGTGGTTACTCCCATTCCAAGTTATAACCTAAAATAGGGTCTTTTCGGACGCCTATACCACAATCTACTTCCTTTCCGGGTTGTAGAATTCTAAACCTAGCAATTTAACATTCCATTCCAAGATATATTAAATTCGTGCCCTATTTGTTCTCAACGGTCTAGTATCAAACAAACAGTAAATATAGAGTTTATATTCCTCGGCTAAGTCTAACCTTTCCGGGTATCAACTTAGCTTTGTAATATAGACCGGGATAAAATAGCACAAGGTTTAGTAGAATAACGAAACAAGCATTAAAAACCAAGTCTCAAAAACATCGTCACAATGTTAAAACCCTAACCCGAATAAGCGAATTAGTTACACATCGCCATGGGATGAAAACAAAAGTAATAAAAGAACAATGCACTTCACTATGCCGAGAGTGAGGTCCGGATGCGCCGAACGGATGAGGACCTGAGCCGAGAGAGGAGGAGCCGAGGGCTTGTGCTCGTGAGAAGACAAGTCTCGGATTATGGGATGATGGGATGGCTTGCATTACTCCTCTATATATAGGGTAGGATGGGCCTTGGACTTCCCTAAAAAGTCGACCGATTCCTTAGCATTCTGAGGGAAAGTCGGACACGCCCAATGTGGATTTGGAAAGATTTCCAAATCTCATTACTTGCTTGATCTTTAAGCTATCTTCTTGCTTGGAGATGACGCAATCTAGAAGCTTCTGGAATCCTCTAAGCTGCCTCAATAAACCACCACAGAAGGGAGGGAAAAGATGAGCCGATATTTTGGCTTGGACCTCAGATGGAGGAGTGCATGGGCTCGGACAGCCGCTCGGATGGCCTGGCGCATGGATGCTGGGATGCCCGGTCGCATGGCGTGGAATGCTCGGATGGCCGACTGGACGCGCGAAGATGCTCAGACGCACGCTCGGGGGGTGCTCGGATGGCCTACTGGACGCACGATCAGATGGCTGGGATGCCCGGCCGGGTGTCCGCTCGGCTGAACGCTCGGCCATACGATCGCATGGCATTGGAATTCCCGCACGGACGTCTCCTGAATTTCCTTTCCGCGGACGTCTCTTGATTTACTGAAATTTGTTCAGACGTCCGCGCCCCTTATTGTTGAGGCCTCCGCGGACTGCGCTGTTGAAAACTCCAAAGTCATTTCTTTCCGCGCCAAACTTCGTCAAATGTACATAAGCCTGTCAAGCACTCCTTGTCATGTTTTTGGCTCCAAAAGCCGTCTTTTGAATGTGATTCCTCTTAGAGCCTCCAAATTACCTGAAATGCGAAACAACACTAAGAAGTAACTGTTTGGTTTTTAGTGCGGAAAAGTAAATTACAGAAAAGTAAATACTAAAAATAAAAGGAAGAAGACTTACAGCGGGTGATGCGTGATTGGCAAGTCCTCCGGAAGGTGAGCGGTTGATAGAGCAGTTTATACTAAGAAAGTAAATGCAAGGGGGTTTGAATCTCAGGAAAGCATTCGGTTTCGGGGGCCTTGTATCATAGCCTGTTTATCGTTTGCTCTTAGTGATCCTTCTAAGTATTCAAACGTGCATCAAGGCCATTCCAAGCACTCGATTTGCCACACTGTCTAGTCTTTTGCAAAAGTGTTCGATAGTGAATCGAGGCCATTCCAAGCAGTCAACTTGCGACACCGTCTAGTCTTTTGCAAAAAACGTAGAGCACTTGTTCTACTTAGACTAATACCCCATTCCAAGGTATATTAGCCTGTGTGCATCCGTTTGGTCAGTCATTCCCGAGCAACCAAATGGTGTTTTAGAAAGGTCAAACTCCTCAGATAAGCTTTGCCATTCCAAGCATCCACTTACCCGAGTATGTTTACGAACCCCACGGAAGAGCTTTGCCATTCCAAGCATCCACTCAACCTTGGAAGTTCTAACCTAATATATGGCACATAGAACAAGTTTTGAATACAGAGAAGAGGCTCTAAGAATTGCCTAAAACATTTTATAATACAAGTACACCCCTTCAACTGAATGAAGAGTTTAGCTACGATTATCCATGGAAGAGGATATCATAGCTAAATACTCGGGGGTTTTTGAAAGACAGTAAGTAAAGGGGAATACTCAAGAACCAACAGGAGTATTCCCAAATCCTACTTGAATACTCAAGAACCAACAGGAGTATTCTCTAAAACTGTTATAATACTCAAGAACCAACAGGAGTATTATTTCAAACTGTTATAATACTCAAGAACCAACAGGAGTATTATTTCAAACCAAAGCTTACAAATGTGCCAACATTCTAGAGAGATAAGTGAAATGTTGATTTGAGGATGCATTACAAATGAGGGAGAGGCATGTATTTATAGGAATGGAGGATGGATAAGGATGGAGGAGAGGAGGGCAAGTGGCAAGCATCCAAGGGGGGAAGGAGGAGCCGCCGCCGGCTTTTGGTGTGGACGAGACACATGGAGGCTTGGAAAGCCGCCGGTCATGGAGGTTGCAAGGGAGGAGGAACGGGGTGAGTCATCCCCATGACTCACCTCATTCACAAAGCTGCCGGTCACCTTGGAGGAGAAGGAGGGAGTTTTGTGAGTTTTGTGCAGTTTTCACAAAACTATCAGTCCAATTTCGCTCCGGTCTGACTTTGGTTGTTCCTCGGTTGGATTTGTTTTGAGTAATTCAATGTCAGGATCTTAAGATTTCTACATTCAGCGTCTGATCGTGACCTTGGACTAACTCGTAATATCTTTTCAGCGTAAAATTCTCTCCTTAGCGTGTATTCTCTCTAGAGTCCATAATACCCTGTAGAAATATATCGGAACTAACAAGCAAAAGTTAAATAGACAAAAGGTCTAATTTAGTGGGTTTAACTATGTTTATGATTCGTATAATTATGGTCCATCAGCAAGTAACAACATCTTTTAGAAACCTCGCATAAGATGGGGGTTGAGTGATTACCTCGGTTAAGGGCATTGTAACATAAAGCTTCCTCATCATCTCGGCGAACTTGGAGAATTGCTTGTCATTGTTCTTTTTTAGCCTTTGTGGGAAGGGTATAGGAGGGGTGTATGGCTTTAGTTCATCTTTCCCTTTCTCCACTTCTTTTTCCTTCTGGATTGGAGTGTTAGGGACCTCTTCATCTAACTCTTCAATTTCAGCACTAGCTTGCCCTCCAAGATCAAAAGAAACCTTCTTTCTTTTCTTTGGTTGTTCATCCTCTAACTCTTTACCACTCCTTAATGTTACCGCATTACAATGCTCCATTTGCCCTTGCTCGGGTCGACCGGTAACTTTCCTTGTGCTCTTGTAGAGGACTCGGCTTGTTGAGCAATTTGGTTCTCAAGCATCTTGTTATGGGTTTCCAAGCTTTCAAATTTGGTTTGCATGTCCGTCAATTGAGCTTGGACTTCCCTACTTGCCCTTTCATTTTGTGCAAGGAGTTTGGCCAACATTGCCTCAACACTGGAGGGTTCATTAGAAGGTTGAGGAGGATGGTCAACTTGATGGTAGGGCTTTTGAGTTTGAGCTTGGTATTGTTGCCCTTGGGTTTGGCTCCTTTGAAGCATGGTCCACCCTTGGCCTTGGTATTGGTTCCTTGGTTGGAATTGGGTCTTTGGTGGGAAAGCTTGATTATTTGAAGTGGGCTTGGGGCCAACATCGGGACGTGTGGGATTTGTGGTTTTGTATGAGAAGTTTGGATGATCCTTCCAATCCGATGAAAACCTTGGCGTGGCGTGATTGGATTGGGAGCTTTGGCCTTGAGGGGCACTAGTGTTATACTCCCTCCCTTGGTTTCCACCAACGTAATTTGCTTCTTCATACCCATATCTATTCTCATCCTTTTGAACCAAAGGGCAAGAGTTGGTGTCATGCTCATAGACTTCACAAATGTTGCAACCTTGGGTCATTGAGTGGTCATTTGTCGGATGTTTCAATTTAAATACTTCATCTGCGAGGTTTTCGAATTTCTTTTCAAATCTTTTTTCTAATGCATCATCGTCACTTATGCTTATGGCCTTTGCTTCATGTCTTTCTCCCTTCCTTCTTGGGTTTCCTCTTTCACTTCCCCACATGAAGTAGTTATTTGTGATCTTCTCGATTACCGCATATGCTTCATGAGGTTCAAGATCCATGGTAGCTCCTCCCGCGACGGTATCAAGCGAAAGCCGCGAGGGACCATCAACACCATGATAGAAGGTATGGAACACGAGGAGGTTATCTAAATTGTTATGTGGGCAAAGCCTTTGATACTCCTTGTATCTCTCCCAAGCCTCATAGAGCGTCTCTCCATACATTTGTGCAAAATTTATGATTTGACTCCTATAGTAAGCCGTCTTGGATGGAGGGAAATACTTATTGAGGAATGCGATGGCAAGCTCTTCCCAAGTGGTGAAGCTAGCCGGTGTTTGGCTCCTAAACCATTCATTTGCTCTTCCCGTGAGGGAGAAAGGGAACAACCTCAAGAGTTTAGCATCCTTGGAGAATCCATTGATCTTGGAAGTATCACAAACTTCAAGAAATGTAGTCAAATGAGAGTTCAGGTCCTCATGGTCTCTCCCCGAGAATTGGTTGGATTGAACCATTTGGATTGTGGAGGTCTTCACGTCGAAGTCTCGGTTGTCCACCGCGGGAACAAGGATTGGAGATCGGTAGCCATAATCATTGGGAGCGGCGTAGTCCTTGAGGACCCTTCTAGCACAAGGGCCTTGGGGAAGTTGATGGGGAGGAGGAGGAGGAAGTCTATCTCCCATGGTTTGAGTAGTGTTTTCTTGAGTGTTCGATGTTGATCCTTTAGCCTTAGTTGTTTTACTCCTTGTGAGGTGGGGATAAATGATATCTCCTATGGGTTGATTCAAGTCTCTATCCACAATCTTAGTAAGCTTCTTTGTCTTAGGTGGCATAAAAGAAACGCACCCACAAGGGGAAAACAATCAAGACAAGTGAGGATAGTGGAATGAACTCAAGAATCACATGTAGCGAAACAATAAAAGAAAAACATGGAATAGTCGAAGTACTAAATAATTCATCCTAGGGACAATCTAGCCATTGCTCCCCGGCAACGGCGCCATTTTGACAAGTTGAAATTCGTATAGTCAAAAACAATTTATATTTGAGCGGTAAGACCGGTGTCGAACCCAAGGGAGCAATTGGATTATACGCTAGGAGATATCATATTTTCAACTTGGCTATTCCTACAAATCAATTATGAGAAGGTTTTCAAGTCAATAACTAACAATGAAATGGTTTCAAGGGGTTTAATATCAATGCAAAGAGAGTTTCAAGGGGTTATTCCCCTCCATGGCATTTCTCATGATCACGTACACAAGAGTTAAGTCCATTTAAGGTGTCAAATGGTTTAGAACCTAGCTTAGACTAAGGTAGACCAATCCTCATGTGAATCTAATCCTAGTCAAGCCATCTTAGTTAGAACCTCACTCTATCAAGATATTGATTCACTCTAAAGCACTATTATCCTTGGAACATCTCCCAAGGCTATAAGCATTAAACTCTAGTTAACCTCACATCCATGTATTTACTCTCAAAAACACTAGATATGATCATGTTTACTACATCCAAACCATTCCTAAGGTCATTCAATACTTAGGTCAAGTTTTGAGATAAACATGTCACGTAGGCATTTCATCCAACACTTAGTTGCATGTCATAATGAAGAGCATAGCAAATATGAATTTAACACCATATATCATTCATTCAATGTGTGTATACATGATCAAGAGTACCAAAGAGGGTTACAACACCCTCAAAACACAAGGGAACTACTCACACATCATGTAGACAACATGGTGTGAGTAGGGTATGGAGAACACAATAAGAGAATAGAAAAGAGGAAGAGAAAGTAGGATTGTTAATCCTTGAACTCCTTATTGATCCTCCTTCTTCGCCACTTGGTTGGATCCTCCTTGATGACCTTGATTTGATCTCTTTTTCTGAGTATTTTTCCCCAAGATGCCAGCTCTCTAGGTCAAACATGCCACTTTCTATTTATAGCCTCGGGTAAAATTTCTGTTGTAACAGGTACAGTCGGTCGACTGCTGAAGGCTTGATTCCCAGTCGGTCGACTGGTGGCTAAAATGCAGTCTCTTCTGTGGTGATCATCCAGTCGACCAACTGGACAAGCCAGTCGACCGACTCAAAACTGGTGGAATGTGAGCCTTCTGAGTTTTTATCCAGTCGATGGACTGGCGGGTCTAGTCGCCCGACTCAAGTTTGAGAAATAATGAGCATCTTAAGCTTTTTTTCAGTCGGTCGACTGGCAGGTCCAGTCGACCGACTCGACGTGGCTTTCTTGCTTCATGTCCTGCTTAATCATCCAGCCGACCGACTGGTGCAGGGGAGATATTCAGTCGGTCGACTAGGGCCCTTTTTGCCCATACTTTGCTCTAATCTTCGGTTTTCCCCTGAGTTTTTGTATTTAGGCTTTGACACTGAGATGATCTTGCTTTCTACCTGAAATGTAGGGAAAGAGGTCAAATGACATCAAAGTATAGTTGGAAACGACTCAAAGCTATAGTGAAATATGGCTATTAATGAGTCGAAAACTGGACTCATCAACGAACCGTCCCAAATCAGAAACCCAATAATTGCTACGCATTTTGTACGTGCCGCGCGCCCAGCCTTCACATTAACGCCGCGTGCAGCCTTTACATTAACTTGTTAATGTCTTCCTTGGGCGCGACTCACTTAATGTGAGCGTGGAGCGCGCAGATCACTGTGTAAATGCTACACATCATCCTTTGAAAAGCTACACATTTTGTACGTAATTGCTACGCATTTTAGTCGTAAAGCACCTAAACAAGACTGCTGCAAATTTTGTATTAAATTGCTACGCATTTTAGTCGCAAAGGGACCAAAACATGATTGCTATGAAGATTGCATGTTATTGCTACGCATTTTTAGTCGTTAAGCACCAATTGCTACGAATTTTGTATTAATTGCTACGCATTTTAGTCGCAAAAGCACCAAAACATGATTGCTACGCATTATAATTCGTAGTAATTGCATATAAAATTCGTAGTATACTATTTGTAGTAAAAGATATCAAAATGCGTAGCTTTTCAAAGGATAATGCGTAGCAGGGCCGCGCGCTCCACGCTCACATTAAGTGAGACGCACCCAATTAAGACATTAACAAGTTAATGTAAAGGTTGGGCGTGCAGCAAGTACGATTACTGTTCATCTGTCGACTAAACACAAACGTCGACTACTGTCGGCTGTGAGATGAATAAACGGCGATGCATTTGTGACACTAATCCGATCGTGGCCATCACTTCGTCGTCCCCTTTCGCATCTGAATGGCGACTCGGCGAACGCCAGGGAAATTGATTATCGATTAAGGTTAATCCAATTACTAATTTACCCTTAACCGTAATTAAAACGAGATTGTGTGAATAAGGTTGCGTTGATTAACAGCCATTAGATTAATAATCTAATGGTCATTAAGACTTCTCATTTCTCATGAAACATGCCACTTCTCATCTGATCTTTATTCTTCAAATTAAATCTTTAAAAATTATTAAATTTAAATATTTTCAACAAAACTTCAATTCCGTGTCAATTATATCTAATGATTGAAGAGAAAATTTCATTTTATGTGTAGTGAAACCAAACAAAAGGTAAGACTGGGAAGAGATAGAGAATAGATGGTAGCGTTTTTGTTTGTTGAGGAAGTTGCGCTACAGGAGAGGCTTCCTCATCACAACCCCTGGCGAAATTCAAAGATGCAAGCAAATTGGCCATAACAGAAGGGCTTGTCCATTCAACAATGCGAGCTAAACCCAACATCCGAATACTTGTATTACTTTTCTAGTTTACTTCTATCTTTGTTATATCCACTTTCCAACTTTGATTGTTTGTAACTAAACCCATACTAAACTTTGACGTGGCGTCCACGTACTCAGACCTTCATCGACCTCATCTCGTTTTAAAGAAAACAGGATTCCCAGAATCCGGTTAGTTACAAAACTAAGATTCCTAGGATCCAGGATTCCTAGGATTAGGTTTTTCTGAAAATACTATAAACCGTTCCCGGGAATCCGAATTTATTAAAAACAGGTCAAAACTGAAATGACAAACTCAAATAAGTCATTTGGAAACTCAAATGGATTATTTTGAAGAAAAAAAAACTCAAAAGTCGATGGGTGAATGCATGCAGATGATACCGGTGCTTAAGCTACCGGTATCATTAGGATACTGGTTCCGCCCAAATCGGCATTTGACGTGTACGTCAGATTAGCTTGGATTTTGTTCCAATCGGTCCACATATGTCCCAAATGAGCCACATCAGCAAATTTTACTAATACCGGTTCCTGAGAAACCGGGATTATAAAAAAATGAAGAGTATCGGTTCCTCAGAAACCGAGATTATTAAAAATGGGATAGTCTGATTATTTGAATTTCAATTGGTGCAATTGAAAATTTTGAGTTTGGAATTGGATTAGGTTGGTCAATATTCCAAGCAATTTCAACAAACGTATAAGAAAGCGAAGGACGAATTGAGCAGATGGGAAGACCTCCAGAGCCGCATCTGACATCATCCAACGACTTCTGGTTAGTACTGTATTCACTTGAATTTCTACAAGTAACTTACTCGTTTCTGTTTTCAGTTCAGAGCCGCATCTGACATCATCCAACGACTTCTGGTTAGTACTGTATTCACTTGAATTTCTACAAGTAACTTACTCGGATTTTAATATATATTTTTTATATTTCTTTTGAGATGATTCAGGTGCTTCAGGACTCCAACAATTTCGGCAGCTTGAAAAATTATCCAGATATTTCAAATAAGGTGCTGGGAAAACAAATGGTTTCTCTGAATAAAATTATGGTGTTGATGAATCCGACAAAGTATGAATTTATCTCCTTTTTTGTTTCAGATTTAGTTAAATTGTAGTGGATGCAAATTCCATGTAAAAAGCTAGAATTCGTTGTCTAATTGATGCTAATTTTGAAGTTTTCCTGCAAGTGTGTAACTGTTTGACTTGTGTTGGATTTTTAGGTATGAGTTTGGCAGTGTTATTAAATCTCTTGAGAAGACTGTTCGCGACAGCAGGTAGTTGATCAAGGGTGAGTCAAATAAGCAACTGTAGCTGTGGATAGGAGTCCAACCTAGCCTAGCTTACTGCATGGAAGGACTCGAAACTCTTCGCAATATTTCAATTCCGAGTACGGGTCTTTTTTCTGCAGCCCAAAATCTGTTTAGACCGAGCTTTGAGCAACGAGTGAAAATTTTGTGTTTGTAGATTTCAAATATGAATGGTTGTATGGAAGTTTATAAACTAGTTCTGAGAACCGATGTTCATTATGTTGTGTTCAAACCCAAGTAAGCCTCTGTGTCTGAGTCAACTATTTATTATTAGCCCGTTTGCACTGAAGGCATCTCTTATCTACTCAAATAGGCTGTATCAATCCTAATGTTTTACCTTTTATAACTTGGAAGTCGGATCCCTATTCGCTTGTTAGTTTTATGGCATGGTGTTTGGCAAAACTTAGTATTGTTGTTCTAGCTGTTGTTCACGACTGGAAGAGACAACGGTCCTGGAACAAGCTGAAGCAGATGGAATGTTTCCAAATTCAGATTTGGAAACACAGTCGACCGTTAGAAGAATAAGGCGGTTGCAGGTGCATGGACAGAAGTTGGATATTTCCAAATTCAGATTTGGAAACTTGTCTCAGCCGACTTAGCACAACTCAGACGCAACAGTGAATATCCGGAAACGAATTTGGCAAGTCAAGTGCTTATGGATAATTGGAGATATCATTGGAGTCGGTTGCTTGCGCTTGAAGCTATCTTAGTCGAGAAGATAATCGAAGTTTGCCTAATCTAGATTGAAGATTCAAACGGAGGATTATCTACAAGAGATATGCGCAAGAGATTAGGAAAGATTTCCTAATGATAGAGGCGGTTTAGTTTAGGAATCCTTATTGTTTTAGGGTTTCTACCGCTCTATATAAGGAAGACTAATGCTTAGGTATTAGTTAGCACTTACGGAGATATTAATCACGCTCATACTCATTGAAGGGAGGAGGAGGCAAACGGCGGTGAACTAATCGTAACTGGTTATTCACGACGCACGTAATCGGCTGGAGAACTAACCGTCACTGGTTACTCGAAGGCGCTCGGATCAATCTGCATTGGTGCTCAACAGATTGATCGAAGGACGAAGCTAAAGGCTCACGCACTGAAGTTCTGTTTACTGTGCATTCGGGAGAAGGCGCTGATTCTCTCGGAGAATCATTCTGGTGGATACGGAGCGGGAGCAAAGATCTAGGGGGAGACCTAGATTGCAATTACTAGAGTGTCCGAGGCTCAGGTTGTTTAAGAGCGATTCTGTAAACGGTAAACCCTGTACTCGCAATACTCAATAATAGTGAATTGCTGTCCACCGGGCTAGAGAACGCCCCCCAGACGTAGGCTCATTAACGCCGAACTGGGTAACAACTTTGCGTGTCGTTTTATTTCCGCATTACTTGTTTTAGCGCATAAGTTGTTATAAGATTTGCTCTGGATCTCGACCAGAACAACATCTCATCTACCAGGGGAAGATTTCAATTGATATCAGAGCAAATACTCGACACACAGAGTAAGATCCGAAGGCTGGTGAGATGGATTTAAGAGAATGGCAGAACATCACGAGACCTCCTCTGCTCGAAGGAAACAAATATGGCTACTGGAGAGTACGAATGAAGGCGTTTCTAAAGTCTCAAGACGAATCAGTCTGGGAAGCTGTTGAACAAGGATGGACTCACCCAGTGGCTACCGACGAAGAAGGTAAGGTTAGCCTTCTTGCTAAAGACAAGTGGACTGAGGTTCAAAAGAAAGCTGAAGCGGCGAACTCTAAAGCAATGAATGCCATATTCTCTGGAGTTGATGGAAAGAATTTCAAGATGATCTCTACCAGTGAAATTGCTAAAACGGCTTGGGACATTCTACAAACTGCTCATGAAGGTACTACCAAGGTAAAAATCTCTAGGATGGAGACGGTCACATCAAAATTTGAAAATCTGAAGATGCAGGAGGATGAGACCATTGCCGAATTCAATACTCGGGTCCTTGACATCTCTAACGAAGCATTTGCACTTGGAGAACCAATGACCGAGGAAACACTGGTGAGAAAGGTGTTGAGATCTCTCACAAAGCGGTTCGCCATGAAAGCTCTTGCTGTTAAGGAAGCCAATGATGTGAAAACCATGAGACTTGATGAACTAATGGGATCCCTGCAAACCCATGAGATGGACATGAATGAAGAAGATCGTCTTACAAAAATCTCCAGCGTCGGTCTAAAGGGTGAAGTTGTTAAGAACAAGACAGACGACGCGTCAGAACAACAGTTTGCCATGTTTGCCAAAAACTTTGGGAAATTTATAAGAATTAAGGCAGTACGGTAAAGGGACTGAATCCAGTCAGTCGTCTGACTCAAGATTCTAGAAGAATAACAGAACCAAGTTTCAGAAAGAAGAAAAAGATTACAAGAAAAATAGTGCTGAAGACTCCTTATCCGAGAACAAGGGCAAAGGGATCCAATGCAGAGAATGTGAAGGCTTTGGTCATATCCGGGCAGAATGTATTAACACACAGAAGAAAAAGAATGCATATGCTGTGAATTGGAGTGATAGTGACTCTGAGGGGGAAACCAACAACTTTGTTGCTCTTACCGGATGTGTCAAACCCAAAAAGGACCAAAGCATAGAAGAGGAGACCATGAAATCACCTGAAGATCACATTCTATATTCTAGCTACAGTGACCATGATGAAATTACTGACTAGGAAATTGCTAACAACTACAAAGATCTATATCAACAATGGCTGGTTGATATCAAGCGAAAAACATATCTACAGAACTCTCTAGAAGATCTAACAGCAGAAAAGGAGAAGCTCAAGAAAGAGGTTAGCACCTTAAACCTAAATCATCAGCAGACTATTACTGCTCTCAAAGCCCAGTTGATGGCAGCAACAAACGAAAGAGCTGAGCTAAGCTCTCAAAAAACGGAGTTACTGGCAATTATATCTTCCCTGAAACTTCGAAGTAAAGACTACCAAGGAGATCATTCAGGAGCTACAGATGACCTAAAGCAAGAAAATGATACTCTGAAAAGAAGAGAGGTAAATCTTACTGATATTATTGATTCCCTCAAATGTGAAATCGAAAAAGGAAAACTTGCTCATGAGGCGACAATAGAAGAGCTGAATCACTTGAAAAAGACAGTCAAAATGCTGAACTCTGGAACAAAAGATCTAGACTCTATTCTGGGAGCACAAAGGATAGGGGGTGGTCATAAAGGGCTTGGATTTACCCGAGGATCAAGCTCCGGAAAGACGGCTTTTGTTAAGGCTGTGCCACAACTGCTACCACAACTTGTTCCAACTGAACATCGTACTCAAAGAAAATCTTTTGCTAAGCCAGAATCGAAAATTGTTCCAGCCAATCATTTCCCACGAAGAAAATTATCTTGGCTTGCCACACGACATCCCACAAGACAGCGAGACAGACGAAGATGTTTCTTCTGTAATCAAGTGGGACACATTAGGGCAAGATGTCATGAGTTTCATATGTCCTTCAGAAAGGTGAAACAAGTTCAGAAACCACGAATGAAGCAAGTTTGGAGAGTTAAGCAAAGAAGTGAAGTTTGCTATGTTGCCTTCAGTACTACCAGTCATCTAAAGAAAGAAAAATGGTACTTTGACAGTGGATTTTCGAGACATATGACGGGAAACTACGAGTTTCTGACTAATATAGAGGAGTGCAAAGGAAGTTCGAATGTAACGTTTGGTGATGGTGTTGAAAGTAGAGTCCTTGGGAAAGGAACCTTAAATGTTCAAGGTCTCCCCAGATTGAAAGAAGTTCTTCTTGTCAAAGGTTTGTAGGCTAATCTAATTAGCATCAGTCAGTTGTGTGACGGAGAGCATCATGTACAATTCTCACAGGATGAGTGAGTGGTGTTAAACAAGAATAATGAAACAGTACTCACTGGAAGGAGGTCATCGAATAACTGCTATCTTCTCAACCTTGGTAAACCCAATGCAGAAGCAACATGTCTACTGAGCAGATCTGAAGAGATGAACTTATGGCATCAGCAAATGGGTCACATGAATCTTAGAACACTACAGAAGATTACATCAGAAGGGCTTGTTCGAGGCGTACCCATAGTTCAAGGAGAACTTAGCATTGTTTGCGGAGACTGTCAGATTGGAAAACAAATCAAAGTTCCCCACAAGAGCACCACTCAGATCAATACAAGCAGACCCCTGGAACTATTTCACATTGATCTAATGGGGCCCATGCAAGTGGAACGCTATTCTGGCAAAAGGTATGTTCTTGTTTGTGTTGATGACTTCACCAGGTTCACCTGGTCTTGTTTCTTGCGAGAAAAATCAGATGTTGTTCAGGCTTTTGTTCAACTTTGCACTCGACTGGAACGCGAAAGAGAGGATAAGGATGAGCACATAATAAAAGTACGAAGCGATCATGGGAAAGAGTTTGAGAATGCTGCTCTTGCTGAGTTCTGTTCAAAAAGAGGGATCACTCAACAATTCTCTTCTCCAATTACCCCTCAACAAAATGGAGTTGTAGAAAGGAAGAATCGAACCATTCAGGAGATGACTCGTGTTATGCTTCACGCAAAGAAGGTTCCTTTAAAGTTTTGGGTAGAAGCAATGAATACAGCTTGCTATGTCATTAACCGAGTCATGATTCGATCCGAAACAGAGAAGACTTGCTACGAGTTATGGAAAGGTAAAAAACCTACAGTAAAGTACTTACATGTCTTCGGGAACCAGTGCTATATTCTCAGAGATCGAGAGTATCTGCAGAAGTTGGACCCTAAAAGTGATGAAGGAATCTTCCTTGGATATTCCTCTAACAGCAGGGCTTATCGTGTCTACAACAAGCGGACTGGAGTCGTCATGGAATCCATTAATGTGGTTGTTCAAGATGTTGTGCCAGGAGCATCTGAGATAAGTGCTGCAGATGATGATAATGTTCCTTCACCTCCAGAACATCCTGAAACCACCTGTCCCACCACAACGGTCAGCTCTGATGGAGATCCCAACCTTCCTGCATCAACTGACAATCAGCCGGGAGAAAATGATAATACGGATTCTCCTCCAACACCCCCTGATTCTCCACGAGTCTTTCATCCCTCAAGAGCCATCGAGAAGAATCATCCCATCAGTGAGGTGATCGATGATCTAACTGACGGCATCACAACTAGAGGTAAACAAGTAAATTTTCCAGAGTTGGCTGGTTTTGGATGCTTCATATCTACTATCGAACCCAAGAACATCAGGGAAGCCATCAAAGACGAATACTGGGTTGTTGCCTTGCAAGAAGAACTTGGTGAGTTCCAGGGAAATGATGTGTGGGATCTTGTTCCATGCCCGGATAACGTGAACATTATTGGCACAAAGTGGATTTTCAAGAACAAATCTGATGAACACGGGAACATCACCAGAAACAAAGCAAGACTTGTGGCTCAAGGATATACTCAGATCGAAGGAGTAGACTTTGATGAGACGTTTGCTCCGGTTGCTCGGTTGGAAGCCATTCATCTCCTTTTAGCTCTAGCGTGCCACCTAAAATTCAAGTTGTTTCAGATGGACGTAAAGAGTGCGTTCCTGAATGGGGTGCTAAATGAAGAAGTTTATGTTGCTCAACCAAAGGGCTTCGAAGACCCTCACCATCCGGAATATGTGTATCACCTGAAGAAGGCTCTCTATGGTCTCAAACAGGCGCCCAGAGCCTGGTATGAGCGGCTTACTGAGTTCCTGGTCACTCATGGTTATGTGCGAGGAGGTGTCGATAAGACACTGTTTGTGAAACACTCAGGGTCCGATTTTATCATTGCTCAGATTTACGTGGATGATATTGTGTTCGGCTCTAGCAGTCAAAAGCTGTTAGACAAGTTTGTTGAACAAATGCAGAGCGAATTCCAAATGAGCATGGTGGGAGAGATGTGTTACTTCCTTGGATTACAAGTCAAACAGAAGGTGGACGGTATCTTTATTTCCCAAAGCAAGTATGCAAGGAACCTAATCAAGAAGTTTGATCTGGAGAAAGCTACACATAAGAGAACCCCTGCTGCAACTCATGTAAAGGTCACAAAAGATGAGGCTGGTGTGAAGGTGGATCAAACCTTGTACAGAAGCATGATTGGCAGTCTTCTATACCTAACAGCCAGTAGACCGGACATTGCTCATGCAGTTGGTGTCTGTGCCAGATACCAAGCTAATCCCAAGGAGAGTCACCTGATGAATGTGAAGAGAATTATCAGATATGTTTGTGGAACAGCTGACTATGGTCTATGGTATACTAAGGATACTAACGCATGTCTGGTAGGCTATTGTGATGCAGATTTGGCTGGGAATGTAGAGGATCGCAAAAGTACCTCTGGAAAATGTTTCTTTCTAGGAAACAATCTGGTCTCTTGGTTCAGTAAGAAGCAGAATAGTATATCCTTATCTACCGCTGAAGCAGAATATATTGCAGCCGGAAGTTGTTGTACCCAGATGGTATGGATGAAACATATGCTAGAGGAATACGGGGTAAAACAAGGTATGATGACTCTCTACTGTGACAACATGAGTGCCATCAACATATCTAAGAATCTGGTACAACATTCTAGAACAAAGCATATCGATATCAGGCATCATTTCATTCGGGAACTTGTAGAAAAGAAGACACTCACCCTGACCCACGTATCAACAGAGAAACAGCTTGCAGACATATTCACAAAGGCTTTGGACAATCTTCAGTTTGAGACACTTATATCCTCTCTGGGTCTGTGTGTCATTGACAACTAAGTTGGTTCGGATCAGGGTGGTCAACCGGTTCTCACACATCTATACGTGATCAGGGTGGTCAACCGGTTCTCACGGCAGTATGGATAGATTGAGTTTCAAAGGATCTTCAAGGTATTTTATATTATCTGCATCTTGTGAAGTCGTGGTCTTCCCTTGTCACTTTATGGCAAAAAGGGGGAGTAAACTTGGAGTTTGAAGCTCCTTAAAAGATTCGGTTGTGCTAGATTGTTAGACATGTTTGGAGTTTGAAAGCACCTTAAAAGATTCATTGTGCTTTTATTGTGTAGGGAGTTTGAAATCTCCACAAAGATTCAGTTGATAGCTTAGTACGTAGCACAGCTAGGGAGTTTGAAATCTCCTCAAAGATTCAACTGTATTGGTAGTACAGGTAGCTTCAAATAGGTAGTTTTGCGAAAAATGCCAAGGGGGAGATTGTTAGTTTTATGGCATGGTGTTTGGCAAAACTTAGTATAGTTGTTCTAGCTGTTGTTCAAGACTGGAAGAGACAATTGTCCTGGAACAAGCTGAAGCAGATGGAATGTTTCCAAATTCAGATTTGGAAACACAGTCGACCGTTGGAAGAATAAGGCGGTTGCAGGTGCATGGACAGAAGTTGGATATTTCCAAATTCAGATTTGGAAACTTGTCTCAGCCGACTTAGCACAACTCAGACGCAGCAGTGAATATCCGGAAACGGATTTGGCAAGTCAAGTGTTTATGGATAATTGGAGATATCATTGGAGTCGGTTGCTTGCGCTTGAAGCTATCTTAGTCGAGAAGATAATCGAAGGTTGCCTAATCTAGATTGAAGATTCAAACGGAGGATTATCTACAAGAGATATGCGCAAGAGATTAGGAAAGATTTCCTAATGATATAGGCGGTTTAGTTTAGGAATCCTTATTGTTTTAGGGTTTCTACCGCTCTATATAAGGAAGACTAATGCTTAGGTATTAGCTAGCACTTACGGAGATATTAATCACGCTCATACTCATTGAAGGGAGGAGGAGGCAAACAGCGGTGAACTAATCGTAACTGGTTATTCACGACGCACGTAATCGGCTGGAGAACTAACCGTCACTGGTTACTCGAAGGCGCTCGGATCAATCTGCATTGGTGCTCAACAGATTGATCGAAGGACGATGCTAAAGGCTCACGCACTGAAGTTCTGTTTACTGCGCATTCGGGAGAAGGCGCTGATTCTCTCGGAGAATCATTCTGGTGGATACGGAGCGGGAGAAAAGATCTAGGGGGAGACCTAGATTGCAATTACTAGAGTGTCCGAGGCTCAGGTTGTTTAAGAGGGATTCTGTAAACGGTAAACCATGTACTCGCAATACTCAATAATAGTGAATTGCTGTCCACCGGGCTAGAGAACGCCCCCCAGACGCAGGCATGTTAACGCCGAACTGGGTAACAACTTTGCGTGTCGTTTTATTTCCGCATTACTTGTTTTAGCGCATAAGTTGTTATAAGATTTGCTCTGGATCTCGACCAGAACAACATCTCATCTACCAGGGGAAGATTTCATCGTTGATGAGGCTTTTTTCTTTTGGACACTGCAGTGCGGATGATTTATGTGCGCTCCAACAAATCTTAGTCTATCAACCCAACATTTCTAAAGAGGACGGTAAAATATAGTCATCTCTGTTGCATTTTCCCAATATATTGAAAATATCTGGATATGGGAACTTCCTTAGTATGCAGTAGTTTTTGTAGTTGCCTTTTTACTCAATAACTTGTTGTATGCACCACTCACCGTTGGTTGTAAATTTTGTGCAGTGGACTCCATCTTCTACCGCCTCATATTTACAGATGACAACTGAAAGCCTGAAACTGTGCAGCTATTTACATTTCACGTAATTTATCATCATGTTCTCACCTGTGGAGCCCCTGATCATATTTATTGTCGTGATTAAAGCAAGCACTGCAGGAAATCTAGGTAATTCTACTTTTATTGAGTGCTTGTAGCATGAAATGATTTCCTTAATAAACGCTATTATGACCGGAATTGCAAGCTTATTAATACATTTGCAAAGGAAATAGATGTCAGGGCCTACTACTGCTTCTGCATTTGTCAAAAGTTCAGTCTCTAAACCTCCACTAACATTTGAAATCATGTGCTTATGCAGGATTGGATGAACTATGAGCCTCTCAACATTTATTACATTCTATTAAGAGATGACAAGTTGAAGTTGAAGGGATGGAATGGAATAGAAGATGTGCACTATACTTAATTGATGTGGCTGGACATTCCGGCCTTTTTAGCCCTAAGCAAGTTATTACTGGCACGACGTATGAGGAATTCAACTTTGTAGCTCTGCATGAATTCATTATCTGCCTTTAATGATTAGAACATGCTTTAACTTGCTTCTATTAATTCTTTTTTCTATATTGTAAAAGTTGACAGAACGAATGTAAGATAGAAGCTTCATTCTTTTCTCCAAATTTTATTTTTCATACCTCAAATTTTCTAAGATCTGAGTACAATGTAAACATGTTATAATTCTTGGTTGTATGGCATGTTAATGCACAAAAGCTTTCTTTGAGCTGAATAGCATCTGGTATTTTAACCAATTAAAAACCCCAGAGCGATGTTTGTATCACATTGGCATCTCAGCAAAACCCTAGAAACCTCATGACACCCCAAATTCGGAACCAAATCCTTCACATCATCATCAAAGATTGTAACTTTATCGTCAACTTTATCAGCAAAACTATCAAAAGAAGAAAAAAAAAAGACAAAACTAAAACATGTAACACAAACATCATTTTTTTTTGAATTCACAAACATCATATTTTAAGAACTCATAATTGGCAAAACATTAATTTTTTGTTTTGATTGGGGCAAAACATTAATTTTATTGGGTGAGAATTGGGGCAAAACATTAATTTTGATTGGGGCAAAACAAAGCAGCCATAGAACAAACCAAATTACTACACTCTACTAGCTTAACTTAGTTGTTCCAAGATCTAATAGTAGCAAAATATTAACTTTAGTAGAGAACAGCCTAACTCTCTAATATACTCCAACTAATATTCTAGCTAAGCTAATTATGATGCAGAGATCTAGAAGGCTCCCTCCAAGAAGTCATGAGATTATGGTGGTCATAATTATTGGTAAGTTTATTTCCATGGCATGACTTGTGGATTACTGTTGTTATGACTTTGGTAAAGAGGACTCGTGGGTCCGCTAGAAGATTTACTCATTGTTCCACGTGACAGACTACTGGCTCCGGTAGCAGCGGTTGCAGGGGCCTGGGGTGAGAGTGGGAGGGGCGGGCATCGAGTCTGTTGGGTATGACGCTTTAGGTTCTTTGTAAGGCCCTGTTTTCTGAACTTTAAATTTGTATTATATAAATCAACATAATACAAATTAACATAAATTCAGCTAACATAACATAAATTAACACAAATTAACATAAATTAAATTAACATAACATAAATTACCACCATCATCATATCATCATCATCATATTACCACCACCATCATCATCATCATGTCATCAACATCATCATCAT
The DNA here is from genome assembly GCA_033675215.1 of Rhodiola kirilowii. Taxonomy (NCBI): domain Eukaryota; kingdom Viridiplantae; phylum Streptophyta; class Magnoliopsida; order Saxifragales; family Crassulaceae; genus Rhodiola; species Rhodiola kirilowii. The sequence continues at coordinate 48,216,059 of CM066201.1, forward strand.
CATCATCATCATCATCATCATCATCATCATCATCATCATGTCATCATCATCACCATCATGTCATCATCATCATCATCATGTCATCATCATCACCATCATGTCATCATCATCATCCATCATCATCATGTTCATGCATCATGCATCATCATCAGCATCATGGTGATGAATAGTAATACGATGATGATGAATAGTAATATGATGATGATGAATAGTAATATGGTGAATAGTAATATGATGATGCTGAATAGTAATATGGTGAAAGTAATATGATGATGATGAATAGTAATATGGTAATGATGATGACGATGATGAATAGTAATATGCTGATGATGATGGTGACATGATGCATGATGAATAGTCATGTTGATGATGATGAATAGTAATATGATGGTGAATAGCAATATGATGATGGTGATGACATGATGGTGATGACATGATGATGGTATGATGATGACATGATGATGATGATGACATGATGACATGATGATGATGATGACATGATGACATGATGATGATGATGACATGATGACATGATGATGATGATGATGGTGAGATGATGGTATGATGATGATGACATAATGAGATGATGATGATGGTGATGACATGATGATGATGATGATGATGATGACATGATGAGATGATGGTTACAAGATGTTGATGATGTCATGTGATGATGTTGACATGATGATGATGATGACGGTGACATGATGATGATGATGATGATGATGACGGTGACATGATTATGATGATGATGATGGTGACATGATGATGATGTCATGATGATGATGGTGACATGATGATGATGTAACGTTAGGTTGGTATAAACTATAATAAATTAACATAACACAAATTAACACAAATTAACATAAATTAACATAAATTAACACAAATTCAGTTAACATAACATAAATTAACACAAATTAACATAAATTAACATAAATTAAATTAACATAACATAAATTTAAGCTCAATCAAACAGCCCCTAACTTTCTGTAACAAAACTATCCACAACAACCTGCAGAACACGTAGGAAACAAAATTTTATTGGGTGGGAATTGAGATGGAATGGAGTGGTCTTGATCTTGTCCTAAAAACAAAGACACAAATTTTATTTGTTCTTTGATCTCTTGTATTTTTTTTTCTTTCCCATCCATTTACACGGAAAACTGGGCTTATTGCCTGCCCATCTGACACGCTTACAGTTGCATGTTCCCACTTATCTTTTCCCATCTTCATCATTCTTTAGTAAAGGGTTGTTTTTTTTGCACTTCGATACATTTTAATTAAGTTCAGTACAGTTAAATTAAACTCGATACAGTTTAATTAAGTTTAGTACATTTAAATTAAACTCGATACAGTTTAATTAAGTGCAGTACAGTTAAATTAATCTCGATACAGTTTAATTAAGTTCAGTACAGTTAAATTAAACTCGATACAGTTTAATTAAGTTCAGTACAGTTAAATTAAATTCGATACAGTTTAATTAAGTTTAGTACAGTTAAATATACTTTAAATTAATTTAAGTTAAAAAAATTTAATATAATTTTTTCAAGTCAATTCAATTTTTATAGTTTCCAACCCTATTATTTAAAACTTTTAATTTATTTTTAATTTTTAAAATAATTTTTGGAAAACCCTAAGATATATATGATCTAATGGTTTTTTAAGTTTGTGTACACACTTCTTCAAAACTATTGCATTCGTTTTAAAATAAAAGTAAACTTTTTTGCACTTGATATGAATTTAAAGAACATATGGAAATAAACATATGAATACAATATATATTTTACATAGAAACGTACAATGACATTCATGTGCAATACCAATGGAAACATTTACATATCATCACCTTCATCCATGTTCATTTCCACTACATCATCTGGACAATCCTCAATAATTTGAAACGCTATTATGTTGCGTACTTGATTCATCTGGTCTTTTCGCTGTTTATCAAATAAATTTGAATCAGCTCTTCCCAGCACGGTCTCATTAGCTAAAATGTGTATTGAAAAATTAAGCATGTGAATGAAATTGTGCAAAGTGAAGATAGTTGTAATTATATCATTTTGACGTTCATCTGACACTTGAGGCATGACTCATGTACTTTATTACAAAACATTATATTTTATACTTTCTAAAATATAATCATAAAAATATACCTAAAATATACTGAAAAAAGTACATATATATATATGTCAATTTCAGTAAAATTAAGTTAAATTAAATTCGATACAATTGAATTAAGTTCAGTACGGTTAAATTAAACTCGATACAGTTTAATTAAGTTCAGTACAGTTAAATTAAACTCGATACCGTTTAATTAAGTTCAGTACAGTTAAATTAAGCTCGATACTGTTTAATTAAGTTCAGTACAGTTAAATTAAACTCGATACAATTTAATTAAGTTCAGTACAGTTAAATTAAGCTCAATACAGTTTAATTAAGTTCAGTATAATAAAGTTCCAGATCAATAAAGCTCAAAAGAACAGCCCCTAAATACGTAGTCCCAAATTTTCCAAGTTATGTTTTCACTTATTTTAGGATAAGCAATAAGATAAGTAATTAATTTAAATCAAATAAGTTAAGTCCTTAGATTAAAAGTAGGTCTGTCCATTTAGGCTTATATTTTTGACGGTTAAGTCAAGTTAAGTTAATTTCAGTTAAAGTAAGTCAAATTAAGTTATTTTTAATTAAATTAAGTTAATTTCAGTTAAGTTAAGTTAATTTGAATTGAGTTAACTTCAATTTAAATTGATTTTTTTCATCAACATCATCATCATATCACCATCATCATATCACCACCATCATCATCATCATCTCATCATCATCACCATCATCATTTTATCATCATCATAACACCATCATCATCATCATTATATCATCATCATCATCATTATATCATCATCATCACCTTCACCTTCCTCATCATGATCATGATCATGATCATCATCATCATCATCATCATTATCATCATCATCATCATCATTATCATCATTATCATCATCGACATCAACATTATAATCAACATATCACCATCATCATCATATTACCACCATCATCATTATTCCACCATCATCATATCACCATGACGCGCGTCGTCTGACGCGTCAAATTTAATATTTATAAACTCCTGCAATAAGTTAATGTAGCGGCAAGTAGGGTCGAACCCAATGAAACTGGTGTTGTTGAAGTTGTATCTAAAACCAATAAAGAAAGGGGGTTTGTGAGCAAGTATTGTAAAAACGCAGGAGAAATAAACGAAAGAGATTCAATCAGAGGAAGTATTCAGTTTAGGGTTTCTATTGTGACTTGTTTATCATTGACTGCTAATAATCTAATTTCATATTCCTAAGTGTGGTTACTCCGTTTCAGGTTATAACCTAAGGTAGGCCGTTTCAAGCACTACACCACAATCTACTCCGTTTCAGGTTATAGACTTCTAGTAAACCTAATAATCAGTTTCAGGTAATATCAAGTTAAGTGCAACTACTTGTTCTTACGGGTAAGTCTCAAACAAGCAGCAAATATAGGGGCTGAATTGTTCGGCTAAGTTTTACCATTGCAAGTATCCACTTAGCTTCACAATTCAGTCCAAGTTAATTAGCACAAGAACTAGTGGAACATAAAATATCAAGTAAAGAGCCTCAAAACGTTCGTCACAATATACAAAACCCTAAACCGAATAGAGAAATTAGCTACTCATATCCATGGAAATAATAAAACAGTATTTTTTTGAATGAAAGTAGAAATTCTCTTCTCTTTTGTTGAAGGCTTGGTCTTCTCCAGAGCCGTCTTGGTTTTCGTAGAATGATGGATGATGGAAACCCTAACCCAAAGATCTTATTTATAGCAAAAAGTAGGGTTTCCAAGTCTGATTTTTGGCTTGATTCCCAAGTTTCGGACTTGTTGACGTCATCAAAACGCGTGCTAACAGTAGCGACCGCGTTTTGCCTTAACATAAGCGACGGCGTCTGTCCTTGACGTTATCGGTACTAGCCGCGTTTTCCCTTGACGTTATCGGTACTGCTAATGTCTCTACGAAACGTGGTACCCACAGAGTCTCGACTTTAGCTATTGATTTGACCATCTAAATGACCTCGAATGCTCTCGGTGTGAACTAGAGAGTTGTAGGGAATTGAGTTATCTACGCAACGACATGTCTCATATTTTTCTGATCAGTGGTCCATTCCCAGAACTCCGTCGACTGTCCAAAGGTCTGATCTGCCATTGTGATGTTTTCGGCGTAAAACACCGTCTTTAAAGCATGTTTCCTACTAGAGCTTCCGAAGCACATGAAATGCAAAACAACACTTAAAAAGTAAATGTTCGCATATAAAAGTGTCAAAATAGATGGGATTAATTGACTCGATGAGTCGTATAAATACGACTCATCACACCATCATCATCATATCACCATCATCATATCATCATCACTGTTGGAGCATTTGCTTCACCTGTTTTGATAATGACAAACATTCTGCTGATGGTTACTAGAGTGTGCAGGTTGGGACACATGTACCCGAGGAGTAACAATCCCCTCTACATCTGTAACGGAGGGCGAGAATGTCGGACACGGTATTCTTGAAGATCTTCAAGTAATCGAAGATCTATGTCCGGCTGGATGTGGCGTGGATATGGTTGGAATCTCAGATTTGGCTTCCCTACAAGTTAGGCAACCGCCATGAAGAAAAGATCACAAAATATATGGAGTATATTTGGATAAGAGATTCGGTCAATATTTAAGGAATAAATATTTGACGTATCTAACATGGATATTATGGGATATTCGTGTTGAGTATTTGCTGAGAATAGAATGGGATATTCGCAGCAAATTTGGAAAGATATTTGAGAGATTTTTAGAAGATATTATCCTCAAATATCTAGGGTTCCCTCATGGAATAGACGCCTATAAATTGGAAGCCACGATTTCAAGGGCGTTCGTTCTGAGAGGTTTACTGGAGCTACAGTTTCTGATCAAACTGAAGTTAGAGATTGCTGAAGGAAGGCCGACTCAGCTGAGGCGCACCTGTGAGGGAACGGACGCAGCAATCGAGACCAGTGGTAGAAGGCGACTTGTATTAACAGTGCGGCCAACAATAGAGGTAACTATAACTAAGGTTCGTCTGAAAGGAAGGCGTTACACCCTGGACAGTGGTAGGGTTATTTTACCTCTTTGTAATCAACATCTATTAATACAAGGAGCTGTTATGAAAATCCTTCTAGTTACGCTAGAAGGTAGTGGTTTTTCTTCAGTGCTTATTTGAGTACTGGAGTTTCCATTATAAGTCACTGTGCACTTTACCTTTCATCTGTTTCTTGCTTTATTCTGCTGTTTTACGTTTACCTGGCAAGGAACGTTACTTGCCAGGTTGCTAACCACGATCCAACAATTGGTATTAGAGCCTGGCTATAGATTTGTGTTATCATTAAAGGTGAAATGACGTCGATGAAAGACTCCTTCTGGAAGCCTCCATTTTTTAAGGCAAGAGAATACGAGTGGTGGGCAGAACAGTTTGAAGCTCACACATGCTCCCTGGACGGGCAACTGTGGCAGATCATTGAGGAAGGTTCTCTCAAGATTGTAAACACAGCATATCCCACTAAGGTAAAGGATAGAGCCAACTATACTGATGCCGATTACAAAATTCTGGAGAAGAATAGCAGAGCAAAGAAAGTTCTGCACCAGGCTCTAGGACCGGGTGATCTAAAGAAGTTGCTGCACTATAAGACAGCCAAAGACATATGAGATGCCCTTAAGAGACTCTACTCTGGAAACGACGATCAGAAGAAGAGTCGCATCCTTGCTGCCATGAAGGAGTATGATAATGCCAAACAAGGAAAGGATGAATCACTTGAAGACTTTCACTCCAGATTTCAGAGTTATGTAGGTCAAATGCAATTTTTGGGGGAACATATCCCTGAGTGGAAAGTCACTCATCGCTTCCTCCAAAGTCTCAGGCGCAAATATGACATGTTCTCGGTGGCCTCCAAGCCCAGAGCGACATCAAGACAATGACCTTAGAAGAGCTGGTTGCCAAATTAGAAAGCAATGAGATCATTCAACAAAGCAGGACAGAGAACAAGGAACCAGAGAAGATGAAGTCTATTGCTCTAAAAGTTGAGCGTGCATTCGATCTGGCACAGAATGACGAACAAGGAGACACGGATGATGAGATGACCGCACTACTAACTAGAGATATCAGAATGGCTAATACTGCAGGGAAACGTTCCTTCCGAGGAACAACGTCGAACAAAGAGGTAGTGTGCTACCACTGCCAGAAGAAGGGACATATGGCTAAGAATTGCTTCAGTAAGAAGGCAGGAGAACCCCCAGCATAGAAGAGTGTAAAGGCTATGTTAGAGGCATGACGTGAATCAGATAAGGACAGTGAGCAAGAGAAAAATGCTGGAGCTGTATGCATTATGGCCACCTCCGAGGTAACTGACACTGACTTATTAGATTCTCTTTCAGGTAAAACTAACAATCAGTTGATACCATGAATCAAGGTACTGGTAAAGAAGAATACTGATCTCAATCAGGAGCTACTTGACTTAGACGAGAGAAGTATAGCTATAGAAGATAATAGAAACCTCTAGACAGAAAAGGCCATGAAACTTGAGGAAGAGCTCGCTAAGTGCAATGTTAGACATGACAAAAGGGTACAGCGACTGAAGAGGGAAACTGAAAAACTCAAACTCCTGGAAACCGAGACGGAAAGATTGAATTCACAGGACAAGAGTCTGAGGATACAACATGTTGAGGCCAACTGACGGAGCCCACCGCACTATCGTTAAGGTGCGATGTTCTCTGTGAAAAAATAAATTTACATCTCCGATACTCGCGACTTTATTATTTTGGGTAGTAAGTGGTAAGTACGGGTCGAACCCAAGGGAATTAGGTGATAGTTGTTCTTTCGAAAAGGGGGGGATTAAATAAAACAGTTGGGGGGTTGGTTTTGGTTTTAGTACTGAAAAGTAAAGTGCTTGATGGACAAGTCTTGCAGAAAAGTAAGCAGTTGATAAGGTACTGAAAGTAAAGTAACAATTGATATTACAATTAAAGGAAAGTATTCGGTTTAAGGGGCCTTGTATCGTAGTCTGTTTATCATTGACCTCTTATGATCATACTATGTGTTCAAAGATGAATCAAGGCTATTTCTAGCACATGACTTGCCACATCATTTAGAACACTTGTTCTATTTAGACTAATTCCTCCTTTCGAAGTATCTTAGCCTTATGTGCATCCATTTGATCTTCAGTTACGAGCAATCAAATGGTTTTTAAAAGAGGTCGAACTCCTCAGATAAGCTTTGCCCGTTAAAGCATCCACTTACCCGAGTATGTTCACGAACCCCACGGAAGAGCTTTGCCCGTTAAAGCATCCCCTCAACCTTGGAAGTTCTAACCTAATATGTGGCACATAGAACAAGTTTTGAACACATAGAGGCACTAAGAGTACGGCCTAAAACATTGTATGATACAAGCACACCCCTTCAACCGAATGAAGGGTTTAGCTATGAATATTCATGGAATAGGACATCATAGCTAAGTGCGTTGAAAAGTAAATGTTTTTGAAAGACAGTAAAGTAAAGTTTTCGAAAGTAAAGACAGGAAAGTAAAGTTGTTGAATTGAAAAGACAGTAAAGTAAAGAAGAGAGTACTTACAAGAACTGATAAGAGTGCTCAAGACCAAGCTTCGATTCCAAAGTAAAGCGATTACATGATTGTGCTCTCAATCTAGAGAGATAAGTGACTTGTGATTGTGGGATGTTGGAATGTGTTTGTGATATGGATACAAGGAGGTGAAGGCTCTATTTATAGGCATGGAGGAGCCATGAGATCTCAACACTTGTCATGAAATGGGAGGAGAAGCAAAAGCCATCGGAGGTGAGTCATTCCTCCCAAAAGCCACCGGCCACATGGAGGAAGGAGAGGAGTAGCCGCCCCCATGAGGTGGATGGGAGTGGTTGAGTGTGTTTTGTGATCTTTTCCAAAAGCCATCGGCTCCCTTTCAGCTCCGGTCGGACTCTGGTTGCTCTTCGGTTGGACTTGTTTTGAGTGATTCCATGTCAGGTTCTTGAAAGTCAGAATTTGGTCGTGACCTGGAATGACTCATAATTCATTTTCAGCTTTAAAACTCCTCCTTAGCCTGTATTCTCTCTAGACTTCAAAAAACCCTGTAGATAAATATCGGAACTAACAAGCAAAAGTTAAATAGACAAAGAGTCTATAATTTGGTGGGTTTAACTGTGTTTATGATTCATACAATTATGGTCCATCAGATCACCCCACACTTTTAGTTGTTCGTCCCGAACAATGCTATTTAAGGGCGGAACACAATCTAAGTAAAAACGTTTAAATATGAAAGTGAGACTGTGGGACTAGATTTATCTTAATTCATGCATTACTTACTTATTACCAAACTAAACCGTGTAAATACTTACAAGAAACTTGATACTTGTACCTTCGTGCCGAGATGCAAATTAATTCGTGCCGAGATGCAAATTAATTCGGATGTTTCGGAAGATAGCCCTTTTCAGGCTCCTGGACTGCATTCTCGGGATCGACTCGCACTATATGGTTTCCTTGTAGCTTTCTCTAGCACGTGATTCGGTTCAGGTTTCACTGAGTTGAGCATTTTGATTTCTTTTTGGCGAGGGACAGCTTCTGTAGTGAATCGGCCTTTGGCCTTTGGCCTTTGATATTGAGTTGGAGTTTCTTCACTTCAGTTTTGGTTAAAACCTTCACAATTTTGGCCTTTGGCCTTTGATTAGCTTCTTTGAGCTTTTGCTTCTTTGTGACTTGCTAGTCCATTTTCTCAGCCTTTTTGGGAGGTCCAATCGTCGCCCGCAAGCATATGGAAATACCTCCCCGCTCTTTCTCATCCTCGCCTTTTCGCGCGGGTCAAAATGAGGGTCGCTCATTTGTTTTCCCGGCTACTCTGACTAGAGATAGGTCGGTTTGATTCCCGTCCTGCCTCTTGCATAAACGCTGCACGGCGGAGATGACTTCAATATTCACTGAAACCCGAAGTGCAGCCTCCACTGACTTCGAAAACCATATAGTTAGATTCGATCCTTCGAGTGCTTGCCAAGCCTCTCTAGGGCATTTTCTATCAACTCCAAATCCCCTGTATATCTCAGCACAAAGGGACAAATGAGAAGTTACATTCTAAGTTTTTATACAGTTGAGATTTCACAAGGTAAATGCATGAATTTAGATTTATCTTTTTCACATTCTCAAGTTCATATTTTCAAAAAGATAATATTAAGGGAAAAGGAAAAGAAAAACATGTTAATTAACTATGTACACAGGCGGTTCTCACCCCACACTTTTGAACGAAGGCGTGCCTTTCAGCAAGACTTAGTTCAAAAGTCATGCAAATATATGCAAGAGAAGGAAATGACATTAAGGAAAAGGGAAGAACTCAACTCCCTTTTACCGTGTCGTGTCGTGGAACGACATGCCTCGGAGCTGGATAATCAAGGGAGTTTGGCTGGGGCCTTGAACTCTCAGCGTAGGCCCGGTAATTCTCGGAAGCTGCCTGGCTGATCTGATCTTGCTCCAAAAACCAATTCCTACAAGGAGTCATTTCTTCTATACAAAAAATGGGTGAGAGAGACTTACGGTAAAAACTAAATGACAGAAAAGAAAATTACCGAAAGTAAGATAGGTGTCGGGTTACCTCCCGACCAGTGCCTTTGTTACATGTCGTTGGCTCGACGCATGGGGATCACAGGTTTGGATCCCATGGGTGGCTCAAGTTGTATTTTTGTGTTGTCAAGTTGACCTCGCCATGGTAGTGTTTGAATCGCTGTCCATTCACATTGAATCGGCTCCCATTCTCCATGCTTTCCAACTCAAGCATTCCATGGTTGAATACCTTAGTCACGGTATAAGGGCCGGTCCATCTTGATTTTAGTTTGCCAGGTATCAACTTCAACCGTGAGGAGAAGAGTAGAACTTGTTGTCCCTCTTTAAATGAGCGTCGAAGGATGAATTTGTCATGATATAATTTGGTCCGCGCTTTGTAGTCCATTTGCCCTTCATAGGCCTCAAGCCGCAATTCTTCAAGCTCACATAGATTAAGCTTCCTATCTAGTCCAGCAGCCTTCAAATCCGGATTGCAATGCTTGAGCGCCCAATGGGCTTTATGTTCTAATTCCACCGGAAGGTGGCATGCCTTTCCATAAACAAGTCGAAAGGGGGAGGTTCCAATTGGTGTCTTGTATGCTGTCCGATAAGCCCAAAGAGCTTCATCTAGCCTCTGACTCCAATCTTTCCTACTCGGCTTCACCATTTTTCTAAAATTCCCTTAATTTCGCGGTTGGAGATCTCCGCTTGACCATTGGTCTGGGGATGATATGCCGTGGACGTTCGGTGGTGGTCATGGTAGCGTTTTAAGGTGGCAGCCATCATGCGGTTGCAGAAATGAGTTCCTTGGTCGCTTATTATGGCCTTGGGTACCCCGTATCTACAAAACAGGTTAGTGCGCAAAAAATCTATGACAGTTTTTGCATCGTCGCACCTTGTGGCCTTCGCCTCTACCCATTTTGACACATAATCTACAGCGACTAGAATATAAGTATAACCGCATGATACTGGGAATGGTCCCATAAAATCAAGACCCCAAATGTCGAAAACATCGTTGACTAATATGGGTACTTGAGGCATCTCATTTTTAGCTGACACATTTCCTACTCTTTGGCACTTATCGCATTTTTTACACTTCTCATAGGCATCCCTAAACATACTTGGCCAAAAGAAGCCACTATCTAGGATTTTTCTAGCGGTTCTCCTAGGCCCGAAGTGTCCTCCACATGCAAACTCATGGCAGAAGCTAATAATGAAGCTATTTCATTATCTGGGATGCATCTCCTAAGTATTTGATCTGCTCCTATTTTCCACAAATAAGGATCATCCCACAAGTAATGCCTAGCATCATGCCTAAGTTTCATGCATTGTGCTTTAGTAAGAGAAGGGGGAAATTTACCTCCTACAAGGTAGTTGACGATTGAGGCATACCATGGCACCTTGGTTGAGACTGCATACAGGTGCTCGTCTGGAAATGACTCGGTTATGTGCCCTCTTCTTCCTTTCGGACAATCCTGCTTAGGTGGTCGGCCACAGTATTCTCGATCCCCTTTTTGTCCCTTATTTCCACATCGAATTCTTGCAGTAGTAATATCCACCGAATGAGCCTTGGCTTGGCCTCCTTCTTCTTCATTAGGTAACGGATGGCCGCGTGGTCAGAATAAACTATTACTTTTGCTCCAAGCAAATAGGATCTAACTTTTTCCAGAGCAAAAACCACTGCCAGGAGTTCCTTCTCGGTGGTGGAGTAGTTTCGTTGGGCAGAATCTAGGGTTCTTGAGGCGTAGTAGATCACAACCGCCTTCTTATCAACTTTTTGACCGAGGACTGCCCCCACAGCATAATCGCTCGCATCGCACATGATTTCGAATGGTAGTTCCCAATTTGGCGTTTGGATGATAGGTGTGCTGGTGAGGGCTTTCTTCAGTTTATCAAAGGCCTCCTTGCATGTATTAGTGAATTCAAAAGGGACTTCTTTCTGGAGCAGAGTGGTTAGAGGCAACGCCGTTTTGGAGAAGTCTTTGATGAATCGTCGATAGAATCCTGCATGGCCAAGGAATGATTGGATGTCTCGGACCGTGGATGGGTATGGTAGCGTCATGATCAGGTCGATTTTTGCTTTGTCCACTTCCATGCCTTCTTGCGAGACGATATGTCCCAAGACTATTCCGTGTGTTACCATGAAGTGGCACTTCTCATAATTGAGCACTAAGTTCATGGACACACATCGTGCCAAAACCGTGCTCAAACTGCTTAAGCAAGCGTCGAATGTGTCTCCATAGATGGTGAAGTCGTCCATGAAGACTTCAATGAATTCCCCGATCATGTCTGAAAAGATGCTAGTCACTACCCTTTGAAAAGTTCCCGGGGCGTTGCATAGGCCGAACGACATCTTTCTGAAGGCGAATGTGCCAAATGGGCAGGTGAATGTAGTCTTTTCTTGGTCCTCAGGTGCTATGGGGATCTGGTTGTAGCCTGAGAACCCGTCTAGGAAGCAAAAATATGGTTTGCCCGCCAGTCGGTCTAGCATTTGATCGATGAATGGTAGAGGGAAATGGTCTTTTTTGTGACGGCGTTCAACTTTCTGTAGTCGATGCACATTCTCCAGCCATTCTTGACTCTTGTTGTTACTATTTTTCCTTCGGCATCTTCCTCGACCGTGATCCCACTTTTCTTCGGGACCACGTGGACAGGACTTACCCATTGGATATCTGATATGGGATAGATAACGTCCGCATCTAGTAGCATCTGTATTTCCTTTTGGACGATTTCCATCATGATAGGGTTGAGTCGTCGTTGAGGCTCTCTTGATGGCTTTGCTCCATCTTCAAGTAGAATACGGTGCATGCATACAGCCGGGCTGACTCCTCTTAAGTCGGCTAGAGTCCATCCAATAGCCAACTTGTGTTGTTTCAGCACTTTTATCAAACTTCGTTCATGACCTGCTTTCAAGCCACTCTTGATGATCACTGGAAGTGTGTTATCATCCCCTAGGAAAGCGTACTTCAGATGTCCGGGCAGGGGCTTCAATTCTATTTTGGGAGCTTGCATCACCGAGGGCAGAAAAGTATTTGATTTGAATAATTTTACCTCGTTGACTTCATATTCTGGTGTGAGAGGCTCCGAGATTGTTAAGTGGGCCACCGTTTCATGCAGGTCTTCGATCAATTCGTATGAGCTTTCGGCTCCATTGAGTATGGCTTTTAAGGGATCTGCTCTTGGTTCTGGTTGAACTTCTTGGACCAGGTCGTCCAAAGCGTCGAGAGCGTGTACTTCCTCGAATTCCATAGGGTGCTTCATTGCTCTGAATATGTCAAAGCTAAAGACCTCTCCTTCTACTTCCATTGAGAGCATTCCACTTCCACAGTCTATCTTCATTTTTGATGTTTTGAGAAATGGACGGCCGAGAAGGATGGGTGCATGATCTGTAAGTCTGCCATTCTCCATTTTTAAGACGTAGAAGTCCGCTGGAAACACCAATTCGCCTACTTGAACCTAGGGGTGGGCGTCCAGACCCGAAGACCGAAAAAAAACCGAACCGAACCGAAAAAAGACCGAACGGGTCGGTTTTTATCAGACCGAAAACCGGACCGAAAAAAACCCGAACCGATTCTCAAAATTCGGTTCGGTCTCGGTTTTGATTTTTCCTCGGACCGAAAGACCGAACCGAACCGAATATATGTTTTTCTGTCAATTTATAGAAAAAGACCGAAAAAAGACCGAAAACTCGAAAAAAGACCGAAAATTCGTGAAAAGCCCGAAAAAAGACCGAAAATGACCCCCCAAAAAAAGACCGAAAAAAGACCGAAAAAGACCGAACCGAACCGAAACCCAAAAATCGGGCTTTGATCAGTTTTTAATTTCAAAAAGACCGAAACCGAACCGAACCGAATTTTCGGGTTTCGGTTCGGTTTTCACAAATTTTGGGCCCGAACCGACCCGAGCCCACCCCTACTTGAACCAGGACGTCTTCTATTTTTCCCTCGGGCTGTTTGCACGACCGATCTGCCAGTTGAATAGTGAGACCGCTGGGTTCGAGCGGTCCAATCCTAAGGCATGAGTAGATAGAGAAGGGAAGAACGTTGATTGATGCTCCAAGGTCCAACATGCAGTTCTCGATCCGGATGTTGCCAATTGTGCATGGAATGGTGTAAGTTCCCGGATCACCACATTTTGGGGGCACTTTTTGTTGTATGACGGCCGATACGTTCCTACTCATTAGCTCTTGATCATATCTAGTACTCCTCCTGCGGTTGGTGCAAAGTTCTTTTAAAAACTTAGCATATCGAGGGATTTGCTTGATGGCTTCCAAGAGGGGGATGTTTATTTTGACTTTGCTGAACAATTCAAACACGTCCTCATCCATGACATGTTGTTTTGGTACATGGGCTGGTACTGGAAATGGAAGTGTGGCGATGATTTTGGGGGTCTCGGTTCTGGGCAAGGGCGCTCATTGTGCTCTTCGGACACTGGAACCGGGCTGGCCGCTGGTACTGGGCCAGGCCTGTGATCCTTGGATGTGTTCCCTTCTTCTTCAGTCACGTCCTCCTCTTTGTCTTGCTCAAGAGTTTCGAGAGCCTCGGGCCTCACTTGTTCTTCTCCGGGCAACCTCGGACTTTTGTCCTCATCTTGCTCTATAGGTTTGATGACAAGTTTTTTCCCACTCCTAAGGGCCACAACATTAACATTTCCCTTCGGGTTTTGGACGGTTTGTGAAGGTAGTCTGCCTGGTTCATTAATGAGTGTGGTCATTGAAGTGGCGAGCTGGGACATTTGTTTGGTCAAGTCAGAAATTGCGCCGTCAGTTTTCGCCTGGAATTGGTTTAGCGATGTTCCCAATTGATTCACGCTTCCTGCGAGCTCCTTCATTGTGTCTTCAAGCGACTTGCTTGGTCCTTGCTGATTATTTGAGCTGGATTGGTATTGATTCGTTCCCTTCTGCTGATATTGGCTCGTCAGGTATTGATTTGATCCTCTATGCTGATATTGGCCTGCTGATGGAGCATTCTGGTTGTACTGCCGGTGGGGCGGTTGGTAGAATGACTGAGCTAATTGTGGTGCGGCTTGTTGTGTCTCCTTCGGAGGATGGTTGTCGTTTCGCCAGCTTGGATTGGTCGCTTGATTATACTGCCAGATTGGTCCTGCTCTATCGTTGCTGTTGTGGTTGTTGTATCCTTGGTATCCTACCACTGTATTCACTTCTTCCGGTTCCTCTACTATCAGTGTTGGGCATGCGTCAGTCTTGTGGTCCGTAGAACTACAAAACTCACAAGGCTTTATCTGAACTGGCTGCCTTCGTAGGATTTGAATCATCATTTCCTTTATTTGTTTCATCTCCTCTGGCATAGAGTTCATCGGTGTTTCAGCCTTTGCCACATTCTTCGTTCAGGAAAATTCTTCCTGCCGAGTTGTCTCTTCTCTAAATCGGGCATTTTCAGCAATGTCGGTGATGAGATTCCTTATGCCACTCAGTGATAGATTCATCATGGATCCTCCAGCTGAGGCATCCAGAAGCATTTTGTCTAAGGGCCTTAATCCATCAATGAGGTACTCGATTATGAGTTTCTCGGGCAGTCCAAGGGTACATCAGCTTCTCTCCAGGCGATTGAACTTTTCCAGGTAGTCGTACATGGTTTCATTGGGCCCTTGCTTGATGTCCTGCAGTTGCCTCCTTACTTGCATTGCTCTTCCTGCTGGGTAGTATTTGTCTAAGAACTTCTTCCGCATCTGAGCCCATGTTTTGATGCTACCGGAAGGCAATGAAAGAAACCAGTCGTTCGCCGAGTCAGTGAGGGAAAAGTAGAACGCTTTTAACTTAAAGTCGTCTACGTTCACGCCATTGGGTTTTAGGTTTTGGCAAGTGCCATGTAAGCGTTGGAGATGAGTCATTGGTGATTCTCCACGAGTTCCTGAGAACTTTGGCAAGTTATGGGCCACTGAAGTGTTGATGGCGATGTTTTCTAGCTCAGGGCCTTCGTAAATGCACCATGGCTGATTTCTGAAATCTGGTGCCGACAGTTCTCCCATAGTAGGTTCGCGGAAGTTGTTGTTATCCCTGTAGTAGTCATCAAAGACGGGTTCTCGTCTTGGCTCTCGTCGATATTGCGGGGGTGGTGGGTGTCTAGGGGGTTGTTGCGCTGGGCCAGCTTCATTTCGGCTCTCGGGTGGTCCTTGGTTTCTTAGGATGGCATTTCTATCACGAGCTCTTTGGTTTCGGAAGAGTTGCTCTGGATCGTCGAGAATTGGAAATTGAGGCGGTGCCTCGTTATTTCGATCGAACAGATTGACCTCGTCGTCATCCTGATAGTCATGGGTGCTTTCTTCACGAGACATGGTTGCGTAGAAGCGAGTTTAAAAGAAAGAACAGTTAGCCCTAATTCCACAGCAACGACGCCAATTTTGACGGAGCCCGCCGCACTGTCGTTAAGGTGCGATGTTCTCTGTGCAAAAATAAATTTATATCTCCGATACTCACGACTTTACTATTTTGGGTAGTAAGTGGTAAGTACGGGTCGAACCCAAGGGAATTAGGTGATAGTTGTTCTTTCGAAAAGGGGGGGATTAAATAAAACAGTTGGGGGGTTGGTTTTGGTTTTGGTACTGAAAAGTGAAGTGCTTGATGGACAAGTCTTGCAGAAAAGTAAGCAGTTGATAAGGTACTGAAAGTAAAGTAACGGTTGATATTACAATTAAAGGAAAGTATTCGATTTTAGGGGCCTTGTATCATAGTCTGTTTATCATTGACCTCTATCGATCATACTATGTGTTCAAAGATGAATCAAGGCTATTTCTAGCACATGACTTGCCACATCATTTAGAACACTTGTTCTATTTAGACTAATTCCTCCTTTCGAAGTATCTTAGCCTTATGTGCATCCATTTGATCTTCAGTTACGAGCAATCAAATGGTTTTTAAAAGAGGTCGAACTCCTCAGATAAGCTTTGCCCGTTAAAGCATCCACTTACCCGAGTATGTTCACGAACCCCACGGAAGAGCTTTGCCCGTTAAAGCATCCACTTAACCTTGGAAGTTCTAACCTAATATGTGGCACATAGAACAACTTTTGAACACATAGAGGCACAAAGAGTACGACCTAAAACATTGTATGATACAAGCACACCCCTTCAACCGAATGAAGGGTTTAGCTACGAATATTCATGGAATAGGACATCATAGCTAAGTGCGTTGAAAAGTAAAGGTTTTTGAAAGACAGTAAAGTAAAGTTTTCGAAAGTAAAGACAGGAAAGTAAAGTTGTTGAATTGAAAAAGACAGTAAAGTAAAGAAGAGAGTACTTACAAGAACTGATAAGAGTGCTCAAGACCAAGCTTTGATTCCAAAGTAAAGCGATTACATGATTGTGCTCTCAATCTAGAGAGATAAGTGACTTGTGATTGTGGGATGTTGGAATGTGTTTGTGATATGGATACAAGGAGGTGAAGGCTCTATTTATAGGCATGGAGGAGCCATGAGATCTCAACACTTGTCATGAAATGGGAGGAGAAGCAAAAGCCATCGGAAGTGAGTCATTCCTCCCAAAAGCCGCCGGCCACATGGAGGAAGGAGAGGAGTAGGCGCCCCCCATGTGGTGGATGGAAGTGGTTGAGTGTGTTTTGTGATCTTTTCCAAAAGCCATCGGCTCCCTTTCAGCTCCGATCTGACTCTGGTTGCTCTTCGGTTGGACTTGTTTTGAGTGATTCCATGTCAGGTTCTTGAAAGTCAGAATTTGGTCGTGACCTGGAATGACTCGTAACTCATTTTCAGCTTTAAAAGTTCTCCTTAGCCTGTATTCTCTCTAGACTTCAAAATACCATGTAAATAAATATCGGAACTAACAAGCAAAAGTTAAATAGACAAAGAGTCTAATTTGGTGGGTTTAACTGTGTTTATGATTCATACAATTATGGTCCATCACCAACTCCCTGGCCGGTAAGGTCATCTCACTGACAGAGGAGAATGCTAGGCTGACAGAAGAAAACTATAAGGTCATCAGGGAGTTAGAACTCTACAAAGCTGATGAAGATGAAAAGAAAAGGAGATGGTTAAGGGAGCACATGATCGGTCGAATTCTTGACCTATTATTCACTTCATTCGATGATGGATTAGGTTTGTTTTCCGGACATTTTGTTATCATTTAACCTCTTTTCTAGTGTTTCAGGTCATATATCACATTCCTAATACTTTTGGATTGATCTGAAGCAAAACAAAGCATTTAGTAAAGATTTCGGTAAAAATAGGGCAGATTGACCTTGCCAACTTGTTTTGCACGCACAGATTGCATATGGTGTCCAAATTGATTGATTCAAAGCTTGTTGGAAAGCTACTTCAAAGGAATACAACTTTGTAGTTTACGCCAAGATCAAATTCGGAGTTTAAGACCATGAAAAAGCCGCCCAAAGTCTCTGCCATTTTGCATGGCCGTGACTACTGTGACAAAATACAACGTCACGGTAGTCACGGCCCCCTTATGTCCCAGTGCATTTTTGGAGCACGCCGAGCATGCCGTGAAATTCCGTGACATGTCTAAATGTCACGGTAGTCACGGCCCCGTTGAAGACAGCTTCTAAAAACGATTTTTGGGTTTTTCGGGACTGATTTTTGGGGAAGTTTCCTAATTTCGTTTTAAGGATTTTTGACCTTTTGGAAAGCTATAAAGAGGGCAGTGGGGACGAATTGAAGGGGGTGGATGAATTGCGACAGTTTAGTGCAATATTGACCGAAGATCGAAAGCTCGAGAAGAGAAAACCCCTAACTTGGGATAGAAGACGGACCACATCGCGAGAGATTGGGGATTCAACGAGTTACATCGTCAACACGGTTATCTCATCCTTAATTTCTATTTCTACACTATTCGTGGTTAACTTACCATGAATAGTGAGTAGTCTTCTTCATTCCGAGATCCTACGGATCCCGTGCATGTATCCAACTCTCCGTGTGATCAATTAGACGTTTTTCATTAATGCTATTCGAATATTCAATTTTATTGTGCTTAATTTTATCGTTCTTGCAAGTTTTACATTGAATGGGATGTTTGCATGCTAGAACGTATTTAGGTTAATTACCAAAAGATGGATGGGTCCTAGGTATTAATCAGATTGCATAAAATTGATATTAGGTCATGGTAGCTACGCTGGTAGTACATGAATTAATAGGAAAGTTGACTTTTGTCTGAAACCCCCTAAGCTTAACTAATCGAGATCGTTGATAATCCATGGATGGGCGGCGTTCAACGATTGAGCTTAATCTAGACAATGATTCGTAGATGGGCGGCTTGTCTAGTGTTATTTCGGTTTATTTCCATATTCGATAGCATGATGAATTTACGTTGCATGATTGCATGATTAGTAGGGTTGGCACGGGTGAAGTTTGATTCTGGGATTCTTTCTTTGATCAATTCAAAACCTTTTATTTACTGCATTTAATTTCTGCTATTTCAACACACCAAAACCTTTCACTGTTAATCGAAATAGCTAAATAGGTCACTAGTTAGCTAGTATTCACACACCTGTTCCTTGGATCGACCCTTGGCTTACCAAGGTTTATAAATTTTGTTTGACTGCAATTAGACCCCTGACAGGCGTCGTTGTGCAAGTCAAATTTGTATTTATAATTTGTCCACTACTCTTGGCTAGTAAGGCGGCAAGTAGGGGTCGAAACCTTGAGAGATGGTGAGGGTTTTCTAAGGCGGCAAGTAGGTTACTTGTTGTTCTATAAAATAAAGCAATTGGGGGTTTGTGAGTGATTTGGAAACAAGTGCAATAAAAGGAAATAAGCGAAAGAGTAATTCAATCAGAGAAAGCATTCAGTCTAGGGTTTTCTATTGTGACTCGTTTGTCCTCGGCTGCTGATGATCTAATTCTATGTTCCTAAGTGTGGTTACTCCGTTTCAGGTTATAACCTAAGGTAGGCCCGTTTCAATCACTACGCCACAATCTACTCCGTTTCAGGTTATATACTTCTAGTTCTAGCAAACCTAATACTTCGTTTCAGGTTATATTAGATTAAGTGCAACTACTTGTTCTAACGGTTTAGTATCAAACAAGCAGCGAATGTGGGGATGAATTGCTCGGCTAAGCTTTACCTTTTCGGGAATCCACTTAGCTTCACAATTCAACCGGATAAATTAGCACAAGAACTAGTGGAACATAAAATAGCATTAAGTAAAAAGCCTCAAAACATTCGTCACAATATTCAACCCTAAACCAAATAAAGGATTTAGCTACTCATGTCCATGGAAATAAACACAAATATGAATGAAAGTAAAGTAGAGGAATTATTCTCTCGTCGAAATTGGAGGCACGGCCGAAGGAGAGAGCTCGAATGGATGATTGAGGGATGCTCTGGTCTTCGATACTCCTTATGTCATGACCAAGAGGTCTTATTGATGGAGCATATTTATATGACTCATAAAGTACTACTGAACCCACCAAATTAGACATTTGGTCATACGAACAAGTGCTTGTTAATGCCATTTTGTGTATACAGGCGAATTTGGGGTCTAAAGAGGAAACATGCCTAAAAGGGGAGATTTATGCCCAAAAAGCACACCAAGCATTTCTGGCCAGCCAATACCCGAGGAAAACCAGCCGGGCCGCGTCCGAGAAATGTCGGACCCCGTCCGAGACCAGCGCCCAAGCCCGATCGGCTTGCGCCCGAGCAAAACTTCAAATCTGGTCACGACCACTTTCCGGCGGTGTTCCAGCAAATCTAGCTCAAGCATTCATCTTAGAATCACTTCAAAATGCTAGAACCATCGCCCAAAAGCTGAGAACGCATTGCCAAGGACTCCAGCCCGTTCAAAGCCAAACAAGGGCAATATCGGCCGTTTTGGGATTTCGACTATGTTCCAGGCAGAATTTGGCTTAGGTTCCTTCTTGAGATCATCTTAGAATGACATTTTCATTCAGAATACACTCTCCAAAATCCACGAAGCTCCGACCAAAGCTCCGGTCAGATTCCGGCCATATTCCGGCAAACTCCGGCTAACCTCCGGTGATGCCCCGACCAAGCTCAGATCAAGTTCCGGCCAGGACCCAACCGAAGTCCCAATATTCCAGTTACTTACTGCTCATTCTGGTTGGTTTCTACTATTCATTTCGGTTGGCATTTGGAGTCCGGTTGCATTGGGCTTCAACCAAGTGGGGCCGGCGGCTTTTGGGAGTGCCACCTATGGCCGGCTGCTGCCCTTTGGAGAAAGCCTCCAGCGGCTTTGGGAGAGCCTTGCCAAGTGGTTGGCTTTGGTTGAGCCATGTGCAAGTGGTGGCTTTTGGAAGAACCAATCAAAATGAAGTCTTTTGGGATATTTCTCAAGCCAAAGCTTAGCCCCCAAGTTTCCCTAAGTCTATAAATAGAAGGGCATGCCCTCATGTAATCCTTGTCCTTCAAAGTCCCATAGTGCCACAAGCATTAGGAAGTTGAGAGCTTATCTCTCTTCTTCACCATTTCAATACCAAAACCTCTCTACATTTTACTTGTTCTTGTTCTTACTTTTGTTCTTGATTTCCAAAGCTTTCTTACTTTCCTTGTCTTTACTTTCCAAAACCTTTACTTTCTTGTCTTTCAAAAACCTTTACTTTTCTAAGCACTTAGCTATGATATCCACCCCTATGGATATTCGTAGCTAAACCCTTCATTCGGTTGAAGGGGTGTGCGTGTATCATAAAATGTTTTAGACCCTTCTCTTAGTGCCTCTTCCTGTTTAACTTGTTCTATGTGCCATATATTAGGTCAGAACACCATTGGTTGAGTGGAGGCTCGGAAGAGCAAAGCTCTTCCATGGGGTTCGTGAACATACGTGGATAAGTGGAGGCTCGGAAGAGCACAACTTATTTGTGGAGTTCAACCTCTTTTAAACACCATTTGGTTGATCAGGAATGATTGATCAAATGGATGCACATAATAGAACAAGAGTTCTATGTCTTGAAAAAGACTAGACGGTGTGGCAAGTCAAGTGCTAGGAATAGCCTTGATACATCTTTAAACACGTAGTATGATCATTAGAGGTCGATGATAAACGGACTATGATACAAGGCCCCTAAAACCGAATCTTTCCCTTAATCAATTCACCACCTGTCACTTTACTTTCAGTCTCACTATCAACTGCTTAAATTCAGTAACTTTACTTTTACGCACTTACTTTTAGCAAGCCTTGTCCTTCAAGCACTTTACTTTTACGCACTTACTTTCAGCAAGCCTTGTCCTTCAAGCACTTTACTCTTACGCACTTACTTTCAGCAAGCCTTGTCCTTCAAGCACTTTACTTTTACGTACTTACTTTCAGCAAGCCTTGTCCTTCAAGCAATTTACTTTCAGTACTTACTTTTAGTACCTTTACTTTCCGCACTTTACTTTTCAGTCATTTACTTTTCAATTATTTACTTTCTGTCATTTACTTTTCTGTCTAAAAAACAACAAAAAAACCCAACCTGTCTTTACTTTATTTTTCTTTTCTTTTCAAGAACAACTACTCCACACTGACTCTCTTGGGTTCGACCCCTACTTACCGCTTTACTACCCAATAGTAAAGTCGCGAGTAGCGGACTTATAAATTTATCTTGCTTAGCACTCAACGACGTGCTCTGTCAAAATTGGCACCGTTGCCGGGGAGTTGTGCATCGGAATAGTTGTTCTATTTTGTTTTTCTGTTTTTGTGTTTTTATTTTTTTTAGTTCACCATGTCCTCGTACTACGGCAGAGAACCTTGGAATGATGGGGGCAGCAACCTTATGTTTGAGATGCTTAACTGTCTCCCCCAATTCGGAGGTGCCATTGGAGAAGATCCCGTGAGGCATACACATATGTTCCACTCCATATGCAGCCACATGAGGCCTTAAAATGAATCGCTAGAGGGGTTTAAACTTAAATGCTTTAAATTTTCTTTAACTAACTCTGCAATAGAATGGTAGTACTCATGTGCAGCTTATGAAAGTGATTATGGGGATCTACAAACCAAATTCCTAGAGGAGTTTTGCCCGCCATCTCTCCGACTTGGAGCCCGCAAGGAGATCATCAACATTGAGCAATCCCGGGACGAAACTTCGGACGAGTACTTGGCATACTTTGACTCCATTGTGACGAGCTGCCCGCACCATGGATTCACCAACCACGATCTTCTTCAAAGGTTTCTCAATGGGATGATGCCACAAGAGTGGAATTGGCTAAATGATGCAGCAGGAGGCTCGGTGAACATCTTAGACATGGATGATCTTTGGAACTTAATAGATGATTTGACCGCGAGGTCAAAACCAAGACAAGATCAGGCCGAGCCGCTCAAGGACGATATAATGGAGCTGGCAACTAGCACCCAGCAGTTGGCCGCAGACATACAGCAATTGAATGCCACGATGCACCAAAATCAAGCCAGATCCAAGGAAGCATGGGCAGAAATAGAGGTGGCTATGAAAGAAACTGATTATCTGATCAATGAGATGCACAAGCCAAGGGTCATCAAAGAAGAGCCTACATGGGAGCCCACGGAGCTGACCGAACCACTAGAACCTGTCCTCGTTGCTGATTTGCCCAAATCAGACCCAGACCTCAGTGTGATTGCCCCCGGAGACCATATAAATGACGAGGATGAGGACCCATGGTTGCCTGAAGAAGAACTCCACTCAGATTACCCCTGGGAGTTAGAAGAAAAACTGCCCAATTCAGGCCCGATCCTCATCACCAATCTGCCCGAGGAAATCACGCCAGTCCAGCACCTCATTGCCAAACCACCCAAGGCAGGCTCGGTCCTCAGTGAAGTGCTTCTCGAGAAAGACCTGGACCTTGTGGTGGAAGTCCCCCAACTTGTCCCCTCGATTTGTATGCGGATCACAGCCCCTGAAGATGAAGTGATCAATGATGAGGTGCAAGAGGAGTTGGAGGAGAAGCATGAGCCAAAACAGCCAACAAAGGAGCTCTCGCTCGTCCCAAGCCAAGAAGAGCCTCCTGAAAAGTGTAAGGACCAAGGATGGCCTATCATCTCTGCCACAAAGAAGAGGCTTGGCATGGGAACAAGCTCAAGGTCGCTCGTGTTCAATGGCACAATACTGAACTTCCAGAATTGCAAAGGTGCCACCCATTCAAACATGAAGAAACGACCAAGACATGGGCCAAAGAAATAGAAACCCGGATGGAGAAGCAAGAGAGCATGGCTCGATGGACCAGCAGCTATGGTCAAGGGAGCCTCACCTTCTCGGATGCATGTAAAAGAGTACCTGCCGGACCTATGGAGAACCAAACCGAACACATCACTCCACAAGTTCTTTGGGCAGAGTAAAAGGGCAACCGAGAAGAAGTTCGACTTCACTCACCCTTGGGATCCGAACTTATGATCCATGAGTGAGGTACCATTGAGCCAACGACGTTAAACAAAGGCACTTGCCGGGAGGTAACCCGGCATATCTAGTTTTTTCAGTTTTTTATGTCATTTCCTTTCCTTTGTTAACTTGCTTTTTGTGTTTTGAACTAAGTCGTTCCGTGAGGAACGACTTCGTTCAAAAGTGTGGGGGTGATTGAGTAGTCTTGCACATATTAGTTAGTTTTGCACATATTAGTCTACATGTTTGTTCTTTTTCTTTTCCCTTAATATTAACTTTTTGAAAATACAAACTTCCATGATGTGAAAATAGATAGACCCGATTCATGCATTTCCTTGTGAAAACTTAATTGTGTAAAAACATGCGAACTTAACTTTCTACTTGTCCTTGTGTGCTGAGATAATGTAGGATGTGGAGTTGAAAGAAATGCCCTAGAGAGGCTTGACAAGCACTCAAGGGACCGGATCCTTACTATACGGTTATGTGAAGATTGTGGAGGCTGCGCTTCAGGCTTCTTGGTGAATAGTGGACTTCACCATGCAGCGTCTATGCAAGAGGCGGGACGGGAATCAAACCGTCCTATCTCTAGTCTGAGTAGCCGGGAAAAGAGGTGAGCGACCCTCAACTTGACCCGCGCCGAAACGACTACGATGAGAAAGAGCGGGGAGGTATTTCCATATGCTCTTGGGCAATGATTGGACCTCCCAAAAGTGAAGAAAAAATGGACATGCAAATCTCATCAAAGGAGCAAAGCTCAAAAAAGAAAAGAAAGAAATCAGCCAATATGGTGAAAACAAAACCGAAGAAAAAGTGAAGTACTCAAAGAGTCAAATCAAAGGCCGAAGGCCAAACCTCACTACAAAAGCTGTCCAACCACACAAACAAAGAAAAAGAGCTCAACCCAAGTTGCCCAAATCAATCACGTGCTAGAAGAAGCAAGTAACATAACCATATAGTAAGATCGGATTCGAGAGTGCAGTTCAAAGGCCTAAAAAGGACTATCTCCCAATCATCCAAATTGATTTGCATCACGGCTCAAAGGTACAAGTATCTAGTTACTTCCATATGTGAGCATGATTTCGGTTGGAAACAAGTAAGTTATGCATGCTAAGGTGAAGTCTAGATTCACATCTCACATTTACATATAAGACTTGGGGTATTTTTGCTCCTCTTATTGACTACACTTGTTCGGGACGAACAAGATTAAGTGTGGGGGTATTTGATGGAGCATATTTATATGACTCATAAAGTACTACTGAACCCACCAAATTAGACATTTGGTCATACAAACAAGTGCTTGTTAATGCCATTTTGCGTATACAGGCGATTTTGGGGTCTAAAGAGGAAACATGCCTAAAAGGGGAGATTTATGCCCAAAAAGCACACCAAGCATTTCTGGCCAGCCAAGGCCCGAGGAAAACCATCCAGGCCGCGTCCGAGAAATGTCGGACCCCGTCCGAGACCAGCGCCCGAGCCCGATCGGCCTGCGCCCGAGCAAAACTTCAAATCTGGTCACGACCACTTTCTGGCGGCGTTCCAGCAAATCTAGCTCAAGCATTCATCTTAGAATCACTTCAAAATGCTAGAACCATCGCCCAAAAGCTGAGAACGCATTGCCAAGGACTCCAGCCCGTTCAAAGCCAAACAAGGTCAATATCGGCCGTTTTGGGATTTCGACCATGTTCCAGGCAGAATTTGGCTTAGGTTCCTTATTGAGATCATCTTAGAATGACATTTTCATTCAGAATACACTCTCCAAAATCCAAGAAGCTCCGACCAAAGCTCCGGTCAGATTCTGGCCATATTCCGGCCAACCTCCGGTGATGCTCCGACCAAGCTCAGATCAAGTTCCGGCCAGGACCCAACCGAAGTCCCAATATTCCGGTTACTTACTATTCATTCTGGTTGGTTTCTACTATTCATTTCGGTTGGCATTTGGAGTCCGGTTGCATTGGGCTTCAACTAAGTGGGGCCGGCGGCTTTTGGGAGTGCCACCTATGGCCGGCTGCTGCCCTTTGGAGAAAGCCGCCGGCGGCTTTGGGAGAGCCTTGCCAAGTGGTTGGCTTTGGTTGAGCCATGTGCAAGTGGTGGCTTTTGGAAGAACCAATCAAAATGAAGTCTTTTGGGATATTTCTCAAGCCAAAGCTTAGCCCCCAAGTTTCCCTAAGTCTATAAATAGACGGGCATGCCCTCATGTAATCCTTGTCCTTCAAAGTCCCATAGTGCCACAAGCATTAGGAAGTTGTGAGCTTATCTCTCTTCTTCACCATTTCAATACCAAAACCTCTATACATTTTACTTGTTCTTGTTCTTACTTTTGTTCTTGATTTCTAAAGCTTTCTTTACTTTCCTTGTCTTTACTTTCCAAAACCTTTACTTTCTTGTCTTTCAAAAACCTTTACTTTTCTAAGCACTTAGCTATGATATCCACCCCTATGGATATTCGTTGCTAAACCCTTCATTCGGTTGAAGGGGTGTGCGTGTATCATAAAATGTTTTAGACCCTTCTCTTAGTGCCTCTTCCTGTTTAACTTGTTCTATGTGCCATATATTAGGTCAGAACACCATTGGTTGAGTGGAGGCTCGGAAGAGCAAAGCTCTTCCATGGGGTTCGTGAACATACGTGGATAAGTGGAGGCTCGGAAGAGCACAGCTTATTTGTGGAGTTCAACCTCTTTTAAACACCATTTGGTTGATCAGGAATGATTGATCAAATGGATGCACATAATAGAACAAGAGTTCTATGTCTTGAAAAAGACTAGACGGTGAGGCAAGTCAAGTGCTAGGAATAGCCTTGATACATCTTTAAACACGTAGTATGATCATTAGAGGTCAATGATAAACGGACTATGATACAAGGCCCCTAAAACCGAATCTTTCCCTTAATCAATTCACCACCTGTCACTTTACTATCAGTCTAACTATCAACTGCTTAAATTCAGTAACTTAACTTTTACGCACTTACTTTCAGCAAGCCTTGTCCTTCAAGCACTTTACTTTTACGCACTTACTTTCAGCAAGCCTTGTCCTTCAAGTACTTTATTTTTACGCACTTACTTTCAGCAAGCCTTGTCCTTCAAGCACTTTACTTTTACGTACTTACTTTCAGCAAGCCTTGTCCTTCAAGCACTGTACTTTCAGCACTTACTTTCAGTACATTTACTTTCCGCACTTTACTTTTTAGTCATTTACTTTTTAGTTATTTTCTTTCTGTCATTTACTTTTCTGTCTAAAAAACAACCAAAAAACCCAACCTGTCTTTACTTTATTTTTCTTTTCTTTTCAAGAACAACTACTCCACACTGACTCTCTTGGATTCGACCCATACTTACCGCTTTACTACCCAATAGTATAGTCGCGAGTAGCGGACTTATACATTTATCTTGCTTAGCACTCAACGACGTGCTCTGTCACTTATGTATAGCAAAAGACCAGGGCTTCAAGTCGGTTCCATGTTCCCTAATCTATTTTTGGGCCAAAGTACAAAAACGACTTTAGGAAACCTCTAAACCGCCACGCTTGGGTCTTTGATGGACCATAATTGTATGAATCATAAGCATAGTTAAACCCACCAAATTAGACTCTTTGTCTATTTAACTTTTGCTTGTTAGTTCCGATATTTATCTACAGGGTATTTTGGAGTCTAGATAGAATACAGGCTAAGGAGGAGTTTTTAAGCTGAAAATGAATTACGAGTCATTCCATGTCACGACCAAATTCCAACTTTCAAGAACCGACTTGGAATCACTCAAATATGTTAGAACAGTCGGCATTTGGACAAGAACGCAATGCAAAGGCACCGAGCCCGGTAAAGGCCAAACAAGGGCAATTTCAGCCGATTTGGGATTTCGACCATGTTCCAAGCAGAATTTGGCTTAGGTTCCTTCTTGAGATCATCTTAGAATGACATTTTCATTCAGAACTCTCCAAAATCCAAGAAACTCCGGTCAAATTCCGGTCAAACCGATGGCTTTTTGGAGACAAATATCTCATTCCACTCAAACTCTCCTCCTCCACCTCACATGGGCGGCTTTCCTTGTGGTGTTGACACCTTACCCGGCTGCTTTTGAGGAGATGAAGACACCTATGGCCGGCGGCTTTTGCTCTCCTCTTGCCATGTGTTGAGATCTCATCCATTAGCCTCTTCCCTTGTGACAAGTGTATGGCTATCCTTCATCCCCTTAGCCTATAAATAGAACCCTCCTTCTCCATTGTAAATCATCCCATAATTTCACAAGTCTTTAGAGAGATAGAGGGCTTAACCCTCTTCTCTTCACTTTCAATAAACACTTTGTTCTTCATTTTGGAGCTACTTTCCCTTGCTTGGATCTTGCTTAGGAGCTCCTCTCCTCCACTTATTGTAGGTACAATTACTTTCCGTATATTTTGTTCTTACTTTAAAGTTATTCTCCTTTTCGGTATCCTTGTTCAAAGCCATAGTTTGCTTGTATTCCTTGACATGAATACAAGTAGCTAAAGCTTGTATTCGGTAGAGGGAGTATTTATATCATAAACTGTTCTAGACTCTATGCTTAATGCTACTTAGTGTTTCAAAACTTGTTCTATGTGCCACATATTAGGTCAGAACTTCCAAGGTTGAGTGGATGCTTGAAATGGAAAAACTCTTTCGTGGGGTTCGTGAACATACTCGGGTAAGTGGATGCTTGAAATGGCAAAGCTTATCTGAGGAGTTCGACCTCTTTTAAACACCATTTGGATTGATCGGAAATGATTGTTCAAATGGATGCACATAGGCTAGTATACCTTGAAATGGGGTGCTAGTCTAAATAGAACAAGTGCTCAATGACCTTGAAATGGGCTAGACAGTGTGGCAAATCGAGCGCTTGAAATGGCCTTGATACACTTTTGAACACTTAGTAGGATCATTAAGGGTCAATGATGAACGATGATATGATATGAAACCCCTAAACCGAATCCTTTACTTACAGTCTATTATCAACTATTGTAATTTACTTTCAGTTCTCAAAGCACACTTAAACCCAACCCCAATCGCATTTAATTTCTGCATAAGCTTCATCAAAGAACAACTAATCCACACTGACTCTCTTGGGTTCGACCCCTACTTACCACTTGCTACCCAGTAGTAAAGTCACGAGTAGTGGACATATAAATTTATTTGTACACATTGCCTCGCGACAAGGCAGTGTTGTCAATCTTGCACCGACTTGGCCAAGATTAGGACACTCTTGCACCGACTTGCTTGAATTAGGAAACACCTTAAACCGCCACGCTTGAAGACGAGCCGAAGTTCCACCGACTTGGCCCGGTGGCCGGGCTTTTGCTTCGGAATTGGGCCGGCCACCAATCCGCTCGTGTGTTTCCCTTGGATAGTGATATCATCCGACTTATTTTCTATTTGGATCAACTTGCTCGAGGTGAATTTTCCAGATAAGTCGGTTTTCCCGAACAACTTGATTTTAGCGCTAAACAGCTCGGCCAGGGCCTCGGCGCAGGCGGGAACGTGTCTCTGGCATGGGCTGGTTCCACTCGGGCGTTCTCCTTGGCTAGTGATATCGTCCCCCTTATCTGCTATTTCGATCAACTTGCTCAAGTCAGAATTGTCCGATCAGCTCGTTTGCCCGAGCAAGTTGAATTTGGCGCTTGACAACTCGGCTGAAGCCTTCGGGCGCAGGCTGGAACGGGGCCTGGGGCACGACCTGGAACTCTGTCGGGCGTGGCCAGGAACACTACTCGGGCGCTGCTTGGGCACTGCTCGGGCGGTGCTCGGCCAAAACTGCCTTGTGATGTTTTTGACACAAAATGCCATCTTTAATGCGCGTTTCCTCCAAGAGCTTCCAAAACACCTGAAATGCAAAACAATACTAACAAGTAACTTGTTCGCATAATAAAGTGTCGGAATTGGTGGGATTTGTTGACTCGATGAGTCGTATAAATACTGCTCATCAACCCCTAAAACTCACAATTTGACGACTATAAAGGGTTAAAAATACGCTTGTCAAAATAGCGCCGTTGCCGGGGAACAGCGTTTAGTGTGATATTAGATTTAACTAGTGTAGTTTAGACTATTCCATTTTTTTATATACTTCCTTGTACATACTCTATATACTTTTGACATTCACTAATCACTTTTATTTTGCATGTTGCGAGGATGTTCTCTTTTGGTCATCAAGACGCCTACCCAAGGGAAGAGCCATATTCATACGATACAAATTGGGACGGAAATCAACATCAGTTTTATGATCAACATTATTATCAAGATGATCCTTATTATGAGAGCTACCAGAATCACTCACAGAAGCAACAGTCTCAGGGCACTGGTGGATTATCGCGTTTAGAAGCCATGCTAGCTAGCTTCATAGCCGAACAGCAAAAGACATCGGCCGACCGGGATTGGAGGCTTCAAGGAGTTGAGCAGTCAATAGAGCAACTCTCAGTCAGCCAGAAAATGCTGAAGGATCACCTAGAGCAACAAGCCATTGCAGCCACCAATGCATGCAGAGACGAGGACATCGAGATGACAATGGCAAATCATCAAGAAGTTCAAGTCTATGAAGCTTATTCATCTTCAGTTTTATTTCCAATCCATGTGGAAGATGATCAGAATACGAGAATGCTCTTTAAACTAGAACAACCTGGTTGTGAGGATGGTTTTGAGGCGTTGAGAACCGTTGACAAGGCTTACACTAAGTTAGAGGATGATGAGTTTTGTACTGATGACGTCTTGAACATGAAGATACATCTCCCTCCACTATGACTGCTCCAAAAGGTCATTTAGCTGAGCATGCAGAAGAGAACATCATTCCACCACTTTCTCTGGGTGCCGATGAGCTATCAAAGGATTATAGGTACGAAGACTTTGTTGATGTGTACCTCAGCTCGATTACAGAGGATCCTCGAATACATATGAATGTGATAGTGAAGGGAAATTTTGAAGTATGGGAACGTGAGTTCCTCGCTACAGAGTATACAGGAAGTGTGCTTGTTGGAGCTGGGCTTGACGATGCATATCTTGCTGCACCACCTCCAGACAAGTTTTGACAGTTCTTACCATATATCTTGGAACTGCCGAAAAGGAGGCCCTACTAATCCATGATTCTTAAAGGACTTACACTTTTGAAGGGGTTCCGTTCTTTGCCCAGCATCTGTATTACTCTTGATGGATGTAAATTCAAATGGGATTTGAAGGTGGACTGACACATCTCTATTTCCGAAGGCCCCGTGAGAAGGGATCCTAGCAAAGGACTTCTCACGAGTGATTTATATGGGGCGCTTTGCTGATGTCTGATGAGTCGAATTCCCGACTCATTTATCTATCCATTTATGAAGAGTTTTAGTCCATTCCCGATGCCTTTTCGATGCCATTTGACCCTCTTGCTTGTCGTTTCAGGTTAGATTCTGAACTTACGGTTCCCAGACTTAAGGATATCAATTCTCGGAGAAAATCGGAGTTTTGGACCAAAAATGAGGAAATCTCATGCAAAGATCTACACCTGCCCAGGTCTCCAAAGACTCGCTCGAGTCTTCCTTGCACCATTCTCGGAGGCCCTCGGTGCTTGCCCGGGTCATCAGGCGCCTGCCCGGCCATGCCCGAGCCACGCCCCAAGCTACGCTCAGGCCACACTCGGCTGAGTCCCCATGCACCCGCCTGGGTCTTCTCAGCTGCCTGCTCGGATCAATCTCACACCCGACCGAGTCCCACCAAGACCCGCCCGAGTCTCAAGGCAAAAATTAGATTTTTCCCTTTTGGCTATAAATAGAAAGTTTGATATCTAAACAAAGGGGGATTCGAGCTAGAGTTTTTGGGGCACGAAATCAAGGGAGTCTAGAGAGAACAAGCTACCAAGGCTTCAAGGGAGGATCATCCATTGAAGATTGAAGATCCAAAGGGGGAAGAAGATCATCTACACTAGATTGGTTCATTCCTTCCATTGTGATGTTCCCTTGTGTGGCATGTGTTTGGCAAAACGTAGTTAGACAGTTCAAGCAGGAGTTCAGGGGGAGTTCGAACACTTAGTGGAACTACTATACAGCGTAGAGCAGACGCAGAGTTTTTTCCAGAAGGTTCTAGATCGAATATCTCTTCGATCTGAAGTCGGCCAGCGAAGAAATTGGACTCCAGATATTCAGATGAATATCTTCTACATGACGGCATGGCTGACTTGGAGAGGAAGTCATCGTTTTCCCTCTCACCGATTTGAAAGATATGCATCAAATATTTCGGAATATATTCCTAAATATTTGATGGGATTATCTTATGCTAATTAGGGTTTTTGCTCGAGCATATAAATACCATGCAAAGGCAACCCTAATAGGCATCACTTTCAAGATCAAAAATACACGAAGAAATCCTATCGATTGGAAAAGAAGAAAGCGGCGGCCGTTGTGTTTTCCCCACTGGAAAAACATCGGTGTGAGCTCAGTCTGATACGTGCTATTCAGATTGACCAGAGGTGATCAAGTTCAGAGCACAAACAGAACAACCAGCTTTCAAGTGAAAGCGACCGAGCTTCAGGAGAGGTTCAAGTACGTTCGGACAGAAGGTCTGGACGAAGGGGATCAAGGGGAGTTGCGACGAACCTTGGTTGCAAATCTGAGAGATGGAGTAGTAGAGGCTAGGCAATTACAAGGTGTAAGTGTAAGTCCACTGAAAAGCTCTATACTCGTAATAAAGATTTGTTGTCCCTTTTCCAGGTGTGGGAAACCCCCCAGAGTAGGCGTAGCCGAACTGGGTTATCAATCTGTGCGTACTCGTGTTTTATTGTTCTGTTTGTACTTGTTGTGGAACTGTGGTAGAAAGAGTTCAAGGTCTGTCCAAACACAACCTAGAACACTTGCTTGAACAGAGGATATAATTTCAATTTGTATTAGAGAAAACACTCGACACACTGAGTGGGATCCTGAACTGTTCAAAATGCCTCTGAAAGAAGGACAAAGCATCACCAGACCTCCGCTATTAGAAGGATCGAACTATGCCACCTGGAAACCTATGATGCGATCCTTTCTGAAATCCCTAGACGAGAAAGCCTAGATGACCGTTCAGAGAGGGTGGACTGAACCTATGATGAACAACCTCACTGGAGAACCTGTTCTAAAACCAGAAACCTTATGGAGTGAAGAGGAGAACAAAGCATCCATGGGAAATGCAAAGGCAATGAATGCGATCTTCTCGGCAGTTGATGAAAATGTCATGAAGCTGATTATCAATTGTAAAGTTGCTAAGGAAGCATGGGACATTCTCCAAATAGCCTTTGAAGGTACAGAAAAGGTTCGAAACTCTCGTATGCAGGCTGTCACAACAAAGTTCGAAGAGATGAAAATGAAGGAGAGTGAGTCCATCGCTGAGTACAACACCAGGGTTCTGGAACTGTCCAACGAAGCGTCTGCCCTTGGGAAACCCATCGACGAGGATAGATTGGTGAGCAAAGTCCTAAGATCACTCCCTCCAAGATTTGCTATGAAGGTAACAGCCATTGAGGAAATGCATGACATCTCCAAGTTGAAACTGGACGAGCTGACTGGTTCCCTCAGAACCTACGAGATCAATCATAATTTCCAAATTGGAGAAGTAAAGGGAATTGCACTGAAAGCAGATTGGGCAGAAGACAAATCAGAAGCTGACTGCTCCACTGAGCAACTGGCCATGACGGCTCAGAACTTTGGAAGAATGGTGCGGAAAATCAATAGGCGTGGTCCAGAACAGGGGCAGTCCTCATCAACCGGTTTCCAAAACTGGAAAACCGACAGGTCTAGGTCCAGTGACTCAAGGCAAGACTCCTCTGACAGAAGAAAGGAAGAAATTCAGTGTCATGAATGCAGAGGGTTTGGTCATATTGCTTCACAATGTGCAAACACACTCATGAAGAAGAAGGCAATGGTCGCAAGTTTCAGTGACAGCGAGTCAGATGGAGAAAAAGGAGGCACAACCACAAACTTTGTGGCCTTTGCTTCAACTCTGGAGGAATACGGTAGCACCAGTGAAACTGTTCCACCTCTATTGGAACTCCCAGCTGAAGATCTCTCAGACAGTGACGGTGAAGAACTGACGCAGGAATCTCTGGCCGAGACATAGAAGGATCTATATGAAAAGTGGCTGCTACTGATCAAGGTAAACAAGAAGCTGAATGACACAGTTGCAAGCATCACTACAGAAAAGGATAGGGTCTGGGAAGAAGTGGAGATTCTGGTCACACAGAAGGCTGAACTTGAAGGCACGGTAACTTCCCTAAACTCTCAACTGGCTGATATGAAACAGGAAAGACTGTGTTTGCTTGCTCAGAAGACGGAGCTCCTTGGCACTATCTCCTCGCTGAAAGTCGACATTGAAAAAGACCATGAAACTCATCCTGTTGGCATGACTGGGCTAAGAAAGGTTATCTCAGATCTAAAACGCAAGGAGGTGTTCCAACACAGAAAGATAGAACAGCTGGAACTCCAGCTAGAATCAGAAAAAATGGACCGAGAAGTTGCTGAAAAGGAGCTCACTCACTTCAAACAGTCAGTGAGGATGTTGAACTCTGGCTCAGAAAATTTAGATGAAATCCTCAACGCTCAAAGGATGGAGGCAGGACGTAGAGGATTGGGGTTCGTGGGAAAAAAGGAGTTCAAAGGACACTATGTGTGTTAAAGCTAAATCTGTGTCTGAACAGTTGCCTAAACAGAAGGTGAGAAAGCACCCTAGACAGAAAGTGGATCTGTCCCAAGACAAGTCCAGGACTACTTACCTCAGTTCAAATCAGAAGAAAGACTTGCTGACATGTTGGTACTGCTACCAGATGGGACACATCAGACGGCAGTGTCGACTATTTCTTGTTGAACGTCGAGGACACCAACATCAACAGATCCAACCTCGACAGAAACAAGTTTGGATTGCGAAGGAACAACAGACAGTATGCATGGTAGCGTGCTGCTCATCAGGAGATACAGTGCAAGCGAGTTGGTTCTTCGATAGTGGATGCTCTGCACACATGACAGGTAACTCTGAATATCTCTCTCATATTAGACCTGTTGAGCAGATGCGGTTTGTCACCTTCGTGGATGATCAGAAGAGTCAAGTGATCGGCTGTGGAACATTGAAGGTTCTGGATCTCCCTGCACTCGAGGACACTCTCCTGGTTGAAGGTCTGACTATGAATCTCATTAGCATCAGTCAACTGTGCGACAATGGACACTATGTGTCATTCTCTCGTGACTCATGCCTCGTTCTCAACGAGAATGGTGATTCTGTAATGAAAGGGAGAAGAAGGGCCAATGACTGTTACACCATCAGAATGGGAAACGAGGAGCTAAGGTCTACTCTCAACTATGTTCAAGCCAAACATCGAGTTCTGCGAGGGGGAGTGAAAAAGACCCTACACAATAGAAGGATCGCACAAATCAATTTTGGCAACTGTACCAGGCGACTACTGGATCAGAAGGTGTCACATTTACAGCGAGAGTTTGAACAGAAGATTACACAGTTGCAGAAGGAGTTCGAACTGCTTGTACAGATGAATGCCAGTTCACCAGAAGAGAAATTGAATGAGATTCCTCGGTTTGGAACTCCCAGATCCTCCTTGGGTCTGCGTGGGTTTATGAACTGAGTGTTCCAGGCAGTGGTCAGGCAATGGCGAATCCCCAGCTACAACAATTGGACTGACCACCTAAGAAGGGAGCTGGAACTGATGGGAAAGTTCTTATGATCAAATATTTTATTCCGAAAAGATTCGAATTACGCCGTTTTATTTGGAAAGCGACTGGCGTATATTGAGAAGACGAAAAGGCAGGAGGATATTTTATTTTCAAATCTCAACTGTTGAGAGTGTCTTCTCTTATTGTCTCCGAAACCCTAGATTGGAAGTCTCTCTCGACTGCTCCGAAATCGATGATGGTGAACACAAGGAAGTCAGCAAAATCCAGTGCTATATCTGCGGAGAAAAGGAAGGAAAGCATGCAAACCTCAAAGGCGGTGACAGCAAAATCAAAGATTCCAAAATCCAAGGCTGCGAAGATGAAAAAGGCATCGCCTTTACATGAGATGTCTGCCGAGGAGATAACTGCTGAAACTTCTCAGATAGTCACAGCGGTTTCTACCCCTCAAGCGTGTCCACAATCGGAGGTAAATCCCGTCCTTCGTTCGGTTTCTGCAGTCGTTGAAAAATCTGTGGTTATTGATGAAATTATTATGGGAGTTGAGAATGTTGGGAGTTTGGGTGCTGAAGCTAGGAGGGCTGTTAGTGATGAAGAAGCCGGTAGGGCTGAGATTTGTGTTAACGAGGACAAGATTGTGGTTGGTGAAAAGGGTGATGAAGTTTCTAAATCTGTTGAAGAAACGGAACCCAGAATGTCAGTGTCAAGAAAGTCTGGTGTTTCAGACGTTTGGAAGGCAAAGATTCAAGCTTCCGGGTACGTTCACCCAGGAGGTTTTCAAAGAAAGAAGGTGTCTCGCCGAGCTGCCTCTCCCAGTCAATGCCTAGCTAGGATCTGTTCTATCAGAGGGAGGGTCCCTGATATTTCTAATGAGGAAAAGAAGAGTATGAGGAATCTGGGTATGAAGGATGCACCTGTTGATAACTTGGTTGAGGAGATTGGAGTCTCAGAAGGTGAAGTTGCTGAGGCTGTGAGTAAAGGACCAGATTCATCTGTAAAGAGTGTTGGGGAGATTGATGCTGTTGCAGAAGAGCCTGAGACTGCTGAAGGGGATGAAGACCTGGAGGATATGTTCAAAGACATAGATGATTTTGTTGAGAATCTACCAAAGGAAGTCCCCGGTGTTCCAGCTGAAGAGGAGTTAAATTGATACTCCAGAGAATGTTGTGATTGAGGAAACGACAACTGTTCCAGATCCTGTTCAGGACAGTAACCTTGGTGCTCAGATGGATATTGATGACTCTCAGAAGACTGACGTTGAAGCAGTTCCTCAGATGGGTGATGATGAGGATTTGGTTCCTCTTGTGAAGTTAAAGAAGATGTCAAAGGGGAAGGAAAAGGAAAAAGTGGCCTTTGCGAAGTCTACAAAGGATTCTGCCCAGAAGGGTGCTGATGTACGCAGTGGTGCAGGGGGAGCTGGTTCCTCCAAGAAAAGGAAGCGTGTCGCTCCAATGCCTGTTTCAGAAGACGCTGGGGGATGTGAAGTCCCAGGCCCTGATGCTGAGACTGTCCCAGTTGGCTTGGTTAAGAAGGGTGTATGGTTTGTTAACAAAGATGCTGCAAGAAAGTGGCCATGCATCCAGAAGAAGAAAATCATACCTGAAAGATTGCTAGATGAGTCCCGGTATAAGGGAAAGGAGGTGGTTAAGGTTTTGAAAGAATCGGATCTGTTTTGGACGCTGGCTAGGTGCAAACCCTACAGTGAACAGCTTGTGCGTGAGGCAATGGCGAACTTGCCCCCTCACTTTGGGGTAGTTGGAGATCCTGAGTATGGAGTCTTCTTTGTTAGAGGGAGGAGAATTAAGATTGATCCGGAGCTAATCAATGTGTATTCCTCGATGGATGACCCGGCTATTGACGAGGAGGAGACAAATTTTGAGAAGATTGTGAGTACTATCACTGCGGGCTCTGTTAGGTGGAGACCTGAATCAGTTGTGCACACAGTAGACTTATCAACGTTTTATTCCATGCTGTTCTTCATTGCTGTCTTCAACTGGAGACCTTCTACACATCGATCAACAGTCAATAAGGACGTGGCTCAACTGCTGTATCAGATAGGGAACAAGCGGAAATTCAATTTGGGAAGAGTCATGTTCAAACAGATTGCTGAACATGCTACGTCAAAGAGGACTCTTCACCAGATCTGCTTCCCATCACTGATTTATGAGTTGATTGTTTATCATGCCCCTGATTTGATGTCCTCCATTGATCAGCTCTCAAAGTCTCCCATCAAGTTTGTCGTAGACCACAAGCTATTTAAAGGGCGTCATATTAATGATCTCAAGGAGGAGACCTCAAAGGGCAAAGATATTGCCGAGCCATCAAGGCGAGGAGGAGTAAGGTTGGCCCGTGATGAGAGGAACAGACTTCTCATGGACCTACATGACATCATTGAAGCGGACAAGGAGCAGCGCAAGCGTATCAACAAGCTCGCTCGTGCGCTAAGCTTTCCAAGTGACGATGAAGCTCATGATACAGTCTCTGAGGAGAACACTGATGATGGTTCGTCTTCATGAAGGTCTTCTAATAACTTTTCCTCTGAACTCAGACCGTATTTAAAACTCTAGTTATTGTGTGCTTGTTCTGGCACTTATTGATTAACTGTTCGAACTCGATCGGCCCCTTGCCAGTTTGTGGCAAAAAGGGGGAGTATTTTGTGGTGACAATTTTTGTTCCCTTAAGGTTTCCTACTATCTAGATAGTTAGATAGATCTAGTTGTCTAGTAGATTTGGTTTTGCCAAAATGCCAAGGGGGAGATTGATGTTCCCTTGTGTGGCATGTGTTTGGCAAAACGTAGTTAGACAGTTCGAGCAGGAGTTCAGGGGGAGTTCAAACACTTAGTGGAACTACTATACAACGTAGAGCAGACGCAGAGTTTTTTCCAGAAGGTTCTAGATCGAATATCTCTTCGATCTGAAGTCGGCCAGCGAAGAAATCGGACTCCAGATATTCAGATGAATATCTTCTACATGACGGCATGGCTGACTTGGAGAGGAAGTCATCATTTTCCCTCTCACCAATTTGAAAGATATGCATCAAATATTTCGGAATATATTCCTAAATATTTGATGGGATTATCTTATGCAAATTAGGGTTTTTGCTCGAGCATATAAATACCATGCAAAGGCAACCCTAATAGGCACCGCTTTCAAGATCAGAAATACACGAAGAAATCCTATTGATTGGAAAAGAAGAAAGCGACGGCTGTTGTGTTTTCCCCACTGAAAAAACATCGGTGTGAGCTCAGTCTGATACGTGCTATTCAGATTGACCAGAGGTGATCAAGTTCAGAGCACAAACAGAACAACCAACTTTCAAGTGAAAGCGACCGAGCTTCAGGAGAGGTTCGAGTACGTTCGGACAGAAGGTCTGGACGAAGGGGATCAAGGGGAGTTGCGACGAACCTTGGTTGCAAATCTGAGAGACGGAGTAGTAGAGGCTAGGCAATTACAAGGTGTAAGTGTAAGTCCACTGAAAAGCTCTATACTCGTAATAAAGATTTGTTGTCCCTTTTCTGGGTGTGGGAAACCCCCCAGAGTAGGCGTAGCCGAACTGGGTTATCAATCTGTGCGTACTCGTGTTTTATTGTTC
Organism: Rhodiola kirilowii; assembly: GCA_033675215.1. Classification (NCBI taxonomy): domain Eukaryota; kingdom Viridiplantae; phylum Streptophyta; class Magnoliopsida; order Saxifragales; family Crassulaceae; genus Rhodiola; species Rhodiola kirilowii. The sequence goes on from CM066201.1 coordinate 48,255,154, forward strand.
TGTTCGTACTTGTTGTGGAACTGTGGTAGAAAGAGTTCAAGGTCTGTCCAAACACAACCTAGAACACTTGCTTGAACAGAGGATATAATTTCACATTATATTTTCATCTATGTACTCAATACAATTTGTGTTTGTCTATGAACATGATTTGTGAGTAGTGTTTTGTATTCTAGGGTCCTATGGACCTCATGTGTGTTAATACTCCTAATCTATAATGAATCAATGTTAGAATGACATGTTTGGATGATTGTGAATCTACTTTGAACAAATGTTAACTCTATGCCCACCAAGTGTTTGATAAAATGCCTAGGTGGTCTAGAAACATGAACTTGAAGTTGAGTGTTCTAGCGAACGAGACTAATAGTTCTAGAATGCAAGTAGATTCACCCTTGTTAGGTGGTGATCACTAGCGTGACCCATTCTAGCATTGAGATAGGCTTGCTCAAGACCGCTCTTGGATATTGATCATTCAACTACCGTTGATGATTGAGAACCTTGAGTTGGACGTGAGCTAACAACATCTAGCGATTGAAGCTCACGTGCGAGGTGCCTCTTCCTTAAATCAAGTAAAAACATCGATAGATTGAATTTGGTTTAATAGTCGCACGCCTTAATCTAATCATCTAACATAATTCTTTTTGCATGAAATTGAACTCTTGGAGTCTAAAACACACATGAGTGAAGTAGTTCCCTAGAGTACACCCTTAGCCTTGGTAGTGACATTATCTCTAGATTCCTTAGATTGTTTATATACATTTGCTCTAGCAATCACATCAAAACCTACATTTCGCAATTGGGATAGACATATCGGACCAAAATTAAATAGTGCATAAGTTTAGACTTGCTCCTTGGACGACCCGATACTTACCGGTCATTATAAATGTTTTTGACTTGCACCTAAAAATACAACTGTCAAAATGGCGCTGTTGCCGGGGAGCAATGAATTAACTAGAGCACTAGAGTAGATTTTGTGAGATTTGGACTATTCTTGTAAATATTTTCCCTTTTCCTTTTGTACATTCTTTACACTCATATCCCTTGCTAACTTTTGTTCTATTGTTTTGCGAGGATGGACTCATACAACCAACAAGTCTCATACAACAAAGAATATTACCAAGAGGAGGAACAACAAAATGCATATTTTGAAGAGCATGGCTAACCGACACATTCATACTCTCCAAATCGGGATGATAGCCAATACTCATTTCAAGATGACTCCTACCCTCCCTATCCTCTAAATCCTCAACCCAATGGGAATGAACACTTCTATAGAGAATTGCTAAACTCCTTGAAGACAAATGAGAAGGGTAAACAAGAAGAAGACTCCTACTCTCCATATCCTCAAAATCCACAACTTATGGACAAGGAGCTCTTCTACAAGGAATTGCTAAATTCTTTGAATGAAAGTGAGAGGGTTAGACAAGAAGGGATGGCCTCTTATGAAGCTCTTAATGCCAAGATCTCCCAAGATCGCCTAGACACGCAACAAGCTTTCCAAGCTTTGAACCAACGCATGGATGAACTTATAGCTCAAAGAAAAGTGTTGGAAAGCACATTAGCGCGACAAGCAATGGAAAATAGGGACTTGGATGATGAAGAAGAGGTGTCCAAAGAAGATTTTAATGAATCTAATGCCTCAAGGCAAGATTGGGATCAAGAAAGGGAGGATACACTTTGGAGAGTCGGTACCCAAGCTTTTTATGAGGAGATGGATGGTGAATCTTGTGACGAAGACGAGGTGGAATGCAAGAGTGAAGCATCCTTCACTACTAGCACATCTCAAGATCGTTTAGACGAGAACACACAAGAGCTCACCATTCCATCAACGCCTTGGCTCTCCGACGAGGAATTCTTGAAGGATGATGCCTCTTGTATAGAGGAAATGACCTTTATTGATGAAGACGAACTCCTCCCTCCAGCTATAGAAGAGCCTAAATGTGAATCCCAAATTCTTGATGAGGATAAGATTGAGGAAGAGGATATTGAGCCAAAAGAACTTCAAAAGTATGAAGACTTTGTTGAGATTTATATGGACGTGACTAGAGAGCCACCTCACACACAAGAAGACACAAGTTTAATGAGCGATATTGAGGAGTGGGCACCCAAGGAAATTATTGAGAAATTAAAGGAGGGTGTGTCCATCAAGCTCGAGACAAATTTTGAAGACTCCTTCATTTCGACGTCTCGAGACAAGTTTGGGAGCTTCGTGCCTTATTTTGCAAGATCTTCGGAAGGAAGCTCCCATGACCCCTTAGCTCTAAAGGGATCTTCATATTTGAAGGGTTCAACTTCCCAAAGGAAAGTCCATTGTAGACTTGATGGGAAGAAATTCAAATGGGATTTAAAGGTGGATTGACACGCCAATTTCCAAGGCCCCGTGAGAAGGGATCCTAGCAAAGGACTTCTCACGAGTGATTCTATGGGGCGCTTTGCTACGTCTTTTCCAAGACGGGAAAAACTAGGCCCTCGCGGGAGGTAACCCGGTTTGTAAGTTGTCTATTCATGTTCTTAATGCTTAATTGTTTGGCATAACCATTGCATGACTTGAGCGTGACTTGAATATTAAGCGTGGCGTGTGCTATGTCTTTAGAGAGTGAGATCTTAAGTGTGGAGTGAGTGGAACTTAGTCCTATCCTAATTCATATCGCCCAAGCCCCTCCACCTCCCCTATATTTGTCTATGAATATTGTTGTATTGGAACCACTTTGTTACTATAACTTAGACACCTTGCGCATGAAGGAAGATGTAGTTTACTTTCCTCGTTTGAACTCTCTTAAACATATGTGCCATGATCTTATTTTGTGACCTTGTGATACCATATTGCTCATACTTGAGTTTGTTATTATTTCTATATCTATCACTTGTTACATTTAACCTCTCATGTTCTATTGTCATCAAGGAAAGTATTTGCATCATGTATGATAAAGCCTAGCACATTGGCGTCTCTATTATAAAAGGGGGCACATCTACAAACGAGGGGAGTTCCTATGCGCCTTATTCTCATTTTCTCTATTGTTTGCGCTTAGGGACTAAGCTAGCTCTTAAGTGTGGAGTGGGTAGTTGCATAGTTCACTCATGTCATGTCATGCCTATCATTGTTGAATGGACACTTGCATTCATGTACTTTATCCCAATTTTATGAGTGTTATACTACTAAAGGCTTGTTACTATCATTTCTCAACTTCTATAAGTCACATCTAGCTTACATTTCCCTTCTACATGATTTAGAGTCCAAAACCAAGCTAGCTCTATTGAATGCACATTCTCGTGAATCAATTTTCATTGCTATCTTGTGCCTATCTAGCAATCTAAGTATTTTTCGCGCATGTTTGAAAAAGTTTTTAGCAAGCACACTTTAAAATCTTCATGAAAACTTAAACCTCTCGGTTGCATTTAGGTGACTTTAGTTCTCTTGCCTCGTGCCTTGTTTGTGGTTGTTCCTCGCACATTCCATATTCACATTGGGCATATTGTCAAGTTTTAAGTGTGGAGTCAAAAGAGGGCAAAAAATAGGCCCCATTCAAAAAAAAGTAAAAAAAGTAAAAAAAGAAAACTACTTGGTCAAAGAGGGCAAAGTCCCGACTAAGAACTCTCTCGATGTACACGAGAAGTTTTGCTCCAAAACATACAAATGCCGGGGGTTAGGAAGAAAAGTTCCCCCTTGAAAGCATTTGTAGGCCAAAGGCCAAGTAAAAACCACTTAAACTTGACTTTATGCCCTTCCATCATCTCTTATATGTGTGAGTTCACCACGTGCATTGTGTGCTAGCAAGTTGAACTTTGGGATGACCCTTGTGATTTCACGTATGCTATTGATTGGTTTATGCCTGTTTTAAGAACTCTCATTGTCAAACTCCTCTTTCCTTATGGATTACGACTTTAGCGTCTAAGACTTGGAAATGAGTTTATATCGTGAGCCCGTGGACTAGCCCTAGCTAGCATAGGTGATCGACCGACATTTTTGTGCTAAAAGCTTTAACCATTTTTCAAAAGCATTGCTTGAAAAATAAATAGACTCCTAGGTTAGGCACTTGATAGCGCTAGAATTGACTTCCTTGAATGTACACCCTCATATGAACTTAAACGGTTTGAAAACTCTCTTGAAATGTATAGTGATTGTGATACTAGCTTGGGATGTGAAGTAATTTTTGAGAAATCCATGCCTTAATTGTTAAACACTGTTGCTTTCACTCTTATGGGATAAATGCACGTGGGATTTGTGAGTATTCCCGGTTCTGAAAACTCTCACGAGACTATAACTCGTCCACTAGGGTAGCCTAGGGGTTCAAAGGCTTGGTGCATATGCTAAATGCACTCGTAACACCTACGAAAAGGAGTTAGATTGTAAATATGTGTTAGAGTAGTTAGAAATAAAAGTTTGAGACATTAAATGGATGATAGGAGCAAATGGGCGTTAAACATAATGACTTAGATATTCGCCATTTGTTTCTCTTTGGCTTGATTTTATTGTTTGCTCGGGACGATCAAACTCTAAGTGTGGAGTGTTTTGATGAGTCAAATTCCCGACTCATTTATCTATCCATTTATGAAGAGTTTTGGTCCATTCCCGATGCTTTTTCGATGCCATTTGACCCTCTTGCTTGTCGTTTCAAGTTAGATTCCGAACTTATGGTTCCCGGACTTAAGGATATCAATTCTCGGAGAAAATCGGAGTTTTGGACCAAAAATGAGGAAATCTCATGCAAAGCTCGGCGCCCGCCTGGGTCTCTGACAGATGCTTGTCGTCAGAGCAAATGTACAAATAAATTTATAAGTCCGCTACTCGCGACTTCACTACTGGGTAGCAAGTGGTAAGTAGGGGTCGAACCCAAGGGGATTAGGGGGATAAGTTGTTCTTTGAGGGATCGTACAGGGAGGGAGCGTGTTTTAGGTTGATTGAGGTTTTAGTGCGGAAAAGTAAGTGTTTTTTTGGTTGGTTTTGGTTTTAAGTGCGGAAAAGTAAATGACAGAAGAGTAAATACTGAAAATGAAAGAGAAGACTTACAGCGGTTGTTGCGTGATTGGCAAGTCTTGCGGAACGTCAGCAGTTGATATTGCGGTTTATATTAAAATTGAAAGTAAATGCAGGTGGTGTTTTAATCTAAGGAAAGCATTCGGTTTCGGGGGCCTTGTATCATAGCCTGTTTATCATTGACCTTTAGTGATCCTACTAAGTATTCAAAAGTGTATCAAGGCCATTCGAAGCACTCGATTTGCCACACTGTCTAGTCCATTCCAAGACATAGAGCACTTGTTCTATTTAGACTAATACCCCATTCCAAGGTATATTAGCCTATGTGCATCCATTTGATTAATCATTCCCGATCAACCAAATGGTGTTTTAGAGAGGTCAAACTCCTCAGATAAGCTTTGCCATTCCAAGCATCCACTTATCCGAGTATGTTTACGAACCCCCATGGAAGAGCTTTGCCATTCCAAGCATCCACTCAACCTTGGAAGTTCTAACCTAATATATGGCACATAGAACAAGTTTTGAATACAAAGAAGAGGCACTAAGAGTATGGCCTAAAACATTTTATGATACAAGTACACCCTTTCAACCGAATGAAGAGTTTAGCTACGAATATCCATAGAGGTGGATACCATAGCTATGTACTCGAGGGTTTTTGAAAGACAGTAAGTAAAGGAGAATACTCAAGAGCCAACAGGAGTATTATAGATTTCAAACAAAAGCTTACAAAGTAGTGCCCAAATCTAGAGAGATAAGTGATTGTGAATTGTGTTTGTGGATTGTGGATTACAAAGAGGAGGCATCTCTATTTATAGGCATGGAGGAGATGGGAGATGGCAACACTTGTCACAAGAGGAGAGGGAGAGCAAGGACATGAAGACACATGGGGGAGGGGAGAAAGCCGCCGGCGGCTATGAGGTGTCTTCCTCCAAGAGCCGCCGCCCATGTGGCAAGGGAGGAGAGGGTGAGAGCTCTAGCCGCCCATGTGAGGAGAAGAGGAGAAGTTTGAGATCTTTTGCTTCTCCAAAAACCATCGGTTGGATCCTAACTCCTAGTTGCCCTTTAGTTGCCTCTTAGGTTGCCTTTCGGTTGGACTTGTTTTGAGTGATTCCATGTCAGGTTCATGATATTTCTTCAGTCGGCATCTGGTCGTGACCTTGGAATGACTTGTAATATATTTTCAGCTTTAAAAGTCCTCATTAGCCTGTATTCTCTCTAGACTCCAAAATACCCTGTAGATAAATATCGGAACTAACAAGCAAAAGTTAAATAGACAAAGAGTCTAATTTGGTGGGTTTAACTGTGTTTATGATTCATACAATTATGGTCAATCAGATCACCCCACACTTTTAGTTGTTCGTCCCGAACAATGCTATTAAAGGGCGGCACACACTATCTAAGTAAACTTTTAAAATATGAAAGTGAGACTGTGGGACTAAATTTATCCTAATTCATGCATTACTACTTATTACTAAATTAAACCGTGTAAATAAATAGAAGAAACTTGATACTTGTACCTTCGTGCCGAGATGCAAATTAATTCAGATGTTTCGGGAGATAGCCCTTTTCAGGCTTCTGGACTGCATTCTCGGGACCGTCTCGCACTATATGGTTTCCTTGTAGCTTTCTCTAGCACGTGATTCGGTTCGGGTTTCACTGAGTTGAGCCTTTTTGATTTTCTTTTTTGGCGAGGGACAGCTTTTTTGTAGTGAATCGGCCTTTGGCCTTTGATTTGACTCTTTGAGTACTTCACTTTTGTTCGGTTAAAACCTTCACAATTTTGGCCTTTGGCCTTTGATTATCTCTTTGAGCTTTTGCTTCTTTGAGCTTTTGCCTTTTTGTGGCTTGCTAGTCCATTTTCTCAAGCCTTTTTGGGAGGTCCAATCGTCGCCCGCAAGCATATGGAAATACCTCCCCGCTCTTTCTCATCCTTGCCGTTTCGCGCGGGTCAAAATGAGGGTCGCTCATTTATTTTCCTGGCTACTAGGACTAGAGATAGGACGGTTTGATTCCCGTCCCGCCTCTTGCATAAACGCTGCACGGCGGAGATGACTTCAATCTTCACTGAAACTCGAAGTGCAGCCTCCACTGACTTCGAAAACCATATAGTTAGATTCGATCCTTCGAGTGCTTGCCAAGCCTTTCTAGGGCAGTTTATGTCAACTCCACATCCCCTGTTTATCTCAGCACAAAGGGACAAATGAGAAGTTACATTCTAAGTTTTTAGACAGTTGAATTTTCACAAGGTAAATGCATGAATTTAGATCTATCTTTTTCACATTCTCAAGTTCATATTTTCAAAAAGATAATATTAAGAAAAAAGGAAAAAGAAAAAGCATGTTACGTACAAAGGCAATTCTGACCCCACACTTTTGAACGAAGGCATTCTTTACGAAATGACTTAGTTCAAAAGCCATGCAAGCAGACATTTATGAGAAGAAAATGACATTAAGGAAAAGGGAAGAACAGAACTCCCTTTAAGGTGTCGAGTGAACGACATGGCATGAGGCTGGATAATTGAGGGAGTTCAGCTGGGGCCTTGAACTCTTGGCATAGGCCTGGCTGGCTTGATGTTGCACCCATAACCGATTCCTGAATAATCATTTCATTCTATGCACCAAGTGGGTGAGAGCGATTTATTTGTAAAAACTAAATGACAGAAAATAAATGACTGAAAGTAAGATAGGTGTCGGGTTACCTCCCGACCAGTGCCTTTGTTTAACGTTGTTGGCTCGACAGTACCTCATTCCTGGATCATAAGGTGGGATCCCATGGGTGTGTGAGGTCAAACTTCTTCTCGGCTGCCCATTTGATTTGCCCAAAGAACACATATGGCAGCGGGCTCAGTTCTGCTCTCCCTTGATCCGGAGGCTTCTTTTTCACATATCCCCGAGAAGGCGAGGACTCCTTGACCATAGCTGCTGGTCCATCAAGTCGAGCTCTCTTGCTTCTCCTTCCGGGTTTCCATTCCTTTGGCCCATGTCTTGGCCATTTCTTCATGTTTGAATGGGTGGCACCTTTGCAATTTTGGAAGTTTAGTATTGTGCCATTGAACACGAGCGACCTTGAGCTTGTTCCCATTCCAAGCCTCTTCTTTGTGGCAGAGATGATTGGCCATCCTAGAACGAGTGAGTTTTCAGCCGACTTTTCTTGGCTCATGACGAGTGAGTGCTCCATCTTCGGCTCTTCTGGCTCATCTTTTGCCTCCAACTCCCCTTGCACCTCATCATTGATCACTTCATCTTCAGAGGCTATGATCCGCATACAAATTGAGGGGACAAGTTGGGGGACTTCCACCACAAGGGTCGGGTCTTTCTCGAGCAGCTCATCAGTGAGGACTGGGCTTGCCGTGATTTTCTCGGTTAATTCGGCAGTGATGTTCGGGACTTCTGTTGGCTCGGCAATGAGGACTGTATTAGACTTGGCTGGTTCGGCAATCAAGTCCGGGACCGGCGTGGTTTCCTCGGGCAGATTGGTGATGAGGACTGGGACTGAATTGGGCAGTTCGGCACTGAGGTCTGGGTATGTCTCGGGCAACTCTTCAGTTAGGACCGAAATTGATTTGGGAAGTTTGGCAATGCGGTCCTAGATCAGTTGTGTAGCCGCCCAGAATTCCTCATTTTCGACCTCGTCTTGTGTATCGGGGCACTCATTTGCTGGATGCTAGCTGCCAATTCTTCCTCCTCGTCCTCGAGTGGCTCGGTGGGTTCTTCTTTAGGCTTCAGTGGGCCGTTTTCTTCGAAATGCCCGAGATAATCTGATCTAGGCTCCTCCTTGCTAATCCTTGGCTTCACATTGAGCATCTCATTGACCTGATTTGCACATTTTTTTATGAGCGCCTTTGTCTCTGCCCAAGATTTCTCGGCTTCGGCCTGGTTTTGGTCTATCATGTTGACCTGCTGCTGGTTGCTAGATGCCAGCTCTGTTGTAACGTCCTCGAGTGGCTCAGCCTGATCTTCTCTTGGCCTTGACCTTATGGCCAAATCGTCTATTAGGTTCCATAGATCATCCATGGCTAAGTTATTCACCGAACCTCCCGCCGCATCATTAAGCCTATTCCACTCTTGTGGCATCATTCCACCTAGAAACCTTTGAAGAAGATCTAAGTTCGTGAATCCATGGTGCGGGCAGCTCGTTACAAGGGAATCAAAGTACCATAAGTACTCGTCCAAAGTTTCGTCCGGGGATTGCTTTAGGTTATTGATCTTCTCGCGAATTTCAAGTTCGAAAGATGGCTGGGCTCTTTGACAGGGATCGGTGCCATAATTTGACAGGGAAAACTCTTTTAGAAATTTGGCTCGAAGATTTTCATAACAGCTTTCATACTCTGCACATGAGTAATACCACTCTATTGCCAAGTCAGTTAAAGAAAATTTGAAGCATTTCAGCTTAAACTCCTCTAACGTCTCATTCTCAGGTTTCATGTGGCGGAAGATGTGGTGAAACTGTTGGCAATGTATCACAGAGTCCTCTTCAATGGTACCTCCGAATTTGGGGAGACAGCTAAGCATTTCAAACATAAGGTTGCTGCCCCTAACTTCCCAAGGTTCTATGTCGTAGTATGAAGACATGGCGAATTATGTATAGCAAAAAAAAGAACAACTATCCATTTGCTAATTCCCCGGCAACGGCGCCAATTTGACAGATGCTTGTCGTCAGAGCAAATGTATAAATAAATTTATAAGTCCGCTACTCGCGACTTCACTACTGGGTAGCAAGTGGTAAGTAGGGGTCGAACCCAAGGGAATTAGGGGGATAAGTTGTTCTTTGAGGGATCGTACAGGGAGGGAGCGTGTTTTAGGTTGATTGAGATTTTAGTGCGGAAAAGTAAGTGTTTTTTTGGTTGGTTTTGGTTTTAAGTGCGGAAAAGTAAATGACAGAAAAGTAAATACTGAAAATGAAAGAGAAGACTTACAGCGGTTGTTGCGTGATCGGCAAGTCTTGCGGAACGTCAGCAGTTGATATTGCGGTTTATACTAAAATTGAAAGTAAATGCAGGTGGTGTTTTAATCTAAGGAAAGCATTCGGTTTCGGGGGCCTTGTATCATAGCCTGTTTATCATTGACCTTTAGTGATCCTACTAAGTATTCAAAAGTGTATCAAGGCCATTCGAAGCACTCGATTTGCCACACTGTCTAGTCCATTCAAGGACATAGAGCACTTGTTCTATTTAGAATAATACCCCATTCCAAGGTATATTAGCCTATGTGCATCCATTTGATTAATCATTCCCGATCAACCAAATGGTGTTTTAGAGAGGTCAAACTCCTCAGATAAGCTTTGCCATTCCAAGCATCCACTTATCCGAGTATGTTTACGAACCCCCACGGAAGAGCTTTGCCATTCCAAGCATCCACTCAACCTTGGAAGTTCTAACCTAATATATGGCACATAGAACAAGTTTTGAATACAAAGAAGAGGCACTAAGAGTATGGACTAAAACATTTTATGATACAAGTACACCCTTTCAACCGAATGAAGAGTTTAGCTACGAATATCCATAGAGGTGGATACCATAGCTAAGTACTCGAGGGTTTTTGAAAGACAGTAAGTAAAGGAGAATACTCAAGAACCAACAGGAGTATTATAGATTTCAAACAAAAGCTTACAAAGTAGTGCCCAAATCTAGAGAGATAAGTGATTGTGAATTGTGTTTGTGGATTGTGGATTACAAAGAGGAGGCATCTCTATTTATAGGCATGGAGGAGATGGGAGATGGCAACACTTGTCACAAGAGGAGAGGAAGAGCAAGGACATGAAGACACATGGGGGAGGGGAGAAAGCCGCCGGCGGCTATGAGGTGTCTTCCTCCAAGAGCCGCCGCCCATGTGGCAAGGGAGGAGAGGGTGAGAGCTCTAGCCGCCCATGTGAGGAGAAGAGGAGAAGTTTGAGATCTTTTGCTTCTCCAAAAGCCATCGGTTGGATCCTAACTCCTAGTTGCCCTTTAGTTGCCTCTTAGGTTGCCCTTCGGTTGGACTTGTTTTTAGTGATTCCATGTCAGGTTCATGATATTTCTTCAGTCGGCATCTGGTCGTGACCTTGGAATGACCTGTAATATATTTTCAGCTTTAAAAGTCCTCATTAGCTTGTATTCTCTCTAGACTCCAAAATACCCTGTAGATAAATATCGGAACTAACAAGCAAAACTTAAATAGACAAAGAGTCTAATTTGGTGGGTTTAACTGTGTTTATGATTCATACAATTATGGTCCATCAGTCTGCAAAGACTCGCCCGAGTTTTCCTTGCACCATGCTCGGAGGCCCTCGGTGCTCACCCGGGTCATCAGGCGCCCACCCGGCCACGCCCGAGCCATGCCCCGGCCACGCCCGAGCCACGCCCAAGCCACGCCCCAAGCTACGCTCAGGCCACACTCGGCCGAGTCCCCATGCACCCGCCCGGGTCTTCTCAGCTGCCAGCTTGGATCAATCTCACACCCGACCGAGTCCCACCAAGACCTGCCCGAGTCTCAAGGCAAAAATCAGATTTTTCCCTTTTGGCTATAAATAGAAAGTTTGAGATCTAAACAAAGGGGGATTTTTGGGGGATTCGAGCTAGGGTTTTTGGGGCACGAAATCAAGGGTTTCTAGAGAGAACAAGCTACCAAGGCTTCAAGGGAGGATCATCCATTGAAGATTGAAGATCCAAAGGGGGAAGAAGATCATCTACACTAGATTGGTTCATTCCTTCTATTGTATTTTCATCTATGTACTCAATACAATTTGTGTTTGTCTATGAACATGATTTGTGAGTAGTGTTTTGTATTCTAGAGTCCTATGGACCTCATGTGTGTTAATACTCCTAATCTATAATGAATTAATGTTTGAATAACATGTTTGGATGATTGTGAATCTACTTTGAACAAATGTTAACTCTATGCCCATCAAGTGTTTGATAAAATGCCTAGGTGGTCTAGAAACATGAACTTGAAGTTGAGTGTTCTAGCGAACGAGACTAATAGTTCTAGAATGCAAGTATATTCACCCTTGTTAGGTGGTGATCACTAGCGTGACCCATTCTAGCATTGAGATAGGCTTGCTCAAGACCGCTCTTGGATATTGATCATTCAACTAGCGTTGATGATTGAGAACCTTGAGTTGGACATGAGCTAACAACATCTAGCGATTGAAGCTCACGTGCGAGCTGCCTCTTCCTTAAATCAAGTAAAAACATCGAGAGATTGAATTTGGTTTAATAGTGGCACGCCTCAATCTAATCATCTAACATAATTGTTTTTACATGAAATTGAACTCTTGGAGTCTAAAACAGACATGAGTGAAGTAGTTCCCTAGAGTACACCCTTAGCCTTGGTAGTGACATTATCTCTAGATTCCTTAGATTGTTTATATACATTTGCTCTAGCAATCACATCAAAACCAACATTTCGCAATTAGGATAGACATATCGGAACAAAATTGAATAGTGCATTAGTTTAGACTTGCTCCTTGGACGATCCGGTACTTACCGGTCATTATAAATGTTTTTGACTTGCACCTAAAAATACAACTATCAATCTCTCACCAAGACATTAAACTAGGCCTCTTCGGGGAGTAACCCGCGCTGAAAGTTTTATTTCATTGCATGTTTCATTTGCATTTGTGCTCATTGTAGGAGCCTATGTGTGGAGTGTGTCATGCTCAGACCAGCGAAACGGGATCTGGAAAAACAAATGGCTACTGGGGAGTATTGGTGTCGTGACACCCGTGACACAATGGATCTGTCACGGTAGTCGCGACAGGCAGAAAAGGCAGTGAGTTTCAGGTGTGCCGTGACACCCGTGACACAACCAATATGTCACGGCAGTCACGGCCAAATCAGTCTCTTCTTCCCAAAAATTCAAATCAAAACCCTATCACTTGCCTTGTTTCTTGACCATTATCGATGCTAATCTATTCCTCGTGCAGCTTTATGCTTTTATCTATACATCTACAAGCTCATGAGTCACATTTCACTCCTCGGGCATTGCTTAATCTCCATGGATATCACGCTACCACACACGATGGAAGTTCATATGCGCCTTTTCTTTTCTTTTATTTCTTTGCTTTGGGACTAAGCTCATTTTTAAGTGTGGAGTGGGTAGCGCATAGTGATGTTCCCATGATTGGCATGTCTTTGGAAAAATGGCTTTGGACAGTTCAAGCAGGAGTTCAAACACCGACTGAAACAGAAGTACAGCGTACAGAAGACGCATGATCTAGATTCGGTTTATTCTGAAGATTCTGAAGATTGAGGATCTTTTTGGTTGGAGTCGGTCAGCAAAGACACAGAATATTCGAGAGGTCATTCGAATATTTCCTTACCAGAATTAAACACCGATTGACTAACTTGTCAAAGAAAATATCTCATGAAGATGTCGATGACGAGATTATTTGATTGAAGTCCCGAAGATGTCGACGAAGTTATTTGATTGAAGCCAATCGACAAATCATCACCAAAGATCAGATTAGCGATCAAATATATGCATATTGGCTGAGAGAATATCGGATGGCTTGGGGTGGAAGTCATCTTTGAAGATCGGATAAAGATTGAATATTCTGCAAATATTTAGGAGTATCTCCGAAATATTGGATAGGATATTCAGATTGGATCTGGACTCTACTAACACCTATATAAAGAAGTCTAGGGCGTCCAGATTCAGTGTCGCTTCCGGTGAGAAAAGATAAACACGAGAGTTCATGAGATTGGGGGAGAAGCGACGGTTGGCCATTCCACATCGGAATATCAGCGCCAAAGCAACAGTCTGATCAGTGTGGTGTTCAGTTTGTGCTTGAGGAACAACGTAGTACACACACACATCTATCAAGCTACGTCTTTGAGAGAAGGCGACTGGACTTTCGAGAGGTCCAAGACTAGGCCGAGAGGGAAGTCTCGTCCTACCCACTGGGGATCGAGCGGAGCTGCGGTGAACCGAGATTGCAAATCCGAGAGACGGAGAGTTAAAGGCTAGGCGATTACAAACACGGGGTTGTGTAAGAGTAAGACCACTTGTAGCTCTAATCTCGTAATACGATTTGTGTCCCATTTTAGGGTGTGGGAAACCCCCCAGAGTAGGCGAGGCCGAACTGGGTAACATATCGTGCGTGCTCCCGTTCTCCTTTATTTTCCGGTACTGCTTGATAAACTGTTTAATCAACTGTTGGAACATTACCTGGTAGAGTTCGGTACTGGTTAACTGTGTGTGTCTCAGTTATCTTCTCTGACTGCTGGATCATTGTGAAAGGAGGTTTAGGTCTGTCTCCACTGTACCTTGAACACTAACTTGGGCAGGGGATAGAATTTCACATGGTATCAGAGCAAACATTCGACACACTGAGTGGGATCCTGGAACTGTTCAAGATGACTGCACAGCAAGATCAGCTACCCTCGAGCACGGTTCATGAATGGAAGATAGACATGGAAACTTACAGAAGTAAAGATGTGTGCATGGTTGCATTCAGCTCTTCAAGTCACATGGAGAAAGATCGCTGGTACTTCGATAGCGGATGCTCTGCCATATGACAGGAGACTCCAGATTTCTTACGCAGATTCGACCTGTTATTAAAAAGCAGTTCGTCACCTTCGGAGACGGAGGCAAGGGACAATTGATCGGCTGTGGGACATTGAAGGTTCCGGATCTACCTGTCCTCAAAGACACTCTCCTAGTTGAAGGACTGCAAGTGAACCTGATCAGCATAAGTCAACTTTGCGACGGAGGATATCATGTCAAGTTCACTCACAACTCGTGCCAAGTTCTCGAAAAAGATAGAGGAATATTGATGAAAGGAAGCAGAGCAGCCAACAATTGCTATCTCATCGGCTCTGCTGGAACAGGTGCTGGAACAGCCTGCTTGTCTAGTCAAGCAGATGAGATGTCCCTTTGGCACAGATGGTTGGGACATCTGAATCTCAAGACATTGAAGAAACTCTGCTCATCTGGACTCATCAGAGGAATGCCAAATATCAAAGGAAGTCAGGATGTGATGTGTGGAGAATGTCAGATCGGGAAATAGACCAAAGCATCACACCCCAAGATCTCTCAAATTAGCACCAACCGACCTCTGGAACTGATCCATATGGACTTGATGGGACCAATGCAAACTGAGAGCTATGGTGGAAAGAAGTATGTTCTGGTATGTGTTGACGACTTCACCAGATTCACCTGGACAAGGTTCCTTCGTGACAAGACTGAATCTGCCCAACAATTCATAGAACTTGCTACCCTGATCCAACGAGAAAGGGAAGGCAAAGGAGACAAACTGGTGTCCATCTGGAGTGATAATGGCACAGAATTCAAGAATGTTACTATAGGTACCTACTGTACAAAACACGAGATTGCTCATCAGTTCGCATCAGCAATCACCCCTCAGCAGAATGGAGTGGTGGAACGGAATAATCGTACCATTCAAGAGATGGCCCGGGTGATGATCCATGCCAAAAAGATTCCTCCGAAGTTCTGGTCCGAAGCTGTGAATACAGCATGTCACATCATAAATCGAGTTACTATACGCACTGGAACGGAGAAGACATGCTATGAACTCTGGAAAGGAAAGAAGCCAATTGTCAAATATTTCCACATTTTTGGAAGTGAGTGCTACATTCTGAACGACCGGGAGTACCGACAGAAGCTGGATCCAAAGAGTGATGAGGGGTTCTTTCTTGGGTATTCTTCAAACAGTCGAGCATACCGGGTGTTCAACAAGCGCACAGAATCAGTCATGGAATCTATAAATGTCAAAGTCAAGGATGAAGTGTGTGTATAGGATGTCTCAGACGACACTGACGATAGCACTAGCACAGTACCTGAGACACAATCATCATCCCAGCAGACTGAGCATGACCCGACTGAAGACACCTCTGACAACTTCCCTGAAAATCCCTCATCTGACGAAACCCATACTGTCAACCCTCAGGAGAATGTCACTGCATTACAACCCTCCCGACGAATTGCCAGGGATCACCCAATCTCTGAGGTTATTGGTTCACCAAGTGATGGAGTTTAAACTCGTAGAAATCTGAGCAACTCCAGAGAATGGGCTGCTTGCTCGTGCTTCCTCTCCTCAATCGAGCCGAAAAACATAAAGGAAGCATTACTTGATGAGTATTGGGTCCTCTCCATGCAGAAGGAACTGGAAGAATTTGCTCGAAACGATGGATGGGATTTGGTTCCAAGACCTGATGGGGTTAACGTGATTGGTACAAAATGGATCTTCAAAAACAAGTCCGACGCATCAGGGAACATCACAAGAAACAAAGCCCGACTTGTGGCACAAGGATACACTCAAATAGAAGGGATAGACTTTGAGGAAACCTTTGCTCCGGTCGCACGTCTTGAAGCCATTCGCTTACTGCTTCGTCTGGCATGTCACTTGAAGTTTCGACTGTTCCAGATGGATGTCAAAAGTGCTTTCCTAAATGGATTTCTGAATGAGGAGGTTTTCATCGCTCAACCGAAAGGGTTTGAGGATCCGCATCACCCAGCATCTGTGTACCACCTGAAGAAAGCCTTGTACGGTTGATGGACCATATTTATATGATTCATTAAGATAGTTAAACCCACCAAATTAGACGCTTTGTCTATACAACTTTTACTTGTTAGTTTCACTTTTGTTCTACAGGCTATTTCGAGGATTAGAGATGAAACGAGCAAAAAAGGAGTTCTTAAAGCTAAAAATGGATTACAAGTCATTCCAGGCCACGACCAAATTCCGGCTTTACAACCTTCATGAACCCAACGTAGAATCACTCAAACATGTCCCAATGACTTGTTCCAAACCTCAACAAAGATCAAGAACTCAAGTCAATGCCAAGTCTAGCCACCCATGTGCAAGGCTTGTGCCTTGTCTTTTGATTGCAACCAAGAAGCAACCATGATGCAACCAAGGTCTAACTGGAGATTGTGGGGGAACCGATGGTTTTTAAGATACAAATATCACAACCCACTCACTTCCTCCTCCACCTCATAGCCGGCGGCTTTGGCTTGGGGAGTGACACATGGGTGGCGGCTTTTGGGAAAAGCCACCTATGGCCGACGGCTTTGGCTCTCCTCCTCTCCCCCTTTGCCATGTGTTTGGTCCTCCTCTTCTCCCCTTGCCTATAAATACAACATCCCCTCTCCTTTGTTAATTGTCCCAAATTGTAGTCTCAAGTCTCATAGTCCTTGTAGAAAATCTCTCTAGATTTTAGGCACAATCCTTGTAAACACTTCACTTTGATATTGGAAGCTCCAAGTTTGTTCTTGAGTACTCTTGTTGGTTCTTGAAGTGCTCAAGCTTTTCCTTGTCTTTTACTTTCAAAAAACTTTAACCTTTACTTTTCAAGCACTTAGCTATGATGTCCTCTTCTATGGATAATCGTAGCTAAACCCTTCACTCGGTTGAAGGGGTGTACTTGTATTAAAACATGTTTTAGACCCTTCTCTTAGTGCCTCTATTGTGTTTAAACTTGTTCTATGTGCCATATATTAGGTTAGAACACTATTGGTTGAGTGGAGGCTCGAAAGAGCAAAGCTCTTCCACAGGGTTCATGAACATACGTGGTTAAGTGGAGGCTCGAAAGAGCAAAGCTTTTCTGTAGAGTTCAACCTCTTTAAAACACCACTTGGTTGATCGGAAATGATTTATCAGGTGGATGCACATAAGGCTAAGATACTTCGAAAGGAGGAATTAGCCTAAATAGAACAAGTGTTCTATGTCTTGAAAATGACTAGACGGTGTGGCAAGTCGAGTGCTAGAAATAGCCTTGATACATTTTAAACACGTAGTATGATCATTAGATGTCGATGATGAACAGATTTATGATACAAGGCCCCTAAAACCGAATCCTTTCCTTTAATTAAAACATCACTTGTCACTTTACTTTCAGTCTCATTATCAACTGCTTATTTTCAGTCATTTACTTTCAGTACTTTAATTTCCGCACATTTACTTTCCAGTAATTTACTTTCAGTAATTTACTTTCAGTAATTTACTTTCTGTCGCTTATTACAGACCCTTTCAATATCAGTCCATACCAAAAGTATGTTGATTAGTCGATATTGAACTCGACTGTTCCAGCACTTTACTTTTCAGTATTTACTTTCAGTCGTGTATTTACTTTCTTTACTTTGAGTCATTTACTTTTTAGTACTGAAATCACAACCAACCCACATTACTTTCAGTACTAAAATCACAACCAACCCCCAACTGTCTTATTTAATTTTCCATTTTCGAAAGAAAAACTATCCACTAATTCCCTTGGGTTCGACCCCTACTTACCGCTTTGCTACCCAATAGTGAAGTCACGAGTAGCGGACTTATAAATTAATTTTGTACACATTGCACATAACGACTGTGCAGTGTTGTTAACGGTCTCAAACAAGCACCCAGAGCTTGGTATGAGCATCTCACTGTGTTCCTCGTCAATCATGGATATGTGCGAGGGGGATTGGACAAGACCCTGTTCGTTAAACACACGAGGTCAGACTTTATTATCGCACAAATCTATGTTGACGATATTGTGTTTGGGTCCAATACCCAGAAACTGGTGGATCAGTTTGTTGAACAGATGCAGAAGGAGTTTAAGATGAGCATGGTTGGGGAGATGAACTACTTTCTAGGACTCCAGGTGACTCAGAAGGAAGACGGCATTTTCATCTCACAAAGCAAGTATGCCAAGAATCTGATAAAGAAATTTGATCTGGAGAAAGCAAGTCACAAACGAACTCCGGACGCTACTCACATAAAGATAACCAAAGACGAGGCTGGACCAAAGGTCGATCAGACGCTGTACAGGAGCATGATTGGAAGCCTCCTGTACTTAACGGCCAGTAGACAAGATATAGCATATGCCGTTGGTGTTTGTGCAAGATACCAGGCGGATCCAAAGGAAAGTCATCTCCTACAAGTCAAGAGAATCATAAAGTATGTATGCGGGACAGCTGATTTTGGAATCTGGTATACCAAGGACACCAACCCACATTTGGTTGGCTACTGCGATGCTGACTGGGTAGGAAACGCTGAAGATCGAAAGAGCACATCTGGAGGATGCTTTTTCTTAGGAAATAACTTGGTTTCCTGGTTCAGCAAAAAGCAAAACAGCATCTCACTGTCTACGGCTGAAGCAGAATACATCGCAGCAGGAAGCAGCTGCACTCAACTGCTATAGATGAAGCAGATGTTGTCTGAATACGGAGTTAAACAAGAAGAGATGACCCTGTATTGTGACAATATGAGCGCTATTAGTATCTCGAAGAACCAAGTGCAACACTCCAGGATGAAGCACATAGACATCAGACATCATTTCATCCGAGAGCTGGTTGAACAAAAGGTGGTTACTCTCACGCATGTCACAACAGACAAGCAATTGGCGGGCATCTTCACCAAACCTCTTGATGAAGCCCAGTTTGAGACACTCAGATCCTCCCTGGGTCTGTGTGTTATCAAGAACTAAGTGTTCCAGATAGTGGTCAGTCTCAGGCAGATCACCAGCTCAACAGATGGGCTGACCACTTATCAACAGGAAGCTGGAACAGAAGGTACATACCTAGAGATTTACATTCTTATACATTCAGAAATCAGTCATATGCCATCATAAAACAAAGTCTAAGACTCGACAAATCATCACCAACGATCAGATTAGCGATCAAATATATGCAGATTGGCTGAGAGAATATCGGATGGCTTGGGGTGGAAGTCATCTTTGAAGATCGGATAAAGATTGAATATTCTGCAAATATTTAGGAGTATGTCCGAAATATTTGATAGGATATTCAGATTGGATCTGGACTCTACTAACACCTATATAAAGAAGTCTAGGGCGTCCAGATTCAGTGTCGCTTCCGGTGAGAAAAGATAAACACGAGAGTTCGTGAGATTGGGGGAGAAGCGACGGTTGGCCATTCCACATCGGAATATCAGCGCCAAAGCAACAGTCTGATCAGTGTGGTGTTCAGGCTGTGCTTGAGGAACAACGTAGTACACACACACACACAGCTATCAAGCTACGTCTTTGAGAGTCGGTGACTGGACTTCCGAGAGATCCAAGACTAGGCCGAGAGGGAAGTCTCGTCCTACCCACTGGGGATTGAGGGGAGCTGCGGTGAACCGAGATTGCAAATCCGAGAGACGGAGAGTTAGAGGCTAAGCAATTACAAACACGGGGTTGTGTAAGAGTAAGACCACTTGTAGCTCTAATCTTGTAATACGATTTGTGTCCCATTTTAGGGTGTGGGAAACCCACCAGAGTAGGCGAGACCGAACTGGGTAACATATCGTGCGTGCTCCCGTTCTCCTTTATTTTCCGGTACTGCTTGATAAACTGTTTAATCAACTGTTGGAACACTACCTGGTAGAGTTCGGTACTGGTTATCTTCTCTGACTGCTGGATCATTGTGAAAGGAGTTTTAGGTCTGTCTCCACTGTACCTTGAACACTAACTTGAACAGGGGATATAACTTCACATAGTCACACACATCGCATATCACATTCACTCTTGCATATGCTCAACAGTCTATGTATTGTGATTGAAATTCTCATTTTCTACGATACTCCTTGATTGATTGTCATTCTTTTGGATTCGAAGTCTAAGACTTGAAATAGTTTTATTCATGTGTGTATTCTCTCGAGTCAGTATCATTGTGAGCCTTTGCCTATCACATATTTTACGTATTTCTTGAAGCATGTTTGAGACTTGATATTAGTAGGCTGATGAGTCGTATTTATACGACTCATCGAGTCAACAAATCCCACCAATTCCGACACTTTATTATGTGAACAAGTTACTTGTTAGTATTATTTTGCATTTCAGGTGTTTTGAAAGCTCTAGGAGGAAACGCGCATTAAAGATGACATTTTGTGCCAAAAACATCAGAAGGCAGTTTTGGCCGAGCAGCGCCCGAGCAACGTTCCAGGCCGCGCCCGACAGAGTTCCAGGCCGCGTCCCAGGCCCTGTTCCAGCCTGCGCCCAAAGGCTTCAGCCGAGCTGTCAAGCGCTAAATTCAAGTTGCTCGGGCAAACAAGCTGATCTGACAATTCCGACTCGAGCAAGTTGATCAAAATAGCAGATAAGTCGGACGATGTCATTAACCAGGGAGAACGTCCGAGCAGATTGGCAGTTGGCCCAATTCCAAAGCAAAAGCCCCGTCGTAAGGCCAAGGCGGTGCAAGTGTTTCCTAATTTCGTCCAAGGCGGTTCAAAGCATGCTTGTTGGCCAAGTTAACTTGCAAGCTAAGTTAACTTGCAAGCCAAGCAAAGTCGGTTGAGAGATTTGGACGTGTTTCCTAATTCGTTTTTGGGCTCGTTCCCAAAAATAGACGTTGGAGCCCTAAGACTTTTGCTATAAATAAGACCTCTCCTGAAGGCCAATAATCATCCCTCAATCATCAATTCGGAGAACCATCATCCAAGGCGAGAAGCAACAATTTGGCCAGAGCTTCTCTCGAGTTCCTCCCTTCGGTGATAGAGAAGAATTCCTTTACTTTCATTTATTGTTTTGTTAATTCCATGGACATGAGTAGCTAAACCTTCTATTCGGTTTAGGGTTCAATATATTGTGACGAAGTTTTGAGACTCTTTGCTTAATGCTATTTTCGTGTTCTACTAGTTCCCGTGCTTATTTATCCCGGACTGAATTGCAAAGCTAAGCGGATACTTGGAATGGTAAAACTTAGCCGAGCAATTCAGCCCCTATATTTGCTACTTGTTTGATACTAGACCGTTAGAACGAGTAGTTGCACTTAACCTGATATAACCTGGAACGGAGTATTAGGTTTGCTAGAACTAGAAGTCTATAACCTGGAACGGAGTAGATTGTGGTGTAGGTGCTTGGAACGGCCCTACCTTAGGTTATAACCTAGAACGGAGTAACCACACTTAAAAACATGAGATTAGATAATTCGAAGTCGATGATAAACGAGTCACAATAGAAACCCTAAACCGAATGCTTTCTCTGATTGAATACTTTTTCGTTTTATTTCTCGTGAACTTTTCAACAATTGCTTACACAAACCCCAATCAATTTTGTTTACAGAACGACTTGACTAACACCAGCTCTCTAGGGTTCAACCCCTGCTTGCCGCTTTACTAGTTTCTTGCAGGGAATTATAAATTTAAATTTGAGAGGTCAAACGACGCCTGTCAAATTTTGGCGCCGTTGCCGGGGAGTGACAGAGCCTTGTCGTGAGGCAATGTGCAAAATATATTTATAAGTCCACTACTTTAGTGGCTCACTATGGATAGTATGCGGTAAGTAGGGGTCGAACCCAAGGGAGTCAGTGTGGAATGGTTGTTCTTGAAAAGAAAGGAAAAAAAGAAAATGAAAGTAAATACAATTGGTTTTTTTGGGTTTTGTTGGTTTTTTATACAGAAAGTAAATGACTAAATTTAAAGTGTTGAAAGTCAAGACTGAAAGTAAAGTGCTTAAAGTAAAGTACTGAAAAGTAAATTGCGGAAACAATCGAGTTCAATATCAACCATTCAACATACGTTTTGGTTTGTCGCACTCTGTGTTTCAAGCGCAATACGTACCAAAATGTTATGTTGGATTGATGTTGAAAACGTCTGTAATGAAAGTAAATGACAGGAAAGTAAAGACTGAATGTAAAGTGCGTAAAGTAAAGTGTTGAAATGTAAATGAAAGGAAAGTAAAGTGCAGATAAGTAAGGACGAAAGATATTCAGTCTAGGGTCTCTACTTGTCAGACAACCATCATAGACGTCAAATGATCTTACTTTGTGTTCATATGTGTGGGTTATTCCATTTCAAGATATAACCCTAAAGTAAGGTCATTTCAAGCACTTACACCACAATCTACTCCAAAATCAAGACATAGACTTCTAGTTCTAGCTAGACTAATACTCCATTTCAAGATGTATTAGTCTAAGTGCATCCACTTGATCTCACATTTCCGATCAACCAAGCTGTTTTAAAGATAGATTGAACTACTCGGCTAAGCTTTGCCATTTCAAGCATCCACTTAACTTCGTTGTTCAACCGAATAATGGCACAAGAACTAGTTGACACACAAAAGTAGCATTAAGTTCAAGTCTCAAGATGCATACACAAGTATGAACACCCTTTGACCAAATATGCTTAGCTACTTGTATTCAAGTCAAGGAATACAAGCACCATACTTATGAAAGTAAAAGAAAACAAGAAAGAAGAAGGAAAACAAGAAAAGAGAAGGAAAGTCGTGGCTTTGACAATAAAAGTAAAAGAGGAGAGGAGCTCCAAATTGAGTGCAAGGAAAGTAAAGTGAGCTTTGGAAATCAGAACTTCACAAGAAAGTAAAGTGTGCTTGCTGGAAAGTAAAGGCTTTGGATCTCAAGAACAAGAACAAAGAACAAAGAACAAAAGTGTGTTTGTATTGAAAATGAAGAGAAGAGAGTTAAGCTCTCAACTCTTTAAGGACTTGGGACTTCGAAGCACACATGATTCTAAGACCAAGAGGTCTTTATATAGGCAGGCTAAACCGACCTAAGGGGGGAGAGGATAAGTGATGGACCATAATTATACGAATCAAAAACACAGTAAAACCCACCAAATTAGACTGTTTGTCTATTTAACTACTGCTTGTTAGTCCCGATATATTTCTACAGGGTATTTTGGACTCTAGAGAGAAAACACGCTAAGGAGAGGATTTTACGCTGAAAAGATGTTACGAGTCATTCCAAGGTCAAGATCAGACGCTGAATGAAGAAATCTCAAGATCCTGACATTGAATTACTCAATTCAAATCCAACCGAGGAACAACCAAAGTCAGACCGGAGCGAAATTGGACTGATAGTTTTGTGAAAAGACTGCACAAAACTCACAAACCTCCACCTTTCCTCCTTGGTGACCGGTGGCTTCCTCCTCCCCTCCTCCATGCAGCCGGCGGCTTCCTCCATGGTGACTTGGAACCGGCGGCTTTGGAGCCTCCCTCCTCCTCCCTTGGATGAAACCACATGGTTTCATCTTAGCCCTCCATTCCATCCTCATTTGGCTATAAAAGGAAGCCTTCTCCTCTCATTTGTATCATCCACAAATTGTAATTCACTTCTCTCTCTAAAACATTTGGTTACTTTGTAAGTTTGGTTTGAAATTATAATACTCCTGTCGGTTCTTGAGTATTATAATACTGTAGAGAATACTCATGTTGGTTCTTGAGTATTCAGTAGGAATTGGGAATACTCATGTTGGTTCTTGAGTATTCCACCCCCTCTCCTCTTACTGTTTTCAAAAAACCCCGAGTATTTAGCTATGGTATCCACCTCTATGGATATTCGTAGCTAAACTCTTTATTCGGTTAAAGGGTGTACTTGTGTTGTAAAATGTTTTAGACCCTGCACTTAATGCTGCTTTGTGTTCAAAACTTGTTCTATGTGCCATATATAGTCAGAATTTCCAAGGTTGAGTGGAAGCTGTAACAAGCAAAGCTCTTCCATGGGGATTCGTGAACATACTCGAGTAAGTGGAAGCTGTAACAAGCAAAACTTATCTGAGGAGTTCGACTTATCTAAAACACCACTCGGTCGATCGTAACTGAAAGATCAGGTGGATGCACACAAGGCTAAGATACTTCGAAAGGAGGAATTAGTCTAAAGTAGAACAAGTGTTTTAAACGATGTTGCAAGTCTTGCGCTTAGAAATGGCCTCGATTCATCTTTGAACACTTAGTATGATCATTAGCGGTCGATGATAAACAACTATGATACAAGGCCCCTGAAACCGAGTGTTTTCTTTAGATTACAAAACCCCCCCTGTATTTACTTTTAATATTAGTATAACTGCAATCATCAACCGCTCATCTTCCGGAGGACTCGCCAATCACGCATCACCCACTGTAAGTCTTCTTCCTTTAAATTCCAGTATTTATTTTCTGTAATTTACTTCTTCGCACTCAAAACCAAAAAAACCAAAAAAAGAGTCACTTAGTCATAACCGCTAAAATCTCAATCAACCTTAAAACACGCTCCCTCGCTGTACAAATCCCTTAAAGAACAACGTATCCCCCTAATTCCCTCGGGTTCGACCCCTACTTACCACTTACTACCCAGTATTGAAGTCGCGAGTAGCGGAAAATATAAATTTATTTGCACAGAGAACATTACACCTTAACGACAGTGCAGTGGGCTCCGTCAAATTGGTGCCGTTGCCGGGGAATTAGTCGTCGGATTAGTTGTTCTTTCTTTGTCCCTCTGCTTCTCATTTTCTCATGACGCTACCCACCACGTATGCATGGACAACAAGATACCTTCCTCTATTCGGAGGTACGGATGGAGAAGACCCAGTTCAACACTGTTGAAACTTTCACCATATTTGTCAACACATAAAACCTAATAATGAAATGTTAGAGGAGTTTAAGCTTAAATGCTTTAAATTCTCTCTAACTGATTTTGCGACAATCTGGTATTACACATCAACCGCTAGCAGTGCAGTACATTTTGTGGACCTCTGCGTCCCATTCTTGAAAGAATTCTCGCCTCCATCCTTACGACAACAAACCCGTGAGAAGATCATGTGCCTGCAACAATCCCGGGATGAGACTTTGGATGAATACTACACGAGCTATGACACCATCGTCTCAAGCTGCCCGCACCATGGATTCACGAAGAAAGTTCTGCTTCAAAAATTTCTTCGTGGGATGAAAGCCGATGATCTGACGAGGATTAACGAAGCAATGAGAAGATCAGCCAGGAACTTAACCATGGCAGACATGTGGAACCTCATAAATGACCTGGCCGCAGCCACAAAACGAATACCCCAAGCTGACAGAGGCATGCAGATGGAGGAGGCTGGACCAGAGACAGACGAAGAAGATACTCCCGAGCAGTCGGAAGAATTAGACATAGAAAGCTTCAGGAGCAACGAACCTTCATGGGAACTCGAGGCAGTACCAACAACGGAAGAAGTCCAAAACACCACCGAAAACTATGTGATCTCTGAAGAGGCTGAAAGAAGAATGGGAAAAGGGCCTGAGCAGAACGACTCCTCGATGGAGCATGTTTTCGCCATGACTGGACAAGGCAGCCCTAAACACCAGAAAACCCAGTTCAAGAGACTAGTTGTAATGGGTCCCTCGCCTTCTCAGAGACGTTGGAAGGAGAAATCACCAGAACAACGGGAACAGGACCCAAGCACATCGTCTCACAAGAAATCAAGAAAAGTCAAGGCAAAAACCAACACAGGAACAATGGCAAAATTCGACCTGAGCCACCCATGGGATCCCAACCAGTGATCCAGGAATAAGGTACTGTCGAGTCAACGACGTTAAACAAGTGCACTGGTCGGGAGGTAACCCGACACTATCTTACTTTCTGTCTTTTTATTTTCTGTCTTTTAGTTTTTATCAATAAGTCACTCTCACCCACTTGGTACATAGAATGATTTGACTATTTAGGAATCGGTTTTTGGAGCACGATCGGATCAGCCAGGTAGCTTCCGTGAACTACCGAGCTTGCGCTAAGAGTTCAAGGCCCCAGCCGAACTCCCTCGATTATCCAGCCTCATGCCATGTCATTCACTCGACACTTTAAAGGGAGTTCTGATCTTACCTTTCCTTAATATCATTTCCTTCTCGTAATTGTCTGCTTGCATGGCTTTTGAACTAAGTAGTGCTGAAAGGCACGCCTTCGTTCAAAAGTGTGGGGTGAGATCCGCATGTGTACATAAATAAATAACATGTTTTTTTTCTTTTTTACTGTTATCTTTTTGAAAATATGAACTTAAGAATGTGAAAAAGATAAGTCATAATTCATGCATTAACCTTGTGAAAATTCAACTGTTTAGAAACTTAGAATGTAACTTCTCATTTGTCCCTTTGTGCTGAGATAAACTAGGGATGTGGAGTTGATAGAAATGCCCTAGAGAGGCTTGGCAAGCAATCGAAGGACTGAATTTCACTATATGGTTTACGAAGTCAGTGGAGGCTGCACTTCGGATTTTTCAATTGAGTCAAGAGTCAGCTCCGCCATGCAGTGTTTATGCATAAAAAATGAAGAAGGCGGGACGGGAATCAAACTGTCTTATCTCTAGTCAAAGTAGCCGGGAAAATAAATGAACGACCCTCATTTTGACTCGCCCGAAACGGCAATGATGAGAGAGAGCGGGGAGGTATTTCCATATGCTCGCGGGCAATGATTGGATCTCCCAATAAGGCTTGAGAAAAAGGACTAGCAAGTCACAAAGAAGTGAAAGCTCGAAGAAGCAAATCAAGAGGCCAAAGGCCCAAAATTGTGAAGGTTTTAACCGAACAAAAGTGAAGTACTCAAAAAAAGTCAAATCAAAGGCCAAAGGCCGATTCACTACAAAAAGCTGTCCCTCGCCAAAAGAAGAAAGAAATCAAAAAGGCACAACTCACCTGTGAAACCCGAACCGAATCACGTGCTAGAGAAAGCTACAAGGAAACCATATAGTGCGAGACAGTCCCGAGGTTGCAGTCCAGGAGCCTAAAAAGGGCTATCTCCCGAAACATCCAGAATAATTTGCATCTCGGCACGAAGGTACAAGTATCAAGTTTCTTCTATTTATTTACACAGTTCAATTTGGTAATAAGTAAGTAATGCATGAATTAGGATAAGTCTAGTACCACAGTCTAATTTTCATATTTTAACAAACTTACTTAGAGTGCCGCCCTTTAATAGCATTGTTCGGGACGAACAACTAAAAGTGTGGGGTAATCTGATGGACCATGATTATATGAATCAAAAACACAGTAAAACCCACCAAATTAGACTGTTTGTCTATTTAACTTCTGCTTGATAGTCCCGATATATTTCTACAGGGGATTTTGGACTCTAGAGAGAAAACACACTAAGGAGAGGATTTTACGCTGAAAAGATGTTACGAGTCATTACAAGGTCAAGTTCAGACGCTGAATGAAGAAATCTCAAGATCCTGACATTGAATTACTCAATTCAAATCCAACCGAGGAACAACCAAAGTCAGACCGGAGCGAAATTGGACTGATAGTTTTGTGAAAAGACTACACAAAACTCACAAAACTCCACCTTCCCTCCTTGGTGACCGGTGGCTTCCTCCTCCCCTCCTTCATGCAACCGGCGGCTTCCTCCATGGTGACTTGGAACCGGCGGCTTTGGAGCCTCCCTCCTCCTCCCTTGGATGAAACCACATGGTTTCATCTTAGCCCTCCATTCCATCCTCATTTGGCTATAAAAGGAAGCCTTCTCCTCTCATTTGTATCATCCACAAATTGTAATTCACTTCTCTCTCTAAAACATTTGGTTACTTTGTAAGTTTGGTTTGAAATTATAATACTCCTGTCGGTTCTTGAGTATTATAATACTGTAGAGAATACTCCTGTTGGTTCTTGAGTATTCAGTAGGAATTGGGAATACTCCTGTTGGTTCTTGAGTATTCCACCCCCTCTCCTCTTACTGTTTTCAAAACCCCCGAGTATTTAGCTATGGTATCCACCTTTATGGATATTCGTAGCTAAACTCTTTATTCGGTTAAAGGGGTGTACTTGTGTTGTAAAATGTTTTAGACCCTGCACTTAATGCTGCTTTGTGTTCAAAACTTGTTCTATGTGCCATATATAGTCAGAATTTCCAAGGTTGAGTGGAAGCTGGAAATTCTGACAAGCAAAGCTCTTCCGTGGGGATTCGTGAACATACTCGGGTAAGTGGAAGCTGTAACAAGCAAAACTTATCTGAGGAGTTCGACTTATCTAAAACACCACTCGGTCGATCGTAACTGAAAGATCAGGTGGATGCACACAAGGCTAAGATACTTCGAAAGGAGGAATTAGTCTAAAGTAGAACAAGTGTTTTAAACGATGTTGCAAGTCTTGCGCTTAGAAATGGCCTCGATTCATCTTTGAACACTTAGTATGATCATTAGCGGTCGATGATAAACAACTATGATACAAGGCCCCTGAAACCGAATGTTTTCTTTAGATCACAAAACCCCCCTGTATTTACCTTTAATATTAGTATAACTGCAATCATCAACCGCTCATCTTCCAGAGGACTCGCCAATAACGCATCACCCACTGTTAGTCTTCTTCCTTTAAATTCCAGTATTTATTTTCTGTAATTTACTTCTTCGCACTCAAAACAAAAAACAACCAAAAAAAGAGTCACTTAGTCATAACCGCTAAAATCTCAATCAACCTTAAAACACGCTCCCTCGCTGTACAAATCCCTTAAAGAACAACGTATCCCCCTAATTCCCTTGGGGTCGACCCCTACTTACCACTTACTACCCAGTAGTGAAGTCGCGAGTAGCGGAAAATATAAATTTATTTGCACAGAGAACATTACACCTTAACAACAGTGCAGTGGGCTCCGTCAAATTGGCGCCGTTGCCGGGGAATTAGCCGTCGGATTAGTTGTTCTTTCTTTGTCCCTCCCCTTCTCATTTTCTCATGACGCTACTCACCACGTATGCATGGACAACAAGATACCTTCCTCTGTTCGGAGGTACGGATGGAGAAGACCCAGTTCAACACTGTCGAAACTTTCACCATATTTGTCAACACATAAAACCTAATAATGAAATGTTAGAGGAGTTTAAGCTTAAATGCTTTAAATTCTCTCTAACTGATTTTGCGACAATCTGGTATTACACATCAACCGCTAGCAGTGCAGTACATTTTGTGGACCTCTGCGTCCCATTCCTGAAAGAATTCTCCCCTCCATCCTTACGACAACAAACCCGTGAGAAGATCATGTGCCTGCAACAATCCCGGGATGAGACTTTGGATGAATACTACACGAGCTATGACACCATCGTCTCAAGCTGCCCGCACCATGGATTCACGAAGAAAGTTCTGCTTCAAAAATTTCTTCGTGGGATGAAAACCGATGATCTGACGAGGATTAACGAAGCAATGAGAAGATCAGCCAGGAACTTAACCATGGCAGACATGTGGAACCTCATAAATGACCTGGCCGCAGCCACAAAACGAATACCCCAAGCTGACAGAGGCATGCAGATGGAAGAGGCTGGACCAGAGACAGACGAAGAAGATACTCCCGAGCCGTCGGAAGAATTAGACATAGAAAGCTTCGGGAGCAACGAACCTTCATGGGAACTCGAGGCAGTACCAACAACGGAAGAAGTCCAAAACACCACCGAAAACTATGTGATCCCTGAAGAGGCTGAAAGAAGAATGGGAAAAGGGCCTGAGCAGAACGACTCCACGATGGAGCATGTTTTCGCCATGACTGGACAAGGCAGCCCTAAACACCAGAAAACCCAATTCAAGAGACTGGTTGTAAAGGGTCCCTCGCCTTCTCAGAGACGTTGGAAGGAGAAATCACCAGAACAACGGGAACAGGACCCAAGCACATCGTCTCACAAGAAATCAAGAAAAGTCAAGGCAAAAACCAACACAGGAACAGTGGCAAAATTCGACCTGAGTCACCCATGGGATCCCAACCAGTGATCCAGGAATAAGGTACTGTCGAGTCAACGACGTTAAACAAGTGCAGTGGTCGGGAGGTAACCCGACACTATCTTACTTTCTGTCTTTTTATTTTCTGTCTTTTAGTTTTTATCAATAAGTCGCTCTCACCCACTTGGTGCATAGAATGATTTGACTATTTAGGAATTGTTTTTTGGAGCACGATCGTATCAGCCAGGCAGCTTCCGTGAACTACCGGGCTTGCGCTGAGAGTTCAAGGCCCCAGCCGAACTCCCTCGATTATCCAGCCTCATGCCATGTCATTCACTCGACAATTTAAAGGGAGTTCTAATCTTACCTTTCCTTAATATCATTTCCTTCTCGTAATTGTCTGCTTGCATGGCTTTTAAACTAAGTAGTGCTGAAAGGCACGCCTTCGTTCAAAAGTGTGGGGTGAGATCCGCATGTGTACATAAATAAATAACATGTTTTTTTTCTTTTTTACTGTTATCTTTTTGAAAATATGAACTTAAGAATGTGAAAAAGATAAGTCATAATTCATTCATTAACCTTGTGAAAATTCAACTGTTTAAAAACTTAGAATGTAACTTCTCATTTGTCCCTTTGTGCTGAGATAAACTAGGGATGTGGAGTTGATAGAAATGCCCTAGAGAGGCTTGGCAAGCAATCGAAGGACTGAATTTCACTATATGGTTTACGAAGTCAGTGGAGGCTGCACTTCGGATTTTTCAATTGAGTCAAGAGTCAGCTCTGCCATGCAGTGTTTATGCATAAAAAATGAAGAAGGCGGGACGGGAATCAAACCGTCCTATCTCTATTCAAAGTAGCCGGGAAAATAAATGAGCGACCCTTATTTTGACTCGCGCAAAACGGCAATGATGAGAGAGAGCAGGGAGGTATTTCCATATGCTCGCGGGCAATGATTGGACCTCCCAAGAAGGCTTGAGAAAATGGACTAGCAAGTCAAAAAGAAGTGAAAGCTCGAAGAAGCAAATCAAGAGGACAAAGGCCCAAAATTGTGAAGGTTTTAACCGAACAAAAGTGAAGTACTCAAAAAAGTCAAATCAAAGGCCAAAGGCCGATTCACTACAAAAAGCTGTCCCTCGCCAAAAGAAGAAAGAAATAAAAAAGGCTCAACTCAACTGTGAAACCCGAACCGAATCACGTGCTAGAGAAAGCCACAAGGAAACCATATAGTGCGAGACAGTCCCGAGGTTGCAGTCCAGGAGCCTAAAAAGGGCTATCTCCCGAAACATCCAGAATAATTTGCATTTCGGCACGAAGGTACAAGTATCAAGTTTCTTCTATTTATTTACACAGTTCAATTTGGTAATAAGTAAGTAATGCATGAATTAGGATAAGTCTAGTACCACAGTCTAATTTTCATATTTTAACAAACTTACTTAGAGTGTCGCCCTTTGATAGCATTGTTCGGGACGAACAACTAAAAGTGTGGGGTAATCTGATGGACCATAATTATACGAATCAAAAACACAGTAAAACCCACCAAATTAGACTGTTTGTCTATTTAACTTCTGCTTGTTAGTCCCGATATATTTCTACAGGGTATTTTGGACTCTAGAGAGAAAACACGCTAAGGAGAGGATTTTCCACTGAAAAGATGTTACGAGTCATTCCAAGGTCAAGATCAGACGCTGAATGAAGAAATCTCAAGATCCTAACATTGAATTACTCAATTCAAATCCAACCGAGGAACAACCAAAGTTAGACCGGAGCAAAATTGGACTGATAGTTTTGTGAAAAGACTACACAAAACTCACAAACCTCCACCTTTCCTCCTTGGTGACCGGTGGCTTCCTCCTCCCCTCCTCCATGCAACCGGCGGCTTCCTCCATGGTGACTTGGAACCGGCGGCTTTCGAGCCTCCCTCCTCCTCCTTTGGATGAAACCACATGGTTTCATCTTAGCCCTCCATTCCATCCTCATTTGGCTATAAAAGGAAGCCTTCTCCTCTCATTTGTATCATCCACAAATTGTAATTCACTTCTCTCTCTAAAACATTTGGTTACTTTGTAAGTTTGGTTTGAAATTATAATACTCCTATCGGTTATTGAGTATTATAATACTGTAGAGAATACTCCTGTTGGTTCTTGAGTATTCAGTAGGAATTGGGAATACCCCTGTTGGTTCTTGAGTATTCCACCCCCTCTCCTCTTACTGTTTTAAAAAACCCCCGAGTATTTAGCTATGGTATCCACCTCTATGGATATTCGTAGCTAAACTCTTTATTCGGTTAAAGGGGTGTACTTGTGTTGTAAAATGTTTTAGACCCTGCACTTAATGCTGCTTTGTGTTCAAAACTTGTTCTATGTGCCATATATAGTCAGAATTTCCAAGGTTGAGTGGAAGCTGTAACAAGCAAAGCTCTTCCGTGGGGATTCGTGAACATACTCGGGTAAGTGGAAGCTGTAACAAGCAAAACTTATCTGAGGGGTTCGACTTATCTAAAACACCACTCGGTCGATCGTAACTGAAAGATTAGGTGGATGCACACAAGGCTAAGATACTTCGAAAGGAGGAATTAGTCTAAAGTAGAACAAGTGTTTTAAACGATGTTGCAAGTCTTGCGCTTAGAAATGGCCTCGATTCATCTTTGAACACTAAGTATGATCATTAGCGGTCGATGATAAACAACTATGATACAAGGCCCCTGAAACCGAATGTTTTCTTTAGATTACAAAACCCCCCTGTATTTACTTTTAATATTAGTATAACTGCAATCATCAACCGCTCATCTTCCGGAGGACTCGCCAATCACGCATCACCCACTGTAAGTCTTCTTCCTTTAAATTCCAGTATTTATTTTCTTTAATTTACTTCTTCGCACTCAAAACCAAAAACAACCAAAGAAAGAGTCACTTAGTCATAACCGCTAAAATCTCAATCAACCTTAAAACACGCTCCCTCGCTGTACAAATCCCTTAAAGAACAACGTATCCCCCTAATTCCCTTTGGTTCGACCCCTACTTACCACTTACTACCCAGTAGTGAAGTCGCGAGTAGCGGAAAATATAAATTTATTTGCACAGAGAACATTACACCTTAACAACAGTGCAGTGGGCTCCGTCAAATTGGCGCCGTTGCCGGGGAATTAGCCGTCGGATTAGTTGTTCTTTCTTTGTCCCTCCCCTTCTCATTTTCTCATGACGCTACCCACCACGTATGCATGGACAACAAGATACCTTCCTCTGTTCGGAGGTACGGATGGAGAAGACCCAGTTCAACACTGTCAAAACTTTCACCATATTTGTCAACACATAAAACCTAATAATGAAATGTTAGAGGAGTTTAAGCTTAAATGCTTTAAATTCTCTCTAACTGATTTTGCGACAATCTGGTATTACACATCAACCGCTAGCAGTGCAGTACATTTTGTGGACCTCTGCGTCCCATTCTTGAAAGAATTCTCGCCTCCATCCTTACGACAACAAACCCGTGAGAAGATCATGTGCCTGCAACAATCCCGGGATGAGACTTTGGATGAATACTACACGAGCTATGACACCATCGTCTCAAGCTGCCCGCACCATGGATTCACGAAGAAAGTTCTGCTTCAAAAATATCTTCGTGGGATGAAAGCCGATGATCTGACGAGGATTAACGAAGCAATGAGAAGATCAGCCAGGAACTTAACCATGGCAGACATGTGGAACCTCATAAATGACCTGGCCGCAGCCACAAAACGAATACCCCAAGCTGACAGAGGCATGCAGATGGAGGAGGCTGGACCAGAGACAGACGAAGAAGATACTCCCGAGCAGTCGGAAGAATTAGACATAGAAAGCTTCAGGAGCAACGAACCTTCATGGGAACTCGAGGCAGTACCAACAACGGAAGAAGTCCAAAACACCACCGAAAACTATGTGATCCCTGAAGAGGCTGAAAGAAGAATGGGAAAAGGGCCTGAGCAGAACGACTCCTCGATGGAGCATGTTTTCGCCATGACTGGACAAGGCAGCCCTAAACACCAGAAAACCCAGTTCAAGAGACTAGTTGTAATGGGTCCCTCGCCTTCTCAGAGACGTTGGAAGGAGAAATCACCAGAACAACGGGAACAGGACCCAAGCACATCGTCTCACAAGAAATCAAGAAAAGTCAAGGCAAAAACCAACACAGGAACAATGGCAAAATTCGACCTGAGCCACCCATGGGATCCCAACCAGTGATCCAGGAATAAGGTACTGTCGAGTCAACGACGTTAAACAAGTGCACTGGTCGGGAGGTAACCCGACACTATCTTACTTTCTGTCTTTTTATTTTCTGTCTTTTAGTTTTTATCAATAAGTCACTCTCACCCACTTGGTACATAGAATGATTTGACTATTTAGGAATCGGTTTTTGGAGCACGATCGGATCAGCCAGGTAGCTTCCGTGAACTACCGAGCTTGCGCTAAGAGTTCAAGGCCCCAGCCGAACTCCCTCGATTATCCAGCCTCATGCCATGTCATTCACTCGACACTTTAAAGGGAGTTCTGATCTTACCTTTCCTTAATATCATTTCCTTCTCGTAATTGTCTGCTTGCATGGCTTTTGAACTAAGTAGTGCTGAAAGGCACGCCTTCGTTCAAAAGTGTGGGGTGAGATCCGCATGTGTACATAAATAAATAACATGTTTTTTTTCTTTTTTACTGTTATCTTTTTGAAAATATGAACTTAAGAATGTGAAAAAGATAAGTCATAATTCATGCATTAACCTTGTGAAAATTCAACTGTTTAGAAACTTAGAATGTAACTTCTCATTTGTCCCTTTGTGCTGAGATAAACTAGGGATGTGGAGTTGATAGAAATGCCCTAGAGAGGCTTGGCAAGCAATCGAAGGACTGAATTTCACTATATGGTTTACGAAGTCAGTGGAGGCTGCACTTCGGATTTTTCAATTGAGTCAAGAGTCAGCTCCGCCATGCAGTGTTTATGCATAAAAAATGAAGAAGGCGGGACGGGAATCAAACTGTCTTATCTCTAGTCAAAGTAGCCGGGAAAATAAATGAACGACCCTCATTTTGACTCGCCCGAAACGGCAATGATGAGAGAGAGCGGGGAGGTATTTCCATATGCTCGCGGGCAATGATTGGATCTCCCAATAAGGCTTGAGAAAAAGGACTAGCAAGTCACAAAGAAGTGAAAGCTCGAAGAAGCAAATCAAGAGGCCAAAGGCCCAAAATTGTGAAGGTTTTAACCGAACAAAAGTGAAGTACTCAAAAAAGTCAAATCAAAGGCCAAAGGCCGATTCACTACAAAAAGCTGTCCCTCGCCAAAAGAAGAAAGATATCAAAAAGGCACAACTCACCTGTGAAACCCGAACCGAATCACGTGCTAGAGAAAGCTACAAGGAAACCATATA
Organism: Rhodiola kirilowii; assembly: GCA_033675215.1. Classification (NCBI taxonomy): domain Eukaryota; kingdom Viridiplantae; phylum Streptophyta; class Magnoliopsida; order Saxifragales; family Crassulaceae; genus Rhodiola; species Rhodiola kirilowii. Next base: position 48,290,809 of record CM066201.1, read on the forward strand.
GTGCGAGACAGTCCCGAGGTTGCAGTCCAGGAGCCTAAAAAGGGCTATCTCCCGAAACATCCAGAATAATTTGCATCTCGGCACGAAGGTACAAGTATCAAGTTTCTTCTATTTATTTACACAGTTCAATTTAGTAATAAGTAAGTAATGCATGAATTAGGATAAGTCTAGTACCACAGTCTAATTTTCATATTTTAACAAATTTACTTAGAGTGCCGCCCTTTAATAGCATTGTTCGGGACGAACAACTAAAAGTGTGGGGTAATCTGATGGACCATGATTATATGAATCAAAAACACAGTAAAACCCACCAAATTAGACTGTTTGTCTATTTAACTTCTGCTTGTTAGTCCCGATATATTTCTACAGGGTATTTTGGACTCTAGAGAGAAAACACACTAAGGAGAGGATTTTACGCTGAAAAGATGTTACGAGTCATTACAAGGTCAAGATCAGACGCTGAATGAAGAAATCTCAAGATCCTGACATTGAATAACTCAATTCAAATCCAACCGAGGAACAACCAAAGTCAGACCGGAGCGAAATTGGACTGATAGTTTTGTGAAAAGACTACACAAAACTCACAAACCTCCACCTTCCCTCCTTGGTGACCGGTGGCTTCCTCCTCCCCTCCTCCATGCAACCGGCGGCTTCCTCCATGGTGACTTGGAACCGGCGGCTTTGGAGCCTCCCTCCTCCTCCCTTGGATGAAACCACATGGTTTCATCTTAGCCCTCCATTCCATCCTCATTTGGCTATAAAAGGAAGCCTTCTCCTCTCATTTGTATCATCCACAAATTGTAATTCACTTCTCTCTCTAAAACATTTGGTTACTTTGTAAGTTTGGTTTGAAATTATAATACTCCTGTCGGTTCTTGAGTATTATAATACTGTAGAGAATACTCCTGTTGGTTCTTGAGTATTCAGTAGGAATTGGGAATACTGCTGTTGGTTCTTGAGTATTCCACCCCCTCTCCTCTTACTGTTTTCAAAACCCCCGAGTATTTAGCTATGGTATCCACCTTTATGGATATTCGTAGCTAAACTCTTTATTCGGTTAAAGGGGTGTACTTGTGTTGTAAAATGTTTTAGACCCTGCACTTAATGCTGCTTTGTGTTCAAAACTTGTTCTATGTGCCATATATAGTCAGAATTTCCAAGGTTGAGTGGAAGCTGGAAATTCTGACAAGCAAAGCTCTTCCGTGGGGATTCGTGAACATACTCGGGTAAGTGGAAGCTGTAACAAGCAAAACTTATCTGAGGAGTTCGACTTATCTAAAACACCACTCGGTCGATCGTAACTGAAAGATCAGGTGGATGCACACAAGGCTAAGATACTTCGAAAGGAGGAATTAGTCTAAAGTAGAACAAGTGTTTTAAACGATGTTGCAAGTCTTGCGCTTAGAAATGGCCTCGATTCATCTTTGAACACTTAGTATGATCATTAGCGGTCGATGATAAACAACTATGATACAAGGCCCCTGAAACCGAATGTTTTCTTTAGATCACAAAACCCCCCTGTATTTACCTTTAATATTAGTATAACTGCAATCATCAACCGCTCATCTTCCAGAGGACTCGCCAATAACGCATCACCCACTGTTAGTCTTCTTCCTTTAAATTCCAGTATTTATTTTCTGTAATTTACTTCTTCGCACTCAAAACCAAAAACAACCAAAAAAAGAGTCACTTAGTCATAACCGCTAAAATCTCAATCAACCTTAAAACACGCTCCCTCGCTGTACAAATCCCTTAAAGAACAACGTATCCCCCTAATTCCCTTGGGGTCGACCCCTACTTACCACTTACTACCCAGTAGTGAAGTCGCGAGTAGCGGAAAATATAAATTTATTTGCACAGAGAACATTACACCTTAACAACAGTGCAGTGGGCTCCGTCAAATTGGCGCCGTTGCCGGGGAATTAGCCGTCGGATTAGTTGTTCTTTCTTTGTCCCTCCCCTTCTCATTTTCTCATGACGCTACTCACCACGTATGCATGGACAACAAGATACCTTCCTCTGTTCGGAGGTACGGATGGAGAAGACCCAGTTCAACACTGTCGAAACTTTCACCATATTTGTCAACACATAAAACCTAATAATGAAATGTTAGAGGAGTTTAAGCTTAAATGCTTTAAATTCTCTCTAACTGATTTTGCGACAATCTGGTATTACACATCAACCGCTAGCAGTGCAGTACATTTTGTGGACCTCTGCGTCCCATTCCTGAAAGAATTCTCCCCTCCATCCTTACGACAACAAACCCGTGAGAAGATCATGTGCCTGCAACAATCCCGGGATGAGACTTTGGATGAATACTACACGAGCTATGACACCATCGTCTCAAGCTGCCCGCACCATGGATTCACGAAGAAAGTTCTGCTTCAAAAATTTCTTCGTGGGATGAAAACCGATGATCTGACGAGGATTAACGAAGCAATGAGAAGATCAGCCAGGAACTTAACCATGGCAGACATGTGGAACCTCATAAATGACCTGGCCGCAGCCACAAAACGAATACCCCAAGCTGACAGAGGCATGTAGATGGAAGAGGCTGGACCAGAGACAGACGAAGAAGATACTCCCGAGCCGTCGGAAGAATTAGACATAGAAAGCTTCGGGAGCAACGAACCTTCATGGGAACTCGAGGCAGTACCAACAACGGAAGAAGTCCAAAACACCACCGAAAACTATGTGATCCCTGAAGAGGCTGAAAGAAGAATGGGAAAAGGGCCTGAGCAGAACGACTCCACGATGGAGCATGTTTTCGCCATGACTGGACAAGGCAGCCCTAAACACCAGAAAACCCAATTCAAGAGACTGGTTGTAAAGGGTCCCTCGCCTTCTCAGAGACGTTGGAAGGAGAAATCACCAGAACAACGGGAACAGGACCCAAGCACATCGTCTCACAAGAAATCAAGAAAAGTCAAGGCAAAAACCAACACAGGAACAGTGGCAAAATTCGACCTGAGTCACCCATGGGATCCCAACCAGTGATCCAGGAATAAGGTACTGTCGAGTCAACGACGTTAAACAAGTGCAGTGGTCGGGAGGTAACCCGACACTATCTTACTTTCTGTCTTTTTATTTTCTGTCTTTTAGTTTTTATCAATAAGTCGCTCTCACCCACTTGGTGCATAGAATGATTTGACTATTTAGGAATTGTTTTTTGGAGCACGATCGTATCAGCCAGGCAGCTTCCGTGAACTACCGGGCTTGCGCTGAGAGTTCAAGGCCCCAGCCGAACTCCCTCGATTATCCAGCCTCATGCCATGTCATTCACTCGACAATTTAAAGGGAGTTCTAATCTTACCTTTCCTTAATATCATTTCCTTCTCGTAATTGTCTGCTTGCATGGCTTTTAAACTAAGTAGTGCTGAAAGGCACGCCTTCGTTCAAAAGTGTGGGGTGAGATCCGCATGTGTACATAAATAAATAACATGTTTTTTTTCTTTTTTACTGTTATCTTTTTGAAAATATGAACTTAAGAATGTGAAAAAGATAAGTCATAATTCATTCATTAACCTTGTGAAAATTCAACTGTTTAAAAACTTAGAATGTAACTTCTCATTTGTCCCTTTGTGCTGAGATAAACTAGGGATGTGGAGTTGATAGAAATGCCCTAGAGAGGCTTGGCAAGCAATCGAAGGACTGAATTTCACTATATGGTTTACGAAGTCAGTGGAGGCTGCACTTCGGATTTTTCAATTGAGTCAAGAGTCAGCTCTGCCATGCAGTGTTTATGCATAAAAAATGAAGAAGGCGGGACGGGAATCAAACCGTCCTATCTCTATTCAAAGTAGCCGGGAAAATAAATGAGCGACCCTTATTTTGACTCGCGCAAAACGGCAATGATGAGAGAGAGCAGGGAGGTATTTCCATATGCTCGCGGGCAATGATTGGACCTCCCAAGAAGGCTTGAGAAAATGGACTAGCAAGTCAAAAAGAAGTGAAAGCTCGAAGAAGCAAATCAAGAGGACAAAGGCCCAAAATTGTGAAGGTTTTAACCGAACAAAAGTGAAGTACTCAAAAAAGTCAAATCAAAGGCCAAAGGCCGATTCACTACAAAAAGCTGTCCCTCGCCAAAAGAAGAAAGAAATAAAAAAGGCTCAACTCAACTGTGAAACCCGAACCGAATCACGTGCTAGAGAAAGCCACAAGGAAACCATATAGTGCGAGACAGTCCCGAGGTTGCAGTCCAGGAGCCTAAAAAGGGCTATCTCCCGAAACATCCAGAATAATTTGCATTTCGGCACGAAGGTACAAGTATCAAGTTTCTTCTATTTATTTACACAGTTCAATTTGGTAATAAGTAAGTAATGCATGAATTAGGATAAGTCTAGTACCACAGTCTAATTTTCATATTTTAACAAACTTACTTAGAGTGTCGCCCTTTGATAGCATTGTTCGGGACGAACAACTAAAAGTGTGGGGTAATCTGATGGACCATAATTATACGAATCAAAAACACAGTAAAACCCACCAAATTAGACTGTTTGTCTATTTAACTTCTGCTTGTTAGTCCCGATATATTTCTACAGGGTATTTTGGACTCTAGAGAGAAAACACGCTAAGGAGAGGATTTTCCACTGAAAAGATGTTACGAGTCATTCCAAGGTCAAGATCAGACGCTGAATGAAGAAATCTCAAGATCCTAACATTGAATTACTCAATTCAAATCCAACCGAGGAACAACCAAAGTTAGACCGGAGCAAAATTGGACTGATAGTTTTGTGAAAAGACTACACAAAACTCACAAACCTCCACCTTTCCTCCTTGGTGACCGGTGGCTTCCTCCTCCCCTCCTCCATGCAACCGGCGGCTTCCTCCATGGTGACTTGGAACCGGCGGCTTTGGAGCCTCCCTCCTCCTCCTTTGGATGAAACCACATGGTTTCATCTTAGCCCTCCATTCCATCCTCATTTGGCTATAAAAGGAAGCCTTCTCCTCTCATTTGTATCATCCACAAATTGTAATTCACTTCTCTCTCTAAAACATTTGGTTACTTTGTAAGTTTGGTTTGAAATTATAATACTCCTATCGGTTATTGAGTATTATAATACTGTAGAGAATACTCCTGTTGGTTCTTGAGTATTCAGTAGGAATTGGGAATACCCCTGTTGGTTCTTGAGTATTCCACCCCCTCTCCTCTTACTGTTTTAAAAAACCCCCGAGTATTTAGCTATGGTATCCACCTCTATGGATATTCGTAGCTAAACTCTTTATTCGGTTAAAGGGGTGTACTTGTGTTGTAAAATGTTTTAGACCCTGCACTTAATGCTGCTTTGTGTTCAAAACTTGTTCTATGTGCCATATATAGTCAGAATTTCCAAGGTTGAGTGGAAGCTGTAACAAGCAAAGCTCTTCCGTGGGGATTCGTGAACATACTCGGGTAAGTGGAAGCTGTAACAAGCAAAACTTATCTGAGGGGTTCGACTTATCTAAAACACCACTCGGTCGATCGTAACTGAAAGATTAGGTGGATGCACACAAGGCTAAGATACTTCGAAAGGAGGAATTAGTCTAAAGTAGAACAAGTGTTTTAAACGATGTTGCAAGTCTTGCGCTTAGAAATGGCCTCGATTCATCTTTGAACACTAAGTATGATCATTAGCGGTCGATGATAAACAACTATGATACAAGGCCCCTGAAACCGAATGTTTTCTTTAGATTACAAAACCCCCCTGTATTTACTTTTAATATTAGTATAACTGCAATCATCAACCGCTCATCTTCCGGAGGACTCGCCAATCACGCATCACCCACTGTAAGTCTTCTTCCTTTAAATTCCAGTATTTATTTTCTTTAATTTACTTCTTCGCACTCAAAACCAAAAACAACCAAAGAAAGAGTCACTTAGTCATAACCGCTAAAATCTCAATCAACCTTAAAACACGCTCCCTCGCTGTACAAATCCCTTAAAGAACAACGTATCCCCCTAATTCCCTTTGGTTCGACCCCTACTTACCACTTACTACCCAGTAGTGAAGTCGCGAGTAGCGGAAAATATAAATTTATTTGCACAGAGAACATTACACCTTAACAACAGTGCAGTGGGCTCCGTCAAATTGGCGCCGTTGCCGGGGAATTAGCCGTCGGATTAGTTGTTCTTTCTTTGTCCCTCCCCTTCTCATTTTCTCATGACGCTACCCACCACGTATGCATGGACAACAAGATACCTTCCTCTGTTCGGAGGTACGGATGGAGAAGACCCAGTTCAACACTGTCGAAACTTTCACCATATTTGTCAACACATAAAACCTAATAATGAAATGTTAGAGGAGTTTAAGCTTAAATGCTTTAAATTCTCTCTAACTGATTTTGCGACAATCTGGTATTACACATCAACCGCTAGCAGTGCAATACATTTTGTGGACCTCTGCGTCCCATTCCTGAAAGAATTCTCCCCTCCATCCTTACGACAACAAACCTGTGAGAAGATCATGTGCCTGCAACAATCCCGGGATGAGACTTTGGATGAATACTACACGAGATATGACACCATCGTCTCAAGCTGCCCGCACCATGGATTCACAAAGAAAGTTCTGCTTCAAAAATGTCTTCGTGGGATGAAAGCCGATGATCTGACGAGGATTAACGAAGCAATGAGAAGATCAGCCAGGAACTTAACCATGGCAGACATGTGGAACCTCATAAATGACCTGGCCGCAGCCACAAAACGAATACCCCAAGCTGACAGAGGCATGCAGATGGAAGAGGCTGGTCCAGAGACAATCGAAGAAGATACTCCCGAGCCGTCGGAAGAATTAGACATAGAAAGCTTCGGGAGCAACGAACCTTCATGGGAACTCGAGGCGGTACCAACAACGAAAGAAGTCCAAAACACCACCGAAAACTATGTGATCCCTGAAGAGGCTGAAAGAAGAATGGGAAAAGGGCCTGAGCAGAACGACTCCTCGATGGAGCATGTTTTCGCCATGACTGGACAAGGCAGCCCTAAACACCAGAAAACCCAGTTCAAGAGACTAGTTGTAAAGGGTCCCTCGCCTTCTCAGAGACGTTGGAAGGAGAAATCACCAGAACAACGGGAACAGGACCCAAGCACATCGTCTCACAAGAAATCAAGAAAAGTCAAGGCAAAAACCAACATAGGAACAGTGGCAAAATTCGATCTGAGCCACTGATGGACCAAAATTATACGAATCAGAAACACAGTATAACCCCCTTATTTAGACTGTTTGTCTATCTAACTTCTACGTGTTAGTCCCGATATATTTCCACAGGGCATTTTAGAGACTGAAGTGAAAACACGCTAAGGAGAGGATTTTATGCTGAAAAGATAACAAGAGTCAATCCAAGGTCAAGATCATATGCCGACTGAAGAAATATCAAGGATCTTGACGTTGAATTGACCATAACAAATTAATCAGAAGAATCAGGAGTGGAGTCAAGACATCCCGGGGAAGAAACACATTGACAGTTTTGTGAAAAGACTGCACAAAACTGTACAAAACTCACATATGGGCAAGGATGACCGGCCACTTGATGAAGTGGTGGCCAAGGGAGGAGCTCCTCCCCCTTGGGCCACCGCCTACCGGCGGCTTTGAGGGGTGGTGACCGGCGGCTTTTGGAGCTCCTCCACATGTCACCACCACCTTCCTCCTCCTCCACCACTCCTCTTCCTCCACATGTGGCCATCTCCTCCCTCCATTTTCTCCTCCAATCAAAATGCAACACTTGCCACCCATCTCCACCACCCATCTCCTCCCCTTTGGGCTATAAAAGGAGGAGCTCCTCCTCCTCCACAACACACCCCAATCTCAAATTCACTTCTCTCTCTAGAAGTTGTAATATTTGTAATGTTGTAATTTGGCTTTGGAAATAAAGGATAGCTCCCTTGGCGCTTCAACGGTTGTAAGTAATTCTTAGTATTTATTCAACTGTTTTATTTCCTTAGTTATAATGTTTAGCGCGATGAATAGTAGCTAAACTTGTAGTTCGGTCTAAGGGGCGCACTTGTATTATAAAATGTTTTAGACTATTAACTTAGTGTCTAGTCTAAGTATTCAAAACTTATTCTATGTGCCATATATTAAGTCAGAACGTCCAAGGTAGAGTGGATGCTTGGAATGGCAAAACTCTACAGCGGGGTTCGTAAACTTGTACGGATAAGTGGATGCTTGGAATGGCAAAGCTTATCTGAGAAGTTTGACTCATCTTAAACACCATTTGGTTGATCGGGAATGATTGATCAAATGGATGCACATAGGCTAATATAACCGGGAATGGAGTATTAGTCTAAATAGAATAAGTGTTCTACGTCCTTGGAATAGGCTAGACAGTGTAAGCAAATCGAGTGCTTGGAATGGCCTTGATACACCGTTTGAATACTTAGGAGAGTCACTAAAGGTCAATGATAAACAGGATATAATACAAGTCCCCTGAAACCGAACATTTCTCTTTAATTATAAACTGTAATTTACTTTCCAGTATTAAAATCAACCAACCAACCAATAATTCAATCAAAATAGTTGGTAGCTTTAAAACCAACCAACCGACCTTAAACACGCTCCCACGCTGCGTAATCCCCCCGAAGAACAATTATTCCCCTAGTTCCCTTGGGTTCGACCCCTACTTACCAAGTACTACCCAGTAGTATAGTTGCGAGTAGCGGACTATTATAAATTTATTTGCACAAATCGCTTTGACGATGAGCGGTTCTGTCAAATTGGCGCCGTTACCGGGGAACTAGTCATCGGATAACTGTTCTTTGAACCGTTACGCGCTTCAAAAACAAACCATGTCTCGCGAAGAAAGTCACCATGACTACTAGGATGACGAAGAAATAAACCTGTACGATCAGAATGATGAGGTACCGTTTCCATTCGTCGATGATCCGGAACAACTCATCAGAAACAGAAGAGCTCGTGATAGGGAAGCAGTCAGAAGAAACCAAGAATTACCCGAGGACCGAAATGCAGCTGGTCCAGTACAACCTCCTATCCATCCCCCACGACCACAACCTCAACCTCGATACATGCCAAGAAGAGAACCCGCTTTCGACGACTACTACGGGGACAACTACTACCGTGAACCAACTATGGGCGAGTTAAATGCCCCTAATTTCGAGACACAACCGTGGTGCATCTATGAGAGCCCTGAATTAGAAAATATAACCATCAACGCATCAGTGGCACACAGCCTGCCAAAATTCTCAGGATCTCAAGGAGAATCTGACGCAACTCACCTCCAACGCCTACATGGCATTTGCCAGAATCTAAAGCCCAATCGAGTGAATATGGACGACTTCAAGTTAAAGGCGTTCTATTTTTCCCTCATAGACTCGGCAAGCGACTGGTTCCTTTCATTGCCTTCCGGAAGCATTAGAACATGGGCTCAGATGCAAAAGAAATTCTTAGACAAATACTATCCGGCTGGAAGAGCAATGCAAGTAAGGAAGCAACTACAGGAAATCAAACAAGGTCCCAATGAAACCATGTACGATTACCTGTAAAAGTTCAATCACCTAGAAAGGAGCTGCTGTACCCTTGGACTGCCCGAGAAACTCGTCATCGAGTACCTCATTGATGGATTAAGACCATTAGACAAAATGCTCTTGGATGCCTCAGCGGGAGGGTTCATGATGAATCTATCATTAAGTGGCATCAGAAATCTCATCGCCAACATTGCTGAAAATGCTCGATTTAGAGAAGAGACCACTCGCCAAGATGAATTCTCTCGATCAAAAAGGGTAGCACAAACCGAGGCATCAGTAAACTCCATAACTGAAGAGATGAAACAGTTAAAGGAGATGATGACTGAGATCATACGTAGACAGCCAGTTACGGTAAAACCTTGCGAGTTCTGTGGTTCTACAGACCACAAAACGGACGCATGCCCAACATTAATAGAAGAGGAACCGGCTGACGTAAATGCAGTGGGAGGATATCAAGGATACAACAATAACAACGACAGAGCTGGACAAAATAGACAGTACGGTCAAACATCCAACCCAGGCTGGCGTAACAACAACAGCTATCTTCAGACGGAGACACAACCAGCTGTCCCTCAACTAGCGCAGTCATTCTACCAACCACCCCACAGACAATATCACCAGAACACTCCATCGGCAGGCCAATATCACTAAAAAGGGCCAAATCAGTACCAAGCCAGACCGAGCAATCAGCATGAACCAAGCAAGTCGCTCAATGACACGATGAAGGAGCTCACGGGAAACATTAATCAATTGGGTACTTCACTACACCAGTACCAGGCAAAAACTGATGGTGCAATTTCAGAATTGACCAAACAAATGTCCCAGCTCGCCACCGCAATGTCAACACTCAGTACTGAACCTGGCAGACTTCCTTCACGGACCATCCAAAATCCTAAGGCGAACATAAGCATGATAAGGAGGTCAAACATGAAGGTTACTCTAGGAGAAGTAGCACGGTCCCCAACCTACATACTTACAAACAATCATTTCAACCGTAGGAGTCGACCAGATTGGAATCAAGAAGAAGACCGACCCAATGATGGCAAAACATGGTTACGCATGCTGACAATGGACGGTACGCGCTTACTGTTTGCATAACACCGCCGCCGATCACACACTTTGACATACCAGCATCTGGTTGGGACTCCCCAAATAATATTATTGCTTCGAAGCAAAATATTAAAGGGTCCGAGTACGCAAAGTCTAAGCCAGGGAGTGGGCAGAATAGTCCGACAATAGAAAGAGCCCTCACTTCAGATCATGAGCCACAACCGGAAAGAAATAAAGACCCTGGGGCCTTTACAATCACCTGTGGTATTGGTGAAACCCAGATCCATAAATGCTTAGTCGATCTTGGGGCTGCTGTCAACGCCATGCCTTCCTCCTTGTATTACCTACTAGGACTTGGTCCGTTGAAACCACCTCGATCAAATATTGAGCTGGGAGATAAATCATGCATCTGCCCGGTTGGAGAACTGGAAGATGTAATACTCCATGTGGGAGAACTTGTCGTTGCTGCAGACTTCTATGTAATACCAACAGAAGAAACCTGCGAAGACGACTCACCAACAATAATATTGGGACGACCATTCCTCTACGACACTAAAGCAAGAATCGATGTGGGCAAGGGGTCATTATCACATAAGTTCGGCGGCAAAATTGCACACTTCTACATTAATAAGAGCCGCCCGGGCACGAAGAAACCGCCAGACATAACACCTATCTCAGATCACGGTGCACAGTTTTCTGACCTGTCATTAGGGACCAGAAAAGTATCAAGACCAGCAGCTATGGTCAAAGGTCTCCCGCCTTCTCAGAAACAATGGAAAGAGAAAACACCAAAACCATGGAGCTCTAACTCCAGCAAGAAGTCAGGAAGAAGCAACACTGGAACGGTGGCAAAGTTTGACCTCAGCCACCCATGGGACCCAAACCAGTAATCCACAACGAGGTACTGTCGAGCCAACGATGTTAAACAAGTGCACTGGTCGGGAGGTAACCCGACACTATCTTACTTTTCCGCACTTTAATTTCTGTCTTTTAAATTCAGTAATTTAGTTTTAAGCTTGCATGACTTTTGAACTAAGGAACGCCTTCGTTCAAAAGTGGGGGGTGAGAACCACCTATGTACATAAATAACATGCAGCTGTTTTTTCTTTTTTTAGTAATAGTATCTTTTTGAAAATATGAACTTAAGAATGTGAAAAAGATAACTCATAATTCATGCATTAACCTTGTGAAAATTCAAACTGTTTAAAAACTTAGAATGTAACTTTTCAATTGTCCTTTGTGCTGAGATAACTAGGGATGTGGAGTTGATATAAACTGCCCTAGAGAGGCTTGGCAAGCAATCAAAGGATCAGATCAAACTATATGGTTTTTGAAGTCAGTGGAGGCTGCACTTCGGGTTTTCAGTGAATAATTGAAGTCAACTCCGCCAAGAAGCATCTATGCAAAGGCGAGGACGGGAATCAGACCGTCCTCTCTCTAGTCAAAATAGCCGAGAAAATAGATGAGCGACCCTCATCTTGACCCGCGCAAAACGACAAAGACGAGAGGAGCGGGGAGGTATTTCCATAGGCTTGCGGGCGATGATTGGACCTCCCAAAAAGGCTTAAGAAAATGGACTAGCAGTCACAAAAAGGCGAAAAACTCAAAGAAGAAAATCAAAAGAGGCCAAAGGCCCAAAATTGTGAAGGTTTTAACCGAGCAAAAGTGAAGCACTCAAAAAAGTCAAATCAAAGGCCAAAGGCCGATTCACTACAACAACAAAAAAGCAGTCCCTCGCCAAAGAAGAAAATCAAAAAGGCTCAACTCACTGAAACCCGAATCGAATCATGTGCTAGAGAAAGCTACAAGAAAACCATATAGTGCGAGACGATCCCAAAATTGCAGTCCAGGAGCCTAAAAAGGGCTATCTCCCGAGACATCCAATATAATTTGCATCTCAGCACGAAGGTACACGTATCAAGTTACTTCTATTTATTTACACAGTTTAATTTGGTAATAAGTAAGCAATGCATGAATTAGGATAGATCGAGTACCACAGTCTAATTTTCATATTCCAAAGCCAAACTTAGAACTTACGCCCTTTAATAGCATTGTTCGGGACGAACAACTAAAAGTGTGGGGTAATCTGATGGACCAAAATTATACGAATCAGAAACACAGTATAATCCCCTTATTTAGACTGTTTGTCTATCTAACTTCTACGTGTTAGTCCCGATATATTTCCACATGGCATTTTAGAGACTGAAGTGAAAACACGCTAAGGAGAGGATTTTATGCTGAAAAGATAACAAGAGTCAATCCAAGGTCAAGATCATATGCCGACTGAAGAAATATCAAGGATCCTGACGTTGAATTGACCATAACATATTAATCAGAAGAATCAGGAGTGGAGTCAAGACAGCCCGGGGAAGAAACACATTGACAGTTTTGTGAAAAGACTGCACAAAACTGTACAAAACTCACATATGGGCAAGGATGACCGGCTACTTGATGAAGTGGTGGCCAAGGGAGGAGCTCCTCCCCCTTGGGCCACCGCCTACCGGCGGCTTTGAGGGGTGGTGACCGGCGGCTTTTGGAGCTCCTCCACATGTCACCACCACCTTCCTCCTCCTCCACCACTCCTCTTCCTCCACATGTGGCCATCTCCTCCCTCCATTTTCTCCTCCAATCAAAATGCAACACTTGCCACCCATCTCCACCACCCATCTCCTCCCCTTTGGGCTATAAAAGGAGGAGCTCCTCCTCCTCCACAACACACCCCAATCTCAAATTCACTTCTCTCTCTAGAAGTTGTAATATTTGTAATGTTGTAATTTGGCTTTGGAAATAAAGGATAGCTCCCTTGGCGCTTCAACGGTTGTAAGTAATTCTTAGTATTTATTCAACTGTTTTATTTCCTTAGTTATAATGTTTAGCGCGATGAATAGTAGCTAAACTTGTAGTTCGGTCTAAGGGGCGCACTTGTATTATAAAATGTTTTAGACTATTAACTTAGTGTCTAGTCTAAGTATTCAAAACATATTCTATGTGCCATATATTAAGTCAGAACGTCCAAGGTAGAGTGGATGCTTGGAATGGCAAAACTCTACAGCGGGGTTCGTAAACTTGTACGGATAAGTGGATGCTTGGAATGGCAAAGCTTATCTGAGAAGTTTGACTCATCTTAAACACCATTTGGTTGATCGGGAATGATTGATCAAATGGATGCACATAGGCTAATATAACCGGGAATGGAGTATTAGTCTAAATAGAATAAGTGTTCTACGTCCTTGGAATAGGCTAGACAGTGTACGCAAATCGAGTGCTTGGAATGGCCTTGATACACCGTTTGAATACTTAGGAGAGTCACTAAAGGTCAATGATAAACAGGATATAATACAAGTCCCCTGAAACCGAACATTTCTCTTTAATTATAAACTGTAATTTACTTTCCAGTATTAAAATCAACCAACCAACCAATCAATCAATCAAAATAGCTGGTAGCTTTAAAACCAACCAACCGACCTTAAACACGCTCCCACGCTGCGTAATCCCCCCGAAGAACAATTATTCCCCTAGTTCCCTTGGGTTCGACCCCTACTTACCAAGTACTACCCAGTAGTATAGTTGCGAGTAGCGGACTATTATAAATTTATTTGCACAAATCGCTTTGACGACGAGCGGTTCTGTCAGCCACCCATGGGATCCCAACCAGTGATCCAGGAATAACGTACTGTCGAGTCAACGACGTTAAACTAGTGCACTGGTCGGGAGGTAACCCGACACTATCTTACATTCTGTCTTTTTATTTTCTGTCTTTTAGTTTTTATCAATAAGTCGCTCTCACCCACTTGGTGCATAGAATGATTTGACAATTTAGGAATTGGTTTTTGGAGCACGATCGGATCAGCCAGGCAGCTTCCGGGAAATACAGGGCTTGCGCTGAGAGTTCAAGGCCCCAGCCGAACTCCCTCGATTATCCAGCCTCATGCCATGTCATTCACTCGACACTTTAAAGGGAGTTCTGATCTTACCTTTCCTTAATATCATTTCCTTCTCATAATTGTCTGCTTGCATGGATTTTGAACTAAGTAGTGCTGAAAGGCACGCCTTCGTTCAAAAGTGTGGGGTGAGATCCGCATGTGTACATAAATGAATAACATGTTTTTTTCTTTTTTACTGTTATCTTTTTGAAAATATGAACTTAAGAATGTGAAAAAGATAAGTCATAATTCATGCATTAACCTTGTGAAAATTCAACTGTTTAAAAACATAGAATGTAACTTCTCATTTGTCCCTTTGAGCTGAGATAAACTAGGGATGTGGAGTTAATAGAAATGCCCTAGAGAGGCTTGGCAAGCAATCGAAGGACTGAATTTCACTATATGGTTTACGAAGTCAGTGGAGGCTGCACTTCGGATTTTTCAATTGAGTCAAGAGTCAGCTTCGCCATGCAGTGTTTATGCATAAAAAATGAAGAAGGCAGGACGGGAATCAAACCGTCCTATCTCTAGTCAAAGTAGCCGGGAAAATAAATGAGCGACCCTCATTTTGACTCGCGCGAAACGACAATGATGAGAGAGAGCGGGGAGGTATTTCCATATGCTCGCGGGCAATGATTGGACCTCCCAAGAAGGCTTGAGAAAATGGACTAGCAAGTCACAAAGAAGTGAAAGCTCGAAGAAGCAAATCAATAGGCCAAAGGCCCAAAATTGTGAAGGTTTTAACCGAACAAAAGTGAAGTACTCAAAAAAGTCAAATCAAAGGCCAAAGGCCGATTCACTACAAAAAGCTGTCCCTCGCCAAAAGAAGAAAGAAATCAAAAAGGCTCAACTCAACTGTGAAACCCGAATCGAATCACGTGCTAGAGAAAGCTACAAGGAAACCATATAGTGCGAGACAGTCCCGAGGTTGCAGTCCAGGAGCCTAAAAAGGGCTATCTCCCGAAACATCCAGAATAATTTGCATCTCGGCACGAAGGTACAAGTATCAAGTTTCTTCTATTTATTTACACAGTTCAATTTGGTAATAAGTAAGTAATGCATGAATTAGGATAAGTCTAGTACCACAGTCTAATTTTCATATTTTAACAAACTTACTTAGAGTGCCGCCCTTTAATAGCATTGTTCGGGACGAACAACTAAAAGTGTGGGGTAATCTGATGGACCATGATTATATGAATCAAAAACACAGTAAAACCCACCAAATTAGACTGTTTGTCTATTTAACTTCTGGTTGTTAGTCCCGATATATTTCTACAGGGTATTTTGGACTCTAGAGAGAAAACACGCTAAGGAGAGGATTTTACGCTGAAAAGATGTTACGAGTCATTCCAAGGTCAAGATCAGACGCTGAATGAAGAAATATCAAGATCCTGACATTGAATTACTCAATTCAAATCCAACCGAGGAACAACCAAAGTCAGACCGGAGTGAAATTGGACTGATAGTTTTGTGAAAAGACTGCATAAAACTCACAAACCTCCACCTTTCCTCCTTGGTGACCGGTGGCTTCCTCCTCCCCTCCTCCATGCAACCGGAAGCTTCCTCCATGGTGACTTGGAACCGGCGGCTTTGGAGCCTTCCTCCTCCTCCTTTGGATGAAACCACATGGTTTCATCTTAGCCCTCCATTCAATCCTCATTTGGCTATAAAAGGAAGCCTTCTCCTCTCATTTGTATCACCCACAAATTGTAATTCACTTCTCTCTCTAAAACATTTGGTTACTTTGTAAGTTTGGTTTGGATTATAATACTCATGTCGGTTCTTGAGTATTATAATACTTTAGAGAATACTCATGTTGGTTCTTGTGTATTCAGTAGGAATTGGGAATACTCCTGTTGGTTCTTCAGTATTCCACCTCCTCTCCTCTTACTGTTTTCAAAAACCCCCGAGTATTTAGCTATGGTATCCACCTCTATGGATATTCGTAGCTAAACTCTTTATTTGGTTAAAGGGGTGTACTTGTGTTGTAAAATGTTTTAGACCCTGCACATAATGCTGCTTTGTGTTCAAAACTTGTTCTATGTGCCATATATAGTCAGAATTTCCAAGGTTGAGTGGACGCTGTAACAAGCAAAGCTCTTCCGTGGGGATTCGTGAACATACTCGGGTAAGTGGAAGCTGTAACAAGCAAAACTTATCTGAGGAGTTCGACTTATCTAAAACACCACTCGGTCGATCGTAACTGAGAGATCAGGTGGATGCACACAAGGCTAAGATACTTCGAAAGGAGGAATTAGTCTAAAGTAGAACAAGTGTTTTAAACGATGTTGCAAGTCTTGCGCTTAGAAATGGCCTCGATTCATCTTTGAACACTTAGTATGATCATTAGCGGTCGATGATAAACAACTATGATACAAGGCCCCTGAAACCGAATGTTTTCTTTAGATTACAAAACCCCCCTGTATTTACTTTTAATATTAGTATAACTGCAATCATCAACCGCTCATCTTCCGGAGGACTCACCAATCACGCATCACTGATGGACCAAAATTATACGAATCATAAACACAGTTAAACCCACTAAATTAGACTTTTTGTCTATTTAACTTTTGCTTGTTAGTTTCGATATTTATCTACAGGGTATTTTGGAGTCTAGAGAGAAAACATGCTAAGGAGGAGTTTTTAAGCTGAAAATGAAGTACGAGTCATTCCAGGTCACGACCATGCTACACTCAAAATCAGCCTTAACATCCTTCATGGAACCGACTTGGAATCACTCAAATATGCTAGAACAGTCGGCGATTGGACAAGAACGCAATGCAAAGGCACCGAGCCCGGTAAAGGCTAAATAAGGGCAATTTCAGCCGATTTGGGATTTCGACCATGTTCCAAGCAGAATTTGGCTTAGGTTCCTTCTTGAGATCATCTTAGAATGACATTTTCATTCAGAATACACTCTCCAAAATCCAAGAAGCTCCGGTCAAATTCCGGTCAAACCGATGGCTTTTGAGAAACAAATATCTTCCGATGGCTTTTGGGAGGAGGCTCCTCCTCACATGGGGGGGGGCGGCTAGCTTGCTCTCCACTCCTCCTCCACCATGGAAAGCTTGCCAAGTGTCTTCTCCTCCACCACATCCTCCTCCTCCCTTAGGCTATAAATACGTGTCTCCACCCTTTGTAATCCATATCCCAAAAATGTGGAGAGCTTCTCTCTCTACAAATTCCAAAATCACAAATCGCTTATCTCTCTAGAGTTTGGGCACTAATCTTGTAATCACTTTACTTTGGAATAAAAGCTTGATCCTTGGCGCTTCAACGGTTTTGTAAGTCTTCTCGTATTTATTTTTCTATCTTCCAAAACCCTTGTTTTTCCAAATTCATAGTTATAATGTCCAGTGCCATGAATAGTAGTAGCTAAACTCTTTATTCGGTTGAAGGGGAGTACTTATATCATACAATGTTTTAGACCCTGCATCTAGTGCATCTTTGTGTTCAAAACTTGTTCTATGTGCCATATATTAGGTTAGAACTTCCAAGGTTGAGTGGATGCTTTAACGGGCAAAGCTCTTCCGTGGGGTTCGTGATCATACTCGGGTAAGTGGATGCTTTAACGGGCAAAGCTTATCTGAGGAGTTCGACCTCTCTTAAAAACCATTTGGGAAATCGTAACAGAAGATCAAATGGATGCACATAAGGCTAAGATACTTCGAAAGGAGGAATTAGTCTAAGTAGAACAAGTGTTTTAAATGGTGTTGCAAGTCTTGTGCTAGAAATAGCCTCGATTCATCTTTGAACACATAGCATGATCATTAGAGGTGTATTCTAAATGATGCCGCAAGTCTTGTGCTAGAAATAGCCTCGATTCATCTGTGAATACATAGTATGATCATTAGAGGTCAATGATAAACAGAATATGATACAAGGCCCCTAAAACCGAATCTTTCATTTAATTGTGATATCACTGTTCCTTTACTTTCAGTTCTCAAAGCACACTTAAACCCAACCCCAATCGCATTTAATTTCTGCATAAGCTTCATTAAAGAACAACTAATCCACACTGACTCTCTTGGGTTCGACCCCTACTTACCACTTGCTACCCAGTAGTGAAGTCGCGCGTAGCGGAAAATATAAATTTATTTGCACAGAGAACATTGCACCTTAATGACAGTGCAGTGGCCTCCGTCAAATTGGCGCCGTTGCCGGGGAGTTGTGCATCGGAATAGTTGTTCTATTTTGTTTTTTTTTGTTTTTTTGTTTTTTTTGTTTTATCATGCAATTCACTAAGTCCTACTACTACGGAATGGAACCTTGGAACAACGAGGAGTTTTCCCCACCACCTTTCGAACTTGAAGTCCGCGAGAAGATCAACAACATAAAACAATCCCGGGATGAAACTTTGGACGAGTACTTAGCGTACTTTGACTCCATGTTGATAAGCTGCCCGCACCATGGATTCACCAACCACGATCTTCTTCAAAGGTTTCTCAATGGGATGATGCCACAAGAGTGGAATTGGCTAAATGATGCAGCGGGAGGCTCGGTGAACAACTTAGACATAGATGATCTTTGGAACTTAATAGATGATTTGGCCGCGAGGTCAAGACAAAGAAAAGATCAGGCCATGCGGCGCGAAGAACTGGACAACATAATGCAACAAATCAGGGCCAAAACTGAGTTATGGGCAGCAGAAAATGAGCTGGCAGCTAGCACCCAGCAATTGGCTGCAGACATACAGCAATTGAGTGCCTCGATGCACCAATTCACGGCCGAAACCGAATCATTGGCAATAAAAAGGACGGCAGAACCCAAAGAACCGGAAGAGAATGAGGACCAGCAGATGACCGAAGAAGAACTAGCCAAGACATACCCAGACTTCAATGACGAGTTGCCCATATCAGACCCACACCTCAGTATGATTGCCTCCGGAGACCATATGAATGACGAGGATGAGGACCCATGGTTGCCTGAAGAAGAGCTCCATTCAGATTATCCCTGGGAGTTAGAAGAAGAACTGCCCAAATCAGGCCCGGTCCTTATCACCAATCCATCCGAGGAAATCACAGTCCTAACTGCCGAGCCAACAGAAATCCCGAACCTCACTGCCGAAGCGGCCGAAGAAATCAAGCCAGACCTTGTCCTCACTGTCGGAGCACCTGAAACAGAACCAGTCCTCATGGTCGAAGTGCCCCAACTTAACCCTTCGTGTCTTATGCCGATCATACCCACAGAAGATCATATAATCAATGATGATGAGGTGCACGGGGAGTTAAAGGAGGAGCATGAGCCAAAAAAGCCGACAAAGGAACTCTCACTCTTCATAAGCCAAGGAAAACCGCCTGAAAACTCACTCGTTCCAAGACAACCATCCATCACTGCCACAATGAAGAGGATTGGAAGAGGCGCATGCTTAATGTCGCCTACATTTAATGGCACAAAACCAAACTTCCAAACTCGCAAAAGTGCCAACTATTCAAACATGAAGAAGCGGCAAAGACATGGGCCGAAGGAATTGAAACCCGGAAGGAGTAACAAGCAAGCACGACCCATTGGACCAGCAGCTATGGTCAATAAAGCCTCACCCTCTCAAATCAAAAGAGCTACCGACAAGAAGTTCGACCTCAAGCACCCATGGGATCCCTACTTATGATCCAGGAATGAGGTATCATCGAGCCAACGACGTTAAACAAAGGCACTGGTCGGGAGGTAACCCGACACCTATCTTACTTTCAGTCATTTAATTTTTGTCATTTAGTTTTTTCATTCTCACCTTTACTGTATATATTTGCTTGCATGACTTTTGAACTACGTCGTGCTGAAAGGCACGCCTTCGTTCAAAAGTGTGGGGTGAGAACCACCTTTGTACATAACATGTTTTTCTTTTTCCTTTTCCCTTAATATTATCTTTTTGAAAATATGAACTTGAGAATGTGAAAAAGATAGATCATAATTCATGCATTAACCTTGTGAAAATTCAACTGTTTAACAACTTAGAATGTAACTTCTCATTTGTCCCTTTGTGCTCAGATAAACTAGGGATGTGGAGTTGACATAAACTGCCCTAGAGAGGCTTGGCAAGCACTCAAAGGATCGAATCTAACTATATGATTTTCGAAGTCAGTGGATGCTGCACTTCGGGTTTCAGTGAAGATTGAAGTCATCTCCTCCATGCAGTGTTTATGCAAAAAGAAAAAAAGGTTAGGATGGGAATCAGACTGTCCTATCTCTAGTTAAAGTAGCCGAGAAAATAGATGAGCGACCCTCATCTTAACCCGCGCGAAACGGCAAGGATGAGAGGAGCGGGGAGGTATTTCCATATGCTCGCGGGCGACGATTGGACTTCCCAAAAAGGCTTGAGAAAATGGACTAGCAAGCCACAAAAAGGCAAAAGCTCGAAGAAGCAAATCAAGAGGCCAAAGGCCCAAAATTGTGAAGGTTTTAACCGAACAAAAAGTGAAGTACTCAAAGAGTCAAATCAAAGGCCAAAGGCCGATTCACTACAAAAGCTGTCCCTCGCCAAAAGAAAATCAAAGACCAAACCATTGAAACCCGAACCAAATCACGTGCTAGAGAAAGCTACAAGAAAACCATATAGTGCGAGACGGTCCCGAGAATGCAGTCCAGGAGCCTGAAAAGGGCTATCTCCCGAAACATCCAAAATAATTTGCATCTCAGCACGGAGGTACAAGTATCAAGTTTCTTCTATTTATTTACACGGTTTAATTTGGTAATAAGTAGTAATGCATGAATTAAGATAGATCTAGTCCCACTGTCTCACTTTCATATTTAAAAGTTTTTACTTTATTGTGTGCCGCCCTTTAATAGCATTGTTCGGGACGAACAACTAAAAGTGTGGGGTGATCTGATGGACCAAAATTATACGAATCATAAACACAGTTAAACCCACTAAATTAGACTGTTTGTCTATTTAACTTTTGCTTGTTAGTTCCGATATTTATCTACAGGGTATTTTGGAGTCTAGAGAGAAAACACGCTAAGGAAGAGTTTTTAAGCTGAAAATGAAGTACGAGTCATTCCAGGTCACGACCATGCTACACTCAAAATCAGCCTTAACATCCTTCATGGAACCGACTTGGAATCACTCAAATATGCTAGAACAGTCGGCGATTGGACAAGAACGCAATGCAAAGGCACCGAGCCCGGTAAAGGCTAAACAAGGGCAATTTCAGCCGATTTGGGATTTTGACCATGTTCCAAGCAGAATTTGGCTTAGGTTCCTTCTTGAGATCATCTTAGAATGACATTTACATTCAGAATACACTCTCCAAAATCCAAGAAGCTCCGGTCAAATTCCGGTCAAACCGATTGCTTTTGAGAAACAAATATCTTCTGATGGCTTTTGGGAGGAGGCTCCTCCTCAGATGGGGGGGGGGCGGCTAGCTTGCTCTCCACTCCTCCTCCTCCATGGAAAGCTTGCCAAGTGTCTTCTCCTCCACCACATCCTCCTCCTCCCTTAGGCTATAAATACATGTCTCCACCCTTTGTAATCCATATCCCAAAAATGTGGAGAGCTTCTCTCTCTACAAATTCCAAAATCATAAATCACTTATCTCTCTAGAGTTTGGGCACTAATCTTGTAATCACTTTACTTTGGAATAAGAGCTTGATCCTTGGCGCTTCAACGGTTTTGTAAGTCTTCTCGTATTTATTTTTCTGTCTTTTAAAACCCTTGTTTTTCCAAATTCATAGTTATAATGTTCAGTGCCATGAATAGTAGTAGCTAAACTCTTTATTCGGTTGAAGGGGAGTACTTATATCATATAATGTTTTAGACCCTGCATCTAGTGCATCTTTGTGTTCAAAACTTGTTCTATGTGCCATATATTAGGTTAGAACTTCCAAGGTTGAGTGGATGCTTTAACGGGCAAAGCTCTTCCGTGGGGTTCGTGATCATACTCGGGTAAGTGGATGCTTTAACGGGCAAAGCTTATCTGAGGAGTTCGACCTCTCTTAAAAACCATTTGGGAAATCGTAACAGAAGATCAAATGGATGCACATAAGGCTAAGATACTTCGAAAGGAGGAATTAGTCTAAGTAGAACAAGTGTTTTAAATGGTGTTGCAAGTCTTGTGCTAGAAATAGCCTCGATTCATCTTTGAACACATAGCATGATCATTAGAGGTGTATTCTAAATGATGTCGCAAGTCTTGTGCTAGAAATAGCCTCCATTCATCTGTGAATACATAGTATGATCATTAGAGGTCAATGATAAACAGAATATGATACAAGGCCCCTAAAACCGAATCTTTCCTTTAATTGTGATATCACTGTTCCTTTACTTTCAGTTCTCAAAGCACACTTAAACCCAACCCCAATCGCATTTAATTTCTGCATAAGCTTCATTAAAGAACAACTAATCCACACTAACTCTATTGGGTTCGACCCCTACTTACCACTTGCTACCCAGTAGTGAAGTCGCGAGTAACGAAAAATATAAATTTATTTGCACGGAGAACATTGCACCTTAACGACAGTGCAGTGGGCTCCGTCAATCACCCACTGTAAGTCTTCTTCCTTTAAATTCCAGTATTTATTTTCTGTAATTTACTTCTTCGTACTCAAAACCAAAAACAACCAAAAAAAGAGTCACTTAGTCATAACCGCTAAAATCTCAATCAACCTTAAAACACGCTCCCATCCTGTACAAATCCCACAAAGAACAACGTATCCCCCTAATTCCCTTGGGTTCGACCCCTACTTACCACTTACTACCCAGTAGTGTAGTTGCGAGTAGCGGAAAATATAAATTTATTTGTACAGAGAACATTGCACCTTAACGACAGTGCAGTGGGCTCCGTCAGTCAGTCATCGAGTCAGCACGTTTACTTTCCAGCACCTGCATAGAGTCAGCACCTGCGTAGAGTCAGTCACGACAGTGCAGTGGGCTCCGTCAGTCAGTCACCGAGTCAACACGTTTACTTTCCAGCACGCTTCCTCGCTGTACAAATCCCTTAAAGAACAACGTATCCCCCTAATTCCCTTGGGTTCGACCCCTACTTACCACTTACTACCCAATAGTAAAGTCGCGAGTAGCGGAAAATATAAATTTATTTGCACAGTGAACATTGCACCTTAACGACAGTGCAGTGGGCTCTGTCAATAAGCTTTGGCTTGAAATATCCCAAAAGCACTTCATTTTGATTGGTTTAGCCAAAAGCCACCCACTTGCCTCCAACTGACTTGCACATGGCTCCTCTCAAAGGGCAACCAGCTTGGACTAGATGAGGCCAACCGGACCTTGGATAGTTGAGGCAAACCGGACTCCAAAAGCTAACCGAAGTGAATAGTAGAAACCAACCGGAATATTGGGAATTCGGTTTGTGGTTGGTTCTTCTTGGTCGGAACTTGGTTGGGTCTGATTGTACTTGGCCTGAGCTTGATCAGAGCTTCATCGGAGCCTGGCCGGAGCTTGGCCGGAGTTTGGCCGGAATCTGGCTGGAATTTTGGTCGGAGGCCTTTGGCATTTGGATTTCAGATTTGGATTGCTGATGCAATTCTAAGCCTAATGGTCGAAGTCGTTTTGCCGGAATCTGCTCAGGGCCTCTCCGGGCCTAGAATGACCGGAATTTGGCTGTTTGGCCACGGACGGACCCGGGTCTTGGCCTGAAATCTCGAACTTGCGTTCTCAGATTTTGGGCAATGGTTGTAGCATTAGAAAGCCATTTGAGTTGAATGCTCGAGCTAGATTTGCCGAAACACAGCTGGAGCTAAGATTGGCCCTAGAATGTGTAGATTTGGCTCGGAAGGACCCGGACCTTGGGCATTTCTCGGGCATGGGCTGGTTTCACTCGTGCATTTTGTCTGAGAAGTGATATTGTCCGAGTCATTTGGCATTTAAAACACTTTGGCCGAGCCAGAATTTCCAGATTCCATGGTTTGGGCGAGCGACTTGGTTTAGGTGCCTATGCGCGTGGGGCCTTTGCTTTGGAATTGGGCCATCTGCCAATCTGCTCCGGCATTCTCCTTGGTTTTCCGACATTGTCCACCTTATTTGCCATTTTGATCACTTTGGTCGAGGTGGATTTGTCAGATCAGCTCGTTTGCCCGAGCGACTTGATTTTGGACCTGGGCAGCTCGGCTGGTGCGCGGGGCGTGGCCTGGGCAATGGCCTGGCTTTCTCGCGGCATGCGCTCGCATGGCCTCAAGCATGCGCTCGCATGGCCTCAAGCATGTGCTCGCATGGTATAGACCAGTCGCATGAAATCCCATGCGCTCGGATGGATCTTCTTGTGCGATCGCACAAATGGCCTTGTGATGATTTTTGGCATAAATCTCCCTTTTTAAGCATGTTTCTTCTTTACACCCCAAAATAGCCTATATACACAAAAAGGCATTAACAAGCACTTGTTCGTATGACCAAATGTCTTAATTGGTGGGTTTTAGTAGTACTTAATGAATCGTATAAATACGCGCCATCAGGGAGCTGCGCTTCGGTGAAGTTGTTCTTTCTGTTTTCTTTATTTTTCTGTTTTTATTTAGTTATTTTTCATTCGTGCTATTCGCTTCAGTGCATAATACCCTATTTTGAGCAGAACACCGAATTAGCAGGATTCGAGTTGCAGGTGTCCGATTTAAGCCCATAATACCTTGTTCTGAGCAGACGAGGCGATCACAAATCACGAGCCTAGCTCGTGTTATAGGGTGTTTTTTGGCCATCCGGAGTCGTTTTCTATTTTATTTTGAATTTTTAGTATTTTCAAATATTTTCCGTTTTTAGTATTTTTTGGTTTTCTCATTTTTACCATGTCTCACGCAGATAGTCAGGTAAGCGATGATGAAAACAACGACGAGTTCAACCCGGTCCATGAAAATAACGAGGTGATACCCCCATTCTATGATGATCCGGAGCAACTCTTTCGAGACCGGAACCGTGCGGACAGGGAGGCCTCCAGAATGAATCAAAGGCCACCAGGGGCACAGAACGGTGCTGGACCGAGGCAACCACCTCCCCCAACGCCACAACAGCCGTCGGCCCAGCAAGACCACAGCAACCACCTCGTCAGCGCATCGTTCCACCACCTCCACTACAGCTACCGCTCATCGGGAAGGAGTATGATGAAGAGTACTACTACCGAGAGCCCACCATGGGGGAGCTGTCCGCTCCAAACTTCCAGAACCAACCGTGGTGCATCTACGAGGGGCCAGCACTAGAGGGGATAGTAATCAACACAACAGTCGTGCACCATCTGCCCAAGTTCTTAGGACGCCAGGGAGAGTCGGCCACCACGCATCTTCAGCGTTACCATGGCATCTGCCAAAACTTCCGACCATACCGAGTTGAAGTGGAGGACTTCAAACTAAAGGCCTTTTACTTCTATTTAATTGATGCAGCTAACGACTGGTTTTTGTCTCTGCCTTCAGGTAGCATCCAAACATGGGATCAGATGCAGAAAAAGTTTCTGAACAAATACTACCCAGCAGGGAGAGCGATGCAGGTTTGCAGGCAGCTACAGGATCTTAGACAAGGGCCTAACGATTCGATGTACGACTATCTAGAGAAGTTCAACCAATTGGAACAGAGCTGCTGCAACCTCGGACTTCCGGAGAAGCTTGTTATTGAGTACCTGCTCTATGGCTTGAGACCGCTCGACAGTATGCTCCTAGACGCCTCGGCTGGAGGCATGATCATGAACCTACCCCTAGGCCGAATCAGGAAGTTGATCACAGACGTGGCTGAGAACGCAAGGTTCAGAGAGGAGACCACTCGGAAGGAGGAATTCAGCCGGACCAAGAACGTGGCAAAGGCCGATACCCCGGTGAACTCAATGGCCGAAGAGATGAAGCAGATGAAGGAGATGATGATGCAACTGATGAGGAGGCAGCCGGTCCAGGCAAGACCGTGTGAGTTTTGTGGTGCAACAGACCACAAAACAGATGCTTGTCCGACCATAGTGGAAGAAGATCAAGGCGAGGCCAATGCAGTGGACGGGTATTAAAACTACAACAACCGGGTCGGACCAGCCCGGCAGTACGGATCAGCAGCAACCGGGCAAGGAGGGCAGAACTGGAGGAACGGCAACCATGCCCTGAGGGAACCAGCACAGCAGGCCGCCCCTCAACACTCCGGGCAGTACTACCGTCCACCATACCGCCAGCAACAGGGAGGATACAACGGTACGGGCCAGTACCAGCAGCAAGGGCAGAACCAAAATCAGGCAAGCCCGAATCAGCAAGGCCCCAGCAAGTTGCTGGAGGATATGGTGAAAGAGCTGGCAGCTAGCACCCAGCAATTAGCCATCACTGTGGCCAAGAATGATGGAGCCATCACCGAGCTAACTAAGCAGATGTCCCAGATAGCCACTACAGTGTCTGAGCTCAAGAATGACCCGGGACGATTGCCATCGCAGACCATACCGAATCCGAGAGGAAACATCAGCACATTGGCTATGGTGGACGAAACGGAGGTAGAAAATGAAGAACACGAATCGGAGTCAGTGCTGACCACGCCTGCAAGAGACATTAGCTCGACGCTAGTGTCCGGCCATAACGCACCCATAATGTCTGAGCCTGGCGCGGCCAACACTGATACACAACCCAGATTTGACCTTTCTCCTTCGTTTTCTATGCAGATAATAGCTCCCGAAGACCATACGATCGACAAGGACGAGCTAGGAGGCAGATTGGAGGCGAGGCATGAGCAAAACGACCCAACGAAGGAGCGCCCAGTTGCAGCAAGTCATGAGCCACCTGGAAAGAGTAAGGACCCAGGTGCCTTCACAGTCACCTGTGGTGTTGGTGAGCCACTTATACATCACTGTTTAATTGATTTGGGTGCCGCTATTAATGTTATGCCTTACTCATTATATTGCTCTTTGAAATTGGGACCATTGAAGCCTCCTAAGTTGTTGGTCGAGTTAGGAGATAAATCATGTGTTTGTTCTGTTGGTTTGCTTGAAAACTTAACCCTCCGAGTAGGAGACCTTGTTGTTCTTACAGATTTCTATGTCTTGCAGATGGGAGATGCTAGAGACGATGATCCTCCGACACTTATTTTGGGACGGCCATTCCTCTTTGCCACCAAGACCAAGATCGACATGGACACGGGCTTGTTGTCACTTGTGTTTGGTGGCAAGACATCAGATTTCTATATTTATGGGGATGATGACCGTCCATGCGCGAAGAAACCACCGGACATAGTGAACACACCATATCTCGGTGCCCTACCTCCAAGCGTACCAGATGAGACCACGCATGCGACAAGGCCAGTAGCTATGATCAAGGTGTCCTCGCCATCTTGGGAGGATGTGAAGGCAAACCCGCCGGACCGATGGAGAGACACGAGAGCACCACTAGATGAGGATTTTGGGCAGACTGAAGGAGTATTTGAGGCAAAATTTGGCCTCACACGCCCATGGGATCCTAACTTGTGATCCCTAAAGAGGTAACGTCGAGCCAACGACGTAAAACAAAGGCGCTCGTAGGGAGGCAGCCCGGCGAATTTTTCATTTTTTATTTTGTTTTTTCTGTTTATTTGAGTCTTGAGTTATGTTCGTCACATTGTCCTTTGGGAAAGAGATGCTATTCATGCAGGAGCATGCACCTCAGTGCGGATCGCGCAAGGTCCCAGCCGGGGTCGACCGAGCCAAACCAGCGCGGGCCAGGACTAACTTAAGCATCCCGGGCGCAGAATCAGGGCATGGAGGAAATCCTCGGGCAAACTTGGCCAATTAGAGATTCTGGCTCGACCAAAAGTCTTACAATGGCCCATATATGGAGACAAGTGAAGAATCCCATGGTGTCCTGGAGAGTCATCCGGAGGCCCAACCAGTTACGACCCTGTGCGCGCAGTATAGGCCCGCTGCAAAAATCCTCGACCGAAGTTCATTATATGGAAATTCTGGCTTGTCAGAAGTGTTTAGAATGTGAAATAACTTTGGAAGAGCGATCAACATCATGCGACGACACGAGGGGAGTGCATGTTCACCCTTTACTCTCTTTTTGCTTATTCCCTATGTTTGTGTGCTTTGCATAGTTGTGTCTTTGAACTTAAGTCGTGCCGTGAGGACACGGCTTGTTCAAAAGTGTGGGGTGGGAGAGTCAGTTGTGTCAGCACGTTTATTTTTCGCACCTGCATAGTATCTGCACGTTTCCCTTAAAATTGAATTTTTTTTGAAAGTATGAATTTCTCTCTATTTCTCGAATATGCGGTATTGAATGTTGATAATGTGAAATGGATGAGCCGATTACATGTGTTTCTCTCGTGAAAGTTGAATTGTGTGACTACATGTGAGCTTAACCTACTACATGCTTTTGAGTTGAGATAAACAGGGATGTGGAGTTGATAGAAACGTCCTAGAGAGACTTGACAAAGCGCTCAGAGGACCGGATTCAAACTATATGGTTATGTGGATTTCGTGGAGGCTAGCACTCGAGACAACATGGTTCAGAGTTGGCTCCGCCACTGCAGCGTTTATGTAGGAAGGCGGGATGGGAAAACAGGCCGTCCTATCTATAGTTCGAAGTAACCGGGAAAATAGATGAGCGACCCTCAGCTTGACTCGCGACAAAAAGGACGAGGATAAGAAAGAGCGGGGAGGTATTTCCATATGCTTGCGGGCGATGATTGGACCTTCCTCAAAAGAAAAAGAAAAGAAGGACAAGCGGTTCACAATAAGGAGCAAAGCTCAAGAAAAATCAGTCAAATTGTGAAAGTTCTACACGCAACAAAAGTGAAGTATCTCAATATCACATCAAGAGCCAAAGACCAACAAAATCACTACAAAAGCTGTCCAACAAAAGAAAGAAAAGAAAAACTCAGAAAACCTTGAAGCTCGAAACAAATCACGTGCAAGAAAAAGCAATGAAGTATAACCATATAGCGAGAGTTCGGAACCGCGAATGCAGATCATGGGTCTAAAGAGGACTATCTCTCATTCATCCGAATTGGTTTGCATCCCGGCTCAAAGGTAACACGTATCAAATTATTTCCATGTTGAGCATGACAATTTTAGTAACAATTGAGATATGCTGAGAAAGGCAAAGTCTAGACTAGCGACTCATATTCATGTAGCATTATCTAGGACGTCGAAGAAATTGTGGTGTGCATTTATTTTCCTTCTATGACCTAGTTCTTGTTCGGGACGAACAAGTTTAAGTGTGGGGTGGTTTGATGAGCCGTATTTATATGACTCATCGAGTCAACAAATCCCACCAATTCCGACACTTTATTATGCGAACAAGTTACTTGTTAGTGTTGTTTTGCATTTCAGGTGTTTTGAAAGCTCTAGGAGGAAACGCGCATTAAAGATGGCATTTTGTGCCAAAAGCATCACAAGGCAGTTTTGGCCCGAGCATTGCCTGAGCAGCGCCCGAGCATCGCCCGAGCAGCGTTCCAGGCCGCGCCCGACAGAGTTCCAGGCCGCGTCCCAGGCCCCGTTCCAGCCTGCGCCCGAAGGCTTCAGCCGAGCTGTCAAGCGCTAAATTCAAGTTGCTCGGGCAAACGAGCTGATCTGACAATTCCGACTCGAGAAAGTTGATCAAAATAGCAGATAAGTCGGACGATGTCACTAACCAAGGAGAACATCTGAGCAGATTGGCAGTTGGCCCAATTCCAAAGCAAAAGCCCCATCGCAAGGCCAAGGCGGTGCAAGTGTTTCCTAATTTCGTCCAAGGCGGTTCAAAGCATGCTTGTTGGCCAAGTTAACTTGCAAGCAAAGTTAACTTGCAAGCCAAGCAAAGTCGGTTGAGAGATTTGGACATGTTTCCTAATTCGTTTTTGGGCTCATTCCCAAAAACAGATGTGTGAGTCCTAGGACTTTTTCTATAATTAAGACCTCTCCTCAAGGCCAATAGTCATCCCTCAATCATCAATTCGGAGAACCATCATCCAAGGCGAGCAGCAACAATTCGGCCAGAGCTTCTCTCGAGTTCCTCCCTTCGGAGATAGAGAAGAATTCCTTTACTTTCAATTATTGTTTTGTTAATTCCATGGACATGAGTAGCTAAACCTTCTATTCGGTTTAGGGTTCAATATATTGTGACGAAGTTTTGAGACTCTTTGCTTAATGCTATTTTCGTGTTCTACTAGTTCTTGTGCTTATTTATCCCTGACTGAATTGCGAAGCTAAGCGGATACTTGGAATGGTAAAACTTAGCCGAGCAATTCAGCCCCTATATTTGCTACTTGTTTGATACTAGACCGTTAGAACGAGTAGTTGCACTTAACCTGATATAACTTGGAACGGAGTATTAGGTTTGCTAGAACTAGAAGTCTATAACCTGGAACAGAGTAGATTGTGGTGTAGGTGCTTGGAACGGCCCTACCTTAGGTTATAACCTAGAACGGAGTAACCACACTTAAGAACATGAGATTAGATAATTAGAAGTCGATGATAAACGAGTCACAATAGAAACCCTAGACCGAATGCTTCCTCCGATTGAATACTTTTCGTTTTATTTCTCGTGCACTTTTCAACAATTGCTTGCACAAACCCCAATCAATTTTGTTTACAGAACAACTTGACCAACACCAGCTCTCTAGGGTTCGACCCCTGCTTGCCGCTTTACTAGTTTCTTGAAGGGAATTATAAATTTAAATTTGAGAGGTCAAACGACGCCTGTCATAGGCACCGGTACAAAAATGTCAAAAACTTAAATTGCATCTTTCTTTTCTAGGTGACTGATGAGTCGTATTTTTACGACTCATCGAGTCATCAAATCCCACCAATTCCAGCACTTTATTGTACGAACAGTTACTTCCTAGTATTGTTTCGTGTTTCAGGTGATTTGGAAGCTCTAGGAGGAATTGCATTCAAAAGATGGCTTTTAGAGCCAAAAAACATCACAAGGAGTTCTTGACCGGCTTATTTACATTTGACGAAGTTTGGCGCGGAAAGAAATGAAGACCGAAGCACTTTGGAGTTTTCAACAGTGCATTCCGCGGAGGCCTCAACAATAAGCGTCCAGACGTCTAAACAATTTCAGTAATTCAAGAGACGTCCGCACGGGAATCTAGCCAGCCGACCGGCTGTCCGAGCGTCCAGCCGAGCGGACACCCAACCGGGCATCCCAGCCAGCCGACCGGTCGTCCGAGCATCCAGCCGAGCCTTCCCCCTAGCGTCCGTCCGTGCGTCCGAGAGATCAAAGCCCAAGCTTGTTTTTGGCTCGTCATTGTCATCTCATCCAAGGCAGTTTTGGACCATTCTAGAAGATTCTGGAAGGCTCTAGAAGACTTGCACAAGTCGTTTGCTTGAAGATGAAGCTAAGTCGGTTACACAAAGATTTGGGAATATTTCCTAAACTATCTTTTGGACTTAGCCGAATATTACTCAGTTTCCTAAGGAGTAGGCCGACTTAAAGGGGATTTGAGCCTCACTCCAATATATAAATAGAAGAGCTCCTCAGTCGTCAAAAAGTATCCCTCATCCCAGAATCATCCAAAGCTTCATCTCGGCGTTCCTCATTCATCCCGGTGTTCTTCATCATCCTCGCGGCTCGATAGAGAAGTTCATTCCCCCTTTTATTATTTTCTTGTTTTATTGGCCATGTGGAACTAATCCCATTGTTCGGGCTAGGGTTTAATATATTGTGACTACTGTTTTTGAGATTTGAAACTTAATGCTTATTTCTTTATTCCACTAGACCTTGTGCTATTTATCTCGATTTGTATTGCAGAATTAAGTTGATACTCGGAAAGGTTAGACGTAGTCGAGTAATACAAATCCCTTATTTACTGTTTGTTTGATACTAGACCGTTGAAAACAAATAGAGCACTAATTTGATATATCTTGGAATGGAGTATTAAATTGCTAGGTTTAGAATTCTACAACCCGGAAAGGAAGTGGATTGTGGTGTAGGCGTCCAGAAAGACCCTACTTTAGATTATAACTTGGAATGGAAGTAATCACACTTAGGAATTAGAAATCTGATATTTAGAAGTCAAGGATAAAACAAGTCACAATTAAGAAACCCTAGTCTGAATATTCTCTCTTATTGATACACACTCATCTTGTTTCCTTTTTGCACTGTTTCCTGATCACTTACAACCAACTGCTTTCTTTCCTTTTTCAGAACAAGTAGTAACCATCTAGCTCCCTAGGGTTCGACCCCTTACTTACAGCTATACTAAGCCAAGAGTAAGCGGACATTACAAATTTAGATTTGCAGGTACCAACGACGACCTGTCAAATTTTGGCGCCGTTGCCGGGGAGCTACGCACGGTGAAATTTGTTCTTTCCTTTTTTGGTTTTTGCCTTTATTTCCTTTTATTTCTATTTCATAGCTTTTAAAGGATTCTGTCACCAAGACTTACGAGTCTAAGGAGATTGGGTTTTAAGTGAGACCATTTGTGACTCCTCCAATCTCCTGGGAATCCTTTATTTGCTAGTTTGCGCTTTGCTACTCTTGTGCCATGTCTCATGCAGGAAGTAGGGTAGGCGACAACGAAGAAGTCAAACAGGTCAACCAAGATAGAGAAGGGGCGCTTCTGCAACACGATGAGCAAGACCCGCTAAGACAGAATGGAGAGATCAGGGGAGCTGCCCCTGGACAACTTCAGCACCAACCACCATTCCAACCTCAGCCATATCAACCCTACCCTCAATATCAGCCGTATCCACCACCTCCATATCAGCCAAACCCGCAACCCTATCTACAATTTCCACCAATGCAATACCAGCAATATCCACCACCTCAGCAGTACTTACCACCTCCATGACATCTACGACAGCCGGCAGCCAGGGACGATGATCACGAGGACGACCTCGATGCAGAACCAACCATGGGAGAGCTCTCGGTCCCCAACTTCAAAGACCAGTCTTAGGGCATCTACGAAGGACCAGACCTCGCCACCATAACCATCAACACATCAGTAGTCCATTACCTGCCAAAATTCTCAGGAACCAAGGGAGAGTCGGCCACAACTCATCTACAACGCTATCACGGGATATGCCAGAACCTCAAGCCACACACCGTCGAAGTCGAGGATTTCAAGTTAAAAGCTTTCTATTTCTCACTAACAGACTCGGCTAACAATTGGTTCTTGTCTCTTCCTTCAGGTAGTATTTACACATGGGATCAGATGCAACGAGCATTCCTCGCCAAGTACTACCCAGCAGGGAGAGCAATGCAAGTCAGAAGGTAGCTATAGGACCTCAGGCAAGGACCCAACGAGACCATGTACGAGTACGTGGAAAAGTTCAACGCCTTGGAGAAGAGCTGCTGTAACCTTGGACTCACAGAGAAGCTGCTCGTCGAATATATGCTAGATGGCCTTCACAGACTCGAAAGGAAACTCCTAGATGCCTCAGCTGGAGGCAACCTAATGAACCTATCCCCAGCAGGAGTGAGACAAAAAATCATGGAAGTGGCGGAAAGTGAACGGTTCCAGGATGAGTCCAACAAAGAGGAAGAATTTACCAGGACCAGGAACGTCTCAAAGGTCGAGCCTCCATCCAGTACCATGGCCGCAGAGATCAAAGAGCTCAAGGAGATGATGCAGCATGTCATCCGAAGACAACCAGTCCAGACTAAGCCATGCGGGTTTTGTGCAGCTACAGATCACAAAACAGACGGGTGCCCAACCATCTTAGAGGACGACCAGGCTGAGGTCAATGCAGTAGGTGACTATCAGAACTATGGCAACAGGGCTTGACCAGTCCGACAGTATGGCACAGCCACGACCGATCAAGGAGCCAACGGACAGCCCTGGAAAAACAATAATCATCAGCATCAGGCCCAGAGAGAGCCAGCACGACAAGGCATGCCTCAGCAAAGCCAGCAGCCCTACCGGCATCCACATCACCAGTATCAGCAGAATACGCCTGGTCAACATCAACAGCGAGGACTAAATAACAACCAGGCAGGCCCAAGCAACCACGGCCCCAACAAGTCCTTAGAAGAAATAGTAAAATAGCTGGCAGCTAGCACCCAGCAATTGTCCGCAACCACCCAGCAGTTGTCCGCAACCATCCACCAGAATCAGGCCAAGACCGACGAAGCAATAGCCGACTTAACGAGACAGATGTCTCAGATTGCCACGACGGTCTCGGAACTCAAGAACGACGCAGGACGACTTCCCTCACAGACAATTCAGAATCCAAGAGGGAATGTCAATGCAGTGACGCTCAAGAGTGGAAGGGGAACATCATCAGCGCCCAGACCATCAGAGGACGACATCCCACCAGCAGACGAGGACTCTCGGCCAAGCCCGATACCTATACCAGAGGAGTCTCGGCCAGACCCGAGCCCGGCGCCTAGCAATTCTAATGTCACTGTTCCTCTACCTTTTCCTGTACAGGTTCGAGCTCCAAAGAAGTATGTGATGGACAGGGAAGTGTGGGAGCTATTCAGCAAGGTGGAAATCAACATCCCGCTCCTTGAGGCTATCAAGAAGATCCCGAGGTACTCCAAGTTCCTGAAGGAGTTGTGCACAAACAGAAGGCGAGGAACCCAGCCTGACCAGGAGCTGATGAGCAGGAATGTTTCAGCGGTTATTCAGCGCAAGGTGCCACAAAAATGCGGTGACCCAGGCACCTACACCATTCCCTGCACGATCGGTAACATAAGGATAGAAAATTGTATGCTCGATCTCGGTGCATCTATCAATGTTTTACCATATTCCATATACTCCTCTTTGCGTATTGGTCCTCTAGAACCTGCAGGTCTCACTATATAGCTGGCGGACAGGTCATGCAAACAGCCCGAGGGTAAGATCGAAGATGTACTCGTACAGGTGGGAGAGCTAGTATTTCCAGCCGACTTCTATGTGCTCAAGATGGAGAACTGCGGCCCGACCGATCACGCACCCATCCTACTCGGGCGACCGTTCCTTAAGATGTCAAAGATGAAGATAGATTGCGACAGTGGAACACTCTCCATGGAAGTTGAAGGAGAAGTGTTCAGTTTTGACATCTTCAGGGCCATGAAGCATCCAATGGAGTATGAGGCAGTGCATGCCTTAGACACACTGGACGACCTTGTCCAGGAGGTACATCCGGAGAGAGAGACCGACCCACTTGAGCTAGCAATCGAACAGGCCATGTACTCACACGAGGATTCCTACGAGCTCACCGAAACCATCATGGATGCCCTTGCCCAGCTAGAGATTGCCCAGCCACTCACACCGAGGTATGAGGTTAATGAAGTTCGCTTATTTAAATCTAAAGTGTGTTTGCCTTCTGTTGTGCAGGCACCTACAGTGGAATTGAAGCCTCTACCTGAGCACTTGAAGTATGCGTTCCTAGGGGAGAACGACTCGCTACCAGTCATCATCAAAAACGGGCTCGAGGCAGATCAGGAGAGGCGATTGATCAGGGTGCTGACTGAGCATAAACTGGCCATAGGATGGACACTAGCTGACATCAAGGGAATCACCCCGGCAGTTTGTATGCATCGGATCTTGTTAGAAGATGGAGCGAGACCTTTGAGGGAACCTCAGCGCAGATTGAACCCAATTATGATGGAGGTTGTCCAGAAGGAGATACAGAAGTTGCTGGATGCAGACGTTATTTACCCGATCTCAGATAGTCAGTGGGTGAGTCCGGTACATGTTGTACAGAAGAAGACAAGGATCACAGTGGAGAAGAATGCCGAGGGCGAGATGGTCACGACTCGAGTCAAGAATGGATGGCGCATGTGCATAGATTACAGGAAGCCGAATGCCGTTACGCGCAAGGATCACTTTCCTCTTCCATTCATTGATCAGATGCTCGACCGCTTGG
Organism: Rhodiola kirilowii; assembly: GCA_033675215.1. Lineage (NCBI taxonomy): Eukaryota > Viridiplantae > Streptophyta > Magnoliopsida > Saxifragales > Crassulaceae > Rhodiola > Rhodiola kirilowii. Next base: position 48,326,877 of record CM066201.1, read on the forward strand.
CAGGTAAGCCATATTTTTGTTTTCTAGATGGGTTTTCAGGCTATAATCAGATTCCCATAGCACCAGAGGATCAGGGGAAAACAACCTTCACATGTCCGTTCGGTACGTTTGCTTTTCGCCGAATGTCTTTTGGCTTGTGTAACGCACCCGGCACTTTTCAGCGGGTCGTTACTAGCATATTTTTTGACATGATAGGTTCGTTCATAGAGGTGTTCATGGATGATTTTACTGTGCATGGTGACTCTTTTGATGCATGCTTAAATAATTTGAGTACAGTGTTAGCACGATGTGTTTCTATGAATTTGGTGCTCAATTATGAAAAGTGTCACTTTATGGTCACCCATGGTGTAGTTCTCGGTCACATAGTTTCGCATGAGGGTATAGAGGTTGACAAAGCTAAGATTGACGTGATTTCTACTCTGTCCTATCCCTCTTCTGTCCGTGATATTAAGTCATTTTTGGGGCATGCTGGTTTCTATCGTAGGTTTATAAACGATTTCTCTAAAAAGGCGCTGCCTTTATCTAATCTTTTGCAAAAAGATGTTCCTTTTGAGTTTACAGATCAGTGCAGGGCAGCGTTCGATGAGCTAAAACAGGCCCTCACCAGCACACCCATCATCAGAGCACCGGACTGGAGTCAGCCATTCGAGATTATGTGCGACGCGAGCGACTACGCAGTAGGAGCAGTTCTCGGCCAAAAGGTGGACTAGAAGCCCGTGGTGATTTACTACGCTTCGAGGACTCTGGACGTGGCCTAGAAGAACTATTCAACCACAGAGAAAGAACTGTTGGCCGTGGTCTTTGCCTTAGAGAAATTCAGATCGAATTTGCTCGGTACTAAAGTTGTTGTCTATTCTGACCATGCAGCTATTAGGTACTTGATGACGAAGAAGGAGGCAAAACCGAGGCTCATTAGGTGGATCCTGCTCCTACAGGAGTTTGACTTGGAGATCAAGGACAAGAAGGGCATAGAGAACACGGTGGCAGATCACTTGAGCCGACTTATCCGAGAGGAAGATGCCGGACAGATTACCGAGACATTTCCAGACGAGCACTTGTATGCTCTTACAGGTAAGGCGCCATGGTATGCTTCCTTAGTGAACTACCTGGTCAGAGGTAAGTTCCCGCCCTCCTATTCTAGGGCCCAATGTTTGAAATTGAAGCATGATTCGAAACACTATGTGTTGGATGATCCGTACTTGTGGAAAATAGGTGTAGATCAGATTCTTAGACGGTGCATCCCCGATGATGAGATTGCTTCTGTGATTAGCTTTTGCCGTGAATATGCATGTGGTGGCCATTTCGGCCCTAGGAGAACGGCTAGGAAGATATTAGATAGTGGATTCTTTTGGCCACATGTCTTTAGAGATGCCTACAACCATTGTAAGAGATGCGATAAATGTCAACGTGTAGGTAACATCTCGGCTAGGAATGAAATGCCGCAAGTCCCCATATTAGTAAATGATGTGTTTGATATTTGGGGCATAGATTTTATGGGTCCTTTTCCGGTGTCATGCGGTTTCACCTATATTCTTGTGGCTGTGGACTATGTTTCCAAATGGGTAGAGGCGAAGGCCACTAGGTGTGATGATGCTAGAACTGTTATAGATTTTCTGTGCACTAACTTTTTTTGCAGATACGGAGTACCTAAGGCCATTATCAGTGATCAGGGGACACACTTTTGCAACCGGATGATGGCATCGACTCTGAAGCACTACCACGTTCATCACAGGACATCCACAGCCTACCACCCACAGACAAATGGGCAAGCGGAGATCTCCAACCGCGAAATTAAGGGGATATTGGAAAAGATGGTGAGCCCAGGCCGAAAGGATTGGAGCCAGCAGCTAGATGAGGCACTGTGGGCGTACAGGAAAGCTTACAAGACACCGATAGGCACCTCGCCTTTTTGGTTGGTCTATGGGAAAGCATGCCACTTGCCGGTCGAACTAGAGCACAAGGCATATTGGGCACTGAAGAAGTGCAACCCAGACTTGCAGACAGCCGGGCTAGATAGGAAATTGCAGCTATGTGAGCTTGAGGAGCTGCGCCTCGAGGCTTACAAGAGCCAAACAGACTACAAGGCACGGACCAAGCTCTATCATGACAAGTTTATCCTTAGGCGCACTTTCGAGGTTGGCCAGCAGGTTTTGGTCTTTTCATCACGCCTACGATTGATGCCCGGCAAGTTGCGATCGAGATGGACAGGCCCATACATAGTAACGAGAGTTTTCAACCACGGGTCGCTCGAGCTAGAGTGCTCAACAGACGGCCAACGCTTTAAGGTCAATGGGCAACGGGTGAAACACTACCACGGAGAGATCAAAGAACTCGCCCAGGAGTTTGACCTGGCCGAGCCCACCACAGATGCATAAACGAGGTACCGTTGAGCCAACGATGTAAAACAAAGGGGCTCGCAGGGAGGCAGCCCGGCATCTTTTGCTTTTCAGTTTTTATTTTATGTCGTTTATTTTTCTATATTTTGAGTCATTGTCATCACATTGTACTTGGGAAACAAGCTGATTTCATGCAGGGAACAGTTCATGCGAGCTCGCAGAACAGATCATGCGATCGCATGAATATTTCATGCGGCTGGTCAAGACCATGCGGCCGCATAAAGATACCTTGCGAGCGCATGCCAAGGACAGCACCATATCCATGCCACCACACCATCAGGGGAGTATTGTTCCATCTCTTTTCTCTTCTTTTCCATATTGTTTGCATGCATGTGAGTCTAGAGTCTAAGTCGTGTCGTGAGGAACCGGCTTATTTCAAAAGTGTGGGGTGGGAGAGTCAGTGATGGACCATAATTATACGAATCAAAAACACAGTAAAACCCACCAAATTAGACTGTTTGTCTATCTAACTTCTACTTGTTAGTCCCGATATATTTCTACAGGGTATTTTAGCACTTAGAGAGAAAACACGCTAAGGAGAGGATTTTACGCTGAAAAGATACTACGAGTCATTCCAAGGTCAAGATCAGACGCTGAACGAAGAAATCTCAAGATCCTGGCATTGAATTACTCAATTCAAATTCAACCGAGGAACAACCAAAGTCGGATCGGAGCGAAATTGGACTGATAGTTTTATGAAAAGACTGCACAAAACTGTCAAAACTCATCCATTTGCCAAGGTGACCGGCGGCTTTAAGGAAGAGGTGAGTCATGGGGTGACTCACCCCCTCCTTCCTCCTCCCCTCCTCCTTGCAACCGGCGGCTTCCTCCCTCCCCTCCCATTGCAACCGGCGGCTTTTGTGAGCCATGGAGAGCTTGACATGTGGTGGCTCCTCCACCACATCTTCCTCTCCTCCTCCTCCTCCCTTGGATCAAAACCACATGCCACCCATCTCCACCCTCCTTCCTCCTCCCCTTTGGCTATAAAAGGAGAGCTCCTCCACCTCATTTGTAACATCACACAATCAACAATTCACTTCTCTCTCTAAGTTTATGTTACTTTGTAAGTTTGGTTTTTGAAATAATACTCTTGTTGGTTCTTGAGTATTATAACGGTTTGAAATAATACTCATGTTGGTTCTTGAGTATTATACTTTAGAGGATACTCATGTTGGTTCTTGTGTATTCAGTAGGAATTGGGAATACTCCTGTTGGTTCTTGAGTATTCCACCCCTTCTCCTCTTAATGTTTTCAAAAACCCCCGAGTATTTAGCTATGGTATCCACCTCTATGGATATTCGTACCTAAACTCTTTATTCTGTTAAAGGGGCGTCCTTGTATTATAAAATGTTTTAATTCTTTTAGTTTCTTTTCTCTGTATTCAAAACTTGTTCTATGTGCCATATATTAGGTTAGAACTTCCAAGGTTGAGTGGATGCTTGGAATGGCAAAGCTCTTCCGTGGGGTTTGTAAACATACTCGGATAAGTGGATGCTTGGAATGGCAAAGCTTATCTGAGGAGTTTGACCATTCTAAAACACCATTTGGTTACTCGGGAATGAAAGACTAAAGGGATGCACACAGGCTAATATACCTTGGAATGGGGTATTAGTCTAAGTAGAACAAGTGCTCTACGACTTTTGCAAAAGACTAGACGGTGTTGCAAGTTGAGTGCTGGGAATGGCCTCGATTAACTTTCGAACACTTTTGCAAAAGGCTAGACAGTGTTGCAAGTCGAGTGCTTGGAATGGCCTTGATTCACGTTTGAATACTTAGAAAGGTTACTAAAATAATAAACAGGCTATGATACAAGGCCCCTGAAACCGAATGTTTTCCTTGAATTACAAAACCCCCCTGTATTTACTTTTAAATTGCTCGATCATCTGCAATCACCAACCGCTCATCTATCGGAGGACTCGTAAATCACGCATCACCCACTGTAAGTCTTTCTTGTTACTTTTCAGTATTTATTTTCTGTAATTTACTTTTCAGCACTCAAAACCAAAAACAACCAAAAAAAGTCACTTAGTCATAACCGCTAAAATCTCAACCAACCTTAAAACATGCTCCCATCCTGTACAAATCCCACAAAGAACAACGCATCCCCCTAATTCCCTTGGGTTCGACCCCTACTTATCACTTACTACCCAGTAGTGTAGTTGCGAGTAGCGGAAAATATAAATTTATTTGTATAGAGAACATTGCACCTTAACGACAGTGCAGTGGGCTCCGTCAAATTGGCGCCGTTGCCGGGGAGTTAGCCATCGGATTAGCAGTTTTCTTTCCCTCTCTCTTAAACTCTCAAACGCGCTCGAAACAACCATGTCTCGCGAAGGAAGCCACCCATGGGACCCCAACCAGTGATCCAGGAATAAGGTACTGTCGAGCCAACGACGTTAAACAAGTGCACTGTTCGGGAGGTAACCCGACACTATCTTACTTTCTGTCTTTTTATTTTTTGTCTTTTAATTTTTTTAGTCGCTCTCACCCACTTGGTGCATAGAATGATTTGACTATTTAGGAATTGGTTTTTGGAGCACGATCGGATCAGCCAGGCAGCTTCCGTGAACTACCGGGCCTGCGCTGAGAGTTCAAGGCCCCAGCCGAACTCCCTCGATTATACAGCCTCATGCCATGTCATTCGACACAAAAAGGGAGTTCTGATCTTTGATGGACCAAAATTATACGAATCAGAAACACAGTATAACCCCCTTATTTAGACTGTTTGTCTATCTAACTTCTACGTGTTAGTCCCGATATATTTCCACAGGGCATTTTAGAGACTGAAGTGAAAACACGCTAAGGAGAGGATTTTATGCTGAAAAGATAACAAGAGTCAATCCAAGGTCAAGATCATATGCCGACTGAAGAAATATCAAGGATCCTGACGTTGAATTGACCATAACAAATTAATCAGAAGAATCAGGAGTGGAGTCAAGACAGCCCGGGGAAGAAACACATTGACAGTTTTGTGAAAAGACTGCACAAAACTGTACAAAACTCACATATGGGCAAGGATGACCGGCCACTTGATGAAGTGGTGGCCAAGGGAGGAGCTCCTCCCCCTTGGGCCACCGCCTACCGGCAGCTTTGAGGGGTGGTGACCGGCGGCTTTTGGAGCTCCTCCACATGTCGCCACCACCTTCGTCCTCCTCCACCACTCCTCTTCCTCCACATGTGGCCATCTCCTCCCTCCATTTTCTCCTCCAATCAAAATGCAACACTTGCCACCCATCTCCACCACCCATCTCCTCCCCTTTGGGCTATAAAAGGAGGAGCTCCTCCTCCTCCACAACACACCACACCATCCATACTTGTATACACTTTAGAGAGAGAGAGGGCTTCACCCTCCTCTCTTCATTTTCAATAAAATTGTTCTTCGCTTTGGAAATAAAGGATAGCTCCCTTGGCGCTTCAACGGTTGTAAGTATTATTTTTAGTATTTATTCAACTGTTTTAATTCCTTAGTTATAATGTTTAGCGCGATGAATAGTAGCTAAACTAGTAGTTCGGTAGAAGGGGCGCACTTGTATTATAAATGTTTTAGATCTAACTTATAAGTACACCTTTGTATTCAAAACTTGTTCTATGTGCCATATATAGTCAGAGTTTCCAAGGTTGAGTGCCTGGCAAGCAAAAAGCTCTTCCGTGGGAATTCGTGAACATACTCGATAAGTGGAAGCTGTCACAAGCAAAACTTATCGAGGAGTTCGGCTTATCTAAAACACCACTTGGTCAATAACGTAACTGGGAGATCAAGTGGATACACTTACTGCTAAGATACTTCGAAAGGAGGAATTAGTTTTGCTTAGAACAAGTGTTGCTTTAAACGATGTTGCAAGTCTTGCGCTACGAAAGGGCCTCGATTCATCTTTGAATACTTAGCATGATCATGTCTTGCGCTAGAAATAGCCTCAATTCATCTTGAACACTTGGTATGATCATTAGCGGTCGATGATAAACAATTATAATACAAGGCCCCTAAAACCGAATACTTTCCTTACAGTCCATTATCAACTGTCGTAATTTACTTTCAATTCTCAAAACACTCAAAACCAACCCCCAACTGTACTTACTTTCGTGACAATCCCGTAAAAACAACTAATCCACACTGACTCCTTTGGGTTCGACCCCTACTTACCACTTGCTACCCAGTAGTGTAGTCGCGAGTAGCGGACTATAAATTTATTTGCACATTTGCTGTGACGACAAGCATCTGTCAAATTGGCGCCGTTGCCGGGGAATCAGTCGTCGGATAGTTGTTCTTTCCCTCCCCTTTCTTTTTCTTTCTTTTCCCTATGTCATTACCCATTACGCATGCATGGACAACGCGATTTCTGCCCCTGTTCGGAGGAACGGAGGGAGAAGACCCTGTACAGCACTGCCGAAACTTCCACCACGTCTGCCATCACATCAAACCGGAGAACGAAGTATTAGAGGAATTTAAACTGAAATGCTTTAAATTCTCTCTAACCGACTTCACCACGATATGGTACTACACATCCACCGCTTGCAGTGCAGAACGTTTCGTAGACCTCTGCGTTCCGTTCCTGAAAGAATTATCCCCACCATCTTTACGCCAAGAAACCCGTGAGAAGATCATGAGCCTTCATCAATCCCGGGATGAGACTTTGGACGAATACTACATGAACTACGATGCCATCGTCTCAAGCTGCCCGCACCATGGATTTACGAAGAAAGTTCTTCTCCAAAAATTTCTTCATGGGATGAGGGCCGAAGAGCTGGGAAGAGTTAACGAAGCTATGAAAAGGTCTGCAACAAACTTCACCGTTGCAGACATGTGGTGCCTTATAATCGGCCTGGCCGCTACCACAAGACGAGTACCCCAAACTGATGAGGAAATGCAGACAGAAGAAGCTGATCCTGAGGCTGATGATGAAGAAACCACCGAACCGTCGGAAGAGACTCCTGAACCGTCTGAAGAATCAGACATGGAAAGCACCGGAAGCAACGAAGTAGGAGTCCAGAACACCACTGACGAACTACCCAAGCCATACCCCACTATCATTACCCAGGCAGCTGAAACTATCTACGATCAGTTCTTCACGAACCAACATAACGAGGCAGAACCAAGCCTCATGAGGCCTTCCCGACTTTTCCCCTTAATTAATGAGCAAGTCGCCGCGAACTATGCGATCAATGAAGAAGCTCAAAGGAGAATGGGAAAAGCACCTCTGCAGAATGACCCCTTGATGGAGCATTGCTATGCCGCAACTGGACTTGGCAGTCCCAAATACAAAAACTTCGAAAGGCTGGTAGTGAAAGGTCCATCACCCCCTCCGGGGTATTGGAAGGAAAAAATCCCGAAACAAAGGAATCCTGACCAGAACACAACATCCGGCAAGAAGTCAGGAAGAAGCAACACTGGAACGGTGGCAAAGTTTAACCTCAGCCACCCATGGGACCCAAACCAGTAATCCACAACGAGGTACTGTCGAGCCAACGACGTTAAACAAGTGCACTGGTCGGGAGGTAACCCGACACTATCTTACTTTTCCGCACTTTAATTTCTGTCTTTTAAATTCAGTAATTTAGTTTTAAGCTTGCATGACTTTTGAACTAAGGCACGCCTTCGTTCAAAAGTGGGGGGTGAGAACCACCTATGTACATAAATAACATGCAGCTGTTTTTTCTTTTTTTAGTAATAGTATCTTTTTGAAAATATGAACTTAAGAATGTGAAAAAGATAAGTCATAATTCATGCATTAACCTTGTGAAAATTCAAACTGTTTAAAAACTTAGAATGTAACTTTTCTTTTGTCCTTTGTGCTGAGATAACTAGGGATGTGGAGTTGATATAAATTACCCTAGAGAGGCTTGGAAAGCAATCAAAGGATCAGATCAAACTATATGGTTTTCGAAATCAGTGGAGGCTGCACTTCGGGTTTTCAGTGAATAATTGAAGTCAACTCCGCCAAGAAGCATCTATGCAAAGGCGAGGACGGGAATCAGACCGTCCTCTCTCTAGTCAAAATAGCCGAGAAAATAGATGAGCGACCCTCATCTTGACCCGCGCAAAACGACAAAGACGAGAGGAGCGGGGAGGTATTTCCATAGGCTTGCGGGCGATGATTGGACCTCCCAAAAAGGCTTGAGAAAATGGACTAGCAGTCACAAAAAGGCGAAAAACTCAAAGAACAAAATCAAAAGAGGCCAAAGGCCCAAAATTGTGAAGGTTTTAACCGAGCAAAAGTGAAGCACTCAAAAAAGTCAAATCAAAGGCCAAAGGCCGATTCACTACAACAAAAAAAGCAGTCCCTCGCCAAAGAAGAAATCAAAAAGGCTCAACTCACTGAAACCCGAATCAAATCATGTGCTAGAGAAAGCTACAAGAAAACCATATAGTGCGAGACGATCCCAAGATTGCAGTCCAGGAGCCTAAAAAGGGCTATCTCCCGAGACATCCAATATAATTTGCATCTCAGCACGAAGGTACACGTATCAAGTTACTTCTATTTATTTACACAGTTTAATTTGGTAATAAGTAAGCAATGCATGAATTAGGATAGATCGAGTACCACAGTCTAATTTTCATATTCCAAAGCCAAACTTAGAACTTACGCCCTTTAATAGAATTGTTCGGGACGAACAACTAAAAGTGTGGGGTAATCTGATGGACCAAAATTATACGAATCAGAAACACAGTATAACCCCCTTATTTAGACTGTTTGTCTATATAACTTCTATGTGTTAGTCCCAATATATTTCCACAGTGCATTTTAGAGACTGAAGTGAAAACACGCTAAGGAGAGGATTTTATGCTGAAAAGATAACAAGAGTCAATCCAAGGTCAAGATCATATGCCGACTGAAGAAATATCAAGGATCCTGACGTTGAATTGACCATAACAAATTAATCAGAAGAATCAGGAGTGGAGTCAAGACAGCCCGGGGAAGAAACACATTGACAGTTTTGTGAAAAGACTGCACAAAACTGTACAAAACTCACATATGGGCAAGGATGACCGGCCACTTGATGAAGTGGTGGCCAAGGGAGGAGCTCCTCCCCCTTGGGCCACCGCCTACCGGCGGCTTTGAGGGGTGGTGACCGGCGGCTTTTGGAGCTCCTCCACATGTCACCACCACCTTCCTCCTCCTCCACCACTCCTCTTCCTCCACATGTGGCCATCTCCTCCCTCCATTTTCTCCTCCAATCAAAATGCAACACTTGCCACCCATCTCCTCCCCTTTGGGCTATAAAAGGAGGAGCTCCTCCTCCTCCACAACACACCACACCATCCATACTTGTATACACTTTAGAGAGAGAGAGGGCTTCACCCTCCTCTCTTCATTTTCAATAAAATTGTTCTTCGCTTTGGAAATAAAGGATAGCTCCCTTGGCGCTTCAACGGTTGTAAGTATTATTTTTAGTATTTATTCAACTGTTTTAATTCCTTAGTTATAATGTTTAGCGCGATGAATAGTAGCTAAACTAGTAGTTCGGTAGAAGGGGCGCACTTGTATTATAAATGTTTTAGATCTTACTTATAAGTACACCTTTGTATTCAAAACTTGTTCTATGTGCCATATATAGTCAGAGTTTCCAAGGTTGAGTGCCTGACAAGGAAAAAGCTCTTCCGTGGGAATTCGTGAACATACTCGGTAAGTGGAAGCTGTCACAAGCAAAACTTATCGAGGAGTTCGGCTTATCTAAAACACCACTTGGTCAATAACGTAACTGGGAGATCAAGTGGATACACTTACAGCTAAGATACTTCGAAAGGAGGAATTAGTTTTGTTTAGAACAAGTGTTGCTTTAAACGATGTTGCAAGTCTTGCGCTACGAAAGGGCCTCGATTCATCTTTGAATACTTAGCATGATCATGTCTTGCGCTAGAAATAGCCTCAATTCATCTTGAACACTTGGTATGATCATTAGCGGTCGATGATAAACAATTATAATACAAGGCCCCTAAAACCGAATACTTTCCTTACAGTCCATTATCAACTGTCGTAATTTACTTTCAATTCTCAAAACACTCAAAACCAACCCCCAACTGTACTTACTTTCGTGACAATCCCGTAAAAACAACTAATCCACACTGACTCCTTTGGGTTCGACCCCTACTTACCACTTGCTACCCAGTAGTGTAGTCGCGAGTAGCGGACTATAAATTTATTTGCACATTTGCTGTGACGACAAGCATCTGTCAATCTTACCTTTCCTTAATATCATTTCCTTCTCGTAATTGTCTACTTGCATGGCTTTTGAACTAAGTAGTGCTGAAAGGCACGCCTTCGTTCAAAAGTGTGGGGTGAGATCCGCATGTGTACATAAATAAATAACATGTTTTTCTTTTTCTTTTTTAGTATTATCTTTTTGAAAAAATGAACTTAAGAATGTGAAAAAGATAGATCTAAAATTCATGCATTTACCTTGTGAAAATTCAACTGTCTAAAAACTTAGAACGTAACTTCTCATTTGTCCCTTTGTGCTGAGATAAACTAGGGATGTGGAGTTGATAGAAATGCCCTAGAGAGGCTTGGCAAGCAATCGAAGGATCGAATCAAACTATATGGTTTTCGAAGTCAGTGGAGGCTGCACTTTGGTTTTCAGTGAAGATTGAAGTCATCTCCGCCATGCAGTGTTTATGCAAAAAGAAAAGAAAAAGGCGAGGACGGGAATCAGACCGTCCTCTCTCTAGTCAAAGTAGCCGAGAAAATAGATGAGCGACCCTCATCTTGACCCGCGCGAAACGACAAGGATGAGAGGAGCGGGGAGGTATTTCCATAGGCTTGCGGGCGATGATTGGACCTCCCAAAAAGGCTTGAGAAAATGGACTAGCAAGTCACAAAGACGCAAAAAGCTCAAAGAAGCAAATCAAGAGGCCAAAGGCCCAAAATTGTGAAGGTTTTAACCAAACAAAAAGTGAAGTACTCAAAGAGTCAAATCAAAGGCCAAAGGCCGATTCACTACAAAAGCAGTCCCTCGCCAAAAGAAAAATCAAAGTACTCAAACCAGTGAAACCCGAACCGAATCACGTGCTAGAGAAAGCTACAAGGAAACCATATAGTGCGAGACGGTCCCAAGGTTGCAGTCCAGGAGCCTAAAAAGGGCTATCTCCCGAAACATCCAAAATAATTTGCATCACAGCACGGAGGTACAAGTATCAAGTTTCTTCTATTTATTTACACAGTTCAATTTGGTAATAAGTAAGTAATGCATGAATTAGGATAAATCTAGTACCACAGTCTAATTTTCATATTTCAACAAACTTACTTAGTGTGCCGCCCTTTAATAGCATTGTTCGGGACGAACAACTAAAAGTGTGGGGTGATCTGATGGACCATAATTATACGAATCAAAAACACAGTAAAACCCACCAAATTAGACTGTTTGTCTATCTAACTTCTACTTGTTAGTCCCGATATATTTCTACATGGTATTTTGGCGCTTAGAGAGAAAACACGCTAAGGAGAGGATTTTACGCTGAAAAGATACTACGAGTCATTCCAAGGTCAAGATCAGACGCTGAACGAAGAAATCTCAAGATCCTGGCATTGAATTACTCAATTCAAATTCAACCGAGGAACAACCAAAGTCAGACCGGAGCGAAATTGGACAGATAGTTTTGTGAAAAGACTGCACAAAACTGTCAAAACTCATCGATTTGCCAAGGTGACCGGCGGCTTTAAGGAAGAGGTGAGTCATGGGGTGACTCACCCCCTCCTTCCTCCTCCCCTCCTCCTTGCAACCGGCGGCTTCCTCCCTCCCCTCCCATTGCAACCGGCGGCTTTTGTGAGCCATGGAGAGCTTGACATGTGGTGGCTCCTCCACCACATCTTCCTCTCCTCCTCCTCCTCCCTTGGATCAAAACCACATGCCACCCATCTCCACCCTCCTTCCTCCTCCCCTTTGGCTATAAAAGGAGAGCTCCTCCTCCTCATTTGTAACATCACACAATCAACAATTCACTTCTCTCTCTAAGTTTATGTTACTTTGTAAGTTGGGTTTTTGAAATAATACTCCTGTTGGTTCTTGAGTATTATAACGGTTTGAAATAATACTCCTGTTGGTTCTTGAGTATTATACTTTAGAGAATACTCATGTTGGTTCTTGTGTATTCAGTAGGAATTGGGAATACTCCTGTTGGTTCTTGAGTATTCCACCCCTTCTCCTCTTACTGTTTTAAAAAACCCCCGAGTATTTAGCTATGGTATCCACCTCTATGGATATTCGTACCTAAACTCTTTATTCGGTTAAAGGGGCGTACTTGTATTATGAAATGTTTTAATTCTTTTAGTTTCTTTTCTCTGTATTCAAAACTTGTTCTATGTGCCATATATTAGGTTAGAACTTCCAAGGTTGAGTGGATGCTTGGAATGGCAAAGCTCTTCCGTGGGGTTCGTAAACATACTCGGATAAGTGGATGCTTGGAATGGCAAAGCTTATCTGAGGAGTTTGACCTTTCTAAAACACTATTTGGTTGCTCGGGAATGAAAGACTAAATGGATGCACACAGGCTAATATACCTTGGAATGGGGTATTAGTCTAAGTCGAACAAGTGCTCTACGACTTTTGCAAAAGACTAGACGGTGTTGCAAGTTGAGTGCTGGGAATGGCCTCGATTCACTTTCGAACACTTTTGCAAAAGGCTAGACAGTGTTGCAAGTCGAGTGCTTGGAATGGCCTTGATTCACGTTTGAATACTTACAAAGGTTACTAAAATAATAAACAGGCTATGATACAAGGCCCCTGAAACCGAATGTTTTCCTTGAATTACAAAACCCCCTGTATTTACTTTTAAATTGCTTGATCATCTGCAATCACCAACCGCTCATCTACCGGAGGACTCGCAAATAACGCATCACCCACTGTAAGTCTTTCTTGTTACTTTTCAGTATTTATTTTCTGTAATTTACTTTTCAGCACTCAAAACCAAAAACAACCAAAAAAAGTCACTTAGTCATAACCGCTAAAATCTCAATCAACCTTAAAACACGCTCCCATCCTGTACAAATCCCACAAAGAACAACGTATCCCCCTAATTCCCTTGGGTTCGACACCACTTACTACCCAGTAGTGTAGTTGCGAGTAGCGGAAAATATAAATTTATTTGTACAGAGAACATTGCACCTTAACGACAGTGCAGTGGGCTCCGTCAGTCAGTCACCGAGTCAGCACGTTTACTTTCCAGCACCTGCATAGAGTCAGCACGTTTCCCAAATTTTTAAAATTTTTGTACATGTTTCTTCTCTATTTCCTAGATTTGCGATAGTGAATATTGATGATGTGAAATAGATAGAGCCGATTACATGCATGTCTTTGGTGAAATTAGAATTGTGCGATTACATGTGATCTTAATCCATTGCGTGCCTTTGTTAGTTAAGATAAACAGGGATGTGGAGTTGACAGAAACGCCCTAGAGAGACTTGACAGATCATTCAAAGGCCGAACTCAAGATATATGGTTATGTGGATCTCGTGGAGGCTAGCACTTCGAAGCAACATAGTACGAGTCTGCTCCACCACTGCGGTATCCTTTGCGGTTGGTCGGGACGGGAATACTTCACACCGTCCAAGCTTTAGTCCAAGTAGCCGGGAAAATAGACAAGCGACCCTTGGCTTGACCCGAGTCAAAAGGACGATGATGAGTGAGAGCAAGTAGGTTCGAGCAAGTCACAATCCGCACCACAAAGTAACAAATCCATCATCATTGTGAAAGTTTACACCGAAATCAAGTGAAGAGCTCAATTGATACATCAACCCGAGACACTATAGCTGGCCGAAAAGCACTCAACACTTTGAAGCTCGAATCAACCACGTGCAAGAAAAAGCGACGAAGCATAACCATATAGCAAGAGTTCGAGTCCAAGAATGCGGTTCATGGGTCTAAAAAGGGCTATCTCCCGAGACATCCGAATTGATTTGCATCTCGGCCCAAAGGTAACACGTATCATTAACCCATGTTTTCGCACAAGGCTATTAGTAACGAGCATGCATAGAAAGCGAAATCTAGATTAACCGAATCATGTTCATGTAGCATGTCTAGGATGCCGAAGCATTGTGGTGTTTACAGTTTTCGTTCCTCTTATGACCTAGTCCTTGTTCGGGACGAACAAGTTTAAGTGTGGGGTGGTTCGATAAGCCGTATTTATACGACTCATCGAGTCATCAAATCCCACCAATTCCAGCACTTTATTGTACGAACAGTTACTTCCTAGTATTGTTTCGTGTTTCAGGTGATTTGGAAGCTCTAGGAGGAATTGCATTCAAAAGATGGCTTTTGGAGCCAAAAAACATCACAAGGAGTTCTTGACCAGCTTATTTACATTTGACGAAGTTTGGAGCGGAAAGAAATGAAGACCGAAGCACTTTGGAGTTTTCAACAGTGCATTCCGCGGAGGCCTCAACAATAAGCGTGCGGACGTCTGAACAATTTCAGTAATTCAAGAGACATCCGCGGGAAGGAAATGCAGGAGACGTCCGCGCAGGAATCCAGCCAGCCGACCGGCCGTCCGAGCATCCATCCGAGCGGACACCCGACCGGGCATCCCAGCCAGCCGACCGGCCGTCCGAGCATCCAGCCGAGCCTTCCCCCGAGCGTCCGTCCGTGCGTCCGAGAGATCAAAGCCCAAGCTTGTTTTTAGCTTGTCATTGTCATCTCATCCAAGGCGGTTTTGGACCATTCTAGAAGATTCTGGAAGGCTCTAGAAGACTTGCACAAGACGTTTGCTTGAAGATGAAGCTAAGTCGGTTACACAAAGATTTGGGAATATTTCCTAAACTATCTTTTGGACTTAGCCGAATATTACTCAGTTTCCTAAGGAGTAGGCCGACTTAAAGGGGATTTGAGCGTCACTCCAATATATAAATAGAAGAGCTCCTCAGTCGTCAAAAAGTATCCCTCATCCCAGAATCATCCAAAGTTTCATCTCGGCGTTCCTCTTTCATCCTGGTGTTCTTCATCATCCTCGCGGCTCGATAGAGAAGTTCATTCCCTCTTTTATTATTTTCTTGTTTTAATGGCCATGTGGAACTAATCCCATTGTTCGGGCTAGGGTTTAATATATTGTGACTACTATTTTTGAGACTTGAAACTTAATGCTTATTTCTTTATTCCACTAGACTTTGTGCTATTTATCTCGATTTGTATTGCGGAATTAAGTTGATACTCGGAAAGGTTAGACGTAGTCGAGTAATACAAATCTTTTATTTACTGTTTGTTTGATACTAGACCGTTGAAAACAAATAGAGCACTAATTTGATATATCTTGGAATGGAGTATTAAATTGCTAGGTTTAGAATTCTACAACCCGGAAAGGAAGTGGATTGTGGTGTAGGCGTCCGGAAAGACCCTACTTTAGATTATAACTTGGAATGGAAGTAATCACACTTAGGAATTAGAAATCTGATATTTAGAAGTCAAGGATAAAACAAGTCACAATTAAGAAACCCTAGTCTGAATATTCTCTCTTATTGATACACACTCATCTTGTTTCCTTTTTGCACTGTTTCCTGATCACTTACAACCAACTGCTTTCTTTCATTTTTCAGAACAAGTAGTAACCATCTAGCTCCCTAGGGTTCGACCCCTTACTTACAGCTATACTAAGCCAAGAGTAAGCGGACATTATAAATTTAGATTTGCAGGTACCAACGACGACCTGTCAGTGACCTTAGTACTAGTATGTGTTTCTCTACACTCTTTGTAATTTGCATGTGCCCGCCTTTACCTATACACTATGTAAAGCTTTAAGTGTGGAGTTAGAAAAAAAATGGTTTTCAATCAGGAACAAAGTTCTGAATTTTCAAAAGAGGGTGAAAATTGACCCCAAGCATAGTTGTTTTTGAATGAAATAAAAGAGCAGAAAAATACCAAGGGCAAAGTGAGAAAAATCACCCTTTGTGTATAGAAAAAAAAAGCAGAAAAAATAATACCAAGGGCAAAGTGAGAAAAGTCACCCCTAGTGTATGGAAAAAATTTTAAAAAAATATTTCTGCTCCCTTTTGCTTGATGTAGTGTAATTCCACATTTTCATTGCGTGCAGTCATGACTTGTTTTGAGAATTCATGTACTAGAAACTAAGGGACGATTCTCGTGCTTGCACTGAAATTTTGATGTGATTTTTGTACTATTTTTCAGAAAATCCTTAAGCCAGGCTCCTCTTCTCTTACGGGACATTGCCTAGTCCTTGGCACTTGAGAATGAGCTTTGCGCCAAGAACCCGTGGACTATCCCTAGATAGCATAGGTGAATGGCGAGCATGTTTTGTGTAACTGTTCATGTTCTTAATGCGTTGCTATAGAACTATTTAGAACGTGTGATGAGGCGCTTGCTAGTCGTGTGTACTGACCATTTGAATGCATAACTCATTTAATCTATGATTGTCTGACAACTTTGATGAAGATGTTTGACTTGAAGTTGAGGTAACACGATGAATCTGAGGTATGACATGACTTTACTGTGACTCGTTGAGCATCATTTCATGCTTACACGTTAGTTAGTTGTACAGGGATTTGTAGGTAGTCCCATTCCTGAAAACCTTCACGAGACTATACTCGTCCGACTAGGGTAGCCTAGAGGTTTAAAGGCTTGATGCATATGCTAAATGCATTCGTGTCCTCTACGACAGTGAGTTATCTTATTGTTTTCATTATTAGCTAGAATTGATCACATGACACTCGAGTGGGTAGCTTTGAAACATATGGTTGTTGAGCCTCACATGGACTTGCATTTATTCTGTCATTTGTTCGACATTTGTTCGGGACGAACAAATCCTAAGTGTGGAGTGTTTTGATCGGTCGAATTCTTGACCTATTATTCACTTCATTCGATGATGGATTAGGTTTGTTTTCCGGCCATTTTGTTATCATTTAACCTCTTTTCTAGCGTTTCAGGTCATATATCACATTCCTAATACTTTTGGATTGATCTGAAGCAAAACAAAGCATTTAGTAAAGATTTCGGTAAAAACAGGGCAGATTGACCTTTCCGACTTGTTTTGCACGCACATATCGCATATGGTGTCCAAATTGATTGATTCAAAGCTTGTTGGAAATCTAATTCAAAGGACTACAACTTCGTAGTTTACGCCAAGATCAAATTCGGAGATTAAGACCATGAAAAAGCCGCCCAAAGTCTCTGCCATTTTGCATGGTCGTGACTGCCGTGACAAAACACAACGTCACGGTAGTCACGGCCCCCTTATGTCCCAGTGCACTTTTGGAGCACGCCGAGCATGCCGTGACATGTCTAAATGTCACGGTAGTCACGACCCCGTCGAAGACAGTTTCTAAAAATGATTTTTGGGCTTTTTGGGACTGATTTTTGGGGAAGTTTCCTAATTTCGTTTTAGGGCTTTTTGGCCTTTTGGAAAGCTATAAAGAGGGCAGTGGGGATGAATTGAAGGGGGTGCGGATGAATTGCGAGAGTTTAGCGCAATATTGACCGAAGATCGAGAGCTCGAGAAGAGAAAACCCTAACTTGGGATAGAAGACGGACCACATCGCGAGAGATTGAGGATTCAACGAGCTACATCATCAACACGGTTATCTCGTCCTTTATTTCTACTCCTACACTATTCGTGGTTAACTTACCATGAATAGTGAGTAGTCTTCTTGATTCCGGGATCCTACGGATCCCGTGCATGTACCCAACTCTTCGTGTGATCAATTAGACGTTTTTCATTAATGTTATTCGAATAATCAATTTCATCGTGCTTAATTTTGTCGTTCTTGCAAGTTTTACATTGAATGAGATGTTTGCATGCTAGAACGTATTTAGGTTAATTACCAAAAGATGGATGGGTCCTAGGTATTAATCGGATTGCATGAAATTGATATTAGGTCATGGTAGCTACGCTAGTAGTACATGAATTAATAGGAAAGTTGACTTTTGTCTGAAAAACCCTAAGCTTAACTAATTGAGATCGTTGATAATCCATGGATGGGCGGCGTTCAACGATTGAGGTTAATCTAGACAATGATCCGTGGATGGGTGGCTTCTCTAGTGTTATTTCGGTTTATTTCCATATTCGATAGCATGATGAATTTACGGTGCATGATTGCATGATTAGTCGGGTTGGCACAGGTGAAGTTTGATTCTGGATTCTTTCTCTGATCAGTTCAAAACCTTTTATTTACTGCATTTAATTTCTGCTATTTCATCACACCAAAACCTTTCACTGTTAATCGGAATAGCTAAATAGGTCACTAGTTAGCTAGTATTCACTCACCTGTTCCTTGGATCGACCCTTGGCTTACCAAAGTTTATAAATTTTGTTTGACGACTATAAAGGGTTAAAAATACGCCTGTCAGCACACCGATGCCAAAGTCGCAAAAATCAAAGAAGGATTCCGTAAGACATTTAAAGCAAAACTAGGTCTAGGCTATAACGGAGAAACAGAAGGGAAAGGCTTTGTAACCGGGAAGAAAGCAGACATAGAAAGAGCACAGACCCCACCCTATAGGTGTGGAACACATAGCAAGGGCAAAGAACCTGTTTCGTCAACGGAGGGAACAGATCCCTTCGATGGAGCAAAAGCTCATGCTCTCTGGACCAAACATAAAGAACAAAGGTAAAATCTTTAGGGGTTGATTTCACTGCAAGAATCGCAAACAAGTCAATTCCCCCGGGGCTGAATAAGTATGCAGACCTAAAACATCACAGAGTCTGCTGGCACTGTGGAAAAGCTGGTCATTTACAGGCTGACTGCACCGAGAGACAAACCCTTGAGCTGAAAGTCAAAAATCAATGCGGATCCCCTGATAAACAAAAGAAGCAGTGATGGGCATGCAGACAATATGGTCATTATAGGAAAGCATGTCCCTACACCATGAAGAAAGGAGATGGGTTGAAAACAGCTCCTAATTTGGGAACTGTTCCCAACCAGGGAACTATGCAAGAAGTTCAATCTACAAAATCTGTCAGCAAGCCAAGCAGACTTAAATTTGTCTGGGTCCATAAAAATTGATCTCCTTCCTTCTTGCAGGTCGAAGTGAAGAGCAGCCCCTGGTATATAGACAGCGCATTCGGGAATAGAAAATGGTTTGAAACTCTTCGACACCACTCACGAGGGCCAGTAACATTCGGGAACAAAAGCACCGGCGAAACTTTTGCGCTCGGAAAGGTAAAGATTTCTGAAAATCTCCACATCAGCAACGTGAGCTTAGTACACAGGTTGAGCTTTGATCTACTCAGCGTCTCTCAATTGTGCCAAAATGGTAAGAACAAGGTTACTTTGACTTCTGACGAATGCTTTGTGGAAAATATAAGTTCAGGTAAAGTTCTCCTGAAAGGGAAAGGGGAGAGCACGGTGTACAAAGTGGATCCATCCTTTGTCTCTGATAGGGTACTCTGTCTGACCTCCCATTCCAATGAGTCAGAACTGTGGCACAGGCGCTTCAACCACGCAAGCCTCAGACTTAAAGTTGCACCGACTTGAGCTGGTGAATGGACTACTAAGTGTGGAAGATAGTCTGAGTAACCTCTGTGACGCTAGAACCAAAGGGAAATAGGTTAGGTCATCATTCAAAGCTAAGAATGTGGTAAGTACCACCCGTCCTCTAGAACTCATTCACATGGATCTATGTGGTCCTATGCGCATGAGGAGTCGGGGAGGTAACCGTTATATATTTGTGATTGTTGATGATTACTCCAGATTTACATGGACTATTTTCTTGAGTACTAAAGATGAGGTGTTTACAGAATTTGAGGTCTGGCTAAAACAGGTTGAACTACAATTGTCACTGTCCCTGGCAGGTATACGTACTGACCATGGAACAGAATTTGAAAACTCATTATTTGTTTATATGTGCAGGAACAGAGGCATCAGACACAACTTCTCTGCTCCAAGGATGCCTCAAGAAAATGGAGTTGTGGAACGCAAGAACAGAACACTTGAAGACATGACGCGTACGCTTCTAATCGACAATGGATTGCCAAGAAACTTTTGGGGTGAGGCACTCAATACTGCTTGTCATGTGCTCAACAGAGCGTATCTGAGACCTATTCTAAACAAGACACCCTACGAGCTGATTCGAGGGAGAAAACCAAGTGTCGCCCACTTCAGAGTATTCGGATGTAAGTGCTACATCCACAACAACGGGAAAACAAACCTCGGTAAGCTAGATCCGAGGAGTGATGATGGAGTATTCGTCAGATATTCTGACTATAGCAGAGCATACAAGGTATACAACCGATGACAAAGGAAAATTGAGGAAAGCATACACGTAGTCTTCGACGAAGAGATCATGACAGGTGATGTAATACGAGAAGCATACTCTCCTCCCGTTACACGTGATGATGAGTTCAACATGGTTGATGAAGACAAAGGTGATGCACCAGAAGGTGAGGAATCCAATACAGATCCCTCATAGGGAACACCACCCTCCGTAGTACAAAACACTGAGCAGGATGATCAACCACCAGCAGCGCAAACAGACGATGACATTGACCAGAGAGACGAAGATGTTCCTAATCCTGCCCAAGTGCCCAGCAGATAATCTTGACAAAGCAGACGAGATGCGGCTCCCCCTGGTTGGATGCGAGACTATGTGTGTCACACTGCAGTAGGTGGAGTCATGGGGGAACAGGAGACTTCTGAAAGTCATGCCTTCACCGCCTTTGTGTGCCTCTCAGAACCCAAAAATGTCCAAGAAGCACTAGAATATCCGGACTGGATAAGCGCCATGCAAGAGGAATTACACCAGTTCGAGAGAAACAAAGTATGGCGGCTGGTACCTCGCCCAGAAGGACGAATGATCATCGGCACAAAATTAGTATTCAAGAATAAGTTACACGATAAGGGACAAGTTGTGCGAAATAAAGCTCGTCTGGTGGTCAAGGGATATAATCAGCAGGAAGGAATCTACTATGATGAGATGTTCGCCCCCGTTGCCTGGTTAGAAGCAATTCAGTTATTGATTGCGTATTCCGCTTACCATGGTTTTAAATTGCAGCAAATGGATGTCAAGACTGCATTCCTTAATGGAGTACTCAAGGAGGAAGAGAACGTGGCACAGACACTGGGTTTCGAAGACACTACGCACCCTGATCACGTGTATATTCTTGACAAAGCACTTTATGGTCTGAAACAGGCGCCCCGCTCCTGGTATGAGAGACTGTCCCAGTTTCTTCTAGGACAAGAATACGTGCGTGGTGAGATCGACAAAACAATAATCCTCCTTAGAGAAGGGAACCACACCCTTGTGGTACAGGTATATGTTGATGATATTATTTTGGGTTCCACTAACGATGCCCTTGTCAGGAAATTCACAAAGCTCATGGAAAGTGAGTTTGAGATGAGCATGGTTGGTGAGCTCAAATTCTTTCTCCGACTTCAAGTAGTGCAAGAGAGCGATGGGACCAGAATCCACCAGCAAAAGTATCTCAAGGAGGTGGTTGGTAAGTTTGGAATGCAGAACTCAAGTGCCATGACTAGACCAATCTCTCCGAATGACTCACTAGGGAAGGATGAAAGCTCGCCGCAAATTGATCAAACACTATATCGAGGAATGATAGGCTCACTTTTGTACCTTACTACAAGTAGGCCTGACATCATGTACAATGTCTGTCTGTGTGCAAGATTTCAGGCAGATCCAAGGGAAACGCACCTGAAAGCAGTAAAATGAATCCTCAAGTACCTGAAGGGTACAGATACCCTGTGCCTTTGGTATCCAAGAAATGGGGATCTCAGGCTGGTAGGATATACGGATGCGGACTTTGTATGCAGCAATGTAGATCGCAAGTCCACTTCTGGCATGGCACAGTTCTTTGGGACTTGCCTAGTATCTTGGGGATCAAAGAAACAGAATTCTGTTGCCCTCTCGATAGCAGAAGTAGAATACATCGCCGCAGCCGCATGTTGTTCTCTCGATAGCAGAAGTAGAGACATAATGGTGTGTAATTCATAAATCCATGATACTTTTAGTTCTGATATCACTCTATTTGCTTCTAACTCCGTATTCAGGAAATTTGACGCTCTCTACGCATACCTTGAGGACTGTGAGTTGCTGATCCAGCCGGATCATTCAAAGGTCTATAGCGATTTAAGAGAATTGGAGGACTTTTAGGTCAGAGGATCCAATATGAAACTCACAGAATGGGAGTAACAAAGCCAAAGCCTTTGAGGTGTAACAACATTTTCTACCGAATGAGAGGACTTTTCGTTGTGTGATGTCCTTTCCTTGGAAGCTTATACTGTCCGGTACTCACGCTATTTATTAGTAAAAACAAGTTTTCTATTGATATGGTGACGGAGCGTGTCGTTGAGTTCCCTATCGTCAACATGGATAAGCGTCCTAGGAAGAGGCAACGATTGGGTTGGGACGTGCCACAGGTATACCAGATTTCGTGTATGCTTGTATTTTTAAGTTTTAGATTTATAGTTTTTTGTCGATCTGTTATGGGTTTGTGAGATTGATTGATTGGCGAGAATTTTTTAGGTGGATTTGATGAATATTGTTTTTTTTTAGCATAAATTTGAAACCATATTTGGTTGAATGATTTTTTTTCCTCCCAGAAGTCAAAGATTTTAATGCTAGACAGATTTTTGAATTGTATATCTGGAAAATTGTGTTTTTTGGGTCATTACCTAATTTATTCAATTGATTGTGTTGAGTTGTGAATTTCTTTTTTTCATCGTGTTTCAATTTTTTTTTAATATTTGTTGTATTCAGTTAGAAATCTCCTTGACTGTTCTTGCAGAAATATTGAATGTTACTGATAAAATTTATTTCTATGTAGGTTATGCCCATGTATTTCTATGGCCAGGAGGTTGGGAACATGATAAATGGCCAGGAGGCTGGGAACATGATAAATGTGACACCCCGCTTTGTCTCTGGACATCGCAAACAGAATCCACATTTTCACATGGTCTTCCTAATGTCATGCCTCGCAGTGACTCACCTTCATGGAGGAAGGATGACAAAGATGGTCATTACACTTTTGCCATTGGAGATAATCTGACACCTCGCTGTAATTAAGCTCAAATTAATCTGATCTACCGTGTCTCAGTGGTGGCCCAACATGGGTTATCTTACCGAGCCTTTTTTGGTTTTCTGTATGTGCAGATAAGATTCAAAGCAAGATGGGTGAAGGTGAGGGCATAAGTGAATTCAAATTTTTATATTCCTTATGTGCCTGTGAATCTGTGATGATGAGCGTTGTTCTTTGTGCACCTTTTAATCATTTTTGTCAACAGGTACTTTTGGTCAAGTTTTAGAGTGCTGGGATAGAGAGAGCAATGAAATGGTTGCCATCAAGATTGTACGTGGAGTTAAGGAGTATCGTGAAGCAGCAATGATTGAAATTAAGATGTTAGAAAAGCTCGGTAAACATGACATAGGTGGCAATCGGTGAGTATTTTGATCTTGCTTTCTAATGTCTTTTTGAGGCACTTAATGTGCTTCATAATGAACTGTTTTGCAGTAGTTGAGTTTTGTTGTTCTTGAGTTGTGTTCAAATACGGAACTGGTTTGACTATCGAATCATATTTGTATAGTAAGTATAAGACTAATTTGCAATGACTTGATTTCACTAATGCATAACTGTTGTGCTTGTGCTAAACCATTTTATGGGGACAGGGACGGATCCAGGCCCATTTTACTCGGGCTGAAGCCCTGGTAAGTTTTTTAGAAAAAAATTATTACAGAGGTGGGTTTCGAACCCACTTCTCCCCAATTGTAATAAACTTGTTATCTATTCCACCATGCCGATTGGAAGTCTTATTAAATATTGTACAAATCATAAATATATTATGAATTAAGAATGAATTGGAGTGTATATATATATTTTTTATTTTTATCAATACCACACTAACCAAACAAAAAAAATTAGCCCGGGTAAGTTTCGGTTCCTGGCTTCGTCCCTGTATGGGTGTTAAGTATTGTGGATGGATTCAAATGGTGCTACAGGTCTTTGAGAAGCTTGGACTAAGCTTATATGATTTCTTACGGAAAAACAGTCATCGCTCATTTCCAATTGATCTTGTCCGCGAGATTGGCAGACAACTATTGGAATGTATTGCATGTGTGTAAAAATACTTAAGCTATCATTCCACTCAATTTCTAGGTCCTAAATATATATATTTCGTTGAATCGGTTTGTGGGTACCCTTAGTTTATGTATGGCTATTGTGAGAGAACTTTTGAATCAGGCTAACAACATAACTCTTATGTGCTAATTCTGCTTCTGTTTATAACGGTATGCAGTCATGCATGATATGCGCCTCATTCATACTGATTTGAAGTCCGAGAATGTACTTTAGATTATGTTAAGGTTCCCGACTACAAGGTTATTATAGCTTGAGTTGAATTTCTCATGGATTGATGAACTCTCATATTTATTCAGAACTGTTATTGTATGTTCATTGTTTATCTTTTGAACAGATCCTTTTCTTCACTGTGTGCCTTAACTCAGTATTTGTTAATTTCCTTCAGGCTTCTTCACGTTCTCCCAAAGACTACTCATACTGCAAGAGGGTACTGACAGACCGCTCGTCATTAAAGCGATTTGTGCAAATAAATTTATAGTCCGCTACTCGCAACTATACTACTGGGTAGTACTTGGTAAGTAGGGGTCGAACCCAAGGGAATCAGGGGAATAAATGTTCTTTGAGGGGGTTGTCCAGCGAGAGAGCGTGTTTTAGGTCGGTTGGTTGGTTTTAAAGCTACCAGCTAAGTGATTGATTGATTGGTTGGTTGGTTTTAATACTGGAAAGTAAATTACAGTTTATAATTAAAGAGAAATGTTCGGTTTCAGGGGCCTTGTACTATATCCAATTTATCATTGACATTTAGTGAATTATCTAAGTATTCAAAGATGAATCGAGACCCTTTCGTAGCGCAAGACTTGCAACATCGTTTAAAGCAACACTTGTTCTAAGCAAAACTAATTCCTTCTTTCGAAGTATCTTAGCTGTAAGTGCATCCACTTGATCTCCCAGTTACGTTATTGACCAAGTGGTGTTTTAGATAAGTCGAACTCCTCGATAAGTTTTGCTTGTGACAGCTTCCACTTACCGAGTATGATCACGAATTTCTACGGAAGAGCTTTGCTTGTGACAGCTTCCACTCAACCTTAGAAACTCTGACTTGATATATGGCACATAGAACAAGTTTTGAATACTAAGACTAGACACTAAGTTAATAGTCTTAAAACATTTTATAATACAAGTGCGCCCCTTCTACCGAACTACTAGTTTAGCTACTATTCATCGCGCTAAACATTATAACTAAGGAAATAAAACAGTTGAATAAATACTAAGAATTACTTACAACCGTTGAAGCACC
This sequence comes from Rhodiola kirilowii, assembly GCA_033675215.1. NCBI lineage: Eukaryota > Viridiplantae > Streptophyta > Magnoliopsida > Saxifragales > Crassulaceae > Rhodiola > Rhodiola kirilowii. The sequence goes on from CM066201.1 coordinate 48,352,528, forward strand.
AAGGGAGCTATCCTTTATTTCCAAAGCCAAACTTACATATACATAACTTAGAGAGAGAAGTGATTTTACAAGTGAGGGATGATTTGAATGAGGGGAGGAGCTCCTCCTTATATAGCCATGGGAGGAGGAGGAGATGGAGGCAAGTGTTGCATTGTGATTGGAGGAGAAAATGAAGGGAGGAGATGGCCACACATGGAGGAAGGAGAGGAGGAGCAAGGAGGAGGTGCCATGTGGAGGAGGAGCAAAGCCGCCGGTTGTGGTGGAGGAGAGCCGCCGGTTGCCGGTGGTGGAAGGGGAGGAGCTCCTCCTTTGGCCACCACTTCTTCAAGTGGCCGGTCATCTTGCCCAAATGTGAGTTTTGTACAGTTTTGTGCAGTCTTTTCACAAAACTGTCAATGTGTTTTCTTCCCCGGACTGTCTTAATTCCTCTCCTGATTCTTCTGATTAATTTATTACGAGTGCTTCAATGTCAGGATCCTTGATATTTCTTCAGTCGGCATATGATCTTGACCTTGGATTGACTCGTAACATCTTTTCTGCTCTAAAATCTCCTCTTTAGTATGTATTCTCTCTAAGCTCTGAATTACCCTGTAAAAATATATCTGAACTAACAAGCAAAAGTTAAATAGACAAAATGTCTAAATAAGGGGGTTATACTGTGATTCTGATTCGTATAACTTTGGTCCATCAGATTACCCCCCACTTTTAGTTGTTCGTCCCGAACAATGCTATTAAAGGGATGTACTCTAAGTTGGCTTTGAAATATGAAAATTAGACTGTGGTACTCGATCTATCCTAATTCATGCATTGCTTACTTATTACCAAATTAAACTGCGTAAATAAATGGAAGAAACTTAATACTTGTACCTCCGTGCTGAGATGCAAATTATATTGGATGTCTCGGGAGATAGCCCTTCTTAGGCTCCTGGACTGCAATCTTGGGATCGTCTCGTACTATATGGTTTTCTGGTAGCTTTCTCTAGCACGTGATTCGGTTCAGGTTTCAGTGAGTTGAGCCTTTTTTTGATTTTCTTCTTTGGCGAGGGACTACTTTTTTGTTGTAGTGAATCGGCCTTTGGCCTTTGATTTGACTTTTTGAGTGCTTCACTTTTGCTCGGTTAAAACCTTCACAATTTTGGGCCTTTGGCCTCTTTTGATTTTCTTCTTTGAGTTTTTCGCCTTTTTGTGACTGCTAGTCCATTTTCTCAAGCCTTTTTGGGAGGTCCAATCATCGCCCGCAAGCCTATGGAAATACCTCCCCGCTCCTCTCGTCTTTGTCGTTTTGCGCGGGTCAAGATGAGGGTCGCTCATCTATTTTCTCGGCTATTTTGACTAGAGAGAGGACGGTCTGATTCCCGTCCTCGCCTTTGCATAGATGCTTCTTGGCGGAGTTGACTTCAATTATTCACTGAAACCCGAAGTGCAGCCTCCACTGACTTCGAAACCCATATAGTTTGATCTGATCCTTTGATTGCTTGCCAAGCCTCTCTAGGGCAGTTTATATCAACTCCACATCCCTAGTTATCTCAGCACAAAGGACAAATGGAAAGTTACATTCTAAGTTTTTAAACAGTTGAATTTTCACAAGGTTAATGCATGAATTATGATTTATCTTTTTCACATTCTTAAGTTCATATTTTCAAAAAGATACTATTACTACAAAAAGAAAAACAGCTGCATGTTATTTATGTACATAGGTGGTTCTCACCCCCCACTTTTGAACGAAGGCGTGCCTTAGTTCAAAAGTCATGCAAGCTTAAAACTAAATACTGAATTTAAATGACAGAAATTAAAGTGCGGAAAAGTAAGATAGTGTCGGGTTACCTCCCGACCAGTGCACTTGTTTAACGTCGTTGGCTCGACAGTACCTCGTTGTGGATCACTGGTTTGGGTCCCATGGGTGGCTTAAGTCGAACTTTGCCACCATTCTTGTGTTGTTTCCAGCTTTGACCTTCTCCGAGTTCTTGTGGAATGTTGAGTTCGGGTCAGGACTCCATTGTTCTGGTGGTTTTGTCTTCCTATTCTTCCACTTCTTCCGATTCTTTCGAGAAGGTGAGGGACCTTTTACTACAGTCGCTGGTCTTTTAAGTCGGGCTTTCTTGTTTCTCCATCCGGGCTTCCATTCCATCGGCCCATTTCTTTGTTTCTTGTTTGAACGGTTGGCATCCTGGTTGTGCTCTTCGATAGCCCTCTTCTTTGCGGCAGAGGTGAATGGCTGTTTCAGCATGAGTGAGTTTCCAGGGCTGTTTGGTTGGCTCGTGGTGAGAGAGTGCTCCATGGTTGACTTTTCTTGCCCTTGTCCCGCCTCCATCTCGCCTTGCACCTTATCATTGATTACTTCATCTTCAGGGGCTGCAATCCGTATACAAACTGAGGGGACAAGCTGGGGGGCTTCCACCACAAGGGCCGGGTCTTTCACGGATAGGTTGGTAATGATGACCGGGTCTACCTCAGGTACTCCGAGCGCAAGGACCGGGCCTGGTTTGGGCAGTTCTTCTTTGGCCATCCGAGAGTCCTCATCCTTTGTTGGCTTGGTGGGCTCCAATGTAGGCTCCTTTAGGGCCGCCTCCACGTTTATTACTGCCCTTGTTCTGATGTCTTTTTCCGGGTTTGCTGTGGGCAAGCTTGCAATGGGTGTAGTGCCGGGCTTGTTTTGTACTGAGTCCTTTTTCACCGTTGGTACTTTATTATCAGTTAGGCGTATCGGCCCTTGTTTTGTTCTTCCTGCCAAATTATCTATGGCGTCCCAGATTTTAGTTATGGTCAACCTCATGAATGAGCCTCCCACTGAATCATTGAGCCTTTTCTGCTCATGCGGTAGCATTCCGCCAAGAAACCATTGAAGAAGGAATACATTTGTGAATCCATGGTGCGGGCAGCTTGCTACAATGGAGTCGAAGTACGATAAGTACTCGTCCAATGTTTCATCCCGGGATTGCTTGATGTTAATGATCTTCTCGCGGAATTCAAGTTGGTAAGATAGCGGAAAAATCTCCTCATCGTCATCTTGATAGTCATGGTGACTTTCTTCGCGAGACATGGTTGTTTCGAAGCGCGTAACGATTCAAAGAACTCTATCCGATGGCTGATTCCCCGGCAACGGCGCCAATTTAACAGACCGCTCGTCGTTAAAGCGATTTGTGCAAATAAATTTATAGTCCGCTACTCGCAACTATACTACTGGGTAGTACTTGGTAAGTAGGGGTCGAACCCAAGGGAATCAGGGGAATAGATGTTCTTTGAGGGGGTTGTCCAGCGAGAGAGCGTGTTTTAGGTCGGTTGGTTGGTTTTAAAGCTACCAGCTAAGTGATTGATTGATTGATTGGTTGGTTGGTTGGTTTTAATACTGGAAAGTAAATTACAGTTTATAATTAAAGAGAAATGTTCGGTTTCAGGGGCCTTGTATTATATCCTATTTATCATTGACATTTAGTGAATTATCTAAGTATTCAAAGATGAATCGAGGCCCTTTCGTAGCGCAAGACTTGCAACATCGTTTAAAGCAACACTTGTTCTAAGCAAAACTAATTCCTTCTTTCAAAGTATCTTATCTGTAAGTGCATCCACTTGATCTCCCAGTTACGTTATTGACCAAGTGGTGTTTTAGATAAGTCGAACTCCTCGATAAGTTTTGCTTGTGACAGCTTCCACTTACCGAGTATGATCACGAATTTCTACGGAAGAGCTTTGCTTGTGACAGCTTCCACTCAACCTTAGAAACTCTGACTTGATATATGGCACATAGAACAAGTTTTGAATACTAAGACTAGACACTAAGTTAATAGTCTTAAAACATTTTATAATACAAGTGCGCCCCTTCTACCGAACTACTAGTTTAGCTACTATTCATCGCGCTAAACATTATAACTAAGGAAATAAAACAGTTGAATAAATACTAAGAATTACTTACAACCGTTGAAGCGCCAAGGGAGCTATCCTTTATTTCCAAAGCCAAACTTACATATACATAACTTAGAGAGAGAAGTGATTTTACAAGTGAGGGATGATTTGAATGAGGGGAGGAGCTCCTCCTTATATAGCCATGCACTACTACAGAAGAGAGATTAGGCAACGGTTCAGACGTAGCTTATGCAACGGTTTCTCATCCGTTGCATAAGCTACCGTCGCATAAGGTCCATACCTTATGCGACGGTTTCCTGAAACCGTTGCATAAGCGTAACACCTATGCAACGGTTTGTTGTTAGAACCGTCGCATAAGAGCAACACTTATGCAACGGTTTATTGTTAGAACCGTCGCATAAGAGAACACTTATGCAACGGTTTGTTGTTAGAACCGTCGCATAAGATGAACCATTATACAACCGTTTTGGTGCTCAAACCGTTGCATAAGTGTAGCTCTTATGCGACGGTTTTTATGGAACCGTTGCACTAAATATGAAAAAATTTGGCAGGTTTCAGCTGTTTTAGCTCAAAATCCCCCTGAAAATTGAATACACATTCTAAACCAAATTTAGTACCCTGCTTTTACACATTTCCAAACATGGAAACACTTCCATTTTACTCAAAATACAACCATTCATACAAGTCCATCCATATATACATTGATTTATACAAACGTCACATATATAAATAATATTCACATGTAAACACTATGTTCGAATAAGTAGTTGTACAAGTAGGCGGCGATCTCATCTCGCACGTCTTGTACCTTCCCCAACTCATATGATTGTGTCCCATTAGGAAAAACCTATAAAAAATAAGAATACGATTAACATGAATATATAAAAAAATAGAGTTAGAACAAATTTGCCTAACTAGAACATGGATTTAGAAACAAACGTAGCTAGAACATAGATTTAGAACACACTTAGCTAGAACATGGATTTAGAACAAACATAAGTAAAACATGGATTTAGAACATGGATTTAGAACACAACCTAGCTACATTTGTCAACATTCTAATAGAGTAAGACGAGACTAGCATTCTTACTTGGTCAAAGTTCTCCACATATGCACCGTTATTAGCACGAACAAATTCCATTATGTCCCGAATATTTCTCAGAACATAATAACCGCATAAATTAGAGTTTGTGGGTTGTTTCGGACTCTGCATTATAAGTAAACTCAGTTAACACTTTATTAATGAAAATTACAAGTATAGTAAAGGAATGTTTTTCTATAAATAGTACCTTCACTATCTTCCATTCGACTTGACGATCAATCCTCGGATTACATCCTTGATAGTATCTTTGCAACCCCCTAAAATAAATAACAATACGTAATTAGTGAATGTCAATGCAAGTTACAAACTAATAGTAAGTTCGAAACTTACGAGTCCACTAAAGCTTTTGCATCGCGGTGTATAACGGTGGCGCCTTTTGAGGAGTTGAACCAATGGACTACACCTTGGTTGGGGAAGATAACGCACAACATCCAATGAAACCTACATCAACACACTAAATTCATAAACCCATATTTCAAAAAATAGGTTATATGGTACAAGTAATTTATGTACTTACTCCGTAGCATTTATATAAGGCATAAAATAGCAATAATTGCGATCCTTGTCTGGCATATTGAGTCTTGATACAAACGACTCAATCCTCTCATCTACGTCATTGGAAGGGCTCACGGCCGTGTGATTGAAGAACCCGAATCGAACCTCTGATTCAAGCATTTGATCGTATAAAGAACTACAACATGAAAAAGATGTAAAGTTAGACCTTCTGCAAGAAATGATGAACAATTAATGACAAGAGTATTACCTTATATACAAATCACAATGTGAGTTCGACAACGGTTTCAATGCGAATATATCACGGACATCATCTGGGCCCACTATGGAAGTGTAGTCGTCACCGAACAATTCGTCAGCAATGCGTACTCTAACAACGTCTCTGCCCAAGTTAGAGTACATGTCGTGTAGAAATCGACAGTCGATGGAATAATTCTCTACTTCATCATTTGAGGCCGGTGGCAAGTGGTAGTATAGTCGCATGGTATATTCCTGAATTTCGAATGTTAGTAAATAATTCATATAAAATTTGATAAATTAAATAATGGAAAGATGGTTCAAATAATTGATATTATTACCCTTGGGTTGATTTCAACCAAGTGCTTCGGCCATGCAACCAAGTCTGCTTTCTCCTCTGCATCTCGCGTTGTCTTTAATTTCTCTCCATGGGGAATGGGTAGTCCATTAATCTGACCGACCTTCACCTTCACCATTTCATCGGGCAGTGGTATAGCACGTAGCAAACGACCGTTCATGACTCGACCGACAGCCACTACTCGTCTCTCATTATTAAGTCCCTCTTCGATATATAATAGGCTTCTTAGCCCAATCTGTCAACGTAAATAATTCAAACGGATGTTTACATTTGTAAGAAAAATCTAAACCAAACAGTAAGGAAATAATGACTTTAAAAATCTCCAAGTACCTTTGGTATACTCTTCCAAGGGTCCGTATCTGTGGGAGCACCGTGGAAGCAGTACTGACTCTGTCGGTCAGACGGCTGAATATTGCGAATAGCACTAGCACTGGGTGTCACCCTCGAAGAGCTAGAGCTAGGTAATCCAATCCTCCATGGAATGTGTGACCCGAGTCCACGAGTGCGTCCAGGGTGCTCATCCGTGCCAATAGCCTCCGTCAATATGTCACGTCGGCCTTGTGATGAAAATTCTCCTCGAGCGGCCTTATCCACTAAATCATCCTATTATTTCAAAAAATTACCAATAGTTAGTGTATAATTTAAAAAATCTTAGCTATTAAACCACACATAACGAACTTACAATCTTTGTAGCTACTCCTCGAGTTGCCTCAGAGACGAACTCATCCGTTTTTCTCATTCGTCCCCTCTTCCACAAATCATGCCTCTCTATAGAGACATTAGAAGCTTGTTCCTCTTGAATTGCCCCCTGAGAAATTAACTCATCTCTTTTTTCTTTTGCCATTGCTTCTTCTAATTTTCTATATCCTCCTCGACCCAAGACGTGCTGATATACATTTTTCTTGACCAGATCCTTGTTTGTGTCCCTTAACTTCTTTGCAGCTTTGGAGAGCCTCTGCTCCTTAAAAGTCTTCCAATGATCGGAGTCAATGTACGAATACTTTTTCAAAGCATCTTCATCTGTTCCGTCACCGTAGATGTAATCTTTTGCGAGACGTGACTTAAATTGTTTCCACATCTTGCACGCAGCGCTAAGCTCCTGATTTTTATGATCCTCGACTCCATCAAAAACTGCCTGGAAATATATAAAACAAGTTTTAATTAATACAAAAGTTAGTTAATTACCATGTTTAAAACAAATACAATGTTATAATTAAACAAGCTCTTACAGTTGCCTCTCTCCACACATAGTCTTTAAAATGTTTAGGGACCTTCCTCCAATCAGAGTGTACGATAGGAACACGACATCGAACCAACGTTCCCAAGTAGCTCCTCCAATTGTCTCCAACCTTCCCTATTGGATTCCCTCTTCTATCCCATTCAACCGTGGCCTTGGTACCAGCGTCCTTGTGTCTCCTAACGAATCTGCCCATATATACAAGACCTCTCTTCTTTGGAACTTTACCAGAAGTGTCGTTATGGTCATCCTCACTGCTGCTACTACTGCTGTGTGAAATGGCCATGATCCTGTAAACATGAAATTAATTCATCAATAAACCAATTCTCAGAAATAAATAAATAACTACACAAGTCATAAATAAATAACTACACAAGTCATAAATAACTACACAAGTCATAAATAACTACACAAGTCATAAATAACTACACAAGTCATAAATAAATAACATACACAAGTTAAATTTCTTTATCAATCCATATTCCTTCGCCATGATCTTCTCGTAGTTGAATTTCATTATCAGCTTCACTATCATCGTTCTCCACGGGAACTATCGTATAAACGGGCATGCATTCCTCAGCTAGATCTTCAGATGCATCACTGGTTAGTTGTTGTTTTCCGTGGAGGACAACAAAATGGTTGTTATCAGCAGGGTCACGGACGTAAAATACTTGTCTCGCTTGTTCGGCCATAATGAATGGCTCATCCTTGGACCCTTCTCTTCGAAAATCCACAAACGTCATTCCATATTCATCAGTACGAACCGCCGAATTATTAACCCATTTACATTTAAACACAGGCACTCGAAACTTTACGTAATCCAACTCCCATATTTCTTCGATGAGGCCAAAATAATTAATAGGAGCATATATTGGATTCTGATCTCTAGCACTAGAAACAAGAGTGGTTTCAGCAATAAGTGTGACACCACTATTTTGCACAACGGTTTGGTCATCTTGAGCTTTTGTGTGGAAACAAAATCCGTTAATGTCGTAAGCATTCCACGAGTATACAGTTGGCGTAGGACCCGGCAGGAGCCACTTTACTAAGTCATCAGACTCTTCTTCAGAGTTGGCCTGATTATTTAAAATCTCATTACATCTCAGCCAGTTACAAAATGACCGACTATGTTCTTTTTGTAACCACTGCTCGGATTTTCTTGGGAAAGCACTCCTTAATATGTTTAGGTGCTGCTCTATGAAAGGCGTGATATCAGGCATATGTTGCAATACATAGAAATGAGCAACCATCAACTCATCAAATGATGGGTTGATGTATTTCTGACCACTTATGCCCTTTCCATTAAATCGATCAATATGACGTGGCCTGGGAATCCCAACTGCGGCTGTATTTCCTAAAAAGTTAGTGCAAAACTCGACAGCCTCTTCAGTTATGTATCCTTCCACTATACACCCTTCTGGACGATGTCTATTTCTCACGTAGCTCTTTAGAATCTTCATGTACCTCTCAAAAGGGTACATCCATCTCATATGAACCGGTCCAAGAATGCGAATCTCGCGCACCAAATGAACAGTAAGATGCACCATTACATCAAAAAAGCTAGGTGGAAAAAACATCTCTAATTGGCATAGTGTAACAACAATCTGGTCTTGTAGTTTATCAAGCTCTGATGAATCAACAACCTTAGCAGACAAAGAGCTAAAAATGGCACAGAGTCTTTGTACAGCGGATCTCACTTTAGGAGACAATACACCTCTAATCGCAATAGGCAACAACTGTTGAATCAATACATGATAGTCATGAGATTTTAATCCATTCAACCGCAGATCCTTCATTGAAACCAAGCTGGAAATATTCGAAGAATACCCATACGGAACTTTAACTCCTTTCAAACATCCACACAAAATTGTTTTTTCATTCTTAGAAAGAGTTGTGCATGATGGAGGCAAATATGTACGCTTTCCTTCAGTTTGAGGTGCTAATTTGGTACGAATGTTCATATCCAACATATCCAGTCTAGCTTTCAATCCATCCTTTGTTTTTCCGGGAATGTTTAATAAAGTACCAATAAGACTGTCACATATATTCTTTTCAACATGCATCACATCAATGCAGTGTCTGACGTCAAGTGTATGCCAATAAGGGAGATCAAAAAATATTGATCGCTTCTTCCATGGAGTACCTTCAGTGCGTGCATTGGGCTTCCCAAATCGATTTGTAATATTCTGAATTTTTTGAAGTATTTCATCTCCAGAAGCCGGTCGAGGTTCTATTCCATGTTCGGTCTCACCATTAAATGCAGCTTTTTTCCGCCTGTAAGGATGATGCCTCGATAAAAACCGTCGATGTCCCATGTAAACCATTTTTCGACAATTCTTTAGATGGCGTGCATGTGTCTCTTCCCCGCAAATTGGACAAGCTTTGTACCCTTTAATACTGTACCCCGATAAGTTACCATAAGCTGGGAAGTCATTGATGGTACACATTAGCATGGCACGCATATTAAAATATTCCTGCCTTGACGCGTCAAACGTCCGTACTCCTTCGTTCCATAAAAGCTTCAAATCTTCTATCAATGGAGCTAAGTATACATCAATATCATTTCCGGGTTGTCGCGGACCCGATATCAACAGAGAAAGCATCATATACTTACGCTTCATGGTTAACCTGGGAGGAAGATTGTAGATAACCAATATCACAGGCCATGTACTATGCTGAGTACTGAGGTTTCCATGTGGATTCACCCCATCAGTAGAAAGGCCAATGCGTAAATTTCTACACTCTGCTCCAAATGTCGGGAATGTGTTATCTACTTTTGCCCATTGTAGTGAATCAGCAGGATGACGCATTTTCGTATCAATAACACGTTTCTCAGCATGCCAACGCATATTATCAGAATCCTCCGAGCTAGCAAACAATCTCTGAAACCTGGGGATTGGTGGAAGATACCATAGTACTTTAGAAGGAGTGCCTTTGGAACCATTTTTTGGTTCTTTGTTTAACTTATAACGAGGAGACTTGCACATCGGACATTCAACCATATCTTTATAGGAATTTCGATATAATATACAATCATTAGGACAAGCATGTATCTTCTCGTAATCGATACCCATCGGACACATAACTTTTTTAGCCTCGTAACAACGGTTAGGTAAGGTGTTATCCTCTGGAAGCATATCTTTCACCAGAGTTAACAATTCAGTGAAACTTACATCACTCCATCCATTTTTTGCTTTCAAGTTGAATATTTTCAAAGTTGCCGATAGCCTTGTGTATTTGGAGCACCCTTCGTACAATGGTAATTCTGAATCGTTCCTCAATGACTCCAAAACTTGAGGTCTAGCAACAAAATCATCGGCAACATTGTTGACCATGTCAATTATATTGTCCTCCTCCCAATCATCATCATCATCCACCGGTAAACTTTCAACGGGATGAGGTTGAACATTTTGTGGTTCAACCTCGCCATGCATATACCAAAACTTGTACTGTGGGTCAATTCCCTTTAACAAAAGGTGTTTCCGTAATTTCTTGTGTTTGACCTTTTTGTTATTCCAGCAACCCATACATGGACAATAAACACGTTCAATGTTGTTTCTGGACGCATACGAAGATGCAAACGCACAAAAATCTGTAATCCCTTGGTCGTACTGTACACTTAACCTACTACCGGATACCCAATCTCGATTCATCATAACTACATAAAGCATTATATACTCATAGTTAGAAAGATATATTGTTATGGTTGATATAATTATTAGTAGAAATAGACCATATAAATCCACTCCATAATGCACACTCTAACAATTAAAAAAGTTGTAAATGAGTTACATAGTGTATTTTACCTTAGAGTAGAATCTCTCGGAGATAATAGCCAAAGGTTGGATGCAGCGTCGACTCTGTAAAGTTATAACAACAACAAGTTAGTAAATGAAGAAATATCAAGTATCCAATTTGAATGGAAACATAAGTAGGAAATTAGTTTAATCGGGCAATTTACCTTAAAATAGAAGCTTGCGTAGAACAGTGAAGATTCCTTTTGCTATTCGGCTAACAAGTACTACAAGTAGTGAACGAATATCGGTAAGAAATTGAGGACAAATCAATGCAATAACATGTTGCTATAATACACCTTCATATATCCAAACAAGTAATACAACTAGTACGCAAATTTCTCTTGCTATTCGGCTAACAAGTAATACAACTAGTACGCAAATTCATCTTGCTATTCTCAATGCCAAATCAACAAACAAGCAATCAATAAAACTAGTATAGTTGTTCTGACAAATATGAACCATTTGGCATATTGGGAACTAACCGGAATTCGTTCAGATTCAATTGAGCGAGGGAGCGGAGGCAGTGAACTGGGCGAGGGAGTTCAACGGCGTGGAGGCAGTGACTGGGCGAGGGAGTTCGACGTCGCGGAGCGGAGGCAGTGACACGAGGTACGAGGGGCGACGAAATGGGCTGAGAGCGACGGACCGACTGGCGCGGAGACGGTGAGAGCGACGGAGTTCGACTGGCGAGCGGAGGATATGGACAAATTCTTCGAGCGGGATTAGAAAGAACACAGAAGACTTGTGTTTTTTAATTTTAGGTTTGCGTTTATGCGACGGTTCTAACGAAACCGTTGCATAAGTTATACCTTATGCAACGGTTATATTAGAACCGTTGCATAAGGTTATAACTTATGCGACGGTTTTAAACAACCGTTGCATAAGTTATAACCTTATGCAACGGTTCTATAAACAACCGTTGCATACGGTTCTAACTTATGCGACGGTTTTAAACAACCGTTGCATAAGGTATTACTTAGGCAACGGTTTTAAACAACCGTTGCCTAAGTTATACCGTATGCAACGGTTGTTTATAGAACCGTTGCGTAAACAACAACCGTTGCGTAATCGAATATTTGAACCGTTGCCTAATCTCTCTTCTGTAGTAGTGATGGGAGGAGGAGGAGATGGAGGCAAGTGTTGCATTGTGATTGGAGGAGAAAATGAAGGGAGGAGATGGCCACACATGGAGGAAGGAGAGGAGGAGCAAGGAGGAGGTGCCATGTGGAGGAGGAGCAAAGCCGCCGGTTGTGGTGGAGGAGAGCCGCCGGTTGCCGGTGGTGGAAGGGGAGGAGCTCCTCCTTTGGCCACCACTTCTTCAAGTGGCCGGTCATCTTGCCCAAATGTGAGTTTTGTACAGTTTTGTGCAGTCTTTTCACAAAACTGTCAATGTGTTTTCTTCCCCGGACTGTCTTAATTCCTCTCCTGATTCTTCTGATTAATTTATTACGAGTGCTTCAACGTCAGGATCCTTGATATTTCTTCAGTCGGCATATGATCTTGACCTTGGATTGACTCGTAACATCTTTTCTGCTCTAAAAGCTCCTCTTTAGTATGTATTCTCTCTAAGCTCTGAATTACCCTGTAAAAATATATCTGAACTAACAAGCAAAAGTTAAATAGACAAAATGTCTAAATAAGGGGGTTATACTGTGTTTCTAATTCGTATAACTTTGGTCCATCAGGTACCAAACTCCAGTGCCATCAAAAAGTAATTGATTTTGGCAGTACAACCTACGATAAACAAGGCCATAGTTATATTGTCTCAAAAGACATTATCGAGCTCTTGAAATCATCTTGGTAAATCGTTTTTGACAGTCGTCCATAGATCTATGTACCGAGTATTTACTAATAATATTTTCCGATTATAATCTTGCTTTTGTTCTTTACAGGTCTTGGTTGGAGCTACCCTTGTGATATGTGGAGTGTTGGGTGTATCTTGGTGGAATTGTGCACTGTGAGTACTTGCTGTGATTTTTGTGCGTGTGAACCTTTTTAGTACTGGAGAGTCCTCGTTGTTGACTTCATTTGTCTTTGTTTAGGGTGAAGCATTGTTTCAAACTCATGAGAACCTTGAGCATCTTGCCATGATGGAAAGGGTGGCACTTCCCCCTCACATGCTCAAAAGAGCTGATTGTGATCTGAAGCCAAGCAATATTCTTCTTGATGATGATATGGTTGCTCATGTCGGTGACTTTGGATTAGCTAAGCTACTTCATAGTGTCACTGAAAATCTCAGCGGGGTGAATCCTTGCCTGCATCCATTAAGGGATCCATTAGTTACGTTGCCCCAGGTAAGACATCGCTTCCTTATTCACTTGTGTGACATTTTTTTCTTTTTTCAACATTTTGGTAATAAACATTTGATTTATGCAGAGTATGGAATGGGTGCCATAATTTCTACAAAAGGGGATATATACAGTTACGGGATCGTATTGCTCGAGTTGATCACCGGAAAAAGGCCAACCAATGACATTTTCAATAATGGCATGAGCCTTCGAAGCTTCTGCAAAAGAGCTATATCATCAGATCATATACATGTAGAGGAGTTTATCGACGGAGTTTATCGACCAACGTTTGGTGAATGCGTTACATGAGGCCGTTGCAACACATAGAAATTCAAAACAAATCAAACTCGAGTACCATATCGTTCTGGTCTCTTTTGTTGAGATTGGATTATCATGCTCAGTTGAATCCTCGAGAGATAGAATGGACATTCGGTCTGCTATAAAGTGTTTAGAGAGGATCAAAGAAAAATGTAGTAGGGTGAGACAATTCTGAAGGCAAGCACACACGCCATGTTACTATTCTTGACACAAGTCTCATTATGTTACACATTTTTTGCTTTTTTTGCTTAATATTTTCCTATCCCGGATGAACTTGGGGGAAATTTCACAGTGAGAACAGAAGGATCCGATTAGTGGTATGGTTTTTTTTTGATTGATGAAACTCGATTTGAGTATGTTAGTATCTGTTAGAAATGTTAGCATGAGGACTTGAACCCATTTTGGGATGCAGGGGGAAGCCCCACCACTGGGGTACTTCACTTTGCCTCGATTAGTGGTATGGTTGAGATTATATATGTGTAGTTTGGTTGGGCTGTTAGATCCCGGAAGAGATAATGACTTCCTCGTAGTTTATCGTACTTTTCTGAAAATAAAATAGAAAATTATATTTAGTTTGGTCAGAAAATTTTTGACAAAAAATTAACTTTTCATTTGGATTTGGAAACTTTAATGGGAAGAAGACGGAAGGGAAAATAAATAGAAAAATAACTTATTATGAAAATAAAAAGTTCGTATAGTATTTACTCTTTTATTATTTTCACATTTATATAACAAAATATTGCCCTGTTAGTAAGTTTAATTTTGGAGATTACTGTGTTTAGAGTTTGAGTTTTATTATCGTCCTACCGAATTTAAAGTGAGATCGAAACTGCTAGTACCGATCTCGTTTGATATGACGACGTGTGTAGGTACGACTGACATGATTCAGTTTTGAACGAACTAAATTCTATTTGGATGCCAGATAAAGAATAATAATACCCGTAACTTTTTAGATGAAGAACGATATCAATAGTACCAGTCACCAAATAAAGAACGGTTTGATCATTTATGCAATTTGTCACCAAATAGATCATTTAGGCACGAGAGTGCTCAACAAAAAAAAAAGAGCGTCTGGTGGCTACTTGGCGCTGTTGGTATTGAGCTGAAGCACCAATGGTAGTCGCCAGAGATTGGCTAAGCGTCTAGACAAATTTCTTCGAAGAATTAGGCTTAATTCTTCAAGGGAGTATTTCAGTGTCAGTTTCTTGTAGTCTAATTCTTAGACTGGTTGATTGTCAGTTTATTATTATTGAAGTTAGGAGATTCCCGAGTTGAGTCTTCTCGATCTGAGGCTCCACAGACGTAGGGCGAAAGTCTGAACTGCGTGCCAAACTTTAAATGGTGTTCTCAGTTGTGCAATGTTGGTTGTTTTTTATTAAGTTCTTGAACCTAAAGTTACCTAGTGAATTGCTTGACCCCAAAACTGAACCAAACTAGGCCTAAAAGGTGCTTTTCTTGAACATTTTGTTTTGAACAGTTGGAATGAACATCCAATGACTATCTGTTCAAGCTGCTACTCATTGGAGATTCCGGTGTTGGTAGATCATTTCTGCTTCTGAGATTTGTTGTGAGTCAATTTTTCCCTTACTCATCTCCAATATAACTACTCTTAGTATTTTCATTAACTAAAATCTTTCATGTTATGGAAATTATACTCGTCCCGATACTTTTTCTTTATGAACTCTCTTATCTAAAGTTTTAGCGGTTTTTGTATGTTGTCTTTTCTACTGTGACATGAAGACAAAATTAAAGCATATCTGTTACGTATGGGAATATTGAGGAACTTAGGGGAGCTCCTTGTATTTTGATATAACATGTTTAGTATAAGAAGGTTGTAATCAGGCATGAGAAATGTACCAAATGAATTAATCAAAATATCCCTTCTTGCTTTTCTCTCCTTTCCTCTCTAAACCCTAATCTTTCTTCCCCAATCCTTCAGTTCGTTGTCACAATCCTTGGTGTGATATCTTGTATCGCATCATTTGGTGCTTTCATCGAGTTTTGACAGTATGCCGGAAACCAGAAGCACCTCGGAAGCAATGGTGGCACAAGTCATGGCTGAGATGTCGCAAAAAATGAACCAGATTGTGGCACAAACCATAGAGGAGATGTCACAAAAGATGAAACAGATAGTTCAAGAACCGTCCGAAAATCGAGCGCACTTCACAGGGATGCTAAAGGAACTCCGAGGTGAGATGCAGGAGCTCAAACTGTCACAAGCAAAGGCTGATTGTCAGAATGATGCGGAAGAAAAGTCATCATCCGATCAACACCAATATGTAAGTCTCTCAACTAAACCTGAATTGATTTTTGACGATACAACGAAGATTGTTGCTGGTGTTAACGATGAGGATCTAGACGGTATTGATTTCGACTTATATTCTGATTTGGTAAGTGAAGATGCAACAGAAGGAGTTGTTTGTGATGATCCAATATTGCTAGTTGAATTGGCTCCTGAAAACTCAATCAAATCTTTAGATATATTATCTGATTTGGCATTGGTTAAGCCGACTACGGGTTATATAGTTTACACAGATGATTTTTCAATTGTTTCTGGCTTAAACACGCGTGAAATTGTTGGATAGAATGAAGCATCAGGGCTTGAGAATCTGTTTGGTGTGTTATGCAATACTTTGAGTTCATGCCTTCCACCTGTTTGTGAAAATGATTCAGTGAAGTTGTCTTCCTTGTTTGTCACAAAAATCTGGTGCTGTATTGGTACAAATGTTCAGCCATTTGTAATTGCTACAAAACCTCCGCCAAAACCCCCTGAAGCCTCCTTGAATATATTGGGACAGACAAATCAGCGTGTGTTTGAGAATACCATTGCCCCAGGGAGCACTCCTGGAGTTTGCGCGAAGGTCTCCAGGCAGGTTGGGATATTCTATGAAGAAGCTTTGGAAGCATTGAGTGTTGCACACCTCAGCCAGCATTTTGAGAAGGGATGGATATCTCATATCCAGCTGAAGGCAGCTCAGTATTATGCGGAGGCTTGCTACAGATACGGATTGGAGTTGCATGAAAAGGAAGAAATTAGCGAGGAAATTGCACGTCTGAAGAGTGGTATAACTTCCTTGACAGAAGTTAAAAAATCTTCCATGGGAGCTGCTTCCCAGCTTTTGGATGCAATTGGAAAGTTGGAGGCGAACATGACCAAAAATCTTGACAAGGCTGTCAAAGAGAATGATAGAGTTTACCTCATGAGGGTTCCCTCACCCAGTTCATTGGCCCCTCTTCCAGCTTTCTCCTTGGTTAAGTCAATGCCAATGAATGATGTTTGGGATGCTAGCAAGGAAAGGTTGTTTGCAAGTCTTGTTCCTGATAACAGTGTGAAGGATGGTCTGGTTTTTGGGACTCATGAGCTACAATTTTTGTGTTTACCGGCTCTCCGGAAGGACTGTGACTTCTTGCCTCATACAACTATAAATTTGGAGTTTGACAAAATGGGATGCACTCAGGTTTATGGGAAGGAGCTTGTGGTTCTCTATTCTCTATATATTATCATCATATCATTAGTTAGCCCCACTAATGATTTCATAACTGATGACATTCATTTTAAGCAATTACAGCATACCTTGGGCATTCTGGAAGGCAGTGCTGAAAAAGCATCATATGAATGGAGATGGCAAGTGATGTCGCTTAGAGTCAATAGAGAAGTGTCAGGTGGTAACCATCCACCACATAGTGATTTTAATGTTGCAGTAGGCATGGCAAGGGATGGAGCAGCTGTTACTCATCATGGTGTAGAGCTTGAATTGGTTGTCAGTAGTGAAAATAATTTATGTGGTGCTGTCTCTGTTGGAAATGGTGACGCTTATTTGGGGACTACAATCGAGATTGTTGATGTCACTTTCTCAACATATTTCAATGATTCTCAGCTTCAAGCTATCAAGGATGCAAGTATCATTGCAAGGCTAAATGTATTACGTATCATTAACGAGCCGATTGGTATTATTAGTGCTTATGATCTTGCTAACAAGGTTACTTTTGTTTGGGAGAAAATAGTTCTTATCTTTGATCCAGGCGGCATGACCTTTGATGTGCATATTTTTAGTATAGCAGCTGATGGTGACACGACAAAGAGTACTCATCACTACTTGTCACCTTGGTTTTCATTGCCGAGACCACCTGAAATCGCATCATTTTGGCTTCCGTTGTCATTTTGGTTTTCATCGCCAAGACCGCCAGAAGTAGCTGACCTTGAGGACAAGGTCAATTTCAAGGATGGAGGAATGTTACGGGATGGAATATTGAGAAACTTAGGGGAGCTACTTGCATTTTGATATAACTTAGATATGTATAAGATTAAGTTGTAACCCATGGAATAATCAAGCAATGAATTAATCAATTCCCAATCTCTATCCTCCAGACCCTTCTTCCTCCCCTGTCTTCTTCATCTCATTCTCCCAAACCCTAATATCTTCTACTTCTCATATATCTTCTTCCTACCCAAATTCTCATCTTCTCTTCTCCCAAACCCTATTTTCATCTCTTTCTCATCTACTCTTCACTCATCTACCTTGATCAATTATTCATCCTGCATCAATATCCGAATAATTTTTTCTCATAGTTACATAAGCACCATCGGCTTTGACTTTGTAAGTAATTTGCTTGATCATTTTACTGCCTTCCAGTATCACTTGAGTGCTATTTGTCAGTCCAGACTCTGAGGTTTTACCTTTTCCCTCTGATGTATAGAAAATCCGCACCGTTGAACACCATAGCAAAACTATCAAACTTCAGATCGTAAGTTCTCATTCTTACCGTTTACTCATTTTTTCCATGAATATTGAAATGAGTTTTTATCAATGTGTCATGCGGTTGACTAATGTCTTTACGGACTTATAGTAGGGCGCATGGGTCATAGGTCGTTCCTCCCAAAATACCTGTAAACTCCTCTTTTCCGTTTAGTGATGATCCCATCAAAAACCTATAAAACCTTTTGGTGATGACTGATGGGGCGTATTTATACGATTCATAAAGTACCACTAAACCCACCAATTAAGACATTTGGTCATACGAACAAGTGCTTGTTAATACCTTTTTTGTGTATATAGGCTATTTTGGAGTCTAAAGAAGAAACGAGCTAAAAAGGGGGTTCTTAAGCCAAAAATGGATTACAAGTCAATCTGGCCAGCCAGGGCCCAAGGAGAGTCAGCCGCGCCCCAGCATTCCAGCGCACCAGCCCAGGCCATCCAGGTCCAAATCCAAGTCGCTCGACCAAACCATGGAATCGGGAAAATCTGGCTTGACCAAAGTGTTTAAAATGCCAAATGACTCGGTGAATCTCAATTCCCAGACAAAACGCCCGAGGCAAATCGACCATGGCCCGGGGAAATTCACCCAGGACCGAGAGAGCCCAGGCCAGTCCCGATAACGCAGGACGCGTCCGAGTATTGCGCCCGAGAGTCCGAGCCAGCGCCGAGAAAACCAGGCCAGCGTCCGAGCCCGTCCGAGGCCTGCGCCCAAACTGAACTTCAAATCAGGCCACAACCACTTTCCGGCTGCGTTCCAGCAAATCTAGCTCGAGCATTCATCTTAAAATCACTTCAAAATGCTAGAACCATCGCCCAAAAGCTGAGAACACATTGTCAAGGACTCAAGCCCATTCAAAGCCAAACTAGGGCAATTTCGGCCATTTTGGGATTTAGACCATGTTCCGGGCAGAATTTGGCTTAGCATCCTTCTTGAGATCATCTTAGAGTCACATTTTCATTCCAAATCAGTGGTTGACACGCTGTCGTCGTGACCTGCAAATTAATATTTATAAGTCCACTACTTTAGTGGCTCACTAATGATAGCAAGCGGTAAGTAGGGGTCGAACCCAAGAGAAGTTGGTTGGAAACAATTGTTCTTTTGAAAGGAATAAATAAAGTAAAGACAATTGGGGTTTTTGGTTGAGGTTTAGTGCTGAAAATAAAGATCTTGAAAGGTAAATGACTGAAAATAAATGTGCAAGAAATGTAAAGTGCGTGAAAATAAGTTGCTTGAAGGTCCAAGTCTTGGGAAATTAAAGACAAGAAGTAAATGTGCGAGAAAGTAAAGTGCAAGTAATTAAAAGGTGATTCTTTTTAAGAGAAGGAATCCGGTCTTAGGAGTCTTATATTAGGTCCCCTTTCATCATCGACCTCCAATGAATTAACCAAATGTTCTAGTGAGTGAATTATTCCATTTCAAGACATAACTCCAAACAAAGCCATTTCAAGCATTTGTACCTCCGGCTTTTCCATTTCAAGACAAAGCTTACTAGTTCTAGCTAGGCTAATACCCCATTTCAAGGTATATTAACCTAAGTGCAATCGCTTGATCCCTCATTTCCGAACAAACCAAGCGACTATAGAGGGAATGAATTACTCGGAAGAGCTTTTCCATGTCAAGCATCCACTCTTCCTTGTTATGTTCACCCCGAAGGCACAAGAACTAGCTAGAACGATAAAGTAACATTAAAGCAAGGGTCTAGAACGGTTTCATAGTATAAGAACTCCTTCGACCGAATGGAAATTTAGCTACGAATACTCATGGGAGTGAATATCATAACCATTGGAACCAAAAGTAAACAAGAGTGAGTAGAGGAGAATTAAGCTTTTGATTGCTAGTGCGAAGTTCTACAAGTGTTGTTGACCCACAAGTTCTCGTTTCCTTTCTAAGTTTCTCTAAAACTATCACTAAGATCGCATATGTTTGCCACACATGAAAGGGAATGAAGCTCTTCTATTTATAGGCATGGATGGGCGGTTGCTTCATGGAGAAGTAATGCTTCTCATTGGCGAGCCGTCTTTAAGCTAGCTGGTGCGTGTGGTCTTCTTATGAGCTTCCTTCATCCTTAAGCTAGCCGCAATATAAGCTAGCTGGTGCCAAGTGCCATACTTCTTGGAGCTTCCTTCGTCCATAAGCAAGCCGCCTTTAAGCTAGTTGGTGCCAAGTGTGGCATCCCTTGAGCAAGGTGCTTCACCAGGCAGGCTGCTCTTAGAGCAAGGTGCTTCCAATGGACATCGGACCTAGCAAGTAGCTGGAACTTCGCCGGAGTTTTTGGTCGGAAGAAGTTCGACTCGGGCGCCTGGCCGGGTCCTTGTCTCGGGCGCTCTCGGGCGCTTGTCTCGGATGCGCTCGGGCGTTTGTCTCGGATGTGCTCGGGCGTTTGTCTCGGATGCGCTCGGGCGTTTGTCTCGGATGCGCTCGGGCGTTTGTCTCGGATATGAACCTCAGCGCGCCTGCGATCATACAACAGTGATGCCCGGCGCTGTTCTGGGGCGCACCCTTATTTCTTCGGTATTGATTCTCGGGCCTCAGCTGAGATCGCTCGGATATCGACCTGGGGCGCGACCCGGTATTTCTCGGTCGCGGCCCGGTACTGAAGCTCGGTCACGCCTGGGGCTTTCTCGGGCGCTGACTGGGTTCCTCGGTCATCTACTGACCCGATCAACTTGTAATTTATTTCTGGCATAAAACTCCTCTTTTAAGCTGGTTTCTTCCCTAAACCTCAACATAGCCTGTAGAGCAAAATGGGACTAACAAGTGAAATATGTCAAGATAAATTGTCTAATTTGGTGGGTTTAACTGATTCAACGAGTCATATAAATATGCCCCATCAGATCACCCCACACTTATACTTGGTCGTCCCGAACAAGGCTAGTGAGAAGAGGTAACTAATACCTAAAGGTCCTAGCCATGAATGATAGAGTGCTAGTCTAGACTTTTCCTATTCATGCATCACTTGATGTCAAAATAAAGTGTGTTTAAAATTTAGAAAATAACTTAATACTTGTACCTCCGAGCCGTGATGCAAACCAATTTGGATGTATTGGAGATAGCCCTTTTTTAGGTTCTTGTACGCACTCTTCGGGCTGGACTCGGCTATATGGTTATCTTCCGCAGCTTTCTCTAGCACATGATTTGTTCGGGCTAAATGGGTCGAGTCTTTTATATTATTTGGAAGAACATCATTTGTAGTGACTGGGCCTTCGACCTTTGATATTGAATTTGAATGCTTCACTTTTTACCTTGGTTAAAACCTTCACAATATGGCCTTTGGCCTTTAATTTCTCGAATTTTGCTCTTTTGTGAACTGCTTGTTCGTCTTCACTCTTGGGAGGTCCAATCATTTCCCGAGAGCATATGGAATTGCCTCCCGCTCTTTCTCATCCTTGCCCTTTCGCGCGGGTCAAGACGAGGGTCGCTCGGCTATTTTCCCGGCTACTCGAACTAGAGATAAGACGGTTTGATTCCCGTCCCGCCTCTTGCATAAACGCTGCACGGCGGAGTCCACTCGATACCCAAGTAACCCGAAGTGCTAACCTCCACTAACTTCGGACAACCATATAGTGAGACCCGGCCTTCCGAGTGCTTGTCAAACCTTACTAGGGCGTTTTCTGTCAACTCCACATCCCTATTTATCTCGGCACGTAAAGACAAATAAGAAGTTAAGTTCTAAAGTTTTAACGCAATTTAGATCTCACAAGGACATGTATGAATTTGGATCCATCTATTTCACATCATGAAGCTTATATTCAAGAGTTGCAAAACGATAAAAATTAAGGGAAAAGGAAAACATGCTGACTATTATGTGCAATGACTCACCCCACACTTTTGAACAAAGTCGTGCCTCGCGACACGACTTGGTTCAAAAGACAAAAAGATATGGAAAGGAAATGACATAAGAGGGAATGAACGGAACTCCCCTATGGTGTCGTTGCTTAGACGTGGATGTAGGAGCTAACGACAGGCCCTGGTCCGGCCAAATTTGGTTGATGCTCGAGGAAGTTCGGCAGGAGATCAGGTTTCTTGGGCGCGCCCTGGTGTTCCTCGGGCGCGACCTGGTACTTCTCGGTCGCGACTCTGGCCCTTTCGGGCGAAGCCCGGTCATTTTCAAGCGTGACCCCTGTTTCTGCACAAAAAGTCAATTTCCTTCCAAATACAAAGGAGGTGAGTATGAAAAACTGAATGTGCCGGGTTGCCTCCCGCCAAGTGCCTTTGTTTAACGTCGTTGGCTCGACGGTACCTCAATTAGGGATCATAAGGTGGGATCCCATGGGCGTTTGAGGTCGAATTTCTTCTCGGTTGCTCTTTTGCTCCGCCCAAAGAACGCAAGGAGTGATGTGCTCAGTTCTAGTCTCCATTTGTCCGGCGGGTTCTTTTTCATATGCTTCCAAGAAGATGAGGGCTCCTTGACCATAGCTGCTGGTCCAATGAGCCGTGGCCTATTGCTTCTCCTTCCGGGTTTCCATTCCTTTGGCCCATGCATTTGCCGCTTCTTCATGTTTGAGTGGTTGGCACCTTTGCAATTCTGGAAGCTCGGTATTGTGCCTTCAAACATTGGCGACCTCAAGCATGCTCCCATGCTAACCCTCTTCTTTGTGGCTGAGATGATTGGCCATCCTTGATCCTTACACTCTTTAGGAGGCTCTTCTTGGCTTGTGACGAGTGAGAGTTCCCTTGTTGACTGTTTTGGCTCATGCTTCTCCTCCAACTCGCCTAGCACTGCATCATCATTGATCACATCATCTCTGGTGGCCAAAGTCTGCATAAAACATGAAGGGTTAGGCAGGGGCTTCTCGGCCATAAGGACCGGGTCTTTCTCGAGCAGCTCTTCAGTGAGGACCGGGACTTCTGTTGGCTCATCAAGTAGGGCCGGGACTTCCTCGGGCAGACTGGGAATGAGGACCGGGCCTGATTTGGGCAGTTCTTCTTCGGCCATCCGCGAGTCCTCATCCTTGGCTGGCTCAGTGCATGTGGCTCCTTGTTTTGAGCTCTCGGCCAAATCATCTATGAGGTACCAGATTTGAGACATGGTTAAGTTCATGACCGAGCATCCCGCCGCAGCATTAAGTCTTTTCCACTCAAGGGGCGTCATTCCACCAAGAAACCTTTGGAGAAGGTATAGGTCCGTGAATCCATGGTGCGGGCAGTGCGATACAATGGTATCAAAGTACGTGTAGTACTCATCCAATGTTTCGTCCCGGGATTGCTCAAGGTTGATAATCTCCTTGCGGGTTTCAAGTTGGAGAGATGGCGGGGAAAATTCTTCTAGGAATTTGGCTCGTAGATCCCCATAATCACCTTCATATTCTGCACATGAGTAATACCAATCTATTGCGGAGTTAGTTAAAGAAAATTTAAAGCATTTAAGTTTAAACTCCTCTAGCGTTTCATCTTTAGGCTTCATGTGGCTGCATATGGAGTGGAACGTTTGTGTATTCCTCACGGGATCTTCTCCAATGTCACCTCCGAATTTGGGGAGACGGCTAAGCATTTCAAACATAAGGTTGCTTCCCCCATCATTCCAAGGTTCTCTGCCGTAATATGAGGACATGGTGAACTGCAAAACAAGAACAAAAACAAACAAAAACAAAAAGAACAACTATTCTGATACACTAACTCCCCGGCAACGGCACCAAAATTTGACAGGCTGTCGTCGTGACCTGCAAATTTACATTTATAAGTCCACTACTTTAGTGGCTCACTAATGATAGCAAGCGGTAAGTAGGGGTCGAACCCAAGAGAAGTTGGTTGGAAACAATTGTTCTTTTGAAAGCAATAAATAAAGTAAAGACAATTGGGGTTTTTGGTTGAGGTTTAGTACTGAAAATAAAGATCTTGAAAGGTAAATGACTGAAAATAAATGTGCAAGAAATGTAAAGTGCGTGAAAATAAGTTGCTTGAAGGTCCAAGTCTTGCAATGCTTGAAGGTCCAAGTCTTGGGAAATTAAAGACAAGAAGTCAATGTGCGAGAAAGTAAAGTGCAAGTAATTAAAAGGTGATTCTTTTTAAGAGAAGGAATCCGGTCTTAGGAGTCTTATATTAGGTCCCCGTTCATCATCGACCTCCAATGAATTAACCAAATGTTGTAGTGAGTGAATTATTCCATTTCAAGACATAACTCCAAACAAAGCCATTTCAAGCATTTGTACCTCCGGCTTTTCCATTTCAAGACAAAGCTTACTAGTTCTAGCTAGGCTAATACCCCATTTCAAGGTATATTAACCTAAGTGCAATCGCTTGATCCCTCATTTCCGAACAAACCAAGCGACTATAGAGGGAATGAACTACTCGGAAGAGCTTTGCCATGTCAAGCATCCACTCTTCCTTGTTATGTTCACCCCGAAGGCACAAGAACTAGCTAGAACGATAAAGTAACATTAAAGCAAGGGTCTAGAACGGTTTCATAGTATAAGAACTCCTTCGACCGAATGGAAATTTAGCTACGAATACTCATGGGAGTGAATATCATAACCATTGAAACCAAAAGTAAACAAGAGTGAGTAGAGGAGAATTAAGCTTTTGATTGCTAGTACGAAGTTCTACAAGTGTTGTCGACCCACAAGTTCTCGTTTCCTTTCTAAGTTTCTCTAAAAACTATCACTAAGATCGCATATATTTGCCACACATGAAAGGGAATGAAGCTCTTCTATTTATAGGCATGGATGGGCGGTTGCTTCATGGAGAAGTAATGCTTCTCATTGGCGAGCCGTCTTTAAGCTAGCTGGTGCGTGTGGTCTTCTTATGAGCTTCCTTCATCCTTAAGCTAGCCGCAATATAAGCTAGCTGGTGCCAAGTGCCATACTTCTTGGAGCTTCCTTCGTCCATAAGCAAGCCGCCTTTAAGCTAGTTGGTGCCAAGTGTGGCATCCCTTGAGCAAGGTGCTTCACCAGGCAGGCTGCTCTTAGAGCAAGGTGCTTCCAATAGACATCGGACCTAGCAAGTAGCTGGAACTTCGCCGGAGTTTTTGGTCGGAAGAAGTTCGACTCTGGCGCCTGGCCGGGTCCTTGTCTCGGGCGCTCTCGGGCGCTTGTCTCGGATGCGCTCGGGCGTTTGTCTCGGATGCGCTCGGGCGTTTATCTCGGATGCGCTCGGGCGTTTGTCTCGGATATGAACCTCAGCGCGCCTGCGATCATACAACAGTGATGCCCGGCGCTGTTCTGGGGCGCACCCTTATTTCTTCGGTATTGATTCTCGGGCCTCAGCCGAGATCGCTCGGATATCGACCTGGGGCGCGACCCGGTATTTCTCGGTCGCGGCCCGGTACTGAAGCTCGGTCATGCCTGGGGCTTTCTCGGGCGCTGACTGGGTTCCTCGGTCATCTACTGACCCGATTAACTTGTAATTTATTTCTGGCATAAAACTCCTCTTTTAAGCTGGTTTCTTCCCTAAACCTCAACATAGCCTGTAGAGCAAAATGGGACTAACAAGTGAAATATGTCAAGATAAATTGTCTAATTTGGTGGGTTTAACAGATTCAACGATTCATATAAATATGCCCCATCAGTGGTCCAAAAGCCAAGAAGCTCCGGCCAAGATTCCGATCAGATTCCGGCCACATTCCGGCGAACCTCCAGTGATGCTCCGATCAAGCTCATCCAACCACCACCATGCTCCGGTCATTTGTTGCTCAGACCAAACTCCGGGGAAGTCCAACTAAATCCAAACTTCTTATTTCCTGGTTGGCCTTACTATTCACTTCGGTTGACCTTTGGGAACAAACTAAGCCACAACCAAGTCCAAGTGACTTGCCCAAGCCTCAACCAAGTCCAAGTGACTTGCCCAAGCTTCAACCATAGCCAAATTCGAGGCTCATGGAAGGGATAAGATTAAGTGGTGGCTTGAGCTCAAAATATCCCAAATGGTGTCATAAGAGGAGCCAATCAAAGTGAAGTCTTTTGGGATATTTACATTGCCAAAGCTTAGCCTCCAAGTCTTCTCTAGCCTATAAATATAGGCTTATGCCTCATGTAAATGTACCCTTCGAAATCCACAAGTTCTTTAGAGAGAAGAGAGCTTAACTCTCTTTCTCTTCACTTTCAATTCAAAACACACTTTGTTCTTACTTTGTTCTTGATTTCCATAGCTTTGTTCACTTGTTCTTGAGCTCCTCAGCTCTTAGTTTCCATCAGCCCCTCTTTACTTTCTTTGTTCTTGAGTACTCTTGTTGGTTCTTGAGTACTCTTGTGTTGTTCTTGAGTTTTCCTTTCAAAAACTTTACTTTCTTGTCTTTCAAAACCGAAAACCTTTACTTTTTGTGCACTTAGCTATGATATCCTCTTCCATGGATACTCGTAGCTAAACCCTTCATTCGGTTGAAGGGGTGTGCTTGTATCATGAAACGTTTTTAGACCCTTTTCTTAGTGCTTCTTCGTGTTCAAGCTTGTTCTTTGTGCCATATATTCGGGTAGAACATACATGGTTGAGTGGATGCTTGAAATGGCAAAGCTCGTCCATGGGGTTCGTGAACATACACGGTTAAGTGGATGCTTGAAATGGCAAAGCTTTTCCGTGGAGTTCAACCTCTTTTAAACACCACCTGGTTGATCGGAAATGATTGACCAAGAGGATGCACATAGGCTAATATACCTTGAAATGGGGTATTAGTCTAGCTAGAACAAGTGTTCGATGCCTTGAAATGGGCTAGACGGTGTGGCGAGAGCTTGAAATGGCCTTGTTATGGGTTGTATCTTGAAATGGAACAACCTACACTTTTGAATAGTTAGTATGATCATTAGCGGTCAATGATGAACGGAACTATGATACAAGGCCCTTCAAACCGAATCCTTTCCTTTGATTAAAACACAACTTGTCACTTTACTTTCAGTCTCACTTTCAACTGTTTACTTTCTGCAATTTACTTTCTGTCATTTACTTTCAGCAATTTACTTTTCAGCACTTTACTTTCCGCACTTTACTTTCATTACAGACTTGTTCAACATCAATCCAACATAAGTTTGGCACGTATTGCGCTTGAAATACAGCGTGCGACAAACCAAAAGTATGTTGTTTGGTTGATATTGAACTCGACTGTTCCAGCAATTTACTTTTACTTTCAGCACTTTACTTTCAGTCTTTACTTTCAGCACTTTAATTTCAGTCATTTACTTTGCAGTCATTTACTTTCTGTCTAAAACTCACTCAAACCCAACCTGTAATTACTTTCATTTTCTTTCTTTTCTTTTTAAAGAACAACTAGTCCACACTGACTCCCTTGGGTACGACCCCTACTTACCGCTTGCTAATCCCATAGTGAGCCACTAAAGTAGTGGACTTATAAATATATTTTCTACATTTGCCTCGCGACAAGGCATCTGTCAAAATTGGCGCCGTTGCCGGGGAGTTGTGAATCACAAGAGTTGTTCTTTTTTCTTTTGTTTGTTTTGTCGTGCAGCCCAATATGTCTTCCTACTACGGAAGCGAGCCTTGGAACAATGAGGAGTTTTCCCCACCATCCTTCAAACTTGAAGTCCGCGAGAAGATCAACAACATAGAGCAATCCCGGGACGAAACATTGGATGAGTACTTATGGTACTTCGATTCCATTGTGACGAGCTTCCCGCACCATGGATTCACCAACTACAAACTTCTTCAAAGGTTTCTCGGTGGGATGTTGCCACAAGAGTGGAATTGGCTAAATGATGCAGCAGGAGGCTCGAAGATGGACTTAACCATGACTGATCTTTGGAAATTAATAAATGATTTGGCCGCGAGGTCAAGACCAAGACAAGATCAGGCCGAGCCACTCGAGGACGTTACAACGGAGCTGGCATCTAGCAACCAGCAGCTGGCCAACATGATGGACCAAAATCAAGCCAGATCCGAGGAAGCATGGGCAGAAATAGAGGCGGGTCTAAGAAAAACTGATTATCTTATCAATGAGATGCACAAGCCAAGGGTCATCAAAGAAGAGCTTACATTAGAGCCCACAGAGCCGGCAGAGGATGAGGACTCACGAATGATAGGAGAAGAACTGGCCAACACGATGCACCAAATCCAGGCCAACATCGACGGGATCAATGAGATGCTCAAGCCAAGAGTCATCAAAGAAGAGCCCACGGAGCCGGCAGAGGATGAGAACCCGCGGATGACCGAAGAAGAACCAGCCAAGGCAGGCTGGGTCCTCATCGATGAGCCACCCAAATCAGAACTGAACCTCACTGCCGAGCTGCCCAAAACAGACCCGGACCTGAGTGTAATTGACCCCGGAGACCATATAAATGACGAGGATGAGGACCTATGGTTGCCTGAAGAAAAGCTCCACTCAGACTACCCCTAAGAGTTAGAAGAAAAACTGCCCAATTCAGGCCCGGTCCTCATCACCAATCTGCCCGAGGAAATCACGCCAGTCCAGCACCTCATTGTCGAACCAGCTGAGACTAACACAGACCTCACTGCCAAACTAACCGAGAAAATCACGGCAGGCCCGATCCTCACTGAAGAGCTGCCCGAGTCATGCCTGGTCCTCATTGGCGAGCTAGCCAAGATAGCCCTGGTCCTCACAGATGGGCTGGTCAAGAAAAACCCGGACCTCATGGCCGAGAAGCCCCAACTTAACCCTTTGTTTTCTATGCAGATAACACCCACCGATGAGCATGTAGTCAATAATGATGCGGTGCAAGGAGAGTTGGAGGCAAATCAAGGACAAGAAAAGCCAATGATGAAGCGCTCACTCACCACGACTCAACAGAGCTACTCGGAAAACTTGCTTGTTCCAAGACTAACCATCACCGCTGCCACAAAGAAGAAACTTAGCATGGGCGCATGCTTGATGTCGCCTACACTTAATGGCAAGATGCTGAACTTCCAAACTTGCAAAGGTGCCGACCGTTCATACATGAAAAAGTGGCAAAGACATGGGCCGAAGGAATGGAAACCCGGAAGGAGAAGCAAGAGAGCACGGCTCATTGGACCAGCAGCTATGGTCAAGGAGCCCTCACCTTCTCGGAGCTATGTAAAGAAGAACCTGCCAAACCAATGGAGAATCGAACCGAGCACATCACTCCTTGAGTTCTTTGGGCGGAGTAAAAGAGCAACCGGGAAGAAGTTCGACCTCAAACGCCCATGGGATCCCACCTTATGATCCATGAGTGAGGTATCGTCGAGCCAACGACGTTAAACAAAGGCACTTTCCGGGAGGTAACCCGGCATGTTCAGTTTTTTCAGTTTTTCTTATGTCATTTTTTTCACTCACCCCCATTGTTAGAATTGTTTTTGTGTTTTGAACTAAGTCGTTCCGAGAGGAACGGCTTCGTTCAAAAGTGTGGGGGTATTTGAGTAGTCTTTGCACATAGTAGTAATTGCACATAGTAGCCAAACACTTTTTGAAAATATACACTTCCATGATGTGAAAATAGATAGACCCGAAACATGCATTTCCTTGTGAAAACTTAATTGTGTAAAATCATGTGAACTTAACTATCTACTTGTCTTTGTGTGCTGAGATAACGTAGGATGTGGAGTTGAAATAAATGCCCTAGAGAGGCTTGACAAGCACTTAAGGGACCGGATCTTTACTATACGGTTATGTGAAAATTGTGGAGGCTGCACTTCGGGCTTCTTGGTAAAGAGTGGACTCCGCCATGCAGCGTGTATGCAAGAGGCGGGACGGGAATCAAACCGTCCATTCTCTAGTCCAAAATATTCGGGAAAAGAGATGAGCGACCCTCATCTTGACCTGCGCGAAAAAGGCAAGGATGAGAAGGAGCGGGGAGGTATTTCCATATGCTCTCGGGCGATGATTGGACCTCCCAAAGGTGAAGAAATGGACGAGCAATCATCAAAGGAGCAAAGCTCAAAGAAGAAAAGAAAGAAATCAGCCAATATGGTGAAAACAAAACCGAAGCAAAAGTAAAGTACTCGAAGAGTCAAATCAAAGGCCGAAGGCCAAACCTCACTACAAAAAGCTGTCCAACCACGCAAAAAAAAGAGCTCGACCCATTAGCCCGAATCAATCACGTGCTAGAAGAAGCAAATAACATAACCATATAGTAAGATCGGATCCGAGAGTGCAGTTCAAAGGCCTAAAAGGACTATCTCCCAATCATCCTAATTAATTTGCATCTCGGCTCAAAGGTAACAAGTATCTAGTTACTTCCTTGTTTGAGCACAATTTCTTTTGGTAGCAAGTAAGTTATGCATGCTAAGGCGACGTCTAGTTTTGCATCTCACATTCACATCTAGGACTTAGGGTGTTTATTGTTCCTCTTTTTGACTACACTTGTTCGGGACGAACAAGATTAAGTGTGGGGGTATTTGATGGGGCGTATTTATACGATTCATAAAGTACCACTAAACCCACCAATTAAGACATTTGGTCATACGAACAAGTGCTTGTTAATACCTTTTTGTGTATATAGGCTATTTTGGAGTCTAAAGAAGAAACGAGCTAAAAAGGGGGTTCTTAAGCCAAAAATGGATTACAAGTCAATCTGGCCAGCCAGGGCCCAAGGAGAGTCAGCTGCGCCCCAGCATTCCAGCGCACCAGCCCAGGCCATCCAGGTCCAAATCCAAGTCGCTCGACCAAACCATGGAATCTGGAAAATCTGGCTCGACCAAATTGTTTAAAATGCCAAATGACTCGGTGAATCTCAATTCCCAGACAAAACGCCCGAGGCAAATCGACCATGGCCCGGGGAAATTCACCCAGGACCAAGAGAGCCCAGGCCAGTCCCGAGAACGCAGGACGCGTCTGAGTATTGCGCCCGAGAGTCCGAGCCAGCGCCGAGAAAACCAGGCCCGCGTCCGAGCCCGTCCGAGGCCTGCACCCAAACTGAACTTCAAATCAGGCCACGACCACTTTCCGGCGGCGTTCCAGCAAATCTAGATCAAGCATTCATCTTCGAATCACTTCAAAATGCTAGAACCATCGCCCAAAAGCTGAGAACACATTGCTAAGGACTCAAGCCCATTCAAAGCCAAACAAGGGCAATTTCGGCCATTTTTGGATTTCGACCATGTTCCGGGCAGAATTTGGCTTAGCATCCTTCTTGAGATCATCTTAGAATCATATTTTCATTCCAAATCAGTGGTCCAAAAGCGAAGAAGCTCCGGCCAAGATTCCGGTCAGATTCCGGCCACATTCCGGCGAACTCCGGTCCGGTGATGCTCCGATCAAGCTCATCCAACCACCACCATGCTCCGGTCATTTGTTGCTCAGGCCACACTCCGGGGAAGTCCAACTAAATCCAAACTACTTATTTCCCGGTTGGCCTTACTATTCACTTCGGTTGACCTTTGGGAACAAACTAAGCCACAACCAAGTCCAAGTGACTTGCCCAAGCCTCAACCAAGTCCAAGTGACTTGCCCAAGCTTCAACCATAGCCAAATTCGTGGCTCATGGAAGGTATAACATCAAGTGGTGGCTTGAGCTCAAAATATCCCAAATGGTGTCATAAGAGGAGCCAATCAAAGTGAAGTATTTTGGGATATTTACATTGCCAAAGCTTAACCTCCAAGTCTTCTCTAGCCTATAAATAGAGGCTTATGCCTCATGTAAATGTACCCTTCGAAATCCACAAGTTCTTTAGAGAGAAGAGAGCTTAACTCTCTTTCTCTTCACTTTCAATACAAAACACACTTTGTTCTTACTTTGTTCTTGATTTCCATAGCTTTGTTCACTTGTTCTTGAGCTCCTAAGCTCTTAGTTTCCAGCAGCCCCTCTTTACTTTCTTTGTCTTGATTTACTTTGTTCTTGAGTACTCTTGTTGGTTCTTGAGTACTCTTGTGTTGTTCTTGAGTTTTCCTTTCAAAAACTTTACTTTCTTGTCTTTCAAAACCGAAAACCTTTACTTTTTGTGCACTTAGCTATGATATCCTCTTCCATGGATACTCGTAGCTAAACCCTTCATTCGGTTGAAGGGGTGTGCTTGTATCATGAAACGTTTTTAGACCCTTTTCTTAGTGCTTCTTCGTGTTCAAGCTTGTTCTTTGTGCCATATATTCGGGTAGAACATACTTGGTTGAATGGATGCTTGAAATGGCAAAGCTCTTCCATGGGGTTCGTGAACATACACGGTTAAGTGGATGCTTGAAATGGCAAAGCTTTTCGTGGAGTTCAACCTCTTTTAAACACCACTTGGTTGATCGGAAATGATTGACCAAGAGGATGCACATAGGCTAATATACCTTGAAATGAGGTATTAGTCTAGCTAGAACAAGTGTTCGATGCCTTGAAATGGGCTAGACGGTGTGGCGAGAGCTTGAAATGGCCTTGTTATGGGTTGTATCTTGAAATGGAACAACCTACACCTTTGAATACTTAGTATGATCATTAGCGGTCAATGATGAACGGAACTATGATACAAGGCCCCTCAAACCGAATCCTTTCCTTTGATTAAAACACAACTTGTCACTTTACTTTCAGTCTCACTATCAACTGTTTACTTTCTGCAATTCACTTTCTGTCATTTACTTTCAGCAATTTACTTTTCAGCACTTTACTTTCCGCACTTTACTTTCATTACAGACTTGTTCAACATCAATCCAACATAAGTTTGGCACATATTGCGCTTGAAATACAGCGTGCGACAAACCAAAAGTATGTTGTTTGGTTGATATTGAACTCGACTGTTCCAGCAATTTACTTTTACGCACTTTACTTTCAGCACTTTACTTTCAGTCTTTACTTTCAGCACTTTAATTTCAGTCATTTACTTTTCAGTCATTTACTTTCTGTCTAAAACTCACTCAAACCCAACCTGTAATTACTTTCATTTTCTTTCTTTTCTTTTTAAAGAACAACTAGTCCACACTGACTCCCTTGGGTACGACCCCTACTTACCGCTTGCTAATCCCATAGTGAGCCACTAAAGTAGTGAACTTATAAATATATTTTGTACATTTGTCTCGCGACAAGACATCTGTCAATGACCCCATCATAAACCTAAACTGGGATACTGACTGACTGTGTATACAAGCAGAAGACCCAATTTTCATTTCAAAGATACATCCAAGCCATCATCTTCTCGAAGCTGCAAACTTTCCAATCCAAAGAATCTTCGTGCCCCCCAATTTTCCACATACCAAAATGGGGGTTAAGAGAGGATGGTTTTCTTTTTCCGCAAAAAAAAAACTACATGGTGACAGTTTTCAGAAAAATTTAAAGATCCAATCCATCATCTTCTCAAAGCTTCCAACTTTCCAATCAAAAAAATCTTCATTCCCCTCATTTTTCCACAAACCAAAATGGGGGTTAAGAGCTCTTTTGGACATCACATGAGACGATGTTTTTTTCCCCGCAAAGACGTGGACATCCCACCGCATTCAACTTTCATGCTGGGCCTAGTTGACAACCGAGTCCTTTGTTTGTGCTTAGAAGAGAAGACTCGAATGAAAGCGAAGAGATCATCTCCTTCAGACAATGGCTTGCAGCTGGGTGAAGATAAGAACTAAAGAGTTTGCGCACTTCAGGAATCTTCAGCACATGAGAATTCATAGTTTCTACTGAGCAAAGTTATACTACACCCAGGTAAAAATGGACTCCAAATGCTGTTCTTATATGTTCCTCTTTATAATCCTCTCAACCATTATTTCACTTGCGTGCTCGGCTTCCTTTTCCTCAAAAGAGAACAATGAACAAGACAGAATGTCATTACTGGCTTTGAAAGATGAGTTTATAACTGGTGGTACTCCATTAAATGAGATTGGGGGTGCTCTCAATTCTTGGAATGCTTCTCTGCATTTCTGTGAGTGGCAAGGCATAATATGTAGGAAGAGACACAAGAGGGTCATTGCAATAGAGCTGATGAGTTGGGATCAAATGAGAAATGACATCTTTGGTGAGAAATAAGAAAAAACGGTTGCCGTTTGATTGAATCATCCAAGGTTAAGATTAACCCATATTATTTTCTTTTTATTTGGCAATAAAATTTCGTTTTGGGGTGTATCCGTCTTTTGGCTTTACCAAATATAATTACGATCCTATTTTTTAGCATACGACCGGCGGTTTGATTCGATCCTTACGTTAAATTAGGTCGTTTTTTATTCTATCAAAACTCTTCGATCCTCGCGTTCAATTTCTCGAAAATCATTCTCTTCGTTTCATCAAACCTCCTAAACTAACTCGATTTTGGTCTGCATAATCACTTAGTCGGATCAGAAGTGTTGTGAGCCGATTTCAATATCTCGGATTCGGTTCGGATTTCGCATGGTGTCTCTCGGCCTCTCATTCAATTGCTCGGCCAGATTCGATTTCCATGTCATCGTCGGCTCGACTTGTCTGCGTTGTCGTCGATCTATTGCAAGGATGCGAAAATCAGATTGTTGCGTTTAATGGGATAACATGCGTAGATTGATACATAAAATGCGTATATTAATACATAACATGCAAAGTTTTTTCAGCTAACTCCCATCTTCATGTCTTTGTAATGTGTCAAGGAAAACAAGAAGAGACGCACAGAATCTGAATCCAAGTCTCAAATTCCTTCCAAGAAGGCCAAATTAGCTACTCCTCAAAAGATAGGTAAACACAATCGATTCTGCTCAATTGTGGTTTGATGGTTATACTGATAACCTGGCTCTTTAAGTTTTTTTTTGTGCTTGAAATTATGTAGATGGGAAGAAGGTCAGTAGGTCGCCACTGCTCACACTGCAACCCCTCATCCTTCCAAGCCGGCCTCAAAGGCCCCTAAAAATGAAAACCAAAAAAAACATGTTAGTGCCACAAAACCTACGTGCAACTCCTGCAGCAAGACCTTCAACTCAGACAACGCTCTAGAGTCTCATTCCAAGGCTAAGCATGCTGCCAAGTGAAGCTTTATGTTATGGAAGTTCTTGGATCGAGTTATTTTCTTTTAATAGTGATTATCATGTAATGGCCTGATTTTCAAACCTTAAAATATTTTGATTAAATATTACTCTATTAAAATACACAATAAGCCTGACTTACATTAATATTATGTTTAAAATGCGTAGCTGAATCAACAAAATGCGTAAACTGTTATTTATATCATTTACCTTTTTCCGAGTGTATACAATTATTAATTTTATGCATATTACAAAATACAATTGAGTTTATACGAATTTTATAAATTATGGGACACCCATTTCAAGTATGTAGGTACCAAGTTTACAATGAACGCTACGCATTTTACAGTGACGCATACGCATTTTACAATGACACATGCATGATACTATTTTTCATTACGAATTCTAGGCTGTCTATTACGCATTTTAAACATGAACCAATGACTCCTGCATGTTGATTACCGCAAATAGAAATGTGAATTACTAAAAATATTCTGTTACATTAGTAAATTTCGTAGTTGCAAACAATCCAAAAAAAATCAGGTGATTCATTCTCCATACAAAAGACGTGCATAATCTATCGAAATGATAATCTATTCGGCTACAGCTTCCTAATTGTGCTCTAACTGATCTTTAGTCTTCATCCATTCATGTGCGCGCTCTAGTACATTGTATTTTCTGGCATTCAGATGTGATCTTAAAATAACATTCAGGTATGTTAAAAGTTCCTGTTAAGAATAAATGAGTATGATAACATAAGGCTATATGCTAATTTGAATCAGCACACTGTCAGCTTGTAATTCAACTAGGTATAATTTTTAATTGAATGCCAAGCTATATAAGCATGTGGTTCTCAGTGTTAAGAAAACTTACAAAAGGTGTACTCTTTGCCGCAACCTTCGCTCGTTCTTCCTTGTCTTTACGTGTAACAATCTCCAGTGATTGAGAAATACTTGCATCCTTGTGCTATTTAAATATGAAACCAGTATGTGAATATTGTTGTTGCTACGAATGTTATGTACTGTAATACGCATTTACGTTTGATTCCGTAACTGTTATCAAAATTTAAATACTATTACGCATTATAAACATTTGAATACAGTTCTACGAATTGCACATCTGGGATACGGTTTTTAATTTGAAATGTATTTCATGTAAACAATGTCCTTGCTACGCATTTGAGTAATTGCAGTACGCATTATAATGAAAATATCAACTGTGACCTTATAATATGTGTCTTCTGCACTCTAATATCCCTTTGTTCTTCTTTGTTGTAGTTTTGGACCAGTTCAGGTGAATGATCAACGCTCACATGTTTGTCGTTGTCTTTCCCCTGTTATGATAGGTGGGGATGAAAAGAGTGTCAAGTACACAAGCATGTTACGAATTTTAAATAGTAGTCTACACATTATAAGTATATTGTTTAACTTTATTTGAAAATGCTATAATGAGTAGCAGAAAATAGTTGCTGCATTTAAACCTGTCTTAAGCATATTGATATGAAATGATACGCATAAACCCTATCATTTGTAAACACATTTGTAAAGCTTTTGAAAATTAGCACTAAAGTACCCATAACCTCTAAACTTGACCGTAAATTCGTAACCACAATGGTAGTTCAGCGTAGTTTTTCTTCTAGCTCAGCGTCGCCATGGCTACCGAATTTAGGTTTTTGGGTAAGACTAAAATTCTAAAGGAGGGTTTTGAAAGGGTTTACGGTTTGGCTCGGTTCAATCTACGTACGGTCAGTTAAGTTTCCCATGAACCCTAAAATTCTTTCCGACAACCATAGCATTGTTATTGGATTAACTTCAGGTTTAACCTAATAACGAGTTTACGACGTACCGTAAAATTGGTAGGCTGTCGTCGTCTGCCTGCCTTTGTCCACCATTGAATATCGTCATTGTCGGTCAGTTTTTGGTCGCCTTCTTTTGCCATCGCTTTGGTTTTCTCGTAGAACGGCAGAATCACAACGACTAATTGAGTATGTTTTGGAGATTACGTGATAAGCAGAATTACGATTTAGATCGAATTCTAAATTCCTAATTTGCCCTTTAAGTGTATCTAATAATTAAATAAATATGAATTTTAATGTAAATTAGGATTAATCTTAACCATTTATTATTTCAATCCGATGGATCTTAAAATTTCTCATTTCTCATATAGAAAGCCCTTCTTACCAGATCTCAACTCTAGAGCTGATAGAAGAGAAGCTGAATGGAGTTGTGACTGTTAGAAATAAATTACTGAGTCAACAGTAATACATCCAGGATCGTAAACTCAAATCAGATTAAAGAGAACGTACCGTTAGAATCTTGAATATGCGGAAGCGTAACTTCTGGAACGGATGTGCACATGAGTACATCGGATTAGGTCTTCCAGTCTTGCCACCAGAGTCCTCTCATACTTTTGCACCGAGAGGGCAAGAAAAGCGATCATCTTAAGATGTGGTGGACCGGGGACCATAACCCATATAAATAGTGATGTGCTAGGGCAACCACTATTGTCGTAATTACCTTTCCGCCTCTCATAGAAAGATAATTACCAGATGGTATCTACACAATAACCCTCATGACATTATACCTACAAGCCAATATAATCACGACTACATCACTTTAGTTAGGCTTATTTAAATGATAGCACACATATTCCTTTTATTTACATGTGTGACCCCACATAATTGGTCAATTTACAAAATTAACCCAACAATCTCCCACTGGGTCACATGTGTAAATAAAAAATGTATAACAAATGTAAGCTCAAAATTGCTATCATATCATAAAGGTATATTCCCTATCCGGTCCATTAACTATGCTAACATGAGATCAATGTGGCCTTCGTATGCATCATCGATACTCGACCGAGCTTGTCACGGATGCTAGCATAATTAAACGACATGGATTCATCATGAGTGTGCAGCATAGAAATTACATGAACTGTGACCTTACATGTCTATTTCCAACTGGTCCCTAAAGCGAGATTGATGGACCATAATTATACGAATCATAAACATAGTTAAACCCACTAAATTAGACTGTTTGTCTATTTAACTTTTGCTTGTTAGTTCCGATATTTATCTGCAGGGTATTTCAGAGACTAGAGAGAATACAGGCTAAGGAGGAGTTTTTAAGCTGAAAATAAAGTACGAGTCATTCCAGGTCACGACCATGCTACACTCAAAATCAGTCGTAACATCCTTCATGGAACCGACTTGGAATCACTCAAATATGCTAGAACAGTCGGCATTTGGACAAGAACGAAATGCAAAGGCACCGAGCCCGGTAAAGGCCAAACAAGGGCAATTTCAGCCGATTTGGGATTTCAACCATGTTCCAAGCAAAATTTGGCTTAGGTTCCTTCTTGAGATCATCTTAGAATGACATTTTCATTTAGAATACACTCTCCAAAATCCAAGAAGCTCCGGCCAAAGCTCCGGTCAACCCGATGGCTTTTGTGAAAAGATCACAAGGATCTAGAAGACTCCTCCAAGGGGAGGCTCCTCCTCACATGGGCGGCTAAAGGAGGGATGCTCCTCCTCACATGGGGCGGCTAGCTTGCTCTCCACTCCTCCTCCTCCATGGAAAGCTTGCCAAGTGTCTTCTCCTCCACCACATCCTCCTCCTCCCTTAGCCTATAAATACAAGCTCCTCTCCATTGTAATCATCATCCCACAATCCATAAACACTTCTCTCTCTAGAAAGTTTGGCATTTGTAATTTTGGTTTTCAATATATAATACTCCTATTGGTTCTTGAGTATTATAGTTCGGTCTTGAGTACTCTTGTCGGTTCTTGAGTACTCAAGCTTTTCTTTATTCTCGAGTACTCTTGTCGGTTCTTGAAGTACTAACCCCTTTCCTTTACTGTCTTTTACTTTCAAAGCTTTTACTTTCCTGTCTTTCAAAACTGCAATTTTACTTTCCTTGTCTTTATTTTCAAAAACTTTACTTTCCTTGTCTTTACTTTCAAAGCCTTTACTTTTCCTGTTTTACAAAACCTTTACTTTTCAAATACTTAACTATGATATCCTCTTCCATGGATAATCGTAGCTAAACCCTTCATTCAGTTGAAGGGGTGTATTTGTGTCATAAAATGTTTTAGACCCTTTTCTTAATGCCTCTTTGTGCTCAACTTGTTCTAAGTGCCTTATATTAGGTCAGAACTTCATTGGTAGAGTGGATGCTCGGAAGAGCAAAGCTCTATCATGAACTCGCGACCTCCGTGGATAAGTGGAGGCTCGGAAGAGCACAGCTTATTTGTGGAGATCAACCTCTTCCAAAAACCATTTGATTTATCAGGAATGATGGTCAAATGGATGCACATATTAGACAAGAGTACTACATCTTGCAAAAGACTAGTCGGTGTGGCAAGTCTTGTGCTAGGAATAGCCTCGATTCACTTTTGAACACTTAGTATGGTCATTAGCGGTCAATGATAAACGGATTATGATACAAGGCCCCTGAAACCGAATCTTTCCTTAGACTCAAACACCACCTGCATTTACTTTCTTAGTATAAACTGCTCTATCAACTGCTCACCTTCCGGATGACTTGCGAATCACGCATCACCCGCTGTAAGTCTTCTACTTTTATTTTCAGGACTTTACTTTTCTGTCATTTACTTTTCCGCACTAAAAACCAAAACCAACCAACCAATCACTTACTTTTCCGCACTAAAACCTCAATCAACCTAAAACACGCTCCCTCGCTGCACGATTCCCTCAAAGAATAACTTATCCCCCTAATTCCCTTGGGTTCGACCCCTACTTACCACTTGCTACCCAGTAGTAAGGTCACGAGTAGCGGACTATAAATTTATTCTTGCCTTAGCACACGACGACTGTGCTCTGTCAGAGATCAACAACATTACACAGAGTGCATACTAGCAACAACAATTCTACAGAACATTATTCGATAGTATAGATCGAATCTATATCCAACATAGAGCAGCACACAAGACAAACTCCCACTGAATATGAATATCCTCAAATAAGGTAACTAGCATATGATCAGTATGCCATTGAAAGACCTCGGATAGTAATCCTTTTTATTAAACGGATCCGCAATGGAGTTTGTTACAAAATGCTTTATATGTTCACTCTGTATTTCTTAATTAAAACTAGCATATCGATAACAATGTCATCACATTGACTATCTCTAGTTTCCAACAGAATATGGTATAATCAAATTTGTCACATATCAATATACACGATCTTTCGCAATATGAAATCGGAAGTTTTATAGTGACAATAAATACAAATCATATTCTTTAATTAATGCCTCAAATATGCTATTCAAAAATTGACATAGACATAACATGTGGGGTTGTAGCCGAGTTCGCTCACCACTGGGCTTCATAACCAAGTGGTCATGAGTTCAACTCCCCACAAATGCACCATTCCCACCAATATTTGGTGAGGAATTTCCTCCCTTCACAGGAGGTGTTTCCCTCCCTTTCAAGAGGTGCTTTCCTCCCCTCGCAGGAGGTGTTTCCCCCCTTTGTAGGAGGTGCTCGAGGTGGCTTCGCCTTCGCCATGGCTCTAAAGAAAGGCTTCGCCCACGAGGCAGTTGATTGCTCGGAGATATGCTTCGAAGTGGATGAGTAAAGACGCCGCAAGGTTTGCGCTTCAATAGAGATTAATGTACTAGATTAGCTTGAGAATTTCAGTAGTCTTGTACAATACATGTATATATCCCATCAAAAAAACTGACATAGCAATAATTAGATTAATCATATTCTTATTAGGCATCACATTGGAGTCAATAACAAAAGTGATCTCCAGCAAAATCTGACATCCAATACATGAGCATGTTCGTCACATGTTCTTTAGATAATGAATTCAATTGTGAATTCCTCAAATATCTGCACAACATTAACATGTATGTAACTTCCGAATGCATGCATACTTCAACAAGTAAATGAGACCACACATGTCTCAAATTGCGAATGTGTGTACCACGGGTTCTATAATGTAAGAAAATCATATCTCACTCCAACTGAACCGTGGTATACACATCAGCCATAATTTGTATTTCATCTTCAAACAAGTAAGATGACAACACAATAAACATGAATATCATCAACTAAAAGCGTACACCAAATCGTATCTGACTCGGAAGTCATAATACATATTCTTGAGGTAGTTGAGTTTGTCCCACTGAAATAATCATTATCTAGACTGGAGAACAAATAGACATTGTTTTGTAATTGATTATCCTGAGCATGCATGCAAATTTAATCAATCACATCGTAATAAGAGACAACTTTCTCTTCAATGACAATACATCAACCATATCTCCCCCAAACTCAACTTCCTCAAGAATTATGAGATTCAAAATCTCACCAATGAAAGTTGGATTTCAATGTCTTCAAATTCCACACAGCATATATAGAATTTAAGATCCGCAAGGAAATTCAGCCACAAAATTGTATGCACCTTCAAAAGGATGATATTCAATACACAATTGTGTAATGAAGCACTAAAATGTCGCAGATATTTCTCAAACAGAGAACAAGTCAAACCAATAAACATGCTCACCAACACCATAATCAAGCATGGCATAGACTATGCATTAAATAAAATAAGCTTTAAAAGCATATCATGACATTCACAAGAT
This sequence comes from Rhodiola kirilowii, assembly GCA_033675215.1. Lineage (NCBI taxonomy): Eukaryota > Viridiplantae > Streptophyta > Magnoliopsida > Saxifragales > Crassulaceae > Rhodiola > Rhodiola kirilowii. The sequence goes on from CM066201.1 coordinate 48,394,356, forward strand.
AACGGCACACATTAATAGCAAGTCGGAGGACAGTGGTATTAACTGTAAGTGATATCTTGTTCCAGTGAATAAATATTGAGGATAAGGTGATATCAAATAATGAACCATCGGAGGATGGATTTATTATTCACATCAAAAACTAAAGATCATCAACTATTTATCACTAAGTACGTCTGCAGCTACATTAAATATTGACTTTCCGGAGGGTCTATCAATATTCAAACAAGCTACACACATCCAATATAATAGACCGTACCAACCAACGCGAATACGTCACGGAGGTGATCGTGTTTTCCGTTCCAACAGACAGATGTAAGGTATCGGTCCACAATAGGAATGTCAAATTTAGAGACTAAATCTCAAGTGGTGTTGGGTTTCCAAAAAGATTTATGGTTCCAAACAATAGGACAGAACATGATCAAAAGAGACAATTCTGTCGATTTAACGGAACCATTACATAAATAAAAAACTTTAAAGGCAGATAATGACATTCACAAGTTACCGGGCACCATTAATAGCACGTCGGAGGACTATGGTATTAACTGCAAGGGCATCTTGTTCGGTGATCAAACATTGACGATAAGGGATGTCAAATAATAAACCATCGGAGGATGGATTTACTATTCACATCAAAATACTAAAGATCGTCACACATTTTTCACCACGGGTATGTATGCAGCCACGCTGAATACTAATGTGCGGAGGCTTAAATTAGTATCCTTGTAAGCTGCACACATGTATCCAAACATAAGAAATAAGGCAGTCTCCACGGATATGCCATGGAGGTTGTCATGTATTCCGCTTCAATCAACCCCTTTGTTATGTCAGCCCAAATATCGAATGTCTTATCATGCAAGTAAAGTCTCAATTGTAATGTTGGTTCCTCACAATTATGGTTCTAAACAAAAGGGCAATCCGAGCCAGTAAAATTGAACCATAAACAACTGAACCGGCCTGAACTAGTTAATCAGACCAACTTCAATTAATTGGCCAAAATGAACCAACATACAATTTGTCAACAAAATTTCAATTGATCCGATATTCAATTAAACCAACATTTGACCGATCTTAATTAGATCAAACTGAAATTGCATCAATATACAATTTCTCATCCGAGCCATAAGTGACAGAAATCCAATCTCAACTACATTTGTCCCAAGTTGACTACGGTCAATTCTCAAATGTAAATGATCACGTCAAATTCAACCAAAGTTGACCGAAGTCAAATTTCAATTAAGGTGACCACAAATGGACCGAAGTCAGGTTTCAACTAAAGTTGACCACAAGTTGACCGAATGTCAAAAACTTAACTTAAGTTGCCTCAAGCTGACAAAAACATATTTCAACTAAAGCTGACCACAAGTTGATCGAAATCAAATATCAACTAAAGTTGAACATAAGTTGACTAATGTCAAAGGCTCAACTAAGGTTTACCCAAGTTGACCAGTGTCAAAAATTCAACCATAGTTGACTAACAGTTCACCGAATTTGATCAACTGTATTGACCAAAATTCTGTATCATATTATTGGGTTCTTAAGTCGGTATGCAACCGAATCAAACCAATCTCATTGAACCAAAACTCATATCAATCTAGATTGGTTTCTCAAGACGATAGGTAATCATATTAAACAAATCACATTAAACCACCATTGAAAATCACAATAGGTTGGTTTCGCAAGTCGGTATAAACCGAGTTAAACCAATATCATTGAGCTGAAATTCAATATCACTCTAGATTGCTTTCGGAAGTTGGTATAAACCCGAGTTAAACCAATCTCATTGACGTTATTAAATATCACACTAGATTAGTTTCATAAGACGATATAAAATCGTAGTAAACCAATCTAAGTGAACCAGAATCCATGTCAGACTAGATTGATTTCTCGAGACGGTAAAAGAAAATCATATTAAACCAATCTATCTGAACCAAAATCCATATTGAACCGATCCACCAAATTTTGAATAGGATCAAATCAAACCGGAGTAAATCGAATCTGTATCAGCCGAGACATTTAAACCGTATCAGTCCAGTAGTCAGTTTTGATTGATTTATCGAATCGAAATAAACCATTTTAAATCAACCCAAAACACAAGGTTCAATATCCAAATGGATTGATTCAACCAACATGCACAACTGCATTGAATCAATCGCAACATAACGGTTCATATATAACATTGATTGAGTCACCAAATCGGAATTAACCGCATTGAATCAATCAATTAAACTGGAATTTCACCAAATCGATTCAATAGTTGAATCAAACGAAGTTGAATCCATCTCAATTATGATCAAGTAAATATAATTGAATCCACAAAATAATATGAATCATAAATTCATGTGAATCAAAATTTAATTTAAATCGAACCTAATTGAACCGAAGAGGTTCGATTCACCTTTTCGCCGTTCGATGAAAAAAAACTCACGGCAGTAGCCCCACAACCGAACTTGAGCCGAATCAAAATTCAAATCAAACTGAAAGAAGCTTGGCCATCATATGTCCAAGAAACCATGTCTCTGTCACCCTCAGCAACCCAAGGGAATTCAGAGTGCATGTGGCAGGAGTTGGGGAACGAGTTGGTCAATGTCACAACACAAATTGTAGAGGCAAAGATTAAGACTACCCCCAAAGTCCACTAATCCAAGTGAGAAAGAGCGACTGCCATCTCTTCCACTGTGCTCCAGCAATCCCAATCGGAATCTGCACGAATTGGGCACAGATCATCCATCCATAAATCGGTCAATGCCGAAACCCCAGTCACCAAAGGAGTACTGAACGATATGAAAATTAAAATCAGGGAGGTTTCCATAAACTCATCTCCAAAAGCTGATCCATTGGACTCGAGCTTCGAACTTGATTCATAATTTGCATTCATAAACACAATCACTGACCCTCAAACTCAGCTGATGAAAGAAAAAGGTGAACGAGCTGAACTTGTTGCACAGAAGGCTGAACTACTAGCAGTTATCTCATCTCTAAAGGTTCAGATTGAAAAGAGTCAAGGCGAATATCCAGAAATCATAATTGATCTAAAGAAAGAGAATGCTGCAATAAAGCGTCAAGAGGTAATTCTACTTAATAATGTGGATGCCTTAAAAATTGAGATTGAAACAGATAAACTTACCGAATTTATTTTTTGATTCCGATTACCGAACCGAATTAGTCTATTTACCGAATTAGTCGGTAAATCGGTAATCGGTAATTTATCGGTAATTACCGAATTACCGATAAATTACCGAATTTACTTTATAATATTTTTTAAAAAAATGTAAAAAACATTCTATAAAGATAGACTAATCATCTACTGACAAAAGAATAAAGGAAATCGAACAATACAACATCAAAATGATTGATCAACAAAATTTCATAACAAGAGTTATTAAAATGGATGAGAAATAACCTAATTAAAATATGTAATTTTTATATTTATAAAAAAATATTATTAAAAAACATATTGTTCGGTAATTCGGTAATCGGTAAATTACCGAATAAGAAAAACCATTCCGATTACCGAATTATTTTTACCGAATTACCGAACCGAATTAATTCGGGAACGGTAAATTTAATTCGGTAATCGATAATTACCGAATAATGCACAGCCCGAGCCCAAAGCATGTGCCAAAATTATGAGAAGATGAGTTGGCAGCCGAGGGTCCATGTTAGCAGCAGCGAAATCTGAACTTTGATGACGATGTCATCAACCCAATTAAACATCTCCCTCTGAACAATTCTCTCATGCTTAGTAACCATGGCCACCATCTGTGCATCACCTCCAACAAGCAATCCAGTTCCCAAGCTGTTAGATTTATGGCATGAAGTTTGGCTAAACTTAGTGTAGTTGTTCAAGTTGTTGTTCAAGATTGGAAGAGACAATTGTCCTGTAAAAAGTTGAAGCAGATGGAATGTTTCCTAATTCAGATTAGGAAACACAGTCGACCGTTGGAGATCCAGGCGGTTGCAGATGGAAGGACAGAAGTTGGAAATTTCCTATTTCAGTTTAGGAAACTTGTTTCAACCGACGTAGCACAACTTCGCATAGAGGTATTTCCTAGAATGGATTTGGCAAGTCGGTGCTTGATGATTATCGAAGATATCTACAGAGTCGGTTGCTTGCGCTTGAAGATAACTTAGCAAAGAAGATAATCAAAGGTTTCTAAAACGGAGTTGAAGATATTTGAAGGATTATCTAGCAGAAGATATGTGCAAGGATTTAGGAAAGATTTTCTAAAAGATTAGGAAAGGTTTACTAAAGATATAAGATGTTAAGATCAGGAATCCTATTCGTTTTGGGGTTTCTACCGCACTATATAAGTAAGGCTAATACTTCGGTATTAGTCAGCACTTACGGAGAAATTATACACGCTTATACTCACTAAAGGGAGGAGGAGGCAAACGACCGGTGAACTAATCGTCACTGATTACTCACTGGGGATTCAGTCAGTTCTAGTGCTCGGCAGACTGATCGTAGAACAACATTAAAGCTACATGCACTGGTGTTCTTTCGCGCATTCGGGAGAAGGCACTGATTCTCACGGAGGATCATATTGGTGGAATCGGAGGCGAGGCTCAAATCTAGGGGGAGACCTAGTTAGCGATTGCTAGAGTGTCCTAGGCTCAGGTTGTTTAAGAGGGACTCTGTAAACGTAAGATCATGTACTCATAATACTCATTATTAGTGAATTGCTATCCACCGGGCTAAGGAGACAGCCCCCCAAACGTAGGCTCGTTAACACCGAACAGGGTAACAACTTTGCGTGTCTTTTATTTTCCGCACTGCATTTATTTTCGCATAAGTTGTTCTAGTACTTGTTCTGAACCCGACCAGAACAACATCTCAACTACTACGGTAAGATTTCAATTGATATCAGAGCAAACACTCAACACACATAGTGAGATCCAGAAGTTGTTTGAGATAGATTTGAGAAAATGGCACAACATCACACGTCCACTGCTGCAGGAAGGAAACAAATATGGCTATTGGGGAGTGCAAATGAAGGCATTTCTAAAGTCACAGGATGAATAAGTTTGGGAAGCTGTTGAAAATGGATGGACACATCCGGTGATCACCGAAGTTGGCAAAGTTAGACTTCTATCAAAAGACAAGTGGACCGAGATACATAAAAGTGCTGAAGCCACAAACTCCAAAGCAATGAATGCTATATTTTCAGGAGTTGATGGAAATAATTTCAAGATGATTTCAACCTGTGAGATTGCTGAGAAGGCTTGGGACATACTGCAAACCGCTCATGAAGGTACGACCAAGGTCAAAATATCTAGAATGGAGATGGTCACGTAAAAATTCGAAAATCTAAGAATGCAGGAGGACGAGACTATATGTGATTTCAACACAAGGGTTCTTGATATCTCTAATGAATCGTTTGCTCTTGGAGAACCCATGACCGAAGAGACATTGGTGAGAAAGGTGCTGAGATCTCTACCAAAGCGGTATGCAATGAAGGCACTTGCTGTCAAGGAAGCCCACGATGTGAAGACCATGAGGTTAGATGAGCTGATGGGATCTCTTCAGACCCATGAGATGGAGATGAATGAAGAAGAACAACTCAGGAAGGTTAAAAGCGTCAGTCTGAAAGCTGAAGTCTCTATTGTTCAAGACAAGTCGGGGGAGATGTCTAAACAACAGTATGCCATAATTGCTAAGAACTTCGAGAAGTTTATGAGAAGGCAGTACAATAAAGGGACTGATCCAGGTCAGTCATCCAGCTCGAGATTCCATAAGAATGGTAAATTTCAAAAGGGGAACAAATCTGGAGACTTCAACCATGACAGCAAAGGCAAGGGGATCCAATGCAGAGAATGTGAAGGTTATGGACACGTTCAGGCTGAATGTATCAACACACAAAAGAAGAAAAATGCATATGCTGTCAGCTGGAGTGACAGGGAATCTGATCAGGAAGGTGAGACTAATAATTTTGGGGCTATTGCAAGCTATGTCAATTAGGATGAAGAGAAGCCAAAGACACCTTCGGAGGATCACACACAGTACTCAAGCTGCAGTGATGGTGAAGAAATCACGGATGAAGATTTTGCTAACAAGTACAAGGGGTTGTTCGAAGAATGGATGAATGAAGTTGAGCGGACCAAAGCACATCGCAACAACCTGGCAGAGTTGAAGGATGAAAAATAGAAACTATGGGAAGAAGTTGTTGTCCCTGTTGCTCATAAGGTGGAACATCAACAAACAATCACTGACCCTCAAACTCAGCTGATGAAAGAAAAAGGTGAACGAGCTGAACTTGTTGCACATAAGGCTGAACTACTAGCAGTTATCTCATCTCTGAAGGTTCAGATTGAAAAGAGTCAAGGCGAATATCCAGAAATCATAATTGATCTAAAGAAAGAGAATGCTGCAATAAAGCGTCAAGAGGTAATTCTACTTAATACTGTGGATGCCACGAAAATTGAGATTGAAATCGATAAACTTACAGAATTTATTTTTTGATTCCGATTACAGAACCGAATTAGTCTATTTAACGAATTAGTCGGTAAATCGGTAATCGGTAGTTTATCGGTAATTACCGAATTACCGATAAATTACGAAATTTATTTTATAATATTTTTGTAAAAAATGTGAAAAACATTCTATAAAGATCGACTAATCATCTAGTGACAAAAAAAATAAAGGAAATCGAACAATACAACATGAAAATGATTGATCAACAAAATTTCATAACAAAAGTTATTAAAATGGATGAGAAATAACCTAATTAAAATATGTAATTTTTTATATTTATAAAAAATATTATTAAAAAACATATTGTTCGGTAATTCGGTAATCGGTAAATTACCGAATAATAAAAACCATTCCGATTACCTAATTATTTTTATCGAATTACCGAACCAAATTAATTTGGGAACGATAAATTTAATTTGGTAATCGGTAATTACCGAATAATGCACAGCCCTAGCCCAAAAGCATGTCCCAAAATTATGAGAAGATGAGTTGGCAGCCGAGGGTCCATGTTAGCAGCAGCGAAATCTGAACTTTGATGACGATGTCATCAACCCAATTAAACATCTCCCTCTGAACAATTCTCTCATGCTCAGTAACCATGGCCACAATCTGTGCATCGCCTCCAACAAGCAATCCAGTTCCCAAGCTGTTAGATTTATGGCATGAAGTTTGGCAACACTTAGTGTAGTTGTTCAAGCTGTTGTTCAAGATTGGAAGAGACAACTGTCCTGTAAAAAGTTGAAGCAGATGGAATGTTTCCTAATTCAGATTAGGAAACACAGTCGACCGTTGGAGATCAAGGCGGTTGCAGGTGGAAGGACAGAAGTTGGAAGTTTCCTATTTCAGTTTAGGAAACTTGTTTCAATCGACGTACCACAACTTCGCATAGAGGTATTTCCTAGAATGGATTTGGCAAGTCGGTGCTTGATGATTATCGAAGATATCTAAAGAGTCGGTTGCTTGCCCTTGAAGATAACTTAGCAAAGAAGATAATCAAAGGTTTCTAAAACGGAGTTGAAGATATTTGAAGGATTATCTACCAGAAGATATGCGCAAGGATTTAGGAAAGATTTTCTAAAAGATTAGGAAAGGTTTCCTAAAGATATAAGCTGTTAAGATTAGGAATCCTATTCGTTTTGGGGTTTCTACCGCACTATATAAGTAAGGCTAATACTTCGGTATTAGTCAGCACTTACGGAGAAATTATACACGCTCATACTCACTGAAGGGAGGAGGAGGCAAACGACAGGTGAACTAATCGTCACTGATTACTCACGGCGCTTGGATTCAGTCTGTTCTAGTGCTCGGCAGACTGATCGTAGAACAACATTAAAGCTACAAGCACTGGTGTTCTTTCACGCATTCGGGAGAAGGCGCTGATTCTCACGGAGGATCATATTGGTGGAATCGGAGGCGAGGTTCAGATCTAGGGGGAGACCTAGTTAGCAATTACTAGAGTGTCCGAGGCTCAGGTTGTTTAAGAGGGACTCTGTAAACGTAAGATCCTGTACTCACAATACTCATTATTAGTGAATTGCTATCTATCGGGCTAAGGAGACAGCCCCCCAGACGTAGGCTCATTAACGCCGAACAGGGTAACAACTTTGTGTGTCTTTTAATTTCTGCACTGCATTTATTTTCGCATAAGTTGTTCTAGTACTTGCTCTGAACCCGACCAGAACAACATCTCAACTACTACGGTAAGATTTCAATTGGTATCAGAGCAAACACTCAACACACAGAGTGAGATCCAGAAGTTGTTTGATATAGATTTGAGAAAATGGCAGAACATCACACGTCCACCGCTGCTGGAAGGAAACAAATATGGCTATTAGAGAGTGCGAATGAAGGCATTTCTAAAGTCACGGGATGAATCAGTTTTGGTAGCTTTTGAAAACGGATGGACACATCCGGTGATCTCCGAAGTTGGCAAAGTTAGACTTCTATCTAAAGACAAGTGGACCGAGATACATTAAAGTGCTGAAGCCGCAAACTCCAAAGCAATGAATGCTATATTTTCAGGAGTTGATGGAAAGAATTTCAAGATGATTTCAACCTGTGAGATTGCTGAGAAGGCTTGGGACATACTGCAAACCGCTCATGAAGGTACGACCAAGGTCAAAATATCTAGAATGGAGATGGTCACGTCAAAATTAGAAAATCTGAGAATGCAGGAGGACGAGACTATAGGTAATTTCAACACAAGGGTTCTTGATATCTCTAATGAATCGTTTGCTCTTGGAGAACCCATGACCGAGGAGACATTGGTGAGAAAGGTGCAGAGATCTCTACCAAAGCGGTATGCAATGAAGGCACTTGCTGTCAAGGAAGCCCACGATGTGAAGACCATGAGGTTAGATGAGCTGATGGGATCTCTTCAGACCCATGAGATGGAGATGAATGAAGAGCAACAACAACTCAGGAAGGTTAAAAGCGTCGGTCTGAAAGCTGAAGTCTCTATTGTTCAAGACAAGTCGGGGGAGATGTGTGAACAACAGTATGCCATGTTTGCTAAGAACTTCGGGAAGTTTATGAGAAGGCAGTACAATAAAGGGACTGATCCGGGTCAGTCATCCAGCTCGAGATTCCATAAGAATGGTAAATTTCAAAAGGGGAACAAATCTGGAGACTTCAACCATGACAGTAAAGGCAAGGGGATCCAATGCAGAGAATGTGAAGGTTATGGACACGTTCAGGCTGAATGTATCAACACACAAAAGAAGAAAAATGCATATGTTGTCAGCGGGAGTGACAACGAATCTGATCAGGAAGGTGCGACTCATAATTTTGGGGTCTTGCAAGCTATGTCAACCAGGATGAAGAGAAGCCAAAGACACCTTCGGAGGATCACACACAGTACTCAAGGGGATGGTGAAGAAATCACGGATGAAGATTTTGCTAACAAGTACAAGGGGTTGTTCCAGGAATGGATGAATGAAGTTGAGCGGAACAAAGCACATCGCAGCAACCTGGCAGAGTTGAAGGATGAAAAATAGAAACTATGGGAAGAAGTTGCTGTCCTTGTTGCTCATAAGGTGGAACATCAACTAACAATCACTGACCTTCAAACTCAGCTGATGAAAGAAAAAGGTGAACGAGCTGAACTTGTTGCACAGAAGGTTGAACTACTAGCAGTTATCTCATCTCTGAAGGTTCAGATTGAAAAGAGTAAAGGCGAATATCCAGAAATCATAATTGATCTAAAGAAAGAGAATGCTGCAATAAAGCGTCAAGAGGTAATTCTACTTAATACTGTGGATGCCTTGAAAATTGAGATTGAAACAGATAAATTTACCGAATTTATTTTTTGATTCCGATTACCGAACCGAATTAGTCTATTTACCGAATTAGTCGGTAAATCGGTAATCGGTAGTTTATCGGTAATTACCGAATTACCGATAAATTACCGAATTTATTTTATAATATTTTTGTAAAAAATGTAAAAGACATTCTATAAATATCGACTAATCATCTAGTGACAAAAAATGGTACTTTGACAGTGGTTGTTCTAGACACATGACTACCAACCCTCAGTTTCTGACCAAGGTAGAGTCGTTCAAAGGTAAATCTTTGACATTTGGAGATGGGGTAGAAGGCAGAGTTCTCGGAAGAGGAACATTGACGGTTCCAGGCCTACCCAGATTGAAGGAAGTTCTTCTTGTCGAAGGACTGCAGGCTAATCTAATCAGCATAAGTTAGTTGTGCAACGGAGGACAATGTGTCAAGTTCACACAAGGCGACTTCACCTGTTGGAAAGAAATCCAAGACAAGTTCCCCTACTAGCAAGGCTAAAAATAAAGGGAAGAAAGTCCAGTTTGAATCTGAAGTTGTTACAGAAGGTGTTTGGTTTGCGTCAGACAAACATGCTAAGAAGAGGGAATTCGTTCAGAAGAGGAAGTTTGTGGCTGAACGGGTGCTGGAGGCTGACAAATATACCGCCAAGGAGATTGTGAGCCTGATCAAAGAGCTAGACTTATGGCCATATGTGTCTATGGCTAAACCATTTGCTGCAAACCTTGTGAGGGAAGTAACTGTGAATTTACCATAGTGTTTTGCTGATATTGAGAGTGCTGCTTACGGCATGGCAAGTGTGAGAGGTAAGGAGGTCGTTATCACTCCAGACGGTATAAATGACTACTATGGCATAGAAGGAGGAGCGTTGAGCATTGAAGAGAGCCCCAATTGGCACAAGATTGTTGAGGCACTTACAGGTGGAGTTCGCTCGAGGTGGTACTAGATGACCTTTCCTGTCAAGGATCTGTCTACAAAGTACTCTTTGCTTCACAGCATTGCAGTTCATAACTGGCTACCAAATAATCATCACACAACGCTTGGCCAAATGATGGGAGCCATTCTGAAAACTCTGGGAGCTTGGAAAAAGATTAATCTTGGATGTCTCATATTCGACCAGATTGATGGCCATGCAACCTCTGTCAAAGTCAACCATCCTATTGGATTTCTCTCGCTGATTCATCAACTTGTGGTAGCACAACATCCAGATATCTTAACAAGTCAGGACAAGCTGACTGGCTCTCCTAAGGTATTCCTCGCAGATCACAAACATTTTTCTGGAAAGCATATTGTGGATCTGGATGCGCCTGTCAAGCCAAAAAAGAAATTGTCTGAGCAATCTATGGATGAATTAAGTGCTTGTATTCCTTCGGCCACTCGGGGAAAGATTATCTCTCTTCTCGAAGAGGAATCAACAGATGCTAACGAGAGGATAGTGCAGCTCATGGCTAGGAAGAAGAAGATCACAAAGCTTTTGGTGGGACTTCGATATCCCGATAAAGAGGAAGATGTCGACTCTGCGGATGATGAAGCAAGTGAGGAGTCTGACTACTAGCTCTTGCTGATGAATTCTCTGCTCCACTACAAACATTTTCTATTGTTTTGTTGAACTCTAGTTTTATTTTCGAACTATTGCTACTGTTTTGAACTCCCTTGTCAATTTGTGGCAAAAAGGGGGAGTAGTTTTAGAGTTTGAAATCTCCTTAAAAGATTCATATGTGCTAGATGTTAGACATGTTTTGGAGTTTGAAATCTCCTTAAAAGATTCGTTTGTGCTTATAATGTTTCGGAATTTGAAATCTCCTCAAAGATTCAGTTGGTAGCTTAGTTCGTAGCACAGTTTGGGAGTTTGAAACCTCTTTCAAAGATTCATCTGTAATAGTAGTACAAGTACATTACAGGTAATAGTTTTGCCAAAAATGCCAAGGAGAAGTTTGCCACATACACTCAGAAGTCTTACTCTCTTCCTCTGATATATAGAAAATCCGCACTGTTGAACAAGATAGCAAAAGCATCAAACTTCAGAGCGTAAGTTCTCATTCTCAATATCTACTCTTTTTTTCATGAATATTGAAATGAGTTTTTATCAGTGTGTCATGTGGTTGAGTAATGTCTTTATGGACTTGCAGTGGGATACGGCTGGGTTTTAGGACCATCACCAACAACTTTCAGTTGTTCCTCCCAACATTGTCCTTTCCTCCCGAAATACCTGTAAAACTCTTTTTTTGTGTGTATGTGGTAGTCTAATGTTGATGCTTTTAACAGGTGGTTTATGATGTGACTGACCAAGAGAGCTTCAACAATGTGAAGCAGTGGTTGAGTGAAATCGATCGATATGCTAGCGACAACGTTAACAAGCTTCTTCTTGGAAACAAATCTGATTTTGCTGATAAAAGATTAGTTTCTTATGAGACAACTAAGGTATCGTGCAAGGGACTAAATCATTGAATTCTGAAATCAAATCGCTCCACGGCACTTTTATAGTGTATGCTTCGAATAAGCACTGAACTCTGCTCTCCTTTTTTAGGCCTATTTGCTAACGAGATAGGCATCCCGTTCATGGAAACAAGTGCCAAGGATTCAACAAATGTCGAAAACGCTTTCATGGCCATGACATCTGATATAAAAAAACAGGTAACAAAACAGGGAATCTAATAATTTATGAATCATAATTTGTTTCTCTCTTGACCTTCCGTATCATAAAGTGAGCTAAACCTGGTCATATGTTATTTACAACAGGATGGCAAGCCAACCAGCAATGAACAATGCTAGACCTCCAACCGTCCAGATCCGCGGACAACCAGTTAACCAGAAATCTGGCTGCTGCTCATCTTGAATGGTCTGGGGTCAATTTGTCATCTTTTGCATTCTTAGTTGGTTGTAAAATTCCTTGTGTCTATCTGGGTTGGATTTGTATACTGGTGAACACATTCATTATTTGTGTTGCTCATGTTTGTAATCTGTTTAAGACTATCTGGAAATTCCTTTGAAGGTCGAATCCGAGTGGAGTTAAGTAATTGTTCCAATATCCTACGGATGATGACGCAGTCGGAATCTCAAAAGGAATAGCAAGCACTAAATCTAGGATAGATGATCGAATTTACCATGAATTCGAACGAAAACTCTGGAATCCACCAGAAAAGATAACTCGGGAGTCCATAAAAAATAGCAAAAGTAAAGTTTTATTCAAATAAAAGATGTGTTTCTGAAACATAAAGAGGTTTTAAATAGAAAAATACAAAAATTAAATTTGGAAATAAAATCTAAATAAAAACTAAAATAAGAAATGAATAAAATCTAAATAAAAACTAAAAAAAATAAACTACTAAATTGCAATTTTTAAAAAGGGATGCAACACGAGGACTCCCTAGGAGGTCACCCATCCTAGTACTACTCTCGCCCAAGCACGCTTAAATTGCTATTTAGCAGCCTCCTGCATCAGTCTCCTCCACCTCCAAAGAACTCGACTCCGAGTTCTCTTCTGAATATTGCACTTCATTCGCCCGGTACTCATAGATGTCAGCCACATTAAAGGTGTTTGAAATGTTCATGGACTCCAAGAGAGCCACAACATACGCATTGTCATTGATCATCCTCAACACCTTAAAAGGACCAAACTTGCGAGGTTGCAGCTTGTTGTAACTATCAACTGAAAGTCTTTGCTTACGGTGAAACACCATCACATCATCAACAACCAACAACACAAGTTGGCATAGCTTAGCAAGAATTAATAATAATATTATATATTTCTTATCGAAGAAAATAATAATATTATTATTATATATGATATATTACAATTATTGCATAATAAAATACCAACTTTGACACGATGTATTTCTTGTTGGGTTTTGTGGGTATTTTTTGACCCATGAGAAAGAGCCCATCAAAGGCCCAGTCTAGGTTCTAAAAGAAACCATAGCTAGAAGAAGAGAGAAACAAGAGAGATTGAAGGGAGAAACAAGAGAATTTCAGATCTGCTGTAACCAGTCACAAAGATCAGTCGATTCCCAGAGATTGAATCGTCTGATCGTTTTGAAATTTTGGCAGTAGCTTCACAGCGTCTTGGCCTTCATTTTCAAAGGTGGAGATCGGTTTTGGAATTCTGGAAGTATTTGATTTGTGGCCTGAACACAAGCAGATTTTTGGGTGAGAGTATTCCTCATCCTTGCTTGGTGTTGATCCATATAACTTGATGTGATTTGTTCCAAGTATATGATGATGATTATATGCCTCTAGTATATCTAGAGAGACTTGTATTGCTCTCTCATATTGGTGATAGTGGATTTAAGCGCCTAAGAGGTCCCGTGGTTTTTACTCTCGTTTTGAGAGGTTTTCACCGTAAAATTTCGGTGTCTCATCTGTGATTACTTTTCTACTTTGTTGCTGGTTTTTGTTTCCGTTGAAGTGTCCTATTTATTTGCATCCTCAAAGGTTCATTCAAGTTAGGAAAGTTTTGTCAGACGAAGTTTATTCCGCTGTGTTTGTTTACCGTTGTGGCGGATTTCCCATCAGAGTGGTATCAGAGCTATTGGTTTTCTATTTGAGGTTGACTTGATTGAACGATGGAAGCTAATACAAGTAGGATGGTTAATCTGAATGGTTCAAATTATCATGTTTGGAAAGGAAAGATGGAAGATCTTCTTTATGTGAAAGACTATTATTTGCATGTCTTTACTACTGATAAGCCTGAAAAGAAAACTGATGAAGAATGGAAGATTCTGCATAGACAAGTTTGTGGGTTTATCCGTCAGTGGGTTGATGATAATGTTTGGAACCATATCAGTGGGGAAAATAATGCTCATACTCTGTGGAAAAAGCTCGAAGAGCTATATGAGCGGAAGACTGGGAATAATAAGTTGTTCTTGATCAAGCAGATGATGAGGCTAAAGTATCATGATGGAACTCGTATCACAGACCATTTCAATGCTTTTCATGGAATTATTAATCAGCTTGCAGGAATGGGTATCAAGTTTGATGATGAGATCCAAGGTTTATAGCTCCTTGGTACTTTGCCAGATTCTTGGGAGACTTTTAAAACATCATTGTCCAACTCCGCACCGGAAGGCGTGATTTCTATGGAACTGGCTAAAGGTAGCATCTTAAATGAAGAGATGAGAAGAAAGTCACAGAGTTCCTCTTCACATTCAGATGTCTTAGTCGTAGAAAGGCGGGGCAGAAGTCAGAGTCGAGGTCCGAGTAACAAGGGTAATCATCGAAGTAAATCAAGAGGAAAATTTACTGATATTGAGTGCTACCATTGTGGTAAGAAGGGACACACGCAACGATTTTGCAGATAGTTGAAGAAATAGAATAAAAGAGGTAGTCACAATAATCAAAAGACGGGCCATGAGAAAGATGATGGTGACCATAAAAATGTCGAAGTAAATGCAACAACTGCTGAGTTCCTTGTTTGTTTTGATCATGATATGGTCAATCTTGAACACGATGATTCGAGTTGGGTTGTTGACAGTGGTGCTACATGTCACGTTACATCACAAAGAGACTTTTATTCGTCTTACACTCCAGGTGACTATGGTGCCATTAAGATGGGCAATGATGGGTTATCAAAGATTGTTGGAGTTGGAGATGTCTGCTTGAAATTTGATACTGGAATGGAATTGGTTTTGTGTAACGTAAAACATGTCCCAGATATGAGACTCAATGTGATTTCCACAGGCTTACTTGACGATTATGGCTACTATAGTGGATTTGGTAACGGATTGTGGAAACTCACTCGTGGCTCTTTGATCGTTGCAAGAGGAAAGAAGTTCCTGCAGTTATATGTGACACATCCGAAGATCTCTCACAATATTGTTAATGCAGTGAAGAATATTGATATGACCGAGTTGTGGCATAAAAGACTTGGGCACCTGAGTTTGAAGGGGATGTCTCTGTTATCGAAGAGAAAGTTATTACCCGATGTGCATGATGTTCACTTAGAGAGGTGCTCTCATTGTTTGGCAGGGAAGCAAACTAGAGTTACCTTTAAAAGTCATACTCCTACCAGAAAGGAGAATATACTTGATCTAGTGCATTCCGATGTTTGTGGTCCTATGAAGACTAGGACAATTGGTGGCTGCTCATATTTTGTCACATTCATCGATGATCATTCCAGAAAGATCTGGGTTCATACACTAAATTCGAAGGATCAAGTTTTGGATGTGTTTAAGCAGTTTCATGTTTCAGTTGAGAGACAAGCTGGGAAGAAGCTCAAGTGTATTAGAACAGATAATGGAGGTGAATACATTGGCCCTTTTGATGCTTATTGTAGAGAGCAAGGTATTCGGCACCGAAAGACTCCACCAAAAACACCGCAGCTAAATGGTTTGGCAGAATGGATGAATAGAACATTGGTTGAGCGAGTTAGATGTTTGCTCTCACATGCAGAGTTGCCGAGATCCTTTTGGGGTGAAGCTTTGAGTACAGCATTACATGTTATTAATCTAACGCCTTGTGTTCCCTTACATTTTGATGTTCCTGACAGGGTTTGGAGCGGTAAGGATGTCTCATACAGTCACTTACGTGTCCTTGGGTGTAAGGCGTATGTGCATAGTCCAAAAGATGAAAGGTCGAAGCTTGATGTCAAATCCAAGCCATGTGTATACCTTGGTTATGGCCAAGATGAGTTTAGGTACAGGTTATATGATCCGGTTCAGAAGAATCTTGTTCAAAGTAGAGATGTTGTTTTTGTAGAAGATCAGTTTTTAAAAGATGTTGAGAAGAAGGAGACGGTTCCTTAACATACTAATGATCTTATTGATTTAGATCTAGTTCCTCCTCAGATTGTTGAGTCACATGATGGAGAAGAACAACATGATGATGTTTCTGAGCAAGTAGAGATGGAAGAAGTTCATCCTGAGTTACCAGAACCGAATATGCCATCATTTATCCCAGTTAGACGGCCTATGAGAGATCCTCATCCCTCTACAAAGTATCCTCCTAATGAGTATGTGTTACTAACTGATGGGGGAGAGCCTCAGTCTTATACCGAGGCCATGGAAGATGAGCATATGAATGCGTGGCTTGAAGCTATGCAAGATGAGATGACTTCCTTGCACGAGAATAGTACTTTTAAACAGGTGGAATTGCCTGTCGGTAAGAAAGCCTTGAAGAATAAGTGGATCTTCAGATTGAAGATTGATGAGCTTACTTCAAGACCTAAGTACGAAGCCAAATTAGTGGTTAAAGGCTTCAGTCAAAGAAAAGGTATTGACTTTGATGAGATTTTCTCACCAGTGGTGAAGATGAGTTCTATACGCGTTGTTCTTGGTTTAGCAGCTAGCCTTGATCTTGAGATTGATCAAATGGATGTCAAGACAGCTTTCGTTCACGGTGATTTGGACAACGAAATCTACATGAAGCAGCCTGAAGGTTTTCAGGTTGAAGGCAAAAAAGATTATGTGTGTAGACTTCTGAAGAGTCTATATGGTTTGAAGCAAGCACCAAGACAGTAGTACAAGAAATGTTGCTTGATCGTCGGCATGACGGTCTCTTCCTCATAGTCAAAAAGGGGGAGATTTGTTGGGTTTTGTGGGTATTTTTTTGGCCCATGATAAAGAGCCCATCAAAGGCCCAGTCTAGGTTCTAAAAGAAACCCTAGCTAGAATAAGAGAGAAAAAGAGAGATTGAAGGGAGAAACAAGAGAATTTCGGATCTGATGTAACCAGTCACAAAGATCAGTCGATTCCTAGAGATTGAACCGCTTGATTGTTCTGAAATTTTGGAAGTAGCTTCACAGCGTCTTGGCCTTTGTTTTCAACGGTGGAGATCGGTTTTGGAAGTCTGGAAGTATTTGATTTGTGGCCTGAACAGAAGCAGATTTTTGGGTGAGAGTATTCCTCATCCTTGCTTGGTGTTGATCCATATAACTTGATGTGATTTGTTCCAAGTATATGATGATGATTGTATGCCTATAGTATATCTAGAGAAGACTTGTATTGCTCTCTCATATTGGTGATAGTGGATTTAAGCGGCCTAAGAGGTCCCGTTATTTTTACTCTCATTTTGAGAGGTTTTTCACGTAAAATTTCGATGTCTCATCTGTGATTACTTTTCAACTTTGTTGCTGGTTTTTGTTTCCGTTGAAGTGTCCTATTTATTTGCATCCTCAAAGGTTCATTCAAGTTAGGAAAGTTTTATCAAACGAAGTTTATTTCGCTGTGCTTGTTTACCGTTGTGGCGGATTTCTCATCACTGTCGCCTTCGATCATCACAACCAATAATCTACGGAAAGTGCCCAAAAGCAAAGCTTCGTTGCACATTTTTGATCACAGCACAAACACATTCATCTTTATCCTCTCTTTTTCCTACCCACTTAGGAGAACTTTCTCATTATCTTATACCACAATTTTTGTACCTTAGGTTAAGGGTCCTACATTTAGTTTGGATTAGGGTTTAGGCTAGTAGGGTTTTGGAGACAACAAATACACACTAATGTAGCAGTGGTTTTTGTACATGATGGACCATAATTATACGAATCATAAACACAGTTAAACCCACCAAATTAGACTGTTTGTCTATTTAACTTTTGCTTGTTAGTTCCGATATTTATCTACAGGGTATTTTGGAGACTAGAGAGAATACACGCTAAGGAGAGGATTTTACGCTAAAAATATATTACGAGTCATTCCAAGGTCAAGACCAGATGCCGACTGAAGAAATCTCAAGATCCTGACATTGAATCACTCAAAACAAATCCAACCGAGGAGCAACCAAAGTCAGTCTGGAGCTGAAATACACCGATAGTTTTGTGAAAACATCACAAAAATCACAAAACTCCTCTTCTCCCCTCTAGATGACCGGCTACTTGGGGAAGAAGGATGACTCATGGGGTGGCTTTCCCCTCCCCTCCCCTCCATGACCGGCGGCTCTCCTCCTTCAACCGGCAACCGGCCGCTTTTGGCAAGCCATGGATGGTTTGCCATGTGGTGGCTCCTCCTCCACACATCTCCTCCTTCGATGGCTATAAATACCCCCCATCTCATTTGTAAATGCATCCCAAAAATCACAAACACTTCTCTCTCTAGAAATTTGGCACTTTGTAAGTTTGGTTTTCAATCTATAATACTCCTGTTGGTTCTTGAGTATTGTAGTTCGGTCTTGAGTACTCTTGTCGGTTCTTGTAGTACTCAAGCTTTACTTTTCTCTATTCTTGAGTACTCTTGTCGGCTCTTGAAGTACTCACCCCTTTCCCTTACTTACTGTCTTTCAAAAACCGTAAGTACTTAGCTATGGTATCCACCTCTATGGATATTCGTAGCTAAACCCTTCATTCGGTTGAAGGGGTGTACTTGTATCATAAAATGTTTTAGGCTATACTCTTAGTGCCTCCTCTTTTTATTCAAAACTTGTTCTATGTGCCATATATTAGGTTAGAACTTCCAAGGTTGAGTGGATGCGTGGAATGGCAAAGCTCTTCCGTGGGGGTTCGTAAACATACTCGGATAAGTGGATGCTTGGAATGGCAAAGCTTATCTGAGGAGTTTGACCTCTCTAAAACACCATTTGGTTGGTCGGGAATGACTGGTCAAATGGATGCACACAGGCTAATATACCTTGGAATGGGGTATTAGTCTAAATAGAACAAGTGCTCTATGTCTTGGAATGGACTAGACAGTGTGGCAAATCGAGTGCTTAGAATGGCCTTGATACACTTTTGAATACTTAGTAGGATCACTAAGGGTTAATGATAAACAGGCTATGATACAAGGCCCCCGAAACCGAATGCTTTCCTTAGATTAAAACAACACCTGCATTTACTTTCTTAGTATAAACTGCTCTATCAACTGCTCACCTTCCGGAGGACTTGCCAATCACGCATCACCCGCTGTAAGTCTTCTATTTTTATTTTTAGTACTTTACTTTTCTGTTATTTACTTTTCCGCACAAAAAACCAAAACCAACCAACCAATCACTTACTTTTCCGCACTAAAATCCCAATCAACCTAAAACACGCTCCCTCGCTGTATGATCCCCTCAAAGAATAACTTATCCCCCTAATTTTCATGGGTTCGACCCCTACTTACCACTTGCTACCCAGTAGTAAAAGTCGCGAGTAGCGGATTTATAAATTTATTCTTGACGTTTGCACACGACGACTGTGCATCCGTCAGTACACTATGCACATTTTACAATAGGGATAAAGTATGTTTCTCCATCATTAGCAATCACAACCAGTGTTATTAAACCCGGACCAGTTCGATTTTTTATCGGACCGTTATGCAGTTGACTCGGTCAAGATCTGGTTGATCCGGTTGATTGACCCGATTTTTTTATTAAAACGGTGAGTCGATCGGTTCAATCGATTCGATTTGGTCTGAAAATTTATTTATTTAATTTTGACGACAAGACTAGAGAACCCAACCCCCACTTAATAGTTTTTCTCAGTGTTATTAAAAACCGAACCGGGGATCGAACCGGTCAAGTCATTGGGTCAATGGGTCAGTGGTTCAACCGGGTCGAACCGGTTTGACCCGCACAAATTAAATAATAAAAATAAAATACATATATATATATATATGATATTATAATTTAACATATTTATGACTTGAATAAATATTACATGTTTATGATATGATTACAATAACATAGCATAACAAATTTAGAATTTAATAAAGTACAAATCAATAATACAACAATGACATTTTTATCTTAATTTGTAAGTCACAACAATAAGGAATTTCTAAGACTAATTGAATTTCTAGCTAAATTGATAGTAAGTACTAAATTTTATAGATTTGATAAATGAATATACATTATTGAAACAAATAATAAAACAAGAATCATGTTTAGCTTGGTGGAAGGAGAGGGGATAATTATAGAGGAAGACTAGGTTCGAGTCTTGTCCAAGTCAAAATAAATATATATTTTTTCAGACCAAATCGAACCGATGGAACCGATCAAATCACGTTTTAATGAAAAATTGGGTCAACCGGTTCAACCGACCGGGTCTTGACCGGGTTTGACTGGGTTTGACCGGTTCGATTGCATTCCGATCCGATGACAGAACTGAACCAGTCCGGTGACCGGTTCCTGGTCGAACCAGCCGATCCGGTCCGGTGAAGATTAAACTCAAAGGAAGGATAAGAACATTAGAAGAAATAGGAGTGTAGAGAGATTGTGTTGCTCTTCTTGAATTGTATTGCTTCTTCGATATGCAGCTCCTTTTATAGTGAATTTGAGAAGAGTCGTAATCGAGTTATCCCATCACATGTAATGCCATCACATTTAATGTTGCATATGTCAATTTGATTTTGATTTCTTGTAGCAAGTTGACATGTCAGGGAGCATGGGTTGGATGCAGGAAATGGGTTGATTAAAAATCAACTCTTGTATTGTCACTTCCTTATGGGCCATGGATGATGGATCAATATTCAACAATATTGTAGCTCCGTCGTTTCAAGGCCTCATAAACAATTCCAACATGACCATATGGTAGATCACACATCATCATTAGTCATCCATCTTATAATATATTTATAACACTCCCCCTTGGATGACTTGTTACATGTCTACGCTGCCTCGTTAAAAACCTTACTTGGAAAAACCCAGTGGGATAAAAACCAAGATAAGGGAAAAAAGAGTGCAGCCACGTAAAACTCCATCCTGATGTTGGCAAGAGTGATCTCTTCATAAGTTTTGTAGCTTTTGCATGCCGATGTCATGAACATGTTTCCTGAATACTGAGGTGGGAAGGGTCTTTGTAAGAAGATCCGATGAGTTCTCGCATGAACGGACATATTGGATGTTGGTGACATTATTCTTTTCCAAGTATTGAGTAAATGAAAAGAATTTTGGAGGAATATGTTTTGTTTTGTCGCTCTTTACAAATCCTTCCTTCATTTGAGCAACACATGCAGCATTATCCTTGTAGAGTGTGATGGGATCGTTTATGGGTTGAAGACCGCTAGTGGTTCTAATGTGTTCTGTCATAGACCTCAGCCACACGCACTCACGACTTGCTTCATACAATGACTTCAGTATGATTTGATGACATTGCAACAAGTGTTTGTTTCTGGGAGCGCCAAGATATCGCAGTTCCTCCACAAGTAAATACATATCCTGTTTGTGACTTACCTTTGTGTGGATCTGACAAGTAACCTGCATTTGCATAACCCATCAAAACTGGTTTCGTATTGTTAGGATAAAATAAGCCTAAATCGATCGTTCCCTGGAGGTAACGAAATACATGTTTAACTCCATTTCAATGTCTTTTCGTTGGAGTTGAGCTGAATCTTGCTAATAAATTCACTGTAAAAGCAATATCAGGTCGAGTACAATTAGCAAGGTACATAAGAGCTCCAATTGCACTGAAATATGGTACTTCTGGATCAAGAATCTATTCTGATTCCTCACATGGACGAAATGGATCCTTGTTCACATCAAGGGATCATACGACCATTGGAGTACTTAATGGATTTCATTTATCCATATTAAAACGTTTTATTATCTTCTTCGTATAATTCGATTGATGCACAAGTATCCCATTCTGGAGGTGCTCAATCTGTAATCCAAGACAATATTTTGTTTTCCCCAAATCTTTCAATTCGAACTCTTTCTTCAAATTAGAGATTACTTCCAGAATTTCTTTATTGGTTCCAATGATATTCAAATCATCAACATAAACGGCAATTATTACACAATCGGATGTTGTTTTCTTAATGAAAACGCAAGGGCAAAGGGGATCATTGACATAACCCTTTTGAAATAAATATTCGCTTAATCGATTGTACCACATGCGTTCGGATTGCTTTAACCCATATAAAGATCTTTCTAATTTGATCGAATATCTTTCCCTAGGTTTGGAACTTAATGCATCATGCATTTTAAAGCCTTCAGGGATTTTCATGTAAATTTCAGTATCAAACGATCTGTATAGGTAAGCGGTAACAACATCCATGAGGTGCATATTCAATTTCTCATGAACTGCTAGACTTATCAAGTATCTAAATGAAATTCCATCCGAGACAGGAGAATATGTTTGCTCAAAATCGATTCCAGGCCTTTGTGAAAAACCTTGTGCAACAAGTCGAGCCTTGTATCTCGCAATTTCATTTTTCTCATTTCTTTTTCGTACGAAAACCCATTTGTATCCAACAGGTTTCACATCCTTAGGTGTGAGTACTATAGGCCCAAAGACTTTGCGTTTATTGAGCGAGTCTAGTTTAGTTTCAATTGCCTTTTTCCACTCAACCCAATCGTGTCTATTTTTTCACTCAGTAATAGACCGTGGTTCCGGATCAGCATTATTTTCATTCTTAATATCACATGCCAAATTATAAGAGAACGCATCATCAATGTTCTCTTTTCGGTTCCATAGTATGCATGTATTAGCATAATTAATCAAAATTTCTCGATCCTTTTCATTTTGTATTTCTACAGGAATACTTTCCTCCACCATAGGATCGCTTTGCTTTTCTTCCCCTTTTCTTTTTGGAGGATTTTTATTGTTGGAACTGGGTGTCCTTCCACGCTTTAATTGTGTTGTGATTTCATGAGTGACTTTATTTTCCGGCTTCCCTTTTGGAATTTCAATTTGTACGGGAGCATTCTGAGCCGGTATGTGAGATTTAGTCACTCTCTTTGTGTCTGTAAATGCATCGGGAAGTTGATTTGCCATTTCTTGCAAATGTAAAATCCTTTGTACTCTACCTTCACAATCCTTTGTGTAAGGATCAAGATTCAATAATGTTGGTACAGACCAAGTAATTTCTTTTTCAACCCGTTTTCTTTCTCCCCCTAATGGTGGGAAGTTTTCCTCATCAAAGTGGCAATCAGCAAAACGTGCTGTGCAAATATTTCCAGTTTGAGGTTCAAGATATTTAACAATAAATGGACTTTCAAAGCCTACATATTCCAAGACTTCTTTGTGGTCCCATCTTTGTTCTTTGAGGAGATGCAATAGGCACATAAATAACACAACCAAAAATTCTTAAGTGAGATATATTTGGTTCTTGACCAAATACAAGTTGTAGTGGAGAACTTTTATGATATGCACTTGGTCTGATGCGAATTAATTCAGAGGCATGTAATATTGCATGACCCCATACTGAGGTATGAAGCATTCACTACAAATTTTTCCAAAACTTCCGTCCAAACAATCCGTCACAATAACGTCACAGGAGGAGGCAGCGGAAAATAAAACGACACATTTTCGACTCCGTTCCGTCACTTGAAACGTATCGTTCAATTTCCGTTTAATTTCCGTCAACACATATTCCGTCGCAAATGAGTACTCGGATTAGCGACGGAATTAAAGTAACGAAACAGTGACGGAAAATACCCGCAGATACTATTCGCATACATTCCGTGGATTATCCATTTGTGTATACTGTCTCACATTCCGTTTCTAAACAGTCATTATTCCGTCACTTAAGTGACCGTTGTAAGTTTTTAATTTTTGCGTCGAAATAACATTACTTTTCCGTGACTTATGGCTATTACAATGAGACGGAAATGCGACGGAATATTGACGCAAATACAAATTCCAGTTTTGCCTAAATAAGAGGACTCTTTGCATCTTTCAACCCACAACATTCATCTTCTACATTTTAGCATTTTTAACTTATAAGGACGCATTTGCTTTGCAACATATACTAGAGATGGGATGCAAGATGATTCTGAAGAATTTCATGGCTCTTGGTTGAGATTAGTTTCATAATGTCAAGAGCCATAAATTCTTTAGAATCTTCTTCATCCCATTTCCAGTATAAGCATCAACAATTCCGTCAAATTTCCGTCATTCTTCCATTTTTCTAGTTACCGTTTTTAGTGACCGTTATTCCAAAATATCGTGTTATTTCCGTCAAAATATCGTGTTATTTCCGTCTATTTTCCATTTGTTTTCCGTCTTGTCGACGGAAATGTGATGGAAGTTCGACGAACACTTTGTATACGTTTTAGACCCCAAATGCCCTATATATATAGGACAACTCTTTTAAATCATACATACTTCCTTACAATCCTTTCCCAAAAAAGAAACTATCTTCCTTACAATTGAATACCGCTCATATGTCTCCTTCATTTGACCGTGTTGGTTTCGATGTCAATCCACCTGACGTCGATCGTAGAGTGCATGTATATCCTATCGGAAGATACGCGTAAGAACTCATTGTACATGTCATATTGATTGTTTTCATAAATCTACCAATGTATTATGTGATTCTAAAATTTGTAATAGTTTCTGGCCATTCAACGTTCATCAAAGGATTGCACGAGAATGCATAACTAAATGCTGGGATGAAACGTGGCCATCGTGGAACATGATCCCAGAAAGCGCTAAGGGAATTTGGTACGAGGAGTTTATGGTACAAATCGATAACTCAAATGTTTTAAATACTTCAATTTATTGACAAACGTTAATGGTTATTGAAAATGAGGTATTGCTTGTAGAGTATAGCTACTTGGGATGCACGGGCTGACAGTCACATTCGGGGTAATTTTATGAGGAGATGCAATATGATTGTCAATGCCGAAATGAGGATGCGAAGGACATCAAGGAGGAATTCACGATTTAGAAATTGAAGCAACCCGTAAAATGGCAGAACTTATCTGTCATGAATTAGCGACAACTTTATATTCCATGAATTAATAGATTAGTGCTTTGCAACCGCTTACATTAATGTATTTCATCATATTTATATTACATTGATATATGTGTTCCAATTGAATTTGCATTGCAAATTACCAAAGAATTAAACGGTTGAAAGTTTACATGTTTGAAATCGGGACTAGTGGAATAAATTTGTTTTTTTTCTTCGAGAAATTGAGCATTAAATTTGATTTGAAGTGCCGATCGTAAATTTGTGTTATTCCAAACGATGTTTTTACTGAAATGGTATTGTGCAAGGGATTCATTGAATCCGTCAATATTGTTGATTTATTTTTGTTTGTAAGTCAGTGTTTATTTTTTAAGGCGTCGTAGATAATATCAGTCGGGACAGCGCTTCTTATTCAAGGCGCCGTATCATTTCCCATGATACATCGCCTTCTGGTTACGCGATGTTCTACGCATACATGGTACAGCACTTATTTTGTAAGCGCCGTCGATATAGAACGGATTTCAAATATTTTAGATAAAATCAATTTTACTGTTAGTGGAATAAAATTGATTTGAAGTGCCGATCAATAGAATTCGACGGTGCTTAAATAATGAGCGCTGTAACACGTATACTTAGAACAGCACTTTACCAGAAGGCGCCGTATAATGGGTCAATTTACGGCGCCTTATCTATAAAAAGCGCCGTTTCGACTGACTTTATCAACGGCGCCTTAAAAAATAAGCGATGTCCTAATTACCAACATAAAGCGACAATGAATCCAATGTAGCAAGTAAGGGATGGAAACAAAAAAAATCACGATAGGCACTTCAAATCAATTTACCTTGCTCAATATGTAGTAAGTAAGGGATGGAAACAAAAACAAACAAATTACATTGCTCACTATTATACAGCACATTTGTATTCTCATAATGAATCCAATTTGTTGACACTGGACACGTCCATATGGTACAAAACATCTGGTCCAATTACTAATACACCGGAGGATCTGACTGCCGCAGGTAATCTACCAATTCATCCGCAAATTCGTTCCTCATATCATTCAGGACATTGTTACCATACGGGTCCTCTCCTGTAGGGAAAGTCTTGGAAAAAATGCATAGTTATCAATTTTATCAATACGTAGGCTAATTGGTAATGGTCTATTACTTATCGGGGCATATATGTACCTATGTGATGTCGTCATGAAGAGATCCATTGGTTTGCTGAGCGAACTTGATTATGTCGCGAATATATTGCAACACATAGTAGCCACACACTTGAGTGTTGAATGGCGGTCTGGGGCACTGAAATAAGAAATGATTTATTCAATAACTGAAACATATCAAGTAAAGGAATAAAAGAATTAGGTCTTCGCTGTTGGTATTTGTTAACTCAATACCGTTACAGTCCTCCACTGTATATCTGCATCTGGTGGGAGGTTGAAGTATGTACGCATGCCCCTGTAACATTAACGTAATTAATGTAAGTTGTAGCACCTGTAGTACTGGTAAGAAATAGTGGGTTAGCATAGTCGTCGTTACGTGTTGACGAAATTGATTGCATCATCTAGCGGTTTTTTTGCAGTTGGATCAAGCCAGAGGACCAAGCGCCTTGCGGGGAATAATACAATTAACATACAATGCCACCTAATGAACAGTTATTATACTATTATATTAGTATACAATGCATTTCATCGAATACATACAACAATCCGAAAAATGTCAACTTACTTTTTCACATGGACGTAAGGAAGGAAGTAGCAGAAATTATGAGCGTAGTCTGGCATTTCCAATCTCCTCTTGAAGCAATCCACCCTCGTTTCGAATTCGACGGACGGTGTCATATGACTCGGTCTGAAGTATTCAAACCTAATGCCCGGTGGGATCTTTGAGTGCATAAATCTATTGTCATTTGAATAATTAAGTTAGTCAAAATATTTCATTGTTAACAACAATTATTAATAATAATATTATTTACCCTATGTACACTTCAACTGCGGTCGCACTCAAAGCTTCCAATGAGGTGAATTGCCAAATGTCTGGTTTTTCCAGCTGGATATAACAATCTTCACCGAAAACTTTGCTAGCAACGTACACCGAATAGATAGTCGACTTGGCCATCATTTTCGCATGTTCGTACAAAAAACGGCAAACCATTGTCATTCCTTCCAGAGTTGGGTTGTCAAAACTGCTGCATTGGAGGTGGAAAAATCTGTACTCGTCATATCCCTGTGCGGAAAACAAAAAAAGTATATGAACCTATTCACATTCATATACTTATAGGTGTTCTTGTCATATAGCTGAATTTGTCATCAGATACCTTTTCATTCATGTCTACCAGACATTTCGGCCATCCCACGAAAACACCCCGAAGTTCTGATACTTTCTCCTTGAGCCCCAACTTCGTTGGA
This sequence comes from Rhodiola kirilowii, assembly GCA_033675215.1. Lineage (NCBI taxonomy): Eukaryota > Viridiplantae > Streptophyta > Magnoliopsida > Saxifragales > Crassulaceae > Rhodiola > Rhodiola kirilowii. The sequence continues at coordinate 48,422,068 of CM066201.1, forward strand.
AGCTCTGCCGATGGTTCAAGTTCAATCTCTACAACCACCTTCACCATCTCATCAGGCAGCTCTTGACACTGGACGAAGCGTCCTCGCATCACTCTGCCAAGTGCTACAAGTGACCTGCCCTGATCAAGACCGGACCCTTCCACGTACAGCAAGCATTTCTTCCCAACCTGAAATTGAATCAGTTTCAGACACAGTAACGAAATACATTGATATTTCTTCATAATTTTAAAACATTCCGAATATTACCTTGGGTATATCTTCAAATGGGTCATCATCGGAACCAATTTGAGGGCTAAAAATTGTAAGAGCCTGTGAAGTGACTGTGGACTGTGTGGTCGATGAAGAAGACTGCTTCCCAAATACTTTCTTCCAGCCTACCAAACTCCCCACCCCCCGTGTTCGTCCAGGGTACTCCTCCTTTCCTATGGCCGCTGTTAATATGTCACGTCGACCATGGCATATGAATTTTCCGTTCCTAACTTGCTTCTCTAATTCATCCTGAAACCGAAGTAGATGGACGTCCATCACAGTCACAGAGAGTTACGTAATTATTCACTGTAATCATATAACTTACAATTTTGTCGGCCACCTCCCTCATATGGTCATTCACGTACTCTTTATTAGTCCTCCTCTGGTGCCCCCTCTTCCATACCTCATGCCTTCCAACATCGATAAAAGGTTCATCCCCCGGGGATATCAAACCCTCAGCCTCCATCTCAGCTAGTTTTGCCGCGACGATATCCGCCTTTGCCTTCTTGTACCCGCCCCTGGACATAGTATGCTGGTACGGGTTCGATTTTGCTCGCGCAATGTTTAACTCCCTAAGTCGTAGTGCCTTGGGAGTCCAACGTTGTTCCACAAAGGACTTCCATTGATCCGTATCAATGAACGGATACATTTGTCTTGGGTCCTCTCCTTCATTCGGACCAAATATGTACTTATTTGCTAGCATACTCTTAAATTCCCTCCAAATTTTTGCCGCTGCCCGCATCTCCGTTTTCTTTAAGTCCCTAGTTAAGTCATTCTGAGGCACATCAAACATTTTCTGTAGATTTATATGAATGGTTAATACGACCCACAATATGATAAAGGTAACAATCAATCGTTTCACAGTTAAGAATCCGGACCAAAGTCTCTTCCCACACCAACTCGATCTGCTCCGGGCGTGCTAACGTCCATTTTTCATATGTAATTGGCATATGCTTTTTCACAACCAGACCTGCATGTACCGAACGCACAAATTAACGTATATATACCACATTGCGCATTTAATATATTAACAGTCTGTATGATGTTACCAATGTATGTTCTGAATGATTTCCCTACTTCAGCGTCGATAGTCCCATCTGCTGCTATCGTGATCGGTTCCTTTGTGCCATCTTTATGCTTGTCAATTAACCTGGTCAGAAGGGTTGCACCCCTTTGTTTACGTTTCGATATTTTATTACCTGTCGCTGATGAGGCTCCGTCGACACTACTTGGTGTGTTAACCATCATCCTGCGATTAAACAACGCAAGCATATAAGGCCCTTTACAATGTAAACCGAAACAGAGAAGTATTTTACAGTTGTACTTGGTTTGTACAATCAGTTTTGCACTACAAGCTCACTACATTCTCATAGTTTCACAGTGAATAATAATCAGTTGACTGAACTGGGTACCCTGACTAAATGAATACATCCATACGCCGGTGTCAACCAAAAGTTTACACGCAATCGTAACTACGATATGGAAGACAGAGACGAATTCTGGCGAAACTTTATGCAAAACAGAGACAATAAGCGCCGATATATGATGACAACTAAGCGACATACCTGTGCGAGAAAATTAAACCTCCGCGAGAGTGAAATGCGTTGGGCAGGCGAAGAAGTCGGCGTAAATTGGATTTACCAGTCTGGTTAAAATAAGTTGTTGAAATGTAATTTTTAGGGTTCGAGGGCGTTTATTCTTCAGTCGCCGTGTTCAATACACCTACAACGGCGCCTATATGTGAAAGCGCCATTTCAATTCATTTATCACGGCGCCTATACATTAAAGCGCCGTTTATTTGTATTAAGGCAGCGTCGTTTAAGTCATATATCCAACGGCGCCTATACTTGAAAGCGCCGTTTATTTGTATTAAGGCTGCGTCGTTTAAGTCATATATCCAACGGCGCCTATACTTGAAAGCGCCGTTTATTTGTATTAAGGCAGCGTCGTTTAAGTCATATATCCAACGGCGCCTGTACATGAAAGCGCCGTGTATTTGTATTAAGGCAGCGTCGTTTAACTCATATATCCAACGGCGCCTATACATGAAAGCGCCGTGTATTTGTTTTAAGGCATCGTCGTTTTAACTCATATATCCAACGGCGCCTATACATGAAAGCGCCGTGTATTTGTTTTAAGGCAGCGTCGTTTTAACTCATATATCCAACGGCGCTTATAAAAAAGCACCATTGGTAATAGTTACGGAATAATAACTGAAATACGACGGAATCAGATATCATTCACACTATAAATAAACGCACTAGCTCTTGTCCTTATATTTTCATCCCAACAATTTCATATAATGAGTTCGAATTCTACAGCCGACCGTTTGTTTGCGGGGATGTCTGATGAAGAATCAAGCGGTTCCGAAGGATATGTCTGTTCCGCTCAAGATGGATTCTATCCATGTGATAATGGCTCGAAATGTTTAGGAGAGCATAGCTTCAGTATGGAAAAATATAGATACGACGAAGAAGAGAACAACAGACAATGTTCCTCTTCAAATACAAGTCCATGTGACGGTGACGAAGAAGTTGACCAGCCGTCACCCCGCGGGTCACCTGGGAAGCAAGCACCAAAATAATTATTGAATTTATGAAATTAACGTTCCACAACATCTGAACTCAAGCAGCATAAACTCTGTAATATAATGGTGTGCAACGTATCTAATGTAGTTAACTACCCTTTTCAGGTATAAATGCGCATTTTAATTTTCCAAAATGTGAAATGGACTACTATCGAAAACGCAACGTATATTCTTTCTATCCACCATATATATGAAATATGTACATTTAAATTACTATCTAAAATTGAAACCTATATATTTGTAAGAATGAGAACGAATTCTGAAGCTGAACGTTTATATGATTCGTCGTCCGGATATGAATTCGAATGAGTATCTGCAGGATATATTTGTTCCGCTCATGATTTTAAATATCGTTGCGACAATGGCTCGGCGCTGTCTATATATGATATCATATCTTCAGTTGATAAAAATACAGACACACCAAGTACAATAATATACAAAGTACGTCTTCAACGCCAAAAGCCCAAAACAGTGTGCAAGTGAGCTCGAAGTTGATCTGCCATCACCCCGTGGTTGCACCCGGGTTCGAATTACATCTTAACTGATCAGTACTACGTTTTTTATGTTCAACGGATCTATTGAAGTTGACTTTCTTATTTACGTTGTTAAATATTTTAATTCACCTCAATTAACGTTAATGAAGTTAACTTGAGTTTAGACTTCGTCCAATGTAAATATGTGCATATATTTATCTGACCGCGATTATCATATGAAGCTGAAGAAATTAAGTGTCAGAAATTAAGTGTCAAGAAATCAGACATGAGTATCTATGTATCAGAAAAATTCCCCCACGCTGTGACGATCAAGATATGTTTTTATTTCTTTCTGACATGATGCGACGATCATTATTGAGCGATGTCGGATGAAATCATGAATCACATCTTTTTTTCGTCTTCTGTAATAATTGGTGAGACCCATATGTATGTATAAATACATATGTAACATTAAGAAACTTGGAAAAAAATGGGTAAATATAATTTCTACGTCTCTATTACTCTACATTTCCGTCACCAGAAACGGAAATGCAACGTGACTGTTACGGAAAACTGTTTCATCAATATTCCGTTACCATTACGTCAATTCACATTTTACAGACTGTGCAGTAACAATGTTAGCGTTAATATTTAACCGTTGCTTTAATTGCGTCGATAATTCGACGTCTTTCCGTCATATTGAGACGGAATATAGCCTGTATTTTGACGGAACTTGTATCGCATTTATTACATTCTTATCCACCTAATCTTCAACCTGTGCTATGAATAGGGGCATTCTTATCCACCTAAACACTAAACCCTAAATGTTCCTCCGTTTCTTATCAAAAAAATGTTCCTCCATTTATAAGTGGTGATATTGTGGTGCCGATTCTGTTGTTTTGTTATGCTGTGGCTTTATTTTCTTTTAAAGATCTTTTTTGATTTGCAGCACATGTCATTCAACTGTATTATATATAGTGGTGTTTCTTGATCAGCTCCATTCTGCTCTCCTTTGTATTATTCTGAATTTGTCTTTCATATTGAGAGATAAATTCCGAATAAGACATATGAGAACAGAATGGAGCTGATCATGAACAAAACTGCATATAATAATGTAGTTGACTGACTTGTACAAGCAATCGAAGAAGATCTTTAAAGGAAAAAAAGTCATAGCATTATATACATAATGCGTCTACTTTACGCCAAATTACCGTCACCAGTCTATTTATAATGAAAACGCTGTGGCTTGTCATCATTACAACGTCGCTTATAATGTAAAGCGTTGTCTCAGGTCATCATTTCAACGTCGCTTCAATTGTAGGCGCTGTCGAAGGTCACCATTTCAACATCGCCTATAAATAAGCGCTGTCTGTCTATGACACACAATGGTGCTTGTAATAAAAGCGCTGTCTCGGTTAAGCATTTCAACGTCGCATACAAATACAACGGCGCTTGTAATAACAGCGCTGTCTCAGTTAACGTTGCAAATGACGTATATAAATAATACAAATTTGCATATACCAAAATCTATTAACACCATCTTTTCCTCGCTTACTTTCAAATGTTCCAACTTTACTCAAATGGTTTCTTTGCAGTGTCCAAGTCATTAAGGCGGAGCTCCTATTGCGAACGACCACTTGTGTGCTGATATTTGCTTCAACCCATACACGACTTGAGGTACTCTATTTTAGTTTCTGTTGAAATCGCATATTAGTGTAAGCATGGCATATTTATACGAAGAACAGATATGGATGTACGAAGCGGGTGTTCATCGGGAGTCATGTACCAATGATGTTTTTATCGCTGGGGTCAATAATTTTATTGAAACAGCTGTCGCAAAAGGTTTTCTTGCCAGCGACAATTCAATCCGTTGTCCATGTACAAAATGCAAAAACAAGCGATTCATACATATAAGAATGATGGAGGCGCATTTGTACAAACACGGTTTCACACCAAATTACTTCAATTGGACCTTACACGGGGAAGATCTGGTAGAAATACATTACGTAAATACAGTCCCAACTCAAGCCGAACCGACAACATTTTACCCACTTCATGATACTGAAGAACAAATTTGGACTAACGAGGCCTTCCCAACTATGGTTCCAGATATTGCCACAACTGATGATATTCCCGAGTCGTCGAACTATAGTGAACATCAAACAGATAATTTCGAAGCAAACAGATTCTTCGATCTACTAAATACATGTGGGGAACCAGCTTACGAAGGTTGCACGACAGAGACGGAGCTTTCGATTAACATGAAAATGCTGGCAACAAAAGCAAACTATGGATTATCAGAAGGTGCATTTAACGCTGTGTGTGGAACGATGAAAAATCTAATTGGGGGGAGAATAAGATCCCATCTAATTCATTCAAAGAGTCAAAAAAAATTGTATCTGATCTCGGAATGGGGTACCAAAGGATTGACGTTTGCGTGAGTGGGTGTATGATTTACTACGGTGAAGACGAAAGTTTGACAGTATGTCGTTTCTGCTCAGAAGGAAGATATCATCGTCCAAGACGCACAGAAAGTTCTTCATCGTACCAACGAAATGCGAGAAGGCAAATGTTTTACTTGCCAATAATACCGCTTTTACAGAGGCTTTTTTTATCTGAAAGCCTGGAAAAAGAAATGTCATGGCACGCTTCACCAAAAGCAGACGTGCATCGCATGGTACACCCTTCGGACGGAGAATCTTGGAAGCAATTTGATCGGTGTCATCCTCACTTTGCATCGGATGCACGTAATGTAAGATTGGGATTATGCACTGATGGATTTAATCCATGGGGTATGTCCACTAAACAGTACTCTGTTTGGCCTGTCATGGTAACACCATACAACTTACCACCGTGGTTGTGCATGAAAACGAGATTTATTTGGTTAACTATACTAATCCCTGGTCCGTCTAGTCCAAAGAAGCGTTTGGACATATATCTGAGGCCTCTTATTGATGACTTGCTACATCTTTGGAATGTTGGGGTCGACACGTATGATGCTAATCCCAGACAGAGTTTTACAATGAGGGCAGCTCTCATGTGGACGGTTTCTGATTTCCCTGCATATGCAATGTTGTCGGGGTGGTCAACGCAAGGGAAACTCGGCTGCCCCTACTGTATGGAAGACACGAAGACATTCGTGTTGAAAAATGGAAGAAAAGTATCGTATTTTGGATGTCACAGACGATTTTTATCCAAAAATCATCCATTTCGGGGTGATGCTAGGAATTTTCGAGAGATCGAACCGACTTTGATGGTCCAGTCCAATTTCGATCTGGTCAACCAGTTCAGGACAGGGTTAGGAACTTAAAATATATATGGGAGCAGCATATCAATGAGGTTTGCGACGGCTACGGTGTGGATCACAACTGGACAAAGAAATCAATTTTTTGGGTACTACCTTACTGGGAGGACGTGAAGCTTAGACATAATCTAGACGTAATGCACATTGAAAAGAATGTGTTTGAGAATTTATTCAACACGATCATGGATGTAAAGGGAAAAACAAAGGATGACGGTGTGAAGTGTAGAAAAGATATAAAGTTGTACTGTCGAAGACCAGAGTTGGAACTGAAAACTCGACGCGGTCGTATGGTGGCGCATAAGGGTAAGTATCAGCTTACGAGAGAACAACAGAAACCTGTTCTTATTTGGGTGATGTCTCTGCAGTTTCCTGATGGATTTTCATCTAATTTGGGGAACAAAGTAGATCTGAATGCACTAAAACTAGTTGGGTACAAGTCACACAACGCGCACGTGTTTATAGAGCGACTCATGCCGATTGCTTTCAAGGGGTTTTTGCCAGGAAAGATATGGGAAGCTGTATCCGAGCTGTGTACATTTTTCCGAGATATATGTGCATCTTCCCTTCACGTCGAGCAGATGGAACACTGGCAGAACAATATATCTGTGACACTGTGTAGGCTGGAGTCCATATTTCCCCCTTCATTTTTTGACTCAATGGAACACCTACCAATTCACTTGGCTGATGAGGTCCTACTTGGTGGACCAGTACACTATCGTTGGATGTACCCATTTGAGCGTTTCATACACCGTCTTAAACAGTTGGGCCATAAGGGTAACAGAGCTGAGGTGGAAGTCAGTATTGTTAACGCATACATACAGCTTGAGACTTCGTATTTGGGGTCCGACTACCTGGGTCCGGAATTAACAACAACCGACATACGATACAAATGAAACGAAGTTGGGACATCAGATTTCGAGGACCGTCATATTTCTATTTACAATTACCCAGGAGTTGGTGCCAGCAAAAGCAAATCGAGGGTATTAGACAGTCGGGAATTTAAAAAAGCAACTCATTACGTCTTTAGCAACACCCTGAACTTGAACAGTATTTGGAATTATTTGAGACCGGCTTAAGAGAAAGACGACCGTGACTTAATGATCAGCAACTGTACGATGCCGTATTAACGGAATTCCCAGAATGGCTGAGTTCCCATGTAAGTAGAATCAACTCAAATTTCGTTCGATTATGTAGCAAATTAAACTGTAATTGCAATCTTGTTTACACCGATCTTTGGAATGTTCAGGTTTGGGAGCTTGGAGAAACAATAGGACTACCACAATGGATTCACTACTTGTCGGCTGGCTTTCAATCCCACGTTGTAAGTTCGGCGACATACAAAGTGAACAACTACAAGTTTCACATCGAAAGCCATGGTGAAGGGAGGAACACGGTGAACAGTCATGTTTACATGAAAGGAACAGAGGGTACCCACTACTACGGTGTGATTGAAGAAATAATTCATATGACATGTAGAAGCAACCATCGCCTAAAGGTTGTATTGTTCAAATGTCGGTGGTACGACCCTCAGTTTGTTAGGTCATACCCACTCAAAGGGGTTGTCATCATGAACACTCACAGACCCTACCCCCATTACGACCCTTACATACTTGCCCAGCAAGCGGTGCAAGTTTACTATGTGACGTTTTCGGGTTTAGCTGGACAAAATGATCAGGGTTGGGTTGCTATTTTTCCTGTGAAACCAACAAACGCAATCGACATGGAGGTAGCAAATGTTCCGTTCCAAGACGAGGGTGAAATGGGAACTGAAATGCCTGTAGTGGTGAACGTAACCGAAGCCTTGGGGAACCTCGCTGATGTTGAGGTTCACGAGTACGAAACCGAAGAAGAAGACAACAACGAGCACGTAGCTGATAATCCAGATACTGAAGAAGAGTCAGACGAATGGTCGTGAGTGAATCAAGATACTTCGCAATAAAAGTATATTTTCGCAAAAAATAGGTGGTAATTTAAATTCAACATTAATGTAATATTTTTTTCCAGCAACGAGGTCAATTGAGAAATTGCGAGTTAGATGGAATCATCGAATTCTTATGCATTATAGTCTGATCAGTAAATCTTAAAGTCTGACCAACATGTATCTTAAATTTGAACATTCGTTGTATTTTAAGCCTATCATCAATTGAGGTATTTAGCCATTGTGCCTAACCTGATCATTCATTCTATTTCGAATGTCAAGAAAAATAGGTGGTATATTAAAATTCTTCATTAATATATGGATTACATGATAAATAAAATGTGAATGTTTATCAATACATAATTTTTACGTAAGGAATAAGAATATGTATTTGTAATTATCAAGTTTGTTTTTGATTAATGCAAAGGGCTGGAACGTTTTGTATAATGTAATTTTATGGAAAAACGGTAAGAAACTAGCACTTAATATATAGGCGATGTGCAAAGGAACTCATAAACAGCGCTTAATATATAAGCGATGTGCAAAGGAAATAAAAACGGCGCCTTTCATAAAAACGTTGTAATATGTAAAACCTAGAACAGCGCTTAAATGTCAAGCGCCGCAGACATTCAATAAACTACGTCGCTTAATGAATAAAAGCGCAGTAATATGTATTCAGACACAACGCTTATATAAAAAAGCGATGTCGAATCCAAGCAAAAAAACCCCGCCGGATTCGCCCGCCTAGACAATTAAGGGAATTTTGGCTAAAATAGAATAAATACATTTTGTCTATACCAAGCGAATTGAAATTACATGCGCAATCGGAAACCCTCATTATCCGTCTTAGAACACAAGCGTTTGATGTACGCCGCCGAGTTATCATCCGATTTTGTCCCAATAGCATAAGCGACTTTCGTAGCCCAGGTATGGAAAAGTACTCGGCATTTTAAATTGTGCGCTTCAGTTCAGTTCATTTGTTTGTCCGTCTGGGTTTGTTTGTCCGTCTGCGTGTGTTTGTTTAATTTACTCGTCTTTCTAAGCACTTCAGTCCGTCTGCGATCTGTTTGTTTAATTTAAACCAATTTGTATCAAAAGTGTTTCAAATGTTATGCGCGTGTTGACGATTTCAAGAGAAAATTTTTATGTTCGGCTTGTGTTCTTGTCTGCTTGTGTGTCTGATATAATTTCTGAAAAAAAGGAAAAACATCCCAAACTGATCGGCTGACAAATTGTGTTTATGGCCTCTGTGTTAGCTGTACTTGTTGTCATATTATAACCTTGTTGATAAAATCTGTTGACCTTGTTGCATATTCTGATATTGAACTGCCTGTTGCTCATTTAGGGTACAATATTGCATTTGATACTCCTGATACAATTTGGTTCCAATTAAAATTTGTCATACAGATACTTGCTGTTTTGTATTAAAATTTGGTATTCAAACACTTGCTGTTTTGGTTGAAAATGTGGATACAAGCAGAATGTCTACATTCTATTCTATTTGTTGAAAATACTAATATAAATCGTGTGGCTGGGTAAATGGCACCACACAAGCGAAATGTACATGGTAAAAGGAATGCCGTGGCTGGTAGAGGGGCGTCATCACAAACGCGGCTAACTAAAATACGCCAACCAAGACAGTTGAGTCAGGACATGCAACATCAGCCATCAGCTGGGGACAATAGTCAAAATCGAGATGCGTACAGACCTTCTGTTCCGGTACAAGATCATACCCCTGCGAGACAAGGGGGTGATGACCGGCAACGTACGACATCGTCAACCGGGGACAGACGTCCAAGTCCAGAGCCTTACAGGCCTTCTATGAGTGTACCGGACCCTATTGTGGATCCTATGGATGAAGACGGAAACAATATTGATGTGGAAAATTACTCGATCGACGAACTGTTTCAAAACCTGGGGGCGAACAGGGAGGTTGACGAGAATGCCGAAGAGAGTGACTCACCTTCGGCATATGCTGACGACCATGATGACCCAATTCAGACAGAGTTCGTCAGAGGAGGGACTTCGGCCGATGGCGGACTCAGTGAGGAGACACCGTTCGGTTCAATGCCATATGATACTAGGCCTTGGATCACTCCAGCTGGGGATGACAAGTGAGTACTTTAATTGTACATAAAGTTGTGCAGCGTGTTTATACTAACCATATTATAAATGTTACACTTATATATTATTTTTCAGCTTTGACCCCCCTAAGGTTGTTAATCATATTGGGCTTCAGTGTATTGGACCTGGCTTTAAGATTGGTTGGACGACAATGGACACGTGTGATCCACAGGCTCCGGTGAAGTGGTTTCGACACTTCAAGGTAAAATGTAGTGAAGTTACAATATTTTTTGGGTAATTTGTTTTCGATTACATTGTTTTGTGATTAATTATATTACATTGTTCGTAACACAACTATGTAATGTATATGTAGAGCTTGTACCGGTGGGATCCGATACACACCATCCAGATTGAGGCCAACTTTAGGAAGAAGGCGGCTAAGATTCTACAAGATGCGTGGAGAGGTTTGCGAACCGGGAAAACTAAAGGCCCGAAATGGTTGACCAAAGATCACATAGATGCGAGAAGATGTCGATTTAATACGGACCCAGCATTCATAGCCCGCAGTGAAAAGAACAACCCGACTTATGCTGCCAACCTTGCCAGAAACGGCTTGAAATTGCACGCATTTGGGTCTAGACCGGCACACTTTCACCATGCGAAGCTGGTAATACATACTATTTTAAAATAATTCCATAATACACTTAAAATTTTCACATCACATTTATCATTAAATTTGCAGGAAAAGGACAATAAAAGACAAGTGTTGCTAACTGATATGTTTGACAAGAAATACAAGCGGAGGGATGGGACGTATCTGATACCCGACTGGGAGAACAAAAGGGTATTACACTAACCAAATTATATTGGTTTATTACATTTGTTTATCTTATTCAATTGTCTAATCAATGTTGACAACTATTATGTTTCTTATTGTAACTTTTTTGCATCATATTTGTGACTTGATCACAACTTTTTTGTTTCATTTGTACAAATGTGCAGAAACAGCTTGCTGATGCTGAAGCTCTGGTCCTGAAGGATCGCGTTGGAGATGAAAGGGTACCGGATGAAAAGCTGGTAGAGGCCGCTGCAACTGTAATGGAAGTTCACCCAAGGTCAGGGATACCGTATCTGTATGGTCCTGCAGCAACATTAGTGTCGGACAAGTTCTCTTCAACTGGCAGCCACTCGTGTGCCAGCTCGCAAGGAGCAGCAAGGAGCCAATCATCGAATGATTTGACGCAGGAACTTGTGCCGCGTTTAGATCGCATAGAATCCCAACATGAGGCTGATTTGAGGAGCATGCAACTACAACACGCGTCCCTGAGGGAGAGCATGGACCAAATGATGCAAATGCAAGCTGCTATGATGAGGATGCTCAGTACTCCTGGATACCAGCCGCCCTCCAGTCGAAGCTCCGATGACAACAACCATGATCATGGCCATCAGGGATCGAATGAAAATAACCCCAGAAATTAGACATTTTTGTTTGACTCGAATTCTTTTTATTTTTCTTTAGGTAATTTTTTTATTATATATGTTTAAACATATATTTTTAATTCGAATTTTAATAATTTAACGAAATATAGAAAAAATGAAAAATAAATTTAACATTTTTAATTTATATCAAAAATAAAAAGGAAATTTATAATTTAAAAGAAATTTAACGATATATTAAAACTGTGCCGGGCAAAGGACGGTATGTCGACGAAATATATATAATAACGAAATTATGCCGGAACACAAACGGAAATATGAGTATGGTAATAATGACGGAAATGTGACTGAACAAAGGAAACGGAACTACGACAGAGTACTGACGGCTTATAATATTGATGGAATATATAAGGAATTTAGACGGAACTAATGATTGCAGTACTATATACGGAATGTATATGGAAAAATGATATTGCGGAACTATGCCGGAATAAGGACGGAAACTTTACTGATGGTAGTAAGATGGAAAAGGGACGGAACAAAGGAAACGGAACTACGACGGAGTAATGACGGCGTATAATATTGATGGAATATAGACGGAATTCGGACGGGAAATCAAGTTGTCGTAATGTATACGGCATGTAGACGGAAAATATTGAAACGGAAATGCGTTGGAGTATGGACGGAAAATATATGGACGAAAATTAGACGGTTGATGGGCCATAATTATACGAATCAAAAACACAGTTAAACCCACCAAATTAGATTGTTTGTCTATTTAACTTTTGCTTGTTAGTTCCGATATTTATCTACAGGGCATTTTAGAGTCTAGAGAGAATACACGCTAAGGAGAGGATTTTACGCTAAAAAGATGTTACGAGTCATTCCGAGGTCAAGATCAGACGCCGACTGAAGAAATCTCAAGATCCTGACATGGAATCACTCAAAACAAATCAAACCGAAGAGCAACCGAAGTCAATCTGGAGCCGAAATACACCGATAGTTTTGTGAAAACATCACAAAACTCACACAAAACTCATCCTTATCCTCCATGACCGGCGGCTTTGGGGAGGAAGTGACCAAAGCCACCAAGCTCTCCTCCATGGTGACCTCCAACTGGCGGCTTTTGAAAAGCCATGGATGGCTTGCCATGTGCTTTCATCTTAGCCCTCCATTCTCCTCCCCCATGGCTATAAATACATGCCTCCCCTTCACTTGTAAATCATCCCAAAATCAAAAACACTTCTCTCTCTAAGATTTGGTACTTTGTAAATTTGGTTTTCAATATATAATACTCCTGTTGGTTCTTGAGTATTATAGTTCGGTCTCGAGTACTCTTGTCGGTTCTTGAGTACTCAAGTTTTACTTTACTATTCTTGAGTACTCTTGTCGGTTCTTGAAGTACTCACCCCTTTCCCTTACTTACTGTCTTTCAAAAACTGTAAGTACTTATCTATGGTATCCACCTCTATGGATATTCGTAGCTAAACCCTTCATTCGGTTGAAGGAGTGTACTTGTATTATAAAATGTTTTAGACTATACTTTAGTGCTTTTTCTTTGTATTCAAAACTTGTTTTATGTGCCATGTATTAGGCCAGAACTTCCAAGGTTGAGTGGATGCTTGGAATGGCAAAGCTCTTCCGTGGAAATTCGTAAACATACTCGGGTAAGTGGATGCTTGGAATGGCAAAGCTTATCTGAGGAGTTTGACCTCTCTCAAACACCATTTGGTTGCTCGGGAATGACTGACCAAATGGATGCACATAGGCTAATATACCTTGGAATGGGGTATTAGTCTAAGTAGAACAAGTGCTCTACGACCTTGAAATGGGCTAGACAGTGTGTGAAAATCGAGTGCTTGGAATGGCCTTGATACACTTTTGAATACTTAGTAGGATCACTAAAAGTCAATGATAAACAGGCTATAATACAAGGCCCCCGAAACCGAATGCTTTCCTTAAAATCAAACACCCCTTGCACTTACTTTCTTAGTCTAAACTGCTCTGTCAACTACTCACATTCCGGAGGACTTGCCAATCACGCATCACCCGCTGTAAGTCTTCTCTTTTTATTTTCAGTCATTTAATTTCTGTCATTTACTTTTCCGCACTAAAACCAAAACCAACCAACCAATCACTTACTTTTCCGCACTAAAATCTCAATCAACCTAAAACACTCTCCCTCGTTGTACGATTCCCTCAAAGAACGACTATCCCCCTAATTCCCTTGGGTTCGACTCCTACTTACCACTTGCTACCCAGTAGTAAGGTCACGAGTAGCGGAATATAAATTTGCTTTTGCACAGAGAACACCGCACCTTAACGACAGTGCGGTGGGCTCCGTCAACGGTATTTTGACGGATATTTCCAACGGATACATGTCGGTTTGATGACGGAAGTATACGTACCGGAACGACGATAGAATATCAACGGCACGTGGACGGAATAAAAAGACGAAATGTGGACGGAAGAGTTTTACCGTCGGGAAAATTTCCGACAGCATCATCGTTCATGAAAAGTTGACGGAAATTATGCTATTTCCGTCAACCTTCCGCCCGTATTCCGTCTGAGTTTTGATGGTGGAAGTTTTGGAAAAATTGGTAGTGATTGTTCTCATTATCAATGGCATAGCAATAAGTTGGAGGCGTTTGATCAATGATTCAGCCAAACCATTCTGTGTGTGGACATGAGCAACAGGATGCTCGACCACAATCCCAACTGACATACAATATTCATCAAATGTTTGGGATGTGAATTCAGCGGCGTTATCAAGTCTAATTTTCTTGATTGTATGATCGGGAAATTGAGCTCGCAATTTTATTATTTGGGCAAGTAATTTAGCGAATGCCATATTGCGAGTTGATAACAAACATACATGTGACCATTTGCTAGATGCATCTATTAATACCATAAAGTATCGAAATGGTCCACATGGTGGGTGAATAGGCCCACAAATATCACCTTAAATACGCTCAAGAAACATAGGTGATTCTGTTTCAACCTTTCCTGGTGATGGTCTTATGATAAGCTTTCCAAGAGAACAAGCTTTACATGGAAAAATAATTCCTTGAGGGATTTTATGACCCTTTAATGGGTGTCCATGCGTATTTTTGATAATTCTTCGCATCATTCTTGAACCCGGATGACCCAATTGGTCATGCCACATGGTTAATATTGAAGATTTCATAACTACCGCATTTTACTCAATCTCATTTATATGCGTGTAATGCAATCCAGTGGGAAGCATTGGTAGTTTTTCAACTATGTATTTCTTTCCAGATCTATACATAGTGAGTAACATGAATTTCATGTTACCTTCAGTAATAGACTGAGTCTCGAATCCATGAGAATAAATATCATTTAAACTCAATAAGTTTCGTTTGGATTTTGGCGAAAATAAGGCATTATGTATCGTAAACTTTGTGCCATTTGGCAATTCAAAGTTTGCCTTGTCAATTCCTTCAATCAGATCTACAGGACCTGATATTGTTTTCACAATGGTTCGTATTGGTTTTATCATCAAGAAAAACCTTTTATCCTTCAGGATTGTGTGCGTTGTTCCACTATCAAGTATGCCCATTTCTTCAATATTAATCCTTTGGCTGACTTTGGCTTTGTCCGTTTCAAAGCTTTAAGTAAACAAGAAAATGATGAGATAGATGAAAAGGTAGAAATATTTTATTACATGTTAGAAAACATAGTCATGCTTAAAGGAAAACTTACATATAACATAAGAAAATCAAATTAAGACATCGGACCGTTTGGCTTCATTCCCTTGAGTTTACACAACTTTCTCTTTCAGTTCCCACCAGTCATTTTTCCAGTTAAATCACCAAGGAAGTCCTCACTAGGATTATGTTCCCCAAGATGAGTGAACTCGTTTATGGGATCATGGTCAATAAAATTGATCTATTTTGCATTTGTAAAATCCCCAACTGTATCAACATGCTCATTGTTGAAATCAGATTCTTCAAGTCGAGTAAACTCATTCATAGGAGTTTGGTCAATAAAGTTGACCTCCTTTCCTTTTCCCTTCACGGACTCTTGATAGAGTTTGCATAAGTGTTCAGGGGTTCGACAGGTTTTAAACCAATGCCCTTTACAACCGCATCTAAAACAAGTGGTCTCAAGGCTCTTTAATGAACTTGGACCACCTCCCCTTTTGTGGGAGTTCTCATGGTTCCTGTCATTTTGTGTGTCTCCTTTGGTGATAATTGGCGATCTTATGAGGTGGATTATTAGAATAACCACCTCGACTGCGCCCCTGGCCAAAACTATGACCTCGACCTCGTCCTCGTCCACGACCTTGGCCTTGCCCTCGACCATGAAAATAGTTCATGGGTTTACTCTCATTAGAGTTGATAAAATGTACCTCAGAAAATGTTCTGGAGCCCGTTGGGCGAGATTAGTGGTTCTTTATCAACAGTTCATTGTTTCTTTATGCCACTAGGAGAGTACCAATCAGCTCTGGTATTTTTGAAAACCACGTACACGATACTGCTGCTGCAAGGTTACATTTGATGCATGGAAAGTAGACAAAGTCTTTTCCATCATTTCAGCATCAGTTATTTTATCTCCACAAAATTTCAAATGGCTCACTATTTTTATCATCTCGGAGTTATACTCACTAACTTTCACAAAATCTTGGAACCGTAAAGCGGCCCAGTTATCCCGATATAAAGGAAGCATCACATCCCTTTGGTGATCAAATCTATCTTTCAGATTTTCCATAAATCACTCGGATCTTTCATAGTGAGATATTCATTTTTGAGATTCTCGTCAAGACGACGACGAAGGAAAATCAAAGATTTTGCCTTATCCATTTTCGATGAGGTATTCCCTTCAATGATTGTTTCGGGAAGATCCATTGAATCCAAATGTGTCTCAATGTCTATTGTCTAAGGCATGTAATTTTTTCCCGAGATGTCCAGTGGACTGAACTCAAGTTTTGTGAGGTTTGACATGGTGGTAACTAAAACTAGAAAAAGTTTATTAGATTAATTTAAAACATAAAATTCTACAAATATTGTAAAGAAGAAGAAGACATACATTATTACAAGCATTTCTAAACAATGATACAATTCATCTGCCGGAACATCTCCGGTGAATAAACAAACAGTAAGTACAAAAATAATTTTGAAAACAAAAACTAGTATTAGACGAGACATATTATGGCAGGGGTTTTCTAGAGAAGATTCTGTAGTAGAAGAGAGAATGAATGTGATTTTGTATGGTGAATGAAATTGAATTTATAGAGAGAAAAAATAGCCGTTATGTTACCGTTGGGCACTAATTAGTTACCGTTGTTATGGTTAAATGCTAAGAGTAAATTAACAATGTAATATCATCAAATAAATTATGGAAATATAGTTCAAAGAAAATAGAGTATTTAAAGTAAAGATAATTACTTTGTAGATCACAACACTTTACTATGGGGCGGTAATCCGCACTGCATAATAATATGTTGTTATACATTAAGAAAGTAAAACTAGTTGTAAATCACATCATTTTTGTTATACGGTGGCGTAGCCCCGTTGTATAACAAAATGACGTTATACAATAATATCGAAGAGAGAAAATTTCGTTATGTACCTTTGTTCGGAAGTTACGGTATGGAAGTGGAGAGCGTTCGTGCTGATAACGTGTTATAAAATTTTGTGGTAGTGAAGATGAAACTCAAAGGAAGGATAAGAACATAAGAAGAAATAGGAGTGTAGAGAGATTGTGTTGCTCTTCTTGAATTGTATTGCTTCTTCGATATGCAGCTCCTTTTATAGTGAATTTGAGAAGAGTCATAATCGAGTTGTCCCATCACATGTAATGCCATCACATTTAATGTTGTGTATGTCAATTTGATTTTGATTTCTTGTAGCAAGTTGACATGTCAGGGAGCATGGGTTGGATGCAGGAAATGGGTTGATTAAAAATCAACTCTTGTATTGTCACTTCCTTTTGGGCCATGAATGATGGATCAATATTCAACAATATTGTCGCTCCGTCGTTGCAAGGCCTCATAAACAATTCCGACATGACCATATGGTGGATCACACATCATCATTAGTCATCCATTTTATAATATATTTATAACAATTTACTTGTTAAATTTAAGATTTTCTCGCCTCAACAGTAATATTAAGATTTTGAATTTACAGGCAAATCACTTTCTCATTTTTCATGGTTTGAATTGTAAATGGGTATTTGATGGTAATTTAAAGATCAATATATACTATTTACTAGGCCTCGGCAACTCACCCGGATGGTGAGAAGTCCATAGGGTGGCCCGAAATTGACCCTGCCCGTAACCCGATCCGGACCAAGAATTGACCCGAATTTGACCCACCCGATTGACCCATAGACAGGGTAAGGGTATTACAAATAATACCCAACCCGTACCCGACAGCCCAATTATCCAGCCCAATTTATAATTTTCTCTGCATATTTGAAAACCCTAACTATTGTTGTATTGCATATCTTATATCTATAAAAAGAAATCAGCCGCCTGCCGCCTACCGAGTACAGCCTACCGCCTCACCTCATACAGACTATCTCGTAGATTGATTTCATCGCCTTTTTTGCCGTCTCGCATCACTTCATTGCCTTCATCATGATTATCATTTCGAATCATCGTAGGCTGGAACCGTTGGCGTTGGGCGTTGGCTAGGCTTCTACCATCTAAAATCGACGCAACTCTGCTGCATTGCTTCGTCAATTCCGAGTCTCAACGGATCTATTTGCAGGCTAGTCTTCTATCCATTTCTCCTTGCATCTTTAAAAAATTGATATAGTGTTTAAGAAATCCGACCACCTTACTGTTTGTTCCTGATTTTCAGATTCAAAGTTTTCAACAAAGCCAAAATCTCGATCTGTAATTTCAACCTGAAAACAGTGATAATTATTGGGGATTTTTTGTTTGTTTCAAGTGCTGAAAGTGAAATACAGGTATACATTCTGTTACTTATTGATTATTGTTCTATTTATTTTTGTTTGATTTTGATTGTAGATTAATGAATCTTATTGTTTTCAATCTCAGGAAATTCTAAAACTGCAAGGAACACCAATCTTTTTTCTCTGCTTAGCTTGGTTCAGCGGCACCCTTCTCTAACCTTATTATCTTACTGTTTTATTTACTATCGTGTTGCTGCTTATGCTTTGTCTCTGTTTTATTTACTTGTTGTGTTGCTGTTGTATGCTTTATTTGTTGCCGTTTGTGTTCCCTGATTGTCAAAATGGAACCTGACCATATTGTTGAAAATACTTCTTCCCAAAATGTTGTAGAGTCTAATGTTGTTGAGTCTGTACATGTTCCAAGTGTTAGAAAGGCATCTGAGGTTTGGAACTATTTCAAAAAAATCGAAGTAAGAGAAAATGATGTTGTTTTGCTAAAAGCGAAGTGTGTTGTATGTGGAGAGTCATTAGCTAGGGGTGGGAATAATGGTACTCATCATTTGCTAAGGCATATGAAAAAATACCAGAATTCAACATCTCAAATTGCTGATATAAGGAAACAAATGCAACTAGGAATCAACGCCTCAGGTAATTTGAGTAATTTTAAGTTTGATAAAAATGTGGCTAGAAAAGAGATAATAGATTTTATTGTAAGAGCTGAGTTGCCATTTACTTTCATTGAGAAGCATGATTTTTGTGGGATGATTCAAAGAGCTATTCAACCACAATTTACTGGTTTTTCTGCTAGAACATGTAAAAGGGATGTTTTGAAAATGTTTTCCACTAGTAAAACTGATTTGCTGAATTTTTTCAGGGAATTTGATGGTAAAGTGCCTTTAACTAGTGATGTTTGGTCTTCACGACAAAAAATGGGATATATGTCTCTAACTGCTCATTATATGAAAGATTGGTTGTTGAACAAAAAGATATTGTCTTTTAAAATGATAGAATATCCACATAGTGGAGCAATTTTAGCACAACATATCAATGAGGAGTTAATTGCATGGCATATTCATGATAAGGTGTTTTCTATAACACTTGATAATGCATCAAATAATGACTCACTTGTGAATTTGTTGCCTGAATATTTGATGCTAGCTGATGTTCCTAAGCAATTATTTCATATTCGTTGTTGTGCACACATTTTGAATTTAATTGTGCAAGATGGATTGTCTACATTATCTGAACCGATTAAGAAAAATACTGCTATAGTTAGAAGTATGAATTCAAGTAATAAAAGGCATGAAATTTGGGTGCATGCTTGTAAAGATTTGGGCTTGGGAAAAAAATGACATTGATGTTCCACATAGGTGGCATTCAACTCATGATCTGCTTGTTTCAGCACTTAAGTATAAATCTACTTTGCATAGATATGTACTTATTGTGAACGAATCAAGAAATGTCAATTTAGAAATTCCAAATGAAAATGATTGGATTGCTGCTAACTTGATATGCAATTTTCTATCCATTTTCAACTCTTCTACGAAAACATGTTGCAATGTGTATACACCTACCTCAAGTAGAGTTATACCATGGTTGGTTGACATTTATCAAAATTTTACTGCCTATTCTGACTATAATGGATTTCAAACTACTCTAAATGCCATGAAACTGGAATTTGATAAATATTGGTCCACTTTTCCTATGACTTTTTGTCTTGCTACTATCATGGATCCAAGATTTAAATTTTTAGCTATAGAGGATTGGTTGAGATATTATGGTCTTTCAAATTCTGAAGTTGAGTTTAGGATTGCTAGCATCAAGACTTGCCTATATAATTTGTATGACTTTTATAAGAGAAGAGTGATTTCAGATGCCCCTTTAGCACCCCCTAATGCTGCTGCAGCAGCTTCTGCATCAATAGCTTCTGCATCTTTAAATAATGCATCTATGTTTCCATTGGTTCAAAATTTTAGCATGTCAAGGATTAAAAGGGCTAGAGTTAATCTGAATTTATGTGATCAAACTTCTGATTTGCAAATGTATCTTGACTTGGCAACAATAGAGGTGGATGATGATAATAGTTTTAATCTTGTGGGATGGTGGAAAAATAATTATACTTTGAATCCTATTCTTAGCAGCTTGGCGAAGGGTTTTATTATCAGTTCCAGCATCAACCGTTGCTTCAGAGGCAGCTTTCAGCGCTGGTGGAAGAGTTGTCAATGAAAAGAGAGCAGCTTTAAGTCCTAACACCATTGAAGCTTTGATTTGGAGTTTTTTTAAATGACCCAAACGAGTTTCCCAGTTTCAGAACTGACCCACGTGAGTTTCACATTTCAAAACTGGCCCATTTTTAATGAAACCGGATTGTCAGGATCCGATTTGTTAGGTTTTTCCAAAAACCGGATTTCGAGGATCCGGTTTTAAGAAGATGTAGATGATGTGGATGAAGGTCGAATACGTGGATTCCACGTAATACCGGAACCCGAAGATTCGGTTTCTTTATAAAACCGGATTTCGGCGATCCGGTTTTTGGCGACATTAAAATTCCGCCGTAGCTTCTTCTCCCCCGTTCGAAACCCTACCCAATTTCCGGCATTCAAAACCCTACCCCAATTCCGTCCGATTTCACCACCTCCGAAGTTGTGAAATCCTACCCCAATTCCGTCTGAAACCCTACCCCAATTCTGTCCGATTTCTCCCCCATCCACCACCTCTGAAGTTGTCCGAAATTGATAGGTAAAAAAACTTAATTGTGTAATTAGTGTTGTTGAATTGTTTGTTTTTGAAGGATTGTTGTTGTGAATTTTGTTATTAATGTTGTTGAATTGTTTCTTTTTGATATTATTTTGGTTAATTGTATGAATATTGTGAATTTTGTGCATTTTTTGGTTCGATATTAGTCCGGTTAATAGTTGTTGTTGAATTATTATCGTTGAATTAATGACGTTGAATTGGTGGTTGCTTGACATTGGTTTGATATTGTCTATGGATAATGGTTTTATATTCATAAAAATAGTGTTGTAGAATTTCATAGGTATTGAATTAGTATATTTGAATTTGGACAATTATTTGTTGTAGTTGAATTAGCGTATTGATATATTATGTTTTGATTCATGAATTGATAAAAATCAATATTTATTGTTGTTACAGAAATGTCATCAGGTAGCAGGCGAAGCAGTAGTCAACGCTATATGCCGTCTTCTTCACGAGCGACTGTTAATCCAAACATGGATATGGATGATTATCTTCATCCTGGACCCATCGATCCATCCTTGTTGACGATGCAAAGTGTGCATCGCTGAGGCGATTTAGAGAAATCAGGTATGATTTTCATTAATTAAAATTTTTTCAATTCATATCATATAACAATGTTTCATTAATTAATTACATATTATAGATGAATAAATAATTTAAGTCTGATGAGCCATTGCGGGTAATGGGTCATAATGTCGTAAGTATAAACCCTCGACTTACGGAGTATGTTGCAAATGTCGGATTTCTACCTTGGACCCAAGTATGCAACGTGAAGATTGATCCTAAATTGTGCACCGCCCTAGTGGAGCGATGGCGCCCCGTGACACACACCTTCCATCTGAATGGAGGGGAGGCTACAATTACACTACAGGCTGTGGCTCTCCTTACTGGATTACCCATAGATGGGGAGCTCGTGTCTGGATTAGAGGAGTTCGAATGGGAGGTTGTTTGTTTGAGTTTATTGGGTGCTGTGCCCGACCGTTCTAAGGTGAAATCGATAAGACATGGTTCGATGACTACCTGACTAATATGCCAGACGATGTGGATGAAGAGACATTGAAGAAATACGCTAGGGCGTACATTTTATGTCTATTGGGATTGACTCTCATGACAGACTTGTACGGTGATCAGGTAGCGCTCCACTACCTTCCATTGTTGGCGGACTTGGATAACGCCAGGAGATACAGTTGGGGGAGCGCGGTTTTAGCTTTTCAGTACAGTCAGTTGTACAAAGCAAGTTATTTTAAGAAGTCGCAAATTGGAGGCTGTGCACTATTACCACAGTTTTGGTGTTGGGAGCGCATGCGTATTCGAGCTCCACAACCATATTTTAGAGAGGCCCCAGACCTTGAAGATGACATTCATCCATTTTTAAGACCTTGTTGGTCGTACTTGTAAGTAAATTTTATATTTATTTTGATATTGAAAATTGTTAACTATTAATTAAATTTGTAACGCATTTTCTTATGCGCAGACATTGGGCTGGACCAAAACATTTTCAAGAGATCCCACGTGGTGCTTTAGTCTTCTTACATGATCAGCTCGAGCGAATGGTCCACGGTGATTTTATTTTTCGACCATATGAGGAGGAGTTGATGAACTGACTGCATCGCGGGAATTATGGACGACTGATGTGCCACTTATTTGCTTCAACATCGTTGAGTGGCATCATGTGATTTGTGTTATGAGACAGTTTGGATGGAAGCAGATAATTCCACCTGCTCCTGTAGCGTTTACGAATGAGCACCACAGATTAGAAAGGAAAAAGAGAGTTGATTAGAGAGTGCACCTCCACCAGTATGTTGCGCTATGGAGTAGTAGATATGAGAGATTAATATATGGGGATCCGGGCGAGGATGCCGAGGACATTGATATTCCCAGTGATGAATATGTGTATTGGTATTCAAGGATCACACGTCGCCTTATCCAGTCCAAATTGGAAGAAGAGGACACTCAGTCATATTGCCCTAGTGCCTATGAATTACCTAGTAATGTAAGTTTTCACATGTTTTATAATATATTATTATAATGTTTTACATGTGTAACTAACAATTTGTTCATATAGATTCTCACGTTGCTCATCTGCGCTTTGCAGGCTGCAGAAGGATTCACCAGTACTGCAGACTCGCGACAAATTTTTCATCGCATTTTCCATACCGTAGTGGAGGAACTACGGGTGTTGGGGGAGTTGCGGCTACTGAATATCAACCCTAATATTATTCAGTTTGGAAACGGTAAATTTCCTTATTTTAATTGTATATGTAATTTATTCAATTAATATACTAATAAATTTTAATTACAGGTGACGTTGATGATATGAGTGTAGACGATGATCATGTCACCAACCTTTACTCACAGACACCATGTTATGATCGTCCATCAAGCTCACGGGCACCACCTTCACAACCATCTCGGCCATCCACCTCAGAGGCACCACCTTCACCACCAGGTCACGGGCACGACCTTCGTCCTCAAAAGACACCTAAACAATCATGGCTGCAGAAGTTGCGTCACAAGAGATTCGGAAGAGATTGAGATTATATTTTACTTTAATTTATTGTTTTGTTAGACTTATGCTACATTTTGTAACAATGTCTCAATTTAATCTATCAAAATAACTTATGATACGTTTTGGATTTACGATAGATAACAATCTATGAAAATAACTTATGATACGTTTTGTAACAATCTATCTCCGGTTAGGGACACAATATTTTTAAATTTCCGGGGGAAATATCAAACAAAATTAGGTTTTTTTACAGATCGGATCCCGGTGATCCGGTTTTGTTCGGGACACGAAGAAATCCGGTAAATTTTGGGTGGAATATCAAACAAAATTAGGTTTTTTAACAGACCGGATCGCCGGGATCCGATTTTATAACATACCGGATCCCGGTGATCCGGTTTTCCGCGAGACCCAAATTTCAGCGAAAAACAAAAAAATAGGTTTTTTACTGACCGGATCCCCGGGATCTAGTTTTCTACGGGACCCGAATTTCTGACGCCTCGACCAGAAGTGACCGGACGGGCACGGGTCGGGATTCCCCGAAAACCGGATTCTGACGATCCGATTTTCCACGCCCTATATATATTCATGTTCTCTCGTTCATTTTCTACATCCAAATACACTTCCAACTATAAATCTCTCATCATTCCACTCATTCTAGCAAATTCCTTCGACATGGAAACGCCCACTCTTGATAATTTAGATGTTCCAATCATGGATGAGTACGACCGGAAAGAAATGGAGAATTTGGAAATGGTCGCGGTTGAGAATCCGCATTACGAGAATGCAGTACCTCGTTACGTATGGGATCATCCGGATTTTGAAGATATTTCGGCATGGGAAACCAATCAACCAGCCGATGAGTATATGGGAGGAAATTTTGGTCAACCCGATCTCCGCGAATCCCTTGGAGTTGGGACTTCGTTTGACTCAAAAGAACTTGCCATACATGCGGTGCGGAAGTGGTCGATAATGAATCGGGTGGAATACGGGGTAAAAAAATCTAACCCTTCTTTTATGGTGTTTCAATGTCGACAAGGTCGAGATGTTTGTCCATGGGGCCTCCGGATAGCTGCACTGGGAGGAAGTCACCGTTGGGAAGTGCGAAAGCATCGTGACCACCACATATGTCAGAACGACACAATTATGTACAACAACGTTCATATGACGCCTAAGTACATCGCTACAGAACTGTGGGATGTGATGACAGAAAAATTACGGTTGAGTGGAGCAGAGATACGAGCAAGAATTGCGAAAGACTATGGGCTAGAAATTTCCGCCTTGAAAGCTTGGCAAGCGAAGCAACAAACAATGATAAACTTATTTGGAACATGGGATGACTCCTTCGCAGACCTGCCGCACTTGATGAAGGCTTTAGTTGATCATAGTCCGGAAACAGTTGTCAAATGGGATATGGAAGAAATTGATGATGAGTACATTTAGGTAAATCATGTTTTCTAGGCATTTGCTGCATGTATTCATGCGTTTAAGCATTGTCATCCTATATTATCCATTGACGGAACTCATATGTACGGTAAGTACGATGCGAAGCTGCTCGTAGCATGCCCATTGGACGCAAACAATGGTGTTTTACCTGTTGCTTTTGGTTTGGTCGAGAGTGAAAACACCTCCAGCTGGACTTAGTTCATGAGATGCATTCGTGAGGGTGTCACTTCACGTCAGGGCTTATGCATCATATCTGACAGACACGGAGGAATAATGGATACCATGAAAGAACCAGAATGGTCGCCTCATACGGCTTACCATCATATCTGCGTTCACCACTTCCAGAGCAACTTCAACACGAAGGTCAAAGACTCTTACTTGAAGAAAAAACTTGGCAAGGTTGCATATGCCAAGAAAGAGTACAAGTTTGCAGCTGAATATAAGGAGCTGATGGAACTATTAAGAGACAGACCTGACATACGAATGTGGTTGCGCAACGTGAACGTTCAATTATGATCTTTGGCAATGGATGCTGGTGGTATGAGATGGAGCTCAATGACCACGAACGCTTCAAAATCGTTCAATGGCATTCTCAAGCACGGACGTGATTTACCAATTACAGCATTGGTGACAACACTGCCTTGTCGCGAGGCAATGTGTACAAAATAAATTTATAAGTCCGCTACTCGTGACTTTACTATTGGGTAGTAAAGCGGTAAGTAGGGGTCGTACCCAAGGGAGTCAGTGTGGAATGGTTGTTCTTTAAAAAGAAAGAAAAAAGAAAGTAAATACAGATTGGGTTTTATGGTTTTTTTAGACAGAAAGTAAATTGCGTAAAAGTAAATGACTGAAAGTAAAGTGCAGAAAGTAAATGACTGAAAAGTAAAGTGCGGAAAGTAAATTGCATAAAGTAAATACTGAAATAAAGTGCTGGAAGTAAGTGCTTGAAGGACAAGACTTGCGAAAAGTAAATGCTTGAAGGACAAGACTTGCGAAAAGTAAATGCTTGAAGGACAAGACTTGTGGAAAGTAAATGCTTGAAGGACAAGACTTGCGGAAAGTAAATGCTTGAAGGACAAGACTTGCAGAAAGTAAGCAGTTGATATGGGACTGAAAGTAAGCAGTTGATATTGGTACTGAAAGTAAAGTGACAGGTGGTGTTTTGATCAAAAGAAAGGATTCGGTTTTAGGGGCCTTGTATCATAAATCTGTTTATCATCGACCTCTAATGATCATACTAAGTGTTCAAAGATGTATCAAGGCTATTTCTAGCACATGACTTGCCACATCGTTTAGAACACTTGTTCTATTTGGGCTAATTCCTCCTTTCGAAGTATCTTAGCTTATGTGCATCCATTTGATCTTCTGTTACGATCAACCAAATGGTGTTTCAAAGAGGTTGAATTCCACAGATAAGCTGTGCTCTTTCGAGCCTCCACTTATCCACGGAAGTTCACGAACTCATGGAAGAGCTTTGCTCTTTCGAGCCTCCACTCAACCAATAGCGTTCTGACCTAATATATGGCACATAGAACAAGTTTTGAACACAAAGAGGCACTAAGAGAAGGGTCTAAAACATTGTATGATACAAGCACACCCCTTCAACCGAATGAAGGGTTTAGCTACGAATATGCATAGGGGTGGATATCATAGCTAAGTGCTTGAAAAGTAAAGGTTTTCGAAAGACAAGAAAGTAAAGGTTTTGGAAAGTAAAGACAAGGAAAGTAAAGAGAACAACAAGGAAAGTAAAGGGAGAGGAGCTCCAAATCAAGATCAATACAAGGAAAGTAAGAAGTGCTTGCTGGAAAGTAAGAGCTTGAAGCTCAAGAACAAGTGAACAAAGCTTTGGAAATCAAGAACAAAGTAAGAACAAAGTGTGTTTGCATTGAAAATGAAGAGAAGAGAGATAAGCTCTCAACTCTCTAAGTTTTGTGGCACACCAATTACATGAGGCAAGGCCTCTATTTATAGACTAAGGAAACTTGGGAGCTAAGTTTAGATGTGAAAATATCCCAAAAGCACTTCATTTTGATTGGTTTAGCCAAAAGCCATCACTTGCACATGGCTCAACCAAAGCCAACCACTTGGCAAATGGAGAGAGCTCTACCCAAAGCCGCCGGTGGCTTTCTCCAAAGGGCAGCAGCCGTGTAGGTGGCACTCCCTAAAGGCCAGTCGGTTTGGTTGCAACCGAACTCCAAATGCCAACCGAAATGAATAGTAGAAGCCAACCGGAATGAAGTAGTTTGGATTTAGTTGGACTTCACCGGAATGTGGCCGGAGCAAGAAATGACCGGAGCATGGTGGTGGTTGGATGAGCTTGATCGGAGCATCACCGGAGGTTCACCGGAGCATGGCCGGAGTTCGCCGGAATATGGCCAGAATCTGACCGGAGCTTTGCCCGGAGCTTCTTGGATCTTGGAGAGTGTATTCTGAATGAAAAAGTCATTCTAAGATGATCTCAAGAAGGATGCTAAGCCAAATTCTGCCCGGAATATGGTCGAAATCCCAAAACGGCCGATATTGCCCTTGTTTGGCTTTGAACGGGCTTGAGTCCTTGGCAATGCGTTCTCAGCTTTTGGGCGATGGTTTTAGCATTTTGAAGTGATTCTAAGATGAATGCTCGAGCTAGATTTGCTGGAACGCTGCCGGAAAGTGGTCGTGACCAGATTTGAAGTTTTGCTCGGGCGCAGGCCGATCAGGCTCGGGCGCTGGTTTTCCTCGGGCCTTGGCTGGCCAGAAATGCTTGGTGTGCTTTTTGGGCATAAATCTCCCTTTTTAGGCATGTTTCCTCTTTAGACCCCAAAATAGCCTATATACACAAAAAGGCATTAACAAGCACTTGTTCGTATGACCAAATGTCTTAATTGGTGGGTTTAGTAGTACTTAATGAATCATATAAATATGCTCCATCAAATACCCCCACACTTAATCTTGTTCGTCCCGAACAAGTCTAGTCAACGAGAGAAACAACACCCTAAGTCTTAGATGTAAATGTGAGATGTGAATCTAGACTTCACCTTAGCATGCATAACTTACTTGTTTCCAAACGAAATCATGCTTACATATGAAAGTAACTAGATACTTGTTACCTTTGAGCCGAGATGCAAATCAATTTGGATGATTGGGAGATAGCCACTTTTTAGGCCCTTGAACTGCACTCTCGGATCCGATCTTACTATATGGTTCTGTTACTTGCTTCTTCTAGCACGTGATTGATTCGGGCAACTTGGGTTGAGCTCTTTTTCTTTGTTTGTGTGGTTGGACAGCTTTTGTAGTGATTTGGCCTTTGGCCTTTGATTTGACTCTTTGAGTACTTCACTTTTGCTTCGGTTTTGTTTTCACCATTTTGGCTGATTTTTTCTTTTTTTTCTTTGAGCTTTGCTCCTTTGATGATTTCTGGTCCATTTCTTCACTTTTGGGAGGTCTAATCATAGCCCGAGAGCATATGGAAATACCTCCCCGCTCTTTCTCATCGTAGTCGTTTCGGCGCGGGTCAAGTTGAGGGTCGCTCACCTCTTTTCCCGACTACTCGAACTAGAGATAGGACGGTTTGATTCCCGTCCCGCCTCTTGCATAAACGCTGCATGGCGGAGTCCACTCTTCACCAAGAAGCCCGAAGTGCAGCCTCCACAATTTTCACATAACCGTATAGTAAGGATCCGGTCCCTTAAGTGCTTGTCAAGCCTCTCTAGGGCATTTCTTTCAACTCCACATCCTACATTATCTCAGCACACAAGGACAAGTAGACAGTTAAGTTCGCATGTTTTTACACAATTAAGTTTTCACAAGGAAATGCATGAAACGGGTCTATCTATTTTCACATCATGGAAGTTTGTATTTTCAAAAAGTTAATATTAAGGGAAAAGGAAAAGAACAAACATGTAGACTAATATGTGCAAAACTAACTAATATGTGCAAGACTACTCAATCACCCCCACACTTTTGAACGAAGCCGTTCCTCTCGGAACGACTTAGTTCAAAACACACAAAAAAACAAGTTAACAAGAGAAAGGAAATGACAAAGGGGTGAGTATGAAAAGAAATGACATAAACATAAAAACTGTAACAAATGAAGAAATTATGCCGGGTTACCTCCCGGCAAGTGCCTTTGTTTAACGTCGTTGGCTCGATGGTACCTCAATCATGGATCATAAGTTCGGATCCCATGGGTGTGTGAGGTCGAACTTCTTCTCGGCTGCCCTTTTGATTTTCCCAAAGAACACATATGGCAGCGGGCTCAGTTCTGCTCTCCCTTGATCCGGAGGCTTCTTCTTCACATATCCCCGAGAAGGCGAGGATTCCTTGACCATAGCTGCTGGTCCATCAAGTCGAGCTCCTTATTCCTCCTTCCCGGCTTCCATTCCTTTGGCCCATGCCTTGGCCGTTTCATCATGTTTGAATGGGTGGCACCATTGCAATTCTGGAAGTTTAGTATTGTGCCATTGAACACGAGCGACCTTGAGCTTGTTCCCATGCCAAGCCTTTTCTTTGTGGCAGAGATGATTGGCCATCCTAGAACGAGTGAGTTTTCAGCCGGCTTTTCTTGGCTCATGACGAGTGAGTGCTCCACCGGCTCTTCTGGCCCTTGATTTGCCTCCAACTCCCCTTGCACCTCATCATCATTGAATAAATGATCTTCGGTGGCTATGATCTGCATAAAATATGAAGGGTTAGGTAGGGGCTTCTCGGCCATAAGGATCAGGTCTTTCTCGAGCAGCACTTCAGTGAGGACCGGGCCTGCCGTGATTTTCTGGGTTAGTTCGGCAGTGAGGTCCGGGTATGTCTCGGGTAACTCATCAGTTAGGACCGGGACTTCCTCGGACAGTTCGGAAATGAGGATCGGGCCTGATTTGGCTGGTTCTTCTTTAGGTGCATGCGGCTCCTCGTCCTCTGCCGGCTCCGTGGGCTCTATTGTAGGCTCTTCCTCGCTGACCCTTGGCTTGAGCATCTCATTGATCAGATATTCAATTTCATTCATAGACGCCTCTATTGTTGCCCATGCTTCCTCGGATCTGGCTTGATTTTGGTCCATCATGTTGGCCAGCTGCCGGTTGCTAGATGCCAGCTCCGTTGTAATGTCCTCGAGTGGCTCGGCCTGATCTTGTCTTGGTCTTGACCTCGCGGCCAAATCATCTATTAAGTTCCAAAGATCATCTATGTCAAAGTTGTTCACCGAGCCTCCTGCTGCATCATTTAGCCAATTCCACTCTTGTGGCATCATCCCATTAAGAAACCTTTGAAGAAGATCGTGGTTGGTGAATCCATGGTGCGGGCAGCTCGTCACAATGGAGTCAAAGTATGCCAAGTACTCGTCCAAAGTTTCGTCCCGGGATTGCTCTATGTTGTTGATCTTCTCGCGGACTTCAAGTTCGAAGGGTGGTGGGGAAAACTCCTTATTGTTCCAAGGCTCACTTCCGTAGTAGAAAGACTTTGTGAACTGCATGATAAAACAAACAAAAGAAAAACAAAAAGAACAACTATTCCGATTTCACAACTCCCCGGCAACGGCGCCAATTTGACAACACTGCCTTGTCGCGAGGCAATGTGTACAAAATAAATTTATAAGTCCGCTACTCGTGACTTTACTATTGGGTAGTAAAGCGGTAAGTAGGGGTCGTACCCAAGGGAGTCAGTGTGGAATGGTTGTTCTTTAAAAAGAAAGTAAATACAGATTGGGTTTTATGGTTTTTTTAGAGAGAAAGTAAATTGCGTAAAAGTAAATGACTGAAAGTAAAGTGCGGAAAGTAAATGACTGAAAAGTAAAGTGCGGAAAGTAAATTGCGTAAAGTAAATACTGAAAGTAAAGTGCTGGAAGTAAGTGCTTGAAGGACAAGACTTGTGAAAAGTAAATGCTTGAAGGACAAGACTTGCGAAAAGTAAATGCTTGAAGGACAAGACTTGCGGAAAGTAAATGCTTGAAGGACAAGACTTGCGGAAAGTAAATGCTTGAAGGACAAGACTTGCGGAAAGTAAGCAGTTGATATGGGACTAAAAGTAAGCAGTTGATATTGGTACTGAAAGTAAAGTGACAGGTGGTGTTTTGATCAAAGGAAAGGATTCGGTTTTAGGGGTCTTGTATCATAAATCTGTTTATCATCGACCTCTAATGATCATACTAAGTGTTCAAAGATGTATCAAGGCTATTTCTAGCACATGACTTGCCACATCGTTTAGAACACTTGTTCTATTTGGGCTAATTCCTCCTTTCGAAGTATCTTAGCTTATGTGCATCCATTTGATCTTCAGTTACGATCAACCAAATGGTGTTTTAAAGAGGTTGAATTCCACAGATAAGCTGTGCTCTTTCGAGCCTCCACTTATCCACGGAAGTTCACGAACCCATGGAAGAGCTTTGCTCTTTCGAGCCTCCACTCAACCAATAGCGTTCTGACCTAATATATGGCACATAGAACAAGTTTTGAACACAAAGAGGCACTAAGAGAAGGGTCTAAAACATTGTATGATACAAGCACACCCCTTCAACCGAATGAAGGGTTTAGCTACGAATATCCATAGGGGTGGATATCATAGCTAAGTGCTTGAAAAGTAAAGGTTTTCGAAAGACAAGAAAGTAAAGGTTTTGGAAAGTAAAGACAAGGAAAGTAAAGAGAACAACAAGGAAAGTAAAGGGAGAGGAGCTCCAAATCAAGATCAATACAAGGAAAGTAAGATGTGCTTGATGGAAAGTAAGAGCTTGAAGCTCAAGAACAAGTGAACAAAGCTTTGGAAATCAAGAACAAAGTAAGAACAAAGTGTGTTTGCATTGAAAATGAAGTGAAGAGAGATAAGCTCTCAACTCTCTAAGGTTTGTGGCACACCAATTACATGAGGCAAGGCCTCTATTTATAGACTAAGGAAACTTGGGAGCTAAGTATAGATGTGAAAAAATCCCAAAAGCACTTCATTTTGATTGGTTTAGCCAAAAGCCATCACTTGTACATGGCTCAACTAAAGCCAACCACTTGGCAAAGGGAGAGAGCTCTACCCAAAGCCACCGGCGGCTTTCTCCAAAGGGCAGCAGCCGTGTAGGTGGCACTCCCCAAAGGCCAGCCGGTTTGGTTGCAACCGAACTCCAAATGCCAACCGAAATGAATAGTAAAAGCCAACCGGAATGAAGTAGTTTGGATTTAGTTGGACTTCACCGGAATGTGGCCGGAGCAAGAAATGACCGGAGCATGGTGGTGGTTGGATGAGCTTGATCGGAGCATCACCGGAGGTTCGCCGGAGCATGGTCGGAGTTCGCCGGAATATGGCCGGAAACTGACCGGAGCTTTGGCCGGAGCTTCTTGGATTTTGGAGAGTGTATTCTGAATGAAAAAGTCATTCTAAGATGATCTCAAGAAGGATGCTAAGCCAAATTCTGCCCGGAACATGGTCGAAATCCCAAAACGGCCGATATTGCCCTTGTTTGGCTTTGAACGGGCTTGAGTCCTTGGCAATGCGTTCTCAGCTTTTGGGCGATGGTTCTAGCATTTTGAAGTGATTCTAAGATGAATGCTCGAGCTAGATTTGCTCGAACGCCGCCGGAAAGTGGTCGTGACCAGATTTGAAGTTTTGCTCGGGCGCAGGCCGATCGGGCTCGGGCGCTGGTTTTCCTCGGGCCTTGGCTGGCCAGAAATGCTTGGTGTGCTTTTTGGGCATAAATCTCCCCTTTTAGGCATGTTTCCTCTTTAGACCCCAAAATAGCCTATATACACAAAAAGGCATTAACGAGCACTTGTTCGTATGACCAAATGTCTTAATTGGTGGGTTTAGTAGTACTTAATGAATCATATAAATATGCTCCATCAATTGGTTATGTTCACCTTCAAACAGTTGAATAAATACTTCAACACCCGTCGTTATCGTTTACAATACAGATTCGGCTTTTGCACCAAAGGTACACCAGAGGCTGGAGGAACTCCGACAAAGGGCACAGTTTCACAGAGTCATAATTTTTAACCCGTCCCGGGGAATTTATCAGGTTACTACGGGAATTAAGCATCCTCTGTGGAAAGTTTGCCTACCCGAGAGAACATGTGAGTGTGGAAAATGGACGACACTTGATGGATGCACAGTCGTTATGTGCAAACGTCAAGAATAAATTTATAAGTCCGCTACTCGCGACTTAACTACTGGGTACCAAGTGGTAAGTACGGGTCGAACCCAAGGGAATCAGGGGAATAGATGTTCTTTGAGGGGGTTGTCCAGCGAGAAAGCGTGTTTTAGGTCGGTTGGTTGGTTTTAAAGCTACCAGCTAAGTGATTGATTGGTTGGTTGGTTGGTTTTAATACTTGAAAGTAAATTACAGTTTATAATTAAAGAGAAATGTTCGGTTTCAGGGGCCTTGTATTATATCCTGTTTATCATTGACCTTTAGTGAATTATCTAAGTATTCAAAGATGAATCGAGGCCCTTTCGTAGCGCAAGACTTGCAACATCGTTTAAAGCAACACTTTTTCTAAGCAAAACTAATTCCTCCTTTCGAAGTATCTTAGCTGTAAGTGCATCCACTTGATCTCCCAGTTACGTTATTGACCAAGTGGTGTTTTAGATAAGTCGAACTCCTCGATAAGTTTTGCTTGTGACAGCTTCCACTTACCGAGTATGATCACGAATTTCCACGGCAGAGCTTTGCTTGTGACAGCTTCCACTCAACCTTGGAAACTCTGACTTGATATATGGCACATAGAACAAGTTTTGAATACTAAGACTAGACACTAAGTTAATAGTCTTAAAACATTTTATAATACAAGTGCGCCCCTTCTACCGAACTACTAGTTTAGCTACTATTCATCGCGCTAAACATTATAACTAAGGAAATAAACAGTTGAATAAATACTAGAAATAATACTTACAACCGTTGAAGCGCCAAGGGAGCTATCCTTTATTTCCAAAGCCAAACTTTACAAATACATAACTTAGAGAGAGAAGTGTTTTTTACAAGTGAGGGATGATTTCAAATGAGGAGGAGCTCCTCCTTATATAGCCATGGGAGGAGGAGGAGATGGAGGCAAGTGTTGCATGGTGATTGGAGGAGAAAATGAAGGGAGGAGATGGCCACACATGGAGGAAGGAGAGGAGGAGCCGCCATGTGGAGGAGGAGCAAAGCTGCCGGTCATGGTGGAGGAGAGCCGCCGGTTGCCGGTGGTGGAGGAGGAGGAGGGGTGGCTTTGGCCACCTCTTGCCCAAGTGGCCGGTCACCTTGCCCAATGTGTGATTTTATACAGTTTTGTGCAGTCTTTTCACAAAACTGTCAATGTGTTTCTTCCCCGGGCTGTCTTGATTCCTCTCCTGATTCTTCTGATTAATTTATTACGAGTGCTTCAACGTCAGGATCCTTGATATTTCTTCAGTCGGCATATGATCTTGACCTTGGATTGACTCGTAACATCTTTTTTGCTTAAAAAGCTCCTCTTTAGAGTGTATTCTCTCTAAGCTCTGAATTACCCTGTAGAAATATATCTGAACTAACAAGCAAAAGTTAAATAGACAAAATGTCTAAATAAGGGGGTTATACTGTGTTTCTGATTCGTATAATTTTGGTCCATCAGATTACCCCACACTTTTAGTTGTTCGTCCCGAACAATGCTATTCAAGGGCTGTACTCTAAGTTGGCTTTGAAATATGAAAATTAGACTGTGGTACTCGATCTATCCTAATTCATGCATTGCTTACTTATTACCAAATTGAACTGCGTAAATAAATAGAAGAAACTTAATACTTGTACCTTCGTGCTGAGATGCAAATTATATTGGATGTCTCGGGAGATAGCCCTTTTTAGGCTCCTGGACTGCAATCTTGGGATCGTCTCGCACTATATGGTTTTCTGGTAGCTTTCTCTAGCACGTGATTCGGTTCGGGTTTCACTGGTTTGAGTACTTTGATTTTCTTTTGGCGAGGGACTGCTTTTGTAGTGAATCGGCATTTGGCCTTTGTTTTGACTTTTTTAGTTCTTCACTTTTTGTTCGGTTAAAACCTTCACAATTTTGGGCCTTAGGCCTCTTGATTTGCTTCTTCGAGCTTTTCGCCTTTTTGTGGTTTTGCAAGTCCATTTTCTCAAGCCTTTTTGGGAGGTCCAATCATCGCCCGCAAGCCTATGGAAATACCTCCCCGCTCTTCTCGTTTTTGCCGTTTTCGCGCGGGTCAAGGTGAGGGTCGCTCATCTATTTTCTCGGCTACTTTGACTGTCGTTTTCGCGTGGGTCAAGATGAGGGTCGCTCATTTATTTTCTCGGCTACTTTGACCGGAGATAGGACGGTCTGATTCCCGTCCTCGCCTTTTGCATTGCATGGCGGAGATGACTTCAATTTTCACTGAAACCCGAAGTGCAGCCTCCACTGACTTCGAAAACCATATAGTTTGATCTGATCCTTTGATTGCTTGCCAAGCCTCTCTAGGGCAGTTTATGTCAACTCCACATCCCTAGTTATCTTAGCACAAAGGACAAATGGAAAGTTACATTCTAAGTTTTTAAACAGTTGAATTTTCACAAGGTTAATGCATGAATTATGATTTATCTTTTTCACATTCTTAAGTTCATATTTTCAAAAAGATACTATTACTAAAAAAAAGAAAAAACAGCTGCATGTTATTTATGTACATAGGTGGTTCTCACCCCCCACTTTTGAACGAAGGCATGCCTTAGTTCAAAAGTCATGCAAGCTTAAAACTAAATACTGAATTTAAATGACAGAAATTAAAGTGCGGAAAAGTAAGATAGTGTCGGGTTACCTCCCGACCAGTGCACTTGTTTAACGTCGTTGGCTCGACAGTACCTCGTCGTGGATTACTGGTTTGGGTCCCATGGGTGGCTCAAGTCAAACTTCGCCACCGTTCCAGTATTGCTTCTTCCTGACTTCTTGCTGGAGTAAGAGCTCCATGGTTTTGGTGTTTTCTCCTTCCATTGTTTCTGAGAAGGCGGGAGACCTTTGACCATAGCTGCTGGTCTTGATACTTTTTTGGTTTCTAATGACAGGTCAGAAAACTGTGCACCGTGATCTGAGATAGGTGTTATGTCTGGCGGTTTCTTCGTGTCCGGTCGGCTCTTATTAATGTAGAAGTGTGCAATTTTGCCGCCGAACTTAAGTGATAATGACCCCTTGCCCACATCGATTCTTGCTTTAGTGGCGTAGAGGAATGGTCGTCCCAATATTATTGTTGGTGGGTCATCTTCGCAGGTTTCTTCTGTTGGTATTACATAGAAGTCTGCAGCAATGACAAGTTCTCCCACATGGAGTATTACATCTTCCAGTTCTCCAACCGGGCGGATGCATGATTTATCTCCTAGCTCGATATTTGATCGAGGTGGCTTCAACGGACCAAGTCCAAGTAGGTAATACAAGGAGGAAGGCATGGCGTTGACAGCAGCCCCAAGATCGACTAAGCATTTATGGATCTGGGTTTCACCAATACCACAGGTGATTGTAAAGGCCCCAGGGTCTTTATTTCTTTCCGGTTGTGGCTCATGATCTGAAGTGAGGGCTCTTTCTATTGTCGGACTATTCTGCCCACTCCCTGGCTTAGAATTTGCATACTCGGACCCTTTAATATTTTGCTTCGAAGCAATAATATTAGTTGGGGAGTCCCAACCAGATGCTGGTATGTCAAAGTGTGTGATCGGCGGTGGTGTTATGCAAACAGTAAACGCGTACCGTCCATTGTCAGCATGCGTAACCCACGTTTTGCCATCATTGGGTCGGTCGACTCCTACGGTTGAAGTGATTGTTTGTAAGTCTGTAGGTTGGGGACCGTGCTACTTCTCCTAGAGTAACCTTCATGTTTGACCTCCTTATCATGCTTATGTTCTCCTTAGGATTTTGGACGGTCTGTGAAGGAAGTCTGCCAGGTTCAGTAGTGAGTGTTGACATTGCAGTGGCGAGCTGGGACATTTGTTTGGTGAATTCTGAAATTGCCCCGTCAGTTTTTGCCTGGTACTGGTGTAGTGAAGTACCCAATTGATTAATATTTCCCGTGAGCTCCTTCATCGTGTCATTGAGCGACTTGCTTGGTTCCTGCTGATTGCTCGGGCTGGCTTGGTACTGATTTGGCCCTTTTTGGTGATATTGGCCTGCCGATGGAGTGTTCTGGTGATATTGTCGGTGGGGTGGTTGGTAGAATGACTGCGCTAATTGAGGGACAGCTGGTTATGTCTCCGTCTGAGGATAGCTGTTGTTGTTACGCCAGCCTGGGTTGGATGTTTGACCGTACTATCTGTTTTGTCCAGCTCTGTTGTTGTTGTATCCTTGATATCCTCCCACTGCATTTACATCAGTCGGTTCTTCTTCTATCAATGTTGGGCATGCGTCAGTTTTGTGGTCTGTAGAACCACAGAACTCGCAAGGTTTTACCGGAACTGGCTGTCTACGTATGATCTCGATCATCATCTCCTTTAACTGTTTCATCTCTTCAGTCATGGAGTTTACTGATGTCTCGGCTTGTGCTACCTTTTTGATCGAGAGAATTCATCTTGACGAGTAGTCTCTTCTCTAAATCGGGCATTTGCAGCAACGTTGGCGATGAGATTCCTTATGCCACTTAATGATAGATTCATCATGGATCCTCCCGCTGAGGCATCCAAGAGCATTTTGTCTAAGGGTCTTAATCCATCAATGAGGTACTCGATGACGAGTTTCTCGGGCAGTCCAAGGGTACAACAGCTCCTTTCTAGGTGATTGAACTTTTCCAGGTAATCGTACATGGTTTCATTGGGACCTTGTTTGATTTCATGTAGTTGCTTCCTTACTTGCATTGCTCTTCCAGTCGGATAGTATTTGTCTAAGAATTTCTTCTGCATCTGAGCCCATGTTCTGATGCTTCCGGAAGGCAA
Source organism: Rhodiola kirilowii (assembly GCA_033675215.1). NCBI lineage: Eukaryota > Viridiplantae > Streptophyta > Magnoliopsida > Saxifragales > Crassulaceae > Rhodiola > Rhodiola kirilowii. The sequence continues at coordinate 48,460,502 of CM066201.1, forward strand.
TGAAAGGAACCAGTCGCTTGCCGAGTCTATGAGGGAAAAATAGAACGCCTTTAACTTGAAGTCGTCCATATTCACTCGATTGGGCTTTAGATTCTGGCAAATGCCATGTAGGCGTTGGAGGTGAGTTGTGGCAGATTCTCCTTGAGATCCTGAGAATTTTGGCAGGCTGTGCGCCACTGATGCGTTGATGGTTATGTTTTCTAATTCAGGGTTCTCATAGATGCACCACGGCTGTGTCTCGAAATTAGGGGCATTTAACTCGCCCATAGTTGGTTCACGGTAGTAGTTGTCCCCGTAGTAGTCGTCGAAAGCGGTTTCTCTTCTTGGCATGTATCGAGGTTGAGGTTGTGGTCGTGGGGGATGGATAGGAGGTTGTACTGGACCAGCTGCATTTCGGTCCTCAGGTAATTCTTGGTTTCTTCTGACTGCTTCCCTATCACGAGCTCTTCTGTTTCTGATGAGTTGTTCCGGATCGTCGACGAATGGAAACGGTACCTCATCATTTTGATCGTACAGGTTTATTTCTTCGTCATCCCGGTAGTCATGGTGACTTTCTTCGCGAGACATAGTTGTTTTGAAGCGCGTAACGATTCAAAGAACTTTATCCGATGGCTGATTCCCCGGCAACGGCGCCAATTTTGATGGATGCACAGTCGTTATGTGCAAACGTCAAGAATAAATGTATAAGTCCGCTACTCGCGACTTAACTACTGGGTAGCAAGTGGTAAGTAGGGGTCGAACCCAAGGGAATCAGGGGAATAATTGTTCTTTGAGGGGGTTGTCCAGCGAGAAAGCGTGTTTTAGGTCGGTTGGTTGGTTTTAAAGCTACCAGCTAAGTGATTGATTGATTGATTGGTTGGTTGGTTGGTTTTAATACTTGAAAGTAAATTACAGTTTATAATTAAAGAGAAATGTTCGGTTTCAGGAGCCTTGTATTATATCCTGTTTATCATTAATCTTTAGTGAATTATCTAAGTATTCAAAGATGAATCGAGGCCCTTTCGTAGCGCAAGACTTGCAACATCGTTTAAAGCAACACTTGTTCTAAGCAAAACTAATTCCTCCTTTCGAAGTATCTTAGCTGTAAGTGCATCCACTTGATCTCCCAGTTACGTTATTGACCAAGTGGTGTTTTAGATAAGTCGAACTCCTCGATAAGTTTTGCTTGTGACAGCTTCCACTTACCGAGTATGATCACGAATTTCCACGGCAGAGCTTTGCTTGTGACAGCTTCCACTCAACCTTGGAAACTCTGACTTGATATATGGCACATAGAACAAGTTTTGAATACTAAGACTAGACACTAAGTCAATAGTCTTAAAACATTTTATAATACAAGTGCGCCCCTTCTACCGAACTACTAGTTTAGCTACTATTCATCGCGCTAAACATTATAACTAAGGAAATAAATAGTTAAATAAATACTAGAAATAATACTTACAACCGTTGAAGCGCCAAGGGAGCTATCCTTTATTTCCAAAGCCAAACTTTACAAATACATAACTTAGAGAGAGAAGTGTTTTTTTACAAGTGAGGGATGATTTCAAATGAGGAGGAGCTCCTCCTTATATAGCCATGGGAGGAGGAGGAGATGGAGGCAAGTGTTGCATGGTGATTGGAGGAGAAAATGAAGGGAGGAGATGGCCACACATGGAGGAAGGAGAGGAGGAGCCGCCATGTGGAGGAGGAGCAAAGCCGCCGGTCATGGTGGAGGAGAGCCGCCGGTTGCCGGTGGTGGAGGAGGAGGAGGGGTGGCTTTGGCCACCTCTTGCCCAAGTGGCCGGTCACCTTGCCCAATGTGTGATTTTATACAGTTTTGTGCAGTCTTTTCACAAAACTGTAAATGTATTTCTTCCCCGGGCTGTCTTGATTCCTCTCCTGATTCTTCTGATTAATTTATTACGAGTGCTTCAACGTCAGGATCCTTGATATTTCTTCAGTCGGCATATGATCTTGACCTTGGATTGACTCGTAACATCTTTTCTGCTTAAAAAGCTCCTCTTTAGAGTGTATTCTCTCTAAGCTCTAAATTACCCTGTAGAAATATATCTGAACTAACAAGCAAAAGTTAAATAGACAAAATGTCTAAATAAGGGGGTTATACTATGTTTCTGATTCGTATAATTTTGGTCCATCAACACTTCATATTCCCTGTAGTCATGCAATTGCAGCTTATAAGTCCGCGAACAGGGAATACAGCGACTATGTGCCTCATGAGTATACACTTCAAGCTTACAACATGACCTGGAGTTACCATTTCAGTCCATTACCTCATTCTGACTTCTGGGAACCCTATGATGGACTTCCTCATAGGCCTAATCCTCACTTCAAACGTACAAACGTCGGTAGAAATCCAACAAGGCGAAGGCGTACGGAAATGGACCAGAGGGATGTCGGCTAGTCCAGTACTCAAGGAGAGGCTTCATCTTCACAACCCCTGGCAGAATTCAAAGGTGCAAATTATGCCATCAAACTGGTCATAACAGAAAGTTTTGTCCCTTCGCCAATGCAAGCTAAATCCAATATCCGAGTACCTATAGTACTGTTGTTGTTCACTTTTATTTTACTACAACTTTGTTTCTAATGTTCTACTTTGAATGATTTCCAAACTGCTGTATCTTTTTATTTTAAATACAGATCGTAATAACGGGCTTAACAACAAAACAAAATTTTTTCCAAAAACCGGATCGCCAAAAGCCTGTTGTATAATAAAACCGGATCTCCGAGTTTCGGTCTTACTTGGAAGCCACGTATTCGGCCAGTTTCAAAATTTTATTTTTCCAAAAACTGGACCTCTGCACTCCGGTCTTACGTGGAAGCCACGTATTCGACCGTCGTCCACATCATCCACATCTCCAAAAATCGGATCCCGAGGATCCGGTCTTCTGAAAATCGTAACAAACCGGATCCTGGGGATCCGGTGTCATTAAAATGGGTCATTTTTTGAAATGTGAAACTCGCGTGGGTCAGTTCTGAAACTGGAAAACTCGTTTGGATCATTTTTTTTAAAAAATCTTTGATTTGCCTTAAAGATTGGTCATTGGCTGCTGATAGAAAGTAAGAGGCAGTTAGAGAAGACGAAGCTGTTGCGGATTTAATCAATTTGAGGGCTTCTAGACCTGAATGGATGGTTGATGAAGAAGAAATTGGCAGCAGCAGCAATCCAGCCAACATTAATGGAGAAGAGATGGAAGGAGAAGCAATCCAGTCAACTGTCAACATAAGATTGTTTTCCACTGTTTGATGTTGTGTTTTTTTGATGTAAAAGCTTGTTTAAGCTTGGTTTTTTTTGATGTAAAAGCTTGTAAAATTATGTCTTTGTAAGGGTAATTATGACCCGACCCGGTTGACCCGAATTTGACCTTGGGTAAGGGCGCCCTTAGGGTTTAAAAATTCTTTAAATTTATACCCGGCCCGTTAATTATTCATAACACAACTAAAATTTACCTAACACCCATCCGACCCTATCATATTCGGGCGGGGCTGACCTGGACCCGATCCACTGCCAAGGCCTACTTTTTCCTATCAAAAGTATGGCACCAAACATGAGCATGAAAGTCGCCTAATGTAGAAAGTTTAGGCTGCAAAACCCTAATAAGATATATATATATATATATATACAAAAGTGACGTCTACCAAAATGTCTATCATTGTAGCGTCTCGAGTCACTTAATAAGAACCCCTGGAGTCTATGCATGTATTATGTATAGCGCAAAACTCGAAAAAGTTTGTGGTTTTTATTGTTATTGGGCCATTATGGCAAATATAATTGATGTTTTTATCTAAATTACAAGTTCTTAATGGGCTTCACAACGGCCCATTCACATTGAAAAAACCATTTCGACGGCTGATGGACCATAATTATACGAATCATAAACACAGTTAAACCCATCAAATTGACTGTTTGTCTATTTAACTTTTGCTTGTTAGTTCCGATATTTATCTACAGGGTATTTTGGAGCCTAGAGAGAATACACGCTAAGGAGGAGTTTTTAAGCAGAAAATATATTACGAGTCATTCCAAGGTCACGACCAGATGCTGACTGAAGAAATCTCAAGATCCTGACATGGAATCACTCAAAACAAATCCAACCGAAGAGCAACCAAAGTCAGTCCGGAACTGAAATGCACTGATAGTTTTGTGAAAACTTCACAAAACTCACAAAAACTCCCTCCTATCTCCTAGTGACCGGCGGCTTTGGGGAGAAGGTGTACCATGGAGGAAGCTCTCCTCCTTTCTCCACCTCCAACCGGCGGCTTTGGCTCCTCCATGGAGAGCTTGCCAAGTGTTGTGGCTTAAAGCCACACCTTCTCCTCCTCTTTTGCTATAAATACCCCCCATCTCCTTTGTATTCATAATCCCATTCTCAATACAAAATCACTTATCTCTCTAAAGTTTGGTACTTTTGTAAGCTTTGTTTGAAATCTATAATACTCATGTTGGTTCTTGAGTATTGTAGATCATTCTTGAGTACTCTTGTCGGTTCTTGAGTACTCAAGCTTTACTTTTCACTATTCTTGAGTACTCTTGTCGGTTCTTGAAGTACTCACCCCTTTCCCTTACTTACTGTCTTTCAAAAACCGTAAGTACTTAGCTATGGTATCCACCTCTATGGATATTCGTAGCTAAACTCTTCGTTCGGTTGAAGGGGTGTACTTGTATCATAAAATGTTTTAGGCCATCTTTTTAGTGCATCTTCTTTTTATTCAAAACTTGTTCTATGTGTTATATATTAGGCCAGAACTTCCAAGGTTGAGTGGATGCTTGAAATGGCAAAACTCTTCCGTGGGGGTTCGTGAACATACTCGGGTAAGTGGATGCTTGAAATGGCAAAGCTTATCTGAGGAGTTCGATCTCTTTTAAACACCATTTGGTTTGATCGGAAATGATTGATCAAATGGATGCACATATGCTAGTATACCTTGAAATGGGGTGCTAGTCTAAATAGAACAAGTGCTCTACGACCTTGAAATGGGCTAGACAGTGTGTGCAAATCGAGCGCTTGAAATGGCTTTGATACACGTTTGAATACTTAGTAGGATCACTAAATGTCAATGATGAACAGGCTATGATACAAGGCCCCCGAAACCGAATGCTTTTCTTAGATTTAAACACCACCTGCACTTACTTTCAATTTTAGTATAAACTGCTTATCAACTGCTCACCTTTCGGAGGACTTGCCAATCACGCAACAACCGCTGTAAGTCTTCTCTTTTATTTTCAGTATTTACATTTTCTGTCATTTACTTTTCCGCACTAAAAACCAAAACTAACCAATCACTTACTTTCCCGCACTAAAACCTCAATCAACCTAAAACACGCTCCCTCGCTGTACAATTCCCTCAAAGAATAGCTTATCCCCCTAATTCCTTTGGGTTCGACCCCTACTTACCACTTGCTACCTAGTAGTAAGGTCACGAGTAGCGGACTTATAAATTTATTTGTACACATTGCCTCGCGACAAGGCAGTGCTGTCAACGGCCTAACCCAATAGCATATAAGTGTGGTGTGTTTTCTTCTCGGTACGATTCTTGTTATCTAGTGGTTTCTCGTTGCTATCGCATATAGGACTGCATAAATGAATCCTCTCTCTATGACGGTTTTATGAATTTTATTGTGATTTTTTTAAAGGTGAGGTGACTACCAAACTTTGTTAGCTTCTTTACCCCGTTAGGTTGCAGGAAAACTAAAGTTTTGGGAATAGAAAATCAAATTAGCCTGTTTGGTTACTAGGAAAGCAGATGGGAAAGAAAAACGTATAGAGAATAAATTGGAAAATTAGCCCGATTTTCCTTAAAACTTTTCCTCCCATATATGAGTGGAAAATCAAAATCCATCAGAGCTTTGTCCCTTTTGTTCGAACAGGAGCGCATAGCGCTAGCTTCACTTTCTCTCTAAAATTTTAACCTTGTTCGAACACTCGGAATCTCGATGACGACGACTATGAGGAGCCATCAGAGTACGAACTCTAATCGATTTCGCTCGTGCTTGTCTTCGTGTCGATTGAGAAACGTGGGCTATGGATGTGAATCTAGATATTACTTTCGGTGGTGAATTGGATCCTCGAGTGGAAAATGGTGATGCTTCTTTAGGACTGACTAAACCCTAATTGAGAAGATTAAGGCTATGACTGAGAATGAAGCTGCAGGTGTTAATGGTGAGGATTTGGGGATTAGGGTTTGCAATTTTGGGCATCTTTTTGTGATTTGGTCCCTCTAAGTATGCTCCGCTTATGAGGGTTTTCTTCTCAGCCAGTTCTGTCTGAGCTTTCGTCACCGTGTTTGTACGGTTTTCTGTGTTTTCTAGTTCTTCTTGACCGATGTTCGGCCGGTCTTTTCGACAGGCGGATGTTGCATGGTCGCTGACGCTTATGGTCCTGCCTTTTTATGCTGTGAATGACGAGATGGTGTGCCCACGCCAGAGGCGAAGTAGAGCTGCAGACTCAAGTTTATTCACGTTTTATCTTTTATTGTCTATACTGGTCCCAGCTGGATGTTATTTCCCAGCTTTAAGTCCTCGATTTGCCACTGTCTTTCTAATTTACAACTTATCAAAAAAACATGTCCTTATTTTTCAGTAAATTTTTCGTAGAATTTTCTATATGTAACCAAACACAAATAAAAAGAAAATTCTATTTTCCATAAAAGAATTTTCTAACTATTTTCCTCGACGTTTTCTTTTCTCTCTACTTTCTTGCAACCAAACCAAACAGAGCTTTAATCTCTATAGTTTTGTCCAAAGTAAAGGACTATTTGTGTGAGATATAATGAAGCAACCAAGTTGAAGTCGGCCATGCTAAACTGCATTCCCTATTGCTCGTCATTGTTATTTTTGACACAGCCCTGAATCAGCGGACAACTGTTTAACTAGTTTACGGCAAAATAACATCTTCATTGTTCTCTTAGGCGTAACTTGTATATATATATGACCCTTACAAAACCCTCGATATTGTCAAATTAGTTTACAAGCAAATATTGTAAAAGAGTAACAAGCAGATTTCGGCATTCCATCTGGTTCTTTATAAATAGCTCGATTACTTCTGTAAAAAGCTGCTATGATTATTATCGGCAGCTTTTGCATGTTATCAAAAGTATCATGAGAATCAAGGCAATGAGAATGCCCAAGACAATCAGCTTGATCTTCATGTTCTGAAGCCACATTTTTCTTCTCAGCTGAGTTCCCTGTTGTCTAAAATCTTGAGCCTGAAATCAGCAATTCAAACATTTATCTGCATTATGCTGAAGGGTATGAAAGAAGACATACCAAAACATTAAGCCGATGCACTGTTCTTATTCTACGTGCAACTCAACGACAACAGAGACAAGGCTATTTCACATAGTGTCTAACAAAAACTGAGAAAGAGGAATGTGACCTGTGAGTGGAGATTATCTGTTTTGTCAACCAGAAGTTCAATTTTCTCGCCTCGATCTAGTACCTGCACATCACAATATCAGATTCCATTAGAAAGTAAACAACAGTCACTATACTATTTCAGCAACGGTTTCATCGTCAACTTAGAAACTATGCAGGACATTGTCTTGACACCTGTTTAAATACGGTCAAAATGTAAACACGAACGGAAAGATATCTTCTATGTCTGACATTTTCATCACCTAGTGATGCTCTATAGCTCATAAAAAATGCAATACCTTTTCAATATTCTCCATCATCACGCCTTTGACCTCTGAAACCTGCGCCTTCACTTTGGAAAGTTTAGTGAACTCTTCAGGATGATCAACACAATACTGTATCAGTTCCTTTAGTTTGGGCCTTTGAAATAAACAATTAAGAGTTTCAGTCATGCCTACGCCACAAAACACCTATTAGACTCATAGGACAGGATTCAAGAACATACCCATATTCTTTGCTCAAGCTGTTGGCAGTGGCTGCTGCAGCTTTCCCTCCCTCATACTTCTTACTGAAGTCCTCCTTCACTCTTTCAAGAAAAGCAATTGGAAGCCCATGGCCTGCAGACTCTACAGCTACTACACAATAAACTGTTCAACAAGAAGTGTCAGTTAAGCGTATAAATTAGAACAAAGCTATAAATTGGAATTCACATGCTCAGTGACTTTTTAAAACGCAAAGACAGTTTCTTGACATAAATAAGCAAGTCGTGCAGGTCGTTACAAGATTCCCGTCTTTGAAGACTGAGAGTGATAGAAACCTTACAGTTTCAAGTTCCTCAAGCCGCAAATTTAAACTGATTAATCTAATCAAGTAGATATACATAAACATCATTACTTCGAAAAGAGTGAATGTGAGCACTGAGGACACATATTACTTTATAAATCAAAATTTAAAAATAACATATAAACATGACGTTCCTCCAAAAAAAAAAATTAGCAACCACATCATTAATCAATATCCAAACACATCTGAATATTAAGTTACTGATAGCAGCAAAAACAGCACAAAATGTCACACATCAATAAAACAAAACAAATAAATGGAACAACATAATTGATCAAAATCAAGACTATAAATCCCTAATTGAAAGCGAAACTGAAGCACGTAAGAGACTGGTAAGAAGCAGGAAGAGGAAGCTACCGAATCCATTATCAACGAGGTAATTAAACGTATGTCCATCGCAATTGTAAGTAAACTTGTTGCTGGTGGCAGGAAGCTTCTGGAGACACTGAGAAGCGACGCTGGTGAAGTTGCCGGTGAATTCCGTGAAGTCTGCTAAAATGACGGTTCCACGAGCGATAAAGCTGTAGATCAGCGTCTGCTGCGCCATCGGTTGCCAAAAATTATAACGCTTGTGTACACGAAACCCTAAGCGGCGTCGATTACGAGGAAAAAAATCTGGATTCGAAGAATTTCAGAAATGACCAGAGAGAGAAGGATTGTGTGCTCTCTGCTTTGATATGTTCGTCCTGCTTCGTTGCGTGTCTACTTTTGTTTGTTTGTTTAGCTTGATCGTTCAGAAAAGTCCTCCGGATTACATTAAACTACGAAAATGCCACCTGGTTTTTGAATTTTCAAATGTTCATCGAAGCGCTGAGAAGTTAAAATAACATGAGTTTTTTTTTTGAATTACTAGTCCAATTATTTTATGTAGTGAAATGGAGTTCGTATATTGCAGTTGCTTTAACTCTAATTTTTTTTGTTGATAAATTAACTCTAATTGATTTATATAATTATTAAACAGAAATATATTTTACTTATTTATTTCGTATAACACTAGAAACTTATTCAACAATCATTCAAGATTAAGATCCGGTACATCCAAAACTAAATACATTTGTAGTAAAACTATATCGGTTTAATTCTAATACAATATTGTTTGGTGTAGTAATAAATTTTAAAATTAGAAAACGATGTCAAATTGTCAAATATGGATATTTAACTGTGTAACAACTACAACAGTTGAAACAGCAGTTGCTACTCAAAAACAGACATATAAGAACAGATAGAAAAAGCCGTAGTTGTTATTCTAGCGGCAGCTACTCCATTTATGCACAATGCATACACTCTCAATATGGACATGACAACCAACAAGGTGGTGGATGAGTTGGTAGAACACTTGTCTTGCAATAACAAAGTCTTATGCGTGGACGCATTGTTCCTCCCTCGTGTAGGTGCTCTTCATCCCTCCTCGGCGTGGACGTGTTGTTCGCGTTGTTCCTCCTTCATGGAGGTGTTGTTCGTCCCTTGTGGGCGTGTTGTGTTCTGCAGGTGTTGCTTACATGATGCTTGGAGGTGCGTATTCAATCGTGGGTTCTCAAGATAGAAGTGTCTTATAACTTGTGCTTCAATGTGGACCATTCAAGTATCAATCCGGGTGGTGCTTTGTGTGGCCCGTGCTCCAGCGTCTAGTAATTGTATCGAATAATAAAGTGCTCTTGTAATATATGCAAGATATAATCGTATAATACTTGATTTAATTTGTAAGAGATGATGTAACCCACAATAAAAAAAATGCACATGCCATGTTTTTGTTTGTTTTGCTTACTAATTGAAGGAATGATTAGGTTAGAAAATTATGATCATATCACCAAATTGTATTGGCTTGAAGTGTAAGTGATGGACAGCGATTGATGATCAAATATTAGGTACATAGGTTTACATTACACCACAGTAATGCTTGTCCTTATAAAATGGCAAGATGTCAATCAGTAACTTCTAATGATTGTTGTGGTTGGACAATGACACTCAAAAACTAGAGGGAATTCTTTGGTTGTTTTCAGGTGTCAGTGGCGGATGCAGGGGTGGGGCGGGCGGGGCGGCCGCCCTCACATTCGACGATAAAATAAGTGTAAAAAATGTTATTTTAATAATAAAAAACGTCAAAATAAGTGTAAAAATGCTCCAATTTTATAAAAAAAGCTCCATTTTCATGAAAAAAGACCCCAATTTTATAAAAAAGATCTCATTTTTATGAAAAAAGGCCCCAATTTTATAAAAAAGGCTCCATTTTCTTGAAAAAAGATTGATGTGTTTTCGAAACACGGATTTAAGAGGGCCAAAAAAAATTTCGCTTCAGGCCTCACAATTTTCGCCCCCTCATCGATCCAGTCCTGGATCCGCCACTGTCAGGTGTTCAGATTTCACTACAAACTAGGACAAAGACAAGGTCATTGGATTTTCAAAAAAAAACTCTTCATGTAGCCACGAATACCATTACGCATACCAACTTAGCTATATATATATATGGTGATGAGCGCTCAAATGAGGCAGTGAGGCACGATCTGAGCCACACACTTAACCCTCGTACTTTGTGAACTTGCCACGTGTCCCACTACCAAAAAGCAAAAAACTATTTTCTACCACATCAACACAATGAGTGGCTCATATTGTGCCTCATTCTACCAACCTTGCTTCAACCAAGCGCTCCCATATATATGGTTATACTATGTTCATTAGGAGGTTTAGAAATAGATATTATAAACTAAAAAATTGTGAAATAGGAAACTAATTTCATTCAAGTAGGTTTAGGAATAGAATCTCACAGTCACAGAGTGGCCCATAACCCAATCTAATTTAATAGCTCAAAAGTGCCCCAAAATTACCCCCTCAGCAACTTATATCATTTTCTTACTGGAACTGTCTCAATAAAATACCCGCAATCCAGCATTCAAAAGGACGCATTGATCGCGGACTTTAATAAGCGCTTGTATTTAGTATGTTGCTTTGTTCAAATGCCCATACTTCTGCATGACTTTCTTAGTTGCAAGCGATGCTGCTTCACTGGCACTCATAGACCCTGACGCCATTAACGCTGCAAATTCTCTAGCAATTTCATCTTGTATTTTGCTTCGGGCATCACCCAAAGGATCTTTCGTATCACTTGATGATTTTTCCTGAGACACAAGCTTAACTGCCGGGGCCGCTGCACTAGTGCTATTTGTTGCTGATTGCTCAATTTTCACTCCATTGTTGGCAGATGGAGAGACTGATTTGTTGGATGTAATAGGCACACTGGCAGAGGTTCTGTTGAGGCTGATACTTGCGGTGGGCATAGAAGATTGTGTCACAGTAGCCAGCCTGAACTGAGGGACTTGAGGCACTGCACCTGCCCGCAAGGTTCACTCTAGGTTTTGTATCATAGGCACTGGAAAATCAGAATATAGTCACGAATCAATCAACTGCTTGATTCACTGATCGTAAAATTCTTATGACTGATCAATGCAAAAATAAATAAATTAAGAACCAGTAGATGAAGACTTACGTATCATAGCACCCATGGGGCTACTCAATACTTCATTAGGAAGCTGCAATATGTAGTCAGGAATTCCCGTTCCGACCAGAAACTGTGCAACCTCATTGCTAAAGTTGTTGCAGTTGTGACTGAGTAAACTGTATTTCTCTGCAGTAAACCGCGGGCTGATCTCTTGCAAATATTGTTCGAACACGTCTTGGGGCACATGAGTGACTCCCAAGTCTACCACGCGAAGTGGTGTTCCGTATGGTGTAGAACCTGCTGGAGCATCTTGTATCCCTCCTCCAAAGTAATACTCTTTACCGTAGACGACAACTCCCGTATGCCTGTTTCACCAGGATTGACATTTCATATTTTACACATACAAAAGGAGGCAGAAAAGAATAAAAGAATAAGCCAAGTTGGGCAGAGAGCAAACTGGTCTCTTAGAATTGTGCTGAATAAATCTTTATACTTACCCTCTGTTTAGATCATGAAAAAATACTTCACCAAAAAAAAAGATCATGAAAAATACGGTGGGAAAAAAAGGAAATTGGAAAATTACAAGGAAAAGTTTGTATAGAATCCATTGGTTTTATTTGGATTCTCCATGGCAAACCAAACATAATATTACATTTTCCTTCAAATTTTCTTTTCATCCAAAAACTTACAATAAACCAAACATAGCATAAAAAAATCTAATACTATGCACAAAGCACGTCAGAGAAAATGTTACCAAATTCCCTCAATGGCTTTCCCTAAGAATGTTGTGGAAAGCTGCCGAGCCAAACCTTGACTAAGATCATACACATTCAAGATAACCTTGTAACCGTCCTACAGTTAGACGCATCAAGAAGTCAGCGAAAACATGTCAATAACCTATATATCCCATTGTTATCCAAAAAAAAAATCAAACAGAAATTCACGCACATACCTCTGCCATATCCCAAATTCAACAGGAAGACTCCTTAGAAGCCCTAGTGGAACCTGAAATACACGGAAGGATAAAAGTGAGATCACAATTACGCCACAACAGCAGAAGCATCACTGGAATTAGAAAAAGGAAAGAACACTATGTTTCTGGTGAGTTGGACTCCCTGTTCCCTAAATCACCCCATTTCACTCAAGAAAAATTCTCAACAGAACCAGTTAGATGATAAATTTTACAAAAATGCGCAGCTGTAAGAGCATGTGCAGCTGCTGGTGGTGGTGGGAAGATGCTGGTTCAGCACTTAAAGCTGCACATGCTCTAACCATAAATGCACTTAGCTAGCTATCACCAATCCATATGGCCTAAAACAACCACCACGGGATACCCACAGGACAAGAAACGCCAAGCATTAACAAAATCCAATTACTAATTTTTCCAGATCAGCAATTGGCGGAAATCCAAAAAACCACACAAGAAACCTAATTCAAAACCCTAATTGTCAAACAATGAGACGGCTTCAACGGGAAAAAAAACCCAATTAAAAAAATGCAACAATCAAACTCACCAAGCAACAACTTTTCACACAGATCATCACCGCCGAGATCCGAGTGCTAGCGTGTCTTGGAGCGGAAGCAAGATTGGCAGAAAGAAATGTGGAGGAGAGATTCGGAAAGAAATTCAAAGGTGAGGAAGTCGCTGGAAGTCGACCAATTGAATTTATGGTATTTCTCGTTAATGGCATTATAGAAATTTCCAACCAGGGATCGTCAGAAAATTTCCTAAAATACTCACAAATTAAAATTGCATTCCTTTTCTACTCAACTTTTAAATTACATTTTCAATTTACTCACATTTTATAAGGTGTCGTTAGTAATGGCACCTTAACTCTAAGCCGCTCTTTCGGACAACGGTTTCGCCCTAGTGACATGTTTAAACCAAAATCAAAATTTGATTGGGCAGAACTTGTCGAGTAGGCATAAATCGCTGTTGCGGACAGCGGCTTAGGTCAAAACACAATATAGGTCCTTATTTCTTCCCGTTTTGCAGAAATACCAAAATCGGACCTTATTGACTCTGTCCGTTCGAAATCCTCGTTGTCGTCCGTCCTCCTCCTCGCCGTTTCTTATTCGTTGTTCGTTGCCATCCGTCCTCCTCGCCGTTTGTGATTTGCGCCGACGATCGCGGAAATTCGAAATTCAAGTAAGATTTGTGGTCAGTTATGTTTTTGGCATTTGTTTAGGGCTTTTTCAGGTGATTTCCTGTAAATTGTGGGTCAGGTGTTTATGGTCATGTATGTTTTTTTGACATTTGTGGTTGCTGTTTGTCTTCAGACAGGAATATATGAATTTGATTCATTCACTCTGTGATTTGCATATGGTCAGTCACTTTGTGTATTTGAATAGGTTTATTTATTTGAAATACAGGAGAAGAATTATTGTAACTAGGCCATGTGGTGGTAGTGTCAATAATCAATATAGTTTTTTAACAATAAATAATAATGAAACCGACCAAATGGGATGATATAGTCTTTTAACTATGGGTTGTGGTGTTAGTGTGAATAATCAATATAGTCTTTTAAATTAGCATTGGTACTAATACACAAAATTTGTTGTGTTTGAAATCTTTTAGCAATGGATAATGATGAAACCGACCAAATGATAACGTCACCTATTGAAAGATTTGAAATTCCATCATATGATGAGTGCGATAGAGACAATATGGAAAACTTGATTAATGATGGTGAGGAAGGGTACGTTGAAGTACCCATCGCCGGTGAAGGGGTTGATAATTCGCTATGGAATTTCCCATCATTCAATGACGTCTCCCCTTTGATGAACCTTCCGGTTATTGACGACCATGAGTCTCATACTAGCAAATTCAATACGAAAGAGCTTCGCGAAGGGGGTATGTTTATGAATAAGGATTTTCTTATACATGCTTGTCGGAAATATCATATCAAACACCGTCGAGAGTATCGCACTATAAATTCGGATAGAAAATGAATGATTCTCGAATGTCGCGGGGGTAAGGATAAATGTGAATGGGAACTACGAGCTTCAAAGAAGAAAAAGGAGGGTATGTGGAGAATCATCAAATACGAACATGACAAACACACGTGCGAGGTTGATATTGTCCGGATTGACAACGTCCATTTCAACAAACAGTTTATCGCAATGAACATAAAAGACTTAATCCAAGAGGATTTGAGATATTCTCCTAAGCAAGTAATGAAGTTAATGCTTTCAAAGTAGGGGTACAAGATAACTTACATCAAAGCTTGGAAAGCCCGCCAAAAGGCATTTGTCTATTTATTTGGTGAATGGGAAGGATCGTTTGAAAAATTACCGGCATACATGGAGATGCTTCAAGAGAGTAATCTCGGTAGCATTGTTTACTGAGACAAGTTGACGCTTGACAGTGGCAATGTAAGCGTGAATAGGTATTATAGGCATTTTATCCGGCTATTAATGGTTTTACGCATTGTCGTCCTGTCATTTCTATTGATGCAACACATTTGATTGGGAAATGGAAAGGGGTATTAATGATTGCGGTCACTTTCGACGCAGAAAATGGGATTCTTCCTATTGCTTATGCATTAGTAGAGAGTGAAAACGTCAAGAGTTGGAAGTGGTTCATGACGTGCATTCGAAATGGCGTCACAGAACGACAAGGATTATGCATTATTTCCGATAGGCATGTTGGAATAATGCGAGTGATGAAAGAAGATGATTGGAAGCCACCGAACGCTTATCATCGTTTTTGCGTAAGGCATTTTGCATCCAATTTAAATCAAAAAGTGAAGTGTATAGCCCATAAAGACTTGTTGAAGGACATTGCTAAGGAGAATCAACAAATAAAGTTTCGTAATCATTTTAAAGATTTTAAATAGTTGTTGAAGGACAAGCCGGATGCGGTAATGTGGTTGGAGAAAGTTAATCCAGAAAACTGAACGTTAGCTTATGATATTAGAGGTCGTAGATGGGGGTACATGACGACTAACCAGTCTGAATCTTTTAACCATGTGCTTATGCCTTGCCGTGACTTGCCTATCACGGCTCTTGTCCACTTCACATTCAAACAGGCCAATTCTTATTTTATCGAGCGACGTGATCGAATGATGGGTCACAACAAATACTTTGTTCCGATGATCGAGACCTTGAACAATACAAATTTAGTGAAAGCCGCACATAATGAGGTACAAATGTATGATCGGACTAAAGGTATAGCTTCTGTTCTCACAAAGTCGAAATCAAGTGCCCATGAAGTTTCTGTGGAAGGTAAGACGTGCGGTTGTGGTAAATGGCAATTGTTTCATTACCCGTGTGTCCACGCCTTAGCGGTTTGTGCACAAGAAGGGCTATTGACAGATGCTTGTCGTCAGAGCAAATGTACAAATAATATTTATAAAATCCGCTACTCGCGACTTCACTACTGGGTAGCTAGTGGTAAGTAGGGGTCGAACCCAAGGGAATTAGGGGGATATGTGTTCTTTACGGGTTTGTCACGATAGTGAATACTGTTGGGGATTGAACAGCGAGGGAGCGTTTTTTAGGTTGATTGAGATTTTAATACTAATGTCTAAGTGATTGGTTGGTTGGTTTTGGTTTTTAGTGCGAAAAAGTAAATTACAGAAAAGTAATTACTGAAAATACAAAGAAGACTTACAGCGGGTGATGCGTGATTGTCAAGTCCTCCGGTAGGTGAGCAGTTTATACTAAGAAAGTAAAATGCAGATGGTGTTTTGAATCAGGGGAAAGCATTCGGTTTTGGGACTCTTCTTGTGACACATCTATCATTGACTTCAATAGATTTCTTTTACATTTCTACGTGTGGTTATCCCGACAAAGGTGACAACCCAAATACCCCGACAAAGGTGGTACTCCACACCCTTAACCTGTCAAGTTGTTATGTGGTTGTCCCGACAAAGGTGACAACCCAAATACCCCGACAAAGGTGGTACTCCACAACAAGTTTGACAAAGCGTTAGGTTTCTAGTCTTTTTTCTAGCTCGAATAACCCGACAAAGGTGTTACTCTAACTAGATTTCAAAGACTAAGATTGAATAACCCGACAAAGGTGTTACTCAACCTCGATCTCCAAGACTAGAGAAGCGTAAAACAATATGGAGTGCAAAAATCTCAAGATGTTGGCACAAGGGTGTGAACCCTTAACCGAATAAAGAGTTTAGCTACGAATATCCATAGAGGTGGATACCATAGCTAAATACTCAGGGGTTTTTGAAAACAGTAAGAGGGAAAGGGGTGGAGTACTCAAGAACCAACAGGAGTACTCCCAATTTCCTACTGAATACTCAAAAACCAACAGGAGTATTCCCTAAAGTATAATACTCAAGAACCAACATGAGTATTATTTCAAAACTGAACCAAACTTACATAGTAACAAACTTAGAGAGATAAGTGTTTTTACAATTTTTTGGATGATTAAAATGAGGGGAGGAGCTCCTCCTTATATAGCCATGGAAGGAGGAGGAGATGAGGACACTTGTTGCATGGAGATTGGATGAGCAAATCAAGGGAGGAGAAGCCACCACATGGAGGAGGAGGAGAGGGCGGTGGAAGCCGCCGGTAGGCGGTGGTGGAGGAGGAGGGAAGGTGGCTTTTGCCACCTCCAAGCCAAGTAGCCGGTCATCTTGGGAGGAGGGGGGAGGAGCCGCCGGTAGGAGGTGGTGGAATGGGGTGGCTTTCCTCCCTTGGCCACCTCTTCTTCAAGTGGCCGGTCATCTTGCCCATATGAGAGTTTTGTACAGTTTTGTGCAGTCTTTTCACAAAACTGTCAGTGTATTTTGGCCCCGGGCTGACTTGATTCCTCTTTGGTTTGATTTGTTTTGATTGATTCCATGTCAGGATCCTTTAGATTTCTTCAGTCGGCATATGATCTTGACCTTGGATTGACTCCTGATATCTTTTCAGCATAAAATCCTCTCCTTAGCGTGTTTTCACTTTAATCTCTAAAATGCTCTGTGGAAATATATCGGGACTAACAAGTAGAAGTTAGATAGACAAACAGTCTAATTTGGTGGGTTTAACTGTGTTTATGATTCATACAATTATGGTCCATCAGCTATCAATTCGTGATTGCGTTGCGTATGAGTTTACTACGCAAGCGTATGTGGACACTTGGGCTCAAACATTTAATCCACAACCGGATATGACACATTGGAACGCTTATGTTGGACCGAAGCATATTCCAAATAAGCAATTCAAAAGAGTAAAGAGAAGAAGAAATCCAACAAAGCGAAGACACAACGAAATGGATCAAAGGCGTGACCCAAGACCTGCGGACTTGCCATCTACTAGTGAGCAACTCCCTACAAAGCCGAAGAGAATCTTCAAGTGTTCGATATGTGGTGTTTCCGGTCACACAAAGCGCTCTTGTACTTCGGTTCCTATAGTGAATTAGGAATTTATTAGGAGTTCATCTTTTTGTATGTTATTTGGTAAAAGCATAATAGTCATAATGAAAACAATTTGTAGCCTTGTAAATTATTTTCAATATAAAAAAGTTTATCTTACTTACTTGATATGAATCGATTAACTTGTAAATTGTGTTAGCTTATGCATATTGATATTTCATGTTACAGTTATTCCACGACGCAATCGTGATGAGTCGATGCATGATATGCCATCTCCACGTCGAGCTTGGGTGGAGAGGACACATTGTTACCGGATGTGTCACATATTCTTGATCCGGGTCCCATTGACAAGACATTGCTTTATAAACAGGCCACTCATCGATCAAACCGCATTTGGGAAACATCGGTTAGTGAAAGTTTCAATTATAAACAATTTGCATCTTTTTGTTCATTATTTTACATAATTATACTAACTATGTGCAGAACATAGACTTATTAACCGTTCGTCATCGAGGGGTTAATTGGGAGGCAGATGAGCGCATCCTATCTCACATTGTTAGGGCCGGGTTTGGTCCTTGGTACTATATGCAGAATTGACTTTCACTTTAAAGGACGTTGGCGTCTTGACCGGACTACCTATAGAGGGCCGAGCTGTGACTATAGACCAAGAGGTTGAAGATTATTCCCCTCTTTGTGAACAGTTATTGGGAGTAGTGCCAGTGCATGGGAAGCGAGATACCATAGTTCGACGCACTTAGTTCAGAGACCATATGCAGACCCTTCCAAAAGAGGCTACAGAGCCAGATATACAGAGATATACGAGGGCATACATTCTCCTTATGCTAGGGTCATCGCTTATGCCAGATTCATCGGGCAGTGAGATATCCCTCAACTATCTACCCCGACTGGCAGACTTAGACTCTCTATCGAGCTACAGTTGGGGTGCTGCAGTATTGGCATACCTATATCGCAGCTTGTGTAAAACATGTGAGTCAAAAAGCACGCAGCTCACTGGTTGTGCCATTTTGCTTCAGCTATGGGCTTGGGAACATCTGACGTTAGGTAGACCGAGGAAGCTTGCTGTTCCGGCTCTACCTCCAAATGCAGATGTTGATCCTATGCGGCGACCAGCTTTAGGATACAAGTAAATAATTCATATTTGTTTCATTTTTTCACTATCCAACATTTAAAGCGTATTTTAATTCTTTATTTCAATTTTGCAGATGGAATGTCCCCAAGTCATACCTGCACACATCTCATCAGGTGTTGATGCTATTCCGTGATTTGTTGGACCGACAAGAAGCCAACGATGTCATATGGACTCCATACGACGATGAGATTCTTGGCACATTAATCCTTTGTGCGTTGCTGGCAGGGATAGTTGGAGGGCTGAAGTTCCTCTCATTTGTTTTCATATAGCTGAGTGGCACTATCCGTCGCGAGTTCTCCGTCAACTTGGATTGAGACAACCACTTCCAGCATTGCCACCCGAGAGTCAGAAAGAGATGCATATGCACATCCGAAGAACTAATCAGCTTGTAGATGAGGAAATGCAAGGCTATATAGACATTTGAAATGATCGTGCTCATAGGATTGTTATCGGTGATCTAGCCATAGACGTATCGTATCTGGATGCATACTACTCATGGTATTTATCTGTGACTCGCAAGCGCATTCAACCACCGGTGGATACTCCGTAGCCGTATCGCCCATCTGGACCAGATCATTATGTAATGGTAAGTGTTTCTATTAATTATAGGGAAACTGCTTCAATTTATTAATATACTTCTAACTGCAAGTTAAATATTTATACAGGTCGTGTCACTAGTGCGCAATTGCAAGGCAATTTCTGGTTTGTTCTTTAAGACAACCGATATGGATACCAAGAGAGGACTGTATGATATGTTTCATGTTACTTGATGAGTCGAATTCTCGACTCATTTACATACCCATTTACGAAGAGTTTTGGTCCATTCCCGATGCTATTTCGATGCCATTTGACCCACTTGATTGCCATTTCAGGTTAGAAACCAACCTTATGGTCCCCGAGTTCAAAAAGATCAATTCTCGAAGAAAACCGAAGTTTCGGAGCAAAAATATGGATTTCCGAGCATATTGACCTTTGCGCCTTATTTTGGACCTATAGGGCTCATCCGATGTCCGATTTGGCTGATCTTTAGCTTGTTGGAAAGGTATTTCAAAGGGCTACAACTTTGTAGTTTACATCAAGATCAGATTCGGACGGGAAGAGGCTCTGAGGAGCCGAACCGGCCGGCTCAATTAGTGCACAAATCTGAGCCGCCCGGCTCAAATGGTCAGAGACTCCAGAGGAAGCCAGCCACAAGCCGAACCGGCCGGTTCAATTTCCTTCACAATTTGAACCGCCCGGTTCAAAATCTCAGCAAGTTCTCGCCCAAGCCTCCCCTAATTAAACCGGCCGGTTGAGGATCCTTCATGCATTTGAACCGGCCGGTTGAGTCGTAAAGACAGGATTTTTGCTGCTTTCTATAAATTGAAACTTAGGGTTTTTGAGGAAAAAGGATGATTTTTGGGGGAGAAAAACTGTGGGTTTCTAGAGAGAATAAGCTACCAAGGCTTCAAGGGGGATCATCCATTGAAGATTGAAGATCCAAAGGGGGAAGAAGATCATCTACACTTTGGTTTATTCCTTCCATTGTGTTTTCATCTATGTACTCAATACAATTTGTGTTTGTCTATGAACATGATTTGTGAGTAGTGTTTTGTATTCTAGGGTCCTATGGACCTCATGTGTGTTAATACTCCTTATCTATTATGAACAAATGCTAGAATAACATGTTTGGATGATTGTGAATCTACTTTGAACTAATGCCAACTCTATGCCCACCAAGTGTTTGATAAAATGCCTAAGTGGTCTAAAAACATGAATTTGAGGTTGAGTGCTCTAGCGAGCGATACTAAGAGTTCTAGAATGAAAGTAGAATCACCCTTGCTTGATGACAATCACTAGCGTGACTCATTTTAGCATTGAGATAGGTTTGATCTTAAACCGCTCATTGGCTATTGATCATTGACTAGCGCTAATGATTGAGAACCTTTGAGTAGGACGTGAGCTAACAATATCTAGCGATTGAAGCTCACGTGCGAGGTGCCTCTCCCTTAAATCAAGTAACAACATCTAGCGATTGAATTTGATTTAATAGTCGCACGCCTTAATCTAATCATCTAACATGATTGTTTTTGCATGAAATCGAATTCTTGGAGTCTTAAAACACACATGAGTGAAGTAGTTCCCTAGAGTACACCTTTTGCCTTGGTAGTGACATTATCTCTAGATCCCTTAGTTTATTTACATTGCTTATATACATTTTCTTTAGTAACTTCACCAATCAAACTTCCGCAATTAGGATAGACTTATCGGAACGAAATCGAATAGTGCTCATAAGTTTAGAATTGCTCCTTGGACGACCCGGTACTTACCGGTCAATATAAATGTTTTTGACTTGTACCTAAAAATTACAACGTTTTTGAATGTTTTTGACTTGTTTTTGACTTGTTTTTGATAAATGTTTTTGACTTGTTTTTGACTTGTACATAAGTTTTTGAACGTTGTAATTTTTAGGTACAAGTCAAAAACATTTATATTGACCGGTAAGTACCGGGTCGTCCAAGGAGCAATTCTAAACTTATGAGCACTATTCGATTTCGTTCCGATAAGTCTATCCTAATTGCGGAAGTTTGATTGGTGAAGTTACTAAAGAAAATGTATATAAGCAATGTAAATAAACTAAGGGATCTAGAGATAATGTCACTACCAAGGCAAAAGGTGTACTCTAGGGAACTACTTCACTCATGTGTGTTTTAAGACTCCAAGAATTCGATTTCATGCAAAAACAATCATGTTAGATGATTAGATTAAGGCGTGCGACTATTAAATCAAATTCAATCGCTAGATGTTGTTACTTGATTTAAGGGAGAGGCACCTCGCACGTGAGCTTCAATCGCTAGATATTGTTAGCTCACGTCCTACTCAAAGGTTCTCAATCATTAGCGCTAGCTCAATGATCAATAGCCAATGAGCGGTTTAAGATCAAACCTATCTCAATGCTAAAATGAGTCACGCTAGTGATTGTCATCAAGCAAGGGTGATTCTACTTTCATTCTAGAACTCTTAGTATCGCTCGCTAGAGCACTCAACCTCAAATTCATGTTTTTAGACCACTTAGGCATTTTATCAAACACTTGGTGGGCATAGAGTTGGCATTAGTTCAAAGTAGATTCACAATCATCCAAACATGTTATTCTAGCATTTGTTCATAATAGATAAGGAGTATTAACACACATGAGGTCCATAGGACCCTAGAATACAAAACACTACTCACAAATCATGTTCATAGACAAACACAAATTGTATTGAGTACATAGATGAAAACACAATGGAAGGAATAAACCAAAGTGTAGATGATCTTCTTCCCCCTTTGGATCTTCAATCTTCAATGGATGATCCCCCTTGAAGCCTTGGTAGCTTATTCTCTCTAGAAACCCACAGTTTTTCTCCCCCAAAAATCATCCTTTTTCCTCAAAAACCCTAAGTTTCAATTTATAGAAAGCAGCAAAAATCCTGTCTTTACGACTCAACCGGCCGGTTCAAATGCATGAAGGATCCTCAACCGGCCGGTTTAATTAGGGGAGGCTTGGGCGAGAACTTGCTGAGATTTTGAACCGGGCGGTTCAAATTGTGAAGGAAATTGAACCGGCCGGTTCGGCTTGTGGCTGGCTTCCTCTGGAGTCTCTGACCATTTGAGCCGGGCGGCTCAGATTTGTGCACTAATTGAGCCGGCCGGTTCGGCTCCTCAGAGCCTCTTCCCGTCCGAATCTGATCTTGATGTAAACTACAAAGTTGTAGCCCTTTGAAATACCTTTCCAACAAGCTAAAGATCAGCCAAATCGGACATCGGATGAGCCCTATAGGTCCAAAATAAGGCGCAAAGGTCAATATGCTCGGAAATCCATATTTTTGCTCCGAAACTTCGGTTTTCTTCGAGAATTGATCTTTTTGAACTCGGGGACCATAAGGTTGGTTTCTAACCTGAAATGGCAATCAAGTGGGTCAAATGGCATCGAAATAGCATCGGGAATGGACCAAAACTCTTCGTAAATGGGTATGTAAATGAGTCGAGAATTCGACTCATCAAAACACTCCACACTTAGAGTTTGATCGTCCCGAGCAAACAATAAAATCAAGCCAAAGAGAAACAAATGGCGAATAGCTAAATCATTATGTTCAACGCCAATTTGCTCCTATCATTCATAATGTCTCAAACTTTTATTACTAACTACTCTAACACATATTTACAAGCTAACTCCTTTTCGTAGGTGTGACGAGTGCATTTAGCGTATGCACCAAGCCTTTAAACCCCTAGGCTACCCTAGTGGACGAGTTATAGTCTCGTGAGAGTTTTCAGAAAAGGGAATACTCACAAATCCCACATGCACCTATCCCATAAGAGTGAATTCATGAGTGTTTAACCAAGGCAAGGATTTCTCAAAGCCAACCCCTCACCCCACGCTAGGACTACCATCACAATATCATCAAAAGAACTTTTGAACCATTTAAGTATCCTATGAGGTTGTGCATTCGAGATCATCAATACTAAAGCTTTCAAATGCCTCATCCAAAAATCTACTCATTTTCAAGGGAATACAATAGAAGTAAAGCTTTTTAGTTTGCACAAAAACGTCAATCGCTCACCTATGCTAGCTAGGGCTAGTCCACGGGCTTGCGACATGGAACTCATTCCCAAGTTTTAGGCGCTTAAGCCATAATCCATAAGGGAAGAGGAGTTCGACACAAGAGTTCTTATAAAACAAGCAAAGACCAAATGATAACTCCAATGCAAGCACATGGGTCGTCCAAAAGTCATTCTAATTAGCACACATGCAAATGACGAATCCCGCACAAATGAAGAATGGAGGAAAAACATAGAGTCAAGTTTTAAGTGCTTCTTATTTTTTTTTTCTTTTTTTTCTTTTTTTTTTTGAAACGGCCTTTGGCCTACAAATGCTTTCGAGGGGGGACTTACCTCCCTAACCCCCGGCATTTGTATATTTGTGAACAAAACTTCTCGTGATCATTGAGAAAGTTTTTAGTCGGGGCTTTGCCCTCTTTGACCGCAAAAATCTTTTCTTTTCTCTTTTTTTTTGAATGGGGCTTCGCCCTCTTTTATTTTTGACTCCACACTTAAAACTTGACAATATGTTCAAAAAGTGTATGGAATGTGCGGGAGTCAAACATAAGCATGGCACTAAATTAGAAAACTCAAGTCACCATGGAGCAAACAAAAGGTCTAAGTTTTTCGTGAAAGTTTTAAAAGTGCTTGCTAAAACTTAATCCAAGGTATTTCAACGAAAATACTTAGAAAATTAGATAGACAAGGGATAGCAATGATATTGATTCACAAGAATGCACATTCACGGGACTAGGTCGGTTCTAGGTTCAAGATCCAATAAATGTGACAAGTAGGCTAGATGTGATTTATAGGGATTTAGAATCGATAGTCACAAGCCTATATGGTTTTACACTCTCATGTTAGGGATAGGGCACAAAAGATGCAAGTGTCCATCAAAAATTGATATGCAAGGCATGAAAACATGTGAGCATGTGAACTATGTGACAACACCCACTCGTTTTGATGAGTCGAATTCTCGACTCATTTACATACCCATTTACGAAGAGTTTTGGTCCATTCCCGATGCTATTTCGATGCCATTTGACCCACTTGATTGCCATTTCAGGTTAGAAACCAACCTTATGGTCCCCGAGTTCAAAAAGATCAATTCTCGAAGAAAACCGAAGTTTCGGAGCAAAAATATGGATTTCCGAGCATATTGACCTTTGCGCCTTGTTTTGGACCTATAGGGCTCATCCGATGTCCGATTTGGCTGATCTTTAGCTTGTTGGAAAGGTATTTCAAAGGGCTACAACTTTGTAGTTTACATCAAGATCAGATTCGGACGGGAAGAGGCTCTGAGGAGCCGAACCGGCCGGCTCAATTAGTGCACAAATCTGAGCCGCCCGGCTCAAATGGTCAGAGACTCCAGAGGAAGCCAGCCACAAGCCGAACCGGCCGGTTCAATTTCCTTCACAATTTGAAATTTTGAACGTTGTAATTTTTAGGTACAAGTCAAAAACATTTATATTGACCGGTAAGTACCGGGTCGTCCAAGGAGCAATTCTAAACTTATGAGCACTATTCGATTTCGTTCCGATAAGTCTATCCTAATTGCGGAAGTTGGATTGGTGAAGTTACTAAAGAAAATGTATATAAGCAATGTAAATAAACTAAGGGATCTAGAGATAATGTCACTACCAAGGCAAAAGGTGTACTCTAGGGAACTACTTCACTCATGTGTGTTTTAAGACTCCAAGAATTCGATTTCATGCAAAAACAATCATGTTAGATGATTAGATTAAGGCGTGCGACTATTAAATCAAATTCAATCGCTAGATGTTGTTACTTGATTTAAGGGAGAGGCACCTCGCACCAGATCATTATGTAATGGTAAGTGTTTATATTAATTATAGGGAAACTGCTTCAATTTATTAATATACTTCTAACTGCAAGTTAAATATTTATACAGGTCGTGTCACTAGTGCGCAATTGCAAGGCAATTTCTGGTTTGTTCTTTAAGACAACCGATATGGATACCAAGAGAGGACTGTATGATATGTTTCATGTTACTCATGCCGACCTTTTGAAAATTGGAGAGGGTCGTGCTTTGAATGTTGATGTCGCATCAATTCATATTGACAGTGGTATGTAATTTTTTTTGAATCAATGTTTTTACGCCTCTTATGTCTAACTATCCATTT
This sequence comes from Rhodiola kirilowii, assembly GCA_033675215.1. Lineage (NCBI taxonomy): Eukaryota > Viridiplantae > Streptophyta > Magnoliopsida > Saxifragales > Crassulaceae > Rhodiola > Rhodiola kirilowii. Next base: position 48,486,304 of record CM066201.1, read on the forward strand.
TTATGTGAATGTAGATTCTGAAGAAGTTCACCTGCCGCAAGCTGCGGACAAAGTTGGCCCTTCACAAGTGAGTAAAGCATATTGACGGAGCCCACCGCACTGTCGTTAAGATGCGGTGTTCTCTGTGCAAAAGCTAATTTATATTCCGCTACTCGTGAGCTTATTACTGGGTAGCAAGTGGTAAGTAGGGGTCGAACCCAAGGGAATTAGGGGGATAAGTTGTTCTTTGAGGGATTTGTACAGGATGGGAGCGTCTTTTAGGTTGATTGAGTTTTAGTGCGGAAAAGTAAGTGCCTTTTTTTGGTTGGTTTTGGTTTTTAGTGCGGAAAAGTAAATTACAGAAAAGTAAATACTAAAAATAAAAGGAAGAAGACTTACAGCGGGTGATGCGTGATTGGCAAGTCCTCCGGAAGGTGAGCGGTTGATAGAGCAGTTTATACTAAGAAAGTAAATGCAAGGGGGTTTGAATCTCAGGAAAGCATTCGGTTTCGGGGGCCTTGTATCATAGCCTGTTTATCATTGGCTCTTAGTGATCCTTCTAAGTATTCAAACGTGCATCAAGGCCATTCAAAGCACTCGATTTGCCACACTATCTAGTCTTTTGCAAAAGTGTTCGATAGTCAATCGAGGCCATTCCAAGCACTCAACTTGCGACACCGTCTAGTCTTTTGCAAAAAACGTAGAGCACTTGTTCTACTTAGACTAATACCCCATTCCAAGGTATATTAGCCTGTGTGCATCCATTTGGTCAGTCATTCCCGAGCAACCAAATGGTGTTTTAGAAAGGTCAAACTCCTCAGATAAGCTTTACGAACCCCACGGAAGAGTTTTGCCATTCCAAGCATCCACTCAACCTTGGAAGTTCTAACCTAATATATGGCACATAGAACAAGTTTTGAATACAGAGAAGAGGCTCTAAGAATTGCCTAAAACATTTTATAATACAAGTACACCCCTTCAACCGAATGAAGAGTTTAGCTACGATTATCCATGGAAGAGGATATCATAGCTAAATACTCTGGGGTTTTTGAAAGACAGTAAGTAAAGGGGAATACTCAAGAACCAACAGGAGTATTCCCAAATCCTACTTGAATACTCAAGAACCAACAGGAGTATTCTCTAAAACATTTATAATACTCAAGAACCAACAGGAGTATTATTTCAAACCAAAGCTTACAAATGTGCCAACTTTCTAGAGAGATAAGTGAAATGTTGATTTGAGGATGAAGATTACAAAGGAGGAGAGGTCCCTTTTATAGGCATGGAGGATGGAGGAGAAGATGACACTTGGCACAAGATGATTGGAGGAGCAAGGATGTGGAGAGGAAGCCAACACATGGCAAGCTCCCATGGGGGGAAGGAGGAGCCGCCGGCGGCTTTGTGAAGGGAGGGGAGAGCCGCCGGTTGGAGGTCACCATGGAGGAGGAAGGAGGGGATGAGTCACCCCATGACTCATCCTCCCCTTAAAGCCGCCGGTCATGGAGGATAAGGATGAGTTTTGTGTGAGTTTTGTGCAGTCTTTTCACAAAACTATCAGTCCAATTTCGCTCCGGTCTGACTTTGGTTGTTCCTCGGTTGGATTTATTTTGAGTAATTCAATGTCAGGATCTTGAGATTTCTGCATTCAGCGTCTGATCGTGACCTTGGACTGACTCGTAATATCTTTTCAGCGTAAAATCCTCTCCTTAGCGTGTATTCTCTCTAGAGTCCAAAATACCCTGTAGAAATATATCGGAACTAACAAGCAAAAGTTAAATAGACAAACAGTCTAATTTAGTGGGTTTAACTGTGTTTATGATTCGTATAATTATGGTCCATCACATATTCACAAAGAAGTCCAATACGGAGGTCTACACGCGTTAGAAGAACAACACAACATTACACTCCGTTATAAAATCTCGACTTTCATGTATTTTGAGATATAACGATGATGATGTAACTTTTTGAAAGTCATGGTTTATGTTTGATGTTCTGTGGTGATGAATTGTATGTATTGTGTCGTTGGACAGGGTTATTATTTTACTGGTGATTTTCTGCAGGTTGATTGAGGTTCATGTGAAAATGAGTTGTATATTCAGTCATTTAAGGTTAAGGTGCTGTCCTGGACAACGTCTTAACCTAAAACATATAAAACGCCGTTAAGCACATCGGCTTAATTATAAGACGCCTTTATTGACAGCGGCTTAGCTATGTCAACATACCAAGCCTCTGAGTTGTTAAACTACATTTAGACGCTGTCCGCAACAGCGGCTACGTTTAAGACGTTGTTCGCCACAGTGGTTTATGCCTACTCGACAAGTTCTGCCCAATCAGATTTTGATTTTGGTTTAAATATGCCACTAGGACGAAACCGCTGTCCGAAAGAGCGGCATAGAGTTAAGGCGCCGTTGCTAACGGCGCCTTATAAAACATGAGTAAATTGGGAATGTAATTTGAAAGTTGAGTAGATAAGGAATGAAATTTTGATTTGTGAGCATTTTAGGAAATTTTCCGGGATCGTGCCACGTAGGTTTACGTTGGGGCCTGCCAAAGGCGATAACAAAAATGCAGCGTTGTGAACTCTTTTCATCTTTATTTAGATGCTTGTTGAATTTTTTTCCGATAAGAGATGTATCATATTGAAAAAGATGGGAAAAATGCAGGACACTAAACAAGACAACCAAAACACCCAAAAAATACTCTGAGCATGCTGAGACTCAGCAAAAGGAAGGCCACTACACAGAACTTCACAAACAGACACACAACCTGAAACAAGGCATGTAGATACACCAGACCAAACTACAGCAAAAAAGCTAATTAATTAAAAAGTTCTACAGTTGAAACTGTTTTGTATATGGCTCCATTTCTTCTTCTCCTTTAGCATCTCCAACGTCGTCTTGAATAGTCTAAAAACATTTCTTTTGATCAGGTCAGAATCTCAAGCCTCTTCTCTAAAGATAATAGCATTTCTTCCTCTCCACACCTCATAAATTAAGACATTTATAAGGAAAAAAATCATTTGCTTGTGGCCTTCGTTCTTCCAGTTAATGTTGTCTTCCAAGTGATAATATCTTCCCAACAAGTCCCACTGACGTCAAAGCCCACCTGAGACAAGATAGGTCTGAATAATTGTATAGCAGAGCATTCAAAGAATAAATGTTGGTTGGATTCATAAGCAGTTTTGCACCAGCAGCAAGGATCAAACGGGCCATATATAAACTCCTCTAATCTTGTTTATAGTGGGAAGCTTATCTTGCATCGCGAGCCATGCACAGAAGCTATGATTTGGTGGGGAGAAAGAGTTCCATATCATATATGTCCAAGGCAGAGAACCAGAAACAGAATCATCCGATAAAATACTATAGGAACCCTTTGTTGTGAAATCATCCGATGATCCTCTCCAAATGAAATTTCCCTCATCATTCAACTGTGTACACATTGCTGCATCATATCGAAGCCTCAGAATCTTCTTAAGCACCCATGAGTGATGATTTTTTTCTTCGAGTTCCCAGAAAGACCTATTTTTGAAGAAGTAATTATTCATCCACTTAATCCATAGCGAGTCCTTCTTGAGACAAAGATCCCATATTTGAGATAAAGCAAGAGATTTGTTGAAGTTCACAAGGTTCTTTAGATCAAGGCCTCCATTGCTTTTCAGCTTGCAAACAGTGTCCCAAGCGACGAGGCTTCTACTGCCAACACACGAGCCAGACCAAAGATAATTCATGCATATCATGATAACTTTCTTCATAACAAAATCGGGGAAAATTAGCATCCTCATACAAAACGAACAAATACTTTGCAGTACATGTTTAATAAGGACAAGTCGGCCAGCATAAGATAACTTACGAGCTGACCACCCTTTAATTTTTCTGGTCATTTTGTCAATAATACCATTGTACTTGCTTGGCTTCAATGATTTGCTATCCAGTGGAATGCCCAAGTAATTAAAAGGTAATTTGCCAATTTTATAGTTAATAGAATCAGCAAGCATAGCCTCATCCCCTGAGTTGTTGTGAGCCCCAAAAAAGATACAGGACTTATCTTCATTAACCTTTAAGCCGGACCATGCATAAAAATCTTCCAATGCTGATTTGATGCAAGCTAGAGAACTAGCCGAGGCCTTTAAAAGAATAAGCACATCGTCAGCGAACATCAAGTGATTTATATTAAGCCTACTACACTTTGGGTGAAAACCAAAACCAGTTTCATATTTCAAGTTATTTAATCTTCGCGGCAAAACCTCCATGATCAGCGTGAAGAGAAAAGGAGAGAGGGGATCTCCTTGGCGCAGCCCCTATTAGAACTAAAATAATCTTCTAATTTTCCATTAATAAGGACCAAAAATTTAGCTGTAGTGACACAAGCCATGATCCAGTTAATGAACTTCACAGGAAAACCAAAAAGAACCATAATTCTTTTCAAGAAATTCCAATCAACCATATCATATGCTTTACTGATATCGATTTTCAGCATACACCTTTTGCTGGCATTGACCCTATTGTATTGACAAAGAAGCTCTTGGGTGAGGTTGACATTATGCGCCAAATTTCTACCTTGAATAAAAGCTGCCTGCGAAGCAAAAATAAGGCCGGAGAGGATAGGTATTAGCCTGTTTGTGAGGATAGTTGAAATTAGGCCTCGATGTTGGGCCGGGTACGGGTCAGCCTTGCCCGAAAATATTGGGTTCGGGTGGGCTTTAGGTTTATTTTAGTTATATATTGAACAGTAACCGGATCGGGTATAAATTTTTAAAAAAGTTAAACCCTAAGGGTACCCTCCTGATGGATCAAACTCGGATCAACCGGGTAGGGTCAATCGGGTCGGGTCCATATTACCCTGCTTTTTGAAAAAAAAAAACAAATGACATCAATCAAACACCCATGCTTTTCAAAAAAAACAAATGGCATCCAAACCCTGCTTTAACTAGTTCAGCAACAACATCATTACCAGTTCCCTAAACACCATCATCCCTAAATCAAATCAGCAATCCTCGAATCCCTAAACACCATCATCCCTAAATCAAATCAACAACTCTTCTTCATCTTCCTCTCTCTAATCCTCTACACCCTCACTCAGTCCCCAACCAAGCTCCGATGCAGACACGCCTGGATCCCGATCCTCTTCTTCTCCTTCTCCCATCTCATCTTCTACCTCTCCGTCGCACAAACTCTTAGATGCATCAACGGATTCAAGTACCAGAGAAGGTTCCACAAGCTCACTTAGGGCCTCGCCACCAAGAAGCTCAGGCAGTTGAACATGCGGCAAAGCGGCCGTGCTAATGAGGAGGTTGAACATGCGGCCGTGCTTATTTAAAAATCAGAATTCGTCGTCGTAACTTCCAATCGTCCTCACCGCCAATTTCAGATATGGCGACTGAGGAGATGGATTGTCAATGAAGTTGGATGAGAGAGAATCAAAAGAGAGAAACGGCGATGATTGAAGAGATAATGCAGTTGTTAAGCTAGGTTTTTTAATAGGCCGAGTTAAATTGGACTGAATTTTTGGGCTTCATCAATTGGGCTTTCGGGTACACGGGTAAGGGTAAGGGTAAGGGTAAGGGTAAGGGTAAGGGTAAGGGTCGGGTAGGCGGGTCTGGGTCGGGTTTCATTTATAAGACCCTTACCCTGCCTATAGGTCAATCGGGTGGGTCAAATTCGGGTCAACCTCGGATCTGGGTCGGGTTGCGGGCGGGGCCTCTTTCGGGTCACCCTATGGGCTTCTCACCAACCGGGTGAGTTGCCGAGGCCTAGTTGAAATGATCTTATAGATAACGTTACAGCAGCTTATCGGCCTGAAATCTTTAGGGTTCATAGCACCCTTAACTTTTGGAATCAGGGCTAGATAAGTAGAATTGATACCGGAGGGCATTTTTCCGTCTCTGAAGAAAGTTTTAATGCTCTCAAAAATATCCATACCACACACTGGCCAAGCTGCCTTGTAAAATTATGAATTAAAACCATCAGGCCCTGCAGCTTTACCATTAGACATATTTTTAACTATCTGCGCAACTTCATTATAAGAGCAGATTCTGACTAAATCAATACAATCCCTTTCCGATATCTTCCTCCCTTCTAAAAATAATCCTTCATCAACTGGAAGCCCATTAAAATCCCCATTAAGCAGATTTTTGAAGAACTCAACAAAGCCCTTTCTAATGTCATTCTCCTTATAAGAAAAACTATTATCGCTAAACTGAATGCAGGTGATGTTGTTTCATGATTTTCTACCATTGATGACAGCATGAAAATATGCAGTACTTAAATCGCCCTCCCTGACCCAATTGATTCTCGCCTTTTGACAGTTATACAAGTGTTGATATCTGTGAAGTTTTCTGAATTCCTTAATTTTCTGATCATCACTGTTCTGAATATTCATATCAGAAGGTTGTAATCTTAATTGTCTTTGAATATAATATAATTCTTCCCTGCAGACTTCCACTCTTTGTTTCATGTCTCGTCTGTAATTTTTCATGTCAGATTTCAGGCAAGCTTTGAGGGTTTTTCAGTTTCTGTTGAATCAAGAACAGAGAACTACAAGAGCCCACCCAATTTTGTCTAAGGCTGCTTTTAAATTCATCAGTCAATATCCAGTAGCTTTGGAATCTAAACCAGGGTTTTCTACGAGAAGTTTGAGACATCTTTATGACTGCAGGACAATGATCAGAGATACCATATTCAGAAAAAACTCCTGGTGCTGAAGGAAATTCCACTGAGAAGGCAGAGTTAACAAGAATTTAATCAAGCTTGCGCCAAATTCTGTTCTCATCGTTTTTTATCGAACCATGTATACCAATTCCCAGTAGAAGGTAAGTCATGTAAATCCAAATTTGCAAATAAACATTTAAGCACTTTTGTTTCAGAATCACCCACTGAGCAACCATTGATCTTTTCTCCCTGACTCAAAATGCAATTAAAATCCCCACAGAATATCCAGGCTCCTTTTTCAGAATTCATCGAGTCTAACATTGTTTTCCAAAGAATGGTTCGCTCATGACATCTATTAAACGCATAAACAAACCCCACCATAACTTTCTTACCTTGCCATAAGGTATAACAGATAATAATTTTCTAAAAGGGTCCCGAACTACCATTGATTTTCTAAATTAGGGCGCGAACTACCAATTTTTCTAATTAGAGGGCAAAATTAGAATTCTATTAAAGTTATCAGATGGAGTTAACTCTGTTAGTCAACTTTGTTTGACTATAACTAAAATAATAATTAAACAATTTTCTTTTAATTTAATTTATATATCTTCCAATTTTTAAATTATATATTTTTCATTTGAATACTAAATTTTCAACTTTAACTTTGTTGTAATTTTTTTATATTTTTTCAATCTCATATTAGGAGTGAGTAAGATTTTAAAGATAATTGTTTACGATGTTACAATTTACCATATAAGATGTATGTATAAAAAATTAAAGTGTTGCTTTCTTGATCCATGTTCATATAAAAGAATGACCCAAAAAAGAGAATACAAATTTTTGGATGAAAAAAAAAAATTCCATTCATACATGTTATAAAGACCTGCATAATACCGGCCAGCCCGACCATTCATACATGAAACGCCAAAGGTTGTTGTTGAATAAGTTAAGGCTAAGTGTAGTTTAACTAATTTGACCTACCATGGGATTAATAAACTTATTGGTCCGTCCATTAATCCGCTATAAATTAAACCATAATTTTTAATATCTTTAATTTTAAAAGAAAATAATACATTAAGAAATACGTCATGAAAAAGTATTTTGATGCAACAAAACAATTTCTTTTTTTTCTTCTTTTTTTCCTTTTTTTCCATTTAAGTAGTGTATGCACATACATGTTTTCAAATAATGGTATTTTTATTCAAGATGTGCAAGAAAAATAAAATCTATCAATACAAAATTGTATCGGGTTGGCCCGATGGGTAATCCGGCCCGGTAAATTGGGCGCACAAGATTTTTAGCCCGAACTGATCGGGTGGGTTTGGCCCAGTCCGCAGTCCGGTTATATGGGTTATGAAACGACAAATAACCCGGCCCGAACCCGGATTTGTGCAGGTCTAATGTTATATAGTAAATTATGAGAAAAAAGTAAACTATAACACTAAAAATAATAAGTTTAAAAATAATATTCATTCGTAGTATGATTTATTTAAATTCAAAAGTTTTAATAGAATTAATAGTTAAAATATTATATTAAAACGTGAGATATATAAATTAAATTAAAAATACTACTTATTTAGTTATTTGTCATTTTAATCATAGTCAAACAAAGTTAATTAATGGAGTTAACTACATCCGTTAACTGTAACAGAATTTTTGATTTTGCCCCCTTACATGAAAAAGTGGTAGTTCGCGCCCTCAATTAGAAATAAGTTGTAATTCAGGGCCTCTTTTTGTACTTTTTCTTTTTTTGATAGTCATATTGTCCTACATTAAAAATAATATTATAAAAATATTAGATATTTAGATTATGTGAGTGGAAGTTAGTTTAGGTGAGTGGGTCCTAGTTTATAAATAATATTATAAAAATGTTAGATATATGTGAGTGGAGAGTATATTAAGTGAGTGTAGATTAGATTAGATTAGGTTGTGTTGAGTGAGATTGTATGAGATTGGGTGAGATTGGGGTGTGTTGAGTGAGATTGGGTTGTGTTGGGTGAGATTGGGTCGGATTGACCCAATCCCTATAAAACAGGCCCTACGTGAGTGGAGAGTAGATTAGATTAGATTGTGTTGGGTGAGATTGAGTGAGATTAGATTGTGTTGGGTGAGATTGGGTGAGATTAGATTGTGTTGGGTGAGATTGGATCGGATTGACCCAATCCCTAAAGAACAGGCCCTTAATACCTCTCGATCCTAAATACCAAATCATGTTTTTGATATTACAATTAAAATAGTTTTTTTATTCGATTTGGATAAGCAAGACAAATTATTACTAATTTAACTAAACTAGGATTCTTTACCATAAACAAAACTAAAAAGCAAATCATCAAAATTATATACAAGTTCCCTTCAAATTAAGGGCCTGTTCTATAGGGATTGGGTCAATCCGACTCAATCTCACCCAACACAATCCAATCTCACTCAACACATCCCAATCTCACCCAATCTCATCCAATCTCACCCAACACAATCTAATCTAATCTAATCTCCACTCACCTAATCTACTCTCCACTCACATATATCTAACATTTTATAATAATATTTTTAAACTAGGACCCACTCACCTAAACTAACCTCCACTCACATAATCTAAATATCTAACATTTTTATAATATTATTTTTAATGTAGGACCCACTCACTTAATCTACTCTCCACTCACCTAATCTAATACAATCTAATCCAATCTCACCCAATACACCCCAATCTCACTCAACACACCCCAATCTCTTCCAACACACCCAAATCTTACCCAACACAATCTAGTCTAATCTAATCTCCCAATACCCCAAATTCAATCCCTATAGAACGGGCCCTTAACTCTCTTTGTGTAATAAAAAAAAACTCTTTGTGTAATAAAAAAAACTCTTTTTGCCAGTCTCTTCAAACTCCATTTTATACCAGAAGAGAGAGAAACTAAAAACCTAAAAGCAAGCAAAAGCAGAATCCAGCAGCGTTTCACACCCATCGTCATCATAACAACCCCAAGCGACGACCACAAATATCTCACAACACACAGGGCCCGTTCTATAGGGATTGGATTTGGGGTGTTGGGAGATTAGATTAGATTAGATTAGATTGTGTTGGGTGAGATTAGGGTGTGTTGGATGAGATTGGGGTGTGTTGGGTGATATTGGGGTGTATTGGGTGAGATTGGATTAGATTGTATTAGATTTGGTGAGTGGAGAGTAGATTAAGTGAGTGGGTCCTATATTAAAAATAATATTATAAAAATGATAAATATTTAGATTATGTGAGTGGAGGGTAGTTTAGGTGAGTGAGTCCTATTTTATAAATAATATTATAAAAATGTTAGATATATGTGAGTAGAGATTAGATTACGTGAGTGGAGAGTAGATTAGATTAAGTTGTGTTGAGTGAGATTGGGTGAGATTGACCCAATCCCTATACAACAGGCCCACAAGACAAATCCAAACTTCACAAAACCGAATCCAAAGACCAACTCGCTCCAAGCGCCGCTTAAACTTCACCGCACTTTTCAACCTCAGGTGCGCTTCCGGTCCTCAATCCGTCGTGCAGAGGATGGAAATTCATTCCGTTTCATGCTGCAATTGTTGTTGAGGCAGATCTGATTAAACTGGCTAGGTGGCTTAGTTGTAGGCTTGTAGCTGTTTATGTAATTCGTACTTTTCTCAGTTCTCAGTTCTCAGTTCTCACTGCCATTTACTGTGTCAACTGTATCGTATTCGTATTTTGAACGGCGTTTTCCGATGCTGCATTTCATCTTCTGGATCTGCTTTTTTTATCGGACTGAAATATTTTTTGAATTTTCTTAGTATTTATTTTTTTGAAGATTTCTTTATGTTACCGGTTTATGAAATTCATGTAGTTCTGGCGTTTTCGGTGGAATTAGGTTTTGGTTTATGTGCGTTTTTATCTCGGCAGTTCAAGACTACGAGGCTGATTTTCTCCCAGAAATATTAATTTTTTGTATCAATTTGTTGGAAGATTTGGGGGTGTAAACTTTTTGTGGTGGCTGATTGATTTTATGCAGTTGCTGTGGTTGGTTATTCAGCGATGGACGGCGGAGCGGCAGGCGCGAGGCGTAGTCCGGACGCGCTGGTAGGGCTGACGCTGGGGGCTATGCTTGGGTGTGAGAAGGAGATGCCGCCGCAGGTTAGCCGGACACTGCTGGACATTATGCGTGCTGAGGAGCCGAATTCAGGGGCTTATAAGAACCTCATTGACCATCAGCATAACAAGAAGAGTTGGAAAAACTTGAAGGATAGACTCTGCCTCCAGCGTGTTGGATCTGTTTCAGCCTCTGATGATCTCTTGCTCTGTAATGTGGTGTCAACTACTTATGATGCGGCCACTGCCACGGCTGAAGCTAGTGAAAATAACCGAGGGCCAGCATTGGCTCAGCTTTTGCGCCACGACTCTGTCCGCGTGGTTCCAGTTGATCCTGCACATGAGGATGACCAGTTTGGTGAAGTCCCACCAGCAGAGATGCGGCTGGAGCAGTTGCTGAATCTGTCCTTGCCAAGAGAGGTGTCACTCCAGACGGATATCACCGGGGAAGAGTCGTTGCATGTTGATCATGTTCGAATGAGCTCAATGCTAAGGCATAATTCATTCCAAATTCCATCCTCTGGGCAATCGGAGGCGCCTGTTCGAAGTGTGAGGCTGTCTGAGGCCTTAGCAGCCGAGAGGGAGCAGATACAGAGAGTCCTTTCATCAACTGAGATTGCAGGAAGAGCTCAGGACGAAGAAGAATTAGCTGAATCAGACAATGACAATGAAGAGAGGGAAGAGGAAGGCGCGGGAGCAGCCGATGAGCCGCAGCAAGTGAGGATGTCATTGATGGATTTATTGGAGGAGACTGACAGGCAAATGGGGTGGCCATCCTACACGAGAGATGTTGATGAAGACAATGAGAATGATGATGAAGAAGCTGAATATGGTGAGGTGGAAGGAAGTAACTTGGTGGAGCGCAACTGCTGTGTATGTATGGTGAGGCATAAGGGCTCAGCTTTCATCCCATGCGGCCATACTTTCTGCAGATTGTGTTCTAGAGAACTTTGGGTTAACCGAGGAAACTGTCCAATCTGCAATGGATTCATTCTGGAAATTCTTGACATCTTCTGACCAGATGGTGTCCTGCAGAGTTGTCTTTCTTCCCTTTGCTAGACTAGTCATTCTGACCATCTTGCTATTATCATTCATGCATTTTCTATGATGTGAAATGGAGGATGACTAATGAACAGATTGAGCTAATAGCAAAACCCAGTTGAAGTGATATAAGGTATGCCATCCCCTCTTTGCAATATTTCAGCTTGAAACACGACTCGGTTCGTTATCCCGTATCATTATTGAACCACCCATCTGCATGTGAGACGGAAAAACTGGATGAGGGAAACTACGGGTGTCTAATGCCCATGGACAGAGATGAGACTCTTTCATAATTTCATGCATTGGGGAAGTTTCGTCACAGCCAAAGAGAAACTGAAGCTGCCCTTATATTAGATCAGGGATCAGGGATCAGGATGCATTTGTACTTAATGAGAAATTCATTAGACGACCATTAAAGATGGATGCCCCAGAGAAGATTCTTTGTCAAGCAAGGCCTATTACAGATTTCTTGCATGCAAATGTTCTAGATTTTCTTAATGACGAAGCAGTTGATCATTCATGGACCGTGGCTTCTTATCTTAGTGATGCGGACACCCTTCTTGCTTCTCTACTTGGTGCCACATTTAGAAATCACGAGGCAAAGAATCTTGCTCATTCAGTTGCTAGTCGTGGGATGTTATTTGGTGATTCCTGCCCAGTTTCTTGAAGGTGGCATTCCCTTCGGCGCTCTAAGCTATGGCAGGTTGAGCAATTGTCGTCTCGGAACAAGTACGATTTGTTTAATCAGAGGCTTGATAGAGGAGAGGCATGTAACTTGTCCACTGCAACAGCTATGGCTTCAGAATTGAGAATACATGCCGAAGCTCAAGTGGCTTAATCTAAATTACATAGACAAGTCACCGTTCCTGGGTCGGCAATGCTTGGCAAGGTAAGTGGAGTGAATGAGTCGGATGTGCTTGGAATCTGAAGATGATATAGAAGATTGGTGATATTGTTACAGCCGGCAAGCATGTACATAATTTGAAACTCAAAATTACAGTAAAGTCCCTGGATCATCCATCCATCCATCCATCTACTAGCCTAAAAAATTCTTAAGTACAAACGTCTGTGGATCATCAATCCATCTACCAGCCTATAATATTGGAAGGTAGTAAGCTTTAATTAGTTACTTTTATTTTTATATTTTGGAGGAGGTGAAGTAGAGGAATAGTAATATAGTCGGCTTGTTTGTTTGAACATCTTAACTACCTTTTCAACCCCAAAAAAAATGGAGGATGACACTGGATGATCTAAAAGCCTGATTGTACCAAACTGAGTTCTTTTGGTGGTAATTCGGACCCTAAAGATTAATGTTATTACAAGAAAGGAACAAGTATGAGTGTATGCGAGCATGGAAAGAAAATCAGCAGGAAGGAAGATCATGAGGAGGTGGTAGCAGACTCTGTGATTGCAACTGACCATTCCGGACAATGAAGGCTGTGGCAAGTCCCCATGTAGTGTGCTCCTCTAGATGACAGTGTATAAACCATGCACCTGGATTATCTGCTTTGAATCTGATCGCAGCCCATCCGCCGCTGGGTACAGCCACTGTGTTTCTCTCAATCGGATCGACTAGATTGTACTGTGCCGGGTGCTTGTTGACATCAAAGTTGCCAAAGCCGTGTCCCACTACAAAGAAGTTGTGGCCATGGAGATGGATTGGGTGGTTCTCCATGTGGAGAAAGTTGGTGTTCTGAAACACCATTTCTAGGTTGGTTCCGTGGGGAACTGAGAGGATTTTGGATCCGAATTCAGTGTTCATGTTCTGTGTGAAGGGGTCTACTCCTGAGAAGTTAAATTCTGCCGGTGGCTTTTCAGCAAAATCAGTTGTGTAGCCTGGTTTGTTGAGGTCGTGGTAGTAGGCTTGTAATATAGCCGTGGTGGGTCTGATGAAGGACTGGTTATTCATGGAGGCGAAGAATCTCTTCCCGTTGTATCCGGTGCATGTCTTGTTTGGTGGACAGTCTTGGAGCTGCAGACCTATTGTTGTAAACACTCTCTTGTCGAATGTCTGTGGAACATTACATGGGTACTTCGAGGAGGCAAGACTTCTTAAATTGGTGGAGAATTTCATGGAGAATTCTGTGTCCAGCATGTCCGGAAGGTTATGGAGTTTTAGGTTGGTTGGGAGGGTGAATGGTGGCTGGTCGATCATTTCAGTCTTTCTAGTAGTGTACCGCAGGAAGCCAATGGCTGTGGAGTTGTCGAATGGGAAGATCGGGGCAGTGACATATGGGGTTAGAGACATCGCAAACATACCGGTTGAGTCAGGGACTTGATCAGCCGTGAGGAGCACTGATGTGGTCTGGCCTGGAGCGATCATGATGGCACTCGTCTTGAACGGTTTTGTGTAGGCAGCATCAACTTCTACCACAGTCAGTGTGCCACAGCGTAGAACATTTCATTATTGAGTGCAGCGTTCATGATCCTGAGCAAATAAGTCTTTCCACGGCTCACCGATGTAACGAAAGTATGTTTGGCAGAGCAGGCGTAAAGGGGGCCAGGCATGCCGTTGATAGTGTAAGCATCGGATACATTTGGACCTCCACCATTTAACATCATCTGCTCCTCAACTGCATCCACATCTCCATTCCACCACTCCCCGAAGATCATAGGGATGTCAGCATGGACGGTAGGCTTAAATGGATAAGGCATGCGAGGATAGATAATGAGAGCTCCATTGACAGATGCGCGTTGCCAGAAAATGTGGGAGTGCCACCAAAGAGTGCCTCTTTGATCAGTGACCTGGAATTTGTAGGTATAAGTCTGACCGCCTCGGATGGGGCACTGAGTAATGTAGGCTGGTCCATCAGCCCACCCAGTCCGCAGCTGCTTGATTCCATGCCAGTGTAGAGTCGTGTTGCTGGAGATACTATTTGTGACCGTGATCTCAACATTATCGCCTTCATGAACAGCAATGGTTGGCCCTGGATACTGTCCGTTCACCGTCAGCAGCTGCTTGGTGTGGCACAGACGCGTTATGCTCTTCCACTCGACCTGCCACAAAATTAAAAAGATCAACATCTTGACAATCCTCTTAATTGTCCAAATGTGTATGGCTATGGACTAGTGCTTCAAATATAAATTAGAGAGGAGTCAAATACTTACATTGAACTTGAACTTGAATCTCCTCGTAGCGGCCGATGAGGCTGATATCCATGAAAACACGCACAATGCAGCTACAAGAACTCTCAGAAAGCCACTAACTGCAACAGCCATTGCCACCACGTACTGTTTTAACAATCAATAATAAGCTGAATCTGAACTTTGGTCTATAGATATCTCTCTGACTGATCTGCTCTGATCGAGTTGTATGTTTTTCCTTCTGAGAGATGTAATGTTGTTGAGTTGCGGAGATGGATGAAGATGGACTTATTTATAGTAGAGTTGTAATGCATGAGATGGCATCAAACATGAAGAACCAAACAGTGATGCATTATGGGTAGGTGAAGAGGCAAAAGACAAACAAATAATTGTGGGGAGTTAAGTTAAGTTGAAACAAGTGCAGTCAGTAAAGATTGTTGATAATTGGGGTTGTCAGACTGAGACTGATGATGGCTTCGCTGACGGCTCCCTGCCACCAACCACTTCTAATTTTCCACACCAAACCTTTCGCCTTCACCAGAAAGACACTATTAAGGTTGTTGCTTCTCAGACTGCAATAATAACAACACTAGTGTTAGCAGGGCCGTCTCAAAGGTTCGTGGGACCTGAAGCGAAACATACAAAACGGGCCTTTTTATTTTCGAGCATAATGATAAACATTCAAAACGCTCATATTTCACAAACTAATATCACTTAACTCTTAATGGTAGAGGGCATCATGTGCAGCTTGATGTCATGCTTAGCTGTTTTAGCAGTACAAGAGAAACATGTGCTTGATGAATGTGAAGCATGGCTTGCTCTGAACGCAACCACGGAGGTTGAAGAGAACAGCTTTCGAACCCATCTGATACAAACTTATACGAGCATTGACAGATACTGAACACCACACATTGCTGAAACTATACAACATTCATGATCTTGTACAGCTGCTATGCCAGAACTAACAATACTTAGCAACCTCCAAGCCTTCTCCATCTCCACCCTCAGCCGTCTGTACATGGATAGCTATCCCATCTTCCCAATCTTTATCCTTTTGGGACTCTCCCCACGGTTTGAAGCGCACAAATTTATCTGCACTCCAACGAGAGATATCAGGGGGAGCAACAATAGTGCAAGAAAATGTATAGGGCGAAGGTAGAAACATTTAGTATCTATACAATTACAGAGTACATAGTACTTACCAGTATAAAACATGATAAAGATAGAAAAAAATATATGCAAAAATCAATAGTAAAATGCAATTAGCGCAGAGGAACAATAACTTGAAAAGATGAAACTGACATGAAATCAATTGAATCCTTATGAGTGTAAGATTTATATCCAGCAGAAATCATCAACTGAAGAAGTGAAATACAGATTCAAACTTAAAAAAATACAGACTGTGACTGCAGTTCAAACCTGTCGACGAAGGTTACTGGCTCTACAACTGATTCCTTATTGCGTCCCTCGAGCGCAAGTCTTCTAGATAATTGGAATTCGTACGAGAAATGAATCAATCGATGAATCGAAGATCGAATTGAAGGCTACGAACGCAGTTAAGGATTGGCAACCTGGCTGATTGCGGTTTCCGTTTGCTTCAGCTAACTTTAATCGAGGGTTTCTTTTGTTTCCTATTATTTTTATTATTTTATATTTTATTTTTATGAAGAAAGAAAACCTGGCGAAATGGGGCCTGAAGCAGCCGCTTCACCTGCCTCACATTTGAGCCGGGCCTGAGTGTTAGTACCTCAGTGGGTTGATGATGACAACACCAAGTTATTTAACTTCTATGTGAAGTGTGCAGGTTCAAGAACGTGAGACATCATGTGAGGTACTGGAACCCGCGGAGCGTGGTCAACAAGCAAAGTCAAAGAAGTAGCTGTTACAATAAGATCGAGAATATCATGGAACAAGTACATGCAAAGCAGTTGAGTGAATATAGCGAAGCTTGACAGTTCACGGAGCTGAATGGACCAAGTCTTCGGTAGTTGCGAGATTTGCGGACTGGAACCCAGGGAGAAAATCTCGCCAACTGAAACCACGTGGAGGACACGACGAGTGGAACCACAACTGATCGTGAGCACATCATGGGAGCCAACCGTTGAAGACCAAACAGACTTATATACACATATCAAACCAAAGAGATGCGTGCGTGACAGAGCACAGTCGTCGTATGCTAAGGCAAGAATAAATTTATAGTCCGCTACTCGTGACTTTACTACTGGGTAGCAAGTGGTAAGTAGGGGTCGAACCCAAGGGAATTAGGGGGATAAGTTGTTCTTTGAGGGATCGTACAGGGAGGGAGCGTGTTTTAGGTTGATTGAGGTTTTAGTGCGGAAAAGTAAGTGTTTTTTTGTTGTTTTTGGTTTTTAGTGCGGAAAAGTAAATGACAGAAAAGTAAATACTGAAAATAAAAGAGAAGACTTACAGCGGTTGTTGCGTGATCGGCAAGTCTTGCGGAACGTCAGCAGTTGATATTGCGGTTTATACTAAAATTGAAAGTAAATGCAGGTGGTGTTTTAATCTGAGGAAAGCATTCGGTTTCGGGGGCCTTGTATCATAGCCTGTTTATCATTGACCGCTAATGACCATACTAAGTGTTCAAAAGTGAATCGAGGCTATTCCTAGCACAAGACTTGCCACACCGTCTAGTCTTTTGCAAGACGTAGTACTCTTGTCTAATATGTGCATCCATTTGACCATCATTCCTGATAAATCAAATGGTTTTTGGAAGAGGTTGAACTCTACAGATAAGCTGTGCTCTTCCGAGCCTCCACTTATCCACGGAGGTCACGAGTTCATGGTAAAGCTTTGCTCTTCCGAGCATCAACTCTACCAATGAAGTTCTGACCTAATATATGGCACTTAGAACAAGTTAAACACAAAGAGGCATTAAGAAAAAAAGGGTCTAAAACATTTTATGACACAAGTACACCCCTTCAACCGAATGAAGGGTTTAGCTACGATTATCCATGGAAGAGGACATCATAGCTAAGTACTTGAAAAGTAAAGGTTTTTGAAAGTAAAGACTGGAAAGTAAAGTACTTTGAAAGATAGTAAAGTAAAGTTGTCGAAAGTAAAGACATGAAAGTAAAGTACTTTGAAAGACAGTAAAGTAAAGTTTTCGAAAGTAAAGACAGGAAAGTAAAGTTTTCGAAAGTAAAAGACAATAAAGGAAAGGGGTGAGTACTTCAAGAACTGACAAGAGTACTCAAGAATAGTGAAAAGTAAAGACAAGCTTGAGTACTACAAGAACCGACAAGAGTACTCAAGAACAAACTAGAATACTCAAGAACCAACAGGAGTATTATAGATTTAAAACAAGTGTTTACAATAGTGCCCAAAATCTAGAGAGATAAGTAACTTATGGATTTGAGGATGAAGATTACAAGTGAAGAGGGCATGTATTTATAGCCATGGGAGGAGTGAAACTTGTGGAGGAAATGGCAACACTTGTCACAAGATGGATGGAGGAGCAAGGAGATGAAGCCACATGGGGGAGGAGGAAAGCCGCCGGCGTCTATGAGGTGGAGGGGAGGATATGTGTGAGTGGAATGAGATATTTGTCTCCAAAAAGCCATCGGTTTGACCAGAATCTGACCGGAGCTTTGGCCAGAGCTTCTTGGATTTTGGAGAGTGTATTCTGAATGAAAATGTCATTCTAAGATGATCTCAAGAAGGAAGTTAAGCCAAATTCTGCCCCGAACATGGCCGAAATCCCAAATCGGCTGAAATTGCCCTTGTTTGGCCTTTACCAGGCTCGGTGCCTTTGCATTGCGTTCCTGTCCAAATGCCGACTGTTCTAGCATATTTGAGTGATTCCAAGTCGGTTCTTGAAAGTTGGAATTTGGTCGTGTCCTGGAATGACTCGTAATTCATTTTCAGCGTAAAATCCTCTTCTTAGCGTGTATTCTCTCTAGACTCCAAAATACCCTGTAGATAAATATCGGAACTAACAAGCAAAAGTTAAATAGACAAACAGTCTAATTTGGTGGGTTTAACTGTGTTTATGATTCGTATAATTATGGTCCATCAGATCACCCCACACTTTTAGTTGTGCGTCCCGAACAATGCTATTAAAAGGCGGCACACATAATCCAAGTAAAAACTTTTAAATATGAAAGTGAGAATATGAACTAGATTTATCATATTCATGCATTACTTACTTATTACCAAACTAAACCGTGTAAATACATAGAAGCAACTTGATACTTGTACCTTTGCGCCGAGATGCAAATTAATTCGGATGTTTCGGGAGATAGCCCTTTTCAGGCTCCTGGACTGCATTCTCGGGATCGACTCGCACTATATGGTTTCCTTGTAGCTTTCTCTAGCACGTGATTCGGTTCGGGTTTCACAGATGAGTTGAGCCTTTTTGATTTTCTTTTTGGCGAGGGACAGCTTTTTTGTAGTGAATCGGCCTTTGGCCTTTGATTTGACTCTTTGAGTACTTCACTTTTGTTTGGTTAAAACCTTCACAATTTTGGGCCTTTGGCCTCTTGATTTGCTTCTTTGAGCTTTTGCCTTTTTGTGGCTTGCTAGTCCATTTTCTCAAGCCTTTTTTGGGAGGTCCAATCATCGCCCGCGAGCATATGGAAATACCTCCCCGCTCTCTCTCATCCTTGCCGTTTTGCGCGGGTCAAAATGAGGGTCGCTCATTTATTTTCCCGGCTACTTTGACTAGAGATAGGACGGTTTGATTCCCGTCCCGCCTTTTTTCTGCATAAACGCTGCATGGCGGAGATTACTTCAATCTTCAGTGAAACCCGAAGTGCAGCCTCCACTGACTTCGAAAACCATATAGTTAGATTCGATCCTTCGATTGCTTGCCAAGCCTCTCTAGGGCATTTTCTATCAACTCCACATCCCTTGTTTATCTCAGCACAAAGGGACAAATGAGAAGTTACATTCTAAGTTTTTAAACAGTTGAATTTTCACAAGGTAAATGCATGAATTTAGATCTATCTTTTTCACATTCTCAAGTTCATATTTTCAAAAAGATAATATTAAGGGAAAAGGAAAAAGAAAGCATGATAATTATCTATGTGCAAAGGCGGTTCTCACCCCACACTTTTGAACGAAGGCGTGCCTTAGTTCAAAAGCCATGCAAGCAGATATTATATGAGAAGGAAATGACATTAAGGAAAAGGGAAGAACAGAACTCCCTTTAAGGTGTCGAGCGAACGACATGGCTCGAGGCTGGATAATCGAGGGAGTTCGACTGGGGCCTTGAACTCTTGACGTAGGCCTGGCTGGCTTGATGTTGCACCCAAAACCGATTCCTAAATAGTCATTTCATTCTATGCACCATGTGGGTGAGAGCAACTTACGGTAAAAACTAAATGATAGAAAATAAAATTACTGAAAGTAAGATAGGTGTCGGGTTACCTCCTGACCAGTGCCTTTGTTTAACGTCGTTGTCTCGAAGATACCTCAATCATGGATCATAAGTAGGGATCCCATGGGTGCTTGAGGTCGAACTTCTTCTTGGCCGCTCTTTTTCTCCGTCCAAAGAACTCAAGGAGTGATGTGCTCGGTTTGGTTCTCCATAGGTTTGGCAGGTTCTTCTTTTCATAGCTCCGAGAAGGTGAGGCTCCCTTGACTATAGATGCTGGTCCATCGAGCCGTGCTCTCTTGCTTCTCTTTCCGGGTTTCCATTCTTTGGGCCCATGTCTTTGCCGCTTCTTCATGTATGGCCGGTTGGCATCTTTGCAGTTTTGGAAGTTCAGTCTTTTGCCAAGCGACCTCAAGCATGCGCCCTTGCTAATCCTCTTCTTTATGGCAGAGATGATTGGCCGTCCTTGGTCCTTACACCCTTCAGGAGGCTCTTCTTGGCTTGTGACGAGTGGGAGCTCCTTCGTTGGCTGTTTTGGCTCATGCTTCTCCTCCAACTCGTCTAGCACTGCATCATTATTGATCATATCATCCCTGGTGGCCATGATCGGTATAGAACATGAAGGGTTAGGTAGGGGCTTCTCGGCCATGAAGACCGGGTCTTTCTCGAGCATCTCTTCAGTGAGGACCGGGCCTGCCGTGATTTTTTTGGTTAGTTCGGCATTGAGGGCCTGGAATGTCTCGGCTGGTTTGGTAGTGAAGTCCGGGACTTCATTTGGCTCGTCAAGTAGGACTGAAATTGATTTGGGCAGTTTGGCAATGCGGCCCCAGATCAGTTGTGTAGCCGCCCAGAATTCCTCATTTTCGACCTCGTCTTGGTGTATCGGGGCACTCATTTGCTGGATGCTAGCTGCTAGCTGCCAATTCTTCCCCCTCGATGCTTTCTGTATCTGATTCGTCCGTCACTTCGGATGGCTCGGGAGTGATATCCCATGTAGGCTCTTCCTCGTCCCACACTGTATCGATTTCTGGTTCTAAGTCTTCTGATGGCTCGAGAGTGAGATCCCATGTAGGCTCCTCTTCAGTTATCCATGCGTCCTCATCCTTTGTCAGCTTTGTGGGCTCCAATGTTGGTTCCTTTAGATCCGCCTCTACGTCTATTACTGCCCTTGTACTGATGTCTCCTTCCGGGTTTGATGCGGGCAAGCTTGCAATGGGTGTGGTGTCGGACTCGTTCTGTACTGAGTCCACTTTCATTGTTGGTGCCTTATCTTCAGTTTGGTGCATTGGCCCTCGTTTTGTGCTTTTGGCCAAATCATCAATGAGGCCCCAGGCTTCATCTTCGCTTAATTCCATCATTGACCCTCCCGCGGCAGTATCTAGCAAGCAAAGCTCCGGAAATCTCATCCCAATAAGAAATGTCCGAAGAAGATATGAATCTGCGAATCCGTGGTGCGGGCAGCTCGCCACAATGGAATCGAAGTAC
This sequence comes from Rhodiola kirilowii, assembly GCA_033675215.1. Lineage (NCBI taxonomy): Eukaryota > Viridiplantae > Streptophyta > Magnoliopsida > Saxifragales > Crassulaceae > Rhodiola > Rhodiola kirilowii. Next base: position 48,507,968 of record CM066201.1, read on the forward strand.
ACCAAGTACTCGTCCAAAGTTTCATCCCGGGATTGCGTAAGGTTAATGATCTTCTTGCGGACTTCAAGTTCGAAAGGTGGTGGGGAAAATTCCTCATAGTACCAAGGCTCGCTTTTGTAGTAGGAAGACATGGTGAATTATGTATAACAGAAAAAAGAACAACTATCCATTTGCTAATTCCCCGGCAACGGCACCAATTTTGACAGAGCACAGTCGTCGTGTGCTAAGGCAAGAATAAATTTATAGTCCGCTACTCGTGACTTTACTACTGGGTAGCAAGTGGTAAGTAGGGGTCGAACCCAAGGGAATTATGGGGATAAGTTGTTCTTTGAGGGATCGTACAGGGAGGGAGCGTGTTTTAGGTTGATTGAGGTTTTAGTGCGGAAAAGTAAGTGTTTTTTTGGTTATTTTTGGTTTTTAGTGCGGAAAAGTAAATGACAGAAAAGTAAATACTGAAAATAAAAGAGAAGACTTACAACGATTGTTGCGTTATCGGCAAGTCTTGCGGAACGTCAGCAGTTGATATTGCGGTTTATACTAAAATTGAAAGTAAATGCAGGTGATGTTTTAAACTGAGGAAAGCATTCGGTTTCGGGGGCCTTGTATCATAGCCTGTTTATCATTGACCGCTAATGACCATACTAAGTGTTCAAAAGTGAATCGAGGCTATTCCTAGCACAAGACTTGCCACACCGTCTAGTCTTTTGCAAGACGTAGTACTCTTGTCTAATATGTGCATCCATTTGACCATCATTCCTGATAAATCAAATTGTTTTTGGAAGAGGTTGAACTCCACAGATAAGATGTGCTCTTCCGAGCCTCCACTTATCCACGGAGGTCACGAGTTCATGGTAAATCTTTGCTCTTCCGAGCATCCACTCTACCAATGAAGTTCCGACCTAATATATGGCACTTAGAACAAGTTGAACACAAAGAGGCATTAAGAAAAAAAGGGTCTAAAACATTTTATGACACAAGTACACCCCTTCAACCGAATGAAGGGTTTAGCTACGATTATCCATGGAAGAGGACATCATAGCTAAGTACTTGAAAAGTAAAGGTTTTCGAAAGTAAAGACTGGAAAGTAAAGTACTTTGAAAGACAGTAAAGTAAAGTTGTCGAAAGTAAAGACAGGAAAGTAAAGTACTTTGAAAGATAGTAAAGTAAAGTTTTCGAAAGTAAAGACAGGAAAGTAAAGTTTTCGAAAGTAAAAGACAGTAAAGGAAAGGGGTGAGTACTTCAAGAACCGACAAGAGTACTCAAGAATAGTGAAAAGTAAAGACAAGCTTGAGTACTACAAGAACCGACAAGTGTACTCAAGAACAAACTAGAATACGCAAGAACCAACAAGAGTATTATAGATTTAAAACAAGTGTTTACAATAGTGCCCAAAATCTAGAGAGATAAGTAACTTATGGATTTGAGGATGAAGATTACAAGTGAAGAGGGCATGTATTTATAGCCATGGGAGGAGTGAAACTTGTGGAGGAAATGGCAACACTTGTCACAAGATGGATGGAGGAGCAAGGAGATGAAGCCACATGGGGGAGGAGGAAAGCCGCCGGCGTCTATGAGGTGGAGGGGAGGATATGTGTGAGTGGAATGAGATATTTGTCTCCAAAAAGCCCTCGGTTTGACCGGAATCTGACCGGAGCTTTGGCCAGAGCTTCTTGGATTTTGGAGAGTGTATTCTGAATGAAAATATCATTCTAAGATGATCTCAAGAAGGAAGTTAAGCCAAATTCTGCCCCGAACATGGCCGAAATCCCAAATCGGCTGAAATTGCCCTTGTTTGGCCTTTACCGGGCTCGGTGCCTTTGCATTGCGTTCCTGTCCAAATGCCGGCTGTTCTAGCATATTTGAGTGATTCTAAGTCGGTTCTTGAAAGTTGGAATTTGGTCGTGTCCTGGAATGACTCGTAATTCATTTTCAGCGTAAAATCCTCTTCTTAGCGTGTATTCTCTCTAGACTCCAAAATACCCTGTAGATAAATATCGGAACTAACAAGCAAAAGTTAAATAGACAAACAGTCTAATTTGGTGGGTTTAACTGTGTTTATGATTCGTATAATTATGGTCCATCAGTGCGCCCGAATATTGAGAGATAGTTTTCTCTTGGAGTTCTGCAAAATACTGGAGTGCTAGTGAGTTTTGAGAGCTCAGCTGTGATAGCGGTGAAGACCAGTCGAGATTGAACAAGCTCAGGTATTGGTACCTTCGGCAGGCTTGTTCGGGAGATTACTATACCGATCTAGGATTGGTAGGGCTGTAAGTAATTTCCACATTTGTGATCGTAGTAGCTTTGCTATTGCATGTGTATAGAATAATTGTATTTTGTACAGTCTATATATCAATAAAAGATATTTAGGCAAATCAGTTTTCCGCTGCATTATATTAAGTTCCAGAACCTGCAGGCGTAAACTATGTTCCTAACAGTTCTTAGTTTAGCTTTTATACTAATCAACGATCCTATCAATTGGTATCAGAGCCGACAGGTTCTAGATCTTGATTAGTTTGCAGGTATGTCAGGTGATTCCTTGTAAAATCCCCTGAAGTTGAAACCCGGCGAGTACGCAACCTGGGTTGTCAAGTTCGAAGCTCACGTGTTAGGCACAGATGGTGAAGTATGGCAAGTGGTTGAGCAAGGTCGAAAGGTCATTCCCGATCCAAACGATGCAACAAAAGAAAAGCCGAGGGCTTCATACACAAAGGAAGACTTCAAAAGCATTGAAAAACTTCCAAAGCAATGAAGGTTCTTCACGCGACTTTGGAACCAGGTGACATGCATAAGGTTTCACACCTCAAATGCCCAAAGGAAATCTGGCTGACACTCAAGAGGATCTATGAGGGATCAGAAGATGTCAAGAAGAACCGAGTTCTTGCTGCTCAGACCGAGTTGTTCAACCTGAGCCAGGATAAGAACGAGACAGTTCATGAGTTTCACTCTCGTTTTCAAGGTTGCGTCTCAAACCTTGCAAACCTTGAAAAGAGATATGAACAGTGGGAGATCAATCATATGTTCCTTCGCGGATTGAGTCCAGAGTGGAACGACATTGTGAGGACTATGCAAGCCTTGGCTCACACTAAACAGTTGACCTTGGAAGACCTGGTTGCTAAACTGGATAGCAACATGCTGCTGGATTAGGATCGAGAACCTCAGAAGGTTTCTCGACAGATCGCATTGGGCAGCAAGGGTGAAAAGCCGAAGTACTCAAAAGACAAGGAGTCTACTGAAAAAGTTGCCAAGGAGAGACGTGGCGAGGTTCAGGAACCTCGTAGGTTTTCAAAGCGCAGCCCAACCAAAAAGGATGAATGCTTCTACTGTAAGAAGAAAGAACACTTCCAGAAGGACTGCCGCAAAAAGAAATATGATGAGTCTCAGAAGGAGAACAAGCCCAAAGATGACGAGCCTAAGGACAAGAAGGCCATGTGCGCTTGGGGAGGAGCAGATGACTCTGCAGATGACAGTGACCTTGAACTGGAGCTCAAGTATCAGAACTCTGAAAAAGGCGATGTATGTCTTATGGCTGCAGGAAGATCTTCTGACTCTGAGGTATCTCTTTCTTCTGTGAATTCAGTTTCTTCAAATACTAATTCACGTTCAGGGCTGTTAGATATCATTAGAAAATTGGTTGCTGTAAATGATGAGCTCAAAGACATCATTGCTGAGCAAGACGGCAAAGCTGGTAAAATGTTTGAGGAAAATCATCAGCAAGCAATCAGAATTCGGCAATTGGAGAAACAACTTGCCAGTGCTCAGAGACTTACTGCTAAGACACAGGTGCAGGAACCTGTTAAGCAGAAGGTGGTAACTGCTCCCAAGGGAAAGAAGTCCAAACCCGGACTTGGTTATGGTGAGGTGACAATACTGAAGCGACCTCAGAAGGCTGGAGAGACACGTAGCACTCCTCGACCAAAAGTTGATCTTCTTGATGATGCAAGAGTCTATGGTAAGGGATTTCATATTTGGAACCGGTACACCAAAAATAAGGACTCGAAAGGCATCAACTTCAGTAAACAAAAGAGGAAAGTTGCTGAACGTGAGAAGACAAATTTCAAAGAGGAGAAGATATGTTACCATTGTGGTCAGATCGGACACTTGTGGAACAGATGTCCAGGAAGAACCCTTCACAACAAGGTTTAGAGACCTCATCAGACGGGCAGACAAACTTCACTGAAGAAGGTTCCAAAACCCAGCACTCAGAAGAAGGGTTCAGAACCAAGAAAACCAAACAGAGGGAATCAAGTTCCCATTGCAAACACTAATTGTTTTTCTGATGTTCATACTAACTGCAATTCATCTAGTTCTAATCATAGACCCAAGGCAGCTAAGCTGGTTTGGGTTCGTAAGAACTAATTTCATTTTTGCAGGAGAAGAGAGGAAAGCATCCATGGATGGTCGACAGTGGGTGCTCAGGGCACATGGCCGGAAGTGTGAAATGGTTCTCTTCTCTTCAGCACCATTCCGGAGGTACTGTAACCTTTGCTAACAAGAGCAAATGTAAGGTCTTCGGAAAAGGTATGATCAAATTAAACAGAAAAGTTAGTGTGGATAAGGTTAGTTTGGTTCATGGTTTGAAGTATGATTTGCTAAGTGTTCACCAGTTGTGTCTCAAAGGTAAGAACAAAGTTGTTTTTACAGATGACAGTTGTTATGTGAAGTGCATTGCAACAGGTAGAATCCTCCTTACAGGTTTTGTTGAATATGGTGTTTATCTCACTGATCTGAGTTTCAATCCGGAGGAGTACCTCTGCTTAGCTTCAAGGACCGGGAACCCTGTGTTGTGGCATCGACGCCTTGGTCATGTCAACATGAGGTTGCAGAAGAAGTTGCACAAGCTGGAGTTGGTTCGTGGTTTACCCGAGGTATCAGAAGGTCTGGAACATGTGTGTGACGCATGCACAAGAGGAAAACAGATAAGAACCTCATTTCCAGTCAAGAACGTGGTCAGCACCACTCGACCTTTAGAGCTGGTACATATGGACCTTTGTGGACCCATGAGGACTACAACAAGGGGAGGTAACAAATATGTGTTTGTTTTAGTAGATGATTACTCTAGGTTTACCTGGGTTATTTTCATTGCTAACAAAACTGAAGTTTTCTCTGAGTTTGAAACTTGGGTAAAGGTTACCGAAAGGAACCACAGTCGGAAATTGGCAGGTATTAGAACCGACCACGGAACTGAGTTCGAGAACTCGCAGTTCATCAGCTGGTGTACCAAACATGGTGTGCAACATAACTTCTCAGCTCCTAGAACCCCTCAGCAAAACGGGGTTGTAGAATGCAAGAATTGCACCTTGCAGGACATGACGCGCATAATGCTTCTCGAAAGTGGTCTTCCTAAGAGCTTTTGGGGAGAAGCCATGAACGCAGCATGTCACGTTCTCAATAGAGCTTATCTAAGATCTATTTTGAACAAGACGCCATACGAGCTTCTTAAAGGTAGAAGGCCTAACATAGCACATCTTAGAGTTTTTGGCTGCAGGTGTTATATTCATGATAACGGGAAGAACCAGCTTGGCAAGTTCGACCCAAGGAGTGACGAGGGTGTGTTCGTGGGATATGCCTCAGATAGCAAGGCATACAAGGTCTACAACAAGAAGACTCGGAAAGTGGAAGAGAGTGTGCATGTGGTCTTCGATGAAGGAATCATGGCAGAAAAATCAGTGGAGGTTCCTGACCAACAGGACTCAGATGATGAGATTTTTGTGCTAACTCGTGCTAATCAGATCATTGATGAAGCTGATGAGGTTGTAGAACCAGAGGTTGAACCAGAAGGTGTAGAACCAGAGAATGCCTTACAGGAACCTGCTCAGAACGCAGATGGAATACTGGACGAGGAGTCTGAAGATGACGTTTCAGAACTTGAGGTGGACCAAGTACCTGATGTCGGTCAACATCCAGACGTGGAGAACGACCAGTTGATCATGACGATGATCAAGTGTCAGAAGGTGAAGGTAACCAGGAAGAAATGGGAGATGTTGTACCTCTGACTAGAGATCAAAGGTCCAGACGACCAAGTACCAGACTTGCAGATTACCATTGCTATGCAGCAGTTCAGGGGGAACGGACCCTCACAGCGTTTGTGTCCGTTGTGGAACCTAGCACGGTTCAGGAGGCATTGAAGGATCCAGATTGGGTTCAGGCCATGCACGAGGAACTTCACTAGTTTGAGAGAAACAAGGTGTGGAGACTAGTACCTCGGCCAAAGGACAGGAAGATCATTGGAACGAGATGGATCTTCAGGAACAAGAGGGATGAGAAAGGAGCTGTTGTTCGGAACAAGGCTCGGCTGGTAGTCAAAGGGTACAACCAGCAGGAAGGGATCAACTATGAAGAGACCTTCGCACCAGTGGCACGATTAGAAGCCATTAGACTTCTCATCACCTACTCAGTTCAGTTTGGCTTCAAGCTACATCAGATGGACGTGAAGACGGCGTTCCTGAATGGAAACCTCAAGGAGGAGGTTTACGTTTCACAGACTCCTGGGTTCGAGAACCAGCAACATAGCGATTGGGTTTATGTACTTGACAAGGCACCTTACGGTCTTAAGCAGACACCAAGGGCATGGTATGAGAGATTGTCCGACTTTCTGATAAAGCACGGATATGAACGTGGAACTGTGGATAAGACGTTGTTTCTACTCAGAACTAAGAATCATCTTCTTGTAGTTCAAGTGTACGTCGACGACATAGTGTTCGGCTCAACCAACAACACACTAGTTTAGGAGTTCCAGAACCTTATGGAAAGCAAATTTGAGATGAGCATGGTAGGAGAACTCACCTTCTTCTTGGGACTACAAGTTAAGCAAAAAGCAGATGGAACTCAGATTCATCAGCAGAAGTACTTGAAAGACGTCCTTTTGAAGTACGAGTTGAATGGTTCTAAAACCATCAGTACACCTAGCTCCCCAACCGTCTCGCTTTCAAAAGAGATGAACTCACCACCCACCGACCAGACTAAGTACAGGGGCATGATAGGTTCACTTCTGTACCTTACAACTTCTAGACCTGATATTATGTTCAGCGTGTGTCAATGTGCCAGGTATCAAGCTGATCCAAGGGAAGCTCACGTGAAGGCTGTCAAACGGATTATGAGGTATCTGAATGGGAAAAAGGACTTAGTGCTGTGGTACCCTAGGGACAAGTCCCTGGTACTGGAAGGCTTCTCGGACGCAGACTATGCAGGAGATCGAGCAGACAGGAAATCGACATCTAGGATGGCTCAATTTCTTGGATCGTGCTTGGTTTCATGGGGGTCCAGAAAGCAAAACTCGGTAGCTCTCTCAACAACAGAGGCGGAATATGTGGCAGCAGCAGCGTGCTGTGCACAACTTCTGTGGTTACAGAACCAGCTAAGTGATTTCGGTCTATTATTTGATAATGTGTCTATTTACTGTGATAACACCAGTGCACTTAGCGTAGCTAAGAATCCGGTACATCATAGTAAAATGAAACACATTGAAATTAGACATCACTTTATTAGGGATTGTGTCGAAAAGGGCTTAGTCTCTATTGAGTTTTGTAGGACCGAGGACCAAGTAGCGGACATCTTCACCAAGGCCTTACACAGAGAGCCTTTTGAGAGGTTGAGGATAGCGCTTGGCCTGATCTCTACTTAATGAGGTACTCTTAACCTTTTTCTCAATGATTGGTTAGAATAAGGTTCCTGATCCTCCATTGTTGCCTAAAGTATTGGAACGTCACTGAAGTCTTTGTGTGATAACATGCTAGCATACTTTTACTTCTCAATTAAAAGTTGTGTGTTCTCTGCTTGTGCTTGGGATCTTTCATTCTTAAGCCTTTTGTACCTTTTGGATTTTGCACCCCACTAAACCTCATGAAGGAAGAGTACACAGCCACCTTAGCTCATACCTTGTCGAGGATGTCCAATGACCCTTTGTTAATGCTGGACTACTGCGACTAAAGGTACATATATCTTGTGTGATTATGTTGAGTGTTTCGTTGTGATGCTTGCAAATCTAATGACCCTTACGGTTAAGCCGATCCATCACAACACCCCTTGAAGAAGGTTATGGCATTGTATTGGTACTGCATTCACTCAGTTTGGTTCCAGACCCAGTTCAGATATTGGGCTCAGATATGACCTGGAGTAAAGATCTTTAATTTGAAAATTGAAAGACTTGACACGTGGAAGATGAGAAATTTTCGTGATAATGATGAGTGCGTGAATCTGGGAGAAAACCCTAGCTTTCAAATCAGAGTTTTAGTACTCACTACTCATCAGTTCAACCTCAGCGTTCTCACAATTGGAAGATGTTGAAATCATTGGAGGAGATGAGAGTCCAGAACCATTGAGCAAGACCTCAAACAAAAAGAAAGCTTCAGTGGTGAAGAGGAGGGAGCAACCACCTCGATCCGGAAAGAAGCAGAGGACTTCTTCAAAGAAAGGAAAGAAGGTGAAGGTTCCTGAACCTCCTGTTACTGCGACGGTTGAGAAACCCAAGATCGTTGTGGATGAGTTTTGCATTGATGAAGAGTTTTTGGTGGTCAATCAGCTTGAAAAAGTGTATGACCTGGTAAAGTTCCAGAAGAGGATGATACTATGGAAGTCAGACTTGAGACTACCATGGATATCGATGCCAGACTCAATAAGCGTTAGAAAGGTGCTGCTAAGATCAAAGAGATGTTGGTAGATCTGAAATCTGAAGTTGGGAAGATGTCTACTAGTCAGTGGATGATTGAAGAAGAAGTCAGTGGACTTAAGAAGATTATTGAGGCAGGGATTGCTGATCTGAAGAGCAGGATGTCGGGAACAGGTTCCAGAACCTGATTGCGAGAATGCAAGTACCAGCACCGACCATCTCCTTGCCCTATCCTTCAATCCCAACCACATCATATCCCCTCCTTGAACTATGATCTCTGTTTTGATTCTGATCCATGCACTGCATTGAACATTGCTCTTAATTCTGAAGTTTAAGTTACTCTCATGATTATTTGCATGCTGACCTTTGCTGACTAACTCTACTTATGCTAACATCATTGGATTAGCTAACCTTATTTGATGATGCCAAAAGGGGGAAAGTGTTAGTAGCAACCCATTGAGGGGGAATCGGTCAGGTATCTGTTCCTCAACCTCGAGAAAGTCTTTCTGCTGTTTGACTAAGGGGGAACTCAGTTGTAGGGCATCTGAAACTTCTAAGTGACTTTGAATCTTTCGCTCAGGGTGTTTGTCATCATCAAAGGGGGAAATTGTTAGTACCTCAGTGGGTTAATGATGACAACACCAAGTTATTTAACTTCTATGTGAAGTGTGCAGGTTCAAGAACGTGAGACATCATGTGAGGTACTGGAACCCGCGGAGCGTGGTCAACAAGCAAAGTCAAAGAAGTAGCCATTGCAATAAGACCGAGAATATCATGGAACAAGTACATGCAAAGCAGTTGAGTGAATATAGCGAAGCTTGACAGTTCACGGAGCTGAATGGACCAAGTCTTCGGTAGTTGCGAGATTTGCGGATTGGAACCCAGGGAGAAAATCTCGCCAACTGAAACCACGTGGAGGACACGACGAGTGGAACCACAACTGATCGTGAGCACATCATGGGAGCCAACCGTTGAAGACCAAACAGACTTATATACACATATCAAACCAAAGAGATGCGTGCGCCCGAATATTAAGAGATAGTTTTCACTTGGAGTTCTGCAAAACACTGGAGTGCTAGTGAGTTTTGAGAGCTCAGCTGTGATAGCGGTGAAGACCAGTCGAGATTGAACAAGCTCAGGTATTGGTACCTTCGGCAGGCTTGTTCGGGAGATTACTATACCGATCTAGGATTGGTAGGCCTGTAAGTAATTTCCACATTTGTGATCGTAGTAGCTTTGCTATTGCATGTGTACAGAATACTTGTATTTTGTACAGTCTATATATCAATAAAAGATATTTAGGCAAATCGATTTTTCGCTGCATTATATTAAGTTTCAGAACCTGCAGGCGTAAACTAGATTCCTAACAGTTCTTAGTTTAGCTTTTACACTAATCAGCAATCCTATCAACTAGTCTCTGACTCAAGTAGTCAGTCCAATCTCTTTCTTCTATAAAAAAAATAAAAAAAAAGTAGTCAGTCAATCTTTGAACATCCCCCAAATCAAAAAAAATTCTTTGAACATCCCCAACGTGTGCTTATATATGAACTGTTTTGTTTATTACTTTTGGCATGCAATGCAGTGTCACGCACTCATCTTTTTTGTAATGTATTTGTTGGGTCAAATAGGGCGATGGCCAAAAAAATCTTCAACAATAACTGCATGCTCCAGAGTTGTTAGCGTCTGCTATGAAAGATGACGTACGTTTTATGGTATATATAAACTAGTCTTCCTTAAAGATTTTGCATTTGCCAGTATGTTCTGTTCGACAATCTGAATCAGTATTTAACTATTTAATTATCTCTATCCATCAGGTGCACATTAATTATACTAATGTACAATTAAGCCATTACTTAGTTTAATTTTCTTCACCCTTAATACATATTTTTCCAACATGTTCAACTGGAGCGGACAGAAATGGTTAGAGAGCCAATAGCTGGATCCAGTTGTCAGTGAAATGAATACATATAGCGCCAGAAATACTTAATATCTGTTCCAATAGCTGTCTTATTTTCATGGACTGCGAGACAACTGCCCAAGTATTCAACACTAGAAAAAAAAAATTTCTCACGAATAAGCAGTGCACTGACGATGTCTTTGTACCATCATAAAATAGTTTCAGTCTTGACTCTTGAGCTGGTCGGGAGATGGCATCACATATCCAATTATCAACAATATCTTCATTCTACTAAGATGAGGAACTCCAAAGAAGTAGCATGCCTATTGTTCGAACTGAAATACATCATGAACATATGTTCATCCTCCAGAGAAAAGCCACATGACGTGGATTTCTGGTAAATGTTTCAGAGATTTGTTTTAGCAGTGGTCAACCACATTTTCGATTTTCTCCTAGCTGGATAGCCTCTGCACAGAAAATATCACCAGAGAAGAAATATGTGAATAAAAATAGCCGGCAGGGTACACTACACCAGAATACAGTTGACGGGACATTCTTTGACATTTGTCGCATTTTTTTTGTCGCATACGACATTATATACGATTGACGAAATTTTGTTTGTCGCGTTTATGGTTTTATGTCACAAAGTTTTTTGCGACACGCAACATTGTGTCCCTTAAACATCTATATGCGACTTTTGTTAATGCGACGCAATTATTCAGTCTCATAAGATGTTTAATGCGACAATAGTTAAAGCGACTAATTATTTTACGTCTCATAATCCCCTTAATGCCACAATTGTTAAAGCGACTAGTATTATAAGTCCCATTAACATGTTAATGCGACATACATTAAGCGACTACCCAATGTAAGTCCCTTAATAATGGAAAACTGATGATCACATCAGATTTTCGCCTGGGCAGTGCAGGTTTTGTTTGAAATTAAAGAAGCATTGAATAGGTTGACCAACCATTTACGTCATGTGCGACATATTTACGAAAAAAAATGTCGCGTAAACGTCTAGCACCCAATGAAAAAGCAAAAGCAGTACAAAGGGAAAGTATGGACAAGAGTTGGTCTTTGGCTTTGGCTTAATTAATTGGTCTAGGTAGCACAACAACCAAATTATATAATTTTTGTTTAATTAATTGGTCTATATGATATTTTTTCTTTGTGTTCTTTTTTAATCCTAGTTTTAAATTTGTTTGAAATTTCTTGTGTTTTGTAAGTTTTGTTAACGCATTTGAAATAACTAGTCATTTTTTATTTGTATATGTGATTTGTAAGTTTTGGACACACTCAGTGACCTTGTTTTGTGCCTAAATAAGTGCCTTTTGATCCCAATTGCAACACATTCAACTTTGAACTTAAGTTACTAGAGGAAAATAATGATGTATTTTGGACTTCATATTAGAAAACTGACATATATATGTTTAACTTCTTACATTATTTTCCTTATAAAAAAAACTTGTTACATGATTTCTTTGGAAGTATTTTTTAAAATGAATGAAGATGGTATATTAATAGCAACATATTGGTCAAATGAGACGCGAACACTATATATATACCAAAAGTTATTAAACATTTATTTATAATTCGTATGTAGAAAATTAGTATTAAAAAAATTTATTGTTTAATATTTTAGCGAAGAGGTTAGTAGTGGGCTGAACTTGAAAATGCCCAAACTTATCAACTTTAGGGTTTTGTGCGGTTCACTTGTCCGCCGCACTCACAACAAACAGAAAGGAGGACAAGAGAAAGAGTGAGTGAATCAATGGCGGAGAAGCGAAGGAAGTCGTCACTGACGGTGTTTACTGATCCGCGTTTAGACAAGAAGTTTACTGATCTGCGTTTCGACAAGATGTTTACTGATCGGGATTTCTTGTCGTTTGCTGCTCCGGTTGATAAGAGAGGGAGGAGGAAGGAACAGAAAGAGAATCCGCTTCAGAGGTATTACCAATTAAGATTTGGTCTTGAATTGAGAAATGGATGAGGATTTCGACATGCCGGCGGCCGAGGAAATGATGGATGAGGACATGGATTTTGCGGACGAGGCGCCAGTGATTATGAAGGTTGGGGAGGAGAAGGAGATCGGGAAGCAAGGGTTGAAGAAGAAGCTTTTGAAGGAAGGTGAAGGATGGGACACTCCCGACAATGGCGATGAGGTTGAAGGTAATGCACTGATTCTGAATTCGTTGATCTGTGTCTTTTTGTTGTCTGAATTATGTGGCGGCGCTAACGGATTGGGATTTATGTGGTTTCTTGCAGTTCATTACACAGGAACCTTACTTGATGGAACGCAATATGATTCCAGCCGCGGCAGGGACACATTCAAGTTCACACTTGGTCAAGGTATGAAATGTGATCGGTTTCTGGTAAACTGAAGCAGTTGGATTGGTCTTTTGAGGCTTAATTTAGGTTGTTGGTTTTTGCTGATGTGAGATGGATGATTTGTTGGTTTAGGGCAAGTGATTAAAGGATGAGGTTTGGGTATCAAGACAATGAAGAAGGGTGAGAATGCTCTTTTCACCATCCCGCCTGAGCTGGCTTATGGAGAGGCTGGTTCTCCACCCACTATTCCACCTAATGCAACTCTTCAGTTCGATGTTGAGCTGCTGTCGTGGAGCAGTGTGAAGGATATTTGCAAGGATGGAGGGGTTATTTAGAAGATTGTCAAGGAGGGTGAGAAATGGGAGAATCCTAAGGACCTTGATGAAGTTCTAGGTGAGGCTCATTGTTCCTGTGAAGTTGGGTGGTTGATTCTTGTTGGTTGTAGAGTTGAAAAATGATCAAGTTTTTGAATATGAGAGATGAGCAAGGCAATACAATCCTGAATGTATTGTTCCATACCAGCTTGGACGGGCCTCAGTTGAGATCAAGTCGGCCAAAGAGGCCAAAATAATTGTTGGGGACAAGAAAGTTTCCATTGTGAATGTATCTATAATATTTTGTACGTGATTGTAATAATGTAATTTGAAAATCAAATATAAATTTTATTTATTAATTTATTTCAATTTAAATTCGAATATAAAATTTCATTGAATATTTATTATTATTATTATTTCATTGAAATAAAATAATTGTAGAACCAGGTTTATTGTGCTAAATGAAAATATGTCGCATAAGCGGTAAACTTTATGCCACTTGCCTAATTTCTGCGTTGCCAAAACTTAACGCTACAAGGCTTACCGGACAAAATTTATGCGACGCACAGTTTGTCCCATAAACGAAATAGCACTTAATGCGACAAATATAGCACTTTATGCGACGCAAAAAAAAATAATATAAGCTGTTTTCTGGTGTAGTGGTACATAGCACTAGTTTTTATCCTTTTGTGTGATTATTGTGCATTATGTTTCTTATCTATGAGTTATGCAGCAAAAACTAATTACCACCCCAAATGTAGTCTGACATTCATCCTCATGCATGCCCAGTTCAATAGTGAAACTTGGAAGGCTTTGGTTCTGGCCTGAGGAGAACATATGCTTTTTAAACAGAGCATACATATGTATACATGGATGCACATGAAGAATATCAGTTTCTATAACCAATTCTCAGATGTGTTGTAGACCATTGATGTGCCATTGCTGCACGAAAATAAATATACTGCAAGATTTATGAATCAATTAGTTCCCATAAAACCCTGTTTTATTTTAACAGGGTAGTCTTTGCCTCACTGCCAACATATACCTTAGATTTTAACTATCTCTAAGGCTTTGAAAGCTTCCAGAGGTCACTTTACCAAAAAGCCAACAAGAGCCATTTCCTTCACAATGTCACAAAGAAAGCACTCATAACCACATTTCACTTGAGAGAGAGAAAAAGAACCTCAAACAATACTTAAGATAGCACCCAGCTCAGCAAGTATAAGGAACTGAAGTTATACCGACCGAGCTGCCTCCAGCATCCCATCCTCTGTATCAAAAACATCTTTAACTGCACCAACAACAAAAAAACATAAAGCCAAAAGTAAACTAGGAACAACGTTGAGTAAAAAGGCAATCTGTAAGACCATCTTTCAGTTTTATTACTCACCAGGATCCCCTTTGTTAATTACTACTATGACGTCAGAAACTGGACAAATCATCATCATCAAGAAGTTGAATCTACATTCAACTCCCCTGTACAATCGTCTTCATTCACATCCCTCTCTGTCTCATTCCTACTACTTTCACTTTCATCTACACCATTAAATATCATCTCTACGTACTCCTCCACATCAATCTCATCCTCCTCTCCCATCTCTATTTCCAGCAATGGAATGTATGGCGGGCGGGAAACATCCACCACTCCCTCCCACTCCACACCCCTGAAGAAATCATGACCTTTGATTTCATTGACCGAAATCCTCATTGCCGGGTCTTTCTGTAACATATCTTCCAAATCAAGTCCCGCAACTCCGTCTGCTCCCCAGCTAACTCAGGTACCTTTTTCACAATCCGGCTGAACGTTTCCTTGGAATTCGAACCACGAAAAGGAGTCTTCCCGTATAACATCCCATACAGAACAACACCGAGCGACCACCAATCTGCTGCGAAATCATAACCAATACGAATGATAATCTCCGGCGCCATGTACTCATCCGTCCCCACAAACCAGTTTGACTTCACCACACAGAACTCGATTTTCGACGCTCTAAATCGGCTACTGACACTGACTTATCTTCCACTGCCTCAGGCTGTATGCCGGAGTTGCAGAACCTGAACAGCAAAGGAGAACGCTTATTTGCCGGCGATGGTGAAAGAGACAACCTAACCTTCGGACTGATTACTCTAATCGATGCTGGAGATTTCGCAAAGAGGTTCGTACATAAATCGAAGTCGATCAGCATCAAATGACCGCTCTCCTGAATCACCACATTATCCGGCTTCAAATCTCTGTATACAAACCCTAGTTTATGCACATACTCCAAAATCAACACCAATTCCGCCGCATACAATCTACACCAGAAAAATCGAATCAAACGAAAACCTAACTAAGAATCGACCTCTAAACACTCCAACAGCCTACAAACAGCGTGCGTCGAATTCGATATACCTGATGACGTCTTCGGAGAACAAGCTCAAATGGCCTTCAGGGCAGTAATCCATTACGAACCCGACGATACGCTCCGTCTCCACCACTCCTCGAAGTTTTGGTATCAGCGGATGATCAAAGTTCATCAACGCATCTTTCTCGAACCAGAGCCTTCTTCGGTGATCGTCGCCGCTTCCGTCACAACAGCTGCGGTTTGTTTTCGTCTTAAGGCTGGCTTTTAGAGCTAGGAGTTGGTTGGTGTGCGGAGTTGACGACTGGCATGAGCGGAACGCCGGAAGGACGTACGGAGAGCGGATCGAAGAATTGGGATCAAACAGCGCAACTGGCAACGAAGGCGCCAGCTGTGATTTGTATTACAGTTTAACAGAAAATGTTCCAACAATTACAATTGGACCCCTTGGGTTGTCATACTGATGCTAGACTCCCCTAAATAATACAATTGACTACCAGCAACTATCTCTAATTACGAAACAGTTCGTGGACTGTTAATACCCCCTCTCAAGTTGGCAGCGTGCAAGAAGTTTGTCACGCCCAACTTGCCTATCAGGCGATGCAGCACGTCAGCAGGCACGACTTTTGTGAGGACATCTGCAGGCTGATCAGAGCTAGGAAGATATACCGGATTGATGAAGTTGCTGGTGACGTATTGCCGGACCAAGTGACAGTCTATCTCTATATGTTTTGTACGCTCATGGAACACCAGGTTCCTCGCGATGTGCAGCGCGGCCTTGTTATCACAATGCAAAGGAACTGGACGAGGATGAGGAACATGCAAGTCCATGAGAAGACCAGATATCCATACGAGTTCGCTGGTAACATGGGCCATGGAGCGATACTCCGACTCGGCAGACGAGCGAGAGATGGTGTGTTGTTTCTTGGTTTTCCAACATACAATGGCTGAGCCGAGCTTAATGCAATAACCAGATACAGACCGGCGAGTGAGAGGACATGATGCCCAGTCCGCATCGCAAAAAGCTTCAAGGCTTAGGGGAGATGTAGCTGAGAAGAACAGTCCTTGGCCAGGAGCCTGTTTAACATATCTCAAAACCTTGAGTGCAGCTTGATAATGGTCATGGCGAGGGGCGCTCATGTATTGGCTGAGCACATGGACATGATATGAGAGATCCGGATAGGTGACGTTAAGATATATCAAGCGCCCAACCAGTCGTCTATATGGTGTAGGATCAGCCAGAAGATCACTTTTGGACAAGCTCAAGTTATGTTTAGTGTCCATAGGCACCTTTGATGGTTTGCACCCAAGTAAACCTGCATCTTCCAAAAGTTCCATAGCATACTTGCGCTGGTTTATAAACAGACCAGTAGGTGACCGAGCAACCTCAAGGCCTAAGAAAAACCTGAGAGGACCCAAGTCCTTGATGCTGAAGCAAGAATGGATGTAAGCTTTGACAGCTTCTATTTGATCTGTGCATGTCCCAGTAAGGATGATGTCGTCCACATAGACTAGTAGGGCAAGGAACACACCATCACGAGTGTATGTAAACAAAGAATAATCATGTAGGCTTTGTGTAAAACCATAGGCCAGCAATGCATCAGTGAACTTACTAAACCATTGTCTGGAAGCCTGTTTCAAGCCATACAAGCTCTTTAGCAATTTGTAGACTTTCCCTTGGCTCTTAAGTGCTTTGTTGAAACCAGGGGGAAGTTGCATATATACTTCCTCATACAATGAACCATGCAGGAATGCATTGTCGACATCAAGCTGGAATATTGGCCAACCCTTGGAAGCTGCAATGGCAAGAAGAACTCTAACTGAAGTCATTTTGATTACAGGCGCAAATGTCTCATTGTAATCCAAACCTTCTTCTTGAGTATAGCCTTTTGCCACAAGTCTGGCTTTATATTTCTCAATGGAGCCATCTGACTTATGCTTGATCTTGTAAACCCATTTGCAGCCAATAACATTCTTGTTTGGAGGTAGATCACAAACTTCCCATGTGTTATTATCTGCCAAGGCTTTCATGTCTTTGTTCATTGCCTCAACCCAATTACTGTCTTTTGAAGCCTGAGTGTAAGAAGTGGGCTCCTTGCAGTCAGAAATGTTAGTGACAAAGGACTTGTAAGAGGGAGTGCATACTGATAAACTAACATATTTTTATATGGGATAAGGTGTGCTAGAGTTGCACACATAATCAGACAGTTTGTGAGGCTTAGCCCTCTCCCTCGTAGATTTCCTAACAGGTTGATCAGTTGAAGGCCCTTGAGGAACAACAGCAACAGGTGGAGCATCAGGAGGACTTACATCAGCAACAGGTAGAGTATGACTACTTTGAGGAGGAGTATACTCAAAATCAAGATCTGGCACATGTGGGATAACAGGAAAAGGAACTGTTCCTTTACCCTCAACAGACCTTCCAGTTTGGCTTTGCAAGAAAGGAAAAATATCCTCATCAAATTTGACATTCCTGCTAATAAGAAAGCTGTTGGTATCAAGGTCAAGAACCTTGTAACCCTTGTGCCCATATGGATAACCCATGAAAACACATGCCTTAGCTCTAGCATCAAACTTGGATCTGTGATCAGCATTAGTAGTAACATAACACATACAGCCAAAGATTCTGAGATGAGAATATGAAGGGGAAGTACTAAATAGCTTCTCATATGGAGTGGCACCATTAAGAATAGCAGAAGGCATTCTATTAATCAAGTATGTAGCAGTTAGAAGGCAATCACTCCAATAACAATCAGGAACGCCTGCTTTGAACTTAATGGCCCTTGCAACCTCTAACAAATGCCTGTGTTTCCTCTCTAGTACTCCATTTTGCTCAGGTGTATATGGACATGATACTTGGTGCAAACAACCATGAGAAGACAAGAAATCCATTAGTTTCTTACTGAAAAATTCTGAGCCATTATCAGTCCTCAAAATTTTAATCTTCTTGTAGAACTGAGTGTGCACCATATTGAAAAAGTTGATCAAATGGTCCCCTGCTTCTGCTTTGCTCTGCATCATAAATGTCCAAGTGCTACGAGAGTGATTGATGGATGCACAGTCGTTATGTGCAAACGTCAAGAATAAATTTATAAGTCCGCTACTCGCGACTTAACTACTGGGTAGCAAGTGGTAAGTAGGGGTCGAACTCAAGGGAATCAGGGGAATAGATGTTCTTTGAGGGGGTTGTCCAGCGAGAAAGCGTGTTTTAGGTCGGTTGGTTGGTTTTAAAGCTACCAGCTAAGTGATTGATTGATTGATTGATTGGTTGGTTTTAATACTGGAAAGTAAATTACAGTTTATAATTAAAGAGAAATGTTCGGTTTCAGGGGCCTTGTATTATATCCTGTTTATCATTGACCTTTAGTGAATTATCTAAGTATTCAAAGATGAATCGAGGCCCTTTCGTAGCGCAAGACTTGCAACATCGTTTAAATCAACACTTGTTCTAAGCAAAACTAATTCCTCCTTTCGAAGTATCTTAGCTGTAAGTGCATCCACTTGATCTCCCAGTTACGTTATTGACCAAGTGGTGTTTTAGATAAGTCGAACTCCTCGATAAGTTTTGCTTGTGACAGCTTCCACTTACCGAGTATGATCACGAATTTCCATGGCAGAGCTTTGCTTGTGACAGCTTCCACTCAACCTTGGAAACTCTGACTTGATATATGGCACATAGAACAAGTTTTGAATACTAAGACTAGACACTAAGTTAATAGTCTTAAAACATTTTATAATACAAGTGCGCCCCTTCTACCGAACTACTAGTTTAGCTACTATTCATCGCGCTAAACATTATAACTAAGGAAATAAACAGTTGAATAAATACTAGAAATAATACTTACAACCGTTGAAGCGCCAAGGGAGCTATCCTTTATTTCCAAAGCCAAACTTTACAAATACATAACTTAGAGAGAGAAGTGTTTTTTTACAAGTGAGGGATGATTAAAATGAGGGGAGGAGCTCCTCCTTATATAGCCATGGGAGGAGGAGGAGATGGAGGCAAGTGTTGCATGGTGATTGGAGGAGAAAATGAAGGGAGGAGATGACCACACATGGAGGAAGGGGAGGA
Source organism: Rhodiola kirilowii (assembly GCA_033675215.1). Lineage (NCBI taxonomy): Eukaryota > Viridiplantae > Streptophyta > Magnoliopsida > Saxifragales > Crassulaceae > Rhodiola > Rhodiola kirilowii. The sequence continues at coordinate 48,527,529 of CM066201.1, forward strand.
GGAGCAAGGAGGAGCCGCCATGTGGAGGAGGAGCAAAGCCGCCGGTCATGGTGGAGGAGAGCCGCCGGTGGTGGAGGAGGAGGAGGGGTGGCTTTGGCCACCTCTTGCCCAAGTGGCCGGTCACCTTGCCCAATGTGTGATTTTATACAGTTTTGTGCAGTCTTTTCACAAAACTGTCAATGTGTTTCTTCCCCGGGCTGTCTTGATTCCTCTCCTGATTCTTCTGATTAATTTATTACGAGTGCTTCAACGTCAGGATCCTTGATATTTCTTCAGTCGGCATATGATCTTGACCTTGGATTGACTCGTAACATCTTTTCTGCTTAAAAAGCTCCTCTTTAGAGTGTATTCTCTCTAAGCTCTGAATTACCCTGTAGAAATATATCTGAACTAACAAGCAAAAGTTAAATAGACAAAATGTCTAAATAAGGGGGTTATACTGTGTTTCTGATTCGTATAATTTTGGTCCATCAGATTACCCCACACTTTTAGTTGTTCGTCCCGAACAATGCTATTTAAGGGCTGTACTCTAAGTTGGCTTTGAAATATGAAAATTAGACTGTGGTACTCGATCTATCCTAATTCATGCATTGCTTACTTATTACCAAATTGAACTGCGTAAATAAATAGAAGAAACTTAATACTTGTACCTCCGTGCTGAGATGCAAATTATATTGGATGTCTCGGGAGATATCCCTTTTTAGGCTCCTGGACTGCAATCTTGGGATCGTCTCGCACTATATGGTTTTCTGGTAGCTTTCTCTAGCACGTGATTCGGTTCGGGTTTCAATGGTTTGAGTATTTTGATTTTCTTTTGGCGAGGGACTGCTTTTGTAGTGAATCGGCATTTGGCCTTTGTTTTGACTTTTGAGTTCTTCACTTTTTGTTCGGTTAAAACCTTCACAATTTTGGGCCTTTGGCCTCTTGATTTGCTTCATTGAGCTTTTCGCCTTTTTGTGACTGCTAGTCCATTTTCTCAAGCCTTTTTGGGAGGTCCAATCATCGCCCGCAAGCCTATGGAAATACCTCCCCGCTCCTCTCGTTTTTGCCGTTTTTGCGCGGGTCAATGTGAGGGTCGCTCAGCTATTTTCTCGGCTACTTCGACTGTCGTTTCGCGCGGGTCAAGATGAGGGTCGCTCATCTATTTTCTCGGCTACTTTGACCGGAGATAGGACGGTCTGATTCCCGTCCTCGCCTTTTGCATTGCATGGCGGAGATGACTTCAATCTTCACTGAAACCCGAAGTGCAGCCTCCACTGACTTCGAAAACCATATAGTTTGATCTGATCCTTTGATTGCTTGCCAAGCCTCTCTAGGGCAGTTTATGTCAACTCCACATCCCTAGTTATCTCAGCACAAAGGACAAATGGAAAGTTACATTCTAAGTTTTTAAACAGTTGAATTTTCACAAGGTTAATGCATGAATTATGATTTATCTTTTTCACATTCTTAAGTTCATATTTTCAAAAAGATACTATTACTAAAAAGAAAAAACAGCTGCGTGTTATTTATGTACATAGGTGGTTCTCACCCCCCACTTTTGAACGAAGGCATGCCTTAGTTCAAAAGTCATGCAAGCTTAAAACTAAATACTGAATTTAAATGACAGAAATTAAAGTGCGGAAAAGTAAGATAGTGTCGGGTTACCTTCCGACCAGTGCACTTGTTTAACGTCGTTGGCTCGACAGTACCTCGTTGTGGATTACTGGTTTGGGTCCCATGGGTGGCTCAAGTCAAACTTCGCCACCGTTCCAGTGTTGCTTCTTCCTGACTTCTTGCCGGATGTTGTGTTCTGGTCAGGACTCCTTTGTTTCGGGATTTTTTCCTTCCAATACCCCGGAGGGGGTGATGGACCTTTCACTACCAGCCTTTCGAAGTTTTTGTATTTGGGACTGCCTAGTCCGGTTGCGGCATAGCAATGCTCCATCGAGGGGTCATTCTGCAGAGGTGCTTTTCCCATTCTCCTTTGAGCTTCTTCATTGATCGCATAGTTTGCTGCGACTTGCTCATTGATTAAGGGGAAAAGTCGGGAAGGCCTCATGAGGCTTGGTTCTGCCTCGTTATGTTGGTTCGTGAAGAACTGATCGTAGATAGTTTCAGCTGGCTGGGTAATGATAGTCGGGTATGGCTTGGGCAGCTCGTCAGTGGTGTTCTGGACTCCTACTTCGTTGCTTCCGGTGCTTTCCATGTCTGATTCTTCAGACGGTTCAGGAGTCTCTTCCGACGGTTCGGTGGTTTCTTCTTCATCAGCCTCAGGGTCAGCTTCTTCTATCTGCATTTCCTCGTCAGTTTGGGGTACTCGTCTTGTGGCAGCGGCCAGGCCGATTATAAGGCACCACATGTCTGCAACGGTGAAGTTTGTTGCAGACCTTCTCATAGCTTCGTTAACTCTTCCCAACTCTTCGGCCCTCATCCCACGAAGAAATTTTGGAGAAGAACTTTCTTCGTAAATCCATGGTGCGGGCAGCTTGAGACGATGGCATCGTAGTTCATGTAGTATTCGTCCAAAGTCTCATCCCGGGATTGATGAAGGCTCATGATCTTCTCACGGGTTTCTTGGCGTAAAGATGGTGGGGAGAATTCTTTCAGGAACGGAACGCAGAGGTCTACGAAACGTTCTGCACTGCAAGCGGTGGATGTGTAGTACCATATCGTGGCGAAGTCGGTTAGAGAGAATTTAAAGCATTTCAGCTTAAATTCCTCTAATACTTTGTTCTCAGGTTTGATGTGGTGGCAGACGTGGTGGAAGTTTCGGCAGTGCTGTACTGGGTCTTCTCCCTCCGTTCCTCCGAACAGGGGCAGAAATCGCGTTGTCCATGCATGCGTAATGGGTGATGACATAGGGAAAAGAAAGAAAAAGAAAGGGGAGGGAAAGAACAACTATCCGATGGCTGATTCCCCGGCAACGGCGCCAATTTTGATGGATGCACAGTCGTTATGTGCAAACGTCAAGAATAAATTTATAAGTCCGCTACTCGCGACTTAACTACTGGGTAGAAAGTGGTAAGTAGGGGTCGAACCCAAGGGAATCAGGGGAATAGATGTTCTTTGAGGGGGTTGTCCAGCGAGAAAGCGTGTTTTAGGTCGGTTGGTTGGTTTTAAAGCTACCAGCTAAGTGATTGATTGATTGATTGATTGATTGGTTGGTTGGTTTTAATACTGGAAAGTAAATTACAGTTTATAATTAAAGAGAAATGTTCGGTTTCAGGGGCCTTGTATTATATCCTGTTTATCATTGATCTTTAGTGAATTATCTAAGTATTCAAAGATGAATCGAGGCCCTTTCGTAGCGCAAGACTTGCAACATCGTTTAAAGCAACACTTGTTCTAAGCAAAACTAATTCCTCCTTTCGAAGTATCTTAGCTGTAAGTGCATCCACTTGATCTCCCAGTTACGTTATTGACCAAGTGGTGTTTTAGATAAGTCGAACTCCTCGATAAGTTTTGCTTGTGACAGCTTCCACTTACCGAGTATGATCACGAATTTCCACGGCAGAGCTTTGCTTGTGACAGCTTCCACTCAACCTTGGAAACTCTGACTTGATATATGGCACATAGAACAAGTTTTGAATACTAAGACTAGACACTAAGTTAATAGTCTTAAAACATTTTATAATACAAGTGCGCCCCTTCTACCGAACTACTAGTTTAGCTACTATTCATCGCGCTAAACATTATAACTAAGGAAATAAACAGTTGAATAAATACTAGAAATAATACTTACAACCGTTGAAGCGCCAAGGGAGCTATCCTTTATTTCCAAAGCCAAACTTTACAAATACATAACTTAGAGAGAGAAGTGTTTTTTTACAAGTGAGGGATGATTAAAATGAGGGGAGGAGCTCCTCCTTATATAGCCATGGGAGGAGGAGGAGATGGAGGCAAGTGTTGCATGGTGATTGGAGGAGAAAATGAAGGGAGGAGATGGCCACACATGGAGGAAGGAGAGGAGGAGCAAGGAGGAGCCGCCATGTGGAGGAGGAGCAAAGCCGCCGGTCATGGTGGAGGAGAGCCGCCGGTTGCCGGTGGTGGAGGAGGAGGAGGGGTGGCTTTGGCCACCTCTTGCTCAAGTGGCCGGTCACCTTGCCCAATGTGTAATTTTATACAGTTTTGTGCAGTCTTTTCACAAAACTGTCAATGTGTTTCTTCCCCGGTCTGTCTTGATTCCTCTCCTGATTCTTCTGATTAATTTATTACGAGTGCTTCAACGTCAGGATCCTTGATATTTCTTCAGTCGGCATATGATCTTGACCTTGGATTGACTCGTAACATCTTTTCTGCTTAAAAAGCTCCTCTTTAGAGTGTATTCTCTCTAAGCTCTGAATTACCCTGTAGAAATATATCTGAACTAACAAGCAAAAGTTAAATAGACAAAATGTCTAAATAAGGGGGTTATACTGTGTTTCTGATTCGTATAATTTTGGTCCATCAGTGATCATCTACAACAGTCAAGAAGTATTAAGCTCCAGTAATACTTGGTGTTGCATATGGTCCCCAGATGTCACTATGGATCAAATCAAAAATTTCAGAAGTGGTACTTGTACCGATAGGAAATTGCAGTCTAGTTTGTTTTGCCAAAGGGCATACATCACACTTATTCTTTGTACATGTGACATTAGTGTCTTTCACAAAGAATTTCAAATGATCAGCTATTGCCTTGAAAGGAAAGTGACCCAGCCTGTTGTGCCATAAAACTGCATTGTCTCTAGTGACACCAAGAACTCTGGACAGCAAGTGAGGACTCAGTTGAACATGATATAAGCCATCATTTAAAATTCCAGTCACTAGGTCTTTCTTCCTTGTGTGGTCCTGAATAGAGCATTTATTATCAGTGAAAGTAACACAAAGATTAGAATCCTTGGTGAGCTTCCCAACTGATAATAAATTGAATCTGAATTCTGGAACATATAAAACACCCAGCAACCTTATATCATCATTCAGAGTGCAGCTGCCAATATGAGTAACTAGAGAAGTACCACCATTAGGCATGATAACCTCTAATGCTGGATTAAGACATCTGACATTTTGTAGCATTTCAAACTCGCAGGTTATATGATCTGAAGCCCCTCTATCAACTATCCAAACATTCTTACTTAATAAGTTGGATGAGAAACAGGTGATACCTGCCATATGAGTGTTGGAGTGGTCAGCCTTGCCATTTATCATGCTGAACAACTGCTTCAGCTGTTCTTGGATTGCCTCCAACTGATTCCCATTACCAGATTTGTTGTCTGTATCAGTCACATTAGTCATGGCATTGTTAGCTACAATACTACCTGACTTTTGTGTGGCCTGTGACCCCTTGTTCAGCCTGTGGCCAGGTGAAAAACCATGGATTTTGAAACAGGTATTGACGGAGCCCACTGCACTGTCGTTAAGGTGCAATGTTCTCTGTGCAAATAAATTTATATTTTCCGCTACTCGCGACTTCACTACTGGGTAGCAAGTGGTAAGTAGGGGTCGAACCCAAGGGAGTCAGGTGAATATTTGTTCTTTGAGTTGGAAAGTTGGGAGTTGGTTGTGATTTTAGGACTTAGAGTAGCGTGGGTTGGTTGTGATTTTAGTACTGAGAGGTAAAGTTACAGTGGATATTACAATTTAAAGGAAAGCATTTGGTTTCGGGGGTGGCCTTGTATCATAGTCTGTTTATCATCGACCATTAATGATCATACTAAGTGTTCAAAGATGAATCGAGGCCATTTCTAAGCGCAAGACTTGCAACATCGTTTAAAACACTTGTTCTACTTTAGACTAATTCCGCCTTTCGAAGTATCTTAGCCTTGTGTGCATCCACCTGATCTTTCAGTTACGATCAACCGAATGGTGTTTTAGATAAGTCGAACTCCTCAGATAAGTTTTGCTTGTTACAGCTTCCACTTACCCGAGTATGTTCACGAATCCCCACGGAAGAGCTTTGCTTGTTACAGCTTCCACTCAACCTTGGAAATTCTGACTATATATGGCACATAGAACAAGTTTTGAACACAAAGCGACATTAAGTGCAGGGTCTAAAACATTTTATGATACAAGTACACACCTTCAACCGAAAAGAGTTTAGCTACTACTATTCATGGCACTGGACATCGTAACTATGAACTTGGAAAAGCAAGGGCTTTGAAAGATAGTAAAGTAAATATGAAAAGACTTACAAAACCGTTGAAGCGCCAAGGATCAAGCTTTGATTCTAGAGTAAGATTATTACAATAGTAGTGCCCAACTCTAGAGAGAAGTGAACTAACTATGGTGGAGGATGTTTTGGAATGAGGATGATACAAATGAGGAGGGGATGAGCTCCTTTTATAGCCAAATGAAGGAATGGATGGATGAGATGATTTGCATCCAAGGGTGGAGGAGGAGGAGATGAAGATGTGGAGGAGAAGAGCTCCACATGGCAAGCTCTTATGGAGCTCCATTAGTCGCCGGTTGCAAGTGAGAAAGGGAGGAGGGGAGGTGACTTTGGTCACCTCCTCCCATAGCCACCGGTCATCCAAGGGGGAGAAGGGGAGAAAGCCACCCATGAGTCATCCTTTGCACCCTTAGCCGCCGGTCACTTGAAGAAATGAGTGAGTTTTGTGAGTTTGTGCAGTCTTCACAAAACTATCAGTCCAATTTTGCTCCGGTCGGACTTTGGTTGTTCCTCGGTTGGATTTGATTTGAGTAATTCAATGTCAAGATCTTGAGATTTCTTCATTCAGCGTCTGATCTTGACCTTGGAATGACTCGTAACATCTTTTCAGCGTAAAATCCTCTCCTTAGCGTGTTTTCTCTCTAGAGTCCAAAATACCCTGTAGAAATATATCGGAACTAACAAGCAGAAGTTAAATAGACAAACAGTCTAATTTGGTGGGTTTTACTGTGTTTTTGATTCGTATAATTATGGTCCATCAGATCACCCCACACTTTTGGTTGTTCGTCCCGAACAATGCTATTAAAGGGCGGCACTAAGTAAACTTTTAAAATATGAAAATTAGACTGTGGGACTAGATTTATCCTAATTCATGCATCACTACTTATTTCCAAATTAAACTGCGTAAATAAATAGAAGAAACTTGATACTTGTACCTCCGTGCCGAGATGCAAATTATTCTGGATGTTTCGGGAGATAGCCCTTTTCAGGCTCCTGGACTGCAACCTCGGGACTGTCTCACACTATATGGTTTCCTTGTAGCTTTCTCTAGCACGTGATTCGGTTCGGGTTTCACAGTTGAGTTGAGCCTTTTTGATTTCTTTCTTCTTTGGCGAGGGACAGCTTTTTGTAGTGAATCGGCCTTTGGCCTTTGATTTGACTTTTTTGAGTACTTCACTTTTGTTCGGTTAAAACCTTCACAATTTTGGGCCTTTGGCCTCTTGATTTGCTTCTTCGAGCTTTCACTTCTTTGTGACTTGCTAGTCCATTTTCTCAAGCCTTCTTGGGAGGTCCAATCATCGCCCGCGAGCATATGGAAATACCTCCCCGCTCTCTCTCATCATTGCCGTTTCGCGCGAGTCAAATGAGGGTCGCTCATTTATTTTCCCGGCTACTTTGACTAGAGATAGGACGGTTTGATTCCCGTCCCTCCTTCTTCATTTTTTTATGCATAAACACTGCATGGCGGAGCTGACTCTTGACTCAACTGAAAAACCCGAAGTGCAGCCTCCACTGACTTCGTAAATCATATAGTGAAATTCAGTCCTTCAATTGCTTGCCAAGCCTCTCTAGGGCATTTCTATCAACTCCACATCCCTAGTTTATCTCAGCACAAAGGGACAAATGAGAAGTTACATTCTAAGTTTTTAAATAGTTGAATTTTCACAAGGTTAATGCATGAATTATGACTTGTCTTTTTCACATTCTTAAGTTCATATTTTCAAAAAGATAACACTAAAAAAGAAAAACATGTTATTTATTTATGTACACATGCGGATCTCACCCCACACTTTTGAACGAAGGCGTGCCTTTCAGCACTACTTAGTTCAAAAGCCATGCAAGCAGACAATTACGAGAAGGAAATGACATTAAGGAAAAGAGAAGAACAGAACTCCCTTTACTGTGTCGTGTGGGTGACATGGCATGAGGCTGGATAATCGAGGGAGTTCGGCTGGGGCCTTGAACTCTCAGCGTAGGCCTGGTAAATTCACGGAAGCTGCCTGGCTGATCCGATCTTGCTCCAAAAATCAATTCCTGAATAGTCATTTCATTCTATGCACCAAGTGGGTGAGAGCGACTTATTGATGACAGAAAATAAAATTACTGAAAGTAAGATAGGTGTCGGGTTACCTCCCGACCAGTGCACTTGTTTACATCGTTGGCTCGACAGTACCTCAATCATGGATCATAAGGTCGGATCCCATGGATGGGTGAGGTCAAACTTCTTCTCGGCTGCCCTTTTGCTTCGAGAGGGTGAGGTCTCATTGACCATAGCTGCTGGTCCAATGAGTCGTGCCCGCTTGTTACTCCTTCCGGGTTTCCATTCTTTCGGCCCATGTCTTTGCCGCTTCTTCATGTATGGTCGGTTGGCATCCTTGCAGTTTCGGAAGTTCAGTCTTTTGCCAAGCAACCTCAAGCATGCGCCCTTGCTAACCCTCTTCTTTGTGGCAGAGATGATTGGTCGTCCTTGGTCCTTACACCTTTCAGGAGGCTCTTCTTGGCTTGCGACGAGTGGGAGCTCCTGCGTTGATTGTTTTGGCTCATGCTTCTCCTCCAACTCGCCTAGCACTGTATAATCGATCATCTCATCTTTGGTGGCCGTGATCTTCATAGAATATGAAGGGTTAAGTAGGGGCTTCTCGGCCATAAGGACAGGGCCTTTCTCGAGCAGCTCTTCTGTGAGGACCGGGCCTGCCGTGATTTTCTCGGTTAGTTCGGCAGTGAGGTCCAGGTATGTCTCGGCTGATTTGGTAGTGAGGTCCGGGACTTCCTCGGGCAGATTGCATGGGCTCGTGTTGGGTGCTTCGACAGTGAGGACTGGGCCTGTCCTGGCCGGTTCTTCTTCAGTTATTTGTGAGTCTTCATCCTCTATCGGCGCTTCGTCATCAGTTTGGTGCATCGGCCCTTGTTTTGTGCTTTCTGCCAACTCGTCTATGAGGTCCCAAGTTTCAGCCATGGTTAACTTCATGATTGAGCCTCCCGCTGCATCGTTAAGTTTTTCCCACTCAAGGGGCGTCATTCCAGCACGAAACCTTTGAATAAGATAGTGGTTGGTGAATCCATGGTGCGGGCAGCTCGCCACAATGGAGTCGAAGTACGCCAAGTACTCGTCCAAAGTTTCGTCCCGGGATTGTTCAAGATTGAGAAGTTTCTCGCGGGTTTCAAGTCGGAGAGATGGCGGGCAAAACTTTTCTAGAAATTTGGTTCGTAGATCCCCATAATTGCCTTCATAAGTAGCACATGAGTAATACCAGTCTATTGCGGAGTTAGTTAAAGAAAATTTAAAGCATTTAAGTTTAAACTCCTCTAGCGATTCATTTGTAGGCCTCATGTGGCTGCATATGGAGTGGAACGTCTGTGTATGCTTCACGGGATCTTCTCCAAGAGCACCTCCGAATTTGGGGAGACAGTTGAGCATTTTAAACATAAGGTTGCTGCCCCCATCATTCCAAGGTTCGCTTCCATAGTATGATGACATGGTTGAGTAGTAGCGCGTTCGAGAATTTAAGAGAGAGAAAGAAAAGAAAAGAACAACTAGTCGGAAGCTAACTCCCCGGCAACAGCGCCAATTTGACGGAGCCCACTGCACTGTCGTTAAGGTGCAATGTTCTCTGTGCAAATAAATTTATATTTTCCTCTACTCGCGACTTCACTACTGGGTAGAAAGTGGTGAGTAGGGGTCGAACCCAAGGGAGTCAGGTGAATAGTTGTTCTTTGAGTTGGACAGTTGGGAGTTGGTTGTGATTTTAGGACTTAGAGTAGCGTGGGTTGGTTGTGATTTTAGTACTGAGAGGTAAAGTTACAGTGGATATTACAATTTAAAGGAAAGCATTTGGTTTCGGGCGTGGCCTTGTATCATAGTCTGTTTATCATCGACCATTAATGATCATACTAAGTGTTCAAAGATGAATCGAGGCCATTTCTAAGCGCAAGACTTGCAACATCGTTTAAAACACTTGTTCTACTTTAGACTAATTCCTCCTTTCGAAATATCTTAGCCTTGTGTGCATCCACCTAATCTTTCAGTTATGATCGACCGAGTGGTGTTTTAGATAAGTCGAACTCCTCAGATAAGTTTTGCTTGTTACAGCTTCCACTTACCCGAGTATGTTCACGAATCCCCACGGAAGAGCTTTGCTTGTTACAGCTTCCACTCAACCTTGGAAATTCTGACTATATATGGCACATAGAACAAGTTTTGAACACAAAGCGACATTAAGTGTAGGGTCTAAAACATTTTATGATACAAGTACACACCTTCAACCGAAAAGAGTTTAGCTACTACTATTCATGGCACTGGACATCGTAACTATGAACTTGGAAAAGCAAGGGTTTTGAAAGATAGTAAAGTAAATACGAAAAGACTTACAAAACCATTGAAGCGCCGAGGATCAAGCTTTGATTCCAGAGTAAGATTATTACAATAGTAGTGCCCAACTCTAGAGAGAAGTGAGAGCTTCTCTCACTAACTATGGTGGAGGATGTTTTGGAATGAGGATGATACAAATGAGGAGGGGATGAGCTCCTTTTATAGCCAAATGAAGATGGAATGGATGGATGAGATGATTTGCATCCAAGGGTGGAGGAGGAGGAGATGAAGATGTGGAGGAGAAGAGCTCCACATGGCAAGCTCTTATGGAGCTCCATTAGCCGCCGGTTGCAAGTGAGAAAGGGAGGAGGGGAGGTGACTTTGGTCACCTCCTCCCATAGCCACCGGTCATCCAAGGGGGAGAAGGGGAGAAAGCCACCTGATGGACCATAATTGTATGAATCATAAACACAGTCAAACCCACCAAATTAGACTGTTTGTCTATCTAACTTCTACTTGTTAGTCCCGATATATTTCCACAGGGCATTTTAGAGATTAAAGTGAAAACACGCTAAGGAGAGGATTTTATGCTGAAAAGATATCAGGAGTCAATCCAAGGTCAAGATCATATGCCGACTGAAGAAATCTAAAGGATCCTGACATGGAATCAATCAAAACAAATCAAACCAAAGAGGAATCAAGTCAGCCCGGGGCCAAAATACACTGACAGTTTTGTGAAAAGCTTGAGGAGGCAACTACAGGAAATCAGATGCAGAAGAAATTCTTAGACAAATACTATCCGGCTAGAAGAGCAATGCAAGTAAGGAGGCAACTACATGAAATCAAACAAGGTCCCAATGAAACCATGTACGATTACCTAGAAAAGTTCAATCACCTAGAAAGAAGCTGCTGTACCCTTGGACTGCCCGAGAAACTCATCATCGAGTACCTCATTAACCGTCCAGGGACTGTTTCATAATTAGAGATAGTTACTGGTAGTCAATTGTATTATTTAGGGGAGTCTAGCGTCAGTATGACAACCCAAAGGGTTCAATTGTAATTGTTGGAACATTTTCTGTTACAACTGTAATACAAATCATAGCTGGCGCGTTCGTTGCCAGTTGCGCCTTTTGATGAGCATCCGTTGGCTTTGGAATCTTACCTTGGACGAAGTCTAACTTCATCTTACCACCAAGCGCCATCTCCATAGCCTTCTTCCATGGAATGTAATCTGCAGCTCCGGTGAGCGGTTGAGTAACTAACGAAACTCCAACATTCTCACTCGGACTGACAAAAAACGGATCATCTGATGGATGCGTGTGCATCTCACCACTCGAATTCGATGTAGACGACGTAGCCATCGCAGACGATTCAACACCTGAACGCAAAAACAACAGAACGAAGAAACGGAAAAAACTATAAATCAAATCCGCCAACCGATCAACTTGCCGATTAAAGCAACGACAAACGCATGAGCGTGATCGCCGGCTCTGATACCATGTGCGGAGTTGACTATTGGCATAGGAAGCCGATCGCACGAGCGGAACGCCGGAAGGACGAACGGAGAGCGGATCGAAGAATTGGGATCAAACCGCGCAACTGGCAACGAACGCGCCAGCTGTGATTTGTATTACAGTTGTAACAGAAAATGTTCCAATAATTACAATTGGACCCCTTGGGTTGTCATACTGACGCTAGACTCCCCTAAATAATACAATTGACTACCAGCAACTATCTCTAATTACGAAACAGTCCCTGAACTGTTAATAGTTGGAAGACTGGTGAAGGACAAGGAATACGACGCCGTTGGCTCCGCGGCCGAGGACGGAGATGATTTTGAGGTGGCGGAGGTGGACGTGGAGGTTTTGGTGGGCGTCGCCGCCGATCATGGCGGTTGGGTTTTGGGATTGGAAAAGTAAATTTGTCAGAGGGAATGATTGGGATTGGAAACGAACTACACATTACTCTATTAAGGAATATATGATTACTGTACTTGTGTGTAGTTATAAATATGGACCGCCAAAGTAGATTTAAATCGAGTTGCACATTTCACTGAAAATTTATTAACTTATTTTTTATTTTGTCTGTAATTGGAAAAATCAATAGTTTAGATCTTAAAATGTAAAATATAAATAGTTCGAAACACCAGTATGTATTTTTCGGTAAAATTTATCTACCAAATTTTAAGAATTCAAAAAAAGAAAGTACTTCATAATTCTTTTTGGTACGGCAAATTACTTCAAAATTGAAGTACATGATCTTTAAAAATCATTTTACAATTCACTCTTGGATCATCCGTTTTATTGTAATAACCTGAACCGATCGGAATACTGCCATCAGCCTGGCTCTTCACGTTACCGCAATCCTTGCAATGGCAAACTCCGTGATCACACCATTTCGGACCCCAACATTCCACCGGACAACGAACTAAACAATCCGCATCATTCCAACATGTGAACGATTGTGCTTGCGAAACTGCAAAATTAAATATATCGTTAATTCGCAAATTAGCTTCGAAATCATATATTGAATTTACTTGAAAATGGCCTTTACATTAAAAAAATACAAGTCTAGAAAATAAAAAGACTTACGAGGGATGATAGTTAGGACTAAGAACAAGGAGATGACAACAAATGCAGAAGCCTCTGTTTTAACCATATTTGTCTCTGGAGGCCAAGAGGTGTAGCCCAGTGGGGCGCTCCCCCTGCGTGTCTTAAAGACACAGGGTTCAAGTCCTCATTAACCCCTAATATTCTAACAATTAACCCACTAACAACTAACCCATGTATCAAAAAAACCATATTTGTCTCTGAGATTGAAAAATACATGTTTATTGTAAGTTAGTCATAATATATATATAGAGGAGCGCTCAAATGAGGCAAGGCAAATAAGAATGAGGCAACGTGAGGTACGATCTCATCCATCCATCAACCCCTCGTGCATTGTGGGCGCGCCACGTGGCAAATAGTAAAACCCACTACCAACAGTAAAAAACAAATAGTAAAATCACACTACCAACACCTTTAAATCTCAACCATTAGATCAATATTGATCAATGACCAAGATCAACCGAGCGCTCCCCTATATATATATAGGGGAGCACTCGGTTGAGGCAGGTTGGTAGAATGAGGCAGTGAGGCACGAGTAGTGGCTTGACACGTGGCGCAAATAGTGTCCAAATAGTAAAAGCAGTGTGAACACAACTTTTACTATTACGGTGGCTTGCCACGTGGCGCACCCACAATGCACGGGGGGGTTTGATGGACGCACGAGATCGTGCCTCACAGTCTCATTCTAATTTTGCTGCCTCATTTGAACGCTCCTCTATATATATATATATATATATATATATATAGAGAGAGAGGAGTGTTCATTTGAGGACACTCAAATTTGGTGAGGACGTAGGGACTAATCTCAGCCGTTGGATCATCATCCATCTAACCCCCCTGTTTTGTGGGTGCGTGAACAGGCTGTCGTCGTACCTGTGCAAAAACAATTTATAATTTCCTCACTTCAAACTGTGGGTTAGTACAGCGGCAGGCAAGGGTCGAACCCAAGGGAGCTAGAGTGGTTACTACTTTGTTCTGAAAGAGAGAAAAAACAAGAAAATTGGGTGAAAGTAATGGATTAGGAAACAACTGTAAATCACGAAAATAACAAGGTTATAAATATCAGAGAGAGATATTCAGGTTAGGGTATTATTCAATTGTGACTTGTTTTTATCATTGATTTCTAAACATCATGTTTCTAATTCTTTTAAACCTAATAATTCAATACTCCATTCCAAGATATATCGAATTAGTGCACTACTTGTTAATAGCTCTCTAGTATCAACAAATAGTAAATAGGGGCGTTGAATTGATCAGTTAAGCTTTGCCATTCCAAGCCTCCACTTAACTTCACAATTCAATCCAAATAATGAGCACAAAAGGTTTAATCGAATAACGAAACACGCATTAAGATTCAAATCTCAAAAACATAAGTCACAATTATTTAACCCTAACCCGAATAAGGGTTTTAGTTACACATGGTCATGAAGAACAATGCAATAAGTAAAAGAACGAAGACAACTTCACTAAAACCGAGGAAGACTGTAGACCGGGCCGTGAGGGCTGAGTAATGGCTGAGCAAGGGCAGTGCACGGTGGCGCTAGGGCTGAGCAACGGTGGAGGAAGAGGCGGAGCAAAGCTAGGGTTTCGGCCGAGAGGGAGGAAATTTGTGGAGAGAGGAACTCTCCACGTTTTGGGACGATTTGAAAGGCTTATGAGCTCCTCTATTTATAGGGTGGAGTAGGGCACGAAATTCCCTCTTGGACTAGGTCAAATCGGTGGCCCAAAAGACAAATTAGGAAAAGTTTCCAAATCCGACTTTGCTTGATCTCTAAGTTAACTTCTTGTGCAAGTCTTCCAGAGTCTTCTAGTGACTTCCAGAACCTTCCAGGAGCTTCTAAACCGCCTAGGATGAAATTGGGAAATTTCCCAAAAATCACTGTTCACCGCCGGAGTACTGTTCACCGCCGGAGTTACTGTTCATCCATTCTGCGCATCTGTTTTGACTTCGGCTCTCGATTTGACCTTCCAAACGACCTCGGATGCTCTCGGTGTGAACTAGAGAGTTGTAGGGAATTGAGTCACCTACGCAACGGCATGTGTCTTGTATTTTTTTGATCATCGGTGCATTCCCTGTCCTCCGGCGAAGCTCCAAAGGTCAATCTGCCATTGTGATGTTTTTGGCATAAAATGCCGTCTTTTATGCACGTTTCCTCCTAGAGCTTCCAAATCACCTGAAATGCAAAACAACACTAAAAAGTAACTGTTCGCATAATTAAGTGCAGAAATTGGTTGGATTTAATGACTCGATGAGTCGTATAAATACGGCTCATCAAACCACCCCACACTTAAACTTGTTCGTCCCGAACAAGAACTAGGTCATAAGAGGAATGAAATAATGCAACACCACAATGCTTCGGTCATCCTAGACGTGCTACATGGACATGAATCGATTACTCTAGATCTCGCCTGTTATGCATGCTTGCTGCTAATATCTTTGTGTGAAAACATGGGTTAAAGATACGTGTTACCTTTGGGTCGAGATGCAAATCAATTCGAATGTATCTGGAGATAGCCCTGTTTAGACCCATGAACCCTCATTCTCGGACTCGAACTCGCTGCTATATGGTTATGCTTTGCCGCTTTTTCTTGCACGTGATTGATTCGAGCTTCAAAGTGTTGAGTGTTTTTCGGCCAGCTATAGTGTCATCTGATTTGGGATTTCAATGATGCTTTCACATGAGAAACGTGTGGACTATCACAATGGTGGTGGATTTGTTGCCTTGAAGTGCGGATTGTGACTTGCTCGAACCGTGGTTCCTTCTCCTTTTGACGCGAGTCAAGCCGAGGGTCGCTCGTCTATTTTCCCGGTTACTCGGATTAGAAACCTTCCTGCTCTCACTCATCATCGTCCTTTTGACACGGGTCAAGTCAAGGGTCGCTTGCCTATTTTCTCGGCTACTTGGACTAGAGATTGGATGATGTGTGCCACCGTCCCGCCTAACCGCAAAAGTACCGCAGTGGCGGAGCAGACTCGTACTATGTCGTCTCGAAGTGCTAGCCTCCACGAGCTCCACATAACCATATATCCTGAGTCCGGTCTTTGAATGATCTGTCAAGTCTCTCTAGGGCATTTCTATCAACTCCACATCCCTGTTTATCTCAACTAACAAAGGCACGCAAAGTTTTAAAATCACATGTTAGTCGCACAAAATCATTTTTCACCAAAGACATGCATGTAATCGGCTCTATCTATTTCACCATATCATTATCCAATACTGCAAGTCTAGGAAGTAGTGAAGTATCATGTACAAAAAATTTTAAAATTGACCCGAAACGTGCTGACTCTGTGCAGGGTGCAGTAAATAAACGTGCTGACTTACTGACTGACTCTCCCACCCCACACTTTTGAAATGAGCCGTGTCCTCACGGCACGACTCAAGTCAAGACACACAATGCATGCAATAAAACAAAGGGAAATAAAAATAGAGTAAGGACAGGCACTTCCCTCGTGCGTGCGTGACGATCAGAAACAACTGATTATTCTCCTATGAGTCCTCGAAGAGCACCATTGGAGCTTGTATCGCAACGTGAGTTCATCACACAATGAAAGGTCTGCGTCAATGACATTAAGACGAATAAAAGATTCCCAGGAGGTTGGAGGAGTCACAGCGGTCTCGCTTAAAACCCAACCTCCTTAGACTCGTAAGTCTTTGTGACAAAATCTGTAAACGCTCATGTTTCTCGACGCAACTTATTCGAGGGGTGAACTACTCATGCCGGATACAGTCTGTTGCTAACATCTCTGATACGTTTGCCTCTGTCCCTGCATAAAGATCATCTCCTTTCCCAAGTACAATGTGATGATAAGACATAATAAATAGAAAAATAAATGATGCAAATGCAGATAGTGCAGGGCTGCCTCCCTGCTAGCGCCTTTGTTTAACGTCGTTGGCTCGACAGTACCTCTGTAGGGATCACAAGTTAGGGTCCCATGGGCGTGTGAGGTCATATTTGTTCTCGGCCTTTCCTTCTGTTCGTCCATAGTGCTCATCCACCTGCTCGTTCGGCTCTGTCTTCCAATGATCAGGCAGGTTCGCCTTTACATCCTTCCGAGCTGGCGAGGCCACCTTTATCCTAGTTACTGGTCTATCGAGTTGTGCTCTAGTGTTTCTCCATCCTGGCCTCCACTCAAACGTGCCATGTCTCGGTCGTTTCTTCATGTACGAGCGGTCGGCATCCTTGTGAACATGGGAGTTTGATTTCTTTTCAGCAAATGCAGATGACAACGTTTCTGCTCCCATGTTATTCTTGATCCTAATGTCCGAGATGGCCGATTGCCCCAGAATGAGTGCAAGAGGGCTGTGAGCACTGGCATCTCCCGTCTGCAAAATATAAGAATCAATGTCGCGGGTGAGAATGCCTGGGTCCTTACCTGAGTCAATGCTTCCCGCGGACGTCTCCTGCCTAACCGCCGCGGACGTCTCTTGATGTATGGGTAATTCTTCATACGTCCGCGCAGCAATTGTAGAGGCGTCCGCGCCCTTTTCTGAGGTAGAACCTTCGATGGATGTGACCTTGATTTCCTCGGTTGCCTTGATAGTGATGACCGGTTCTTCCTCGGGTGTCTTGATGGTAAGGACTGGTTCTGCCTCGGGTGGATCTGTAATGAGGTCTAAGCATGTCTCGGGCAGCTTGATAATGAGGTCTGATTCCAGTGGCTCGGTCGGCTCTTCTTCCTTTAACCATTGGTCCTCATCCTCTACTGGTTCTATGGGCTCCGAGATAGGCTCCATTCTGTCGGCCAACTGCTGGTTGCTAGCTGCCAGCTCTTGTACTGGTTTAGATCTCTCGGCCAAATCGTCTATCAAGTCCCAAGTAGCACTCATGGTCAAGTCGTAGATCGAGCCTCCGGCCTCCTCATTGAGCCAACTCCACTCATGTGGTAACATCCCAGCGAGAAACCTCTGAAGAAGATATAAGTCTGTGAATCCATGGTGCGGGCAGCTTATCACAAGGGAATCAAAGTACCGTAAGTACTCATCCAAAGTTCCATCACGGGATTGCTCAAGGTGCATGATCTTTTCTCGGATTTCTTGTTGGGAGGGTGGTGAATGTTGTGGGTAGTATGGCAATGGTGGATATGGTGGTGGTGGATATTGCTGATATGGTGGTGGGTACTGAGGGTACTGAGGATATTGCGGTTGGGGTTGGTTTTGTTGTTGGTTTTGAGGTTGTTGTTGTTGTTCCGGGATAGCTCCCCCGTTCTCTCCATTCTGTCTCGGCGGGCTTTGCTCGTTAATTTTCTAATACTCCCTTTCCAAGTTTCGGATGACCTGTTCGATTTCTTCTTCGCGGCGATTGCCACCAGCTCTACTTCCTGCATGTGACATGTTACGAGAATAACAAGCACTGAAATAGCAAGCACAGACTAGCAACAAAGGATCCCCAGGAGAGTGGAGGGGTCACAGCGGTCCCACTTAAAACCCAAAATCCTTAGACTCGTAAGTCTTGGTGATAGAACCCTCTGAGAGCTAGAAATTGGAAATCGAATAGAATGAAAATTGAAAGTCGAACAGTTGAAATTGAAATAACGCCGAATAGCAAATTTCGAAATAAGCAGAAAAATAAACGAAAAAAGTAAAGAAGAACAAATTTCACTGTGCTTAGCTCCCCGGCAACGGCGCCATTTTGAACAGGCTGTCGTCGTACCTGTGCAAAAACAATTTATAATTTCCTCACTTCAAACTGTGGGTTAGTACAGCGGCAGGCAAGGGTCGAACCCAAGGAAGCTAGAGTGGTTACTACTTTGTTCTGAAAGAGAGAAAAAACAAGAAAATTGGGTGAAAGTAATGGATTAGGAAACAACTGTAAATCACGAAAATAACAAGGTTATAAATATCAGAGAGAGATATTCAGGTTAGGGTATTATTCAATTGTGACTTGGTTTTATCATTGATTTCTAAACATCATGTTTCTAATTCTTTTAAACCTAATAATTCAATACTCCATTCCAAGATATATCGAATTAGTGCACTACTTGTTAATAGCTCTCTAGTATCAACAAATAGTAAATAGGAGCGTTGAATTGATAAGTTAAGCTTTGCCATTCCAAGCCTCCACTTAACTTCACAATTCAATCCAAATAATGAGCACAAAAGGTTTAATCGTATAACGAAACACGCATTAAGATTCAAATCTCAAAAACATAAGTCACAATTATTTAACCCTAACCCGAATAAGGGTTTTAGTTACACATGGTCATGAAGAACAATGCAATAAGTAAAAGAACGAAGACAACTTCACTAAAACCGAGGAAGACTGTAGACCGGGCCGTGAGGGCTGAGTAATGGCTGAGCAACGGTGGAGGAAGAGGCGGAGCAAAGCTAGGGTTTCGGCCGAGAGGGAGGAAATTTGTGGAGAGAGGAACTCTCCACGTTTTGGGACGATTTGAAAGGCTTATGAGCTCCTCTATTTATAGGGTGGAGTAGGGCACGAAATTCCCTCTTGGACTAGGTCAAATCGGTGGCCCAAAAGACAAATTAGGAAAAGTTTCCAAATCCGACTTTGCTTGATCTCTAAGTTAACTTCTTGTGCAAGTCTTCCAGAGTCTTCCAGTGACTTCCAGAACCTTCCAGGAGCTTCTAAACCGCCTAGGATGAAATTGGGAAATTTCCCGAAAATCACTGTTCACCGCCGGAGTACTGTTCACCGCCGGAGTTACTGTTCACAGCCGGAGTTACTGTTCATCCATTCTGCGCATCTGTTTTGACTTCGGCTCTCGATTTGACCTTCCAAACGACCTCGGATGCTCTCGGTGTGAACTAGAGAGTTGTAGGTAATTGAGTCACCTACGCAACGGCATGTGTCTTGTATTTTTTTGATCATCGGTGCATTCCCAGTCCTCCGGCGAAGCTCCAAAGGTCAATCTGCCATTGTGATGTTTTTGGCATAAAATGCCGTCTTTTATGCACGTTTCCTCCTAGAGCTTCCAAATCACCTGAAATGCAAAACAACACTAAAAAGTAACTGTTCGTATAATTAAGTGCAGAAATTGGTGGGATTTAATGACTCGATGAGTCGTATAAATACGGCTCATCAGTGCGCCACGTGTCCAAATAGTAAACCCCACTAACTTTTGAAAAGTCAACAATTGCGGCTGGACACTATTTGCGCCACGTGGCGCGCCCTGATTGGTCGTCCTCACGTCCTCATAGTTAGAGGCGTCCTCAATAGAACGCCCCTATATATATATAGGAGCGTTCAAATGTTACAAGCTTCTTATTGTGTTACGTGTTACGGAGCTTCTGATTGGTTATTGAAAATCAAGGAACCAATCAGAAGCGAGGAACACCGTAACTACGGTGCAACCTCACCCACACAACCCCCGTGCTTGTGAGGTGCACCGTAAGCCCCGTGTTCCTCGCTTCTGATTGGTTCCTTCTTTTCATCAACCAATCAGAATCATGTAGCACGTAACACTCTAACAACACGTAACATTTGAACGCCCCCTATATATATGTATAGGAGTGTTCAAATGAGGACATGGGTTTTTGGTGAGGACGTAGGGACAAATTTGGATCATTTAATCAAATGATCCAAAGGTGCAGAACTAATCCAAAAAGTTAAAGTTGTTTGTTATTATGCACTTTTGTCTTTTACCTAAAAGACAAAAGTGCATAACTTCAAAAAAGCACTTTTTGACTCATTATGCACTTTTGGATCATTTGATATAATGATTTTAGATTTGTCCCTACGTCCTCATTTCTAGAGGTGTCCTCAATTGAACGCCCCTATATATATACATGTTTTTAGATTCTTGCTCGAACAATGGGAAACTGAATTAACTAAAAGTATTTTATAAAAAAAAGAATTAACTAAAAGTATTATCTTTTCTTTTTTTATGCTTTTTGGTTGAGATTTTCTCAATAAAATAAATGGTTCGGTTGTGATTAAATACATATTTCTTACTCATGTAACTTTTAAAATTTTGGGATAAAGTCCACCCTTTTATATTGCTCGACTTACTTTTACTCCTCATTTGGATCATGGAAAATATTGTGGAAAGGAAATAAAATAGAAAATAAATGAAAAAGTCATTTCTCATGGGAAAATGACACGGAAAAGTTTGTGTTGAATCTTTCATTTTTATTTGCATTTTACATGTCAAACCACACGTAAAACTACATTTTCCTTTGCATTTCAAAATTTTCCAAAAATCAAACGAGCCTTACATTTCTCAGTGAAGTTATTCTTTTATATGTTTGGAATTTAAAATAGGAATAATTATCATTTCTAATTAGCGAGAGATACGAATACATTACACAACGGCATAAAGGATTGTGGCCTACAGGTCAATTTCAATTATAATTAAGAGGGTGATGACCCGAATCCAAAATTAGTACAATCTTTACTTTGCAAAATAAAGGGAAAACTACAAAAACATGACCTGGTCATTTCAAATCAAGTACCGAACTACCAAAAGTTTCAATTTAAGTACTGAACTATTATCGCATTTCAAATCAAGTACTGAACTATTATCTCATTTCAAATCAAGTACTGAACTATCATCACAGTTTCAATTGAAGTACCGAACTATCAATTCTTTTCAATTAAAGTACCGAAACATAAAATTATCATTGTTAATTTAATATTTGAATATTATAAATTTAAAAAAAATCATAATACAATATTACGTTATATAATTTTAATGATGAGTTTTTTTAATTCATTTATCACTAATAGTACGGTATTACTTATATAATAAATATTCATTTTAATAAATATTTTAATTGATATAAATATTTTTATTAAATTAAAAATTATTTATCCGTTAAATTCAAATAATTGAATTGAAACACACAACCCAAAAATAAATGCTTGTAAATTTATTTGGGTTGTGTGTGTCAATTCAATTATTTGAATTTAACGGATAAATAATTTTTAATTTAGTAAAAATATTTATATCAATTAAAATTTTTGTTAAAATGAATACTTATTATATAAGTAATACCATACTATTAGTGATAAGTGAACTAAAAATACTCATCATTAAAATTATATAACGTAGTATTGTATTATGATTTTTTAATATTTTTAATATTCAAATATTAAATTAACAATAATAATTTTATGTTTCGGTACTTGAATTGAAAAGAATTGATAGTTCGGTACTTAAATTGAAACTGTGTTGATAGTTCAGTACTTGATTTGAAATGAGATAATATTTCAATACTTAAATTGAAATTTTTGGTGGTTCGGTACTTGATTTGAAATGACCTGATAGTTCAGGTCATGCTTTTGTAGTTTTCCCAAAAATAAATTACACAATATAAATAGGAAAAAGATCAGGTCAGAATCATCACTTTTCGTCAAAAATCAGAACTTTTAATACACGTACGATTAAATCATATGCGGTCCTTAAGTTTAGCAAGTACAAGAATTATAATTACAATATATATGATGAAAGAGCATATTAGTCAATCGGAACAATTCACACGATCTTATATCAACAAAATCCCACAAATTTTTGAATAAGATTTGATGATCTCGTATGTTCATCCGTGACAGAGTTATCCTCGTGTGATTTTTGCAGTCGGCGACAACAGTATGTTCGTGTTTTTTTATCTCAAATCTTATGTTAAAGTTTTCAGTTGATCCAAATGTTCGTGGTTTTGCTTTATTAGTTTGTGGTTTTGAAAAATACATTGAAAACATTGTTCGTGGTTTTGCGTTATATGTTCATGGTTTTGATAAATACAGCAAAACCACGATACATATGTTCGTCAATATGTTCGTGTTTAAGGGAAAAGTACAGTTTGGGGAACTGAGCTATCACCATTTTCCAACTCGTGGGCTGAACAATATAAACTTCCAAACAAGGGGCATCGTCTAACGCCGTTAGGGTTTTCATTAACGTCGTTAAACGGTGTTAACTCTGTTATTTAATAAATTAATTTAAAAAAATTAATATTACCAAACATTTTTTAAATGTTAAAATTTGTAAAAAATTAAACGAATTTATAAAAATTATAAAACAATTAACATTTTCAATTTTTAATAAAAATGAATATAAAACTTTTGAAAAAGAAAAATTAGAAACTTTAGAAAAAAATATATTTTTTACAAAGTTCCCTAAAAAATTTTTAAATACTAATTATTGTTCCTATCTAGTTTGAAATATATAAGAGGGGAGAGCGCTCGGTTGAGAATCATTAAAAATTCGAGAACTTGAGAACTCAAATCTCACCATTAGATCATGATGCTTTGAATCTGCATGTGATACATGTCCAAAAAGCAAAGTCAAAAAATGTGGCTTTGACTTTGCATTAAATGTATATTGAAAAATGCACATGGGACACGTGTCACCACCAAAATGCATCTTGGAAAATGCATCTTGCATTTTTGAAAGTGAAGATTGAGGACTCAAATTCTCGAAATTTAAAGGATTTCTCATTTGAGCAGTATTAAGGATAAAATAAATTTATATTCCTTTTTATCACAAATTAAAATTAAAATTTTTAAATAATTTTTCATAATTTCGTTTACTTTTTTACATTTTTAAAATTTTATATTAATTTGTTAACCAATAGAGTTAACGTCGTCCAACGACGTTAGTGAAAACCATAACGGCTTTAGACAGTGCCTTTTGTTTGGAAAATTGTTTGATAGTTCACTCCTTTAGAAGTTTTTATAGTTCAGTTCACAAGTTGAAAAATGGTGATAGTTCAGATCTCAAACTATACTTTTCACTATTTTTAAATTAGGTTGTTTTAATTGGTTGTGAGCGCCACTACCTGCATTTATCTAATTTACATTGACACTGTTAAATCACAGGCCTGTGACTTTATCAAAACTCCAAAGGGAAGACGAAGAAGAAAAAAGTACTCCCTCCGTCCCATATTTTTCTTCTCTTTGTGATTTTGCATAGGTTTTAAGAAAAATAATATAGTAAGTTATTGTGAGTGTATTTGCAAGTACAATTTCATCATTGCAATTATAATCTGTATGAAGATAAATGATTAAATAAGGTGATTGTGAATGGGTATTTATGGTAAATTTTGAAAATGAGAAGAAAATTTTGTGATGCACGGCTAAAAAAGAAAGTGAGAAGAAAAATATGGGGCGGAGGGAGTAATTCGTCGACCAAACCAAAAGTTTCGAACCCGATAACGACGATGAAGTCGTGATTTTTCCTCAGCTTTTTCCCGGCAAGTAATTCTCCCCCTCAGAATCCTCTAAACCCCCTTTTGCCTCTACCAAACCCTAATCCGACTCCCGCGGCGTCGTAGCTCACGTGTGCTCGCACACAATCAGCTGCGACTGCGACAATCGGGTACGTGTGAGAAGTAGTGGGACGTTTCCTCTAGGGCTTTTTGATGTTGGGTATTTCCGATTAGGGCTTAGTTTGGGTTGGAGGAAATGCGTCCAAGTCGGGAGGTGTTATCGACGGATAAACAGGCGGAGCAGTTAAGGCAGGATGGTAATCTTTACTTCAAGAAGGATCGCTTAGGAGCCGCCATTGATGCTTATACTGAGGTTTTTTATATTTCTGATCAAACTGAAGCAGTTTGTTTAGGATTCAAATTTGAGACTTTTTTTGTTGTGAGGATAGGTTTAACTGTGAACACCTTGTGGGGGTTTGTTTAGGCTATTACGCTGTGCCCAAATGTGCCTGTATATTGGACGAATCGCGCTTTGTGCCATCTCAAGAGGAAGTATGTCAAAAGGCAGATTTTGTGTTTTGTTTTAGCGTGTTTTGGGATTTTCAATTTCATATGTTTGTTGTTATGATGTTTGTTTTAATTTTAATTTTGTAGGGACTGGGTGAGAGTTGAGGAGGATTGCAGGAGAGCTATTCAGCTTGACAACAGTTCAGTGAAGGTTGATGGTGACCTTTTTTCACAATATTTTCTATTTATGTTATGCATTAATGAATGTTTTCTAATATTGTTTTTTTGTTACATCAAATCAGTACCCTAAACTCTGAGCACGTTATGTTTTTGGAATGAGATTTTGGGGACGGGTCAAATATTAGGCATTGGCGATACTTTGAGAAGGAAAAAGGCTCTTTGGTCAAAACCTTTAGGAATAATATTGATGCCAATTGATATAATATTGATGGTTCGCCGATTGGGTTTTATCTGAATTATTTTATTTAAGGTTTGGGCTTTACAATTTGGGTGGGTTTGTTGAACTTTAATAAAAGAGCAGTCTATAATTTGCATACCTCTTTTTGATTGTGATAGACCCATGACTCACGTTGGTGGTATGCTGGAGGAAAAAAAATTGCATTATAGAAAGTTATGTTGGAGGAAGAATAGTTCCCCGTCATTAGTCGAGAAAGAATATTTCTCTTGGGTTGCATCTAAAGGACTCGGATGCTTTTGGTGGATACACTTATTCTAAGTTCTAATCTGTTTATACAATTAAGGTGGTGTTTCGTGAAGAGTACATAATAGAAATTTGAATATCTGACTTTTACTTCATCTTGTCAATTCATACCTCACATTCGAGGTTTGAAATTGTGGAGGCAGGTTCTTTTGGTTTCTTAGTTAAATCCGGTACTACGAGCTCCCTATTATTGTTAGAAAATATATAAGATGTAGAAAATGAAAATCTAAGCACCTACGGGCTATACTCACTGAGTGAAAGTTGGGTACATTGCTACTGAGTCCGTTAGACAATTAGGATGCTATATTATAAGTATGTTTCAGTTGTCGTTTACCATAAATTTAGCATTCTGGATAGGGCAGCTAGTGTACGGTGTCCCCAGGGTCCCTTCTGGGGCATGGTCCATGGGTGACAAATAATCCATCCTCTGTAGGATGAGTCCGTTAGTCATTATTTTCTTCTTACTGTCTGAGACTGTTCTATTTCATATTGTGGCATCAATATTACTATTAATGTGTTGAATTTGTGAAAGAGGATATAATCCGGTATCAAAATGCATCTTTCCGTGCAAGTCTTGAAGTGTATGATTACTTGCTAGGTTGCCATTAGGCTTTCACACCTGGTTAACCCCGCCAACAGTTTCCTCTTTGCAAATACATTTTTAGTTGCTACAGTTTGTTCATATCTTTTGATGGCTCTAACTCTCTGAACTCTTCTATTAGATTTGAGCTCATTATGATCTAAGTGTTCTTTACTAATGTTTGTGTCTGATCTATTTCTGTGTAAGCATCATTTTGAGTAGTTATATTTTTCTTTACAATTGTGCAGCTTTGTGTAATTGATTGACAGTCTAAGAAATGTTTATGTGTAGAAATACAAGTTTCCTCTTTGGTATTCTGTTGTTCTAATCATTTACTTTGTGTGACAGGCACATTATATGCTAGGACTTGCACTTCTCGAGAAGGAAAAATATGGTGAAGGCGTCATGGAACTTGAGAAGGTATGAAATGATCTTCTATTGTGTCTTGCTGCCTCATTAATTAGAGTTGGATATTCTGGATTTCTTGCACATTGTTAAATCTTCTACTTCGGGACCATGTGTATACTATGTTTAATATTGATGTTGCTTCTTGTATGTGTCGTGTATATTGTAGTTTTTGTACACGGTTTATGCTTTGTCATGACTTTCAATACCCTGAAACTTGTGCTTTTGTCCCACTTCTTATTGGATTCCTCCCATAAGAGTTCATCATTGCCATTCTTTGACCTCTTATTTTAATCTGCCATATGTTCTCGGGGCTTCTGCAGGCATTGAACCTTGGACGAGGCGCAGCTTCTAAAGGCTATATGGTGGAGGAGATATGGCGTGAACTTGCTAAAGCAAAGTATCTGGAGTGGGAGCAAGCATCTACTAAGCGGTCATGGGAACTGCAGAACTTGAAGTATGTTTTGATTCTTACATTTTAAAAGTTGATGCAGAAATCGCTACTCTCTATACTCCACCTATGTCAGCATCCTTATGTACTGATCCTGCGTGGCTCCATTTTTCATGCAGAGAAACTTGTGAATTGGCTTTGAAACAAAAGCACATATTTGATTATTGTGATACTGAAGGTTTCGTAGATGCTAATGTAATGTCCAACAAGCAACAACTAGAGGCGCTGAGGCAAGTATTTAACAAAGTTGCAGAAGCGGACACGCCAAGAGAGGTGTGCTTTCACAATATTTGTCCACTTTTTGTATATTCTGTTTTCCAAGTATAACACTGTGTTGGTTTCCAGATACCTGACTACCTGTGCTGTAAAATCACTCTTGATATCTACCGTGATCCTGTCATTACTCCTAGTGGCATCACCTATGAGCGAAAGGTCTTGCTGGACCATCTTAATAAGGTACCTTCCCATTAAGTTTTTCCTTTTTCATCTAATTTCATTAAATGCGTATAACTTGGGGCTGACTCGCGTCCTTATCCACAATTTCGTCACAGGTGGGCCACTTTGATCCGGTAACAAGGGAACCACTTGACCCATCTCAACTCATTCCAAACCTAGCTATCAAGGAAGCTGTGCAAGCATTTTTAGAGCAGAATGGCTGGGCTTATCGAGTTGATTAATGATCAACAGGATTCCGTAAGCTTCGTTTCTATGTTAATGTTGAGTCATGTCCCTGTGTTTTTCTGGACGACATTGTTGAAGTGTCAAGGAGTGGATGGATTTTCATGTCTGCCTGGAACTGTACATACTCATCAACTTTTCCAGATTGGCAGTGAAAAGTCCATCCGCTTGCTTTCAACAAAACCTGCATATTGCTGCTGTAACGTAATTATTTGTACTTGTTTTTTTTTTTGATGAGGGATGGGGAACAATGCCCCTGTTAGGACTCGAACCCAGGCACCTTTGGTGCCGGGTGAGAGCACCTTAGGGACATTTGAACTCAAAACTTAACTTATCTTATTTTATCTTAACTGATATTAACATATATTGACTGATATTAATTTATAATGACTGATATTAATTTATAGTGACTAATATTAATTTATATTAACTTAACTGAAATTTATATTGACTGATATTAACTTATCATCAAACCATCATCATCACACCAACATCATCATCATACCATCATATCATCATCATCATACCATTATGATGGTTGTGATGATGATGATGAATAGTAATATGATGATGATGATGATGATGGTTGTGATGATGATGATGAATAGTAATATTATGATGATGAATAGTAATATACTGATGATGATGGTTGTGATGGTGATGATGATGATGATGAATAGTAATATATTGATGATGATGGTTGTGGTGATGATGATGATGAATAGTAATATTATGATGATGGTTGTGATGATGAATAGTAATATTTATGATGATGATGATAAATAGTAATATGATGATGATGAATAGTAATATACTGATGATGATGGTTGTGATGATGATGATGAATAGTATGATGATGATGATGAATAGTAATATTATGATGATTATGGTATGATGATGATATGATATGCTGATGGTATGATGATGATGATGATGGTATGATGATATGATGATGGTATGTTGAAAGTAACTTATCTTATCTTAATTTAACTGAAACTTATATTAACTTAACTTGACTGATAGTAACTGATAGTAACTGAATGTAACTTATCTTATTTTAACAGAGTAAAAATTAAGTTCAAATGGACAGAGCCTTAATTAATTGTACTTGTTAAACAAAGGATTGAGTGGTCTTGCAGCTCTAGAACCATAAATCCACATCTGACCTCGAACCAGTCGAGTCTTGACACCTTTCCAAACTTAACCCTGTGTGTGCTTCTCAACTCGATAGCAACATCTGCAAATCTCAAACTAGACAACACAACCAATTCGGAACATCCAATTTTTTTTGATAGGCTTGTTAGTTGTTAGTTGTTAGTATCTGTTCGTCAGAGGGATTTGAACCCGGATCGATGACACCGAAGGAGCGCCTACCACTAGACAACTCTCTTCGCCCTGGAACATCCAATTTACAGTACTTGCCATTGTAATTGTATAATACACATTAACCAGATCTTGAAAATTGTGGTGGTGGAAAGAAAATGAAATAAATAAATGAATTATTTTCCCGCAGAATAATGAGAAGGAATGATTGGTATTTTTTTTTGATAAGGGGGAATACAGGCTAGCCAAGCAAGCAAGAAAAGCAATCAACCTAGCTAGCTTTGGACAACACAGGACAGGCGTCAAGTCTCCCACAAGACCAATGGTTAGCAAAAGCACGCTTTGCAATAGTGTCGGCACTTGCATTAGCTTCCCTTCTTATTAGAAATATGTTCCAACTGTCATGTTGTTCCAACGTTTTAAAGGAATGATTGGTATTGAATTGTTTAGTTTGGATATTTATCAAATATGAAATTATATTTTCCTCTAAATTTTCTTTCCACATCAGAAACTTGATATGATTAAGATAAGAGCCTAAAATATTCGATTACTAATCCTATATTCGAAAATTAATCCTCTGTTCGGATCATGGAAAGTATGATGAAAAGAAAATGAAATCAAACGTAAATGGATTGGTCACTTTCTTAAACAATGGAGACCATGTACACTAATGACCATAATTTTTTGGTCATCCCTCTCTCTATCATTTTCTCTTTCATTCTCAAAATTATTATCATATCTGAGGACTATTTTGATCATATTTATTGTCATATTTCGTAACCATTTTGATCACATGCATTCAACTAATGACTAAAAAATTCATTATTATTTTTTGACATGTATCCATTTTCTATTGGTTCATCTTCATAGAATTCTGAAAATTTTATTAAAATATAACAATATGCATATATATTTATAGATCTCAAAATAATAAAATCATTGATATTTTATTTGTAATTTTAAAGATAAAATCGTTATAAGTGCAAGATTAAGTTGTATTAACCTAACGCGTGGTTCATTTTCTATTGGTGCATTTACTTTTATGTGGATCCCAATCACATGACCAAATTTTGAAAGTTAGTCAACGGATGACCAATTTTATGTTTGATCATCCTTATGACCCAAAAAATCATGACTTTTTTGGTCACCCAATTTTAATCATCTCTTATAATAATGCATGTTCAACTTGGTGTTTCATTAAAACTTCAGTTAGAAAGCAATAGTTGGAGGTGGAAGGGATCATAGTCGCCATCTCAAGAGGTCATGGGCGTAACTTCTCTGATGATAATCAATTAATACGGATATTTTTGTAAAAGGATTTGGTACAAATGCTTTATTTTTTTATAAAAAATATAAATCAATCATAATTCTTAATTTGACCATTTAGAAATGTGATTAAATATTGTATTAAATATTATTTATAATTAATTTTTCGACGACGAATTATAAAATATTCTTGACGAACTATACCGTACTTTTGAGTTTCTCGACGACGAATTATAACTCAGTTCTAACGAACTTTACATTATGCACCAAAAATATATCTTTATTCTTACTTTATATATATACGGGGAGCACTCGGTTGAGGCAGGGTTGTAAGAATAAGGCAGTGAGGCACGATCTGAGCCACTCATTTTGATGATGTGGCTGGGAATAGTACCGAAATAGTTTTTACTTTTTACTTTTAATGAATTTTTTGTAATAGGACACGTGTCGCAATGAAATGAATTTGACGACTGAGATGAGTGACTGAAATGATGCCTGCCTCACACTCAGAGGACTACCTTATTCTAACGCTCCTCATTAGAGGTGGCAATTTGATCCATTATCCATTTATCCGTCCGGTAACCATCCATGAAATCCATCCATTATCCATCCATTTACTTAATGGATTGAATCAATCCAAATCCATTAACAATCCATTAATAAATGGATGACATGGTTTAATCCATTAATCCATTAATGATCCATTAATCCATTAATAAAAATCAAAACAATCAAAACACATCTGCATCTTCGAGCCTCCGACATTGACTATCTCCTCCTCCCTTATTTCTCTCCCTCTCTCAGTTTCGATTATGAAGCAGATCCATTAATCCATTAACTGGAAGTATTTGCATCTCCGAGCCTCCGACATCGACTATCTCCTCGCTCCCTTATTTCTCTCCGACATCGACTATCGGTTTTTGCACTCCGTGGAAATGGCGTATGCAGCTTCAGATTTAATTGTTTCGCGAGCTGGTGCCATGACGTGCTCTGAGATTTTAGTTACTGGAAAACCAGCAATTCTGGTAAGTATTTATATAAGGGCAAAACCGACATACGTACAATTAACAAACAATCTGAATAATAAAAGATACAGTGTCTAATTTCTTACTTAAATGTGGTTTTCAATTTTGAGATGTCTATCTTGTGTGTTGCGTTACTTTCGAACACTCTTTCTATACCTCGGTTGCCATCGTTGGTGTTGTACCAGCATGCGTGTTAAAACATATATAATTGCCAAACAAGTACGTATAGTTTCAGATTTCACTGAATGTTTACATCGTTGGATTTGACTGCTGAACGAGGAAACGAATGTGGATGATGTCCTGGACCTCACCATAACTACAATCAAATTTATTTGGGAATCACATGGTTCATTTTACATGTCTTATAATTACTTTTTGTGCGTGATTTGTATCGAAGAATTATTTAATTCACAGTTTTAATTAGTTTTGATGCTACTATTCATTACAATGTGATCTTGTATGTTTAGAAATAACTCAATTTAAATTTCTTAATATCAAATAAGAAATAAAAGAGTTAAATGAGAAAATGAACTAAATGGGTTAAATGGATCAAATGGATTTATCCATTAATCCGTCAACCATTAGTGATCCGTCCATTTAATCCATTAACACTAATGGTTTTAATGGATTTGATCCGTTTAATCCGCTAACCATTTCATCCATCCATTAACCCATCCGTTCATCCATTTTGCCACCCCTACTCCTCATATATATACTTAATAAAGTAAAAAGAAGAGGAGGTTTGATACTCGATTAGCTTAGGTATTTGCACATTGAAAAAACACGTGTCACAATTGAATTGAACACAACAAGGAGCCATGAGCCATCTATCATCTATCATCTATCATCTATCGTCTCCTCTACATATTTACATGAGAATTGGGGATTATTTTACAAAAAGATTATCCACTCTCCTGCTGATTGGATAATGCTCCTCTATCCTTATCTTCCCACGTGCCCTATTTCCCTACCCTCTTTAACTTCATCCATACCGACAATAACAATACGACCTCCATTTTCCGCATATTCCACATCGCATAATAAACCTAATTTTCTATGACAATAATTAGACAAGCTAACACGGTTCATGAGGTGTTATTTGTAGGGGTGGACATGGTGCGGATTAGTGTCTTTTAAGGGTAAATTCGTAATCGCACCGTATAATTTGATTTGGAAATTTTTTAAACTGCAAACCGCATCATGTAAGTAAAAAATAAATATGCACCGCACCCCATAATGTAGTGCGGTGCGATTTGGTTAAAAATCCGTATTACATATGTTTGTGATTGTTAAACGTAATCTGGTTTGGAAATTATGATTTGTTTTTTTAAACGTAATAATTTTGATTATAATTGTGTCAAAAAAATAATTTTGATTATTTAATTATTAGATTAATTAATTATTTAATAATTAATTATATGTGTGGTACGGTTTAAACCGGGTGATTTGAGATAAAGAATCGCTTCCGAACCGTTTTATTTGATTGTGGTGCGGTTTTTGACAAATCGGTTTTTTTCCAAAAGCGGTGCGATTAACCGAACACGCTTTTGTGGTGCGGTGCGAACGATTTTTACATTCGGACTGATTTTTGCCCACCCCTAGTTATTTGTAATGTTCAAGTTTTGGATTTAATAGTGATGATACCAATTTTTCTAATTGGCTTATATGTTCCTTCTGCGCGGCCCGACTTTGTTGGCGATATTAGAATTATGGAGATGCTTATTTCTGTTGATAAATCGTTAAAATCTGCCTGATTAGATGTGAATCTTTACAAGTAATATTTTTTTATTATAAGAAGCTTTGATATATGCTTGTCAAAAGTTTTCTATTATGAACCGTGTCGAATATGCAACGTACAAATCAGACAAGAAACGATTTCTGTTATGAACTGATTGATTAGTGATATCTGTATCGATTATATAATGAACCGATTGATAAAAAAAGGGAAAAGTACAAAAAGGGGTACCGAACTACCGCTTGTTTCCAATTTGTTGTCCGAACTATTAAAATTTCCAAAAAGGGTACCGAACTACCATTTGTTTCCAACTTTTTGTCCGAACTATTAAAATTTCCAAAATAGGTGCGAACTATATAAAATTTTTCCAAATTTTTGTCCGAACTATTAAAATTTCCAAAATGGGTCCGAACTATATAGAATTTTCCACATTTTTGTCCGAACTACTAAAATTTCAAAAATAGGTGCGAACTATATATAATTTTTCCAAATGTAAAACCTAAAATTATTATCATTTTTTTCCAAATGTGCCCTTTATTTTTTACTGCCTTCCCAGACGAGTATAATTTTTTGCAATTTCTGCACCTTTTTAATTTATCAAATATCGTCACTCGAATGTAGATTTATCTAGAATGTAATTCTCTATACGATTTTTGACTACCTTTCCATATTGTGCATATTAGTATGTTGAGACTGCATATTAAATCCACAAATCATATTTAGAGAGATGCTAAGATTTGAAACTGCATATTAAATCCACAAATCATATATAGAGTGGTGGTAAGATATCCACAAATCATATATAAAATTACATTCTAGATAAATCTACATTCGAATGACGATATTTGATAAATTAAAAAGATGCAAAAATTGCAAAAAAATTATACCCGTCTGGGAAGGCAGACAAAAATAAAGGGCACATTTGGAAAAAAATTTGATAATAATTTTAGGTTTTACCTTTGGAAAAATTCTATATAGTTCCCACCTATTTTGGAAATTTTAGTAGTTCAAACAAATATGTTGAAAATTCTATATAGTTTGGACCCATTTTGGAAATTTGATAGTTCGGACAAAAATTTGGAAAAATTTTATATAGTTCGCACCTATATTGGAAATTTTAATAGTTCGGACAAAAAGTTGAAAACAGATGGTAGTTCGATACCCTTTTTGGAAATTTTAATAGTTCGGACAAAAAGTTGAAAACAAATGATAGTTCGGTACCATTTTTGGAAATTTTAATAGTTCAGACAAAAAATTGAAAACATGCGGTACTTCGGTACCCTTTTTGTACTTTTCTCTAAAAAAAAAATGACAAGACAAAAATAAGGAAAATAATCATCTTCCCTTAATCCCATCAAAGACTGGATTGAACCCTACAGCCCTAATAAACTCCGCCTTCCACATCCCACCACCGCCGTTACGCCCCGGCAGAGCAGCAGCCGGGAAAGCGTTGGTGGTGCGCTTGTACGGTCCAAACCACATCATCTGCATATACCGATTCTTCCTCCACGGAGGAAGGTACATCTCTCTCCTCTTCAACGACCTCTTCGCCGCTTCACTCATCACCTTCACAATCTTCTTCATCTCCATCTCCTTACTCACAAAAGCTGCACCGT
The DNA here is from genome assembly GCA_033675215.1 of Rhodiola kirilowii. Lineage (NCBI taxonomy): Eukaryota > Viridiplantae > Streptophyta > Magnoliopsida > Saxifragales > Crassulaceae > Rhodiola > Rhodiola kirilowii. The sequence continues at coordinate 48,561,986 of CM066201.1, forward strand.
GCAGTAAGCTCAGTAGACGCTTGTACGACTCAGTCGGCCTTGCGATCTCGAACTTCGACGCCAAGTCCAACTCGATCACGTAACGGATCACGTGACTAGAACTGGAGCTCGAGCTGGAGTTTGTCACGACTACGTCGATGAACTCGTGGCTGCCGGAGACTAAGCCGCCGCTGGAGGAGGTGTCCCATTTGGTCTTGCAAACTGCTGCATTATATCCGAGGCTGCGGAGATGCGAAACGACGCCGCGTAGAGCCATCTGATGGTTTAAGTTTAACTGCAGCGTCTCTAGAGCCGAATACACCTGTGAAAGAAGCGCGTTACGATACTGATCTTCTTTGTCGGATACAAGCCGGTGCAGCTCCTCGTACAAACCTCGACTCACTGAGTCAACTCGCTCGCTCGACTCGTATTTATCATCAACCTCCTCCTCTTCGGCATCATTATTGTTATTCTTATAGTCGTCTGAACATGACTCCTCGATAAAGCAGTCAACCAAATCCGACAGAGACGGAGATTCTTCACCGCCATCGTGCTCGCTTCCGCTACTAGTGTAGTAGCCAACCTCGGCCTCCTGGCAACCGATGATCCGCGCCATGTAATTGCTCGCATCCAGCTGCACCATTTCTAGCTATTAATATCACCAACGAACAATGAAAGACAGAGATATTGCTGATCAAAGGGGTTTAAGTGTTCAATGACACGATCGACAGCAGCCGTAGGTTGTTGTACATATATAAGCGAAACTGAGAAGGTTTTTGAGAAGAAGGATCAAACGGGAAGATACTTGGAGGAGTGGGACGGATACTTGGAGAATATTCGCCGGAGAGGATGAAAGGAGTTAGTTGGTGTTAATAATGATTGTACTCTGGAAAAGGTGAGACGAGTGCGTTTGATATGAGAGAGGATATGCGGATAATATACCGGCTGCACATTAAGATCGGACGGTTGTTAATCGAGAGTGGGAAGGTGATATGGACGTATGTGATTATGACACGTGTGGTTCTAGAGTGTTTGAGGTCTTAAACGGGTTGGCACGTGTGTGGCGTATGGCTGACGATGTTCTATTATGTCGGGCCATGATGAGTTTATTGGTTTGCTATTTCTCGTTTATCCTTGGAAACTCAGAAATTGTAATACGAGTCACTTAGAAGGTTCATGTAAAAGATTATGGTGGAAGTGGAATTGCAATCTTGAAACTTTGAAATATCCAATTCAGTTGATTGATCTTCTCAGCTTACACTTTGTTCCATTGGATGCAACAAAAACATTAAAACTAGACTTCAAGTTAAGGCTTCAGCAAGCCAGTGGCATAAACTCACAAGACTCCTTTATGCTGCCGCCTTCTGCACATAAAGTAAACAATGAGTCTCATCTCCTCACAAACTATAATCATAAGTTATATGTCTGATATTGGCATAGGATTATCATTAGAGGTAAGCAAAGTAGTACATTGGTGTCAGCGGCCTCCAGCTTGCTCAATTTAGAAAACATGTTTCCATAAAATTGAGCCTGCTTCTTGTTGTACTCCCTCATCTTCTCCTTCAGAATCTTGTACTCTTTCTTCACATCCCTGACAATTTAATCAAGTAATTCATTCATTCATGTCATTCACTTCCATTCTTAAAAGTTCCAAATAAGGATGAGAAACCAATTCTTAGAAACAGATTTAAGACCTGTTATCTGGGTCCAGTTCCAAGGCCTTCTTTATGTCAAACTCAGCAACATCCAAATCCCCCAGATTGATGTAAGCTTGAGCTCGTCTATACAGAGCTTTCACATTTGTGGACTCTGGACTCCATATCCAACACCTTATATCAAGATCTCTAGTAAGTGACTGCCACTGATAAACTAAGTGTGTATGCAACACAGGATTATAGAAATAAGATGTACCTTTGTGCAGAGTTTCTCAGCTTGCTTGTATTCCTTTAGCTTGAGTTTACAAGCTGCATTGTTGAGGTTGCATGACACTTTCAGGGCTTTAGCTTGCTTCTTCTCATCGTCACTAAAGTTTGTATCATACTCTATGTACTTCGCTGCCTGTAACGCGAGAAAATGGTAAATTTCTTTCGATATCCAGTAGTCGGATAGGGGACTATATATTTCAGTCAAGGATTTTCGTCCTACCTTCTCATATCTCTTGGAGGCCCGTTCGTACTTTCCAGCCTTAAACAGCGCATTTCCCTCCTCTTTTTTCTGACCAGCAGCTTGGATCTTTTCTTCAGTGCTCATGTCCCAAGATTCCTTCTCCTGGAATATGGATACAAAGTTTTTTTCATATTCCATGCCAAATAGAAAAGTTACCGGTAAGCATTTAGGAGAGACACTAACCTTATTGAACGACACCAGCTCAACTTCATAAAACACTGTTGAATTTGGAGGAACAACAGACAGCTGTTGATGGGATTCCACAGAGCCAAAAGCATACTCAGGTGCAACAGTCACTAAGGCAACCTCGCCCTTCTTCATTTTCATGACCGCCTTGTCCAGACCGTCAATTACTTGTTCTGCCATTTATATTTGTTCTTATAAACAAATTATAAGGAAATTACACATTTGAATATAAAGCAAGACTCTTTTCTTACCATCGTCGGTTTTGAATTCGAAGAGCCCCTCTGCTTCATCATGTCCTTTCTTCAGGAAGACAGTCCCATTTTCAAGTTTACCAATCAGTTTCACTAGAGCATGGCAGTTGAATTTCAATGACAAGTTCAAACCATCTCCCGTCAATAAGGAACTAAACTAACAAATAGATGCCACATTTACATCTTACAACAGACCCATCATTAGGACGCTCATAGCCCTCTCCTTCCTTCAAGGTCTTCTTCAAGACCTTTTTGTCATCAGTTACTTCCGTAACTGTTTTCCAGGATACTAACTCCAGATCAATCTCAAGTGTTGCATTTGGTGGAATTACACCAACATTACCCAAAGCTGGCTGACCACTCTCTCCAAAACCATCTAAGCATCAAAATAAAATAAATTTAGAACAAGAAATTGTCAGATAACATCAGATGGAAATACAAACATCATTAGCAAAAACTCACACTGTGGCTTGACAGTCAGGAGCACATTCTCCCCTTTCTTCATGGTTTTCACAGCCTTTGGCAAGGCCGCACAGAAATGACCATCCTTGACAACAACTCCACCCCATCACCTTTTGCAACAACACTTCCATCCTCCAACTTCACCTCATAATTAACTGCATCACACACAAATACCAAAAGAGAAACACATTCAGAGACAAGGTCCACGCCAGATATGATCAACTTCTCAACTCAACAGTTACACTGAGACTCACCTATCACTTCATCAAGGTCTTTAGGGTTCTCCCACTTCTCCCCCTCCTTAACAATCTTTTTAATAACTCCTCCATCCTTGCATATATCCTTCACACTGGTCCATGACAGCAGCTCAACATCAAACTGAAGGGTGGCATTGGGAGGAATTGTGGGCGGAGAACCAGCCTCTCCATAAGCCAGCTCAGCCGGAATGGTGAAAAGAGCATTTTCACCCTTTTTCATTGTCTTGATACCAAGGTCCCATCCTTTAATCACTTGCCCTACATATTCAAATCAACAGTCCCACACATTAACACAAATCAACAACCTAGAAAACTAACAATCCAACTGCTGCAATTGTCAACAAGTACATTGAACAATTTGAAATCATAGTCTCCATAGCATACCTTGACCTAGTGTGAACTTAAACGTGTCTCTACCGCGGCTGGAATCAAACTGCGTTCCATCAAGCAAAGTTCCAGTATAGTGAACTGCAAAAACCATAACAAATCCAAACCATCAGCGCCTCCGCCGATTCAATACAAACCAAATCTGAAAATAAAACCGGGTTGGAAACGGAAACGGGAACAGTACGTACCTTCGACCTCATCGCCGTTGTCGGGAGTGTCCCATCCTTCACCTTCCTTCAACAGCTTTTTCTTCAACCCTTGCTTCCCGATCTCCTTCTCTGCCCCAACCTTCATAACCACCGGCGTGTCGTCCATCATATCCATGTCCTCGTCCATCATTTCCTCAGCCGCCGGGATATCGAAATCCTCATCCATTTTCTCAAAACAACAAATACTAAACCCTAATTGAGCGCGATGTGATTATCAATGAATCGAACTTGTGTAGGAATGATAAGCGAATTGGACGAAGAGTGTTTTATAAGAAAGAGTGTGATGTTGGTATAGGTTCTACTTCTAGAGACTTCGGCTCAACTAATTTCCGCAAGGAGCGTTTGATGCGATCGATTTCCAAAGCGTTCTGTGTCACTCTGGGTTGATTTCAGTAACGGTTCGAGCCGGTTTGATTGCTGCCTTAATTAGTTAATTAGATGACTGTTACATTCCCAGTACCGGTTCGATCAGGTCGAGTAATCTGATTGTACCCAATTTTGGACAATATTCAGGTTCACGAATGGTTTTTTTATGAAAGACTACAACGATACATAAGAAAATAGTGATCCCACGAATCGAATTTAGAGTGTAAGGATCCATAATTTACCCTTAACCAATAGAACACTACCCTTATTAACCTGTTGTTACTCTATTTATGATTTATTTGGCTTTTGGACAATAGTACAACCATATTTATGAAATATAATGAAATAATTTAATTTAAATGGTTAAGACAAAACTCACAAATAAAAATATTATGTTATTATTCAATTATAATAGGAGTATAAAATTCTGTTATGTTATTCAATAAGGGTTAAGATCCGGTGAGAAGTGGTAATATGGTGAGAAATAAGAATTAATACTGTCCATTGATTTTTCTTAATGAAGGGTTAAGATTACACACACAATATTATTGAAAATCAACCTAATCGACATGTAAGGGGTAATTTAGTCATTATCAAAATCTCTAAAACTCCCAATCTCGTTGATTGCGAACAATTCGAAACCTAGCGACTTTGAATCGACGACAGCCAGGGAAAATCGACGACGGCCATGAAAATCAGTTCGAACCTAGCGACTTGAGTTCGAATCCTCCAGACCTAATTGACCTAGCGACTTGAGTTCGAATCGACGACGGCCATGGAAAATCAGTCGAACCATACGCCAGACAAATCGACTCAAGTATACGGTATGTTCCTATCTGCATTTTTTTACAGTCGCATCTTATTAGGGTTTGATAATTCGTAGCATGATATATCAAGATGCGTAGCATAATTGGTACCTTGATCATAATCCGTAGATTTATGATAATTGATGCATAATTGGTACCTTGATCATAATTCGTATTTTCTTGAAGCTTCTATATTTTATATTATGCGCAGGTGAAAGGATTCATAAACGAAATGGCTATAAGATTGGAAGATGAAGATGAAAAGATCTGGGAGATGAAGATGAAGATGAAAGGATTCATAAACGAAATGACTATTATTAATTCAATGATCTTGGAAGGATGTTCCGAGTGTTTGGGCATGACAGAGTTTGGGTATTAGATGGAGGTTTGCCAAGATGGCGTGCAAGTGCATCTGGTTTTGATGTTGAATCTAGTGCATCAAGTGATGCCATTCTGAACGCTAGTGCTGTCAGTGAGGCAATTCAGAAAGTATACCAAGGACAGGCGGTAATTCCTATTGGGAGTTGCTCCTCACACCCCCCGGTGGCGACAAAAAAAATCCCTGCAAAATGACTCAAATGCTCTCCCCTTTTTATTTAATTACATTCATATGCTATATTCAATTAAATGATAATTAATATTCTATAAATTAATTGTACCATATTTATTTATTATTATTAATCAGAAAATATTCTATATTAATTAATAGTAAAAAATTAAAATAAAAATACAACATGTAGCAATTTTTAAAAAATTATATTGTACTTGATTTTTTTAAAATTTTAATAGAACTTATAATTAGGAGTGAGTGAGTAACTAAATAAACAAAATTTCTATTGTAGTAAAATATTATTTAGACAATTTTATTTATGATTTAAATTTAGAAAATAGTTTCATTTTATTTAGGGTGAATAATAATTTATTTCGTTTAATTAATAATTGATTGGGTAGCCTAACATTAATTTGGATTAAAAAAATATGCAACAATGCTAAAAATAAATACATAAAAAAGTAGACATATCTAATCAATATTTCCTCGAAATTGTGCTTCGTTTTTTTCCTAAGAATTATATGTATTATATATATGTTGAGTATAACTTAGTTTTTGTTTAATCAATAATGTATTCATATTTAAAAAATATGTGTTATATATTTAATTTATATATTGTTTTGAATTAATGATAATATCTCATTAATTATAATATATATATATATATTAATGTTAATTTCTAAATAATTTTAAATTAATAATTATATTTTAAATGTTATATTTTGTGGGGGGTGTGGGGGTAAAATGAGAAATAAATGTGGGACCCACTTGGGATGTGGGAGTGTGAGGGGTGTGAGGAGAATGACCCTTCCTATTCATCAAATACATTATTTGTGTTAGTTATGTCCATGTATATTAGCTTTCTGTTTTATATTAAAAATCTTACTCTGGTTTATATTTTAACTGATTGTGTATTTCAATAAGAAACACATTTACACAGATTCTGCATGAAAGATTTTTCTAGGTTGTGTAGATCCTTCCCTTTATCACTTGACTGTTTACATTTTCCCAATCATTTATGTACATTGAATGTCTGATTTGTGCCTTTGGAAAATAGGCATGCGCTTCATCGGCATCACAAACAAGAATGAACTAACTTCCACTTCTTACCATATATTTTGAGCAACAACAAATATTGTGAATTTTCTAATGGAAACCCATACATGGCACTAAATGCTTGATCTATTGAGTTTCTGATTGGATCCTCCACACTGAATCCGTGATGTTTGTATTTGTTTTGATATTTTGTTTGAATGTCGTCACCAAAATAAGACCGATGGATGGAGATGGGATAGTAATGGCTGGACCGGCAGCATCATATGTTTTAGCCATTGGTTTTTTAATAATTGGTACTTTGGATCATATACTACGTAAGATGAGACTTGTGATGCATAATTGGTACCTTGATCATAATTAGTACTTAAATGTTGTTGCTACGTATTATAATACAGTTGTTACGTATTATAATGCATAACTTATGCGTCTTATAACACAGTTGTTACGTATTGTAGTGCATAATTGCTACGTATTATAACACAGTTGCTACGTATTATAACACAGTTGCTACGTATTATAATCTATTACTGCTGCGTATTGTAATGCAGATGCTATGTATTATACTGCATAACTGATCTTATGTTTTATCATTCTTTTTCATTGAAGAAGAGACAGAAAGTATGCTGTTTTATAGAACATGCAATATATGTTTTTTTCCTGTGGTCTTTGATGTTAACTGCTTTGGAAAAATCTTTACAGTTCCTATATGTTTTGCAGGACTACGGAGACACATCAGAAGGTCTTCACATTGTTCAGGAATACGTGAAATCCCATTGATCCGAGCATGATCAGTGTGAAGGCTTTTAGTTTTACAGATCAAAACTGTTTCTTATTTATCTAGTCATTCTGAATTTTTTCAACCAGCTTGTACTCACAATGACCATCCAGTAAAGATGTGTAAACATTTTTGTAAGAGGGTACGAATTATGTTTTTTTTTGATACTTAGGCGGACTAAGCCACCAAAAAGGATACAACTGTTACAAAACACACTACGAGCTAACACTAGAGACATAGTAAATTTTTTAGCAAAACAACTCTCTAATACACTGCTACTGGACATCCGGACACTCTCCTTCGCCTCCTGGAGGATTCAGCCTATCTTCCTCCTGCTAAACTACCGGACTCCAGATTTCGCAACCAGCAGAGAAGCTCATTTTGCTAGGAATTTTCCCTTACCTCTATTATGCATCTTTTGATGGTTCCCATTGAGTAAGGGAATTTAGAACTTTTGTATTTAGACCACCAAGCTACCCTGGCCTTGACAAGCTCTCCAATCTCTCCCACCGATCTTCTTTTTTCTTTAAAACACCTCTTATTTCGCTCGTCCCATATGGACCACAAAACTGCGTAACACAACGTTTTCCACATCCTGTTGTATGCCCTCGTTTCTCCTCCCACATGCCAGCTCTCCAACAGACATCTTGTTGTCTCCGACATCACCCAAACACCCCCCCACCATGTAAGGCTGTTAGCCCAAAGCTTCCAGCTCCACTGGCAGTGAATAAGCAGATGATCTGTTGTCTCTTGCTCTATTCCGCATAGGTCACACTTCAGATTTTGATCCCTTTTCAGAATCTTTCTTCCATATAGCATCATTTTTGAGGGTAGGCTATCAGAATAGATTTTCCAGATTAGGAGCTCCACCTTTGGAGGAGACAAACCATTCCATAATTGGATCGGAATCGGTTCCCACTTATTCCTCTTCTCCCTGATTTTCATGGCCGCTGTCATTAGTGAGTTGATGCTGAAGCTGCCATCCGACGAGTGAGTCCACGCCACTTTGTCCTCTTCATTTCTCTTTAGATGGATCTGTGATAATTCCTCCATCAGGATCCCTCTGGACTCCTCTTCCCATTGGTATAAGGGCCTCCTAAAAATGACCTGCCACTGCCAAACTCCATTAGCCCAGTATCCCATCTCCTCTACCTTCCCTTTTTTATTCACTGCCAGCATATACAATCTCGGATGTTGATCCCTAAGTGACTCTTCTCCTATCCAGCAGTCCTCCCAGAACATTGTCTCTTCTCCTCTTCCCAATTTCAACTTTATTCCTTCTCTAAACGCGGCCGCAATTTCTGATTCACCTTGCACTGATTTGATTATGTCTCTCCAAGTGCTAGATAACTCTCTACTTCGACATGACATAGTAGCTGGGTGATGAATCCTCTTGAAATCATATTTTTCTATAATCATTTCTCTCCACAACCCTCCCTTCCCCGACGCCATCTTCCACCACCATTTCGCCAGCAATGCCAGATTCTTCTCTATCATGTCCTGGATGCCTAATCCTCCGAATCTCTTAGGTTTCTTTACCGTTGCCCACTTAACGTAATGCATCTTACAACGAGATTCTGACCCACCCCATAAGAAGGACCTTTGAATCTTTTCCAATTCCTGACTCACCGATTTAGGCATCTTATAGATGGACGCATAATACAGTGGAAGACTGCATAAAGCCGACTTGATGTTATGTATACAGGGTACAAATTATGTATACAGGGTACGAATTATGTGTAAGAGGTTATGGATTATGTATTACAGGGTACGAATTATGTATTAAAAGATGTTGCTACGTATTATAATACACTTGTTCCGTATTATAATGCATAACTGATGCGTCTTATAACACAGTTATTACGTATTATAGTGCATAACTGCTACGTATTATAACACAGTTGCTACGTATTATAACACAGTTGCTACGTATTATAATAACACAGTGCATAACTTCTACGTATTTTAACAAGAAATGCGAGTGAATTCATTCAATCAAGATTCGGTTTACAATTCTAGCATCTGGAAACATATACAAACATATGCATGTTTTCCAAGCTGATGGGTAATGTGGATGGCAGAGTAACATTTATCCCAACTTATGTGGCCTCAACTTGTGTGGCAGAGTAACATTTATCCCAAGTGGTGCTTGGAATTACAACAAGTAGGTCCAATATGGCCTTTTCAGACCCAAAGTCGGGAGTCAGCCGAGGAGCTTCAATTTTTCCTTCAATTAGCTTCACAAATGCAATAGCAAAGGCAACCAATACAAAGAGCACCGCCAAAGCAACGGACGCAGCTGTTGTCAAGCTCAAAGAATCGATCTTTTCCAATGCACATAGCGGTGCAAGAAAAAGTATCACAATAACCAAAATCACAAGTTTCCTATGGTCCCAAAATCCATTCCCTAACCACTGGTCAAACACCCCAGCATGATGAGGTGAACCAGACATTACGTCCCCCATTATAATCAAATACACAACCAGAACTCCTACATTGTTCACAATAATACAAATCTCAGACACTAGCCCGACCTTCCTTCCCAAGGCGTGCTGCACAACCTCTCCATACGAAGAAGATTTACTCAATACCGAAAACCTCACAAGCATCTCCACACTAATCTCAGACATAATACCCATAAAAATTATCAAAAGGAAGCCCAGCACCAATCCAAGCACCTTCATGGTGGCAGGCAAGGTCATAATCACAGCCCCAATAATGGAAGTGGTGAGATTAAAGACTAGTAAATCCATCCTCGTCGTCGTCGCTCATGTCGCCACTTTCTCAATCGGCATGGGACCGATCCCGTGGGTGTACAGCTCGGAAATCTTCCAGCTCCGGCTTCGAGCTCATGGAACCAGCATCGGCGTCGCCGTCAACAAACTCACCAACGGCGATTTCTAATTGTTAGAAGCGGGAATCTGATCTGGGCGGAGGCGCCGGTGGTGAGATGAAATCCAGAGATGAAGAGACGTATTGTTTTAGGGTTTTGGGTGAGATGCAGAATTTGTTCTTCCAATAATACCCTTTAAACATAATTAACAATTAATTAAATGCTAAACGTCCGATCTTAGATCCATTGACCAATTTGAATTTCTATTTCTTACCAAAACACACACTTCCTACCTGATCTTTTCCCTATTCAATAACTGTTTTTTATTGTAAAAATGTGCTCAAAGGTTATATAGTAGGGCATCACACCGCAACAAAACAAAACTCACGCCAAACCTGAACGCGCATCATACATCGACCAAAACTTACAAATTCACCACAAAGACTTGAAACCTGCAAGTCGCATCCAGCTTTAACTAAAACATACAACAAATATGCTCTTCCCCTCTTCGGCCTTCCTCTAGGGTTTCCAATTCTTTTCACGATCTCGCTGAAGGGGGAAGAGACGAATTGAAGCAATGCCATCGCTGGACCCTCAGCTGTTTGTCACATCATTCGACGGTTGTTGGAAGTCAAATCATCCGGGTCGAGAAAGCAAGCTCAACTTTCCGACAGGGGCGGACCTACCGTATAGCTAACCCAGCTATAGCCCGGTAAAATTTGAAAGATTATGTTGGGAAAAAGAAAATAGTCCGGTCAAAATTTAGAGACCGAAAAATTACATCCTTATGAATTGCAACAGCGGACGCAGTAGCGAGGCTGCTTGGAGATTTACAGCCATGAACGACACTGCTCCGACCTCGAACGTTCTCTCCATAGCTTCCGTTTCTGTCGACCGATTGCAATTCAGAATGAAAAAGGAAAACCCTAACTCGTCGCGTAGAGATGACAGGTCCAATATTACGGTTTTGCCCTTGAGCCCAAAAGAATGTGACTCACATTATCATTCATCGAATTGCGCTTCCTTGTGAAGTAATGGGTTTTTATCACCAAGAGTCCAAGACTAGGCCCATTTTATTATATAAAAAAAGACTAGGCCCATTTTAAATTATTTTGGTAACGAGCCGCTCAATTGTCAAATTAACTATAATGATTGGGAAAATCATATGACTCATTGGGTGAGTGTTTCTTCTCTTTTTTTCAGCTTATATTTTAATTATTTTTTGGTGGATTTGTTGGGCTTTGTTGATTAAGGGGCAACAGTTGCAGCTTAGATGTATGTGATATTGTTTGTTAGAATTCTTGAATTGGTATTTGGTTCTTAACAGATGAGTTTTCTTTTCTTGTTTCTTAAATGTACTTAGATGTTGCAATTTTGCTGACGCCAAGTCTCGTTGTAAATTAGATGAAACACAAGATATCAACAAATGCATATCATTATATTTGATAGGTGAGTGCATTGCATTTGTACTGGGTTCTAGTTGGTACAGTAAACCTTTGGATCTGGATCCTATTGTATGTCTTAATATTTTGATTTACAATTTTTATCTCTTTTGATCAAATTCTTGATGAATACTGTATAAGAATTGTGTTTTGACTTATAAAGAATTTTACCTATTATTAATGATTTTTTTTCGGTCACCTAGTTTTTAAACCCTAGATCCGCCACTGCTTTCCGAGTCTCATATCCGCCAGTTCTGTATAGCTAATTTTGGGATCTTTTTTTGGAGTGTTTGTTCAGAGATGTGTTAAATTTAGGGTTTTGTTCTTTCTTCCTTCTAGGCGGGTTCCTTTCTAAGAGGGTTTCTTTCAAATTTCAATCGACCCAAGTTGGACTATTATTTTATTTTCATCTGATTTCCGTTCTTTTAGTTTCTGTTTTTGCTGTTGAACGCATGGTTATACAGATTTCACGTCAGTTATTCACCGGTAAAGTCTTGGTTCAAAATGGATTCTTGGTGTGTTTGACAATTATCCTGCCAGGTAGCTTTAGGCAGCCGTATGCATAATTCTAAGTTTCTAACTGTGATGGCTATGTAGTATGCATATTTGAAAGCATGTTGGCATTGTGCCACGTGATGTATGTACCTCACTACCCACTACGTTAGCTCACGGGATATTTGCAAGTAGTTTTCAGTCAAAGGTGGTGGGCTCACTTTTATAGACGTGAAATCAAGTGGTGCAGTTAATTCTTCTTCATCAGGCGTGTTTTTATTATCCGTGTTGGTTCCAGTTAGATAATTTTTCTAACTTTTTAATCCTCTGTTACGCTTTATATTTGCCATATGCATTTTATCAACGAAAAAAAAACATACAAAAAATATAGAGAAATAAAACAGACTCTCCTTCCGGCTTCAGCAGTATTCTGTCATAAAAGCAGTTTTATTAAAACCGATCCGTGGATCGACCTGGTCAAGTCATCGGGTCAATGAATCAGTGGTTCAATCGGATTGACCCGCACATATTAAAAAAATAAAATACTTATATATGATATTTTAATTAACATATTTAGGACTTGAATAAATATTACATTTTTATGATTTGATTACAACAACATACCATAACAAATTTAGAATTTGATAAAGTATAAATTAATAATACAACAATAATAGAACAACAATAACAGTTTTAGTCTTAATTTGCAAGTCACAACAATAAGAGATTTCTAATACTAATTGAATTTCTAGTTAAATTGAGAATAACTAATAAATTTTATAGATTTGATAAATGAATATACATTATTGAAACAAATAATAAAACAACAATCATCTTTAGCCTAGTGGAAGGAAAGAGAATAACTATTAAGTGGGGTTGGGTTCGAATCTTGTCCAAGTCAAAATTAAATAAATAATTTTTCTGACTAAATCGAACCGATCAAATTACCATTTTAATGAAAAATCGGGTCTTGACCGGGTTAACCGGATTTTGACCGAATCGATTATAAACCGGTCTGATAACCAAACCGAATCAGATTGGTCCGATCGATTGGACCGGAAACCGGTCACCGGACCGGTTCGATTTTAATAACTATGCATAAAAGCCTTTACACTCAAAATCCCAAATTCTATTTGTTGTTCTTTCTTTTTCACACTTTTCTATCTAGATATAAAAAATATACCAAACAATTTTAATATCCAATAAAAAACGCCTCAAACATAACATTAAATCATAATTATCTGAATAAAATATTCACGAAACCAGCTGACCCATAGAATCATCAAAGAGTCATATTCACCAAACTCAATCCCATAAAAAAAAATCTCAAACTCCGTGACAAGTATAGCAGAAATTACGAAACTACCACCTAGAAGGAATATGGCCGACCCTATCCGATTAACAATCACGCACTTATCACTCAAATTTTATATTATTTTTTTTTAAATTATATATTTACAGTAACATGGGCGTTCAAATGAGGACACCTCCAGAAATGAGGTCGTGGGACAAATCTAAAACTATTAGATCAAATGATCTAAAGGTGTATAATGAATCAAAAAGTGTTTTTTGGAGTTATGCACTTTTGTCTTTTAGGTAAAAGACAAAAGTGCATAATGACAAACAACTTTAATTTTTTGGATTAGTTCTGCACCTTTTGATCATTTGATCAAATGGTCCAAATTTATCCCTACGTCCTCACCAAAAACCCATGTCCTCATTTGAACACTCCTCTACATTAACATATCAAAGATGAGCGTTCAAATGAGTCAAGTCAAATAAAAATGAGACACGTGAGGCACGATCTCAATCATACATTAATTCTCGTAATTTGTCTCGGCACGCCACGTGTTATTACTGCACTATTCTTACCACTATCTCTGCCAGAACGTTGTGCCTCACGTGCTCTACCGATCCTATCCCAACGGAGTGCTCTCCGCTTATCAGATAACCGTCCATCATACTCATCTTTCTCTCCAAAACTCTCCTGCTAGGGTTGCTGGTGCTCTGTTACATGGACTGTAGCTTTAGTTCTACTCTCACTAGCACCTCTTCGAACATAATCATCTCCCCGGTCTTCGCGAGAATCTCACCGCTCCCTCTCCGCCTCCCTTAGTCCACATACTCACCGATTTCCGCAACCCGGCGTCTGTCGATCGGGCAGAGGAGGTGGTCGGACGATCGGAAAGCGGCGAGAGGCGTAAAACCGAGTCGGTGTGAGCTCGGGAGTAGTTTAAACACGCCGCTAGAGCCGAGGAGTGGCGCTGGGAGGTACTTGGGCGGCGTGCTGCAGAATGATCGGAAGCTGTTTGATGCTGCGGTGGTTAAGGAGCTGAGGAGGTTGAGTGATGATCGTGAGGCGGCGGTTGCTAGGAAAGTGGCGAGTGAAGGGAGTCATGAAGCGAGTCTTTACAGGTTTCTTTGACTGCTTTTTTTTGTCTCGTAGTGCTATTTCTCTCATTTTGTTCTGTTTCTACTGTTCTAATTGTGTGGAGTTGGAAATCAGCATTTTTCTTTCCATTCCAGAAGTTTATATATTTTTTAAAAACAAAGAATTTTTTTTTGATAGCTAAAAACAAAGAATTTTTAAACACATTATTTTGTTAAGAAGATCTGATGAATTGGGGATTACATGTTGTTGCAAAGAAATAGAGTTTGGAACGGGAAGTTAAATGAATAAACTTGCGTGCCAGAAATGAACTGTTTGAGAACTATAATATTTCCACTTAGTAGATTCTGACTCTTTTTTATGGATTGTTAGTTAGTGAAAGAAGAGAGTGAAGCTATGTCCTGTTGCAGTAAATTTGTGGCTAATAAATGTTTAAGGGAAACTTATCCATCTTAGATTGACTGCATTTCAAAATTATGTTTAATATTTTGGTAGCAGATGAGCAAGGATATTTACTGTTTGAATTGCGGTCGTGCGTTTATCATGTTGGATAAGAGCTAGTTTATTGCCCCAGAATATACTATATGCTGTGCAGGGGATGAACCTATAAGATATAGCTTTATTATATTTTAGAGATTTCGAAATATGGACTACAAAAGGATATATAGGCTCATTGTACAATGGGCACTGACCTGTAGATAATCACTTAATGGGTGAGAGCCATATATGTAATATTTGAACAGTTTGCAGAAATGAACGAAAAGCCTTGCTGAAAGCTCATATAAACATGAATGTAACTTATTTTATGGAGACACATCTCATATACCCAGGCTTTGCATATCCTTTTGAACTTTCAAGAATTAAGAGTAGGGTGCATAAATACGGTAATTGTGTATATCAACAGTTGAGTTTTGTTAGTGTTGTAGTTGGCAACATTCTGATGTGGCCTGCGTTTGAAAATCTGTTTACATTTGAAGGGAATTAATGAATGTGGACTACAAAATCATCTAAATCTCTATTCAGTTTCAACTACGGCACTCTCATCCTCATTTATTTTCCATTAGTCCTCTTTTTTGTCCTGATATTTGATAGGGTTGGCTCATCTAATTCTCTTGTTACATTATTATTTATTTGAAATATTTTCTTGAAGCATGTTATTTATTCTCCATCTGTACTGCTGTCTGTTAATTTCTATGTGTAGCAGTCTTTTGCGTGTTTACTTCTTATTAATGTGATTGGTTTTTCTCATTCCAGGCGGATTGCAGAATTAAAAGACGGGGAAAACCAAATTGAAGTTGAAGATATCATGTACATGTCAATTTTGCACAAGTTCTCGGAAATCAAAGTTCATTTGATCCCGAGGCTATCTAGCTGCATGTATAATAGAAGGCTTGAGATTTCTCCCTCCAAGGACTGGGAGCTTGAGTCAATATACAGCTATGAGGTTCTGGAGTTGATCCGAGAACACGTGTCCGGTGCCATTGGCTTAAAAGTGAATTCGAGTGTTTCAGACAGTTGGACAATCACTCAGATCCAGCAAGCTCAGCTTGGTCAGGTGTATGCTGCCTCTATCTTATACGGTTGCTTCATCAAGTCTGCTTCTTTGAGACACCACTTCGAGCGGAGTTTATCCCTGAATATCGAAGATTCCCCTCTCCATCAAAATGCATCCTTTCTTTTTCCTGGATGTTTGCCTCTCACATTGAAAAACGCTGCCTTGGGCAATGTCTGTAACATAGGATACAAGCCAGTGAGTGAGCTTTCTTACACACAAGAGAATCAACAAGAGAAATTAAAGTTCTATATGATGGGATCCAACCCAGAGATGTCGCAGAGGTGTAATAGGTTAAAATCCAAGGAGAGCACGGATCTAGTAAATAGCCACAGTCTAGCATTGTTTGGAAATGAAGGTATTGAAAACAGCAAGGCAATCTCAACATCATTTGCGAGCTTAAAAAGATTTGTATTGGAAGCTGTTGCTTTTGGATACTTTCTTTGGGACACAGAAGAGCTGGTCAACTCCGTGTACAAACTGAAAGAGAGCACTGCTGATCGGGCACACTAGATAGCCATTCGGTTCATACAAGGTGTCTCAAGAGTTCTGTTTCTGTACACTGTACAGATAAAGGACCAGGTACGTGCCTCTTAGCAGTTGTCACAATAGTTATATGCTGTAAATATAATCTTCGAACTTCAGGGTGTCGGTGGTAGAAATTAAAAAGGTCTTTTTAGGGCTAGCTGCTCAGTCACATTCATCTGCAATTGCTGAGTTGTGTCATATATGTGTAAATCTGTAGAATATTGTGATGCTTCTGGTTTGATGTGCATGTTGTGAATTTTGATGTTTAGGTCTATCTTGGTTCCTGTTACTTTCTATATGAACCTTCTACTATTTCCTTATTGATCACCGAATGCCATCGACCGACGACCGGGTCTTGTTGTATGTGTGTGCACTGATCCGTTGATTGGCTAGTATAATTTTCATAATAGTACGACTAGGTACGATAGGACGCTTATGATTTACTCAGTCAGGAGAGCTCACATTCAAAACCTTATAGGGCAATATTAGAATGTCAACTGGATTATATATATGCAAGTAGCAGAAAGAGTTTTCAGTACCAGTCTAGATGACATATTTCTGAAACATTCCTCTGAAAATGTCAACTGTCAACTACTTTAAACCAACCTGAAACAAACATTCCCAAACCCTTCTCAATCCCATCATGGCCACAGCAGCCTTCATCCTTAATTCCCTTTGCTGTCTGATTAAGTGCATCTCCTGGTTGACCTCCTTCCTCGTCTTCAATGACACCGGTTTCCTCTTTGTCGTAGTAATCCAAATAATCAGGATACCGGCTCTGTGGATCCAGAATAGACTGGAGGATCTAAGCTGGCTGATCAAACAACAGCTGCAGCAAGCTCTAAATTGGACAGTAACAAAAGCGTGGTGTCTGATATGTCAATCCTGGGAATATTCGGTCGAAACAGCCAACTGGCTTCAGATTTATGTCCCGGAGTTATATGGTGCGATCTTATTGTATGCTCATGTTTTGAAAGATTGGCTTGTGGAGACTGCACCGTGGATGCAACAGGAGCTGGTTAAGTTGGTTTGGTGTGGTAACAACGTCACCAGGAATAATTATAACGACGCCATTGATTTTATTGGCACGCAATTATTTCCAAATACTACAAGTCATAGTTAAATTTCATCTTGTTGCTTCCCCAAACATGTTTTTTTTTCTTTTCTTTTGGTAATTATGGGTGAAATTTCATCATCCAAAATTTGTTTTTGGCTGATTGATATTTATTTGCGAGCATATCAAATCTTGCGCTTCTCAATTGTTAAAATATTTCAGGCATTCTATTGTACAATGTTTTGCATAGTGAAATAATTCTGTGCACAGATGTGCGCATTTGCATTAGGATTAGTTTAGTACCAAGTTTTTTCAACCAAAAATGAACAAGCCAAATTCCCAAGCTAAAGTATATAATAAGAATTGAAACATCAGCTGATGTATTTTATTAATTATCCTTGATCATAACATCCCGAAAATTCAAGCCCTGCAATTTTACAGTAACTTTTCGTTTGTATCACTGAAAATGTAATTTAAAAAATGAAATGAAAAATGTAACTTTTCCACGTAAAATGGATTTTTTTTTGCTTTAGATGCTTTATTTTGTTTGGATTTTATATGCTCAATGACAATCCCGAACTCAATCCTTATATCTATTCTACTATTTTAATCATACCATCAGAGGAAGGAAACTCATTCTGACCCATCGGGATTTGAACCCGTGAATGGAGGAGTGATAACCACGAAATTATGATTTCATTCAAATCCACCCCCCAAACTTTTAATAAACCAAACGAGGTATACATTTTGTGAAAAAGTTCACATTGACAAAACTGATAATCCTAAGGCATATCATGTTCCTTAAATCATAATTTTTTTTTTAATCAATGGATTTTCATTTACCCATGGGTGATTCGAATCCGGAACCTTTGGTTCCAAGTAATGAGTGCCTACCACCAGGCCAACCTCACTTCGTTTAAATAATAAATTATAAAACTACGGTGACATCATAAATGGAATATATGTGTATCTCACAGACTCACACCCCCAAAGTTGTGGAGCTGTGACAATCTGAAACAATAAAATGATAAAACTAGGTTTTACCTCTGTAGTCTGCCAAATGATGTATCTTTCTGTATTTGTGTCTTTTGTCGTCCTGCTGAATGTAAATCAAAGGACAGCCAGGATTGGAGATTTGAATACATTGCAGCTCAGAAAACATATGAAGTGCAGCTGATCAGCTTATAGTCATTTTCGGAATGGTTGCCAGAAACACGGACCTTAAAGCCGGTTCAGTTGAAAAACGTCTCAGCAAAGCGATTGTAGCCGTGCTACTTCCAAACTTCTCTATCCCTATCGATATCATGCAAGTGTGGTTATATAGCCTCCACCACCACAATCACATCCGAGCCCAGCACCGAAGAGGCCGTCTCAGCAATCTGCCTGGTCAGTCTTTCTTGTATCTGGAGTTTGAATCCGTGACAATGAACTATAGACTGTAAAACCGAGGCCTGCTTCGTGTCTACTTTATCGTCACTGATGTATCCTAAATGCACAACCCCCGTTAAATGGAAGCAAATGGTGTTCGCACTGTGACCAAAACGACAAATTTAGCTCTGACTGAATCTTGGACTCGTTGCGAGCGTTTATGCCATTGGGCTGCCCATAGTCCATTACCCGAACATGGCCATTCAGGTACATATCCATGTTAGAATTTCTAAAGGTCATCAACCACTTCAGAAAACGTTTTGGGGTTTCCAGGAGCTCTTCCCTTGTTGGAATTTCACCCAAGGATCTTATAATAGACGTCACAGCGGCAATCAATTTGGGAGATTCAGAGGCTGTATTTAAAGGTAAAGAACTTTGTGTCCATTTAGACGGGCACCAGCATTGATCTGTAGTATCCTCGTCGCATGGTTTCTCTATCTTAATCCCTCAGAAATCTCAGGAGACTTAAAAAGTCCTCCCAAACACCAGCCCTTTTGTTCTTGAAAATACCGGAACGAACCTGATGACACCATTACTTTAACATTGGCCTCGTGTATACTGTCTTGAATAACTGGTTCGGGATTTGGGAACCGTAAATGCAAACACAGCAGTATGACAGCAACACCTTCAGGCTTGATACCATGCTGCAGAGCTGAGCAAATTTCATTAGCAAGGCGCTGCGGATCTTGAAGCCGTTTTGCAAACACGTCAGCAACTCGAGAAAGCTTGCTAAGTCCGACAACGTTTAATCCGGACGGAACATAACCCACGTGACATTTGACTTGAAAAGGCAGCAGGCAAGATGCACAGTAAGAAAAGAGGTCAAGATCACGTACAACCACAAGCCCTCCGGCTCCTCCTGCATGTCCTACCATATTATCCAAGCCCGCTTCAGGAAAAAGTGCATCTTGGACGATATCTTTGACCTTCTTCCGATATCCTGAAAGAAAAAAAAAGCACTTACTGAACTTCTAGGCATAAGTATCACTTAACTCCACATAAAGCAGATTTAAAGTTCCGTCAAACTACACGAAACAAGGCTGGCTATACGGTAACAAACACATGGAACACCCCATCACCAACACTTCAAATTGTTGGAGATTTTAGGTTTATACTATGTGAAACATGTATGAAACCTTGTAAAGGTGTTGTTTGAATGAAATTAATCATTTACAACTCTTGTTTAATTGTGTTTTGTGCGACCGATCGCGAACGCATGAGTACCATGCGAACGCACGAGAATCTTGTGCGTCGGGTCTGTCTTGTGCGAACGCACAAGGAGAACTGTGCGAACGCACAAGGTTGTGCAACGTGCGACCGATCGCGAACGCATGAGTACCATGCGAACGCACGAGAATATCGTGCGACGGGTTTGGCTTGTGCAAACGCACAAGGTGACAGTTCAGAGCAGTTTGTGTCAGTTTTTGGCAATTTAATAGCAGTTCTTGGCTTTGTTCTGAATGTCATTGGACTGAAAAACACAGAAAAAGAGAGAAAATTCCCAGAAAAGCTTAGAGCTTTTGATCTCCATAATTGATCTTGTTCATTTTTGTTCGAAAAGATCTATTCACCAATTTCACTGTCCAAATATAAACGGACTGTTGTCTTATCCCTATTTATTGATTTAGTAAACCCTACCCGGTTGAAATAACAAATCAGGAAAGCAAAGGAACTTCGTGATTCAACATCATCCAAGGTTTTTATCATTTGAAGCATCAAGAGACAACCGGGCGACCTACAATCTGATTTGTTAATTTCTATATGTCTGATGCTTCAACGAGGAAGATGATGGCTATTTTGGAAAATTGGATATCCAAAGAAGCAACGGTTCTTGAAGAACAGAAGGCGTGATGATGCTTTGTTCGTCAGTTTCGTGTTTTCTGCCGACCGGGTGCCGATCCTTCTCGGATTGGTGAGATAAGATGAAGACAATGGTCTGCGGGGTGTGTCAAGCCATGCTCCAGAGGATTTGTATTGGCATGATTTGTCTATCACAACTAAATCTGTGATGGTGGGCATTCCAAATGGTTTACTGAAGAGATGAGACTTGTCAAGAGTGATGGCGTTGGTCTCCAGAAACCAAATTCAGAAACGATAACAAGGCTGGTTGTTATAACCAGGTCCATGAATCTTTATTCATGGTGGATGCATGGGAAATCAAAGCTTAATTTGATTATGAATCAATTGGTGATTCTGCCATCATATATGTTGCTGGAAAACCTAAAGGGTTTTGTGCAAATATGATGAGAAGGAGATGTTTGTATATGTAACGTCACAATATTTCGTATTAAATACAAAATAATGTTTTACAAATGATTTATGCTTGAAGCGGAAGTTGTGTTCGTAATCTCAAATGCTTCCTCTGATTCTACGGTGTTGCTTGCTTTGGTCTACTCAGCTTGATGTGTGCGGATGAAGGCGTAGCGCAACGTGTCTTGCGTAGTGAGGGTCTTGATGACTTGATCTCACGTGTGCAGCGAAGTGAGGGTCGCGGTTGGACTTGATCTCACGTGCTTGCGTTGCGGAGTGAGGGTCGCGGGGACTTGGTCTCACGTGTCTGCGCTGCGGAGTGAGGGTCGCGGGGACTTGGTCTCACGTGTCTGCGCTGCGGAGTGAGGGTCTTGACAGACGGCGTTGGGATGCTTGGGCAGACGGCACGTACTTGTCGGTTGCTGGCGGCTGACGCTTCTTTTGAGAGCACTCTTCTCTGTGCTTTCTTCTCAAATTTCCGAATGTTTGATTTGTGAAGTGAAATACTCTATTTATAGAGTTCACTAGTGGGCTTGAGATTGGGCCCGTGCTTTAGGTTGAGTTTAACTCATGGACCGGGCTTGTAGCTTTGACCCAAATATCCCTTGTGGGCCAGCCCATTTATACTTTAAATAATATTGATTTGATCCTTAAACTTTTAGTGCCTACAAATTGCCCCCTCATGATCATGTTGTGCGACACAATTTGAGTGTCTCTGCGCGACGTGATCGTGAGTGATTGACTTGAGAGTCTTGTGGATGTCGAACTTGTCGTAAGAGCTTCCACGTGATTTTTTTTCGAGCCACCATGTCGT
The DNA here is from genome assembly GCA_033675215.1 of Rhodiola kirilowii. Lineage (NCBI taxonomy): Eukaryota > Viridiplantae > Streptophyta > Magnoliopsida > Saxifragales > Crassulaceae > Rhodiola > Rhodiola kirilowii. The sequence continues at coordinate 48,584,218 of CM066201.1, forward strand.
TCTCCAACTTGACGGTTGACTTGAGGTTTTTTGTGAATGTCGAACTTGTCGTAAGAGCTTCCACGTAATTTTTTTGAGCCACCATGTCGTCTCCAACTTGACGGTTGACTTGAGATTTTTTGTGAATGTCAAACTTGTCGTAAGAGCTTCCACATAATTTTTTTTGAGCCACCATGTCGTCTCCAACTTGACGGTTGACTTGAGATTTTTTGTGAATGTCAAACTTGTCGTAAGAGCTTCCACATAATTTTTTTTGAGTCACCATGTCGTTCTCCGACTTGACGGTTGACTTGAGATTTTGTGAACGTCAAACTTGTCGTAAGAGCTTCCACATAATTTTTTTTGTTTGTAATCTGGGAGAAGCCTAAGCACTGGTGACTGTTGCTGCCAAATTCATGTCAGAGCCGTGAACAGTAACTTTGGGGCGTGAATAGTAATTCCAGGATGAACAGTAGCTTCGGGGCCATGAATAGTAATTCCGGATGAATAGTAATTTGGGCCGTGAACAGTAATTTCGGTACATGAACAGTAATTCCGTGCGTGGCGGTTCTGGAATCTTCTAGAATGACTTGCCAACTAAGTTAGCTTGAAGATAAAGCAGAGTCGGTTAGATGAGATTAGGAAATCTTTCCTAAATCTGCTTGATTTGATAATCCTTGGGCATAATCTTTAGGAATCGGCCAGCCCTAATCCTCTTTATAAATAGAGCTTCAAGTCAAGAGTTCAAGCCATCCCAAAATCGAGAGTCTCACTCCTCTGATCAGTTCTAAAAACCCTAGCCCTCTTTGAAAGTCGAACGCTCGCAACCACAACAGGTACAAAGACCTCTCTACACTCCTTGAATGCTTGTTTCTGATTCTGAATTCTCACTATTCTGGTCTTGTTCTTCATCTTCGCTTTCCATCAACACATCTTTCTCGCTCAAATCCTCATCTCCTGATTTCGGCTCATCAGAAAGCACAATTGAAGATGCTATTTTATTAAATTGAAGATGCGCCATCAACACTACTTTATTATCAATTGATGATGCGCTTCACTGATTTGGATGTGGGCCGTAGCTTGCTGTTGATTCTGATTTTTTTTGTGTGTGGCAGGAATAGGAGTTGGCTTGGCAGGAATTGGAATTTGGCAGTGTGAGTGTCGGCCACAATTTTTGCTTTCTCCCCAGTTCGTGAGACGGTTGCTTTTTTATTTTTTTGGCTAAGAATGACCACTTCGTGAGGCCATCGGTTTTATTTTGTAGTAATATTTGGGCAAAGGACAGAAGATACTGCGACATGGGTACGATCTGATGAAGTCTCCCAAGTCAAAACCTTTTTACAAAGTGAACAGTGTTCTTTAAATTTACTGAGTTTCACACTGAGTGCCCTCTCTAGTTAGAGGATGATCTGCTGGTTTGGAATGGCTTTTCCAGATTCATACTCTTGGATTACCTGAGGCTTCTCATTGATCAGCTGGGCAAGCTGGGCCTGTGTAAGCTTCTTGTCAGTGCGGCCTTGCATTATACTTTTCTTCAGCTCAGTGGGCACTCTGTTATGGGCAAGGACTTCAGTTTCTTCATCAAGCTTCCTGGTGTTCAATGATGTGCTGCTAGAGGCAGCTTTGTTTGTTCCAGCCGTGGATTTTTTTAGGGTTTCGATCTCAGCGCCGGCGCGGCGGGCAGCGTTCACGAACTTCTCATCCTTCTTGACGGCGGCGGATGGGGCTTTCTTGCGGATAACGACTGGCTCCCTTCTATCCATAGTTGCCGATTTTACTGCTCTGACGTTGATGCGCTTCATTGACGGTGCTTTGGCTCGTTGCTGAGAGACTAAACCGCTATCCTTCTTTGCGTAAGACTGCTATCCATCGGAGGTAGTTTCACACTTTGAATTCATTGTGTCAAGAAAAATAAGCTTTTGAGGATTTTGTCACCAAGACTTACGAGTCTAAGGAGATTGGTTTTTAAGTGAGACCGTTTGCGACTCCTCCAATTTCCTGGGAATTCCTTACTTGTCTTAATTTCTTCGACATAGTCGTTTCATTTTGTGACGAACTCACGTTGCGATACAAGTCTTTACCAGAAGAAGCAGGCGCAATGGTGCTCTTCTTGGACTCAGAGGCGAAATGTTGGCGCTGACACCTCCATTCTTCAGGCGGCCGTTGATGCGCATGTAAAGAGCATTGCCACACTCCTTGTAGTCCAGCAGGGTGTTGTTAGCAACTCCGCCCGTCATGCCTGTGAGATTCCTGCAGTTGAGGGCAGTCTATGTTCTGCTCGAGTGACTTACAAGGGTGCTCTTCGAACTAGCAAGAGTTTGGAGAGACAGGGAGAAGTAGTGGCGCATGCAATAGAGGAATCTAAAGCCAAATTACGAGATTTGCACGATGAGGCAGAGAGCATAAGACACCAGCAAAGCCAACAAGTGGACGTAACTGCTGCGGCCGAGTCAAACGTTGGTGCACTTCAACAGAAGTTAGATGAATTGAGAACTTTTTGAGCGAGCTCTGACGACTTGGTGAAGGTGAAGCGTGAGCTGGATCAATGCAAGAAGGCCATCCAGGCAGCTATGCATTAGAACCGTCAGACTACTTTGTCATTTTCTTTTGAGACTGCACTTGAACACTTATTTTTTGTACTCAAGCTACCTACGTACTTACAAAGTCACGTGTGTGACACTCCGCAAGATCAAGTCAATGTAGTTCATTTTTTTTTGAGACTGCACTTGAACACATTCTTTTTGTACTCAAGCTACCTACGTACTTACAAAGTCACGTGTGTGACACTTCGCAAGATCAAGTCAACGTAGTTCATTTTTTTTAGCCGTTCACAGTTTATACTCTTACGGGCCAGGAGTGTCGATCTGTAGCTTTAGGAGTAGTAGCGTTTTAAGAACTTTCCATTGATTGGTCCGACGCGTAATCCTTCTTGATCCACGATCTTGTATGCCCCAGAGGTTGCGTTGACACCAACTTTATCGAAGTAATCCTCCGGAAAGAAGTCTTCTAAGGTAATGGGACTTGGTGGAATCTGCTTCAAATGATCAATAGGCAGTACATGTGAGCTCAGACCCCTCTTGAGTCTTTTCTTCCCTTTCGCCTGACGTAGTCTCTTCTTGGTCAACTGCTTCTTCTTTCGGCGGACAGGTTCTGGTTGTGTACTGACTTGCTTCTTTGACCTTCTTCGAGTTAGAAGAGTACATCCTTCGTCATCCTCCATGCGTTCAACCTCTTTCATGATCCTATACGTTTCGATTCTTTTTGGGTTATAATCGCATCTCAACTTCTTTGATTCAGCTTCAATAGATGGCTTTGATATCCACACTTTTGTTGGCTCAAGGGTGCCAAATTGGACTTGTTGCATGTACCATTCCTGTGGCTTGCAAAGTGAGTCGCAACTAGTCGTCACGGAGGCGTGGTTTGCTTCTATTGTCTCATCTGTGTCGAGCTCGATGCGTCCTTCTTTGACTAATCTCATTATAAGCTCCTTGAGAGTGACACAATTTTCGATACTGTGACTAACCAATCTATGGTAGCGACAGTATCTGGGATCATTCGTCCTGTTGACTTCATCTGGGTGTTTTGCTTCTGGTAAGTTGATGATGCCTTTTTCCAACAGGTCATTGAGCATGCCTGATAGATCGGAGTCAAGGAATGGATACTTCTTGGCTTGTAATTCTTTCAGCGTAGGCTTCGTGCGCTCGAAGTCTTTTGAGGTGACTTCTTTCCTCTTCTCCTGCTTTAGTTTTGATGATATCTTCACAGGATCGTCGTTGGTGCTGATGGCCATGGCCTCGTCGATGATTGCCTTTGACGAGGATATGCGATTCCTTCCATGTCCTTTCACGGTGATTTCCATGTCGTGTGCGCGTGTGGCTAACTCTTGAAAATTCCTAGATTTGATACCTTTAAGGATGTATAGCAAATCCCACTTCATTCCATCGATGCACATTTCTACAGCTGACGTCTCGCTGATGCGATCTTTACATTCAAGGCACAATGAACGCCAGCGGTTGATATAGTCAATCACAGGTTCTTCTTCCCGTTGTTTCGTATTCGTTAGTTCACTCATACTGACAACCCTTCTGGTGCTATAGAATCGGTTGAAGAACTCATCCTCCATCTGACTTCAGCTGTCAATAGACTCTGCCTCCAAGTTAGTGTACCAATCGAAAGCAATGCCCTTTAGAGACCGCACGAATTGTTTGACCAGCAGATCCCCTTCAGTTCCCGCGTTGTTACACGTTTCTACGAAGTGGGCAACATGTTGCTTTGGACTTCCTTTTCCGTCAAACTGTTGGAGTTTGGGGGGCTGATATCCCTGTGGCATGCGTAGATCGTCTATCGTCTTGCTGTAGGGTTTGGCACAGCGTGCACCACCAGAAGAATCTCCACCTAGCTGGCTCTTGACCGCTTTGGCTATCAGCACTTGAAGTTGGTCCTCGTTGCACGCAACACCTCCGTTCCTGTTGGTTTCTACAGGGATCATCTTATTAGCATCATCATCTTCCGCCGTCAGATCGACTTCTTCAACCTTTCGTTTCCCGAGCCCAACCACCTCTTTCTGGAGCTCTTCAAGCTTCTTGTTCTTCTCCTGGTTGTCTTTCAGGACTAGCTCAAGCATCTCTCTTAGTTCTTGCATCTGCTCCTCCATGGTCTTGGTGCCTATGGTCATGACAGAAGCTACACATGGTTTGGGTGTTTCGGCTTGTTTGGGCAGAGCCATCTTCGATTTTGGTGAGGGTGTTCCGTCACCTTTCACACTTCCCTTGTGTTGTGGGGAGTTGGAGGCAATCAGTGTCGTAGCTGCAGCCATGATGGAAGCAACGGTATATGTGCGTTCCCTCCTTGGCACTTGAGAAGCTCGTAAGCTTGCAGCAGTGGCATTGACAGCCATCCTCTGAGTCACCCCTCTTGTGCAGATGCCGGTTGGTTGAGCCACAGTTGCGGCGTAAGTCTTCTTGGGAGTTTGTGGACATGTAGGTTGAGCAGACATCTTAGCTTTAGCGTAGGGATGAGAGGTAGAGAGTTTCACGTCGGGTTCACCAAAATTTGTAACGTCACAATATTTCGTATTAAATACAAAATAATGTTTTACAAATGATTTATGCTTGAAGCGGAAGTTGTGTTCGTAATCTCAAATGCTTCCTCTGATTCTACGGTGTTGCTTGCTTTGGTCTACTCAGCTTGATGTGTGCGGATGAAGGCGTAGCGCAACGTGTCTTGCGTAGTGAGGGTCTTGATGACTTGATCTCACGTGTGCAGCGAAGTGAGGATCGCGGTTGGACTTGATCTCACGTGCTTGCGTTGCGGAGTGAGGGTCGCGGGGACTTGGTCTCACGTGTCTGCGCTGCGGAGTGAGGGTCGCGGGGACTTGGTCTCACGTGTCTGCGCTGCGGAGTGAGGGTCTTGACAGACGGCGTTGGGATGCTTGGGCAGATGGCACGTACTTGTCGGTTGCTGGCGGCTGACGCTTCTTTTGAGAGCACTCTTCTCTGTGCTTTCTTCTCAAATTTCCGAATGTTTGATTTGTGAAGTGAAATACTCTATTTATAGAGTTCACTAGTGGGCTTGAGATTGGGCCCGTGCTTTAGGTTGAGTTTAACTCATGGACCGGGCTTGTAGCTTTGACCCAAATATCCCTTGTGGGCCAGCCCATTTATACTTTAAATAATATTGATTTGATCCTTAAACTTTTAGTGCCTACAGTATATCCATTGTAAAACAAGTTGTACTTGTTAATCTTCTCAAAATATTGTTTAAAAGATGGTTGATGTTGCTGCATCTTCCCAACAACAAGTCTAATTGATTTTGTTTTTTTTTTTGGAAAAGGAAATCAAGAGATGATGATGGGTTTTGGTTGATTAGAATAATTCAGCCGGATGGAATCCCATGTGAGGTTTGCTTGGTTGTTTTGGAATGGAGTTTTCGGAAAAGTCCAAATCGTTGTTTGTCTTCTGATTTTGGGAGGACTAAAGTGAATTGGAGTTGTTATTGCTGTCACTTGTTTTGTTGAAATATTCGACATGGATTCTTCTCGGTATCATTGGGAGTAAGTGATTGATTTAGGCACACCAAAAATCAGGTTTGATTGTTTCAATCATTATTTGTCATTATTTGATAAATGCGAGTATGTGAAGCATGCCTGATTTAATATGATTGACAAGTTCATAGTAATCGGACTGATTATCTGATGATGTGTATGGTTTCTAAAGCATATATAGATTGACATTGCTAGTAATTTCATGACAAGTGTTTGGATGAAACCAATATATATATATGTTTGAGGCTGACACCTTGATATGTATGATTTGTGGTGCACGGTTGTTAGTAAATTCATAATCAGTAAGTTTCTGATGAAATCAGTGTATGAGGACTTTGGGCTGATACCATGATGAAATGTTTCTTAGAACATGTGTTGCAATGGTTTTCACCCAGAATAAATCAGATGGAATTTTCTGATGTATAAACTCCAGTCAATGTGTTTGTAAGTTTACCATGTTGGTAATACTTGATTGATGGAGATTATGGTTTGAAATAATCAAAGTTTATGTAATTATTTCGGGGTTTTCTGGTTTGAAATAATTTAAGTGTTCATGGTGATATTGAACACTGATGTTCTAATGGTAGCCTGTAAAAGTTGTTAGAAAAGCATGTGTAAGTTTACTGTGCAAATTCTGATTTGATTATGATTTATCGTATTGTGACTTGCATGTTAGTAGAGCATATGTACTTGTACAACTCTGTTTTTCGCATATCACATGATTTATGTTTGCATGTACAGTTGCATATATAATGTGGCTTACTCACCAAATTGAAGCTCATTAACAATGTGACTTGTCAAGATTGTGTGATGAATTATTCACCTCCTAAATGGAGATGTATATTGATATCTTCTAAGTGAAGAAGAGAATTCAAAAAGCTGATTTGGTGGTTAAAGGCAAGTTAATGTGCCTGTACAAGTGAAGCTTGTCGTTGACTAATGTTAAGAACCGATAGAGGTGGGGAATAATACAGTTCAGTATATTTTCGGTTGAATGGTATCATTCATGAGCATACAGCGGTTTATACACCACAGCAATATGGTGTAACTGAAAGGAAGGATAGAATCCTAAAACCATGTTATCCTAACTCTGGTTTGAGTGATGAACTTGGGGTAAAGTCATGTTGATGGCTTGTTATTTACTTAACGGAGTTCGTTTGAGCCTTGTAGAAGAAAACGGATAAGGATTGTAAAATCTTTTAGACCACATTATCAAGCTTACTTGATTGAGGGTTCTAGTGATGATATTGAGTGTCAATACTCATATTGATATCATATTGATGATGATCCTAGAACATATGATGAGACTACGAGGTCTCGAGATGTGGCTTTCTGGAAAGAGGCAATAAACGATGAAATGGATTCTATTATGGGAAATAATACTTGGGTATTATTGGATCTCCCACCTGGTTGCAAGCCATTGGGCTGCAAGTTATTTTCTAACGAAAAAAAAAGTTGATGAATCGGTATTATGTTTAAAGTTCGATAGGTTATCGATGGCTTTAAACAAAAGGAGGGTATTGATGTTTTCGATACAGATGCTCCTGTTGCTATGATTTCCATTATTAGATTATTAATTGCTCTTGGTGCAATTAAATCTAGTTGTACACCAAATGGATGTCAAGACAGCGTTCTTGAATGATGATTTGGAAGAGGAAATCTGTATGTAGCAACCAGATGGATTCATTATGCCGAGAAATAGAAACTAGGTTTGTAAGTTAGTCAAATCACTGTATGGGCTGAATTAGCACCTAATCAATGGGGCATCAAAAGGTTGATGAGGAAATCTTTTCTAAGGGATTCAAATTGAATCAAGGAGACAAGTGTATATACAGCAAATTTGATAACTCTGGTAATTGAGTAATCACTAACTGTATGGTGATGATATGCCGATTTTGGTATTAATCAAAATAGGAACCTTTTATCATCAAGTTGTGCTGTATATGGGAGAAGCAGATGTGATTCTTGGTATTAGAATCGAGTGTGAGAACAAGGCTTAGCACTGTCATAGTCTCACTACGTTGAAAAAGTGCTTAAGGAATTCAATTGTTTGAATTGTTCTCCTGTAACTACTCCGATCCCATAGAATCAAGTGTGAAGCTTATGTTTTATCAAAAAAAAGTGTGAAGCTTATGCCTAGTATGGATGAAGCTGGTTCACAACTTGAGCATTATCAAGTCATTAGTCGCTTAATGTATATAATGAAAAGTACAATGCCTGATATAGCCTATGCAGTGGGTAAATTGAGTTGATATACTAGTATTCTAATACTCATCACTGAGAAACTATTATGCAGATACTTGAATACATTAAGGAAACCATGAATTATGACTTGGTGTATGCTGGTTTTTCCTCGGGCTTGGAGGGATGTACAGATGCAAGTTAAATTACTAGTTTAGAAGATAATGCTTCTAAAAGTAATTGAATATTCTTGCTTGGGGGAGGTGCCATCTATTGGGCCTCAAAGAAGCAAATTTGCATCACCACCTTACCATGGAATCTGAGTTCATGGTTCTAGCTATTGCCGGTAAAGAGGCAAAAGGGGCTAAGAAATTGAACATGAGATTTCTTTGTGGCTGAAACTGATAAGATGTCTATCCATTGAGTTAGTAAGGAAATTTGGTTAATGCTTATACCCAAATGTACCATGATAAATCGAAACACCTGGGCGTTAGACATAGCGCGGTTCGTGAACTGATCACTCACGGGGTAATTTCGATTGATTATGTCCGGACACAGTGAAATCTAGCTGATCATTTGATAAAATGGATTAGCTAGTGACTTGGTACAGAGTCGGGTTAAGGGATGGGCTTAAAGCATATCTAAGTTTCTTATCGTAGGACACCTTAATTCCCTCTTAGTATGACGCTAAGAGTTGAGTTAAGTACAAGCCTATTCTGAGAGACTTGAAGCACATGGTTATATCCATCCCAAGGTTGTGCTTGTTTCCTGCAGGGAAAGGGAGGTTGAAGTTTATCTTCTTAATGGATCTTTTGGAAAAGTGCAATGCAGGTGCATGCAAAAAGAATCCACCTATGTAAATGTGAAGTGAGCCGCTTCAATTAGCTTGTGCTTGGCTAAGGATGCACTTATGAATGGATAGGGACACATGGCTCCAGTTGTACTTGGATAGTAGTAAACTATGTGCGTGTTTTATTTTCCCGTATTCAAATGGGTTGATGGGTTCAATCCGTAGGACACCCTGATTCTCGAGTATTGGAAAATTCTACACTATGTGGAGTTCAATCCGTGGGACACTTCACTTATGCGCAAGTTTTGTGGTGTGAATGTTTAACATTCAAGAGTATAACCCTAAAATGGAGGAGGATTGTTGGAGATTTTAGGTTTATAATATGTGAAACATGTATGAAACCTTGTAAAGGTGTTGTTTGAATGAAATGAATCATTTTACAACTCTTGTTTAATTGTGTTTTGTGCGATCGATCGCGAACGCATGAGTACCATGCGAACGCACGAGAATCTTGTGCGTCGGGTCTGTCTTGTGCGAACGCACAAGGAGAACTGTGCGAACGCACAAGGTTGTGCAACGTGCGACCGATCGCAAACGCATGAGTACCATGCGAACGCACGAGAATATCGTGCGACGGGTTTGGCTTGTGCGAACGCACAAGTAGGACTGTGCGAACGCACAAGGTGACAGTTCAGAGCAGTTTGTGTCAGTTTAATGGCAGTTCTTGGCTTTGTTCTGAATGTCATTGGACTGAAAAACACAGAAAAAGAGATAGAGAAAATTCCCAGAAAAGCTTAGAGCTTTTGATCTCCATAATTGATCTTGTTCGTTTTTGTTCGAAAAGATCTATTCACCAATTTCACTGTCCAAATACAAACGGACTGTTGTTTTATCCCTATTTGTTGATTTCGTAATCCCTACCCGGTTGAAATAACAAATCAAAAAGGCGAAGGAACTTCGTGATTCAACATCATCCAAGGTTTTCATCATTTGAAGCATCAAGAGACAACCGGGCGACCTACACAAATAAGGTTCATTACACAAAAATCACAACTTTAATCAACCAAACACATTTTTAACTCTTCACATCAACATTACGAAATACATCAGAATGAAAACCGACATCTTCAAAATTCAATAAGCAGAACAGAAACAACAAAACAATGGACAAAGTAGCCTTTTTTTTCCCTCTCTAATCAATAACTAGAACTGTGCAGCCCAATCAAAACAAGCATAAACCTTTCCGACAATCCGAGCATTCCGCAATTAAGAAAAGCAACACAAACAATTGACAAAAAACCACAAATTTGAGCTAACAAAAACATAGATAACAAGGACCTCTGGTGCCTTCTCTGAGTGCCTTAGCGACACGAAAAGGGGTTTTCCTGAGACCTTCTCTATTGACATCTTCACCCAAACTCTCCAAAAGAAGCTGAACAGCGTCCTCAATGGCTTGACACCCATCATACTCTCCTCCGTTCGCCGCCATTCTTCTCCTCCTCCTCCTCAGAGTTGTGATTTTTATCGGAATGTGTGGATCGAATGCGGATTTGCGCTTACACCCTTATGGATTTATGGTCGTAGGAAAGCGATGAGACGCGGAGGATGTCCAATAGGCGACCGCGCCACCCCAACAGCTTTGCGCTCAAAACAACGACAGGACTAATCTAAGTTGCAGATCGTACGGTGTCGTTTGGATTCGGGTCCAACAACCTCCTAGATCTGAAATTGGTGACCTACCGGCTACCAGATCTAGAGTGGTTTTTTTTTAAAAGAAGAAACTATTTTACAGAAGGATTTTATTCCTTTACTATTCAATTTTATATCAGTTCTAATTCATTAAAAATTATTAGTAGTCTTGTCCTTGTGAGCACGATAACACCGTTCTCAAAAATTAACTGGGACATATATACGCATTGTCGGATGGTGTCGTTACAAACAATGATCAAACGCTTGGGCGTGGGCCGTGGTTACTATCTCTTGATGAAAAGTCGGCAAATTAAGAATCAACTTTTAGAACTCAGAGTAGATAGGGAATGATTAATGAATTTCTCGAAATCGAGCAAATAGGAAAAAATAATTCAAATATATTATTATAAAAATAATTTCTATATAATTAATGGATCGATAATACACAAACAACGAGGAAGATTTTAAATTCATTAATATTATATTTATAAGTTTGTACCACGATGACATGATAATGATGATAATTATGGTGACATGATATGATGTCATGTGATGATGGTGACACGATGATGATGTAATGTTAGGTTGGTATAAACTATAATAAATTAAATTCAGTTAAGTTAAACTAAATTAACATAAATTAAATTAAATTCAGTTAACATAACATAAATTAAATTAAATTAAACTAAATTCAACTAACATAACATAAATTAAATTAATATAACATAAATTTAAGTTCAAGTGGACAAGCCTTAAACAAAAGAAAAATAAAGTAATTTTTGTTTGAACCATATGTCACTCTCATTTTTCTTGATAATATCTTCATGAAATAAGATTCGGTGCATAGAACTATGTCGTACTTTTGATTTCTCGATAATGAATTATAACCAGAGACGGAGCCACGGGCTTCTAGAGACAAGAATATGTGACACTTCGAATCAAGGACAAATCATTTAATGAGAATTCAACTTACCAAATGAGCTAGCTAAACAATCCAACCTAAAAATAGTTTGCTTTGTTTATATAGAAAATCCATTTTTATGAATAGAACATCTATAATTTAAGAATTAAGTTTGTAATTTGGAAATTCATAGTTGTTCTTTTTTACTTTTTATTTATTATTTGTTATGATTAAAAAATTGGAGTAAGATGACGATTTTTACTTACACTATTTTTTAGAATTTCTTATTTTTAGCGCGAGGATTAAACTCCCGTTAAGTTTCATATCTATTTTTTTATCATATTATTATTCTTTTGAAACTGCCCTAGTAAATTTTAGATTTTGACTTCATCTCTGGTTATAATCCAGTTTTGACGAACTTTACATTTTGCACCAAAAATATTTGTACCTGATCTTTACTCAAATCTTCATATCATTTTTGTTAAACCAAAACCAACTTCACGTACGATTCAAAAATAAATTACTCAACAAAATTATGTCAAGGGGAAGGGTTGCAATTCAATAAAAAGTTTATTAAGAGATTTTTAAATTTGGAAATGTTTTTTCTTACAGAATTGTAGTCCTGAGACCAAATGAGACTAAGTACAAGAATGTCATTTTCAAATCATATGCTCAACAAACTGTGACTAAAAATTTAGTTTGTTGAGAGCGGCGTTAATTCTCTCTTCTGTTATTGATTTGTAGTTGTCATAAAAATCTAAAATCTCCATTGAAATGTTTTTCACCTGTAACGAAACAATTGTATTATATAGCAGCGGCAGGAGGGTATTTAAGAGAAACACATGGCATAAAGTACAGATGCAAAAATGGCCATTAGTGTATAAGGAACCAACCAAATTCATGTCAACTCGAAGTTCTTCGAACCACGCTGTGGTATCCTTTTCTTTGAGTACACTTGCGATGTATATGCAGGCTAGTAATATCAAATGCGGAGGATGCACTAGTATGAGGTCAGTCTTGTATGTATCATTGACAATTCCCCTGCATATCAAACATGTGAAATTCAGCCTTAAATTTCCACACGGACCACAAAAATATATATATATATATATATATCAATAGATTCAATAGCGAATAGAAACCAGAGCTATACCGACTTGAAATACTCAGGAAGGAAAGCAAGAGGATGAAATTAGGCTTCTCGTCGGTATTCTTGTTTTATTATCAAGCTATTGAATTAAAATTAGAACTGGTAAAACAAGAATCCTAGTTAGGAAAAGGTCAGTTCAGAGCCCCCTTCGAGGACTTATAGTTGGTCATCTTAATAAATGATATCCAAAAGGCTAATCGAGTATGGTGCAGCTACGGCAGTGGCAGTGGCACTGGCCGAGGCGTGATTCTCCTAGATATGAAGGCAGTAGATAAAAGTATGTAGCAATCAATGACGAACAGTGACAAGACACTTCCACAATTGGAAATTTCTAGACCTTATGAATTATGTAATTTCATCGAGACCAGCTTTATAAACAGGTGAGGGCATCCAAATTTTTAGGTCTACTTCTTTAGAGGTCAGCTATCAAGTCGACAAACTAACATTGCCAAAGCTTTCAAAAATAAGAAATAGAAAATTTAGAGGACCTCCCCACAAGAAACAATTGCAGATCGTATACGTAAATGTTTTAGTGACAACGGCGTCGTACTTCTAAAATAGTGACATAAAGCAAAGGGTGTGTCTGATAAACTGTCCATTGAGGAAGGACTATAATATGAGCTCAGCATGAGCAAAAATTTACCAGGTAATATGGATCATGTTGAGGTCATTCATGCCGGAATCTTGAAGAAATCTGCAAGTACAAAAATAGGATGAACCACAAATCTTTTACTTGCATCATTGGAATCATTCATAAGAACAATATGGCCAGCATATTTTAATGCTTCATTTGGATCTTGGTAAACTTGATGGAAAGGAAATGAAATGGAAAATAATTTTCCATGGAAAAATGTAGGGAAAAGTTTGTATTGTTTTTTTTCCATTTTAGTTTTACATGACAAACCAAACAAACAACTTCATCATCATACAAACAAATTTCCATCCCTCAAATTTTCTAATAACCAAAAACTTTTTTACGAAGACATTTACCACACCAACTTAGCATATTATAATGTTTTCTCTGTGGCCTAAAATGTATTGTTCTAGTGCACGTATGGAAATATTTATAATTAAAAAACAGTGTAAAATGCCAGTTCCTCATAGAACTGTAGGTGTAGCTTATTCAGATTAGATTCTATAAAAATATATTGAGCAGTTAATGAAAACCAAACAAACTACTAATTAATTCTTAATTCAGTCTCTTAACAAGGTTCTCACAAACAACCGCGTAGTTTTTCAGTTCAGTAATTGAACTTTTCAAGACTATGAATTTAGATTGAAGCTGCATAAAAAACATAACGAAGATCATACTTACTGTGGTAATGCACGGTATGGGTGAAATACTAGCAAATGGTAGTTGAGGGCCTCCAAAATTTTCATTTCCATCTCGAGCATATCTTTCACTTCATACCTATATTTGTCATCTGAAGTTATGTGCAACGGAAACGGCATCAGAACTTAATCGTATTTATCCAAAGCCATACTGATGTAGCATTAGCGATAGTGTCACTTACATAATTTTCTGATAAAAAATATAACAAGCCTAGCCTGCACTGTACTTTCCTCTGACTTCGATGCCAAGTACAAGCATGTCGGGATGACTAGTCGTGGATCAAACTCCGTCAGGCTCTTTCTGGAAACACGAGAATTACAATAAACATTAGGGCTGTGCACGTAACTTGTCTGTACTTATGCACCATTTCTCAAAATCATCAACATATTTCTATCACAATATCTATTCGAAACATAAAAAGAGAAACCCCTGATCAAAAAATTTCTTTTATCAAATAAGTCACGAGATCTTGGGTGAGAACGATAGATATTTTAGGTTGACCAGTGATCAATAAGCTTAAGCCTTTGCAAGTTCACACAATCACTATAAAGTGCATTGGTTCTGTACCTTTAAAACCAAACTTACTACTGGAGGAGGTACACGAGACTGAAGGCTAACGATGACCTCATTCATCATGTAAGATGGATGAAGCAGATAGAGATATGTCACCATTAGTTGTGAGAGTCACTCAACTCGGTTGTTTTACCATTGCAATTATAATAACTGCTCACGACAAACACAATTACTAAAGGAAATTTTTTTATAACGTAATCTGAGTTACCTGATGTACACACGGCGCATATATGTAACTGCACTAGCCACAACCCTGAAATTTACCCAACATCAACACAATCAGCTTTTCCCTGAGAGAGTTTGTGTGCAGAACATGTTCAGAAAAATAAGCAGCCTGTGATCAGACCTCTGGCGCAATTTGAAATTTTGAGCAAGCTTCCATATACCTGAGATGAGAACATAATACAATACATTACAAGCAGCCAATGATACAGTAACTCAAATATATGCTATTTACTCTACTAGTTATGTTTATTTGTCAAGAAACATAACGATAAAGACGTGAATCGAAACAAGACTGAGATGGATAGCGGTCAATCTATTTTCAGCATATATTCCTCGCAAATTGAGGGTTGTCGAAGAGAGGAAGTTATAAAAAAGACCCAATGTTCTCTACCATGAGCAATGTACTCCTCACAGAAATCATTTAATTCCAATATTGGTTAAATGAACACAAAACTCAATCCAGACTAAATGAACACATAGCAATACACACCCACTTTATACCAACAACTGAACACCTAAAGATTCCCATACAACGAAGACAACGTAAACAAAAACGGGCAAACACAAATTAAATTGGAAATGGTTACAACTTACAAGTAGCCATATGAATCTTGATCAGCTTAAACTCCTCAAGAGTGATCCCCTTTTCCTTATCAGCCGGATGCACTGCATCCACCTCCTCCTGCTCCAGCAAATTTTTACTACAAACAACAAATTTAAATATAAAAAAAAACCATTTCAGTAACCCTAAATCGAAAGTCGAAAATGGGTACAAGATTTGACCTTTTTCGGATCCGTACCATTGGGAGGAAGTCCAGAAATTGGCAGCCATTGGATGAAGAAGGTTTAGCGCGGACGTAATGATTTAGGCTGATTGGGTTAAAAAGCAAAAGCGATGTCAGTCAGATCGTAGCTACTGTTCATTGATTGGATATTTTTCCCCAAGTTCGTACAATACGTTTCGATTGGACCGGTTTGAGTCCGGACTCCCGAAACGACAAAGCCCTAATTTTGGAAATATCTGTATCCGTGAACCGGAGCCGAGCGGAAGGGTTTGTATGAGTTGACTTCTGGTCAAAATCTATACATTTATTTAAATAGGTTTGATTAATCATGTTGAACTCTTTGATTTTGATGATTACAAATACTTAACTAATGTGTTGTCTAAGTATGCAGAAATTCATGATCATATTTAATGATGCAAGTGTTGCGCATTAATTGAACCAAACATAAAGAGCAAGTCGGCGAGTGAAGATCAAGTCAAAGATCAACGGAGATTGTGTACGCTAATTTGGAAAGATCTTGAAGATAATATTGATTGAAGATCTCGAATATGTTGGGAGATACTGATTGAAGATTGGAAATCAAGAAAATCAATTAAGGACTTGATTGATTGAAGAATATTTATGACAATATTCTGCAGAACAGATTTGGAAGGTTCGAATTAATGAAGAAACCGACTTAGGAAAGATTTAGGATGGAATCTTGCTTAATCAGATACAAGTCTATCTTGTTTGGAAAGTCGGTTTGGGCCGGATCGATTGGGCTCAGTTTTCGAGATACGCAAAACCCTATATAAGGCATTAGGGTTTGCCCAAGAGACTGTCGGCGTTTTTGGGAGAACAGAGCGACTGCATTCGAAGAGCAAGATTGCCGAGACTGCACGCACGAAGGTTCAAGGTTCGAAATGGATTGCTTTGTCGGATTGAGTAGAGGTCATCAAATAGAGTCTAGTAAAAAGACCTAGTTTGTAAACCCTACAAGTATATCAGAATAAAAAGTAATCAGGTTCGCAAATCTTTTCAGAGAAATCTGAAAGGTAGTGGTTTTTATCTTATCATTATTGTGATAAGGTTTTGATCAGTCAATATTTTGACTAGTTATTCACTACATTCGATGAAGGATAACACTCGTTTCCCGGCAAATTGTCTCTATTTGATGTCTTTCTCTAGTGTTTCAGGACAAAAGGGCATATCGTCACTCCTTGGAATCGAAGTGTCGAAAGAACGAGAAAGATCAACGAAAAAGGTCGAAAAAGTGCTCTGCACCAGCCAAGGGCCGCGACTACCGTGATCTCCCTTGATGATCACGGTAGTCACGGTGGGTCTTTAGCTCAGAAGAAATCGGCAATTTGGGTGACTGTCGTGACTGCCGTGATGTCGACCAAAGGTCATGGTAGTCACGGCGCCAAAACAGCTCAGTACAATTCAGCCTCGGTCGTGACTGCCGTGACCCCCACCAAAGGTTACGGTAGTCACGACACCTGCGACAGAAATTTCCTAATTTAATTTTGGAAGTTTTCTGGGCCTTTTTGGAAATTGATCAATTGGGCTATAAAAGAGCAACGACCAGAACGAAATTAGTGTGCTTATTTTGAGAGAAGACAACCCTAACTTGGGAGAGAAGACAAAGCTTTCATCTTGAGGATCATCGAGCTACATCGTTTACGGTTTACTCGTTTCTTCCCTTCATTATACACTATTTTTGGTTTAATCACCATGAATAGTGAGTAGTCCTCTTATTCTGGGATCCTACGGATCCCGTGCTATGTAACCCTAACTATTTATGTGATCAATTAAAGTTGTTATTTATGCAATTCGATTATTCAATTTCATTGTGTGCTTAATATTATCGTTCTATGCAAGTATTTACATCAAAGGGTATGTTTGCATTGCTAGAACGTAGTTAGGTTATATGCCGAAAGGTGGATGGGCCCTAGGGATTAACCGGATTGCATGAAATTGATGTTAGGTCATGTTTACATGATTTAATAGGAAAACCTTTAGTTTAATAAAACGAGATCGTTGATAATCCGTGGATGGGCGGCGTTCAACGATTGAGATTAATCTAGACAATGATCCGTGGATGGGCGGCTTGTTGACGGAGCCCACTGCACTGTCGTTAAGGTGCAATGTTCTATGTGCAAATAAATTTATATTTTCCGCTACTCACGACTTCACTACTGGGTAGTAAGTGGTAAGTAGGGGTCGAACCCAAGGGAATTAGGGGGATACGTTGTTCTTTAAGGGATTTGTACAGCGAGGGAGCGTGTTTTAAGGTTGATTGAGATTTTAGCGGTTATGACTAAGTGACTTTTTTTTGGTTGTTTTTGGTTGTTTTTGGTTTTGAGTGCGGAAAAGTAAATTATAGAAAATAAATACTGAAAAGTAAAAGAAAGACTTACAGTGGGTGATGCGTGATTTGCGAGTCCTCCGGAAGGTGAGCGGTTGATGATTGCAGTTATACTAATATTAAAAGTAAATACAAGGGGGTTTTGTAATTCAAGGAAAACATTCGGTTTCAGGGGCCTTGTATCATAGTTGTTTATCATTGACCGCTAATGATCATACTAAGTGTTCAAAGATGAATCGAGGCCATTTCTAAGCGCAAGACTTGCAACATCGTTTAAAACACTTGTTCTACTTTAAACTAATTCCTCTTTTCGAAGTATCTTAGCCTTGTGTGCATCCACATGATCTTTCAGTTACGATCGACCAAGTGGTGTTTTAGATAAGTCGAACTCCTCAGATAGCTTTGCTTGTTACAGCTTCCACTACCCGAGTATGTTCACGAATCCCCACGGAAGAGCTTTGCTTGTTACAGCTTCCACTCAACCTTGGAAATTCTGACTATATATGGCACATAGAACAAGTTTTGAACACAAAGCGACATTAAGTGCAGGGTCTAAAACATTTTACAATACAAGTACACCCCTTTAACCGAATAAAGAGTTTAGCTACGAATATCCATAGAGGTGGATACCATAGCTAAATACTCGGGGGTTTTTGAAAACAGTAAGAGGAGATGGGGTGGAATACTCAAGAACCAACATGAGTATTCCCAATTCCTACTGAATACTCAAGAACCAACAGGAGTATTCTCTACAGTATTATAATACTCAAGAACCAACAGGAGTATTATAATTTCAAACCAAACTTGCAAAGTAACAAAATGTAGAGAGATAAGTGTTTATTGATTTTGGAATGTTGGATGATACAAATGAGGAGGGGATGAGCTCCCTTTTATAGCCAAAGGAGAGGAGAATGGAGGGTGGAGATGATTTGCATCCAAGGGTGGAGGAGGAGGAGATGAGCTTGTGGAGGAGAAGGAAGACACATGGCACAAAGCCATGGTTTCCTCCCAAAGCCGCCGGTTTCAAGTGAGAAAGGGAGGAGAGTTTGTGGCTTTGGCCACCTCTTGCCAAAGCCACCGGTCATGGAGGAGGAAGAGGGGAGGAAGGCCACCCAATGACTCATCCAATGCATAAAGCCGCCGGTCACTTGGAGATAAGGATGAGTTTGTGAGTTTTGTGCAGTCTTTTCACAAAACTAACAGTCCAATTTTGCTCCGGTCTGACTTTGATTGCTCCTCGGTTGGATTTGATTTGAGTAATTCAATGTCAGGATCTTGAGATTTCTTCATTCAGCGTCTGATCTTGACCTTGGAATGACTCGTAACATCTTTTCAGCGTAAAATCCTCTCCTTAGCCTGTTTCTCTCTAAGCGCCAAAATACCATGTAGAAATACATCGGAACTAACTAGCAAAAGTTAAATAGACAAACAGTCTAATTTGGTGGGTTTTACTGTGTTTTTGATTCGTATAATTATGGTCCATCAGATCACCCCACACTTTTAGTTGTTCGTCCCGAACAATGCTATTAAAGGGCGGCACTCTAAGTAAGTTTGTTAAAATATGAAAATTAGACTGTGGTACTAGACTTATCCTAATTCATGCATTACTTACTTATTACCAAATTGAACTGCGTAAATAAATAGAAGAAACTTGATACTTGTACCTTCGTGCCGAGATGCAAATTATTCTGGATGTTTCGGGAGATAGCCCTTTTTAGGCTCCTGGACTGCAACCTCGGGACTGTCTCGCACTATATGGTTTCCTTGTAGCTTTCTCTAGCACGTGATTCGGTTTGGGTTTCACAGTTGAGTTGAGCCTTTTTGATTTCTTTCTTCTTTTGGCGAGGGACAGCTTTTTGTAGTGAATCGGCCTTTGGCCTTTGATTTGACTTTTTTGAGTACTTCACTTTTGTTCGGTTAAAACCTTCACAATTTTGGGCCTTTGGCCTCTTGATTTGCTTCTTCGAGCTTTCACTTCTTTGTGACTTGCTAGTCCATTTTCTCAAGCCTTCTTGGGAGGTCCAATCATCGCCCGCGAGCATATGGAAATACCTCCCCGCTCTCTCTCATCATTGCCGTTTTGCGCGAGTCAAAATGAGGGTCGCTCATTTATTTTCCCGGCTACTTTGACTAGAGATAGGACGGTTTGATTCCCGTCCCGCCTTCTTCATTTTTTATGCATAAACACTGCATGGCGGAGCTGACTCTTGACTCAACTGAAAAACCCGAAGTGCAGCCTCCACTGACTTCGTAAACCATATAGTGAAATTCAGTCCTTCGATTGCTTGCCAAGCCTCTCTAGGGCATTTCTATCAACTCCACATCCCTAGTTTATCTCAGCACAAAGGGACAAATGAGAAGTTACGTTCTAAGTTTTTAGACAGTTGAATTTTCACAAGGTAAATGCATGAATTTTAGATCTATCTTTTTCACATTCTTAAGTTCATATTTTCAAAAAGATAACACTAAAAAAGAAAAAAAATGTTATTTATTTATTTATGTACACATGCGGATCTCACCCCACACTTTTGAACGAAGGCGTGCCTTTCAGCACTACTTAGTTCAAAAGCCATGCAAGCAGACAATTACGAGAAGGAAATGATATTTAAGGAAAGGTAAGATCAGAACTCCCTTTAAAGTGTCGAGTGAACGACATGGCATGAGGCTGGATAATCGAAGGAGTTCAGCTGGGGCCTTGAACTCTCAGCGCAAGCCCGGTAGTTCACGGAAGCTGCCTGGCTGATCCGATCGTGCTCCAAAAACCAATTCCTAAATAGTCAATTCATTCTATGCACCAAGTGGGTGAGAGCGACTTATTGATAAAAACTAAAAGTCAGAAAAATAAAAAGACAGAAAGTAAGATAGTGTCGGGTTACCTCCCGACCAGTGCACTTGTTTAACGTCGTTGGCTCGACAGTACCTCATTCCTGGATCACTGATTTGGATCCCATGGGTGGCTCAGGTCAAATTTTGCCACTGTTCCTGTGTTGCTTCTTGCCTTGCCTTTTCCTGATTCCTTGCTTATGTTAGAACCCCATGGTTTTGGTGTTTTTTCTTTCCATTGCTTCTGAGAAGGTGAGGGAACTTTGACCATAGCTGCTGGTCTTGTTACTTTTTCGGTCTCTTTTGGCAGGTCGGAAATCTGCGTACCGCGATCTGAGATAGGTATTATATCTGGCGGTTTCTTTGTATCCGTGTGGCTATTGTTAATGTAGAAATATGCAATTTTGCCGCCGAACTTAAGCGATAATGAGCCCTTGCCCACATCGATCCTTGCTTTAGTAGCGTATAGAAATGGTCGTCCCAAGATTATTGTTGGAGGGTCGTCTTCGCTGGTCTCTCCCGTTTGTATCACATAGAAGTCTGTAGCAATGACGAGTGACAAGACACGTCGTCGTGTGCCAAATCAAACAAATATTTATAGTCCACTATCTTGTACCTTACTATAGAGTAGTAGAGTGGCAAGAAGGGGTCGAACCCAAGGGAGCTCACGGTTACTTAGCTGCTCTTTGCTTAAGGTGAAAGTAAGTAAATGGGTTGGGGGGGTTTGTAAAGGGTTTTGAGTTGTAAGTGCAAGGGTAAAGACAATAGAATGTGATCAATGAAGTGAATATTCAGTTTAGGGCACTCCCTCATGCTACATTTATCATAGGCAACCAATAGATCATTCTACATCCCGTAGTGTGTGGTTGTTCCGGCTAGGGTAATAACCTAAAGTACTCCGGCGAAGGTAGTACACCACGGTTTCACCGAACTAGGTAGTAGTGTGGTGTCATAGACATCCCAAAGCATTTAAGCTCCACAACCTCACTAGGCCCGGATTTCAACCTTCTAATCTAGTCCTTATTAGATTACACAATCCGGCGAGGGTATTACTCATCTATGTGTACTATCCATCATTGCCGCGAAGCATCAAATGAATGTTACATTAAGGATCATAAACTTTAACCAAGCTTGGTCGCGAAACAGCCACTTGATCAAGCTTTTGATCCATGGAATGATATCCAAGGACTAGTGAAATGTAGAATGGAATTAAAAACAAGTGCCTCAAAATGTAAACACAAGGGAGAAATCCCTAAACCAAATATGAAGATTAGCTACTTGTATTCATTGAAGGAACACAATAGCAATACATGGATTTAAGGAAATACTTGAAAGAAAGGGAAATGAGACTAGAGAGAGAAGCAAGGGATGTGTGTTGATGGTGAAAATCTGATTATGGTGTGTCTTCATGCCTCATCCCAAGCCTCCTATTTATAGCCCCTTGGAGAAGACAAGCTCAAAACATAGGCTCCTCTTGTGGTCCCTTTGTGAGATTGTTTTCTCCATCCACTAGTGTCACTTACCCATGATTCAAGGCTTGATGTTTGCAAGTGGAAAATGTTGATCCACAAAGAGTTTTGTATGTTTATTTGACCTCTCTTTCCAGCTCCATAATGACTTCAATATTTGGCTTCTAGGTCATGCTTCTTTGAATAAACACCCCACTTGTAAATTTGAGCACATGTTTGAACCCCCTGATACTTTGCCTCGACATGGTGGGATTTTTCACCTCTCCACCAATTTGGAATATTATAAGACTATCTGTCGAGCCAGAATTTTGAGTTAAAGAGTTTGGTTCGACGGAATCCTCAAATTGCATAATCTATGCACCAGGGTCCTGCCGGAAATGAGCCGAAATGGCTTGGCATGGGCCAACAGCCAATCTGTTCGGGCGTTTTGCTTGAGATTGAGTTTGTACAGGTTATTTGGCATTTCAAACAACTTGGTCGAGCCAGATTTTCTATAAGATGATTTTGGTCCGAGGATTTTCGCATTGCCTTGATTCTGTGCACGTAAGGCCTGGGATTCTGCTGGGCGCGGTCTGGGCGCTGGGCGACGACGCGGCATGCGCTCGCATGGGACACCATGTGCGTTCGCACAAATACTTCCAGTGGCATAAAATCTCATGCGCTCGCATAAAAGGCTTTGTGATGATTTTGGCTTGAAATGCCATCTTTTACGCCCGATTCCTCTTTAGACTCCAAAATGCCCTGAAATGTAAAACGACATTAACAAGCATATGTTCTTTGGGTTAAGTGTCGTAATTGGTGGGTTTTGATGTCTTAATGAGTCGTATAAATACGTCTCATCAAACACCCCACACTTGAACTTGTTCGTCCCGAACAAGGCTTTAGTCATAAGAGAAACAAATGCAATACCACAAGACCCTCTCGGAACCCTAAATATGAAATATGAGCACTAGCCTAGATTTCCCCTTTCCATGCAATTCTCAATACTACTCATAGAATCATGCTTGACTTTAGACATAACCCGCTACTTGTTACCTTAGAGCCGAAATGCAACCCAATTGAGGTGTCTCGGGAGGTAGTCCTTTTCGGACGTATGACCCTCACTCTCGGGGCCGAACTCCTTGCTATATGGTTATGCTTTCTTGTATCTTCTCACACGTGATTCGTTCGAGCTCATGTGCTAGAGTACTTTTCGGGCTGCCTATAGTGAATTTGGCCTTCGGCCTTGATGTGGTAATGATGATTTTTCACTTTTTGTTTCGGGTATAGCTTTCACACTTAAGCTGATTGCTTTCTTTGATCCTTGCTTTTTTTTTTCTGTGAATGGCTTGCTCCTACTTGCTCTTACTCATCGTCGTCCTTTGGCACGAGTCAAGCCAAGGGTCGCTTGGCTATTTTCCCGGTTACTTGGACTAGAGCTTGGACGGTGTGAAGTTCTCCTGTCCCGACCATCCGCACAATTGCCGCGGTGATGGAGCAGACTCACCCATTGAAGCTTCGAAGTGTAGCCTCCACAAGTCCACATAACCATATATCATGAGCCCGGTCCCTTGAGTGTCTCGTCACGTCCCTCTAGGACATTTCTATAAACTCCACACCCCTACTTTTATCCCGACTCATAAGAACATATAGAGGGTTAGCATCCAAAGTCATCACACTGTTCTAAATTCATATAAGGCATACATGTACTTGGTTCGATCTATGTAGCAAAATTTTAAGCTCAACATCTCATATTTTGGGCATAGAAAGCAACAAAAAATTAATTTTTTTAAGGGAAACGTGCTGACTCATGCAAGAACAATATAATAAACATGCAGACTCACTAACGACTAACCAAACACCCCACACTTTTGAACTTAGACGTGTCCTCACGGCAAGACTAAATTCAAGATCATCAAGCAATTTTCAAGAAAAAGAAAGTGTCAAATAGAGCAAAGGTAGGAAAGGTACTCCCCTAGTGAAGCCCTTGCACGTTGTGGAACGACAAGGCTTGCTTAGAATCGGTCGGTTGAAATTTGGGGAAGTCGGGCCGGGCCTGCATCTAAAATTCGTAACATACCCGGTATCATGCGTACCCTACCCGGTACAATTCCTACAAAACATGACTTTCTTTTCCAACAATGGTGAGGTGAGGGTTAGTAAACTAAATGCAAGAAGGTAAAATGCAGAAAATACTGTAAATGTCGGGCTGCCTCCACGACGAGCGCGCTTGTTTAACGTCGTTGGCTCGACGGTTCCTCCCCAAGGAGGTTCGTTGGGGTCCCATGGGCAGGTGAGGTCAAACTTCGCCTCAGTGTCTCCTTCGATCCGCCCTAAGCCCTTGTGGATTGGTGCGCATGGTTCTGGTATCCAATAGTCGGGCGGGTTCGCCTTCACATTCCTCCATGTCGGCGAGGAAGTCTTCACCATAGCCGCTGCCCCAATCGTGCATACGGTCTCTCTTGGTCGGTCAGGGACTAGGGTACTGAAATCCGAGGTGTGCACAATGTCCGGCGGCTTCTTTGTGCCCGGACGGTCATTATTATCACAGATGTAAAATTCTGAAGTTCCGCCGCCGAATGAAAGTGATAATAAACCCTCGCCCATGTCAATCCTAGCCTTCGTGTCATAGAGAAATGGCCGTCCCAATATGAGAGTAGGGGGCTCATCATCTCTAGCATTTCCCATCTGCAAGACGTAGAAATCTGCAGGAATAACAAGGTCTCCTACTTGGAGTGTCACATCCTCAAGCAATCCAACCGGTCGAATGCATGACTTGTCTCCCAACTCAATCATTAATTTCGGCGGGCTCAATGGACCAAGTCCCAACGAGTTGTATAAGGAGTAGGGTATGACATTAACGGCATCACCAAGATCGATCAAGCAATGAGGAACTTGAGCCTCTCCTATACCGCATGTGACCGTGAAAGCTCCCGGGTCTCTAACCTTGTGGCTTGTAGTGAGGGCACGCTTTATCATGGGTTCATCATGCTTGGGCAACTCCTCCAATCCATCTAGTTTGTCATCATCAATCATAATCACCTCCATCATGCTAACATTAACCTTCGGGTTTTGGATGGTTTGTGACGGGAGCCGCCCCGGTTCCTTTCTTGACTCGGATAACATCTCGGTGAGATGGGTGACAGAACCGCTCGTCATCAAAGCGATTTGTGCAAATAAATTTATAATAGTCCGCTACTCGCAACTATACTACTGGGTAGTACTTGGTAAGTAGGGGTCGAACCCAAGGGAACTAGGGGAATAATTGTTCTTCGGGGGGATTACGCAGCGTGGGAGCGTGTTTAAGGTCGGTTGGTTGGTTTTAAAGCTACCAGCTATTTTGATTGATTGATTGGTTGGTTGGTTGATTTTAATACTGGAAAGTAAATTACAGTTTATAATTAAAGAGAAATGTTCGATTTCAGGGGACTTGTATTATATCCTGTTTATCATTGACCTTTAGTGACTCTCCTAAGTATTCAAACGGTGTATCAAGGCCATTCCAAGCACTCGATTTGCGTACACTGTCTAGCCTATTCCAAGGACGTAGAACACTTATTCTATTTAGACTAATACTCCATTCCCGGTTATATTAGCCTATGTGCATCCATTTGATCAATCATTCCCGATCAACCAAATGGTGTTTAAGATGAGTCAAACTTCTCAGATAAGCTTTGCAATTCCAAGCATCCACTTATCCGTACAAGTTTACGAACCCCGCTGTAGAGTTTTGCCATTCCAAGCATCCACTCTACCTTGGACGTTCTGACTTAATATATGGCACATAGAATAAGTTTTGAATACTTAGACTAGACACTAAGTTAATAGTCTAAAACATTTTATAATACAAGTGCGCCCCTTAGACCGAACTACAAGTTTAGCTACTATTCATCGCGCTAAACATTATAACTAAGGAAATAAAACAGTTGAATAAATACTAAGAATTACTTACAACCGTTGAAGCGCCAAGGGAGCTATCCTTTATTTCCAAAGCCAAATTACAACATTACAAATATTACAACTTCTAGAGAGAGAAGTGAAATGAGATTGAGGTGTGTTGAAATGAGGAGGAGGAGGCCTCCTTTTATAGCCAAAAGGGGAGGAGATGGGTGGTGGAGATGGTGGACATGTGCATTTGATCCAAGGGAGGAGAAGGGAGGAGGAGGAGGAGGTGACATGTGGAGGAATAGTGAAGCCGCCGGTCACTCCTCCCATAGCCGCCGGTTGCCGGTGGCCCAAGGGGGAGGAGCTCCTCCCTTGGCCACCACTTCGTCAAGTGGCCGGTCATCCTTGCCCATATGTGAGTTTTGTACAGTTTTGTGCAGTCTTTCTCAAAACTGTCAATGTGTTTCTTCCCCGGGCTGTCTTGACTCCACTCCTGATTCTTCTGATTAATTTGTTATGGTCAATTCAACGTCAGGATCCTTGATATTTCTTCAGTCGGCATATGATCTTGACCTTGGATTGACTCTTGTTATCTTTTCAGCATAAAACCCTCTCCTTAGCGTGTTTTCACTTCAGTCTCTAAAATGCCCTGTGGAAATATATCGGGACTAACACGTAGAAGTTAGATAGACAAACAGTCTAAATAAGGGGGTTATACTGTGTTTCTGATTCGTATAATTTTGGTCCATCAGATTACCCCACACTTTTAGTTGTTCGTCTCGAACAATGCTATTAAAGGGCGTAAGTTCTAAGTTTGGCTTTGGAATATGAAAATTAGACTGTGGTACTCGATCTATCCTAATTCATGCATTGCTTACTTATTACCAAATTAAACTGTGTAAATAAATAGAAGTAACTTGATACGTGTACCTTCGTGCTGAGATGCAAATTATATTGGATGTCTCGGGAGATAGCCCTTTTTAGGCTCCTGGACTGCAATCTTGGGATCGTCTCGCACTATATGGTTTTCTTTTAGCTTTCTCTAGCACATGATTCGATTCGGGTTTCAGTGAGTTGAGCCTTTTTGATTTTCTTCTTTGGCGAGGGACTGCTTTTTTTGTTGTAGTGAATCGGCCTTTGGCCTTTGATTTGACTTTTTTGAGTGCTTCACTTTTGCTCGGTTAAAACCTTCACAATTTTGGGCCTTTGGCCTCTTTTGATTTTCTTCTTTGAGTTTTTCGCCTTTTTGTGACTGCTAGTCCATTTTCTCAAGCCTTTTTGGGAGGTCCAATCATCGCCCGCAAGCCTATGGAAATACCTCCCCGCTCCTCTCGTCTTTGTCGTTTTGCGCGGGTCAAGATGAGGGTCGCTCATCTATTTTCTCGGCTATTTTGACTAGAGAGAGGACGGTCTGATTCCCGTCCTCGCCTTTGCATAGATGCTTCTTGGCGGAGTTGACTTCAATTATTCACTGAAAACCCGAAGTGCAGCCTCCACTGACTTCGAAAACCATATAGTTTGATCTGATCCTTTGATTGCTTGCCAAGCCTCTCTAGGGCAGTTTATATCAACTCCACATCCCTAGTTATCTCAGCACAAAGGACAAATGGAAAGTTACATTCTAAGTTTTTAAACAGTTGAATTTTCACAAGGTTAATGCATGAATTTCGGTCTATCTTTTTCACATTCTTAAGTTCATATTTTCAAAAAGATACTATTACTAAAAAAGAAAAAACAGCAAGCATGTTATTTATGTACATAGGTGGTTCTCACCCCCCACTTTTGAACGAAGGCGTGCCTTAGTTCAAAAGTCATGCAAGCTTAAAACTAAATTACTGAATTTAAAAGATAGAAATTAAAGTGCGGAAAAGTAAGATAGTGTCGGGTTACCTCCCGACCAGTGCACTTGTTTAACGTCGTTGGCTCGACAATACCTCGTTGTGGATTACTGGTTTGGGTCCCATGGGTGGCTGAGGTCAAACTTTGCCACCGTTCCAGTGTTGCTTCTTCCTGACTTCTTGCTGGAGTTAGAGCTCCATGGTTTTGGTGTTTTCTCTTTCCATTGTTTCTGAGAAGGCGGGAGACCTTTGACCATAGCTGCTGGTCTTGATACTTTTCTGGTCCCTAATGACAGGTCAGAAAACTGTGCACCGTGATCTGAGATAGGTGTTATGTCTGGCGGTTTCTTCGTGTCCGGGCGGCTCTTATTAATGTAGAAGTGTGCAATTTTGCCGCCGAACTTAAGTGATAATGACCCCTTGCCCACATCGATTCTTGCTTTAGTGGCGTAGAGGAATGGTCGTCCCAATATTATTGTTGGTGAGTCTTCTTCGCAGGTTTCTTCTGTTGGTATTACATAGAAGTCTGCAGCAACGACAAGTTCTCCCACATGGAGTATTACATCTTCCAGTTCTCCAACCGGGCGGATGCATGATTTATCTCCCAGCTCGATATTTGATCGAGGTGGTTTCAACGGACCAAGTCCTAGTAGGTAATACAAGGAGGAAGGCATGGCGTTGACAGCAGCCCCAAGATCGACTAAGCATTTATGGATCTGGGTTTCACCAATACCACAGGTGATTGTAAAGGCCCCAGGGTCTTTATTTCTTTCCGGTTGTGGCTCATGATCTGAAGTGAGGGCTCTTTCTATTGTCGGACTATTCTGCCCACTCCCTGGCTTAGACTTTGCGTACTCGGACCCTTTAATATTTTGCTTCGAAGCAATAATATTATTTGGGGAGTCCCAACCAGATGCTGGTATGTCAAAGTGTGTGATCGGCGGCGGTGTTATGCAAACAGTAAACGCGTACCGTCCATTGTCAGCATGCGTAACCCATGTTTTGCCATCATTGGGTCGGTCTTCTTCTTGATTCCAATCAGGTCGACTCCTACGGTTGAAATGATTGTTTGTAAGTCTGTAGGTTGGGGACCGTGCTACTTCTCCTAGAGTAACCTTCATGTTTGACCTCCTTATCATGCTTATGTTCGCCTTAGGATTTTGGATGGTCTGTGAAGGAAGTCTGCCAGGTTCAGTAGTGAGTGTTGACATTGCGGTGGCGAGCTGGGACATTTGTTTGGTCAATTCTGAAATTGCACCGTCAGTTTTTGCCTGGTACTGGTGTAGTGAAGTACCCAATTGATTAATGTTTCCCGTGAGCTCCTTCATCGTGTCATTGAGCGACTTGCTTGGTTCCTGCTGATTGCTCGGTCTGGCTTGGTACTGATTTGGCCCTTTTTGGTGATATTGGCCTGCCGATGGAGTGTTCTGGTGATATTATTGGTGGGGTGGTTGGTAGAATGACTGCGCTAGTTGAGGGACAGCTGGTTGTGTCTCCGTCTGAAGATAGCTGTTGTTGTTACGCCAGCCTGGGTTGGATGTTTGACCGTACTGTCTATTTTGTCCAGCTCTGTCGTTGTTATTGTTGTATCCTTGATATCCTCCCACTGCATTTACGTCAGCCGGTTCCTCTTCTATTAATGTTGGGCATGCGTCCGTTTTGTGGTCTGTAGAACCACAGAACTCGCAAGGTTTTATCGTAACTGGCTGTCTACGTATGATCTCAGTCATCATCTCCTTTAACTGTTTCATCTCTTCAGTTATGGAGTTTACTGATGCCTCGGTTTGTGCTACCCTTTTTGATCGAGAGAATTCATCTTGGCGAGTGGTCTCTTCTCTAAATCGAGCATTTTCA
Source organism: Rhodiola kirilowii (assembly GCA_033675215.1). Classification (NCBI taxonomy): domain Eukaryota; kingdom Viridiplantae; phylum Streptophyta; class Magnoliopsida; order Saxifragales; family Crassulaceae; genus Rhodiola; species Rhodiola kirilowii. The sequence goes on from CM066201.1 coordinate 48,614,062, forward strand.
GCAACGTTGGCGATGAGATTTCTGATGCCACTTAATGATAGATTCATCATGGACCCTCCCGCTGAGGCATCCAAGAGCATTTTGTCTAATGGTCTTAATCCATCAATGAGGTACTCGATGACGAGTTTCTCGGGCAGTCCAAGGGTACAGCAGCTCCTTTCTAGGTGATTGAACTTTTCCAGGTAATCGTACATGGTTTCATTGGGACCTTGTTTGATTTCCTGTAGTTGCTTCCTTACTTGCATTGCTCTTCCAGCCGGATAGTATTTGTCTAAGAATTTCTTTTGCATCAGAGCCCATGTTCTAATGCTTCCGGAAGGCAATGAAAGGAACCAGTCGCTTGCCGAGTCTATGAGGGAAAAATAGAACGCCTTTAACTTGAAGTCGTCCATATTCACTCGATTGGGCTTTAGATTCTGGCAAATTCCATGTAGGCGTTGGAGGTGAGTTGCGGCAGATTCTCCTTGAGATCCTGAGAATTTTGGCAGGCTGTGTGCCACTGATGCGTTGATGGTTATATTTTCTAATTCAGGGCTCTCATAGATGCACCACGGCTGTGTCTCGAAATTAGGGGCATTTAACTCGCCCATAGTTGGTTCACGGTAGTAGTTGTCCCCGTAGTAGTCGTCGAAAACGGGTTCTCTTCTTGGCATGTATCGAGGTTGAGGTTGTGGTCGTGGGGGATGGATAGGAGGTTGTACTGGACCAGCTGCATTTCGGTCCTCGGGTAATTCTTGGTTTCTTCTGACTGCTTCCCTATCACGAGCTCTTCTGTTTCTGATGAGTTGTTCCGGATCGTCGACGAATGGAAACGGTACCTCATCATTCTGATCGTACAGGTTTATTTCTTCGTCATCCTGGTAGTCATGGTGACTTTCTTCGCGAGACATGGTTTGTTTTTGAAGCGCGTAACGGTTCAAAGAACAGTTATCCGATGACTAGTTCCCCGGCAACGGCGCCAATTTGACAGAACCGCTCGTCATCAAAGCGATTTGTGCAAATAAATTTATAATAGTCCGCTACTCGCAACTATACTACTGGGTAGTACTTGGTAAGTAGGGGTCGAACCCAAGGGAACTAGGGGAATAATTGTTCTTCGGGGGGATTACGCAGCGTGGGAGCGTGTTTAAGGTCGGTTGGTTGGTTTTAAAGCTACCAGCTATTTTGATTGATTGATTGGTTGGTTGGTTGATTTTAATACTGGAAAGTAAATTACAGTTTATAATTAAAGAGAAATGTTCGGTTTCAGGGGACTTGTATTATATCCTGTTTATCATTGACCTTTAGTGACTCTCCTAAGTATTCAAACGGTGTATCAAGGCCATTCCAAGCACTCGATTTGCGTACACTGTCTAGCCTATTCCAAGGACGTAGAACACTTATTCTATTTAGACTAATACTCCATTCCCGGTTATATTAGCCTATGTGCATCCATTTGATCAATCATTCCCGATCAACCAAATGGTGTTTAAGATGAGTCAAACTTCTCAGATAAGCTTTGCCATTCCAAGCATCCACTTATCCGTACAAGTTTACGAACCCCGCTGTAGAGTTTTGCCATTCCAAGCATCCACTCTACCTTGGACGTTCTGACTTAATATATGGCACATAGAATAAGTTTTGATTACTTAGACTAGACACTAAGTTAATAGTCTAAAACATTTTATAATACAAGTGCGCCCCTTAGACCGAACTACAAGTTTAGCTACTATTCATCGCGCTAAACATTATAACTAAGGAAATAAAACAGTTGAATAAATACTAAGAATTACTTACAACCGTTGAAGCGCCAAGGGAGCTATCCTTTATTTCCAAAGCCAAATTACAACATTACAAATATTACAACTTCTAGAGAGAGAAGTGAAATGAGATTGAGGTGTGTTGAAATGAGGAGGAGGAGGCCTCCTTTTATAGCCAAAAGGGGAGGAGATGGGTGGTGGAGACGGTGGACATGTGCATTTGATCCAAGGGAGGAGAAGGGAGGAGGAGGAGGAGGTGACATGTGGAGGAATAGTGAAGCCGCCGGTCACTCCTCCCATAGCCGCCGGTTGCCGGTGGCCCAAGGGGGAGGAGCTCCTCCCTTGGCCACCACTTCGTCAAGTGGCCGGTCATCCTTGCCCATATGTGAGTTTTGTACAGTTTTGTGCAGTCTTTTCACAAAACTGTCAATGTGTTTCTTCCCCGGGCTGTCTTGACTCCACTCCTGATTCTTCTGATTAATTTGTTATGGTCAATTCAACGTCAGGATCCTTGATATTTCTTCAGTCGGCATATGATCTTTACCTTGGATTGACTCTTGTTATCTTTTCAGCATAAAATCCTCTCCTTAGCGTGTTTTCACTTCAGTCTCTAAAATGCCCTGTGGAAATATATCGGGACTAACACGTAGAAGTTAGATAGACAAATAGTCTAAATAAGGGGGTTATACTGTGTTTCTGATTCGTATAATTTTGGTCCATCAATGGGCCATCTTCTTGTTGAGGTCGGCCATAGCAGAATCAGTTTTGACCATGTGTTGTTGTAGGTTAGCTTCTGTCTTGGCCTGACTGACTGCTAGGTCCCTCACTATGTCTTCAAGTGACTTGCTCGTGCTTGGCCCGCCATGATTGTGGCTAGGACCCAACCGATTTTGGTTTGGTCCTTGTTGGTACGTTCCCGGTCCTTGCTGCTGATATTGCCGGTGGGGAGGCTGATATGTTCCCTGAATTTGTCGGGGTGCTGCTTGTTGGTGATGAACTACATCCCGAGGGTTATCGTGTCTCCAACTCTGCCCGGCCTGTACTTGACCGTAAGGTCGGTTCGGCCCTGCCCGGTTAGGGTAAGATGGGTACTCACCCATGGCATTTACTTCGCCCCTATCATCCTCCAGCAATGTCGGGCATGAATCGGTCTTATGGTCCATAGATTCGCAAAACTCACAAGGCTTGGCTCTGCCCGGTTCTCTCCTCATCAGATGGGTCATCATCTCTTTCATCTGCTTCATGTCAATCGGTCCGTATGAGCTTCTGCCCAGGCCACACTCTTGGTTCGGCCCATTTCTTCTGCCCGTGAGGTTTCTTCTTGGTATCTAGCATTCTCGGCCATACTTTCTATCAACTTTCTGATACCACTCAAAGGTAGGTTCATAATTGATCCTCCAGCCGAGGCATCAAGCAGTCTCTTATCCAATGGTCTCAACCCTTCTAGCAAATATTCCACAAGAATCTTCTCGGCCAGCCCAAGATTGAAGCAACTCCGCTCTAGCCGGTTGAATTTCTCCACATAATCATACATTGATTCATTCGGTCCTTGCTTCATTTCTTAGAGCTGCCTTCTTACTTGCATTGCCCGGCCCGCCGGGTAGTACTTTTCCAAGAACTTAGCCTGCATTTGGATCCAATTGTGAATACTACCCGAAGGTAGGGAGAGGAACCAGTCACTTGCCCCGTCTACTAGGGAGAAGTAGAAGGCCTTCAATTTGAAGTCCTCTACATCTACCCGAGTAGGTTTCAGATTTTGGCAAATGCCATGGAATCGTTGCAAGTGAGTAGTTGCCGACTCTCCATGAGAACCCGAAAACTTCGGCAAGTTATGAACTATGCCCGAATTTATGGCTACGTCCTCGAGAGCTGGATCTTCATAGATGCACCAAGAGTGATTCCGGAATCGGGGCATTGATAGTTCTGCCAAGGTAGGCTCGTGGGGATCATTGTACTCGAAGTACTCCTCCCGGGCTCGACGTTGAGGTGGAGGTGGTGAAGGTGCCCTATAAGGACGCCTAGGAATTGCACCTCCTCGGGCACCAAGGCCCCCTCGGTTTGCCATGACCTCCTGCCTCCTTCTAAAATTTCCTTGTCGGACAAGCAACTAAGGATCCTCAAGGATGATGGGTGGGTTCTCATCTTGAGGAAAGTGATTCGAATCATTGTTAACTTCATCATTGTCATCATCATAGTTTCCACCGTGACGAGACATGATTTACAAAGATCACTTCTCCAAGAGTAAATTGAGCAACTTGAAAACAAACTAAAGTAAAACAGCTAGCAAATAAGGGATTCCCAGGAGATTGGGGGAGTCACAAGCGGTCTCGCTTAAAACCCAATCTCCTAAGACTCGTAAGTCTTTGTGACAGAATCCTTTAAAAGCTATGAAAAAAGGAAAAAAAAAGAAAGAACAATTTTCACCGTGCGTAAATACTCCCCGGCAACGGCGCCATTTTGACAAGACACGTCGTCGTGTGCCAAATCAAACAAATATTTATAGTCCACTATCTTGTACCTTACTATAGAGTAGTAGAGTGGCAAGAAGGGGTCGAACCCAAGGGAGCTCACGGTTACTTAGCTGCTCTTTGCTTAAGGTGAAAGTAAGTAAATGGGTTGGGGGGTTTGTAAAGGGTTTTGAGTTGTAAGTGCAAGGGTAAAAACAATAGAATGTGATCAATGAAGTGAATATTCAGTTTAGGGCACTCCCTCATGCTACATTATCATAGGCAACCAATAGATCATTCTACATCCCGTAGTGTGTGGTTGTTCCGGCTAGGGTAACAACCTAAAATACTCCGGCGAAGGTAGTACACCACGGTTTCACCGAACTAGGTAGTAGTGTGGTGTCATAGACATCCCAAAGCATTTAAGCTCCACAACCTCACTAGGCCCGGATTTCAACCTTCTAATCTAGTCCTTATTAGATTACACAATCCGGCGAGGGTATTGCTCATCTATGTGTACTATCCATCATTGCCGCGAAGCATCAAATGAATGTTACATTAAGGATCATAAACTTTAACCAAGCTTGGTCGCAAAACAGCCACTTGATCAAGCTTTTGATCCATGGAATGATATCCAAGGACTAGTGAAATGTAGAATGGAATTAAAAACAAGTGCCTCAATATGTAAACACAAGGGAGAAATCCCTAAACCAAATATGAAGATTAGCTACTTGTATTCATTGAAGGAACACAATAGCAATACATGGATTTAAGGAAATACTTGAAAGAAAGGGAAATGAGACTAGAGAGAGAAGCAAGGGATGTGTGTTGATGGTGAAAATCTGATTATGGTGTGTCATCATGCCTCATCCCAAGCCTCCTATTTATAGCCCCTTGGAGAAGACAAGCTCAAAACATAGGCTCCTCTTGTGGTCCCTTTGTGAGATTGTTTTCTCCATCCACTAGTGTCACTGATGGGGCCTAATTATATGACTTGTTGAATCAGTTAAACCCACCAAATTGGACAATTTATCTTGACATATTTCACTTGTTAGTCCCATTTTGCTCTACAGGCTATGTTGAGGTTTAGGGAAGAAACCAGCTTAAAAGAGGAGTTTTATGCCAGAAATAAATCACAAGTTTATCGGGTCCATAGATGACCGAGGAACCCAGTCAGCGCCCGAGAAAGCCCCAGGCGTGACCGAGCTTCAGTACCGGGCCGCGACCGAGAAATACCGGGTCGCACCCCAGGTCGATATCCGAGCGATCCCGGCTGAGGCCCGAAAATCAATACCGAAGAAATAAGGGTGCGCCCCCGGACAGCGCCGGGCATCGCTGCTGTATGATCGCCCGAGCGCTGAGGTTCATGACCGAGACAAACGCCCGAGCGCATCCGAGACAAACGCCCGAGCGCATCCGAGACAAACGCCGAGCGCATCCGAGACAAACGCCCGAGCGCATCCGAGACAAACGCCGTGCACATCCGAGACAAACGCCCGAGCGCACCCGAGACAAGGACCCGGCCAAGCGCCCGAGTCAAACTTCTTCCGACCAAAAACTCCAGCGAAGTTCCAGCTACTTGCTTGGTCCGATGTCCATTGAAAGCACCTTGCTCTAAGAGCAGCCTGCCTGGTGAAGCACCTTGTTCAAGGGATGCCACACTTGGCACCAACTAGCTTAATTGCGGCTATCTTAGGGATGAAGGAAGCTCATAAGAACACCACACGCACCAGCTAGCTTAAAGTCAGATGGCCAATGAGAAGCATTCCTTCTCCATGAAGCAACCGCCCATCCATGCCTATAAATAGAAGAGCTCCACCCCTTTCTTAAAAAACCCCCGGGAAAGTAGTGGTCCTTAGGTGTGTCTTCGAGCGATTGTGGGTTGAAAACACTTGTAAAACTTCGCACTAGCAATCAAAAGCTTAATTCTCCTCTACTCACTCTTTTTTACTTTTGGTTTCAATGGTTATGATATTCACTCCCATGAGTATTCGTAGCTAAATTTCCATTCGGTCGAAGGAGTGCTTGTACTACGAAACCGTTCTAGACCCTTGCTTTCATGTTACTTTAATGTTTTAGCTAGTTCTTGTGCCTTCGGGGTGAACATAACAAGGAAGAGTGGATGCTTGACATGGCAAAGCTCTTCCGAGTAGTTCATTCCCTCTATAGTCGCTTGGTTTGTTCAGAAATGAGGGATCAAGCGACTGCACTTAGGTTAGTATACCTTGAAATGGGGTATTAGCCTAGCTAGAACTAGTAAGCTTTGTCTTGAAATGGAAAAGCCGGAGGAACAAATGCTTGAAATGGCTTTGTTTGGAGTTATGTCTTGAAATGGAATAATTCACTCACTAGAACATTTGGTTAATTCTTTGGAGGTCGATGATGAACGGGGACCTGATACAAGACTCCTAAGACCGGATTCCTTCTCTTAAAAAGAATCACCTTTTAATTACTTGCACTTTACTTTCTCGCACATTTACTTCTTGTCTTTAAATTCCCAAGACTTGGTCCTTCAAGCATTGCAAGACTTGGACCTTCAAGCAACTTATTTTCACGCACTTTACATTTCTTGCACATTTATTTCCAGTCCTTTACCTTTCAAGATCTTTATTTTCAGCACTAAACCTCAACCAAAAAACCCCAATTGTCTTTACTTTATTTATTGCTTTCAAAAGAACAATTGTTTCCAACCAACTTCTCTTGGGTTCGACCCCTACTTACCGCTTGCTATCATTAGTGAGCCACTAAAGTAGTGGACTTATAAATGTAAATTTGCAGGTCACGACGACAGCCTGTCAAATTTTGGCGCCGTTGCCGGGGAAGTTAGTGTATTGGAAAATTGTTCTTCTTTTTCTTTTTCTTTAGTTTTTTCTCGTTAACCATGTCTCGTATAGGAAGCCATCATGAGGACGAGGAAATTGATGACGAGGTGAACCAGGTTGTCCGAGACAACGAGGGACCACCCCCATTTATAGACAACCCGAAACAACTCATCCGGAACCACAACCGAGCCATCAGGGAAGCGGCCCGGTTAAATCAAGGAATGCCCGAAGGCAGAGTAAGAGCCGCGCCAAGGCAACAGCCAAGGCAACACCCAAGGCAACACCCGAGACAGCCCCCGTTACATCGGCAAATACCGAGGCAACACCCAGCCTTCGACGAATATTACGCGGACGAAGTCCTCCGTGAACCTACCATGGGCGAGCTCTCAGCGCCCGATTTCGGAACCCAGCCGTGGTGCATAGACAAAGGCCCGGACCTAGAGAACATCGCTATAAATACATCGGTGGTCCATAATTTGCCGAAGTTCTCGGGAAATCAGGGAGAATCTGCTACTACTCATCTTCAACGTTTACATGGCATTTGCCAAAATTTAAAACCTTATGGAGTAGATGTAGATGATTTTAAATTAAAAGCATTTTATTTCTCCCTTACTGACTCGGCTAATGATTGGTTCCTCTCCTTACCTTCAGGTAGCATTCGAACATGGGCCCAAATGCAAAAGAAATTTGTGGAAAAATACTACCCAGCAGGAAGGGCGATGCAAGTAAGGAGACAATTGCAAGAGATAAGGCAAGGGCCTAATGAGACCATGTACGAGTATCTAGAAAAGTTCAACCACTTGGAGCGAAGTTGCTGCACTCTTGGGTTGCCTGAGAAACTCATCATCGAGTACTTACTTGATGGCCTAAGGCCCCTCGACAAAAAACTCCTAGATGCCTCGGCTGGCGGATCGATGATGAACCTACCGCTGAGTGGCATAAGGGAGCTTGTCACTAGTGTTGCGGAGAACGCCCGGTTTAGAGAAGAGACGACTCGGCAAGAAGAGTTTTCCCGCATCAAGAACGTGGCACAAGCTGAGGTACCGATGAGTTCCTTGCCCGAGGAAATGAAGCAGATGAAGGAGATGATGATTCAGCTCCTACGAAGGCAGCCAACTCAGATGAGGCCTTGTGAGTTTTGTGGTGGTTTGGACCATAAAACCGACACTTGCCCGACGTTGATGGAGAATGACCCGGAGGAAGTAAACGCAGTAGGTGGATACCAAGGATACAATAGCAGCGACCGAGCAGGACCGAGCCAGCAGTTCGGACAGGCGCCTGGACAAAACTGGCCAAACGACTCGAGGTAGTTCGGGCAGGCGCCCGGACAAAACTGGCAATACGATAACAACGCCTCGAGGAGAACGCAACAGGCCGCGCCTCAACCGGCTCAGCAGTTCTATCAACCGCCTCACCGGCAATACAACCAGGGCGGACCAGGCCAATATCCGCCAAAGGGACCGAATCAGTACCAGGCCGGTCCGAGCTAGCAAGGCCCGAGCAAACCGCTCGAGGAAATTGTGAAGGACCTGTCCAACACGGTGCATCAATACATGGCAAAAACCGATGGAGCTATAGCAGACTTGGGCAAGCAAATGTCCCAGCTGGCCACCGAGGTGTCCGAGCTAAAAAATGAATCCGGCCGTCTCCCCTCGCAAACAATCCAAAACCCTAAAGGAATTATTAACATGGTAAGGGCATCAGACATGAAGGCGGCTATGGACAAAGCCGAGTAGTTGAGAAAACAACAACGAGGTCCCGAAGCTTACAAACCGACGACCAAGCACTACACCCGTAGGCAACGTCCTGATTGGAATCAAGAGGAGGACCGACCTAACGACGACGGGACGTGGGTTACGCATGCTGACAATGGACGCTATGCGTTCGCCGTTAACATGACACCTCCGCCAACAACACACTTTTACGTACCAGCATCTGGCTGGGATGATGAGGGCCATAATTCATCTTACCCTACTAAGACTATTGTCTACGAACGTCGTGCGATCCGAAAAATGGATAAAAACTTGGAATCACGGAATGACCCAATGGCAAGTAAGCCTGACAGGTCGTCGTTGTACCTGCAAATTTGAATTTATAATCTCCACTTACTCTTAGCTAGAATAGCGGCAAGCAAGGGGTCGAACCCTAGAGAGCTAGATGGCTACTACTTGTTCTGGGAAAAAAGGGAAGTAAAGTCAACTGGGGTGAGTGTAAACAGTTTAGAAAATAAGCGAAAATAGGAAACAATGAAGATGTAATAATGATGAGAGATATTCAGGTTAGGGTTTCTAATTGTGACTTGCGTTTTATCATTGACTTTCTAATGATCTAATTCGTGTTTCTAAGTGTGGTTGACCCGATAAAAGTATCTACCCAAGTAACCCGACAAAGGTGTTACGCCACCACTTAACCCGACAAAGGTGCTAAGCTTCTAATTCCCCTAGGTTTAATAACCCGACAAAGGTGTTATTTAACCTAGACGTACTACCTATCTAAACGACAAAGTATTAGATAGATGATAAATATAGAAATATGCGCAACTAGGTTTCACGACAAAGTATACGTCTAGTCTAGCAATATTTCATGGAATTCATGCACGAGAATTAGTAAAACATGAATAGCATAATAAACCAAGTCTCAAAAACGTTTTGTCACAATATCAAAACCCTAACCCGAATAAGCGGATTAGTTACACATAGTCATGAGATGAAAACAAAATAAATAAAAGAACAATTGTACTTCACTAAAAACCGAGGGAAATTGAAAACTGGCCGTGAGGGCTGAGAACGAAACCGGGCAGAGGACTGATGGTGCCGAGACAAGGCTGAATGCGGAATGATCGATCCGAGAATGGAGGAGCAGCTGAGAGCTTGTGCTTGTGGGAAGACAAGTCTCGATTTTTTGAGAGATGATGGGACTATTTGTATGGCTGCCTTGCTCCTCTATATATAGGGTTTGAGAAACCCTAAAGTTCCCAAAATAAGCCAAGAGATAACTATGGAAATATTTCCATAATAATCTTGCTTTATCTTCAAGCTATCTCTTTGCTTGGGACTTAAGCCACCTTAAACCTTCTTGAATATTCCGAAACCCTAGATGTAAGTTTGCCCTAATATGACATTGGGCTGGACGAATTTTGGGCTTTAAACTCGGTCAAACTCGGTCAAACTCGGACCCAACTCAGTTTCAACTCGGCTGGAACTCGGATGAATGCTGATCGTACTGGGTACTTTGGGGCCGTTTTGACTCGCCTTCGGACACTCTTCTGGCCGGGCTCTTGGTTTGGGATATTAGCTGAACATGTATACTTGATTCTAGGACCTTGAAGTCACCCCATTGTGTGGACGGATTAGGCCGGGGCGGCTCTCAAAGTTGGCATCTCAGCCAGCCGGAAAACAGGCCCTGAATTTGGCTAAGTCCTGAAATCTGCGCTGATCGTGCTCATGTGTTGCTGCTCCCGTCGTTCCTTGCTCGTTGGTCGAAAACCAACATGGTTTGGCCTGAGATGTAGCCAAACACATGGCCTACAACCTGATGGTCTCCGATCTGGAATTGAGTTCTCCTGTGTGAAACTACGGGCGTGCCATTCCATGAGTACGGCCAGCCTGCGGCGCGCCTGGGTGCTGGGACGGGAGCTCGGATGCACGAGCGGGTGCTCGAGATGAAGGTCGGATGGCCGGTCGGCTATCCGGTCGCATGGCCGGTCGGCTATCCGGTCGCATGGCCGGGCTGATGCTCGCATGCCCGCGTGGACGTGCGGTCGGCTGGGCATTGGAATTCCCGGACGTGGCCTGGGCGCATGGGACGCGGCCTGATTTTCTTCGGCCATCTTTTGATTCCCTCGGGCCATTCTTCATTTTTCTCGGCCATTCTTCATTTTAAGTGCATATAAACCGGCCATAAACTCCTTGTGATGTTTTTGGCTCCAATAGCCGTCTTTTGAATGCGATCCCTCTTAGAGCGTCCAAATTTCCTGAAATGCGAAACAATACTAAGAAGTAACTGTTTGCATATAAAAGTACTGGAATTGGTGGGATTTGATGACTCGATGAGTCGTATAAATACGGCTCATCAAACCACCCCACACTTAAACTTGTTCGTCCCGAACAAGGACTAGGTCATAAGAGGAAATAAATGAAGTATGAACATCACAAAGCTTCGGTCATCCTAGACCTGCTACATGGATATGAATCGGTTATTCTAGATCTCGCCTGTTATGCATGCTTGCTACTAATATCTTTGTGCGAAAACATGGGTTAAAGATACGTGTTACCTTTGGGTCGAGATGCAAATCAATTCGGATGTCTCGGGGGATAGCCCTTTTTAGACCCATGAACCCTCATTCTCAGACTCGAACTCGCTGCTATATGGTTATGCTTTGCCGCTTTTTCTTGCACGTGATTGATTCGAGCTTCAAAGTGTTGAGTGTTATTCGACCAGCTATAGTGTCATCTGATTTGGGATTTCAATGATGCTGTCACATGAGACGTGTGGACTATCACGATGGTTTGTGGATTTGTTGCTTTGTAGTGCGGATTGTGATTTGCTCGAACCGTGGTTCCTTCTCCTTTTGACGCGAGTCAAGCCGAGGGTTGCTCGTCTATTTTCCCGGTTACTCGGATTAGAAACCTTCCTGCTCTCACTCATCATCGTCCTTTTGACACGGGTCAAGTCAAGGGTCGCTTGCCTATTTTCTCGGCTACTTGGACTAGAGCTTGGACGGTGTGAAGTTTTCCCGTCCCGACCAACCGCAAGGGTGCCGCAGTGGCGGAGCAGACTCGTACTATGTCGCCTCGAAGTGCTAGCCTCCACGAGCTCCACATAACCATACATCCTGAGTTCGGTCTTTGAATGATCTGTCAAGTCTCTCTAGGGCGTTTCTATCAACTCCACATCCCTGTTTATCTCAACTAACAAAGGCACGTAGAGATTTTAAGATCACATGTTAGTCGCACAAATCAAGGTTCGTCAAAGACATGCATGTAAAATCGGCTATATCTATTTCACCTAATCATTATCCACTACTGCAAGTCTAGGAAATAGTGAAGTATCATGTACAAATTTTTTTAAAATTGACCCAAAACGTGCTGACTCTGTGCATGGTGCAGGAAATAAACGTGCTGACTCAATACTGACTCTCCCACCCCACACTTTTGAAATAAGCCGTGTCCTCACGGTACGACTTAAATCAAGACTCACAATGCATGCAAACAATAGATAAGGAAAGGAAAAGGGTAGAACAATACTCCCCTGGGATGTAGACGGCAGTCGGCTGAACTCGGATCTAAGGGCTCTCCCGGCGGACTAAAATGCGTAGCTCCGCAAGCAAAGTGCGTAACTCGCAAAGGGAATTTCCGGCCGACTAAGTCCAATCCCTACAAAATGAAACCAAATCCTTTCCAAGGTACAATGTGACAATTTAAGACTCATAAATAAACATAGTAAATAAACAAACTGAAATGTAAAGACGTGCAAACCATGCAGGGCTGCCTCCCTGCGAGCGCCTTTGTTTAACGTCGTTGGCTCGACAGTACCTCCTCTAAGTGTCCGGAGGCTCATCAACGGGAACCTCATCAACTAGAACCTCTACTGGCTCGGCTAGGTCAAACTCCTGGGCTGGTACCTCGATCTCTCCGTGGTAGTGCTTAACTCTCTGCCCATTGACCTTGAATTGATGCCCATCCTTTGGGTTCTCCAACTCCAGTGCCCCATGATTGTAAATCTGAACGATCGTGTAAGGTCCTGTCCATTTGAACCTCAACTTCCCGGGCATGAGTCGTAACCGTGATGAGAACAAGAGCACCTGCTGTCCGACTTCAAACGTGCGCCTGAGTATGAATTTGTCGTGATAGAGCTTGGTCCGCGCCTTGTAGTCTGTTTGGCTCTCATAAGCCTCGAGGCGCAGCTCCTCAAGCTCACACAACTGCATCTGTCTGTCTAACCCGGCTGCCTGTAAGTCTGGATTGCACTTCTTCAGTGCCCAATACGCCTTGTGCTCTAACTCCACTGGCAAGTGGCACGCCTTCCCATAGACCAACCGAAAAGGCGAGGTGCCTATCGGGGTCTTGTAAGCTGTCCTGTACGCCCACAATGCCTCATCTAACCGCTGGCTCCAATCCTTCCTAGTCGGCCCTACCATCTTCTCCAGAATTCCCTTAATTTCGCGGTTGGAGATCTCCGCTTGCCCATTCGTCTGGGGGTGATATGCTGTGGAAGTCCGGTGATGAACATGGTAGTGCTTCAGTGTGGATGTCATGATACGGTTGCAGAAGTGCGTCCCCTGATCACTGATAATGGCCTTAGGTACTCCGTACCTGCAAAAAATGTTAGTGCGCAAAAAGTCTACGACGGTTTTAGCATCAGCACATCTAGTGGCCTTGGCCTCTACCCACTTGGACACGTAATCAACTGCAACTAAGATAAACTCAAAACCACATGAAGCGGGAAAAGGACCCATAAAATCTATCCCCCAAATGTCAAACACATCATTCACTAATATGGGGACCTGTGGCATCTCCTGTCTGGCCGAAATATTACCTACTCTCTGGCATCTATCACATCTCTTACAATGATCGTAGGCATCTCTAAAAACATGTGGCCAAAAGAATCCACTATCTAATATCTTCCTAGCAGTCCTCCTAGGGCTGAAATGGCCTCCACATTCTAACTCATGGCAAAAACTGATAACTGAAACAATCTCATCATCAGGGATGCATCGTCTAAGAATCTGGTCTACGCCTATTTTCCACAAGTACGGGTCATCCCACACATAGTATTTAGCATCATGCTTCAGTTTCAAACACTGTGCCTTAGAGTAAGAGGGCGGGAACTTACCTCTTACCAGGTAGTTCACTAGAGGAGCGAACCATGGCATCTTACCCGAAATAGCATACAAGTGCTCATCTGGGAACGTCTCTGTAATCTGCCCGACATCCTCCTCTCTGACAAGATGGCTCAAGTGATCTGCAACCGTGTTTTCTATGCCCTTCTTGTCCCTGATTTCCACGTCAAACTCCTGTAGGAGCAGGATCCACCTAATGAGCCTCGGTTTTGCCTCCTTCTTCGTCATCAAGTACCTAATAGCTGCATGGTCAGAATAGACAACAACTTTAGTACATAACAGATATGATCTAAATTTCTCCAAGGCGAAAACCACGGCTAGCAGCTCCTTCTCTGTGGTCGAATAGTTCTTCTGGGCCACGTCCAGTGTCCTCGAAGCGTAGTAGATCACCACGGGCTTCTTGTCCACCTTCTGACCAAGAACTGCTCCTACGGCATAATCACTCGCGTCACACATAATCTCAAATGGCTGAGTCCAGTACGGAGCTCTAATGATGGGCGTGCTGGTGAGGGCCTCCTTCAGCTCGTCAAATGCTGCCCTGCACTGATCTGTAAACTCAAAAGGAACATCTTTCTGCAAGAGGTTAGATAAAGGCAGTGCCTTTTTCGAGAAATCCTTAATGAATCTACGATAGAAACCAGCATGCCCAAGAAATGACTTAATATCACGGACTGTAGAGGGATATGGCAGAGTAACAATCAAATCTATCTTAGCCTTGTCTACCTCTATCCCCTCACGTGAGACTATGTGACCGAGTACAACTCCATGAGTAACCATAAAATGACACTTTTCATAATTGAGCACCAAATTCATAGAAACACAACGCGCAAGTACCATGCTCAAATTTTCTAGACATGCATCAAAAGTGTCACCATGCAAAGTGAAGTCATCCATAAACACCTCAATAAATGACCCTATCATGTCAGAGAATATGCTAGTAACCACCCTCTGAAAAGTACCTGGTGCGTTACACAAGCCAAAAGACATCCGGCGAAAAGCAAACGTACCGAATGGACATGTACAGGTCGTCTTCTCCTGATCCTCGGGTGCTATGGGAATCTGGTTATAGCCTGAAAAACCATCTAGAAAACAAAAATAAGGCTTACCTGCCAATCGGTCGAGCATCTGGTCAATAAATGGAAGAGGAAAGTGATCCTTGCGCGTAACTGCATTCAGCTTCCTGTAGTCTATGCACATGCGCCATCCATTCTTGACTCGTGTAGTCACCATCTCGCCTTCAGCATTCTTCTCCACTGTGATCCCTGTCTTCTTCGGCACAACATGTACCAGACTTACCCACTGACTGTCTGAGATCGGGTAAATCACATCGGCATCCAGAAGCTTCTGGATCTCCTTCTGGACCACCTCCATCATGATAGGGTTCAATCTGCGCTGAGGTTCCCTCGACGGTCTAGCTCCATCCTCCAACAATATCCGATGCATGCAAACTGCCGGGCTAATTCCCCTGATGTCGGCCAGTGTCCATCCGATGGCCAGTTTGTGCTCGGTCAGCACTCCAATCAACCTCCGCTCCTGATCTGCCTCGAGCCAACTCTTAATGATGACTGGCAGCGTGCTATCCTCCCCTAAGAATGCATACTTCAAGTGACTAGGCAGAGGCTTCAACTCTACTGTAGGTGCCTGCACAACAGAAGGCAAACACACTTGTGATTTGAATAAACGAACTGCATTAACCTCGTACCTCGGGGTGAGTGGCTGGGCAATCTCGAGCTGGTCTAGGGCGTCCATGATCGCCTCTGTATGCTCATAAGAATCCTCAGGCGAGTAAACTGCCTCCTCAATGACTTCCTCTAGCGGGTCGGTCCGTCTCTCTGGATGTACCTCCTGGACAAGGTCGTCCAAGGTGTCTAAAGCATGGACCGCCTCATACTCTGCGGGGTGCTTCATGGCCCCGAAGATGTCAAAGCTGATCATTTCGTCCTCAACCTCCATGGTCAATGTCCCAGTGTCACAGTCTATCTTCATCTTTGACGTCTTGAGGAACGGTCGGCCAAGTAGAATCGGTGCATGGTCTGTCGGGCCGCAGTTCTCCATTTTGAGCACATAGAAGTCGGCTGGGAACACGAGCTCTCCCACCTGCACTAGCACATCCTCAATCTTGCCCTCGGGCTGTTTCAATGACCTGTCCGCTAGCTGTATGGTGAGACCTGCAGGTTCTAGAGGACCAATGCGAAGACAGGAGTATATAGAATATTGTAAAACATTGATAGATGCACCGAGATCAAGCATGCAATTCTCTATTCTAATGTTACCGATAGTGCAGGGGATGGTGTAGGTGCCTGGGTCACCACATTTTGGTGGCACCTTGCGCTGAATTACCGCTGAAACATTCCTGCTCAAGAGCTCCTGGTCGGGCAAAGTTCCACGCCGTCTGTTTGTGCACAACTCCTTCAGAAACTTGGAGTACCTCGGAATCTGCTTGATGGCGTCAAGGAGTGGGATGTTGATTTCTACTTTACTGAATAGCTCCCACACTTCCTTGTCCATCACATACTTCTTCGGAGCTCGAACCTGCACAGGAAAAGGTAAGGGTACCTGGACGTTAGAATTTTCGACAATGGGTACCTGATCTGGCCGTGAGACCTCAACTGATGGAACTGGGTCTGGTCTGGGCTCGTCCTGGATGAAGGCATCTAGCTCGGTCGCCTCTTGCTCTTGCTGATGCTCGTCCCCTACTGGTCCTGCTGTCCTTCGTCCACTCCTTAATGTGACTGCACTGACATTCCCCTTTGGATTCGGAATGGTCTGCGAGGGGAGTCGTCCAGCGTTCAGATTGCTTGCGAGGTCTGAGACTGTCGTATTGAGCTGGGACATCTGTTTCTTCAATTCAGCAATGTCTCCTTTGGTCGTGGCCCGATCCTGGATCACGGCTGAAGCCAGATCCTTTATCATGTCCTCGAGAGCTTTGTTGGGGCCTTGGTTGCTCGGACCTGCCTGATATGTGTTCAGCCCTTTCTGCTGGTACTGCCCTGGTGCATTCGGCTGGTACTGACTGTTAGGATGTCTGTACGGCGGCTGAGTCTGCTGATTCTACTGAGGCACATTCGGTCGTGCTTGCTGAGGCTGATTCTGCTGATAGTTATTTCTCCAGGCGCCTTGATTAGGTGCTGCTGCGCCATACTGCTTGACTGGGCCTGGTTGGTTGCCATAATTCTGATAATTGCCTACTGCATTCACATCGCCCTGAACGTCTGTCTGTAAGGTGGGGCACTCGTCTGTCTTGTGATCTGTAGATGTACAGAACTCACATGGCTGGGCCTGGACCGGTGTCCTTCGGACTACATGCTTCATCAGCTCCCTCATCTCCTTGAGTTCTGCGAACACAGCGCTGATAGAGGGCTTAGCGGCTGATACGTTCTTGGTGCGGGCATACTCGTCCTCTTTTGTGGTCTCATCCTGGAATCGCTCACCCTCTGCCACTGATATGATCTTCTGCTTTACTCTGGCTGGGGTCATGTTCATGAGTTGGCCTCCAGCCGAGGCCTCTAGTAGCTTCCTGTCCATCCTGCGAAGTCCATCCAGCATATATTCCACGATCAACTTTTCCGGGAGCTCCAGATTGCAGCAACTCTTCTCCAAGGCAAGGAACTTCTCCACGTACTCGTACATGGTCTCGTTTGGGCCTTGCCTGAGCTCTTGCAATTGTCTCCGGACTTGCGCTGCACGCCCTGCTGGATAGTACTTGCTGAAGAACTGCCTCTGCATCTGCTCCCATGTATAAATACTGCCTGAGGGTAAAGATAGGAACCAATCTGTAGCGGCATCCTGTAGTGAGAAATAGAAGGCCTTCAGTTTGAAGTCATCCACTTCGACTCCGTGTGGCCTGAGGTTCAAGCATATCCCGTGAAAACGCGTCAAGTGAGACGTGGCAGACTCTCCCTTCCTTCCTGAGAACTTAGGCAAGTGGTGGACGACTGAGGTGCTGATTGCGATGGCTGCGATGTCTGGTCCTTCATGAATTGGCCATGACTGGTCTCTGAAACTAGGAACCGAGAGCTCGCCCATAGTAGGTCCTTCATCTTCGT
The DNA here is from genome assembly GCA_033675215.1 of Rhodiola kirilowii. Classification (NCBI taxonomy): domain Eukaryota; kingdom Viridiplantae; phylum Streptophyta; class Magnoliopsida; order Saxifragales; family Crassulaceae; genus Rhodiola; species Rhodiola kirilowii. Next base: position 48,631,957 of record CM066201.1, read on the forward strand.
CCTCCTCATCGTCTCGAACTACTTGCTGGCGTGGAGGTCTCTGAGGTGGTGGGTATGGATGTTGTGGATGATACGGTGGTGGTGGATATGGTGGTGGATATTGCGGGTAGGGCTGTTGCGGATACTGTGGGTACTGAGGTGGTGGATACTGCTGATATGGTGGGTACTGAGGGTATTGTGGGTACTGTGGTTGGGGTTGTTGTTGGTTTTGAGGTAGATGGTTTTGAGGTTGTTGGTTTTGTTGTCGTTGCTGGAACTGTTGAAGCTGATCAGGGATAGCCCCCCTGATCTCGCCATGTTGGATCATCGGTCCTTGAGGTAGTACTCCTTCCTCATTTCGAACATTCTGGTCTACTTCTTCATTGTTTTCACCAACTCTACTTCCTGTGTGAGACATGTTGCAAGAAATAACAAGCACCGAGTAGCAAACACCGTAATAGCAAAGACAGACTAGCAACAAAGGGTTCCCAGGAGATTGGAGGGGTCACAGCGGTCCCACTTAAAACCCAAAATCCTTAGACTCGTAAGTCTTGGTGACAGAACCCTCTGAGAGCTAGAAAACGGAAATCGAATAGAATGGAAAACAAAATCTCGAACAGTTGAATATGAATTCACCGAGTAACAAATTTCGAAATAGCAAGAAGAAAAAATAAACGAAAAATAAAAGAAGAACAAAAGTTTCACCGTGCTTAGCTCCCCGGCAACGGCGCCAAAATTTGACAGGTCGTCGTTGTACCTGCAAATTTGAATTTATAATCTCCACTTACTCTTAGCTAGAATAGCGGCAAGCAAGGGGTCGAACCCTAGAGAGCTAGATGGCTACTACTTGTTCTGGGAAAAAAGGGAAGTAAAGTCAATTGGGGTGAGTGTAAACAGTTTAGAAAATAAGCGAAAATAGGAAACAATGAAGATGTAATAATGATGAGAGATATTCAGGTTTGGGTTTCTAATTGTGACTTGCGTTTTATCATTGACTTTCTAATGATCTAATTCGTGTTTCTAAGTGTGGTTGACCCGATAAAAGTATTTACCCAAGTAACCCGACAAAGGTGTTACGCCACCACTTAACCCGACAAAGGTGCTAAGCTTCTAATTCCCCTAGGTTTAATAACCCGACAAAGGTGTTATTTAACCTAGACGTACTACCTATCTAAACGACAAAGTATTAGATAGATGATAAATATAGAAATATGCGCAACTAGGTTTCACGACAAAGTATACGTCTAGTCTAGCAATATTTCATGGAATTCATGCACGAGAATTAGTAAAACATGAATAGCATAATAAACCAAGTCTCAAAAACGTTTTGTCACAATATCAAAACCCTAACCCGAATAAGCGGATTAGTTACACATAGTCATGAGATGAAAACAAAATAAATAAAAGAACAATTGTACTTCACTAAAAACCGAGGGAAATTGAAAACTGGCCGTGAGGGCTGAGAACGAAACCGGGCAGAGGACTGATGGTGCCGAGACAAGGCTGAATGCGGAATGATCGATCCGAGAATGGAGGAGCAGCTGAGAGCTTGTGCTTGTGGGAAGACAAGTCTCGGTTTTTTGAGAGATGATGGGACTATTTGTATGGCTACCTTGCTCCTCTATATATAGGGTTTGAGAAACCCTAAAATTCCCAAAATAAGCCAACAGATAACTATGGAAATATTTCCATAATAATCTTGCTTTATCTTCAAGCTATCTCTTTGCTTGGGACTTAAGCCACCTTAAACCTTCTTGAATATTCCGAAACCCTAGATGTAAGTTTGCCCTAATATGACATTGGGCTGGACGAATTTTGGGCTTTAAACTCGGTCAAACTCGGTCAAACTCGGACCCAACTCAGTTTCAACTCGGCTGGAACTCGGATGAATGCTTATCGTACTGGGTACTTTGGGGCCGTTTTGACTCGCCTTCGGACACTCTTCTGGCCGGGCTCTTGGTTTGGGATATTAGCTGGACATGTATACTTGATTCTAGGACCTTGAAGTCACCCCATTGTGTGGACGGATTAGGCCGGGGCGGCTCTCAAAGTTGGCATCTCAGCCAGCCGGAAAACAGGCCCTGAATTTGGCTAAGTCCTGAAATCTGCGCTGATCGTGCTCATGTGTTGCTGCTCCCGTCGTTCCTTGCTCGTTGGTCGAAAACCAACATGGTTTGGCCTGAGATGTAGCCAAACACATGGCCTACAACCTGATGGTCTCCGATCTGGAATTGAGTTCTCCTGTGTGAAACTACGGGCGTGCCATTCCATGAGTACGGCCAGCCTGCGGCGCGCCTGGGCGCTGGGACGGGAGCTCGGATGCACGAGCGGGTGCTCGAGATGAAGGTCGGATGGCCGGTCGGCTATCCGGTCGCATGGCCGGTCGGCTATCCGGTCGCATGGCCGGGCTGATGCTCGCATGCCCGCGTGGACGTGCGGTCGGCTGGGCATTGGAATTCCCGGACGTGGCCTGGGCGCATGGGACGCGGCCTGATTTTCTTCGGCCATCTTTTGATTCCCTCGGGCCATTCTTCATTTTTCTCGGCCATTCTTCATTTTAAGTGCATATAAACCGGCCATAAACTCCTTGTGATGTTTTTGGCTCCAATAGCCGTCTTTTGAATGCGATCCCTCTTAGAGCGTCCAAATTTCCTGAAATGCGAAACAATACTAAGAAGTAACTGTTTGCATATAAAAGTACTGGAATTGGTGGGATTTGATGACTCGATGAGTCGTATAAATACGGCTCATCAAAGCCCATTACATGGAATCGCGAGGAACACATGGGAATAAGCAAGGACCTTGGAGCTTTTACAGTTACCTATAGTTTTGGCAAGATCAAGGTTCACCATTGCTTGATTGATCCTGGAGCTGCAGTCAATGTTTTGCCATACCCTTTATATTGCTCATTGGGACTCGATCCATTGCAACCACCAAGGATATCCCTTGAGATGGGGGATAAGTCTTGTGTCCAGCCAGTTGGTGTGCTTGAAAGCTTACTACTCCGTGTGGGAAAAATCGTTGTTCCTACGGACTTTTATGTGATACCAATCAAAGAATTCAGCAAGGATGATCCTCCAACAATCATACTGGGACGACCATTCCTTTACACCACGGATGCGAAAATCAACATGGGAAAAGGCTCACTATCACTAGCATTCAGTGGTAAAACCTCATACTACAATATCTATGGCGATAACCTCACAAATATGAAGAAACCTCCGGAACACTGCAGTCCTAACCCAGGCACATCATCCAGCAAGAAATCAGGAAGGGACGAGGCTAGAATCGACACAGGAGCCCCGATAAAATTTGACTTAAGCCGCCCATGGGATCCCAGCTGGTGATCCCAATCGTCGAGCCAACGACGTTAAACAAAGGCACTTGCCGGGAGGTAACCCGGCACATTTTTGTGTTCATACGTCATTTTTTTAATTTAGGTTTAAATCGTACTCATCCCCTCGCATTTGGAAGGAATTTGATCTTTTGTGCAGGAACAGCAGTCACGCTCGGGAATGACCGAGCTTCGCCCGAGAAAGACCGAGTCGCGACCGAGAAGTACCGGGGACGCGCCCGAGGAACACCGAGGCGCGCCCGAGAAAATCCGTCTCCCTGCCGAACTTCCTCGAGCGTCAACCGAATCCGACCGAACTAAGGCCTATCGTTTGCTCTTACATCCACGACTTAGCAACGACAATATCAAGGGAGTTCGAACCTTTCTCTCTTATGTCATTTCCTTTCCAAGTTCCCTTAGTTTTTTGCCTTTTGAACCAAGTCGTGCCGCGAGGCACGGCTTTGTTCAAAAGTGTGGGGTGAGTCATTGCACATAGTAATCAGCATGTTTTTTCTTTCTTTTTCCTTAGTTTTTATCTTTTTGCCACTCTTGAATATAAGCTTCATGATGTGAAATAGATGGATCCGAATTCATGCATGTCCTTGTGAGATCTAAATTGCGTTAAAACTTTAGAACTTAACTTCTTATTTGTCCTTTCGTGCCGAGATAAAAAGGGATGTGGAGTTGACAGAAAACACCCTAGTAAGGTTTGACAAGCACTCGGAAGGCCGGGTCTCACTATATGGTTGTCCGACGTTAGTGGAGGTTAGCACTTCGGGTTGCTTGGGATTCGAGTAGACTCCGTCATGAAGCATTTATGCAAGGGGCGGGACGGGAATCAAACCGTCCTATCTCTAGTTCGAGTAGCCGAGAAAATAGCCGAGCGACCCTCGTCTTGACCCGCACGAAAGGGCAAGGATGAGAGAGAGCGGGGAGGTATTTCCATATGCTTTAGGGCGATGATTGGACCTTCCAAGAGAAAAGATGGAAAAGCAATCCACAAAGAAGCAAAGTTCAAAAAGTCAAATCAAAGGCCAAGGGCCAAAGTTGTGAAGGTTCTAACCAAAACAAAAAGTGAAGTACCCCAGTTCAAAAACAAAGGCCAAAGGCCAAAAGTCACTACAAAAAGAGCTCTTCAAGCAAAGAAGAAAACCAAAAGACTCAACCCCCAAGTGATCCGAACAAATCATGTGCTAGAGAAAGCTGCGGAAGATAACCATATAGCCGAGTCCAGCCCGAAGAGTGCGTACAAGAACCTAAAAAAGGGCTATCTCCAATACATCCAAATTGGTTTGCATCACGGCTCGGAGGTACAAGTATTAAGTTATTTTCTAAATTTTAAACACTCTTTATTTTGACATCAAGTGATGCATGAGTAGGAAAAGTCTAAACTAGCACTCTATCATTCATGGCTAGGACCTTTAGGTATTAGTTACCTCTTCTCATTAGCCTTGTTCGGGACGACCAAGTATAAGTGTGGGGGTGATCTGATGGGGCCTAATTATATGACTTGTTGAATCAGTTAAACCCACCAAATTGGACAATTTATCTTGACATATTTCACTTGTTAGTCCCATTTTGCTCTACAGGCTATGTTGAGGTTTAGGGAAGAAACCAGCTTAAAAGAGGAGTTTTATGCCAGAAATAAATCACAAGTTTATCGGGTCCGTAGATGACCAAGGAACCCAGTCAGCGCCCGAGAAAGCCCCAGGCGTGACCGAGCTTCAGTACCGGGCCGTGACCGAGAAATACCGGGTCGCACCCCAGGTCGATATCCGAGCGATCCCGGCTGAGGCCCGAAAATCAATACCGAAGAAATAAGGGTGCGCCCGCGGACAGCGCCGGGCATCGCTGCTGTATGATCGCCCGAGCGCTGAGGTTCATGACCGAGACAAACGCCCGAGCGCATCCGAGACAAACGCCCGAGTGCATCCGAGACAAACGCCGAGCGCATCCGAGACAAACGCCCGAGCGCATCCGAGACAAACGCCGAGCGCATCCGAGACAAACGCCCGAGCGCACCCGAGACAAGGACTCGGCCAAGCGCCCGAGTCAAACTTCTTCTGACCAAAAACTCCGGCGAAGTTCCAGCTACTTGCTTGGTCCGATGTCCATTGAAAGCACCTTGCTCTAAGAGCAGCCTGCCTGGTGAAGCACCTTGCTCAAGGGATGCCACACTTGGCACCAACTAGCTTAATTGCGGCTATCTTAGGGATGAAGGAAGCTCATAAGAAGACCACACGCACCAGCTAGCTTAAAGTCGGCTGGCCAATGAGAAGCATTCCTTCTCCATGAAGCAACCGCCCATCCATGCCTATAAATAGAAGAGCTCCACCCCTTTCTTAAAAACCCCTGGGAAAGTAGTGGTCCTTAGGTGTGTCTTCGAGCGATTGTGGGTTGAAAACACTTGTAAAACTTCGCACTAGCAATCAAAAGCTTAATTCTCCTCTACTCACTCTTTTTTACTATTGGTTTCAATGGTTATGATATTCACTCCCATGAGTATTCGTAGCTAAATTTCCATTCGGTCGAAGGAGTGCTTGTACTATGAAACCGTTCTAGACCCTTGCTTTCATGTTACTTTAATGTTTTAGCTAGTTCTTGTGCCTTCGGGGTGAACATAACAAGGAAGAGTGGATGCTTGACATGGCAAAGCTCTTCCGAGTAGTTCATTCCCTCTATAGTCGCTTGGTTTGTTCAGAAATGAGGGATCAAGCGACTGCACTTAGGTTAGTATACCTTGAAATGGGGTATTAGCCTAGCTAGAACTAGTAAGCTTTGTCTTGAAATGGAAAAGCCGGAGGAACAAATGCTTGAAATGGCTTTGTTTGGAGTTATGTCTTGAAATGGAATAATTCACTCACTAGAACATTTGGTTAATTCTTTGGAGGTCGATGATGAACGGGGACCTGATACAAGACTCCTAAGACCGGATTCCTTCTCTTAAAAAGAATCACCTTTTAATTACTTGCACTTTACTTTCTCGCACATTTACTTCTTGTCTTTAAATTCCCAAGACTTGGTCCTTCAAGCATTGCAAGACTTGGACCTTCAAGCAACTTATTTTCACGCACTTTACATTTCTTGCACATTTATTTCCAGTCCTTTACCTTTCAAGATCTTTATTTTCAGCACTAAACCTCAACCAAAAAACCCCAATTGTCTTTACTTTATTTATTGCTTTCAAAAGAACAATTGTTTCCAACCAACTTCTCTTGGGTTCGACCCCTACTTACCGCTTGCTATCATTAGTGAGCCACTAAAGTAGTGGACTTATAAATGTAAATTTGCAGGTCACGACGACAGCCTGTCTGTCACTTACCCATGATTCAAGGCTTGATGTTTGCAAGTGGAAAATGTTGATCCACAAAGAGTTTTGTATGTTTATTTGACCTCTCTTTCCAGCTCCATAATGACTTCAATATTTGGCTTCTAGGTCATGCTTCTTTGAATAAACACCCCACTTGTAAATTTGAGCACATGTTTGAACCCCCTGATACTTTGCCTCGACATGGTGGGATTTTTCACCTTTCCACCAATTTGGAATATTCTAAGACTATCTGTCGAGCCAGAATTTTGAGTTGAAGAGTTTGGTTCGACGGAATCCTCAAATTGCATAATCTGTGCACCAGGATCCTGCCGGAAATGAGCCGAAATGGCTTGGCATGGGCCAACAGCCAATCGGTTCGGGCGTTTTGCTTGAGATTGAGTTTGTACAGGTTCTTTGGAATTTCAAACAACTTGGTCGAGCCAGATTTTCTATAAGATGATTTTGGTCCGAGGATTTTCGCATTGCCTTGATTCTGTGCACGTAAGGCCTGGGATTCTGCTGGGCGCGGTCTGGGCGCTGGGCGACGACGCGGCATGCGCTCGCATGGGACACCATGTGCGTTCGCACAAATACTTCCAGTGGCATAAAATCTCATGCGCTCGCATAAAAGGCTTTGTGATGATTTTGGCTTGAAATGCCATCTTTTACGCCCGATTCCTCTTTAGACTCCAAAAGGCCCTGAAATGTAAAACGACATTAACAAGCATATGTTCTTTGGGTTAAGTGTCGTAATTGGTGGGTTTTGATGTCTTAATGAGTCGTATAAATACGTCTCATCAACGAGCTCTCCCACATGGAGTATTACGTCTTCCAGCACTCCAATCGGACGGATGCACGATTTATCTCCTAGCTCGATATTTGACCTGGGTGGTTTTAATGGACCCAGTCCTAACAAGTAATATAAGGAGGAGGGCATGGCGTTGACAGCAGCCCCAAGATCGACTAAGCACTTATGAATATGTGCTTCACCAATACCGCAGGTGACTGTAAAGGCCCCTGGGTCCTTATCTCTTTCCGGTTGTGACTCATGATCTTAAGTGAGGGCTCTTTCTATTGTCGGGCCATTCTGCCCATTCCTTGGCTTATGATTTGTATAATCGGGCCCCTTAATATTTTGCTTCGAAGCATAAATATTAGTTGGAGAGTCCCACTTCAAATTGTTATCGTCATCCCATCCAGACGTTGGTATGTCAGAGTGTATGATCGGTGGTGGTGTTATGAACACGGTAAATGCGTACCGTCCATTGTCAGCATGCGTAGCCCATGTTCTGCCATCATTGGGTCGGTCTTCCTCTTGATTCCAGTCAGGACGACGCCTACGGGTGAAGTGTGATGAGCCGTATTTATACGACTCATCGAGTCAACAATTCCTATCAATTCCAGCACTTTATTATGCAAACAGTTACTTCTTAGTGTTGTTATGCATTTCAGGTGTTTCGGAAGCTCTAAGAGGAAACGTGCATTAAAGACGGCATTTTATGCCAAAAACACCACAATGGCAGATCAGACCTTTGGACGCTCGACGGAGCTCTGGGAATGGACCTTCGATCGGAAAAATACTAGCTACATGGCGTTACGTAGCTGACTCAATTCCCTACAACTCTCTAGTTCACACCGAGAGCATCCGAGGTCGTTTGGAAGGTCAAATCGAGAGCCGAAGTCAAAACAGATGCGCAGAATGGATGAACAGTGTCCGCGGATGAACAGTACTTCCGGCGTGAACAGTAACTTCCGGCCATGAACAGTGTTTTTGGGCCATGAACAGTACTCCGGCCGTGAACAGTAATTCGGCCCCAATCAATGTCATATTAGGGCAAAATTCACAAGCTAGGGTTTTGGAATATTCTGGAAGGTTCAAGATGACTTAATTCCCAAGCAAAGAGATAGCTTGAAGATAAAGCAAGAAGATATGGAAATATTGCCTAATTATCTCTTGGCTTATTTTGGGAACTTTAGGTCTTCTCAAAACCCTATATATAGAGGAGCTCACAAGACCAAAGAATCATCCCTCAACTCACACGAGTCTCTCTCTACACTCACGGCCGAAGCCTTGCTCCTCCGCCTTCCACCGCCTTGCTCCGCCACCGCTCACGGTTGCTCAGCCCTTGTCCGCCCTAGCTCAGCCGCCCACGGCCAGCGCTCCTCCATCCTCGGTTTTGTGAAGTATTTTCGTTCTCTTTTAATTCTTGCATTATTTCCCATGACTATGTGTAACTAAACCGATTATTCAGGTTAGGGTTTCGAATATTGTGACGTATGTTTTTGAGACTTGAATCGTAATGCTTATTTCTTTATTCCACTAGACCTTGTGCTTATTATCTCGATTTATATTGTGAAACTAAGTTGATACTCGGAAAGGTTAGACTTAGTCGAATAATACAAATCCCCTATTTACTGTTTGTTTGATACTAGACCGTTGAAAACAAATAGCGCACTAATTTAACATATCTTGGAATGGAGTATTAAATTACTAGGTTTAGTTTGTGGTGTAGGCGTCCGGAAAGACACTACTTTAGGTTATAACTTGGAATGGAAGTAACCACACTTAGGAATTAGAAATACGATATTTAGAAGTCAAGGATAAAACAAGTCACAATTAAGAAACCCTAACCTGAATATTCTCATCATATTATTCCACACGTCACTTTTTCTTATTGCTTATTTCGGCTATTTCGGTTTTACACTAACCTTTACTCTCACAAATCGTTTCTTATTTCTTTCCTTTTCCAGAACAAAGTAGTAACCAATCTAGCTCCCTTGGGTTCGACCCTTGCTTGCCATTGTGCTAACCCACAGTCTACAGCCAGGAAATTATAAATTTAAATTTGCAGGTCAAACGACGCCTGTCAAATTTTGGCGCCGTTGCCGGGGAGCTAAGCAAGGTGAAATTTGTTCTTTTTTTGTTTTTGCTTTTTTCGTTTATTTTAGTTACTTCTTGTTATTCGGTGATTTCCTATTCGGTGATTTCCTAATTCGTTATTTTCAACTGTCTCGATTTCGTTTTCCGATTCTTCGATTTCCAATTTCTAGCTTTTAGAGGATCCTGTCACCAAGACTTACGAGTCTAAGGAGTGTGGGTTTTAAGTGAGACCGTTGTGACTCCTCCACTCTCCTGGGGATCCTTTGTTGCTAGTCCGTGCTTGCTATTTCGGTGTTTTCTATCTCGGTGCTTGCTATTTCTTGCAACATCTCTCATGCAGGAAGTATAGTCGGTGACAACAGTCAAAATAATGAAGTCGAACAGGTACAGAATGGAGAAATCCGGGGGGCTATCCCGGGACAATTTCAACAACAACAAAACCAACAACACCAAAACCAACCGCAATATCCACAGTACCCTCAGTATCCGCCACCATATCAGCAGTATCCACCACCACCGTATCCACAGTACCCACAACCGCCATACCCCCAATACCCACCACAGTACCCACCACTACCATACCATCCACAACATCCATACCCACCACCTCAGAGACCTCCGCGCCAACCAGTAGTCAGAGACGATGAGGATGACGCCAATTAAGGACCAACCATGGGCGAGCTCTCGGTCCCCAACTTCAGAGACCAAGCCTGGTGCATCTACGAAGGACCGGACCTCGCAGCTATAACTGTCAACACGGCAGTCATTCACCATCTGCCCAAATTCTCAGGAACCAAGGGAGAGTCGGCCACAACTCATCTACAGCGCTATCACGGGATATGCCAGTACCTCAAGTCACTCACCGTCGAAGTCGAGGATTTCAAGTTAAAAGCTTTTTACTTCTCACTAATAGACTCGGCTAGCGATTGGTTCTTATCTCTTCCTTCAGGCAGTATTTACACATGGGATCAGATGCAGCGAGCATTCCTCGCCAAATACTACCCAGCAGGCAGAGCTATGCAAGTCCGAAGGCAGTTACAGGATCTCAGGCAAGGACCCAACGAGACCATGTACGAGTACGTGGAAAAATTCAATGCCTTGGAGAAAAGCTGCTGCAACCTTGGACTCACAGAGAAGTTGCTCGTCGAATATATGCTAGATGGCCTTCGCAGACTCGACAGGAAGCTCCTAGATGCCTCGGCTGGAGGCAATCTGATGAACCTATCCCAAGTAGGAGTTAGACGAAAGATCATGGAAGTGGCAGAGAATGAGCGGTTCCAGGATGAGTCCAACAAAGAAGAAGAATACACCCAGACCAGGAACGTGTCAAAGGTTGAGCCCTCAGTAAATGCAATGGCCGAATAGATCAAGGAGCTCAAGGAGATGATGCAACATGTGATCAGGAGGCAACCAGTCCAGACTAAGCCATGCGGTTTTTGTGCAGCCACAGATCACAAAACAGACGAGTGCCCTACCTTAGTGGAAGACGACCAGGCTGAGGTCAATGTAGTGGGTGACTATCAGAATTATGGCAACCGACCAGGACCAGTCCGACAGTATGGCGCAGCCACGACCAATCAAGGAGCCAACGGACAGCCCTGGAAGAACAACAATCAGCAGCATCAGGCCCAGAGAGAGCCAGCACGACAGAATGCGCCTCAGCAGACCCAGCAGCCCTACAGACATCCTAATCATCAGTATCAGCAGAATGCACCAGGTCAGTACCAGTAGCGAGGTCAAAACAGTAATCAGCCAGGCCCGAGCAATCACAGCTCCAACAAGCCTCTCGAAGAGATAGTAAAAGAACTGGCAGCAACGACCAAGGGAGACATTGCAGATTTAAAAAAACAGATGTCTCAGCTTACTACGCTAGTCTTGGATCTCGCAAACAGTGTGAGCGCAGGACGACTTCCCTCACAAACAGTTCAAAATCCAAGAGGGAACGTCAGCCAAGTAGAGGTGGTGGATGCAACATTCAAGGAGTCCATAGAGGTAGTTGCTCCCGAAGGCCATATGACTGAGAAAGCTGATCCAGAAGGATTATTGGTAGCACGGCCTACGCAGAGCGACCCAATCATGAGGCAGCCACTCTCTACAGGCCATGAGACACCGCTGGAAAAGAGTAAGGACCCAGGGGCCTTCACGGTCACCTGTGGCATCGGTGAGACTCAAATTCCTCACTGTTTGATCGATCTTGGTGCGGCTATTAACGTTATGCCATATTCTTTATATTGTTCATTGAAACTTGGCCCACTAAAACCACCTAGATTGATGATAGAGTTAGGGGATAGATCATGCACTCGGCCTGATGGTTTGCTTGAAAACTTAACACTCCGAGTAGGAGATCTTCTTGTTCCTGCAGATTTCTACGTCTTGCAGATGAGCGACTCTAGGAACGATGTACCACCGGCACTCATCTTGGGGCAACCATTCCTTCACACCACCAAGACCCAGATTGACATGGGCATAGGCCTGCTGTCATTAACATTTGGTGGTAAGAAGTCAAATTTTTATGTTTATGAGGATGCCAATCGTCCATGCACAAGGAAACCGCCAGACATAGTGCACACATCAGACTACGATACCCTAGTTCCAGATCCACCAGAGCAGACCATACAGACTACTAGGCCAGCAGCTATGGCCAAGATACCCTCACCTTCTCGGGGATATGTGAAGAAGAAACCGCCTGATCATTGGAGAGCAGGATCGAGTGAACAGCTAGAGGAGCACGTTGGGCGAACTGAAGGAGAAGCTGAGAAGAAGTATGGCCTCACACACCCATGGGACCCTAACTTGTGATCCCTACAGAGGTACCGTTGAGCCAACGACGTAAAACAAAGGCGCTCGCAGGGAGGCAGCCCTGCACCTTTCACTTCTTCGTTTATTTACTTATTATGTTTGTCCATGTTTTGAGTCATTATTGTCACATTGTACTTGGGAAGGAAGATGATTTTCATGCAGGGACAGAGGCGAACGAATCCGCAATATTGGCATAGGACTGTATCCAACATGAGTAGTTCACACCTCGAATAAGTTGTGTCAAGAAACATGAGCGTTTAAAGATTCTGTCACAAAGACTTACGAGTCTAAGGAGGTTGGGTTTTAAGTGAGACCGCTGTGACTCCTCCAACCTCCTAGGAATCTTTTATTCGTCTTAATGTCATTGACGCGGACTTTTCAGTGTGCAACGAACTCACGTTGCGACACAAGCTTCGATGGGGCTCTCTTTGAGGACTCATAGGAGAATAATCAGCCATTCCTGGTCGTCACACATCACACGAGGGGAGTCCCGTTCTACCTCTTCCCTTTCCTTTTATTTATTGCATGCATTGTGAGTCTTGATTTAAGTCGTACCGTGAGGACACGGCTTATTTCAAAAGTGTGGGGTGGGAGAGTCAGTATTGAGTCAGCACGTCTATTTCCTGCACCCTGCACAGAGTCAGCACGTTTTGAGTCATTTTTTTAAATTTTTGTACATGATACTTCACTATTTCCTATACTTGCAGTATTGGATAATGATTAGGTGAAATAAATAGAGCCGATTACATGCATGTCTTTGGGGAAAATTGATTTGTGCGACTAACGTGTGATTTTAAAATTTTTGCGTGCCTTTGTTAGTTGAGATAAACAGGGATGTGGAGTTGATAGAAATGCCCTAGAGAGACTTGACAGATCATTCAAAGACCGAACTCAGGATGTATGGTTATGTGGAGTTCATGGAGGCTAGCACTTTGAGGCGACATAGTACGAGTCTGCTCCACCACTGCGGCACCCTTGCGGTTGGTCGGGACGGGAAAACTTCACACCGTCCAAGCTCTAGTCCAAGTAGCCGAGAAAATAGGCAAGCGACCCTTGACTTGACCCGTGTCAAAAGGACGAGGATGAGTGAGAGCGGGAAGGTTTCTAATCCGAGTAACCGGGAAAATAGACGAGCGACTCTCGGCTTGACTCGCGTCAAAAGGAGAAGGAACCACGGTTCGAGCAAGTCACAATCCGCACTACAAAGCAACAAATCCACCATCATTGTGATAGTCCACACGAAATCAAGTGAAAGCATCATTGAAATATCAGATCCGATGACACTATAGCTGACCGATTAGTACTCATCACTTTGGAGCTCGAATCAATCACGTGCAAGAAAAAGCGGCAAAGCATAACCATATAGCAGCGAGTTCGAGTCCGAGAATGAGGTTCATGGGTCTAAAAAGGACTATCTCCCGATACATCCAAATTGATTTGCATCTCGGCCCAAAGGTAACACGTATCTTTAACCCATGTTTTCGCACAAGGATATTAGTAACGAGCATGCATAGAGGGCAGGATCTAGAGTAACCGATTCATGTCCATGTAGCACGTCTAGGATGACCGAAGCATTGTGGTGTTTACATTATTCGTTCCTCTTATGACTTAGTTCTTGTTCGGGACGAACAAGTTTAAGTGTGGGGTGGTTTGATGAGCCGTATTTATACAACTCATCGAGTCAACAATTCCTATCAATTCCAGCACTTTATTATGCAAACAGTTACTTCTTAGTGTTGTTATGCATTTCAGGTGTTTCGGAAGCTCTAGGAGGAAACGTGCATTAAAGACGGCATTTTATGCCAAAAACACCACAATGGCAGATCAGACCTTTGGACGCTCGATGGAGCGCTGGGAATGGACCTTCGATCAGAAAAATACGAGCTACATGGCGTTACGTAGCTGACTCAATTCCCTACAACTCTCTAGTTCACACCGAGAGCATCCGAGGTCGTTTGGAAGGTCAAATCGAGAGCCGAAGTCAAAACAGATGCGCAGAATGGATGAACAGTGTCCGCGGATGAACAGTACTTCCGGTGTGAACAGTAACTTCCGGCCATGAACAGTGTTTTTGGGCCATGAACAGTACTCCGGGCGTGAACAGTAATTCGGCCCCAATCAATGTCATATTAGGGCAAAATTCACAAGCTAGGGTTTTGGAATATTCTGGAAGGTTCAAGATGACTTAATTCCCAAGCAAAGAGATAGCTTGAAGATAAAGCAAGAAGATATGGAAATATTGCCTAATTATCTCTTGGCTTATTTTGGGAACTTTAGGTCTTCTCAAAACCCTATATATAGAGGAGCTCACAAGACCAAAGAATCATCCCTCAACTCACACGAGTCTCTCTCTCTACACTCACGGCCGAAGCCTTGCTCCTCCGCCTTCCACCGCCTTGCTCCGCCACCGCTCACGGTTGCTCAGCCCTTGTCCGCCCTAGCTCAGCCGCCCACGGCCAGCGCTCCTCCATCCTTGGTTTTGTGAAGTATTTTCGTTCTCTTTTAATTCTTGCATTATTTCCCATGACTATGTGTAACTAAACCGATTATTCAGGTTAGGGTTTCGAATATTGTGACGTATGTTTTTGAGACTTGAATCGTAATGCTTATTTCTTTATTCCACTAGACCTTGTGCTTATTATCTCGATTTATATTGTGAAACTAAGTTGATACTCGGAAAGGTTAGACTTAGTCGAATAATACAAATCCCCTATTTACTGTTTGTTTGATACTAGACCGTTGAAAACAAATAGCGCACTAATTTAATATATCTTGGAATGGAGTATTAAATTACTAGGTTTAATTTGTGGTGTAGGCGTCCGGAAAGACACTACTTTAGGTTATAACTTGGAATGGAAGTAACCACACTTAGGAATTAGAAATACGATATTTAGAAGTCAAGGATAAAATAAGTCACAATTAAGAAACCCTAACCTGAATATTCTCATCATATTATTCCACACGTCACTTTTTCTTATTGCTTATTTCGGCTATTTCGGTTTTACACTAACCTTTACTCTCACAAATCGTTTCTTATTTCTTTCTTTTTCCAGAACAAAGTAGTAACCAATCTAGCTCCCTTGGGTTCGACCCTTGCTTGCCATTGTGCTAACCCACAGTCTACAGCCAGGAAATTATAAATTTAAATTTGCAGGTCAAACGACGCCTGTCAAAGTGCTTGTTTGTAAGTTTGTAAGTTGGGGATCGTGCTACTTCTCCAAGTGTCGCCTTTACGTTTGACCTTTTTATCATGCTAAGATTCGCCTTTGGATTCTGGATGGTCTGTGAAGGAAGTCTACCAGGTTCGTTAGTGAGTGTTGACATTGCTGTGGCGAGATGGGACATTTGTTTGGTCAATTCTGATATTGCCCCGTCAGTTTTTGCCTGGTATTGGTGTAGCGAAGTACCCAATTGATTTATGCTTCCTGCGAGCTCCTTCATCATTTCATCAAGCGACTTGGTTGGTTCTTGCTGATTATGCGGGCCGGTTTGGTACTGATTTGGTCCTCTTTGCTGATATTGGCCTGCTGATGGAGTGTTCTGGTTATACTGCCGGTGGGGGGTTGGTAGAATGACTGAGCTAGTTGAGGGACAGCTGGTTGTGCTTCTTTCTGAGAATAGTTGTTGTTACGCCAGCTCGGGTTGGTTGCTTGACCATACTGTCTGTTTTGTCCGGCTCTGTCATTACTGTTGTTGTTGTATCCTTGGTATCCTCCCACTGCATTCACTTCTGCCGGTTCCTCTTCTATTAATGTCGGACATGCGTCAGTTTTGTGGTCTGTTGAACCACAGAACTCGCAAGGTTTTACCGGAACTGGCTGCCTTCGTAGGATTTGAATCATTATCTCCTTTAGCTGCTTCATCTCTTCAGGCATAGAGCTCATCGATGTTTCAGCTTTTGCCACATTTTTTGTCCGGGAGAATTCTTCCTGCTGAGTTGTCTCTTCTCTGAATCGGGCATTCTCAGCAACGTTGGTGATAAGATCCCTTATGCCACTTAATGATAAATTCATCATGGACCCTCCAGCTGAGGCATCCAGGAGCATTTTGTCTAAGGGTCTTAATCCGTTAATGAGATACTCGACGCTGAGTTTCTCGGGCAGTCCAAGAGTATAGCAGCTTCTCTCCAGACGGTTGAATTTTTCCAGGTAATCGTACATGGTTTCATTGGGTCCTTGCTTGATGTCCTGCAGTTGCCTCCTTACTTGCATCGCTCTTCCTGCTGGGTAATATTTGTCTAAGAACTTCTTCTACATCTGAGCCCATGTTCTGATGCTTCCGGAAGGCAATGAAAGGAACCAGTCGTTTGCCGCGTCAATGAGGGAAAAGTAGAACGCCTTTAACTTGAAGTCGTCTACGTTCACGCCATTTGGTTTTAAGTTTTGGCAAATACCATGTAAGCGTTGGAGATGAGTTGTCGCAGATTCTTCATTAGTTCCTGAGAACCTTGGCAAATTGTTGATGTCGACGACAATGTTTTCTAGTTCAGGACTCAGGCAAATGCACCACGGCTGCGTTTCGAATTCTGGGGCATTGAGTTCTCCCATAGTAGGTGCACGGTAGTTGTTGTTATCTCCGTAGTAGTCATCGAAAGCGGGTTCTCGTCTCAGCACTTGTCGAGGTTGAGGGGGTGGTGGATATCTAGGGGGTTGTACTGGACCAACTGCATTTCGGTCCTCGGGTGGTTCTTGATTTCTTCTGATTGCCTCCCTATCACGAGCTCTTCTGTTTCTGATGAGTTGTTCCGGATCGTCCACAAATGGAAGTGGCACCTCGTCATTTCGATCGTACAGGTTCATCTCGTCGTCATCATGGTAGTCATGGTGGCTTCCTTCGCGAGACATGGTTGTTTTGAAGCGCGTATTGATTTAAAGAACTTATCAGATGGCTAATTCCCCGGCAACGGTGCCAATTTGACGGAGCCCACTGCACTGTCGTTAAGGTGCAATATTCTCTGTGCAAATAAATTTATATTTTCCGCTACTCGCGACTTCACTACTGGGTAGTAAGTGGTAAGTAGGGGTCGAACCCAAGGGAATTAGGGGGATACGTTGTTCTTTAAGGGATTTGTACAGCGAGGGAGCGTGTTTTAAAGTTGATTCAGATTTTAGCGGTAATGACTAAGTGACTTTTTTGGTTGTTTTTGGTTTTGAGTGCGGAAAAGTAAATTACAGAAAATAAATACTGAAAAGTAAAAGAAAGACTTACTGTGGGTGATGCGTGATTTGCGAGTCCTCCGGAAGGTGAGCGGTTGATGATTGCAGTTATACTAATATTAAAAGTAAATACAAGGGGGTTTTGTAATTCAAGGAAAACATTCGGTTTCAGGGGCCTTGTATCATAGTTGTTTATCATCGACCGCTAATGATCATACTAAGTGTTCAAAGATGAATCGAGGCCATTTCTAAGCGCAAGACTTGCAACATCGTTTAAAACACTTGTTCTACTTTAAACTAATTCCTCCTTTCGAAGTATCTTAGCCTTGTGTGCATCCACCTGGTCTTTCAGTTACGATCGACCAAGTGGTGTTTTAGATAAGTTGAACTCCTCAGATAGCTTTGCTTGTTACAGCTTCCACTACCCGAGTATGTTCACGAATCCCCACGGAAGAGCTTTGCTTGTTACAGCTTCCACTCAACCTTGGAAATTCTAACTATATATGGCACATAGAACAAGTTTTGAACACAAAGCGACATTAAGTGCAGGGTCTAAAACATTTTACAATAAAAGTACACCCCTTTAACCGAATAAAGAGTTTAGCTACGAATATCCATAGAGGTGGATACCATAGCTAAATACTCGGGGGTTTTTGAAAACAGTAAGAGGAGAGGGGGTGGAATACTCAAGAACCAACAGGAGTATTCCCAATTCGTACTGAATACTCAAGAACCAACATGAGTATTCTCTACAGTATTATAATACTCATGAACCAACAGGAGTATTATAATTTCAAACCAAACTTGCAAAGTAACAAAATGTAGAGAGATAAGCGTTTATTGATTTTGGAATGTAGGATGATACAAATGAGGAGGGGATGAGCTCCCTTTTATAGCCAAAGGAGAGGAGAATGGAGGGTGGAGATGATTTGCATCCAAGGGTGGAGGAGGAGGAGATGAGCTTGTGGAGGAGAAGGAAGACACATGGCACAAAGCCATGGTTTCCTCCCAAAGCCGCCGGTTTCAAGTGAGAAAGGGAGGAGAGTTTGTGGCTTTGGCCACCTCTTGCCAAAGCCACCGGTCATGGAGGAGGAAGAGGGGAGGAAGGCCACCCAATGACTCATCCAATGCATAAAGCCGCCGGTCACTTGGAGATAAGGATGAGTTTGTGAGTTTTGTGCAGTCTTTTCACAAAACTAACAGTCCAATTTCGCTCCGGTCTGACTTTGATTGCTCCTCGGTTGGATTTGATTTGAGTAACTCAATGTCAGGATCTTGAGATTTCTTCATTCAGCGTCTGATCTTGACCTTGGAATGACTCGTAACATCTTTTCAGCGTAAAATCCTCTCCTTAGCCTGTTTTCTCTCTAAGCGCCAAAATACCCTGTAGAAATATATCGGAACTAACAAGCAAAAGTTAAATAGACAAACAGTCTAATTTGGTGGGTTTTACTGTGTTTTTGATTCGTATAATTATGGTCCATCACTTGTCTAGTGTTATTTCGGTTATATTCCATATTCGATAGCATGAATAATTGACGTAACATGATTGCATGATTAGTGGGGTTAACACGGGTGAAGTATGGATTCTGGGATTCTTTCTTTGATTAATTACAACCATTAATTTTCTGCCATTTAAATTCTGCAATTTACAAACAAACAAACCTCTTTTAATTGGAATAGCTAAATAGGTCACATTGTTTGCTAGTAATCACACACCTGTTCCTTGGATCGACCCTTGGCTTACCAAGGTTTATAAATATTATTTGACTGCAATTTGACCCCTAAAACTAATAATTTGACAACTATAAAGGGTTAAAAATACGCGTGTCAGGTTTCCACTATATATATTCGTGTGCAATTACTTTCAGTCGCTTACTTTCCTGCATAATTATTTCCGCTGCTATCTGACCATCAGACGGAAAAGCACTTCGTGACTTCCGTCTGGCAGACTGCTAACACTAACAATCCATCACGTGGTATCAGAGCGAGGTTGATCTAAATTTTGGTTGTTAGCCTTGCAAGAAAATCATGTCGTCAATCAACGATTTGCTCTGGAAACCGCCGCTGCTGAAACCTGGACAATTTGACTGGTGGAAAGATCAATTTGAGGCTCATGTCTGCTCACTGGATGGACAACTCTAGAGGATATTTGAGACAGGTCCACTCCCCATCCCACTTGACACAACAGATCCTGTCAAACCAGTTGAGAAAGCCAAGGACAAATACACTGACGAGGACTATAAGTGTCTGGAAAAGAACGCCAGAGCAAAGAAAGTCCTCTACATGGCCCTTTCTTCCGGAGATCAAATCAAGGTGGCAATGTACAAAACTGCTAAAGACATGTATGATGGACTGGTGAGACTGTATGGTGGAAACGAAGACATCAAAAGAAACAGGATCCTAGCTACCACAAAGGACTACGAGATGGTCATGCAGATGAAGGATGAATCCCTGGAAGATTTCTACATCAGGTTCCAAGTCATAGTTGGACAGCTAGAATACTTGAACGAGAAGCTTCCTGAATGGAAAATCACGCACCAGTTCATGCAAGCCTTGAATTCAAAGTGGGACCACGTAACATTAGCACTGCAGGCTCAAAAAGGCATTAAAGACACTACACTGGAAGAGCTGGTAGCCAACCTCCAGAGTCAAGCAGGAAACGTGGAAAGGAAGATGGCCAGGAGACAGACTGATAAGTCCCAGGTCATTGCTCTGAAAGTGGAAAAAGCTCTCGCACAAGCAAATGAGTCACCTAAGGGAGAGGACGATGAAATAGCCTTATTAACTAGAGCACTCGCAAGGGCAAATTTTGGCAAAGGACGTAACTTCAGAACAGGAGGAAGCCGCGACAATTCCTCCAAAGGGAACAAAGGTGCTACGTCGAATGAAAACGACAGGAACCCAGAAGTAAAAGAAGACAGAACATGTTACCACTGCCAGAAGAAGGGACATCTGTCTAGAGATTGCCATAGCAAAAAGAAAGGAGAAGCACCTGCCCCAAAGCCAGCTCAGACCATGTTTGCTGCATGGGGAGACTCGGATGAAGATAGTGACGATGGAAAACATTCAAAGGAGGCTTGCTTAATGGCCCACTCCACATCTAGTGAGCTAATGGATACTGACTCCTTTGTTGAAAAAGTCTTTTCTGAATCTGATCTTGTAGAAACAATCGCCAAAGTCTTAGCAAAAAATCGGGATCTAGAGGACAGACTGGCAGAAATGCAATAGGATCATCACGATGACATAGAAGAGAACCATCTATGGTCAACCAAAGCCATGCATATTGAGAAAGAGATGGCAGAGCATGTGTGTAAGTGTCGCTCCTGTAAAGGAAGAGAGAGACAGATCAACGAGCTAAGTGATGAATTGAAACGTATGACGATCGGAAACATTGAGTCACTCGACTTTAAGATAAAGGTCGAAGAGCTAAACGGTGAGCTGATTAATCTCAGACAAAACAATGAAGAACTCCTTCAGACAGTCGTTGACCTTAGACGCGATGAGGCTGTAAGAAAAGAGGAATGGCTCCGTGAGCTGGAAGCTAAGAGAGCCGACGAAGAAAAGAGGGATTTCAAGAAATGGTTTATTAGACCAGGACTTGGCTATGAAGAAGAAAAGGCAGCCAAGGAGAAGGCCGCCAAAGGAAAAGGGAAAATGGTAGAACCAGGTGAAAGCTCCCGCCAGGAAAGAAGGCCTCAGGCTGTGAGGCACGCAAGAAGGGAAGCTAGTCCACAGGATGGACGCCACCTCCACGACACTGACTCAGTTCCTTACAAGGCTAGGAAAGCCTATGAAATTTTGCAGAAGCAGAATTTGAGTCGCAAGCCTCCAATAATTGACTTTCAGGCAAGGAAAAGCAAGAGGTTCGTTCCACCTGGCAGTAGCAAGTATGTTGGTCTTCCATGTCATAGAATATGCTGGCACTGTGGACATTCTGGGCACTACAGATCTGAATGCCCAAGACTGAGGGAGATAGATGAAAGGAACCGTAACTGGTTGGACACCCAAGACCACTATCCGGAGACCAATTATCAGAAGGGAGTCAATGTCCACAGGAAGAAAGGTAGAATCGCAAACTTCCGCCCTCACTATGATCCAGCTGTTTATGGCAGACCGAGGAACACACCTAGGTGAAAGATCGACTTAACTAACCATGATGCATATTATTCATCTTATTCTGTTCCTGTTGCTAAATTCATTCCTAAACCAGTAAGCCCAAGCTTGTCTGGGTTCGTAAAAACTGATCGTTTTCTTGCAGAAAGGAGTGAGGTCCCATCCCTGGTACCTAGATAGTGGTTGATCAAGACATATGACAGGGAATCCAGAATGGTTCGACTCGCTCCATAAAACATCCGGAGATAGCATAATCTTCGGAAACAAAAGCAAGGGAAACGTGATAGCAATAGGAGAGGTAAGAATTTCGGATACTATCCGAATTAGGCAGGTAAGTCTAGTTGAAAACTTAAGATATAACCTGCTAAGTTGACAGGTGTTGTTGTACCTGTGCAAAAATATTTATAATTCCGACTAGCAAGTGGTAAGTCGGGTCGAATCCACAGAGATCGGTTTGAGAATCTGTTCACTAAGTATTAGAGTAACAATGGGGGTTTTGGAACAAGTAACAAGTAAAAATAAAAGCATGCAACAATGATCCGTTGTCAAGAGATCAATCGTCACACAAATTCGTAAATCAAATATCAAGAGAAGTGCAAGCTAGAACTTTTGATTGTGATGCAAGATTAAATCATTAACCCAATCGTTTTGATTTCTAATGTTTTACAACTTATAGCTCCCCGCTAGGTTGCACTACAAGTTGTCCTCGGGTGTCAATCCTAGTGGTATATTACTTGTATCCTAGTTTACTATCCCCGCTAGGTTGCTAGTAAACTTTGATAATCGAAATCAACACACAAACATTAGCTCCCCCGCTAGGGTTCCACTCATGCTAGCATATCAAATCCATAAACAATGCATAGTAATATAGCGCAAAACATAGAAATCAATATGAGTCTCAAATCAAAGCATCACAATATCAAGTTCTAGCCTACACAAATGAGTTTAGCTACTCATAGTAATAGAATACATAATCAAATTTGTTTGAAAAAGAAATGACAATACTGTTGATGAACTCTCAAATTCCTTCAATTCCACAAAACAAAAGCCACTTTCTCCAAACTCACGGACCGGAACCACGGCCAAAACAAAAGACTTTGCTGTTTTCTTCCTTCCTTTTTCACCGACAAAAGCCCTTTTCTTCCACGGCCAAAGCTCTGCCAAAAACCTCCAAATGTCAATTTTTCGAACCTCTGACGTGTCTCTTCTCAATCCTCCAAAACGTGTAGCAAACCCACGGCCAAAAGACTCACGGCCAAAGAGAAGACAAGAGAAACCAGCCACCCAATCTCACGGAAGACAATGGCCAAAAGACTTGACAATCTCATTTTTCCTTTTTTTTTCTTTCTTTTATCTTCTCCAAAAACATGGCTCCTCGAATTCTCTTGTCATTCTTTCAAGATTGGCTCTTCAACTTTCGATTCTTTTCTTCCCGAGATATGCAAATCCGAACTTAAGACATTTGACTGCCAGAAAAATTCCACTTACGTCTCTTGATTTTACGTCCGCGGACGTCTTAACAATTTCGGTAATTGTTAAGACGTAAGTGCCCATAATTCTTCAGACGTAAGTGGTCTGCACTGATGAAAATTCCAAGGTGCTTCGGTCTTCATTTCTTTCCGCGCCAAACATCTTCTAAAAGCTTTATTTAGCCGGTATTCCTTCCATGGTCTCCGAATGTACCTGAGAATGAAAACTACACACAGGTAGTGAAATAATATACAGATAACACTAAGAGACGGGGTTTAAACATATAAAATAGTCGTACAATTACGACTTATCAAACTACCCCACACTTGAACTTGTTCGTCCCGAACAAGAACAAAGCCACAGAACGAATTACAATGCACTAGTCATGCTAATAATTATATCTGAACCCGAAATCCAGCAATTCATCTTATCATGCTAAAGATTCTAACAATGCGAGTAAAGATAGATTTTCCGATACTTGTTACCTCGCGAGTTGCAATTCAAACGACCTTGAATGTTTGGGAGATAGTCCCCTATAGGTACCACGGACATTGCATTCTTTTCTGAGTTTTGGTCTTTAGATTGAGTCGACGGCTTTCTCTGACACGTGATTAATTCACTGCTTTCGTTCCGTTGAGCCTTGAATTCCTTCACTTGTATGGTCTTGATAAACGACACATCTTTGCTTGAATCAATCAAATTTTGATTTTCTTCTTACTTGATGGTTTGCCTTCGGCTTTTGAATTTGTTTCTTGTCCACATAATCATTAGCGCCCTTGAACCACTCCAATCATAGCCTCCGAATAACAGCATAGGAGTGCGTCCCGCTCTTTTCTCATCCTCGTCGTTTCTGCATGAGGCAAGGTAGGGGTTACCCACCAATTCCCAGCTACTCCGACTAGAGATGGACAGTTCGTTTTCTCTGTCCCGTCACCACTTCGAACGCATGAATAAATTGAATTACTTGGTGACGGAGCTACTCTCAGGACTAGGCTAGTGAAGCGTCAACCTCCACCGCTTTTCTCAATCATCAAAACCAAAAACTCAGAACTTCCTGCAATTTGCCGTAACTTTCTAGGACATTTCTGTCAACTCCACATCCCTGCATATCACAACTCACAAGAACAAAGCATCGAAATTTTTTTAAATTTCGCATTTTTAGTCAAATGAGCACAATAGTCATAAAAAGCTGGAAATGAGATTTTTGACAATGAGAAAAGCATAGCAGTACATCATCAGTTCATCACGACACACAACATGCGACATAAAAATTAAAAACAGACACGACACACAATTGACTCTATAACACCCTACCCCACACTTAAATTCATCCGTGTCCTCACGGTACAACTCAAGAGATAAGACGGACAACAAAACAGACTCAAATAAAAATAAATAAAAAGAAGTGAACTGGTACTCCCCTAATAATCTGGTGGTGGTGCTGGGCTCTGCAATTTTAACCCTTTAAAAAAAGCACCGCGGACGTCTTCATGATTTTCTGCCGCGGACGTCTGAAGAAAATGCAATAATTATTAAGGCGTCCGCGCATGTAACTGTCAAGACGTGCGCAGTCTGCACTGATGTAGATTTCTTTTCTTCGTTTAATCACCTGAAAACACCAGAAATAAAAAGAAATGCACTCGAGGCGCATTATCAGCTTCCCAATTCCACTATAACATGTGTAAAATAGAAATAAAACACCGGGTTGCCTCCCGGTAAGCGCCTTTGTTTAACGTCCTTGGCTGGACACTACCTCTTTAGGATCACAAGTTAGGATCCCATGGCTGCTCCAAGTCAAACTTCTTTACTTTCTTGTGATACTTATAGCCCTCATCGAGTGGTGCTCTTATGTCTCTCCATCCCGGTTTCCATCCAAATGTGCCATGTCTCGGTCGCTTCCTCATGTATGGACGGTCAGAATCCTCATGAACATGGGAGTTTGATGTCTTGCCAGCAAATGCAAGCGACGACATTTTTGTTCCCATGTCATTCTTGGTGCTTGTGGCGAAGAAGATTGATCGTCCCAAAATCAGCGCAAGAGGCCCGTTTTTGTTGGCATCTCCCACCTGCAAAATATAAGAATCAACATCACAGGTGATTGTGAGGATACATGGGTCCTTACTCTTTTTGGGTGGTGCCTCATGATTCGTAGTGAGTGGGCTCTCCATCGTTGGGTCATTTTGCTCATGTCTCACCTCCAACTCATCTTCTAGCTCATCTTTGTCGATTGTGTGGTCCTTAGGAGCTATCACCTGCACTGGGAATGCTAAAGAAGTGTTAGAAATTGAGATTTCCTTATCTGAATTATTGCAGCCCACGGATGTCTCATGTTTATCTTCCGCGGATGGCTCTGGATTTATCGGTAGTGCTTCAGACGTCCGCGCATTAATTGTAGAGGCGTCCGCATCCTGCACTGATGTAGAATCTTCATGCAGCTCTTCTTCGGGTGTGATGCTCACGGCCTCTGATTTATTTTCTTCGTTCTCTGCCCCTGGTTCGTCTATCATGGCTAATGTGGTGTCGTGCACAATCGGCACTGAATCAGCTTCCACTGTCTTGGAATCATCCTCCGTTTTGTGCAGCTGACCTTGTCTTGATTTCTGTGCCATATCTTCTATCAGGTCCCATGCGTCATCGATGTCTAAATTCATTAGTGACCCTCCTGCTACGACATTAAGCATAGAACACTCTAGTGGCATCATCCCATCAAGAAATTTCTTAAGAATCAATGAACGTGAGAATCCATGGTGTGGACAGCTTCCTGCAATCCCTTCGAGGCGCACAACGTACTCATATAATGTTTCGCCCCGGAATTGCTCAATGGTATAAATTTTCTCACGAATTTCTGCTCGAAAGGATGGCGGGGAAAACTTCAATAAAAATCGGGCTCGTAGATCCACATAACGACTTTCTCTATTTGCATCTGATGAGTAAAACCAAGATTTTGCAGAGTCAGTTAAAGAAAAATAAAAATATTTTAGTTTAAACCTTTCTAATGACTCTTCTTCAGGCCTTAAGCGGCAGCAGACTGAATGGAACGTTTTCACATGTGCCACGGGGTCTTCTCCGGTAAAACCTCCAAATTTGGGGAGTCGCCGAATCACCCAAAACTTAACCTCGCTGCCCTCGCATTCCTCTTCCTCAGCATCGTCATAATATGGTTCACTATAATACGAATACATAGCAAACCATAAAACCAAACAAAAACAAAATAAAATAAAACTAAAAGAAACAAAATACTCAGTAAGATTCTTCGTTACCGATCCCTGACAAGCGTATTTTTAACCCTTTATAGTTGTCAAAGTATTAGTTTTAGGGGTCAAATTGCAGTCAAACAAAATTTATAATCCTTGGTAAGCCAAGGGTCGATCCTAGGAGCAATGCGTGTGAGTACTAGGTAACAAGTGACCTATTTAGCTATTCCGAATGACAAAGGGTTTTGTGGTGTTAAAACAAGCAGAAATTAAATAGCAGAAAATAAATGGTTGTATTAATTCAGAGAGAGAATCCCAGAATCCGTACTTCACCCGTGCTAACCCCACTAATCATGCAATCATTCTACGTTAATTATTCATGCTATCGAATATGGAATATAACCGAAATAACACTAGACAAGCCGCCCATCCACGGATCATTGTCTAGATTAATCTCAATCGTTGAACTCCGCCCATCCACGGATTATCAACGATTTCGATTTATTAAATTAAAGGTTTTCCTAGTAAATCATGTAAACATGACCTAACATCAATTTCATGCAATCCGGTTAATCCCTAGGGCCCATCCACCTTTCGGCATATAACCTAAATACGTTCTACCAATGCAAACATACCCTTTGATGTAAATACATGCATAGAACGATAAAATTAAGCACGCAATGAAATTGAACATTCGAATTGCATAAATAATAAACTTCAATTGATCACATGAGAGTTAGGGTTACATAGCACGGGATCCGTAGGATCCCGGAATAGAGGAGACTACTCACTATTCATGGTAGTAAACCAAAAACAGTGTATAAGGGATGAAAGAAACGAGTAAACCATAAAGACGCGGTGTAGCTCGACGATCCTCACTCTGAAAGCTCTGTCTTCTCTCCCAAGTTAGGGTTTTTCTCCAAAGTATCAACACACAGTCTATTCTGTTTGTGTTTCTTTATATAGACCGTCTAAAAAGCCCAAAAATTGAATTTAGAAACAACTTGTAGTTTTTGCCAGCCGACGGTCCCGTTACAGCCGAGCCTGTAACGGCTGTAACGGCTGTAACGGGCAAGGCTGAAATCTCTGAGAAAACTGCCAGCCGACGGTCCCGTTACACCCGTTACAGTCCAAGCTGTAACGGGCTCTGAGGCCTGTAACGGGCTACTCTTCCATAACTTCGGTTTTTGGTCTTTTTCGATCGATCTTTTTGTTCTTTCGACATTTTTGCTCTAAGGAGTGACGATATGTCGATTTTACCTGAAACACTAGAGAAAGACATCAAATATACACAATTTGCCGGGAGAATGAACGTAATCCTTCCTCGAATGTAG
This sequence comes from Rhodiola kirilowii, assembly GCA_033675215.1. Classification (NCBI taxonomy): domain Eukaryota; kingdom Viridiplantae; phylum Streptophyta; class Magnoliopsida; order Saxifragales; family Crassulaceae; genus Rhodiola; species Rhodiola kirilowii. The sequence continues at coordinate 48,659,530 of CM066201.1, forward strand.
TGAATAATTAGTCGAAATATCGACTGATCAAAACACTCCACACTTAGGATTTGTTCGTCCCGAACAAATGTCGAACAAATGGCAGAATAAATACATGAGAGGATGTAATGCTCAATCGGCCGTAAAGCTACCCTACTCAAGTGACATGTGATCAATTCTAACTAGACATAAAAATAAAAGATAACTCACTATCGTAGAGGACACGAATGCATTTAGCGTATGCATCAAGCCTTTAAACCTATAGGCTGCCCTGGTAGGACGAGTATAGTCTCGTGAAGGTTTTCAGGAATGGGACTACCTACAAATCCCCTATACAACTAATTAACGTGTATGCATGAAATGATGCTCAACGAGTCACAGTAAAGTCATGTCATACCTCGGATTCATCGTGTTACCTCAACTTCAAGACAAACATCTTCATCAAAGTTTCAGACAATCATAGATTAAACGAGTTATGCATTCAAACGGTCAGTACACACGACTAACAAACGCCTCATCACAAGTTCTAAATAGTTCTATAGCGACGAGATAAGAATGAGAACAGTTGCACAAAACATGCTCGCCATTCACCTATGCTATCTAGGGATAGTCCACGGGCTCCTGGCGCAAAGCTCATTCTCAAGTGCCAAGGATTAGGCAATGACCCGTAAGAGAAGAGGAGCCTGGCTTAATAATTTTTTTTTTCTGAAAATAGAACGAAAAATTGCATAGGAAATTTCAGTGCAAGCACGAGGATCGTCCCTTAGACTATAGTATATGAATTCTCAAGATATGCTATGATTTGCACGCAATGAAAAGGTGGATTTACACTACGTCAAGCAGAAGGGAGCAGAAATTGTTTCAAGAGTGTTTTCCATATACCAGGGGTGACTTTTCTCACCGAGTCCTTGGTATTTTCTGCTTTCGCAGAATCAACAAAGGCATTTTTTTCAGATTTTTTTTTCTTTTTCAAACTGGCTTTCTTTCATAAACAACTATGCTCGGGGCCAATGTTGCACCCATTTTCCAGAATTTAGAACTTTGCTTTTGAGGGGAAAACTTGAAGGTCAATTGTCTAACTCCACACTTAAAGCTTGACATAGTGTATTAATAAAGGCGGGTGCATGCAAATCACGACAAGGGTAGAGAATCATATCCTAGTACTAAGGTCACCTAGAAAAAGATATGCGATTTTAAGCTTTTGAAATTTTCGAAACGGTGCCTACTAGTATCAAGTCTTAAACATGCTTCAAGAAATACGTAGAACATGTGATAGGCGAGGGTTAGCAATGATACTGACTCAAGAGAATGCACGTACGAGTAAAACTATTTCAAGTCCTAGATTTTGAATCCAAAAGAATGTCAATCAGTCTAGGAGTATCGTAGAAAAACAAGGATTTCAATCGCAATACTTAGACAGTTGAGCATGTACAATGAGTGAATATGATATGCAATGCATGTGACTATGCGCTACCCACTCCACACTTAAAAACGAGCTTAGTCCCGAAGCGAAAAATATAAAATAAGAAAAGGTGCATAGGAACTTCACTTGTGCGTGGTGGCGCGAAATCCATAGAGATTAAACGATGGCTGGTGAGTGAAATACGACCTGTGAGCTAGTAAAGGTACGAATAAGAATATAGAGCTGCACAAGTAATAGATTAGCATCGATAATCGCGAAACGAATGAAGAAGTAGACGATCTGAGTAAAGATAAACAATAGTAATAGAATAACTCATACACCGAATAAAATGAAAGCAGTGAATAATATCCAAAAGTCAGCGTACACATGATGGGAAATGCAGAACAGACTGACAATATGGCAAAAAGAAAATCAGCAAAATAAAAATGTAAGGGGAGCTAGCTAGCCCCTGTCGTCTTCGGCATCACCATCAGATCCAAACATCCGATCAACACTATCAGCAAGCGCAGGGGGTGCGCTGGAACTAGAGGCTCGGGGTGGTGGGGGGTAGTCAAGCAAGGCATGCGCGAGCAGTGCAGAAAGTGCACCCTGCTCCCAGTCTCGGTCCCTGAAAGTCTGTGCTCTGAAATCTGCAAAATCGTCCCGGAGCTGGTTGTGGGAGACAGAAAGTCTGCTCTGAGTGGAAATAATAGGAGCAAGGCTGGCCAAAATCTGGCGCTGATAGGTCATCATATCTCTCAGATCACCCCGAAACTCATGCTGGGTGGCAATGATCTGCTGCTGAGTGGTCTCTAACGGCGCCATGCTGGGTGGCAATGATCCCCGGCAACGGCGCCATTTTGACAAGCGTATTTTTAACCCTTTATAGTTGTCAAAGTATTAGTTTTAGGGGTCAAATTGCAGTCAAACAAAATTTATAATCCTTGGTAAGCCAAGGGTCGATCCTAGGAGCAATGCGTGTGAGTACTAGGTAACAAGTGACCTATTTAGCAAAAATTATGGGTGGCGGAACATTATTGATTCAGAGAGAGCCCACTACTCTTGCATTCCAAAATCAGCATTAGTCACTTCCACCGGTCACAAGAACTGCTTTCACAACAAACAGACGCGTTGGAGGCCAGGCTTCGCAGGATAGAGCAGACCCAACAAGAAATCCTTCAATCAATAGAAGACGAAGTCTTCCACAAACGACCCCTCACTCAAGAAGAAGTCCTCTGTCTCATTCATGAGACTAAGAACCAGGAGGAAGAGATACTACGAATCGCCGCAAAAACCGAAGTACAACAAGGACAACTGCTTGACCTTGTCTCGCAGCTCAAAAAGGCGCTCATCGGTTGATGTCAAGAAACTCGGTAGCATACCTACAGGCAACAGAAACTGTAGAAGGAATCGACCCTCCGGCAGTCGGATTCACCAAAACATCAAACCACAAAACTGCAGCAGAACAAGTCCAAGTCACGATCAAGCAGAACAACACAATAATCGAACTACTGCTTGGAATAGACAGAAAAGTCTCAGAACTCACACAACTGACAAAGGACCACTTCAAACAAAAGGGACCAGAAGATCCAAGGATAGCAAGTTCTATTGCAGAACTATCCGAAAAGCTTGCTGGACTCAATATCACTGCTCCAGAAGGACCAAAACCAATCAAAGCTTCATCAGGACCGTACTACGTCTTCAAAAACCCGCGGATCATACTAGAAGAAGAAAAGTCAAGAAAATGAGTCGAACAATAACTGAACAACTTCCGGTGATAGAAACTGGGTCAAGTTCGACGCATCCAAACCCAAACGTAGACGATCAGATACGTAATTACAGACGAATCAGCCGGGCCAGACACGAGATAAGCCGGCGTCTGATTAGAAGAAGAACGCATGGAAGGAGCCTAGAAAGAAGGCTCAACCCAGAAGAACAACTGGCCGTTTCTCAGCAGCAGCGAACAAATCTGGTACCTGCTGAGATTCTTTACAACGCCAGATGGAGCGAGAGGCAACACAGGGTCTATGAGCACTACTCTGACAGTAGAATACTGTGTCGAGAAGGAGAGCAAACGGACCTGCGCCTCATCACGGAACAAAGTTACCAAGCCGTCAGGAGAACCGGTATGCAGCATATACATCTAGGGCTCATAATGATACGAGTACATACGCTGCACAGACGAAGGGCGGGCACGACTGCCTTAATCGCCCTACGTGATACCAGATGGCAAGATGAACGCCAGGTGATCGAAACAATGGAGGTAGATCTCTCTGAAGGGACGCAGCTGGTATATATCGTACCAGAAATCTTCATGTCTGTGGATGATTTCTACAACCATATAGAAATCGCAATACAGACCCAGGGATACTCAGCCACGTGGGACGGAGAAAGCAATCTCCTAATATCCCGATCACTCATAGGCAGGCTCACCAACACGAGCTACGCAGGGTTCAGATACAACGTCCAACACGTTGCGGAGCATCTGGCTAGTAATGGCATTCGAGCCATTGCTGGATCCCAAGTACCTGCACCTCAAGGAGACCGATGGGTCTTGCGACCCTCGAGGATAATCAGACCTCAGGCGCCCACGGCGGTCAATATTGGATCACTAACTGGAGGACGAGTTAGTCTGAGCTTCAGAGACTACAACGCCCTCCCGTATCCCATCATTAACACTGAGGCAAGACCATCCCTGTCTACATAAGAACATGAGAGGGATGAAGAAGAATTCATCGGCATGACATGGGAAGATAATTCGTATGCCCAATCATGCAGAGAGCTTATAGCAAGAGAAAGACTCAAAGAGGCCCAAACGGCAGCCTTACAAACACGAGGACCTACCGCCTATAAACCATCGGTCGGACACTTCACCCGACGGCTCCGTACTGACTGGAACCAAGAAGAAGACAGACCAAATGATGGAGAAAAATGGGTAAGGCACGCTGATAATGGACGCTACGCGTTCATGGTCAAAATAACACCACCAACATACAGCACCGAGCACGTAACACCGTCTGGATGGGGCGATGATGAAGAGACAGATTCAACGCAAGAAGACCAATATGAATCTGATGGCCCCAGATGGGACTCTTCCCCAGAGGAAAATAACGCTGAAACTGATAATGATAACAAGGAATCTTCAGACGACCAAGGTGCAAGCGAACGGGCGTACCCTGTGGATATAGATGAAATCCCAGAAATGGAGTACCCAATGTTGGCAAAAATCTTTAAAACCAACAAAGCAGCTCAAGAAGAAAAGGCCTTCAGCGGAGTAACAACCAGTGCTACATCCCAGTACAGACCCCCAATGGACGAGGTAATGACAGGACCAATACTATACCCTCCAGCAATCAGAGGAGCACCAAACCCATATGAAGCAGCTGAGAAATGGGCGACAAGACCATTCAGGGGGAGGGTTCAGCCGTTCAACAATGAGCTGTACCAACTACCGTCAGCGCAACAAACGACAGGAGCATTGTTAGTCCTACCTGAAGATATAGGACTATATGGGGATGTGATATCCCGATGGGAATCCATCACCCTGAACTGGATCAACAGCCAGACATGGGCCACACCTCAGGCGAAGGTAAATGCCATTGAAAATCTGCTCGGAGAAATGGAAAAGAAGCTATGGATCCAATGGAGAACGACCTACGTCCAAGAATACGACCAGCTAGTAACAATAGCTGATGATCCCCAGAATGTGATCTCACAAATACGAAGGATTATCACATTGGAAGAACCATACCAAGGATCAACAGACGAGCAGGAACGTGCGTACAGAGACCTAGACCGGCTTTCATGTGAACGGATGAGGGATATCTTCTCATACATGAACCAGTACAAGGTCCTCGCAATCAAGAGCGGAAGAGCATTTATATCTACGGAACTCTCTGAGAAGTTCTTCAGAAAAATGCCACCGCTAATCGGTGCAGAAATAGCGGAAGCATTCATAAAGAAATTCCCAGGAGCAACCGTCGGCGTCCTCCCGCGCATACACTTTGCCTACCAATTCCTAGCAGAGGCATGCAAAAAGGCAGCGGTTCAAAGGGAGATGAAGGACTTATCCTTCTGCAGTCAAGTCCCGGTCCCGGGATATTACAACAAGCCAAGCAAGTACGGCATCAGAAAATCAAGGACCTACAAAGGAAAACCGCATGACTCTCATGTCAGGGTTTTCAAAACCAAACATGCTGACAAGGTGCGAAAGTGCAAGTGCTTCATATGTGGGGATGAAGGGCATTTTGCACGGGAATGTAACAAGCAACATGGGAATATCGCACGAGCGGCCATTATCGAAGGACTCGAACTTCCAAAGGATTTAGATGTTGTCTCGGTGGACCTGAATGAACCGGACAGCGATGCGATATGCAGCATTTCTGAAGGCGAAGAAAACTGCCGTTATATAGCATCGATGACACTGTTCCCTGATGAATGGGGGATGATGCTTGGAAGAGAAGGAGGATGGAGGCCCCAAATTAAAGTAAAGGATAAGCAGCTAAGTTGCCAGCATAACTGGGAAGAGAACAAAGAAGTAGGCCCCAACCTACTAGACTGCTCGTTTTGCAAACAAAAGACGAATACAAAGATGCGCCTGCATTGCCCTTTGTGTGAAATAACAAGCTGCCCTATGTGTGCCCCATTCTATCTTAACAAGGAAATCAATCCAGCACCACCAGCAAAGCAGGAGTATACAACAACGGACGAGCTACTCAGGGAAGTCTTCGGATACGTACAATTCCTTCATGCGGAAATTGACAGGCTAAACGCAATAATAAACAATGTACGAAGGACCGAAGCAGAGGTAGAAAAGGAGGTAGAAGATCAGTTGGCAAGAGACCTGGAGGATCTTACGCTCACTGATAAAGGAAAGGATGTTGATGAAAGTGCAAACTGGCTGAGTGAAGGAGCTTCGTGGGCTGCACCTGTAACCCCAAAGGCTGTAAGTAGGCTGTTTCACATGCCGATCAAATTCACAATCCCAGGAGTAAAGCCCTTCACAATCGAGGCAATACTGGACACGGGAGCCACGTGCTGTTGCATAAACAGAACGGCAGTACCAAAGGAGGCCTTGGAGGACCTAAACTACACGGTCTTCTTCAACGGCATCAACTCAAGACAACCGGCGAAACTAAAACTAAAGGATGGACAGATGACCATCGATGAACAAGCATTTCGTATACCGTTCACCTATGCATTTGACATGACCATGAAGGATGGGGTACAAATGCTCTTAGGGTGTAACTTCATCCGAGCGCGAAGCGGGGGGTTAAGAATAGAAGGAAACTCAATCACCTTCTATAAACAGCTGACCACTATCAACAGTAGCCCACAACCGACTGAAAAGGCCAATGCACTGATCGAACTGAGCCCAATGGAAGAAATGGAAATAATAGAGCTAGTCTATTACAATATGGGCCAAGAAAGCAACCAGTGTTATGTGGGCCAAACAAATAACCAGCTCCAAAGGAAGTTGAGGCCAACACTCAACAGGCTAAGAAAACTAGGCTACATTGGAGATGATCCGTTACAACACTGGGCCAAAAACAAGATCACATGAAAAATCGAAGTAATAAACCCAGATGTAACAATCCAGGACAGGCCTCTCAAACACATCACACCTGCAATGGAGCAAAGTTTCCGGAGACACGTGGACGCACTACTAAAACTAAAGGTCATCAGACCAAGCAAGAGTCGCCACAGAACAATGGCAATACTGGTTAACTCAGGAACGACAGTAGACCCAAAAACTGGCAAGGAGCAAAAGGGGAAGGAGAGGATGGTGTTCAACTATAAATCGTTGAACGACAACACCCATAAGGACCAGTACACACTACCTGGCATCAACACCATCCTGAAGAAGGTCGGAAATGCAAACATATACAGCAAGTTCGACCTAAAAAGTGGATTCCACCAGATAGCAATGGACGAGGACAGCATACCCTGGACGGCATTCATAGTTCCAGGAGGTCTATATGAATGGCTGGTAATGCCATTCGGTCTCAAAAACGCACCGGCGGTCTTTCAGAGAAAAATGGACCATTGTTTCAAAGGAACAGAAGAATTCGCCGCCGTCTACATTGACGACATCCTAGTCTTCTCACGAACGGAGGAGGAACATATTGCTCACCTTCAAAAGGTTCTAAGCATATGCGAGAAAGAAGGGCTTGTCCTATCACCAACCAAAATGAAGATCGCAACCCAAGAGGTGGAGTTCCTCGGAGCAATTATTGGGAATAAAAGGATAAAACTCCAGCCGCACATCATAAAGAAAATATCGGAGTTCAAGGAGGAGACCCTGCGCGATAAGAAAGGCCTCAGAACATGGCTGGGCATATTAAATTATGCCAGGGCGTACATACCAAAGCTAGGTATTAAACTCGGACCTTTATACTCAAAAACAAGCCCGCACGGAGACAAACGCATAAAGGAGTCTGACCTCAAAATCGTCCGCCAGCTGAAAGAGGAGATACAAAATCTCCCAGACCTAGAGATACCCCCCGAAGACGCCTACATCATACTAGAAACAGACGGATGCATGGAAGGATGGGGAGGGGTATGTAAATGGAAGAAATCCAGAAGTGACCCAAGAACAACGGAGCGCGTATGCGCTTATGCGAGCGGCAAATTTCCTATAGTCAAAGCAACAATAGATGCGGAAATCCATGCCGCGATGGAAAGCCTCCAGGCAATGAAAATCCACTACCTGGATAAGGAAGAAATCACCCTGAGGACTGACTGCCAAGCTATCATTAGCTTCTACAACAAGACAGCAGCAAACAAACCCTCTCGAATCCGATGGATCGGATTCACCGATTTCATCACCGGTACCGGCGTAGAAATACGCTTCGAACACATAAGCGGCAAGGACAACGTACTCGCCGACGCACTCTCACGTTTAGTTCACTATCTCTGTGCAGGATGTTTAACGGACGAAGAAGCAGAGGTCGTGGCCGTGGCTTCGGAAGAACTACAAGCTATGAAGGCATCGCACCATGGCGCATCTATCAGACACGCGGAGGAGCAAGTTCTCATGTACATGCATGGCCTGCTCCGACAGATAGAGCAGATGAGTACCATAATGTCCTATTCTACATGCGTCAGCGAGACAGGATGTCAACCCAACTCAACCCGGAGCAAGCACAAATCGAAGGGGAAAGAATTACCCAAGAGCGCCTCGAAGAAGCAGCAGATGAAGCCCAGCAAACAATGGAACAGTTCTGTACCATGCTACGATACAAAATGGAGCACTATGAAACCCAGGAACAGAACCATCCGAACGAAGGATGGGCCGAACAGCAGCAAAGGGCTAATAACCAACTCACAACAGCTGAACGAGTATGCGGAGATCTGGCCCGACTCGTACGAAGAGTTCAAGAATGAGTTAGACCAAGCCCAAGCCCAAGCACAAAGTAATACTTTGGAAGCCGCCCCTGGTATTACATCGCCCCCTGTTTTCAATAAACCAGGATACCGTCAGTTGTTTTGATGGGTCCTATTTGTGTACAAAAGTCGCCTAGTGGCGCATTATAATTTGTCGTATGAGTCGAAGATAACAAAAGCATCTTTGCATGTGTCGATGGGGCCCAATGAGCACCCGACATGCATTATTGCTTCTTGTTTCCTTCTTGAGAGTATCTCCTTTATAAGGGGCTCTCAGTTCTCTTGAAACGGCATCCACTGATACACCATCAGAAGCCAATTCTTGAGAGAAGGTCAGTAAAAATCTTTAAGATTTCAATAATATTCAGTTTTTATTCTCTACTCTGTTTTCTATACTTGATCTATAAGGCTTAAGTTACATAGCTTATTTGGGAAAGGTATTCACATACCTGACTTTGTGCATTCGGGATGCGCCGCCCCAAATAGGATTAAGTAACCCAGCAATTCGTAGATCATGGATAGAACTTAGAGCAGTAAGGGTAAAAGTTAAATGTTCCGCCACCCATATGGTATCAGAGCTACAGTGCCATTAACTATGGCCAACTAGATCCTCTTCAAGGAAGGCTGTTCTTGCAAACTCTGATACCCGTCACATCGACAATCTCATTTCCATTAATACACTAAAGCCACCACCGATAAACTTATCTCACCTCCGAGAAGTATTGGCAGCTGAGAGTAAGTCCAAGAAGAAGTGGGGAGGGGTAGGGGAAAGTGGTAGCCAAGGTATATTATTGAGGTGTATTCATACACTGGACTCCGGGAGTCACATGAGGAAAATCGATGGCTGATAGATTTGAACGATCTATCCAGGACTGGTATCAGAATCGCAGAACAGCTGACCTTGAATTCCTTAATCACTCAAACCCAAACATCTCCGATATAAGCAATAACATCACAGTACTATACGACAAACTACTCTTGCATTCCAAAATCAGCATTAGTCACTTCCACCGGTCACAAGAACTGCTTTCACAACAAACAGACGCGTTGGAGGCCAGGCTTCGCAGGATAGAGCAGACCCAACAAGAAATCCTTCGATCCTTGCAATCAATAGAAGACGAAGTCTTCCACAAACGACCCCTCACTCAAGAAGAAGTCCTCTGTCTCATTCATGAGACTAAGAACCAGGAGGAAGAGATACTACGAATCGCCGCAAAAACCGAAGTACAACAAGGACAACTGCTTGACCTTGTCTCGCAGCTCAAAAAGGCGCTCATCGGTTGATGTCAAGAAACTCGGTAGCATACCTACAGGCAACAGAAACTGTAGAAGGAATCGACCCTCCGGCAGTCGGATTCACCAAAACATCAAACCACAAAACTGCAGCAGAACAAGTCCAAGTCACGATCAAGCAGAACAACACAATAATCGAACTACTGCTTGGAATAGACAGAAAAGTCTCAGAACTCACACAACTGACAAAGGACCACTTCAAACAAAAGGGACCAGAAGATCCAAGGATAGCAAGTTCTATTGCAGAACTATCCGAAAAGCTTGCTGGACTCAATATCACTGCTCCAGAAGGACCAAAACCAATCAAAGCTTCATCAGGACCGTACTACGTCTTCAAAAACCCGCGGATCATACTAGAAGAAGAAAAGTCAAGAAAATGAGTCGAACAATAACTGAACAACTTCCGGTGATAGAAACTGGGTCAAGTTCGACGCATCCAAACCCAAACGTAGACGATCAGATACGTAATTACAGACGAATCAGCCGGGCCAGACACGAGATAAGCCGGCGTCTGATTAGAAGAAGAACGCATGGAAGGAGCCTAGAAAGAAGGCTCAACCCAGAAGAACAACTGGCCGTTTCTCAGCAGCAGCGAACAAATCTGGTACCTGCTGAGATTCTTTACAACGCCAGATGGAGCGAGAGGCAACACAGGGTCTATGAGCACTACTCTGACAGTAGAATACTGTGTCGAGAAGGAGAGCAAACGGACCTGCGCCTCATCACGGAACAAAGTTACCAAGCCGTCAGGAGAACCGGTATGCAGCATATACATCTAGGGCTCATAATGATACGAGTACATACGCTGCACAGACGAAGGGCGGGCACGACTGCCTTAATCGCCCTACGTGATACCAGATGGCAAGATGAACGCCAGGTGATCGAAACAATGGAGGTAGATCTCTCTGAAGGGACGCAGCTGGTATATATCGTACCAGAAATCTTCATGCCTGTAGATGATTTCTACAACCATATAGAAATCGCAATACAGACCCAGGGATACTCAGCCACGTGGGACGGAGAAAGCAATCTCCTAATATCCCGATCACTCATAGGCAGGCTCACCAACACGAGCTACGCAGGGTTCAGATACAACGTCCAACACGTTGCGGAGCATCTGGCTAGTAATGGAATTCGAGCCATTGCTGGATCCCAAGTACCTGCACCTCAAGGAGACCGATGGGTCTTGCGACCCTCGAGGATAATCAGACCTCAGGCGCCCACGGCGGTCAATATTGGATCACTAACTGGAGGACGAGTTAGTCTGAGCTTCAGAGACTACAACGCCCTCCCGTATCCCATCATTAACACTGAGGCAAGACCATCCCTGTCTACACAAGAACATGAGAGGGATGAAGAAGAATTCATCGGCATGACATGGGAAGATAATTCGTATGCCCAATCATGCAGAGAGCTTATAGCAAGAGAAAGACTCAAAGAGGCCCAAACGGCAGCCTTACAAACACGAGGACCTACCGCCTATAAACCATCGGTCGGACACTTCACCCGACGGCTCCGTACTGACTGGAACCAAGAAGAAGACAGACCAAATGATGGAGAAAAATGGGTAAGGCACGCTGATAATGGACGCTACGCGTTCATGGTCAAAATAACACCACCAACATACAGCACCGAGCACGTAACACCGTCTGGATGGGGCGATGATGAAGAGACAGATTCAACGCAAGAAGACCAATATGAATCTGATGGCCCCAGATGGGACTCTTCCCCAGAGGAAAATAACGCTGAAACTGATAATGATAACAAGGAATCTTCAGACGACCAAGGTGCAAGTGAACGGGCGTACCCTGTGGATATAGATGAAATCCCAGAAATGGAGTACCCAATGTTGGCAAAAATCTTTAAAACCAACAAAGCAGCTCAAGAAGAAAAGGCCTTCAGCGGAGTAACAACCAGTGCTACATCCCAGTACAGACCCCCAATGGACGAGGTAATGACAGGACCAATACTATACCCTCCAGCAATCAGAGGAGCACCAAACCCATATGAAGCAGCTGAGAAATGGGCGACAAGACCATTCAGGGGGAGGGTTCAGCCGTTCAACAATGAGCTGTACCAACTACCGTCAGCGCAACAAACGACAGGAGCATTGTTAGTCCTACCTGAAGATATAGGACTATATGGGGATGTGATATCCCGATGGGAATCCATCACCCTGAACTGGATCAACAGCCAGACATGGGCCACACCTCAGGCGAAGGTAAATGCCATTGAAAATCTGCTCGGAGAAATGGAAAAGAAGCTATGGATCCAATGGAGAACGACCTACGTCCAAGAATACGACCAGCTAGTAACAATAGCTGATGATCCCCAGAATGTGATCTCACAAATACGAAGGATTATCACATTGGAAGAACCATACCAAGGATCAACAGACGAGCAGGAACGTGCGTACAGAGACCTAGACCGGCTTTCATGTGAACGGATGAGGGATATCTTCTCATACATGAACCAGTACAAGGTCCTCGCAATCAAGAGCGGAAGAGCATTTATATCTACGGAACTCTCTGAGAAGTTCTTCAGAAAAATGCCACCGCTAATCGGTGCAGAAATAGCGGAAGCATTCATAAAGAAATTCCCAGGAGCAACCGTCGGCGTCCTCCCGCGCATACACTTTGCCTACCAATTCCTAGCAGAGGCATGCAAAAAGGCAGCGGTTCAAAGGGAGATGAAGGACTTATCCTTCTGCAGTCAAGTCCCGGTCCCGGGATATTACAACAAGCCAAGCAAGTACGGCATCAGAAAATCAAGGACCTACAAAGGAAAACCGCATGACTCTCATGTCAGGGTTTTCAAAACCAAACATGCTGACAAGGTGCGAAAGTGCAAGTGCTTCATATGTGGGGATGAAGGGCATTTTGCACGGGAATGTAACAAGCAACATGGGAATATCGCACGAGCGGCCATTATCGAAGGACTCGAACTTCCAAAGGATTTAGATGTTGTCTCGGTGGACCTGAATGAACCGGACAGCGATGCGATATGCAGCATTTCTGAAGGCGAAGAAAACTGCCGTTATATAGCATCGATGACACTGTTCCCTGATGAATGGGGGATGATGCTTGGAAGAGAAGGAGGATGGAGGCCCCAAATTAAAGTAAAGGATAAGCAGCTAAGTTGCCAGCATAACTGGGAAGAGAACAAAGAAGTAGGCCCCAACCTACTAGACTGCTCGTTTTGCAAACAAAAGACGAATACAAAGATGCGCCTGCATTGCCCTTTGTGTGAAATAACAAGCTGCCCTATGTGTGCCCCATTCTATCTTAACAAGGAAATCAATCCAGCACCACCAGCAAAGCAGGAGTATACAACAACGGACGAGCTACTCAGGGAAGTCTTCGGATACGTACAATTCCTTCATGCGGAAATTGACAGGCTAAACGCAATAATAAACAATGTACGAAGGACCGAAGCAGAGGTAGAAAAGGAGGTAGAAGATCAGTTGGCAAGAGACCTGGAGGATCTTACGCTCACTGATAAAGGAAAGGATGTTGATGAAAGTGCAAACTGGCTGAGTGAAGGAGCTTCGTGGGCTGCACCTGTAACCCCAAAGGCTGTAAGTAGGCTGTTTCACATGCCGATCAAATTCACAATCCCAGGAGTAAAGCCCTTCACAATCGAGGCAATACTGGACACGGGAGCCACGTGCTGTTGCATAAACAGAACGGCAGTACCAAAGGAGGCCTTGGAGGACCTAAACTACACGGTCTTCTTCAACGGCATCAACTCAAGACAACCGGCGAAACTAAAACTAAAGGATGGACAGATGACCATCGATGAACAAGCATTTCGTATACCGTTCACCTATGCATTTGACATGACCATGAAGGACGGGGTACAAATGCTCTTAGGGTGTAACTTCATCCGAGCGCGAAGCGGGGGGTTAAGAATAGAAGGAAACTCAATCACCTTCTATAAACAGCTGACCACTATCAGCAGTAGCCCACAACCGACTGAAAAGGCCAATGCACTGATCGAACTGAGCCCAATGGAAGAAATGGAAATAATAGAGCTAGTCTATTACAATATGGGCCAAGAAAGCAACCAGTGTTATGTGGGCCAAACAAATAACCAGCTCCAAAGGAAGTTGAGGCCAACACTCAACAGGCTAAGAAAACTAGGCTACATTGGAGATGATCCGTTACAACACTGGGCCAAAAACAAGATCACATGCAAAATCGAAGTAATAAACCCAGATGTAACAATCCAGGACAGGCCTCTCAAACACATCACACCTGCAATGGAGCAAAGTTTCCGGAGACACGTGGACGCACTACTAAAACTAAAGGTCATCAGACCAAGCAAGAGTCGCCACAGAACAATGGCAATACTGGTTAACTCAGGAACGACAGTAGACCCAAAAACTGGCAAGGAGCAAAAGGGGAAGGAGAGGATGGTGTTCAACTATAAATCGTTGAACGACAACACCCATAAGGACCAGTACACACTACCTGGCATCAACACCATCCTGAAGAAGGTCGGAAATGCAAACATATACAGCAAGTTCGACCTAAAAAGTGGATTCCACCAGATAGCAATGGACGAGGACAGCATACCCTGGACGGCATTCATAGTTCCAGGAGGTCTATATGAATGGCTGGTAATGCCATTCGGTCTCAAAAACGCACCGGCGGTCTTTCAGAGAAAAATGGACCATTGTTTCAAAGGAACAGAAGAATTCGCCGCCGTCTACATTGACGACATCCTAGTCTTCTCACGAACGGAGGAGGAACATATTGCTCACCTTCAAAAGGTTCTAAGCATATGCGAGAAAGAAGGGCTTGTCCTATCACCAACCAAAATGAAGATCGCAACCCAAGAGGTGGAGTTCCTCGGAGCAATTATTGGGAATAAAAGGATAAAACTCCAGCCGCACATCATAAAGAAAATATCGGAGTTCAAGGAGGAGACCCTGCGCGATAAGAAAGGCCTCAGAACATGGCTGGGCATATTAAATTATGCCAGGGCGTACATACCAAAGCTAGGTATTAAACTCGGACCTTTATACTCAAAAACAAGCCCGCACGGAGACAAACGCATAAAGGAGTCTGACCTCAAAATCGTCCGCCAGCTGAAAGAGGAGATACAAAATCTCCCAGACCTAGAGATACCCCCCGAAGACGCCTACATCATACTAGAAACAGACGGATGCATGGAAGGATGGGGAGGGGTATGTAAATGGAAGAAATCCAGAAGCGACCCAAGAACAACGGAGCGCGTATGCGCTTATGCGAGCGGCAAATTTCCTATAGTCAAAGCAACAATAGATGCGGAAATCCATGCCGCGATGGAAAGCATCCAGGCAATGAAAATCCACTACCTGGATAAGGAAGAAATCACCCTGAGGACTGACTGCCAAGCTATCATTAGCTTCTACAACAAGACAGCAGCAAACAAACCCTCTCGAATCCGATGGATCGGATTCACCGATTTCATCACCGGTACCGGCGTAGAAATACGCTTCGAACACATAAGCGGCAAGGACAACGTACTCGCCGACGCACTCTCACGTTTAGTTCACTATCTCTGTGCAGGATGTTTAACGGACGAAGAAGCAGAGGTCGTGGCCGTGGCTTCGGAAGAACTACAAGCTATGAAGGCATCGCACCATGGCGCATCTATCAGACACGCGGAGGAGCAAGTTCTCATGTACATGCATGGCCTGCTCCGACAGATAGAGCAGATGAGTACCATAATGTCCTCTTCTACATGCGTCAGCGAGACAGGATGTCAACCCAACTCAACCCGGAGCAAGCACAAATCGAAGGGGAAAGAATTACCCAAGAGCGCCTCGAAGAAGCAGCAGATGAAGCCCAGCAAACAATGGAACAGTTCTGTACCATGCTACGATACAAAATGGAGCACTATGAAACCCAGGAACAGAACCATCCGAACGAAGGATGGGCCGAACAGCAGCAAAGGGCTAATAACCAACTCACAACAGCTGAACGAGTATGCGGAGATCTGGCCCGACTCGTACGAAGAGTTCAAGAATGAGTTAGACCAAGCCCAAGCCCAAGCACAAAGTAATACTTTGGAAGCCGCCCCTGGTATTACATCGCCCCCTGTTTTCAATAAACCAGGATATCGTCAGTTGTTTTGATGGGTCCTATTTGTGTACAAAAGTCGCCTAGTGGCGCATTATAATTTGTCGTATGAGTCGAAGATAACAAAAGCATCTTTGCATGTGTCGATGGGGCCCAATGAGCACCCGACATGCATTATTGCTTCTTGTTTCCTTCTTGAGAGTATCTCCTTTATAAGGGGCTCTCAGTTCTCTTGAAACGGCATCCACTGATACACCATCAGAAGCCAATTCTTGAGAGAAGGTCAGTAAAAATCTTTAAGATTTCAATAATATTCAGTTTTTATTCTCTACTCTGTTTTCTATACTTGATCTATAAGGCTTAAGTTACATAGCTTATTTGGGAAAGGTATTCACATACCTGACTTTGTGCATTCGGGATGCGCCGCCCCAAATAGGATTAAGTAACCCAGCAATTCGTAGATCATGGATAGAACTTAGAGCAGTAAGGGTAAAAGTTAAATGTTCCGTCACCCATATGGTATCAGAGCTACAGTGCCATTAACTATGGCCAACTAGATCCTCTTCAAGGAAGGCTGTTCTTGCAAACTCTGATACCCGTCACATCGACAATCTCATTTCCATTAATACACTAAAGCCACCACCGATAAACTTATCTCACCTCCGAGAAGTATTGGCAGCTGAGAGTAAGTCCAAGAAGAAGTGGGGAGGGGTAGGGGAAAGTGGTAGCCAAGGTATATTATTGAGGTGTATTCATACACTGGACTCCGGGAGTCACATGAGGAAAATCGATGGCTGATAGATTTGAACGATCTATCCAGGACTGGTATCAGAATCGCAGAACAGCTGACCTTGAATTCCTTAATCACTCAAACCCAAACATCTCCGATATAAGCAATAACATCACAGTACTATACGACAAACTACTCTTGCATTCCAAAATCAGCATTAGTCACTTCCACCGGTCACAAGAACTGCTTTCACAACAAACAGACGCGTTGGAGGCCAGGCTTCGCAGGATAGAGCAGACCCAACAAGAAATCCTTCGATCCTTGCAATCAATAGAAGACGAAGTCTTCCACAAACGACCCCTCACTCAAGAAGAAGTCCTCTGTCTCATTCATGAGACTAAGAACCAGGAGGAAGAGATACTACGAATCGCCGCAAAAACCGAAGTACAACAAGGACAACTGCTTGACCTTGTCTCGCAGCTCAAAAAGGCGCTCATCGGTTGATGTCAAGAAACTCGGTAGCATACCTACAGGCAACAGAAACTGTAGAAGGAATCGACCCTCCGGCAGTCGGATTCACCAAAACATCAAACCACAAAACTACAGCAGAACAAGTCCAAGTCACGATCAAGCAGAACAACACAATAATCGAACTACTGCTTGGAATAGACAGAAAAGTCTCAGAACTCACACAACTGACAAAGGACCACTTCAAACAAAAGGGACCAGAAGATCCAAGGATAGCAAGTTCTATTGCAGAACTATCCGAAAAGCTTGCTGGACTCAATATCACTGCTCCAGAAGGACCAAAACCAATCAAAGCTTCATCAGGACCGTACTACGTCTTCAAAAACCCGCGGATCATACTAGAAGAAGAAAAGTCAAGAAAATGAGTCGAACAATAACTGAACAACTTCCGGTGATAGAAACTGGGTCAAGTTCGACGCATCCAAACCCAAACGTAGACGATCAGATACGTAATTACAGACGAATCAGCCGGGCCAGACACGAGATAAGCCGGCGTCTGATTAGAAGAAGAACGCATGGAAGGAGCCTAGAAAGAAGGCTCAACCCAGAAGAACAACTGGCCGTTTCTCAGCAGCAGCGAACAAATCTGGTACCTGCTGAGATTCTTTACAACGCCAGATGGAGCGAGAGGCAACACAGGGTCTATGAGCACTACTCTGACAGTAGAATACTGTGTCGAGAAGGAGAGCAAACGGACCTGCGCCTCATCACGGAACAAAGTTACCAAGCCGTCAGGAGAACCGGTATGCAGCATATACATCTAGGGCTCATAATGATACGAGTACATACGCTGCACAGACGAAGGGCGGGCACGACTGCCTTAATCGCCCTACGTGATACCAGATGGCAAGATGAACGCCAGGTGATCGAAACAATGGAGGTAGATCTCTCTGAAGGGACGCAGCTGGTATATATCGTACCAGAAATCTTCATGTCTGTAGATGATTTCTACAACCATATAGAAATCGCAATACAGACCCAGGGATACTCAGCCACGTGGGACGGAGAAAGCAATCTCCTAATATCCCGATCACTCATAGGCAGGCTCACCAACACGAGCTACGCAGGGTTCAGATACAACGTCCAACACGTTGCGGAGCATCTGGCTAGTAATGGCATTCGAGCCATTGCTGGATCCCAAGTACCTGCACCTCAAGGAGACCGATGGGTCTTGCGACCCTCGAGGATAATCAGACCTCAGGCGCCCACGGCGGTCAATATTGGATCACTAACTGGAGGACGAGTTAGTCTGAGCTTCAGAGACTACAACGCCCTCCCGTATCCCATCATTAACACTGAGGCAAGACCATCCCTGTCTACACAAGAACATGAGAGGGATGAAGAAGAATTCATCGGCATGACATGGGAAGATAATTCGTATGCCCAATCATGCAGAGAGCTTATAGCAAGAGAAAGACTCAAAGAGGCCCAAACGGCAGCCTTACAAACACGAGGACCTACCGCCTATAAACCATCGGTCGGACACTTCACCCGACGGCTCCGTACTGACTGGAACCAAGAAGAAGACAGACCAAATGATGGAGAAAAATGGGTAAGGCACGCTGATAATGGACGCTACGCGTTCATGGTCAAAATAACACCACCAACATACAGCACCGAGCACGTAACACCGTCTGGATGGGGCGATGATGAAGAGACAGATTCAACGCAAGAAGACCAATATGAATCTGATGGCCCCAGATGGGACTCTTCCCCAGAGGAAAATAACGCTGAAACTGATAATGATAACAAGGAATCTTCAGACGACCAAGGTGCAAGTGAACGGGCGTACCCTGTGGATATAGATGAAATCCCAGAAATGGAGTACCCAATGTTGGCAAAAATCTTTAAAACCAACAAAGCAGCTCAAGAAGAAAAGGCCTTCAGCGGAGTAACAACCAGTGCTACATCCCAGTACAGACCCCCAATGGACGAGGTAATGACAGGACCAATACTATACCCTCCAGCAATCAGAGGAGCACCAAACCCATATGAAGCAGCTGAGAAATGGGCGACAAGACCATTCAGGGGGAGGGTTCAGCCGTTCAACAATGAGCTGTACCAACTACCGTCAGCGCAACAAACGACAGAAGCATTGTTAGTCCTACCTGAAGATATAGGACTATATGGGGATGTGATATCCCGATGGGAATCCATCACCCTGAACTGGATCAACAGCCAGACATGGGCCACACCTCAGGCGAAGGTAAATGCCATTGAAAATCTGCTCGGAGAAATGGAAAAGAAGCTATGGATCCAATGGAGAACGACCTACGTCCAAGAATACGACCAGCTAGTAACAATAGCTGATGATCCCCAGAATGTGATCTCACAAATACGAAGGATTATCACATTGGAAGAACCATACCAAGGATCAACAGACGAGCAGGAACGTGCGTACAGAGACCTAGACCGGCTTTCATGTGAACGGATGAGGGATATCTTCTCATACATGAACCAGTACAAGGTCCTCGCAATCAAGAGCGGAAGAGCATTTATATCTACGGAACTCTCTGAGAAGTTCTTCAGAAAAATGCCACCGCTAATCGGTGCAGAAATAGCGGAAGCATTCATAAAGAAATTCCCAGGAGCAACCGTCGGCGTCCTCCCGCGCATACACTTTGCCTACCAATTCCTAGCAGAGGCATGCAAAAAGGCAGCGGTTCAAAGGGAGATGAAGGACTTATCCTTCTGCAGTCAAGTCCCGGTCCCGGGATATTACAACAAGCCAAGCAAGTACGGCATCAGAAAATCAAGGACCTACAAAGGAAAACCGCATGACTCTCATGTCAGGGTTTTCAAAACCAAACATGCTGACAAGGTGCGAAAGTGCAAGTGCTTCATATGTGGGGATGAAGGGCATTTTGCACGGGAATGTAACAAGCAACATGGGAATATCGCACGAGCGGCCATTATCGAAGGACTCGAACTTCCAAAGGATTTAGATGTTGTCTCGGTGGACCTGAATGAACCGGACAGCGATGCGATATGCAGCATTTCTGAAGGCGAAGAAAACTGCCGTTATATAGCATCGATGACACTGTTCCCTGATGAATGGGGGATGATGCTTGGAAGAGAAGGAGGATGGAGGCCCCAAATTAAAGTAAAGGATAAGCAGCTAAGTTGCCAGCATAACTGGGAAGAGAACAAAGAAGTAGGCCCCAACCTACTAGACTGCTCGTTTTGCAAACAAAAGACGAATACAAAGATGCGCCTGCATTGCCCTTTGTGTGAAATAACAAGCTGCCCTATGTGTGCCCCATTCTATCTTAACAAGGAAATCAATCCAGCACCACCAGCAAAGCAGGAGTATACAACAACGGACGAGCTACTCAGGGAAGTCTTCGGATACGTACAATTCCTTCATGCGGAAATTGACAGGCTAAACGCAATAATAAACAATGTACGAAGGACCGAAGCAGAGGTAGAAAAGGAGGTAGAAGATCAGTTGGCAAGAGACCTGGAGGATCTTACGCTCACTGATAAAGGAAAGGATGTTGATGAAAGTGCAAACTGGCTGAGTGAAGGAGCTTCGTGGGCTGCACCTGTAACCCCAAAGGCTGTAAGTAGGCTGTTTCACATGCCGATCAAATTCACAATCCCAGGAGTAAAGCCCTTCACAATCGAGGCAATACTGGACACGGGAGCCACGTGCTGTTGCATAAACAGAACGGCAGTACCAAAGGAGGCCTTGGAGGACCTAAACTACACGGTCTTCTTCAACGGCATCAACTCAAGACAACCGGCGAAACTAAAACTAAAGGATGGACAGATGACCATCGATGAACAAGCATTTCGTATACCGTTCACCTATGCATTTGACATGACCATGAAGGACGGGGTACAAATGCTCTTAGGGTGTAACTTCATCCGAGCGCGAAGCGGGGGGTTAAGAATAGAAGGAAACTCAATCACCTTCTATAAACAGCTGACCACTATCAGCAGTAGCCCACAACCGACTGAAAAGGCCAATGCACTGATCGAACTGAGCCCAATGGAAGAAATGGAAATAATAGAGCTAGTCTATTACAATATGGGCCAAGAAAGCAACCAGTGTTATGTGGGCCAAACAAATAACCAGCTCCAAAGGAAGTTGAGGCCAACACTCAACAGGCTAAGAAAACTAGGCTACATTGGAGATGATCCGTTACAACACTGGGCCAAAAACAAGATCACATGCAAAATCGAAGTAATAAACCCAGATGTAACAATCCAGGACAGGCCTCTCAAACACATCACACCTGCAATGGAGCAAAGTTTCCGGAGACACGTGGACGCACTACTAAAACTAAAGGTCATCAGACCAAGCAAGAGTCGCCACAGAACAATGGCAATACTGGTTAACTCAGGAACGACAGTAGACCCAAAAACTGGCAAGGAGCAAAAGGGGAAGGAGAGGATGGTGTTCAACTATAAATCGTTGAACGACAACACCCATAAGGACCAGTACACACTACCTGGCATCAACACCATCCTGAAGAAGGTCGGAAATGCAAACATATACAGCAAGTTCGACCTAAAAAGTTGATTCCACCAGATAGCAATGGACGAGGACAGCATACCCTGGACGGCATTCATAGTTCCAGGAGGTCTATATGAATGGCTGGTAATGCCATTCGGTCTCAAAAACGCACCGGCGGTCTTTCAGAGAAAAATGGACCATTGTTTCAAAGGAACAGAAGAATTCGCCGCCGTCTACATTGACGACATCCTAGTCTTCTCACGAACGGAGGAGGAACATATTGCTCACCTTCAAAAGGTTCTAAGCATATGCGAGAAAGAAGGGCTTGTCCTATCACCAACCAAAATGAAGATCGCAACCCAAGAGGTGGAGTTCCTCGGAGCAATTATTGGGAATAAAAGGATAAAACTCCAGCCGCACATCATAAAGAAAATATCGGAGTTCAAGGAGGAGACCCTGCGCGATAAGAAAGGCCTCAGAACATGGCTGGGCATATTAAATTATGCCAGGGCGTACATACCAAAGCTAGGTATTAAACTCAGACCTTTATACTCAAAAACAAGCCCGCACGGAGACAAACGCATAAAGGAGTCTGACCTCAAAATCGTCCGCCAGCTGAAAGAGGAGATACAAAATCTCCCAGACCTAGAGATACCCCCCGAAGACGCCTACATCATACTAGAAACAGACGGATGCATGGAAGGATGGGGAGGGGTATGTAAATGGAAGAAATCCAGAAGCGACCCAAGAACAACGGAGCGCGTATGCGCTTATGCGAGCGGCAAATTTCCTATAGTCAAAGCAACAATAGATGCGGAAATCCATGCCGCGATGGAAAGCCTCCAGGCAATGAAAATCCACTACCTGGATAAGGAAGAAATCACCCTGAGGACTGACTGCCAAGCTATCATTAGCTTCTACAACAAGACAGCAGCAAACAAACCCTCTCGAATCCGATGGATCGGATTCACCGATTTCATCACCGGTACCGGCGTAGAAATACGCTTCGAACACATAAGCGGCAAGGACAACGTACTCGCCGACGCACTCTCACGTTTAGTTCACTATCTCTGTGCAGGATGTTTAACGGACGAAGAAGCCGAGGTCGTGGCCGTGGCTTCGGAAGAACTACAAGCTATGAAGGCATCGCACCATGGCGCATCTATCAGACACGCGGAGGAGCAAGTTCTCATGTACATGCATGGCCTGCTCCGACAGATAGAGCAGATGAGTACCATAATGTCCTCTTCTACATGCGTCAGCGAGACAGGATGTCAACCCAACTCAACCCGGAGCAAGCACAAATCGAAGGGGAAAGAATTACCCAAGAGCGCCTCGAAGAAGCAGCAGATGAAGCCCAGCAAACAATGGAACAGTTCTGTACCATGCTACGATACAAAATGGAGCACTATGAAACCCAGGAACAGAACCATCCGAACGAAGGATGGGCCGAACAGCAGCAAAGGGCTAATAACCAACTCACAACAGCTGAACGAGTATGCGGAGATCTGGCCCGACTCGTACGAAGAGTTCAAGAATGAGTTAGACCAAGCCCAAGCCCAAGCACAAAGTAATACTTTGGAAGCCGCCCCTGGTATTACATCGCCCCCTGTTTTCAATAAACCAGGATACCGTCAGTTGTTTTGATGGGTCCTATTTGTGTACAAAAGTCGCCTAGTGGCGCATTATAATTTGTCGTATGAGTCGAAGATAACAAAAGCATCTTTGCATGTGTCGATGGGGCCCAATGAGCACCCGACATGCATTATTGCTTCTTGTTTCCTTCTTGAGAGTATCTCCTTTATAAGGGGCTCTCAGTTCTCTTGAAACGGCATCCACTGATACACCATCAGAAGCCAATTCTTGAGAGAAGGTCAGTAAAAATCTTTAAGATTTCAATAATATTCAGTTTTTATTCTCTACTCTGTTTTCTATACTTGATCTATAAGGCTTAAGTTACATAGCTTATTTGGGAAAGGTATTCACATACCTGACTTTGTGCATTCGGGATGCGCCGCCCCAAATAGGATTAAGTAACCCAGCAATTCGTAGATCATGGATAGAACTTAGAGCAGTAAGGGTAAAAGTCAAATCTATCAGCAACGCGTCTGTTTATTAAATTAAAGGTTTTCCTATTAAATCATGTAAACGTGACCTAACATCAATTTCATGCAATCCGGTTAATCCCTAGGGCCCATCCACCTTTCGGCATATAACCTAAATACGTTCTACCAATGCAAACGTACCCTTTGATGTAAATACATGCATAGAACGATAAAATTAAGCACGCAATGAAATTGAACATTCGAATTGCATAAATAATAAACTTCAATTGATCACATGAGAGTTAGGGTTACATAGCACGGGATCCGTAGGATCCCGGAATAGAGGAGACTACTCACTATTTATGGTAGTAAACCAAAAACAGTGTATAAGGGATGAAAGAAACGAGTAAACCATAAAGACGCGGTGTAGCTCGACGATCCTCACTCTGAAAGCTCTGTCTTCTCTCCCAAGTTAGGGTTTTTCTCCAAAGTATCAACACACAGTCTATTCTGTTTGTGTTTCTTTATATAGACCGTCTAAAAAGCCCGAAAAAGCCCAAAAATTGAATTTAGAAACAACTTGTAGTTTTTGCCAGCCGACGGTCTCGTTACAGCCGAGCCTGTAACGGCTGTAACGGCTGTAACGGGCAAGGCTGAAATCTCTAAGAAAACTGCCAGCCGACGGTCCCGTTACACCCGTTACAGTCCAAGCTGTAACGGGCTCTGAGGCCTGTAACGGGCTCTGAGGCCTGTAACGGGCTACTCTTGCATAACTTCGGTTTTTGGTCTTTTTCGATCGATCTTTCTGTTCTTTCGACATTTTTGCTCCAAGGAGTGACGATATGTCGATTTTACCTGAAACACTAGAGAAAGACATCAAATATAGACAATTTGCCGGGAGAATGAACGTAATCCTTCCTCAAATGTAGTGAATAATTAGTCGAAATATCGACTGATCAATCCCCGGCAACGGCGCCATTTTGACAGGTGTCGTTGTACCTGTGCAAAAACATTTATAATTCCGACTAGCAAGTGGTAAGTAGTGTCGAATCCACAGAGATCGGTTTGAGAATCTGTTCACTAAGTATTAGAGTAACAATGGGGGTTTTGGAACAAGTAACAAGTAAAAATAAAAGCATGCAACAATGATCCGTTGTCAAGAGATCAATCGTCACACAAATTCGTAAATCAAATATCAAGAGAAGTGCAAGCTAGAACTTTTGATTGTGATGCAAGATTAAATCATTAACCCAATCGTTTTGATTTCTAATGTTTTACAACTTATAGCTCCCCGCTAGGTTGCACTACAAGTTGTCCTCGGGTGTCAATCCTAGTGGTATATTACTTGTATCCTAGTTTACTATCCCCGCTAGGTTGCTAGTAAACTTTGATAATCGAAATCAACACACAAACATTAGCTCCCCCGCTAGGGTTCCACTCATGCTAGCATATCAAATCCATAAACAATGCATAGTAATATAGCGCAAAACATAGAAATCAATATGAGTCTCAAATCAAAGCATCACAATATCAAGTTCTAGCCTACACAAATGAGTTTAGCTACTCATGGTAATAGAATACATAATCAAATTTGTTTGAAAAAGAAATGACAATACTGTTGATGAACTCTCAAATTCCTTCAATTCCACAAAACAAAAGCCACTTTCTCCAAACTCACGGACCGGAACCACGGCCAAAACAAAAGACTTTGCTGTTTTCTTCCTTCCTTTTTCACCGACAAAAGCCCTTTTCTTCCACGGCCAAAGCTCTGCCAAAAACCTCCAAATGTTAATTTTTCGAACCTCTGACGTGTCTCTTCTCAATCCTCCAAAACGTGTAGCAAACCCACGGCCAAAAGACTCACGGCCAAAGAGAAGACAAGAGAAACCAGCCACCCAATCTCACGGAAGACAATGGCCAAAAGACTTGACAATCTCATTTTTCCTTTTTTTTCTTTCTTTTATCTTCTCCAAATTCTCGAATTCTCACGGAAGACAATGGCTCCTCGAATTCTCTTGTCATTCTTTCGAGATTGGCTCTTCAACTTTCGATTCTTTTCTTCCCGAGATATGCAAATCCGAACTTAAGACATTTGACTGCCCGAAAAATTCCACTTACGTCTCTTGATTTTACGTCCGCGGACGTCTTAACAATTTCGGTAATTGTTAAGACGTAAGTGCCCATAATTCTTCAGACGTAAGTGGTCTGCACTGATGAAAATTCCAAGGTGCTTCGGTCTTCATTTCTTTCCGCGCCAAACATCTTCTAAAAGCTCTATTTAGCCGGTATTCTTTCCATGGTCTCCGAATGTACCTGAGAATGAAAACTACACACAGGTAGTGAAATAATATACAGATAACACTAAGAGACGGGGTTTAAACATATAAAATAGTCGTACAATTACGACTTATCATAAGTGTGTCTCAATTGTGCCAATATGGTAAAAATCAAGTTATATTCAATTCTGATGATTGTCTTGTGAGATGCAATGAGACAGGGAAAACAGTTCTGAGAGGAATCCGCATGAACGAAATCTACACCGTTGATCCAAATTTCGTCCCTGAGGAAGAACTGTGTCTATCTAGCATTGCAGAAGGATCCATCCTATGGCACAGGAGGTTTGGGCATGCAAGTATGAGGCTACTGCTCAAACTCCATCCGAAGGAACTGGTAGTCGGCTAACCCAAGGTGGCAAGTGAATTTGATCTGGCATGCAGTGCCTGTGTCACGGGAAAGCAAGCACGGACATCATTTCCATCTAAGCAAACCATGAGCACGACTGCACCACTGGACATGGTCCACATGGATCTGTGCGGTCCAGTCAATGTCGTCAGCCGTGGAGGAAACAGATATATTATGGTCATAGTCGATGCTATTCCAGGTATACATGGACTATTTTCCTAGATACTAAAGATCAAACATATAGTGAATTTGAAGCATGGCTAAATCTGATGGAAAACAAGTTAAATCGTAAATTGACCTCTATCCGTACTGATAACGGAACTGAGTTCCGGAATGCGCAGTTTCTTTCGTTGTGCAGGGACAAAGGCATTGATCACAACTTTTCTGCCCCACGGACACCTCAGCAGAACGGTGTTGTGGAACAAAAGAACAGAACCTTGGAGGATATGTCACGAACGATGCTAATTGATAGTGGAGTTCCAAAAAGCTTTTGGGCAGAAGCAGTGCATGCTACGGGATACATCCTAAATAGAGCATCGCTTCGATCCATGATAGAGAAAACGCCATATGAACTGTTACGTGGAAGAAAACCTAATATTTCCCATTTGAAGGTATTTAGTTGCAGGTGTGTTGTCCACAACAATGGCAAGGAGAGCTTGGGAAAGTTTGATGCCCGGAGTGACGAAGGAGTGTTCGTTGGGTACTCTAGCCACAGCAAAGCCTACAAAGTCCACAACTTGAGGTTAGAGAAAGTTGAGGAAAGCGTGCATGTGAGATTCGATGAGCCGGTGATGGCTGGTCACCTAATAAAAGACACCTCAACTACTTCCATGCTGGATGCTGGAGAACTCCAGTTCACGGACAGATCAGATCCTGACTGGAATCCACCACAGACACCTAATACTGATGCACCTCCTATGGATGTCCAACCTGTACACGAAGCGCCACCAGATGACCAAGTGGAGGGTGCTGAGATAGTTGATCCAGAAGGTGGGCAAGTCCATGATAACCTTGTGGTGGAAGTCAACAATGAGATTCCTGTTGAAGTAGAGACGACAGGTGATCCTACCCTTGCTAACCCTGAGGGGGAACTGAGAACGACAAGGAATGGATGAGTGGTTCAACCGCCAGCCAGACTGTGGGACTACCAATGCTACACCTCCCAGGAACAGGTAGACCTTAATAGCTTATGTCATTTTGTGGGTTTGCCTCCTTTGTTTCTCTTGTAGAACCAAAGACCGTAGCAGAAGCGCTTAAAGACCCAGAATGGGTCAATGCCATACAAGAGGAGCTGCACCAGTTCGAGAGGAACAAAGTATGGCGGTTGGTTCCTAGGCCAAAGGATAAGAACGTGATTGGAACAAAATGGGTCTTCAGGAATAAGATGGACGACAAGGGGGCCGTTGTAAGAAACAAAGCCCGTCTGGTGGTCAAGGGATACAACTAGCAGGAAGGAATAGACTATGACGAGACGTTTGCCCCTCTTCCAAGGTTAGAAGCAATTAGACTGTTAATAGCTTATTCAACCTACCATGGTTTTACCCTGCAACAGATGGACGTGAAGACGACATTCCTGAATGGAGTCTTGAAGGAAGAAGTGTATGTGAGCCAGACTCCAGGATTCGAGGATAGAACTCATCATGACCATGTCTATGTCCTGGACAAAGCGCTGTATGGGTTGAAGCAAGCACCCCGCGCATGGTACGAGAGACTGTCCATGTTTCTTCTGTCACACGGATACACCAGAGGAGAGGTGGACAAGACTCTCTTCCTCCTGAAGGAAGGGAATGACACTCTAGTGGTTCAAGTATCATTATCTTTGGTTCAACTAACCCTAGACTTGTTAAAAAGTTCACAGATCTGATGTCAAGCGAATTCGAGATGAGTATGGTGGGAGAACTGAAGTATTTTCTAGGGCTTCAAGTAGTACAAGGGGAAGATGGAACTTGGATCCTAAAGAAGTTTGGAATGGAGTCCGCAAAAAACGTGTGCTACCCCTATGTCTCCCAATGACACCTTAGCAAAGGATGAGTCCTTTCTGCAAGCGGATCCGACCCTATACATGGGGATGATATGTTCACTCTTATATCTCACAGCTAGTAGACCTAACATACTATTCAGTGTTTGTCTATGTGCCAGATTTCATGCAGATCCTAGAGAGACACATGTGAAAGCTGTGAAGAGGATTTTGAGGTACCTGAAGGGGACGGACGATCTGTGCCTATTTTATTCGAAGGGAGGAGACTTACTTCTGATGGCCTACACAGATGCTGACTATGCAGGCTGCAAAATAGACAGGAAATCCACGTCAGGGATGGCACAATTCCTTGGACCATGCTTGATATCATGGGGGTCAAAGAAGCAGTCTTCCATCGCCTTATCCACCACAGAGGCTGAGTATATTACAGATGCCGCTTGCTGCGCACAACTGCTATGGATTAAACAACAGCTAAGTGATTATGGTGTTTCTGTTAATTGTGCTTCCATTCTATGTGATAACACCAGTGCTATCAATATATCTAAAAATCCAGTACAGTTTTGACAAACTAAGCACATAGAGATTAGATATCACTTCCTACGTGACTGTGTAGAGAAAGGCACCATAGCTATGGAATATTGCAGAACCGAGGAGCAGATTGCAGACATCTTTACGAAAGCATTAAATAGGGAACCCTACGAGAAGCTAAGGCTTGAACTAGGTATGACTTCCCTTACATCGTCTGTATTTCATGTTAAATTTCCTCGATGATTGGCTAGACTAGTTTGAATGATAAGCTACCATGTGTGAAGTTGCTGCGTATGTAGTTGATGACTGTGTGAAAATTGTTCTATGAGGTCACCACTGCATGCATGCTAAATGAGATTACTAGCTAGCAAATATCATGAGCATGACACATAATTCTTTGCAGCCCAAAAGACACTTCCAAATTTGAACCCACAATATACGCCAAGGAAGTACTCTAAGACTAACCCTAGCCTATTATGTGTGGAGAATAAATGTTTAGCTCGTTGATGTTAAAACTATTTTTTTGGTGTTCTCCACACTACATGAAATTGGTTTGTCATGATTTGGTGAATTTTTATTCTTGAATGTGTGGTGTTTTATTGTACCATTTGGGCAAACCTAGTGCACCACACCCAAACCTTGTGAAAACCATGAGACAAAACCGGGGTTAACTTAGCATTGGTTCAGACTGGCTCAATCAGATGGATTGCGGCTGGTTCAATCAGATGGATTGTTGGTAAGTGCCGTTTGGAGGGTCAGTGGCTGCCAGCAAGAAAAGAAGTTAAAAGTGCTACATTGATGGCGATTAGACTGACCTGTATGGAGAAGAGGAAAGACTGCGTCTGCAGCTTGGTCAGTTACACTGCGCCACTTCGACAAGATGGCTTGCTTGTCTTTATGGTGTGGAAAAGTGTACAGTCGATAAGTGAACAATCTGAAGCAATTGGGGTTTTAAATACCTGCAGATGGCCATGTGGCAGCAAACTGTGGAGTGAATTCAAAATTTGGGAGTTGCTCGAGGCGGCTTAATTATTGCCTAATTCTGGATTCGGAAGGAGATTTAAATGTGCAGTTTCTTTTGGAAGTTAAAAATTAAATCTTGCGAGATTCGAGGATGCCGATTGGAATTCAAAAATTGAAAAAGAAATTTCTAGGGTTTCTCACAGTATAAAGAAGAGAAGCAAAGGCGGAATCTTGGCATCTATCAGTCAGAAGTTGACTGGGTGAAGGACCTGAGGAGCAAAGTTGCTATTTTTGAGACATTGCCAGCTCTGCTGAAGGAGGTTGAGGATTCAGCAAACATAAATCTGACTCACTGTACTCAGATTAAGGAGGAGTTAATGGAGCTGAACCGCCAGTTGAAGTTGTGGCTACTGAGGTGGTTGGACAGTTGATGACCGTGCTCTGTGGTTAACCTTGCAATTGTCTCATGGTTGCCCCATCCTTTCCATCCCCACCATATCTACCACATGTTTTTTTGATGACTTTTCTTTCGTTGTCATGCTCTGTGTTCTGCTTGGTAGTCGTTAAATTTTCAGTATGCTGTGTGTTCCCTCTGGGGCACTTTTGCTCATTCTCAATGAAGTATGCGTTTCTTCTATTGCATGGATATCTTTACTTGCACTCTTTTTGATGATGCCAAAAGGGGGAAGATGACATTAAATGCATTACTTGAAGGGGAAGTTGTTACTGAAAATCAACTGGATGTCCATCAAAGGGGGAACTGTTAAGAGATCGTAGACTTGTCTGCTTAACTAAAAATTTGATAGGGATATATATCTGATGGAATTATGAAGGGATATCTATCTGCCAGACTTGTGATAGTTTGTAATACTTTGTCATGAATTTCTTACCTTTTGAAGAAGTGTTTGTCATCATCAAAAAGGAGGAATTTGTTGGAACCCTTTGGTTTTGATGATTACAAATACTTAGCTAATGTGTTGTCTAAGTGTGCAGAAATTCATGATCATATTTAATGATAAAAGTGTTGCGCATTAATTGAACCAAACATAAAGAGCAAGTCGGCGAGTGAAGATCAAGTCAAAGATCCACGAAGATTGTATACGCTAATTTGGAAAGATCTTGAAGATAATATTGATTGAAGATATCGAATATGTTGGGAGATATTGATTGAAGATTGGAAATCAAGAAGATCAATTAAGGACTTGATTGATTGAAGAATATTTATGACAATATTCTGCAGAACAGATTTGGAAGGTTCGAATTAATGAGGAAAACGACTTAGGAAAGATTTAGGATGGAATCTTGCCTAATCAGATACAAGTCTATCTTGTTTGGAAAGCCGGTTTGGGCCGAATCGATTGGGCTCAATTTTCGAGATATGCAAAACCCTATATAAGGTATTAGGGTTTGCCCAAGAGACTGCCGGCGTGTTTGGGAGAACAGAGCGACTGCATTCGAAGAGCAAGATTGCCGAGACTGCAGGCACGAGGGTTCAAGGTTCGAAACGGATTGCTTTGTCGGATTGAGTAGAGGTCATCAAATAGAGTCTAGTGAAAAGACCTAGTTTGTAAACCCTACAAGTATATCAGAATAAAAAGTAATCAGGTTCGCAAATCCTTTCAGAGAAATCTGAAAAGTAGTGGTTTTTATCTTATCATTATTGTGATAAGGTTTCCAATATATATTCGTGTGCAATTACTTTCAGTCGCTTACTTTCCTGCATAATTATTTCCGCTGATATTTGACCATCAGACAGAAAAGCACTCCGTGACTTCCGTCTGACAGACTGCTAACACTAACGATCCATTAAATCATGATTTTCGAAATAATAATCAATCCAAAACTATAATCCACAAATGTCTCAGTGTTTCATCGTCCTGAGAATAAATTGTCCAGGTTGAGATGTGTGTTAATTCTTGCCCCTGCTCTTTGGCCGGACCAATATCATTACTGAATTATTAATTATTCGGTAAACTCTCATACAAATAACAAATTTAGTAATGAATTGAAATTAATCATGGAATTGATAATGTTGACATATTGTTTAAGAGTGACTATGAACAATGGGTTAATTCGGGATAGGAATATATTCAACTCATCTAAAATTGGTGCGAGGAAGTCTATGAAAAAAGAAATTACGTACTACAGTTCAGTGTCAAAGTGTTTAAGAATGACTTCGATTCCTTAAGTTGAGTGTAAAAGGTTATTAAAAAGAACATTTTGCAACTGGACAGATTAAATTCCTATGCCCTCCAGTTGCTTACAGTATTGAAGAATATGATCAGATAAAGTATCAATTTTATTTGAGAATCGCCAGCTACAATACAACACAATAAAAGCTATAGCAGGTCCTTGTTTATTCAAATATGCCATATTTCCCAGAACATTCAATGTTTTATCTTCGGCTTCTTCACAATGAGCACAGAGCAGTGAGCATGATGATCACAGTAGTCACTCACACTGCCAAGCACAGCCCTGCAGAATCAATCAAAAATTCCTATTTTAATTAATTAATTACAATGCATATATTAGAAATACATACATGCCTTGTTCATATATGTTTTTCGGACCTTTTGATTGCTCCATGTCCATGATTACCAATAACTAGCGTCGCCGCGTGATGCTTGTCGACAGCTTCACATAGAGCGTTCCTTGGATCACCTTCCATGACTTGCAGATCCATGTCAGTTACCTGAAAAATATATGACTTTTATGTCTATCTGTAGAAATAATTCGTGTGAATATAACGATAATTTCTTTAAGATAATTTAGGAAAGAAGGAAAAATTGACTCATGGATTTTGTGGCACAAATTTCCAGGGCCTTCTCTGCCACCCTCGCCGAAACCTTCTTCAAGTCAGTCTCGACATGGGCGAGTATGTCAACCCCACCAATCCCAGCCAGCCCGGCTGTATAAGCAGCGGTTGGCTTAGAGTGCAAAATCAGCAACTTAAACGGATACTGATTCGCAACGAAGGAGGCGAAGAAATGATCGAGCGTCCATTCAAGCGCGTAATAGCTGTGCTCGCTCTCATCGGTCCCAAATATCATAACCGGCTTTTCCACCACCGGAGGAGGATGAGCCACTGCGGCCAACGAGCCATTTTCAGCTTCCATGTTTGATACTTGATTTGTGATGCGTGTGATATTGTTATGTTCTGTTTCAGAACATTTATATAGATGATTCCCAAAGTAACAAGTTGCGTGCAATGATTCGAATGAGGAGAGAAAAACGGTGACGTTTTGGTGTTTGTTGCTGGTTCTTTTGGGAAAGTTGACAGCGCAGTCTAAGGCTGTGCATTCGGTAATTTACCGAATTTACCGTTACCGAATTTACCGATCCAATTTTTTAATTCCGATTACCGAACCGAATTTACCGAATTTTTTGGGTCATTTTCCTATCAAATTTTAATATTTTTTAAAGACTGGCTAAAACATCTACATCTAATAAACAAAAAAAGCACAAAAAAAAATAGCATATTTACATCAAAGTTCTTAAAACGTGCAGAATAAAAACTAAAATTCAAACAAATATTTGAATAGAGGGTCTTTTGCTTCTGCTTCTCCATGATGATCGCAGAACACTGTAGTTTGTAAGCCTGGTTCATCTTCAACAAGCATGGCACATAGTGTTCATCTTCAACAAGCATGGCACATAGTGTTCATCTTCAACAAGCATGGCACATAGTATTCATCTGCAAAAGTATATTCAAACTCAAGTTAATTTTTTCTGCAAAAGCACATTCACATTCAGGTGATCTCAAAGCATATTCATGTTGCATTCACTGTCAAGTTATACTATAAACTACACCAACCGCCAACACCAATCATATTCACATTCAAGCGTCTTTATCTTATTATCTGTACATGTCCAGCTCTGATTCACTGAGTTAAACATGTGTGATGTGTCTGAATCAAAATGAAACAATGCATAGTGCTGCGTACATGACTATAGTTGAATATGAAAACAAGTTAAACAACAATGAAACTTCACAACTACTACCACTTGAATTGGCAGTAACTACCCACACAAAACATTGTTCCAGTCACGCAAATCATAGCAACTCATACTCCTGAATACGCTTCCAGAGCCCACTGTGTATAACAGTACTTGGCAAAATGTTTTGCAGCCGAAAAATCTTTATCTTGAGATGCAATTAGTGTCAAAACAACAGTAAGAAGCACAGACCACCGGCAATTATGAAAATAAGATTGTAATTTGACAAGTAAAATGAAGGTTTCAGTGAAATATGAAGGAGTAGACAAAGTAGCATACCAGTTGTGCTGGACTAGGTTCAAGAAGATGGGGAGATGGAGAATAGAGGAAGCCGCGGAGTCGAAGGGGAGCCGAGGGACCAGCGGCGGCCGTGGAGGAGCAAGGCGGGGCTTCTAGTTTCTTCGCAAGCTTCTAGTTTCTTCGCAAGCTTCTGGCTTCTTCCGCAAGCTGCGTGAGGAGAGAGAGGCTTAGGGTTTTGTTTCTCGTACACGTACTCATTACTTAGTCGCAAGTTAGAGCCAAACTGTGTCGTTTGATTTTTCCGTAATCTTTTTTTGATTTTTAATTATATATTATTAAATAATTAAATTTATAAATCGGTAAATTACCGAACCAAAAATTTCATTCCGATTACCGACCAAATTTTACCGATTTACCGATCGGTAATTTACCGAATTTATCGATTACCGAATTTACCGAATTTATCGATTACCGAATTTACCGAACCGAATTGAATCGGTTCGGTAAAATCGGTAATCGATAAATTCGGAATTTACCGAACAATGCTCTGCCCTAGCGCAGTCGTTTTAAGTGGTGCTCGACGTGTTGGTTCCGTGGATGAGATATTACATGTTGCGCGCCTTATCACCACGCTTTACTATCCGGCTGTGATCAACTTTTCGTCACCACTTTTTATCTCTATTTCTTTTCCCTTTTTTTCTCCACTTTTGCCTTGTTTTCTTGTTAAAAATAACAAATCGAAGTCTCTCTAGAACTGCAAAAAGAAAAAAAGACACTTGTATTATATATATCCATTTGAATTTATTTTTAAAAAATACATCATTTTTGTATCTCTCTCATGCGCCTGGTTCTAACAAATATTACTGATAAAAAAAATCTGAGAAGTGTAAAGCTCAATAATTTACTATGTACCTGAAGTCCTGAACTAGATTAAGCTTTTTTATTTTTATTTTTATTTTATAATTACACCATAAATTACTTGGGTGGTTGGGCCCCTATGAAATTTCTGTAAATATTTTAAAACTACACTTTAAATTCTGAAAAAATGGAGCAAAAAAAAAACTTGGACTTAATTATATACCTAAATCTAGGTAGCTCCGTCCCTAAATTGTACTGAAATATTTGTAGTGTTTACTAGAAAACTTCAAAGCATTGACTCTCCAATAATGATGAGTCATTTGTTGGATCGAAGTGTTAGCGAAATACGATAATCTATCAGACGGAAATTAAGAGTTGATTTTATATTGTTTTCCGTTTGATAGTTTAACGTAGCAGCGGAATATTGATGCAGGAAAGTGACGGCAGAAATAACAACACAAGGATATATAGTGGAAAACCTTATCAAAACTATGATAAGATTAAAAACCACTACCTTTCAGTTTCCACTGAAAGGATTTTCGAAATCAGATTATTCCTTTTATTCCCGATATGCTTGTAGGGTTTACAAACTAGATCACACAGATTCTATTTGATGACCTCTACTCAACCGGATGGAATAATCGATTTCTACCACAAACCTCCGTGTGTTGCTACAACGAGCTTTCTTCCTTCAGTGCGATTCCGCCGTTCTTTTCTCAAGAACACTCTGTCGTTCTGCTCTCTAGAACTGCGCCGCAATCTCTCTAGAAGCTCTCTTTGAAAACCACTCTTTGCATCTGCAAACCCTAGCTCCTTTTATTGGGCGGCTGGGTCTCGTTATCTGGGCCCAATGTCCTGGCCCAGTCTTGATTTCCGAAACCCTAGCGTCTTTTCCCAAAATGACAGAACTCCTTTTTCTTCTGGAATCTTCTCTTTGTCTGTTTGTTTACTTAACACAATTTGCCACCTCCAACCTGTAGGGTATATCCATCTCATGGAAATTTGTTCTTTAATCTGTTAGATGGATTTCTGCACACTTAGACAAAACATTAGCTAAGTGTTTGTGATCATCAAAACAAATGGGTTCCAACAAATTCCCCCTTTTTGATGATGACAAACACTTCTTCAATAAAACAGAAATCCATCATAAGTAATTCAATTCATCACTAGTCCAGCAGATAGACTTTTAATCAGTTTCTGTTAGCAAGATAGAAGCCAGACAGATTTACGAACTCATGACAGTTCCCCCTTAGATGGGCATTAGATTTGAGTTTTAGTGATGACTTCCCCCTCAGGTGGTGCATCCATGTTATCTTCCCCCTTTTGGCATCATTAAAAAGGTCGCAATTTAAGAAAACCAAGTAATGGAAGGAAACTGCAAATTTCATTTTCAATTAGGCAAAAGTCCCCTGAGGGGCACACAGCAAGCAGACAATTAAAAGTACTTTCAAACATAAACAGAGCAAAGTCACGAAGTAAAAATCATGAAGGAGGAGGATGATGTGGGATGGATATCAAGGGAAGGGAACCATGAGACAGAAGCTGGGTTAATCTCTCACTAAAGTCTTCAAATGGTCAACCAATTCTGTCCCAACGAATCTCAACTGGCGATTCAGCTCCTGAATCTCTTCCTTGATTTGCGTCCCATGTATCATATTGATCTTAGCGGACTCATCCAACTCCTGCAACATGACAGGCAGCGATGCAAGCACATCCACTTTGGCTTGCAAATCCTCCATTCCATCAACAACTGACTTTTGAACATCTTCTCACACAATTCCTCCAGATTTCCCACCTTATCTGTCAGCAGCACTACCTTCTCAGACAAGCTTTTCAACACCTCAATCACAGCTGGTGATCCCTCATCTGGATCCAGCGGTTGCTGATCCAGAGGATCCACCTCTTGAGGTGCTTCTACCATAACAGGGGTAGGAACGTACGAGTCGTTCTTCCAACCAGTCCCTTGTACAAACTCCCAGTTCCAGCTCGCCATGGTCTGTTCCTCAAGAGCGAAGGACAGCTGACTCTCCATTTCTGGCTGGTAGATTCCAAGTTTGACAAGGATTTTCTTAACAATTCCTGGGAATGGCAGACCTTGCATCTTACTGCTGGCCGCTTTATCCATGTGCTTGAATATCTGCATTGGAAGATGGATCTGAGCCTTCCCTTGGAGTTTATCCAGCAGAAGAAAGTCCTGGAAGTTGAGCACATCATGCTTCTGTGTTCTGGGAGTGATAGAGGTGCAAATCAGCTTGTGAAGGATTCGATTGGTTAAGTACAACGTGTTGGCTTTCCCTTGATGAGAGACATTGTTGGGATCTCCCCCCACTCTTATAATCACGTCCCCCTTCGCCACCGACTCAGGCCAAATCCCCTTATTATAATCCTCATATCCTCGAGCTGGAACTCCTAGCAGATCACCCAACTCCCGGCAAGAGAATACTTGCTCTGCTCCGCCAATCACAAACGTGGCCAAAGGCATTCCTCTCAACTCCTCTAGCTTAAACTTTGAATAAAATTCCCTCACTCTATCTTCATCCACCAACACCTCCTCTCGAAATAAATGATCCCATCCTTGGGCAATAAGAGTATTACTAACCTTATCAAGTTGGAACTGAGCCAAAAACTCACGATCAATCGTCATTTCAGGAATTACGAACCTTCTCTTCATGAGCTTTTCCTCCTCTGCCTCTGGAGCAGGAACCTCCTTCTTTACTACTGGTGGAAGATCCTTTGAGGTACGCTTGCTTTTCCGGGTGGGTTTTTCTGAGGCGGCCGGCTTCCTCTTCTTACTGCCAGAAGTTGCAGCGACACTGGTTCTCTTTTTGTTTGGTGGAGACCCCTTCGTCACTGGGTTTGTCACCTCTTCCGGCACACATCGGACTGATTCAGAGGATGCTTCCAAGGTCTTTGATTGTTCCACCGCAGCTTCACTCACGCTCATTCCTTGAGCCCTTAGTTTGGCAATCATTTCAGAGATTGACATTTCTCCTGAGGCAGCCATGGAATTTTCTGGGCAGAATTAGGGTTTCGGCAATTAGGGTTTTCTTTAAGGAAGAGAGCAAATAGTTGTGAGGCTTTGCCGACTCGCTTCTCTTTAATATCGAAAACAAACCCTCGAAATTACCTTTCAAAATTTAAAAAAGAGGCCCAACCGCCATATCAATTAGATTCATCGAATCAATTTGTGCAGATAATCTGCCTTTCGAACTTCAAAAAGATAATTAATGACCGCCTTGAGAATTCCTAAAACAAATAGAATTCCACCACGTGTCCGTCTGGGAGAAGATCTGATATTATTTGCCTTGACTACACACGCCTTTTGGCTTGTTCCTTTCCCCAATAGTCGGTCCACATTCCAATGGCATCAATTACAGTACACGCCATCATTCAAGTCTGCTTTACAGCTTTTTGCTTTTTACTGAGTAATCAAATCACCATAAATGCATGTCTGAACTGCCATACAGCTTGCATCCATTCTTTAGCAATGATCAGAGATCAACCCATCCACAGAGTCGATTGAACCAATTTTGTACCAGCTTGAGATTAACCCGTTCTCTATTGTCTCATGGTTTACACAAGGGTTGTAGTGCTTTCGGTTTACCCAAGAGGTACAAGGAAAAACACTACTTATTCACGAAACAACCAATTTTTCAAGTCTGAGCAAAGTAATATCATGCAGTGTGGAGAAAAAAAATGTGATATTTCATAATCAAAGGGCTAAACAATCACCAAACAGTCTCCACATGTTATAGGCTTAGGTTGGTCTTAGAGAACTTCCATGGCATGTATTGAGGGTTCAAATTGGAAGTCTCTTTTGGGCTACAAGGAAGCCTGTGACATGCTCAGATTTTCTATCCAGCAATTTTAATTTATCAAGCAAGCATGGTGAACACACAGAGAGACTTTCACACGGTTTTTCAACTTCATAAGCAGCAACTCCATGCAATGGTAACTTAGCAGGCAACCTAATCTAGCCAATCATTGGAGAAATCTACCATGTAATACAGACTAGGTAAGGGAGGTCATACCTAGTTCAAGCCTTAGCTTCTCATAGGGCTCCCTGTGCAGTGCTTTCGTAAAGATGTCGGCAATCTGCTCCTCAGTTCTGCAGTAATTCATGGCAATAATTCCTTTTTCTACACAATCACGCAGAAAGTGATATCTGATTTCTATGTGTTTGGTGCGTGAAAACTGCACTGGATTTTTAGAAATGTTAATTGCACTAGTGTTATCACATAGAATAGAAATGCAATCAAGATTGACACCAAAATCACTTAGCTGTTGTTTTATCCATATGAGTTGTGCGCAGCAAGCGGCGGCAGCAATATACTCGGCCTCTGCAGTGGATAGAGCAATGGAAGATTGCTTCTTGGAACCCCATGAGATTAGACAGGGTCCAAGGAATTGTGCCATCCCTGAGGTGGATTTTCTATCTGACTTGCAGCCAGCGTAGTCAGCATCTGTATAGGCCGTCAAGCGTAAATCCCCTCCCTTGGGATAGAAAAGGCCTAGATCATCCGTCCCTTTTAGGTACCGTAGAATCCTTTTCACGGCTTTGATGTGTGTCTCTCTGGGATCTGCCTGAAATCTGGCACATAGACAAACACTAAACAGAATGTCAGGTCTACTAGCCGTTAGATATAAGAGAGAGCCTATCATTCCCCTGTATAGGGTTGGATCCACTTGAAGGGAGGACTCATCCTTTCCCAAGGAGTCATTGGGTGACATCGGTGTGGCACATGGCTTTGCGGATTCCATCCCAAATTTCTTCAGAATTTCCCTCACATATTTCTGCTGATGGATCTGGGTTCCATCTTCATTTTGAAACACTTGAAGCCCCAGAAAATATTTCAACTCTCCCACCATACTCATCTCGAACTCACTTGACATTAGATCTGTAAACCTTTTCACAAGCAGGGGGTTAGTTGATCCGAAAATAATATCATCAACATATACCTGAACCACAAGAGTGTCTGCTCCTTCTTTCAGAAGGAATAGCGTTTTGTCCACCTCTCCTCTGACAAATCCATGTGATAGAAGGAACACAGACAACCTTTCGTACCAAGCGCGAGGAGCTTGTTTCAGCCCGTACAATGCCTTGTCCAGGATATACACATGATCAGGATGATCTTTGTCCTCGAATCCAGGAGTTTGACTTACATACACTTCTTCTTTTAACACCCCATTAAGAAAGGCCGTCTTCACATCCATCTGTTGCAAGGCGAAGCCATGATATGTCGAGTATGCAATAAGCAATCTAATTGCTTCAAGTCTGGCAACTGGAGCGA
Source organism: Rhodiola kirilowii (assembly GCA_033675215.1). Classification (NCBI taxonomy): domain Eukaryota; kingdom Viridiplantae; phylum Streptophyta; class Magnoliopsida; order Saxifragales; family Crassulaceae; genus Rhodiola; species Rhodiola kirilowii. The sequence goes on from CM066201.1 coordinate 48,699,959, forward strand.
AGGTTTCATCGTAATCTATTCCCTCTTGTTGATTGTAACCTTTTACCACCAGACGGGCTTTGTTCCTTACAACTGTTCCCTTATCATCCATCTTGTTCCTAAAGACCCATTTTGTTCCAATTACGTTCTTATCCTTAGGTCTAGGAATCAGACGCCAAACTTTGTTTCTCTCAAATTGGTGCAACTCCTCTTGCATAGCATTGATCCATTCTGGGTCTTTGAGCGCTTCCGTCACCGTCTTCGGTTCTGCAAAAGAAACAAACGAAGCGAATCCACAGAATTGATGTAAATTATTACGATCTACCTGTTCCTGAGATATGTAGCATTGATAGTCTTCAAATCTGTCAGGTCGACGAACCATCCATCCATAACGAGTGGTTCTGAATTCCCCCTCAGTATTTGCGGGTGTGGGTTCAGCAGCCATTGCTCCATCTCCAGGAATCTCTTGGTTGGCTTCCACCACAGGGTCATCATTTTCATTTCCACCCGGCGGATCAGTAATTTCCTGATGATCTGCCTGATTGACTGGTAGTTCATTATCTGCCTGGTGGATATCCATGTGAGGCATTTCAGCAGGGGGTGCTTGAGGAGGTTCCCAGTTAGGATCTGACTCATCGATGAACTGAAGCTCCCCAGCATCAAGCATAGCCGCTGATGAGGAATCCCGTATCAAGTGACCAGCTATCACTATTTCGTCGAACTTCACGTGCACACTTTCCTCAACTTGTTCTAACCTCAGATTGTAAATCTTGTAGGCCTTGCTGTGACTGGAATATCCAACGAAAACTCCTTCATCGCTCCTCGCATCAAACTTACCCAAGCTATCTTTTCCGTTGTTGTGGACAAAGCATTTGCACCCGAAGACCCTTAGATGGGAAATGTTTGGCTTTCGTCCACGCAGAAGTTCATAAGGCGTTTTTCCTATCATGGCTCGAAGTGATGCTCTGTTTAGAATATGGCAAGCAGCATGCACTGCTTCTGCCCAGAAGCTTTTTGGAACCTTGCTGGCAATAAGCATCGTCCGTGACATATCCTCCAAAGTCCTGTTCTTTCGTTCCACCACGCCATTTTGCTGTGGTGTCCGTGGGGCGGAGAAATTATGATCAATACCTTTATCCCTGCACAACGAAAGAAACTGCACATTCCGGAACTCAGTTCCGTTGTCAGTACGAATGGAGGCCAATTTTTGGTTTAGCTTATTTTCTATCAGCTTTAACCATGCTTCAAATTCAGCGTAAGTTTGAGATTTTGTGCATAGAAAGATAGTCCAAGTATACCTGGAGTAGTCATCGACTATGACCAGAATATACCTGTTTCCACCACGACTAATCACGTTGACGGGGCCGCATAAATCCATGTGGATCATGTCCAGTGGTGCAGATGTGCTTACAGCTTGCTTTGATGGAAACGACGTTCGTGCTTGCTTTCCTGTAGCACACGCACTGCATATCTGCCCAAAGGCGCTTTCCACCTTGGGCAATCCGACGACCAGTTCTTTCAGATGGAGCTTGTGCAATAATCTCATGCTCGCGTGCCCGAATCTCTTATGCCATAAGATGGAATCTTCAGTGATGCTTGCAAGGCAGAGTTCTTCTTCAGGAGTGAATTCTGGATCAACAGTATAGATTTCTCCCATACGAATTCCCCTTAGAACTATTTTACCTGTCTCATTGCATCTTACTAGACAGTCATTAGAGTTGAAAATAACATGATTTTTCCATTTAAGCACAACTGAGATACACTTAGCAGATTATATCTCAAATTTTCAACCAAGCTCACCTCCCTTATTCGGATAGTGTCCGAAATCCTTACCTCTCCTATAGCTTTCACCTTTCCTTCACTTTTATTTCCGAAGATTATGCTTTCTCCGGAGTGTTTATGGAGCGAGTCGAACCATTCTTGATTCCCGGTCATGTGTCTTGAGCAGCCACTGTCCAGGTACCAGGGACGGGACCTCACTCCTTCCTGCAGAAAAAAGATTAGTTTTTGCGAACCCAGATAAGCTTGGGCTTACTGGGTTTAGGAACGAATCTAGCAGTTGGAACATAAAGAGATTGATAAGAAACATCATTGTTAGTTAGATCAATCCTTTTCTTGGGTGTCTTTCTTGGTCTACCACGGATTGCTGGGTCATAGTGAGAGCGATAGTGATCGACTCTGTCCTTTCTGCAATATAGATTGACCCTTTTCTGATAGTGATCAATTCTGTCTTTTCCACCATATGGATTGACTGTCCTCTGATGGTGATCAACTCTGTCTTTTCTACCATATGGATTAATCTTCCTCTGACGGCCTGCCACTACCCAGTTGCGGTTCCTTTCATCCATCTCCCTTAGCTTTGGGCATTCAACTCTGTAATGTCCTTGCTGCCCGCAGCCATAGCATAATCTATGGCACGGAAGATCCACATACTTGCTTCTACCAGGTGGTGTAGATGCTCTCTTCTTCCTCGCTCGAAAGTCTATCCTTGAGGGCCTTCTACTCAGATTCATCTTCTGCCACATTTCATAGGCTTTCCTTGCCTTGAAAGGGACAGAGTCCGAGTCATGGATGTGGTATCCCTCCTGTGGACTAGCTTCCTTTCTTGTCTGTCTGACGGTTTGAGTTCTTCTATTCGGGCGAGAACTCTCTCCTGGTTCCATCATTACATCTTTTCCTTTAGACGGCTTTTCTTCTTCGTATCCAAAGCTTGGTCTAACAAATTTTTCTTTGTAGTCCTTCTTTTCTTCTTCAACCCTTTTAGCTTCCAACTCACGGAGCCATTTTTCTTTCTTTACAGCTTCCTCGCTTCTGAGCTCAGCTACTATATGGAGGAGTTCCTCATTATTCTGTCTGTGGTTTGCCAGCTCCCTTTCCAACTCTTCAACCTTGGTGTTGAAATCAGTCATCTCGATGTTTCCGATTGTCATGCGTTCCAACTCCTCACTCAGTTTGCTTATCTGTCTTTCTTTTCTTGCACAAGTAAGACACTTGCATACATGCTCTGCCATTTCCTTCTCAAGGCGCATAGCTTTGTTTGCCCATAGATTGTTCTCTTTTATGTCGGCGTGATGTTCCTGTTGCATACTAGATATTTTGTTCTCCATTCTTTGAATTTTCTCGAGGAGTTTGGTTATTGTTTCTGCAAAGTCAGATTCAGAAAATACCTCATCAGTAAAGGAGTCAGTATCTGTTACCTGGTTTGATGCAGAGTGAGCCATCAAGCAGGGCTCCTTGGCGCATTTTCCATCATCGCTGTCTGAATCTCCCCAAGCTGCAAACATGGCGTGAGTTGGCTTTGGAGCAGGTTCTTCTCCTTTCTTTCTGCTGTAGCAGTCTGCGGACAGATGTCCCTTCTTTTGGCAGTGATAGCATACCCTATCTTCCTTTTCCTTTGACTTCCCTTTGTCTTCATTTGAAGCGACACCCTTGTTCCATTTGGAGAATTTTCCACGACTTCCTCCAGCTCTAAAGTCTCTCCTGCCTTTGCCAAGGTTGGCCTGATTCAATGCTTTCGTTAAGAGTGCTATCTCGTCATCTTCCTTTGGTGATCCATTTCCATGTGACAGATCAAGAGCCTTTTCAACTTTCAGGGCTATGGCCTGAGATTTTTCCGACTGTCTCCTAGCCATTTTCCTTTCAGTGATGCCAGCTTGACTCTGAAGGTTAGCGACCAGTTCCTCAAGAGTAATATCCTTAATTCCCTTTTGAGCCTGCAGCGCCAAGGTTACGTGATCCCACTTTGAGTTCAAAGCCTGCATGAACTGGTGTGTGATTTTCCATTCCGGGAGCTTCTCATTCAAGTATTCCAGCTGTCCAATGATGACTTGGAACCGGGTGTAGAAATCTTCAAGAGATTCATCCTTCTTCTGCACAACAGATTCATAGTCTTTTATAGCAGCCAAGATTCTGTTCCTCTTGATATCCTCATTCCCTCCATATAATCTGACCAATCCATCGTACATCTCCTTTGCGGTTTTGTACATAGCCACTTTTATCTGATCTCCGGGAGAAAGAGCCATGTAGAGGACCTTTTTTGCTCTAGCGTTTTTCTCAAGTTTTTTGTAATCCTCATCCGTGTATTTGTCCTTTGTCTTCTCCACTGGTTTCTCAGGATCTGATGTATCAGGAGGAATGGTGAGTGGTCCTGACTCGAAGATGCTCCAGAGCTGTCCATCCAGCGAGCAGACGTGTGCCTCGAACTGGTCCTTCCACCAGTCGAACTGCCCGGGCTTCAACAGCGGCGGTTTCCAAAATGAATCACTGATAGACGACATACTTTTCCTGCAAGCTAACACACAAATCTAGAACCGTCGGCTCTGATACCACGTGTTGGATCGAAGTGTTAGCGAAATACGATAATCTATCAGACGGAAATTAAGAGTTGATTTTATATTGTTTTCCGTTTGATAGTTTAACGTAGCAGCGGAATATTGATGCAGGAAAGTGACGGCAGAAATAACAACACAAGGATATATAGTGGAAAACCTTATCAAAACTATGATAAGATTAAAAACCACTACCTTTCAGTTTCCACTGAAAGGATTTTCGAAATCAGATTATTCCTTTTATTCCCGATATGCTTGTAGGGTTTACAAACTAGATCACACAGATTCTATTTGATGACCTCTACTCAACCGGATGGAATAATCGATTTCTACCACAAACCTCCGTGTGTTGCTACAACGAGCTTTCTTCCTTCAGTGCGATTCCGCCGTTCTTTTCTCAAGAACACTCTGTCGTTCTGCTCTCTAGAACTGCGCCGCAATCTCTCTAGAAGCTCTCTTTGAAAACCACTCTTTGCATCTGCAAACCCTAGCTCCTTTTATTGGGCGGCTGGGTCTCGTTATCTGGGCCCAATGTCCTGGCCCAGTCTTGATTTCCGAAACCCTAGCGTCTTTTCCCAAAACGACAGAACTCCTTTTTCTTCTGGAATCTTCTCTTTGTCTGTTTGTTTACTTAACACAATTTGCCACCTCCAACCTGTAGGGTATATCCATCTCATGGAAATTTGTTCTTTAATCTGTTAGATGGATTTCTGCACACTTAGACAAAACATTAGCTAAGTGTTTGTGATCATCAAAACAAATGGGTTCCAACATCATTGTTGTTTAGAAACTATATAATTTGATAACGGTGGGCATGGGACGGGTTGAGACGTATTTTGTTTGTTCCTAATGCGATCCAAAATAGTGATCGGATCATTTATTTGAACCATAATTCGATCAGAAGGACCGGATCAATTATGTGAACCAAAACCTGACCTTAGAAAAAAAAATTAAAATATCCTTTAAAAAAAAGTTAATTCCACTATTATTGACATATAATGGACAAGTGTCAAACTCATGCCATTAGATGCAACCAAGGGGGTTTGACTGTAGACAGGGCCGGTCCTGACATTTTATTGGCCTATGGAAAAATAAATATTTTGGGCCCTCTGAAAATAAAAAATATTTTTATATTTTTTAATAATAATGTTTATGTATATATGTAAATTTTGCATTACTGATATTTTTCTTTGGATTTTTCACGTGTTTTAATTAGTATTATGTCTTTATCAAACAAGAAGAAGTTATATTTGGGCTTTTTATCGTCCCAAAAACAAAGTATCATACTAGTATTTTCCCTTTAATATGCATATATTTATTTTTTTATATACATATATTCAATCAATATAATAAAAAATTTAGAAAAAAATGGGCCCATTTGGACTGTGGGCCCTTGGCCTTGTCCAAGGTAGCCATAAGGTGAGGGCCGGCCCTGACTGTAGACCTAAGGGGTGATCAGGACCCGTCCCAACCCAGTCAATTTGGGACAAACTTGAACCCGACCCGGTGTTAGGTAGGACGGGTTATGGTTAACCTTCGGGTTACCCTATCTCATAAGTGTTTATACAAAAGTATTATTTAATAGTTAATTTTTTTAAGTTAGTATTCATGGAGTCTCGAACTATACACTCAACTCTAACATATTAATTATTTTGTCACTAATATATGTTTAAAATAGAAGTTACACTAAAACTACTTAGTGACTGCCTATCGAAAAATGAAACTATATCATAATCTTCAATATATTTTGCATGTGATTTGCATAAATATAATTTTCTAAAGTATATGGTTAAGTTTAAGTGCATAAAAGTAACATAGTTATCATTTAGGGTCGGGTTTGGGTTATTCGATCACGGTTTTGGGTCGGGTTAGAGACCAACTAAACTCGTCCTACGCCCACCCTTAGTAGACCTCTTGGTCATTCGACCACACCTTTTTGCTTAAAATATCCTTTGAAAAGCATAAATCATTCAACATCATCTATCATAAACACAAATACTCTGAAAATATACGCTTAAATCACCCATTGTGAATTGTAAAATTTAGTATTGCGATTTTATTTTTTAATACATATCAATTACTTATTCATATGTAATGTAATATTTAATAAGAACATAAGTAAACTAATTGGTATGGTAATCACGTTCATTCTTTAGAGGTATAGGGTTCGAGTCTTGGTAAAATTCGATACTTTTTGTATTATTTATGGCGTCGAGTAACCCGATCATCAACCCTAAACGTACACCGGGTTGAATTAAACCCGAAATTATATTGGCCGGGCCGATCCGGGTTATCGGGTTGGGCCGGGTCAGGCTCACCCCTAGATTTTGTTTAACCCCCTCACGATTCGAACTCACGACCACTTAGACATCGGAGATTTTACGTCTTAGCCTTTGACCGATTGTTTTACGCCCTGATGGTAATGGGCCACTCCTAGATTGGAATACCAAATTTGTAGATAAAAATAGATATTACATCATGTCATTTAAGGTTTCAAATATTATTTTTGAATTAAGGACCGAACTTATAAGATAAGGACCAAATCATGTTGTGGTAGACCTGGTTTTCAGCAAGTAATGGTTGGTATCGTATGATTGAGTCAAAATCTACTTTTTATTATTGTTATTAAATTTCACTATAATAAGTAAAGAATGAACAAACCTCAAACTCATGCCGGTGCATCTAAGGGGTTCGAACCGTCGACTTCTTGATCATTCGACCAAGACCATGACTGCTAGACCACTACCCATGATACATCAAAATCTAATTGAGTAGTGATCTTAGTGAGTTATGTCCTTATTTTTTAGGAGTTTAGTTATTGTATTAGGTTATTTGGCTTGTATGGATGAATGAATAAACTACTGATTTCGAATATTTTCTCCTTGAAATCAACACGAACGAGTGCATTCCAGAGGCTTTCTCAACAAATTATTTTAAATGGTAAAAAATTCCATATGTACATAGAAAATATAATTTAAAAGCTCACTGCATCACTACTACAAACAGAGGATTATGCATCGGTTTTTGAAGGGATTATGCATCAGTTTTCATCCGATGCGTAATCTAGCGATGCGTAAGGTTCAGACCTTATGCATCGGTTCAAAAAAACTGATGCATAATGTCTGAGATTATGCATCGGTTTTTTGACCGAACCGATGCATACTGTCTAAGATTATGCATCAGTTTTAGCCCCAACCGATGCGTAATGTCGAAAACGATGCATAATGTCTAATACGGAACCGATGCATAATCCACTGTTTGTAGTAGTGCATGTACATAAAACTATCATCCGTCAACAAAACATACCGTTAGGCGTCCACGCCTTTTATACTCGCGCATCGTGCGCTCCATTGTGCATCTCTCTCTTCATCTTCATTATATTTGTTTTTCTAGCTCATGAGATTTCATAACGACACTACAAATTCTTCCAAAATTTCCGTCCAAAATTTCCGTCGCCATAGCGTCACAAGCAACGGCGGCGGAAAATAAAACGGTACATTTTCGATACCATTCCGTCACCAAAAACACTTTCGAGGTATTTCCGTTATAATTCCGTCAACACTAATTCCGTCGCGCACGAGTTCTCGGATTAGCGACGAAATTTAAGTAACGAAAAAATGACGGAAACTACCCCGCATATGTTATTCGCATACATTTCGTTGATTTTCCGTCTGTGTATACCGTCGCATATTCCGTTTCTATTCCGTTATTATTCCGTCACTTAGGTGACCGTTGTCCATTTCAAATTTTTCCGTCGATATTACATTATTTTTCCGTGACATGTGACGGAATATTGACTGAATTTTTTTCCTTCAGTTTTGCCTATATAAGAGAACTTTTTGCATCTTTCAACACACTCATTTTCAACATTTAAGCATTTGTTAGAACAAAAGTTTTGGAACATATACTAGAGATGGGGTGCAAGATGATTCTGAAGAATTTCATGGCTCTTGACTAAGATTAGTTTCTTATAAGAGAAGTTACAATTTTATAAAAGGTGTCATGAACTCACATAGTTGAATTGCAACCGGACTGCAGTTTGAGAATTCAAACCAAAGTAATGTTATGAGAATTCCCAACATCTGTCCGGTTGCAATTCAAATATTTTAGTCCATGCCACCTTTTACCAAATTTTACCTTGTCTTTCTGTCAAGAGTCATAAATTTTTTAGAATCTTCTTCATCCCATTTCCAGTATATGTATCCAAATTTCCGTCACATTTCCGTCATTATTCCGTTACTTCTAGACAGCACTTCATTTGTAAGGCGCCGTTTATAAAGCACTTAAGACAGCGCTTCATTTTTAAGGCGCCGTTTATAATGCACTTATGACAGCGCCTTCTAGTTAAGCGCCGAAACATATTTTTTGAAAATTTGTTTATATTAAAATGTCGTGTATTATCAATTTATTTTAACGTATAATCAATTTGCGTTACACAAATGATTTCAAATATAATTTATTATATAAAAACATTATTTATCATGCGCTTAATTGTCAATTTGCGTTACGAATTCATTTGGAAAGCACTATATTTTATTTAATTCATGGAATACAAAGTTGTCACTGATTGATTTATAACAACATCGTGAGCAGTCCAACATTCTACAATCTACAGGTTGGTTGACAACGACAAAAGTGAATTCCTTCCTGTCCTTCGCATCGTACGATGATTATTGACGATCATATTGCATCTCCTCATAAAATTACCCCGAATGCGACTGTCATATTGTGCATCCCAGGTAGCTATACGCTACAAGCAAATCATTTGTAATACCCGTTCACTTTTGTCATCCAAATGAAAGTAAAACATTTTCTGAGTTACCGTTTTGTACCTGAAACTCCTCGAACCAAATTTCCTTGCTACGTTCTGGGATCATGTTCCATGATGCCCACGTTGCATCCCAACATTTTAGGATGCATTCTTGAGCAATCCTTCGATGAACATCGAATGGGAAGAAACTGTTACAAAAGTAGGGATTACATAACGGCCGCATCTATCAAAACAGACAATATGAAGAGAACAATAGTAAGTTGTTACGCGTGTCTGCCAATAGGTGTAACGTGATCTCTACGAGCAAATCCACGTGGATTGTCAGGGAAACTCACAAGGTCAAATGAAGGAGACATGTTGACGATTGGAAGGAAGTATGTTGTTAATGAATGTGGTGGGATGAATGATTTCAAGAGTTCTCATATATATATAGCGCAACAATGAAATATGGTTGCATAAATTGTTCCGTCCAAATTTCGTCCATCTTCCGTCACTTGTTGACGGAAATAACATTTTATAGTGACGTGAAATTCGGCAACGGTCTATAATTAACGGGAACTTTGTAAAGGAATAATGACGGAAAAAGCGCTGTATCAGGTATACTTAATGAAATCGGGACTCTATAGACAGCGCTTAACAAAGAAGCGCTGTAACAGGTATACTTAAACCAATTGTTAACTGTAAGGCTCTGTCTTAGGTACATTAGAAACAGCGCTTTACACATGAAGCGCTGTCTTAAGTGCGAATATAAATTGATATTTTTGATTGTTTCAAACAATCTTGTGCACAATAACATTTCATTAAAAATATTGATTCCCCGATTACATTGCTCAATTTTATCAACAAAAACAAACAAATTACATTGCCCAGCAATAAACAAAACATTTGTATTCGTTTACGTCCGAATTCGTTGACATGAGATGCGTCCATGGTACAAAACTTTTGGACCAATTTCGAATACAGCATATGACGTGTTTTACACTGGATTATCTGATTGCCGCAAGTAATCTATGATGAGCCGTATTTATATGACTCATTGAGTCGACAATTCCCACCAATTGAGACATTTGGTCATACGAACAGTTGCTTGCTGATGGTGTGTTGCATTCAGGCAAACTTTGGGAGTCTTAAGAGGAATTGAGCTTAACAGATGGCATTTGTGCCTAAAAACCACCATGAAGATTATTGGCCGGACGGATCATCACTTTGGCCGAGCCGCGCCCGAGAAAGACCGAGGAAACCCGCGCCAGGCGCTCGAGAAACCCGCTCGATAAATGCCGGATCGCGTTCGAAGTCTGCGTGTGAGAAATTGCCAAGAAGCGCCCGAGGCCGCATCCGAGAAACACCGAGACCAGCGCCCGAGACAGCGCCAAATGAAGTTCCAATCGGGATGCGACCAAGCTAAAATCAGATTCTGGCCAAGTGGCCTTCCTGGACTCGGTTCATAATCACTTCAACATTCCAGAAACAGGGTCCAAGGACCAAGGGCCGAGGTCCACATTTTGGTCTCCTTGCAAGGTCAACGTCAATGGTCAATGGTCAACCAATCTCCCGCATTTCTCGGCTCGTCCTCCAAGGCATAACGTCAGCCCTTTATACTCTTGCCAAACCATCCTTCATTCATGCAAAGCCGCCCTTGCCCAAAGAAGAAAGTCGGTGGAGATATTGAAATGGCCAAGTCACTAGGGCCAATCCATCTTGGGGAGCAAGAATGGCATATTCCCTCATCCATTTCATATAAATAAGACCTCTTGGTCTTGGGAATAGGGGTCCGGAAATCTAGCAGAAATTCCCCCAAGAATCAAGGGCGATTGTCTCTTCTCTCTCTACTCTTCTTCTCGGCATTCGTACTTAAATCCCTTACTTTCATGCATTGTATTTGCTATTGTATTCCTTCAATGAATACCAGTAGCTCAACCTTCAATCCGCTCTAGGGATTCTTATATTGTGGGGATGTTTTGAGACCTTTTCCTTAATGCCTCTTAGTGTTCTACTAGCTCTTGTGCAATCGACTTGGATCAAACAACGACGCTGAGTTGATGCTTGCAATAGCAAGCTCAGCCGAGTGGTTTGATTCCTCTATTGTTGCTTGTTGGATCCGAAACGTGAAAACAAGTAACCGCACTTAGGCTATTTCACCTTGAGATGGGGTTTTAGCCTTGCTAGAGCTAGAAAATCTATGTCCTAAACAGGAGTAGACGGTGGTGTGAGCGCTTGCAAGGGCCTTACTTTGGGTTGAGACTAGAAATGGTAGCAACCACACTAAGGAACACGAGGATAAATCATTAGCGGTCGATGATGAACGGAACCGCAATAGAAGGTCCCTAGACCGGATGCTCGCTATCATTAGCAACAACCCTTAGTCATCTTCCTTGTTCTAGCCTCAAACCATTCACAAACCCTAACTGTTTACTTCCCTTCTATTCTCCAAGAACAACAAGTAACTGAACTAATTCCCTTGGGTTCGACCCCTACTTGCCGCTCTACTAATTCATAGTGAGCCAAGAGTAGTGGACTTTATAAATTGTAATTTGCAAGGCACGACGACGCCTTGTCAATCTACCAATTCATTAGCAAAGTCGCACCTCATATCAGTCAGGACATTGTTACCATACGAGTCCTCTCCTGTTGGGAAAGACTGGGAAAAATGCACAGTTATCAAATTTAACGATACGTAGACTAATTGGTAATGATCTATTACTTATCGGGGCATATATTTACCTGTGTGATGTCGTCACGAAGAGATCCATTGGTTTGATGAACGAACTTGATTATGTCGCGAATATATTGCAACACATAGTAGCCACACACTTGACTGTTGAAGGGCTGTCTGGGGCACTGAAATAAGAAATGATTTATAAAAATAAATCAAACATATTAAGTAAAGGAATAAAAGAATTCGGTCTTTTCTGTTGTTATTTGTTAAGTCCATACCGTTACAGTCCTCCACTGTATATCTGAATCTGACGGGAGATTGAAGTATGTACGCATGCCCCTGTAACATTAATGTAATTAATATAAGTTGTAGCACATGTAGTACTGGTAAGAAATAGTGGATTAGCATAGTCGTCGTTACGTGTTGACGAAATTGATTGCATCAGCCACCGGTGGTTTTGCGAGTGGATCAAGCCAAAGGACCAAGCGCTTCTCAGGGAATATGACAACTAACATCCAATGCCACCTAATAAATAATTATTGAAATGTTATATTCGTATACAATGCATTTCATTGAAAACATAGAACACTACGAAAAATCGCAACTTACTTTTTGACATGGACGTAGGGGAGGAAGTAGCAAAAATTATGAACGTAGTCTGGCATTTGCAATCTCCTCTTGAAGCAATCCACCCTCATTTCGGTTGCGACGGACGGAGTCATATGACTCGGTCTGAAGTATCCAAACCTAATGCCCGGTGGGAGCTTATCGTGTATAAATCTGTTGCCATTTGAATAATTAAGGGAGTCAAAAAAATTCATTGTTAACAACAATTAATAATAATAGATAAAAATATTTACCCTATGTACACTTCAACTGCGGTTGCACTCAAAGCCTCCAAAGCGATGAACTGCAAAATGTCAGGTTTTTCCAGTTGGATATAACAATCCTCACCGAAAACTTCGCTAGCAATGTACACCGAATAGATAGTCGACGTGGCCATCATTTTCGCGTGTTCGTACAATAAATGGCAATTCATTGTCATTCCTTCAAGAGTTTCGTTGTCAAAACTGCTGCATTGGAGTTCTAAAAATCTGTAATCGTCATATCCCTGTGCAGAAAACAAAAAAATCGATGAACCTATTCACATTGATATACTTATAGGTGTTTCTTGTCATATAACTGAATTTACTCATCAGCTACCTTTTCATCAATGTCTACCAGACATTTCGGCCATCCCACAAAATCACCCAGTGCATCTGATACTTTCTCCTTGAGCCCCAACTTCATTGGAAGCTCTGCCGATGGTTCAAGTTTAATCTCTACAACCACCTTCACCATCTCATCAGGCAGCTCTTGACACTGGACGAAGCGTCCTCGCACCACTCTGCCAAGTGCTACAAGTCTCATACCCTGATCTGAACCACCTCCTTCCACGTGCAGCAAGCATTTCTTCCCAATCTGAAATGGAAAAATTCAGACACAGTAACGAAGTAAATTGAAATTTCTTCGTAATTTAAAAAAGGACTGAATATTACCTTGGGTATATCTTCAAATGGGTCATCATCGGAACCAATTTGAGGGCTATGATTCGTAAGAGCCTGCGAAGTGACTGTGGACTGTGTGGTCGACGAAGAAGACTGCTTCCCAAATACTTTCTTCCAACCTACCAAACTCCCCACCCCCCGTGTTCGTCCAGGGTACTCTTCCTTTCCTATGGCCGCTGTTAATATGTCACGTCGACCATGGCATATAAATGTTCCGTCCCTCACTTGCTTCTCCAATTCATCCTGATACCGAAGTAAATGGACGTTCATCACAGTCACAGAGAGTTACATAATTATTTACGATAATCATAGAACTTACAATTTTGTTGGCCACCACCCTCATATGGTCATTCACGTACTCTTTATTAGTCCTTTGGTGCCCCCTCTTCCATACCTCATGCCTTCCAACATCGATGACAGGGTCATCCCCGGGGATATTAAACCCTGAGCCTCCATCTCCGCTAATTTTACCGCGACGATATCCGCCTTTGCCTTCTTGTACCCGCCCCTGGACATAGTGTGCTGGTACGAGTTCGATTTTGCTCACGCAATGTTCAACTCCCTAAGTCGTAGTGCCTCGGGAGTCAGACGTTGTTCCACAAAGGACTTCCATTGATCCGTATCAATGAACGGATACATCTATCTTGGGTCCTCTCCTTCTTTCGAACCAAAAATGTACTTCTTTGCTAGCTCACTCTTAAATTCCCTCCATATTTTGGCCGCTGCCCGCATCTCCATTTTCTTTATCACCCTAGTTAAGTCATTCTGAGGCACATCAAATATTTTCTGCATAATTAAATAAAGGGTTAATACTTGCACAAAGTAGAAAGTTAACAATTAATCGTTTCACAGTTAATAATCCGGACCAAAGTCTCTTCCCACACCAACTCCCTCTGCTCCGGTTGTGCTAACGTCCATTTTGCATATGTAATTGGCATATGCTTTTTCGCAACCAGACATGCATGTACCGAACGCACAGATTAACGTATAAATACCACATTGTGCATTTAATATATTAACAAACAGTATGATATTACCAATGTATGCTCTGAATGATTTCCCTATTTCACCGTCGATGGTTCCATCTGCTGCTATCGTGACCGGTTCCTTTGTGTCATCCGTATGCTTGTCAATTAAATTTCTCAGAAGGGTTGCACCCCTTTGTTTACGTTTTGATGTTTTATTACCCGTCGCTGATGAGGCTCTGTCGACACTACTTGGTGTGTTAACCATCGTCCTGCGAGTAAACAGCATATGCATATGATGACACTTTACAATGTAAACCGAAACAGAGAAGTATTTTACTGTTGTACTTGGTTTGTACAATCAGTATCGCACTACAGCCTCCCTACATTCTCATGGTTTCACAGTGAATAATAATCAGTTGCCTGAACTGAGTACCCTGACTAAATTAATATATCCATACGCCGGAGTCAACCAATTTTTCAAGTTTACACACAAACGTAACTTCGAAATGGAAGACAAAAGTCAAGGTAAAATCAATCTGTGACGCATTCCGCCGAAAACTTATGCAAAACAGAGACAAAATGACGGAATAGGATGACAACTAAACGACATACATGGGCGACAAAATTAAAACTCCGCGAGAGTGAGACGCGTACGGCGGGCGAAGAAGTCGGCGTAAAGGGAATTTACTAGTCCGGTTAAAAAATGTGCTCAAATGTAATTTTTAGGGTTTGAGGGCGTTTATTCTTCAGTCACCGTGGTTTTACTACACATATAACGGCGCCTATTTATGAAAGCGCCATTTATTTATATGAAGGCATCGCTTATAATGAAGGCGCTGTCTCAGTAGATAAATTCAACGGCGCCTATAAATAAGCGCTGTTGTAAGAGTCACGGAATAATAACTGAAATACGACGGAATCAGATATCGTCCACCCTATAAGTAAACGCACTAGCTCTTGTCTTTATATTTTCATCCCAACAATTTCATATAATGAGTTCGAATTCTCCAGCCGACCGTTTGTTTGCAGAGATGTCTGATGAAGAATCAAGCGGTTCCGAAGGATATGTTTGTTCCGCTCAAGATTGATTCTATCCATGTGATAATGGCTCGGAATGTTTAGGAGAGCATAGCTTCAGTATGCAAAAATACAGATACAACGAAGACAACAATAGACAATGTTCGTCTTCAAATACAAATCCATGTGACTGTGACGAAGAAGTTGACCAGTCGTCACCCCGTGGGTCACCTGGAAAGCAAGTACCAAAAAACTCGTTGAATTTATGAAATTAACGTTCCACATCATTTGAAGCTCAAGTATCATAAACTCTGTTACATATTGATGTGCAACGTATCTAATGAAGTTAAATACCCTTTTCAGTTATAAATGCGCGTTTTAATTTTAGAAAATGGGAAACGGACTACTATCGAAAACGCGACGTATATTCTTTCTATGCACCATATATATAAAAGCACGTACAAATTACTATCTAAAATTGAAACCCATAGATTTGTAAGAATGAGCAAGAATTCTAAAGCTGAACGTTTATTTGCTTCGTCGTCCGGAGATGAATTCGCAGATGTTCTGAAGGATATATTTGTTCCGCTTAATATTATATATATCCTTGCAACAATGGCTCGGCCTGTCTAGGAGATCATAGTTTCAGTTGATAAAAATACAGACATTACGAAGACAATAGTATACAAAGTACGTCTTGTACGTCTTCAAAGCCAAACCAATGTGAAAGTGAGCAAGAAGTTTATCTGCCATCACCCCGTGGGTGAACTGAAAATCAATACTCGCACCCGCGTTGAATTTATGAAATTATCATTACTTACATCTTAACTAATCAGTACTTTGTGTTTGATGTTCAACGTATCTATTGAAGTTAACTTTTTCCTTTAAGTTGTTAAATTTTTAAATGCACCTCAAATAACGTTAATGAAGTTAACTTGAGTTTAAACTTCGTCCAATATAAATATGTGCACATATATATATAATATGTACATATTATCATACAAAGCTGAAGAAATTATGTGTCAGAATGATCGACGATACTACCCACATAGTTCAAGAAATCAGACATGAGTATCTATGTATCAGAAATTTTTCCCCACGATGTGACAATTACTATTTGTTTTTTTAATATGATGTGACGATCATTATTGAGAGATGTCGGGTGACTTCATGAATCACAACTTTATTTTTTTGGTCGTCTTCTGTAATAATTGTTGACACCCCTACATATATATATATATATAGGGGGCGCTCGGTTGAGGCAGGATTGTAAGAATGAGGCAGTGAGGCACGATCTCGGCCGTCTGTGGAGTTGATCGGACGCACGTGGCGAAGCCACGTGGCACAGCCGCAATTGTTGACTTTTCAAAAGTTAGTGGGTTTTACTATTTGGACACGTGTCGCGCCACAAATGCACGAGGGGGTTAGATGTGTGGTTGAGATCCTGCCTCACGTGCCTCACATTAGTGTAGCGATCCTCATTTGAACGCTCCTCTATATATATATAGGGGGCGTTCAAATGTTATATGTCCTTAGAGTGTTATGTTTTTAAAGTGTTATATCGATTTTGATTGGTTGATGAAAAGAAGGAACCAATCAGAAGCGAGGAACACAGAGCTTACGGTGCACCTCCAAAGCATGGGGGGGTTGTGTGGGTGAGGGTGCACCGTAGTTACGGTGTTCCTCGCTTTTGATTGGTTCCTTGTTTTTCATTAACCAATCAGAATCGACATAACACATAACACAATAAGAAGGACATAACATTTGAACGTCCATCTATATATATATATATAGGGGGCGCTCGGTTGAGGCAGGGTTGTAAGAATGAGGCAGTGAGGCACAATCTCGGCCGTCTGTGGAGGCCTCTCGGCCGTCTGTGGAGTTGATCGGACGCACGTGGCGAAGCCACGTGGCACAGCCGCAATTGTTGACTTTTCAAAAGTTAGTGGGTTTTACTATTTGGACACGTGTCGCGCCACAAATGCACGGGGGGGGGGGGGGGGGGGTTAGATGTGTGGTTGAGATCGTGCCTCACGTGCCTCACATTACTGTAGCGATCCTCATTTGAACGCTCCTCTATATATATATATATATATATATGTGTGTGTGTGTGTGTGTGTGTGTGTGTAACATTGAGAAAATTGGGACAAAAATTGGTAAACATAATTTTTACGTCTTTATTCCTTTACATTTCCGTCACCAGAGACGGAAATGAAACGTGCCTTTAACGGAAAACGTTTCATCATTGTTCCGTTACTATTTCGTCAATTCACATGTTAGCGCTAATATTTATCCGTTGCATAAATGCGTCGAGCATTCGACGTGTTTCCGTCAATTTGTGATGGAATAGAGCCTATGTGTTGACTGAACATGTATCGTATTTATTACCTTCTTATCCACCATTTCTTCAACCTGTGCTATAAATAGGGTCATTTGCAAACATACATGTATTCTAAGTGTTCCCCCGTTTACAGAAATGTTTCATATCTTTCCAATCAAGTGTTCCTCCGTTTACAATCAAGTGTTCTAATTGTTCCGATTCTCTTGTTTGTTATGCTCTGACTTATTTTCTTTTAAAGATCTTTTTGGATTTGCAGTACATGTCAATCAACTGTATTATATATAGTGCTGTTTCATGAACAGCTCCATTGTGTTCTCCTTTGTATTATTCTGAATTTGTCGTTCATATATGAGAACAGAATGGAGCTTGTCATGAACATAACTACATATAATGTAGTTGACTGACTTGTACAAGCAATTCAAAAAGATCTCTAAAAGAAAAAAAGTCTGAGCATAAGGTTTTTAATGCGTCTACTTTCCGCCAATTTACCGTCACTCGTTTATTCTTCAGTCACTGTGTTTGTTTCCCCTATGACAGCGCCTTTTTATTAAAGGGCCGTGATAACCTATTTATAACAGCGCCTATTAAGAAAGCGCTGTCTCAGTTCATCATTTCAACATCGCTTATAATGAAAGCATTGTCTCAGTTCATCATTTCAACATCGCCTATAATGAAAGTGTTGTCTCAGTTCATCATTGCAACATCGCTTATAATGAAAGCGCTGTCTGAGTTTATCATGTCAACATCGCTTACAAACAAGCGCTGTCTTTTATTGACAGATAACGGCGCTGCATGTATAGGCGCTGACTTTCATTGATATACAACGACGCTGTATTTTTGGTGAATATATGTACCGACAATAAAAAGCGCCAATTGCAAAACATCGTCGAAAGCTTGTTGTAATTTTGTCACTTAGTGACGGAAATGTACCGCATTGTAGACGGAATATTAAACATAAATAGTTGAATACCAATCCGTCACTTTTTTTTTGATAAGAATACCAAACCGTCACTTAATGTTGCAAATGACATATATAAATATGGAAATTTGCAAAAGCCAAATCTATTAACACCAACTTTCTCGCTTACATTCAACTGTACCAATTTTACTCAAATGGCTTCTTTCCAATGTCCATGGAATTAAGGCCAAGCTCCTATTGTGACCGACCACCTCTGTGCTGATATTTGCTTCAACCCAGACACGACTTGAGGTACTCTAGTTTAGTTTCCGTTGAAATCGCATATTAGTATAATCATGGCATATTTATATCAAGAACGGAGATGGATGTACGAATCGGGTTCTCATGGGGAGTCATATACCAATGATGTTTTCATCGTTGGGGTCAATAAATTTATTGAAACAGCTGTGGCAAAAGGTTTTCTTGCCAGCGACAACTCAATCCACTATCCATGTACAAAATGCAAAAATAAGCGATTCATCAATATAAGAATGATGGAGGCGCATTTGTACAAATACTACTTCAATTGGACCTTACACGGGGAAGATCTGGTAGAAATGCAGTACGTAAATACAGTCCCAACTCTACCTGAACCGACTACAGTTTACCCAGTTCTTGATACTGAAGAACAAATTTGGAGTGACGAGGCCTTCCCATAGATGGTTCCAGATATTGCCACAACTGCTGATATTCCTGAGTCGTCGAACTATATTGAACATCAAACAGATAATTTCGAAGCAAACATATGCTTCAATCTACTAAATTGGTGTGGGGAGCCAGCTTATGAAGGTTGCACGGCAGAGACAGAGCTTTCAATTAACATGAAAATGCTGGCAACAAAAGCTAACTACGGATTATAAGAAGGCGCATTTAACGCTGTTTGTGGAACGATGCAAAATCTAATTGGGGGGGAGAATAAGATCCCATCTTCCTTCAAACAGTCAAAAAACTCGTATCTGATCTCGAAATGGGGTACCAAAGGATTGACGTTTGCGTGTGGGGTGTATGATTTACTACGGGTCCGACGAAAGTTTGACAGTATGTCGTTTCTTCTCGGAACAAAGATATCATCGTCCAAGACGCACAGAAAGTTCTTCATCGTACCAACGAAATGCGAGAAGGCAAATGTTTTACTTGCCGATTATACCGCGTTTACAGAGACTTTTTTATCGCAAAGCCTGGCAAAAGAAATGTCCTGGCACGCTTCACCCAAAGCAGACGTGCATCGCATGGTACACCCTTCGGACGGAGAATCTTGGAAGCAATTTGATCGGTGCCATCCAAACTTTGCATCGGATGCACGTAACGTAAGATTGGGATTATGCACTGATGGATTTAATCCATGGGGTATGTCCACTAAACAGTACTCCGTTTGACCTGTCATGGTAAAACCCTACAACTTACCACCGTGGTTGTGCATGAAAACGAGATTCATTTGGTTAACTATATTAATCCCTGGTTCGTCTAGTCCAAAGAAGCGTTTGGACATATATCTAAGGCCTCTTATTGATGACTTGGTACATCTTTGGAATGTTGGGGTCGACACTTACGATGCTAATCTCAGACAGAGTTTTACATTGAGGGCAGCTCTCATGTGGACTGTATTTGATTTCCCTGCCTATGCAATGTTGTCGGGGTGGTCAACTCAAGGAAAACTTGGCTGCCCCTACTGTATGGACGACACGAAGACATTCGTTTTGAAAAATGGAAGAAAAGTTTCGTATTTTGGCTGTCACAGACGATTTTTATAAGAAAATCATCCATATCGGGGTAATGCTAGGAATTTTTACAGAGATCGAACCGACTTTGATGGTCCAGTCCAATTTCGATCTGGTCAAGCAGTTTATGATAGGGTTAGGAACTTAAAATATGTATGGGAGCAGCATATCAATGAGGTTTGCGACGGCTTCGGTGTGCAACACAACTGGACAAAGAAATCCATTTTTTGGGAACTACCTTATTGGGTGGACGTGAAGCTTAGACATAATCTAGACATCATGCACATTGAAAAGAATGTTTTTGGGAATTTATTCAACACCATCATGGATGTAAAGGGGAAAACAAAGGATGACGGTGTGAAGTGTAGAAAAGATATCGGGTTGTACCTTCGAAGACCTGAATTGGAACTAAAAACTTGCCGCGGTCGTATGGTAGCGAATAAGGGTAAGTATCAGCTTACGAGAGAACAACAGAAGCTTGTTCTTATTTAGATGAAGTCTCTGAAGTTTCCTGATGGATTTTCATCTAATTTGGGGAACAAAGTAGATCTGAGTGCACTAAAACTAGTTGGTTACAAGTCACACGACGCACACGTATTTATAGAGCGACTCATGCCGATTGCTTTCAAGGGGTTTTTACCAAATAAGATCTGGGAAGCTGTATCCGAGTTGTGTACATTTTTCTGAGATATCTATGCATCTTCCCTTCACATTGAGCGGATGGAACACTGGTAGAACAACATATCGGTGACACTGTGTAAGCTGGAGTCAATATTTCCCCCTTCATTTTTCGACTCAATGGAACACCTACCAATTCATTTGGCTGAAGAGGTCCTACTTGGTGGACCAGTACACTATCGTTGGATGTATCCGTTTGAGCGTTTCATATACCATCTTAAACAGTTGGGCCATAAGGGAAACAGAGCTGAGGTGGAAGCCAGTATTGTTAACGCATACATACAGCTAGAGACTTCGTATTTGGGGTCCGACTACCTAGGTCCGGATTTAACAACAACCAATATACGATACGAACGAAACGAAGTTGGGACATCAGATTTCGAGGACCCTCAGATTTCTATTTACAATTACCCAGGAGTTGGTGGCAGCAAAAGTAAAAGGAGGGAATTAGACAGCCGAGAATTTAAAAAAGCAACTCATTACATTTTTAGCAACACCCCTGAACTTGAACAATATTTGGAATTATTTGAGACCGGCTTAATACAAAGACGCCCGCGACTTAATGATCAGCAAATATATGATGCCGTATTAACGGAATTCCCAAAATGGCTGAATTCCCATGTAAGTAGAATCAACTCAAATTTCGTTTCATTATGTAGCAAATTTAACTGTACTTGCACTTTCATGAACACCGCTTAATACTATGTTCATGTTTGGGACCTTGGAGAAACAGTAGGACTACCACAATGGATTTACTACTTGTCCGCTGGATTCCAATCCGACGTTGCATGTTCGGCGACGTACAAAGTGAACAACTACAAGTTTCACATTGAAAGCCATTGTGAAGGGAGGAACAAGGTGAACAGTCATGTTTACGTGAAGGGAACAGAGGGTACAAACTACTACGGGGTGATTGAAGAAATAATTCATATGAGATGTGGAAGCAACCGTTGCCTAAAGGTTGTCTTGTTCAAGTATCGTTGGTACGACCCTCAGTTTGTTAGGTCATACCCGTCTAACGGGGTTGTCATCGTGAACACTCATAGACCATACCCCCATTACGACCCTTACATTCTTGCCCAACAAGCGGTGCAAGTTTACTATGTTACATTTCCGGGATTAGCTGGACAAAATAATCAGGGTTGGGTTGCAATTTGTCCTGTGAAACCAACAAACGCAATCGACATGGAGGTAGCAAATGTTTCGTTCCAAGATGAGGGTGAAATGGGAACTGAAATGCCTGTATTGAACAACGTAACCGGATCCTTAGGGGACGTCGCTGATGATGAGGTTTATGAGTACGACACCGAAGAAGAAGACGGGAACGACGAGCATGTAGTTGATAATCCAGATACCGAAGAAGAGTCTGACGAATCTTCGTGAGTGAATCAAGATATTTGTAACCAAAAAAAATTTTACATGTTCAATAAATGGTAAATGCAAAATCAGTAATTAAAAATAAATTCATTTGTAATCATTAATGTTGTGTTTAATTAGTAATGCAAAGGGCTGGAACGTTTCTATGTAATTTAATTTTCTGAAAATACGATAAGTAAACAACGCTTAATATATACGCCGTTAGATGTCACACATAGGACAGCGCTTACTGTTTATGCGCCGTAATAAATCACTAAACTACATCACCTCAAATATATGCGCCGTTATAATTAAAATATACAACGGCGCTTAGTCATAAAAGCGATGTACTATATACCTTAGGACAACGCTTATTACAAAAAGCGTTGTAGCATTCCTAGCTAAAAAAACTCGCCGTATTCGCCCGCCAAGACAAGTAAGGAAATTTTGGCTAAAATTCAGTATTTACATTTTGTTTGGACGAATTGAAATTACATGCGCAGTGGAAAACCCTCCGTCGTACGACGTATAGTTCTTCAACCATCCGTTGTAAGCCGCCGAGGTCTTCAACCGATTTTTGGCCAATAGCATAACCAAGTTTCGTTGCCTAGGTATGGAAAAGTCCTCGTATTTCTCATATCAGATTCGTTTCAGTTCGCGGAAAGTCGGCGTTTGCTTGTGTGTCGTATAAAGTGTGTGTCTTTCTCCTATCCATCTGCGTTTGTTTGTTTGTTCGAACCCAAATTGTATCAAAAGTGTGTCAAATGCTATGCGCGTGTGTCCGATTTCGGAAGCAAATTTGTTTGTTCGGCATATGTTCTAGTGTGTCTGATAGAATTTCTGTAATAAAATGTTCCAAACTGGTCGGCTGACAAATTGTGTGTATGGACTCTGTGTTAGCTGTACTTCGTAAGGTTTGACTGATTTGCAATTCACAAATTGTGTGTATGGACTCTGATTTGCAGGGTAAATGGCACCACTCAAGCGAAATGTACAGGGTAAAAGGAATACCGTGGCTGGTAGAGGGGCTTCATCACAAACACGGCTAACTGACATACGCCAATAAAGACAGTTGAGTCAGGACATGCAACAACAGCCATCAGGGGGGACAACAGTCAAAATTGAGATGCGTACCGACCTTCTGTTTCGGTACAGGATCATACCCCTGCGAGACAAGGGGGTTAGGACAGGCAATGTACAACATCGTCAACCGGGGACAGACGTCCAAGTCCAGACCTTTACAGGCCTTCTATGCATGTACCGGACCCTACCGTGGATCCTATGGATGAAGACATAAACTTACCAGAAGTGGATGATTACTCCATCGACGACCTGTTTCATATGGTGGGGGTGAACAGGGAGGCTGCCGAGGATGCCGAAGAGAGGGCCTCACCTTCGGCATATGCTGACGATCATGATGACGCAATTCGGATAGAGTTCGTTAGAGGAGGGACTTCGGCCGGTGGCGGACTCAGTGAGGAGACACCGTTGGGTTCAATGCCACATGATACTCGGCCTTGGATCACTCCAGCTGGGGATGACAAGTGAGTACTTTTATTGTACATAAATTTGTGCAGCTTGTTTATACTAACCATATTATAAATGTTACACCTTGTATTTTTTTCAGCTTTGACCCCCCCTGCGGCTGTTAACAAAATCGGGCTTCAATGTATTGGACTTGCCTTTAAGATTGGTTGGACGACAATGGATAAGTGTGATCCACAAGCTCCGGTGAAGTGGTTTCGGCACTTCAAGGTAAAATGTAGTAAAATTGTAGTAGTTGCGTAATTTTTGGATAATTTGTTTTCGATTACATAGTTTTGTGTTTATATTACATTGTTCGTAACACAATTATGTAATGTATATGTAGAGCTTGTACCGGTGGGATCCGATCCACACCGACCAAATTGAGGCCAACTTTAGGAAGAAGGCGGCTAAGATTCTACAAGATGCGTGGAGAGGTTTGCGAACCGGAAAAACTAAAGGCCCGAAATGGTTGACCAAGTATCACATAGATGCGGGAAGAGCTCGAATTAATACGGACTCATCATTCATAGCCCGCAGTGAAAAGAACAAGCAGACTTATGCTGCCAACCTTGCCAGAAACGGCCCGAGATTGCACGCATTTGGGTCTAGACCGACACACTTTCACCATGCAAAGCTGGTAATACATACTTTCATTAAAATAATTCAATTTTTAATATAATTTATTATAACACATTTATCATTAAATTTGCAGGGAAAGGATAATCAAAGACAAGTGTTGCCAACTGATATGTTTGACAAGAAATACAAGCGGAAGGATGGGACGTATATGATACCCGACGGGGAGAACATAAGGGTATTACACTTACCAAATTATATTTGTTTATTACATTTGGTTATCTTATGTATAATCAGTGTTGACAACTAATATGTTTCTTAATGTATAACTTTGATTACATTTATTTGGGACTTGATCACAACTTTTTTGTTTCAATTGTACAAATGTGCAGAAACAGCTTACTGATGCTCAAGATCTGGTCCTGAGGGATCGGGTTGGAGATGAAAGGGTACCGGATGAAAAGCTGGTAGAGGCCGCTGCATCTGTCATGGGAGTTCACCCGAGGTCGGGGATACCGTATCTGTATGGTCCTGCAGCAACATTAGTGTCGGACAAGTTCTCTTCGACGGGCAGCCAGTCATGTGCCAGCTCGCACAGAGCAAGGGTCCAGTCATCGGACGATTACACTCAGGAGCTGATGCCGCGTTTAGAGCGCATGGAAACCCGACAAGAGGCTGATTTGAGGTGCATGGAATCCCGACAGGAGGCCCTGAAGGACAGCATTGATCGGATGATGGAAATGCAGGCTGCTATGATGAGGATGCTCACTGATCCTAGCCGCTATGATGGATCGGCACATGAATACCAGCCGCCATCCAGTGGAAGCTCGGATAAAAACAATCCTGATCCGCGTAATCAGGGATCAAATGAAGAGAACCGCAGAAGTTAGACATTTTAATTTTGTTTGACTCGAATTCTTTGATATATATTTATTTGACTCGTCATATGGAAATTTTGAATTTTAATAATTTTTTTTAATATTTTTAATAATTATTTTATAATATTTTAAAAAAAAAATTAATAATTGAAATTTTAAATTTTAAATTTTAAGCGTAATGGAGACGTAATATTGACGGAATGGTGAATACGGAAGTAAGACGGAATAATGACGGAATATGATATGGATGGAATATAGACGGAATTTTGAAGGAAAATAAAGTTGACATAATATAGACAGAATATAGACTTAAACTAGTGGGACGGAAATGTGTTGGAATATAGACGGAAAATACTAATAACGAAATTTAGACGGTATGTAAACGGAACTAAAGATGACGGAATATAGATGGAATTTCGAGGGTATACAATTGACGACATTTCGATGGAAAGGTGACGGAAATATGAGTAGCGTAATAATGATGGAACGTTGACGGAAGTATGAGTAGCGTAATGGAGATGTAATATTGACGGAATGGTGAATACGGAAGTAAGACGTAATAATGACGGAATATGATATGGATGGAATATAGACGGAACTCTGAAGGAAACTAAAGCTGACGAAATGTAGACGGAATATAGACGCAAACTATTGGGGCGGAAATGTGTTGGAATATAGACGGAAAATACTATAAATGAAATTTAGACGGTAATTTAACGGAGTGTTTTAGCGGAAAAATATCGGACTGGTGACGGAATTATAAGTAACGGAACTACGACGGAATGTCAACGGCACGATGACGGAATTAAACAACGAAATGATGACGGAAAAGTTTTACCGTCGGGAAAATTTCCATCATCGACTTCGTTGTAGGAACGTTGACGGAAATTCAGTTTTTCCGTCAGCTTTCTGTCAGTTTTCCGACAATTTATTGATGTCGGAAATTTTGGAAAAATTAGTAGTGCGAATTGTAGTGTCGTAGAGCTAATTCGGGGCTTTTTTTAATTTATAAATTAGGATTTGTTTGTTGTTATGTTCAACTAGGGATGCACAACCGGTCCGGACCAGTAGACCGGAATTTTTTAAAACTTTGGATCGTGGACCGGATTTTTTGTGAAAAGTGGATCAGATCCGACCGAATACCCTTAATTTTACGGTCCAGACCGAATCCAGACAGAACCGAACCGATGTATCGAAAATTATGAAAATTAAGGACCGTGAACCAAACCGGACCGGAATTTTTACGATCCGGTCTTGGACCGACCCGTAGAATCCGGCCCGGTCCCAATTTGAGCATCCCTATGTTCAACCGAAAATAAGTAAGAGTTAACCGTCAATTACACTCAATAATTAAATCAGATTAATCTTGTAAGTAGACATGTTGCTTTAGTACAAATTCGAAGATTATTTTTTTAATAAACTAATTTCTTAGTTTTCAACATTGGGTTTAACCCTTGACAAATTATCAAGAGGTCCAAGGGTTCGACTCTCCCAGTAGCATATTTCTCCTCACTTTTGTGTAAAAGTGTTATTCCTCCCTCGCTGAGGTGTTTTCGTCCTGCCTCGGCGTGAACGTATTATTCCTCCCTCGCGGAGGTGTTATCCGTTCCTTGTGGACGTATTGTGTGCTGCAGGTGGATGTTACTGCCTTGCCTATTCCTTCCGTGTGCGCGTGGAGGTGTCGTGTTCCTCGTCAATGCTCATGGGTTTCAAGATAAAGATGCGCTTCAATGGACACAATTCAAGTACTATTCCGGGTTGGTGCCATATTGTGTGGCCCGTGCTCTAAGAGTCTAAGTTCACATATACCCGATGAAATTCTCATGTAATATGATTGAGGTGTAGTTGTGTGATAATTGAGATGTATGAATTGAGTTGCATGAGATGTAAAAACCCACCATAAAAACATTGGGTAATTAAAATTTTGCAAGAATTTAACAATAGATCATTTTCATGATATGAAAAAAAAACGATCTTCATATTAATGTAATATAACTTTTTGAAAGAATGTTTTTTTTACTGTTATGGACCATTTTCTTTTATCACCACCTATTTTGAATTGCTAATGCATAGGGGTGAGCAGGACCCATCTCGACCTTACGATCCATCACAACCCGATTGAACTTTGGACGAATATAATTTCGGTCTGGTACCAAAAAATAAATTGGATTCGGATTAGTCATCGAGTTTCCGTCCCTGTTGATATTCAATAAAATAAAAGCTGATAACTTTTATCCAATAAAATATGAATGTCCATAGCAAAGATTCAAAGAAGAAAAGCAAATGAAGAACACATGTTGTCTACTTGAATTTTGTTACAATATCATGAGCTTTACAGTATTTTGTTCCAACAATGTTACGTTGGACGGTTAATATATTTTAAGCTTAGTTTTTTTTGAGATTATTTCGTTTCAGATTCTTGATATTTATGTTACAAGTCTATTTTTGTAACGGATTGGGTCATCATATGCGACACGACCAATATTTAGTATCGTGTTGAGATTGACTCGATTATCATTTAGGTCGGGTTAGGAATGAACCAAACCCGTGCAACAATCACTAACACCTCTACTATTCCGTCCTTTTTTGTAATATTTGGTATCAAATTCATGTTTGGAATACGATCAATTGTAGTTCTAAACCATATTTTACTTTCCCAATGCCACGAGAAAAATAAATCAAAAAGAACTAATTTTAGTAAACTTTTATTTTTGTAAAGAAAGGAACACAATTCTTTTCGAAGATATTAAAGCACGTCCACTCATCTTATCTTCTGTCTCGACCAATCACCATTCACAGGTTGGCACGTCGACGTTAAGCAAATGGACTGTAGGCCCGATTGGGCTGAAGTCCGAAATCATTCTCTCGGCCCATCTTTTATGTCGTCATGTGACGAGTCAACTAACTACTGACGTGTCAAACATCGATTCGGTTCTTGTAATAACATGCACGTAAAACCGTCCCGCAAGTCCAAAGGTCGTGACAAGTCAATCTGAATTCTGACGTGTCGATCACGGATTGGCTGTTTTCAAAATATGCACGTAACACAGTCCAAGGCCAGAGCGTCCTCCTCAGTTTCTGTAATTAAGTCATTAACAGAAACTTCAGATTCGCCTTCCCAAAATCAGATACGAAAATATTCGCATATATCAGATAACGAAGCGCGAACGATCAGCCGCAAAAGCAGCGATGGGTAAAAGGAGAGGCTCGACGGCGACGATCAATTCGCTCTTCGGATGGGCGCGGAAGCAGTCGAAGAAAGTGCAGGCCGCACTGGCGGCGTCTGCACTGGTCGGTACACTCGTCGGGCTTCATATGATTATGCGTATCGATTACTTCTTGATCATTTCGGAAGTCATGCATACGATTGCGCTTCTGGTCCTTGTTTACAAGCTCACCACTCATAAGAATTGCTCAGGTAATTACAATTTGTAGTCTTTGAGTCACATATTTTCCGAAAGTGCATTTTGAATCTTGAATCGGAAGAATTTGTAGCATCGATTTCTTATAATTGTTTTGATAGTTAGGTTTTGTGGTGGTCTGATGTGAATTAAGGTCTGGATGGATGGGAATTCGATTCTATTTTTTGGCTTTGATGTGGTCTGATGGGATTTTAGGTCAGGCTGGATGTGAATATGATTCTATTTGTTGGTTTTGATGTGTATTGATTCTGATGAGATAATTTGTGATAGATTGTGTGGTTAATTGGTGAGGTTGTTGAAAATTTGATGATTCTAAATTGATATGCTGAGGCTCTGGTTGGCTGCTATTGTTAGGGATTTCGCTGAAGTCGCAAGAGGTGATGACTATACATCTGGTAACCAGGGTGATCATTGGCTGGATCATTGGCTGGACAAGCCACATGGAGGTTGACCTTCACAAATTTCTTGATTTGGTCTCACTGGTGTCCACTGCATGGGTGATATACATGATTAGATTCAAGCTGCAGTCAAAATACATAAAGGAGCTAGATAATATGCCCATATATTATCTGGTAATGCTTTCATTGATTCACTCTGTGCTACTGTATTTTACTAGCTTGGCTGTCTTTATTTGCGCGATTTGTAGCATCTGTAAATTATAATGTGTAGATTATCACTAAATTGTAGTACTAATCTTTTGTATTCTGTAACTGGCAGGTGGTACCTTGTGCTGTTCTTGCTTTACTTATCAATCCTAATTCCAGAGTGTCCTGGTCTCCCTCCCTCTTCAGTGTGGCATGGGCCTTTTGTACCTATATAGAGTCCGTTTCAGTGCTGCCTCAACTCCGCTTAATTCAGAATGCTAAGGTGTGTTCAAATGCCCAGAGCCTAGCTAGTTGCAATTGTTTGTTATATACAAATACAATTATGACTGAAGGTCCTTTGTGTTCTTGTCTTACTTCCCAACTAGATGGTAGAACCGTTCATAGCTCACTATGTATTTGCCCTCGGCGTTGCTAGATTCTTCGGATTCACCCACTGGGTGCTACTCGTAAGTTTCATGCCATATTAACGTATTCCGATTTTAAGCTTAAGCTAACATCAGATCCCCACAAAATACAAGTGATGGATGATTTATAATTAAACATGCACTATAGTTTAAGTGCACTCTTACTACAACTTTATCTGAATTGTTAATTTATGAGGATATCTGATGACAATAGGAGCAATGATCTTTTCCAAAACAAGAGTCTCATTTGCTTGCACTTTTTTATTCATCCCAATTCCCAAGTTTGGACAGGATCAGCATGGGCATATATATATGACAATGACAATATTAATGTTTAATGTTGCATGCAGATATATCAGACTGGTGGGAGAAGCGTAATAGTGATGGCAACACGTTGGTATCTGTGGATTCCCATGTTGCTGCTTGCGGAAATTGTTCAAACGTTCATCTTGGCTGATTTCTGCTACTATTACGTCAAAAGGTTCATATATATATATTCTTTCACACTTACTACAAACCCATATCACATTCTTTCTGATGATCACTCTGTCGTCTACCTAAGTGTATTATTTGATTTTGTTTCCCTGCTGTCAGTGCATTGCTAGATCATACTTAACCATTATAATATGTTCGCTTCTTGCAGTGTCATGCGTGGCCAGAAAATGTCGCTCCCCTTGCCGGTCTAGCACAAGTAGTCTGGAAGGTTCATACAAATGATACCTGAAACACCGTATACATTATTGTTGTAGTTCACCAACCAATTCAGAACCCCGGCCATAAAATTGTAGCTGATCCCATACACACAAAAAAAAAAAGATCGAACAACTGTCTTTCTTTAAATGTCTTTTTCGTTTCAAGCTGTTAATTTTGTTTCTTTAGTACAAATTAATATGTAATAAAATATGAAAGCTTTTGTGAGCAGTGGCGGATCCAGGACTGGATCGATGGGGGCGGACTTTAAGTAAAAATAGAAAAAAATTCTAACAATTCATATTGATTTAACAAAGTACAAACGTGCAAGTCACAACTCACTCCATCGATCTGATTAGATGACAGGGGCGGGGGGCAGACAAGACATCGCCGCATCGGAGTCAACCACCAACAGGCGATTTGGCGGCGAACAGGGACGGACCCAGGAATTTTGATAGGGGGTGGCAGACGAAATTTTTTTAATGACAAGTCAAAACAACACATTGTATAATTTATAACACCTTCACATCCTGAATGAAAACAAAGGTAATGACACCGGCCACCGAGCACACGTGCATTAAAATGAACACAGTGACTCAAAAATTGTTGCACGGGTATCACGGCATGTTCAATCAACTAAACAAACATATCTAGTAAGGCAGTCAGTGACCTTATCTACTAGTCAGCTATACCTGCCAAACACAAGCAAACTTATCCAATAACAGTGTCGCCAAAGGGCGCAAGTGAGTTAGCTCAATGGTTGAGCGCTCCACCCTGCACCAAAGTGTGTAGGGTTCAAGTCCCTCTAACATCACCTAATTTAACCAATTAACCCAAATCAAAAAAAAAAAATGAGCATAAGTATAACACAAGTCTTAAGATGAAATTTCCGAAAACAATCGCAATGTCAAGAGGGCTAGCACCAGCGGTTTGACACCAATCCAATCACCAATAAGTACCAATCTCATTTCCTAACACTAATTAATCCACAAACATATACACTCAACCGACAGGAACATGAATCAAAAGCGAAAAAAAGAACCCAAGCAAAGTAAATTAGCATAAAGAGGTGTTAATTCTTACAGTGATGATATTAGGATGCTCCAAACCAAACAAACAACAAAGCAACCTCAGAGGTAAACTGCTTATCTAAAAAAGTAGCTCTCATCCTTCTCAGGCTGACTGATCATCTTAATCGCAACATCTTTCTGCTTATAAATCCCTCTATAAATCCTACTATGTCTTCCAGAAGCAAATTTCGAACCAATAAAAAATTTGTAGTTTTATTATATCCAAATATATTTCTATCTATTTTGCAAAAAAAAAAACATCTTTTTTCTCTTTAATTATTTGTGGAAAAAGGCTCTATAAAAAATTTTAGATGTGGAAAGTTTTTTTTGGGTGATAAATTAGATGTGGAAAGTTAGAAATTAACATAATGATGGACGTTCAAATGTTATGTGCTTCTTATTGTGTTATGTGTTATGTCGATTCTGATAGGTTAATGAAAAACAAGGAACCAATCAGAAGCGAGGAACACCGTAACTACGGTGCACCCTCACCCACACAACCCCCCATGCTTTGGAGGTGCACCGTAAGCCCCGTGTTCCTCGCTTCTGATTGGTTCCTTCTTTTCATCAACCAATCAAAATCGATATAACACTTTAAAAACATAACACTCTAAGGACATATAACATTTGAACGCCCCCTTAACATAATTACATAAACATGCAATTAGAATACGAAATATCAAAAAGGAGAAAATAAAAGTGGCAGAAGCGAAGCTGCTTCGTCCTCCTGATGCGCCTAAACCCCCAAATTCAATTCACTGATTCATCTCTCGCCATCCACCGAGATGTTCGGAATCGGAACATCTCTGCTCCGGACGACACCAAGTACTTCGAGTCTTCGACCACGACACCGCTCGCCGGTACTCCCCCAGCGACAACCTCTGGCTAGACCTATTGCCACCATTGTTGTTCGATAGTTGCAGGCTGATTACAGTCCGAGCGAACGTGGGGGCGGGCCAAGGGGCGGGAGGCAGACAAGGCATCGGAGTCAACCACTAACCGGAGATTTGGCGGCGAACGTGGGGTCGGCGAACGTGGCGAACAAGGCATTGAAGATGATCTACATATGGATCGAAAGCTAATTGAATGTTCTATAACTTTCATGTTTAACTCAAGATGAAATTCGGAGGTTAAGCCGATAAAAACCGCGACCAAAGATAGATGATTAATTGAAATTTATCGAAATTGAGGGGATCCGAGCCAATCTTCTAAATCTCATAGATGCGTCATCCGGTGTCCGTTGAAGATGATCCATATATGTCTAGAAATCTAATTGAGTGCTCTACAACTTTCATGTTTACTTAAAGATGTAATTTGGCGGTTAAGCTTATAAAGACAGTGACCAAAGATGGATGATCGATCGAAATTAGCCGAAATCGAATGGGTCCGAGCAAACTTTCAGAAGCTCATAGAGGCGTCATCCGATGTCCTTTTAAGATGTTCTTTATATTGGTAGAAAGCTAATTGAGTGTTCTATAACTTTCATGTTTACTCCAAAATGAAATTCAGAGGTTAAGCCTACAAAAATAGTGACCGAAGAAAGATGTTTGACCAAATGTTTCAAAAAAAAATCAAATGTGAGAGGGTCTCAGGACCCTAGGACCCCCTAGATCCGCCTCTGTCTAAGGTAGCATGAATGATGATTTCGGGTAGATGTGCAGATCTATACATGGTAAAGGTACCGAACCTGATATGCACTTTAGAAGTGAAAAAATATAACAGATGATTTCAAATTCGATCGAAATATCTTTCTAGAACTTCATTTATCAATATATATGATAAGTGTTGTATCGAGGAGCGTTCAAATGAGGCAGCCAAAATAAGAATGAGGCAGTGAGGCAGCATTTCAACCACTCATTCATACACATCATTTTCAAGCATCCAATGAAAACATGACACCTGCCCCGCTACTCAAACTTTATTTCTTATTTTCGAAAAGCAACTTTATTAATAATTGAGGGTATTTTGGTCTTTGGACGAATAAACACATCACATTCACCTGTATATCATCATCTCTCATCTGTAATTACGTCCGACTTTTTTTCTCTCTCATAATTGAAACCCAGAATCACCGAGATTCAGATCTATATAGAGTTAAAGCTTTCTCTCACGATTTCAATGCCGGCGAGGAGGTTCGAGACAGCGGCGTATCGAGGCAGCGGCGTCCGACTTCCGAGATCCGAGTGCGACCGTGCGAGCGAGCGCCATCCCAATCTTCCAGATTTTGACAGAGGCAGCGACGTCTGACTTCTAGTCTTCCAGATTCCGGCAGAGGCGCAGTTGCGCAGAGCTCAAATGTCGAATGATTGAAGGAGTTGGAGCCTGGAGGTAAGTGACGAACTGACGATACTTGCGTTGTGTATCAGTGTATTTTGTGTTTTTGTAATGGTTTTGCTTGATTGCTTCGATTGATGAATTGATGATTGATGATTGATGATTGATGATTGATGATTGATGATTGATGATTGATGATTGATGTTTGATGAGTACTTGTCGTCAATTGATGATTGATTTTAGTTCCTTCAAGGACTTTAAAAAAAAGAGGTCTAATAGGTTAATCATGCGATGAATTGTTTCCAAATACATTCGAGTTTGCAAGAGAAGGACGGTAGCTATAACATAAACAATCATAAAAAGGGGTCTAAAGCTTTCTTCTTAGGTTACAGCAGAATTAGGAATTCAATGACTTGTTTAAGCCCAAGTACTGGTCGGCAATTGATGAATGATGTTTGCTGGAACTTCCTTGTGTATTAGTGTATGTTGTGTGATTGTGTCTGTTAGAGCTAAAAGGCTAGAACTTGTTTAAATCAACTTGGATTTTAATATTGTTTGAACACTAATTAAATTCTGAATTGTTTTTGCTTGATTGTAGGTGTATTGATGGATAATAGAAAGGATGGCTCAGTTTACAGACTTAAAAAACTTGCCTGGATTTGTACTTTAAAAGGATGGCTCAGTTTATATCAACAAAAAAAGGATGGCTCTGTTTGGCCTATAACTCGAAAGTATGTTGGTGATCTTGAAGAAAAGACTGTGAGCTTGGGCATGGCTGAGGTTGTCCTTGCGAATTGTCATCTTGATTTCTTGTATTGTATCGCTCAATGTTTGCTATTTTCTGTTCCCTTTAATGAATATTAGTATCTTGCAGGGGTTGCAGCTGCTATGAGCATCTCTGCTCTCCAAGACTGTGAGCCAATGTGGTGTTGCTCAGGAGTTGAATGCCTAAGGATTTCTGTTTCGGTGTCGATTTGAAGGTAAACTCACAACAAAATTAAGCAATATTACAGCTTTGTAGGTGGATGGTATATGTAAGAAACTGCGCTACATACTCATAGTGCTGACTAGGAACATGAATATTCATTTCAAAATTCACTTGCATTTAGAAAAGCCTCAAAGTTGATGAATTTGTTTTTGTTGCTTTGACTGTCGTACTTTGTTGTCATCACAAAATTGATTCTTGTGTGATTTTAATGTGCAATAGCATTTCTCCAGGTTCTGTTTGTTTTGGGTCTTATTTATTTTCTGTTTGTTTTGGGTCGCAGTTGGCAGGATGTGTAGGTTTGATAAACTGGAGAGCTTCAACTACTGGATAGAGTTGATCAAGTTGGATGCGTCTATTCAGAAGTACTTTGCGTCCATCATGTTCTCTCAACTCGTCCATCATGGTTGTAATAAAATAACAAACTTCAATTTTGTAGATCGGTTGTAATGTTAGTGACCTTATATTGTAATGACCTTTATTTTGTACCTGGTGTAATAAACTCACTATTTGCTGTTGAATACTCTGTATTGACCATATTCAAAAGTATTGTGCTTAATTGAAAGCATTTGTAAAGCATATTCAAAAGTATTGACCTTTATTTTTGTGTGGATGTAAAGCTTCTATGGTTATTGAACACAGGGGATCTTTAGGGTATGTCGTTTCTGCATATTGTTATCCACAAACAAACGTTAACACTGTCAAATGTTTACACCCTACATTAAATAGAACACCCTACATTACAAGGGTGTAATGGCTTATGAAATAAGGGTGTAATGGCTTATGAAATAAGGGTGTAATGGCTTATGAAATAAGGGTGTAATGGCTTATGAAATAAGGGTGTAATACCCTTATTTGGGGTAATGGCATATGAAACAAGGGTGTAATGGCATATGAATTAAGGGTGTAATGCCATATGATATTCAAAATAAATTGATATGTCATTACCCCCTTGTTGATAACACATATTAACATTCGTTTCAAAATTTGTGCCATTACACCCTTATTTCATATGCTATATATTATACCCTTGTTTCATATGCCATTACCCCAAATAAGGGCATTACACCCTTAATTCATAAGTCATTACACCATTGTTGATAAAATATATGAACATTCGTTTCAAAATATATTGCAACTTATTTCGAATACCATATGGCATTACACCGTTATTTCATTTGTCATTACCCCCTTATTTCATAAGTCATTACCCCCTTGTTTCATAAGTCATTACCCCTTTGTTTCATAAGTCATTACCCCTTTGTTAAAATAATACATAAGTCATTACCCCTTGTTTTCTCCATAATCAATTTTTTTATTTGATATGTCATTACCCCCTGTTGATAACACATATGCATATTCATTTCAAAATAAATTGCAATCAATTTATTTTATATGTTTCATAAATTGCAATAAATTGTTTCATATGTTTAAAATAATACATAAGTCATTACCCCCTTGTTAAAATAATACATAAGTCATTACCCCTTGTTTTCTCCATAATCAATTTTTTTATTTGATATGTCATTACCCCTTGTTGATAACACATATGCATATTCATTTCAAAATAAATTGCAATCAATTTCTAATTTTGATATGTCATTATACCCTTGTTGATAACACATTTGCACATTCATTACACCCTTTATTTCATATGTCATTACACCCTTATTTCACATGGTATTACACCCTTATTTCATAAGTCATTCAACCCTTATTTCATAAGGGGGTAATGACATATGAAATAAAAGTGTAATGTCATTTGAAACTTGAATTAAGGGTGTAACGGCATATGAAACTTGAATTAAGGGTGTAATGGCTTAATAAATAAGGGTGTAATGTCATGTGAAATAAGGGTGTAATTGCATATGAAGGGGTAATGGCATATGAAACAAGGGTGTAATGGCATATGAAACAAGGTTGTAATACCACATGAAATAAGGGTGTAATGCCATATGAATTAAAGGTGTAATGGCTTATGAAATAAGGGCGTAATGGCTTATGAAATAAGGGTGTAATGACATATGAAGGGTAATGGCATATGAAACAAGGGTGTAATGACATATGAAACAAGGTTGTAATACCGCATGAAATAAGGGTGTAATGCCATATGAATTAAGGGTGTAATGCCAAATGATATTCAAAATAAATTGATATGTCATTACCCCCTTGTTGATAACACATATTAACATTCGTTTCAAAATTTGTGCCATTACACTCTTATTTCATATGCTATTATACCCTTGTTTCATATGCCATTACCCCAAATAAGGGCATTACACCCTTAATTCATAAGTCATTACACCCTTGTTGATAAAACATATGAACATTCGTTTCAAAATATATTACAACTTATTTCGAATACCATATGGCATTACACCGTTATTTCATATGTCATTACCCCCTTATTTCATAAGTCATTACCCCTTGTTTCATAAGTCATTACCCCCTTGTTTCATAAGTCATTACCCCCTTGTTTAATAAGTCATTACCCCTTGTTTCATAAGTCATTACCCTCTTGTTTCATAAGTCATTACCCCCTTATTTCATAAGTCATTACCCTCTTATTGATTACACATTTTCACATTCGTTCCATAATAAATTGCAATCAATTTCTGTATTTAATATGTCATTACACCCTTGTTCATAACATATTTGCACATTCGTTTTAGAATAAATTGCAATCAATTTCTTTAATTGATATGTCATTATACCCTTGTTCATAACACATTTGCACAAATTTACTACACATTCCTTTCAGAATAAGTTTTGACATCTTCATTCTAGTACAAATCACAAATGACATATAATTAGTACAAGTTTTGACACAGACAATGCTGCACACTTAAAAACACTACAAGTACCATTGCAGATATGTTTTGACAGGCATCATGTTGTCCGATACAACCAGAAGATCCGCTTCTCCATTTCATCCCTAGTCGTCCCTCCAGCTGCAAATCATCATAAGAAACAAATAAATCGAAGTCAGGTTCCTCTATCCCCTTTTCCCCAATATCTTCGCAATCATCATCGTCTGCGTTTGGCTGTAAAATGCCCCCAGCTACATGGACAAATTGATTATTTGTTAGAAATAGTCATTACAAAATTCATTCATAACGCATCACTGCACCCTCAGAACTGTATACCCAAAACATTTTCATTCTGATAAGTAGCTAGCTGCTGGAACTAAAAAACGAGCTGAACATGAGACTCAGTCAAACGCTTTGGGCGTTAAAACAAACTAAAAAATTGCAGTAAAAGATGGTTTGCACAGCTAAAAAAAACACTAAAAAAGAAAAGGCAGTCAAGAAAGAGCTTGAGACTCAGCTAGCTATCCTGTTTCTATGAAGCTTGGGCATTAATCCAAAGATAAATGGCTGATTTTCATAATAAGTAAATCAACCAAAATTTATTTTTCGCAAAGGGATTGAAGCGACGATGCTGTTGCGACAGGTAAGGGAAACCATGACAAAGCATAAATCTTGTATAAAAAAAATACCAGATACTGGACACATAAAGAAACAACATCAATTAACAGTTCAATGAGCGATTAAAACAACACAAAAAAACAAACATCAAGCTGGTGCCATTCAAAATTAACAATTGAATCACAACCGATCAGTCTTTTATAACCAAAAAGCTTTATGAAGTGACTTCTAGAAATACACTCTGCTCCATCAATCGAGCTACCTAATGAACAATCAAAAGTTGATGGAAAATTGATAATTACTCCTTCTGGTTCTGGACATTTAACTCAGGTCTCTGTTACTTTTGTTGGAGATACCTAATGAACATTTAACAATCAAAAAGTTGATGCATCTACCAAAAGCACCAATCTTACCACAAACCAAAACATAAATCAGAAGAGGTGAAGTGGGTTGTCCCAGTGCGGACGCCCCTCCCGTGTTTGTTAAAAAACCAGGGTTCGAAACTCCTCATCTAACTTAACTTAACAGATACTACATCAGCTCAAAATGAGCAATTATCAAAAAAAACATAAATCAGAATGTGGCCACATCACGATTGAATATCTAAATGGACATTCACTGGCATTACATAAATCATAGATGTTAACTGAATAAACGACTCACACAAATGGGTGAAACTAAGATTTTATAGATAAAACTCAGGCCGTAACCACATCAACAGATCTTGAATAAATAATGACTTTAAGCAACCATGTTGAGCTCAACCAATTACCTAACACTAGCAAAAAAGAAACGAACAACGAAGAGGAATGAAAGCGTCAAACCGTACGACACTACAAATCGGCGTCTTCTTCTTGCTCGCCGTACACGCTCTCCTCAGCCGGCACCGTCAACTCCTTCGACACGCCGATCGGTGTCTTTTTCCTACTCAGATCTGAGATGCATTATCGTCATCGACGTCTTTCCCCCGCCGCCGTCTTCGTCATGCTCAGGATGGTCCAGATCCATCTTCATCGCAAATCTGGAATCTCATCGATCTCGAAAACGATGGGTATTCCGACTAGAAACGAACAAAATCGAAATTTGTTCTTCGATTGGAATAGAAAATCGAATCGATCCACTCCCTTGTCATCTCCCATCGATCCACTCTCAAATCGACTGGAATCGAGTAGTATCGGAGATGGGTTTCTCTGAAACGCAGAAAAAACGAGGAGAGAGAAATCGTATCAAGAGAGAGAAAAATTGTCATCAGTCTCAATATACAAACAAATCATTATATTCATAAAACCCCAAATTACCCCGTCATAAATTCCCACCAATAAATACTTTTCCAATGCCACGTCATC
This sequence comes from Rhodiola kirilowii, assembly GCA_033675215.1. Classification (NCBI taxonomy): domain Eukaryota; kingdom Viridiplantae; phylum Streptophyta; class Magnoliopsida; order Saxifragales; family Crassulaceae; genus Rhodiola; species Rhodiola kirilowii. The sequence continues at coordinate 48,739,481 of CM066201.1, forward strand.
AAAATGATTGGCCCAGATTGTACCTCACTACCTCATTCTTACAACCAAGCTTCAACCAAGTGCTCCCCGTGTTGCATCCCATTATCAAAATAAATAATAATAATAATAACTTTACTCTACGTCTTTAACAGCCCCGTCACGTCACATATCTCTTCAAAACAATCTCCACCGTCCATATCAATCCTGTACGACCCTTCGCCTTACATCCGAAAAAAACAACGGTCCTTATTCGACCCGGACTAAGGAATCTCACCCACGTGTCCGTATCTCCACACTTCGTCCCATCACTCTTTTTCAGATTGGATTTAAAAGCAAAAGAAACAGAAGTACAACACGTGTCAACCGCACACTGTTCTCTAACTCCACACGTGTCGACTCTTGAAACGTTGAAAATCGAACGTAATTAAAGATTGAAGAACAAACGCCCGAAACCGGATTAGCTCGCTAATGTTTTAAATATCGTTACTTAATTACCGGATAAAGCTTAATAAACGCTTAAACCAATTAAAACTCGTAGTATGGTATCAGCTTTTGTGGCGAAAGCCGATCAAACAGCCTTTAGCGTAGCGACACGTGGAAGGCTGTATTCTCGCTCTGATATCATGCGTGGCTATTTTCTGTTGTTTCGTCTCTCTCCCTCGTTTCTTTCAGTCTGCAACCAAACCCTAGCGATAGGCACAAAGCGAGAAAATCCCCTTCTCATTGAAATGGCGGAGTGTTTGAACGAGGAGGAGGTCGAGCTGAGTCTCGGATATTGTTGCACCAGTACGTTATAGAACATGAATCTGAATATTAAAAATTAGTGAGCATTGGAGTAAACAAATCTGAACAAGCAGTGAATTCATGTAAACAGATTAACATGCATGTTTATTAAGTAATCTGATTAACAACTGAAACAGCATGCAGTAGCAAATTAATTAACAGCAGTTACATAATCTACTAACAACTTCTCTGAATCTGCAAAACCAAATTAGGTAAACTGTATATATATGGAAATTGCGAGATGTTTAAAACGAGAAGGACAGCAAACCGAGATGTTGATTCAGTCACGTCGTCGACGCTGTCCTTAAAGCTATATTGCCTCCCGTAGGTGCTGGATCCGATGGCAATGAGCTTCCCAGGATAAAAGAATCACAGTAAGCGCGAGCACCGTAGCCTTACTGTTCGAACCTATTTGATCTTTCACTATCAGCACTGATCGGAAAGAAACGAAAAGTGAAGCCGAGATCTGTGAGGGTTTCGTTTTCGTGTGTCTCTGAACTGAAGTGCAGGCTTCTTTATATAGTTGAGAGGAGAAACGGTTTCAGCCTGACTTTTCGGAAAAGATAGTATCTGGCCAGTATCAACAGTCCACATTCTTATCTCGAAAAATCAGCAACCGCCGAAGACTGACTCAGTCTTACTTACTCTTGACGTTTGGTTTTACATAATAATAATAATAAGATCGAATTATGCAAAAAACCGAACCGAAATTAGATTAACCAAAAACGAACCGCGCAACCCGCTGAGAAAATCGACAGCATTCACCCGGATGATGTGGGCGCGCACAAGACAGGCCAAATCCGACGTCGTCGACCGGATGATTTCCCCCCCCCCCCTGCGCACGCCCGCGAAGGCATTTTGGGAGAGTTTCTTTTAACAACTTAACAAGCTTGTTATGGAAATCATATATGAACAAACATTGTTCCCATTTGGCCTCCAATGTGGGATATAAGACTTTCACACAAGTGAAATCCAACCCATATCAATCCCTACCAAGGTCAAGTTCCATGGTTTTTGGCACTACTTTGAGCATCAATTACTCATTCGATTTAGCTTCGTTTTTGGCGTTCAATACTTGATTTCATACCTCACACGTCAAGGTATTTTAATCTAATTTTGTCAACAAGATTCGAGGTGTTCTCCAAGCTCAATTTTAAGTCTCAAATGTGGCGCACCATCATTTTCTTCAACCCACTACAAACACATTTTCCAACAATCCCCCACATGAAGAAAATCGAGTGGTGAAATCAAATAAAACAATAATCCTCGATAATCAACTCGACACGAAGTGGTGATAGCTTCTACGGATAATATCTGCACAGGATAGGTAGGTTACCCCCTTGAACCTTCCATTGAGATAACATGATCTCTTTACTGACTATTCAGTAGACGTGATGTCTTTGAACTGTTCGTCTTATACTGTAAACGAAATCAAGTTTCCACAGATATTATCCTGATCTTATTCAGTTCTTACTGGTGGGCTCTTTTTGGTCTTGATACCCCTTTCCTGGTTCTGCAAGAGTTTCTAGAGAATTAAGCCCTTTGAATTCTCCTTTGAAGCGACCCCACTTCTCTCTCACATAGGTGATTCTTTCTTAAAGTAATCCTGCATTACCCATTTGAATCTCACTATTCAAATTACTAGAATCATTAAAAGCTTCGAGCTTAGCCTCGTGCAGGAGTCACTGTTTTATCTGGGAATAGGATTGGGGTGTTACCCCCACAGTGACCTCACACAGTCTTAGCAGGTAGGTTGTCCCTTTGAACCAAGTTCTTGGGATCTCCAGTCATCATGGTAGGGTTTTCCTTTGCCTCAACTTTTATAGCCCAAGGGCTTAAGCCTATGTTTTGATGTTAGCAATCAAAAGGCTTCAGTCCCATTCCCTTAGCCGTCTTCTCTACTTGGTCCTTATTTAACCCTTTGGTTAACGGATCCGATATATTTTCTTTGGACCTCACGTAGTCAATGCTTATGACTCCGGATGAGAGAAGTTGTCTTATGGTATTGTGTCTTCGACGTATGTGTCTAGACTTACCATTATACATGACATTCTGTGCCCTACCAATTGTTGATTGATTATCGCAATACACACATATTGGTGGCACAAGGTTTTTCCAACCAGGAATATCCTCTACAAAATTCCTTAACCACTCTGCTTCTTCGCCGCATTTATCTAATGCCACGAACTCAGCTTCCATCGTGGATCTGGTTATTAGAGTTTGTTTCGAGGATTTCCATGACACGGCTGCACCTCCCAAAGTGAATACATATCCACTAGTGGCCTTTGAGTCTTGTATATCAGATATCCAGCTTGCATCAGTGTAACCTTCAATGACTTCCGGATATCTGGTATAATGTAGACCGTAATCACGAGTAAATCGTAGATACTTCAGTACTCTCACGATGGCTTTCCAGTGTTCATAACCTGGGTTACTCGTATATCTTGCAAGCCTACTCACACAATAAGCAATATCAGGTCTAGTACAATTCATCAAGTACATTAGACTGCCTATTACTTTTGAGTATTCCACTTGAGAGATACTCTCCCCTTTGTTTTTAGACAGATGGTGGTTCATATCTATAGGAGTTTTATAAACTCCTACACTATCTTTCCCAAATTTGTCTAAAATCTTATCAACGTAGTGTGCTTGGCTTAAGACAAATCCATCTGTCGTCCTTGTAATTTTAATCCCTAAAATTACATCGGCCAGACCTAAGTCTTTCATATCAAACCTTGAGTTTAACATGGACTTAGTAGATTTAACCATTTCTTCATTGTTTCCCACAATGAGAATATCATCGACGTATAAGCACAAAAGCACATACCCGTGTTCAGTGTTTTTGCTATATACACATTTGTCACACTCGTTGATTTTGAATCCATTTGACAATATCACTTTGTCAAATTTCTCATGCCACTGTTTTGGTGCCTGTTTCAGACCATAGAGAGACTTAACAAGTTTACAGACTTTTCTCTCTTGTCCTGGCGCTTTACAACCCTCAGGTTGTTCCATATATATCTCTTCTTCAAGATCTCCATTCAAGAAGGCAGTCTTCACATCCATTTGATGAATTTCTAAATTGCGCAGAGCTGCAATTGCAATTATCATCCTTATAGATGTGATCCTTGTCACAGGTGAGAATGTATCAAAGTAGTCTAGACCTTCCTTTTGTCTATATCCTTTGATCACAAGTCTCGCTTTGTACTTTTCAACAGTACCATCAACTTTCATTTTCTTAGTAAAAATCCACTTTGAATCAAGTGGCTTACATCCCGGAGGAAGATTAACTAACTCCCAAGTATGATTTTGCATAATGGAGTCTAGTTCACTTTTTATGGCTTCTTTCCATATAGGGCCATCAACAGAGCTTATAGCTTCATTATATGTAGGAGGTCCCGCCTCAACCATAAAGGTTACAAAATCAGGTCCAAACGAATTTTCAACCCTTGCTCTTTTGCTTCTTCTTGGTTCCTCCCCATTTGTATCATCCTCGGATACTTCTTCTTGTTGGTGATACATTTCAGTAGTATCTTCACCTATCTCATAAGGTGAACTCGCTGGTTTTTCCTTATAAGGAAATATATGTTCAAAGAACGAAGCATTCTTAGACTCTATAATTGTGTTCTTGTGTATATCAGGGTTTTTAGACTCATACACAATGAACCTATACGCATTACTATTATGCGCATAGCCTATAAAGACACAATCAACTGTCTTTGGTCCTATCTTCATTCTTTTAGGACCGGGAGCCATTACTTTGGCTAAGCATCCCCACACTCGCAAGTGTTTGTAAGCAGGTTTTCTCCCTTTAAATAATTCATAGGGAGATTTCTCCTTCCTTTTTCGGGGTATTCGATTTAGCAGATAGTTAGCCGACAAAACGGCCTCCCCCCACATTGACTGGGGTAACCCTGAACTAAGCAACATCGCATTCATCATTTCTTTGATAGTGCGATTCTTACGTTCAGCTACACCGTTCGATTGAGGAGAATAAGGTGGTGTAACCTCATGTATGATTCCAGTTTGTGCACATAGTGCCCCAAATGGTTCTACATATTCACCACCACGATCACTTCGTAGCCTTTTAATCTTTTTATTTAGTTGGTTTTCCACTTCCAACTTATACATGGCAAATTTCTCTACTGCTTCATCCTTGCTCTTTAGCAAGTATATTGAACAATATTTTGTACTGTCATCTATGAAAGTCACAAAATATTTATTTCCACCTCTTGTTGGCATGAATTTCAAGTCACATAGATCACTATGTATTAAGTCAAGGGGTTCAGTGTTTCTTTCAACATTATGAAAGGATGTTCTTGTTAATTTTGCTTCAACACAAATTTCACACTTGTGTTCGGAATCAAATTGAAATTTAGGTATACAGTCCAATTTCATTAGATTCCTTATCGAGTCATAATTCACATGACCTAATCTACCATGCCATAAATTAGATGACTCAAGCAAGTAAGCGGAAGAATTTTTATTGATAGAATTGATAGCAATTACATTGAGTTTCCACATTCCATCCTTCACGTAACCACGTCCCACATACATGCCGTTCTTTGAAAGAACGACCTTCTGGGACTCAAACACCATCTTAAAACCATGACTAGTAAGTAAGGTTCCAGACACTAAATTCTTCCTGACATCAGGCACATATGAAACATTGGTCAGTTTCAGCTCCTTGCCCGACGTCATCTTCAACATCACACTTCCTTTTCCCTTGACTTCTGAGGTGGCCAAGTTGCCCATGTACACCTTCTCTCCATTTTCAGTCAACTTCAGCTCAGAGAAGGCATTCTTGTCAGAGCAGATGTGGTGGGTTGCTCCAGTATCCAGCCACCACTCCTTGGGGTTGGAATCCACCAGACTCAGCTGAGAAATCACAGCCACTAGTTGCTCTTCATCTCCCTCGGCGACATTCGCCTTCTTCTTCTTTGGAGCTCTACAATCAGCAGATCGGTGACCCTCTTTGTCACAATTGAAGCACTTTCCAGCAAACTTCGTCTGCACCTTCTTCTTGATAACCCTACTCTTGGGTCCAAGTTTGTTTAAGGGCTTCTTCCCTTTAGAGCTAGCACCATGCTCCACTATGTTAGCCCTTTCAGAAGGTAGCTTTGTCCTCTTATCAGAGAGTCGATTGTCCTCTTCATTCTTGAGGCGAATCACCAGGTCTTCCATAGACATTTCCTTTCGCTTGTGCTTAAGGTAATTCTTGAAGTCCTTCCATCCTGAAGGCAGCTTCTCAATTACTGCAGCAACCTGGAATGGTTCATTCACTACCATTCCTTCAGCGTTCATCTCATGCATGATCAACTGCAACTCATGCACTTGACTGGTCACAGTCTTCGAATCCACCATTGAGAATTCGAGGAAGCGTCCCACCAGGTACTTCTTGGAGCCAGCATTCTCTGTTCGGTACTTCCGATCAAGCGCCACCCAAAGCTCCTTAGCTGAACTTTTGGATTTGTACACCTTGTACAACACGTCACTAAGACAGTTCATCATATAATTGCGACAGAGATACTCAGCATCTTTCCATGCGTTATATGCAATGAGCACTTGATTGTCAGTCTCACCCTCAGCCACCGTAGGTGTCTCCTCGGTCAGATACCGGCCCAACCCTAATTGGGAGAGGTAGAAATGCATCTTAGGCTGCCATGTAGAGAAGTTCAACCCATTGAACTTCTCAGGCCTTTCAGCTGCCATAACTGCAGCAGGCAGTTTTGCCACAATAGCATTTGGAACTGGACCCGCAGGTCCATTCCCGGCCGGAGCCATCAGTGGGGTAGTCGCAGCGGACTCAGCAGCATCCTGGTGATATTGGACACCATCCATGTCCACAGATTGAACATTGTTTTGTCCTTGTTCAGAATTCATTGCTACAAACAGAGACAGATCTGTTAGTATGAAACAATATTCAGATAATAACGTAAACAATATAGCTTTAAGATTGTTGCACCAGTACGTTATAGAACATGAATCTGAATATTAAAAATTAGTGAGCATTGGAGTAAACAAATCTGAACAAGCAGTGAATTCATGTAAACAGATTAACATGCATGTTTATTAAGTAATCTGATTAACAACTGAAACAGCATGCAGTAGCAAATTAATTAACAGCAGTTACATAATCTACTAACAACTTCTCTGAATCTGCAAAACCAAATTAGGTAAACTGTATATATATGGAAATTGCGAGATGTTTAAAACGAGAAGGACAGCAAACCGAGATGTTGATTCAGTCACGTCGTCGACGCTGTCCTTAAAGCTATATTGCCTCCCGTAGGTGCTGGATCCGATGGCAATGAGCTTCCCAGGATAAAAGAATCACAGTAAGCGCGAGCACCGTAGCCTTACTGTTCGAACCTATTTGATCTTTCACTATCAGCACTGATCGGAAAGAAACGAAAAGTGAAGCCGAGATCTGTGAGGGTTTCGTTTTCGTGTGTCTCTGAACTGAAGTGCAGGCTTCTTTATATAGTTGAGAGGAGAAACGGTTTCAGCCTGACTTTTCGGAAAAGATAGTATCTGGCCAGTATCAACAGTCCACATTCTTATCTCGAAAAATCAGCAACCGCCGAAGACTGACTCAGTCTTACTTACTCTTGACGTTTGGTTTTACATAATAATAATAATAAGATCGAATTATGCAAAAAACCGAACCGAAATTAGATTAACCAAAAACGAACCGCGCAACCCGCTGAGAAAATCGACAGCATTCACCCGGATGATGTGGGCGCGCACAAGACAGGCCAAATCCGACGTCGTCGACCGGATGATTTCCCCCCCCCCCTGCGCACGCCCGCGAAGGCATTTTGGGAGAGTTTCTTTTAACAACTTAACAAGCTTGTTATGGAAATCATATATGAACAAACATTGTTCCCATTTGGCCTCCAATGTGGGATATAAGACTTTCACACAAGTGAAATCCAACCCATATCAATCCCTACCAAGGTCAAGTTCCATGGTTTTTGGCACTACTTTGAGCATCAATTACTCATTCGATTTAGCTTCGTTTTTGGCGTTCAATACTTGATTTCATACCTCACACGTCAAGGTATTTTAATCTAATTTTGTCAACAAGATTCGAGGTGTTCTCCAAGCTCAATTTTAAGTCTCAAATGTGGCGCACCATCATTTTCTTCAACCCACTACAAACACATTTTCCAACATGGCCATCGGCGGCAGAAGTTTGAAAAATTGTACGGCGAGATTGTCACGTGCAGTGATCGATAACGGAAGCGGCGGAGGGATTTCAGAACCGGATTCCATGATGAAGATGAAGGAAGCTTCTTTTGGCGACGTTGTTGTTCAGACGGCGTTGAGGAGGCGGGAAGCGAGGGAGAAGCAGCAGGTGAGAAGAGGAGTTTTGAAACCTACAAACGCCGGAGATATTTTAAAATCCGATAACGATGATGATGAAAGAGTCCAGAAGAAGACCAAATCTGACTTTTCAATGTTTTCATTTAAGTGCGAAAATGGTGAGACAGTGTGGGAAGGTGGTGGTGAAGGTTTGGATTTGAACAAGTGTGATCGAGATTGTGCTGATATGGTGCCGCAGTTTCCAATTCAGTTGCAGCATTTGTCTTCTGCAGCGCGTGAGATCCGCAATGGAGGTGGACATTTGAGCTTCGGACCGTTTCAAGGTGCGGAGAAGAAGAGGGAAGATGAAGAGGATGGAGGTGTTAAGGTTGCTAGTTGTTGCTCTTCAGGTACCTACTAATTAATCTTGCATATTGTATTTATGGACTCAGATTTTGATTGAGATTCAATTTTGTCTGATTAATTATGTGCCGTGTTCTTCTTAGGCCATGGCAGCATTAGTAGCAGTGATTGCGGAAGCCTCTTTAGTCAGCAGAAAGCACCAATGTACAATGCACAAGTTGTCGCCCAGGTTAGGGACCAGATACCTGCTGAACAGAGCCAGTTTTATGACAGGTCAGCGCGTTCGCAAGGCTTAAACATCCACATTGATGAGAAAGCAATGACATTAGGTATTTCGGCAACGGCTGCAGCTATAGGGAATTTAAGTGATAAGAATGTGACCAGGCAGTCCTTGATGGCGCGCAATGAAGGCATGGAGAGGCCTGCACTATCGTCTACTCCTCTGGCTCAAATGCCTTGTGTTTCGACTACTGGTCCAGAAGGGAAAACTGTGAGGGGGTTCTTGTATCGGTACACGAAGGAGGAGGTTTGCATTGTCTGCGTCTGCCATGGTTGCTCCTTTTCACCTGCCAAGTTTGTTGAACATGCTGGTGGAAGGGATGTTGAGAATCCTTTGAGGCATATCACTGTGATTCCATCTGCTCCCAGTAGACCAACAAATAACAATGTGTGAATTTCGTCGCAATGCTCGTTGCTAGTTAATTCGCTCTGGTACATTTCAATTGTGGGGAATCTGACATTCTGATGATGGCCAAGGTTATGTTAGGTGTAGATCGTAGTCCTGAATTTGTTCTATAAGAACAGGTATAAAAATGTCTGGTTCTGTGTGACCTTGTACCAAGAAATTTAACCACTAAAACTTTTTAAGTATCTTTGTTAACAAAACCTCTACCTTTATATGTAATCTCTGTTTCTTTTATCATGAATATGAAAGTAAAAATTATTATGAAGGATGTCTGTAAAAATATAGAATGTGTCTATAAATTATGGATATGGACAAGAAATTTAAAGGTAGAAGAAAAACATGAATATGAATATGTGAAGAAAGGAAAGTAGATAAGAAGAGTATTTCTTATTTCATTGATGTTGATAATCCTTTACAAATGATCCCTTTATATAGGGAGTACAAGGATACATGAAAGGACTGGAAATAAATATAGGAGAATAAATTGAGTACATGAAAGGCTAAGGGACATTGGATAATGAAAAACTAAAGGTCATCCAATATATTATGACAATATTCATAACACCCCCTTTGGATGACTCGTACAAATATTATGCTTCATTAAAACCTTACTAGGAAAACTGTGGGAAAAAACCTAGTGAAGGAAAAAGAGTACATAATTGTATATTATGCATAAATGTTATCTCATTAAAAACCTTATTTATGAAAACCCAAAGGGATAAAACCTAAAATAAGGGAAAGAGTGTAACGCGTATTCTCCCCCTCAATGTGGTCTTTTAACATAAATCACTAAGCTTTCGCATGCCGATTTTATAGACCAATTTCTCATAGAGGGTTGTGGGAAGTGCTTTTATAAACAAATCGGCTAAGTTGTCACAAGAGCGAATCTGACAAATATCAATCTCTCCGTTCTTATGAAGTTCATGTGTAAAGAAGAACTTTGGAGAGATGTGCTTCGTTCTATCTCCCTTTATATAACCATTTTTAATTTGAGCTATACAAGAAGCATTATCCTCAAATAGAATAGTAGGGCTTTTTATGTCGCCTGAAAGATCACATGATCCTCTAATATGATGGATTAAAGACCTCAGCCACACACATTCACGACTAGCTTCATTATGTGCTAATATTTCAGCATGATTAGAGGAAGTGGTTGTAAGGGCCTGTTTGGTAGAGCGCCAAGATGTAGCGGTATCACTATATGTAAACACATAACCCGTTTGTGAACGCGCTTTATGAGGGTCAGATAAATACCCGGCATCGGCATATCCAATTCATCCTGATTTTGAGTCTTTTGAATAAAATAAGCCCATATCTGTTGTTCCTCGAAGATATCCTAAAATTTGAGTCCAATGTCTTCGAGTTGGAGAAGAACTATATCTTGCTAGTAAATTAACCGAAAATGCAATATCGGGTCGTGTATAGTTAGCAAGATACATTAGTGCTCCAATAGCACTAAGATATTGTACTTTAGGACCAAGTAGTTCTTCATCCTTTTCTCGAGGATGAAATGGATCTTTTGTCACATTAAGTGATCAAACAACCATAGGCGAACTCACAGGATATGATTTATCCATGTTGAATCTTTGAGGATCCTTTCAGTATATAAGGACTGATGAACAAAAATGCTCTTTGATAAATGCTCAATTTGTAGGCCAAGGCAGAATTTTGTTTTGCCCAAATCTTTCATTTCAAATTCACTTTTCAAGCATGCAATCGTCTCGGTAAGTTCATCTGGGGTCCCAATGATATTTAAATCATCAACATAAACGCGATAATAGAAAATCTAGTTTTTGTCCTTTTAATAAAAACACATGAGCAAATTGCATTGTTGATGTATCCCTCTTTCAAAAGATATTCACTTAGACGATTGTACCATATTCGACCAGATTGTTTTAATCCATATAATGATCTTTGTAATTTTATTGAGTACATTTCCCGTGGTTTTGAGCTACATTCTTCAGGTAATTTTAATCCTTCGGGAATTTTAAAATAAATGTCATTATCAAGTGACCCATATAAATAGGCTGTCACGATATCCATTAAATGCATTTGGAGTCCTTCTAAGACTGACAAACTTAATAAAAATATGAATGTTATTACATCCATGACCGGTGAATATGTCTCTTCAGGTCTTTGCGAGAAGCCTTGTGCTGCAAGTCGTTCTTTATATCTTATGACTTCATTTTTCTCATTTCGTTTGCGCACAAATATCCATTTATAACCAATAGGTTTGACATTCTCGGGTGTTAGAAAAATGTTTCCATAGACTTGGCATTTTTCAAGTAAATTCAATTCTCTGCCTCAATGGTACTTTTCCATTTTGGCCAATCATTTCTTCGTCGGCATTCATTAACCGATCTTGACTCATGATCCTCATTTGCTTCTGTAATATCTAGAGCCATAGAATAGACAAATATATTATGCATTATAATATCTTTTCCCTAAAATGACATAATTGATCAAAATTTCTTCATTGTCATCAGTTTCAGGTATCTCATCATGTTTCAAAGAAATCTCTTCATGATTCATATCGTTTTCTTTTGGAATAGTGGTTGATGCATTAATTTGGTTATCTTGAACCTTTCTTTTCTAGGATTTTTATCCTTGGACCCAATTGGTCTACTAGGTTTCTGTTGTGCTTTAGACTCACTTGCCAGTTTACTTCCAATATCTTCATCCGGAAGATTTATTTTGCAAGGAGCATTAACAGCTGGTAAATGTGACTTGGTCACTGTCTTAACATTAGTAAATGCATCTGGCAATGTGCTTGCAACCTTTTGCAAGTGGATAATCTTTTGAACTTCTAGTTCACATTGATTTGTACGTGGATCAAAATGAGACAATGACTCTGCATTGCAAGATATTACTTGTCCTTTTCCAGACTTTATTTTATCACCCCCTAATGCAGGGAAACTTGTCTCATCGAATTGACAGTCAGAAAATCGTGCCTTAAATCTGTCACCTTTCATAGGTTCCAAAAATTTAATAATTGATGCAGATTCAAATCCCACGTAAATCCCTAATCTTCTTCGGGGTCCCATTTTAGTACGTTGGGATGGAGATATTTGAACATAGACTGCACATCCAAAAACTCTTAAATGAGAGATATTTGGTTCTTGACCACTAACAAGTTGCAAAGGGGAATATTTATTATTTGCAGTTGGCCTTATACGAATTAGTGATGCATCATGCAAAATTGCATGTCCCCAAGCAGAACTTGGCAATTTGGATCGCGTAAGTAATGGTCTAGCTATCAATTTTAGTCTCTTGATAAAAGATTCTACTAGACCATTTTGAGTATGAACATGAGCAACCGGATGTTCAATTATAATTCCAGTTGACATACAATAATAATTAAAAGACTGAGATGTAAATTCTCATACGGATTTTCTTAATTGTATGATCAGGAAATTTCGCTCGTAATTTAAAATTTTGAGCAACCAACCTTGCAAATGCCATATTACGAGTGGATAATAAACAAACATGCGGCCAACGGATCGATATATCAATAAGAACCATAAAGTACTGAATGGTCCTCTTGATGGGGAAATAGGTCCACATATATCTCCTTGAATCCGTTCTAAAAATGTTGGACATTCAGTCTCAACTTTCAGTGGAGATGGTCTTGTAATCAGATTTCCTTGAAAACAAGCAACACATGAGAGATCTTTGGACAATAGAATATTTTTACTCTTTAATGAATGTCCATGTGAATTTTCAGTGATTCTTTGCATCATTATTGAACCCGGATGGCCTAATCGCTAATGCCATATGATTCAACTGGATTTGTGAAAGTATAATATAATCCAGAGTTGTATGGTGGAAGTTTTTCCATCACTTTTTTCATTCCTGAGACCATTGACATAATATATAAATATTCAACGTCATTTTCATTTGTCGTCTCAACATGATAACCATTTCGACGTATACCTTTGAAACTCAATAAGTTTCTTTTTGACCTGGTTGAGAACATTGCATCATCAATGATAAATCATGTTCCATTTGGTAACACTATTTGGGCTTTTCCATAGCCTTCAATAAGACTTGATGCATGATGAGTCGTGTTTATACGACTCATCGAGTCAGTTAATCTCATATATTTTGGACACTTTATTATGCGAACAGTTACTTTTTAGTGTTGTTTTGCATTTCAGGTGTTTCGGAAGCCTTGAAAGGAATACAAGCTTAAAGACGGTGTTTCGGTGCCAAATACATCACATGGAGTTCATGGAAGATCACTCGAAGAAAAGCCGAGCTTCGGAGCGAAAAAGAGCATAAAGGCAGCTCAGCCGACCGACTAGATATATGGGTCCAAAACCAGCCCACCGGCTAGTCGAAGATCGTAGATTGCCTACACTCGGCCACTTTGAGCTGCGCGGCTGGACTCACCAACCAACCGGCTGGATGAAGATCTCGGATGGCATGTAATCGGCCGGTCTGAGTCGGTCGGCTCAACATTCCAACCGGCCGGTTGAAGTGGGCCGTGCCAACGCTTCTGGAGTTTCAAAAGCCAGCCGACCGGTTGAGATCATTACACCTAGTCAGCTGACCGGCTGAGGTTGGCCATGGAAATACGTTTTGGAGTCTCAACTCAGCCGACCGGCTGAGATTTCTACACTCAGCCAGCTGACCGGAGCAGAATTATCTGATTTTTGGACATTGTTTCCAAATTTCGTTTTTGGGATTTTGGCATTTTAGAAAGCTGTAAATAGGTAACCAGCAGACTGATTATGGTGTGCTTGAACAGAGAGAAGAAAACCCTAACTTGGGAAAGAAGACGAAGCTTTCGACAAAGAGAAGAATTTTCTATTGCTTTCATTACAAAAATACTTGTGTTTTGTTATGGCTATGAGTAGCTAAACCCTCAATTCAGTTTAGGGTTTTCGTATATTGTGACTTATGTTTTGAGGCTTTTCACTTAATGCAATTTCTTGTTTCTCTAGTTCGTGTGCTAAATTTCAAGGATTGAATTGTGAAGCTAAGTGGAGACTTTCCCGTAAAGCTTTGCCGAACAATTCAGTCCCTATCGTTAATACTCGTTTGAGACTTTCTCGTAAAAATGAGTAATAACACCTACATTCGGTAATGCCTTTCCCGGATTATTGGGTTTAGGAGAACTAGAAGTCTAACGCCTTTCCAGGGTTAGATTGTGGTGTATCGCCTTTCCCGGGATACTTTGGGTTATAACCTAAACCGGAGTAACCATACTTAGAAACTCGAGATTTAATTATTAGCAGTCAATGATGAACATGTCACAATAGAAACCCTAAGCTGAATGCTTTCTCTGATTGAATTCTCGTTGTTCTTTTCTCTTGTGCCTTTACAATATTTGCTCACAAAAACCCCCCTTTTATTGTTTTCAGTAACAGCTTCAACAAACCAGCTCTCTAGGGTTCGACCCCGCTTGCCGCTTTACTAGATAATAGCAGGAGTTATAAATAATAAATTTGATGCGTCAGACGACGCGCGTCAAATTTTGGCACCGTTACCAGGGAGCTGCGCTTCAGTGAAGTTGTTTTTCTTATTTTCTATTTTCTTATTTTTTTAGTTATTTTTTGTGTGCTTCGCTACTTGTTTCGCAATGTCTCGTGCAGGTAGTCAGAACGGTGATAACAACAACAACGAGATCAGTCCGATTGTCGAGAACGTGCCTCCATTCTATGAGGATCCTGAGCAACTCATACGTGCTCAAAACCGTGCAGGCAGGCAGGCTCGACAGCTGAATCAGAGGGCACCTATTGCACAGAATGGTGCTAGTGCGAGGCAGCCGCCTCCACCGCCACCACCACAACCACCAGTCCACGTGGAGCAGGAAGACGAAGAGAACTACTACTACGAGCCCACGATGAGGGAGCTGTCTGCTCCTAACTTTCAAAATCAGCCATGGTGCATCGACGAAGGACCTGAATTGGATGAGATTGAAATCAAGACTGCAGTAGTACATCACCTGCCAACGTTTTCAGGGCAACAAGGAGAGTCCACCACCAAGCACTTGCAGAGCCTTCATGGCATCTGCCAAACGCTGCGGCCTTACGGAGTCTCAGTGGAGAATTTCAAATTGAAAGCCTTTCATTTTTCTTTGACTGACGCTGCTAATGCTTGGTTTTTGTCTCTTCCCCCAGGTAGCATCAGGACATGGGACCAGATGCAGAAGAAGTTCCT
Source organism: Rhodiola kirilowii (assembly GCA_033675215.1). NCBI lineage: Eukaryota > Viridiplantae > Streptophyta > Magnoliopsida > Saxifragales > Crassulaceae > Rhodiola > Rhodiola kirilowii. Next base: position 48,754,764 of record CM066201.1, read on the forward strand.
GACGAAGTACTACCCAGCCGCCAAGGCAATGCAGGTTCGCAAGAAGCTACAGGATATCAGACATGGGCCTAATGAGTCGATGTATGACTATTTGGAGAAGTTCAATACCCTAGAACAGAGCTGCTACAACCAGGGAGTGCCATAGAAGCTGATAATTGGGTACCTGCTTGATGGTCCGAGGCCTCTCGACAGGATGTTGCTAGACGCCTCAGTTGGAGGGAGCATCATGAATCTGTCCCCAGCTGGAGTGCAAAAAATGATTGCAGAGGTGGCCAAGAACGCACGATTCAGAGAAGAAGCAGGCCGTCAAGACAAGTTCAGCAGGAGCAAGAACATCTCACGGGCTGAAGCTGCACCAGCTTCTAATGAGCTGAAGGAATTGATAGAGATGGTGAAGATGCTAGTAACTAATCAGGTGGCTCAGGTAAGGGCGTGCGAATTCTGTTCTGCTACTGACAACAAAATAGATTCGTGCCCCAGTCTGTAGGAAGAGGCACACGGAGAAGTCAATGTTGTGGAAGGTTATCAAAACTACAATAATCGCCCGCAGCAGCGAAAATTTGGGCTGGCAGCTAATGGATTCAGCTGGAGAGACAACAATAACACGGGGAAAGAACCAGCCCAGCAGCCTCAGTAGCAACAGCAGTCCTATCACCCACCTTATCGTCAACAACAGGGTGGCTACAACAATAACCCGAGTCAGTATTAGCAGCGAGGGCAAAAGTATAACCAAGCACGTCCTAGCAACCGGAATTCCAGTAAGTCTCTGGAAGATGTGGTGAAGAAGCTGGCGGTTAGCACCCAACATATAGCCACTACTATGCAACAAAATCAGGCTAGGACTGATGGAGCCATTGCAGAGCTGTTGACGGAGCCCACCGCACTTTCGTTAAGGTGCGGTGTTCTCTGTGCAAAAGCAAATTTGTATTCCGCTACTCGTGACCTGACTACTGGGTAGCAAATGGTAAGTAGGGGTCGAACCCAAGGGAATTAGGGGGATAAGCTATTCTTTGAGGGAATTGTACAGCGAGGGAGCGTGTTTTAGGTTGATTGAGGTTTTAGTGCGGAAAAGTAAGTGATTGGTTGGTTGGTTTTGGTTTTTAGTGCGGAAAAGTAAATGACAGAAAAGTAAAGTACTGAAAATAAAAGTAGAAGACTTACAGCGGGTGATGCGTGATTGGCAAGCCTTCCGGAACGTGAGCAGTTGATAGAGCAGTTTATACTAAGAAAGTAAATGCAGGTGGTGTTTAAATTTAAGGAAAGCATTCGGTTTCTGGGGCCTTGTATCATAGCCTGTTTATCATTGACCTTTAGTGATCCTTCTAAGTATTCAAAAGTGTATCAAGGCCATTTCAAGCACTCGATTTGCACACACCGTCTAGCCCATTTCAAGGTCATAGAGCACTTGTTCTATTTAGACTAGCACCCCATTTCAAGGTATACTAGCCTATGTGCATCCATTTGATCAATCATTTCCGATCAAACCAAATGGTGTTTAAAAGAGGTCGAACTCCTCAGATAAGCTTTGCCATTTCAAGCATCCACTTACCCGAGTATGTTCACGAACCCCCACGGAAGAGTTTTGCCATTTCAAGCATCCACTCAACCTTGGAAGTTCTGGCCTAATATATGGCACATAGAACAAGTTTTGAATAAAAAGAAGAGGCACTAAAAAGATGGCCTAAAACATTTTATGATACAAGTACACCCCTTCAACCGAATGAAGAGTTTTGCTACGAATATCCATAGAGGTGGATACCATAGCTAAGTACTTACGGTTTTTGAAAGACAGTAAGTAAGGGAAAGGTGTGAGTACTTCAAGAACCGACAAGAGTACTCAAGAATAGTAAAGACAAGCTTGAGTACTATAAGAACCGACAAGAGTACTCAAGAACTAACTATAATACTCAAGAACCAACAGGAGTATTATAGATTGAAAACCAAACTTACAAAGTGCCAAACTTTAGTGAGAGAAGTGTTTTTTGATTTTTGGGATGTATTACAAATTAGATGGGGTGGAGTATTTATAGGCTAAGGGGAGAGGAATGTGTGGTTTGGAGGAGCAACACATGGCAAGCTTTCCATGGAGGAGGAAAGCCGCCGGTCTACATGGGAGGGGAGGGGAGGAGCCGCCGGTGGCCGGTCATGAGGGGGAGGAGGCTCCCCTCATGACTCATCCTTTCCTTAAAGCCGCCGGTCATAAGGGCAAAGGAGGGAATTTTGTGAGTTTTGTGAAGTTTTCACAAAACTATCGGTACATTCCCGCTCCAGACTGACTTTGGTTGCTCTTCGGTTGGATTTGTTTTGAGTGATTCCAAGTCAGGATCTTAAGATTTCTTCAGTCGGCATCTGGTCTTGACCTTGGAATGACTCGTAATATATTTTCTGCGTAAAAACTCCTCCTTAGCGTGTATTCTCTCTAGGCTCCAAAATACCCTGTAGATAAATATCGGAACTAACAAGCAAAAGTTAAACAGATAAACAGTCTAATTTGGTGGGTTTAACTGTGTTTATGATTCGTACAATTATGGTCCATCAGATCACCCCACACTTTTAGTTGTTCGTCCCGAACAATGCTATTAAAGGGCGGCACACTAAGTAAGCTTTTAAAATATGAAAGTGAGACTGTGGGACTCGATTTATCCTAATTCATGCATTACTACTTATTACCAAATTAAACAGTGTAAATAAATAGAAGAAACTTGATACTTGTACCTCCGTGCTGAGATGCAAATTATTTTGGATGTTTCGGGAGATAGCCCTTTTCAGGCTCCTGGACTGCATCCTCGGGACCGTCTCGCACTATATGGTTTCCTTGTAGCTTTCTCTAGCACGTGATTCGGTTCGGGTTTCAATGGTTTGGTCTTTGATTTTCTTTTGGCGAGGGACAGCTTTTGTAGTGAATCGGCCTTTGGCCTTTGATTTGACTCTTTGAGTACTTCACTTTTTGTTCGGTTAAAACCTTCACAATTTTGGGCCTTTGGGCTCTTGATTTGCTTCTTTGAGCTTTTGCCTTTTTGTGGCTTGCTAGTCCATTTTCTCAAGCCTTTTTTGGGAGTTCCAATCATCGCCCGCGAGCATATGGAAATACCTCCCCGCTCCTCTCATCCTTGCCGTTTCGCGCGGGTCAAGATGAGGGTCGCTCATATATTTTCTCGGCTACTTTGACTAGAGATAGGACGAAATGATTCCCGTCCTTGCCTTTTTTTTCTTTTCGCATAAACACTGCATGGCGGAGATGACTTCAATCTTCACTGAAACTCGAAGTGCAGCCTCCACTGACTTCGAAAACCATATAGCGAAATTTAGTCCTTCGATTGCTTGCCAAGCCTCTCTAGGGCATTTCTATCAACTCCACATCCCTTGTTTATCTTAGCACAAAGGGACAAATGAGAAGTTACATTCTAAGTTTTTAAACAGTTGAATTTTCACAAGGTTAATGCATGAATTTAGATTTATCTTTTTCACATTCTTAAGTTCATATTTGCAAAAAGATAATTATTAAGGGAAAAGGAAAAACATGTTATTTATTTACAAAGGTGGTTCTCACCCCACACTTTTGAACGAAGGCGTGCCTTTCAGCACAACTTAGTTCAAAAGCCATGCAAGCAGACATTATGAGAAGGAAATGACATTAAGGAAAAGGGAAGAACAGAACTCCCTTTAAAGTGTCGAGCGAACGACATGGCTTGAGGCTGGATAATCGAGGGAGTTCGACTGGGGCCTTGAACTCTTGGCGTAGGCCTGGCTGGCTTAATGTTGCACCCAAGTCCGATTCCTGAATAGTCATTTCTTCTATGCACCAAGTGGGTGAGAGCGACTTATTGGTAAAAACTAAATGACAGAAAAATAAAAGACTGAAAGTAAGATAGGTGTCGGGTTACCTCCCGACCAGTGCCTTTGTTTAACGTCGTTGGCTCGACAGTACCTCATTCCTGGATCACTGGTTTGGATCCCATGGGTGGCTCAGGTCGTATTTCTTCATTGCGCCAACCTTGATTCTTGCTTTGACTCTTCCTGGGTTTTTGGGGGATGACGGGCTTGGGTCCAGTTCCCATGGTTCTGGTGGTTTCTCCTTCCAACGTCTCTGAGAAGGTGAGGGACCCTTCACTACTAGTCTCTTGAACTGGGTTTTCTGGTGTTTAGGGCTGCCTTGTCCAGTCATGGCGAAAACATGCTCCATCGAGGAGTCGTTCTGCTCAGGCCCTTTTCCCATCCTTTTTTAGCCTCTTCATGGCTCACACGGTTTTCAGTGGTGTTTTGGACTTCTTCCCTTGTTGGCACCGTCTCGAGTTCCCACGAGGGTTCTTCCTCGTTGCTTCCGATGCTTTCTATGTCTGATTCTTCAGATGGCTCAGGAGTATCTCCTTCATTTGTCTCTGGACCAGCCTCTTCTATCTGCATTCCTCTGTCAGCTTGGGGTATTCATTTTGTGGTTGCGGCCAGGTTATCTATGAGGTTCCACATGTCTGCCATGGATAAGTTCCCCACTGATCTTCTCATTGCTTCGTTAATCCTTGTCAGCTCATCGGCCCTCATCCCACGAAGAAATCTTTGAAGAAGAAATTTCTTCGTGAATCCATGGTGCGGGCAGCGTGAGACGATGGTGTCATAGTTCGTGTAGTATTCGTCCAAGGTCTCATCCCGGGTTGTTGAAGGCCCATGATCTTCTCTCGGGTTTGTTGTCGTAAGGATGGGGGGAGAATTCCCTCAGAAATGGAACGCAAAGGTCCACAAAATGTACTGCACTACTAGCGGTTGATGTGTAATACCAGATCGTTGCAAAATCAGTTAGAGAGAATTTGAAGCATTTAAGCTTAAATTCCTCTAACATTTCATTTTCAGGTTTTATGTGTTGGCAAACGTGGTGAAAGTTTCGGCAGTGTTGTACTGGGTCTTCTCCATCCGTACCTCTGAACAGAGGAAGATGTCTTGTTGTCCATGCATATGTAGTGGGTAGCGTCATGAGAAGGGGAGGGAAAGAACAACTTATCCGACGGCTAATTCCCCGGCAACGACGCCAGTTTTGACGGAGCCCACCGCACTGTCGTTGAGGTGCGGTGTTCTCTGTGCAAAAGCAAATTTGTATTCCGCTACTCGTGACCTTACTACTGGGTAGCAAGTGGTAAGTAGGGGTCGAACCCAAGGGAATTAGGGGGATAAGCTATTCTTTGAGGGAATTGTACAACGAGGAAGCGTGTTTTAGGTTGATTGAGGTTTTAGTGCGGAAAAGTAAGTGATTGGTTGGTTGGTTTTGGTTTTTAGTGCGGAAAAGTAAATGACAGAAAAGTAAAGTACTAAAAATAAAAGTAGAAGACTTACAGCGGGTGATGCGTGATTGGCAAGCCTTCCGGAACGTGAGCAGTTGATAGAGCAGTTTATACTAAGAAAGTAAATGCAGGTGGTGTTTAAATTTAAGGAAAGCATTCGGTTTCTGGGGCCTTGTATCATAGCCTGTTTATCATTGACCTTTAGTGATCCTTCTAAGTATTCAAAAGTGTATCAAGGCCATTTCAAGCACTCGATTTGCACACACCGTCTAGCCCATTTCAAGGTCGTAGAGCACTTGTTCTATTTAGACTAGCACCCCATTTCAAGGTATACTAGCCTATGTGCATCCATTTGATCAATCATTTCCGATCAAACCAAATGGTGTTTAAAAGAGGTCGAACTCCTCAGATAAGCTTTGCCATTTCAAGCATCCACTTACCCGAGTATGTTCACGAACCCCCACGGAAGAGTTTTGCCATTTCAAGCATCCACTCAACCTTGGAAGTTCTGGCCTAATATATGGCACATAGAACAAGTTTTGAATAAAAAGAAGAGGCACTAAAAAGATGGCCTAAAACATTTTATGATACAAGTACACCCCTTCAACCGAATGAAGAGTTTTGCTACGAATATCCATAGAGGTGGATACCATAGCTAAGTACTTACGGTTTTTGAAAGACAGTAAGTAAGGGAAAGAGGTGAGTACTTCAAGAACCGACAAGAGTACTCAAGAATAGTAAAGACAAGCTTGAGTACTACAAGAACCGACAAGAGTACTCAAGAACTAACTATAATACTCAAGAACCAACAGGAGTATTATAGATTGAAAACCAAACTTACAAAGTGCCAAACTTTAGAGAGAGAAGTGTTTTTTGATTTTTGGGATGTATTACAAATTAGATGGGGTGGAGTATTTATAGGCTAAGGGGAGAGGAATGTGTGGTTTGGAGGAGCAACACATGGCAAGCTTTCCATGGAGGAGGAAAGCCGCCGGTCTACATGGGAGGGGAGGGGAGGAGCCGCCGATGGCCGGTCATGAGGGGGAGGAGGCTCCCCTCATGACTCATCCTTTCCTTAAAGCCGCCGGTCATAAGGGTAAAGGAGGGAGTTTTTGTGAGTTTTGTGAAGTTTTCACAAAACTATCGGTACATTCCCGCTCCAGACTGACTTTGGTTGCTCTTCGGTTGGATTTGTTTTGAGTGATTCCAAGTCAGGATCTTGAGATTTCTTCAGTCGGCATCTGGTCTTGACCTTGGAATGACTCGTAATATATTTTCTGCGTAAATACTCCTCCTTAGCGTTTATTCTCTCTAGGCTCCAAAATACCCTGTAGATAAATATCGGAACTAACAAGCAAAAGTTAAATAGATAAACAGTCTACTTTTGGTGGGTTTAACTGTGTTTATGATTCGTATAATTATGGTCCATCAGCTGTCAAAGCAAATGTCCCACATAGCACATACAGTTTTTGAACTAAAGGGTGATCTAGGGAAGCTGACGTCGCAGACCATTCCGAACCCGAAGGGCAACGTCAACAGTAACACTCAAAAGCGGCAAGGAATTGAAGACCAGCGAGAAGGAACATGCGCCAGAGAGTACCGCGCCCACAATAGACATGAGCTCGACGCTAATGTCTGAAGTGGACGTGCTGGTAACGTCAACACAGGACGCGGCCCTAACGTCAAGGCAGGACGCAGTCCCCACTGCTAAAACTTTAAAACCCGATCTTTTACTTTCGTTCCCCATACATGTCAGGGCTCTAAGGAAGCATATGATCGATAAGGACGTGTGGGAGCTATTTAGCAAGGTGGAGATCAACATTCCACTCCTCGAGGCGATTAAGCAAATTCCGCGCTATGTGAAGTTTCTTAAGGACCTATGCACGAACAGGAGGCGCTCCACTCGCGATAACCAAGAACTGCTCAATAGGAATGTCTCCGCTGTCATTCAGCACAAGGTACCTCCCAAATGTGGTGATCCTGGTACCTATACTATTCCTTGCACTATCGGTAACATTAGAATTGAGAATTGCATGCTTGACCTCGGTGCTTCGATTAATGTCCTACCATATTCTATCTATTCTTGTCTTCGCATTGGTCCATCAGAACCTGCAGGGCTCACTATACAACTGGCGGACAGATCATGTAAGCAGCCGGAAGGCAAAATTGAGGATGTACTAGTGCAAGTGGGGGAACTGGTTTTCCCCACTGATTTCTTTGTGTTGAAGATGAATAGCAGCAATCCGACGGACCATGCGCCTATTCTACTAGGTTGCCCGTTCTTAAAGACGTCTAAAATGAAGATCGACTGCAACAACGACACTCTTTCTATGTAGGTAGAGGGCGAAGTAATTCACTTTGATATTTTTCAGGCTATGAAGCACCCACCAGAATTTGCATCGGTGTACGCTCTAGAAGCACTAGACGACCTTGTCCAAAAGGTGAAATCGGAGAGGGGAGCAGACCCACTCGAGCTCGCGCTCGAGAGAGCAGTATACTCACACGAGGACTCCTATGAGTTCGCTGAGACCAACCTTGATGTACTAGCTCAGTTGGAAATCGCGAGGCCACTCACACCCATGTATGAAGTTAATGAGGTTCGTTTATTTAAATCTAACGTGTTTCAGCCTTTTACTGTGCATGCACCTAAACTGGAACTGAAACCTCTACCTGAGCACCTGAAATATGCATTCCTGGGGGAGAACAACACGCTGCCAGTCATCATAAAAAATGGGCTAGAAACAGACCAAGAAAGACGATTGATCGAGGTGCTAAGTAGCGACAAGCTCGCTATTGGGTGGAAACTTGCAGATATCAAAGGAATCAGCCCAGCTGTGTGCATGCACCGTATCTTGTTGGAGGATGGAGCTAAGCCTTCTAGAGAGCCTCAGAGGAGATTGAACCCGATCATGATGGAGGTAGTACAGAAGGAAATTTAGAAGTTGCTGGATGCTGACGTGATTTACCCGATTTTAGACAGTCAGTGGGTGAGTCCAGTTCACGTAGTCCCGAAGAAGACAGGGATTACAGTTGAGAGGAATGCAGCAGGTGAGATGGTGACTACTAGAGTCAAGAACGAATGGTGTATGTGCATCGATTACAGGAAGCTGAATGCCGTGATGCGTAAGGATCATTTTCCTCTCCCGTTTATTGATCAGATGCTTGACAGGCTGGAAGGTAAGCCTTATTTTTGTTTTCTTGATGGATTTTCTGGTTATAATCAAATTCCCATTGCACCCGACGACCAGGAAAAGACTACCTTCACATGTCCCTTTGGTACGTTTACTTTTCGACGTATGTCTTTTGGATTGTGTAACGCACCCGGCACCTTTCAGCGGGTGGTTACTAGCATATTTTCTGACATGATAGGTACTTTTATTGAGGTGTTTATGGATGATTTTACTGTGCATGGTGACACTTTTGATGCATGCTTGGATAATTTGAGTAGAGTACTTGAACGCTGTGTTTCTATGAATTTAGTGTTCAATTATGAAAAGTGTCACTTTATGGTTATTCATGGTGTGGTTCTTGGTCTTATTGTTTCACACGAAGGTATTAAGGTTGATAAGGCAAAAATCGATTTAATTCTTACTCTTCCTTATCCTTCCACGGTGCGTGATATTAAATCTTTTCTTGGGCACGCTGGTTTTTACCGTAGATTCATTAAGGATTTCTCGAAGAAGGCTCTGCCTTTATCTAACCTTTTGCAAAAGGATGTTCCTTTTGAGTTTACAGAATTATGTAGGGAGGCCTTTGATGAGCTGAAACAGGCCCTCACCAGCGCGCCTATTATTCGAGCACCAGATTGGGACCAGCCATTTGAGATTATGTGCGATGCCAGCGACTATGCTGTGGGAGCTGTACTAGGCCAGAGGGTGGACAAACAGCCAGTAGTGATTTACTACGCTTCGAGGACTCTGGATACAGCCCAGCGAAATTACTCGACTACTGAAAAAGAATTACTAGCAGTAGTTTTCGCTTTAGAGAAGTTTCAGACTTATTTGCTTGGTACTAAAGTGGTTGTTTTTTCTGATCATGCAGCTATCAGGTACTTGATGACGAAGAAGGAGGCCAAGCCGAGATTGATCAGATGGATTTTGCTGCTGCAGGAGTTTGACCTAGAAATCAAAGACAAAAAGGGGGTAGAAAACACCGTAGCTGACCACCTGAGTCGCCTAGTACGAGAGGAGGAAGCTGGACAGATCACTGAGACCTTCCCAGATGAGCACTTGTATGCTCTCACAGGTAAAGTACCATGGTATGCTCCCGTTGTGAACTACCTGGTCGGAGGTAAGTTTCCACCCTCTTACTCAAAAGCTCAGTGTCTAAAACTTAAGCATGATTCGAAATACTATGTGTGGGATGACCCGTATTTGTGGAAAATTGGCGTAGACCAAATACTTAGGCGGTGTATTCCCGATGATGAGATTGCTTCTGTGCTTAGTGACAAACGTATTCTTAACCCTTTATAGTTGTCAAATTACGAGTTTTATGGGTCAAATTGCAGTCAAACAAAATTTATAAACCTTGGTAAGCCAAGGGTCGATCCAAGGAACAGTGTGTGTGAATATTAGCTAACGAGCGACCTATTTAGCTATTCCGGTTGACAAGTGGTTTGGTTGTGAAACAAGCAGCAGAAATTAAATACTAGAAAAATAAAAGGTTGTGACTTTATCAGAGAAAGAATTCCAGAACCATACTTCACCCGTGCTAACCTCACCAATCATGCAACCACGTCATGTAAATTATTCTTGCTATCGAATATGGAATTAAACCGAAAAAACACTAGACAAGCCACCCATCCACGGGTCATTGTCTAGATTAATCTCAATCGTTGAACGCCACCCATCCATGGAATATCAACGATCTCGATTGTTAAACTAAAGGTTTTCCTATTAATTCGTGTACTACCATTGTAGAAACATGACCTAACATCGATTTCATGTAATCCGATTAATACCTAGGACCCATCCATCTTTCGGTAAATAACCGAAATACGTTCTAGCATGCAAACATCCCATTCAATGTAAATACTTGCAAGAACGATAAAATTAAGCATACAATGAAATTGAATATTCGAATCACATAAATAAAAACGTTAATTGATCACATGAGAGTTGGGTACATAGCACGGGATCCGTAGGATCCCGGAATAAAGAGACTACTCGCTATTCATGTTAAATTAACCAAAAACAGCGTATAGTGAAATTAAGGACGAGTAAACCGTAAAGACGCGGTGGCTCGTTGAATCTCTCACGATGAATTGCTCTGTCACTTCTCCCAAGTTAGGGTTGTCTTCTCTCCAAATTAGCACTAAAAAAACTCTCTTCAATTCGTCTTCTGGTTGCCTATTTATAGCTTTCCAAAGGGCCAAAAGCCCAAAAACGAAATTAGGAAACAATGTCCAAAAATCAGAAATTTAGGCACCCGACGGCGAGCCGGTCGGTTCAGGGTTTTGCCTTGGTGTTTAGCCGGCCAGTTCGGTGATGTTTGACAAGTCCCGAACTCTCTGACCATTTGAGTCGGGCGGCTCAGATTAGTGCACAAGGTTGAGCCGGCCGGTTCGGCGCAGCTTTGGAAGCCTCCAACTCTCTGAGGGTTGAGCCGGTCGGTTGAGAATTGCACCCTGAGTTGAGCCGGCCGGTTTGGCGACGTTTCGAAAGGCCTAAACTCTCTTAGCACTTGAGCCGGGCGGCTCAGATTTGTGCACTACTTGAGCCGGGCGGCTCAACACCTCAAAGCCCCTTCTCTTGGCTTTTTAGCGGTCTTACCATCCGAATATGATCTTGTTGTAAACTACAAAAGTGCAGCCATTTGAAATAGCTTTCCAACAGGCTTTGAATCAACCAATTTGGACACCATATGCGATCTGTGCATGCAAAACAAGTCGGGAAGGTCAATCTGCCCTGTTTTTGCCCAAATCTCTACTAAATGCTTTGTTTTGCTTCAAATCAATCCAAAAGTCTTAGGAATGTGATATATGACCTGAAATACTAGAAAAGAGGTTAAATGATAACAAAATGTCCGGAAAACAAACCTAATCCATCATTGAATGAAGTGAATAATAGGTCAAGAATTCGACTGATCAAAACACTCCACACTTAGGATTTGTTCGTCCCGAACAAATGTCAAACAAATGGCAAAATAAATGCAAGTCCATGTGAGGCTCAACAACCATATGTTTCAAAGCTACCCATTCAAGTGTCATGTGATCAATTCTAACTAATAATGAAAACAAAAAGATAACTCACTGTTGTAGAGAACACGAATGCATTTAGCATATGCATCAAGCCTTTAAACCTCTAGGCTGCCCTAGTAGGACGAGTATAGTCTCGTGAAGGTTTTCAGGAATGGGACTACCTACAAATCCCATGTACAACTAACTAACATGTATGCATGAAATGATGCTCAACGAGTCATAGTAAAGTCATGTCATACCTCGGATTCATCGTGTTACCTCGACTTTAGGTCAAACATCTTCATCAAAGTTGTCAGACAATCATATTTAAACGAGTTATGTATTCGAACGGTCAGTATACATGGCTAGCAAGCGACTCATCACATGTTCTCAATAGTTCTATAACAACGCAATAAGAACATGAATAGTTACACAAAACATGCTCACCATTCACCTATGCTATCTAGGGATAGTCCACGGGCTCTTGGCGCAAAGCTCATTCTCAAGTGCCAAGGACTAGGCACTGACACGTAAGAGAAGAGGAGCCTGGCTTAAGAATTTTCTGAAAAACAGTACGTAAATCACATCAAAATTTCAGTGCAAACACGAGGATTGTCCCTTAGTTTCTAGTACATGAATTCTCAAGACAAGTCATGATTGCACGCAATGAGAAGATGGAATTACACTACATCAAGCAAAAGGGAGCAGAAATTTCATTTTTTTTCATACACAAGGGGTGACTTTTCTCACTTTGCCCTTGGTATTATTTTTCTATTTTTTTTCACACTCCAAGGGGTGACTTTTCTCACTTTACCCTTGGTATTTTTCTGCTCCCTTTTTTTTCTTTCAAAAACAACTATGCTTTGGGTTGATTTTTCACCCTCTTTTGAAAAATCAGAACTTTGTTCTTGATTGAAAACATTGAAATCCATTTTTTTTCTCTAACTCCACACTTAAAGCTTGACATAGTGTATGAATAAAGGCGAGTGCATGCAGATCACAACAAGTATAGAGAAACACATACTAGTACTAAGGTCACCAAGAAAAAGAGATGCAATTTAAGTTTCTGACATTTTGTACCGGTGCCTACTAATATCAAGTCTCAAACATGCTTCAAGAAATACGTAAAACACGTGATAGGCAAAGGCTAGCAATGGTACTGACTCAAGAGAATACACACACGATTAAAACTAATTCAAGTCCTAGACTTCGAATCCAAAAGAGTGACAATCAATCAAGGAGTATCGTAGAAAACGAGGATTTCAATCGCAATACATAGACAGTTGAGCATATGCAAGAGTGAATGTGTGACATGCGATGTATGTGACTATGTGCCACCCACTCCACACTTAAAAATGAGCTTAGTCCCTAAGCGTAGAAATAGAAAATAAGAAAAGGCGCATAGGAACTTCCCTCGTGTGTGATAGCTTGATATCCATAGAGATTAAGCAATGCACGGGGAGTGAAACACGACTTGTAAGCTGGTACATACATAGATAAAAACACAGAGCTTCACAAGTGATAGGTTAGCATCGAAAATCGTTGAGGGGCACTCCACACTTAGAACCATGAAGTGCAAATAACAAAAACTTACAGCGCGGGTTACTCCCCGAAGAGGCCTAGTTTAACGTCTTGGCGAGACATAGCTAGGGAGGTAGAACTAGAAGCATTATCAGGAAGTCCCTTGCTGAGATCCCTTCCCGATAAGTAGGTTATCATCTATGCCTTCGGGAGGCGCCAAATGTTTCAGGACGTGGTAGTGCTTGAGGCGCTGCCCGTTGACTACCATTGATTTACCTCCTTCAATGCTAAGTTCCACGTGCCCGTCTGGATGTGCTCGTTCCACTGTATAAGGGCCACCTCATTTAGTGCGTAGCTTCCTAGGAAATAATCTAAGGTGTGAGTTGTAGAGGAGGACTTGCTCGCCTTCGTTGAATTATCTGCGCATTATCCTCTTATCATGCCACTTTTTCATTCTCTCCTTGTAAATACGAGCATTCTCATAGGAGTCTAGTCTGATCTCATCGAGCTCGTATAGATGTAGTAGTCGTTTTTTCCCAGCAGCCTTCATGTCCATGTTTAGCTCTCTAATGGTCCACAAAGCCTTATACTCGAGTTCAACTGGGAGATGGCAGGTCTTTCCATAGACAAGTCTGAAAGGACTCATTCCGATGGGAGTTTTGAATGCAGTCCTATATGCCCACAGTGCGTCATCTAGCTTGGACGCCCAGTCTTTCCTTTGGCTCGAGACTGTCTTCCCAAGGATGCTCTTGATCTCTCTGTTAGAGATTTCTACTTGCCCACTGGTCTGAGGGTGATAAGGAGTGCCAACCTTGTGATAAACACCATACTTCTTCAATAATGTCTCGAAGTTTCTTTCTTTGAAGTGAGAGCCTCCATCGCTGATAACTGTTATGGGCACACCGAACCGAGGGAAAATAACCTTCTGAAACATTTTGACAACCACCTTGGCGTCGCAAGTAGGAGTAGCCACTGCTTCAACCCACTTGGAAACATAGTCGACTGCTACCAAGATATACTGATTTCCATAAGAAGGTGGGAATGGTCCCATGAAATCAATCCCCCAAACATCGAATAAGTCCACTGCGAGAATGCTCTGCTGGGGCATCTCTTGCTGTTCTGAAATGTTTCCAGTCCTCTGGCACTGATCACAAGCTTTAACGAATTCGTGGGAGTCCTTAAACAGAGATGACCAAAAGAATCCGGACTGCAGAACCTTCGTAGCCGTTTTGAAACCAGCCCCGTGTCCACTGTATGGTGATGAATGGCAGCGCTCTAGAATCCATTTGATCTGGTCCTCGTCGACACAAGTCCTGTAAAGACCGTTAGCACATAATCTGTATAGGAAAGGGTCATCCCAGAAGTACCTTTTTACGTCGGATAGAAACTTCCTCTTCGGGTTGTGCGAGAGGTCAGGAGGGATGATTCCGCAGGCCAAGTAATTAAAAAAATCTGCGTACCACGGGACGACGTCTACATCGACACTCATAAGCTGCTCACCTGCTAGAGAGTCAGTCATCGGGAGTTTGTCCTCTTCGCGGTCGATTTCTCCTAACTCGAGGCGAGATAGGTGATCTGCAACCAGATTTTCAGCTCCCTTCTTGTCTGTAATCTCGATGTCGATTTCTTGAAGGAGGAGGACCCATCGAATTAGACGAGGCTTCGAGTCCTTCTTGGACAGCAAATATTTGATCGCAGCATGGTCTGTGTACACTATGGTCTTCGAACCTATTAGATACTGCCTAAATTTCTCAAAAGCGTAAACAATGGCCAGCATCTCTTTCTCAATTGTAGTGTAATTTGCTGCTGCTCCGGCGAGGACCTAGCTGGCGTAGTAAACTACGTGTAGCTTCTTGTCAACGCGCTGCCCCAGAACTGCTCCTACTGCAAAATCACTTGCATCACACATTAGTTCAAACGGCAGCTCCCAATCGGGAGGCTGCACTACAGGAGCAGATTTCAGATGGTGGAAAGCATTAAAGTATGAATCATTGAAATTAAACTCAGCTTCCATACAAAGAAGATCAGTGAGTGGCTTGGCTATCTTCGAGAAATCCTTTATAAAGCGCTTGTAGAATCCAGCGTGCCCAAGAAAACTCCTGATTCCTTTCACATCTCGTGGTGGGGGAAGCTTTTCAATCACCTCCACTTTCGCGCGATCGACCTCGATGCCCCGGTTAGAGACCATGTGTCCTAACACAATACCTTCCTGCACCATAAAGTGACACTTCTCCTAGTTCAAAACCTGGTTAGTGTCAACACAACGACGAAGAACATCAGTAAGGTTAGAAAGGCATGAATCAAATGAGGAGCCATACACCGAAAAATCATCCATAAATACTTCTATGGTGTTTTCTAAGAAATCAGAAAAAATGGCCATCATACAACGCTGAAAAGTGGCTGGTGCGTTACAAAGACCGAAGGGCATGCGTCTATAAGCAAATGTGCCAAAAGGGCAAGTGAAGGTGGTCTTCTCCTGGTCCTCGGGGTGTATAGGGATTTGAAACAATCCACTATAACCGTTGAGGTAGCAGAAAAACTTGTGCTTAGCAAGACGCTCTAACATTTGATCGATAAAAGGCAAAGGAAAATGATCTTTACGAATAGCCTTATTCAGCTTCCTAAAATCAATGCACATACGCCAACCAGTCACAGTACGAGTAGGAATCAAATCATTATGCTCATTTCGGACAACAGTCAAACCCCCCTTCTTAGGGACTACGTGCACATGACTTACCCACTTACTATTGGCATCAGAATAGATAATACCAGCATCCAATAGTTTCAGAATTTCTTTCTTAACCACATCATTCAGTTTAGGATTTAAACGTCTCAGAGCTTCTCTACTGGGTCTAGCATCTCCCTCTAGGTTGACTCTATGCATGCACAAAACTGGGCTAATTCCCTTGAGATCGTCTATCGAATAACCTAGGGCTGGATATGTTCTCGCATGAGGTTTAGCAATTTCTGGGTCTCTATGTCAGTCAAAGATGCATTCACAATCACCGGGTAGGTTGAGTTAGGGCCCAGAAATTCATACCTGAGACTTGCAGGTAGAGGTTTCAGCTCTACCTTGCAGTCAGCTAGAAGACTAGGAGTTTTGCACATGTTAGGCAAATAAAAGACAACACGTTCACTTCCCACTCGCAAAGCTATAGACCCTCTACCCATGTTAATAACAATTTTAGCCGTATAAAGGAATGGTCTACCAAGTATAATCAGGATATCTGTGTCCTCTGAGATCTCTAGCACAATAAAATCAGTAGGTATGTAAATATTCTTCACCTTGACAGGTACGTCTTTCAGAATCCCTTTCGGGAGTCTACAAGAATGATCCGCAAGGTGAATAGAGATATTAGTAGGACAGAGATCACCCAAATTCAGTTTAGCATACAAAGAATAAGGCATGATAGACACACTAGCACCGAGATCACATTAGGCACGAAGAATAGTAATACCACCAATATCACAAGGGATAGAAAAACTCCCTGAGTCCTTAAGCTTAGGTGGCATGAGGTGGCGCACGGCAGCACTGCACTCCTCACTCAGAGCCACTGTCTCGGTTCCGTATATCTTTCGTTTCTCTGTCAGAATCTCCTTCATGAATTTTGTGTAGGTAGGGATCTGGGTGATTGCATCAGTGAAGGGCATTGTTATGTAAAGAGTACGAATTTTATCGACAAACTGCATGAACTCCTTATCTTGTCTTGTAGCTTTGAGCCGCTGAGGGAACGGAACCGGCGGTCTGTAGGGAGCTGGCTCCACTATTTATGCAGAAATTTCAGCTCGGCTCTCAACTTCTCTGGGTGTTTCCTCATCAGTTGGTGCAGAATTGGTTGCTGATTTTGTGTCCGGGGATCGAGTGGTCTGAGCTGGTAGCATCTCAAGCTGTTTGCCACCTCGGAGTGTGATAGCATTGACCGATTCCCTAGGATTCAGATCTGGTTTCGATGGGAGTTTCCCATGTTCTCTAGCTGCCGAGTCTGCCTGTTGAGCAACCTGATTTTCCAACATCCTGTTCTGAATGGCCAGTTGCTTGTTCTGGGTGTTGATCTGCTCGAGTGCTTTCACTCGCCTATTCTGCTCTTGAGCTCGCCTATTGACAATTCGCTTGTCGTCAGAGCAAATTGTACAAATAAATTTATAAAGTCCGCTACTCGTGACTACTGGGTAGAAGTGGTAAGTAGGGGTCGAACCCAAGGGAATTAGGGGGATACGTTGTTCTTTTACTAACAGGGACGTGTTTTAGGATGATTGAGATTTTAGCGCGAGTAATTAAACTACTGTTTTTGGTTTTTTTGGGTTTTTTGTGCGGAAAAGTAAATACAGAAATAAAATACTGAAAGTAAATACTGAAAGTAAAGAGATAAGGGTTAGAAGACTTACAGTGGGTGATGCGTGATTGCGATTCCTCCGGTTGTTGAGCGGTTGATGGTTGTGGTTGATCGGGACAGTTATACTAGGAAAGTAAATACAGGGGGTTTTTGTGATTGAAAGAAAGTATTCGGTTTCAGGTACTCTTGTATTATAACATGTATATAATAAACCGTTAGTAACTTTTCTAAGTATTCAAAGATGAATCGAGGCCCTTTCGTAGCGCAAGACTTGCAACATCGTTTAAAGCAACCCTTGTTCTACTTCAGACTAATTCCTCCTTTCGAAGTATCTTAGCCTTCTGTGCATCCACCTGATCTCACAGTTACGATTGACTAAGTGGTGTTTTAGATAAGTCGAACTCCTCAGATAAGCTTTGCTCTTTCGTAGCATCCACTTACCCGAGTATGTTCACGAACCCCACGGAAGAGTTTTGCCCTTTCGTAGCATCCACTCAACCTTGGAAATTCTGACTATAAATGGCACATAGAACAAGTTTTGAATACATAGAAATGAAACTAAAAGATATTACAACATTATATAATACAAGAAAATACCTTCCACCGAATGAAGAGTTTAGCTACGAATATCCATAGAGGTGGATACCATAGCTAAATACTCGGGGTTTTTTGAAAACAGTAAGAGGGAAAGGGGTGGAATACTCAAGAACCAACATGAGTATTCCCAATTTCCTACTGAATACTCAAGAACCAACAGGAGTATTCTATATAGTATAATACTCAAGAACAAACAGGAGTATTATTTCATAAACCGAACAAACTTACAAAGTAACCAAACTTAGAGAGATAAGTGTTTTGTGTATGGATTGATGATACAAATGGGAGGAGGGGTGCTTGTATTTATAGGCCAAGGGAGGAGGAATGGAGGGTGGAGATGGAGGCATGTGGAGGAGCATCCAAGGGTGGAGATGGAGGAGCTTGTGGAGGAGACAAGTGGCACAAGGGGAGGATCCTCCCAAAAGCCGCCGGTTGCCGGTCCAAAGGGGACGAAGAGGAGGTGGCTTGGCCACCCTTTGCCAAAGCCACCGGTCATCCCATGGAGGAGGAGGGGGAAGCCACCCAATGACTCATCCATTTCACCCAAGCCACCGGTCACCAATGCACATGGATGAATCTTGACGGTTTTGTACTGTCTTTACAAAACTATCAGTCCAATTTCACTCCAGGCTGTCTTTGATAATTCCTCATTTGGATTTAATTTGAGTAATTCATCGTTAGGATCTTGAGATTTCTTCGTTCAGTGCTTGATCTTGACCTTCAATTGACTCTTGATATCTTTTCAGCATAAAATCCTCTCCTTAGCGTGTTTTCACTTTTATATCTCAATTGCCCTGTGGAAATATTTCGGGACTAACACGTAGAAGTTAGATAGAAAAACAGTCTAATTTGGTGGGTTTAACTGTATTTATGATGCATACAATTATGGTCCATCACCTATCTTGCTCTGCCACGAAACTAGCCATCATGGACTCCATGCTAGATGAGCTTCCAGATTCCTGTTGCTTGGGCTACTGCGGCTAGTAGGCAAAGCTCCCTGAGCTCTGATTTCGCTGCCCTTGTGATTGGTTATTGTACTGAGGCCTCGGCTGGTAGGAAGTGTTATTCTGCGATTGCTGAGCTTGATTATTGTATTGACCTCATGGCTGATACAGTGCATTGCCTTGCTGTTGTCTGGGAGGGAAACTAGAGGGCGCATGATTCTGAGGCTTGTAGGAGAGGTTAGGATGATTCCGATTCCGGTTATCCCACCTATTAGTTGCTGAACCATACCCGAAACCAGTCCCTTGATTATTCTGCCCAACGTAATTTGCGTCCTCCTGATTCCCACTGTTATCATCTTGTCCCATCACCGGACAACCATCTGCAAAATGAGAAGGAGAGCCACAAATTTGGCAAAAGACACCTACATTGGCAACGTCAGATGACTTCATGGATGAGCTTGTCTTCAGATTTTTGATCTCGATCGCAAGCATCTTTACGGTGTTGGTTAATTCAGCGATGTCATTACAGCCTTCAGCGAGGTAGAGATCTTTCACCCCTTTTCTGTCCTTGGGATTGCCTCGATCGCTGGTCCAGAGGTGGTAGTCTTGAGCAGCTTTCTCTATAATATCATAGGTCTCTTCTAGCGGGACTCCGTTCAGTCCCCCACCAGCTGCTTGATTGATCAAGGTGCGCATCCCCTGGTCGACTCCCTGATAGAAAGTATCGATAATCTGCCATAATTCCAGGTTGTGATGGGGACAGTCTCATCAGCTCCTTGTACCTCTCCCAAGCCTCGTAGAGAGTCTCACCATCCATAGATCGGAACGAGATGATCTTGTTCTTGAAATGTGATGTCTTCGATGGTGGGAAGTACTGCTGTAGAAAGGCTTCGGCCAGTTTGCCCCATGTAGTGAAAGTGCCCTCTGCATGACTGTCGAGCCACTTACTAGCCTTGTCGGATAGTGAGAATGGAAATAGTCTTAGGTAATAGGATTCTAGAGGAACACCATTCGTCTTTACTGTGTTACACATATGGACAAACCGCTTTAGGTGCTGTGCTGATGAGGGTCTTCATTTTGCCTTCCTGTAAACTGGTTATTTTGCACCATCTGAATCAGTCCGGTTTTAATCCCCCAGTTGTTGTTGTCTACACCAGGTGGTGCAACTGCAGATTGGAATCCTGAGACACGTGGAGCAGTGTAATCCCCAAGGGTCCTGTGCACTGGTGGCTGCACTGGGAGCTACTGATTGTCTCCGACCACCTCGTTCAATGCTCGATTCTGATTCATAGCTAATGCCGTGAAATTGCGATTCAGTGCTCGTAGCTACCGAGCTTCGTTTTGGACCCTGCGAATATTGCTTCATTGGTCCGGTGTGTCCTCGTTTGAAATCTGAATTTGCATCTTCTTTCGGGGTGTGATCCTTGGCATGAACTAGCTAGTACCTGCAAGAGCCAAGAATCACCGTGAGTGAAGAAATTGAGACAGCAAAATTCAAGTAACAAACAAGGGGGAATAGTCTAAACTACACACGTTAAATCTAATATCACACTAAACGCTGCTCCCCGGCAACGGCGCCCTTTTGACAAACGTATTCTTAACCCTTTATAGTTGTCAAATTACGAGTTTTAGGGGTCAAATTGCAGTCAAACAAAATTTACAAACCTTGGTAAGCCAAGGGTCGATCCAAGGAACAGTGTGTGTGAATAATAGCTAACGATCGACCTATTTAGCTATTCCGGTTGACAAGTGGTTTGGTTGTGAAACAAGCAGCAGCAATTAAATAGCAGAAAAATTAAAGGCTATGACTTTATCAGAGAAAGCATTCCAGAACCATACTTCACCCGTGCTAACCCCACCAATCATGCAACCACGTCACGTAAATTATTCATGCTATCGAATATGGAATTAAACCGAAAAAACACTAGACAAGCCGCCCATCCACGGGTCATTGTCTAGATTAATCTCAATCGTTAAACGCCGCCCATCCACGGATTATCAACGATCTCTATTGTTAAACTAAAGGTTTTCCTATTAATTCATGTACTACCATTGTAGCAACATGACCTAACATCAATTTTATGTAATCCAATTAATACCTAGGACCCATCCATCTTTCGGTAAATAACCTAAATACGTTCTAGCATGCAAACATCCCATTCAATGTAAATACTTGCAAGAACGATAAAATTAAGCACACAATGAAATTGAATAGTCAAATCACATAAATAAAACCGTTAATTGATCACATGAGAGTTGGGTACATAGCACGGGAATCTCTCACGATGAATCTCTCACATGAGAGTTGGGTACATAGCACCGTAAAGACGCGGTGGCTCGTTGAATCTCTCACGATGAATTGCTCTGTCTCTTCTCCTAAGTTAGGGTTGTCTTCTCTCCAAATTAGCACTCAAAAAAACTCTCTTCAATTCTTCTTCTGGTTGCCTATTTATAGCTTTCCAAAGGGCCAAAAGCCCAAAAACGAAATTAGGAAACAATGTCCAAAAATCAGAAATTTAGGCACCCGACGACGAGCCGGCCGGTTCAGGGTTTTGCCTTTGTGTTGAGCCGGCCGGTTCGGTGATGTTTGACAAGTCCTGAACTCTCTGACCATTTGAGCCGGGCGGCTCAGATTGGTGCACAAGGTTGAGCCGGCCGGTTCGGCATAGCTTTGGAAGCCTCCTACTCTCTGACAGTTTGGGCCGGCCGGTTGAGAATTGCACCCTGAGTTGAGCCGGCCGGTTCGGCGACGTTTTGAAAGGCCTAAACTCTCTGAGCACTTGAGCTGGGCGGCTCAGATTGTGCACTACTTAAGCCGGGTGGCTCAACACCTCAGAGCCCCTTCCCTTGGCTTTTTAGCGGTCTTACCAACCGAATCTGATCTTGGTGTAAACTACAAAGTTGCAGCCCTTTGAATTAGCTTTCCAACAAGCTTTGAATTAATCAATTTGGACTCCATATGCGATCTGTGCGTGCAAAACAAGTCGGGAAGGTCAATCTGCCCTGTTTTTACCCAAATCTCTACTAAATGCTTTGTTTTGCTTCAGATCAATCCAAAAGTATTAGGAATGTGATATATGACCTGAAACACTAGAAAAGAGGTTAAATGATAACAAAATATCCGGAAAACAAACCTAATCCATCATCGAATGAAGTGAATAATAGGTTAAGAATTCGACTGATCACTTAGTTTCTGTCATGAGCATGCATGTGGTGGTCATTTTGGCCCCAAGAGGACTAGCAGAAATTTGTTTGGATAGTAGTTTTTACTGGCCGCATGTGTTTAAAGATGCCTACGATCATTGTAAGAGATGTGATAGATGCTAGAGAGTAGGTAATATTTCTGCGAGGAATGAGATGCCCAAGTACCTATTTTAATTAATGATGTCTTTGACATATGGGGGATTGATTTTATGGGTCCTTTTCCTGCATCGTTTGGCTATTTATATATTCTTGTTGCAGTGGATTATGTGTCTAAATAGGTAGAGGCTAAGGCTACTACATGCGATGATGCTAAAACAGTTGTAGATTTTCTTCGCACTAATATATTTTGTAGATACGGAGTGCCTAAAGCCATAATCAGTGATCAGGGGACACATTTCTGCAACATAATGGTGGCAGCAACTTTGAAGCACTACCACGTTCACCACCGTACTTCTACAGCTTATCACCCCCAGACAAACGGACAAGCAAAGATCTCTAACCAAGAGATTAAGGGGATTCTTGAAAAGATGGTGAAACCGTCCAGGATGGACTGGAGTCAGAGGTTAGATGATGCACTATGGGCTTACAGGACAGCCTATAAAACACCAATAGGCACCTCACCTTTTCGGTTGGTGTATGGGAAGGCATGTCACCTCCCAGTCGAGCTAGAGCACAAGGCCTTCTGGGCGCTCGAGCCAACGACGTAAAACAAAGGCGTTCGCAGGGAGGCAACCCGATAAATTTTTCTTGTTTTTCGTTTTTTGTGTCGTTACTTGTTGTTTGAGTCTTGAGTCATTTTTGTTTGTTTTTTGTTAACATTGTCTTTTGGGAAAGGAGATACTTTTTATGCAGGAAACAGGTGCAACTCAGTGCGGATCGCGCCGGGTGCAAACATTAGCACCACACCCACAAGCAACAGTAGAACCGCGCCGAACGACAGCATTAAGCGCCGCTAACGTCTACACTGGGCGCGGCTGGCCATTGACCTGCGTTGACCGACTCGTTTGATCATAATTCTCATCATCACGCGACGAAACGAGGGAAGTACCTGTTCACTTTTATTCTCTTTTTGTTTTTTCCTACGTTTGTGTGTCTTGCATTGTTTGTGTCTTTGAATTTAAGTCGTACCGTGAGGACACAGCTTAGTTCAAAAGTGTGGGGTGGGAGAGTCAGTCAGTCTGTTGCGTCAGCACGTTTATTTTTCTTGCATATGTACTGTGTCAGCACGTTTCCCGTTTAAATTTTTTTGGAGGTATGAAATTTCTCTCTGATTCCTGGATATGCAGTATTGAATTTTGATGATGTGAAATGGATGATGCTGATTAGATGTGTTTCTCTCGTGAAATTTGAATTGTGTAACTACATGAATTTAACCTACTACGTGTTCTTTTGAGTTGAGATAAACAGGGATGTGGAGTTGATAGAAATGTCCTAGAGAGACCTGACGAAGCATTCAAAGGGCCGAATTTCGAGTTATATGGTTATGTGGATTTCGTGGAGGCTAGCACTTCGAAACGATATGGTTCAGAGTTAGCTCCGCCGCTGCAGCGTTTATGTAGGTAGGCGGGACGGGAAAATAGACCGTCCTATCTCTAGTCCGAAGTAACCGGGAAAATAGGTGAGCAGCCCTCATCTTGACTCGCGTAAAAAAAGATTGAGGATGAGAAAGAGAGGGGAGGTATTTCCATATGCTTGCGGGCGATGATTGGACCTCCTTCAGAAGAAAAAGGAAAAAAGGACAAGCAATTCACAATAAAGGAGCAAAGCTTAAGAAAAATCAGCCACAGTGTGAAGTTTTATACAACAAAAAAGTGACGTAAATCATTCTTACATCAAGAGCCAAAGGCCAAAGAAAGTCACTACAAAAGCTGTCCAAAAAAAAGCTCAAAAACCTTAAAGCTCGAATGAATCACGTGCAAGAAAAAGCAATGAAGTGTAACCATATAGCTAGAGTTCGGAACAGCGAATGCAGATCATGGGTCTAGAGAGGACTATCTCCCATTCATCCGAATTGGTTTGGATTTCAGTTCAAAGGTAACACGTATCAAGTTAATTCTGTGTTGAGCATAGTGATTTTAGTAATGATTGAGTTATACATAGAAAAGGGGAATCTAGACTAGCAACTCATATTCATGTGCATACATTCAGGACGTCGAAGAACGAGTGTGATGTCTTTTTGTTCCTTCTCTAACTTGGTTCTTGTTCGGGACGAACAAGTCTAAGTGTGGGGTGGTTTGATGAGTCGTGTTTATACGACTCATCGAGTTAGTTACTCCCATATATTTCGACACTTTATTATGCAAACAGTTACTTTTTAGTGTTGTTTTGCATTTAAGGTGTTTCGGAAGCCTTGAAAGGAATACGAGCTCAAAGACGGTGTTTCGGTGCCAAATACATCACATGGAGTTCATGGAAGATCACTCGAAGAAAAGTTGAGCTTTGGAGCGAAAAAGAGCATAAAGGCAGCTCAGCCGACCGGCTGGATATATGGGTCCAAAGCCAGCCGACCGGCTGGTCAACGATGAGGTTGGCCGTGGCAATGCGTTTTGGAGTCTCAACTCAGCCGACCGAATGGCCGTCGGGAGCAGAATTATCTGATTTTTGGACATTGTTTCCAAATTTTGCTTTTGGACTTTTGGCCTTTTGGAAAGCTATAAATAGGCAACCAGCAGATTGATTATGGTGTGCTTGAACAGGGAGAAGAAAACCCTAACTTGGGAAAGAAGACGAAGCTTTCGACAATGAGAAGAATTTTCTATTCCTTTCATTACAAAAATACTTGTGTTTTGTTATGGCTATGAGTAGCTAAACCCTCAATTCAGTTTAGGGTTTTCGTATATTGTGACTTATGTTTTGAGGCTTTTCACTTGATGCAATTTCTTGTTTCTCTAGTTTGTGTGCTAAATTTCAAGGATTGAATTGTGAAGCTAAGTGGAGACTTTCCCGTAAAGCTTAGCCAAACAATTCAGTCCCTATCGTTAATACTTGTTTGAGACTTTCCCGTAAAAACGAGTAATAACACCTAGATTCGATAATGCCTTTCCCGGATTATTGGGTTTAGGAGAACTAGAAGTCGATCGCCTTTCTAGGGTTAGATTGTGGTGTATCGCCTTTCCCGGGATACTTTGGGTTATAACCTAAACCGGAGTAACCACACTTAGAATCTCGAGATTTGATTATTAGCAGTCAATGATGAACATGTCACAATAGAAACCCTAAGCTGAATGCTTTCTCTGATTGAATTCTCGTTGTTCTGTTCTCTTGTGCCTTTACAATATTTGCTCACAAAAACCCCTTTTATTGTTTTCAGTAACAGCTTCAACAAACTAGCTCTCTAGGGTTCGACCTCGCTTGCCGCTTTACTAGATAATAGCAGGAGTTATAAATAATAAATTTGACGCGTCAGACGACGCGCATCAATGCACCAGATATTGTATTAACATTAGCTTTAGGTAATTTAAGATGCGAAAAATATATTCAATCTCTCAGAATTGTATGTGTTGTTGCACTATTCGTTAAACATAACGATAGACCATCATCTTCATCTTAACTTGAATGATAATATTCATGTCTCATCAAAAGACAAATACATAAAAGTAGAAATACTTTTATTTGGGAGAGAAATAAAGCATAAAATATGGAAATTCAAATACTTTGAATTTAATATTCATAAGTATGACATCATCTCTTGTGTCGTCTTCCATCACTGATTAATTTGTCAAATTCTCCATTGGCCTCTTTTAAAATTTAATCTCTAACATCCAAATGGATGAGATTTATGTAGGTCTCAATGGGTGATATCCTTAGGATAATCACTTGTTCACCAGAATTTATGTTAACATCTTTTGCTTTCACGTAGGTTTGATAAAAATCAAAGTGGTTGGAAGTACGACAAGTACGACCCAAATGATATATTTTTCTTCATCATTTTATCATGATATTTTCATCACATAACTTCAGTTGTGAAGTGATTTGTAACATTGCGAAATTATACTCGCGTACAATTTTTATAATCTTGCAATTGCAAGTGTATATAATAAAATCAAGTGTTATATCATTGTGTTAGTTTTATGGCATGTAGTTTGGCAAAACTTAGTATAGTTGTTCAAGCTGTTGTTCTAGTCTAGCAGAGACAACTGTCCTGGAACAAGTTAAACCATATGGATTGTTTCCTAATTCAGATTAGGAAACTCAAGTCGACAGTTGGAGGTCAAGGCGGTTGCGAGTCCAAGGACAGAAGTTGGAAGTTTCCAAATTCAGATTTGGAAACTTGATTCAACCGACGTAGCACAACTTCGCCTGGAGAAATTTCTGAAGATCAGTTTTGGCAAGTCGGTGCATATGGATAATCGAAGTCGGTTGCTTGCGCCTGAAGCTATCTTAGCGATGAAGATAATCAAAGACTTCCTAAACGAGTTTGAAGATTTATTAGAGGATTATCTACATAAGATATGCCCAAAAGATTAGGAAAGATTTCCTAATAGATATAGGCGATTTAGCTTAGAAATCCTATTTGTTCTAGGGTTTCTACCGCACTATATAAGGAGAGCTAATGCTTAGGTATTAGTCAGCATTTACGAAGAAATTAATCACGCTCATACTCACTGAAGGGAGGAGGAGGCAAACGGAGGTGAACTAATCGTAACTGGTTATTCACGACGCTCGTAATCGGCCGGAGAGTTAATCGTTACTGGTTACTCAAAGGCGCTCGGACTCAATCTGTGCTGGTGCTCAGCAGATTGATCGAAGAACAAAACTGAAGGTTCACGCACTGAAGTTCTGATCTGCGCATTCGGGAGAAGGCGCTGATTCTCACGGAGAATCACATTGGTGGATACGGAGCGGGAGCAAAGATCTAGGGGGAGACCTAGATTGCAATTGCTAGAGTGTCCGAAGCTCAGGTTGTTTAAGAGGGATTCTGTAAACGGTAATTCCTGTACTCGCAATACTCAACATTAGTGAATTGCTATTCACCGGGCTAAGAGACGGCCCCTCAGACGTAGGCTCGTTAACGCCGAACTGGGTAACAACTTTGTGTGTCATTTATTTTTGCGCATTACATTTAAATTCCGCATAAGTTGATCTAGATAATTTTCGGCACCCGACCAGAACAACATCTCATCTACCAGGGGAAGATTTCAATTGGTATCAGAGCAAATACTCGACACACAGAGTAAGATCCGAAGGCCGGTGAGATGGATTTAAGAGAAGGGCAGAACATCACGCGACCTCCTCTGCTTGAAGGAAACAAATATGGTTATTAGAGAGTACGAATGAAGCGTTCCTGAAGTCCCAAGATGAATCTGTTTGGGAAGCTGTTGAACAAGGATGGACGCACCCAGTGGCTATCGACAAAGAAGGCAAAGTCTGCCTCCTTATTAAAGACAAGTGGACTGAGGTTCATAAGAATGCTGAAGCGGCAAACTCTAAAGCAATGAATGCCATATTCTCTGGAGTCGATGGGAAGAACTTCAAGATGATCTCTACATGTGAAGTTGCTAAGAGGGCATGGGACATACTTCAAACTGCTCATGAAGGTACAACCAAAGTCAAAATATCTAGAATGGAGATGGTCACGTCAAAATTCAAAAAGCTAAGAATGCAAGAGGACGAGACGATAGCTGACTTCAACTCAAGGGTTCTCGACATCTCTAATGAAGCTTTTGCTCTAGGAGAACCAATGACCGAAGAGACGCTGGTGAGAAAAGTGCTAAGATCTCTAACAAAGCGGTATGCTATGAAGGCTCTAGCTGTCATGGAAGCAAACGATGTGAAGACCATGAGGTTGGATGAACTGATGGGTTCTCTTTAGACCCATGAGATGGATATGAATGAAGAAGATCAACTCGTGAAGGATAAAAGTGTCGGTCTAAAAACTGAAGTCTCTGTTGTTCCAGACAAGATGGGAGATATGTCGGAACAACAATATGCTATGTTTGCAAAAAACTTCAGGAAGTTTATGAGAAAACAATACAACAAAGGAACTGATCCTGGTCAGTCTTCTAGATCGAGATTCTAGAAGGATGGTATTTTTCGGAAAGGGAACCAATCTGGAGACTCCAATCATGACAACAAAGGCAAAGGGATACAATGCAGAGAATGTGAAGGGTATGGACATATTCGGGCAGAATGTATCAATACGCAGAAGAAGAAGAATGCATATGCTGTCAGCTGAAGTGATAGTGGATCTGATCAGGGGGCGAGACTAATAACTTTGTCGCCCTAGCTTACTATGTTAACAATGAAGGAGAGATAAGCCACAAAGTAGGGTCAGAGTCATCCTCGGAGAATCCCACTCAGTACTCAAGCTGTAGTAATAATGAAGAAGTAACTAATGAAGACTTTGTCAATAAGTACAAGGAGTTGTTCCAGGAATGGCTGAATAAAGTTGAGCAGAACAAGGCACTTTGCAACAATCTGACAGATCTAATGAAAGAAAAAGAAGAGCTATGGGAAGAAGCTGCTGTCCTTGTGACTCAGAAGGTGGAACTTCAACAAACAATCACCGATCTTTATGCCCAGTTGATTGAAGTAAAAGATGAGCAAAATAATCTTTTTGCTCAGAAGGCTGAACTACTGGCAGTTATCTCATCCCTAAAGGTGCAGATTGAAAAGAGTCAAGGCAAACATCCAGATATCACAAGTGATCTAAAAAGGAAGAATGCTGCTTTAAAACGTCAAGAGGTAATTCTCCTTAATACAGTGGATGCTTTAAAAATTGAGATTGAAACAGACAAAGAAGCTCATGCTGAGACTCTGGAAGAACTAAAGAAATATGTGCCACGCTCGTGTGTTGTTCCAGAGGAACATCTCTCACAAGGATATTCTGCTGGGTTCCACACAAAGAGGCACGACAAACGAAGGTGCTTGTACTGCAACCAAGTGGGACACCTCAAGCCAAGATGCCCTGATTTCCACAAATTTCTCAGGAAGATGAATCAGCTCCATGAAGTGCCAAAACCCCCCCATGAAGCAAGTTGGGAAGATTAAACAAAGAGGCGAGATATGTCACGTTGCATTCAGTTCCACGAGTCTTCCGGAGAAGCAACGGTGGTACTTTGATAGTCGTTGTTCTAGACATATAACTGGCAATCCTGAGTTTCTAACTAAGGTAGAAAGGTTCAAAGGCAAATCTGTGACCTTTGGAGATGGAGTAGAAGGCAGAGTTCTCGGAAGCAGAACATTGAAGGTTCTTCTCGTTGAAGGATTGCAGGCAAATCTGATCAGCATAAGCCAGTTGTGCGATGGGGAGAATCGTGTCCAGTTCACACAAGACAAGTGTGTTGTGCAGAACAACCAGGATGAAACTGTTCTCAAGGGAAGGAGAGCCTTAAATAACTGTTATCTGTTGGATCTTGATTTACCCACTTCTACGATTGCATGTATTCCAACCACTATGAAGTCTACACACATCAAGAGTGTTAGAAGAAGCTATTGTCATCGTGTGAAGACGCCCACGGCATGGGTTGATTATCTCAACCATGGCTATGTTCGAAGGGGAGTTAACACGAAGAGAAGCTACGCCAAATATGCAAGATTCGATTTTGAGAGTTGTTACACCAAGATGTTGTGGAAGAAGTCAATACTGAGAGAAGTCGATATTGAAAGTTGTTACACCAAGAAGCTGTGGAAGAAGTCTATTCTAAAAGAATACAGGGTGGAACAAGAGATGATGAAGAAGCAATCAGATTCCTTCATCAGAGGCTTGAACAACATTCGGTTTCAGACACCTAGATCCTCACCGGATCTGTGTGTCACCAACAACTAAGTTGTTCCAGCACAAATCCATCAGCCAGAGCCAGAAGGAGATATGTTTAGGGCTGACGTGGAAGGCAGGGTGTGGTGCAAGAAGAAACGTTTGGTCTACCAAAAATATTCAAATATTTTTTTAACGGTGTGAAGTGACGTGGCAGCCAGGGGAGTTTCAAGAAGTTATATGGGTTGCCAAAATTCAAAGTTTTATTTCCAAAATTATTTTCAAATCAACTGTTCGTGTCTCGCTATTTCTCTCCCGACGAAACCCTAGACGAAGCTTGACAACTTCAACAATGGTGGACACGAGAAAGAACAAGGTTCCCAAAGCAACGATGGTTGAAGGATCATCAAAGCCTGTTGATGAACCAAAGATGGCCAAAGAAAACCCTAAACCGGTAAGTGACAAACCTACAACAGCAAAATCAAATTCGGACGCCGCAAAGAAGGTAACTGCTCCTAAGAAGGCTAAAGCAACGGTGGCAAAGAAGGTGTCCGTTCCTGACAAGAATTTGTCTAACATGCCGGAGAAGGAGACTGAGTCTGTCGTCCTGTCAAAAGAGAAGCAGATTCCCAAATCTATTCCTATGTCTATTTCTGAGAAGCCGACTACTTTGAAGCCTGCTTCGGATAAAGAACCAGCAAAGAAATCGACACAAGAGGTAATTGCTAAAATATCCAAATCTCTTAATACGAGCAGTCCTAGTATGGCTGGTGTGTCCATAGAGGGGTCAAAAGTTGTTATCGAAAAGGTGATGGGTGCTAGGAGAAAGGCTGTTGCAACAAAGAAAACTCCAGAAAAGGAAAAATTTAAGTTGGTGAAACGTAAGGTAGTTGTTTCTGAGTCAGATGAGGAAGTATCTGAAGATAAAGATACTGAAGTTAATAGTGTGGAGAAGTCTGTCGATGTTAAGCATGATGAAAAATCTGGTGCGGAAGAGAAGGGAGTTAGTCAAGAGAAGTTAAGTGAAACTTCTGATGAAAATTATGACGAAGATGGTGAAGGTTCTGATGTAGAGGCGCAGTCTAAGTTGCCTGAGAAGTGTATGGCTGATTCTGCAAAAGAAGATGCTGAGGTAGGAGTTCCCACAGTTACAGAAGAGCATGCGCAGAATGAAACCAATGAAGTAGATGAATCCTTGCAAGATCTGTTTGATGCTGTTGAGCAGTATGTTGAAGAATATTTTGTTTCTAAAGCTGCTGATGAGGAGATGGAGGCCCTGAGTGAAGATTCAGCTGATGAATCAATCAAGCTATCCGACTTGGTCAAAGATATTCAAAAAGATGTTCCAGTAGGTGTGAAACATGTCACCAAGTCAAAGCCAGCAGCTAAGACAAAGAAGGGAGTTCTGAATCAAGATGCTGAGGTAGGAGTTCCCACAGTTACAGAGAAGAAAGCTTCAAAGAAAAGGAAGGCTTCTGCTCTTACCCCAGTAGAGAAGTCAGTTGAAGCTGATACTTCTGGCCAAGAGAAGGTTGTTTCTCCAGCAGCAAAGAAAGCTAAGACTAGTTCTCCTGTAGGCAAGGTTAATAAGGGGAAGAAATTCTAGTTTGAGTCTGGAGTTGTTGTGGAAGGTGTTTGGTTTGTCTCGGAAGAACAAGCTAAAAAGTGGAATTTTGTTCAGAAAAGAAAGATTGTTGCTGAAAGGGTGCTGGAGGCTGACATATATGCAGCCAAGGAGATTGTAGGTCTGATCAAAGAGCTTGACTTGTGGCCATCAGTATCAATGGCTAAACCTTTTGCTGCTAATCTGGAAGGGAGGTTATTGTGAATCTTCCAGAAGGCTTTGCTGACATTGAGAGTGCCTCGTTTGGTATGGCAAGTGTGAGAGGCAAGATGGTGGTCATCACTCCGGATGGCATTAATGACTTCTTTGGCATTGAAACTGGAACTCTAAATATTGGGGAGAACCCCAATTGGCACAAGGTTGCAGCTGCTCTCACTGGCGGTGTTCGTTCAAAGTGGTTCACCATGACTTTTTTGGTCAAGGAACTGTCTTCAAAGCACTCCTTGCTCCACAGCATTGCAGTTCACAACTGGATGCCGAACAACCACCACACAACACTTGGCCGATCAATGGGTGCCTTTCTGAAGACCATAGGAGCTGGAAAGAAAATTGACCTTGGTCGTCTCATGTTTGATCAGATTGTTGGGCATGCTAGCTTCAACAGAGTCAATCATCCTATTGGGTTCCCGTCTCTGATTCATCAACTTGTTGTGGTACAACATCCAAATATCCTAACAAGTCAAGATGTGTTGACCGGCACTCCTAAGGTTTTTCTTGCAGATCACAAGCACTTCTTTGGAAAGCATATTCCGGATCTGGACCTAGATGAACCTGTCAAACCAAAAAAGAAGGGGACTGGGCAAACTCAGGATGAATTGAGTGCTTCTGTCTCTTCTGCCACTCGGAAAAGAATGATCACACATCTTGAAGAGGAGTTAGCTGATGCAAATGAGAGAATGGTGCTACTCATGGCCAGAAAGAAAAATATCACAAAACTTTTGGTGAGCCTGCGCTATCCTGAGGAAGAAGATGATGGTGACTCGGAGGGTGATGAAGCTAGTGATGAGGAGTCCGACTACTAGCTCTTGGTGATGTCTCTCTGCCCTATGTTACAAACAATCTTATGTTGTGTTGAACTCTTGTTTGTTTGTTTTTCGAACTATTGCTTCGTTTGGTTCTCCCTTGTCAATTTGTGGCAAAAAGGGGAAGTAAGTTTCGGAGTTTGAAAGCTCCTTAAAAGATTCGATTGTGCTTGTTATGTTTTTATGCTCGGAGTTTGAAATCTCCTTACAAGATTCGTTAAGCTCGTTATTTTGTTCGGAGTTTGAAATCTCCTAGAAAGATTTGTTTCAGTTGGTAGCTTAGTTCGTAGCATAGCTTGGGAGTTTGAAATCTCCTCAAAGATTCCGCTGTATTAATAGTACAGGTAGATTACAGTAGTTAGTTTTGCGAAAAAGGCCAAGGGGGAGATTGTTAGTTTTATGGCATGTAGTTTGGCAAAACTTAGTATAGTTGTTCAAGCTGTTGTTCTAGTCTAGCAGAGACAACTATCCTGGAACAAGTTAAAGCATATGGATTGTTTCCTAATTCAGATTAGGAAACTCAAGTCGACCGTTGGAGGTCAAGGCGGTTGCGAGTCCAAGGACAGAAGCTGGAAGTTTCCATATTCAGATTTGGAAACTTATTTCAACCGACGTAACACAACTTCGCCTGGAGATATTTCTGAAGATCAGTTTTGGCAAGTCGGTGCATATGGATAATCGAAGTCGGTTGCTTGCGCCTGAAGGTATCTTAGCGATGAAGATAATCAAAGACTTCCTAAACGAGTTTGAAGATTTATTGGAGGCTTATCTACATAAGATATGCGCAAGAGATTAGGAAAGATTTCCTAATAGATATAGGCGGTTTAGCTTAGAAATCCTATTTGTTCTAGGGTTTCTACTGCACTATATAAGGAGGGCTAATGCTTAGGTATTAGTCAGCACTTACGGAGAGATTAATCACGCTCATACTCACTGAAGGGGGGAGGAGGCAAACGACGGTGAACTAATCGTAACTGGTTATTCACGACGCTCGTAATCGACCGGAGAGTTAATCGTCACTGGTTACTCAAAGGCGCTCGGACTCAATCTGTGCTGGTGCTCAATAGATTGATCGAAGAATAAAACTGAAGGTTCACGCACTGAAGTTCTGATCTGCGCATTCGGGAGAAGGCGCTGATTCTCATAGAGAATCACATTGGTGGATACGGAGCGGGAGCAAAGATCTAGGGGGAGACCTAGATTGCAATTGCTAGAGTGTCCGAGGCTCAGGTTGTTTAAGAGAGATTCTGTAAACGGTAATTCATGTACTCGCAATACTCAACATTAGTGAATTGCTATTCACCGGGCTAAGAGACGGCCCACCCAGACGTAGGCTCATTAACGCCGAACTGGGTAAAAACTTTGCGCGTCGTTTATTTTTGCATTACATTTAAATTCTACATAAGTTGTTCTAGTTATTGTTCTGCACTCGACCAGAACAACATCTCATCTACCAGGGGAAGATTTCACATTGCCTTTTGGTGATCGTATATCACTTCAAATCCTTTCAAAGGAGAGAGGGATCATAAATTTCATATACAATCTTTCATCGAGACGATGTCGAAGGATATTTTGGCTTTAGCCATCTTTTATGAACAAGTGCTTTATTTCCTTCTTTTATAGTATCTTAAAGATACATGTCACTTAGGCGGATTTCATTATTAGTAATCAACGCCGAGTAATCATTTTCAAGCTCAAGAGTATTGAACTGAGCTTCATAAAATTGACATTGCCAATATATGGTAAATATAATATGAATTGATTTCAATTAATAAAATGAAATAAATAAAATGAAGTAATAAAATAAACATTAGTCACATGTAAATTACATATGCACACTAGTACAGATGAGCCTTTAGACATCGCTTCTTATAAGCGATGTCTTTAAAAAACTGGCCTATAGACAGCGCTTTATCCATAAGCGATGTCTTATGTGCACTTTAGACAGCGCTTATGGATCAAGCGCCGTCTTAGGGAGACTTTAGACAACGCTTATGTAGAGGCACTGTCTAAAGTATACATAAGACAGTGCTTTAGCTGAGGCGCTGTCTAAAGTACACATAAGACAGTGCTTTGGCTGAGGCGTTGTCTAAAGTGAGACATAAGATAACACTTCATCAGTAAGCGCTATCTAAAGTCAGATATAAGACAGCGCTCCGAATGAGGCGATGTCTAAAGTGAGACATAAGACAATGCTTCATTAGTAAGCGCTATTTTATGTGTACTTTAGACAGCGCCTATAGATGAAGCGCTGTCTTTTGTATATCTAATAACTAGATCTACTCAAAAATCTTACTCAGACTGACTTACCTCGCCTTCAAATTCTTACTGCCGTCTTCGCCCGCCCTTGAATCAACTCACATTCTTCGCTCAGGTATGTCGATTTTGGTTTGCGATTTTTATTTGTGTTCATCTCCGTCCCAGTTTCAATTTAGGGTTGCGATTCTTGTATGCATGTTAGTTAGGGTTGAGTTTTGTATTCATCTTCGCTTCGGTTGATTTCAGCTTCTACGAACCTAGCGCTCCACTGCTTGTTCCCGAGTTGATTTCAGCTTCTACGGACCTAGCGCTCCACTGCTTCGTCCCGAGTTGTTTCAGCTTCGGTACTGACTTGTACAAAGTTTTCGTTCCCGATTTGTTTTTTTTCTGAACCTTTGGGTTATTGAGTATGCTTACATGAATTGTTGTCAATTTGTATAGAACAATCTTGTTTGATCTGTGTTCTCGCTCCCGCTCCGAGAAAGTGCTTGCATCGTTCTGATCGTTGTCTTAAGGTATATCCATCAGTGTTTTTGCTTGATTTATTCATTTCATGGTTGTGGATGCACTGTGTTGAACTGCATTAAATTTCTTCTGTTTCGTGAACATATAGTACAGAAGAAGGAGCTAAGTGGGGTCATTCACCCTGTCTTCTAAGAGATATTCTCCTTGTGACCTAAGTAAGTTACTTGTGTCAGTATTTAATTGTTTGCCTCTGAGTGATCGAAAGTGTCATGAAATTTGTTATGTTGCTAGTTATACATAATTTTGACCGTTTGTCATATACTAATGTAGCATTTAATTTGGTTTATATATATAGTTGAACTAATTATATTTTATTGTGTTTAATGATTGGAATGAAATCAATGCAACATGATGGAAGAACTTGGTAGCATATTATATGTACTGGAGATTGTAAACATATTTACTTATGAAACTTTAATTTACGCACGAATTTCTCATTTTTTCTTTTATTTTTGTTCGAAAAAAAACACAGGTTGCAATTTATTCAACACTATACATATAGTTTGATATAGTTTGATGACAATGGACTGATCGTGGATGTCAGCTAACCGTCTAACACTTGAATATGAACAATGAATTCATAGTTTTTATAATTTCGCGAGGTCATTTGCGGTACAAAATGGGTCAGAATACGTTCACTGTCCGTGCATGAGTTGTTGGAATAATAAAAAAAGTTAAAGTAGGTGAATTAATAAACCACCTATTGTTAAGCGGTATCAATCCCAATTACAAAGTATGACATATGCACGGTGAGACCAAACCACGAAACGATGCACCTCAAGTTTTTTCCCCACAAATGGATGATATTAATACGGAATGGGAAGATGACGATTTGATTTATATGGTTATAATAATTGCAGGATGTGAATCTTATGCATTTGTTGTTTAATTGCAGGACGATGGTTCACTCAGGTAGAGAGGAGGGCGGCTCTTCATCATCTTGTAAGACAAGGGGGCCAAGCTATATGAACAAATTAATCAAGAAGCATAAGGATGACACTAAGGAGCCGGTCACACTAGAGCCCGATGGAACTATTGCCGGTGAAGTAAGGACAACATTTAGAAGCTACATTGGTAGTTTTACTTTTATTTGTTTACCTATTGAATCACAAATTTTTTAGATTTAAATAAATGATGTCTTGTGTAATTGCAGGTAGACAACCGGTGCCTGACACAACGAATTTTGTGAACATGTGAGAACTATGCTAGTCCATTTTTAGTTAGCATTACTACACGTGCTACAACTTGCTGATATTACTTTAATGTTACAGGAGCATGAGTATGTACTTCTGATGCAGGGCAGATTGAGGATCAGATGGCGCGCAAAAAGGGCACTGTCGGGAAAATACATATTTGGCGTTCGACGTCTAGAAATCCGCCGTGAGACCTTATTTCGAGTGGAAACGGGCCAACAAACGCAACTCAAGTTGTGATATATGGGCTTTTTAGGCCTTCCGGGCTCGTTTATCAGGTCGAATCAGCATATTTATCTTTTACCAGCATTATCTTTTTTTAGCAGCATAACATTATCTTTTAGATTTGTGTTTTCCTGTTTAAACCCACCTTAGGTTATTGTTAATCATCTTTTATCGTATCAATAATCGTTTTTGGTGGATTCCAAAACTTTCTTGGTGGATTCCAAGCTTTCTTGGTGGATTCCAAGCTTATCACGAATTCATTGATAGTGAATTCGTTTATCCTATTTGTCACGCTGCGTCAGTTGGTATCAGAAGTAGGTCTTTTTCTATCTCTCTTCTAACTTGATCAGATGGCAGATCAACCCGTACCCAAAGCAGATTAGGAGAGGGTCAACGCGGACATAACCACAACCCTGGCTGCTTTGACGACACAGATTGCTGCTATGTCAACCCAGTTGGCGGAAGTGGTGGCGCGAGTCAATCAGAATGGTGGAGAGGAGAGAGCCCATAGGAAAGCACCGGTTAGAGTTCCTCGTGTAGAGCGTGTGCGTGCAGTAGTCGCTGAGGACTCAAGTTCGGGTGGAGAGGGTCATGTGGACAATGGTAGAGAGGAAGAGGAGAATAGATACGATAGTGATTATCGGGTGAAAGTTGATATTCCCCTGTTTCTTGGAACCATGGCTGTGGACGATTTTCTTGACTGGCAGATTGATGTGGATAGATTTATGGAAGACATGGGTGTCTGACAGATGCTTGTCGTCAGAGCAAATGTACAAATAATATTTATAAAGTCCGCTACTCGCGACTTCACTACTGGGTAGCTAGTGGTAAGTAGGGGTCGAACCCAAGGGAATTAGGGGGATATGTGTTCTTTACGGGTTTGCCACGATAGTGAATACTGTTGGGGATTGAACAGTGAGGGAGCGTTTTTTAGGTTGATTGAGATTTTAATACTAACGTCTAAGTGATTGGTTGGTTGGTTTTGGTTTTTAGTGCGGAAAAGTAAATTACAGAAAAGTAAATACTGAAAATACAAAGAAGACTTACAGCGGGTGATGCGTGATTGTCAAGTCCTCCGGTAGGTGAGTAGTTTATACTAAGAAAGTAAAATGCAGATGGTGTTTTGAATCAGGGGAAAGCATTCGGTTTTGGGACTCTTCTTGTGACACATCTATCATTGACTTCAATAGATTTCTTTTACACTTCTACGTGTGGTTATCCCGACAAAGGTGACAACCCAAATACCCCGACAAAGGTGGTACTCCACACCCTTAACCTGTCAAGTTGTTATGTGGTTGTCCCGACAAAGGTGACAACCCAAATACCCCGACAAAGGTGGTACTCCACAACAAGTTTGACAAAGCCTTAGGTTTCTAGTCTTTTTTCTAGCTCGAATAACCCGACAAAGGTGTTACTCTAACTAGATTTCAAAGACTAAGATTGAATAACCCGACAAAGGTGTTACTCAACCTCGATCTCCAAGACTAGAGAAGCGTAAAAAAATATTGAGTGCAAAAATCTCAAGATGTTGGCACAAGGGTGTGAACCCTTAACCGAATAAAGAGTTTAGCTACGAATATCCATAGAGGTGGATAAAAACCGATGCATAATGTCGACCTTACGCATCGGTTGTCTTAAAACCGATGCATAATATACACATTATGCATCGGTTTTAATCCAACCGATGCATAAGGGTACAACCGATGCATAAGGGCAAACACGGAACCGATGCATAATCCCCCTTCTGTAGTAGTGTGAGTGCAAAAATCTCAAGATGTTGGCACAAGGGTGTGAACCCTTAACCGAATAAAGAGTTTAGCTACGAATATCCATAGAGGTGGATACCATAGCTAAATACTCGGGGGTTTTTGAAAACAGTAAGAGGGAAAGGGGTGGAGTACTCAAGAACCAACAGGAGTACTCCCAATTTCCTACTGAATACTCAAGAACCAACAGGAGTATTCCCTAAAGTATAATACTCAAGAACCAACAGGAGTATTATTTCAAAACCGAACCAAACTTACATAGTAACAAACTTAGAGAGATAAGTGTTTTTACAATTTTGGATGATTAAAATGAGGGGAGGAGCTCCTCCTTATATAGCCATGGAAGGAGGAGGAGATGAGGACACTTGTTGCATGGAGATTGGATGAGCAAATCAAGGGAGGAGAAGCCACCACATGGAGGAGGAGGAGAGGGCGGTGGAAGCCGCCGGTAGGCGGTGGTGGAGGAGGAGGGAAGGTGGCTTTTGCCACCTCCAAGCCAAGTAGCCGGTCATCTTGGGAGGAGGGGGGAGGAGCCGCCGGTAGGAGGTGGTGGAATGGGGTGGCTTTCCTCCCTTGGCCACCTCTTCTTCAAGTGGCCGGTCATCTTGCCCATATGTGAGTTTTGTACAGTTTTGTGCAGTCTTTTCACAAAACTGTCAGTGTATTTTGGCCCCGGGCTGACTTGATTCCTCTTTGGTTTGATTTGTTTTGATTGATTCCATGTCAGGATCCTTTAGATTTCTTCAGTCGGCATATGATCTTGACCTTGGATTGACTCCTGATATCTTTTCAGCATAAAATCCTCTCCTTAGCGTGTTTTTACTTTAATCTCTAAAATGCTCTGTGGAAATATATCGGGACTAACAAGCAGAAGTTAGATAGACAAACAGTCTAATTTGGTGGGTTTAACTGTGTTTATGATTCATACAATTATGGTCCATCAGACTACCCCCCACTTTTAGTTGTTCGTCCCGAACAATGCTTTATAAGGGCGTTACTAAGTAAGTTGGTCAAAATATGAAAATAAGACTGTGGTACTAGACTTTTCCTAATTCATGCATTACTACTTGTTACTAAATTAAACCGTATAAATACGTAGGAGTAATTTGATACTTGTACCTCCGTGCCGAGATGCAAATTATATTGGATGTCTCGGGAGATAACTCTTTTCAGGTCCAGGCTGGCATCCTCGGGATTGTCTCGCACTATATGGTTTTCTTGTAGCTTTCTCTAGCACGTGATTTGATTCGGGTTTCAGTGAGTTGAGCCTTTTTTATTTTTCTTCTTTGGCGAGGGACTGCTTTTTTGTAGTGATTCTACCTTTGGCTTTTGATTTGATCTTTCTTGAGTGCTTCACTTTTGCTCGGTTAAAACCTTCACAATTTTGGCCTTTGGCCTCTTTTGATTTTCTTCTTTGAGTTTTTTGCTTCTTTGTGACTTGCTAGTCCATTTTCTCAGCCTTGTTGGGAGGTCCAATCATCGCCCGCAAGCCTATGGAAATACCTCCCCGCTCCTCTCTTTTTTGCCGTTTTCGCGCGGGTCAAGGTGAGGGTCGCTCAACTATTTTCTCGGCTACTTTGACTGTCGTTTCGCGCGGGTCAAGATGAGGGTCGCTCATCTATTTTCTCGGCTATTTTGAACAGAGAGAGGACGGTTTGATTCCCGTCCTCGCCTTTGCATAGATGCTTCTTGGCGGAGATGACTTCAATTATTCACTGAACCCCGAAGTGCAGCCTCCACTGACTTCGAAAACCATATAGTTTGATTCGATCCTTCGAATGCTTGCCAAGTCCTTCGAGGGCATTTCTATCAACTCCACATCCCTGGTTATCTTAGCACAAAGGGACAAATGAAAAGTTACATCCTAAGTTTTTAGACAGTTGATTTTCACAAGGTTAATGCATGAATTATGACTTATCTTTTTCACATTCTTAAGTTCATATTTTCAAAAAGATACTATTACTAAGAAAAAACAGCAAGCATGT
Organism: Rhodiola kirilowii; assembly: GCA_033675215.1. Classification (NCBI taxonomy): domain Eukaryota; kingdom Viridiplantae; phylum Streptophyta; class Magnoliopsida; order Saxifragales; family Crassulaceae; genus Rhodiola; species Rhodiola kirilowii. The sequence continues at coordinate 48,795,107 of CM066201.1, forward strand.
TATTTATGTACACAGGTGGTTCTCACCCCCCACTTTTGAACGAAGGCGTGCCTTAGTTCAAAAGTCATGCAAGCTTAAAACTAAATTACTGAATTTAAATGACAGAAATTAAAGTGCAGAAAAGTAAGATAGTGTCGGGTTACCTCCCGACCAGTGCACTTGTTTAACGTCGTTGGCTCGACGATACCTCGTTTGTGGATCACTGGTTTGGGTCCCATGGGTGGCTCAAGTCATACTTCTTGATTCCACCGACTTTGATTCTTGCGGTGAGTCTTCCTGATTTTTTAGCAGATGACGGGTTTGGGTCCAGTTCTGATGGTATCTCCTTCCAACGTCTCTGAGAAGGCAAGGGACCTTTCACTATCAGCTTTTTGAACTGGGTTTTCTCCTGTTTAGGGCTGCCTTGTCCAGTCATGGCGAAAGCGTGCTCCATGTAGGAGTCATTCTGCTCAGGCCCTTTTCCCATCCGCTTTTCAGCCTCTTCTTGGATCGCATAGTTCTCTGCGATTTGCTTGTTGATTGATGGGAAGAGTTGGGATGGTCGCATCTTAAGGCTTGGTCCTGCCTCGTCATGTCCGTCTGTGGGGACCTGGTTGTAGATGGTCTCGGAAGCTTGGGTGAAGAAAGCTGGGTATTGCTCGGGCAGCATACTGGTGGTATTCTGGACTTCATCCATTGCTGACACGGCGTTTCGTTCCCATGAAGGTTCGTTACTTCCGAAGCTTTCTATGTCTGATACTTTCGATGGTTCTGGAGTATCTTCTGACGGTTCGGTGGTTTCTTCTTCGTCAGCCTCAGGGTCAGCTTCTTCTGTCTGCATTTCCTCGTCAGTTTGGGGTACTCGTCTTGTGGTAGCGGCCAGGCCGATTATAAGGTACCACATGTCTGCAATGGTGAAGTTTATGGCAGACCTTCTCATTGCCTCGTTAACTCTTCCCAGCTCTTCGGACCTCATCCCACGAAGAAATTTTTGGAGAAGAACTTTCTTCGAAAATCCATGGTGCGGGCAGCTTGAGATGATGGCATCATAGTTCATGTAGTATTTGTCCAAGGTCTCGTCCCGGGATTGTTGAAGGCTCATGATCTTCTCACGGGTTTGTTGGCGTAAGGATGGTGGGGAGAATTCTTTTAGGAATGGTGCGCAGAGGTCCACGAAACGTACTGCACGACTAGCGGGTGATGTGTAATACCAGATTGTTGCGAAATCCGTTAGAGAGAATTTAAAGCATTTAAGCTTAAATTCCTCTAACGTTTCATTCTCAGGTTTTATGTGGCAGCAAACGTAGTGAAAGCTCCGACAGTGTAGTACTGGATCTTCTGCATCCGTTCCTCCGAACAGTGGAAGGTGCCGTGTTGTCCATGCATATGAAGGTGGTTGCATCATGAGGTCATGGGAAGGAAAGAACAACTTATCCGATGGCTAATTCCCCGGTAATGGCGCCAATTTGACAGATGCTTGTCGTCAGAGCAAATGTACAAATAATATTTATAAAGTCCGCTACTCGCGACTTCACTACTGGGTAGCTAGTGGTAAATAGGGGTCGAACCCAAGGGAATTAGGGGGATATGTGTTCTTTACGGGTTTGCCACGATAGTGAATACTGTTGGGGATTGAACAGCGAGGGAGCGTTTTTTAGGTTGATTGAGATTTTAATACTAACGTCTAAGTGATTGGTTGGTTGGTTTTGGTTTTTAGTGCAGAAAAGTAAATTACAGAAAAGTAAATACTGAAAATACAAAGAAGACTTACAGCGGGTGATGCGTGATTGTCAAGTCCTCCGGTAGGTGAGCAGTTTATACTAAGAAAGTAAAATGCAGATGGTGTTTTGAATCAAGGGAAAGCATTCGGTTTTGGGACTCTTCTTGTGACACATCTATCATTGACTTCAATAGATTTCTTTTACACTTCTACGTGTGGTTATCCCGACAAAGGTGACAACCCAAATACCCCGACAAAGGTGGTACTCCACACCCTTAACCTGTCAAGTTGTTATGTGGTTGTCCCGACAAAGGTGACAACCCAAATACCCCGACAAAGGTGGTACTCCACAACAAGTTTGACAAAGCCTTAGGTTTCTAATCTTTTTTCTAGCTCGAATAACCCGACAAAGGTGTTACTCTAACTAGATTTCAAAGACTAAGATTGAATAACCCGACAAAGGTGTTACTCAACCTCGATCTCCAAGACTAGAGAAGCGTAAAACAATATTGAGTGCAAAAATCTCAAGATGTTGGCACAAGGGTGTGAACCCTTAACCGAATAAAGAGTTTAGCTACGAATATCCATAGAGGTGGATACCATAGCTAAATACTTGGGGGGTTTTTGAAAACAGTAAGAGGGAAAGGGGTGGAGTACTCAAGAACCAACAAGAGTACACCCAATTTCCTACTGAATACTCAAGAACCAACAGGAGTATTCCCTAAAGTATAATACTCAAGAACCAACAGGAGTATTATTTCAAAACCGAACCAAACTTACAGAGTAACAAACTTAGAGAGATAAGTGTTTTTACAATTTTTGGATGATTAAAATGAGGGGAGGAGCTCCTCCTTATATAGCCATGGAAGGAGGAGGAGATGAGGACACTTGTTGCATGGAGATTGGATGAGCAAATCAAGGGAGGAGAAGCCACCACATGGAGGAGGAGGAGAGGGCGGTGGAAGCCGCCGGTACGCGGTGGTGGAGGAGGAGGGAAGGTGGCTTTTGCCACCTCCAAGCCAAGTAGCCGGTCATCTTGGGAGGAGGGGGAGGAGCCGCCGGTAGGAGGTGGTGGAATGGGGTGGCTTTCCTCCCTTGGCCACCTCTTCTTCAAGTGGCCGGTCATCTTGCCCATATGTGAGTTTTGTACAGTTTTGTGCAGTCTTTTCACAAAACTGTCAGTGTATTTTGGCCCCGGGCTGACTTGATTCCTCTTTGGTTTGATTTGTTTTGATTGATTCCATGTCAGGATCCTTTAGATTTCTTCAGTCGGCATATGATCTTGACCTTGGATTGACTTCTGATATCTTTTCAGCATAAAATCCTCTCCTTAGCGTGTTTTCACTTTAATCTCTAAAATGCCCTGTGGAAATATATCGGGACTAACAAGTAGAAGTTAGATAGACAAACAGTCTAATTTGGTGGGTTTAACTGTGTTTATGATTCATACAATTATGGTCCATCAGTGTCCCAGAAAATAAACAAGTGAAGATGGTGGCGATCCGATTGAAGGGTACCGCTGCTGTGTGGTGTGATAAGCTTGTGGTCCAAAGGAAGCGATAGGGTAAGGCGCCTATCCGAACTTGGTGGCGGATGAAGCAACTAATGTTAGACCGATTCTTGCCCGAGGATTATGAGCAGATCCTGTACAAGTTGTACCTTGAATGTGTTCAGGGCAGGCGATCCGTGGCAGAAAATGCTGCAAAATTTCTTCGTCTATCTGAGCGTAATGAGTTGAAAGAAATGAAGAATCAGAAGGTGGCTAGATATATCAGCGGCTTGAAGGTTTCGATTCAGGAAAAGATGGGGTTGCAAACTGTTTGGTCAGTGGCAGCAGCATCTAGTCTAGCGCTGAAGGCGAAATTGATGGAGAGGAACCCTCGGGGGTTTCAAGCATTCCCCAGGTATCCACCTCAGGGAACTTCGGAGACAGTTCGCAATAAGTGGGAAAACGTGGGGGGTGAAGGAACAACACGCTGTAAGTAATAGTGTTAGTGGTCCTAGTGGTAGCTCTGGATGCCCTCAACCGAATCGTGGAGCAGTACAGAAACCACCTAACCCCTACACTAAACCATCAGGTGATATAAGTTATCGTTGTGGTGGACATGGACATAGGTCGAATGTGTGTCCATCCCAGAGGACTGTTGCTATTTTGGAGGAAGAAAAGCCATATGAGCAGGACGAGTATGAGGGTGTCAAATTTGCAGAGAAGTTAACGAAGGTAGTGAATATTGTGCTGCAGAGGGTTCTTTTGACCATGCCGGATGAGGGACAACGTAAGAACCTCCTTAAATCTCATTATTCCATTCTGAATAAGGTATGTAATCTGATTGTAGACAATGGGAGCGCGGAGAATCCGATATCTCAGAAGCTGGTGGATCACTTGAAGCTACCTACGGAGCCACATGAGAATCCTTATGCACTTGGTTGGGTCAGCAAAGGCTCCCAGGTTTGTGTCACGCGGACCTGCAAAGTTCCTATCTCTATTGAGAAGCATTATCGAGAAGAGGTACCATGTGATGTTCTTGATATGGATGTTTGTCATGTATTTCTGGGGCATCCTTGGCAGTATGATAACAACGTCACTTATAGAGGACGAGACAATGTGATGATGTTTACATGGGAAAGGCATAAGATCGCGATGACTCCTATTTCGAGTTTTGACAGGCTACCAAGTAAACAGTCCAATTTCTTAGTGAGGAAGCACAGTGAGCAGGAGTTTAGCGCTGATATGGAGGCAGTGGTGATTAAGCTGCCTAGGGGTGTTGGGAATAGCGTGCCTGCCAAGGCTAAGGCTGAGGAGATTGTTGATGTTAAGGAGGCAGTTCGAGCAAAGTTGGAGGCTTTATGTCCAGAAGAGAACTCGGGGGTCGAGTTCTTCAGAGGTGGAGGAGACTGATGCAGGGCAGATTGAGGATTAGATGGCGCGCAAAAAAGGCACTATCGGGAAAATACAAATTTGGCGTTCGGTGTCTAGAAATCTGCCGTGAGACCTTATTTCGAGTGGAAACGGGCCAACAAACGCAACACACATCTTATGCTTTGATATATGAGCTTTTTAGGCCTTCCGGGCTCGTTTATCAGGCCAAATCAGCATATTTATCTTTTAGCATCATTATCTTTTAGCAACATTATATTTTAGCAGCATTATCTTTTTAGCAGCATTATCTTTTTTAGCAGCATAGCATTATCTTTTAGATTTGTGTTTTCCTATTTAAACCCACCTTAGGGTTATTGTTATTCATCTTTTATCGTATCAATAAACATTCGTTTTTCATTTTTGGTGGATTCCAAAACTTTCTTGGTGGATTCCAAGCTTTCTTGGTGGATTCCAAGGTATCCACGAATTCATTGCTGGTGAATTCGTTTATCCTGTTTGTCACGCTGCGTCAGTTACTTCAACATCCATGATTCGGAAATAGAGTGGAAGCTTGTGACGGTATTGACTTAACAAATAACAATTGTTTTAAAATTTTATATTCCATAGTTAATATGTTTCGTGTGATTTAAGTCAATTCTTATTTCAGTGCCCGAAACAGCCCATACCGAGTGAAGTGTGTGGTTACTATGTCTTGCAATACATTCGTGACATAATCAAGTTCGTTCAAGCTACCAATGGATCGCTTGAGGACGACATCAGACAAGTAAGTATATTCCGAGACTTGATTGATCATTACCAATTAATTGAGGTGTCCAAAAACTTTCTAACTATGATATTGTTTTCAGTGTTTCCCTAGAGACAGACAATCATATGATAACGATATGCTAGATGGCATGAGGGATGACTTTGCAACTGCATTGATTACTTACGTGCAATAAGTATATAATCCGGTATAAACATTTTGTATTATGCTCGAATGTTTTTTGTAAGACTAAAACGTATCAAGTATCGAAACATTAGAACATGTATGAATTCATATGTGTTGTAATGTTCAGCGATTAATGTAATTTTTTGTTCACCAAATGTAATTGTTGTATTTATGGTTCAGCAGCACATGTATTAGGTTTTGGTTTTGATTGTGCAGGGGGAATTGTATGTATTTCAGAAAACTTGTGCTTTTCTTCGAAATTATAGACATCGTTTACGCATGAAGCGCTGTCTTAAGTGACAAACTCTACAACGCTTCATGTTAAAGTGATGGACCAAAATTATACGAATCAGAAACACAGTATAACCCCCTTATTTAGACTGTTTGTCTATCTAACTTCTACGTGTTAGTCCCGATATATTTCCACAGGGCATTTTAGAGACTGAAGTGAAAACACGCTAAGGAGAGGATTTTATGCTGAAAAGATAACAAGAGTCAATCCAAGGTCAAGATCATATGCCGACTGAAGAAATATCAAGGATCCTGACGTTGAATTGACCATAACAAATTAATCAGAAGAATCAGGAGTGGTGTCAAGACAGCCCGGGGAAGAAACACATTGACAGTTTTGTGAAAAGACTGCACAAAACTGTACAAAACTCACATATGGGCAAGGATGACCGGCCACTTGATGAAGTGGTGGCCAAGGGAGGAGATCCTCCCCCTTGGGCCACCGCCTACCGGCGGCTTTGAGGGGTGGTGACCGGCGGCTTTTGGAGCTCCTCCACATGTCACCACCACCTTCCTCCTCCTCCACCACTCCTCTTCCTCCACATGTGGCCATCTCCTCCCTCCATTTTCTCCTCCAATCAAAATGCAACACTTGCCACCTATCTCCACCACCCATCTCCTCCCCTTTGGGCTATAAAAGGAGGAGCTCCTCCTCCTCCACAACACACCCCAATCTCATTTCACTTCTCTCTCTAGAAGTTGTAATATTTGTAATGTTGTAATTTGGCTTTGGAAATAAAGGATAGCTCCCTTGGCGCTTCAACGGTTGTAAGTAATTCTTAGTATTTATGCAACTGTTTTATTTCCTTAGTTATAATGTTTAGCACGATGAATAGTAGCTAAACTTGTAGTTCGGTCTAAGGGGCGCACTTGTATTATAAAATGTTTTAGACTATTAACTTAGTGTCTAGTCTAAGTATTCAAAACTTATTCTATGTGCCATATATTAAGTCAGAACGTCCAAGGTAGAGTGAATGCTTGGAATGGCAAAACTCTACAGCGGGGTTCGTAAACTTGTACAGATAAGTGGATGCTTGGAATGGCAAAGCTTATCTGAGAAGTTTGACTCATCTTAAACACCATTTGGTTGATCGGGAATGATTGATCAAATGGATGCACATAGGCTAATATAACCGGGAATGGAGTATTAGTCTAAATAGAATAAGTGTTCTACGTCCTTGGAATAGGCTAGACAGTGTACGCAAATCGAGTGCTTGGAATGGCCTTGATACACCGTTTGAATACTTAGGAGAGTCACTAAAGGTCAATGATAAACAGGATATAATACAAGTCCCCTGAAACCGAACATTTCTCTTTAATTATAAACTGTAATTTACTTTCCAGTATTAAAATCAACCAACCAACCAATCAATCAATCAAAATAGCTGGTAGCTTTAAAACCAACCAACCGACCTTAAACACGCTCCCACGCTGCGTAATCCCCCCGAAGAACAATTATTCCCCTAGTTCCCTTGGGTTCGACCCCTACTTACCAAGTACTACCCAGTAGTATAGTTGCGAGTAGCGGACTATTATAAATTTATTTGCACAAATCGCTTTGACGACGAGCGGTTCTGTCAAATTGGCACCGTTGCCGGGGAACTAGTCATCGGATAACTGTTCTTTGAACCGTTACGCGCTTCAAAAACAAACCATGTCTCGCGAAGAAAGTCACCATGACAACCAGGATGACGAAGAAATAAACCTGTACGATCAGAATGATGAGGTACCGTTTCCATTCGTCGACGATCCGGAACAACTCATCAGAAACAGAAGAGCTCGTGATAGGGAAGCAGTCAGAAGAAACCAAGAATTACCCGAGGACCGAAATGCAGCTGGTCCAGTACAACCTCCTATCCATCCCCCACGACCACAACCTCAACCTCGATACATGCCAAGAAGAGAACCCGCTTTCGACGACTACTACGGGGACAACTACTACCGTGAACCAACTATGGGCGAGTTAAATGCCCCTAATTTCGAGACACAGCCGTGGTGCATCTATGAGAGCCCTAAATTAGAAAATATAACCATCAACGCATCAGTGGCACACAGCCTGCCAAAATTCTCAGGATCTCAAGGAGAATCTGCCGCAACTCACCTCCAACGCCTACATGGCATTTGCCAGAATCTAAAGCCCAATCGAGTGAATATGGACGACTTCAAGTTAAAGGCGTTCTATTTTTCCCTCATAGACTCGGCAAGCGACTGGTTCCTTTCATTGCCTTCCGGAAGCATTAGAACATGGGCTCAGATGCAAAAGAAATTCTTAGACAAATACTATCCGGCTGGAAGAGCAATGCAAGTAAGGAAGCAACTACAAGAAATCAAACAAGGTCCCAATGAAACCATGTACGATTACCTGGAAAAGTTCAATCACCTAGAAAGGAGCTGCTGTACCCTTGGACTGCCCGAGAAACTCGTCATCGAGTACCTCATTGATGGATTAAGACCATTAGACAAAATGCTCTTGGATGCCTCAGCGGGAGGGTCCATGATGAATCTATCATTAAGTGGCATCAGAAATCTCATCGCCAACGTTGCTGAAAATGCTCGATTTAGAGAAGAGACCACTCGCCAAGATGAATTCTCTCGATCAAAAAGGGTAGCACAAACCGAGGCATCAGTAAACTCCATAACTGAAGAGATGAAACAGTTAAAGGAGATGATGACTGAGATCATACGTAGACAGCCAGTTACGGTAAAACCTTGCGAGTTCTGTGGTTCTACAGACCACAAAACGGACGCATGCCCAACATTAATAGAAGAGGAACCGGCTGACGTAAATGCAGTGGGAGGATATCAAGGATACAACAATAACAACGACAGAGCTGGACAAAATAGACAGTACGGTCAAACATCCAACCCAGGCTGGCGTAACAACAACAGCTATCTTCAGACGGAGACACAACCAGCTGTCCCTCAACTAGCGCAGTCATTCTACCAACCACCCCACCGACAATATCACCAGAACACTCCATCGGCAGGCCAATATCACCAAAAAGGGCCAAATCAGTACCAAGCCAGACCGAGCAATCAGCAGGAACCAAGCAAGTCGCTCAATGACACGATGAAGGAGCTCACGGGAAACATTAATCAATTGGGTACTTCACTACACCAGTATCAGGCAAAAACTGACGGTGCAATTTCAGAATTGACCAAACAAATGTCCCAGCTCGCCACCGCAATGTCAACACTCACTACTGAACCTGGCAGACTTCCTTCACAGACCATCCAAAATCCTAAGGCGAACATAAGCATGATAAGGAGGTCAAACATGAAGGTTACTCTAGGAGAAGTAGCACGGTCCCCAACCTACAGACTTACAAACAATCATTTCAACCGTATGAGTCGACCTGATTGGAATCAAGAAGAAGACCGACCCAATGATGGCAAAACATGGGTTACGCATGATGACAATGGACGGTACGCGTTTACTGTTTGCATAACACCACCGCCGATCACACACTTTGACATACCAGCATCTGGTTGGGACTCCCCAAATAATATTATTGCTTCGAAGAAAAATATTAAAGGGTCCGAGTACGCAAAGTCTAAGCCAGGGAGTGGGCATAATAGTCCGACAATAGAAAGAGCCCTCACTTCAGATCATGAGCCACAACCGGAAAGAAATAAAGACTCTGGGGCCTTTACAATCACCTGTGGTATTGGTAAAACCCAGATCCATAAATGCTTAGTCGATCTTGGGGCTGCTGTCAACGACATGCCTTCCTCCTTGTATTACCTACTAGGACTTGGTCCGTTGAAACCACCTCGATCAAATATCGAGCTGGGAGATAAATCATGCATCTACCCGGTTGGAGAACTGGAAGATGTAATGCTCCATGTGGGAGAACTTGTCGTTGCTGTAGACTTCTATGTAATACCAACAGAAGAAACCTGCGAAGACGACTCACCAACAATAATATTGGGACGACCATTCCTCTACGCCACTAAAGCAAGAATCGATGTGGGCAAGGGGTCATTATCACTTAAGTTTGGCGGCAAAATTGCACACTTCTACATTAATAAGAGCCGTCCGGACACGAAGAAACCGCCAGACATAACACCTATCTCAGATCACGGTGCACAGTTTTCTGACCTGTCATTAGGGACCAGAAAAGTATCAAGACCAGCAGCTATGGTCAAAGGTCTCCCGCCTTCTCAGAAACAATGGAAAGAAAAAACACCAAAACCATGGAGCTCTAACTTCAGCAAGAAGTCAGGAAGAAGCAACACTGGAACGGTGGCAAAGTTTGACCTCAGCCACCCATGGGACCCAAACCAGTAATCCACAACGAGGTACTGTCGAGCCAACGAAGTTAAACAAGTGCACTGGTTGGGAGGTAACCCGACACTATCTTACTTTTCCGCACTTTAATTGTTGTCTTTTAAATTCAGTAATTTAGTTTTAAGCTTGCATGACTTTTGAACTAAGGCACGCCTTCGTTCAAAAGTGGGGGGTGAGAACCACCTATGTACATAAATAACATGCTTGCTGTTTTTTCTTTTTTAGTAATAGTATCTTTTTGAAAATATGAACTTAAGAATGTGAAAAAGATAGACCGAAATTCATGCATTAACCTTGTGAAAATTCAACTGTTTAAAAACTTAGAATGTAACTTTCCATTTGTCCTTTGTGCTGAGATAACTAGGGATGTGGAGTTGATATAAACTGCCCTAGAGAGGCTTGGCAAGCAATCAAAGGATCAGATCAAACTATATGGTTTTCGAAGTCAGTGGAGGCTGCACTTCGGGTTTTCAGTGAATAATTGAAGTCAACTCCGCCAAGAAGCATCTATGCAAAGGCGAGGACGGGAATCAGACTGTCCTCTCTCTAGTCAAAATAGCCGAGAAAATAGATGAGCGACCCTCATCTTGACCCGCGCAAAACGACAAAGACGAGAGGAGCGGGGAGGTATTTCCATAGGCTTGCGGGCGATGATTGGACCTCCCAAAAAGGCTTGAGAAAATGGACTAGCAGTCACAAAAAGGCGAAAAACTCAAAGAAGAAAATCAAAAGAGGCCAAAGGCCCAAAATTGTGAAGGTTTTAACCGAGCAAAAGTGAAGCACTCAAAAAAGTCAAATCAAAGGCCAAAGGCCGATTCACTACAACAAAAAAGCAGTCCCTCGCCAAAGAAGAAAATCAAAAAGGCTCAACTCACTGAAACCCGAATCGAATCATGTGCTAGAGAAAGCTACAAGAAAACCATATAGTGCGAGACGATCCAAAGATTGCAGTCCAGGAGCCTAAAAAGGGCTATCTCCCGAGACATCCAATATAATTTGCATCTCAGCACGAAGGTACACGTATCAAGTTACTTCTATTTATTTACACAGTTTAATTTGGTAATAAGTAAGCAATGCATGAATTAGGATAGATCGAGTACCACAGTCTAATTTTCATATTCCAAAGCCAAACTTAGAACTTACGCCCTTTAATAGCATTGTTCGGGACGAACAACTAAAAGTGTGGGGTAATCTGATGGACCAAAATTATACGAATCAGAAACACAGTATAACCCCCTTATTTAGACTGTTTGTCTATCTAACTTCTACGTGTTAGTCCCGATATATTTCCACAGGGCATTTTAGAGACTGAAGTGAAAACACGCTAAGGAGAGGATTTTATGCTGAAAAGATAACAAGAGTCAATCCAAGGTCAAGATCATATGCCGACTGAAGAAATATCAAGGATCCTGACGTTGAATTAACCATAACAAATTAATCAGAAGAATCAGGAGTGGAGTCAAGACAGCCGGAGGAAGAAACACATTGACAGTTTTGTGAAAAGACTGCACAAAACTGTACAAAACTCACATATGGGCAAGGATGACCGGCCACTTGATGAAGTGGTGGCCAAGGGAGGAGCTCCTCCCCCTTGGGCCAGCGCCTACCGGCGGCTTTGAGGGGTGGTGACCGGCGGCTTTTGGAGCTCCTCCACATGTCACCACCACCTTCCTCCTCCTCCACCACTCCTCTTCCTCCACATGTGGCCATCTCCTCCCTCCATTTTCTCCTCCAATCAAAATGCAACACTTGCCACCCATCTCCACCACCCATCTCCTCCCCTTTGGGCTATAAAAGGAGGAGCTCCTCCTCCTCCACAACACACCCCAATCTCATTTCACTTCTCTCTAGAAGTTGTAATATTTGTAATATTGTAATTTGGCTTTGGAAATAAAGGATAGCTCCCTTGGCGCTTCAACGGTTGTAAGTAATTCTTAGTATTTATTCAACTGTTTTATTTCCTTAGTTATAATGTTTAGCGCGATGAATAGTAGCTAAACTTGTAGTTCGGTCTAAGGGGCGCACTTGTATTATAAAATGTTTTAGACTATTAACTTAGTGTCTAGTCTAATTATTCAAAACTTATTCTATGTGCCATATATTAAGTCAGAACGTCCAAGGTAGAGTGAATGCTTGGAATGGCAAAACTCTACAGCGGGGTTCGTAAACTTGTACGGATAAGTGGATGCTTGGAATGGCAAAGCTTATCTGAGAAGTTTGACTCATCTTAAACACCATTTGGTTGATCGGGAATGATTGATCAAATGGATGCACATAGGCTAATATAACCGGGAATGGAGTATTAGTCTAAATAGAATAAGTGTTCTACGTCCTTGGAATAGGCTAGACAGTGTACGCAAATCGAGTGCTTGGAATGGCCTTGATACACCGTTTGAATACTTAGGAGAGTCACTAAAGGTCAATGATAAACAGGATATAATACAAGTCCCCTGAAACCGAAAATTTCTCTTTAATTATAAACTGTAATTTACTTTCCAGTATTAAAATCAACCAACCAACCAATCAATCAATCAAAATAGCTGGTAGCTTTAAAACCAACCAACCGACCATAAACACGCTCCCACGCTGCGTAATCCCCCCGAAGAACAATTATTCTCCTAGTTCCCTTGGGTTCGACCCCTACTTACCAAGTACTACCCAGTAGTATAGTTGCGAGTAGCGGACTATTATAAATTTATTTGCACAAATCGCTTTGACGACGAGCGGTTCTGTCATAAAGCAATGTCTTAAGTGACATTTTCAACATCGCTTTGAGTTTAAGCGCTGTCTTTAGTGAAACATAAGACATTGATTCGAGTTCAAGCGTTGTCTTTAGTGATACATAAGACAGCGCTTCGAGTTCAAGCGTTGTCTTAAGTGAAACATATGACAGCGCTTTAACATGAAGCGCTGTCGAGTTTGTCACTGAAGACAGCGGTTGTGCCCATATAAGCGATTTCTTATGTTGACACTTTAGACATCGCTTATAAATTATATTTGAAACACTGTCTAAAGGCTCGACATATGAAAGCGGTCGAATAGACAGCGCTTGGTGAAGCGCTGTCTAATGGTCCAAAGAAGCGTTGTCTAAAGGTGTTTCAGTACTAGTGGCATGACATAGAACATGAAAATAAGCATGTTTTATAAACTTAAAAGAAAATCATTTTTTTGACATATAACGTTTAGCATGTTATAGTTATAAGTGAAAAAGAATAGATGATATGGATAAAACATGATTTAGCCATAAACAAAATTTAGCATGCCAACATGAATAGATAATAATATCAAAAGTTATACATCAAATTAATCATCACATACGAATAGAGAAGGGAAATATAATTTTCCCGAATGCTAGGCTTTTGAGAGTTTTCCGAATTCGGACTCAATGTTACAATCATTGCATCACAACGAAAAAATAGAGGAAGAAGAGAATATGATGTATCCCTACCTTGGATTTCATAGAAAAATCGTGCTGATAACGTGTTGTAAAAATTATGGATATGGACAAGAAATTCAAAGGTAAAAGAAAGACATGAATATGCGAAGAAAGGAAAGTATAGAATAAGAGTATTTCTTATTTCATTGATGTTAATAATCCTTTACAAATGATCCCTTCATATAAGGAGTACAAGGATAGACTGGAAATAAATATAGGGGAATAAATTGAGTACATGAAAGACTAAGGGATATTGGATAATGAAAAGCTAAAGGTCATCCAATATATTATGACAATATTCATAACAGAATGATAAATTGTCACAATAACAGCCACGCACAAAGATCAACATTGTTCTCTATATAAGTCTTCAGTACCAGGTACGGTAGTAGAGGCCTTGAGAAGTATTTACCGTATACACTCCGTAGAAAAATATTTTCTTCATTTGCCCCATGGAAAACAGCAACTCTGAATTGGGAAATTGAAATAAGCAGTGTTAGATTGAATATTGCGGCTGGAAATGGTGAAGTGTATATTTGTGGGAATGAGAATTTGAGGTGTATGTACCTTGGCCTTTTGATGACCATTGTTGTAATTGGATCCGCTGTAATCATGAGTTTCGGTGGTGATGTTGGGTGTCCCGGTGTGCCTTTCCTCGCGCACCTTGTTAAAGATGTGTGTAAAACCATCTGCTGAGGCGGGGTTGGCCTCGTCCCACTCGCCAAATTTGGGGACAGCAGCACCTTTATCGATCTGAGCCCAAAATGACAGATTGTTAGTTACCAGAAGAACTGATTTTAGTTTATACCGCAGAAAAAAAAAATTGAGTGTGGATTTTTAAGTGAATAAATAAAAAGAACTTACGTCATCATCACGGGCTCTTAGACGGGACCTCCCAGGAGTACCATGACCGGCAGAGCCTTTCCCTTCCCAGGATGGTGACCCACTGCCTCGTCCTGTTATCTTAGCTTGATAATGAGGATGGAGAGGTGAGCGATCGACGCTTTGTTCAGACCCAACACTTGTTCTCGACGGCCTCCTATTGCCCTCACCAGCTACTTGGTTTCCCTGGTATTGAGCAGGCCTGTCTGCTCTGCGTCCAACATTGCCTTCTTTCAGGTCGTGATCTTCTCTGCTTGGTCTGCGCTCGTGCGTAGATCTAACTGGCTTGTCTTCTTCAGTTCGTGTTCTGGTAGGAGGTGCAGGGCTGCCAAATGCTTCTGGATTCTCTTGTGGATCATTTGGGTTTATCATCCTGCCTCCGCCTCGTCCTTCACGTGCCTTTTCGAAGTAAACCGTATAAGGGACATTTTCCTCAGCGTCCCATTTCCCAAATTGAGGTACGTGAGGTCTCTGTCAATAAGTTTTCCAGTCAGACAAAACAACGCCATCTATAATCACATTAAAGTTTAACTGTTTATTCAGAGGAACATGGGTCTAAAAGTTTCGAAACATCTAATTGGCATTGCATAAGCATGTCTGACGCACAAGTAAAAAAATTGTATAAGTGAGCTATCAGTTATCAAAATTCACAACTTTATTTTAAGTAACCGTTCAAGCTCCTAAAAGCTAAATAGATAATTACACATCAACGCAGCTGCAGAACAATGGAGACAACAGTTTTCAGTAACAAAGATGTACATAAATAATTGGTGTAAATGAACGTCAAGACAAGTAATATGCCACAGCTGCGTCCTACATCTCCACGGCCCCAAACACAGATCAAACAAGTTAAGATCAGAACCAATATCAGCAGACTCCACATATTTCTACCCCAGCTACTATTTAGCGTTGCTATCCAATATCCATAGGAGCAAGTTCAACTATCTAAGCCAGATCAAAAGATCAAGAAGCCAAAAATTCTCCTTTACCGAAATTTTAACACTGGTACATCATAAGCAAAATCGAAGAGGTTTCCGATATTATAAGCCTTCAAATGTCTTCAGAAACTAGCAAGAAACCAAATTAAGCTAGTAAAGCAAACAGAATCATGAAGAACAAGATAAAGTGAAAACATCACTTAGCCCATAAAAAAGCTCACAAGCCCTAATCATACCAACTCAAATCAGCATCTAAAGGTCCAAGATTCCAGCAAATAAGCAATGAAATTCAATTCCAGCAGAAAGTAATAGACCAACATCATCACTCCACCAAAAAAAAACCCTCCAACTTACAGCCATCAAGTGAGTATCAAAACCCTGAAAATCAGACTCCAAAACAAGGCCTCTTCTTCAACCAAGATCAAACCTTTTTGACTCAAAAACACAAGCTTCCTTGTCCACCACACACAGCCCAACCACCAGGTAAAAGTGTAGAGAAATAAAAAAAAAGATGAGGCTTTGAAATAGAGAGAGAGAGAAAAGGAAGGAAGGCACAGGTAAGATTTGACCATTCTGCCTTCTTCTTTTCTACCTCCTTACCTTTCAATCTCCATGGCGGCGAATTCCCAACTGTGTAATAGGAGTAACTTTTAGAAAGTAGTATGTGCACGTTTCCTGAGGGCTTCATGTGTCTCCATCACAGTCTTTACTTCATCTTTTTCTCTCAACTAATTTTGTTCTTTCTTTTCAGATATTTCCATGTAGCCGCAAGATTAAAACTTTACTTGAAAATTCATAGAGGGCTTTCCATCAAATGTGGAAATATATAAAAAAATTATTTAAATTTGTAAAAAAAACATAGAAAGAATCTTGATCAAGTGGTTTGAATTCTCGGTAAATTGTTAAGAGGTCAATGGTTTGATTCTCCCGAATATCATATTTCTCATCAATTTTGTTATTCATCCCTCAGACCTTCGCGTTTGTATTTTCGTCCCGCCTAGGATCAGAATTCCGGATTCAATCTTGGTCTGAAATGGGATTTTAGAAAATGTAAATGGGAAAATTGATTGGAAGAGTTTGGAAGATTATTGATGTAATTCTTTGAATGTTAGTTGGGAATATTTAACGTTTTTGTGGGACTGTTGTTGATGGCGGCTGTCTATGAATTAGGGGCTGTCCATTTGAACTTATATTGACTGAAACTTAACTTGTATTAACTGATATTAACTTATAATGAATGATATTAACTTATCTTAACTGATATTAACTTATAGTCACTGATATTAACTTATCTTAACTGATATTAACTGATGAATAGTAATATTATGATTAATATGGTGATGAATAGTAATACTATGATGATAATGGTTGTGATGAATAGTAATACTATGATGATGATGATGAATAGTAATATTTTGATGATGATGGTGATAAATAGTAATATGGTGATGAATAGTAATACTATGATGATGATGATGAATAGTAATATACCGATGATGATGATGGTTGTGATGATGGTGATGAATAGTAATATGTTGATGAATAGTAATACTATTATGATGATGAATAGTAATATGATGATGGTGATGAAATAGTAATACTATGATGATGGTATGATGAATAGTAATATGATGATGAATAGTAATGTAATGTTATGATGATGATGGTTGTGATGATGGTGATGAATAGTAATATGATGATGATGATGATGATGGTATGATGATGATGATGGTATGATGATGATGGTGGTGGTATGATGATGATGATGATGGTATGATAATGATGATGATGATGATGATGGTATGATGATGATGATGATGGTATGATGATGGTATGATGATGATGATGATGATGATGATGGTATGATGATGATGATGATGGTATGATGGTATGATGATGGTATGATGATGATGATGGTATGATGGTATGATGGTATGATGATGGTATGATGATGATGATGGTATGATGATGATGGTGGTGGTGGTATGATGATGATGGTATGATGATGATGATGATGGTATGATGATGATGATGATGATGATGATGATGATGGTATGATGACGATGATGACGATGATGATGATGGTATGATGATGATGATGGTATGATGGTATGATGATGGTGGTATGCTGATGATGGTATGATGATGATGATGATGGTATGATGATGATGATGGTATGATGATGAAATGATGATGATATTATGATGATGGTATGATGATGATGATATGTTCAAAGTAAAACTTAGTTTATCTTTTGTGAATAGTAACTTAACTTATCTTAACTGATATTAACTTATAGTGACTTATCTTAAATGATCTTAAATGATCTTAACTGATATTAACTTATATTGACTGATATTAACTTATAGTGACTTATAAGCCAAAAAATAGAGTCACAATGGATAGGGCCTTAGTTTAAGTTATTCAAAATTTGAGCTATTTCAATCATTGGGCAAACATAATAAACAAATTGCCATCTCATGTGTTTCATTGAATAAATGAGATAACATGATGTGTTATCGAATGACACAAAAAAAACGATCCTAGATTTTCTTTAGCACCATATAGAGTTATTACTAATTTAGTTATTTATTTTACTCGCATGTTAAATCTATCAAAAACATATTTGGACACAAATGTAAGTGGTGCCCGGACAATTTGAACATATTGAGCAGAAGATGAAATTTGACTTGTAATAAAACAATCAGGCGTCCAGCAAAGTGATGATTGAGTTAATTTTTTTTTTTTGATATTGGATGATTGAGTTCATTGAACACATTGTCTTGTAATAAAAAAATCAAGCTTTCAGATATCACTGTGACATATTATTCTCTCAATTATTGAAAGTGTTTCAGTGTGAATATATGGTTGTTGGAGTCTGTGAACTCCACCGGTTTTGATATGACAAACATCATGATGATGTGTTACTTCAGCGTGCAGGTTGATACACAGGTACTCTGGAAGTAACGTTCCCTCAGTATGTAACTGCAGGGAGAGAATATCGATCAGGATATTCTGGAAGATCTTTTAGTTCCCAAATATCTCGAGATCCAGCTGGAAAGCGTGTGGATGACGAAAGAAAGATCTGATCAAATATCTTGCTACAAATTAGGAAATTACTTAAAAGATAAATATCAAGATTTGGGCAATATTTGGTTGAGGATTTTTGGTGATACTCTTTAGGAAACTAAAAGGATGCACGTCCAACTTGAATATTATGGGATATTCTTGTTGAAGATTTGGCAAGATTATTATGGGATAATCTTGTCTAATAGGAAAGATTTTCGCTGGAAAATTTAGGGTTTCCCGGGAGGATGGACGAGCTATAAATTGGATGCTACGACCTCTTTTAGCACTCGTTCGTTCTGGAGACTACTGGCGTTGAAGCTTCTAATCGAGTGACAACTGCAGATTGATGATTGAAGGTTAGCACACTGACTGCATACCTATGAGGGAACGAACGGAGCAATCTGAGCCGGAAGGAACTAGCAACTTGCAGCGCGGTGAACTACTGAGGTGATTACAACGAAGGTACATCCGATTGTAAGGTTGTACACCCTTGATAGTGGTTAGGTTGTAATCAACCTTGTGTAACCGGAAAACGCTAAATACAAGGAACTATTTCGAAATCCTTCGAGTTCCGCTAGAAGGTAGTGATTTTTCTCCAGTGCTTACTTGAATGCTGGGGTTTCTACTATAACTCACTGTGTGCGTTTAAGTTTTACTTGTAATATTTATTTTCCACTGCTCTACGTCTACCTAGCAAGGAACGTTACTTGTCAGGTCGCTAACTACGATCCAACATATAGTGCTTCGTTTATATGTTTACGTAAGATCAAACGGGCATATTATTCTCTCAGCCTTCTCATTGATATTCTTACCGTCGAGGAAGTAAAAGTCAATCATCATATATTTTATGTAAGATCAATTATTAATATTTTAAAAAAAATACATTCTTTCATCATATATGTTTTTATTTGGAAAACGTCATAATAAAATTGCTTCGTTTACACATAGGTCAGCAGTGAAAGCATGTATATAATAACTGATTTAGCTTTTTATTGTAATTATTGTTATTAAAATTTGAATTTTTAGGTCTTAAACTCGACCCTAAAATAGAGGGACGGCCCGACCTGACCTTGTCAGCCCTTTCAATATCCGGCCATTGGGTCTAAGTATTTTAGTGAAGGTTGGCCTGACCTTTGCAATTGTCCGTTCGGTTTGACCTCAAGCCCTAAAAATAAGGTCAAGATCGGCCCGATCCATCGCTTACTTTAAAAGGTACATGATCAAGTGAATGTGGTATTAAAATGTGTCCCAAGTGCATACTGAAACTTGCATCTATCGAAAGTCATAGTCAACAAATTTAATATTACTAGTGAAACACGTGTCAACATCACAACAACGCAAACATACACTTTTAGAAATGGAGACGAAGTTAATAGGTTTTCAAAATAAATAGATTTTCAACACATCAGTCCCCTATTACAATAATGTGATTAATCAAATACTTGTTTCATTTGGAAACCATTTAGATTGGCAGTTGCATGTTGATAAAGACACTAATTTGACCATTTTCGATGAACTGCAAAATATCCGAATACAAGTGAATGAACCAGTCACTCTCTTCATCCTTAGGTGATGTCCTACTAGTTTACCTAAAGAAAAGGGAACGGGTCCTCCTCTGAGCATTTATTTATTTATTTTTTATTTTAAAAAAATTTCACTATTATTAAGCAAGGAATGGACAAGCCCCAAACTCATGATGATGCATCCGACGGAGTTCGAACCGTCGATCTCCTGGTCATTCGACCTGGACTGTGACCGCTAGACTACTACCCATGATGCCCGAGCATTTAATTCATGGTGATGAACCAAATGACTACTTGAGTCTTGATGTATGGGTATATATAGTTTACTATAATTACTTGCCTTAAGCTTATTCATTTTTTTGGCGCAAAACTATCAAAATTTTCTAATCGGATTCATCACACCCTTTTATTATCTAAAAATTTAGACTTATGAGTCATGATTTTATGATACAATATAAGCTATCAATTCTTTTTTCTCTAATCAATGTGTGATAATTTTTTCAAGCGCTGTCGAATGAGACGATCAAGGTGATTGGAAGCAGCGGAGCAGTTCGTCGTGATCGGAGAAGACAAAGAAAATTGATATTGAATTAGGAGCTTGAAACATACTCTCCCCCCACTTGCAAAAATTTTGCATGCTATCCTTTGTCAATACTTTGTTATTTACACGTACCCTATTCATACGTGCACATGCGATCTCCCATCTCCACTTTGGGTGCTCCGTGACTTTCCCTTAACTAGGATATTGATAAGTCAAATTTTTGTCTTATTACTACAATGTTGACATTGTTTCGTTTTTGACATTTTTCGATGTCATTGACCCTTATTCTCACATTTCAGGTGCAAAATGAGTCTTCATCGAAGTCAAGACCTTGAAGACCAATTTTGATGAATTATCGAAGCCTCGAAACAAAACAAGGTGGATTGGCCTAAATACTTGACCTAGTACAGGAAAGACCTCTTTGGTACTCGCCTGAGTACCAATCCAGCTAGCCAAGGCCTTTCTCTTGGCGATGAGTACTAGCCCGAGTACCTGGATCACTCGCCCAAGTACGATATGTTTAATTGAAGATCATTCATGTTTTGAGTACTTGCCCAGTTACCTGATCCACTCGTCCGAGTACTCTTTCCCCTATCAGAACATGTTCTTCTCGGCAATGAGTACTCGCCCGAGTACCCTCCCTTACTCGTCAGAATACTGACGAAATATTCTTTTTCACCTCTAAATAGTATCAATGAAGAGAGGATCGAATGTAGTGAGTCAAAACATTTATATTGACCGGTGAAGTACTGGGTTTCCGTTCGTCTATTCTAAACCAAAAATGTATTAAGGGAGTATATATCTAAATCCTATGTGGTGAGTAATTAAGGATAAAAGATAGATAAGAGGTGTTTCGAGGGGTTACTCCCCTCCTTGGAAATTTCCCATTGATCACGTATATAAGAGTTATACAAATCAAGGTGTCAAATAGTTTAGAATCTAGCTTAGGCTAAGGTAGACCAATTTCCATGTGAATCTATTCTTATTCAAGCCCTCTTAATTAGAACCTCACTTTATCAAGATATTGGTTCACTCTATAGTACTATTATCCTTGAAATGTCTTCCTAAGGTAATAAGTGATATAAGCTTAGGGGACTAGTTCACTTCATATCCATGTATTCATCATCATAAACACTAGATAGGATCATATTCACTACATCTAAACCATTCTTAAGGTCATTCGATACCTAGGTCAAGTTTTGGGATCAACATATCACTTAGGCATTTCATCAAACACTTAGTAGCATGTCATAAATGAAGAGCATAGTGAATATGAATTTAACACCATAGATTGTTGAATTAAATGTATATACATGATCATAGAGTACCAAGGAGGGTTAAAACACCCTCAAAACACAAGATCACTACTCACACATCATGTAAGACAACATGGTGCGAGTAGGGTTTATAGCACACAACAAAGGGAATGGAAAAGTGTAAAAGAAGGAGGATGGTTAATCCTTGAACTCCCTTTTTATCTTCTATTCTTCTCCTTGGTTGGATCTTTTGATGATTGATGACCTTGGTTGAGCCTCTTTTCTGCTCTTCTTCCCCCAAAAAACCTCCACACTTAGGTCAAAGACCCCTCTTTCTCTTTATAGCATCGGGTGAAAAACGGCACTGTAGCAGGTCTAGACGGTCGGCTGGTGCAGGGCAAAATCAGTCTCTTCTAAGAACTTAATCAGCCGGTCGGCTGAGATGTTCAGCCGACCGACTGACACTTCCCTGGGCTTTTTCGTGGTCTTAATGTCCGAACTTTGTCATGGCGTAAACTAGAAAGTTGTAGCCCCTTGAGTGAGCTTTCCAACAAGCTGTAGATCAACCAATTTGGACACGGTATGCGATCTGGGCATGCAAAATAAGCTGGAAAGGTCAATTTGCCCTATTTTGCTCTAAATCTTTGATTTTTCCCCGAGTTTTCGTATTTAGGCTTTGACCTTATGGGAGACTTGTTTTCTACCTGAAACGTAGCAATAGAGGTCAAATGACATCAAAATATCGTTGGAAACAAACAAAAGCTATAGTGAAAAATGACCAATACCGAGTCGAAAACTCGACTCATCAACACTCCACACTTAAGCTTTGTTCGTCCCGAACAAAGTATGAAAATATGTCAAGGTCATGCAAATGGCGAAATGCTAGTTGTGCTATGTTTTTCGTCTATTTTCCTTACTAGCTCTCACAAGGTCTCGATCATTATTACTAAACATGTTATTGAAAAGTAAATGAAAGTATTTACAACCTAACTAGCTCCTTTTCGTAGGCGTTACGAATGCATTTAGTGTATGCATTAAGCCTTTAAACCCCTAGGCTACCATAGTGGATGAGTTATAGTTTCGTGAGAGTTTTCAGAGAAGGGAATACTCACAAATCCTATATGCACCTATCCCATGAGAATGAATGCAAGAGTGCTTATCCGAGACAAGGATTTCTCAAAACAAATCCCTCACCCCAAGCTAGGACTACCGTCACATTATCATCAAAAGAACCTTTGAACCTTCCCTGGGCTTTTTCGTGGTCTTAATGTCCGAACTTGGTCATGGCGTAAACTAGAAAGTTGTAGCCCCTTGAGTGAGTTTTCCAACAAGCTATAGATCAACCAATTTGGACACCGTATGCGATCTGGGCATGCAAAATAAGCCGGAAAGGTCAATCTGCCCTATTTTGCTCTAAATCTTCAGTTTTTCCCCGAGTTTTCATATTTAGACTTTGACCTTATGGGAGACTTTTTTTCTACCTGATAGAGATAGAGATCAAATGACATCAAAATATCGTCGGAAACGAACCAAAGCTATAATGAAAAATGGCCATTAATGAGTCAAAAACTCGACTCATCAAATACGCTGAAAATCAATCATGTTCCCTACGCAAGATTTCCTCGTACACAGCCGAGTATACCAGAAACCAATATGGTACTCGGTCTCGGCCGAGTAGCCCTCGATGAACCAAATTGTTGAACCGAGCCTACAAACAATGAAAGAGGGTTTTGACTTTGGAGGGTGTTATTTTTAGAGAGAAAAGTAAAAAAGGACAAAGAAGACTCAACATCATGACTTAAGGGAGAAGAGAAGATCAATGAAGGAATTCAGAGCTTCGATAATCTCCTATTGTGTTTTCTATATTCATCTGTCTTCTATTGAATTATCCTTTTGATTTTATTTATCATGATGATGATGTGTGAGTAGTTCCATTATTTTGTGGATTTATGACCCTCCTTGACATTCTATGATCTTGTAAGCACTTTGATATCTATGATGATTGATGATTTCATTCTCACTAGGATTTTCAATTTGCATTTTGCTTTCTAGGTGTTTGATAAAGTGTCTAGTAACAATTTGAACTCAAACTTGAACCTAATATTTAACAGAGCTAGGGAGTAGTTTAGTAGTGAAACTGATCCATATCTTAGTATGTCATAAAAGGGAATTCTAAGACATGGATGCTTAACCAAGTCCAATTGCCTATTTTCTTATATTTGATCCTGTAGTGAAAGTTATGGATCAAATTGATGAAATAGAGTGACTCAACAATCTTGTAAGGAACAAAGTCTAGTTTTGAGATTCTAATACTTAAGGAAATGTCAACGAAAGTTGATTTCCATAAGTCCAAAATGGAGTTCAAAAGCAAATCATCAACCAATGAATGCTAAACTAGATCCTAATGCTTATTTCACTTCGTTGGACCTTGTAACGAAAGTTAAAAATCAGACGATGTAGTTCCCTGGTCGTCTGTAGATGCTTCGAAAGCTGATAAGCTGGATATCGATTGAATCACGAAGTCGTTTCGCTGTCCTAATTCAAGATTTCACCCCATGCAGGGGTTTTCAGAAATCCTTGAACTGAGATAAGACAAACGTCCTTTTGCACTGGAATAATTTAAACGGTGAGTAAAATCTCTTCGAACCAATTCGAACACCAAATTGAAGGAGAGAACAATTCAGTATTGCTTCACACTTTTTTCTGTGTTTTTCCAAACCCAGAATCGAACCTCAATAACAGTTAATCGTCGGTTTTCGATCGGATAACTATCTGATTCAATTTGGAAACTGCAGCTCCATGCATCCACAAAGGACATTATCGGCGCGCCTAGAATACACTTTAAGCGCTGGTCGCGACCCAGCGTTAATGTGTACACAGGGCGCCACATCAAGTCGTTGCGCGTCTACAATGGACATTACACACGTCGCATCATGTGAAGACATTAACGAGTTAATGTCTAAACAAAACGCGGCTCCTAATGTAACGACAGGACGCGGTCACCACTAAGTTCGAAGCCATCCAGCAAGTCGACCGATGATCAGTCAATATATTGACTAATTATTCACTACATTCGATGAAGGATAATACTCGTTCTCCCGACAAATTGTCTCTATTTGATGTCTTTCTCTAGTGTTTCAGGATAAAAAAAATATCATCACTCCTTGGACCTGAAGTGTCGAAAGAACAAAAAGATCAACGAAAAAGGCCGAAAAAGAGCTCTGCACCAGCAAGGGGCCGTGACAGCCGTGACATCTCATCAGTGTCACGGCAGTCACGGTAGGATTTCCGCGCAGAAAGAGTTGGGAGATCTCAAACGTGTCGTGACATGTCTATATGTCACGGCAGTCACGGTACCCATATTGCTTAGTGGATTTCAGCCTAGCCGCGACATGCCGTGACATTCACTTAAGGACACGGCAGTCACGACACCAATTTTGCTCAATAACTTTCAGCCTCTGCCGTGACATGTTTATATGTCACGATAGTCACGGCACCTTCGGGCACAATTATCAAAAGTTTCCTAATTTGTTTTTTGGAAGTTTTTTGGGCCTTTTTGGAAATTGATCGATTGGGATATAAAAGAGCAACGACCAGAACGAACCAAGTGTGCTTATTTGGAGAGAAGAAACCCTAACTTGGGACAGAAGACAGAGTTCATCACGAGAGATCAACGAGCACCCGCGTCATTACGGTTTCCTCGTCCTTAATCTCTTTACCAACACTACTTTTGGTTGATTTACCATGAGTAGTGAGTAGTCTTCTTATTCCGGGATCCTACGGATCCTGTGCTATGTACCCAACTCTTCATGTGATCAATTAACGTTTTTATTTATGCGATTCAAATATTCAATTTCATTGTGCTTAATTTTATCGTTCTTTGCAAGTTTTACATTGAATGGGATGTTTGCATGCTAGAACGTATTTAGGTTAATTACCGAAAGATGGATGGGTCCTAGGTATTAATTGGATTGCATGAAATTGATATTAGGTCATGGTAGCTACAATGGTAGTACATGAATTAATAGGAAAGTTGACTTTTGTCTGAAAAACCCTAAGTCTAATAATCGAGATCGTTGATAATCCGTGGATGGGCGGCGTTCAACGATTGAGATTAATCTAAACAATGATCCGTGGATGGGCGGCTTGTTTAGAGTTATTTTGGTTTATTGCCATATTCGATAGCATGAATAATTTACGTGAAATGATTGCATGATTAGTAGGGTTGGCACGGGTGAAGTATGATTCTGGAATTCTTTCTCTGATAAAGTCACAACTATTTATTTTCTGCATTTAATTTCTGTTACTTTTGACACCACAAAACTTCTTGTTAATCGGAATAGCTAAATAAGTCACTTGTTAACTAGTATTCACACACGTCTGTTCCTTGGATCGACCCTTGGCTTACCAAGGTTATAAATTTTGTTCGACTGCAACTAGACCCCTAAAACTCATAACTTGACACTATAAGGGGTTAAAAATACGCTTGTCAAAATGGCGCCGTTATCGGGGAACAACGTTTAGTGTGATATTAGATTTAACGTGTGTAGTTTAGACTATTCCACCTTGTTTGTTAATTGAATTCTGATGTCTCAATTTCTCCTCTCACGGTGATTCTTGGCTCTCGTAGGTACTAGCTAGTTGATGGACCATAATTATACGAATCATAAATACAGTTAAACCCACCAAATTAGACTGTTTGTCTATTTAACTTTTGCTTGTTAGTTCCGATATTTATCTACAGGGTATTTTGGAGCCTAGAGAGAAAACACGCTAAGGAGGAGTTTTTACGCAGAAAATATATTACGAGTCATTCCAAGGTCAAGACCAGATGCCGACTGAAGAAATCTCAAGATCCTGACTTGGAATCACTCAAAACAAATCAAACCGAAGAGCAACCAGAGTCAGTCCGGGGCAGAAATTGACTGATAGTTTTGTGAAAACATCACAAAACATCACAAAACTCACTCTTTCCTTCAAAGTGACCGGCGGCTTTAAGGGGAGGGATGACTCATGGGTGGCTTTCCCTCCTCCCCCCCTCCACAACCGGCGACTCCTCCTCCTACAACCGGCAACCGGCGTCTTTTGACAAGCCATGGATGGCTTTCCATGTGTCCTCCTCTCCACCACATCCTCCTCCACCCTTAGACATGCCTCCCCCTTTGTAAATCATATCCCAAAAATCACAAAACACTTCTCTCTCTAAAGTTTGGCACTTTGTAAGTTTGGTTTTCAATCTATAATACTCCCGTTGGTTCTTGAGTATTATAGTTCGCTCTTGAGTACTCTTGTCGGTTCTTGTAGTACTCAAGCTTGTCTTTACTATTCTTGAGTACTCTTGTCGGTTCTTGAAGTACTCACCCCTTTCCTTTACTTACTGTCTTTCAAAAACCGTAAGTACTTAGCTATGGTATCAACCTCTATGGATATTCGTAGCTAAACTCTTCATTCGGTTGAAGGGGTGTACTTGTATTATAAAATGTTTTAGGCTATACTCTTAGTGCCTCTTCTTTTTATTCAAAACTTGTTCTATGTGCCATATATTAGGCCAGAACTTCCAAGTTTGAGTGGATGCTTGAAATGGCAAAACTCTTCCGTGGGGGTTCGTGAACATACTCGGGTAAGTGGATGCTTGAAATGGCAAAGCTTATCTGAGGAGTTCGACCTCTTTTAAACAACATTTGGTTTGATCGGAAATGATTGATCAAATGGATGCACATAGGCTAGTATACCTTGAAATGGGGTGCTAGTCTAAATAGAACAAGTGTTCTACGACCTTGAAATGGGCTAGACGGTGTGTGCAAATCGAGTGCTTGAAATGGCCTTGATACACTTTTGAATACTTAGAAGGATCACTAAAGGTCAATGATAAATCAGTGAATCTGAATATTAAATCAGTGAGCATTGGAATTGGAGTAAACAAATCTGAACAAGCAGTGAATTCATGTAACCAGATTAACATGCAAGTTTAATAAACAGTGAAGAAGTATTTAATAAGTAATCTGATTAACAACTGAAACAGCATGCAGTAGCAGATTAATTAACAGCAGTTACATAATCGACTAACAACTTCTCTGAATCTGCAAAACCAAATTAGGTAAACAATATAGATGGAAATTGTGAGATGTTTAGAAACCAGAAGGACAGCAAACCGAGATGTTGATTCAGTCACGTCGTTGACGCTGTCCTTAAAGCTATATTGCCTCCCGTAGGTGCTGGATCCGATGGCAATGAGCTTCCCAGGATAAAAGAATCACAGTAAGCGCGAGCACCGTAGCCTTACTGTTCGAACCTATTGGACCTTTGACTGTCACCACTGATCGAAAAGAAACGAAAAGTGAAGTCGAGATATGTGAGGGACTGTAGGGTTTCGTGTTCGTGTGTTTTTGAACTGAAGCGCAGGCTTCTTTATATAGTTGAGAAGAGGAGAAACGGTTTCAACCTGAC
Organism: Rhodiola kirilowii; assembly: GCA_033675215.1. Classification (NCBI taxonomy): domain Eukaryota; kingdom Viridiplantae; phylum Streptophyta; class Magnoliopsida; order Saxifragales; family Crassulaceae; genus Rhodiola; species Rhodiola kirilowii. The sequence goes on from CM066201.1 coordinate 48,823,289, forward strand.
TTTTCGGAAAAGATAGGATCTGGCCAGTATATCTGCAAGCACAGTCCACGTTCTTATCTCTTCTTATCTCGAAAAATCAGCAACCGCCGAAGACTGACTCAGTCTTACTCTTGACGTTTGGTTTACATAAAAATAAGATCGAGTTATGCAAAAAACCCGAACCGAAATTAGATTAACCAAAAACGAACCGCGCAACCCGCTGAGAAATTCGACAGCATTCACCCGCATGATGTGGGCGCGCACAAGACAGGCCAAATCTGACGTCGTCGACCGGATGATTTCCCCCCCCCCTGCGCACGCCCGCGAAGGCATTTTGGGAGAGTTTCTTTTAACAACTTAACAAGCTTGTTATGGAAATCATATATGAACAAACAATGTTACCATTTGGCCTCCAATGTGGGATATAAGCTTTCCACTTGTGTGAAATCAAGCTAGCTATCCATTCCTACCAAAGTCATGTTTTCATGGTTTTTGGCACTACTTTGAGCATCAATTACTCATTCGATTTAGCTTCGTTTTTGGCGATTCAATACTTGATTTCATACCTCACACGTCAAGGTATTTTAATCTAATTTTGTCAACAAGATTCGAGGCGTTCTCCACGCTCAATTTTAGGTCTCAAATGTGGCGCACCACCATTTTCTTCAACCCACTACAAACACATTTTCCAACAATCCCCCACATGAAGAAAATCGAGTGGTGAAATCAAATAAAACAATAATCCTCGATAATCAACTCGACACGAAGTGGTGATAGCTTCTACGGATAATATCTGCACAGGATAGGTAGGTTACCCCCTTGAACCTTCCATTGAGATAACATGATCTCTTTACTGACTATTCAGTAGACGTGATGTCTTTGAACTGTTCGTCTTATACTGTAAACGAAATCAAGTTTCCACAGATATTATCCTGATCTTATTCAGTTCTTACTGGTGGGCTCATTTTGGTCGTGATACCCCTTTCCTGGTTCTGCAAGAGTTTCTAAAGAATTAAGCCCTTTGAATTCTCCTTTGAAGCGACCCCACTTCTCTCTCACATAGGTGATTCTTTCTTAAAGTAATCCTGCATTACCCATTTGAATCTCACTATTCAAATTACTAGAATCATTAAAAGCTTCGAGCTTAGCCTCGTGCAGGAGTCACTGTTTTGTCTGGGAATAGGTTTGGGGTGTTACCCCCCCACAGTGACCTCACACGGTCTTAGCAGGTAGGTTGTCCCTTTGAACCAAGTTCTTGGGATCTCCAGTCATCATGGTAGGGTTTTCCTTTGCCTCAACTTTTATAGCCTAAGGGCTTAAGCCTATGTTTTGATTTTAGCAATCAAAAGGCTTCAGTCCCATTCCCTTAGTCGTCTTCTCTACTTGGTCCTTATTTAACCCTTTGGTTAACGGATCCGATATATTTTCTTTGGACCTCACGTAGTCAATGCTTATGACTCCGGATGAGAGAAGTTGTCTTATGGTATTGTGTCTTCGACGTATGTGTCTAGACTTACCATTATACATGACATTCTGTGCCCTACCAATTGTTGATTGATTATCGCAATACACACATATTGGTGGCACAGGGTTTTTCCAACCAGGAATATCCTCTACAAAATTCCTTAACCACTCTGCTTCTTCGCCGCATTTATCTAATGCCACGAACTCAGCTTCCATCGTGGATCTGGTTATTAGAGTTTGTTTCGAGGATTTCCATGACACGGCTGCACCTCCCAAAGTGAATACATATCCACTGGTGGCCTTTGAGTCTTGTATATCAGATATCCAGCTTGCATCAGTGTAACCTTCAATGACTTCAGGATATCTGGTATAATGTAGACCGTAGTCACGAGTAAATCGTAGATACTTCAGTACTCTCACGATGGCTTTCCAGTATTCATATCCTGGGTTACTCGTATATCTTGCAAGCCTACTCACACAATAAGCAATATCAGGTCTAGTACAATTCATCAAGTACATTAGACTGCCTATTACTTTTGAGTATTCCACTTGAGAGATACTCTCCCCTTTGTTTTTAGACAGATGGTGGTTCATATCTATAGGAGTTTTATAAACTCCTACACTATCTTTCCCAAATTTGTCTAAAATCTTATCAACGTAGTGTGCTTGGCTTAAGACAAATCCATCTGCCGTCCTTGTGATTTTAATCCCTAAAATTACATCGGCCAGACCTAAGTCTTTCATATCAAACCTTGAGTTTAACATGGACTTAGTAGATTTAACCATTTCTTCATTGTTTCCCACAATGAGAATATCATCGACGTATAAGCACAAAAGCACATACCCGTGTTCAGTGGTTTTGCTATATACACATTTGTCACACTCGTTGATTTTGAATCCATTTGACAATATCACTTTGTCAAATTTCTCATGCCACTGTTTTGGTGCCTGTTTCAGACCATAGAGAGACTTAACAAGTTTACAGACTTTTCTCTCTTGTCCTGGCGCTTTACAACCCTCAGGTTGTTCCATATATATCTCTTCTTCAAGATCTCCATTCAAGAAGGCAGTCTTCACATCCATTTGATGAATTTCTAAATTGCGCAGAGCTGCAATTGCAATTATCATCCGTATAGATGTGATCCTTGTCACAAGTGAGAATGTATCAAAGTAGTCTAGACCTTCCTTTTGTCTATATCCTTTGATCACAAGTCTCGCTTTGTACTTTTCAACAGTACCATCAACTTTCATTTTCTTAGTAAAAATCCACTTTGAATCAAGTGGCTTACATCCCGGAGGAAGATTAACTAACTCCCAAGTATGATTTTGCATAATTGAGTCTAGTTCACTTTTTATGGCTTCTTTCCATATAGGGCCATCAACAGAGCTTATAGCTTCATTATATGTAGGAGGTCCCGCCTCAACCATAAAGGTTACAAAATCAGGTCCAAACGAATTTTCAACCCTTGCTCTTTTGCTTCTTCTTGGTTCCTCCACATTTGTATCATCCTCGGATACTTCTTCTTGTTGGTGATACATTTCAGTAGTATCTTCACCTATCTCATAAGGTGAACTCGCTGGTTTTTCCTTATAAGGAAACATATGTTCAAAGAACGAAGCATTCTTAGACTCTATAATTGTGTTCTTGTGTATATCAGGGTTTTTAGACTCATACACAATGAACCTATACGCATTACTATTATGCGCATAGCCTATAAAGACACAATCAACTGTCTTTGGTCCTATCTTCATTCTTTTAGGACCGGGAGCCATTACTTTGGCTAAGCATCCCCACACTCGCAAGTGTTTGTAAGCAGGTTTTCTCCCTTTAAATAATTCATAGGGAGATTTCTCCTTCCTTTTTCGGGGTATTCGATTTAGCAGATAGTTAGCCGACAAAACGGCCTCCCCCCACATTGACTGGGGTAACCCTGAACTAAGTAACATCGCATTCATCATTTCTTTGATAGTGCGATTCTTACGTTCAGCTACACCATTCGATTGAGGAGAATAAGGTGGTGTAACCTCATGTATGATTCCAGTTTGTGCACACAGTGCCCCAAATGGTTCTACATATTCACCACCACGATCACTTCGTAGCCTTTTAATCTTTTTATTTAGTTGGTTTTCCACTTCCAACTTATACATGGCAAATTTCTCTACTGCTTCATCCTTGCTCTTTAGCAAGTATATTGAACAATATTTTGTACTGTCATCTATGAAAGTCACAAAATATTTATTTCCACCTCTTGTTGGCATGAATTTCAAATCACATAGATCACTATGTATTAAGTCAAGGGGTTCAGTGTCTCTTTCAACACTATGAAATGATGTTCTTGTTAGTTTTGCTTCAACACAAATTTCACACTTGTGTTCGGAATCAAATTGAAATTTTGGTATACAGTCCAATTTCATTAGATTCCTTATCGAGTCATAATTCACATGACCTAATCTACCATGCCATAAATTAGATGACTCAAGCAAGTAAGCGGAAGAACTTTTATTGATAGAATTGATAGCAATTACATTGAGTTTCCACATTCCATCCTTCACGTAACCACGTCCCACATACATGCCGTTCTTTGAAAGAACGACCTTCTGGGACTCAAACACCATCTTAAAACCATGACTAGTAAGTAAGGTTCCAGACACTAAATTCTTCCTGACATCAGGCACATATGAAACATTGGTCAGTTTCAGCTCCTTGCCCGACGTCATCTTCAACATCACACTTCCTTTTCCCTTGACTTCTGAGGTGGCCAAGTTGCCCATGTACACCTTCTCTCCATTTTCAGTCAACTTCAGCTCAGAGAAGGCATTCTTGTCAGAGCAGATGTGGTGGGTTGCTCCAGTATCCAGCCACCACTCCTTGGGGTTGGAATCCACCAGACTCAGCTGAGAAATCACAGCCACTAGTTGCTCTTCATCTCCCTCGGCGACATTCGCCTTCTTCTTCTTTGGAGCTCTACAATCAGCAGATCGGTGACCCTCTTTGTCACAATTGAAGCACTTGCCAGCAAACTTCGTCTGCACCTTCTTCTTGATAACCCTACTCTTGGGTCCAAGTTTGTTTAAGGGCTTCTTCCCTTTGGAGCTAGCACCATGCTCCACTATGTTAGCCCTTTCAGAAGGTAGCTTTGTCCTCTTATCAGAGAGTCGATTGTCCTCTTCATTCTTGAGGCGAATCACCAGGTCTTCCATAGACATTTCCTTTCGCTTGTGCTTAAGGTAATTCTTGAAGTCCTTCCACCCTGAAGGCAGCTTCTCAATTACTGCAGCAACCTGGAATGGTTCATTCACTACCATTCCTTCAGCGTTCATCTCATGCATGATCAACTGCAACTCATGCACTTGACTGGTCACAGTCTTCGAATCCACCATTGAGAATTCGAGGAAGCGTCCCACCAGGTACTTCTTGGAGCCAGCATTCTCTGTTCGGTACTTCCGATCAAGCGCCACCCAAAGCTCCTTAGCTGAACTTTTGGATTTGTACACCTTGTACAACACGTCACTAAGACAGTTCATCATATAATTGCGACAGAGATACTCAGCATCTTTCCATGCATTATATGCAATGAGCACTTGATTGTCAGTCTCACCCTCAGCCACCGTAGGTGTCTCCCCGGTCAGATACCGGCCCAACCCTAATTGGGAGAGGTAGAAATGCATCTTAGGCTGCCATGTAGAGAAGTTCAACCCATTGAACTTCTCAGGCCTTTCAGCTGCCATTACTGCAGCAGGCAGTTTTGCCACAATAGCATTTGGAACTGGACCCGCAGGTCCATTCCCGGCCGGAGCCATAAGTGGGGTAGTCGCAGCGGACTCAGCAGCATCCTGGTGATGTTGGACACCTTCCATGTCCACAGATTGAACATTGTTTTGTCCTTGTTCAGAATTCATTGCTACAAACAGAGACAGATCTGTTAGTATGAAATAATATTCAGATAATAACGAAAACAATATAGCTTTAAGATTGTTGCACCAGTACGTTATATAACATGAATCTGAATATTAAATCAGTGAGCATTGGAGTAAACAAATCTGAACAAGCAGTGAATTCATGTAACCAGATTAACATGCAAGTTTAATAAACAGTGAAGAAGTATTTAACAAGTAATCTGATTAACAACTGAAACAGCATGCAGTAGCAGATTAATTAACAGCAGTTACATAATCGACTAACAACTTCTCTGAATCTGCAAAACCAAATTAGGTAAACAATATAGATGGAAATTGTGAGATGTTTAGAAACCAGAAGGACAGCAAACCGAGATGTTGATTCAGTCACGTCGTTGACGCTGTCCTTAAAGCTATATTGCCTCCCGTAGGTGCTGGATCCGATGGCAATGAGCTTCCCAGGATAAAAGAATCACAGTAAGCGCGAGCACCGTAGCCTTACTGTTTGAACCTATTGGACCTTTGACTGTCACCACTGATCGAAAAGAAACGAAAAGTGAAGTCGAGATATGTGAGGGACTGTAGGGTTTCGTGTTCGTGTGTTTTTGAACTGAAGCGCAGGCTTCTTTATATAGTTGAGAAGAGGAGAAACAGTTTCAACCTGACTTTTCGGAAAAGATAGGATCTGGCCAGTATATCTGCAAGCACAGTCCACGTTCTTATCTCTTCTTATCTCGAAAAATCAGCAACCGCCGAAGACTGACTCAGTCTTACTCTTGACGTTTGGTTTACATAAAAATAAGATCGAGTTATGCAAAAAACCCGAACCGAAATTAGATTAACCAAAAACGAACCGCGCAACCCGTTGAGAAATTCGACAGCATTCACCCGCATGATGTGGGCGCGCACAAGACAGGCCAAATCCGACGTCGTTGACCGGATGATTTCCCCCCCCCCTGCGCACGCCCGCGAAGGCATTTTGGGAGAGTTTCTTTTAACAACTTAACAAGCTTGTTATGGAAATCATATATGAAAAAACAATGTTCCAATTTGGCCTCCAATGTGGGATATAAGCTTTCCACTTGTGTGAAATCAAGCTAGCTATCCATTCCTACCAAAGTCATGTTTTCATGGTTTTTGGCACTACTTTGAGCATCAATTACTCATTCGATTTAGCTTCGTTTTTGGCGATTCAATACTTGATTTCATACCTCACACGTCAAGGTATTTTAATCTAATTTTGTCAACAAGATTCGAGGCGTTCTCCACGCTCAATTTTAGGTCTCAAATGTGGCGCACCACCATTTTCTTCAACCCACTACAAACACATTTTCCAACAAATAGAACAAGTGTTCTACGACCTTGAAATTGGCTAGACGGTGTGTGCAAATCGAGTGCTTGAAATGGCCTTGATACACTTTTGAATACTTAGAAGGATCACTAAAGGTCAATGATAAACAGGCTATGATACAAGGCCCCAGAAACCGAATGCTTTCCTTAAATTTAAACACCACCTGCATTTAATTTCTTAGTATAAACTGCTCTATCAACTGCTCACGTTCCGGAAGGCTTGCCAATCACGCATCACCCGCTGTAAGTCTTCTACTTTTATTTTCAGTACTTTACTTTTCTATCATTTACTTTTCCGCACTAAAAACCAAAACCAACCAACCAATCACTTACTTTTCCGCACTAAAACCTCAATCAACCTAAAACACGCTCCCTCGCTGTACAATTCCCTCAAAGAATAGCTTATCCCCCTAATTCCCTTGGGTTCGACCCCTACTTACCACTTGCTACCCAGTAGTAAGGTCATGAGTAGCGGAATGCAAATTTGCTTTTGCACAGAGAACACCGCACCTTAACGACAGTGCGGTGGGCTCCGTCAAAATTGGCGCCGTTGCCGGGGAATTAGCCGTCGGATAAGTTGTTCTTTCCCTCCCCTTCTCATGACGCTACCCACTACATATGCATGGACAACAAGACATCTTCCTCTGTTCGGAGGTACGGATGGAGAAGACCCAGTACAACACTGCCGAAACTTTCACCACGTTTGCCAACACATAAAATCTGAAAATGAAATGTTAGAGGAATTTAAGCTTAAATGCTTCAAATTTTCTTTAACTGATTTTGCAACGATCTGGTATTACACATCAACCGCTAGTAGTGCAGTACATTTTGTGGACCTTTGCGTTCCATTTCTGAGGGAATTCTCCCCCCATCCTTATGACAACAAACCCGAGAGAAGATCATGGGCCTTCAACAATCCCGGGTTGAGACTTTGGACGAATACTACACAAACTATGACACCATCGTCTCATGCTGCCCGCACCATGGATTCACGAAGAAAGTTCTTCTTCAAAAATTTCTTCGTGGGATGAGGGCCGATGAGCTGACAAGGATTAACGAAGCAATGAGAAGATCAATCGGGAACTTATCCATGGCAGACATGTGGAACCTCATAGATGACCTGGCCACAACCACAAAACGAATACCCCAAGCTGAAAGAGGAATGCAGATAGAAGAGGCTGGTCAAGAGACAAATGAAGAAGATACTCCCGAGCCATCTGAAGAATCAGACATAGAAAGCATCGGAAGCAACGAGGAAGAACCCTCGTGGGAACTCGAGACGGTGCCAACAAGGGAAGAAGTCCAAAACACCACTGAAAACCGTGTGAGCCATGAAGAGGCTAAAAAAAGGATGGGAAAAGGGCCTGAGCAGAACGACTCCTCAATGGAGCATGTTTTCGCCATAACTGGACAAGGCAGCCCTAAACACCAAAAACCCAGTTCAAGAGACTAGTAGTGAAGGGTCCCTCGCCTTCTCAGAGACGTTGGAAGGAGAATCCATTAGAACCATGGGAACTGGACCCAAGCACATCATCTCGCAAGAAATCCGGAAGAGTCAAGGCAAAAATCAACACAGGAACGGTGGCGAAATACGACCTGAGCCGCCCATGGGATCCAAACCAGTGATCCAGGAATGAGGTACTGTCGAGCCAACGACGTTAAACAAAGGCACTGGTCGGGAGGTAACCCGACACCTATCTTACTTTCAGTCTTTTATTTTTCTGTCATTTAGTTTTTACCAATAAGTCGCTCTCACCCACTTGGTGCATAGAAGAAATGACTATTCAGGAATCGGACTTGGGTGCAACATTAAGCCAGCCAGGCCTACGCCAAGAGTTCAAGGCCCCAGCCGAACTCCCTCGATTATCCAGCCTCATGCCATGTCGTTCGCTCGACACTTTAAAGGGAGTTCTGTTCTTCCCTTTTCCTTAATGTCATTTCCTTCTCATAATTGTCTGCTTGCATGGCTTTTGAACTAAGTCTTGCTGAAAGGCACGCCTTCGTTCAAAAGTGTGGGGTGAGAACCGCCTGTGTACATAACATGTTTTTCTTTTCCTTTAATATTATCTTTTTGAAAATATGAACTTAAGAATGTGAAAAAGATAGATCATAATTCATGCATTAACTTTAACTGTTTAAAAACTTAGAATGTAACTTCTCATTTGTCCCTTTGTGCTGAGATAAACTAGGGATGTGGAGTTGACATAAACTGCCCTAGAGAGGCTTGGCAAGCACTCGAAGGATCGAATCTAACTATATGGTTTTCGAAGTCAGTGGAGGCTGCACTTCGGGTTTCAGTGAAGATTGAAGTCACCTCCGCCATGCAGTGTTTATGCAAAAAGAAAAAAAGGCGAGGACGGGAATCAGACCGTCCTATCTCTAGTCAAAGTAGCCGAGAAAATAGATGAGCGACCCTCATCTTGACCCGCGCGAAACGGCAAGGATGAGAGGAGCGGGGAGGTATTTCCATATGCTCGCGGGCAATGATTGGACCTCCCAAAAAAGGCTTGAGAAAATGGACTAGCAAGCCACAAAAAGGCAAAAGCTCAAAGAAGCAAATCAAGAGGCCAAAGGCCCAAAATTGTGAAGGTTTTAACCAAACAAAAAGTGAAGTACTCAAAGAGTCAAATCAAAGGCCAAATACCGATTCACTACAAAAGCAGTCCCTCGCCAAAAGAAAATCAAAGACCAAACCATTGAAACCCGAACCAAATCACGTGCTAGAGAAAGCTACAAGGAAACCATTTAGTGCGAGACGGTCCCGAGGATGCAGTCCAGGAGCCTGAAAAGGGCTATCTCCCGAAACATCCAAAATAATTTGCATCTCAGCACGGAGGTACAAGTATCAAGTTTCTTCTATTTATTTACACGGTTTAATTTGGTAATAAGTAGTAATGCATGAATTAGGATAAATCGAGTCCCACAACCTCACTTTCATATTTTAAAAGCTTACTTAGTGTGCCGCCCTTTAATAGCATTGTTCGAGACGAACAACTAAAAGTGTGAGGTGATCTGATGGACCATAATTATACGAATCATAAACACAGTTAAACACACCAAATTAGACTGTTTGTCTATTTAACTTTTGCTTGTTAGTTCCGATATTTATCTACAGGGTATTTTGGAGCCTAGAGAGAAAACACGCTAAGGAGGAGTTTTTACGCAAAAAATATATTACGAGTCATTCCAAGGTCAAGACCAGATGCCGACTGAAGAAATCTCAAGATCCTGACTTGGAATCACTCAAAACAAATCAAACCGAAGAGCAACCAGAGTCAGTCCAGGGCAGAAATGGACTGATAGTTTTGTGAAAACATCACAAAACCTCACAAAACTCACTCTTTCCTTCAAAGTGACCGGCGGCTTTAAGGGGAGGGATGACTCATGGGTGGCTTTCCCTCCTTCCCCCTCCACAACCGGTGGCTCCTCCTCCTTCAACCGGCAACCGGCGGCTTTTGACAAGCCATGGATGGCTTGCCATGTGTCCTCCTCTCCACCACATCCTCCTCCTCCATTAGGCTATAAATACATGCCCCCCCCCTTTGTAAATCATATCCCAAAAATCACAAAACACTTCTCTCTCTAAAGTTTGGCACTTTGTAAGTTTGGTTTTCAATCTATAATACTCCTGTTGGTTCTTGAGTATTATAGTTCGCTCTTGAGTACTCTTGTCGGTTCTTGTAGTACTCAAGCTTGTCTTTACGATTCTTGAGTACTCTTTTCGGTTCTTGAAGTACTAACCCCTTTCCTTTACTTACTGTCTTTCAAAAACCGTAAGTACTTAGCTATGGTATCCACCTCTATGGATATTCGTAGCTAAACTCTTCATTCGGTTGAAGGGATGTACTTGTATTATAAAATGTTTTAGGCTATACTCTTAGTACCTCTTCTTTTTATTCAAAACTTGTTCTATGTGCCATATATTAGGCCAGAACTTCCAAGGTTGAGTGGATGCTTGAAATGGCAAAACTCTTCCGTGGGGGTTCGTGAACATACTCGGGTAAGTGGATGCTTGAAATGGCAAAGCTTATCTGAGGAGTTCGACCTCTTTTAAACACCATTTGGTTTGATCGGAAATGATTGATCAAATGGATGCACATAGGCTAGTATACCTTGAAATGGGGTGCTAGTCTAAATAGAACAAGTGCTCTACGACCTTGAAATGGGCTAGACGGTGTGTGCAAATCGAGTGCTTGAAATGGCCTTGATACACTTTTGAATACTTAGAAGGATCACTAAAGGTCAATGATAAACAGGCTATGATACAAGGCCCCAGAAACCGAATGCTTTCCTTAAATTTAAACACCACCTGCATTTACTTTCTTAGTATAAACTGCTCTATCAACTGCTCACGTTCCGGAAGGCTTGCCAATCACGCATCACCCGCTGTAAGTCTTCTACTTTTATTTTCAGTACTTTACTTTTCTGTCATTTACTTTTTTGCACTAAAAACCAAAACCAACCAACCAATCACTTACTTTTCCGCACTAAAACCTCAATCAACCTAAAACACGCTCCCTCGCTGTACAATTCCCTCAAAGAATAGCTTATCCCCCTAATTCCCTTGGGTTCGACCCCTACTTACCACTTGCTACCCAGTAGTAAGGTCACGAGTAGCGGAATACAAATTTGCTTTTGCACAGAGAACACCGCACCTTAACGACAGTGCGGTGGGCTCCGTCACTAGTTAATGCCAAAAAACACCCTGACGGAAGAAGCAGGTTCAGATTTCAGACGCGGACACACCGGACCAACGAAGAACTCTTTGGAAGGCCCAAAACGAAGCTCGACAACTCCGAGCACAGAACTGAAAGTTTGCAGCAGTAGCTATGAATCAGAATCAAGCATAGAATGAGGTGGTCGAAGACGACCAGCAGCGTCCCGTGCAGCAGCTAGTGCACCGGACCCTTGGAGATTACATTGCTCCACGTGTCTCCGGATTCCAATCTGCCATTGCACTACCCGGCATAGCCAACAACACCTGGGAACTCAAAACAGGACTCATTCAAATGGTGCAGAATAATCAGTTCTCGAGAAGAATGAATGAGGACCCTCACCAACATCTCAAACGTTTTATCCAGATGTGCAACATAGTGAAGACCAATGGTGTCCCTCCGGAGTCCTACTACCACAGGCTATTTCCATTCTCATTATCTGACAAGGCTAGTAGATGGCTAGACAGCCATGCTGAGGGTACTTTCACTACCTGGGATAAGTTGGCTGAGGCCTTTCTCCAACAGTACTTCCCACCATCAAAGACAACTCATTTCAGGAACAAGATCACCTCGTTCCGTTCTATGGATGGTGAGACTCTGTACGAGGCTTGGGAGAGGTATAAGGAGCTGATGAGGATGTGCCCTCACCATAACCTAGAGCTGTGGTAGATCATGGACACTTTCTATCAGGGAATGCACACTTTGATAAACCAAACTGCTGGTGGAGGACTCACTGGAGTTCCTCTGGAAGAAACCTATGGTATCGTGGAAAAAGCAGCTCAAGACTACCACCTCTGGACCAGTGATCGAGGTAATCCGAAGGATAAAAAGGGCGTGCAAAATCTCTACCTCGCTGATATCTCTAATGACATTGCTGAATTAACCGACACCGTAAAGATGCTTGCAACCGAGATCAAAAATCTGAAGACTGGCACATCTATGAAGTCGTCCGACGTTGCCAATGTAGGTGTCTATTGTCAGATTTGTGGCTCTCCTTCTCATTTTATCGACGGCTGTCCGGTGAGGGGACACGATGATAACAGTGGAAATCAAGAGGATGCCAATTATGTTGGGCAGAATAATCAAGGGGCTGGTTTCAGCTATGGATCAGCCACTAACAGGTGGGATAATCCAAACCGGAATCATCCTAACCTCTCTTACAAACCGCAGAATCAGGCCCCCCTAGTTTCCCTTACAAACCGCAACAAGGCAACGCACCGTACCAGCCACAGGGCCAATACAATGATCAAGCTCAGCAAACGCAGAATAATACTTCCTACTAGTCGAAGCCTCAATACAACAACCAGTCACAAGGGCAACAAAATCAGAATATAGGGAGTTATACTTACCAGCCGCAGCAGCCCAAGCAACAGAAGTCTGGCAGCTCCTCTAGCATGGAGACAATGATGGCTAATTTTATGGCTGAGCCGGATAGGCGAATGAAATGACTCGAGAAGACAATCGAGCAGCTAGTCATTCAGAATAGGATGTTAGAAAATCAGGTAGCTCAACAAGCAGACTCGGCGACTGATCTGTCAATATTTTGACTAATTATTCACAACATTCGATGAAGGATAACACTCGTTTCCCGGGCAAATTGTCTCTATTTGATGTCTTTCTCTAGTGTTTCAGGATAAAAAGGCATATCGTCACTCTTTGGACTCGAAATGTCGAAAGAACGAGAAAGATCAATGAAAAAGGCCAAAAAGTGCTCTGCACCAGCCAAGGGCCGCGACTACCGTGATCTCCCTTGATGATCACGGTAGTCACTGTGGGTTTTTAGCTCAGAAGAAATCGGCAATTTGGGTGACTGCCGTGATGTCGACCAAAGGTCACGGTAGTCACGGCGCCAATACAGCTCATTGCAATTCAGCCCTGCCGTGACCCCCACCAAAGGTCACGGTAGTCACGACACCTGCGACAGAAATTTCCTAGTTTAATTTTGGAAGTTTTCTGGGCCTTTTTGGAAATTGATCGACTGGGCTATTAAAGAGCAATGACCAGAACGAAATTGGTGTGCTTATTTTGAGAGAAGAAACCCTATCTTGGGTGAAGACATCGCGAGATATTGAGGATCATCGAGCCACATCGTTTACGATTAACTCGTCCTTTCTTTCTTTCATTACACTACTCTCGGTATTTTACCATGAGTAGTGAGCAGTTATTTTATTCTGGGATCCTACGGATCCCGTGCTATGTACCCAACTCTCATGTGATCAATTAACGTTTTTATTTATGCAAATCGAATATTCAATTTCATCGTGCTTAATTTATCGTTCTATGCAAGTATTTACATCAAAGGGTATGTTTGCATGCTAGATCGTATTTAGGTTATATACCGAAAGGTGGATGGGCCCTAGGGATTAACCGGATTGTATGAAATTGTATGAGAACCTGTAGTTTAAATAATCGAGATCATTGATAATCCGTGGATAGGCGGCGTTCAATGATTGAAATTAATCTAGATAATGATCCGTGGATGGGCGGCTTATCTAGTGTTATTTTGGTTTAATTCGATATTCGATAGCATGAATAAATTACGTGACATGATTGCATGATTAGTGGGGTTGGCGCGGGTGAAGTATGGAATCTAGAATTCTTTCTCTAATAAGTGCAAACCATTTAATTTTCTGCTATTTAATTTCTGCGATTTTTCACAACAAAAACCTCTTGTTAACTGGAATAGCTAAATAGGTCACATTGTTTGCTAGTAATCACACACCTGTTCCTTGGATCGACCCTTGGCTTACCAAGGTTTATAAATTTTGTTTGACTACGATTTGACCCCTAAAACTCATAATTTGACAACTATAAAGGGTAAAAAATTACGCTTGTCAGCGACTAGAGAGCATAGGAAACTCCCATCGAAACCAGATCCGAATCCTAGGGAATCAGTGAACGCCATCACACTCCGGGGAGGAAAATAGCTTGAGATGATACCAGCTCAGATCACTCGACCTCAAGCTACAAATTCAGCACCTAATCCTACACCTCCAGAAGAGGAAATGTCAAGGGACGCTGATTGCCGAGCTAAAAATTCCGCGCAGATAGTGGAGCCAGCTCCCTATATACCGCCAGTCCCATTCCCTCAGTGGCTCAAAGCTACAAGAAGAGATAAAGAGTTATGTAGTTCGTTGATAAAATTCGTACTCTTTACATCACAATGCCCTTCACCGACGCAATCACCCAGAACCCCACCTATGCAAAATTAATGAAGGAGATTTTGACTGGGAAACGAAAGATGGATGGGACCGAGACAGTGGCTCTGAGTGAGGAGTGCAGTGCTGCCATGCACTAGCCCATGCCGCCTAAGCTTAAGGACTCATGGAGTTTTTCTATCCCTTGTGATATTGGCGGCATTACTATTCCTCATGCCTTATGTGATCTCGGTGCTAGTGTGTCTATCATGCCTTATTCATTGTATGCTAAACTGAATTTGGGTAATCTCTGTCCTACTAATATCTCTATTCGCCATGCGGATCGTTCTTGTAGACTCCCGAAAGGGATTCTGAAAGACGTACCTGTCAAGGTGAAGAATATTTACATACTTGCTGATTTTATTGTGCTAGAGATCTCAGAGGACATAGATATCCCGATTATACTTGGTAGACCATTCCTTTATATGGCTAAAGTTGTTATTGACATGGATAGAGGGTCTATAGCTTTGCGAGTGGGCATTGAATGTGTTGTCTTTTATTTGCTTGACATGTGCAAGAGTCCTAGTCTTTTAGCTGACTGCGATGTGCTAGACTTTGCAGATATTGATAATCTTATTACACTGACCTCTATTGAGTCTTACAGAGTCATACCAGGCTGCCCGATACCGATGGATACATGCGCCGTGAGCATAGAGGGAGCAGCTGCAGCTGAAGCTGAATAAAACACTGACTCAGGTAAGGAACCTTGCAAGGTAGAGCTGAAACCTCTACCTGCAAGTCTCAGGTATGAATTTCTGGGCCCTAACCCAACCTACCCGGTGATTGTGAATGCATCCTTGACTGATGTAGAGACCCAGAAATTGCTAGCTGTACTGCGAGAACATAGACCAGCCCTAGGTTATTCAATAGACGATCTCAAGGGAATTAGCCCAGATTTGTGCATGCATAGAATCAATCTAGAGGGCGATGCTAGGCCTAGTAGAGACGCTTTGAGACGTTTGAATCCTAAACTGAATGATGTGGTTAAAAAGGAAATTCTGAAATTATTGGATGCTGGCATTATTTATTCTATTGCTGACTGATGGACCATATTTAAACCCACCAAATTAGACGCTTTATCTTGACAACTTTTACTTGTTACTTTCACTTTTGTTCTACAGGCTATTTCAAGGAGTAGAGATGAAACGAGCTAAAAAGGAGTTCTTGACGCTAAAAGTGGATTACAAGTCAGAACTGGCCATGCTCCTGCAGTACTCTGATCAAGCCATAACTAAAGTCTCAATGACTTGTTCCAACAAAGATCAAGAACACAAGTGAAATGCCAAGTATAAGTGCCTTGTCTTTTGATGTCAACCAAGAAGCAACAAAGGGGCAACCAAAGTCTAACCGGAGTTGCATGGGAACCGATGGCTTTTGGAGGCAAAAGATCTCATTCCACTCAAATCACCCACTCCCTCCACCTCATGGCCGGCGGCTACCATGGGAGAGTGCCACATGGCCGGCGGCTTTATGGCTTGTGCCACCTATGGCCGGCGACTTTTGGCTATCCTCTCCCCTCTTGACAAGTGTGTGGCTCTCCTCTTCTCCCCTTGCCTATAAATAGAGAGCTCCCCTTCCTTGAATCAATGCCTCATGTTCCAAATTGTAGTCCCAAGTTATAGTCCCATTTAGGTTCTTTGATCACTTGTTGCTTGGATAGAAATCTCTCTATAATCCATCCCACAATCCTTGTAAACACTTTACTTTGAATCAAAAGCTCCAAGCTTGTTCTTGAGTTTGAATGTGTTCTTGAGTTTTACTTTCAAAAACCTTTACTTTCCCTGTCTTTGCTTTCCAAAACCTTTACTTTCTTGTCTTTCGAAAACCTTTACTTTTTAAGCACTTAGCTATGATATCCACCCCTATGGATATTCGTAGCTAAACCCTTCATTCGGTTGAAGGGGTGTGCTTGTATCGTAAAATGTTTTAGACCCTTCTCTTAGTGCCTCTTCATGTTTAACTTGTTCTATGTGCCTTATATTAGGTCAGAACAACATTGGTTGAGTGGAGGCTCGGAAGAGCAAAGCTCTTCCATGGGGTTCGTGAACATACGTGGATAAGTGGAGGCTCGGAAGAGCACAGCTTATCTGTGGAGTTCAACCTCTTTTAAACACCATTTGGTTGATCAGGAATGATTGATCAAATGGATGCACATAATAGAACAAGAGTTCTATGTCTTGAAAAAGACTAGACGGTGAGGCAAGTCAAGTGCTAGGAATAGCCTTGATACATCTTTAAACACGTAGTATGATCATTAGAGGTCGATAATAAACAGACTATGATACAAGGCCCCTAAAACCGAATCTTTCCTTTAATTAAAACATCACCTGTCACTTTACTTTCAGTCCCATATCAACTGCTTACTTTCCGCAAGTCTTGTCCTTCAAGCAATTACTTTCCGCAAGTCTTGTCCTTCAAGCATTTACTTTTCGCAAGTCTTGTCCTTCAAGCATTTACTTTTCGCAAGTCTTGTCCTTCAAGCACTTACTTTCAGCACTTTACTTTCAGTATTTACTTTCCGTAATTTACTTTCCGCAATTACTTTCCGCACTTACTTTCTAGCACTTTACTTTCCAGTATTACTTTTCAGTACTAAAATCACAACCAACCCACGTTACTTTCAATACTAAAATCACAACCAACCCCCAACTGTCTTACTTTCCATTTTTGAAAGAACAACTATCCACTAATTCCCTTGGGTTCGACCCCTACTTACCGCTTTACTACCCAATAGTAAAGTCACGAGTAGCGGACTTATAAATTTATTTTGTACACATTGCCTCGCGACAAGGCAGTGCTGTCAAACGAGCCTTGGAACGATGAAGAGTTTTCCCCACCACCCTTCGACTTGAAGTCCGCGAGAAGATCAAGAACATTGTGCAATCCCGGGACGAAACATTAGACGAGTACTTATGGTACTTCGATTCCCTTGTAATGAGCTGCCCGCACCATGGATTCACCAACCACGATCTTCTTCAAAGGTTTCTCAATGGGATGATGCCACAAGAGTGGAATTGGCATAATGACGCGGCAGGAGGTTCGGTAAATAACTTAAACATGGATGATCTTTGGAAATTCATAAACGATTTGGCCGCGAGGTCAAGACCAAGAAAAGATCAGGCCATGTGGCGCGAAGAACTGGACAACACGATGTTCCAAATCAGGGCCAAAACCGAATTATGGGCAGCAGAAAACGAGCTGGCAGCTAGCACCCAGCAATTGGCCGCAGACATACAACAATTGAGTGCCTCGATGCACCAATTCACGGCCGAAACCGAATCATGGGCAATAGAAAAGACGGCTGAACCCGAGGAGCCGGCAGAGAATGAGGAATTCTGGGCGGCTACACAACTGATCTGGGACCGCATTGCCAAACTGCCCAAATCAATTTCGGTCCTAACTGAAGAGTTGCCTGAGACATACCCAGACCTCAGTGCCGAACTGCCCAAAATAGACACGGACCTCAGTATGATTGCCCCCGGAGACCATATGACTGACGAGGATGAGGACCCATAGTTGCCTGAAGAAGAGCTCCATTCAGATTATCCCTAGGAGTTAGAAGAAGAACTGCCCAAATCAGGCCCGATCCTTATCACCAATCCATCCGAGGAAATCACAGCCCTAATTGCCGAGCCAACAGAAGTCCCGAACCTCACTGCCGAAGCGGCCGAAAAAATCAAGCCAGGTCCGGTCCTTGCGCTCGGAGCACCCGAGAAAGTCCCGGACCTCATTGCCGAACTATCCGAGAAAGATCTGGTCCTTATTGTCAGAGCACCTGAAACAGACCCAGTCCTCATGGTCGAAGTGCCCCAACTTAACCCTTCATGTTTTATGCCGATCATAGCCACCGAAGATCATATAATCAATAATGATGAGGTGCAAGGGGAGTTAGAGGCGGAGCATGAGCCAAAAAAGCCGACAAATGAACACTCACTCGTCACAAGCCATGGAAAACCGCCTGAAAACTCACTCGTTCCAAGACAACCATCCATCACTGCCATAATGAAGAGGATTGGCAGAGGCGCATGCTTAATGTCGCCTACATTTAATGGCACAAAACCAAACTTCCAAACTCGCAAAGGTGCCAACTATTCAAACATGAAGAAGCGGCAAAGACCTGGGCCGAAAGAAGTAACAAGCGAGCACGACTCATTGGACCAGCAGCTATGGGCAATGAAGCCTCACCCTCTCGGAGCAAAAGGGCAGCCGAGAAGAAATTCGACCTCACACGCCCATGGGACCCCACCTTATGATCCAGGAATGAGGTACTGTCGAGCTAACGACGTTAAACAAATGCACTGGTCGGGAGGTAACCCGACACCTATCTTACTTTCAGTCATTTAATTTCTGTCATTTAGTTTTTTCATTCTCACCTTACCTGTATATATTTGCATGACTTTTGAACTAAGTCGTGCTGAAAGGCACGCCTTCGTTCAAAAGTGTGGGGTGAGAACCGCCTGTGTATATAACATGTTTTTCTTTTTCCTTTTCCCTTAATATTATCTTTTTGAAAATATGAACTTGAGAATGTGAAAAAGATATATCTAAATTCATGCATTTACCTTGTGAAAACTCAACTGTTTAAAAACTTAGAATGTAACTTCTCATTTGTCCCTTTGTGCTGAGATAAACAGGGGATGTGGAGTTGATATAAACTGCCCTAGAGAGGCTTGGCAAGCAATCGAAGGATCGAATCTAACTATATGGTTGACGAAGTCAGTGGAGGGTGCACTTCGGGTTTCAGTAAAGATTGAAGTCATCTCCGCCATGCAGTGTTTATGTAAGAGGCAGGACGGGAATCAAACCGTCCTATCTCTAGTCCTAGTAGCCGGGAAAATAGATGAGCGACCCTCATCTTGACCCGCGCGAAACGGCAAGGATGAGAAAGAGCGGGGAGGTATTTCCATATGCTTGCGGGCGACGATTGGACCTCCCAAAAAGGCTGAGAAAATGGACTAGCAAGTCACAAAGAAACAAAAGCTCAAAGAAGCTAATCAAAGGCCAAAGGCCAAAATTGTGAAGGTTTTAACCGAAACAAAAGTGAAGAAACTCCAATTCAACATCAAAGGCCAAAGGCCAAAGGCCAAAGGCCGATTCACTACAAAAGCTGTCCCTCGCCAAAAAGAAATCAAAGTGCTCAACTCAGTGAAACCCGAACCGAATCACGAGCTAGAGAAAGCTACAAGGAATCCATATAGTGCGAGTCGATCCCGAGAATGCAGTCCAGGAGCCTAAAAAGGGCTATCTCCCGAAACATCCGAATTAATTTGCATCTCGGCACGAAGGTACAAGTATCAAGTTTCTTCTAAGTATTTACACGGTTTAGTTTGGTAATAAGTAAGTAATGCATGAATTAGGATAAATCTAGTCCCACAGTCTCACTTTCATATTTTAAAAGTTTACTTAGTTTGTGTTCCGCCCTTAAATAGCATTGTTCGGGATGAACAACTAAAAATGTGGGGTGATCTGATGGACCATAATTGTATGAATCATAAACACAGTTAAACCCACCAAATTAGACTCTTTGTCTATTTAACTTTTGATTGTTAGTTCCGATATTTATCTACAGGGTATTTTGGAGTCTAGAGAGAGTACAGGCTAAGGAAGAGTTTTTAAGCTGAAAATAAAGTACGAGTCATTCCAGGTCACGACCAGATGCCGACTGTACAAATATCATGAACCTGACGTGGAATCACTCAAAACAAGTCCAATCGAAGAGCAACCAGAGTCAGTCCGGAGCTGAAATGGACCGATGGCTTTTGTGGATGAGATCGCAAAACTCACAACCTCTCCCCTCATGCCACATGGGCGGCGGCTTTCTCCCCTTCTCCTCTCTTCCACAAGCTTCTCCTCCCTTCTCCTCACATGAGGGGGGGGGGGGGGGGGGCTAGAAGAGATGATAACAGCATCCGATGGCTTTTGTGCTCCTCCTCCCATTCCATGCCAAGTGGATAGCTTCTCCTCCACATCTCTTCATCCCCTTAGCCTATAAATAGACATCTTCCCTTCCCTTTGTAATGCATCCCAAAGTGTGGAGAGCTCATCTCTCTACACATTCCAAAATCACAAATCACTTATCTCTCTAGATTGAGAGCACAATCATGTAATCACTTTATATTGGAATCGAAGCTTTAGCACTTTCAACGGTTTTTGTAAGTATTCTCTTATTTACTTTACTGTCTTTCAAAGTACTTCACTTTTTAACGCACTTAGCTATGACGTCCTGTTCCAGGAATATTTGTAGCTAAACCCTTCATTCGGTTGAAGGGGTGTACTTGTATCATACAATGTTTTAGACCCTTCGCTTAATGCCTCTATGTGTTCAAAACTTGTTCTATGTGCCACATATTGGGTTAGAACTTCCAAGGTTGAGTGGATGCTTGGAATGGCAAAACTCTTCCGTGGGGTTCGTAAACATACTCGGATAAGTGGATGCTTGGAATGGCAAAACTTATCTGAGGAGTTTGACCTCTTTAAAACACCATTTGGATTGATCGGAAATGATTGATCAAATGGATGCACATAGGCTAATATACCTTGGAATGGGGTATTAGTCTAAATAGAACAAGTGCTCTATGTCTTGGAATGGACTAGACAGTGTGGCAAATCAAGTGCTTGGAATGGCCTTGATACACTTTTGAACACTTAGTATGATCATTAGAGGTCAATGATGAACAAAAATATGATACAAGGCCCCTGAAACCGAATCCTTTACTTACAGTCCATTATCAACTGTTGTAATTTACTTTCAGTTCTCAAAGCACACTCAAACCCAACCCCAATCGCATTTAATTTCTGCATAAGCTTCATTAAAGAACAACTAATCCACCAATTCCCTTGGGTTCGACCCGTACTTACCACTGACTACCAAAAATAGTTAAGTCGCGAGTATCGGAGATATAAATTTATTTTTGCACAGAGAACATCGCACCTTAACGACAGTGCGGTGGGCTCTGTCAAAATTGGCGCCGTTGCCGGGGAGTTGTGAAACTGAATAGTTGTTCTTTTTATTTTTGTTTTTGTTCTTGCAATCCACCATGTCATTGTACTATGAAAACGAGCCTTGGAACGATGAGGATTTTTCCCCACCACCCTTCGAACTTGAAGTCCGCGAGAAGATCAACAACATTGTGCAATCCCGGCATGAAACTTTGGACGAGTACTTATGGTACTTCGATTCCCTTGTAACGAGCTGCCCGCACCATGGATTCACCAACCACGATCTTCTTCAAAGGTTTCTCAATGGGATGATGCCACAAGAGTGGAATTGGCTTAATGACGCGGCAGGAGGTTCGGTAAATAACTTAAACATGGATGATCTTTGGAAATTGATAAACAATTTGGCCGCGAGGTCAAGACCAAGACAAGATCAGGCCATGTGGCGCGAAGAACTGGACAACACGATGCACCAAATCAGGGCCAAAACTGAATTATGGGCAGCAGAAAACGAGCTGGCAGCTAGCACCCAGCAATTGGCCGCAGACATACAGCAATTGAGTGCCTCGATGCACCAATTCACGGCCGAAACCGAATCATGGGCAATAGAAAAGACGGCTGAACCCGAGGAGCCGGCAGAGAATGAGGAATTCTGGGCGGCTACACAACTGATATGGGACCGCATTGCAAAACTGCTCAAATAAATTTCAATCCTAACTGAAGAGTTGCCCGAGACATACCCAGACCTCAGTGCCGAACTGCCCAAAACAGACCCAGACCTCAGTATGATTGCCCCCGGAGACCATATGAATGACGAGGATGAGGACCCATGGTTGCCTGAAGAAGAGCTCCATTCAGATTATCCCTGGGAGTTAGAAGAAGAACTGCCCAAATCAGGCCCGGTCCTTATCACCAATCCATCCGAGGAAATCACAGCCCTAATTGCCGAGCCAACAGAAGTCCCGAACCGCACTGCCGAAGCGGTCGAAAAAATCAAGACAGGCCCGGTCCTTGCGCTCGGAGCACCCGAGGAAGTTCCGGACCTCATTGCCGAACTGTCCGAGAAAGACCTGGTCCTCACTATCAGACCACCTGAAACAGACCCAGTCCTCATGGTCGAAGTGCCTCAACTGAACCCTTCATGTTTTATGCCGATCATAGCCACCGAAGATCATTAATCAATAATGATGAGGTGCAAGGGGAGTTAGAGGCGGAGCATGAGCCAAAAAAAGCCGACAAAGGAACTCTCACTCGTCACAAGCCAAGGAAAACCGCCTGAAAACTCACTCGTTCCAAGACAACCATCCATCACTGCCACAATGAAGAGGATTGGCAGAGGTGCATGCTTAATGTCGCCTACATTTAATGGCACAAAACCAAACTTCCAAACTTGCAAAGGTGCCAACTATTCAAACATGAAGAAGCGGCAAAGACATGGGCCGAAAGAATGGAAACCAGGAAGGATTAACAAGCGAGCACGACTCATTGGACCAGCAGCTATGGTCAATGAAGCCTCACCCTCTCGGAGCAAAAGGGCAGCCGAGAAGAAATTCGACCTCACACGCCCATGGGACCCCACCTTATGATCCAGGAATGAGGTACTGTCGAACTAACAAAGTTAAACAAATGCACTGGTCGGGAGGTAACCCGACACCTATCTTACTTTCAGTCATTTAATTTCTGTCATTTAGTTTTTTCATTCTCACCTTCCCTGTATATATTTGCATGACTTTTGAACTAAGTTGTGCTGAAAGGCACGCCTTCGTTCAAAAGTGTGGGGTGAGAACCGCCTGTGTACATAACATGTTTTTCTTTTTCCTTTTCCCTTAATATTATCTTTTTGAAAATATGAACTTGAGAATGTGTAAAAGATAGATCTAAATTCATGCATTTACCTTGTGAAAATTCAACTGTTTAAAAACTTAGAATGTTACTTCTCATTTGTCCCTTTGTGCTGAGATAAACAAGGGATGTGGAGTTGATATAAACTGCCCTAGAGAGGCTTGGCAAGCAATCGAAGGATCGAATCTAACTATATGGTTGACGAAGTCAGTGGAGGATGCACTTCGGGTTTCAGTAAAGATTGAAGTCATCTCCTCCATGCAGTGTTTATGCAAGAGGCTGGACGGGAATCAAACCGTCCTATCTCTAGTCCTATTAGCCGGGAAAATAGATGAGCAACCCTCATCTTGACCCGCGCGAAACGGCAAGGATGAGAAAGAGCGGGGAGGTATTTCCATATGCTTGCGGGCGACGATTAGACCTCCCAAAAAGGCTGAGAAAATGGACTAGTAGTCACAAAGAAACAAAAGCTCAAAGAAGCTAATCAAAGGCCAAAAGCAAAAATTGTGAAGGTTTTAACCGAAACAAAAGTGAAGAAACTCCAATTCAACATCAAAGGCCAAAGGCCAAAGGCCGATTCACTACAAAAGCTGTCCCTCGCCAAAAAGAAATCAAAGTGCTCAACTCAGTGAAACTCGAACCGAATCACGTGCTAGAGAAAGCTACAAGGAATCCATATAGTGCGAGTCGATCCCGAGAATGCAGTCCAGGAGCCTAAAAAGGGCTATCTCCCGAAACATCCGAATTAATTTGCATCTCAGCACGAAGGTACAAGTATCAAGTTTCTTCTAAGTATTTACACGGTTTAGTTTGGTAATAAGTAAGTAATGCATGAATTAGGATAAATCTAGTCCCACAGTCTCACTTTCATATTTTAAAAGTTTACTTAGATTGTGTTAAGCCCTTAAATAGCATTGTTCGGGACGAACAACTAAAAGTGTGGGGTGATCTGATGGACCATAATTGTATGAATCATAAACACAGTTAAACCCACCAAATTAGACTCTTTGTCTGTTCAACTTTTGATTGTTAGTTCCGATATTTATCTACAGGGTATTTTGGAGTCTAGAGAGAATACAGGCTAAGGAAGAGTTTTAAGCTGAAAATAAAGTACGAGTCATTCCAGGTCACGACCAGATGCCGACTGTACAAATATCATGAACCTGACGTTGAATCACTCAAAACAAGTCCAATCGAAGAGCAACCAGAGTCAGTCCGGAGCTGAAATGGACCGATGGCTTTTGTGGATGAGATCACAAAACTCACAACCTCTCCCCTCATGCCACATGGGCGGCGACTTTCTCCCCTTTCCCTCTCTTCCACAAGCTTCTTCTCCCTTCTCCTCACATGGGGGGGGGGGGGGCGGCTAGAAGAGATGATGACATCATCCGATGGCTTTTGTGCTCCTCCTCCCATTCCATGCCAAGTGGCTAGCTTCTCCTCCACATCTCTTCATCCCCTTAGCCTATAAATAGACATCTTCCCTTCCCTATGTAATGCATCCCAAAGTGTGGAGAGCTCATCTCTCTACACATTCCAAAATCGCAAATCACTTATCTCTCTAGATTGAGAGCACAATCATGTAATCACTTTACTTTGGAATCGAAGCTTTAGCACTTTCAACGGTTTTTGTAAGTATTCTCTTCTTTACTTTACTGTCTTTCAAAGTACTTTACTTTTCAACGCACTTAGCTATGATGTCCTGTTCCAGGAATATTCGTAGCTAAACCCTTCATTCGGTTGAAGGGGTGTACTTGTATCATACAATGTTTTAGACCCTTCGCTTAATGCCTCTATGTGTTCAAAACTTGTTCTATGTGCCACATATTAGGTTAGAACTTCCAAGGTTGAGTGGATGCTTGGAATGGCAAAACTCTTCCGTGGGGTTCGTAAACATACTCGGATAAGTGGATGCTTGGAATGGCAAAACTTATCTGAGGAGTTTGACCTCTTTAAAACACCATTTGGATTGATCGGAAATGATTGATCAAATGGATGCACATAGGCTAATATACCTTGGAATGGGGTGTTAGTCTAAATAGAACAAGTGCTCTATGTCTTGGAATGGACTAGACAGTGTGGCAAATCAAGTGCTTGGAATGGCCTTGATACACTTTTGAACACTTAGTATGATCATTAGAGGTCAATGATGAACAAAAATATGATACAAGGCCCCTGAAACCGAATCCTTTACTTACAGTCCATTATCAACTGTTGTAATTTACTTTCAGTTCTCAAAGCACACTCAAACCCAACCCCAATCGCATTTAATTTCTGCATAAGCTTCATTAAAGAACAACTAATCCACCAATTCCCTTGGGTTCGACCCGTACTTACCAATGACTACCAAAAATAGTTAAGTCGCGAGTATCGGAGATATAAATTTATTTTTGCACAGAGAACATCGCACCTTAACGACAGTGCGGTGGGCTCCGTCAGAGGCACGCCTTCGTTCAAAAGTGTGGGGTGAGAACCGCCTTTGTACATAGTTAATTAACATGCTTTCTTTTTTTTCCTTTTCCCTTAATATTATCTTTTTGAGAATATGAACTTGAGAATGTGAAAAAGATAGATCATAATTCATGCATTTACCTTGTGAAATCTCAACTGTATACAAACTTAGGATGTAACTTCTCATTTGTCCCTTTGTGCTGAGATATACAGGGGATGTGGAGTTGACATAAAATGCCCTAGAGAGGCTTGGCAAGCACTCGAAGGACTGAATTTCACTATATGGTTTACGAAGTCAGTGGAGGCTGCACTTCGGGTTTCAAAGAAGATCAGAGTCATCTCCGCCGTGCAGCGTTTATGCAAGAGGCGAGACGGTAATCAAACCGTCCTATCTCTAGTCCTAGTAGCCGAGAAAATAGATGATCGACCCTCATCTTGACCCGCGCGAAACGGCGAGGATGAGAAAAAGCGAGGACGTATTTCCATATGCTCTCGGGCGATGATTGGACCTCCCAAAGAAAGGTTGAGAAAATGGACTAGCAAGTCACAAAGAAGCAAAGCTCGATGATGGACCAAAGTTATACGAGTCAGAAACACAGTAAAACCCCCTTAATTAGACTGTTTGTCTGTCTAACTTCTATGTGTTAGTCCCGATATATTTCCACAGGGCATTTTAGAGACTGAAGTGAAAACACGCTAAGGAGAGGATTTTATGCTGAAAAGATAACAAGAGTCAATCCAAGGTCAAGATCATATGCCGACTGAAGAAATATCAAGGATCCTGACGTTGAATTGACCATAACAAATTAATCAGAGGAATCAGGAGTGGAGTCAAGACAGCTCGGGGAAGAAACACATTGACAGTTTTGTGAAAAGACTGCACAAAACTGTACAAAACTCACATTTGGGCAAGATGACCGACCACTTGAAGAAGTGGTGGCCAAAGGAGGAGCTCCTCCTCCTTCCACCACCGGCAACCGGCGGCTCCTCCACCCATGGTGACCGGCGGCTTTTTGCTCCTCCACATGGCACCTCCTCCTTCCTCCTCTTCTCCTCCCTTGGATCAAAAGACATGTGCATCCATCTCCACCACCCATCTCCTCCCATTTTGGCTATAAAAGGAGGAGCTCCTCCTCCTCATTTTACACACCAATTCTAAAATTCACTTCTCTCTCTAGAAGTTGTAATACTTGTAATGTTGTAATTTTGCTTTGGAAATAAAGGAAAGCTCCCTTGGCGCTTCAACGGTTGTAAGTATTTCTTCGTATTTATTTACTGCTTTTATTTCCTTAGTATAATGTTTAGCGCGATGAATAGTAGCTAAACTAGTAGTTCGGTCTAAGGGGCGCACTTGTATTATAAAATGTTTTAGACTATTAACTTAGTGTATAGTCTTAGTATTCAAAACTTGTTCTATGTGCCATATATAGTCAGAGTTTCCAAGGTTGAGTGGATGCTGTAACAAGCAAAGCTCTTCTGTGGGAATTCGTGATCATACTCAGGTAGTGGAAGCTGTAACAAGCAAAGCTATCTGAGGAGTTCGACTCATCCTAAACCACATCTGGTCGAGCGTAACTGTGAGATCAGGTGGATGCACCCAGGCTAGCATACCTTTGGGTATTGGCGCTAGACTGAAATAGAACAAGAGTTGCTTTAAACCGGTGTTGCAAGTCTTGAGCAGTAACTAGCCTCGATTCACCGTTTGAATACTTAGATGATTCACTAATGGTCAATGATAAACAGGATATAATACAAGTCCCCTGAAACCGAACATTTCTCTTTAATTATAAACTGTAATTTACTTTCCAGTATTAAAATCAACCAACCAACCAATCAATCAATCAAAATAGCTGGTAGCTTTAAAACCAACCGACCTTAAACACGCTCCCACGCTGCGTAATCCCCCCCGAAGAACAATTATTCCCCTAGTTCCCTTGGGTTCGAACCCTACTTACCAAGTACTACCCAGTAGTATAGTTGCGAGTAGCGGACTATTATAAATTTATTTGCACAATCGCTTTGACGACGAGCGGTTCTGTCAAATTGGCGCCGTTGCCGGGGAACTAGTCATCGGATAACTGTTCTTCCCTCCCCTTTCTTTTTCTTTCTTTTTCCTATGTCACTACCCGTTACGCATGCATGGACAACGTGATTTCTGCCCCTGTTCGGAGGAACGGAGGGAGAAGACCCTGTACAGCACTGCCGAAACTTCCACCAAGTCTGCCACAACATCAAACCTGAAAACGAAGTGTTAGAAGAATTTAAGCTGAAATGCTTTAAATTCTCTCTAACCGACTTCGCCACGATATGGTACTACACATCCACCGCTTGCAGTGCATAACGTTTCATAGACCTCTGCGTTCCGTTCCTGAAAGAATTATCCCCGCCATCTTTACGCCAAGAAACCTGCGAGAAGATCCTGAACCTTCAACAATCCCGGGATGAGACTTTGGACGAATACTACATGAACTACGATGCCATCGTCTCAAGCTGCCCGCACCATGGATTTACGAAGAAAAATCTTCTCCAAAAAGTTCTTCGTGGGATGAGGTCCGAAGAGCTGGGAAGAGTCAACGAAGCTATGAGAAGGTCTGCCGCAAACCTCACCATTGCAGATATGTGGTACCTGATAACTGGCCTAGCCGCTGCCACAAGACGAGTTCCCCACACTGACGAGGAAATGCAGACAGAAGAAGCTGATCCTGAGGCAGACAAAGAAGAAACCATCAAGCCGTCAGAAGAGACTCCCGAACCATCCGAGGAATCAGACATGGAAAGCACCGGAAGCAACGAAATAGAAGTCCAGAATACCACCGACGAACTGCCTATTCCATACCCGACTATCATTACCCAGGCAGCTGAGACTATCTACGATCAGTTCTTCACGAACCAACATAACGAGGCAGAACCAAGCCTCATGAGGCCTTCCCGACTTTTCCCCTTAATTAATGAGCAAGTCGCCGCAAATTATGCGATCCAAGAAGAAGCTCAAAGGAGAATGGGAAAAGGGCATGAGCAGAATGACTCCTACATGGAGCACGCTTTCGCCATGATTGGACAAGGCAGCCCTAAACAGGAGAACACCCAGTTCAAAAAGCTGATAGTGAAAGGTCCCTCGCCTTCTCAGAGACGTTGGAAGGAGATACCATCAGAACTGGACCCAAACCCGTCATCTGCTAAAAAATCAGGAAGACTCACCGCAAGAATCAAAGTCGGTGGAATCAAGAAGTTTGACCTCAGCCACCCATGGGACCCAAACCAATGAACCACGAAAGAGGTATCGTCGAGCCAACGACGTTAAACAAGTGCACTGGTCGGGAGGTAACCCGACACTATCTTACTTTTCCGCACTTTAATTTTTGTCTTTTAAATTCAGTATTTAGTTTTAAGCTTGCATGACTTTTGAACTAAGGCACGCCTTCGTTCAAAAGTGGGGGGTGAGAACCACCTATGTACATAAATAACATGCAGCTGTTTTTTCTTTTTTAATAAGTACCTTTTTGAAAATATGAACTTAAGAATGTGAAAAAGATAAATCATAATTCATGCATTAACCTTGTGAAAATTCAAACTATTTAAAAACTTAGAATGTAACTTTTCATTTGTCCTTTGTGCTGAGATAACTAGGGATGTGGAGTTGATATAAACTGCCCTAGAGAGGCTTGGAAAGCAATCAAAGGGTCAGATCAAACTATATGGTTTTCGAAGTCAGTGGAGGCTGCACTTCGGGTTTTCAGTGAATAATTGAAGTCAACTCCGCCAAGAAGCATCTATGCAAAGGCGAGGACGGGAATCAGACCGTCCTCTCTCTAGTCAAAATAGCCGAGAAAATAGATGAGCGACCCTCATCTTGACCCGCGCAAAACGACAAAGACGAGAGGAGCGGGGAGGTATTTCCATAGGCTTGCGGGCGATGATTGGACCTCACAAAAAGGCTTGAGAAAATGGACTAGCAGTCACAAAAAGGCGAAAAACTCAAAGAAGAAAATCAAAAGAGGCCAAAGGCCCAAAGTTGTGAAGGTTTTAACCGAGCAAAAGTGAAGCACTCAAAAAGTCAAATCAAAGGCCAAAGGCCGATTCACTACAACAACAAAAAAAGCAGTCCCTCGCCAAAGAAGAAAATCAAAAAGGCTCAACTCACTGAAACCCGAATCGAATCACGTGCATGAGAAAGCTACAAGAAAACCATATAGTAAGAGACGATCCCAAGATTGCAGTCCAGGAGCCTAAAAAGGGCTATCTCCCGAGACATCCAATATAATTTGCATCTCAGCACGGAGGTACAAATATTAAGTTTCTTCTATTTATTTACGCAGTTTAATTTGGTAATAAGTAAGCAATGCATGAATTAGGATAGATCGAGTACCACAGTCTAATTTTCATATCCCAAAGCCAAACTTAGAACTTACGCCCTTTAATAGCATTGTTCGGGACGAAAAACTAAAAGTGGGGGGTAATCTGATGGACCAAAGTTATACGAGTCAGAAACACAGTAAAACCCCCTTAATTAGACTGTTTGTCTATCTAACTTCTATGTGTTAGTCCCGATATATTTCCACAGGGCATTTTAGAGACTGAAGTGAAAACACGCTAAGGAGAGGATTTTATGCTGAAAAGATAACAAGAGTCAATCCAAGGTCAAGATCATATGCCGACTGAAGAAATATCAAGGATCCTGACGTTGAATTGACCATAACAAATTAATCAGAGGAATCAGGAGTGGAGTCAAGACAGCACGGGGAAGAAACACATTGACAGTTTTGTGAAAAGACTGCACAAAACTGTACAAAACTCACATTTGGGCAAGATGACCGACCACTTGAAGAAGTGGTGGCCAAAGGAGGAGCTCCTCCTCCTTCCACCACCGGCAACCGGCGGCTCCTCCACCCATGGTGACCGGCGGCTTTTTGCTCCTCCACATGGCACCTCCTCCTTCCTCCTCTTCTCCTCCCTTGGATCAAAAGACATGTGCATCCATCTCCACCACCCATCTCCTCCCATTTTGGCTATAAAAGGAGGAGCTCCTCCTCCTCATTTTACACACCAATTCTAAAATTCACTTCTCTCTCTAGAAGTTGTAATACTTGTAATGTTGTAATTTTGCTTTGGAAATAAAGGAAAGCTCCCTTGGCGCTTCAACGGTTGTAAGTATTTCTTCGTATTTATTTACTGCTTTTATTTCCTTAGTATAATGTTTAGCGCGATGAATAGTAGCTAAACTAGTAGTTCGGTCTAAGGGGCGCACTTGTATTATAAAATGTTTTAGACTATTAACTTAGTGTATAGTCTTAGTATTCAAAACTTGTTCTATGTGCCATATATAGTCAGAGTTTCCAAGGTTGAGTGGATGCTGTAACAAGCAAAGCTCTTCTGTGGGAATTCGTGATCATACTCAGGTAGTGGAAGCTGTAACAAGCAAAGCTATCTGAGGAGTTCGACTCATCCTAAACCCCATCTGGTCGAGCGTAACTGTGAGATCATGTGGATGCACCCAGGCTAGCATACCTTAGGGTATTGGCGCTAGACTGAAATAGAACAGGAGTTGCTTTAAACCGGTGTTGCAAGTCTTGAGCAGTAACTAGCCTCGATTCACCGTTTGAATACTTAGATGATTCACTAATGGTCAATGATAAACAGGATATAATACAAGTCCCCTGAAACCGAACATTTCTCTTTAATTATAAACTGTAATTTACTTTCCAGTATTAAAATCAACCAACCAACCAATCAATCAATCAAAATAGCTGGTAGCTTTAAAACCAACCAACCGACCTTAAACACGCTCCCACGCTGCGTAATCCCCCCCGAAGAACAATTATTCCCCTAGTTCCCTTGGGTTCGAACCCTACTTACCAAGTACTACCAGTAGTATAGTTGCGAGTAACGGACTATTATAAATTTATTTGCACAATCGCTTTGACGACGAGCGGTTCTGTCACTCAAAGAAGAAAATCAAAGGCCAAAGGCCAAATTCTGTGAAGGTTTTATCCGAAACAAAAGTGAAGAAGCTCCAATTCTAAATCAAAGGCCGAAGGCCAATTCACTTCAAAATCTGTCCCTCACCAAAAGGAAATCAAAGAACTCAACTCATTGAAACTCGAATCAAGTCACGTGCTAGAGAAAACTACAAGAAAACCATATAGTGCGAGTCGATCCCGAGGATGCAGTCCAGGAGCCAGAAAAGGGCTATCTCCCGAAACATCCGAATTAATTTGCATCTCGGCTCGAAGGTACAAGTGTGACGGAGCCCACTGCACTGTCGTTAAGGTGCAATGTTCTCTGTACAAATAAATTTATATTTTCCGCTACTCGCGACTTCACTACTGGGTAGTAAGTGGTAAGTAGGGGTCGAACCCAAGGGAATTTGGGGGATACGTTGTTCTTTAAGGGATTTGTACAGCGAGGGAGCGTGTTTTAAGGTTGATTGAGTTTTAGCGGTTATGACTAAGTGACTTTTTTGGTTGTTTTTGGTTTTGAGTGCGGAAAAGTAAATTACAGAAAGTAAATACTGAATTTAAAGGAAGAAGACTTATAGTGGGTGATGCGTGATTGGTGAGTACTCCGATAGATGAGCGGTTTGTGATTGCAGATGATCGAGCAATTTATAAAAGTAAATACATGGGGTTTTGAATTCAAGGAAAACATTCGGTTTCAGGGGCCTTGTATCATAGTTGTTTATCATTGACTGCTAATGATCATACTAAGTGTTCAAAGATGAATCGAGGCCATTTCTAAGCGCAAGACTTGCAACATCGTTTAAAACACTTGTTCTACTTAAGACTAATTCCTCCTTTCGAAGTATCTTAGCCTTATGTGCATCCATTTGATCTTCTGTTACGATTTCCCAAAATGGTTTTTAAGATAAGTCAAACTCCTCAGATAAGTTTTGCTTGTTACAGCTTCCACTTACCGAGTATGTTCACGAATTCCCACGGAAGAGCTTTGCTTGTTACAGCTTCCACTCAACCTTGGAAATTCTTACTATATATGGAACATAGAACAAGTTTTGAACACAAAGATGCACTAGGTGCAGGGTCTAAAACATTTTACAATACAAGTACACCCCTTTAACCGAATAAAGAGTTTAGCTACGAATATCCATAAAGGTGGATACCATAGCTAAATACTCGGGGGTTTTTGAAAACAGTAAGAGGAGAGGGGGTGGAATACTCAAGAACCAACAGGAGTATTCCCAATTCCTAATGAATACTCAAGAACCAACAGGAGTATTCTCTACTGTATTATAATACTCAAGAACCAACAAGAGTATTATAATTTCAAACCGTTATAATACTCAAGAACCAACAAGAGTATTATTTCATAAACCAAACTTACAAAGTAACACAAACTTAGAGAGAGAAGTGAAATGTTGATTTTTGGATTTTGGATGATACAAATGAGGAGGAGGAGCTCTCCTTTTATAGCCAAAGGGGAGGAGGATGGACGGTGGAGATGAGTGGCATGTGGTTTTGATCCAAGGGAGGAGGAGGAGGAGATGAAGATGTGTTGGAGGAGCCACCACATGTCACATTCCCATGGTGGCTTGAAAGCCGCCGGTTGCAAGTGAGAAAGGGAGGAGGGGAGGTGACTTTGGTCACCTCCTCCCAAAGCCACCGGTCATCCAAGGGGGAGAAGGGGAGGAAGCCACCCATGAGTCATCCTTTGCACCCTTAGCCGCCGGTCACTTGAAGAAATGAGTGAGTTTTGTGAGTTTGTGCAGTCTTCACAAAACTATCTGTCCAATTTCGCTCCGGTCTGACTTTGGTTGTTCCTCGGTTGGATTTGATTTTGAGTAATTCAATGTCAGGATCTTGAGATTTCTTCGTTCAGCGTCTGATCTTGACCTTGGAATGACTCGTAATATCTTTTCAGCGTAAAATCCTCTCCTTAGCGTGTTTTCTCTCTAAGCGCCAAAATACCCTGTAGAAATATATCAGGACTAACAAGTAGAAGTTAGATAGACAAACAGTCTAATTTGGTGGGTTTTACTGTGTATTTGATTCGTATAATTATGGTCCATCAAAGTGTCAAGATTCTTCTAAGTATTTACACGATTTAGTTTGGTAACAAGTAAGTATTGCATGAATAGGATAAATCAAGTCCCACATTCTCACTTTCCTATTTAAAGTTTTTACTTGGATTATGTGTGCATCTTTCAAAATAGCATTGTTCGGGACGAACAACTAAAAGTGTGGGGTGATCTGATGGACCATATTTAGATGAATCATTAAGACAGTTAAACCCACAAAATTAGACGCTTTATCTTGACAACTTTTACTTGTTAGTTTCACTTTTGTTCTACAGGCTATTTCAAGGAGTAGAGATGAAACGAGCTAAAAAGGAGTTCTTGACGCTAAAAGTGGATTACAAGTCAGAACTGGCCATGCTCCTGCAGTACTCCGATCAAGCCACAACTAAAGTCCCAATGACTTGTTCCAACAAAGATCAAGAACACAAGTGAAATGCCAAGTATAAGTGCCTTGTCTTTTGATGTCAACCAAGAAGCAACCAAGGGGCAACCAAAGTCTAACCGGAGTTGCATGGGAACGGAGGGCTTTTGGAGGCAAAAGATCTCATTCCACTAAACTCACCCACTCCCTCAACCTCATGGCCGGCGGCTACCATGGGAGAGTGCCACATGGCCGGCGGCTTTGTGGCTTGTGCCACCTATGGCCAGCGGCTTTTGGCCCTCCTCTCCCCTCTTGACAAGTGTGTGGCTCTCCTCTTCTCCCATTGCCTATAAATAGAGAGCTCCCCTTCCTTGAATTAATGCCTCATGTCCCAAATTGTAGTCCCAAGTTCTAGTCCCATTTTGGTTCTTTGATCACTTGTTGCTTGGATAGAAATCTCTCTACAATCCATCCCACAATCCTTGTAAACACTTTACTTCGAATCAAAAGCTCCAAGCTTGTTCTTGAGTTTGAATGTGTTCTTGAGTTTTACTTTCAAATACCTTTACTTTCCCTGTCTTTACTTTCCAAAACCTTTACTTTCTTGTCTTTCGAAAACCTTTACTTTTTAAGAACTTAGCTATGATGTCCACCCCTATGGATATTCGTAGCTAAACCCTTCATTCGGTTGAAGGGGTGTGCTTGTATCATAAAATGTTTTAGACCCTTCTCTTAGTGCCTCTTCGTGTTTAACTTGTTCTATGTGCCTTATATTAGGTCAGAACACCATTGGTTGAGTGGAGGCTCGGAAGAGCAAAGCTCTTCCATGGGGTTCGTGAACATACATGGATAAGTGGATGCTCGGAAGAGCACAGCTCATCTGTGGAGTTCAACCTCTTTTAAACACCATTTGGTTGATCAGGAATGATTGATCAAATGGATGCACATAATAGAACAAGAGTTCTATGTCTTGAAAAAGACTAGACGGTGTGGCAAGTCAAGTGCTAGGAATAGCCTTGATACATCCTTAAACACGTAGTATGATCATTAGAGGTCGATGATAAACAGACTATGATACAAGGCCCCTAAAACCGAATCTTTCCTTTAATTAAAACATCACCTGTCACTTTACTTTCAGTCCCATATCAACTGCTTACTTTCTGCAAGTCTTGTCCTTCAAGCAATTACTTTCCGCAAGTCTTGTCCTTCAAGCATTTACTTTCCGCAAGTCTTGTCCTTCAAGCATTTGTAACCAACCCACGTTACATTCATTACTAAAATCACAACCAACCCCCAACTGTCTTACTTTCCATTTTTGAAAGAACAACTATCCACTAATTCGATTGGGTTCGACCCCTACATACCGCTTTACTACCCAATAGTAAAGTCACGAGTAGCGGACTTATAAATTTATTTTGTACACATTGCCTCGCGACAAGGCAGTGCTGTCAAATTGGCACCGTTGCCAGGGAATTAGCTATCAGATTAGTTGTTCTTTTCTTTCCCTTTTCATTTCTTCATTGCACTGTCCACTATGTATGCATGGATGACTCGACGCCTTCCTCAGTTTGGAGGTGCTATCGGAGAAGACCCAGTGGAACATAAACAAATGTTTTACTCCATCTGCGGTAGAATGAGGCCCAAGGATGAGTCGCTAGAAGGGTTTATGCTGAATTGTTTTGAGTTTTCCTTAATTAATTCTGCACTCTCTTGGTATTACTCATCATATGCAGATTATGAAGGCTGTTATGGGGATCTACGAGCCAATTTTCTAAAAGAGTTTTCCCTATCAAATTATGGCACCGATCCCTGTCAAAGAGCCCAACCATCCTTTCGACTTGAAGTCCGCAAGAAGATCAGCACCCTCAAGCAATCCCGGGACGAAACTTTGGACGAGTACTTGTCGTACTTCGATTCCATTGTGGCGAGCTGCCCGCACCATGGATTCACAAACGTGTTCCTTCTTCAAGGTTTCTTGGCGGAATGCTGCCGCGTGAGTGGAAAAGGCTCAATGTTACAGTAGGATGCTCGGTCATGAAGTTAACATTGACTGAAATCTGGGCCGTCATAGATGATTTGGCAGAAAGCACAAAATGAGGGCCAATGCACCAAACTGATGATAAAGCACCGACGGTGGAAGTGGACTCAGAGCAGAACGAGCCCGGCATCACACCCATTACAAGCTTGCCCGCAACAAACCCGGAAGGAGACATCAGAACAAGGGCAGTAATGGACGTGGAGGTGGCACTAAAGGAGCCAACATTGGAGCCCACGGAGCCATCAGAAGACTTAGAGCCAGAAACCGATACAGTGTGGGACGAGGAAAAGCCTTCATGGGAACTCACTACCGAGCCGGCAGAGGAGGAAACCCGGGACACCACTGGCGAACTGCCCGAGACATACCCTACTCTCACTGCTGAAACGGCTGAGGAACTCAAGCCAGGCCCGGTCCTTGCGCTCGGAGCACCTGAGACATGCCCGGTCTTCACTACCAACCTGTCCGAGAAAGACCCGGCTTCCGAGAAAGACCCGGCTTTTATGATGGAAGTCCCCCAACTTGTCCCCTCGGTTTGTATGCGGATCACAGTCCCTGAAGATAAAGTGATCAATGAGGAGGTGCAAGGCGAGTTGGAAGCGGGACAAAGGCAAGAAAAACCAACAATGGAGCACTCCCTCGCCACGAGCCAACCAAGCAGCCATGAAACTTCACTCGTGCTGAAACGGCCATTCACCTCTGTCGCAAAGAAAAGGGCTAGTGAAGAGCACAACCCGGATGCCAACCGTCCATACACAAAGAAGCAACAAGGACATGGCCCGGTGAAATGGGAGCCCAGATGGAGAAACAAGAAAGCTCGGCTCAAAGGACCAACAGCTATGGTCAAAAGATCCTCGTCCTCTCAGAAGTATTGGAAGGAGAAACCACCGGAACAATGGGAACAGGACCCGAGCACATCATCCCATAAGAACTCGGGGAGAATCAAGGCTAGAATCAAGGTAGGAGCAGTAGAAAAATTTGACCTGAGCCACCCATAGGATCCAAACTTATGATCCAGGAGTGAGGTATCGTCTAGCTAACGACGTTAAACAAAGGCACTGGTCGGGAGGTAACCCGACATCTATCTTACTTTCAGTCATTTAATTTCTGTCATTTAGTTTTTTCATTCTCACCTTTCCTGTATATATTTGCTTGCAATTGACTTTTAAACTAAGTCGTGCTGTGAGGCACGCCTTCGTTCAAAAGTGTGGGGTGAGAACCGCCTTTGCACATAGTTAATTAACATGCTTTCTTTTTTTTGCTTTTCCCTTGATATTATCTTTTTAAAAATATGAACTTGAGAATGTGAAAAAGATAGATCATAATTCATACATTTACCTTGTGAAATCTCAACTGTATAAAAACTTAGGATGTAACTTCTCATTTGTCCCTTTGTGCTGAGATATACAGGGGATGTGGAGTTGACATAAAATGCCCTAGAGAGGCTTGGCAAGCACTCGAAGGACTGAATTTCACTATATGGTTTACGAAGTCAGTGGAGGCTGCACTTCGGGTTTCAAAGAAGATCAGAGTCATCTCCGCCATGCAGCGTTTATGCAAGAGACGGGACGGGAATCAAACCGTCCTATCTCTAGTCCTAGTAGCCGAGAAAATAGATGATCGACCCTCATCTTGACCCGTGCGAAATGGCGAGGATGAGAAAGAGCGGGGAGGTATTTCCATATGCTCTCGGGCGATGATTGGACCTCCCAAAGAAAGGTTGAGAAAATGGACTAGCAAGTCACAAAGAAGCAAAGCTCGAAGAAGAAAATCAAAGGCCAAAGGCCAAATTCTGTGAAGGTTTTATCCGAAACAAAAGTGAAGAAGCTCCAATTCAAAATCAAAGGCCGAAGGCCAATTCACTTCAAAAGCTGTCCCTCACCAAAAGGAAATCAAAGAACTCAACTCATTGAAACTCGAATCAAGTCACGTGCTAGAGAAAACTACAAGAAAACCATATAGTGCGAGTCGATCCCGAGGATGCAGTCCAGGAGCCTGAAAAGGGCTATCTCCCGAAACATCCGAATTAATTTGCATCTCGGCTCGAAGGTACAAGTGTCAAGATTCTTCTAAGTATTTACACGATTTAGTTTGGTAACAAGTAAGTATTGCATGAATAGGATAAATGAAGTCCCACATTCTCACTTTCCTATTTAAAGTTTTTACTTGGATTGTGTGTGCATCTTTCAAAATAGCATTGTTCAGGACGAACAACTAAAAGTGTGGGGTGATCAGATGGACCATATTTAGATGAATCATTAAGATAGTTAAACCCACCAAATTAGACGCTTTATCTTGACAACTTTTACTTGTTAGTTTCACTTTTGTTCTACAGGCTATTTCAAGGAGTAGAGATGAAACGAGCTAAAAAGGAGTTCTTGACGCTAAAAGTGGATTACAAGTCAGAACTGGCCATGCTCCTGCAGTACGCCGATCAAGCCACAACTAAAGTCCCAATGACTTGTTCCAACAAAGATCAAGAACACAAGTGAAATGCCAAGTATAAGTGCCTTGTCTTTTGATGTCAACCAAGGGGCAACCAAAGTCTAACCGCAGTTGCATGGGAACCGATGGCTTTTGGAGGTAAAAGATCTCATTCCACTCAACTCACCCACTCCCTCCACCTCATGGCCGGCGGCTACCATGGGAGAGTGCCACATGGCCGGCGGCTTTGTGGCTTGTGCCACCTATGGCCGACGGCTTTTGGCCCTCCTCTCCCTTCTTGACAAGTGTGTGGCTCTCCTCTTCTCCCATTGCCTATAAATAGAGAGCTCCCCTTCCTTGAATTAATGCCTCATGTCCCAAATTGTAGTCCCAAGTTCTAGTCCAATTTTGGTTCTTTGATCACTTGTTGCTTGGATAGAAATCTCTCTACAATCCATCCCACAATCCTTGTAAACACTTTACTTTGAATCAAAAGCTCCAAGCTTGTTCTTGAGTTTGAATGTGTTCTTGAGTTTTACTTTCAAAAACCTTTACTTTCCCTGTCTTTACTTTCCAAAACCTTTACTTTCTTGTCTTTCGAAAACCTTTACTTTTTAAGCACTTAGCTATGATATCCACCCCTATGGATATTCGTAGCTAAACCCTTCATTCCGTTGAAGGGGTGTGCTTGTATCATAAAATGTTTTAGACCTTTCTCTTAGTGCCTCTTCGTGTTTAACTTGTTCTATGTGCCTTATATTAGGTCAGAACACCATTGGTTGAGTGGAGGCTCGGAAGAGCAAAGCTCTTCCATGGGGTTCGTGAACATACGTGGATAAGTGGAGGCTCGGAAGAGCACATTTATCTGTGGAGTTCAACCTCTTTTAAACACCATTTGGTTAATCAGGAATGATTGATCAAATGGAT
Organism: Rhodiola kirilowii; assembly: GCA_033675215.1. Taxonomy (NCBI): domain Eukaryota; kingdom Viridiplantae; phylum Streptophyta; class Magnoliopsida; order Saxifragales; family Crassulaceae; genus Rhodiola; species Rhodiola kirilowii. The sequence goes on from CM066201.1 coordinate 48,862,896, forward strand.
GCACATAATAGAACAAGAGTTCTATGTCTTGAAAAAGACTAGACGGTGTGGCAAGTCAAGTGCTAGGAATAGCCTTGATACATCTTTAAACACGTAGTATGATCATTAGAGGTCGATGATAAACGGACTATGATACAAGGCCCCTAAAACCGAATCTTTCCTTTAATTAAAACATCACCTGTCACTTTACTTTCAGTCCCATATCAACTGCTTACTTTCCGCAAGTCTTGTCCTTCAAGCAATTACTTTCCGCAAGTCTTGTCCTTCAAGCATTTACTTTCCGCAAGTCTTGTCCTTCAAGCATTTACTTTTCGCAAGTCTTGTCCTTCAAGCATTTACTTTACGCAAGTCTTGTCCTTCAAGCACTTACTTTCAGCACTTTACTTTCAGTATTTACTTTCCGCAATTTACTTTCCGCGATTACTTTCCGCACTTACTTTCTAGCACTTTACTTTCTAGTATTACTTTTCAGTACTAAAATCACAACCAACCCACGTTACTTTCAATACTAAAATCACAACCAACCCCCAACTGTCTTACTTTCCATTTTCGAAAGAACAACTATCCACTAATTCCCTTGGGTTCGACCCCTACTTACCGCTTTACTACCCAATAGTAAAGTCACGAGTAGCGGACTTATAAATTTATTTTGTACACATTGCCTCGCGACAAGGTAGAGCTGTCACTGACAGTAAGTGGGTGAGTCCTGTGCACGTAGTCCCTAAGAAGGGGGGGTTTGACGGTTGTACGTAATGAGCACAATGACTTGATTCCTACTCGTACTATGACTGGTTGGCGTATGTGCATTGATTATAGGAAGTTAAATAAGGCTACACGTAAAGATCATTTTCCTTTGCCTTTTATCAATCAAATGTTAGAGCGTCACGCGAAGCATAAGTTCTTCTACTACCTCGACGGTTATAGTGGGTTCTTCCAGATCCCTATACACCCGAGGACCAGGAGAAGACCACTTTCACTTGCCCTTTTTGCACATTCGCTTATAGACGCATGTCTTTCGGTCTTTGTAATGGACCAGCTACTTTCCAGTGTTGTATGATTGCCATTTTTTCTGATTTTTTAGAAAACACCATGGAAGTATTTATGGATGATTTTTCGGTGTATGGCTCTTCATTTGATTCGTGCCTTTCTAACCTTATTGATGTTCTTCGTCGTTGTGTTGACACTAACCTGGTTCTAAACTGGGAGAAGTGTCACTTTATGGTGTAGGAAGGTATTGTGTTAGGACACATGGTCTCCAACCGAGGCATCGAGATCGAGAGCGCGAAGGTGGAGGTGATCAAAAAGCTGCCCCCACCAAAAGATGTGAAAGGAATCAGGAGCTTTCTTGGGCACGCAGGATTTTATAGGCGCTTTATAAAGGATTTCTCAAAGATCGCAAAGCCACTCACTGACGTACTGTGCCAGGAAGCTGAGTTTAATTTCAACAATTCATGTTTTAATGCTTTTCACCATCAGAAATCTGCTCTTACTTCTGCACCGGTAGTGCAGCCTCCCGATTGGGAGCTGTCATTTGAACTAATGTGTGATGCTAGTGATTTCGCAGTAGGAGCAGTCCTGGGGCAGCTCATTGACAAGAAGCTACACGTGGTTTACTATGCGAGTAAAGTCCTAGCCAGCGCAGCAGCAAATTACACTACAACTGAGAAAGAGATGTTGGCCATTGTCTACGCTTTTTAGAAGTTCAGGCAGTATCTGATAGGTTTGAAGACCATAGTGTACACAGACCATGTCGCGATCAAGTATTTGCTATCCAAGAAGGACTCGAAGCCTAGACTATTTCGATGGGTCCTCCTCCTTCAAGAATTCAATATTGAAATTAGAGACAAGAAGGGAGCTGAAAATCTGGTTGCAGATCACTTGTCACGCCTCGAGCTAGGAGAGCTCGACCGCGAAGAGGACAAACTCTTGATGACTGACTCTCTAGCAGGCGAGCACCTCATGAGTGTAGATGTTGACGTTGTCCCATGGTACGTAGATTTTGTCAACTACTTGACCTGCGGTATCATTCCCCCTGACCTGTCGCACAACCAGAAGAGAAAATTAATGTCTGATGTAAAGAGGTACTTCTGGGATGACCCCTTTTTATACAGATTATGTGCTGACGGTCTTTATAGGACTTGTGTCGACGAAGACCAGATCATATGGATCCTAGAGCGCTGCCACTCATCATGATATAGTGGACACGGGGCTGGTTCGAAAACAGCTACAAAGGTTCTGCAGTCCGGATTCTTTTGGCCCTCTCTCTTTAAGGACGCCCATGAATTCGTCAAGGCATGTGATCAGTGCCAGAGGACTGGCAATATTTCAAAGCAGCAGGAGATGCCCCAGTAGAGCATTCTCGCAGTGGAATTATTTGATGTATGGGGCATCGGTTTCATGGGACCATTCCCACTTTCTTATGGAAATCAGTATATCTTGGTAGCAGTCGACTATGTTTCCAAGTGGGTTGAAGCAATGGCTACTCCTACTTGCGACGCCAAGGTGGTTATTAAATGTTCTAGAAGGTTATTTTCCCTCTGTTCGGAGTGCCCAGAACAGTTATTAGCGATGGAGGCTCTCACTTCAAAGAAAGAAACTTCGAGACATTGCTGAAGAAGTACGGTGTTTCTCACAAGGTTGGCACTCCATATCACCCTCAGACCAGTGGGCAAGTAGAAATCTCTAACAAAGAGATCAAGAGCATCCTCGGGAAGACAGTCTCGAGCCAAAGGGAGGACTAGGCGTCCAAGCTAGATGACGCGCTGTGGGCATACATGACTGCATTCAAAACTCCCATCGGAATGCGTCCTTTCCGACTTGTTTATGGAAAGACCTACCATCTACCAGTCGAACTTGAGCATAAGGCTTTGTGGGCTATTAGAGAGCTAAACATGGACATGAAAGCTGCAGAGGAAAAGCGACTGCTACAGCTACACGAGCTTGATGAGATCAGATTAGACTCCTATGAGAATGCTCGCATCTATAAGGAGCGGACAAAGAAATGGCACGACAAACGCATAGTGCGCATGGAATTCAATGAAGGTGAGCGAGTTCTTCTCTACAACTCTCACCTTAGATTATTTCCAGGGAAGCTGCACACCAAATGGAGTGGCCCTTATACAATGGAAAGAGCACATCCGGACGGCCACGTGGAGCTCAGCGTAGAAGGAGGAAAATCTATGGTGGTGAACAAGCAGCGCCTCGAGCACTACCACGTACTAAAGCATCTTGCACCTCCAGAAGGGATTGATGATAACCTACTTCTCGGGAAGGGATCTCAGCAAGGGACTTCTCGAGAATGCTTCTAGTTCTACCTCCCTAGCCATGTCTCACCAAGACGTTAAACTAGGCCTCTTCGTGGAGTAACCCGCGTTGTAAGTATTAGTTAGTTGCATTTTGTGCTTTGTAGGAATTTAAGTGTGAAGTGCGCCAATTTCAGCCAGATCAGTTGTGGGACGAGAAAAATTAAGCTAGGCAGTGCAAGTGCCGTGACCACCGTGACACAATGGATATGTCACGGCAGTCACAGCGAGATAAAATAGCCGAGACTTTCAGCTGTGCCGTGACATGCCGTGACCAATGGACAGGTCTTGATAGGGTAAGCAGGTCATGTTCTTCAGAGGTGTCGTGACGTGCCGTGACCCATAGACATGTCACGGCAGTCACGGCAGGATTAAATGTCCGAGAGTTTAAGGGGTGCCGTGACTACCGTAACACTCTCGGACGTCACGGCAGTCGCGGCAGGTTCGAATATTCATAACAAAATTTAGGTCATAGCAGTTCGAGATTTCAACCTTCAATCGATCGATCGACCGCCGCTCTCTCTCTCTCTCTCTCTCAAAAGCCGACGAGCAGCCAAACCCCAGCCGACCAGTTTCGACCGCAACTCAAGGCTCTCTTTCGTAGTAGGAAGACATTATGTATAACAGAAAAAAGAACAACTACCCAATCGCTAATTCCCAGGCAATGGCGCCAATTTGACAATTCGCTTGTCGTCAGAGCAAATTGTACAAATAAATTTATAAAGTTCGCTACTCGCGACTACTGGGTAGAAGTGGTAAGTAGGGGTCGAACCCAAGGGAATTAGGGGGATACGTTGTTCTTTTACTAACAAGGACGTGTTTTAGGATGATTGAGATTTTAGCGCGAGTAATTAAACTACTGTTTTTGGTTTTTTTGGGTTTTTTGTGCGGAAAAGTAAATACAGAAATTAAATACTGAAAGTAAATACTGAAAGTAAAGAGATAAGGGTTAGAAGACTTACAGTGGGTGATGCGTGATTGCGATACCTCCGGTTGTTGAGCGGTTGATGGTTGTGGTTGATCGGGACAGTTATACTAGGAAAGTAAATACAGGGGGTTTTTGTGATTGAAAGAAAGTATTCGGTTTCAGGTACTCTTGTATTATAACATGTATATAATAAACCGTTAGTAACTTTTCTAAGTATTCAAAGATGAATCGAGGCCCTTTCGTAGCACAAGACTTGCAACATCGTTTAAAGCAACCCTTGTTCTACTTTAGAATAATTCCTCCTTTCGAAGTATCTTAGCCTTCTGTGCATCCACCTGATCTCACAGTTACGATTGACCAAGTGGTGTTTTAGATAAGTCAAACTCTTCAGATAAGCTTTGCCCTGTCGTAGCATCCACTTACCCGAGTATGTTCACGAACCCCACGGAAGAGTTTTGCCCTTTCGTAGCATCCACTCAACCTTGGAAATTCTGACTATAAATGGCACATAGAACAAGTTTTGAATCAAAAGAAATGAAACTAAAAGATATTACAACATTATATAATACAAGAAAATACCTTCCACCGAATGAAGAGTTTAGCTACGAATATCCATAGAGGTGGATACCATAGCTAAATACTCGGGGGTTTTTGAAAACAGTAAGAGGGAAAGGGGTGGAATACTCAAGAACCAACAGGAGTATTCCCAATTTCCTACTGAATACTCAAGAACCAACAGGAGTATTCTCTATAGTATAATACTCAAGAACAAACAGGAGTATTATTTCATAAACCGAACAAACTTACAAAGTAACCAAACTTAGAGAGATAAGTGTTTTGTGTATGGATTGATGATACAAATGGGAGGAGGGGTGCTTGTATTTATAGGCCAAGGGAGGAGGAATGGAGGGTGGAGATGGAGGCATGTGGAGGAGCATCCAAGGGTGGAGATGGAGGAGCTTGTGGAGGAGACAAGTGGCACAAGGGGAGGAGCCTCCCAAAAGCCGCCGGTTGCCGGTCCAAAGGGGAGGAAGAGGAGGTGGCTTGGCCACCCTTTGCCAAAGCCACTGGTCATCCCATGGAGGAGGAGGGGGAAGCCACCCAATGACTCATCCATTTCACCCAAGCCACCGGTCACCAATGCACATGGATGAATCTTGACGGTTTTGTACTGTCTTTACAAAACTATCAGTCCAATTTCACTCCAGGCTATCTTTGATAATTCCTCATTTGGATTTAATTTGAGTAATTCATCGTCAGGATCTTGAGATTTCTTCGTTCAGTGCTTGATCTTGACCTTCAATTGACTCTTGATATCTTTTAAGCATAAAATCCTCTCCTTAGCGTGTTTTCACTTTTATCTCTCAATTGCCCTGTGGAAATATTTCGAGACTAACACGTAGAAGTTAGATAGACAAACAGTCTAATTTGGTGGGTTTAACTGTATTTATGATGCATACAATTATGGTCCATCAGATCACCCCACACTTTTAGTTGTTCGTCCCGAACAATGCTATTAAAGGGCGGCACTAAGTAAGCTTGTTGAAATATGAAAATTAGATTGTGGTACTCGATTTCTCCTAATTCATGCATTACTACTTATTGCCAAATTAAACTGCGTAAATAAATAGAAGAAACTTGACACTTGTACCTTCGTGCCGAGATGCAAATTATTTTGGATGTTTCGGGAGATAGCCCTTTTCAGGCTCCTGGACTACACCTTCGGGACCGTCTCGCACTATATGGTTTTCTTGTAGCTTTCTCTTGCACGTGATTCGATTCGGGTTTCAGTGAGTTGAGCCTTTTTTTTATTTTCTTTTTTCTTCTTTGGCGAGGGACTAGCTTTTTGTAGTGATTCTGCCTTTGGCTTTATGATCTGTCTTTTTTGAGTGCTTCACTTTTGCTCGGTTAAAACCTTCACAATTTTGGGCCTTAGGCCTCTTTTGATTTTCTTCTTTGAGTTTTTTGCTTCTTTGTGACTTGCTAGTCCATTTTCTCAGCCTTTTTGGGAGGTCCAATCATCGCCCGCAAGCCTATGGAAATACCTCCCCGCTCCTCTCGTCTTTGTCGTTTCGCGCGGGTCAAGATGAGGGTCGCTCATTTATTTTCTCGGCTATTTTGACTAGAGAGAGGACGGTCTGATTCCCGTCCTCGCCTTTGCATAGATGCTTCTTGGCGGAGTTGACTTCAATTATTCACTGAACCCCGAAGTGCAGCCTCCACTGACTTCGAAAACCATATAGTTTGATCTGATCCTTCAAGTGCTTGCCAAGCCCCTCTAGGGCAATTTCTATCAACTCCACATCCCTAGGTTATCTCAGCACAAAGGGACAAATGAGAAGTTACATTCTAAGTTTTTAAACAGTTTGCATTTTCATAAGGTTGATGCATGAATTATGATCTATCTTTTTCACATTCTAAAGTTCATAATTCCAAAAAGATACTACTAAAAAAAAGAAAAAACATGCAGTTGGTTCTCACCCCACACTTTTGAACGAAGGCAAGCCTTAGTTCAAAAGTCATGCAATATATACAGGAGAAGGAAATGACATTAAGGAAAAAGAAGAACAGAACTCCCTTTAAGGTGTCGAGTGAACGACATGGCATGAGGCTGGATAATCGAGGGAGTTCAGCTGGGGCCTCGAACTCTCAGCGCAGGCCCGGTAAATTAACGGAAGCTGCCTGGCTGATCCGATCTTGCTCCAAAAACTTAATTCCTACATGAAAGACATTCCTTCTAGACAAAAAGTGGGTGAGAGCGCTTATTGGAAATTTAAATAACAGAAAGTAAGAGAGTGTCGGGTTACCTCCTGACCAGTGCACTTGTTTAACGTCGTTGGCTCGACAGTACCTCGTTCTGGATCATTGGTTGGGATCCCATGGGTGGCTCAGGTCGAATTTTGCCACTGTTCCTGTGTTGCTTCTTGCTTTGCCTTTACCCGATTTCTTGTGAGCAGATGTGCTTGGGTCAGAGCTCCATGGTTTTGGTGTTTTTTCTTTCCATTGTTTCTGAGAAGGCAGGGGACCTTTGACCATAGCTGCTGGTCCGTCGAGTCGAGCTCTCTTGCTTCTCCTTCCAGGTTTCCATTCTCTTGGCCCTTGTCTTTGCCGCTTCTTCATGTATGGTCGGTTGGCATCTTTGCAGTTTTGGAAGTTCAGTCTTTTGCCAAGCGACCTCAAGCATGCGCCCTTGCTAACCCTCTTCTTTGTGGCAGAGATGATTGACCGTTTTAGAACGAGTGGGTTTTCAGGGCCGCTTTGTTGAGTCGTGGTGAGTGAGAGCTCCATTGATGGTTTTTCTTGCGCTTGATTTGCCTCCAACTCTCCTTGTATCGCATTATTGACCACATCATCATCGGGCGCTGTGATTTGCATAGAAACCGAAGGGTTAAGTAGGGGCTTCTTGGCCATGAGAATCGGGACTTTCTCGAGCGGATTGGTGATGAGGACCGGTTCAAGTGGCTTGGCTGGTTTGGCAATGAGGACTGGGCCTGACTTGATTTCCTCATCCGCTTCGGTAGTGAGTTCCCATGAAGACTCCTCCTCGATGCTTTCTATATCTGATTCGTCCATCACTTCGGATGGCTCGGGAGTGATATCCCATGTAGGCTCTTCCTCGTCCCATACTATATCGGTTTCCGACTCGTCCATCATGGCCTCTGTCAGCCTTGTGGGCACCAATGTTGGCTCTTTTAGAGCCGCCTCCATATCCATTACTGCCCTTGTACTGATGTCTTCTCTCGGTTTTGTCGCGGGCAAGATAATAGGTGTGGTGTCGGGCTCGTTCTGTACTGAGTCCACTTTCATCGTATGTGCCATATCTTCGGTTTGGTGCATTGGCCCTCGTTTTGTGCTTGTGGCCAAATCCTTAATGAGGCCCCATGCTTCATCTATGCTTAATTCTATTATTGACCCTCCTGCAATAGTATCTAGCAAGCAAAGCTCCGGAAGTCTCATCCCAATAAGAAATGCCTGAATAAGATCTGAATATGCAAATCCGTGGTGCGGGCAGCTCGCCACAATGGAAATGAAGTATGCCAAGTACTCGTCCAAAGTTTCGTCCCGGGATTGCGTAAGGTTGAAGATCTTATAGCGGACATCAAGTTCGAAAAGTGTTGGGGGAAATTCCTCATAGTACCAAGTCTCTCTTTCGTAGTAGGAAGACATTATGTATAACAGAAAAAAGAACAACTACCCAATCGCTAATTCCCCGGCAACGGCGCCAATTTGACAATTCGCTTGTCGTCAGAGCAAATTGTACAAATAAATTTATAAAGTCTGCTACTCGCGACTACTGGGTAGAAGTGGTAAGTAGGGGTCGAACCCAAGGGAATTAGGGGGATACATTGTTCTTTTACTAACAGGGACGTGTTTTAGGATGATTGAGATTTTAGCGCGAGTAATTAAACTACTGTTTTTTGTTTTTTTGGGTTTTTTGTGCGGAAAAGTAAATACAAAAATTAAATACTGAAAGTAAATACTGAAAGTAAAGAGATAAGGGTTAGAAGACTTACAGTGGGTGATGCGTGATTGCGATTCCTCCGGTTGTTGAGCGGTTGATGGTTGTGGTTGATCGGGACAGTTATACTAGGAAAGTAAATACAGGGGGTTTTTGTGATTGAAAGAAAGTATTCGGTTTCAGGTACTCTTGTATTATAACATGTATATAATAAACCATTAGTAACTTTTCTAAGTATTCAAAGATGAATCGAGGCCCTTTCGTAGCGCAAGACTTGCAACATCGTTTAAAGCAACCCTTGTTCTACTTCAGACTAATTCCTCCTTTCGAAGTATCTTAGCCTTCTGTGCATCCACCTGATCTCACAGTTACGATTGACCAAGTGGTGTTTTAGATAAGTCGAACTCCTCAGATAAGCTTTGCCCTTTCGTAGCATCCACTTACCCGAGTATGTTCACGAACCCCACGGAAGAGTTTTGCCCTTTCGTAGCATCCACTCAACCTTGGAAATTATGACTATACATGGCACATAGAACAAGTTTTGAATACAAAGAAATGAAACTAAAAGATATTACAACATTATATAATACAAGAAAATACCTTCCACCGAATGAAGAGTTTAGCTACGAATATCCATAGAGGTGGATACCATAGCTAAATACTCGGGGGTTTTTGAAAACAGTAAGAGGGAAAGGGGTGGAATACTCAAGAACCAACAGGAGTATTCCCAATTTCCTACCGAATACTCAAGAACCAACAGGAGTATTCTCTATAGTATATTACTCAAGAACAAACAGGAGTATTATTTCATAAACCGAACAAACTTACAAAGTAACCAAACTTAGAGAGATAAGTGTTTTGTGTATGGATTGATGATACAAATGGGAGGAGGGGTGCTTGTATTTATAGGCCAAGGGAGGAGGAATGGAGGGTGGAGATGGAGGCATGTGGAGGAGCATCCAAGGGTGGAGATGGAGGAGCTTGTGGAGGAGACAAGTGGCACAAGGGGAGGAGCCTCCCAAAAGCCGCCGGTTGCCGGTCCAAAGGGGAGGAAGAGGAGGTGGCTTGGCCACCCTTTGCCAAAGCCACCGGTCATCCCATGGAGGAGGAGGGGGAAGCCACCCAATGACTCATCCATTTCACCCAAGCCACCGGTCACCAATGCACATGGATGAATCTTGACGGTTTTGTACTGTCTTTACAAAACTATCAGTCCAATTTCACTCCAGGCTGTCTTTGATAATTCCTCATTTGGATTTAATTTGAGTAATTCATCGTCAGGATCTTCAGATTTCTTCGTTCAGTGCTTGATCTTGACCTTCAATTGACTCTTGATATCTTTTCAGCATAAAATCCTCTCCTTAGCGTGTTTTCACTTTTATCTCTCAATTGCCCTGTGGAAATATTTCGGGACTAACACGTAGAAGTTAGATAGACAAACAGTCTAATTTGGTGGGTTTAACTGTATTTATGATGCATACAATTATGGTCCATCAATGGGGCTGTTTAGTTCTTCATGCTTATCATTTTCCTCTTGTTTTTTGTTGTTTTTGTCAGCTATTACACATTCATGATATTTCTCATTGTACGCTGACTTTTGGATGCTATTTACTATTTCCATGTTATTCGATGCTTGAGATATTTTGTCTACATTTTTCATCTTTGCTCACATCGTTTACCCCTTTATTCATTTGGCATTCCTTATCCAAGTTTTTTCGCGATTATCGATGCTAACCTATCACTTGTGAAGCTCTATGTGTTTCTCTATATATCTACGATTATCGTTTACCCCTTTATTCATTTGGCATTCAACTCCCCGGGCATCGCTTAATCTCTATGGATATCGAGCTATCACACAAGAGGGAAGTTCCTATATGCTTTATTTTCTCTTATATTCCTTCGCTTAGGGACTAAGCTCATTTTTAAGTGTGGAGTGTGTAGCGCATAGTCACACGCATCGCATATCATATTCACTCTTGCATATGCTCAACTTTCTATGTATTGCGATTGAAATCCGCATATTCTACGATACTCCTTGATTAATTGTCATTCTTTTGGAATCACAGTCTTGGACTTGAAATAGTTTTATTCATCTGTGTATTCTCTCGAGTCAGTATCATTGCTAGCCTTTGCCTATCACGTGTTTTACGTATTTCTTGAAGCATGTTTGAGACTTGAATTTAGTAGGCACCGGTATAAATGTCAAAAACTTAAATTACATATCTGTTTCTAGGTGACCTTAGTTCTGGGATGTGTTTCTCTATACTTGTTGTGATTTGCATGCACCCGCCTTTATCCATACACTATGTCAAGCTTTAAGTGTGGAGTTAGAAAAAAAAGATTTTCAATGTTTTCAATCAAGAACAAAGTTCTGAATTTTCAAAAGAGGGTGAAAAAAACATTGACCCCAAGCATAGTTGTTTTTGAAAAAAAAAGAGCAGAAAAATACCAAGGGCAAAGTGAGAAAAATCACCCCTTGTGTATGGAAAAAAATTTTGCATTGAAACAATTTCTGCCCCCTTTTGCTTGATGTAGTGTAATTCCACCTTCTCACGGCGTGCAAATCTTGACTTGTCTTGTGAATTCATGTACTAGAAACTAAGGGACGACCCTCGTGCTTGCACTGAAATTTTGATGTGATTTTCGTACTGTTTTTCAGAAAACTCTTAAGTCGGGCTCCTCTTCTCTTACGGGTCATTGCCTAGTCCTTGGCACTTGAGAATGAGCTTTGCGCCAAGAGCCCGTGGACTATCCCTAGATAGCATAGGTGAATGGCGAGCATGTTTTGTGTAACTATTCATGTTCTAATTGCGTTGTTATAGAACTATTTAGAACATGTGATTAGTCGCTTGCTAGCCGCGTGTACTGACCGTTTGAATGCATAACTTGTTTAATCTATGATTGTCTGACAACTTTGATGAAGATGTTCGACTTGAAGTTGAGGTAATACGATGAATCTGAGGTATGACATGACTTTACTGTGACTCGTTGAGCATCATCTCATGCATACACCTTAGTTAGTTGTACATGGGATTTGTAGGTAGTCCCATTCCTGAAAACCTTCACGAGACTGTACTCGTCCTACTAGGGCAGCCTAGGGGTTTAAAGGTGACAACACTGCCTTGTCGCGAGGCAATGTGTGCAAATAAATTTATAAGTCCGCTACTAGCGACTTCATTACTGGGTAGCAAGTGGTAAGTAGGGGTCGAACCCAAGGGAATTGGTGGATTAGTTGTTCTTTAATGAAGCTTACACATAAATTAAAGTGCGATTGGGGTTGGGTTTGAGTGGTTTATACAGAAAGTAAATTACAGTGCGTAAAAGTAAATGACAGAAAGTAAATGTACAGAAAGTAAACAGTTGATATTTTAATGGAAGGAAAGGATTCAGTTAAGGGGTTTTATATCATATCATCGTTCATCATCGACTTCTAATGATCTTACTAAATGTTCAAAGATGTATCAAGGCTATTCCTAGCACTTGACTTACCACACCGTCTAGTCTTTTTCAAGACATAGAACTCTTGTTCTAATATGTGCATCCATTTGATCAATCATTCCTGATCAACCAAATGGTGCTTAAAAGAGGTTGACCTCCACAGATAAGCTGTGCTCTTCCGAGCCTCCACTTATCCACGTATGTTCACGAACCCCACGGAAGACCTTTGCTCTTCCGAGCCTCCACTCAACCAATGGTGTTCTGACCTAATATATGGCACATAGAACAAGTTTTGAACACAAAGAAGCATTAAGCAAAGAGTCTAGAAACGATTCATGATATAAGAAACACCTTCAACCGAATATAAGTCTTAGCTACTTGAATTCATGTCAAGGAATACAAGCAAGACGTGGCTTTGAACAAGAACAAGTAAAGGGAGATGAGCTCCAAAGCAATAACAAAGTAAAGGAAAGTAAAGGAACAAGGCAAAGGAAAGCAAGAACAAGTAAAGAAAGTAAAGGAAAAGTAAGGAAGCCGTGGCTTTGTACCTACAACAAGTGGAGGAGAGGAGCTCCTAAGCAAGATCAAAGCAAGGGAAGTAGCTCCAAAATGAAGAACAAAGCAAGAACAAGTGAAGAACAAAATGTGTATTGAAAATGAAGATAAGAGAGTTAAGCTCTCTATCTCTCTAAGGAATTCGAACAAGAGGAATGGGATGTGTTTACATGAGGCTTGCTCCTCTATTTATAGGCTAGGAAACTTGGGAGCTAAGTATTGGAGAAGAAATATCTATGGGAAAGAATTATCCTTTGGCTTAAAAGATCTTAAAGCCACCTCACTTCCCTTCCCATGTGCCAAATGACTTGCCCTCTCCCAAAGCCGCCGCCCATGTGTCACTCTCCCATGGAAAGCCGCCGGCCATGAGGTGGAGGAGATGGTGGATTTTGATATTTGTTCAAAAGCCATCAGTTCCCTCACAACTCTGGTTAGACTTTAGTTGCCTTTGGTTGGACTTGTTGGATTTGTCCGGAATTTGTTGCCGGAGCAAGAAATGACCGGAGCGTGGTGGTGGTTGGAATTGATTTGATCGGAGGCTCGTTGGAGGTTCGTCGGAGTATGGCCGGAGTTTGCCGGAATATGGCCGGAATCTGACCGGAGCTTTGGCCGGAGCTTCTTGGATTTTGGAGAGTGTATTCTGAATAAAAAAGTCATTCTAAGATGATCTCAAGAAAGATGCTAAGCCAAATTCTACCCGGAACATGGTCGAAATCCCAAAACGGCTGATATTGCCCTTGTTTGGCTTTGAACGGGCTTGAGTCCTTGGCAATGCGTTCTCAGCTTTTGGGCGATGGTTCTAGAATTTTGAAGTGATTCTAAGATGAATGCTCGAGCTAGATTTGCTGGAACGCCGCCGGAAAGTGGTCATGACCAGATTTAAAGTTTTGCTCGGACGCAGGCCGATCGGGCTCGGGCGCTGGTTTTCCTCGGGCCTTGGCTGGCCAGAAATGCTTGGTGTGCTTTTTGGGCATAAATATCCCCTTTTAGGCATGTTTCCTCTTTAGACCCCAAAATCGCCTGTATACACAAAATGGTATTAACAAGCACTTTTTCGTATGACCAAATGTCTTAATTGGTGGGTTTAGTAGTACTTAATGAATCATATAAATATGCTCCATCAAATACCCCCACACTTAATCTTGTTCGTCTCGAACAAGTGTAGTCAATAAGAGGAACAATAAACACCCTAAGCCTTAGATGTAAATGTGAGATGCAAAACTAGATTTCACCTTAGCATGCATAGCTTACTTGCTTCCAAACGAAATTATGCTCACATATGAAAGTAGCTAGATACTTGTACATTTGAGCCGAGATGCAAATCAATTTGGATGATTGGGAGATAGCCACTTTTTAGGTCCTTGAACTGCACTCTCGGATCCGTGCTTACTATATGGTTATGTTACTTGCTTCTTCTAGCACGTGATTGATTCGGGCTAATGGGTCGAGCTCTTTTTCTTTGTTTGCGTGGTTGGATAGCTTTTGTAGTGATTTGGCCTTTGGCCTTTGATTTGACTCTTTGAGTACTTCACTTTTGCTTCGGTTTTGTTTTCACCATTTTGGCTGATTTTTTCTTTTTTTCTTTGAGCTTTGCTCCTTTGATGATTGCTGGTCCATTTCTTCACTTTTGGGAGGTCCAATCATAGCCCGAGAGCATATGGAAATACCTCCTCGCTCTTTCTCATCGTAGTCGTTTCGGCGCGGGTCAAGTTGAGGGTCGCTCACCTCTTTTCCTGGCTACTCCGACTAGAGATAGGACGGTTTGATTCCCGTCCCGCCTCATGCATAAACGCTGCATGGTGGAGTCCACTCTTCACCAAGAAGCTCGAAGTGCAGCCCCCACAATTTTCACATAACCGTATAGTAAGGATCCGGTCCCTTAAGTGTTTGTCAAGCCTCTCTAGGGCATTTCTTTCAACTCCACATCCTACATTATCTCAGCACACAAGGACAAGTAGAAAGTTAAGTTCGCATATTTTTACACAATTAAGTTTTCACAAGGAAATGCATGAATCGGGTCTATCTATTTTCACATCATGGAAGTTTGTATTTTTAAAAAGTTTCAAAAAGATAAAAAGAAAACATGCGGACTAATATGTGCAAAGACTAACTATGTGCAAAGACTACTCAAATACCCCCACACTTTTGAACGAAGCCGTTCCTCTTGGAATGACTTAGTTCAAAAGACAAAAAGCAAGCAAATAAAGGGATGAGTATGAAAAGAAACGACATAAACATAAAAACTGTAATGACAGAAAAATATGCCGGGTTACCTCCCTGAAATCTACTTGTCTTAGTCAAGACGAGTTCCAGATGGTGTTTGAACTGTGTCTCGAACACTTGTTGGACAGTTTCAGGTTGTGTTCAAACAGAGGCTGGAACACCTTAGCAGACAGAACATAAACAGCACAAAATAGGAGCACACACGATATGATAACCCAGTTCGGCTCCGCCTACTCTGTGGGGTTTCCCACACCCGAAAAAGGGACACAAATCTTATTACGAGTTTAGGGTTACAAGAGGTCTTACTCTTACATAACTCCTCGTTTGTAATGGCCTCACCACTAACACTCCGTCTCTCAGATTTGCAATCTCGGTTCGTCGCAACTCCCCTCGATCCCCTATGGGTAGGACGAGACTTCCCTCTCGGCCTAGTCTTGGACTTCTCGGAAGTCCAGTCGCCTTCTCTCAAAGACGTGTCTTTATCACCGTGTGTGTGTGTGCTTGATAGTTCTCCAAGAGCAGTCTGAACAGCACACTGAACAGACTGCTTCTTCTCCGTTGATATTCCGGTGAGGAAAAATCAGCCGGTGGTCGCTCCTCCTCCAATCTCACCAAATCTCGTGTTTATCTTTTCTCTCAGGAAGCGACAGGATTATGGATGCCCTATCATTGTATTTATATGCTCGGATGCCATCCAAATCTGCTCAAGATCATCCCATCAAATATTTAGGAAATATTCCTAAATATTCCATGTATATCTTTCTCCAATCTTTAGGAAGTATATTCGAAAACTTCCTTCCCAAGTCAGCCACGCCGCCTTTAATCTGATGTGTAGATATTCGTTTGAATATCTGAATCTTCGAATTCCTAGCTGGCCGACTCCAATCAGATCGAAATATTCTTGTCAAATATTTTGGAGATACTCCTACATATTTGATAGATATTCAATCTCTTCCATATCCAATCTTTGGAGATTACTTCCGTGCCAAGTCATCTAATATTCTCGAATCCAAGCTGAAGATATTCATTTGAATATTTGATCTTTAATGATGACTCGTCAATTGATCCCAATCAGATAATCTCATCGATCTTTTGGATATGCAAATCCTTGCGTCTGCTGTACGCTTTACTTCTGTTCCAGTGTGTGGTTGAACTCCAGCTTGAACTGTCTAAAGCTGTTTTGCCAAATCCATGCCATTCATGGGAACATCAATCTTCCCCTTGGCATTTTGGCAAAACCAAATCTACGCTTTAGACGCACCTTGAGGAACCAGAACAGTTACCTCAAACCACTCCCCCTTTTTGCCAAAAACTGGCAAGGGGTCCAATCGAGCAACCTGGTCTCTTCGGCAACTGGAATCTTGTCAACTCCCCCTCGAACATAGCCTGGGACAGTGACACATGATGTGAGTCTGTCGGACCATGGTGTCTCAACAGCTGTTCAACCACGGGTCAGCAACTGATAGGTTTCTGAATTGCTCCAATCAGTGTAGCCAATGCCTCTACATCCTCCAATCATTCTCTGGGACTTCAAAATTGTATCTTGGTCTTTTGATCCAGAGATTATCATCTTCACTGACTGCTTGAAATGATTCAGCTCGTCCTGTACTGCCGCGTGGTAGTCCATCTCCAGACATATCTCTCTTTGGCTCATGGCAGCATGTCTTTTCTTCAATCAGGACATCAACTCTCTCTGTCTTCTTTATCATCACTGGGATATTGCAGAGCGCGCACCAATTGATCGATTCTTGTCCTCTACGCCTGTATGACCTCAAGTAGTTGTCCGCATTCAGCTCGGGACAACTTCTCACCAGTAGCTCTCTTTATGGAAGACTCAGGTGCATCCTTCCTGTTCACCCCGGGGTCCTTCAGATCATTCTTATGTCGACCCTTGAACAGCTTGTGATCAACTACCAACTTCAACGGAGCACTTGACAGTCTGTCCTGGTCTGTCTTCAAATCTGGTAGAGCAGCTGTCCCATCTCCTTGTTGATCGTGGTTCTATGAGATGTAGGCTTCCAATTGACTATGGTGATGAAGAACAACATCGAGAAGAATAGAGTCAGATCTGCAATTGGGATGGAACTGTCTTCTCATTAAGCAGCCTTTCAGGGATGATCTTTCTTTTCTGTACTGCCTTCCACTTGGCTGCTGCTTCTGTACTGGCACACCATACTATATGCTTAGTCACTCAAGTTGGTACACTAGGTGGAACAGAACCTGGAATACTCCTCTTCTTTTTCTTGGATGCACTTGCTCCCCCTGCATCTGTTCTCTAACCATCCTTCTTGGTAGTTACTCCAGTCGAGCATGCTTGGATGGTCACTTCCTTCTTTGGTTTCTCCTTTTCAGACTTCTTGAGCTCAACCAATGAAACCGAGTCCCGATTGTCCTTACAATCTCCATTATCTGGTTTCTCTAGATCAGCTTTATGCATCTCTACATCTGGGATAGCTGGCTGTTCTAACTCCCTCGAAACATCTGGTTCAACAGACACTTTCTCAGCAGCCTTGTTTATCTCTGACTTCTCTGCAGACTTAACAGGCTCACCTCCTTCTTGAGTTAGTCCCTTCCTTCTGCTTCTCTTTTAATTCAGCTAATGATCTGGGATTCTGACCAGCTCTCTGTGTATGATTACCAGCACCATGTTCTGCTTCAGTCATGATTACTTCTTGGACATCTGACTGTTTTTCCTTCTTCTAGATGACAGGTTCAATAACAACTTGCTCTTCTACTTGTTCTATCTCCGTCTGATTTTCAAGTCGGTCTGACTCATCAGAGACAACATCTTCAGGCTCTTGTTGCTTCACATCATCAGCCTTCATACGAACATCTTCACTCTCTGTCACCTTCTCTTCATCCACTACCTCAGTAGTCTTTTCTGTTAAACATTCATCCGACTCTTCATCTAATACCAGACTTTTCTTGCTAGAAGGCCCAACAACCTGCTCAATCTCAGAGTCTAACATAGCAAGTTTACTCCCCCTTACAGCACTAATTTGTGCAGCGTATTTCCTGGGAGTTCCATTCCTTCCAAGGCCGACTTTCATGCAGATTCCTATCTTCTTCAGCACGAAGCCAGTGGCATCTACCTTTGCATTCAACAGCTTCTGCTTATCAGAACCACAATCTTAGCCCTACTGGCTTCACCTTCTTCTGCAGCATCGGCCACAGAATCTACAGCAGGTTTCAAACCCTTCGGCTTCCCATTAACCGCTTTGTCACCCTTATGACTCACTGAATCTTTACCAATCGCCCATACTTCCTCATCAACAAAATTGAGAGCACTAGCTTGGGAGTGAGAACAAGGGATTACCTCATTGAGGAGTAGTTCAGCCATCGCCTGATATTCCTTCACAGTCTGCACACTCCCTTTAGTTGGATTAGGATCAGCCTTTGACGCCTTTGAAGTAGCTTCTTTAAGTTCTGTCACAGCTGCCTCTTCTCCCTTCTTTTTCCCTTCTCTGATCTTAGGGTTTGCTGATATTGTATCGTCATCCGACTTCGATTCAACTGCCTTTTTGATTTCTCAAAATTTTGGACTCCTCCACTTGCCAAAAACGGTTATGTGAATATCTCTTGAGATATTTGTCCAATCACCTCTCTCCTCCTTGATATCGCCTCATAAAGCTGCAAATATGTTGAACTTAGTAATCAGTTCCAACCACGTACCATCTGTTCCAGCCCTCTTCTTTGGTAGGTCAGCCCATCTGATTTGCTGGGGCTCTGCTCTTGGCTGACCTCCGTCTGGAACACTTAGTTGGCGATAACACACAGACCCAGAGAGGATCTAAGTGTGTCGAACTGAGCGGCGTCTAGTGGCATGGTGAGTACGACAGTTATAGTGGTCATGTGTTTCGATGTGATGACCTTCTTCTCCACCATCTCTCTGATGAAGTGATATCTGCTCATGGAGTGTTGTACTGGGTTCTTGGGCAGAAACTTCTTCACCCGTTCCACTCTGTGTTCAGACAGATTCTGCTTCATCCATAGGACCTGAGTGCAGCATGCAGCGATGCTCTCCTGCTCTCCCAGCATCTGGTCAACGTGTGTTCCAGGAAGGTGTTTCATCTCCTTTTCCCCGAGTCTCACAAATTGTCCAAGCAGCTTCTGTGTACTCGTGACAAACATACGCTCTACTCCCCCTCGCTCATAGCCATGGTCGATGAGGAACGTCTCGTACCATGCTCTGGGCGCTTGTGTGAGTCCGTACATAGTCTTCTTCAGTTCGTGACTATGCGCAAGATGATATGACATCCATGCTTTAGATCTGGTGAACTCTCCCAGTTCCACGTGAATGGCCACCACCCAAGTCTCATCAATAAATGTTTTGATGACATTCTTCGGACTAGATGAACAAGCAGCCAGCTCTCGACACTTGATCTCATTTGCTCGACTCTTAATTCTCCATGAGGGTTGCAGCGCAGGTGCATCGTCAAGTGTCCCGGCTGGAGTAGGTGTGGCTTCATCGGCTAGACCTCCCTCTGGAATTTTATCTTCCAGAACTGAGTTGGGGGCAACATCGTCTTTCACCTTTCCAGAAGAGGACACCATACCTGTCCCTTGCAACTCCATCTCATGTATCGTGTTTGTCGGACAGACAGTGGCAGCTCCTGTTCCAACTGAGCCTAGACAGTAGCTATTGTTTATTGACCTACTTCCTTCCAACAGTGTGTCTCCATTCCTATCCAGTACTTGACACGAATCACGAGTGAAAGTAACAAAATGTCCTTCATCACACAATCTACTGATACTAATCAGGTTCACCTTTAACCCATCCACTAGGAGGATATCCTCGAGCACAGGTAGATCTGGAACCTTCAATGTCCCTCAGCTGATCACCTGGTCCTTCCCTCCATCTCCAAAAGTGACAAGCTGAAGCTTGCAAATAGATTTAACAATGATGAGATATCGAGGATTACCTGTCATATTGAGATGAACTTCTTTGCGGATGTGCAACTCAGCATTCTTTCTCCTTAGCCCCATCAAGCATGCAGGATGTGTTTCTCTCTTTTTCTCCATCTCAGCTTTCAGAACCGATACGGTGTCTAGCAGTTTCACCTTCTGTGCAAGAAGTGACGAGGGTTCTTGATTCATTCCAATCATCTCGTGCTTCAAAGCAGATATTTCCTCTTGGTGCTCCACCTTCTGGGCAACGAGAAGTTCAACCTCCTGCCACTGTTTATCTTCTTCTTCTGTCAGGCTTGCCACTGTTTCTGTGAGCTTCTTGTTCAGGCCAATCACCAATAGGCACTTCTCATAGAGTTCCTTGTACGTCTCGGCCGAGGTCTCATGAGCAAGTCCTTCGTCATCACTACTTGAAGCGTCGTCAATGGGCTGTTCAGACAGTGTACTAGAATATGGATTTTCACTTGTCTCACTGTCGTCTTCAATAGTGACTACATGTCCGACGAGATTGACATTCTCATGTTCTTCTTCCTCATCGTTAGTTTCACTTTCTAGACCCTCATATGCTATTCTGAGAATATCCCATGCTTCCTTGGCCACCTCACATTCAGCAATCAGTTTGAACACGTTCTCGTCCACTCCATAGAATATTGCATTCAGGGCCTTTGCATTCCCAACAGCCGCTACATCATCTGCTTCAGACCACAGGGCTTCGGGTTTTGGCATAACAGCTCCTTCAGGGTTGGCCATCATGGGTTCTGTCCATCCTATCATCACGGCTCTCCATGCCTTTTCATCGAGGGATTTCAGAAAGGCTTTCATCCTGGGTTTCCAATAGGCATAATTCGGCCCTTCAAGCCACGGTGGTCGGTTAGTGCTCTGTCCTTCCTTCAAACTCATCTTGAACTGTCGCCGGATCACACTTTGTATGTCGAGTGCCTGCTCTGATACCAATTGAAATCTACTTGCCTTAGTCAAGACGAGTTCCAGATGGTGTTCGAACTGTGTCTCGAACACTTGTTGGACAGTTTCAGGTTGTGTTCAAACAGAGGCTGGAACACCTTAGCAGACAGAACATAAACAGCACAAAATAGGAGCACACACGATATGATAACCCAGTTCGGCTCCGCCTACTCTGGGGGGTTTCCCACACCCGAAAAAGGGACACAAATCTTATTACGAGTTTAGGGTTACAAGAGGTCTTACTCTTACACAACTCCTCGTTTGTAATGGCCTCACCACTAACACTCCGTCTCTCAGATTTGTAATCTCGGTTCGTCGCAACTCCCCTCGATCCCCTATGGGTAGGACGAGACTTCCCTCTCGGCCTAGTCTTGGACTTCTCGGAAATCCAGTCACCTTCTCTCAAAGACGTGTCTTTATCACCGTGTGTGTGTGCGCTTGATAGTTCTCCAAGAGCAGTCTGAACAGCACACTAAACAGACTGCTTCTTCTCCGTTGATATTCCGGTGAGGAATAATCAGCCGGTGGTCGCTCCTCCTCCAATCTCATGAACTCTCGTGTTTATCTTTTCTCTCAGGAAGCGACACGATTATGGATGCCCTAGCATTGTATTTATATGCTCGGATGCCATCCAAATTTGCTCAAGATCATCCCATCAAATATTTAGGAAATATTCCTAAATATTTGATGTATATCTTTCTCCAATCTTTAGGAAGTATATTCGAAAACTTCCTTCCCAAGTCAGCCACGCCGCCTTTAATCTGATGTGTAGATATTCGTTTGAATATCTGAATCTTCGAATTCCTAGCTGGCCGACTCCAATCAGATCGAAATATTCTTGTCAAATATTTCGGAGATACTCCTACATATTTGATAGATATTCAATCTCTTCCATATCCAATCTTTGGAGATGACTTCCGTGCCAAGTCATCTAATATTCTCGAATCCAAGCTGAAGATATTCATTTGAATATTTGATCTTTAATGATGACTCGTCAATTGATCCCAATCAGATAATCTCATCGATCTTTTGGATATGCAAATCCTTGCGTCTGCTGTACGCTGTACTTCTATTCCAGTGTGTGGTTGAACTCCAGCTTGAACTGTCTAAAGCCGTTTTGCCAAATCCATGCCATTCATGGGAACATCACTCCCGGCAAGTGCCTTTGTTTAACGTCGTTGGCTCGACGGTACCTCACTCATGGATCATAAGTAGGGATCCCATGGGTGCTTGAGGTTGAACTTCCCCACGACTGCCCTTTTGATTTGCCCAAAGAACACATATGGCAACGGGCTTAGTTCTGCTCTCCCTTGATCCGGAGGCTTCTTCTTCACATATCCCTGAAAAGGCGAAGATTCCTTGGCCATAGCTGCTGGTCCATGGAGCCGTGCCCTTGTGTTTCTCCTTCCAAGCTTCCATTCCTTCGGCCCATGTCTTGGTCGCTTTTTCATGTCTGAATGGTCGGCATCCTTGCGGGTTTGGAAGTTCAGCATTTTGCCGTCAAGTGTAGGCGACGTTAAGCATGCGCCCATGCCAACCCTCTTCTTTGTGGCAGCGCTGATGGGTATTCTTGGAACAAGTGAGTTTTCCGAGCCTCTCGGTTGAGTCATGGTGAGTGGGACCGGGGCTTTCTCGACTAGCCCGTCCGTGAGGACCGGGTCTGTTTTGGGCAGCTTGGGCGCTTCGGCCAGCTTGGCAATGTGATCCGGGACTTCCTTTGCCTCGTCAAGTAGAGCCGGGACTTCTTCGGGCAGATTGGTGATGAGGACCGGGCATGTCTTGGCTGGTTCTTCTTCAGTCATCCGCGGGTCCTCATCCTCTGTTAGCTCTGATGTAAGTTCTTCTTTGATAACCCTTGGCTTGAGCATCTCATTGATCAGATAATTAGTTTCTTTTAGACCCGCCTCTATTTCTGCCCATGCTTTCTCGGATCTGGCTTGACTTTGGTCCATCATGTTGGCCAGCTGCTGGTTGCCAGATGCCAGCTCCGTTGTAATGTCCTCTAGTGGCTTGGCCTGATCTTGTCTTGGTATTGACCTCGCGGCCAAATCATCTATTAAGTTCCAAAGATCATCTATGTCTAAGTTGTTCACCGAGCCTCCTGCTGCATCATTTAGCCAATTCCACTCTCGGGCATCATCCCATTGAGAAACCTTTGAATAAGATTGTGGTTGGTGAATCCATGGTGCGGGCAGATCGTCACAATGGAGTCAAAGTACGCCAAGTACTCGTCCAAAGTTTCATCCCGGGATTGCTCTATGTTGTTGATCTTCTCGCGGACTTCAAGTTCGAAGGGTGGTGGGGAAAACTCCTCTTTGAATTTGGTTTGTAGATCCCCATAATCACTTTCATAAGCTGCACATGAGTAATACCAAGCTATTGCGGAGTTAGTTAAGGAAAATTTAAAGCATTTCAGTTTGAACTCCTCTAGCGTTTCATCTTTAGGCTTCATGTGGCTGCATATGGAGTGGAACGTTTGTGTATGCCTCACGGGATCTTCTCCAATGTAACTTCCGAATTTGGGGAGACGGCTAAGCATTTCGAACATAAGGTTGCTGCCCCCATCATTCCAAGGTTCTCTGCCGTGGTACGAGGACATAGTGAACTGCACAACAAAACAAACAAAAGAAAAACAAAAAGAACAACTATTCTGATTTCACAACTCCCCGGCAACGGCGCCAATTTGACAACACTACCTTGTCGCGAGGCAATGTGTGCAAATAAATTTATAAGTCCGCTACTAGCGACTTCACTACTGGGTAGCAAGTGGTAAGTAGGGGTCGAACCCAAGGGAATTG
Organism: Rhodiola kirilowii; assembly: GCA_033675215.1. NCBI lineage: Eukaryota > Viridiplantae > Streptophyta > Magnoliopsida > Saxifragales > Crassulaceae > Rhodiola > Rhodiola kirilowii. Next base: position 48,886,470 of record CM066201.1, read on the forward strand.
GTGGATTAGTTGTTCTTTAATGAAGCTTACACATAAATTAAAGTGCGATTGGGGTTGGGTTTGAGTGGTTTATACAAAAAGTAAATTACAGTGTGTAAAAGTAAATAACAGAAAGTAAATGTACAGAAAGTAAACAGTTGATATTTTAATGGAAGGAAAGGATTCGGTTAAGGGGTTTTATATCATATCATCGTTCATCATCGACTTCTAATGATCTTACTAAATGTTCAAAGATGTATCAAGGCTATTCCTAGCACTTGACTTGCCACACCGTCTAGTCTTTTTCAAGACTTAGAACTCTTGTTCTAATATGTGCATCCATTTGATCAATCATTCCTGATCAACCAAATGGTGCTTAAAAGAGGTTGAACTCCAAAGATAAGATGTGCTCTTCCGAGCCTCCACTTATCCACGTATGTTCACAAACCCCATGGAAGAGCTTTGCTCTTCCGAGCCTCCACTCAACCAATGGTGTTCTGACCTAATATATGGCACATAAAACAAGTTTTGAACACAAAGAAGCATTAAGCAAAGAGTCTAGAAACGATTCATGATATAAGAAACACCTTCAACCGAATATAAGTCTTAGCTACTTGAATTCATGTCAAGGAATACAAGCAAGCCGTGGCTTTGAACAAGAACAAGTAAAGGGAGATGAGCTCCAAAGCAATAACAAAGTAAAGGAAAGTAAAGGAACAAGGCAAAGGAAAGCAAGAACAAGTAAAGAAAGTAAAGGAAAAGTAAGGAAGCCGTGGCTTTGTACCTACAACAAGTGGAGGAGAGGAGCTCCTAAGCAAGATCAAAGCAAGGGAAGTAGCTCCAAAATGAAGAACAAAGCAAGAACAAGTGAAGAACAAAATGTGTATTGAAAATGAAGAGAAGAGAGTTAAGCTCTCTATCTCTCTAAGGAATTCGAACAAGAGGAATGGGATGTGTTTACATGAGGCTTGCTCCTCTATTTATAGGCTAGGAAACTTGGGAGCTAAGTATTGGATAAGAAATATCTATGGGGAAGAAATATCCTTTGGCTTAAAAGATCTTAAAGCCACCTCACTTCCCTTCCCATGTGCCAAATGACTTGCCCTCTCCCAAAGCCGCCGCCCATGTGTCACTCTTCCATGGAAAGCCTCCGGCCATGAGGTGGAGGAGCCATCGGTTCCCTCACAACTCTGGTTAGACTTTAGTTGCCTTTGGTTGGACTTGTTGGATTTGGCCGGAATTTGTCGCCGGAGCAAGAAATGACCGGAGCGTGTTGGTGGTCGGAATTGATTTGATCGGAGGCTCGTCGGAGGTTCGCCGGAGTATGGTCGGAGTTAGCCGGAATATTGTCGGAATCTGACCGGAGCTTGGCCGGAGCTTATTGGATTTCGGAGAGTGTATTCTAAATGAAAAAGTCATTCTAAGATGATCTCAAGAAGGTTGCTACGCCAAATTCTGCCCGGAAAATGGTCCAAATCCCAAAACGGCCGATATTGCCCTTGTTTGGCTTTGAACGGGCTTGAGTCCTTCGCAATGCGTTCTCAGCTTTTGGGCGATGGTTCTAGAATTTTGAAGTGATTCTAAGATGAATGCTCGAGCTATATTTGCTAGAACGCCGCCGGAAAGTAGTCGTGACCAGATTTGAAGTTTTGCTCGGGCGCAGGCCGATCGGGCTCGGGCGCTGGTTTTCCTCGGGCCTTGGCTGGCCAGTAATGTTTGGTGTGCTTTTTGGGCATAAATATCCCCTTTTAGGCATGTTTCCTCTTTAGATCCCAAAATCGCCTGTATACACAAAATGGTATTAACAAGCACTTGTTCGTATGACCAAATGTCTTAATTGGTGGGTTTAGTAGTACTTAATGAATCATATAAATATGCTCTATCAAAAGGCTTAATGCATATGTTAAATGCATTCGTGTCCTCTACGACAGTGTGTTATCTTTTTGTTTTCGTCACTCCTTGGACCCGAAGTGTCGAATAAACAAAAAGATCAACAAAAAAGGCCGAAAAGAGCTCTGCACCAGCAAGGGGCCGTGACAGCCGTGACATCTAATCAGTGTCACGGCAGTCACGATAGGATTTCGGCGCAGAAAGAGTTGGGCAATCTCAGACGTGCCGTGACATGTCTATATGTCACGGCAGTCATAGTACCCATATTGCTCAGTGGATTTCAGCCTAGACGCGACATGCCGTGACATTCACTAAAGGACACAGCAGCACCAATTTTGCTCAGTGACTTTCAGCCTCTGCCGCGACATGTCTATATGTCATGGTAGTCACGGCACCTTCGGGCACAATTTTCAGAAGTTTCCTAATTTGTTTTTTGGAAGTTTTCTGGGCCTTTTTGGAAATTGATCGATTGGGCTATAAAAGAGCAACGACCAGAACGAACCAAGTGTGCTTATTTGGAGAGAAGAAACCCTAACTTGGGACAGAAGACAGAGTTTATCACGAGAGATCAACGAGCACCCGCGTCATTACGGTTTCCTTGTCATTAATCTCTTTATGAACACTACTTTTGGTTGATTTACCATGAGTAGTGAGTAGTCTTCTTATTCCGGGATCCTACGGATCCCGTGCTATGTACCCAACTCTTCATGTGATCAATTAACGTTTTTATTTATGCGATTCGAATATTCAATTTCATTGTGCTTAATTTTATCGTTCTTTGCAAGTTTTACATTGAATGGGATGTTTGCATGCTAGAACGTATTTAGGTTAATTACCGAAAGATGGATGGGTCCTAGGTATTAATCTGATTGCATGAAATTGATATTAGGTCATGGTAGGTACAATGGTAGTACATGAATTAATAGGAAAATTGACTTTTGTCTGAAAAACCCTATGTCTAATAATCGAGATCGTTGATAATCCGTGGATGGGCGGCGTTCAACGATTGAGATTAATCTAAACAATGATCCATTGATGGGCGGCTTATTTAGTGTTATTTTGGTTTATTTCCATATTCGATAGCATGAATAAATTACGTGACATGATTGCATGATTAATAGGGTTGGCACGGGTGAAGTATGATTCTGGAAATCTTTCTCTGATAAAGTCACAACCATTTATTTTTTGCATTTAATTTCTGTTACTTTTGACACCACAAAACCTCTTGTTAATCGGAATTGCTAAATAAGTCACTTATTAACTAGTATTCACACACGTATGTTCCTTGGATCGACCCTTGGCTTACCAAGGTTATAAATTTTGTTTGACTGTAACTAGACCCCTAAAACTCATAACTTGACACTATAAAGGGTTAAAAATACGCTTGTCAACCGACTGAGTTCAAATCCAACATTTCAGTCGACCGACTGAAAAGATCATAACACAACTGAAAATCAACTGAGCTCAAATTGAGTTCCATTTATCCATAAAACATCTTTACAAGGTTTAATACATGTTTTACAATGTATAAACCTAAAATCTCCAACAATCCTCCCCCATTTTAGGTTTATACTATTGAATACCAATAGTATTCATTCCGAACAAAACTTGCGCATAAGTGAAGTGTCCCATACGATTGAACTTCACATAGTGTAGCATTTTCCAATACTTGAGAATCAGGGTGTTTTACGAATTGAACCCATCAACCCATTTGAATACGGGAAAATAAAACACACACAAGTTTACTACTATTCTAAGTACAACTTGACACTATTTCAGCCATGTGTCACTATCCATTCATAAGTGCATACTTAGCCAAGCACAAGCTAATTGAAGCGGCTCACTTCACACTTACATATGTGAATTCTTTTAGCATGCATCTGCAATGCACTTTTCCAAAAGATCCATTAAGAAGAGAAACTTCATCCTCCCTTTCTCTGCAAGAAAAAATAAGCACAACTCTGGGATGGATATAACCATGTGCTACAAATCTCTCAGAATAGGCTTTCCACAATTCAACTCTTAGCGTCATACTAAGAGGGAATATAGGTGTCCGACGATAACAGATTTAGATGTGCTTTAAGCCCATCCCTAAATATGACTTTTGCACCAAGTCCCTAGATAATGCTTTCGTCAAATGATCAGCTAGATTTTGCTATGTCCGGACATAATCAATCGAAATCACCCCGTGAGTGATTAGTTCACGAACCGCGCTATGCCTAACGCCGAGGTGTCTCAATTTACCATTGTACATTTGGCTATAAGCTTTAGCCAAAGTTGCCTTACTATCACAATGGATAAAAATAGACGCTACCGGCTTTCGCCACAATGGAATCTCATGCACTAAATTTCTTAGCCATTCTGCCTCTTTACCGGCAGCCGCTAAGGCCATAAATTCAGATTCCGTAGTCAAGTTGGTGATGCAAGTTTGCTTCTTAGAGGCCCAAGATATGGCACCTCCCCCAAGCAAGAATACCCAATGATCGGTCGAATTCTTGACCTATTATTCACTTCATTCGATGATGGATTAGGTTTGTTTTCTGGCCATTTTGTTATCATTTAACCTCTTTTCTAGTGTTTCAGGTCATATATCACATAACTAATACTTTTGGATGGATCCGAAGCAAAGCAAAGCAATTGGTGAAGATTTGGGCAAAAACAGGACAAAACAGGGCAGACAGATCTTTGCGACGTATTTTGCTTGCCCAGAGCGCATATCATGTTCAAATGGGTCGAAATTTAGTTTGTTGGAAAGCTAACGCAAAGGCCGACAACTTTGTAGTTAACACCAAGAGCAGATTCGAAGGTTTAGACCTCCACAAAAGCAACGGAAGTCAGGTCCCGTTACACTCCTGGGTGTCGCCAGATATCAATGGTGTCACGGGACTTGGCCGTGCATGTGCAAAGTTGATGAGCCCGTGACACACCATCTGTCACGGCACCGTCGTCAATTTTGAGCTATAAATAGCAGTTTCGGACCAGTTTTTGGGAGTGCTGACATTGGGGATCGATTTTGACCTAAATTGAAGAAAGGGGACAACTAAGAGCTCTAGAAAGACCAAGATTCGAGGCTACGCTTCATCAAAACACGGTTTCCTCATTTCTAATCTTTTTATATATATATTCATGGTTGATAGCCATGAATCGTGAGTAGTCGTTTTATTCCGGGATCCTATGGATCTCGTGCTTGTACCAAACTCTTCATGAGATTTATAGAAACACTTTCATTATTGGAATTCGAATATTCAATTTCATTGTGCTCAATTTTATCGGTCTTGCAAGTTTTACATTGAATGGGATGTTTGCATGCTAGAACGTATTTAGGGTAATTACTAAAAGATGAATGGGTCCTCGGTATTAACCAGATTGTATGAAATTGATATTAGGTCATGGTAACTACACTGGTAGTACATGGATTAATAGGAAAGTTGACTTTATTGTCTGAAAAACCCTAGGCTTAACTAATCGAAATCGTTGATAATCCGTGGATGGGCGGCGTTCAACGATCTAGGTTAATTTAGACAATGATCCGTGGATGGGCGACTTGTCTAATGTTATTTCGGTTTATTTCCATATTCGATAGCATAATTAGATTGCACGATATTATCACGTGAATTGTATGGCAGGCACGGGTGAAGTTTGATCTTGGAATTATTTCTCTGATTGAATCAAACCTTTCCTAATTTCAGTGTCACTTAGGAATTAGTAATTACCCAAACCTTTTTCCTATAGGAGTAGCTGAATAGGTCACTTGTTAGCTAGTATTCAAACACGTTGTTCCTTGGATCGACCCTTGGCTTATAAAGGTTTATAAATTTTGTTTGACTGCAACTTGACCCCTAAAACATATAACTTGACAACTACAAAGGGTTAAAAATACGCTTGTCAAAATGGCGCCGTTGCCGGGGAGCAACGTTTAGTGTGATACTAGATTTAACTAGTGTAGTTTAGACTATTCCCTTTTCGTTTTCGTTGCTCATCTCTGACTGCTTTTTCTTGCTACTGATAGCACTAAAATATATGCATTTAAGGCAACCCCTATGCTTATTGTTTCGATTGTTTTATCACGATTTCACTTGCTATTTGATGCCTTGTGGTTCATTTCAGGCAAATTACAGAGCTTAAGCTGAGAACACAAGTGGGCATTGATTTTGGAGCAAAACCGAGCTTTTTGGAGCGAAAAAGCGCAAAGTGGAAGTCGGAGCACAAACTCCTCAGGCATGCGCTCGCACAGGCAATCTGTGCGCTCGCATGGATCAGACCAGACGCATAGAACTTCCATGCGTTCGCACAACACCGCTCATGCGCTCGCACAGCTCAACCTATGCGCTCGCATGGATCAGACCAGACGCATGAAATTCTCATGCGGACGCACGCTTCAAGCCCATGCTCGCATATGACCAAATTTGTGAAGCCATGCGCTCGCATGGTCCATCCATGCGCTCGCATGAAGTCGTAAAAATCGGATTTTTACTGCTGGGGTATAAATAGAAACTTAGGGTTTTTGAGCCCTCGCTCTTGGATTTTCTGGGATTTTTGGGAGAAGTTTGCTTGGAGAAGAAGCCAGATTTTCTAGAGTCATCAACAACACAAGGATTGGATCATCTATTGTTCTTAGTGCTCCATATTGGTTCTAGATTCCTAAACTCACTTTTCAATATGTTTTTCTACACTTTTATTGTTGTTGATGCTTGTAAACTCACCATGAGTGAGTAGTGACCTTGGTTGGGGATCTATGAATCCCCTAGACATGTTTGTGACATTGTAAATACTATGGATGCTATTGATGAATGATTTGCACATGACTCTTCTTCATTTGAACTTAGATTTTCGGATTGCCTATGAGGTGTTTGTGAGAAGTCCTCAATAGGAATTCTGCTTGATTTCGTGTTTAACGTAGCTAACCCTGAAAAGCATGATTTCAAATGAACTAAATAAAGAAGCATTAGAGTTTTTGAGTTACATGACGACTTTCTAATCCTAACGAGAAAAGCTTGAATTTAACAAGAACATGATTATCTAGTCAATAAAGCGCGAGTGTGAGGCTAGATATTCATATTCTATAGTGCCAATAAAGCACGAGTGTGAGGTACTATGCGAGATGTAACCCCTTTGTACTAGGTTGTAGCGCGAGTTGAACTTAGTATTAATGTTGCATGAGCTAAATTCTAAGTATGTGCATGTGATTTCATCAATGGTGTCCCATTTTACTGTCACAATAATTGTCTAGGTGGAGAAATAGATCCCTAGTCATCTTTTAATCGATTGTTAACCTCTTTTAGTTGATCAAGTCTCTCTTTTGGATAGTAAAAGTTTGCTATCATCCTTTTCAAGGAACAACCCCCCCCCCCCCCCCCCCCCCGCCAACCCATAGACATTCTAAATAAATTGTTAGCATTATTAGTTTAATCACCTATCCTTTGGGTTCGACCTCGGATTTCCCGAGTCTTTACAAATGTTTTGATTACCGTGACTAGCATAAGTGTTTGATTTCTTATTGAATAGTTTAGCTATATTTGCAAGCGATCAAATGGCGCCGTTGCCGGGGATAGATTAATTAACTAGGTGCTAGTAGATTGTTTAGTTTGTCTACTCTTCCCTTACTTGACAGTTATTGCTTGTTTTGTGCTTAAATTGTGTTTATTTATCTTGCCTTTCATTGCTAAGGATCTCCTTTGTTCTTGCAGGCATTCGAATGATCACAAGATTTATGGGACAAAAACACGTAGTGATTGGTTCCACGTCAAACTCTTCTCAACCTTCTCACCCAACCGCTAAGAGAGGAAGAGGTAGACCTCGAAAGAATCCTCCCCCTCTTGCTCCTGTTATTCCTCCGGCCTTCCAAGGTCCGAGACCTCGTCCACCTCCACTCCTAAATCCGATACATTATACACCACCGGGATTTAGAATGGAAGATGTGATAGAGAATCCTCCCGGCCCACAGATCAATGTTGATGGTCAAAATCCTTTACAAGATCCTCCCGCTCCTCAAAGGAACAACAGAAATTATAGATACGATGATGAGGATGATGAGAGACCCGTTGGGGATTACATGACCCCTACACTTGAGGGAAATGGTTCTGCTATAGTACCGCCGGAAGAAAACGCTTTTGATTTCGATGTGAAATCTTCCTTAGTCCATATGGTGACCAACGATCAATACCATGGAGTTGGGAATCCCTCCACACATTTGGCTAACTTTCAAGAGTATTGCCGCACTTATAAGACGAGAAATGTGCCCGCTGAATATGTCTATTTGAAGCTCTTTCCTTCTTCATTATATGGAGATGCAAAGGAATGGTTGCAAAACCAAGAGCCGGGAACTTTCAGAACTTGGGATCATCTAGCAAATTCCTTTCTGACCAAATTCTTTCCGCCGTCAAGAACTAAGAAGTTCACTGATTTTATATTGACTTTCTCCCAAAGAGACAATGAGCTATTCCATCAAGCCTATGATCGGTTCAAGCATTATTTGAGGGAATGCCCTCACCACAACTTTCGTAGAGCGGATCTTATGAGATATTTCTATCTTGGTATGAGCAAGGAAGCCAAGAACCAAATGGACACGGCCAGTGGCGGTGCTATCATGGATCTATCGGTGAGCCAAGGGTTTAAAATCATTGACAAGATCACTATAAACTCTGATAGATACCAAGGGGTCGGTCATAAAAAAATGGGTAAGTCTAGAGAGGACTCTTCTAGTTATGCCACCAAAGATCAGTTTAGTGATTTGGCAAAGAAAGTGGAAACCATGATAAGTATGGTTAATTCTTTGGAGGTATCTAAACCAAGAAATGATAAAGAGAAAACTTCGGCTCAACAATCTTGCTTTCTGTGTGCGAGCATGAGGCACTCTACAAAGAATTGTCCCGATGGGAGATATGAAGAAGAAGATGATGGATATGAAGAAGCCCACTATGTAAATCAACAGAGAAATTATGCTCAAAATTCTAGTCCTACTACGAGAAATTATGAGCCTCCTCAAAGGAGAATGTTCGACAATCCCGGTTTCCCTTCTAGGCCTCAAGGGCAAAGTAACTACCAAGGGAACTACCAAAGACAAGGGTATGGCTCCAACCTATATCAAGGGCAGAATTCTTATTCTAATCAAGGCCAAGGTTCCAACCAAAACCAGGGGAAAAGTCCTCAATATTCCAATCAAGGGAACTACCAAAGGCCTTATCAAGCCAAATCTCCTATGAATGATCAAGGGACTTCTCATCAACAAGGACAAGCTTCTCCCAACACTCAAGATAATGCGATGATGTCTATGATGGCACAAATGCTAGAGAATCAAAAGGAGGCTAACAAGAAGATGGAGCAATTAGATGCTTGACGGAGCCCACTGCACTGTCGTTAAGGTGCAATGTTCTCTGTACAAATAAATTTATATTTTCCGCTACTCGCGACTTCACTACTGGGTAGTAAGTGGTAAGTAGGGGTCGAACCCAAGGGAATTAGGGGGATACGTTCTTATTTAAGGGATTTATACAGCGAGGGAGCGTGTTTTAAGGTTGATTGAGTTTTAGCGGTTATGACTAAGTGACTTTTTTGGTTGTTTTTGGTTTTGAGTGCGGAAAAGTAAATTACAGAAAGTAAATACTGAATTTAAAGGAAGAAGACTTACAGTGGGTGATGCGTGATTGGTGAGTCCTCCGGTAGATGAGCGGTTTGTGATTGCAGATGATCGAGCAATTTATAAAAGTAAATACAGGGGGTTTTGAATTCAAGGAAAACATTCGGTTTCAGGGGCCTTGTATCATAGTTGTTTATCATTGACCGCTAATGATCATACTAAGTGTTCAAAGATGAATCGAGGCCATTTCTAAGCGCAAGACTTGCAACATCGTTTAAAACACTTGTTCTACTTAAGACTAATTCCTCCTTTCGAAGTATCTTAGCCTTATGTGCATCCATTTGATCTTCTGTTACGATTTCCCAAAATGGTTTTTAAGATAAGTCGAACTCCTCAGATAAGTTTTGCTTGTTACAGCTTCCACTTACCGGGTATGTTCACGAATTCCCACGGAAGAGCTTTGCTTGTTACAGCTTCCACTCAACCTTGGAAATTCTGACTATATATGGCACATAGAACAAGTTTTGAACACAAAGATGTACTAGGTGCAGGGTCTAAAACATTTTACAATACAAGTACACCCCTTTAACCGAATAAAGAGTTTAGCTACGAATATCCATAGAGGTGGATACCATAGCTAAATACTCGGGGGTTTTTAAAAACAGTAAGAGGAGAGGGGGTGGAATACTCAAGAACCAACAGGAGTATTCCCAATTCCTACTGAATACTCAAGAACCAACAGGAGTATTCTCTACGTATTATAATACTCAAGAACCAACAGGAGTATTATAATTTCAAACCGTTATAATACTCAAGAACCAACAAGAGTATTATTTCATAAACCAAACTTACTAAGTAACACAAACTTAGAGAGAGAAGTGAAATGTTGATTTTTGGATTTTGGATGATGGATATGAGGAGGAGGAGCTCTCCTTTTATAGCCAAAGGGGAGGAGAATGGAGGGTGGAGATGATTTGCATCCAAGGGAGGAGGAGGAGGAGATGAAGATGTGGTGGAGGAGCCACCACATGTCACATTCCCATGGTGGCTTGAAAGCCGCCGGTTGCAAGTGAGAAAGGGAGGAGGGGAGGTGACTTTGGTCACCTCCTCCCATAGCCACCGGTCATCCAAGGGGGAGAAGGGGAGGAAGGCCACCCATGAGTCACTCCTTCACCAAAAACCGCCAGTCACCTTGGCAAATGGATGAGTTTTATGAGTTTTGTGCAGTCTTTTCACAGAACTATCAGTCCAATTTCGCTCCGGTCTGACTTTGGTTGTTCCTTGGTTTGATTTGATTTGAGTAATTCAATGTCAGGATCTTGAGATTTCTTCATTCAGTGTCTGATCTTGACCTTGGAATGACTCGTAATATCTTTTCAGCGTAAAATCCTCTCCTTAGCGTGTTTTCTCTCTAAGCGCCAAAATACCCTGTAGAAATATATCGGGACTAACAAGTAGAAGTTAGATAGACAAACCGTCTAATTTGGTGGGTTTTACTGTGTATTTGATTCGTATAATTATGGTCCATCAATGCTCATAACAAAATACTTGCGAATCAAGTGGCTCATTTGAAGGAGATTGGGAAGCTCCCCTCTCAACCGGATGTAAATTCGACCGAGCATTGTAATGCCATCTTTCTTGAAGGAGAAGAGCCATCTCTCATGCACGTCAATGCCATAACATTAAAGAGTGGAAGAATCCTCCCTGCTCCTCAAAGAAAACCGAATCCTAATGATAAGGAGATAGAAGCGGAAGTTGCCAACAAAAATTCTGAAGTTGAACCACAAGCCCTTACGGAGGAAGAGAAAAAGGAGGAAGAGCCGGTTTTGACAAGGCATTATGTGCCGATGGTCCCCTTTCCTCAAAGGCTAAACAAAAGCAAGTTAGATGCTCACTTCCAACGATTTGTGGAGATGTTGAAGAAGTTGTACGTCACTCTTCCACTCCATGAGGTAATCACTCAAAATCCTACCTATGCAAAGTTCTTGAAAGATATTGTGTCTGGTCGTAGAGTTATTGAAGAATCTAGCATGGTAGCCTTGAACCATGAGTGCAGCGCCCTTTTCTCAGAACAAATACCTCTCAAGATGAAAGACCCCGGTCGATTCACCATACCATGCCGTATTGGCGCTGTGAGTTTTGAACACCCACTAGCCGACCTTGGTGCTAGTGTAAGTGTCATGCCTCTAGCAACCTATTATAAACTGGGGTTAGAAGGAATGAGGGCTACCAAAATGGTGATGCAACTCGCCGATGGAACCACAAGGAAACCCAAGGGATTAATCGCGAATGTTCCTATAAAGATAGACAAGTTCCACATACCTTGTGATTTCGTAGTGATGGACACAGGGAATAATGGCAACACTTCTCTTATTTTCGGGCGCCCTTTCTTGGCCACCGCCGGTTTCAAAGTCGATCTGGGGAAAGGGAAGTTGACCTTGAAGATTGGGGGAGAAAAAGAGAAAATAAAGAGGGCTACGAGCGAACAAGTGACTCTACCCAAACCTTGTGGTTTGAAAGTACAAGAGAGTGCTAGGGCCGAGAATGTTGAGGTCAAGAAAGTAACCAAGAAGGATTTGTACAAGTTGATTGATCCCGATGAGGACCCTCTTCTTGATCACTATAGGATGCCCTCATGCAATGATGGGATAAAAAGAAAAGCAAATGCTAAAACGGTAAAGAGTGAGAAGCAAGCATCGCTGTGGACAAAAGCTATTAAGCAAGTTGCTTGCAACTCTTCAAAGAACCCGGATTGACCCCTCCACTTCTCAACATATCCGCTTGAGGAGGGATCTTAGCAAAAGACTCCTCAAGCGTGCTTCTTATTTCCCAAGAGGAGAATCGGCTCCGTCTTAGCCAAGACGTTAAATGATGGAGCGTATTTATACGACTCATCGAAGCAGTTAAACCCACCAAATTGGACACTTTGTCTTAACAACGTTTACTTGTTACTTCCATTTTTGTTCTACAGGCTATTTTGAGGTCTAGGGAAGAAACAAGCTTAAAAAGGGAGATTTATGCTAAAAATGGATTACAAGTGGTTTGTGCGAGCGCATGGCCCCAGCCGAGAAGGACAAGGCCCCAGCCGGGCCTCCAAGGTCCAATTTCAAGTTGTCCGGGCCAAACATGAAATCTGACAATTCAGCCTCGACCAAAATGCTCCAAATGGAAAATAAGGTGGAAGATGTCGAGATACCAAGAGCGACGCACGATCCATTTGGCAATTGGCTCAGTTCCAAGAAAAAGCCTCGCGCGCTGATGGACCAAGACCGAGTTGCTCGAGCCAACCTTCACATCTTCAAATTCTGGCTTGACCAACTTGTTCCAAATATCAAAGGACTCAGACAATATCAAATTCCAGACAAAATGCCCGAGGAAATCCGACTATGGCCCAAGAAAACCACCAAGAACCAGTACCGGACGAGGTACGCATTTTACCGGACGAGGTACGCATTATCGCCCAAGCACGCCCGAGACCAGCGCTGGACCCCAACTTCAACTCAGGCCACCACCTTGCTCCGACCACCATGCTCCGGCCAGTCACCACCTTGCTCCGACCACCAAGCTTCGGCCAAGTCAAACCAAGTAGGAGAAGACTAGTTACCCTTTGGGACAATCTAGTTCAACTTCAACTAAGTGTCCTTTGGCTCAAACCAACAAGTGCAACTTCAACTAAGTGTCCTTTGGCTCAAACCAACAAGTGCAACTTCAACTAAGTATCTTTTGGCTCAACCAAGGCTCAACTAGAGGCGGTGGAAGAGAAGAGGAGAGCTTGAGGTGGCAAAAACCGATCCAAAGGGTTTCCTTGGGATATTTTCAAGTCCAATGCCTTAGCCCCTAAGTTCCCTCCTCTATAAATACAAGGCTCATGCCTTAGAAATCAATGTCTTCATGTCCCTTGTTCGAAGTCCATGGTCCTTAGTCCTTTATTCGATATCCACACCACAAGTTAGCTTAGTTTTCTCTTGTTTCGCATTATCATCACCATCATCTCGAATCTCTCTAGAAATCCATACACAAACCTTATAAACACTTTGCTATTGAAGATTCCAAGTTGTTCTTGAGTTCGGGGTTGATCTTGTTACTTTCAACGTCTTTCTACTCTTACTCGTATTTACTTTCGAAAAGCTTTGTTCTTACTTTTGTTGTCTTTCAAAATCCTTTACGTTTATTGTCTTTCAAAACCTTTGATTTCGTACACTAGCTATGGTATTCTCTTCCATGAATAGCCGTAGCTAAGCTCTTCATTCGGTTGAAGGGGAGTACTAGTATCATACAAATGTTTTAGACCCTTTTCTTAGTGCTTCTTTGTGTTTAAAACATGTTCTATGTGCCATTACATGGTTGAACGACAAGGCTAAGTGGATGCATCGAAAGGGCAAAGCTTAGCCAGGTAGTTCAGTCCAGATTAGACAACAAAACCAAGTGGATGCATCGAAAGGGCAAAGCTTGGTAGAGTAGTCTAATCCTACTTTAAAACCGCTTGGTTGATCGGAAATGATTGATCAAGTGGATGCACATAAGCTAAGATACTTCGAAAGGAGGAATTAGCCCAACTAGAACAAGAGTTCTATGTCTTGAAAAGGACTAAGACGGTGTAGCAAGTCAGGTGCTAGAAATAGCCTTGATACATCTTTGAACACTTAGTATGATCATTAGAGGTCAATGATAAACAAGGTGTGATACAAGCCCCCTAAACCGAATGCTTTCCTTTGATTAAACATCAACTGTTACTTTCAGTCTCATATCAACTGTTACTTTCAGTCTCATATCAACTGCTACTTTCAGTCTCATATCAACTGCTACTTTCAGCAAGTCTTGTCCATCAAGCATTTACTTTCCGCAAGTCTTGTCCTTCAAGCAATTACTTTTTGCAAGTCTTGTCCTTCAAGCACTTACTTTTCGCAAGTCTTGTCCTTCAAGCACTTACTTACAGCACTTTATTTTCAGTACTTACTTTCAGTCTTGTATTTACTTTCTTTACTTTTCAGTAATTTACTTTCAGTACTAAAAACCAAAAAAAACCAAAATCAACCCCAACTGTATTTACTTTTGTGACATTTCCACTAAAGAACTGCTATCCCCTAATTCCCTTGGGTTCGACCCCTACTTACCGCTTGCTACCCTGTAGTAAAGTCACGAGTAGCGGACTTATAAATTGTATTTTTCGCAGGCCACGACGACTGGCACCTGTCAAAAATTGGCACCGTTGCCGGGGAATTAGTTAACAATCGGGTACAGTTCTTAATAACCATGTCTCGTGCAGGAAGTCACCATGACTATCAGGATAATGACGGGATAAATCTGCACGATCGAAACAATGAGGCACCATTTCCAATTCTTGAAGATCCAGAATAGCTCATCCGAAACCAAAGAGCTCGTGATAGGGAGGCTGCCCAAAGAAACCAAGGACCACCCGAGGGTCGAAATGAAGTTGGCCCAGTGCAGCCCCCTAGACATCAAGTCCCCCCCTCAACATCAACAAGCACCAAGACAAGAACCCTTCTTTGATGACTACTATGGGGATAACAACTATCACGACCCAACTATGGAAGAACTCTCGGCCCCAAATTTCAGAGACCAGCCGTGGTGCATATACGAGGGCCCTGAACTAGAGAACATCTCTGTCAACACATCCGTGATCCACAACTTGCCTAAGTTCTCAGGAGCTCAGGGAGAATCTGCAACGTTTACATGGCATTTGCCAAAATTTAAAACCTTATGGAGTAGATGTAGATGACTTCAAATTAAAGGCCTTCTATTTCTCACTTATTGACTCTGCTAATGATTGGTTCCTTTCATTACTTTCAGGTAGCATCCGAACATGGGCCCAAATGCAAAAGAAGTTCCTGGACAAATACTATCCGGCAGGAAGGGCGATGCAAGTAAGGAGGCAACTGCAAGACCTAAAGCAAGGGCCTCACGAAACCATGTACGACTACCTAAAGAAATTCAACAGACTTGAGCAAAGCTGCTGCAACCTTGGGCTACCAGAGAAACTCGTTCTTGAGTACCTGTTAGACGGACTCAGGCAATTGGACAAAATGCTCTTGGATGCATCAGCTGGAGGAACCATAATGAGCATGTCCCCAAGGGGCATAAGGGAACTAATCTCAAAAGTGGCCGAGAATGCCCGATTCAGAAAGTAGACAACTCGGCAGGAAGGATTTACACGCACCAAGGACGTGGCAAGAGCTGAAGCACTAATAAACACAGTGCCCGAGGAGATAAAACAAGTGAAAGAAATGATGATCCAACTCCTACGAAGGCAGCCAGTTCAAGCTAAGCCTTGTGAGTTTTGCGGTTCTACAGACCACAAAACTGACGCATGCCCAACATTAGTAGAGGAAGAACCAGCAGAAGTAAATGTACTAGGAGGATACCAAGGATACAACACCAATAACAGAGGCGGACCAAATCGTCAGTATAGTTGATGGACCAAAATTATACGAATCAAAAACACAGTAAAACCCACCAAATTAGACTGTTGGTCTATTTAACTTCTACTTGTTAGTCCCGATATATTTCTACAGGGTATTTTGGCGCTTAGAGAGAATACAGGCTAAGGAGAGGATTTTACGCTGAATAGATATCAAGAGTCAATCCAAGGTCAAGATCATATGCCGACTGAAGAAATATCAAAGATCCTGACGTTGAATCACTCATAACAAATTAATCAGAAGAATCAGGAGAGGAATCAAGACAGCCCGGGGAAGAAACACACTGACAGTTTTGTGAAAAGACTGCACAAAACTGTACAAATCTCACACATGGGCAAGATGACCGGCCACTTGGGCAAGAGATGGCCAAAGCCACCTCTCCTCCACCCTCCTCCTCACATGGGCGGCTAGAAGGGGAGGAGCCTCCTCCTCACATGGGCGGCTAAGCCTCCCTCCTCCTCCTCTTCCTCCATGTGTTTCCATCCTAGCCATACACCTCCAAAACTTGCTCTCCACTCCTCCTCCATGGATGCTTGCCATGTGGTGGCTCCTCCTTCCTCCTCCATCTCCACCCTTGGATGACCACCACATGCCACCCATCTCCACCCTTCCTCCTCCTCCTCCTTAGCCTATAAATAGAAGTGCTCCTCCTCATTTGTAATACACACAAAAATGTGGAGAGCTTCTCTCTCTACAAAATCTCTCTAGATTTTGGGCACTATTCATGTAATTTTACTTTGGAATCAAAGCTTGATCCTTGGTGCTTCAACGGTTGTAAGTCTTTTTATTTATTTAAATTGCATTTATAAACTCGTGTTTATTTCCAAGTTCATAGTTATGATAACCACTGCCATGATTAGTAGCTAAATTAATTATTCGGTTTAAGGGGCGCACTTGTATTATAAATGTTTTAGATCTTACTCTTAAGTACACCTTTGTATTCAAAACTTGTTCTATGTGCCATATATAGTCAGAGTTTCCAAGGTTGAGTGCCTGACAAGCAGAAAGCTCTTCCGTGGAAATTCGTGATCATACTCGGTAAGTGGAAGCTGTCACAAGCAAAACTTATCGAGGAGTTCCACTTATCTAAAACACCACTTGGTCAATAACGTAACTGGGAGATCAAGTGGATGCACTTACAGCTAAGATACTTCGAAAGGAGGAATTAGTTTTGCTTAGAACAAGTGTTTTAAATGATGTTGCAAGTCTTGCGCTACGAAAGGGCCTCGATTCATCTTTGAATACTTAGCATGATCATGTCTTGCGCTAGAAATAGCCTCAATTCATCTTTGACCACTTGGTATGATCATTAGCGGTCGATGATAAACAATTATAATACAAGGCCCCTGAAACCGAATGCTTTCCTTTAATCGTAATATCAACTGTCGTAATTTACTTTCAGTTCCCAAAACACTCAAACCCAACCCCCAACTGTATTTACTTTCGTGACAATCCCGTAAAAACAACTAATCCACACTGACTCCCTTGGGTTCGACCCCTACTTACCACTTGCTACCCAGTAGTCTAGTCGCGAGTAGCGGACTTATAAATTTATTTGCACAAATCGCTTTAACGACGAGCGGTCTGTCAATAGTCAATCAACCGGCCCAAACTGGCAAAACAATAGCCATCCTCCGAAGGAGACACAACAAGCTGCACCTCAACCAGCTCAGTCATTCTACCAACCGCCCTATCGGCAGTACAACCAGAATGTTCCACCTACAGGCCAATATTAGCCAAAAGGACCAAATCAATATCAGGTAGGCCCAACCAATCATCAAGGACCAAGCCAGTACCAAGCCGGTCTGAGCCAGCAACGTCCAAGCAAACCGCTCGAGGAGGTTGTGAAGGATTTGTCCAGCACAGTGCATCAATTCATGGTGAAAACTGACGAAGCAATGGCGGAATTAACCAAACAAATGTCCCAGCTCGCCACCGCAGTGTCCACCCTCACTAATGAGCCTGGCCGACTACCTTCACAAATAGTCCAAAACCCAAAGGCGATCATTAGCATGATAGGGAGGTCAAACATGAAGGTGGCACAGGAAGAAGCAGCACGAGTTACAACTTACGGACCTACGAACAAACACTTCACCCGTAGACACCGTCCTGATTGGAATCAAGAGGAAGACCGACCCAATGATGATAGAACGTGGGTCACGCATGCTGACAATGGACGATATGCATTCACCGTTAGCATGACACCACGACCAATCTCACACTTTGATGTACCCGCATCTGGCTGGGATGACAATAACGACTTAGACTCTAATGGTCCCAACGGGGACTTCTCAACTAACATATATGCGTCAGAACAAGGTACTTACCTAGAAGATCATGTGACCCAAAAGAACGAGATAGAAGAAAGATTGGAGCCAAAGAATGAGCAAAATAGCCTGACAACGGAAAAGCACCTCACTTGGAGCCATGAGGCACAACTAGAAATGAGCAAGGATCCAGGGGCCTTCACGGTCACCTGTGGTATCGGCAAAACCCAAATTCATCATTGCTTAATAGATCTTGGGGCCGCCGTCAATGTCCTGCCTTACCCTCTATATTGATCATTGGGGCTTGGTCCATTGAAGCCACCAAGAATATCTCTCGAGTTGGGGGACAAGTCTTGTATCCAACCGGTGGGAGTACTAGAAAGCTTAATGCTCCGTGTGGGAAAAATCATCGTTCCTACGGACTTTTATGTGATACCAATCGGAGAATCCAGCAAGGACGACCCTCCAACAATCATATTGGGACGACCATTCCTTTACACCACAGGGGCAAAGATCAACATGGGCAAGGGCTCATTGTCGCTTGCATTCAGTGGCAGAATTTCATACTATAACATCTATGGTGATAGCCGCACGGGTACAAAGAAACCACCGAAACAATGGAGTCCTGACCCAGGCACATCATCCAGCAAGAAATCAGGAAGGGTCAAGGCTAGAATCAATGCAGGAGCTGCGGCAAAATTTGACTTAAGCCGCCCATGGGATCCCAACTGGTGATCCCAACTGTTGAGCTAACGACGTTAAACAAATGCACTGGTCGGGAGGTAACCCGACATCTATCTTACTTTTCAGTCGTTTAATTTATGTCATTTAGTTTTTGCCTTTAATAGTAATCACCCATTGCATCTTCTTGTGAATATTTGCTTGCAATTAACTTTTGAACAAAGTCATGCTGAAAGGCACGCCTTTGTTCAAAAGTGTGGGATGAGAACAGCATGTGTACATAGTTGTTTAAGCATGTTTTCTTTTTTCTTTTCCCTTAATATTATATTTTTGAAAATATGAACTTAAGAATGGAAATAGATGGATCCAATTCAAGCATAACCTTGTGAAATCTCAACTGGGTAGAGACTTAGGATGTAACTTCTCACTTGTCCCTTTGTGCTGAGATAAACAGGGGATGTGGAGTTGATATAAGCTGTCCTAGAGAGGCATGGCAAGCACTCGAAGGACTGGATTTCACTATATGGTTGACGAAGTCAGTGGAGGCTGCACTTCGGGTTTCAATTGAATTCAGAGTCATCTCCGCCATGCAGTGTTTATGCAAAGGGCGGAATGGGAATCAAACCGTCCTATCTCTAGTTCTAGTAGCCGGGAAAATAGATGAGCGACCCTCATCTTAACCCGCGCGAAACGGCAAAGATGAGAAAGAGCGGGGAGGTATTTCCATATGCTCTCGGGCGATGATTGGACCTCCCAAAAGGTTGAGAAAATGGACTAGCAAGTCACAAAGAAGAAAAGCTCGAAGAAGCAAATCAAAGGCCAAAGGCTAATATTGTGAAGGTTTTAACCGAAACGAAAGTGAAGAAACTCCAATTCAAAATCAAAGGCCAAAGGCCAAATCACTTCAAAAGCTGTCCCTCATCAAACGAAATTCAAAAGAGCTCAGATCATTGAAACCCGAACCGAATCATGTGCTAGAGAAAGCTACAAGAAAACCATATAGTGAGAGTCGGTCCCGAGGATGCAGTCCAGGAGCCTAAAAAGGGCTATCTCCCGAATCATCCGAATTAAATTGCATCTCATCTCAAAGGTACAAGTATCAAGTTTCTTCTAAGTATTTACACGGTTTATTTTGATAGCAAATAAAGTAATGCTTGGATGGGATAAATCTAGTACCACTATCTCACTTTCATATTTAAGAACTTTAGCAAGGAGTATGTATACCTCTTTCAAATAGCATTGTTCGGGACGAACAAGTATAAGTGTGGGGTGATTTGATGGAGCGTATTTATACGACTCATCGAAGCAGTTAAACCCACCAAATTGGACACTTTGTCTTAACAACGTTTACTTGTTAGTTCCATTTTTGTTCTATAGGCTATTTTGAGGTCTAGGGAAGAAACAAGCTTAAAAAGGGAGATTTATGCTAAAATGGATTACAAGTGGTTTGTGCGAGCGCATGGCCCCAGCCGAGAAGGACAAGGCCCCAGCCGGGCCTCCAAGGTCCAATTTCAAGTTGTCCGGGCCAAACATCAAATCTAACAATTCAGCCTCGACCAAAATGTTCCAAATGGAAAATAAGGTGGAAGATGTCGAGATACCAAGAGCGACGCACGATCCATTTGGCAATTGGCTCAGTTCCAAGAAAAAGCCCCGCGCGCTGATGGACCAAGACCGAGTTGCTCGAGCCAACCTTCACATCTTCAAATTCTGGCTCGACCAACTTGTTCCAAATATCAAAGGACTCAGACAATATCAAATTCCAGACAAAACACCCGAGGAAATTCGACCATGGCCCAAGAAAACCACCAAGAACCAGTACCGGACGAGGTACGCATTTTACCGGATGAGGTACGCATTATCGCCCAAGCACGCCCGAGACCAGCGCTGGACCCCAACTTCAACTCAGGCCACCACCTTGCTCCGACCACCATGCTCCGGCCAGTCACCACCTTGCTCCGACCACCAAGCTTCGGCCAAGTCAAACCAAGTAGGAGAAGAGTAGTTGCCCTTTGGGACAATCTAGTTCAACTTCAACTAAGTGTCCCTTGGCTTAAACCAACAAGTGCAACTTCAACTAAGTGTCCTTTGGCTCAAACCAACAAGTGCAACTTCAACTAAGTATCTTTTGGCTCAACCAAGGCTCAACTAGAGGCGGTGGAAGAGAAGAGGAGAGCTTGAGGTGGCAAAAACCAATCCAAAGGGTTTCCTTGGGATATTTTCAAGTCCAATGCCTTAGCCCTTAAGTTCCCTCCTCTATAAATACAAGGCTCATGCCTTAGAAATCAATGTCTTCATGTCCCTTGTTCGAAGTCCATGGTCCTTAGTCCTTTGTTCGAAATCCACACCACAAGTTAGCTTAGTTTTCTCTTGTTTCGCATTATCATCACCATCATCTCGAATCTCTCTAGAAATCCATACACAAACCTTGTAAACACTTTGCTATTGAAGATTCCAAGTTGTTCTTGAGTTCGGGTTTGATTTTGTTACTTTCAACGTCTTTCTACTCTTTCTCGTATTTACTTTCAAAAAGCTTTGTCCTTACTTTTGTTGTCTTTCAAAATCCTTTACGTTTATTGTCTTTCAAAACCTTTGATTTCGTACACTAGCTATGGTATTCTCTTCCATGAATAGTCGTAGCTAAGCTCTTCATTCGGTTGAAGGGGAGTACTAGTATCATACAAATGTTTAAGACCCTTTTCTTAGTGCTTCTTTGTGTTTAAAACTTGTTCTATGTGCCATTACATGGTTGAACGACAAGGCTAAGTGGATGCATCGAAAGGGCAAAGCTTAGCCAGGTAGTTCAGTCCAGATTAGACAACAAAACCAAGTGGATGCATCGAAAGGGCAAAGCTTGGTAGAGTAGTCTAATCCTACTTTAAAACCGCTTGGTTGATCGGAAATGATTGATCAAGTGGATGCACATAAGCTAAGATACTTCGAAAGGAGGAATTAGCCCAACTAGAACAAGAGTTCTATGTCTTGAAAAGGACTAAGACGGTGTAGCAAGTCAGGTGCTAGAAATAGCCTTGATACATCTTTGAACACTTAGTATGATCATTAGAGGTCAATGATAAACAAGTTGTGATACAAGCCCCCCTAAACCGAATGCTTTCCTTTGATTAAACATCAACTGTTACTTTCAGTCTCATATCAACTGTTACTTTCAGTCTCATATCAACTGCTACTTTCAGTCTCATATCAACTGCTACTTTCAACAAGTCTTGTCCATCAAGCATTTACTTTCCGCAAGTCTTGTCCTTCAAGCAATTACTTTTTGCAAGTCTTGTCCTTCAAGCACTTACTTTTCGCAAGTCTTGTCCTTCAAGCACTTACTTACAGCACTTTATTTTCAGTACTTACTTTCAGTCTTGTATTTACTTTCTTTACTTTTCAGTAATTTACTTTCAGTACTAAAAACAAAAAAAACCATAATCAACCCCAACTGTATTTACTTTTGTGACATTTCCACTAAAGAACTGCTATCCCCTAATTCCCTTGGGTTCGACCCCTACTTACCGCTTGCTACCCAGTAGTAAAGTCGCGAGTAGCGGACTTATAAATTGTATTTTTTGCAGGCCACGACGACTGGCACCTGTCATTAAACTAGGCTTGTGAGTGTTTCTACCCTGATTTTCAAGATGTCTATGTTGATTGGATTTCTGTTTGCTTCGTGCGAGAATTTGAAAATATGAACTATGCATATGCGAGTGCCTATATTTGATGATTGATGCGAGATTGGAATGCTTTTACGTTGATGTGCTTGGTGAATTTGATGCTTGGTTAGGACATAAGTGTGGGGTTTTGAATTCCTGTGCATGAGTGTTGATGTACGATTTGAGATTGGCTTAGAAATTTTTGTCCGTAACTCCATGCGTTCGCATAGTCCATTTCATGTGTTTGCATAGTCTGCCTTTTCTCCATTTCGTTGTGCTTGCATAGATTCCATGCGCTCGCACTAAAAATCAATGCCACTGTCCAGAACCATGCGTTCGCATAACCTCATTCATGTGTTCACATGCCAAGCCTTCATTCTCATTTTTACCGAGCTCGCACAGTTCTATGCGTTCGCATGAAAAATCCATGCGACTGGAATTATCTGTGCGTTCGCACAAGGCATCCATGTGTTCGCATGACCAAGTTTTCTTCACTCTGTGCTTTGGCCGTATGACCTCATGCGCTCGCATGACAAATCTATGCCACTGCCCGCAATTGTGCGTGCGCACAAACCAAAGCATGCGTTCGCATACTCATCTAAGGAATTCTTTTGATAAAATTCTGAGTTGACTTGCATGATGTTGACATGTTTACGATGATGATTTCTCTACCTTGTGTGCTTAACACTCTCATTTTTAGTTTCGTGTCTTATAGAAGAAAAAGGGGAATCATTACTCGAATCTTTTGAGCAAGTTCAACTAGACGCGCATAACAATATCTCTTACTTTGAAATGGCTACCTCCAAACGAGAGAAGTTTTCCCTAACTTTCTATTTGCTTTTCATTCTATTCATTGCTCAAGGACTAAGCAATTGCTAAGTGTGGGGTGGCCTATGTTTTGACTACACGAGATGTTTGTGCTTACTTGCCGTGTTTTCATGTTTGGAATCCAATCAACTTATATGTTTAAGGGAAAACACTTACACTACTGTGCAATTCATCCAAAAATTTCAAATTATTAATGAATACAAAAAGTCTAGGCAAGGCTACATTTTTGAAAAATTTCATTCCTAATTCAACTAGTCGTGCATGATTTCACTTGATTGATCCTTTAGATGACTAATGGATTGGATTGTTGACTTTCATTCTTGAGGATCAAAGCATCTACTAACACTTCTTTATCTTTTATTCTAAGCTTTTTCTCGTTGAGACTAGAGAGTTGGTCTTTAAAAGCATAAAATCGAAAAAAATATAATTTCAAAATCCTTGCATGCCACGATTGCCTTTAGGTGACCTTAGTGACCTTGCTTATCTTGTGGATTTGTCTTGTTGGTTTGTCATGCTCCATTTTTTAACACTTAGCCATTTGTCAAAGTTCTAAGTGTGGGGTCAAAAGAGGGCAATACAAAAAATAAAAAAAATAAAAAAAATAAAAAAATAAAAAAAATAAAAAAATAAAAAAAAATAAAAAAATAAAAAAATAAAAAAATAAAAAAATAAAAAAATAAAAAAATAAAAAAATAAAAAAATAAAAAAATAAAAAATAAAAAAATAAAAAAATAAAAAAATAAAAAAATAAAAAAATAAAAAAATAAAAAAATAAAAAAATAAAAAAATAAAAAAATAAAAAAATAAAAAAAATAAAAAAAATATATGAAATAAGCCCCAAGTTTCTTCCTTATGATTGGCCATCATTAGGAAGTAAGCTTAAAGAATTATGTGCTAAGCGCCGAGGGTTAGGAAGGTAAGTTCCCCCTCGAAAGTGCTTATTACGGCCAAAGGCCATTCTACCCCTCTTAAAGTTGCACTTAGATTTGACAATCGGCTATTCCACCATTCTCTAGCATGAAAACTAACGAGACAATTGATACTTCCTAGCAAAAATTCTCTAAGGAACGAACCTCGTATTCTTTGTACTTAGGCATGATATGACTTGCAAGTGTGTACAAAAACTGTAATGTTGGAACTCCTCTTCCCTTATGACTAAGTGACCTTTGCGTCCTAGGCTTGGGAATGAGTTCAAAGCTCACAAGCCAATGTACTTGTCTCCTTGCTAGCATTGGTGAGTGATCCAACAAGATTTCTTTGCGACTATTGGATTGTTTTCTTGAAGTCACTAATATAGAAAATGACTGGTATCCTTGATTAAAGATTTATTAGTCTTTGCTTTGATTTGCTTGAATGTCATTATTCGTGAATTTCCATAAGGATTTGAAGAGGTTTCATGCAGTGATTGAAATGCACGTATCTAGTTGAATACAAAGTGAACTTCATGGAAAACACCTTGCCTACTACTTTGACAATTGTGAACTTAAAATGCCTATTTGGATGGTTGTTCTCTTTGTGGGATTTGTGAGTATTCCCATGTCTGAAAACTCTCAGGAGACTACAACTCCTCCACTAGGGTAGCCTAGGGGTTTAAAGGCTTGGTGCATTCGCTAAATGCACTCGTGTTACCTACGAAAGTGGTTATTTAGAAGTAAGATTTGTTTCTTAGTGTTATTAGTTAGTTTTCGTGACCATATGGAGTTTACTTTGAACCGATCCTGAGTTAGTGAAATGCAATATTGTTGATGATCTCTATGATTAGTTTGCTCGGAACGGTCAAACGTTAAGTGTGGGGTGATTTGATAGCACTAAAATATATGCATTTTAGGCAACCCCTATGCTTATTGTTTCGATTGTTTTATCACGATTTCACTTGCTATTTGATGCCTTGTGGTTCATTTCAGGCAAATTACAGAGCTTAAGCTGAGAACACAAGTGGGCATTGATTTTGGAGCAAAACCGAGCATCTTGGAGTGAAAAAGCGCAAAGTGGAAGTCGGAGCACAAACTCCTCAGTCATGCGCTCGCACAGGCAATCTGTGCGCTCGCATGGATCAGACCAGACGCATAGAACTTCCATGCGTTCGCACAACACCGCTCATGCGCTCGCACAGCTCAACCTATGCGCTCGCATAGATCAGACCAGACGCATGAAATTCTCATGCGGACGCACGCTTCAAGCCCATGCTCACATATGACCAAATTTGTGAAGCCATGCGCTCGCATGGTCCATCCATGCGCTCGCATGAAGTCGTAAAAATCTGATTTTTACTGTTGGGGTATAAATAGAATCTTAGGGTTTTTGAGCCCTCGCTCTTGGATTTTCTGGGATTTTTGGGAGAAGTTTGCTTGGAGAAGAAGCCAGATTTTCTAGAGTCATCAACAACACAAGGATTGGATCATCTATTGTTCTTAGTGCTCCATATTGGTTCTAGATTCCTAAACTCACTTTTCAATATGTTTTTCTGCACTTTTATTGTTGTTGATGCTTGTAAACTCACCATGAGTGAGTAGTGACCTTGGTTGGGGATCTATGAATCCCCTAGACATGTTTGTGATATTGTAAATACTATGGATGCTATTGATGAATGATTTGCACATGATTCTTCTTCATTTGAACTTAGATTTTCGGATTGCCTATGAGGTGTTTGTGAGAAGCAAGGGCGGATCCAGGATTTATTGGGACCGGGGGCAACATTGTACAACGATTTTTTTTGCTGTTGTGAGCTGGAGAGAACGGTTAAAAGCCAATCTTTAAATACGCTTAGAACGGCTAATCTTTAAATACGCTAATCGATTCTTGTTTTTACTCAGTTCACTTTTGCTTTTTGATTTTAACCAATACAACTTAAGCAATTCAGTTCTTCAGTCATGCGCAAATGTAAACAATTGACACGAGATTTTTAATCTATAAACTCATGCCTAATCGGAAGCTCTATTCAACCCAATCAATAGGGCTGCAAACGAGACGATACACTCGTGAGATACTCGTGAATAAACTCGATCAAAGCTCGTTTATTAAACGAGTCGAGCACGAGCATAAATTTCAAGCTCATTTATTAAACGAGTCGAGTATGAGCAAGGTAATACTTGACTCGTATGTACTCATGAACATCTCGATTAAATACTCGATATACTACTCAATTATTCAATATGAATTACTAGAATATAGTAGGCTTTAGCCTATATAATCCCAGAAAAATTCATTGGATTGAGTAGATTGGATTTTGAAGTGGTAGTGTTCCTCTATATATACTCATTCATCATATTAGTTTTGTAATAAACATCCAATGTGGGACAAAAGCAAATATTACAAAGAAGGAAGAAAGAAGTTAAAAAGTAAGTGAAGTCATATTGTCCCACATTGCTTCCTATACATGTCTTTAGTTCACAAATGATTATAAAAGGGGAAGGAAGCCTATCCATTTTAACACAAGTTGGGATTCTTTGGGCTAGACTTATCTTGGACTTTTTGGTCCTTGGGTCGCTATTGAATTCCAATATTGAATGCTTTATATTTGCAATTAAAAATATAATGGGGGCAAATTGAAAATATCAGTGGGGGCATGTTCGAAAAATACACTAAAACTAAGACTATTTTGGTAAAATCACCGGGGGCATCTGCCCCCACTCCATTACCTATAGATCAGCCCCTGGTGAGAAGTCCTCAATAGGAATTCTGCTTGATTTCGTGTTTGACGTAGCTAACCCTGAAAAGCATGATTTCAAATGAACTAAATAAAGAAGCATTAGGGTTTTTGAGATACATGGTGACTTTCTAATCCTAATGAGAAAGGCTTGAATTTAACAAGAACATGATTATCTAGTCAATAAAGCGCGAGTGTGAGGCTAGATATTCATATTCTATAGTGCCAATAAAGTGCGAGTGTGAGGTACTATGCGAGATGTAACCCCTTTGTACTAGGTTGTAGCGCGAGTTGAACTTAGTATTAATGTTGCATGTGCTAAATTCTAAGTATGTGCATGTGATATCATCAATGGTGTCCCATTTTACTGTCACAATAATTGTCTAGGTGGAGAAAGAGATCCCTAGTCATCTTTTAATCGATTGTTAACCTCTTTTAGTTGATCAAGTCTCTCTTTTGGATAGTAAAATTCTGCTATCATCCTTTTAAAGGAACAAACCCCCCCCCAAACCATAGACATTCTAAATAAATTGTTAGTATTATTAGTTTAATCACCTATCCTTTGGGTTCGACCTCGGATTTCCCGAGTCTTTACAAATGTTTTGATTACCGTGACTAGCATAAGTGTTTGATTTCTTATTGAATACTTTACCTATATTTGCAAGCGATCAGCTACATTCACTCTTCCCTTAGCTTTTTGCAGTTACTTCTTAGTACATGCCAAGGAAAATGCCTAGGAGCAAGAAGAAGGCGCGGGCAAACGATCAAAGTGACTTTGAGGGATTAACAGACACCTCGGGTAGACAGAGAAGACATTACTTTGACCAAGTTACGAGCTCGACAACTGGCTGAGCTAAGGTTGAATCGAAACAACCCAGCATTGCTGAATGGGCTGGTCGAAGATGACCAGCAGCATCCCGCGCAGCAGCCAGCTCGCAGGACTCCTGGAGACTACACTGCTCTGCGTGTCTCTGGATTTCAGTCTGCCATTACACCACCTGGTATAGACAGCAACAACTAGGAGCTCAAAACCGGACTCATTCAGATGGTGCAAAACAATCAGTTTTCAGGGATGATGAATAAAGACCCTCACCAGCACCTTAAGCGGTTTGTCCAAATGTGTAACATAGTGAAGACTAACGATGTTCCTCCAGAGTCCTACTACCTGAGGTTATTTCCATTCTCGCTCTCTGACAAGGCTAGTAGGTGGCTAGACAGTCACGCGGAGGGCACCTTCACTACTTGGGATAAATTGGCTGAAGCTTTTCTGCAACAGTACTTCCCACCATCAAAGACAGCACATTTCAGGAACAAGATCATCTTGTTCCGTTCTATGTTTAAAGGAACAAACCCCCCCAAACCATAGACATTCTAAATAAATTGTTAGCATTATTAGTTTAATCACCTATCCTTTGGGTTCGACCTCAGATTTCTCGAGTCTTTACAAATGTTTTGATTACCGTGACTAGCATAAGTGTTTGATTTCTTATTGAATACTTTACCTATATTTGCAAGCGATCAGCTACATTCACTCTTCCCTTAGCTTTTTGCAGTTACTTCTTAGTACATGCCAAGGAAAATGCCTAGGAGCAAGAAGAAGGCGCGGGCAAACGATCAAAGCGACTCGAGGGATCAACAGACACCTCGGGTAGACAGAGAAGACGTTACTTTGACCAAGTTACAAGCTCGAAAACTGGCTGAGCTAAGGTTGAAACGAAACAACCCAGCATTGCTGAATGGGCTGGTCGAAGATGACCAGCAGCATCCCGCGCAGTAGCCAGCTCGCATGACTCCTGTAGACTACACTGCTCTGCGTGTCTCTGGATTTCAGTCTACCATTACACCACCTGGTATAGACACCAACAACTGGGAGCTCAAAACCGGACTCATTCAGATGGTGCAAAACAATCAGTTTTCAGGGATGATGAATAAAGACCCTCACCAGCACCTTAAGCGGTTTGTCCAAATGTGTAACATAGTGAAGACTGACGATGTTCCTCCAGAGTCCTACTACCTGAGGTTATTTATATTCTCGCTCTCTGACAAGGCTAGTAGGTGGCTAGACAGTCACGCGGAGGGCACCTTCACTACTTGGGATAAATTGGCTGAAGCTTTTCTGCAACAGTACTTCCCACCACCAAAGACAGCACATTTCAGGAACAAGATCATCTTGTTCCGTTCTATGGATGGTGAGACTCTCTACGAGGCTTGGGAGAGGTACAAAGAGCTGATGAGACTTTGTCCTCATCACAATCTGGAGCTGTGGCAGATTATAGACACTTTCTATCAGGGAATCGACCAGGGGATGCACACCTTGATAAATCAAGCTACTGGTGGAGGATTGAATGGAGTCCTGCTAGACGAGACCTATGATATTATAGAGAAAGCAGCTCAAGACTATCACCTCTAGACGAGTGATTGAGGTAATCCTAAGGACAATAAGGGTGTTAATAATCTCTACGTCGCTGATAGCACTAATGATATTGCCGAGTTAACCAACACAGTAAAGATACTTGCAGCTGAAATCAAAAATGAAATTATGTCCCCTGTTCAAGCTTGTGTCCAGGGTACTGTTGCAACAGACCTTGAACTCTTTGCACAACAGTTCAAGATACAGTTGCGACAGATCTTGAACTCTAATCACAACAGTTCAGTAAACAGATAAAAGCAGTAGAACTCACAGACTGATAACCCAGTTCGGCTCCGCCTACTCTGGGGGGTTTCCCACACCCGAAAAAGGGACAGCAAATCTTTATTACGAGTATAGGGATTCCACAGGGACTTACACTTACACCTTGTAATAGCCTAACCTTAATACTCCGTCTCTCAGATTTGCAACCGAGGTTCACCGCAATTCCCCTCGATCCCCTTCATTCAGAACCTGCAGTCCGAACGTTCTCGACCTTCTCCAGAAGCTCGGATGCTTTCTCTCGAAAGCTTGTTCACCTTTGTTGTGTGCGGCAGTTGATACGCTTCAGGCAGTCTGTGTTGCACTTGAACAAACTGCACTTGCACCGATGTATTTCCAATGAGAAAACACAACCGGTCGTCACTTTCTTTGTCGTCAATCAGTAGGATATGCTCGTGTGTATTTGATCTTCGAAAGCGATGGGAATTAGGGTTGCCCTTGCATTGTATTTATATGCTCGAGCAAAACCCTAATTCGCACTAGATAATCCCATCAAATATTTCAGAATTGATTCCTAAATATTTGATGTATATCTTTCACAAATCAATCGGAAGTATATACGAAGTCTTCTTTCCAAGTAAGTCTCTCCCTCTTCAATGTAGATATTCATTCGAATATCTAATGCTCTAATAAGTCGCAGGCCGACTTCCACTTGTCAAAATCTTCGTTGCCAATATCTTCCGGGAAATATCCTCGCGTCTTGATCACGCTGTACAGGAGTACCAGGATATTGTTCGAACTCCCCCTGAACACCTGCTCGAACTGTCTAACTACGTTTTGCCAAATACATGCCACTTCAAGGGAACTTCAATCTCCCCCTTGGCATTTTGGCAAAACCAAATCATCTAGATAACTAAAACTAGCTAACTATCTAGACTTAGACATCTTGAGGGAACACAAAATTTGTCCTCTCAAAATTACTCCCCCTTTTTGCCATAAACTGGCAAGGGATCCAACTAGTTCGAACAGTCAAGCAAAATAGATTGTGCCAGAACAAGCACATATGAGCAGAATGTTTGAAAAAGTTCAGAGGGTTTAGTTTTTCAATGGACCTTTAATCGGAAGCTTCTTCAATGGAGTCTTCTTCAGAGGCAGTAGCTTCTGATTCATCATCACTGGGGTAGCTGAGTGCTCGAGCAAGCCTGTTGATCCGGCGGCGCTGTTCCTTGTCCGCGGCAATGATAGCCTGAAGGTCCTTCAGTAGTTTGCTCCTCTCATCCATGCCCATTCTAGCTCCCCCTCGACTGGATTCCCCAATTTCTTTACCTGGCTTGCTCCCTCCTTTCAGATCATTCACATGCCGTCCTTTGTATAGCTTGTGGTCCACTGTGAATTTGTTGGGAGCTTTAGTAAAAAGATCAGACGAGGCTTTCAAATCAGGGGCCTGATAAATAATCAGCTCATAAATCAGAGATGGAAAGCATATCTGGTGCAGAGTTCTCATCGATGTGGCATGTTCAGCAATCTGTTTGAACGTTATTCTGCCCAGGTTGAACTTCAGCTTGTTCCCTATCTGATAAATCAGTTAGGCCATGTCCTTGTTGACAGTAGAGCGATGAGTAGACGGCCTCCAGTTGAAAACCGCTATGAAGAACAACATTGAATAGAATGTAGACAGATCCGTTGTATGCACAACTGACTCAGGCCTCCACTGAACAGAGCCTGCAGTGATGGTGCTCACTATCTTCTCAAGGCTGGATTCTTCTTCATCAATAGCCGGGTCGTCCATGGAGAAGTATACATTGATCAGCTCTGGATCAATCTTGATCCTTCTTCCTCTTACATAGAAGACCCCATACTCTGCCTCTCCAATGACACCAAACTTTGGAGGCAAGTTTGCCATTGCCTCACGCACCAGTTGTTCGTTGAACGGCTTGCATCTGTCCAACGTCCAGAACAGATCCGACTCTTTAAGCACCTCAACCACTTCCTTCCTTTTGTAACTGGATGCATCAAGCAGCCTCTCAGGTATGATTTTCCTTTTCAGCACGCATTCCCATTTCAACGCAGCTTCTGTAGTCACGAACCAGACTCCTTTCTTTACCTTATCGACTGGGACAGTCTCAGAATCAGGGCCTGGGACTTCACATCCCCCAGCATCTTTAGAGATGGGAACAGCAACAACGCGTTTCCTTTTCTTGGACGAGCCAGCTCCCCCTACACTACTGCTGACTTCAGCAACCTTCTGAGCTGGTTCCTTTGTAGTCGTAGCAAAGGCTACCTTTTTCTTTTCCTTCCCCTGCGTTGTCCTCTTGAGATTGACAAGGGGAACACTGTCTTGGTCATCTTCTGAAAGGGTAACTCCTTTTGCTGCTGACATAGAGGCATCCTTACGAATGGATGGTTCATCCTCCTCCAAATGATCCCTACGACGATCATCTTGACCTGCTATTGTTTCTTCACTCATTACAGTCTCTGGAACTACTCCAGTCTCAGCTTCAGTCTGAACACTTTGTTTCACGGTTGGAACACTGGTGACTTTTTCAGTAGCAGACTCTTCTGCTTCAACAGCCAGGTTACGCAGACCTTCCTCTGGAGCTGGTGCTGTTTGAGCTCTGGTCTGAACAGAGGGTTCCATAGTTGAACCGCTTGCAGCTTTCTCTACAGCTCTTCCAGTCTCAACACCAGACTGAACACTTGGTTCCAACGGTGGAACACTTGTAGCTTTTTCTGCATCAGATTCTTTGGCCCCAACAGCCTGAGCTTCTTCCGGTCTTGCCACTTCCTGGTCCTTCTCCTTTTCCAGGTCTTCCATGACATCATCAATGTGGTTGTATAACTTCTCCAATTCCTCATCTTTTTCTGCTGGGTCTGATTCTTTCAGCACATCTGACTTAATCTCCTCTGCCATAGCCTCATCATGCATACCGGAATCTTCTTCAGTGATTCCTCCTTGATTTTCAGACGGATCAGTATCATTGATCACCAAATTCCTCTTCCCCGAGGACTTGATGAACTTCTCTGTTTCTTCATCGGACATTGCAATCTTCCTCCCTCGAGTGACATAGATCTGGGCTAGATATTTTCTGGGAGAGTCACTGGCCCGCTTTACCTTCTTCCTGCGACCAGCCTTCAGAGGAATGTATCCTGTGGCAAAGATCTTTTCTCTCCACGTTCCTGAGCCTCCAGCCCTCTTGCTGGGTTCCTCTTCTTCCACACTCTTGACAGACTTCTTTTTAATAACCGCACTACCAGTTTTGTCAACCGTCACAGCCCTACCACTCTCAAGATTTCTATCAACATCACCACCAAGTATCGCCCTACTGGTTTCAACACCATCAGCTTTAACACCACTAACAACCTTACCACCATTATCGCCAGTTACAGCCCTTCTGGCTTCATCATCGTCAATCGACTCAACAACCTTCTAAACCTCCACACTTACTTCTTCATTCAACACATATTTTTCAATAACGGAGATATTCGCAGAGTCAGAAGGAATAGTGGGATTTACCTGAACTTGTGGAGTTGAATCCACTGTGGCCGGCTGAGAAATTTCAGCGGTAACTCCTTCAGCAGACTTCTCTTTGGCCAAAGATTCGGTGACTGAGTGTAAAGGCAACGCCTTTTTCATCTTTGTATCTTTTGATTTCGGAATCTTTGATTTCGCCGCCAACGCCTTTGAGGTCTGCATGCTTTCTTTGCTTTTCTCCGTAGATTTAACACTGGATTTTGCTGACTTCCTGGTGTTCACCATTGTCGGTTGAGGAAAGAGCAGTTGAGAGGGAGAGTTCCGTTCTAGGGTCTTGGGGACGAGAGTGAGAAGACAATACTCAGGGAATGAATTTGATTTTTCAAAAATCAAATTTTTCTATATGACTCTTCAGCTTTCCAAAACTATCTATTCCCGCATAATCCGAAATAAAATCTTCAAGGATATTTAAAAAATATTTTCCAAGTTGTCGAGACTTCTGTTCCAGCTCTTTTATTAGGAGGTCAGTCTAACTGTTCAGCTGGAGATTCGATTATGACTGACCACCGTTGGATGCTTTCAGTGGTTGACACCACATGGACCCACTAGGGATCTGGGTGTTCCACTCCGTGACTTGCCATAGGGGTTGATAAAGGTATGCTGCCTCAGAGTTATCATCTTCTGTGAGCATTCATATTTTCTTGTACGGCTCCAGGCACATTTCTGTGGGCAGTGTACGAACTCCTTCGGTAACTGTGCCACCTTCTGATTCAACAGTTTCCTGGGACACCCTGCAACATTGATTTGTGCGCATCTCCAGTCAGTTCTTGTGTGCAAGGTCTTATCCACTCCCCCTCGCAGAAAACTATGTTGAGTGTTTGCATAGATAAGAGCAATCGGTTGCTGGCCATGGTTCTCGTTGTTCATTGAATTCGTCAGACCCATCCTAATAGTATAGCAATTGTTGGCATCCCTTTTTCCTTTCATCAGTGTATCACCATTCTGGTCTAGTACAAGACATGAGTAGCTGGAGAATGACACATAGTGTCCATCGTCGCATAGTTGACTGATGCTGATAAGATTCCTGGTCAGTCCCTTGACAAGGAGGGTGTTCTTGAGTGTAGGGAGATTCGGAACCATCAATGTCCCACAGCCGATCACCTGACCCTTTACACCATCCCCGAAGGTGACAAAACACATCTGCTCAATAGGTCTAATATGGGTAAGATATTGAGAGTTACCTGTCATGTGAGCGGAGCATCCGCTGTCGAAGTGCCAACTATCATATGATGTGTAGCTTGAGGTGTAACAGGCCACCATGCAAACGGTTCGGTCTGCCTTTTGAACCCAGACTTGTTTCTGCTGTGGTATGGTTTGTTGATGGAAAGCACGTCGTTCGGCTAGAAACAGGCGACACTTCAGTTTGATGTGTCCCATCTGATTGCAATACCAGCACGTGCGCCACTCTTTCCTTTGTGCTGAATGAGAGCCGAAGTGCATCGTTCCAGCCCTTCTTTGACCACTATTGGGTAGTTCTTGGTGCAAGTCTACTTTCCGTCTGGGGTGCTGTCTCACCTTCTGTTCTGACTTTTGTTCCGACACGGGTCTTGTTTTAACAAAGGTTGTACCTTTTGAGTTGCTGTCTCTTGTGAACCCTAATCCTCTATGTTCGGACTCCATTCTCTGGGATCTAAGAATATCATTTAAGTTTTTAGTGCCAGAGTTAAGCATTCTTACCGACTGTTTGAGGTGATTGAGTTCCTCCTTAGTGTCAGAGTGATCCATCTTCTCAGATTGTAGCTGAAGTTCCAGCTGTTCTACCCTCCTTAGTTGGAACACTTCTTTGCGCTACAGATCTATGATGGTTTTTCTCAGACCCGTCATGCCTACAGGATGAGTGTCCCGATTCTTCTCCATTTCGACTTTCAGTGAGGAGATAGTTCCCAGGAGTTCTGTTTTCTGAGCAAGAAGATCCAGCCTTTCCTATTTTATCTCAGCCAGTTGAGAAGTCAGTGAGTTAATTGTACCTTCCAGTTCTACCTTTAGTGTCAGCAGTATCTCGACTTCCTGCCATACCTTGTCTTTTTCCATAGTGACGCTTGCAACTGTGTCATTTAGCTTCTTGTTGATTTTGATCAGAAGCAGCCACTTCTCATATAGATCTTTATATGTCTGAGCCAGTCAGTCCTGCGTGAGTTCTTCATTGTCACTGTCCGAGAGGTCTTCACCTGGGAGTTCCAACTGAGGTGGAACAGTTTCACTGGTGCTGCTGCTCTCATCCAGAGTTGTAACGAAGGCCACAAAGTTGGTGGTTTCACCTTCTTTTTCTTCGTCTGACTCACTGTCGCTGAAGCTAGCCACCATTGCCTTCTTCTTCATGAGAGTATTTGCACATTGTGAAGCAATGTGGCCAAAACCCTTGCATTCATGACACTGAATCTCTTCTTTTCTTTTGTCAGACAAGTCTTGCCTTGAATCAGTAGACCTTGGCCTGCCGGATTTCCAGTTTCGGTAACCAGTTGATCAAGACTGACCTTGTTCTGGACCACGTCTGTTGATTTTCTGCACCATTCTTCCAAAGTTCTGTGCCATCATGGCCAGTTGCTCAGTGGTGCAGCCAGAATCCAGTTTGTCTTCCGTCATATCTACCTTGAGAGTGATTCCCTTCCCTTCTCCGGGTTGGAAGTCATGATTGATCTCGTAAGTTCTGAGAGAACCCATTAGCTCGTCCAGCTTCAGTTTGGTGATGTCATGCATTTCCTCAATGGCCCTGACTTTCATGTTAAATCTCGGAGGAAGAGACCTCAGGACCTTACTGGCCAATCTTTCTTCATCGATGGGTTTCCCTAGTGCAGATGCCTCGTTGGACAGTTCCAGAACTCTGGTGTTGTACTCAGTGATGGTTTCACTCTCCTTCATCTTCATCTCTTCGAACCTGGTTGTGACAGCTTGCATGCGAGAGTTGCAAACTTTGTCTATTCCTTCAAAAGCTGTTTGGAGGATATCCCACGCTTCCTTGGCCACTGCACAGTTGATGATTAGCTTCATGACGTTTTCATCTATGGCCGAGAAAATTGCGTTCATAGCCTTTGAGTTTCCCATGGAAGCTTTGTCCTCCTCTTCTGTCCACAGAGCTTCTGGTTTGGCGATCGGCTCTCCAGTGAAATTGTTCATCATGGGTTCCGTCCACCCTTTCAGAACAGCCTTCCATGCCTTTTCGTATAGAGATTTCAGAAAGGATCTCATCACGGGCTTCCATGTGGCATAGTTCGATCCTTCGAGTAGCGGTGGTCTGGTTATGCTTTGTCTCTCCTTCAGAGTCATCTTGAACAGTTCAGGATCCCACTCAGTGTGTCGAGTGTTCCGCTCTGATACCAATTGAAATTATATCCCCTGTTCAAGCTTGTATCCAGGGTACTGTTGCAACAGACCTTGAACTCTTTGCACAACAGTTCAAGATACAGTTGCGACAGATCTTGAACTCTAATCACAACAGTTAAGCAAATAGATAAAAGCAGTAGAACTCACAGACTGATAACCCAGTTCGGCTCCGCCTACTCTGGGGGGTTTCCCACACCCGAAAAAGGGACAGCAAATCTTTATTACGAGTATAGGGATTCCACAGGGACTTACACTTACACCTTGTAATAGCCTAACCTTAATACTCCGTCTCTCAGATTTGCAACCGAGGTTCACCGCAATTCCCCTCGATCCCCTTCGTTCAGAACCTGCAGTCCGAACATTCTCGACCTTATCCAGGAGCTCGGATGCTTTCTCTCAAATGCTTGTTCACCTTTGTTGTGTGCGGCAGTTGATACGCTTCAGGCAGTCTGTGTTGCACTTGAACAGACTGCACTTGCACCGATGTATTTCCAATGAGAAAACACAACCGGTCGTCGCTTTCTTCTTCGTCAATCAGTAGGATATGATCGTGTGTATTTGATCTTCGAAAGCGATGGGAATTAGGGTTGCCCTTGCATTGTATTTATATGCTCGAGCGAAACCCTAATTCGCACTAGATAATCCTATCAAATATTTCGGAATTGATTCCTAAATATTTGATGTATAGCTTTCACAAATCGATCGGAAGTATATACGAAGTCTTCTTTCCAAGTAAGTCGCGCCATCTTCAATGTAGATATTCATTCGAATATCTAATGCTCGAATAAGTCGCAGGCCGACTTCCACTTGTCAAAATCTTCGTTGCCAATATCTTCCGAGAAATATCCTCGCGTCTTGATCACGCTGTACAGGAGTACCAGGATATTGTTCGAACTCCCCCTGAACACCTGCTCGAACTGTCTAACTACGTTTTGCCAAATACATGCCACTTCGAGGGAACTTCAAAAAACCTGAAGACTAATTCCTCTATGAAGTCATCTGTTGTTGCTAATGTGGTTGTCTACTGTCAGATATGTGGCTCTCCTTCTCATTATTTAGATAGCTGTCCGGTGATGGGACAAGATAATAACGCCGGTGATGGAGCATAATTATACGAATCATAAACACAGTTAAACCCACTAAATTAGACTGTTTGTCTATTTAACTTTTGCTTGTTAGTTCCGATATTTATCTACAGGGTATTTTAGAGACTTGAGAGAATAGACGCTAAGGAGAGGATTTTACGCTGAAAATATATTACGAGTCATTCCAAGGTCACGATCAGATGCCGACTGAAGAAATCTCAAGATCCTGACATTGAATCACTCAAAACAAATCCAACCGAAGAGCAACCAAAGTCAGTCCGGAGTTGAAATACACCGATAGTTTTGTGAAAACATCACAAAACTCACAAAACCTCCACCTTTCCTCCTTGTGACCGGTGGTTTTTGCTCCATCCAACCTCCTTATGCCACCGAGGGGGCGGCTCCTCCTCCATGACCGGCCACCGGCGGCTTTTGTGAGCCATGGAGAGCTTGCCAAGTGTTGCTCCTCCTCACCACATCTCCTCCCCCCTTAAGCCTATAAATACACTTCTCCTCTCATTTGTAAATCAATCCAAAATCACAAAACACTTCTCTCTCTAAGTTTGGCACTTTGTAAGTTTGGTTTTTAATATATAATACTCCTGTTGGTTCTTGAGTATTATAGTTCGGTCTTGAGTACTCCTTTCAGTTCTTGAGTACTCAAGCTTTTCTTTATTCTCGAGTACTCTTATCGGTTCTTGAAGTACTCACCCCTTTCCTTTACTTACTATCTTTCAAAAACCCTCGAGTACTTAGCTATGGTATCCACCTCTATGGATATTCGTAGCTAAACTCTTCATTCGGTTGTAGGGGTGTACTTGTATCATAAAATGTTTTAGGCCATATTTTAGTGCCTCTTCTTTGTATTCAAAACTTGTTCTATGTGCCATATATTAGGTTAGAACTTCCAAGGTTGAGTGGATGCTTGGAATGGCAAAGCTCTTCCGTGGGGTTCGTAAACATACTCGGATAAGTGGATGCTTGGAATGGCAAAGCTTATCTGAGGAGTTTGACCTTTCTAAAACACCATTTGGTTGGTCGGGAATGACTGGTCAAATGGATGCACACAGGCTAATATACCTTGGAATGGGGTATTAGTCTAAGTAGAACAAGTGCTCTACGACCTTGGAATGGGCTAGACAGTGTGTGCAAATCGAGTGCTTGGAATGGCCTTGATACACGTTTGAATACTTAGAAGGATCACTAAAGGTCAATGATAAACAGGCTATGATACAAGGCCCCCGAAACCGAATGCTTTCCTTAGATTTAAAAAACCCCTCGCATTTACTTTCTTAGTATAAACTGCTCTATCAACTGCTCACGTACCGGAAGGCTTGCCAATCACGCATCACCCGCTGTAAGTCTTCTCTTTTATTTTGAGTATTTACATTTTCTGTCATCTACTTTTCCGCGCTAAAAACCAAAACCAACCAACCAATCACTTACTTTTCCGCACTAAAATCTCAATCAACCTAAAACACGCTCCCTCGCTGTACGATCCCCTCAAAGAATAGCTTATCCCCCTAATTCCCTTGGGTTCGACCCCTACTTACCACTTGCTACCCAGTAGTAAGGTCACGAGTAGCGGAATACAAATTTGCTTTTGCACAGAGAACACCGCACCTTAACGACAGTGCGGTGGGCTCCGTCAAAACTGGCGCCGTTGCCGGGGAGTTAGCCGTCGGATAAGTTGTTCTTTCCCTTCCCTTCTCATTTCCTCATGACGCTACCCACTACGTATGCATGGACAACAAGACATCTTCCCCTGTTCGGAGGTACGGATGGTGAAGACCCAGTACTATACTGCCGAAACTTTCACCACGTTTGCTGCCACATAAAACCTGAAAACGAAGTGTTAGAGGAATTTAAGCTTAAATGCTTCAAATTTTCTTTAACTGATTTTGCAACAATTTGGTATTACACATCAACCGCTTGTAGTGCAGTATATTTTGTGGATCTTTGCGTTCCATTCCTGAAGGAATTCTCCCCCCCATCCTTACGCCAAAAAACCCGTGAGAAGATCATGTGCCTTCAACAATCCCGGGATGAGACTTTGGACGAATACTACACGAACTATGACACCATCGTCTCAAGCTGCCCGCACCATGGATTCACAAAGAAAGCTCTTCTTCAAAAATTTCTTCGTGGGATGAGGGCCGATGAGCTGACAAGGATTAACGAAGCAATGAGAAGATCAGCCAGGAACTTAACCATGGCAGACATGTGGAACCTCATAAATGACCTGGCCGCAACCACAAAACGAATACCCCAAGCTGACAGAGGAATGCAGATACAAGAAGCTGGTCCAGAGACAGACAAAGAAGAAACTCCCGAGCCATCAGAAGAGACTTCCGAGCCATCAGAAGAGACTTCCGAGCCATCAGAAGACTGGGATATAGAAAGTATCGGGAGCAACGAGGAAAAACCTTCATGGGAACTGAATGCCGTGTCAGCAATGGAAGAAGTCCAAAATACCACCAGCATGCTGCCCGAGCCATACCCAGCTATCATCACCCAAGCTTCCGAGACCATCTACGACCAGATCCTCACAAACGGACATAACGAGGCAGAACCAAGCCTTAAGATGCAAGCTTCCCAACTTTCCCCCTCGATCAATAGGCAAATCGCTGAAAACTTTGTGATCAATGAAGAGGCTAGAAGGAGGATGGGAAAAGGGCCTAAGCAGAACGACTCCTCGATGGAGCATGTTTTCGCCATGACTGGACAAGGCAGCCCTAAACACCAGAAAACCCAGTTCAAGAGACTAGTAGTAAAGGGTCCCTCACCTTCTCAGAGACGTTGGAAGGAGAAACCACCAGAACCATGGGAACTGGACCCAAGCACATCATCTCACAAGAAATCGGGGAAAGGCAAGGCAAAAATTAACACAGGAACAGTGGCGAAATACAACCTAAGCCACCCATGGGATCCAAACCAGTGATCCAAGAATGAGGTACTGTCGAGCCAACGACGTTAAACAAAGGCACTGGTCGGGAGGTAACCCGACACCTATCTTACTTTCTGTCTTTTATTTTCTGTCATTTAGTTTTTTCCGTAAGTCGCTCTCACCCACTTGGTGCATAAGAGAAATGACTATTTGGGAATCGGACTTGCGTGCAACATTAAGCCAGCCAGGCCTACGCCAAGAGTTCAAGGCCCCAGCCGAACTCCCTCGATTATCCAGCCTCATGCCATGTCGTTCGCTCGACACTTTAAAGGGAGTTCTGTTCTTCCCTTTTCCTTAATGTCATTTCCTTCTCATATAATATCTACTTGCATGGCTTTTGAACTAAGTCTTGCTGAAAGGCACGCCTTCGTTCAAAAGTGTGGGGTGAGATCCACCTTTGTAAATAAATAACATGTTTTTCCTTTTCACTTAATAATTATCTTTTTGAAAATATGAACTTCAGAATGTGAAAAAGATAGATCATAATTCATGCATTAACCTTGTGAAAATTCAACTGTTTAAAAACTTAGAATGTAACTTCTCATTTGTCCCTTGTGCTGAGATAAACTAGGGATGTGGAGTTGACATAAACTGCCCTAGAGAGGCTTGGCAAGCAATCGAAGGACTGAATTTCGCTATATGGTTTTCGAAGTCAGTGGAGGCTGCACTTCGGGTTTCAGTGAAGATTGAAGTCATCTCCGCCATGCAGTGTTTATGAAAAAAGAAAAAAGGCGAGGACGGGAATCAGACCGTCCTATCTCTAGTCAAAGTAGCCGAGAAAATAGATGAGCGACCCTCATCTTGACCCGCGCGAAACGGCAAGGATGAGAGGAGCGGGGAGGTATTTCCATAGGCTTGCGGGCGATGATTGGACCTCCCAAAAAGGCTTGAGAAAATGGACTAGCAAGTCACAAAGAAGCAAAAAGCTCAAAGAAACAAATCAAGAGGCCAAAGGCCCAAAATTGTGAAGGTTTTAACCGAACAAAAAGTGAAGTACTCAAAGAGTCAAATCAAAGGCCAAAGGCCGATTCACTACAAAAGCTGTCCCTCGCCAAAAGAAAATCAAAGACCAAACCATTGAAACCCGAACCGAATCACGTGCTAGAGAAAGCTACAAGGAAACCATATAGTGCGAGACGGTCCCGAGGTTGCAGTCCTGGAGCCTGAAAAGGGCTATGTCCCGATACATCCAAAATAATTTGCATCTCAGCACGGAGGTACAAGTATCAAGTTTCATTTATTTATTTACACAGTTCAATTTAATAATAAGTAAGTAATGCATGAATTAGGATAAATCTAGTCCCACAGTCTAACTTTCATATTTTAAAAGCTTACTTAGTGCCGCCCTTTAATAGCATTGTTCGGGACGAACAACTAAAAGTGTGGGGTGATCTGATGGACCATAATTATACGAATCATAAACACAGTTAAACCCACTAAATTAGACTATTTGTCTATTTAACTTTTGCTTGTTAGTTTCGATATTTATCTACAGGGTATTTTAGAGACTAGAGAGAATACACGCTAAGGAGAGGATTTTACGCTGAAAATATATTACGAGTCATTCCAAGGTCACGATCAGATGTCGACTGAAGAAATCTCAAGATCCTGACATTGAATCACTCAAAACAAATCCAACCGAAGAGCAACCAAAGTCAATCCGGAGCTGAAATACACCGATAGTTTTGTGAAAACATCACAAAACTCACAAAACCTCCACCTTTCCTCCTTGTGACCGGCGGCTTTTGCTCCATCCAACCTCCTTATGCCACCTACGAGGGGCAGCTCCTCCTCCATGACCGGCCACCGGCGGCTTTTGTGAGCCATGGAGAGCTTGCCAAGTGTTGCTCCTCCTCACCATATCTCCTCCCCCTTAAGCCTATAAATACCCTTCTCCTCTCATTTGTAAATCAATCCAAAATCACAAAACACTTCTCTCTCTAAGTTTGGCACTTTGTAAGTTTGGTTTTTAATATATAATACTCCTGTTGGTTCTTGAGTATTATAGTTCGGTCTTGAGTACTCCTGTCGGTTCTTGAGTACTCAAGCTTTTCTATATTCTCGAGTACTCTTGTCGGTTCTTGAAGTACTCACCCCTTTCCTTTACTTACTGTCTTTCAAAAACCCTCGAGTACTTAGCTACGGTATCCACCTCTATGGATATTCGTAGCTAAACTCTTCATTCGGTTGAAGGGGTGTACTTGTATCATAAAATGTTTTAGGCCATATTTTAGTGCCTCTTCTTTGTATTCAAAACTTGTTCTATGTGCCATATATTAGGTTAGAACTTCCAAGGTCGAGTGGATGCTTGGAATGGCAAAGCTCTTCCGTGGGGTTCGTAAACATACTCGGATAAGTGGATGCTTGGAATGGCAAAGCTTATCTTAGGAGTTTGACCTTTCTAAAACACCATTTGGTTGGTCGGGAATGACTGGTCAAATGGATGCACACAGGCTAATATACCTTGGAATGGGGTATTAGTCTAAGTAGAACAAGTTCTCTAAGACCTTGGAATGGGCTAGACAGTGTGTGCAAATC
Organism: Rhodiola kirilowii; assembly: GCA_033675215.1. Classification (NCBI taxonomy): domain Eukaryota; kingdom Viridiplantae; phylum Streptophyta; class Magnoliopsida; order Saxifragales; family Crassulaceae; genus Rhodiola; species Rhodiola kirilowii. The sequence continues at coordinate 48,929,485 of CM066201.1, forward strand.
GAGTGCTTGGAATGGCCTTGATACACGTTTGAATACTTAGAAGGCTCACTAAAGGTCAATGATAAACAGGCTATGATACAAGGCCCCCGAAACCGAATGCTTTCCTTAGATTTAAAAAAACCCTCGCATTTACTTTCTTAGTATAAACTGCTCTTCAACTGCTCACGTACCGGAAGGCTTGCCAATCACGCATCACCCGCTGTAAGTCTTCTCTTTTATTTTCAGTATTTACATTTTCTGTCATTTACTTTTCCGCACTAAAAACCAAAACCAACCAACCAATCACTTACTTTTCCGCACTAAAATCTCAATCAACATAAAACACGCTCCCTCGCTGTACGATCCCCTCAAAGAATAACTTATCCCCCTAATTCCCTTGGGTTCGACCCCTACTTACCACTTGCTACCCAGTAGTAAGGTCACGAGTAGCGGAATACAAATTTGCTTTTGCACAGAGAACACCACACCATAACGACAATGCGGTGGGCTCCGTCAGCCGGAAACCAGGAGGACACCAATTATGTAGGGAAATACAATCAAGGAAATGGTTTCTCCCCTGGTTCAGGCTTGAATAAGTGGGACAACCAGAACTGGAACAACCCCAACCTCTCCTACAAGCCGCAGAATCAGGTAGCACCAGGTTTTCCTTACAGACAGCAGCAAGACAATGCTCCCTACCAGCCGAGGAATCAGTTCAATAACCAAGCTCAACAGCAACAAAATCAGAATTCAGGGAGCTATAACATTCCAAATGAGCCACAACAAGCTCAAAACTCCGGGGCGACGTCAAACATGGAAGACATGCTAGGTAGCTTCATAACCGAACAACGAAGAACGTCTGAGGATCAGCGAAAGGCATCCGAACAAACCGCCGCTGAGGTAAGAAACCTGCAACGGACTGTAGAGCAGCTCGCTATTCATGGCAAAATGCTGGACACTCAGATAGCTCAACAAGCAAACTCGGTAAACCGCGAACATGGAAAACTCCCTTCAAAGCAAGATCTGAATCCTATGGCATCAGTAAATGCCGTCACACTTCGAGGAGGGAAACAGATTGAGATGCTGCCAGCTCAACCCACTAGACCTCCAGTCATAAAATCAACATCTGATTCTACACCCGCTGAAGCGGAAACATCGAAGGAGGCTGAAAACTGAGCTAAAAATTATGTGCAGACAAAGGAGCCAGATCCTTATATACCGCCAGTTCCATTCCCTCAGCGACTTAAAGCTACAAGAAGAGATAAAGAGTTCAAGCAGTTCGTTGATAAGATTCGTACTCTATACATCACTCTGCCCCTCACTGACGCAATCACCCAGATTTCTACCTATGCCAACTTTATGAAGGAGATTCTGACGGGGAAACAAAAAATGGATGGTACCGAGATAGTGGCCCTGAGTGAGGAGTGCAGTGCAGCCATGCACCAGCCCATGCCGCCCAAACTTAAAGACTCGGGGAGTTTTTCTATCCCTTGTGATATTGGTGGTATTACTGTTCGTCGTGCTCTATGTGATCTAGGTGCTAGTGTGTCTATCATGCCATATTCTTTGTATGCTAAACTGAATTTGGGTGATCTCTGTCCTACTAATGTCACTATTCGCCTTGCGGATCATTCTTGTAGACTCCCGAGAGGGGTTCTAAAGGATGTACCCGTCAAGGTGAAACACTTTTACCTCCCAGTTGATTTCATAGTGCTGGACATCTCTAAGGACATAGATATCCCAATTATTCTTGGTAGGCCATTTCTTTACACGGCTAAGGCAGTCATTGACATGGATAGAGATTCCTTAGCCTTGCGAGTAGGCAGTAAAAGAGTTTGATGTTCCCTTGTGTGGCATGTGTTTGGCAAAACGTTGTTAGACAGTTCGAGCAGGAGTTCAGGGGGAGTTCGAACATATCCTAGTACTTCTGTACAGCATGATCAAGACGCAAAGGATATTTTCTGGAAGATATTGGCAACGAAGATTTCGTCAAGTTAAAGATGGCGTGCGACTTATTCGAGCAGGATATTCGAATGAATATACACAATTGAAGACGGCGTGACTTGCTTGGGAAAGAAGACGACTTCGTATATTCTTCCAAAGATTTGTGAAAGATATACATCAAATATTCCAAAATATTTGATGGGATTATCTTATGGGAATTAGGGTTTCGTCCGAGCCTATAAATACGAATGCAAAGGCAACCCTAATTCCCATCGCTTTCAAGATCAAAAATACACGAAGAAATCCTATCGATTGGAAAAGAAGAAAGCGACGGCCGTTGTGTTTTCCCCACATGAAAAACATCGGTGTGAGCTCAGTCTGATACGTGCCATTCAGATTGACCAGAGGTGATCAAGTTCAGAGCACAAACAGAACAACCAGCTTTCAAGTGAAAGCGACCGAGCTTCAGAAGAGGTTCGAGTACGTTCGGACAGAAGGTCTGGACGAAGGGGATCAAGGGGAGTTGCGACGAACCTTGGTTGCAAATCTGAGAGACGGAGTAGTAGAGGCTAGGCAATTACAAGGTGTAAGTGTAAGTCCACTGAAAAGCTCTATACTCGTAATAAAGATTTGTTGTCCCTTTTCGGGTGTGGGAAACCCCCTAGAGTAGGCGTAGCCGAACTGGGTTATCAATCTGTGCGTACTCGTGTTTTTATTGTTCTGTTCGTACTCGTTGTGGAACTGTGGTAGAAAGAGTTCAAGGTCTGTCCAAACACAACCTAGAACACTTGCTTGAACAGGGGATATAATTTCAATTGGTATCAGAGCAAACACTCGACACACTGAGTGGGATCCTGAACTGTTCAAAATGCCTCTGAAAGAAGGACAAAGCATCACCAGACCTCCGCTATTAGAAGGATCAAACTATGCCACCTGGAAACCTATGATGCGATCCTTTCTGAAATCCCTAGACGAGAAAGCCTGGATGACCGTTCAGAGAGGGTGGACTGAACCTATGATGAACAACCTCACTGGAGAACCTGTTCTAAAACCAGAAACCTTATGGAGTGAAGAGGAGAACAAAGCATCCATGGGAAACGCTAAGGCAATGAATGCGATCTTCTCGATAGTTGATGAAAATGTCATGAAGCTGATTATCAATTGTGAAGTTGCCAAGGAAGCATGGGACATTCTCCAAACAGCCTTTGAAGGTACAGACAAGGTTCAAAACTCTCGTATGCAGGCTGTCACAACAAAGTTCGAAGAGATGAAAATGAAGGAGAGTGAGTCCATCGCTGAGTACAACACCAGGGTTGTGGAACTGTCCAACGAAGCGTCTGCCCTTGGGAAACCCATCGACGAGGATAGATTGGTGAGCAGAGTCCTAAGATCACTCCCTCCGAGATTTGCTATGAAGGTAACAGCCATTGAGGAAGTGCATGACATCTCCAAGTTGAAACTGGACGAGCTGACTGGTTCCCTCAGAACCTACGAGATCAATCATAATTTCCAAATTGGAGAAGTGAAGGGAATTGCCCTGAAAGCAGATTGGGCAGAAGACAAATCAGAAGCTGACTGCTCCACTGAGCAACTGGCCATGATGGCTCAGAACTTTGGAAGAATGGTGCGGAAAATAAATAGGCGTGGTCCAGAACAGGGGCAATCCTCATCAACCGGTTTCCGAAACTGGAAAACCGACAGGTCTAGGTCCAGTGACTCAAGGCAAGACTCCTCTGACAGAAGAAAGGAAGAAATTCAATGTCATGAATGCAGAGGCTTTGGTCATATTGCTTCACAATGTGCGAACACACTCATGAAGAAGAAGGCAATGGTCGCAAGTTTCAGTGACAGTGAGTCAGAGGAAGAAAAAGGAGGGACAACCACAAACTTTGTGGCCTTTGCTTCAACTCTGGAGGAATACGGTAGCACTAGTGAAACTGTTCCACCTCTGTTGGAACTCCCAGCTGAAGACCTCTCAGACAGTGACGGTGAAGAACTGACGCATGAATCTCTGGCCGAGACATATAAGGATCTATATGAAAAGTGGCTGCTACTGATCAAGGTAAACAAAAAGCTGAATGACACAGTTGTAAGCATCACTACAGAAAAGGATAAGGTCTGGGAAGAAGTGGAGATTCTGGTCACATAGAAGGCTGAACTTGAAGGCACGGTAACTTCCCTAAACTCTCAACTGGCTGTTATGAAACAGGAAAGACTGTGCTTGCTTGCTCAGAAGATGGAGCTCCTGGGCACTATCTCCTCGCTGAAAGTTGACATTGAAAAAGACCGTGAAACTCATCCTGTTGGCATGACTGGGCTAAGAAAGGTTATCTCAGATCTAAAACGCAAGGAGGTGTTCCAACACAGAAAGATAGATCAGTTGGAACTCCAGCTAGAATCAGAAAAAATGGACCGAGAAGTTACTGAAAAGGAGCTCACTCACCTCAAACAAACAGTGAGGATGTTGAACTCTGGCTCAGAAAATTTAGATGAAATCCTCAACGCTCAAAGGATGGAGGCAGGACGTGGAGGATTGGGGTTCGTGGGAATAAGGAGTTCAAAGGACACTGTGTGTGTTAAAGCTAAATCTGTGTCGGAACAGTTGCCTGAACAGAAGGTGAGAAAGCACCCTAGACAGAAAGTGGATCTGTCCCAAGACAAGTCCAGGACTACTTACATCAGTTCAAATCGGAAGAAAGACTTGCTGACATGTTGGTACTGCTACCAGATGGGACACATCAAACGGCAGTGTCGCCTGTTTCTTGCTGAACGTCGAGGACACCAACAGCAACAGATCCAACCTCGACAGAAACAAGTTTGGATTCCGAAGGAACGACAGACAGTATGCATGGTAGCGTGCTGCTCATCAGGAGATACAGTGCAAGCCAGTTGGTTCTTCGATAGTGGATGCTCTGCACACATGACAGGTAACTTTGAATATCTCACTCATATTAGACCTGTTGAGCAGATGCGGTTTGTCACCTTCGCGGATGGTCGGAAGAGTCGGGTGATTGGATGTGGAACATTGAAGGTTCCGGATCTCCCTGCACTCGAGGACACTCTCCTGGTTGATGGTCTGACTATGAATCTCATTAGCATCAGTCAACTGTGCGACAATGGACACTATGTGTCATTCTCTCGTGACTCATGCCTAGTTCTTAACGAGCATGGTGATTTTGTAATGAAAGGGAGAAGAAGGGCCAATGACTGTTACACCATCAGAATGGGAAACGAGAAGCTAAGGTCTACTCTCAACTATGTTCAACCCAAACATCGAGTTCTGCGAGGGGGAGTGAAAAAGACCCTACACAATAGAAGGATCGCACAAATCAATTTTGGCAACTGTACCAGGCGACTGCTGGATCAGAGGGTGTCACAGTTAAAGAGAGAGTTTGAACAGAAGATCACACAGTTGCAGAAGGAGTTCGAACTGCTCGCACAGATGAACGCCAGTTCACCAGAAGAGAAATTGAATGAGATTCCTCGGTTTGGAACTCCCAGATCCTCCTTGGGTCTGCGTGGGTTCATGAACTGAGTGTTCCAGGCAGTGGTCAGTCAAAGACGAATCCCCGGCTACAACAGTTGGACTAACCACCTAAGAAGGGAGCTGGAACAGATGGGGAAGTTCTTATGAGCAAATATTTTATTCCGAAAGATTCGAATTACGCCGTTTTATTTGAAAAGCGACTGGCGTATATTGAGAAGACGAAAAGGCAGGAGGATATTTTATTTTCAAATCTCAACTGTTGAGCGTGTCTTCTCTTCTCGTCTCCGAAACCCTAGATTGGAAGTCTCTCACTCTCGACTGCTCCGAAATCGACGATGGTGAACACAAGGAAGTCAGCCAAAACCAGTGCTATAACCGCGGAGAAAAGGAAGGAAAGCATGCAAACCTCAAAAGCGATGACAGCGAAATCAAAGATTCCAAAATCCAAGGCTGTGAAGATGAAAAAGGCATCGCCTTTACACGAGATGTCTGCCGAGGAGATAACTACTGAAACTTCTCAGACAGTCACAGCGGGTTCCACCCCTCAAGCGTGTCCACAATCGGAGGTAAATCCCATTTTTCCTTCGGTTCCTACAGTCGTTGAAAAATCTGTGGTTGATGAAAAGGGTGATGAAGTTTCTAAATCTGTTGAAGAAACGGAACCCAGGATGTCAGTGTCAAGAAAGTCTGGTGTTTCAGACGTTTGTAAAGGAGCAGATTCATCTGTAAAGAGTATTGGGGAGATTGATGCTGTTGCAGAAGAGCCTGAGACTGCTGAAGGGGATAAAAACCTGGAGGATATGCTCAAAGACATAGATGATTTTGTTGAGAATCTACCAAAGGAAGTCCCCGGTGTTCCAGCTAAAGAGGAGTTAATTGATATTCCAGAGAATGTTGTGAGTGAGGAGACGACAACTGTTCCAGATGCTGTTCAGGACAGTCACCATGGTGCTCAGATGGATATTGATGACTCTCAGAAGACTGACGTTGAAGCAGTTCCTCAGATGGGTGATGATGAGGATTTGGTTCCTCTTGTGAAGTTAAAGAAGATGTCAAAGGGGAAGGAAAAGGAAAAAGTGGCCTTTGCAAAGTCTACAAAGGATTCTGCCCAGAAGGGCGCTAATGTACGCAGTGGTGGAGGGGGAGCTGGTTCCTCCAAGAAAAGGAAGCGTGTCGCTCCAATGCCAATTTCAGAAGACGCTGGGGGATGTGAAGTCCCAGGCCCTGATGCTGAGACTGTCCCAGCTGGCTTGGTTAAGAAGGGTGTTTGGTTTGTTAACAAAGATGCTGCAAGAAAGTGGCCATGCATCCAGAAGAGGAAAATCATACCTGAAAGATTGCTAGATGAGTCCCGGTATAAGGGAAAGGAGGTGGTTAAGGTTCTGAAAGAATCGGATCTGTTTTGGACGCTGGCTAGGTGCAAACCCTACAGTGAACAGCTTGTGCGTGAGGCAATGGCGAACTTGCCCCCTCATTTTGGGTTAGTTGGAGATCCTGAGTATGGAGTCTTCTTTGTTAGAGGGAGGAGAATTAAGATTGATCCGGAGCTAATCAATGTGTATTTCTCGATGGATGACCCGCCTGTTGACGAGGAGGAGGCAAATTTTGAGAAGATTGTGAGTACTATCACTGCGGGCTCTGTTAGGTGGAGACCTGAATCAGTTGTGCACACAGCAGACTTATCAACGTTTTATTCCATGCTGTTCTTCATTGTTGTCTTCAACTGGAGACCTTCTACACATCGATCAACAGTCAATAAGGACGTGGCTCAACTGCTGTATCAGATAGGGAACAAGCGGAAATTCAATTTGGGAAGAGTCATGTTCAAACAGATTGCTGAACATGCTACGTCAAAGAGGACTCTTCACCAGATCTGCTTCCCATCACTGATTTATGAGTTGATTGTTTATCATGCCCCTGATTTGATGTCCTCCATTGACCAGCTTTCAAAGTCTCCCAGCAAGTTTGTTGTAGACCATAAGCTCTTCAAAGGGCGGCATGTGAGCGATCTGAAAGGAGGGAGCAAGAAAGGGAAAGAAGTGGGAGAATCCAGCCGAGGGGGAGCAAAGATGGGTGTGGATGAGCGGAGCAAGCTGATGAGGGACCTTCAAGCCATCATTACTGCGAACAAGGAGCAACGTCGCAGAATCAACAGGCTCGCTTGAGCCCTGAGCTATCCCAGCGATGATGAGTCGGAAGCAACTGGCTCTGATGAAGACTCTATTGAAGAAGCTTCCGATTGAAGGTCCTCTGAAAAACTTTTACCCCTGATCTTTTAAACTTCTACTCTTAATGTGCTTGTTCTGGCACAGTATTTCTTTTGCTTTGTTGTTCGAACTAGATCGGACCCCTTGCCAGTTTGTGGCAAAAAGGGGGAGTATTTTGAGTGGCGACAATTTTTGTTCCCTCAATTTTGTCTACTGTCTAGATATATAGATAGATCTAGTAATTTGGTTTTGCCAAAATGCCAAGGGGGAGATTGATGTTCCCTTGTGTGGCATGTGTTTGGCAAAACGTTGTTAGACAGTTCGAGCAGGAGTTCAGGGGGAGTTCGAACATATCCTAGTACTTCTGTACAGCGTGATCAAGACGCAAAGGATATTTTCCGGAAGATATTGGCAACAAAGATTTCGTCAAGTTAAAGATGGCGTGCGACTTCTTCGAGCAGGATACTCGAATGAATATACACAATTGAAGACGGCGTGACTTGCTTGGGAAAGAAGACGACTTCGTATATTCTTCCAAAGATTTGTGAAAGATATACATCAAATATTCCAAAATATTTGATGGGATTATCTTGTGGGAATTAGGGTTTCGTCCGAGCCTATAAATACGAATGCAAAGGCAACCCTAATTCCCATCGCTTTCAAGATCAAAAATACACGAAGAAATCCTATCGATTGGAAAAGAAGAAAGCGACGGCCGTTGTGTTTTCCCCACATGAAAAACATCGGTGTGAGCTCAGTCTGATACGTGCCATTCAGATTGACCAGAGGTGATCAAGTTCAGAGCACAAACAGAACAACCAGCTTTCAAGTGAAAGCGACCGAGCTTCAGAAGAGGTTCGAGTACGTTCAGACAGAAGGTCTGGACGAAGGGGATCAAGGGGAGTTGCGACGAACCTTGGTTGCAAATCTGAGAGACGAAGTAGTAGAGGCTAGGCAATTACAAGGTGTAAGTGTAAGTCCACTGAAAAGCTCTATACTCGTAATAAAGATTTGTTGTCCCTTTTCCGGGTGTGGGAAACCCCCCAGAGTAGGCGTAGCCGAACTGGGTTATCAATCTGTGCGTACTCATGTTTTTATTGTTCTGTTCGTACTCGTTGTGGAACTGTGGTAGAAAGAGTTCAAGGTCTGTCCAAACACAACCTAGAACACTTGCTTGAACAGGGGATATAATTTCAGAGTTGTTTTTAATTTGCCTGACATGTCTAAGAGTCCTAGTCTGTTTGCTGACTGTGATATACTGGACTCTGTTGATGTTGATGATCCTATTACACTGACCTCTATTGAGCCTTACAGAATTGTACCAGGCTGCCCAATACCGATGAATATATGCGCAGTGGGCACTGAGGGAGCAACTGAAACTGAACAGACCACCGGCTCTGGTAAGGAACCTTGCGAGGTGGAGCTGAAACCTCTTCTTGACCCCGGAGACATCTATAAAGAGAGGACAAAGACCAATCATGATAAGCAAATGTTGCGCACCAAGTGGAGTGGTCCGTACGCAGTGGAGAAAGCATACCCAGACGCCAAGAGGAGTTTAGTACCAAGGGAGGAAAATCAACAGTGGTCGACGGGCAACGCCTTAAGCATTATCACGTCTTGAAGCATCGGGAACCACCTGACGACATTGATGATAAACTGCTTCCCGTGAAGGGATCTCAGCAAGGGACTTCCCGAGAATGCATCTAGTCCTATCCCCCTCGCTATGTCTAGCCAAGACATTAAACTAGGCCTCTTCGGGGAGTAATGACAATCGTATTTTTAACCCTTTATAGTTGTCAAATTATGAGTTTTAGGGGTCAAATCATAGTCAAACAAAATTTATAAATCTTGGTAAGCCAAGGGTCAATCCAAGGAACAGGTGTGTGATTACTAGCAAACAATGTGACCTATTTAACTATTCCGATTAAAAGGGGTTTTTGTTGTGAACTGAATTGCATAAATTAAATAACAGAAAATAAAAGGTTGTGATTTCAATCAGAGAAAGAATTTCAGGACCATACTTCACCCGTGCTAACCCCACTAATCATGCAATCATTATCATGTAATTCATCATGCTATCGAATATCGAATTAAACCAAAATAACACTAGATAAGCCACCCATCCACGGATCATTATCTAGATTAATCTCAATCGTTGAACGCCGCCCATCCATGGATTATCAACGATCTCGATTATTTAAACTAAAGGTTCTCATACAATTTCATACAATCCGGTTAATCCCTAGGGCCCATCCACCTTTCGGTATATAACCTAAGTACGTTCTAGCATGCAAACATACCCTTTGATGTAAATACTTGCATAGAACGATAAATTAAGCACGATGAAATTGAATATTCGATTTGCATTAATGAAAAACATTCATATGATCACATGAAGAGTTTGGTACAATGCACGGGATCCGTAGGATCTCAGAATAAAGAAGACTACTCGCTATTCATGGCGATTAAACCACAAATAGTGTAATAAGAGAATATTAAGGACGAGTTAACCGTAGACGAGGTAGCTCGATGATCCTCAATCTCTCGCGATGTTCTCCGTCATCTCTCCCAAGTTAGGGTTCTTTAATCTCAAAATAAGCACTCCTCAATTCGTCCACACTGATTTTAGTCAGCCAACCCTCTATTTATAGCTTTCCAAAAGGCCAAAAAGCCCAAAAACGATATTAGGACACTTCCCAAAAATCAGTCAAAAAAAGCCCAAAAATCGTTTTTAGAACTGTCTTCGACAGGGCCGTGACTACCGTGACATTTAGACATGTCACGGCATGCTCGGCATGGTCCAAATGTGCTCTGGGACAAAAAGGGGCCGTGACTACCGTTACGTTGTGTTTTGGTCACGGCAGTCACGGCCATGCAAAATGGCAAAGACTTCGAGCGGCTTTTTCATGGTCTTAACCTCCGAATTTGATCTTGGCGTAAACTACAAAGTTGTAGCCCTTTGAAATAGCTTTCCAACAAGCTTTGAATCAACCAATTTGGACACCATATGCGATCTGTGCGTGCAAAACAAGTCGGGGAGGTCAATCTGCCCTGTTTTGTCCTGTTTTCGCCCAAATCTTCGCCAATTGATTTGCTTTGCTTCGGATCAATCCAAAAGTATTAGATATGTGATATATGACCTGAAACACTAGAAAAGACGTTAAATGATAACAAAATGTCTGGAAAACAAACCTAATCCATTATCGAATGAAGTGAATAATAGGTCAAGAATTCGACCGATCAAAACACTCCACACTTAGGATTTGTTCGTCCCGAACAAACATTAAGCGCAAGTCGATAAATTTCAGAATAGTTACCCACTCAAGTATCATGTGATCAATTCTAACTAAAATAAAAACCAAAAGAGACAAGTGTGGTGTCCCGGCAAAGGTGACACCCTAGTACCCCGGCAAAGGTGGTACTCCACACCCTTAACCCGACAAGGTGTTGTGTGGTGTCCCGGCAAAGGAGACACCCTAGTACCCCAGCAAAGGTGGTACTCCCCAACTAAGCTTGGCAAAGGTTTTAGGCTTCTAGTCCTTTCCTAGATTAAACAACCCGGTAAAGGTGTTACTCAAACTAGATGTTACTATCTACCTTTGCTGCAAGGCATCCGGTAGATATTAACTATAAGGATCATTGCTCAACTAAGCTTTGTGGCAAAACATCCACTTAGCCAAGCAGTATGATCCTTAGAAATAATCACAAGGACTAGAGAAGTGTAAAATAACTTTAAGTACAAAAGACTCAAAATATGTTCACAAGTGTGAAAACCCTAAACCAAATATTGGTTTAGCTACTAGTATTCATTGAGAGGAATACAATAGCCATACAAGGAAAGTAAAAGATTACAAAAAGAAACAAGAGAAAAAGTAGAGGGAGAAACTCCAAGCAACTAGCTCCAAGCACCTTAGACCTCCCAAAGCACCTCTCGGTTTTTAGGAGAGATTTTGATCTCAAGTTGTGTGTTCTTCTTTTCTAAGACCAAGAGGTCTTATTTATAGGCAAAGGCTCTTAACTTGGGGGCTAAGTTTTGGTTTCGAAGACCCAAAATCCAACCGACTTGGATTGGATGTAGCCAAACCCAACCGAGAGGGTTTGGTATTAGCTCAATCCAACCGACTTGGATTTGACTGGGTCGAAATTTAGGACTTCGGTTCTTGGCCTTTGAGAGGTGGTTCTAGAATGCTGAGGAGATTCCAAACCGGGCTCAAGAAGGTCGCTTGGCCAGAACTTGATCGGAGCTAGGTCGTGCCCTAGAATGGCCTGAAATCTCGGCTGTTTGGCCTTGTCGGGCATGGGCTGGTTCCACTCGGGCGTTTTGTCTGGGAAGTGAGATCATCCAAGTTATTTGGCATTTCGAACAACTTGATCGAGCCGGATTTTCCAGATTCACCCGTCTGGTCGAGCGACTTGGTTTCGGTGCCTGTCAGTGCGCGCGGGGCCTTTGCTTGGAATTGGGCAAACTGCCAACATGCTCGGGCATTTTCCTTGGTTTAGTGACATCGTCCGACTTATCTACTATTTCAATCATCTTGCTCGAGTCGGAATTTTCAGATCAGCTCGTTTGCCCGAGCGACTTGATTTTGGACCTAGGCAACTCGGCTGGTGCGCTGGAACGCTGGACCAAAAGGGGCCATGACACCCGTGACAGTTGAGTGTGTCATGGCGGTCACGGGCCGTTGCTGGCACAAAGTCTTTTTGGCCTTCTTCGTCGATCCTTCGCTCCAACCGGTCGGTTGGATTTGAGGCCTCTTCCCACCCGGTCGAGTGAATCTCCAATGTGATGTTTTTTTCGCACAAAATGCCCTTCTTTAAGCTCGATTCCTCCTAGACCTTCCAAAGTACCTGAAATGCAACATAGCACTCAACAAGTAAATGTTCTTATGACAAAGTGTCGAATTGGTGGGATTTGTTGACTCGATGAGTCATATAAATACGGCTCATCAAACCACCCCACACTTATACCTGTTCGTCCCGAACAAGGTCTAGGTCATAAGAGGAAAATAACTAGAACACCACAATTGATATGGCTATGTGAGTGCTAGATATGGCTATGTGAGTGCTAGTCTAGACTTCGCCTTTCCACGCATAACTCAATTGCTACTAAAAGTATTGTGCTCAAACATGAAAGTAACTTGATACATGTTACCTTTGAGCCGAGATGCAAACCAATTCGGATGAGTGGGAGACAGTCCTTTTTAGGCCCATGATCTACAATCTTCGTTCCGAACTCTTGCTATATGGTTATACTTTATTGCTTTCTCTAGCACGTGATTTGTTCGAGCTTAGGGTTCCTTGAGTTCTTTTGTTTGCCTTGGACAGCTTTTTGTAGTGAGTTTGGCCTTCGGCCTTTGATATGACATTGGTGTGCTTCACTTTGTTTCTTGTGGAACTTTCACAATTGGCTGATTTTTCTTTGAGCTTTGCTCCTTTGTTGTGAATTGCTTGTCCTTTCCTTTTGAAGGAGGTCCAATTATTGCCCGAAAGCATATGGAAATACCTCCCCGCTCTTTCTCGTCCTTGCTCTTTTTGCGCGGGTCAAGATGAGGGTCGCTCACTGATGGACCATAATTGTATGCATCATAAATACAGTTAAACCCACCAAATTAGACTGTTTGTCTATCTAACTTCTACGTGTTAGTCCCGAAATATTTCCACAGGGCAATTGAGAGATAAAAGTGAAAACACGCTAAGGAGAGGATTTTATGCTGAAAAGATATCAAGAGTCAATTGAAGGTCAAGATCAAGCACTGAACGAAGAAATCTCAAGATCCTGACGATGAATTACTCAAATTAAATCCAAATGAGGAATTATCAAAGATAGCCTGGAGTGAAATTGGACTGATAGTTTTGTAAAGACAGTACAAAACCGTCAAGACTCATCCATGTACAAGGATGACCGGTGGCTTTAGGAAGAAGGATGAGTCACTAGGTGAAAAGGATGACTCATGGGTTGCTCCTCCCTTTCCTCCTCCATGGTGACCGGCGGCTTCCCCCTCACAACCACCCTCCTCCACTCTCCTCCCTCCAAGTGGCGGCTCCTCCTTCCTCCTCTCCAAAAGCCACCGGTGGCTTTGAGCTCCACCACAAGAAGATGACAAGTGGTGGCCTCTCCTCCACATGCTCCTCCCCTCCTCCTCCACCCTTGGATGCAAATGCACATGGCTCCATCTCCACCCTTCATCCTCCTCCTCCTAGCCTATAAATATGAGAGCCCTCCTCCTCATTTGTATCAATCAATCCATACACAAAAACACTTATCTCTCTAAGTTTGGTTACTTTGTAAGTTTGTTCGGTTTATGAAATAATACTCCTGTTTGTTCTTGAGTATTATACTATAGAGAATACTCCTGTTGGTTCTTGAGTATTCAGTAGGAAATTGGGAATACTCCTGTTGGTTCTTGAGTATTCCACCCCTTTCCCTCTTACTGTTTTCAAAACCCCCCGAGTATTTAGCTATGGTATCCACCTCTATGGATATTCGTAGCTAAACTCTTCATTCGGTGGAAGGTATTTTCTTGTATTATATAATGTTGAAATATCTTTTAGTTTCATTTCTTTGTATTCAAAACTTGTTATATGTGCCATTTATAGTCAGAATTTCCAAGGTTGAGTGGATGCTACGAAAGGGCAAAACTCTTCCGTGGGGTTCGTGAACATACTCGGGTAAGTGGATGCTACGAAAGGGCAAAACTCTTCGTGGGGTTCGTGAACATACTCGGGTAAGTGGATGCTACGAAAGGGCAAAGCTTATCTGAGGAGTTCGACTTATCTAAAACACCACTTGGTCAATCCTAACTGTGAGATCAGGTGGATGCACAGAAGGCTAAGATACTTCGAAAGGAGGAATTAGTCTGAAGTAGAACAAGGGTTGCTTTAAACGATGTTGGAAGTCTTGCGCTACGAAAGGGCCTCGATTCATCTTTGAATACTTAGAAAAGTTACTAACGGTTTATTATATACATGTTATAATACAAGAGTACCTGAAACCGAATACTTTCTTTCAATCACAAAAACCCCCTGTATTTACTTTCCTAGTATAACTGTCCCGATCAACCACAACCATCAACCGCTCAACAACCGGAGGAATCGCAATCACGCATCACCCACTGTAAGTCTTCTAACCCTTATCTCTTTACTTTCAGTATTTACTTTCAGTATTTAATTTCAGTATTTACTTTTCCGCACAAAAAACCCAAAAAAACCAAAAATAGTACTTTAATTACTCGCGCTAAAATCTCAATCATCCTAAAACACGTCCCTGTTAGTAAAAGAACAACGTATCCCCCTAATTCCCTTAGGTTCGACCCCTACTTACAACTTCTACCCAGTAGTCGCGAGTAGCGGACTTTATAAATTTATTTGTACAATTTGCTCTGACGACAAGCGAATTGTCAAATTGGCGCCGTTGCCGGGGAGTTAGTTAATTAATCGGATAAGTTGTTCGAATCGATACGCACGTCAAAACGACCATGTCTCGCGAAGAAAGTCACCATGACTACCAGGATGACGAAGAAATAAACCTGTACGATCGAAATGATGAGATACCGCTTCCATTTATCGACGATCCGGAACAACTCATCGGAAACAGAAGAGCTCGTGATAGGGAAGCTAACAGACGAAACCAAGAACTACCCGAGGACCGAAATGCAGCTGGTCCATTACAACCCCCTAGATATCCACCACCCCCACGCCCTCGAAAAGTACCGAGACGCGAACCCGTCTTCGATAACTACTATGGGGATAACGACCATTACCGCGAACCTACTTTGGGAGAACTCAATGCACCGGATTTCAGAATTCAGCTGTGGTGTATCTACGAAGGCCCTGATCTGGAAAATATCAACATCAACACTTCAGTGGCCCACAACTTACCGAAGTTCGCAGGAAATCGTGGAGAGTCAGCAATGGCCCATCTCTAGCGCTTACATGGTATTTGCCAAAACATAAAACCGAATGGCGTAAACGTAGACGACTTCAAGTTAAAAGCGTTCTACTTTTCCCTCATTGACGCGGCAAATGACTGGTTCCTTTCATTGCCTTCCGGAAGCATCAGAACATGGGCCCAGATGCAGAAGAAATTCTTAGACAAATACTACCCAGCAGGAAGAGCAATGCAAGTAAGAAGGCAACTGCAGGACATCAAGCAAGGACCCAACGAAACCATGTACGATTACCTGGAAAAGTTCAACCACCTAGAGAGAAGTTGATGTACACTAGGACTGCCCGAGAAACTCATAATCGAGTACCTCATTGATGGATTAAGACCCTTAGACAAAATGCTCCTGGACGCCTCAGCTGGAGGATCCATAATGAATCTATCATTGAGCGGAGTTAGGCAACTGATAAATGACGTTGCTGAAAATGCTCGATTCCGAGAAGAGACGACTCGGCAGGAAGAATTCTCCCGAACAAAAAGTGTGGCGAAGGCCGAAACACCAATGAACTCTATGTCTGAGGAGATGAAACAGTTAAAAGAAATGATGATTCAGATCCTACGAAGGCAGCCAGTTCCAGGTAAGCCTTGCGAATTTTGTGGCATGACGGACCACAAAACTGACGCATGCCAAACTTTAATGGAAGAGGAACCAGCAGAAGTTAATGCGGCAGGAGGATACCAAGGGTACAACAACAACACCAATGACAGAGCCGGACAAAACAGACAGTATGGCCAAGCAACCAACCCGAATTGGCATAACAACTATCCTCAGAAGAACGCTCAACCATCTGTCTCCCAATCAGCTCAGTCATCCTACCAACCTCCACACCGGCAGTATAACCAGAACACTCCATCAGCGGGTCAATATCAGCAAAAAGGACCAAATCAGTACCAGACTGGCCAGCATAATCAGCAAGAACCCACCAAGTCGCTTGATGACACAATGAAGGAGCTCGCAGGAAACATAAATCAATTGGGTACTTCGCTACACCAATACCAGGCGAAAACTGACGGGGCAATTTCCGAATTAACCAAACAAATGTCCCATCTCGCCACTGCAATGTCAACGCTCACTAGCGAACCTGGCAGACTACCTTCACAAACCATCCAGAATCCAAAGGCGAATCTTAGCATGATGAAAGGGTCAAACGGAAAGGCGACACTGGGAGAAGTTGCACGATCACCAGCATACAGACTAACAAACAAGCACTTCAACCGCAGGAGTCGTCCTGATTGGAATCAAGAGGAAGACCGACCCAATGATGGTAAAACATGGGTCACGCACGCTGACAACGGACGATATGCATTCACCGTGTGTATAACACCGTCACCAATCATACACTCTGACATACCAGCATCTGGATGGGATGACAGTAACAATTTAAGGAATGGGCAGAATGGCCCAACAATGGACAGAGCCCTCACCTCAGACCATGAGCCACAATCTGAAAGAGATAAAGACCCAGGGGCCTTCACAGTCACCTGTGGTATTGGGGAAACCCAGGTTCATAAATGCTTGATCGATCTTGTGGCTGCTGTCAACGCCATGCCTTCCTCCTTATATTACTTGTTAGGACTTGGCCCACTAAAACCACCCAGGACAAACATCGAGCTGGGAGATAAATCGTGCATCCATCCGACTAGAGTGTTGGAAGATGTTATACTCCATGTGGGAGAGCTCGTCGTTGCTGCAGACTTTTATGTAATACAAACGGGAGAAACCAGCGAAGACGACCCTCCAACAATAATATTGGGACGACCATTCCTCTACAATACTAAAGCAAAAATTGATGTGGGCAAGGGCTCATTATCACTCAAGTTTGGTGGAAAAATTGCAAATTTCTACATTAATAATAGCCGCACGGATACAAAGAAACCACCAGACATTATACCTATCTCAGAACGCGGTACACAGATTTCTGACCTACCAAAAAAGACCAAAAAAGCATCAAGACCAGCAGCTACGGTCAAAAGTCCCCCGACTTCTCAGAAACAATGGAAAGAAAAGACACCAAAACCATGGAGTCCTGACCTAAGCACATCAACCAGCAAAGAACCCGGTCGAATCAATCCAGGAGCCGAGGGGAAGTTTGACCTGAGCCACCCATGGGATCCCAACCAATGATCCAGAACGAGGTACTGTCGAGCCAACGACGTTAAACAAGTGCACTCGTCGGGAGGTAACCCGACACTATCTTACTTTCTGTTATTTAAATTTCCAATAAGCGCTCTCACCCACTTTTTGTCTAGAAGGAATGTCTTTCATGTAGGAATTAAGTTTTTGGAGCAAGATCGGATCAGCCAGGCAGCTTCCGTGAATTTACCGGGCCTGCGCTGAGAGTTCGAGGCCCCAGCTGAACTCCCTCGATTATCCAGCCTCATGCCATGTCGTTCACTCGACACCTTAAAGGGAGTTCTGTTCTTCTTTTTCCTTAATGTCATTTCCTTCTCCTGTATATATTGCATGATTTTGAACTAAAGCTTGCCTTCGTTCAAAAGTGTGGGGTGAGAACCAACTGCATGTTTTTTTCTTTTTTTTAGTAGTATCTTTTTGGAATTATGAACGTTAGAATGTGAAAAAGATAGATCATAATTCATGCATCAACCTTATGAAAATGCAAACTGTTTAAAAACTTAGAATGTAACTTCTCATTTGTCCCTTTGTGCTGAGATAACCTAGGGATGTGGAGTTGATAGAAATTGCCCTAGAGGGTCTTGGCAAGCACTTGAAGGATCAGATCAAACTATATGGTTTTCGAAGTCAGTGGAGGCTGCACTTCGGGGTTCAGTGAATAATTGAAGTCAACTCCGCCAAGAAGCATCTATGCAAAGGCGAGGACGGGAATCAGACCGTCCTCTCTCTAGTCAAAATAGCTGAGAAAATAAATGAGCGACCCTCATCTTGACCCGCGTGAAATGACGAAGACGAGAGGAGCGGGGAGGTATTTCCATAGGCTTGCGGGCGATGATTGGACCTCCCAAAAAGGCTGAGAAAATGGACTAGCAAGTCACAAAGAAGCAAAAAACTCAAAGAAGAAAATCAAAAGAGGCCTAAGGCCCAAAATTGTGAAGGTTTTAACCGAGCAAAAGTGAAGCACTCAAAAAAGACAGATCATAAAGCCAAAGGCAGAATCACTACAAAAAGCTAGTCCCTCGCCAAAGAAGAAAAAAGAAAATAAAAAAAAAGGCTCAACTCACTGAAACCCGAATCGAATCACGTGCTAGAGAAAGCTACAAGAAAATCATATAGTGCGAGACGGTCCCGAAGGTGTAGTCCAGGAGCCTGAAAAGGGCTATCTCCCGAAACATCCAAAATAATTTGCATCTCGGCACGAAGGTACAAGTATCAAGTTTCTTCTATTTATTTACGCAGTTTAATTTGGCAATAAGTAGTAATGCATGAATTAGGAGAAATCAAGTACCACAGTCTAATTTTCATATTTCAACAAGCTTACTTAGTGCCGCCCTTTAATAGCATTGTTCGGGACGAACAACTAAAAGTGTGTGGTGATCTGATAGACCATAATTGTATGCATCATAAATACAGTTAAACCCACCAAATTAGACTGTTTGTCTATCTAACTTCTACGTGTTAGTCCCAAAATATTTCCACAGGGCAATTGAGAGATAAAAGTGAAAACACGCTAAGGAGAGGATTTTATGCTGAAAAGATATCAAGTGTCAATTGAAGGTCAAGATCAAGCACTGAACGAAGAAATCTCAAGATCCTGACGATGAATTACTCAAATTAAATCCAAATGAGGAATTATCAAAGACAGCCTGGAGTGAAATTGGACTGATAGTTTTGTAAAGATAGTACAAAACCGTCAAGACTCATCCATGTACAAGGATGACCGGTGGCTTTAGGAAGAAGGATGAGTCACTAGGTGAAAAGGATGACTCATGGGTTGCTCCTCCATTTCCTCCTCCATGGTAACCGGCGGCTTCCCCCTCACAACCACCCTCCTCCACTCGCCTCCCTCCAAGTGGCGGCTCCTCCTTCCTCCTCTCCAAAAGCCACCGGTGGCTTTGAGCTCCACCACAAGAAGATGACAAGTGGTGGCCTCTCCTCCACATGCTCCTCCCCTCCTCCTCCACCCTTGGATGCAAATGCACATGGCTCCATCTCCATCTCCACCCTTCATCCTCCTCCTCCTAGACTATAAATATGAGATCCCTCCTCCTCATTTGTATCAATCAATCCATACACAAAAACACTTATCTCTCTAAGTTTGGTTACTTTGTAAGTTTGTTCGGTTTATGAAATAATACTCCTGTTTGTTCTTGAGTATTATACTATAGAGAATACTCCTGTTGGTTCTTGAGTATTCAGTAGGAAATTGGGAATACTCCTGTTGGTTCTTGAGTATTCCACCTCTTTCCCTCTTACTGTTTTCAAAACCCCCTGAATATTTAGCTATGGTATCCACCTCTATGGATATTCGTAGCTAAACTCTTCATTCGGTGGAAGGTATTTTCTTGTATTATATAATGTTGAAATATCTTTTAGTTTCATTTCTTTGTATTCAAAACTTGTTCTATGTGCCATTTATAGTCAGAATTTCCAAGGTTGAGTGGATGCTACGAAAGGGCAAAACTCTTCCGTGGGGTTCGTGAACATACTCGGGTAAGTGGATGCTACGAAAGGGCAAAGCTTATCTGAGGAGTTCGACTTATCTAAAACACCACTTGGTCAATCGTAACTGTGAGATCAGGTGGATGCACAGAAGGCTAAGATACTTCGAAAGGAGGAATTAGTCTGAAGTAGAACAAGGGTTGCTTTAAACGATGTTGCAAGTCTTGCGCTACGAAAGGGCCTCGATTCATCTTTGAATACTTAGAAAAGTTACTAACGGTTTATTATATACATGTTATAATAAAAGAGTACCTGAAACCGAATACTTTCTTTCAATCACAAAAACCCCATGTATTTACTTTCCTAGTATAACTGTCCCGATCAACCACAACCATCAACCGCTCAACAATTGAAGGAATCGCAATCACGCATCACCCACTGTAAGTCTTCTAACCCTTATCTCTTTAATTTCAGTATTTACTTTCAGTATTTAATTTCTGTATTTACTTTTCCGCACAAAAAACCCAAAAAAAACCAAAAACAGTAGTTTAATTACTCGCGCTAAAATCTCAATCATCCTAAAACACGTCCCTGTTAGTAAAAGAACACCGTATCCCCCTAATTCCCTTGGGTTCGACCCCTACTTACCACTTCTACCCAGTAGTCGCGAGTAGCGGACTTTATAAATTTATTTGTACAATTTGCTCTGACGACAAGCGAATTGTCAAATTGGCGCCGTTGCCGGGGAGTTAGTTAATTAATCGGATAAGTTGTTCGAATCGATACGCACTTCAAAACGACCATGTCTCGCGAAGAAAGTCACCATGACTACCAGGATGACGAAGAAATAAACCTGTACGATCGAAATGATGAGATACCGCTTCCATTTATCGACGATCCGGAACAACTCATCAGAAACAGAAGAGCTCGTGATAGGGAAGCTAACAGACGAAACCAAGAACTACCCGAGGACCGAAATGCAGCTGGTCCAGTACAACCCCCTAGATATCCACCACCCCCACGCCCTCGACAAGTACCGAGACGCGAACCCGTCTTCGATAACTACTATGGGGATAACGACCATTACCGCGAACCTACTTTGGGAGAACTCAATGCACCGGATTTCAGAATTCAGCTGTGGTGTATCTACGAAGGCCCTGAGCTGGAAAATATCAACATCAACACTTCAGTGGCCCACAACTTACCGAAGTTCACAGGAAATCATGGAGAGTCGGCAATGGCCCATCTCCAGCGCTTACATGGTATTTGCCAAAACTTAAAACCGAATGGCATAAACGTAGACGACTTCAAGTTAAAAGCGTTCTACTTTTCCCTCATTGATGCGGCAAATGACTGGTTCCTTTCATTGCCTTCCGGAAGCATCAGAACATGGGCTCAGATGGTTCTCACCCAGTAGTCGCGAGTAGCGGACTTTATAAATTTATTTGTACAATTTGCTCTGACGACAAGCGAATTGTCACTCACCTATTTTCCCGGCTACTTTGGACTAGAGATAGGACGGTTTGTTTCCCGTCCCGCTTCTGCATAAACGCTGCAATGGCGGAGTCAACTCTGAACAAATAAGCCTCGAAGCGCAGCCTCCACAAAATCCATATAACCATATAGTTCGAAGCCCGGTCCTTTGAGTGCTTTGTCAAGCCCTTCTAGGACGTTTCTATCAACTCCACATCCCTGTTTATCTCAACTCACAATGGCACGTAGAGGGTTAAGATCACATGTTGTTACACAATTTAGATTTGACAAGAGAAATGCATGTAATCGGTTCTATCTATTTCACATCATCAAAGTTTAATATCGCATATCTAGGAAATAGAAAGAAATCCTTATTCTCAAAAATTTCAAAAATTTAAAATTTTAAGGGAAACGTGCTGACTCTATGCATGTGTAAGAAATAAACGTGCTGACACAACAAACGACTCCCCCACCCCACACTTTTGAACAAAGCCGTGTCCTCACGGCACGACTTAGGTTCAAGACACATAATGCAAGCAAACAAAGGAAGGAAAATGACATAGAGAGGAAAGGTCGAACAGTACTTCCCTTATGATGTCGTTACATGTCGTGACTATATGAGCAAATGACAAGGTTCGGATTGGCATGATTCGGTTGAAGCTCGAGGGTGTTCGGCCGGGACCTGGTACTCTCGGGCGCAGCCCGGTACTTCTCGGGCACGGACCGGTCATTCTCGGTCGTGGCCCGATCTCGCTAAAACACGTCCCGGACCCGGTACTGTTCCCTGCACGAAAAATCATTTCCCTTCCAAATACAATGGGGGTGAGTATGACTCAAGACTCAAACAAAATGACATAAGTAAAATGAAACTGAAAAACTGAACGACGCATAGAAAAACTAAATATGTCGGGCTGCCTCCCCGCGAGTGCCTTTGTTTAACGTCGTTGGCTCGACGGTACCTCATTCTTGTGTCGTTGGGAGGCTCGGCTAGGTCAAACTCTTGAGCAGGTGTTTCGATCTCGCCTTGATAGTGCTTCACCCTTTGCCCATTGACCTTGAATCGATTCCCATCTCTCGGGTTCTCTTGCTCTAGCGCCCCATGGTTGAAGACTCGTACAATTGTGTATGGGCTCATCCACCTCGAGCGCAATTTGTCGGGCATCAGCTTTAGTCGCGATGAAAACAAGAGTACTTGCTGGCCAACTTCAAATTTGCACCGGAGGATGAACTTATCGTGATAGAGCTTGGTCCTCGCCTTGTAGTCCATTTGGCCCTCGTAGGCCTCGAGGCGCAGCTCCTCAAGCTCACACAATTGCATCTTCCTATCAAGTCCGGCTGCCTTCAAGTTCGGGTTGCATTGCTTGAGCGCCCAATAAGCCTTATGCTCTAATTCCACCAGGAGATTGGCAGGCGTCGTTGTACCCGTCAAAAATAATATTTATAGTTCCGACTAGTAAGTGGTAAGTCAGGTCGTATCCACAAATATCGATATGAGAATCTATTCACTAAGTATGAAAGTGACAATGGAAAATTCAAATACGTAAATAGAAAACAAAAGCAAGCAACAATGATCACTTATCAAGAGAGCAATCGTCACACAAATTCAAGTATATAATATCAAAGAGTAGTGCAAGCTAGAACATCGACTGTGATGCAAGACCAAATCATTGACAACTCTATTTTGATTTCTAATGTTCTACAACTTAGAGCTCCCCCGCTAAGGTTATACTCCCCGCTCTTGTTCTAGTACTTAATCTCGCGCTAGCGATAATCAAAACCCTAACTCGCTAGAGTTGCATGAAGATTTAAACAAGTTGTCCTGGGGTGTTTAATCCTAGTGGTATATTACTCGTGTCCTAGTTTGCTATCCCCGCTAGGTTGCAAGTAAACTTGACAATTGGAATCAACAAACAAACAAAAGCTCCCCCGCTAGGGTTCCACTCATGTTAGCAAAATCAACTCCATAAACAATGCATTGTAATATGACACAAAACACAGAAATCAATATAGGTCTCAAGTCAAAACATCACAATGTCGAGTTCTAGCCTACACATATGAGTTTAGCTACTCATCGTAAGGGAATACATCATCAAGTTTTTGAATAGAATGAAACGAAATTACTAATGATGAATTCTCCCCAAGCTGCAGCTCAACTCCAATACTTGAATTTAGCAACGAATCCACGCTCAAGCTTCTTCAATTGGAACCCTACTCCCAGAGTTCTCTTCTCCAATCATCTACTCCGAACCGTAATAATCCTCTAAACTCCATAACTTAATCCACACTAAAATCCACACCTTTTGTTTTCTGCAGAAGTTGGCTCAGCAGCCCAACCTTTCTTTCACGGCCTCCTCCTTCTTCTCCTCTCTTTTTCTCCTTATATCTTCTCCCAATCGTGAATTAGCCTCTTCAATTTTGTCTCTTCAAAATCTGCTTCCTTCTTCCCCGAGAAAAGACACCTTGACTTCGGTTAAATTCCTCTCGAGAATATGAAAATCCGAAATTGGTAAATTCGATTGCCAGCTGGACCCGCGGACATCTCTTGATTTAACTGCCGCAGAGGTCTGAACGATTATCGAACTTCTTCAGACGTAAGCGATTTTATTCTTCAGACGTAAGCGATTTTTGCGCTCGCACAGATCAGACCCATGGCATGAAAATCCCGTGCGTTCGCACAGTTCTGTGCGCTCGCACACTTCAGCTCATGCGTTCGCACACTTCAATCTTCAAGCACTTCGGACTTCATTTCTTCGACGCAAAACATCTTCTAACAGGCTCCCTTTAGCCGATATTGCTTCCATAGTCTCCGAATGCACCTGAGAACAAAAACTACACACAGGTAGTGAAATAATACACAGGCAACCACTAAGAGACGGGGTTTTAACACAGAAAATAGTCGTACAACTACGACTTATCAGAGATGGCATGCCTTCCCATAAACTAACCGAAAGGGAGAGGTCCCTATTTGCGTCTTATAAGCCATTCTATAGGCCCATAGTGCCTTGTCTAGCCTTTGGCTCCAATCCTTCCGGGCCGGTTTCACCATCTTTTCTAGGATCCCCTTTATTTCGCGGTTGGAGATCTCCGCTTGTCCATTTGTTTGGGGATGGTAGGTCGTGGACGTCCGATGGTGCACATGGTAATGTCTCAAAGTGGCAGCCATCATCCTATTGCAGAAATGTGTCCCTTGATCGCTTATGATGGCCTTAGGTACCCCATACCTACAAAAGATGTTAGTGCGCAAAAAATCCACAACAGTTTTAGCATCATCACACCTAGTGGCCTTAGCCTCTACCCACTTTGACACATAGTCCACAGCAACTAGAATGTAGGCGTAACCACATGAAATAGGAAAGGGTCCCATGAAATCGATGCCCCATATGCCAAAGACATCATTAACTAAGATGGGCACTTGGGACATCTCATTTCTAGCCGATATGTTGCCTACCCCTTTGGCACCTATCACACCTACTACAATGCTCATATGACTCTATTAATAGACTTAGCCAAAAGAAACCGCTATCTAGGATTTTCCTAGCGGTTCTTCTAGGCCCGAAGTGGCCACCACAAGCATGCTGACGGAGCGCACCACACCGTTGTTAATGTGCGATGGCTCTGTGCAAAAATAAATTTATAAGTCCTCTACTCGTACTCTACTATTGGGTAGTAAAGCGGTAAGTAGGGGTCGAACCCAAGGGAATTAGTGGATAGTTGTTCTTTCGAAAATGGAAAGTAAGACAGTTGGGGGTTGGTTGTGATTTTAGTACTGAAAAGTAAGTGGGTTGGTTGTGATTTTAGTACTGAAAAGTAAATGACTGAAAGTAAAGAAAGTAAATACGGGACTGAAAGTAAATACTGAAAAGTAAAGTGCTTGAAGGACAAGACTTGCTGAAAGTAAATACTGAAAAGTAAAGTGCTTGAAGGACAAGACTTGCGGAAATTAAATGCTTGAAGGACAAGACTTGCTGAAAGTAAATGCTTGAAGGACAAGACTTGTGGAAAGTAAGCAGTTGATATAGAACTGAAAGTAAAGTGACAGGAGATGTTTTAATTAAAGGAAAGGATTCGGTTTTAGGGGCCTTGTATCATAAATCTATTTATCATTGACCTCTAATGATCATTCTAAGTGTTCAAAGATGTATCAAGGCTATTTCTAGCACATGACTTGCCACATCGTTTAGAACACTTGTTCTATTTGGGCTAATTCCTCCTTTCGAAGTATCTTAGCTTATGTGCATCCATTTGATCAATCATTTCCGATCAACCAAATGGTGTTTTAAAGAGGTTGAACTCCACAGTTAAGCTATGCCTTTTCGAGCCTCCACTTAACCATGAAGGTTCACGAACCCATGGAAGAGCTTTGCTCTTTCAAGCATCCACTCAACCAATAGTGTTCTGACCTAATATATGGCACATAGAACAAGTTTTGAACACAAAGAGGCACTAAGAGAAGGGTCTAAAACATTGTATGATACAAGCACACCCCTTCAACCGAATGAAGGGTTTAGCTACGAATATCCATAGAGGTGGATATCATAGCTAAGTGCTAAGTAAAGTAAAGGTTTTGAAAGACAAGAAAGTAAAGGTTTTTGAAAGACAGGAAAGTAAAGGGGAAAATACTCAAGAACCAACAGGAGTAAACTCAAGAACAACGAAAAGTAACGGAAATGCTTGAGTACTTCAAGAACCGACAAGAGTACTCAAGAACAAACTTGGAGCTTTAATATCAAAGTTGTGTGTTTACATGGATTGTGCCCAAACTCTAGAGAGATAAGTAACAAGTGACTATGGATTTTTGCACACAAAATGGGATGATTAACTAAGGAGGAGAAGCTTGGTATTTATAGGCAAGAGGAGAGGAGGAGAGTCATCCACATGACAAAGGGGGAGAGGAGGGCCAAATAGCCGCCGGGCAAGGTGGCATGAAGCCAAGAGCCGCCGGCCACATGTCATCTCCACAAGGGAGCCGCCGGTGGTGAGGTGGAGGAGGGGTGAGTGTGAGTGGAATGAGATCTTTCTCCCCAAAAGCCATCGGTTGGCATGTAACTCCGGTTGCCCTTTGGTTGCCTCTTTGGTTGCTTCTTAGTTGACATCAAAAGGTGAGGAACTTAGACTTGGCATTTCACTTGTGTTCTTGATCTTTGTTGGAATAAGTCATTGGGACTTAGTTGTGGCTTGATCGGAGTATTGTCGGAGTATGGCCAGTTCTGACTTGTAATCCACTTTTAGCGTTAAGAACTCCATTTTAGCTCGTTTCATCTTTTACTCCTTGAAATAGCCTGTAGAACAAAAGTGAAACTAGCAAGTAAAAGTTGTCAATATAAAGCGTCTAATTTGGTGGGTTTAACTGTCTTAACGAATCATATAAATATGGTCCATCACATGCTCATGACAAAAGCTAACGACTGAAGCTATCTCAATATCGGGGATGCATCTTCTAAGCATTTGATCTACACCTATTTTCCATAAGTAAGGATCATCCCACACATAAAATCTAGCATCATGTTTAAGCTTCATGCATTGTGCTTTTGAATAAGAGGGGGGAAATGTACCTCCTACCAAGTAGTTCACGATGGGAGTATACCACGTCACTTTACTAGTGACGGCATAGAGGTGTTAATCCGGGAAGGCCTTGGTAATTTGCCCGGCCTCCTCTTCTCTAACTATCCGGCTCAGATGGTCGGCCACCCTGTTTTCAATGCCCTTTTTATCCTTGATCTCCACATCAAATTCTTGTAGCAGCAAGATCCACCTTATGAGTCTTGGCCTTGCCTCCTTCTTTGTCATTAAGTACCGGATAGCTGCATGATCCGAGAAGACGACCACCTTAGTTCCGAGCAAGTATGATCTGAATTTTTCTAGTGCAAATACCACGGCTAAGAGCTCTTTTTCGATGGTGGAGTAGTTCCTTTGGGCTGCATCTAAAGTCTTGGAGGCATAATAGATAACGACGGGCCTCTTATCAACCCTTTGGCCGAGAACTGCCCCCACGGCATAATCACTAGCGTCGCACATGATTTTGAATGGTTGGCCCCAATCTGGTGTTCGGATGATCGGTGTGCTAGTGAGGGCCTGTTTTAACACATCAAAAGCCTCCCTACAAGCATCTGTAAACTCAAAAGGAACATCTTTTTGCAACAGATTAGATAAAGGCAATGCCTTCTTTGAAAAGTCCTTAATGAATCTACGATAAAAACCAGCATGCCCAAGGAATGACTTGATATCACGTACATTGGAGGGGTAAGGCAAAGTCATAATCAAATCAATTTTAGCTTTATCAACCTCTATCCCCTCATGTGAAACAATATGCCCTAAGACTACCCCATGAGTAACCATAAAATGACACTTTTCATAGTTAAGTACTAAGTTCATAGAAACACAACGTGCTAGAACCTTACTCAAGTTATCTAGGCATGCATCAAAAGTGTCACCATACACCGTAAAGTCATCCATGAACACCTCAATGAAAACACCAATCATATCAGAAAATATGCTAGTGACTACCCTTTGAAAGGTCCCCGATGCATTGCACAAACCGAACGACATCCTACGAAAAGCAAACGTACCGAATGGGAAAGTGAAAGTGGTCTTCTCTTGGTCCTCGGGTGCTATGGGAATCTGATTGTAGCCCGAGAATCCATCCAAGAAGCAAAAGTAGGGTTTGCCCGCCAATCGATCTAGCATTTGATCGATAAATGGAAGAGGGAAGTGATCCTTGCGTGTGACGGCATTTAACTTCCTATAGTCAATGCACATCCTCCATCCATTCTTGACACTAGTCACAACCATCTTGCCCTCGGCATTCTCCTCGACCGTGATCCCGGTCTTCTTTGAGACCACATGGACCGGGCTCACCCATTGGCTGTCCGAGATAGGGTATATAACATCCGCATCCAGCAGCTTTTTGAATCTCCTTCTGGACAACCTCCATCATGATCGGGTTCAATCATCGTTGAGGTTCCCTTGAAGGCTTTGCTCCATCCTCTAGCAAAATGCGATGCATGCACACAGCCGGGCTTATTCCCCTCAAGTCCGCTTGGGTCCACCCAATGGCTAGCTTGTGCCGACTCAGCACTTCCACCAAACGACGCTCTTGATCAGCCTCTAGGCCACTCTTGATGATCACCGGAAGTGTGTCATTCTCCCCTAGGAACGCATACTTCAAATGCCCGGGTAGGGGCTTTAATTCCACTTCGGGTGCCTGCACAATAGAGGGTAAACATACATTAGATTTGAATAGCCGCACCTCATTGACCTCATACATTGGTGTGAGTGGCTCCGAGATCTCTAAGTGGGATAGTGCCTCTTGTATGCCCTCGGCCAACTCATACGAGTTCTCATGCGAGTACATGGTTGTATCGAGCGTGAGCTCGAGAGGATCCGCTCCTCGTTCCGGCTGGACCGCTTGGACAAGGTCGTCCAATGTATCAAGGGCATGTACTGCCTCAAACTCCATGGGATGCTTCATGGCCCTGAAAATGTCAAAACTGAATACCTCCCCTTCTACCTCCATGGAAAGAGTGCCACTGTTGCAATCAATCTTCATCTTAGATGTCTTGAGGAACGGCCGGCCTAATAGAATAGGCGCATGGTCTGTTGGACCGCTACTCTCCATTTTAAGCACATAGAAGCCGGCTGGGAACACTAGCTCTCCTACTTGTACGAGCACATCTTCAATCTTGCCCTCGGGCTGTTTGCATGAACGGTCCGCCAACTGGATAGTGAGTCCTGCAGGCTCAAGAGGACCAATACGAAGACAAGAGTATATGGAGTATGGTAAAACATTAATAGAGGCACCGAGGTCAAGCATGCAATTTTCAATACAAATATTGCCTATAGTGCATGGAATAGTATTGGTGCCTGGGTCACCACATTTAGGGGGTACCTTTCGTTGAATAACAGCAGAGACATTCCTGCTCATTAGCTCCTGGTCATCCCGAGTGCCCCTCCTTCGGTTAGTGCAAAGCTCCTTCAAGAACTTTGCATATCTCGGAATTTGCTAGATGGCTTCTAGGAGTGGGATGTTGATCTCAACCTTGCTAAATAGCTCCCACACATCTTTATCCAAGATATATTTGTTGGGAGCCCGAACTTGCATTGGGAACGGAAGAGGGGCGCTGATGTTGGAATTCTCGGCCCCGGGTACCGGGCCTGGCCTGTGCACTCTGGGTGCGTCCGGTCTGAGAGTACCGAGAGCCTCGGGCCCGGTCTGTTCTTCTTCGGGCACCTTCGGGCTCTCGTCCTCCTCTGGCTCCGTGGGTTCAATGACAAGCCTTTTTCCACTCCTAAGAGTCACGACACTCAAATTTCCCCACGGGTTCTGGACGGTTTGTGAAGGGAGTCGGCCGGGTTCATTCTTGAGCTCAGATATTATGGTAGCAAGCTGGGACATTTGCTTATTCAGATCGGCTATTGCTCCATCAGTTTTTGCTTGGTTTTGATGCACAGTAGCGGCCAATTGCTAGGTGCTCGCGGCCAGCTCCTTTACTATGTCCTCTAATGATTTGCTCGGTCCTTGCTGATTGCTCGAATCGGCCTGATTGTGGTTTGGCCCTCGCTGCTGGTACTGGCCCGGTCCGTTCTGGTTGTATTATCGGAATGGTGGACGGTAAAACTGCTGAGCCGGTTGAGGGGTGGCCTGATGTGTTTCCCTCGGAGGATGCCCATCATGTCGCCAATTTTGCCCGGAGTCGTTCCGCCAGTTTTGCCCGGTCGGTGCTTGTCCATACTGCTGGCATGGTCCGACCCGGTTGTTGTCGTACCCTTGGTATCCGCTTACTGCATTTACCTCCACTGGGTCCTCTTCCAACAGGGTCGGGCAGGCATCCATTTTGTGGTCCGTAGCACCACAATACTCACACGGTTTCACTTGGGTCGGCTGCCTCCGTATGATCTGGATCAGCATTTCTTTCATCTGCTTCATCTCTTCGGGCATTGAGTTCACCGGGGTCTCGGCCTTTGCCACGTTCTTGGTTCGGGTGAACTCATCTTGCCGAGTGGTCTCCTCTCTGAACCGGGCATTTTCAGCAACATTTGTGATTAGTTGCCTTATGCTGCTCAGTGGTAGGCTCATCATCGTCCCTCCAGCCGAGGCATCCAGGAGCATTTTGTCCAGGGGCTTCAATCCATCAAGCAGGTACTCGATGATGAGCTTCTCGGGCAGTCCGAGAGTGCAGCAACTCCACTCCAAGTGGTTGAACTTCTCTAGGTAGTCGTACATAGACTCATTAGGCCCTTGCCTAATATCTTGGAGCTGCCTCCGCACTTGCATCGCCCTGCCCGCGGGATAGTACTTGTCAAGGAACTTCTTTTGCATTTGGGCCCATGTTCGGATGCTACCTGAGGGCAAGCAAAGAAACCAATCATTAGCTGCATCAATAAGAGAGAAATAGAAGGCCTTCAGTTTGAAGTCCTCTACATCTACTCCATATGGTTTTAAATTTTGGCAAATTCCATGCAAACGCTGAAGGTGAGTGGTTACTGATTCCCCTTGAGTGCCCGAGAACTTGGGCAAGTGGTGTACTACAGCCGTGTTGATGGCTATGTTCTCAAGTTCCGGGCCCTCATATATACACCACGGCTGATTTCTGAAATTTGGAGCCGAGAGCTCTCCCATGGTGGGCTCGCGGAGGATGTCATCCTCATAGTATTCTTCATGGACGGGTTGCTGCCTCGGAGGTTGTTGATGTGGATGAGGCGGTGGCTGTCTAGGTGGCTACCTCGGGCCAACTCCATTCCGGGCCTCGGGTGGCCCTTGGTTTCTCCGGGCAGCTTCCCTATTAGCTCGGTTTCAGTTTCTGACGAGCTGTTCCGGGTCGTCAAAAAATGGAGGCCGTGCCTCATTATTTTGGACGAACGGGTTCACCTCGTTGTTGACCTCATCATCACCAAAGTTGCTTCCTGCATGAGACATGGTTCACAGAAGCAAGTACAAAAAGCAACTAAGGAAAAGAGCAAAGAACAACTAAGAAAAAGAAAGAACAATAATCAGAAAAAAAGAAAAAAAGAAAAAGAAAGAACAAAAAATAAGAGAAAAGAACAAAGAACAACTATTCCGATGCACAATCTCCCCGGCAACGGTGCCAAAATTTGACAGCACGTCGTTGTGCACTGCAAATTTACAATTTATAGTTTCCACTACTGTTGGCTTACTATTGAGTTAGTAAAGCGGTAAGTAGGGGTCGAACCCAAGAGAGTTTGTGTTGGATGAAGTTGTTCTCGAAAAACAGTAAAGAAAGTAAAGACAATTGGGGGTTGCAAGTGGTTGAAAGTAAGTGCAAAAGTAAATAACTGAAAAGTAATTCGAAAGTAAGTGCAAAAGTAAATAACTGATAAGTAATTCGAAAGTAAGTGCGAAAGTAAATAAGTGAAAAGTAATTCGAAAGTAAGTGCGAAAGTAAATAACTGAAAAGTAGTTCGAAAGTAAGTGCGAAAGTAAATAACTGAAAAGTAGTTCGAAAGTAAGTGCGAAAGTAAACAACTGAAAAGTAATTTGAAAGTAAGTGCGAAAGTAAATAACTGAAAAGTAATTCAATGAGGAGAAGTATTCAGTTTAGGGTTTCTTCTTGTGACATATTTATCATAGACTTCAATGATCTATTCTACAATTCCAAGTGTGGTGTCCCGGCAAAGGTGACACCCTAGTACCCCCGCAAAGGTGGTACTCCACACCCTTAACCCGACAAGGTGTTGTGTGGTGTCCCGGCAAAGGAGACACCCTAGTACCCCGGCAAAGGTGGTACTCCACAACTAAGCTTGACAAAGGTTTCAGGCTTCTAGTCCTTTCCTAGATTGAACAACCCGGCAAAGGTGTTACTCAACCTAGATGTTACTATCTACCTTTGCTGCAAGGCATCCGGTAGATATTAACTATAAGGATCATTGCTCAACTAAGCTTTGTCGCAAAACATCCACTTAGCCAAGCAGTATGATCCTTATGAATGAGCACAGGGACTAGAGAAGTGTAAAATAACTTTAAGTACAAAAGACTCAAAATATGTTCACAAGTGTGAAAACCCTAAACCAAATATTGGTTTAGCTACTAGTATTCATTGAGAGGAATACAATAGCCATACAAGGAAAGTAAAAGATTACAAAAAGAAACAAGAGAAAAAGTAGAGGGAGAAACTCCAAGCAACTAGCTCCAAGCACCTTAGACCTCCCAAAGCACCTCTCGGTTTTTAGGAGAGATTTTGATCTCAAGTTGTGTGTTCTTCTTTTCTAAGACCAATAGGTCTTATTTATAGGCAAAGGCTCTTAACTTGGGGGCTATGTTTTGGTTTGGAAGAACCAAAATCCAACCGACTTGGATTGGATTTAGCCAAACCCAACTGAGAGGGTTTGGTAGTAGCTCAATCCAACCGACTTGGATTTGACCGGGTCGAAATTTAGGACTTCGGTTCTTGGCCTTTGAGAGGTGGTTCTGGAATGCTGAAGGAGATTCCAAACCGGGCTCAAGAAGGTCGCTTGGCCGAAACTTGATCGGAGCTAGGTCGTGCCCTAGAATGGCCTGAAATCTCGGCTGTTTGGCCTTGTCGGGCATGGGCTGGTTCCACTCTTGCGTTTTGTCTGGGAAGTGAGATCATCCAAGTTATTGGGCATTTTGAAAAACTTGGTCGAGGAGGATTTGCCAGATTCGCCCGTCTGGTCGAGCGACTTGGTTTCGGTGCCTGTTAGTGCGCGCGGGGCCTTTACTAGGAATTGGGCCCACTGCCAATCTGCTCGGGTGTTCTCCTTATTTTAGTGACAGCGTCCAACTTATCTGCTTTTTCAATCATCTTGCTCGAGTCAGAATTGTCAGATCAGCTCGTTTGCCCGAGCGACTTGATTTTGGACCTGAGCAGCTCGGCTAGTGCGCTGGAACGCTGGACCAAAAGGGGTCGTGACACCCGTGATAGTCGAGTGTGTCACGGCGGTCACACACTGTTGCTGGCGCAAAGTCTTTTTGACCTTCTTCGTCGATCCTTCGCTCCAACCGGTCGGTTGGATTTGAGGCCTCTTCCCACCCAGTCGGGTGAATCTCCAATGTGATGTTTTTTTGGCACAAAATGCCCTTCTTTAAGCCCGATTCCTCCTAGACCTTCCAAAGTACCTGAAATGCAACATAGCACTCAACAAGTAAATGTTCTTATGACAAAGTGTCAAATTGGTGGGATTTGTTGATTCGATGAGTCGTATAAATACGGCTCATCACCACTCCACACTTAAAAATGAGCTTAGTCCCTAAGCGAAGATATAAAAGATAAGAAAAATGCGCATAGGAACTTCCCTCGTGTGTGATAGCTCGAAATCCATAGCGATTAAACGATGACCGGTGAGTGAAACACAACTTGTGAGCTGGTAGGTATATAGAGTGACACAAAGAGCATCACAAGTGATAGGTTAGCATCGATAATCACGAAGAGACCTGGATAAGGAATGCCTAATTTTTTTATCTTTATAATCCAATCTGCCGTGACTACCGTGACGTTCCAGAGGGTTACGGTAGTCACGACACCCTGAAAACTCTCGGCCAAATATACATGTCGTGACTGCCGTGACATTTTTATTGGTCACGACAGGTCACGGCACCCTCGAAAGTCTCTGCCTGTTTTACCTACCGTGACCACCGTGACATGTCCAGTGTGTCACGGTAGTTACGGCACCTGTGTTTCCCAGCTCAAAGATTGCTTGTTTCGTCCCAAACCAATTTTTGCCAGAAATTGATGCACTCCACAATTGGATTCCTGCAAGGGTCACACGCAATGTACAAAATGCAAAATGCAACTAACTAAATACTTACAGCGCGGGTTACTCCCCGAAGAGGCCTAGTTTAACGTCTTAGTGAGACATAGCTAGGGAGGTAGTGTCAGTCCACCTTCAAATCCCATTGAAACTTACGTCCATCCAGTGTGACATGAACGTTGAAAAGAGCATGCAATCCCTTCAAAAATTTGATACCCTGAAAAATCAAGGGACTGCAGTGACTCCCAAATGACAGTTTTAAGATGTAAGGCAAGAACTGTCGAAACTTGTCTGGAGGCGGTGTATCAAGATATATATCTTCAGAGCTAGCTCCAGAAAGAACACTTCCTTTATACTCTTTAGATAAAATCTCAGGTGCATATACTTCAGAAGTTTCCTTCACCATCGTATGTATGCGTATGCGAGGGTCCTCTTTAAACGAGCTCATGTACACATCAACAAAGTCTTCGTATCTATGATCCCTTGATGGCTCTTCAGCGCCTAGAGAAAGCGGTGGAATGATGGTCTCTTCTGTGTGTTCAGCTAAATGACACTTTGAAGCAGTCGTAGTGGAGGGAGATGTATCTTCATAATCTGAGATGTCATCAGTACATAACTCATCATCCTCCAACTCAGTGTAAGCCTTGGCAACCATTCTAAATTCCTCAAGACCATCCTCACAAATAGGTTGTTCTGGTTTAGAGAGCATTCTCATATCCTGATCATTCCACGTGGATTGGAAATAAAACTGAAGATGTATGCGATCCGTATCTGTAAAATGAGAAGGAGAACCACATACTTGACAGTAAACAACTGAAGGACCATATTTATATGATTCATTAAGACAGTTAAACCCACCAAATTAGACTCTTTGTCTATTTAACTTTTGCTTGTTAGTTCCACTTTTGTTCTACAGGCTATTTCGAGGTCTAGAGATGATACGAGCTAAAAAGGAGTTTTAAAGCTGAAAATGGATTACGAGTCAGGACACGACCAGATTCCAACTGTACAACTTTCATGATCTTAACCTGGAATCACTCAAACAAGTCCAACCAAAGGGCAAACAAAGTCAGACCGAAGCTGAAAGGACCCGATGGCTTTTGGGGAAAAGATCACAAAGCTTTCACCCACTCCCCTCCACCTAGCCCGGCGGCTTTGGCCATGGAGATGACACATGGGGGGGCGGCTCTTGGCCTTGTCACCTCCCCTCCGACGGCTTTCCTTCCCCCTCTCATCTCTTGCCAAGTGTTGCCTCCTCCTTGCCTCTCCTAGCCTATAAATAGAGACCTTCACCTCCTTGTATCATCATCCCATTCACAACAATCATCTCATACCACAAGCTCTCACTTCTCTCTAGATTTTGGGCACAATCATGTAAACACTTTACTTTGATATTGAAGTTTGATCTTGAGTACTCTTGTCGGTTCTTGAAGTACTCAAGCTTTTCCTTACTGTTCTTGAGTTTACTCATGTTGGTTCTTGAGTATTCTCCCTCTTACTTTCCTTGTCTTGACTTTCAAAAACTTTACTTTACTGTCTTTCAAAAACCTTTACTTTTCCAAGTACTTAGCTATGATATCCACCTCTATGGATATTCGTAGCTAATCCCTTCATTCGGTTGAAGGGGTGTACTTGTATCAAAAAAATGTTTTAGACCCTTCTCTTAGTGCCTTTTTGTGTTCAGAACTTGTTCTATGTGCCATATATTCTGTTAGAACACACATGGTTGAGTGGATGCTTGAAATGGCAAAACTCTTCCATGGGGTTCGTGAACATACCTGGTTAAGTGGATGCTTGAAATGGCAAAGCTTAATCGTGGAGTTCAACGTTTCTTAAACACCACTTGGTTGATCGGAAATGATTGATCAGGTGGATGCACATAGGCTAGTATACCTTGAAATGGGGAGCTAGTCTAAATAGAACAAGTGCTCTATGCCTTGAAATGGGCTAGACAGTGTGGCTAGTCAAGTGCTTGAAATGGCCTTGATACACTTTTGAACACTTAGTATGATCATTAGAGGTCGATGATAAACTAAAATATGATACAAGGCCCCCGAAACCGAATCTTTCCTTTAATCAAGACATCACCTGTTACTTTACTTTCAGTACCATTATAAACTGCTTACTTTCAGCACTTTAATTTCCGCAAGTCTTGTCCTTCAAGCACTTTAATTTTTGCACTTTAATTTTACTACAGACTTGTTCAACATCAATCCATCACAACTTTGGTGCGCAACACACTTGAGACACAGCGCGCGACAATCCAAAAGTGTGTTTGTGGTTGATATTGAACTGGACTGTTCCAGCACTTTATTTTCAGTTATTTACCTTTCAGTACTAAAATCACAACCAACCCCCAACTGTCTTATTTTCCACTTTCAAAGGAACAACTATCAACTAATTCCCTTGGGTTCGACCCCTACTTACCGCTTTACTACCCAATAGTAGAGTACGAGTAGCGGACTTATAAATTTATTTTTGCACAGAGACATTGCACCTTAACGACAGTGCAGTGTGCTCCGTCAAAATTGGCGCCGTTGCCGGGGAGTTAGCTTTCTGACTAGGTGTTCTTTTCTTTTGTACCCGCTTCTGCATAACCATGTCTCATGAAGGAAGCCACCATGACTATCAGGATGACGACGAGATGAATCTGTTCGATCAAAATAATGAGGCGCTGCCTCCATTTCCAATTCTCGAGGGTCCAGAGCAACTCATCCGAAACCGAAGAGCTCGTGATAGGTAGGCCATCTGGAGAAACCAAGGCCTGCCCGAGGACCGAAATGAAACTGGTCCAGTGCAACAACCCCCTAGACATCCACCACCCCCTCAACCTCGACAAATGCCAAGGCGAGAACCCGTATTTGATGACTACTATAGGGATAATGACTATCACGAACCTACTATGGGAGAACTGTCGGCACCGGATTTCAGAAATCAGCCGTGGTGCATTTACGAGGGCCTTGAGCTAGAAAACATCGCCATCAACACATCAGTGGTCCACAACCTGCCCAAGTTCTCAGGAACTCGTGGAGAATCAGCAACAACTCATCTCCAACGCTTACACGGCATTTGCCAAAACATAAAACCCAATGGCGTGAATGTAGACGACTAACGGAGCCCACCGCATTGTCGTTAAGGTGCAGTGTTCTCTGTGCAAAAGCAAATTTATATTCCGCTACTCGTGACCTTACTACTGGGTAGCAAGTGGTAAGTAGGGGTCGAACCTAAGGGAATTAGGGGGATAGTCGTTCTTTGAGAGATTGTACAGGACGGGAGCGTGATTTTAGGTTAATTGAGGTTTTAGCGGTAATAACTACGTGACTTTTTGGTTGGTTTTTTGGTTTTTAGTGCGGAAAAGTAGATGACATAAAAGTAAAGTACTAAAAATAAAAGTAGAAGACTTACAGCGGGTGATGCGTGATTGGCAAGCCTTCCGGAACGTCAGCAGTTGATAATACAGTTTATACTAAAATGGAAAGTAAGTGCAAGGGGTTTTTTAAATCTAAGGAAAGAATTCGGTTTCTGGGGCCTTGTATCATAGCCTGTTTATCATTGACCTTTAGTGATCCTTCTAAGTATTCAAAAGTGTATCAAGGCCATTTCAAGCACTCGATTTGCACACACCGTCTAGCCCATTTCAAGGTCGTAGAGCACTTGTTCTATTTAGACTAGCACCCCATTTCAAGGTATACTAGCCTATGTGCATCCATTTGATCAATCATTTCCGATCAAACCAAATGGTTTTTAAAAGAGGTCGAACTCCTCAGATAAGATTTACCATTTCAAGCATCCACTTGCCCGAGTATGTTCACGAACCCCCACGGAAGAGTTTTGCCATTTCAAGCATCCACTCAACCTTGGAAGTTCTGGCCTAATATATGGCACATAGAACAAGTTTTTGAATAAAAAGAAGAGGCACTAAGAGTATAGCCTAAAACATTTTATGATACAAGTACACCCCTTGAACCGAATGAAGAGTTTAGCTACGAATATCCATAGAGGTGGATACCATAGCTAAGTACTTACGGTTTTTGAAAGATAGTAAGTAAGGGAAAGGGGTGAGTACTTTAAGAACCGACAAGAGTACTCAAGAATAGAGAAAAGTAAAGCTTGAGTACTACAAGAACCGACAAGAGTACTCAAGAACTAACTATAATACTCAAGAACCAACATGAGTATTATAGATTGAAAACCAAACTTACAAAGTGCCAAACTTTAGAGAGAGAAGTGTTTTTTGATTTTTGGGATGTATTACAAATGAGATGGGGTGGAGTATTTATAGGCTAAGGGGAGAGGAATGTGTGGTTTGGAGGAGCAACACATGGCAAGCTTTCCATGGAGGAGGAAAGCCACCGGTCTACATGGGAGGGGAGGGGAGGAGCCGCCGGTGGCCGGTCATGAGGGGGAGGAGGCTCCCCTCATGAGTCATCCTTTCCTTAAAGCCGCCGGTCATAAGGGCAAAGGAGGGAGTTTTTGTGAGTTTTGTGAAGTTTTCACAAAACTATCGGTACATTCCCGCTCCGGACTGACTTTGGTTGCTCTTCGATTGGATTTGTGTTGAGTGATTCCAAGTCAGGATCTTGAGATTTCTTCAGTCGGCATCTGGTCTTGACCTTGGAATGACTCGTAATATATTTTCTGCGTAAAAACTCCTCCTTATCTTGTATTCTCTCTAGGCTCCAAAATACCCTGTAGATAAATATCGGAACTAACAAGCAAAAGTTAAATAGACAAACAGTCTAATTTGGTGGGTTTAACTGTGTTTATGATTCGTATAATTATGGTCCATCAGATCACCCCACACTTTTAGTTGTTCGTCCCGAACAATGCTATTAAAGGGCGGCACACTAAGTAAGCTTTTAAAATATGAAAGTTCTGTGGGACTCGATTTATCCTAATTCATGCATTACTACTTATTACCAAATTAAACCGTGTAAATAAATAGAAGAAACTTGATACTTGTACCTCCGTGCTGAGATGCAAATTATTTTGGATGTTTCGGGAGATAGCCCTTTTCAGGCTCCTGGACTGCATCCTCGGGACAGTCTCGCACTATATGGTTTCCTTGTAGCTTTATCTAGCACGTGATTCAGTTCGGGTTTCAATGGTTTGGTCTTTGATTTTCTTTTGGCGAGGGACAGCTTTTGTAGTGAATCGGCCTTTGGCCTTTGATTTGACTCTTTGAGTACTTCACTTTTTGTTCGGTTAAAACCTTCACAATTTTGGGCCTTTGGCCTCTTGATTTGCTTCTTTGAGCTTTTGCCTTTTTGTGGCTTGCTAGTCCGTTTTCTCAAGCCTTTTTTGGGAGGTCCAATCATCGCCCGCGAGCATATGGAAATACCTCCCCGCTCCTCTCATCCTTGCCATTTCGCGCGGGTCAAGATGAGGGTCGCTCATCTATTTTCTCGGCTACTTTGACTAGAGATAGGCCGGTCTGATTACCGTCCTCGCCTTTTTTTTCTTTTTGCATAAACACTGCATGGCGGAGATGACTTCAATCTTCACTGAAACCCGAAGTGCAGCCTCCATTGACTTCAAAAACCATATAGCGAAATTCAGTCCTTCGATTGCTTGCCAAGCCTCTCTAGGGCATTTCTATCAACTCCACATCCCTTGTTTATCTTAGCACAAAGGGACAAATGAGAAGTTACATTCTAAGTTTTTAAACAGTTGAATTTTCACAAGGTTAATGCATGAATTTAGATTTATCTTTTTCACATTCTTAAGTTCATATTTTCAAAAAGATAATTATTAAGGGAAAAGGAAAAACATGTTATTTATTTACAAAGGTGGTTCTCACCCCATACTTTGGAACGAAGGCGTGCCTTTCAGCACAACTTAGTTCAAAAGCCATGCAAGCAGACATTCTGAGAAGGAAATGACATTAAGGAAAAGGGAAGAACAGAACTCCCTTTAAAGTGTCGAACGAACGACATGGCATGAGGCTGGATAATCGAGGGAGTTTGGCTGGGGCCTTGAACTCTTGGCGTAGGCCTGGCTGGCTTAATGTTGCACCCAAGTCCGATTCCTGAATAGTCATTTCTTCTATGCACAAAGTGGGTGAGAGCGACTTATTGGTAAAAACTAAATGACAGAAAAATAAAAGACTGAAAGTAAGATAGGTGTTGGGTTACCTCCCGACCAGTGCCTTTGTTTAACATCGTTGGCTCGACAGTACCTCATTCCTGGATGACTGGTTTGGATCCCATTGGTGGCTCAGGTCGTATTTCTTCATTGCGCCGACCTTGATTCTTGCTTTGACTCTTCCTGGGTTTTTGGGGGACGACAGGCTTGGGTCCAGTTCCCATGGTTCTGGTGGTTTCTCCTTCCAACGTCTCTGAGAAGGTGAGGGACCCTTCACTACTAGTCTCTTGAACTGGGTTTTCTAATGTTTAGGGCTGCCTTGTCCAGTCATGGCAAAAACATGCTCCATCGAGGAGTCGTTCTGCTCAGGCCCTTTTCCCATCCTTTTTTTAGCCTCTTCATGGCTCACACGGTTTTCAGTGGTGTTTTGGACTTCTTCCCTTGTTGGCACCGTCTCGAGTTCCCACGAGGGTTCTTCCTCGTTGCTTCTGATGCTTTCTTTGTCTGATTCTTCAGATGGCTTGGGAGTATCTTCTTTATTTGTCTCTGGACCAGCCTCATCTATCTACATTCCTCTGTCAGCTTGGGGTATTCGTTTTGTGGTTGTGTCCAGGTTATCTATGAGGTTCCACATGTCTGCCATGTATAAGTTCCCCGCTGATCTTCTCATTGCTTCGTTAATCCTTGTCAGCTTATCGGCCCTCATCCCACGAAGAAATCTTTGAAGAAGAAATTTCTTCGTGAATCCATGGTGCGGGTAGCGTGAGACGATGGTGTCATAGTTCGTGTAGTATTCGTCCAAAGTCTCATCCCGGGATTGTTGAAGGCCCATGATCTTCTCTCGGGTTTGTTGTCGTAAGGATGGTGGGGAGAATTCCCTCAGAAATGGAACGCAAAGGTCCACAAAATGTACTGCACTACTAGCGGTTGATGTGTAATACTAGATCGTCGCAAAATCAGTTAGAGAGAATTTGAAGCATTTAAGCTTAAATTCCTCTAACATTTCATTTTCAGGTTTTATGTGTTGGCAAACGTGGTGAAAGTTTCGGCAGTGTTGTACTGGGTCTTCTCCATCCGTACCTCCGAACAGAGGAAGATGTCTTGTTGTCCATGCATATGTAGTGGGTAGCGTCATGAGAAGGGGAGGGAAAGAACAACTTATCCGACGGCTAATTCCCCGGCGACGGCGCCAGTTTTGACGGAGCCCACCGCACTGTCGTTAAGGTGCGGTGTTCTTTGTGCAAAAGCAAATTTATATTCCGCTACTCGTGACCTTACTACTGGGTAGCAAGTGGTAAGTAGGGGTCGAACCCAAGGGAATTAGGGGGATAGTCGTTCTTTGAGGGATTGTACAGGACGGGAGCATGATTTTAGGTTAATTGAGGTTTTAGCGGTAATAACTAAGTGACTTTTTGGTTGGTTTTTTGGTTTTTAGTGTGGAAAAGTAGATGACATAAAAGTAAAGTACTGAAAATAAAAGTAGAAGACTTACGGCGGGTGATGCGTGATTGGCAAGCCTTCCGGAACGTCAGCAGTTGATAATACAATTTATACTAAAATTGAAAGTAAGTGCAAGGGGTTTTTTAAATCTAAGGAAAGCATTCGATTTCTGGGGCCTTGTATCATAGCCTGTTTATCATGGACCTTTAGTGATCCTTCTAAGTATTCAAAAGTGTATCAAGGCCATTTCAAGCACTCGATTTGCACACACCGTCTAGCCCATTTCAAGGTCGTAGAGCACTTGTTCTATTTAGACTAGCACCCCATTTCAAGGTATACTAGCCTATGTGCATCCATTTGATCAATCATTTCCGATCAAACCAAATGGTGTTTAAAAGAGGTCGAACTCCTCAAATAAGCTTTGCCATTTCAAGCATCCACTTACCCGAGTATGTTCACGAACCCCCACGGAAGAGTTTTGCCATTTCAAGCATCCACTCAACCTTGGAAGTTCTGGCCTAATATATGGCACATGGAACAAGTTTTGAATAAAAAGAAGAGGCACTAAGAGTATAGCCTAAAACATTTTATGATACAAGTACACCCCTTGAACCGAATGAAGAGTTTAGCTACGAATATCCATAGAGGTGGATACCATAGCTAAGTACTTACGATTTTTGAAAGACAGTAAGTAAGGGAAAGGGGTGAGTACTTCAAGAGCCGACAAGAGTACTCAAGAATAGAGAAACATAAAGCTTGAGTACTACAAGAATCGACAAGAGTACTCAAGAACTAACTATAATACTCAAGAACCAACAGGAGTATTATAGATTGAAAACCAAACTTACAAAGTGCCAAACTTTAGATAGAGAAGTGTTTTTTGATTTTTGGGATGTATTACAAATGAGATGGGGTGGAGTATGTATAGGCTAAGGGGAGAGGAATGTGTGGTTTGGAGGAGCAACACATGGCAAGCTTTCCATGGAGGAGGAAAGCCGCCGGTCTACATGGGAGGGGAGGGGAGGAGCCGCCGGTGGCCGGTCATGAGGGGGAGGAGGCTCCCCTCATGACTCATCCTTTCCTTAAAGCCGCCGGTCATAAGGGCAAAGGAGGGAGTTTTTGTGAGTTTTGTGAAGTTTTCACAAAACTATCGGTACATTCCCGCTCCGGACTGACTTTGGTTGCTCTTCGGTTGGATTTGTTTTGAGTGATTCCAAGTCAGGATCTTGAATTTTCTTCAGCCGGCATCTGGTCTTGACATTGGAATGACTCGTAATATATTTTCTGCGTAAAAACTCCTCCTTAGCGTGTATTCTCTCTAGGCTCCAAAATACCATGTAGATAAATATCGGAACTAACAAGCAAAAGTTAAATAGACAAACAGTCTAATTTGGTGGGTTTAACCGTGTTTATGATTCGTATAATTATGGTCCATCAACGACTTCAGGTTGAAGGCGTTCTATTTTTCCCTCATTGACTCGGTGAACGACTGGTTCCTTTCATTGCCTTCCGGTAGCATCAGAACATGGGCTCAGATGCAAAAGAAATTCCTAGACAAATACTACCCGGCGGGAAGAGCAATGCAAGTGAGGAGGCAACTGCAGGAGATCAAGCAGGGGCCCAATGAAACCATGTACGATTACCTGGAGAAATTCAATCGCCTGGAGAGAAGCTGCTGAACCCTTGGAATGCCCGAGAAACTTATCATCGAATACCTCATTGATGGATTGAGACCCTTAGACAAAATGCTCCTGGATGCCTCAGCTGGAGGATCCATGATGAATCTATCACTGAGTGGCATAAGGA
This sequence comes from Rhodiola kirilowii, assembly GCA_033675215.1. Taxonomy (NCBI): domain Eukaryota; kingdom Viridiplantae; phylum Streptophyta; class Magnoliopsida; order Saxifragales; family Crassulaceae; genus Rhodiola; species Rhodiola kirilowii. The sequence continues at coordinate 48,973,146 of CM066201.1, forward strand.
ATCTCATCACCGACGTTGCTGAAAATGCCCGATTCAGAGAAGAGACAACTCGGCAGGAAGAATTCTCCCGAACAAAGAATGTGGCAAAGGCTGAAGAAACACCGATAAACTCTATGCCAGAGGAGATGAAACAAATGAAGGAAATGATGGTTCAGATCCTACGAAGGCAGCTAGCTCAAGTGAAACCTTGCGAATTTTGCGGTTCTACAGACCACAAGACTGACGCATGCCCAACATTAATAGTAGAAGAACCGGGAGTAGTGAACGCAGTGGTAGGATACCGAGGATACAACAACAACAACAGCAACGACAGAGCCGGACCAAACCAGCAGTATAATCAAGCAACCAATCCAAGCTGGCGAAACGATAACCATCCTCCGAGGGAGACACAACAAGCCGCACCGCAATTAGCTCAGTCATTCTACCAACCTCCCCACCGGCAGTACAACCAGAACGCTCCATCAGCAGGCCAATATCAACAGAAGGGACAAAATCAGTACCAAGCCAACTCGAGCAATCAGCAAGGACCAAACAAGTCGCTTGAAGACACAATGAAGGAACTCGCAGGAAGCGTAAATCAATTGGGTAATTCGTTTAACCAGTTCCAGGCAAAAACTGACGGGGCAATTTCAGATTTGACCAATCAAATGTCCCAGCTCGCCACTTCAATATCCACACATACTAATGAGCCTGGCCGACTACCTTCACAAACCATCCAAAACCCAAAGGTGAATGTCAGCATGATAAGGAAGTCAAACATGAAGGTAGCACTAGAAGAAACAGCACGATCCACAACTTACAAACTTACGAACAAACACTTCACCCGTAGGCACCGTCCTGATTGGAATCAAGAAGAGGACCGACCCAATGATGGCAGAACGTGGGTCACGCATACTGACAATGGACGTTATACATTCACGGTTAGCATGACACCTCCACCGATTACACACTTTGACATACCGGCATCTGGCTGGGATGACAATGACTCTAATGGTCTCAGATGGGATTCCCCAACTAACATCTATGCATCAGAGCAAAACATTTACCTAGAAGATCAGAAGTTAAAAGGGCCCGATCATACTAATCCAGAGCCAAAGGATGAGCAGAATAGCCCGATAGTGGAAAGATCCCTCACTTCAGAACATGAGTCACAACCGAAAAGGGATAAGGACCCAGGGGCCTTCACAGTCACCTGTGGTATTGGTGATGCCCAAATTCACAAGTGCTTAATCGATCTTGGGGCTGTCGTCAATGCCATGCCTTACTCCTTATATTACTTACTGGGGCTTGGTCCATTGAAACCACCAAGGTCAAATATCGAGTTGGGAGACAAGTCGTGTATCCGTCCGGTTGCAGTGCTTGAAGATCTAATACTCCATGTAGGAGAGCTCGTCGTTGCTGCAGACTTTTATGTAATAGAAACGGGAGAGGCCAGCGAAGACGACCCTCCAACGCTTATATTAGGACGGCCTTTTCTCTTCGCCACCAAGGCATGGATCGACATGGGCAAGGGCTTGTTATCACTTACATTTGGCGGCAAAATTTCAGATTTCTACATTGATGATTATAATGGCCGCTCAAGTACAAGGAAACCGCCAGACATTGTGCCTATCTCGGATATGAGTACACAAATTTCTGACCTGCATAGAGAGACTGTAAGAGTAGCAAGACCAGCATCTATGGTCAAAAATCCCTCGCCTTCTCAGAGACAATGGAAAGAGAAACCACCAAAACAATGGAGGTCTAACCCAAGCACATCATCCCACAAGAACTCGGGGAGAGTCAAAGCTCGAATCAACGCAGGAGCCACGGCAAAATTTGACCTAAGCCACCCATGGGATCCCACCTTATGATCAGAAATAAGGTACTGTCAAGCTAACGACGTTAAACAAATGCACTGGTCGGGAGGTAACCCGACACCTATCTTACTTTTAGTCATTTTATTTTATGTCATTTAGTTTTTGCCTTAAGTCATTCTCACCTTGCCTGTATATTTTGCTTGCAATTAACTTTTGAACTAAGTTGTGCTGTGAGGCACGCCTTCGTTCAAAAGTGTGGGGTGAGAACTGCCTTTGTACATAGTAAATTAACATGCTTTTTCTTTTCCTTTTCCCTTGATATTACCTTTTTGAAAATATGAACTTGAGAATGTGAAAAAGATAGATCTTAATTCATGCAATTACCTTGTGAAAATTCAACTGTTTAAAAACTTCGGATGTAACTTCTCATTCGTCCCTTTGTACTGAGATATACAGGGGATGTGGAGTTGATATAAACTGCCCTAGAGAGGCTTGGCAAGCACTCGAAGGACTGGATTTCACTATATGGTTTACGAAGTCAGTGGAGGCTGCACTTCGGGTTTCAGTGAGTCAGAGTCATCTCCGCCGTGCAGCGTTTATGCAAGAGGCGGGACAGGAATCAAACCGTCCTATCTCTAGTCCTAGTAGTCGGGAAAATAGATGAGCGACCCTCATCTTGACCCGCGCGAAACGGCAAGGATGAGAAAGAGCGGGGAGGTATTTCCATATGCTCTCGGGCGACGATTGGACCTCCCAAAGAAAGGTTGAGAAAATGGACTAGCAAGTCACAAAGAAGCAAAGGCTCAAAGAAGCTAATCAAAGGCCAAAAGCCAAAATTGTGAAGGTTTTAACCGAACAAAAGTGAAAAAACTCCAATTCAACATCAAAGGCCAAAGGCCAAAGGCCGATTCACTTCAGATGCTGTCCCTCACCAAAAAGAAATCAAAATGCTCAACTCAGTGAAACCCGAATCAAATCATGTGCTAGAGAAAGCGACAAGTTAACCATATATGGCGAGTCGGTCCCGAGAATGCAGTCCAGGAGCTTGAAAAGGGCTATCTCCCGACACATCCTAATTAAATTGCATCTCGGCTCGAAGGTACAAGTATCAAGTTTCTTCTAAGTATTTACACGGTTCTGTTTGGTAATAAGTAAGTATTGCATGAATTAGGATAAATCTAGTCCCGCATTCTCACTTTCATATTTAAAAAGTTTACTTGAATTTTGTGTTCCGCCCTTAAATAGCATTGTTCGGGACGAACAACTAAAAGTGTGAGGTGATCTGATGGACCATATTTATATGATTCATTAAGACAGTTAAACCCACCAAATTAGACTCTTTGTCTATTTAACTTTTGCTTGTTAGTTCCACTTTTGTTCTACAGGCTATTTTGAGGTCTAGAGATGATACGAGCTAAAAAGGAGTTTCAAAGCTGAAAATGGATTACGAGTCAAGACACGACCAGATTCCGACTGTACAACTTTCATGATCTTAACCTGGAATCACTCAAACAAGTCCAACCGAAGGGCAACCAAAGTCAGACCGGAGCTTAAAGAACCCGATGGCTTTTGGGGGAAAAGATCACAAAGCTCTCACCCACTCCCCTCCACCTAGCCCAGCGGCTTTGGCCATGGAGATGACACATGGGGGCGGCTCTTGGCCTTGCCACCTCCCCTCCGGCGGCTTTCCTTCCCCCTCTCATCTCTTGCCAAGTGTTGCCTCCTCCTTGCCTCTCCTAGCCTATAAATAGAGACCTTCACCTCCTTGTATCATCATCCCATTCACAAAAATCATCTCATACCACAAGCTCTCACTTCTCTCTAGATTTTGGGCACAATCATGTAAACACTTTACTTTGATAATGAAGTTTGATCTTGAGTACTCTTGTCGGTTCTTGAAGTACTCAAGCTTTTCCTTACTGTTCTTGAGTTTACTCCTGTTGGTTCTTGAGTATTCTCCCTCTTCCTTTCCTTGTCTAGACTTTCAAAAACTTTACTTTACTGTCTTTCAAAAACCTTTACTTTTCCAAGTACTTAGCTATGATATCAACCTCTATGGATATTCATAGCTAATCCCTTCATTCGGTTGAAGGGGTGTACTTGTATCAAAAAATGTTTTAGACCCTTCTCTTAGTGCCTCTTTGTGTTCAGAACTTGTTCTATGTGCCATATATTCGGTTAGAACACACATGGTTGAGTGGATGCTTAAAATGGCAAAACTCTTCCATGAGGTTTGTGAACATACACGGTTAAGTGGATGCTTGAAATGGCAAAGCTTAATCGTGGAGTTCAACCTTTCTTAAACACCACTTGGTTGATCGGAAATGATTGATCAGGGGGATGCACATAGGCTAGTATACCTTGAAATGGGGTGCTAGTCTAAATAGAACAAGTGCTCTATGCCTTGAAATGGGCTAGACAGTGTGGCAAGTCAAGTGCTTGAAATGGCCTTGATACACTTTTGAACACTTAGTATGATCATTAGAGGTTGATGATAAACGAAAATATGATACAAGGCCCCCGAAACCAAATCTTTCCTTTAATCAAGACATCACCTGTTACTTTACTTTCAGTACCATTATCAACTGCTTACTTTCAGCACTTTAATTTCCGCAAGTCTTGTCCTTCAAGCACTTTAATTTTCGCACTTTAATTTTACTACAGACTTGTTCAACATCAATCCATCACAACTTTGGTGCGCAACACGCTTGAGACACAGCGCGCGACAATCCAAAAGTGTGTTTGTGGTTGATATTGAACTAGACTGTTCCAGCACTTTATTTTCAGTTATTTACCTTTCAGTACTAAAATCACAACCAACCCCCAACTGTCTTATTTTCCACTTTCAAAAGAACAACTATCAACTAATTCCCTTGGGTTCGACCCCTACTTACCGCTTTACTACCCAATAGTAGAGTACGAGTAGCGGACTTATAAATTCATTTTTGCACAGAGACATTGCACCTTAACGATAGTGCAGTGCGCTCCGTCAACAACCACATTGGCAACTACAGATGACTTTATAGAGGAGTCTATCTTCAGATTTTTTATTTCAGCAGCAAGCATCTTTACTGCGTTGGTCAACTCAGCGATATTCTTTGTTCTATCAGCGAGGTAAAGATCATGCACACTCTTCTTGTCCTTAGGATTACCTCGATCACTCGTCCAGAGGTGGTGGTCTTGAGACTGTTGCTGCTGCGAGTGATTCTGGTAGCCCTCATAACAATGACCATCTTGATAATAGGGTTGATCATAAAACTGATGTTGATTTCCTTCCCAATTCGTATCATATGGATATGTCTCATAATATGGCGCTTCCCTTGAGTAGGCGTCTTGATGACCAAAAGAGAACATCCTCGCAACATTCCAAATAAAAGTGATTACTGAAGGTCGGAAGTATATAGAGTATGTACAAAGAAGTATAAATAAATGGAATAGTCTAAACTACACACGTTAAATCTAATATCACACTAAACGCTGTTCCCCGGCAACGGTGCCATTTTGACATGTGTATTTTTAACCCTTTATAGTTGTCAAATTATGAGTTTTAGGGGTCAAATCGTAGTCAAACAAAATTTATAAACCTTGGTAAGTCAAGGGTCGATCCAAGGAACAAGTGTGTGATTACTAGCAAACAATGTGACCTATTTAACTATTCCGATTAAAAGGGGGTTTTTGTTGTGAACTGAATTGCAGAAATTAAATAACAGAAAATAAAAGGTTGTGATTTCAATCAGAGAAAAAAATAAAACGTCACGGCATGCTCCAAAAGTGCTCTGGGACAAAAGGGGGCCGTGACTATCGTGACGTTGTGTTTTGGTCAAGGCAGTCACGGCCACGCAAAATGGCAGAGAGTTCGGGCGGCTTTTTCATGGTCTTAACCTCCGAATTTGATCTTGGCGTAAACTACATAGTTGTAGCCCTTTGAAATAGCTTTCAAACAAGCTTTGAATCAACCAATTTGGACACCATATGCGATCTGTGCGTGCAACACAAGTCGGAGAGGTCAATCTGCCATGTTTTGTCCTCTTTTCGCCCAAATGTTCGTCAATTGCTTTACTTTACTTCGGATCAATCCAAAAGTATTAGATATGTGATATATGACCTGAAACACTAGAAAAGAGGTTAAATAATAACAAAATGTCCGGAAAACAAACCTAATCCATCATCGAATGAAGTGAATAATAGGTCAAGAATTCAACCGATCAAGTAACCCGCGCTGTAAGTACTAGTTAGTTTCATTTTTCATTTGCATTATGTGTGGACATTTCAAGGTTCTAAGTGTGGAGGCCCCTCCACGATTTTCGATGCTAACCTATCACTTGTGAAGCTTTGTATTTTTATCTATATATCTACCAGCTCACAAGTCGTGTTTCACTCCCTGAGCATCGCTTAATCTCCATAGATATCAAGCTATCGCACACGAGGGAAGTTCCTATGCGCCTTTACTTATCTTATATTTCTTCGCTTAAGGACTAAGCTCATTTTTAAGTGTGGAGTGGGTAGCGCTTAGTCACATACATCGCATATCGCATTCACTCTTGCATATGCTCAAATGTCTATGTATTATGTTTGAAATCCTCGTTTTCTACGATACTTATTGATTGATTGTCATTCTTTTGGATTCGAAGTCTAAGACTTGAAATAGGTTTATTCATGTGTGTATTCTCTAGTGTCAGTATCATTGCTAGCCTTTGCATATCACGTGTTTTACGTATTTCTTGAAGCATGTTTGAGACTTGATATTAGTAGGCACCGGTAGAAAATGTCAAAAACTTAAATTGCATCTCTTTTTCTAGCTGACCTTAGTGCTAGCATGTGCTTCTCTATACTTGTTGTGATCTGCATGCACCCGCCTTTATTCATACATTATATCAAGCTTTAAGTGTGGAGTTAGAAAAAAAATGGTTTTCAATGTTTTCAATCAGGAACAAAGTTCTGAATTTTCAAAAGAGGGTGAAGAATTGACCCCAAGCATAGTTGTTTTTGAAAAGTGAGAAAAGTCACCCCTTGTGTATGTAAAAAAACAAAACAAAAAAATAAAAATTTCTGCCCCCTTTTACTTGATGTAGTGTAATTTCCATCTTCTCATTGCATGCGATCATGACTTGTCTTGAGAATTCATGTACTAGAAACTAAGGGACGATCCTCGTGCTTGCACTAAAATTTTGATGTGATTTTCGTACTATTTTTCAGAAATTCTTAAGCTAGGCTCCTCTTCTCTTACGGGTCATTGCCTAACCCTTGGCACTTGAGAATGAGCTTTGCGCCAAGAACCCGTGGACTATCCCTAGATAGCATAGGTGAATGGCGAGCAAGTTTTGTGTAACTATTCATGTTCTTATTGCGTTGTTATAGAACTATTTAGAACATGTGATGAGTCGCTTGCTAGCTGTGTGTACTGACCGTTTGAATGCATAACTCGTTTAATCTACGATTTTGTGACAACTTTGATGAAGATGTTTGATTTGAGGTTGAGGTAACACGATGAATCCGAGCTATGACATGACTTTACTGTGACTCGTTGAGCATCATTTCATGCATACACGTTAGTTAGTTGTACAGGGGATTTGTAGGTAGTCCCATTCCTGAAAACCTTCACGAGACTATACTCATCCTACTAGGGCAGTGATGGACCAGAATTATACGAATCAGAAACACAGTATAACCCCCTTATTTAGACATTTTGTCTATTTAACTTTTGCTTGTTAGTTCAGATATATTTCTACAGGGTAATTCAGAGCTTAGAGAGAATACACTCTAAAGAGGAGCTTTTTAAGTAGAAAAGATGTTACGAGTCAATCCAAGGTCAAGATCATATGCCGACTGAAGAAATATCAAGGATCCTGACGTTGAAGCACTCGTAATAAATTAATCAGAAGAATCAGGAGAGGAATCAAGACAGCCCGGGGAAGAAACACATTGACAGTTTTGTGAAAAGACTGCACAAAACTGTATAAAATCACACATTGGGCAAGGTGACCGGCCAATTGGGCAAGAGGTGGCCAAAGCCACCCCTCCTCCTCCTCCACCACCGGCAACCGGCGGCTCTCCTCCACCATGACCGGCGGATTTGCTCCTCCTCCACATGGCGGCTCCTCCTTGCTCCTCCTCTCCTTCCTCCATGTGTGGCCATCTCCTCCCTTCATTTTCTCCTCCAATCACCATGCAACCCTTGCCTCCATCTCCTCCTCCTCCCATGGCTATATAAGGAGGAGCTCCTCCCCTCATTTTAATCATCCCTCACTTGTAAAAAAACACTTCTCTCTCTAAGTTATGTATTTGTAAAGTTTGGCTTTGGAAATAAAGGATAGCTCCCTTGGCGCTTCAACGGTTGTAAGTATTATTTCTAGTATTTATTCAACTGTTTATTTCCTTAGTTATAATGTTTAGCGCGATGAATAGTAGCTAAACTAGTAGTTCGGTAGAAGGGGCGCACTTGTATTATAAAATGTTTTAAGACTATTAACTTAGTTTCTAGTCTTAGTATTCAAAACTTGTTCTATGTGCCATATATCAAGTCAGAGTTTCCAAGGTTGAGTGGAAGCTGTCACAAGCAAAGCTCTGCCGTGGAAATTCGTGATCATACTCGGTAAGTGGAAGCTATCACAAGCAAAACTTATCGAGGAGTTTGACTTATCTAAAACACCACTTGGTCAATAACGTAACTGGGAGATCAAGTGGATGCACTTACAGCTAAGATACTTCGAAAGGAGGAATTAGTTTTGCTTAGAACAAGTGTTGCTTTAAACGATGTTCCAAGTCTTGCGCTACGAAAGGGCCTCGATTCATCTTTGAATACTTAGATAACTCACTAAAGGTCAATGATAAACAGGATATAATACAAGGCCCCTGAATCCGAACATTTCTCTTTAATTATAAACTGTAATTTACTTTCCAGTATTAAAACCAACCAACCAACCAATCAATCAATCAATCACTTAGCTGGTAGCTTTAAAACCAACCAACCGACCTAAAACACGCTTTCTCGCTGGACAACCCCCTCAAAGAACATCTATTCCCCTGATTCCCTTGGGTTCGACCCCTACTTACCACTTGCTACCCAGTAGTTAAGTCGCGAGTAGCGGACTTATAAATTTATTCTTGACGTTTGCACATAACGACTGTGCATCCATCAAAATTGGCGCCGTTGCCGGGGAATTAGCAAATGGATAGTTGTTCTTTTTTCTATTATACATAATTCGCCATGTCTTCATACTACGACATAGAACCTTGGAAAAATGGGGGTAGCAACCTTATGTTTGAAATGATTAGACGTCTCCCCCAATTCGGAGGTGCTCTTGGAGAAGATCCCGTAAGGCATACACAAACGTTCCACTCCATATGCAACCACATGAGGCCTAAAAATGAATCGCTAGAGGAATTTAAACTCACATGTTTTAAATTTTCTTTAACTAACTCGGCATTAAAATGGTATTACTCATGTGCTGAGTATGAAAGTGATTATGGGGGTCTACAAACCAAATTCCTTGAGAAGTTTTGCCCTCCATCTCTCCGACTTGAAACCCGCGAGAAGATTCACAATCTTGAGCAATTCCGGGATGAAACATTGGACGAGTACTTAGCGTACTTTGACTCCATTGTGGCGAGCTGCCCGCACCATGGATTCTCCAGAATCAATCTTATCCAAAGGTTTCTCGGTGGAATGATGCCACTTGAGCGGAAAAGACTTAACGATGCAGCGGGAGGCTCGATCATGAAGTTAACCATGTCTCAAACCTGGCGACTCATAGACAATTTGGCAGAGAGCACAAAACAAGGGCCAATACACCAAACTGAAGATAAGGTACCAACGATGGAAGTGGACTCAGTACAAAACAAGCCCGACACCACACCCATTACGAGCTTGCCCGCAACAAAGCCGAGAGAAGACATCAGTACGAGGGCAGTAATGGACGTGGAGGCAGCTCTAAAGGAGCCAATATTGGAGCCCACAGAGCCAACTAAGGATGAAAACTTGCAAATAACCGAAGAAGAACCGGCCAAATCAGGCCCAGTCCTCATTTCCAAACCAGCCGAGCCACTTGAACCGGTCCTCATCACCAATCTGCCCGAAGAAGTCCCGGCTCTACTTGACGAGCCAAGAGAAGTCCCGGACTTCACTGCCAAATCAGCCGAAACATGCCCGTTCCTCACTATCGAAGCACCTAAGGCAGGCCTGGTCCTCATTACCAAAATGCCCGAGACAGACCTGGCCCTTGTGGTGGAAGTCCCCCAACTTGACCCCTTGTTCTCTAAGCATATTACGGCCTCCGAAGATGATGTGGTCCATGATGATACGGTGCTAGGCGAGTTGGAGACAAAACATGAGCCAGAAGAGCCAAAGATGGAGCACTCACTCGCCACGAGCCCAGAAAACTCACTCGTTCTAAAAGGGCCAATCATCTCTGCCACAAAGAAGAGGGTTAGCACGGGAGCATGCTTGAGGTCGCTTGGCAAAAGACTGAACTTCCAAAACTGCAAAGATGCCAACCGGCCATACATGAAGAAGCGGCAAAGGCATGGCCCCAAAGAATGGAAACTCGGAAGGAGAAGCAAGAGAGCTCGACTCGATGGACCAACAACTATGGTCAAGGAAGCCTCAACTTCTCGAAGCTATGAAAAGAAGAACCTGCCAAACCAATGGAGAACCAAACCGAGCCCATCACTCCACAAGTTCTTTGAGCGGGATAAAAGAGCTGCCAAAAAGAAATTTGACTTGAGCCACCCATGGGACCCAAACCAGTGATCTACAACGAGGTATCGTCGAGCCAACGACGTAAAACAAGTGCACTGGTCGGGAGGTAACCCGACACTATCTTACTTTTCCGCACTTTAATTTCTGTCATTTAAATTCAGTATTTAGTTTTAAGCTTGCATGACTTTTGAACTAAGGCATGCCTTCGTTCAAAAGTGGGGGGTGAGAACCACCTATGTACATAAATAACATGCAGCTGTTTTTTCTTTTTTTTAGTAATAGTATCTTTTTGAAAATATGAACTTAAGAATGTGAAAAAGATAAATCATAATTCATGCATTAACCTTGTGAAAATTCAACTGTTTAAAAACTTAGAATGTAACTTTCCATTTGTCCTTTGTGCTGAGATAACTAGGGATGTGGAGTTGACATAAACTGCCCTAGAGAGGCTTGGCAAGCAATCAAAGGATCAGATCAAACTATATGGTTTTCGAAGTCAGTGGAGGCTGCACTTCGGGTTTCAGTGAAAATTGAAGTCATCTCCGCCATGCAATGCAAAAGGCGAGGATGGGAATCAGACCGTCCTATCTCCGGTCAAAGTAGCCGAGAAAATAGATGAGCGACCCTCATCTTGACCCGCACAAAAACGACAGTCAAAGTAGCCGAGAAAATAGATGAGCGACCCTCACCTTGACCCGCGCGAAAACGGCAAAAATGAGAGGAGCGGGGAGGTATTTCCATAGGCTTGCGGGCGATGATTGGACCTCCCAAAAAGGCTTGAGAAAATGGACTAGCAGTCAAAAAAAGGCGAAAAGCTCAATGAAGCAAATCAAGAGGCCAAAGGCCCAAAATTGTGAAGGTTTTAACCGAACAAAAAGTGAAGAACTCAAAAAGTCAAAACAAAGGCCAAATGCCGATTCACTACAAAAGCAGTCCCTCGCCAAAAGAAAATCAAAATACTCAAACCATTGAAACCCGAACCCAATCACGTGCTAGAGAAAGCTACCAGAAAACCATATAGTGCGAGACGATCCCAAGATTGCAGTCCTGGAGCCTAAAAAGGGCTATCTCCCGAGACATCCAATATAATTTGCATCTCAGCACGGAGGTACAAGTATTAAGTTTCTTCTATTTATTTACACAGTTCAATTTGGTAATAAGTAAGCAATGCATGAATTAGGATAGATCGAGTACCACAGTCTAATTTTCATATTTCAAAGCCAACTTAGAGTACAGCCATTGAATAGCATTGTTCGGGACGAACAACTAAAAGTGTGGGGTAATCTGATGGACCAAAATTATACGAATCAGAAACACAGTATAACCCCCTTATTTAGACATTTTGTCTATTTAACTTTTGCTTGTTAGTTCAGATATATTTCTACAGGGTAATTCAGAGCTTAGAGAGAATACACTCTAAAGAGGAGCTTTTTAAGCAGAAAAGATGTTACGAGTCAATCCAAGGTCAAGATCATATGCCGACTGAAGAAATATCAAGGATCCTGACGTTGAAGCACTCGTAATAAATTAATCAGAAGAATCAGGAGAGGAATCAAGATAGCCCGGGGAAGAAACACATTGACAGTTTTGTGAAAAGACTGCACAAAACTGTATAAAATCACACATTGGGCAAGGTGACCGGCCACTTGGGCAAGAGGTGGCCAAAGCCACCCCTCCTCCTCCTCCACCACCGGCAACCGGCGGCTCTCCTCCACCATGACCGGCGGCTTTGCTCCTCCTCCACATGGCGGCTCCTCCTTGCTCCTCCTCTCCTTCCTCCATGTGTGGACATCTCCTCCCTTCATTTTCTCCTCCAATCACCATGCAACACTTGCCTCCATCTCCTCCTCCTCCCATGGCTATATAAGGAGGAGCTCCTCCCCTCATTTTAATCATCCCTCACTTGTAAAAAAACACTTCTCTCTCTAAGTTATGTATTTGTAAAGTTTGGCTTTGGAAATAAAGGATAGCTCCCTTGGCGCTTCAACGGTTGTAAGTATTATTTCTAGTATTTATTCAACTGTTTATTTCCTTAGTTATAATGTTTAGCGCGATGAATAGTAGCTAAACTAGTAGTTAGGTAGAAGGGGCGCACTTGTATTATAAAATGTTTTAAGACTATTAACTTAGTGTCTAGTCTTAGTATTCAAAACTTGTTCTATGTGCCATATATCGAGTCAGAGTTTCCAAGGTTGAGTGGAAGCTGTCACAAGCAAAGCTCTGCCGTGGAAATTCGTGATCATACTCGGTAAGTGGAAGCTGTCACAAGCAAAACTTATCGAGGAGTTCGACTTATCTAAAACACCACTTGGTCAATAACGTAACTGGGAGATCAAGTGGATGCACTTACAGCTAAGATACTTCGAAAGGAGGAATTAGTTTTGCTTAGAACAAGTGTTGCTTTAAACGATGTTGCAAGTCTTGCGCTACGAAAGGGCCTCGATTCATCTTTGAATACTTAGATAATTCACTAAAGGTCAATGATAAACAGGATATAATACAAGGCCCCTGAAACCGAACATTTCTCTTTAATTATAAACTGTAATTTACTTTCCAGTATTAAAACCAACCAACCAACCAATCAATCAATCAATCACTTAGCTGGTAGCTTTAAAACCAACCAACCGACCTAAAACACGCTTTCTCGCTGGACAACCCCCTCAAAGAACATCTATTCCCCTGATTCCCTTGGGTTCGACCCCTACTTACCACTTGCTACCCAGTAGTTAAGTCGCGAGTAGCGGACTTATAAATTTATTCTTGACGTTTGCACATAACGACTGTGCATCCATCAGGCAGCCTAGTGGTTTAAAGGCTTGATGCATATGCTAAATGCATTCGTGTCCTCTACGACAGTGAGTTATTATTTACATTTTAGTTAGGATTGATCACATGATACTTGAGTGGGTAACTATTCTGCGATTTATTGACTTGTGCTTATTGTTTGTTCGGGACGAACAAATCCCAAGTGTGGAGTGTTTTGATCATTCGAATTCTTGACCGATTATTCACTTCATTCGATGAAGGATTAGGTTTGTTTTCTGGACATTTTGTTATCATTTAACCTCTTTTCTAGTGTTTCACGTCATATATCACATATCTAATACTTTTGAATTGATCCGAAGCAAAGCAAAGCAATTGGTGAAGATTTGGGCAAAAACAGGACAAAACAGGGCTGACAGACCTTTGCAATGTATTTTGCATGCTTAGAGCGCATATCACGTCTAAATGGGTCGAAATTTATCATGTTGGAAACCTAACTCAAAGGCCTACAACTTTCTAGTTGACACCAAGAGCAGATTCAAAGGTTTAGACCTCTAACAAAAGCAACGGAAGTCAGGTCCCGTGACACTCCTAGGTGTCACTGGATATCAATGGTGTCACGGGACTTGGCCGTGCATGTGCAAAGTTGATGAGCCCGTGACACACCCTCTGTCACGGGACCGTCGTCAATTTTGAGCTATAAATAGCAGTTTCAGATCAGTTTTTGGGAGCGCTGTCTTTGGGGATCGATTTTGACCTAAATTGAAGAAAGAGGATGACTAAGAGCTCTAGAAAGACCAAGATTCGAGGCTACGCTTCATCAAAACATGGTTTCCTCATTTCTAATCTTTTCATATATATTCGTGGTTGATAGCCATGAATCGTGAGTAGTCGTTTTATTCCGGGATCCTACGGATCTCGTGCTTGTACCCAACTCTTCATGTGATTTATAGAAATGCTTTCATTATTGCAATTCGAATATTCAATTTCATTGTGCTTAATTTTATCGTTCTTGTAAGTTTTACATTGAATGGGATGTTTGCATGCTAGAACGTATTTAGGTTAATTACCAAAAGATGAATGGGTGCTAGGTATTAACCAGATTGTATGAAATTGATATTAGGTCATGGTAGCTACACTGGTAGTACATGGATTAATAGGAAAGTTGACTTTATTGTCTGAAAAACCCTAAGCTTAACTAATCAAAATCGTTGATAATCCATGGATGGGCGGCGTTCAACAATCTAGGTTAATTTAGACAATGATCCGTGGATGGGCAGCTTGTCTAATGTTATTTCGGTTTATTTTCATATTCGATAGCATATTTAGATTGCACGATATTATCACATGAATTGTATGGCAGGCACGGGTGAAGTTTGATCTTGGAATTATTTCTCTGATTGAATCAAACCTTTCCTAATTTCAGTGTCACTTAGGAATTAGTAATTACCGAAACATTTTTCCTATAGGAGTAGCTGAATAGGTCACTTATTAGCTAGTATTCACACACGTTGTTCCTTGGATCGACCCTTGGCTTACCAAGGTTTATAAATTTTGTTAGACTGCAACTTGACCCCTAAAACATATAACTTGACAACTATAAAGGGTTAAAAATACGCTTTTCACCCGACCACTTGTCGAAGAATGATCTTCTAAATTGGTAATCCAACTTGCATCGGTATATCCCTCCCAAACCGAGGGAAAACCAGCATACACCAAGCCATAATTCATGGTTCCCTTAAGGTATTTGAGTACCCGCTTAATAGCTTCTCAGTGAAGATTACTAGGGTTACTAGTATATCTACTCAATTTTCCCACTGCATAAGCTATATCAGGCCTTGTACTCGTCATTTCATACATTAGGCAACCAATGACTTGAGAGTACTCAAGTTGTGAAACTGCTTCACCCATATTAGTTAAAAGCTTCACACTTGGGTCCATGGGAGTGCTAACCGGAGAACAATTCAAACAGTTGAATTTCTTAAGCACTTTCTCAACGTAGTGTGAGACTGTGACAGTACTAAACTCTTATTCTCACGCTTGATTCGAATACCAAGAATCACATCCGCTTCTCCCATATCTTTCATAACGAAACTATATGATAAGAGTCCTTGGCAATGTCAACTTGTTTTTGGTCAGTACCAAAAATCAGAATATCATCAACATACAGACAAATGATTACTCCTATACCGGAGTTGTCAAATTTGCTGTAAATACACTTGTCTGCTTGATTCAACTTGAATCCACTTGACAAGATTACCTCATCAAACTTTTGATGCCATTGTTTGGGTGCTTGTTTCAGCCCATACAATGATTTGATCAACTTACAAACCTTGTTTTCATTTCCCGGCATGATGAATCCTTCCGGTTGCTTCATATAGATTTCCTCATCCAAATCACCATTCAAGAACGTTGTCTTGATATCCATTTGGTGTACGACCAGATTGTTAATTGCAGCAAGTGCAATCAATGACCTAATAGTAGAAATCCTACCAACCGGAGCTTAAGTATTGAAAAAATCAATACCCTCCTTTTGTCTAAAGCCTTGGATAACCAATCGAGCTTCAAACTTATCAACTAATCCATCAACCTTTATTTTCCTTTTGAAAATCCATTTGCAGCCTAATGGCTTGCAACCCGGTGGGAGATCAGATAATACCCAAGTATTATTCCCAATGGTAGAATCCATCTCATCGTTTATTGCCTCTTTCCAGAAGGACACGTCTTGAGACCTCATAGCCTCATCATAGGTTCTAGGATCATCATCAATATGATAACTATATGAGTATTGATACTCAATATCCTCTCTAGAACCTTCAATCAAGTAAACTTGATAATCCGGTCTGAATGATTTTTCAATCCTTCCTCGTTTGCTTCTACGAGGCTCAAACGATGTACTATTAGAAGATGTGCTAACATCATCTTCCAACGCAGCTATTGTAGAGTTGGAAATCAAATCTTGAGGTCTAGGTATTGATGAAAAACGGTTCTCATCAAAAATTACATCTCTTGATTCAATTACGGTGTGAGCCGAAATAGAATCATTCGTTCTAGTCACATAGAACATATATGCTTAAGAATTTTCAGCATATCCAATGAAGATGCAATCAACACCTCTCTCTCCCAAACTAGTTATTTTGGGAGCCGGTAGTCTCACTACCGCTCTACATACCCAAATTCGGATATAATTCAGATTTGGTTTCCTTTTGTGCCAAAGCTCATATGGGGTCACATCATTCCTTTTGTTAGGAATTCTGTTAAGTAAATAACAGGCTGTTAACATAGCCTCACCCCAGAATCCGTTACTCAAACCAGAGTAGGATAACATGGAATTAGCCATCTCTTTTAGGACTCTATTCTTCCTTTCAGCTACACCATTTTGTTGTGGTGTATAGGGTGTTGTAGTCTCATGAATGATACCATTCATCTGGAAATATATAGGATCGTAATATTCCCCACCTCTATCGGTTCTAAGCCTCTTAATCAATTCATGCATAAATTCTACTTCAGCTTTATACACTTTAAACTTGTCTAAAGCTTCATCTTTAGTATGCAGCAAGTACACATAACAATATCTAGAACAATCATGTATAAAAGTTATGTAGTACTTCTTATTTCCTGAAGATGGAGTAGAATGTAAGTCACCCAAATCACTATGAATCAGTTCAAGCAAGTTTGATGATCTTGATATACTTTTGAATGGCGATCTAGTGATTTTTGTAAGCATGCAAGTAGTACATCTATCAACATTCATGTCAACTTTTGGTATTAAATCTTCCTTAGACATAATACTCATACGTCGATAATGAACATTTCCTAATCTAGCATGCCATAAAATAGAATCATCACTAGTAGAAAACATGTAAACAGAATTCACCACTTTATTCACATTTAACATAAACATGTCATTACAAAAGTAGCCAAATCCGACAAAAACACCACACTTCGACAATACATATTTGTCGGATTCATACACTTGCTTAAAACCAAATTTGTTCAACAAACTATCGGAAACCAAGTTTTTCCGAATAAGAGGTACATGTAAACATTTAATGATGAGTCCAGTTTTCGACTCGTTAATACCCATTTTCACTATAGCTTTAGTTCGCTTCCGACGATAATTTGATGCCATTTGATCCCCTTTTCGTGCGTTTCAGGTACAAAACAAGATGTCTCAGTGTCAAAAGCCAATAGAAGGAAACTCGGTGAAAATTGAAGACTAGAGCAAAAAGTGAGCAGAATTGGTCCCTAGTCGATCGACTGGGAAGCTCCCCTGCTCCAGTCGATCGACTGGCAAGTGCTCCAGAAGGCCCTGCAAATCATGTTTCCACAGTCGGTCGACTGGACCTCCCAGTCGATCGACTGGTGAGTACTCCATCAAGAGCATGCAGGCCACGTGATCTCAGTCGATCGATTGGGAAGACATCCTGTGCCAGTCGGTCGACTGGTGAAGGCTTCAGGAGGGGTCAAAATCAGTGTTTCCGTAATCGGTCGAATAGACCTCCCAGTTGATCGACTGGGAAACTACTTATCAAACAGTCTTTTCTACTCCAGTCGATCAACTGGGCCACAAGCACAACGCCAGTCGATCGACTGGGACTGCTACAGTTCCGGAATTTCAGCGAGCCTATAAATAGAAAGTGATAAGTTTGACCTAGCATCTTGGCTTTTTTGGGGAAAAAGACAAGGAAAAGTGAGCTCAATCAAGGGATCCATCATCATCTAATCAAGGAGGATTGAAGATCAAGGGAGTTCATTAGGACTAATCATCCTACTCTATTCCCCTTCTTTTCTCTTAGATTTTGTTAGAAACCCTACTCACATCATGTTGTCTTACATGATGTGTGAGTAGTCCCCCTTGTGTTTTGAGGGTTTTATGATCCTCCTTGGTACTCAATGATCATTGTATACACATTAACATGGATTTTATGAAGTTGATTTCATTTTACTATGCTCTTCATTTGAGACATGTTGCTAAGTGTTTGATAAAATGCCTAAGTGACATGTTTGTGTTAGAATAATGATCTAAGTATTGAGAGAGCTTAGTGATGGTTTGGATATAGTAAAAATGAACTTATCCAACATTTATGAGAGTAAATGCATGGTGAGAGGCTAACTAGAACTTCATGCATATAGCATTTATGACAATAAATGCTATATAGTGGATCAATACCTTTAATTAGTGAGATTCTATATATGATGGCTTGACTAGGATTAGACTTGCATGATAGTTTGTCTAATTTTAGCCTAAGCTAGGTTTTAAACCTATCAACTCTTAAATAATTAAAACTCTTGTATGCGTGATCATTGGGAAATTGCCAAGGAGGGGATTAATCCCTCGAAATTTTCTTTAATTGAATTAATTCCCCTAAAACAATTTCATTACTTGTTTTCATCATTGATAATCATCATCACACTTGAATCGAAGGAATAGCCGAGTTAGAAATTGATAGACCTAGCGCATAATCCGTTTGCTCCCTTGGGTACGACACCGGTCTTACCGGTTAAAATACAAATTGTTTTTGACTACATGCTAAAATCTACAACGTCAAAATGGCACCGTTGCCGGGGAGCAATAGCTAGATTATCCCTAGGAAAATCATTTAGTACTCCGACTATTCCATGTTTTCTTTTATTTGCTTTGTTACTCTTGATTCTTGAGCTTATTCACCATTCTCACTTGCCTTAATTGTTTTTCCCCTTGTAGGTGCATCTCGTTTATGCCACCAAAGACAAAGAAGCTTACCAAAATTGTGGATAGAGATTTGAATCAACCCATAAAAGAATTCGTGAATCCTCACCTTACAAGGAGTAGAACAACTAAGGAAAAAGGATCAACCTCAAACGTTCAAGAAATCACTCATCAAGTCATGGGAGATAGAGATAATAGACTTCCTCCTCCACCTCCCCCGCCTCAAGGTCAACTACCACAAGGCCCTCAAGCTAGAAGGGTTCTCAAGGATTATGCCACTCCTACGGCCTATGGGTATCGTTCCCCAATCCTTGTACCGACGGTTGATAACCGAGATTTTGATTTGAAGACTTCCACAATCCAAATGGTCCAATCCAACCAATTCTCGGGAAGGGACAATGAGGACCCTAATTCTCACTTGACTACATTTCTCGAAGTGTGTGCCACCTTCAAGATCAATGGGTTCTCGGAAGATGCTAAGCTTTTAAGGTTATTCCCCTTCTCCCTCACGGGAAGAGCTAAGGATTGGTTGAGGAGTCAAACGTCGGATAGCTTCACCACTTGGGAGGAGCTCGCCGTAGCATTTCTCAACAAGTATTTTCCTCCTTCCAAGACGGCCTACTATAGGAATCAAATTACAAATTTCTCAAAATTGGATGGGGAAAACCTCTATGAAGCATGGGAAAGATACAAAGATTACCAAAGGCTTTGCCCCCATCACAACCTCGGCGATCTCCAAGTCTTCCACACCTTCTACCACGGCGTCGATAGTGCCTCACGACTTGCACTTGACACCGCCTCGGGCGGAGCTATTATGGAACTAGAACCACATGAAGGGTTTGCAGTGATAGAGAAAATCACGAAGAACTACTTCATGTGGGGAAGTGAAAGAGGAAATCCAAGAAGGAGACATGAGAGGCATGAAGTAAAGGCGGTTAGCACAAGCGACTACGATGCTTTGAGGAAGGATTTTGATAGCCTCTCGGATGAAGTCTTCAAGTTGAAACACCCGGAAAAAGAACCTTCGACTAAGCAAGGGTGTCATATTTGTGAGGTCTATGAGCATGAGACCGTTTCTTGCCCTTTGGTTCAAAGGGATGTGCATAGACAAGGTTATGAAGACGTGAATTTTGTGGGAGGAAACCAAGGAAGAGACTATGGAGGTAATGCCAACCAAGGGCAAAGCTCTCAAGCAAATTACACTACACCAAAGTTCTCCTCGGGATGGAGAAATCACCCGAATTTCTCCTACAAAACCACGAATCCTACTCGTCCCGACTTTGGATCCAAACCACCCGGATTTGGTCCTAAACCTACTCAATCCAATCAAACGTTCCAACCTAGGAACCAATATCAAAGTCAAGGACCGACTTTGCTCCAAAGGAACCAAGGGCATCAATACCAAACTCGAGCTCAAAAATCCTACCAACAAGTTGACCCTCCCCCACAACCTTCTAATGAACTCTCCAGGGTTGAAGCAATGTTTGCAAACCTCCTAGCAAATCAAAATGAGATACGACAAGAATCGAATGAGGTCAAGCAATCACATCAAAGGATGGAAATCCACAACAAGATGCTTGAGACCCAAATAGCTCAATAAGCCGAGGCATCAACAAGGGCACAGGGCAAGTTACCGGCTAGACCCGATCAAGTGAATAGAGAGCATTGCAATGCGGTGACTTTGAGAAGTGGGAAAGAGCTAGAAAGCGAACTATTAAAGAGGAAGAGAGTTTCTTTTGATCTTGGAGGCCAAGCTAGTGCCGAAATTGAAGAGTTGGACGAAGAGGTCCCTAACCCTCAAGCTCAAAAGGAAAGTGAGGTAGAAAAGGAGAAAGACGAACCAAGAGTGTACACTCCTCCTATTGCTTTTCCCCAAAGGCTAAAAAAGAAGAGCAATGACAAGCAATTCTCCAAGTTTGTCGAGATGTTGAGGAAGCTCTATGTCACAATGCCCTTCACCGAGGTAATCACCCAAGATCCTTCTTATGCTAGATTTCTAAAAGATGTTATTACTTGCAGGAGAACAATCGAGGATGTCGACACGGTGTCCCTCAACGGCAAATGTAGTGCCATATTCCAACCGCGCATGCCACCAAAACTCAAGGATCCCGGTAGCTTCTCCATTTCTTGCTATATAAATGATATTAAAATTGAACGTGCTATGTGTGATTTGGGTGCTAGCATATCATTGATGCCTTATTCTTTGTGCAAAAAGTTAAATATAGGTGAGCCTAAACCAACTCAAATGGTTTTAAGACTCGCGGACCGCTCCTCAAGATTTCCTAGGGGAGTTCTTAAGGATGTCCCGGTTAGAGTAGGGAATTTCTACATTCCGGGGGATTTTGTGGTGTTAGAGATGGAAGAGGACAATGAAATTCCCATTCTATTGGGAAGGCCTTTCCTCTACACCGCGGGTGCTATATTTGATACTACTAAGGGGTCAATTACCATGAGGATAGGAGATGAGGAAGTTGAATTTAACTTTGAAAAGGCACAAAAAGGTCATAATTCTACCATGAGTTGCAATTATCTAGACCTTGTTGATTCTTATGAGCTATATGATGCTTCTAACTTGATTGTGAATGAAATTGACCTTGATAATGAGCTTCCCGAGCATGTTGATTGTTGGGCTATCTTGTAGGAAGAGAGTGAAGAGGGAATTCAAAGCGACAAAGGTAAGGAGTCTTGTTCGGTAGAGTTAAAAGCTCTACCAACAAGCCTAAGGTATGAGTTCTTAGGCCCTAATTCTACATTGCCTATTATTGTGAGCGCCTCTTTGAATGATAATGAAACTTCAAAATTGCTTGATGTGGTTAGAGAACATAAGGATGCTATTGGCTACTCTATTGATGACTTAAAGGGAATAAGCCCTAACTTGTGCATGCATGAAATCAATCTAGAGAGTGATAGTATGCCATCTAGGGAGAGGGCTAGGAGATTAAACTCAATTGTGGGAGAAGTTGTGAAAAAGGAGGTTCTAAAATTGCTAGATGCGGGAATCATTTTCCCCATTGCGGACTCTAAATGGGTGAGCCCCATTCATGTAGTACCAAAAAAGGGGGGATGACGGTGATTAAAAATGCTAAGAATGAATTGATTCCCACAAGAACCGTAACCGGGTGGCGTATGTGTGTGGATTATAGGAAACTTAACCAAGCCACTAAAAAAGATCACTTTCCAATTCTTTTTATTGATCAAATGTTGGAAAGACTAGCTAAGCATGACTACTTTTGCTATCTTGATGGATATAGCGGATTTTTCCAAATCCCTATTCATCCACAAGATCAAGAGAAAACCACATTTACATGTCCCTATGGAACATTTGCCTATCGGCGAATGCCCTTTGGACTTTGTAATGCGCCGGGTATCTTTCAAAGATGCATGATGGCTATATTTTCGGAATTTATTGAGGAAATCATGGAAGTGTTTATGGATGACTTTTCCGTTTATGGTTCCTCTTTTGATGATTGCTTAGCCAATTTGGCGAAAGTATTAAAAAGATGCATTGAAACGAACCTTGTGCTTAATTGAGAAAAATGTCATTTCATGGTGCAGGAAGGGATAGTGCTTGGTCACTTGGTCTTGAAAAGTGGATTTGAGGTGGACAAAGCTAAAATTGAAGTTATGGAAAAATTGCCGCCCCCAAATGATGTCAAGGGTATAAGGAGCTTTCTAGGCCATGCCAGATTCTATAGAAGGTTTATTAAGGATTTCTCGAAGATTGCAAAGCCTTTAACAAACCTATTATGCAATGACACCAAGTTCCGGTTTGATGAAGAATGCTTGGTGGCCTTCGAGAAGTTGAAAAAGGCATTAGTATCGACTCCAATTATCCAACCTCCTAATTGGGATTTGACTTTTGAGCTCATGTGTGATGCAAGTGATTATGCCGTTGGGGCGGTTCTTAGACAAAGGGTGGACAAGAAACTTCATGCCATTCACTACACAATCAAATTTCTAAATGGAGCTCAATTGAACTACACTACAACCGAAAAAGAGCTCCTTGCTATCGTGTATGCTTTTGACAAGTTTCGTTCATACCTAGTGGGATCATGGACTATTGTGTTAACCGATCACGCGGCGATCAAGTACCTCTTGGCAAAGAAAGATTCCAAGCCGAGATTGATAAGGTGGATTCTATTGCTCCAAGAATTTGATATCGAGATCAAAGATAAAAAGGGGGTAGAAAATGTGGTAGCCGATCACCTATCGAGGCTTGAAGGAAATGAAGAGCTTGAAAAAGATACTAGGCCCGTGGATGACTCATTCATTGGAGAGCAACTTATGAGAGTTGAGGCGGAGGCCCTCCCATGGTATGCGGACTTAGTGAACTTCGTGGTTTGTGGGATTATTCCTCATGACATGAACCACCATCAAAAGAGGAAGTTCCTATCCGAGACAAAGAGATATTATTGGGATGAGCCCTACCTATATAGGATATGCACGGATGGGCTATATAGAACTTGTGTCGCCGAAGAAGAAATGAGAGATATTCTATACCATTGTCATTCATCACAATATGGAGGACATGGTAGTGGAGCAAAAACGGCGTCGAAAGTTCTACAAAGCGGTTTCTATTGGCCTACTCTCTTTAGTGATGCATATGAATTCGTCAAGGCTTGCGATCAATGCCAAAGGACGGGAAATATATCCAAGAGGCATGAAATGCCCCAACAAAGCATCCTCCCGGTTGAGATATTTGATGTTTGGGGCATAGACTATATGGGCCCTTTCCCGTCTTCATATGGAAATCAATATATATTGGTCGCGGTTGACTACGTCTCCAAATGGGTTGAGGCCGTCGCTTCCCCTACTTGTGATGCCAAGGTAGTCACTAAGCTATTCAAGAAGATCATTTTCCCGAGGTTTGGAGTTCCAAGGACCGTCATTAGTGATGGCGGTTCACATTTCAAGGAGAAACATTTTGAGGCCTTGCTTCGCAAATATGGGGTTAGCCACAAGGTTGCTACACCTTATCATCACCCACAAACGAGTGGGTAAGTGGAGATATCAAATCGAGAAATAAAGTCTATCTTAGAAAAGACCGTGGGAAGCTCGAGGAAAGATTGGTCATCGAAGCTAGATGACGCTCTATGGGCCTATCGTACGGCGTTCAAAACCGCTATTGGGATGTGTCCCTATCGTCTTATATATGGGAAACCGTGCCATTTGCCGGTAGAATTGGAATACAAGGTGATGTGGGCAATTAAACTCTTGAATATGGACATACAAATGGCGGGAGACAATAGGGTCCTACAACTCCATGAGTTGGAGGAAATAAGGAATGAAGCCTACGAGAGTGCTAGGATCTATAAGGAGAAGACCAAGAAATGGCACGACAAGAGAATATTTCGTCGTGAATTCAAAAAGGGAGAAAAGGTCTTGCTCTTCAACCATAGGCTCAAATTATTCCCGGGGAAATTAAGAAGCCGATGGAGTGGTCCTTTCATTGTCCACAAGCCTCACAAAGATGGTCATGTAGAGTTGCTCAATAATGACGGAACTATCTTCACGGCAAATGGACAAAGGCTCAAGCATTATAGAGAGGAAGTTCGGGATGAGCAAAATGTGACCTACTCCTTGACCGACCCATAGAGGAGCTATTATCCACTTGAGGAGGGATCCTAGCAAAGGACTCCTCAAGTGTGTTTCTTAACTGAGAAAAGGATCGGCTCGGTGACACGCGTCGTCTGACGTCTCAAATTTATATTTATAATTTTCCCTGCAAGCAACTAGTAGAGCGGCAAGTAGGGGTCGAACCCTAGAGAGCTGGTGTGGTTCAGTTGTCCTGTAAATAAGTAAATTGGGGGTTTTTTGTGTATGAGCAAATATTAAAAAGCACAGAAGAACAAAATAATGAGGATTTCAATCAGCGAGGAAATTCAGTCTAGGGTTTCTATTGTGACACGTTTATCATCGATAACTAATGATCAATTCTATATTTCAAAGTGTGGTTGTCCCGACAAAAGTAACAACCTAAGTATCCCGACAAAGGTGATACGCCACAACCTAACCCGACAAAGGTGTTAGACTTCTAGTTCTTTCCTAAATTAAACAATTCGACAAAGGTATTATTTAACCTAGGTGTTACTATCTACCTTTACGACAAAGTATCCAGTAAATATTAACGGTAAGAATTAATTGTTCAACTAAGCTTTGCGACAAAGCTTCCACTTAGTCTAGCAATTTAATTCGTAAGAATGAGCATGATGGACCATAATTATACGAATCATAAACACAGTTAAACCCACCAAATTAGACTGTTTGTCTATTTAACTTTTGCTTGTTAGTTCTGATATTTATCTACAAGGTATTTTGAAGTCTAGAGAGAATATAGGCTAAGGAGGAGTTTTAAAGCTGAAAATGAATTACGAGTCATTCCAGGTCACGACCAAATTCCAACTTTCAAGAACCGACTTGGAATCACTCAAATATGCTAGAACAGTCGGCATTTGGACAAGAACGCAATGCAAAGGCACTGAGCCCGGTAAAGGCCAAACAAGGGCAATTTCAGCCGATTTGGGATTTCGACCATGTTCCAAGCAGAATTTGGCTTAGGTTCCATCTTGAGATCATCTTAGAATAACATTTTCACTTAGCATACACTCTCCAAAATCCAAGAAGCTCCGGCCAAAGCTCCGGTCAGATTCCGGTCAAACCGATGGCTTTTGTGAAAAGGTCACAAGGTTCTAGAAGGCTAAGGGGATGCTCCTCCTCACATGGGCGGCTTTTGGAGGCCAAGCCACCCTCCTCCTCCTCACATGGGTGGCTAACTTGCTCTCCACTCCTCTCCACAACTTCATGCCATGTGTCTTCATCCTCCTCCACATCTTCCCCTCCTCCTTAGCCTATAAATAGAGCATGCCCTCTCCTTGTAAATGTATCCCATAATTTCACAAGTCTTTAGAGAGATAGAGGGCTTAACCCTCTTCTCTTCACTTTCAATAAACACTTGTTCTTCATTTTGGAGCTACTTTCCCTTGCTTGGATCTTGCTTAGGAGCTCCTCTCCTCCACTTATTGTAGGTACAAAATTACTTTCTGTATATTTTGTTCTTACTTTAAAGTTATTTTCCTTTTCGGTATCCTTATTCAAGGCAATAGTTTGCTTGTATTCCTTGACATGAATACAAGTAGCTAAAGCTTGTATTCGGTATAGGGAGTATTTACATCATAAACTGTTCTAGACTCTATGCTTAATGCTACTTAGTGTTTCAAAACTTGTTCTATGTGCCATATATTAG
This sequence comes from Rhodiola kirilowii, assembly GCA_033675215.1. NCBI lineage: Eukaryota > Viridiplantae > Streptophyta > Magnoliopsida > Saxifragales > Crassulaceae > Rhodiola > Rhodiola kirilowii. The sequence goes on from CM066201.1 coordinate 48,999,341, forward strand.
GTCTGAACTTCCAAGGTTGAGTGGATGCTCGAAATGGAAAAACTCTTCCGTGGGGGTTCGTGAACATACTCGGGTAAGTGGATGCTTGAAATGGCAAAGCTTATCTGAGGAGTTCGATCTCTTTTAAACACCATTTGGATTGATCGGAAATGATTGTTCAAATGGATGCACATAGGCTAGTATACCTTGAAGTGGGGTGCTAGTCTAAATAGAACAAGTGCTCTACGACCTTGAAATGGGCTAGACAGTGTGTGCAAATCGAGCGCTTGAAATGGCCTTGATACACTTTTGAACACTTAGTAGGATCATTAAGGGTCAATGATGAACGATGATATGATATGAAACCCCTAAACCGAATCCTTTCCTTACAGTCTATTATCAACTATTGTAATTTACTTTCAGTTCTCAAAGCACACTTAAACCCAACACCAATTGCATTTAATTTCTGCATAAGCTTCATTAAAGAACAACTAATCCACACTGACTCTCTTGGGTTCGACCCCTACTTACCACTTGCTACCCAGTAGTGAAGTCGCGAGTAGCGGACTTATAAATTTATTCTTGACGTTTGCACACGACGACTATGCATCCATCAAAATTGGCGCCGTTGCCGGGGAGTTGTGAATCGGAATAGTTGTTCTATTTTGTTTTTTCTTTTTTGTTTTATCATGCAATTCACTAAGTCTTACTACTACGGAATGGAGCCTTGGAACAATGAGGAGTTTTCCCCACCACCCTTCGAACATGAAATCCGCGAGAAGATCAACAACATAGAGCAATCTCGGGACGAAACTTTGGACGAGTACTTGGCGTACTTTGACTCCATTGTGACGAGCTGCCCGCACCATGGATTCACCAACCACGATCTTCTTCAAAGGTTTCTCAATGGGATGATACCACAAGAGTGGAATTGGCTAAATGATGTAGCAGGAGGCTCGGTGAACAACTTAGACATAGATGATCTTTGGAACTTAATAGATGATTTGGCCGCGAGGTCAAAACAAAGACAAGATCGAGCCATGCGGCGCGAAGAACTTGACAACATAATGCAACAAATCAGGGCCAAAATTGAGTTATGGGCAGCAGAAAACGAGCTGGCAGTTAGCACCCAGCAATTGGCCGCAGACATACAGCAATTGAATGCCTTGATGCACCAATTCACGGCCGAAACCGAATCACGGGCAATAAAAAGGACGACAGAACCCGAGGAGCCGGAAGAGAATGAGGACCAGCAGATGACCGAAGAAGAACCAGATAAGACATACCCGGACCTCAATGACGAGTTGCCTATATCAGACCCATACCTCAGTATGATTGCCCCCGGAGACCATATGAACGACGAGGATGAGGACCCATGGTTGCCTGAAGAAGAGCTCCATTCAGATTATCCCTGGGAGTTAGAAGAAGAACTGCCCAAATCAGGCCCGGTCCTTATCACCAATCCATCCAAGGAAATCACAGTCCTAACTGTCGAGCCTACAGAAGTCCCGAACCTCACTGCCGAAGAGGCCGAAGAAATCAAGCCAGGCCCGGTCCTTGAGCTCGGAGCACCCGAGGAAGTCCCGGACCTCATTGCCGAACTGTCCGAGAAAGACCTGGTCCTCACTTTCGGAGCACCTGAAACAGACCCAGTCCTCATGGTCGAAATGCCCCAACTTAACCCTTCATGTTTTATACCGATCATAGCCATCGAAGATCATATAATCAATGATGATGAGGTGCACGGGGAGTTAGAGGAGGAGCATGAGCCAAAAAGCCGACAAAGGAACTCTCACTCGTCATAAGCCAAGGGAAACCGCCTGAAAACTCACTCGTTCCAAGACAACCATCCATCACTGCCACAATGAAGAGGATTGGCAGAGGCGCATGCTTAATGTCACCTACATTTAATGGCACAAAACCAAACTTCCAAACTCGCAAAGGTGCCAACTATTCAAACATGAAGAAGCGGCAAAGACATGGGCCGAAAGAATCGAAACCCGGAAGGAGTAACAAGCAAGCACGACTCATTGGACCAGCAGCTATGGTCAAGAAAGCCTCACCCTCTCAAATCAAAAGAGCTACCGAGAAGAAGTTCGACCTCAAGCACCCATGGGGTCCCTACTTATGATCCAGGAATTAGGTATCGTCGAGCCAGCGACGTTAAACAAAGGCACTGGTCGGGAGGTAACCCGACACCTATCTTACTTTCAGTCATTTAATTTCTGTCATTTAGTTTTTTCATTCTCACCTTTAATGTATATATTTGCTTGCATGACTTTTGAACTAAGTCTTGCTGAAAGGCACGCCTTCGTTCAAAAGTGTGGGGTGAGAACCACCTGTGTACATAACATGTTTTTCTTTTTCTTTCCCTTAATATTATCTTTTTGAAAATATGAACTTGAGAATGTGAAAAAGATAGATCATAATTCATGCATTAACCTTATGAAAATTCAACTGTTTAAAAACTTAGAATGTAACTTCTCATAAGTCCCTTTGTGCTGAGATAAACTAGGGATGTGGAGTTGACATAAACTGCCCTAGAGAGGCTTGGCAAGCACACGAAGGATCGAATCTAACTATATGGTTTTCGAAGTCAGTGGAGGCTGCACTACGAGTTTCAGTGAAGATTGAAGTCATCTCCGCCATGCAGTGTTTATGCAAAAAGAAAAAAAGGCGAGGACGGGAATCAGACCGTCCTATCTCTAGTCAAAGTAGCCGAGAAAATAGATGAGCGACCCTCATCTTGACCCGCGCGAAACGGCAAGGATAAGAGGAGCGGGGAGGTATTTCCATATGCTCGCGGGCGACGATTGGACCTCCCAAAAAGGCTTGAGAAAATGGACTAGCAAGCCACAAAAAGGCAAAAGCTCGAAGAAGCAAATCAAGAGGCCAAAGGCCTAAAATTGTGAAGGTTTTAACCGAACAAAAAGTGAAGTACTCAAAGAGTCAAATCAAAGGCCAAAGGCCGATTCACTACAAAAAAAAACTGTCCCTCGCCAAAAAGAAATAAAAAAGGCTCAACTCAGTGAAACCCGAACCGAATCACGTTCTAGAGAAAGCTACAAGGAAACCATATAGTGCGAGACGGTCCCGAGGATGCAGTCCAGGAGCCTGAAAAGGGCTATCTCCCGAAACATCCCAAATAATTTGCATCTTAGCACCGAGGTACAAGTATCAAGTTTCTTCTATTTATTTACACGGTTTAATTTTGTAATAAGTAGTAATGCATGAATTAGGATAAATCGAGTCCCAAAGTCTGACAAAAGTTTACTTAGTGCCGCCCTTTAATAGCATTGTTCGGGACGAACAACTAAAAGTGTGGGGTGATCTGATGGACCATAATTATAGGAGTACATATAAGCAACGGTTTATTTGAACCGTTGCTTAATGTACACCTTATGCAACGGTTCTCAAAAAACCGTTGCATAATGTTTGCATATAAGCAACGGTTTGTCTTATAACCGTTGCTTATATGTTACCATTATGCAACGGTTGTTTAAGAACCGTTGCATAAATTGAAACCTAAAATTAAAAAACACAATTGTTCGTCTTCTTCCCAATCCCCCGCTCGAACAGTTTTTGTCGCCATCCTCCGCTCGCCAGTCGACCTTCGTCGCTTTTCGCCAAGTCCGTCGACCTCCGTCGGTCTTCGCCCAGTCCGCCACCCTCCTACGCATTCTCCATCCGTTGCTATTCTCTCAGTCAGTCGTCCGCGTCCGCGTCCTCGCCCAGTCCGTCGACCCTCCGCACCAATTCCTAAATCGGTTAGTTCCCAAGCTTCACATATCTTTTTGTACAGTGTTGCTAATGAGACCTATATTGTTGAAGCTGTGTTATAAGTTTTCATTCATCAAATTTTCTCCTGGGGTATATATTTTTATGCAGGACTTGGATATCATTTGATGTAAACAAAAGCTCCTCTCATTTGGGCTGAAAGGTTGACTTGAACAATTGCTGGTATGTCATCTCTTAGTCCCCACATAACACGTCCGTAAATACTTGTGTACCTTTCTTGTGGCAACATGTTATTGCATCGATTTGTTCTCAATTTCTTACTGATATTTGTTCACTACTTGTAGTACTTGTTACTCGATTTGCAAGGGGAAGCTTCACTTCTCCCACTTAAGATCGTTAGGATAAGGTTTACTACTTTTAAGGTAAATTGCCCTATCAAACTAATTCACTACTTATGTGTCCATTCATATTGGATATTTGATATTTCTTCGTTTACTAACTTATTTGTTGTTGTTTATAACTTTAGAGTTGACACGGTATCCATCCTTTGACTATTTTCTACGAGAGATTCTACTCTAAGGTAAAATGCACTATGAAACTCATTTACAACTTTTTTAAATGTTAGAGTGTGCTTTATATAGTGAACTTATATGATCTCTTTCTAATTATAAGTATATAATGCTTCATGTAGTTATAATGAGTCGAGACTGGGTGTCCGGTAGTAGGTTAAGTGTTCAATACGATCAAGGGATTATGGATTTTTGTGCGTTTGCATCTTCGTATGCGTCCACAAACAACATTGAACGTGTTTATTGTCCACGTATGGGTTGCTGGAATAACAAAAAGGTCAACCCCAAGAAATTGCGGAAACACCTTTTGTTAAAGGGAATTGACCCACAATACAAGTTTTGGTATATGCATGGCGAGGTTGAACCACAAAATGTTCAACCTCAGCCCGTAGAAAATTTGCCGATGGATAATGATGATTGGGAGGAGGACAATATAATTGACATGGTCAACAATGTTGCCGACGATTTTTTTGCTAGACCTCAAGTGTTGGAGTCATTAAGGAACGATTCAGAATTACCATTGTACGAAGGGTGCTCCAAATACACAAGGCTATCTGCAACTTTGAAAATATTCAACTTGAAAGCAAAAAATGGATGGAGTGATGTAAGTTTCACTGAATTGTTAACTCTGGTGAAAGATATGCTTCCAGAGGATAACACCAGACCTAACTGTTGTTACGAGGCTAAAAAAGTTATGTGTCCGATGGGTATCGATTACGAGAAGATACATGCTTGTCCTAATGATTGTATATTATATCGGAATTCCTATAAAGATATGGTTGAATGTCCGATGTGCAAGTCTCCTCGTTATAAGTTAAACAAAGAACCGAAAAATGGTTCCAAAGGCACTCCTTCTGTACAAAGACTCTGTGCCATTTTTAGCTCTTTGTCTGCTAAGGTTGTTGATTCATCAGAGCTTGATAAACTACAAGACCAGATTGTTGTTACACTATGCCAATTAGAGATGTTTTTTCCACCTAGCTTTTTTGATGTAATGGTGCATCTTACTGTTCATTTGGTGCGCGAGATTCGCATTCTTGGACCAGTTCATATGAGATGGATGTACCCTTTTGAGAGGTACATGAAGATTCTAAAGAGCTACGTGAGAAATAGACATCGTCCCGAAGGGTGTATAGTGGAAGGGTACATAACTGAAGAGGCTGTCGAGTTTTGCACTAACTTTTTAGGAAATACAGCCGCAGTTGGGATTCCAAGGCCACGTCATATTGATCGATTTAATGGAAAGGGCATAAGTGGTCAGAAATATAAGAACCCATCATTTGATGAGTTGATGATTGCTGACAGACCGCTCGTTGTCAAAGCGATTTGTGCAAATAAATTTATAATAGTCCGCTACTCGCAACTATACTACTGGGTAGTACTTGGTAAGTAGGGGTCGAACCCAAGGGAACTAGGGGAATAATTGTTCTTCGAGGGGATTACGCAGCGTGGGAGCGTGTTTAAGGTCGGTTGGTTGGTTTTAAAGCTACCAGCTAAGTGATTGATTGATTGACTGGTTGGTTGGTTGGTTGGTTTTAGTACTGGAAAGTAAATACAATTTTTATAATTAAAGTGAAATGTTCGGTTTCAGGGGCTTTGTATTATATCATTTTTATCATTGACCTTTAGTGAATCATCCAAGTATTCAAACGATGAATCGAGGCTAGTTACAGCTCAAGACTTACAACACCGGTTTAAAACAACACCGGTTCTATTTCAATCTAGCGCCAATACCCAAAGGTATGCTAGCCTGTGTGCATCCACCTGATCTCACAGTTACGCTCGACCAGATGGGGTTTAGGATGAGTCGAACTCCTCAGATAGCTTTTCTTGTTACAGCTTCCACTACCTGAGTATGATCACGAATTCCCACAGAAGAGCTTTGCTTGTTACAGCATCCACTCAACCTTGGAAACTCTGACTATATATGGCACATAGAACAAGTTTTGAATACTAAGACTAGACACTAAGTTAATAGTCTAAAACATTTTATAATACAAGTGCGCCCCTTAGACCGAACTACTAGTTTAGCTACTATTCATCGCGCTAAACATTATACTAAGGAAATAAAACAGTTGAATAAATACTAAAAATAATACTTACAACCGTTGAAGCGCCAAGGGAGCTTTCCTTTATTTCCAAAGCGAAAATTACAACATTACAAATATTACAAACTTTTAGAGAGAGAAGTGGTGGTGGTTGAGGTGGTGTTGTTGAGGAGGAGGAGCTCCTCCTTTTATAGCCCAAAGGGGAGGAGATGGGTGGCGGAGATGGGTGGCAAGTGTTACATTTTGATTGGAGGAGAAAATGGAGGGAGGAGATGGCCACATGTGGAGGAAGGAGAGGAGGAGGAAGGTGGTGGTGACATGTGGAGGAGGGGCAAAAGCCGCCGGTCACCACCCCCCAAAGCCGCCGGTAGGCGGTGGCCAAGGAGGAGGAGCTCCTCCTTTGGCCACCACTTCTTCAAGTGGCCGGTCATCCTTGCCCAATGTGTGAGTTTGTACAGTTTTGTGCAGTCTTTTCACAAAACTGTAAATGTGTTTCTTCTCCGGGCTGTCTTGATTCCTCTCCTGATTCTTCTGATAATTTGTTATGGTCAATTCAACGTCAGGACCCTTGATATTTCTTCAGTCGGCATATGATCTTGACCTTGGATTGACTCTTGTTATCTTTTCGGCATAAAATCCTCTCCTTAGCGTGTTTTCACTTCAGTCTCTAAAATGCCCTGTGGAAATATATCGGGACTAACTCGTAGAAGTTAGATAGACAAACAGTTTAAATAAGGGGGTTATACTGTGTTTCTGATTCGTATAATTATGGTCCATCAGATCACCCCACACTTTTAGTTGTTCGTCCCGAACAATGCTATTCAAGGGCGTAAGTTCTAAGTTTGGCTTTGGAATATGAAAATTAGACTGTGGTACTCGATCTATCCTAATTCATGCATTGCTTACTTATTACCAAATTAAACTGCTTAAATAAATAGAAGAAACTTAATACTTGTACCTCCGTGCTGAGATGCAATTTATATTGGATGTTTCGGGAGATAGCCCTGTTTAGGCTCCTGGACTGCAATCTAGGGATCGTCTCGCGCTATATGGTTTTCTGGTAGCTTTCTCTAGCACGTGATTTGGTTCGGGTTTCACTGAGTTGAGCCTTTGATTTCTTTTTTCTTTGGCGAGGGACTGCGTTTTTTGTAGTGAGTTGGCCTTTGGCCTTTGATTTGACTCTTTGAGTACTTCACTTTTTTGTTCGGTTAAAACCTTCACAATTTTGGGCCTTTGGCCTCTTGATTTGCTTCTTCGAGCTTTTCGCCTTTTTGTGGCTGCTAGTCCATTTTCTCAAGCCTTTCTTTTTATTGGGAGGTCCAATCATCGCCCGCAAGCCTATGGAAATACCTCCCCGCTCCTCTCGTTTTTGCCGTTTTCGCGCGGGTCAAGGTGAGGGTCGCTCATCTATTTTCTCGGCTACTTTGACTGTCGTTTCGCGCGGGTCAAGATGAGGGTCGCTCATCTATTTTCTCGTCTACTTTGACCGGAGAGAGGACGGTCTGATTCCCGTCCTCGCCTTTTCTTTTCTTTTTGCATAAACACTGCCTGGCGGAGATGACTTCAATTCTTCACTGAAACCCGAAGTGCAGCCTCCACTGACTTCGAAAACCATATAGTTTGATCTGATCCTTTGATTGCTTGCCAAGCCTCTCTAGGGCAGTTTATGTCAACTCCACATCCCTGGGTATCTCAGCACAAAGGACAAATGAAAAGTTACATTCTAAGTTTTTAAACAGTTTGAATTTTCACAAGGTTAATGCATGAATTATGATTTATCTTTTTCACATTATTAAGTTCATATTTTCAAAAAGGTACTTATTAAAAAAGAAAAACAGCTGCATGTTATTTATGTACAGAGGTGGATCTCACCCCACACTTTTGAACGAAGGCGTGCCTTAGTTCAAAAGTCATGCAAGCTTAAAACTAAGTACTGAATTTAAAAGACAGAAATTAAAGTACGGAAAAGTAAGATAGTGTCGGGTTACCTCCCGACCAGTGCACTTGTTTAACGTCGTTGGCTCGACGATACCTCGTTTGTGGTTCATTGGTTTGGGTCCCATGGGTGGCTCAGGTCAAACTTTGCCACCGTTTCTGTGTTGCTTCTTCCTGACCTCTTGCCGGATGTTGTGTTCGGGTCAGGACTCCTTTGTTTCGGGATCTTTTCCTTCCAGTACCCCGGAGGGGGTGACGGACCTTTCACTACTAGCCTTTTGAAGTTTTTGTATTTGGGACTGTCTAGTCCAGTTGCGGCGTAGCAATGCTCCATCGGGGGGTCATTCAGCAGAGGCCTTTTTCCCATCCTCCTTTGAGCTTCTTCATTGATCGCATAGTTCGCTGCGACTTGCTCATTGATCAGGGGGAAAAGGCGGGAAGCCTGCCTCGTAAGGCTTGGTCCTGCCTCGTTATGTTTGTCGGTGAGGATCTGGTCGTAGATAGTCTCAGCTGCCTGGGTAATGATAGTCGGGTATGGAATGGGTAGTTCGTCAGTGGTATTCTGGACTCCAACCTCGTTGCTTCCAGTGCTTTCCATGTCTGATTCTTCTGAGGGTTCTGGAGTCTCTTCTGACGGTTCGGTGGTTTCTTCTTTGTCTGCCTCAGGGTCAGCTTCGTTTGTCTGCATTTCCTCGTCAGTGTGGGGAACTCGTCTTGTGGCAGCGGCTAGGCCAGTTATAAGGTACCACATGTCTGCAATGGTGAGGTTTGCGGCAGACCTTCTCATGTCTTCGTTGACTCTTCACTGCTCTTCGGACCTCATCCCACGAAGAAATTTTTGGAGAAGAATTTTCTTCGTAAATCCATGGTGCGGACAGCTTGAGACGATGGCATCGAATTTTATGTAGTATTCGTCCAAAGTCTCATCCCGGGATTGTTGAAGGTTCAGGATCTTCTCGCGGGTTTCTTGGCGTAAGGAAGGTGGGGAGAATTCTTTTAGGAACGGAACGCAGAGATCTATGTAACGTTCTGCACTGCTAGCGGTGGATGTGTAGTACCAGATTGTGGCGAAGTCGGTTAGAGAGAATTTAAAGCATTTCAGCTTAAACTCTTCTAACACTTCGTTTTCAGGTTTGATGTGGTGGCGGACTTGGTGTAAGTTTCGACAGTGCTGTACAGGGTCTTCTCCCTCCGTTCCTCCGAACAGGGGCAGAAATCGCGTTGTCCATGCATGCGTAACGGGTAGTGTCACAGAGAGATGAACAGAAAAGAAAAAGGGGCGGGAAGAACAGTTATCCGATGACTAGTTCCCCAGCAATGGCGCCAATTTGACAGACCGCTCGTCGTCAAAGCGATTTGTGCAAATAAATTTATAATAGTCCGCTACTCGCAACTATACTACTGGGTAGTACTTGGTAAGTAGGGGTCGAACCCAAGGGAACTAGGGGAATAATTGTTCTTCGAGGGGATTACGCAGCGTGGGAGCGTGTTTAAGGTCGGGTTGTTGGTTTTAAAGCTACCAGCTAAGTGATTGATTGATTGATTGGTTGGTTGGTTGGTTGGTTTTAGTACTGGAAAGTAAATACAATTTTTATAATTAAAGAGAAATGTTCGGTTTCAGGGGCTTTGTATTATATCCTGTTTATCATTGACCTTTAGTGAATCATCTAAGTATTCAAACGATGAATCGAGGCTAGTTACAGCTCAAGACTTGCAACACCGGTTTAAAACAACACCTGTTCTATTTCAGTCTAGCGCCAATACCCAAAGGTATGCTAGCCTATGTGCATCCACCTGATCTCACAGTTACGCTCGACCAGATGGGGTTTAGGATGAGTCGAACTCCTCATATAGCTTTGCTTGTTACAGCTTCCACTACCTGAGTATGATCACGAATTCCCACAGAAGAGCTTTGCTTGTTACAGCATCCACTCAACCTTGGAAACTCTGACTATATATGGCACATAGAACAAGTTTTGAATACTAAGACTAGACACTAAGTTAATAGTCTAAAACATTTTATAATACAAGTGCGCCCCTTAGACCGAACTACTAGTTTAGCTACTATTCATCGCGCTAAACATTATACTAAGGAAATAAAACAGTTGAATAAATACTAAAAATAATACTTACAACCGTTGAAGCGCCAAGGGAGCTTTCCTTTATTTCCAAAGCGAAAATTACAACATTACAAATATTACAAACTTTTAGAGAGAGAAGTGGTGGTGGTTGAGGTGGTGTTGTTGAGGAGGAGGAGCTCCTCCTTTTATAGCCCAAAGGGGAGGAGATGAGAGTGGAGATGGGTGGAAAGTGTTGCATTTTGATTGGAGGAGAAAATGGAGGAAGGAGATGGCCACATGTGGAGGAAGGAGAGGAGGAGGAAGGTGGTGGTGACATGTGGAGGAGGGGCAAAAGCCGCCGGTCACCACCCCCCAAAGCTGCCGGTAGGCGGTGGCCAAGGAGGAGGAGCTCCTCCTTTGGCCACCACTTCTTCAAGTGGCCGGTCATCCTTGCCCAATGTGTGAGTTTGTACAGTTTTGTGCAGTCTTTTCACAAAACTGTAAATGTGTTTCTTCTCCGGGCTGTCTTGATTCCTCTCCTGATTCTTCTGATAATTTGTCATGGTCAATTCAACGTCAGGATCCTTGATATTTCTTCAGTCGGCATATGATCTTGACCTTGGATTAACTCTTGTTATCTTTTCGGCATAAAATCCTCTCCTTAGCGTGTTTTCACTTCAGTCTCTAAAATGCCCTGTGGAAATATATCGGGACTAACTCGTAGAAGTTAGATAGACAAACAGTCTAAATAAGGGGGTTATACTGTGTTTCATATTCGTATAATTATGGTCCATCAATTGCTCATTTCTATGTATTGCAACATATGCCTGATATCACGCCTTTCATAGAGCAGCACCTAAACATATTAAGGAGTGCATTCCCAAGAAAATCCGAGCAGTGGTTACAAAAAGAACATAGTCAGTCCTTTTGTAACTGGCTGAGATGTAATGAGATTTTAAATAATCAGGCCAACTCTGAAGAAGAGTCTGATGACTTAGTAAAGTGGCTCCTGCCGGGTCCTATGCCAACTGTATACTCGTGGAACGCTTACGACATTAACGGATTTTGTTTCCACACAAAAGCTCAAGATGACCAAACCGTTGTGCAAAATAGTGGTGTCACACTTGTTGCTGAAACCACTCTTGTTTCTAGTGCTAGAGATCAGAATCCAATATATGCTCCTATTAATTATTTTGGCCTCATCGAAGAAATATGGGAGTTGGATTACGTAAAGTTTCGAGTGCCTGTGTTTAAATGTAAATGGGTTAATAATTCGGCGGTTCATACTGATGAATATGGAATGACGTTTGTGGATTTTCGAAGAGAAGGGTCCAAGGATGAGCCATTCATTATGGCCGAACAAGCGAGACAAGTATTTTACGTCAGTGACCCTGCTGATAACAACCATTTTGTTGTCCTCCACGGAAAACAACAACTAACCAGTGATGCATCTGAAGATCTAGCTGAGGAATGCATGCCCGTTTATACGATAGTTCCCGTGGAGAACGATGATAGTGAAGCTGATAATGAAATTCAACTACGAGAAGATCATGGAGAAGGAATATGGATTGATAAAGAAATTTAACTTGTGTATGTTATTTATTTATGACTTGTGTAGTTATTTATGACTTGTGTAGTTATTTATGACTTGTGTAGTTATTTATGACTTGTGTAGTTATTTATGACGTGTGTAGTTATTTATTTATGACTTGTGTAGTTATTTATTTATTTCTGAGAATTGGTTTATTGATGAATTAATTTTATTTTTACAGGATCATGACCATTTCACACAGCAGTAGTAGCAGCAGTGAGGATGACCATAATGACACTTCTGGTAAAGTTCCAAAGAAGTGAGGTCTTGTATATGTGAGCAATTCGTTAAGAGACACAAGGATGCTGGTACCAAGGCCACAGTTAAATGGGATAGAAGAGGGAATCCAATAGGGAAGGTTGCAGACAATTGGAGGAGCTACTTGGGAACGTTGGTTCGATGTCGTGTTCCTATCGTACACTCTGATTGGAGGAAGGTCCCTAAACATTTTAAAGACAATGTGTGGAGAGAGGCAACTGTAAGAGCTTGTTTAATTCTAACATTGTATTTGTTTTAAACATGGTAACTAACTTTTGTATTAATTAAAACTTGTTTTATATATTTTCAGGCAGTTTTTAATGGAGTCGAGGATCATAAAAATCAGGAGCTTAGCGCTGCGTGCAAGATGTGGAAACAATTTAAGTCACGCCTCGCACAAGATTACATCTATGTGACGGAACAGATGAAGATGCTTTGAAAAAAGTATTCGTACATTGACTCCGATCATTGGAAGACTTTTAAGGAGCAGAGGCTCTCCGAAGCTGCAAAGAAGTTAAGGGACACCAACAAGGATCTGGTCAAGAAAAATGTATATCAGCACGTCTTGGGTCGAGGAGGATATAGAAAATTGGAAGAAGCAATGGCAAAAGAAAAAAGAGATGAGTTAATTTCTCAGGGGGCAATTCAAGAGGAACAAGCTTCTAATGTCTATATAGAGAGGCATGATTTGTGGAAGAGGGGACGAATGAGAAAAAAGGATGAGTTCATCTCTGAGGCATCTCGAGGAGTAGCTACAAAGATTGTAAGTTTGTTATGTGTGTTTTAATAGCTAAGTTTTTTTAAATTATACACTAACTATTGGTAATTTTCTGAAATAATAGGATGATTTAGTGGATAAGGCCGCTCGAGGAGAATTTTCATCACAAGGCCGACGTGACATATTGACGGAGGCTATTGGCACGGATGATCACCCTGGACGCACGCGTGGACTCGGGTCACACATTCCATGGAGGATTGGATTACCTAGCTCTAGCTCTTCGAGGGTGACACCCAGTGCTAGTGCTATTCGCAATATTCCTCTGTCTGATCGACAAAGTCAATACTACTTCCCCCATTCTCCCACAGATACGGACCCTTGGAAGAGTATACCAAAGGTACTTAAAGATTTTTAAAGTCATTATTTCCTTTACTATTTGGTTTATATTTTTCTTACAAATGTAAACATCCGCTTGAATTATTTACGTTAACAGATTGGGCTAAGAAGCCTATTATGTATTGAAGAGGGGCTTAATAATGAGAAATGACTAGTGGCTATCGGTCGAGTCATGAACGGTCGTTTGCTACGTGCTATACCACTTCCCGATGAAATGGTGAAGGTGAAGGTCGATAGTTCTCTTGGTCAGATTAATGGACTACCCATTCCCCATGGAGAGAAATTAAAGACAACACGAGATGCAGAGGAGAAATCAGACTTGGTTGCATGGCCGAAGCACTTGATTGACATCAACCCAAGGGTAATAAAATCAACTATTTGAACCATCTTCCATAATTTAATTTATCAAATTTTATTTGAATTATTTACTAACATTCAAAATTCAGGAATATACCATGCGACTATACTTCCACTTGCCACCGGCCTTAAATGATGAAGTAGACAATTACTCCGTCGACTGTCGATTTCTACACGACATGTACTCTAACTTGGGCAGAGACATTGTTAGAGTACGCATCGCTGGCGAGTTGTTCGGTGACGACTACACTTCCATAGTGGGCCCAGATGATGTCCGTGATATATTCGCATTGAAACCGTTGTCGAACTCACATTGTGATTTGTATATAAGGTAATACTCTTGTCATTAACTGTTCATCATTTCTTGCAGAAGGTCTAACTTTACATCTTTTTCATGTTGTAGTTCTTTATACGATCAATTTCTTGAATCAAAGGTTCGATTCGGGTTCTTCAATCACACGGCCGTGAGCCCTACCAATGACGTAGATGAGAGGATTGAGTCGTTTGTATCAAGACTCAATATGCCAGACAAGGATCGCAATTATTGCTATTTTATGCCTTATATAAATGCTACGGAGTAAGTACATAAATTACTTGTACCATATTACCTATTTTTTGAAATATGGGTTTATGAATTTAGTGTGTTGATGTAGGTTTCATTGGATGTTGTGCGTTATCTTCCCCAACCAAGGTGTAGTCCATTGGTTCAACTCCTCAAAAGGCGCCACCGTTATACACAGCGATACAAAAGCTTTAGTGGACTCGTAATTTTCGAACTTACTATTATTTTGTAACTTGCATTGACATTCACTAATTACGTATTGTTATTTATTTTAGGGCGTTGCAACGATACTATCAAGGATGTAATCCGAGGATTGATCGTCAAGTCGAATGGAAGATAGTGAAGGTACTATTTATAGAAAAGCATTCCTTTACTATACTTGTAATTTTCATTAATAAAGTGTTAACTGAGATTACTTATAATGCAGTGTCTGAAACAACCCCCAAAGACTAATTTATGCGGGTATTATGTTCTGAGAAATATTCGGGACATAATGGAATTTTTTCGTGCTAATAACGGTGCATATGTGGAGAACTTTGACCAAGTAAGAATGCTAGTCTCGTCTTACTCTATTAGAATGTTGACAAACGTAGCTAGGTTGTGTGTTCTCTTATTTATTTTTGTTCTAAATCCATGTTCTACTTATGTTTGTTCTAAATCCATGTTATAGCTAAGTGTGTTCTAAATCCATGTTCTAGCTACGTTTGTTCTAAATCCATGTTCTAGTTAGGTTTATTCTAAATCCATGTTCTAGCTACGTTTGTTTCTAAATCCATGTTCTAGTTAGGCAAATTTGTTCTATCTCTATTTTTTATATATTCATGTTTATCGTATTCTTATTTGTTATAGGTTTTTCCTAATGAGACACAATCATATGAGTTGGGGAAGGTACAAGACGTGCGAGATGAGATCGCCGCCTACTTGTACAACTACTTATTCGAACATAGTGTTTACATGTGAATATTATTTATATATGTGACATTTGTATAAAACAATGTATATATGGATGGACTTGTATGAATGGTTGTATTTTGAGTAAAATGGAAGTGTTTCCATGTTTGGAAATATGTAAAAGCAGGGTACTAAATTTGGTTTCGAATTTGTATTCAATTTTCAGGGGGATTTTGAGCTAAAATAGCTGAAACCTGCCAAATTTTTTCATATTTAGTGCAACGGTTCCACATAAACCGTCGCATAAGAGCTACACTTATGCAACGGTTTGAGCACCAAAACGGTTGTATAATGGTTCATCTTATGCGACGGTTCTAACAACCAACCGTTGCATAAGTGTTCATCTTATGCGACGGTTCTAACAACAAACCGTTGCATAAGTGTTGACCTTATGCGACGGTTCTAACAAAAAACCTTCGCATAAGGTCCATACACTTATGCAACGGTTCCAACACAAACCGTTGCATAAATGTATGGACCTTATGCGACGGTAGCTTATGCAACGGATGAGAAACCGTTGCATAAGCTACGTCAAGACCGTTGCATAAGGTCCCTTCTGTAGTATCGCACTGTCGTTAAGGTGCGGTGTTCACTGTGCAAAAGCAAATTTATATTCCGCTACTCGTGACCTTACTACTGGGTAGCAAGTGGTAAGTAGGGGTCGAACCCAAGGGAATTAGGGGGATAGTCGTTCTTTGAGGGAATTGTACAGCGAGGGAGCGTGTTTTAGGTTGATTGAGGTTTTAGTGCGGAAAAGTGAATGACAGAAAGTAAATGACTAAAAATAAAAGCAGAAGACTTACAGCGGGTGATGCGTGATTGGTAAGTCCTCCGGAAGGTGAGCAGTTGATAGAGGCAGTTATACTAGGAAAGTAAATACAGAGGGGTTTTGTTATTTAAGGGAAGCATTCGGTTTCGGGGGCCTTGCATCATAGCCTGTTTTATCATTTTAGTAATCCTTCTAAGTATTCAAACGTGCATCAAGGCCATTTCAAGCGGTCGATTTGGCACACTGTCTAGTCTTTTGCAAAAGTGTTCGAAAGTGAATCAAGGCCATTTCAAGCACTCGACTTGCAACACTGTCTAAACATTTGCAAAAAACGTAGAGCCCTTGTTCTACTTAGACTAGCACCCCATTTCAAGGTATACTAGCCTATGTGCATCCATTTGGATTGTCTTTTCCGATTTATCCAAATGGTGTTTGAGAGAGATCGAACTCCTCAGATAAGCTTTGCCATTTCAAGCATCCACTTACCCGAGTATGTTCACGAACTTCCACAGAAGAGCTTTGCCATTTCAAGCATCCGCTCAACCTTGGAAGTTCTGACCTAATATATGGCACATAGAACAAGTTTTGAATACAGAGAAAAAACACTAAAATAGTCTAAAACATTTTATAATACAAGTACACCCCTTCAACCGAATGAAGAGTTTAGCTACGATTATCCATGGAAGAGGATATCATAGCTAAATACTCGGGGGTTTTTGAAAGACAGTAAGTAAAGGGGAATACTCAAGAACCAACAGGAGTATTCCCAAATCCTACTTGAATACTCAATAACCAACAGGAGTATTCTCTAAAACTGTTATAATACTCAAGAACCAACAAGAGTATTATTTCAAACCAAAACTTACAAATGCCAAACTTAGAGAGAGAAGTGTTTTGTGATTTTTGGATGATTACAAATGAGAGGGGAGGCATGTATTTATAGCCAAAGGAGAGGGGAATGGAGGGTGGAGATGGAAGCACATGGCAAGCCATCCATGGAGGAGGAGAGGAGGTGAAAGCGGCCGGTTATGGGTGAAGAAAGGAGGGAAGCTTCCTCCATGGCTCACCTCCTCCAAAAGCCGCCGGTCACCTTGGGCAAAAGGATGAGTTTTGTTTGGTTTTGTGACGTTTTCACAAAACTATCGGTGTATTTTGGCCCCGGACTGACTTTGATTATTATTCGGTTTGATTTGTTTTGAGTGATTCCATGTCAGGATCTTGAGATTTCTACAGTCGGCGTCTGATATTGACCTTGGAATGACTCGTAACATCTTTTCTGCGTAAGAACTCCTCCTTAGCGTGTATTCTCTCTAGTCTCTAAAATGCCCTGTAGAAATATATCAGAACTAACAAGCAAAAGTTAAATAGACAAACAGTCTAATTTAGTGGGTTTAACTGTGTTTTTGGTTCGTATAATTTTGGTCCATCAGATCACCCCACACTTTTAGTTGTTCGTCCCGAACAATGCTATTAAAGGGCGGCACTAAGTAAGTTTTAAAATATGAAAGTTAGACTGTGGGACTCGATTTATCCTAATTCATGCATTACTACTTATTACCAAATTAAACTGCGTAAATAAATAGAAGAAACTTGATACTTGTACACAAATTATTTTGGATGTTTCGGGAGATAGCCCTTTTTAGGCTCCTGGACTGCAACCTCGGGACCGTCTCGCACTATATGGTTTCCTTGTAGCTTTCTCTAGCACGTAATTCGGTTCGGGTTTCAATGGTTTGGTCTTTGATTTTCTTTTTGGCGAGGGACAACTTTTTTTGTAGTGAATCGGCCTTTGGCCTTTGATTTGACTCTTTGAGTACTTCACTTTTTGTTCGGTTAAAACCTTCACAATTTTGGGCCTTTGGCCTCTTGATTTGCTTCTTAGTGACTTGCTAGTCCATTTTCTCAAGCCTTTTTTGGGAGGTCCAATCGTCGCTCGCAAGCATATGGAAATACCTCCCCGCTCCTCTCATCTTTGCCGTTTCGCGCGGGTCATGATGAGGGTCGCTCATCTATTTTCTCGGCTACTTTGACTAGAGATAGGACGGTCTGATTCCCGTCCTCGCCTTTTTTTTCTTTTTGCATAAACACTGCATGGCGGAGATGACTTCAATCTTCACTGAAACCCGAAGTGCAGCCTCCACTGACTTCGAAAACCATATAGTTTGATTCGATCCTTCGAATGCTTGCCAAGCCTCTCTAGGGCAGTTTATGTCAACTCCACATCCCTAGTTTATCTCATCACAAAGGGACAAATGAGAAGTTACATTCTAAGTTTTTAAACAGTTGAATTTTCACAAGGTTAATGCATGAATTATGATCTGTCTTTTTCACATTCTTAAGTTCATATTTTCAAAAAGATAATTATTAAGGGAAAAGGAAAAACATGTTATTTATTTACAAAGGTGGATCTCACCCCACACTTTTGAACGAAGGCGTGCTTTTCAGCACAACTTGGTTCAAAAGCCATGCAAGCAGGTATTATACGAGAAGAAAATGACATTAAGGAAAAGGGAAGGACAGAACTCCCTTTAAGGTGTCGAGCGAACGACATGGCTCGAGGCTGGATAATCGAGGGAGTTCGGCTGAGGCCTTGAACTCTTGGCGTAGACTTGGCTGGCTTAATGTTTCACCCAAGTCCGATTCCTGAATAGTCATTTCTTCTATGCACCAAGTGGGTGAGAGCGACTTACGGAAAAAAAACTAAATGACAGAAAAATAAAAGACAGAAAGTAAGATAGGTGTCGGGTTACCTCCCGACCAGTGCCTTTGTTTAACGTCGTTGGCTCGACAGTACCTCATTCCTGGATCACTGGTTTGGATCCCATGGGTGGCTCAGGTCATATTTCGCCACCGTTCCTGTGTTGAATTTTGCCTAGCCTTTTCCTGATTTCTTGCTTGGGTTAGAACTCCATGGTTTTTGTGTTTTTTCTTTCCATTGTTTCTGAGAAGGCGGGGGTCCTTTGACCATAGCTGCTGGTCTTGTTGCTTTTTCGGTCTCTTTTGGCAGGTCAGGAATCTGTGTACCGCGATCCGAGATAGGTATAATGTCTGGCGGTTTCTTTGTATCCGTGCGGCTATTATCAATGTAGAAATTTGCAATTTTGCCGCCGAACTTAAGCGATAATGAGCCCTTGCCCACATCAATCCTTGCTTTAGTAGCGTAGAGGAATGGTCGTCCCAATATTATTGTTAGGGGGTCGTCCTCGCTGGTCTCTTCTGTTTGTATCACATAAAAGTCTGCAGCGACGACGAGCTCTCCCACATGGAGTATTACATCTTCTAGCACTCCAATCGGACGGATGCACAATTTATCTCCAAGCTCGATATTTGACCTGGGTGGTTTCAACGGACCAAGTCCTAATAAGTAATATAAGGAGGAAGGCATGGCGTTGACAGCAGCCCCAAGATCGACTAAGCACTTATGAATCTGGGTTTCACCAATACCGCAGGAGACTGTGAAGGCCCCTGGGTCTGTGTCCCTTTCCGGTTGTGACTCATGATCTGAAGTGAGGGCTCTTTCTATTGTCGGGTCATTCTGCCCATTCCTTGGCTTAGGATTTGTATAATTGGACCCCTTAATATTTTGCTTCGAAGCATAAATATTAGTTGGGGAGTCCCACCTTAAATTGTTATCGTCATCCCATCCAGATGTTGGTATGTCAGAGTGTATGATTGGCGGTGGTGTTATGCAAACGGTGAATGCATATCGTCCATTGTCAGCATGCGTGACCCATGTTTTGCCATCATTGGGTCGGTCTTCCTCTTGATTCCACCCAGGACGATGCCTACGGGTGAAGTGTTTGTTGGTAAGTCTGTAAGTTGGGGACCGTGCTACTTCTCCCAGTGTCGCCTTTATGTTTGACCTTTTTATCATGCTAAGATTTGCCTTTGGGTTTTGGATGGTTTGTGAAGGAAGTCTGCCAGGCTCCTTAGTGAGTGTTGACATTGCAGTGGCAAGCTGGGACATTTGTTTGGTCAATTCTGAAATTGCCCCGTCAGTTTTCACCTGGTATCGGTGTAGCGAAGTACCCAATTGATTTATGCTTCCTGTGAGCTCCTTCATTGTGTCATCGAGCGACTTGGTTGGTTCCTGCTGATTGTTCGGGTCGGTTTGGTATTGATTCGGTCCTCTTTGCTGATATTGGCCTACTAATGGAGCGTTCTGGTTAAACTGTTGGTGGGGGGGTTGGTAAAATGACTGAGCTAGTTGAGGGACTCTTGGTTGTGCTTCCTTCTGAGGATAGTTGTTGTTACGCCAGCTCGGGTTGGTTGCTTGACCATACTGTCTGTTTTGTCCAGCTCTGTTGTTGTTGTTGTATCCTTGGTATCCTCCCACTGTATTCACTTCTGCCGGTTCCTCTTCTATTAATGTCGGGCATGCATCAGTTTTGTGGTCCGTAGAACCACAAAACTCGCAAGGTTTTACTGGAACTGGCTGCCTTCTTAGGATCTGAATCATCATCTCCTTTAACAGTTTCATCTCTTCAGGCATAGAGCTCATCGGTGTTTCAGCTCTTGCCACATTCTTTGTTCGGGAAAATTCTTCCTGCCGAGTTGTCTCTTCTCTAAATCGGGCATTTTCAGCAACGTTGGTGATGAGATCCCTTATGCCACTTAATGATAGATTCATCATGGATCCTCCAGCTGAGGCGTCCAGGAGCATTTTGTCTAAGGGTCTTAATCCATCAATGAGATACTCGACGGTGAGTTTCTCAGGCAGTCCAATGGTACATCAGCTTCTCTCCAGGCGGTTGAACTTTTCCAGGTAATCGTACATGGTTTCATTGGGTCCTTGCTTGATGTCTTGTAATTGCCTTCGTACTTGCATCGCCCATCTTGCCGGGTAATATTTGTCCAGGAATTTCTTTTGCATCTGAGCCCATGTTCTGATGCTATCGGAAGGTAATGAAAGGAACCAATCGTTTGCCGTGTCAATGAGGGAAAAGTAGAACGCCTTTAACTTGAAGTCGTCTACGTTTACGCCATTCGGTTTTAAGTTTTGGCAAATACCATGTAAGCGCTGGAGATGAGTCATTGCTGATTCTCCACGTGTTCCTGAGAATTTCCGTAAGTTGTGGGCCATTGAAGTGTTGATGATGACATTTTCCAGTTCAGGGCCTTCGTGAATGCACCAAGGCTGATTTCTGAAATACGGTGCGGAGAGTTCTCCCATAGTAGGTTCGCGGAAATTGTTGTTATCCCCGTAGTAGTTATCGAAGGCGGGTTCTCGCCTCGGCACTTGTCGAGGAGGCGGTGGATTTCTAGGGGGTTGTACTGGACCAGCTGCATTTCGATCCTCGGGTGGTTCTTGATTTCTTCTGATGGCTTCCCTATCACGAGCTCTTCTGTTTCTGATGAGTTGTTCCGGGTCGTCCACAAATGGAAGTGGCACCTCATCATTTCGATCGTGTAGGTTTACTTCTTTGTCATCCTGGTAGTTATGGTAGCTTCCTTTGCGAGACATGGTTGTTTCGAAGCGAGTATCGATTCAAAGAACTTATCCGATTAATTAACTAATTCCCCGGCAACGGCGCCAGTTTTGACGGAGCCCACCGCACTGTCGTTAAGGTGCGGTGTTCTCTGTGCAAAAGCAAATTTATATTCTGCTACTCGTGACCTTACTACTGGGTAGCAGGTGGTAAGTAGGGGTCGAACCCAAGGGAATTAGGGAGATAGTCATTCTTTGAGGGAATTGTACAGCGAGGGAGCGTGTTTTAGGTTGATTGAGGTTTTAGTGCGGAAAAGTAAATGACAGAAAGTAAATGACTAAAAATAAAAGCAGAAGACTTACAGCGGGTGATGCGTGATTGGTAAGTCCTCCGGAAGGTGAGCAGTTGATAGAGGCAGTTATACTAGGAAAGTAAATACAGAGGGGTTTTGTTATTTAAGGAAAGCATTCGGTTTCGGGGGCCTTGCATCATAGCCTGTTTTATCATTTTAGTAATCCTTCTAAGTATTTAAACGTGCATCAAGGCCATTTCAAGCGGTCGATTTGGCACACTGTCTAGTCTTTTGGAAAAGTGTTCGAAAGTGAATCAAGGCCATTTCAAGCACTCGACTTGCAACACTGTTTAAACATTTGCAAAAAACGTAGAGCCCTTGTTCTACTTAGACTAGCACCCCATTTCAAGGTATACTAGCCTATGTGCATCCATTTGGATTGTCTTTTCCGATTTATCTAAATGGTGTTTGAGAGAGATTGAACTCCTCAGATAAGCTTTGCCATTTCAAGCATCCACTTACCCGAGTATGTTCACGAACTTCCACAGAATAGCTTTGCCATTTCAAGCATCCACTCAACCTTGGAAGTTCTGACCTAATATATGGCACATAGAACAAGTTTTAAATACAGAGAAAAAACACTAATATAGTCTAAAACATTTTATAATACAAGTACACCCCTTCAACCGAATGAAGAGTTTAGCTACGATTATCCATGGAAGATGATATCATAGCTAAATACTCGGGGGTTTTTGAAAGACAGTAAGTAAAGGGGAATACTCAAGAACCAACAGGAGTATTCCCAAATCCTACTTGAATACTCAAGAACCAACAGGAGTATTCTCTAAAACTGTTATAATACTCAAGAACCAACAGGAGTATTATTTCAAACCAAAACTTACAAATGCCAAACTTAGAGAGAGAAGTGTTTTGTGATTTTTGGATGATTACAAATGAGAGGGGAGGCATGTATTTATAGCCAAAGGAGAGGGGAATGGAGGGTGGAGATGGAAGCACATGGCAAGCCATCCATGGAGGAGGAGAGGAGGTGAAAGCCGCCGGTTATGGGTGAAGAAAGGAGGGAAGCTTCCTCCATGGCTCACCTCCTCCAAAAGCCGCCGGTCACCTTGGGCAAAAGGATGAGTTTTGTGTGGTTTTGTGATGTTTTCATAAAACTATCGGTGTATTTTGGCCCCAGACTGACTTTGATTGTTCTTCGGTTTGATTTGTTTTGAGTGATTCCATGTCAGGATCTTGAGATTTCTGTAGTCGGCGTCTGATCTTGACCTTGGAATGACTCGTAACATCTTTTCTGCGTAAGAACTCCTCCTTAGCGTGTATTCTCTTTAGTCTCTAAAATGCCCTGTAGAAATATATCAGAACTAACAAGCAAAAGTTAAATAGACAAACAGTCTAATTTAGTGGGTTAACTGTGTTTTTGATTCGTATAATTTTTGTCCATCAGTCACTTTTAGTAGCAATTGAGTTATGCATGTGACACGCGTCGTCAGACGTCTCAAATTTAATATTTATAATTCCTGCAAGAGACTAGTCAGTGGCAAGCAGGGTCGAACCCTAGAGAGCTAGATGGTTACTACTTTGTTCTGTAAAGAGAAAAGAAACGATTGGGTGAAAATTAATTGATTAGACGACAGTAGTAAGGCACGAAATAAGTAAAAGTGTATCAATCAGAGACGATATTCATGCTAGGGTTTTCTTCAATTGAGACTAAGTTTATCCTTGATTTCTAAATATTTATTCTTGTCTTCTTAGGGTTACTCCTGGTCAGGTTATAACCGTTTAATTCTAGCAAACCTAATACTCCTGGTCAGGTTATATTGGGTTTAGTGCTCTACTTATTCTAACGGGTCAGTATCAAATAAGCAGTAATTAGGTAGTGAGTATTACTAGGTTAAGTTGTACCCTTTCGGATTTCCCCTTAACCTAACAATTCAAACTGATAATTTGCACAAGAACTAAATATAATGCAAGAATAATAATGAATAACGGAATCTCAAAACATCGTCACAATTATTCAACCCTAACCCGAATAATCCGTTTAGTTACACATACTCATTAAAACAATGCAAGAATTAAAAGAAACAATATCACTTCACCAATGAACCGAGAGAACAAAGGACCGGGCGTGGCTGAGTGCGGCTGAGCTAGGCGGAGGACGGGAGGCGGTGCAAGGTGGTGAAGGCTGAGCAAGGAGAGGAGCTCGTGTATAGTATGAGATGATTCTTACGACTGAGGAGCTCTTCTATTTTTAGGGTTGGAGAAACCCTAAAGTTTCCAAATTCAGCCGAGATAACGATGTGAATATTTGAAACCGCCTTGATCAATAAGCCGCCTTGATCTTCTACTAGAACATTCCAAACCCGAGATGTAGTTCGCCCTAACTTCATATTGAATTGGGCCAGCCGAATTGGACTTTGAAATCGGCGAACGGAAGGTTGCTCTGCCGATCGGACGTCCTGCTATCTATCGCGCGGACGTCTCCTGAATTACGTTCTGCGGACGTCTCTTGAATTATTGAAATTGTTCAGACGTCCGCGCGCCCTTATTGTTGAGGCCTCCGCGGAAAAACGCCATTGTGACGTTATTGGCTCAAAAAGCCATCTTTTGAATGCGATTCCTCCTAGAGCTTCCAAATTACCTGAAACACGAAACAACACTAAGAAGTAACTGTTCGTACAATAAAGTGCTGGAATTGGTGGGATTTGATGACTCGATGAGTCGTATAAATACGGCTCATCAAACCACCCCACACTTAAACTTGTTCGTCCCGAACAAGAACTAGGTCATAAGAGGAACGAATAATGTAAACATCACAATGCTTCGGTCTTCCTAGAAGTGCTACATGGACATGAACCGGTTACTCTAGATCCCACCTTCTTTGCATGCTCGTTACTAATATCCTTGTGCGAAAACATGGGTTAAAGATGCGTGTTACCTTTGGGTCGAGATGCAAATCAATTCGGATGTCTCGGGAGATAGCCCTTTTTAGACCCATGAACTGCATTCTCGGAGTCGAACTCGCTGCTATATGGTTATGTTTTGCTGCTTTTTCTTGCACGTGATTTATTCGAGCTTCAAAGTGTTTGAGTTCTTTTCGGACAGCTTGTGTAATGAAATGGCCTTCGGCCTGATGTGGCAGTGATGGTACTTGTGAACTGATTGTGAACTGCTCATCTGTGGTTCCTCTTCCTTTCGACGCGAGTCAAGCCGAGGGTCGCTCGTCTATTTTCCCGGCTACTTGGTCCAGATACCTTCTTGCTCTCACTCATCATCATCCTTTTGACTCGGGTCAAGCCAAGGGTCGCTTGTCTATTTTCCCGGCTACTTGGACTAGAGTTTGGACGATGTGTGCCACCATCCCACCTAATCGCAAAAGTACCGCAGTGGCAGAGCAGACTCGTACTATGTTGCCTCGAAGTGCTAGCCTCCACAAGCTCTACATAACCATATATCCTGAGTTCGGTCTTTGAATGATCTGTCAAGTCCCTCTAGGGCATTTCTATCAACTCCACATACCTGTTTATCTCAACTAACAAAGGCACGCAAAGATTTTAAGATCACATGTTAGTCGCACAAATCAATTTTCACCAAAGACATGCATGTAATCGGCTCTATCTATTTCACCTTATCATTATCCAATACCGCAAGTCTAGGAAATAGTGAAGTATCATGTACAAAAAAAATTTAAAAATTACGGGAAACATGCTGACTCTGTGCAGGGTGCAGTAAATAAACGTGCTGACTCAATGACTGACTCTCCCACCCCACACTTTTGAAATAAGCCGTGTCCTCACGGTACGAATTAAATCTAGACTCACAATGCATGCAATAAATAGAAAAGGAAAGGAAGTGGATAGAACAAGACTCCCCTGGGATGTAAACGGTGGTCGGCTGCACTCGGACCAAGTCCGGACTCAATGTTCTCGGCTGGATGCTAAAATGCGTAGCTCCAGGGGTAAATTGCGTAGCTCCAAGGGTAAATTGCGTAGCTCCAAGGGTG
The DNA here is from genome assembly GCA_033675215.1 of Rhodiola kirilowii. Lineage (NCBI taxonomy): Eukaryota > Viridiplantae > Streptophyta > Magnoliopsida > Saxifragales > Crassulaceae > Rhodiola > Rhodiola kirilowii. The sequence continues at coordinate 49,025,014 of CM066201.1, forward strand.
AAATGCGTATCTCGCAATGAAAAATTCTGGCCGACTAAGTCCTATCCCTACAAAATGAAACCAATTCCCTTCCAAGGTACAATGTGACAATAATGACTCGAAACATAAATAAACGTAGTGAATAAACTGAAATGCAAACCGAAATGCAGATAGTGCAGGGCTGCCTCCCTGCGGGCGCCTTTGTTTAACGTCGTTGGCTCGACAGCACCTCCTCTAAGTGTCAGGAGGCTCGTCAAGGGCTGTCTCATCAGTGGTGGTGTCAAGGGGCTCGGCTAGGTCAAACTGGTGAACGGATAGGTCGGCCTCTCCATGATAATGCTTCACTCGCTGTCCATTGACCCTGAATCGGTCTCCTCCTGTCGGGCTCTCAAGTTCGACTGCTCCATGATTAAAGAACCGTGTGATGGTGTAAGGTCCGGTCCATCTGGACCTCAACTTCTCGGGCATGAGTCGTAATCGAGATGAGAACAAGAGCACCTGCTGTCCGACTTCAAACGTGCGCCTGAGTATGAATTTGTCATGGTAGAGCTTGGTCCGCGCCTTGTAGTCTGTTTGGCTCTCATAAGCCTCGAGGCGCAGCTCCTCAAGTTCACACAACTACAATTTCCTGTCTAGCCCGGCTGCCTGTAAGTCTGGATTGCACTTCTTCAGTGCCCAATATGCCTTGTGCTCTAGCTCGACTGGTAAGTGGCACGCCTTCCCATAGACTAACCGAAAAGGCGAGGTGCCTATCGGTGTCTTGTAGGCTATCCTGTATGCCCACAGAGCCTCATCTAATCGCTGGCTCCAATCCTTCCTGGTCGGCCCTACCATCTTCTCCAGAATTCCCTTAATTTCGCGGTTGGAGATCTCCGCTTGCCCATTCGTCTGGGGGTGATATGCTGTGGAAGTCCGGTGGTGAACATGGTAGTGCTTCAGCGTGGATGCCATCATACGGTTGCAGAAGTGTGTCCCCTGATCACTGATAATGGCCTTAGGTACTCCGTACCTGCAAAAGATGTTAGTGCGCAAAAAGTCTACGACAGTTTTAGCATCATCACACCTAGTGGCCTTGGCCTCTACCCACTTGGACACATAGTCAACTGCAACTAAGATGTAAGAAAATCCACATGAAGGAGGAAAAGGACCCATAAAATCTATCCCCCAAATGTCAAACACATCATTCTCTAGTATGGGGACCTGTGGCATCTCCTGTCTGGCCAAAATATTACCTACTCTCTGGCATTTATCACATCTCTTACAATGATCGTATGCATCTCTAAAAACATGCGGCCAAAAGAAACCACTATCTAGAATCTTCCTAGCTGTCCTCCTAGGGCCGAAATGGCCACCACACTCTAACTCATGGCAAAAACTAATAACTGAAGCAATCTCATCATCGGGAATGCACCGTCTAAGAATCTGATCTACACCTATTTTCCACAAGTACGGATCATCCCACACATAATATTTAGCATCATGCTTCAATTTCAAACACTGTGCCCTAGAATATGAGGGCGGGAACTTACCTCCGACCAGGTAGTTCACTAGAGGAGTGAACCATGGCATCTTACCCGAAATAGCATACAAGTGCTCATCTGGAAACGTCTCGGTAATCTGCCCGGCATCCTCCTCTCGGACAAGGCGACTCAAGTGATCTGCCACTGTGTTCTCTATGCCCTTCTTGTCCCTGATCTCCACGTCAAACTACTGTAGGAGCAGGATCTACCTAATGAGCCTTGGCTTTGCCTCCTTCTTGGTCATCAAGTACCTAATAGCTGTATGGTCAGAATAGACAACAACTTTAGTACATAACAGATATGATCTAAATTTCTCCAAGGCAAAAACCACGGCTAGAAGCTCCTTCTCTGTGGTCGAATAGTTCCTCTGGGCCACGTCCAGTGTCCTCGAAGCGTAGTAGATCACCACGGGCTTCTTGTCCACCTTCTGACCAAGAACTGCTCCTATAGCATAATCACTCGCGTCACACATAATCTCAAAGGGCTGCGCCCAGTCCGGAGCTCTAACGATGGGTGTGCTGGTGAGGGCCTCCTTCAGCTCGTCAAATGCTGCCCTGCACTGATCTGTAAACTCAAAAGGAACATCTTTCTGCAAGAGGTTAGATAAAGGCAGCGCCTTTTTAGAGAAATCCTTTATGAATCTACGATAGAAACCAGCATGCCCTAGAAATGACTTAATATCACGGACTGTGGAGGGATATGGCAGAGTAACAATTAAATCTATCTTAGCCTTGTCTACCTCTATCCCCTCATGTGAGACTATATGACCGAGTACAACTCCATGAGCAACCATAAAGTGACACTTTTCATAATTCAGCACCAAATTCATAGAAACACAACGTGCTAATACCATGCTCAAATTATCTAGACATGCATCAAAAGTGTCACCATGCACAGTGAAATCATCCATGAACACCTCAATAAATGAACCTATCATGTCAGAGAATATGCTAGTAACTACCCGCTGAAAAGTGCCGGGTGCGTTACACAAGCCAAAGGACATCCGGCGAAAAGCAAACGTACCGAATGGACATGTGAAGGTCGTCTTCTCCTGATCCTCGGGTGCTATGGGAATCTGATTATAGCCTGAAAATCCATCTAGAAAGCAAAAATAAGGCTTACCTGCCAAGCGGTCGAGCATCTGATCAATGAATGGAAGAGGAAAGTGATCCTTGCGCGTAACTGCGTTCAGCTTCCTGTAGTCTATGCACATGCGCCATCCATTCTTGACTCGTGTCGTGACCATCTCGCCCTCGGCATTCTTCTCCACTGTGATCCCTGTCTTCTTCGGCACAACATGTACCGGACTTACCCACTGACTGTCTGAGATCGGGTAAATCACATCCGCATCCAATAGCTTCTGAATCTCCTTCTGGACCACCTCCATCATAATCGGGTTCAATCTGCGTTGAGGCTCCCTAGAAGGTTTAGCTCCATTATCCAGCAAAATCCGATGCATACAGACAGTAGGGCTGATTCCCTTGATGTCGGCTAGTGTCCATCCAATAGCCTGTCTGTGCTCGGTCAGTACTTCGATCAACCTGCGCTCCTGATCTGCCTCTAGGCCGCCCTTGATGATGACTGACAGCGTGCTGTTCTCCCCTAAGAATGCATACTTCAAGTGACTATGCAGAGGTTTCAATTCTACTGTAGGTGCCTGCACAACAGAGGGCAAACACACTTGTGATTTGAATAAACGAACTGCATTAACCTCGTACCTCGGGGTGAGTGGCTGGGCAATCTCGAGCTGGTCTAGCACGTTCATTATTGCCTCTGTATGTTCATAAGAATCCTCGGGCGAGTATACCGCCTCCTCAATGACTTCCTCCAGCGGGTCGGTCCGTCTCTCCAGATGTACCTCCTGGACAAGGTCGTCCAAGGTGTCTAAGGCATGGACCGCCTCGTACTCTGTAGGATGCTTCATGGCCCTAAAGATGTCAAAGCTGATCCTCTCGTCCTCAACCTCCATGGTCAACGTCCCAGTGTCACGGTCTATCTTCATCTTCGACGTCTTGAGGAATGGCCGTCCGAGTAGGATCGGTGCATGGTCTGTCGGGCTGCTGTTCTCCATCTTGAGCACATAGAAGTCTGTTGGGAATACTAGCTCGCCCACCTGTACTAGCACATCCTCAATCTTGCCCTCGGGCTGCTTGCATGACCTGTCCGCCAGCTGTATGGTAAGACCTGCAGGTTCTAGAGGACCAATGCGCAAACAGGAGTATATCGAATACGGTAAAACATTAATAGAGGCTCCAAGATCAAGCATGCAATTTTCTAGCCTAATGTTACCGATCGTGCAGGGAATGGTGTATGTGCCTGGATCACCGCATTTTGGTGGCACCTTGCGCTGGATTACCGCTGAAACATTCCTGCTCAATAGCTCCTCGTCTGGCTGGGTCCCTTTTCGTCTGTTTGTGCACAACTCCTTCAGAAACTTGGAGTACCTCGGGATCTGTTTGATGGCCTCAAGGAGTGGGATGTTGATTTCCACCTTACTGAATAGCTCCCACACTTCCTTGTCCATCACATACTTCTTCGGAGCTCGAACCTGCACAGCAAAAGGTAAGGGAACCTGATCTAGCCGTGAGACCTCAACTGATGGAACTAGGTCTGGTCTGGGCTCGTCCTGGATGAGGGCACTAGGCTCGGCTGCCTCATCCTCGGTCTCTACTGGTCCTGTTGCTCTTCGTCTACTACTCAATGTTACTGCACTGACGTTCCCCTTTGGATTCTGAATTGTCTGTGAGGGAAGTCGTCCAGCATTATCCTCAAGTCTAGAGACTGCTGTGGCCATCTGGGACATCTGCTTCTGTAGGTCGGTTATTGCCCCGTCAGTCTTGGCCATGTGCTGGTGCACGGTCACTGTCAGTTCTTTCATCATCTCTTCAAGGGACTTGTTGGACCCGTGACTGCTCGGGCCGCCTGATTATTGTTTGGCCCTTTCTGCGGATACTGTCCAGGTGTTTTCTGCCGAAACTGATGATGTGGGTGCTGGTAGGGCTGCTTAGTCTGCTGAGGCACATTCGGACGTGCTGGCTGATGTTGCTGATTGTTGTTCCTCCAGGTTCCTTGATTGGGCGTTGCTGTGCCATACTGTCTGACTGGCCCTGGCTGGTTTCCATAACTCTGATAATTGCCTACTGCATTCACATCAGCCTGGACGTCTTCTTGTAAGGTCGGGCACTCATCTGTCTTGTGGTCTGTAGCTGGACAGAACTCACACGGCTTAACCTGGACTGGCTGCCTTCGGACTACATGCTTTATCAGCTCCCTCATCTCCTTGAGTTCTGCGAACACAGCACTGATAGAGGGCTCGACGGTTGACACGTTCTTGGTGCGGGCATACTCGTCCTCTCTTGTGGTCTCATCCTGGAATCGCTCACCCTCTGCCACTGATATGATCTTCTGCTTTACTCTGGCTGGGGTCATGTTCATGAGTTGGCCTCCAGCTGAGGCCTCAAGTAACTTCCTGTCGATCCTGCGAAGTCCATCCAGCATGTATTCTACGATCAATTTCTCCGGCAGCTCTAGATTGCAGCAACTCTTCTCCAAGGCAAGGAATTTCTCCACGTACTCGTACATGGTCTCGTTTGGGCCTTGCTTGAGCTCTTGCAACTGTCTCCGGACTTGCAACTGTCTCGTTTGGGCCCTGCTGGATAGTACTTGCTGACGAAATGCCTCTGCATCTGCTCCCATGTATAAATACTGCCCGAGGGTAAAGATAGGAACCAATCTGTAGCGGCATCTTGTAGTGAGAAATAGAAGGGCTTCAGTTTGAAGTCATCCACTTCGACTCCGTGTGGCCTGAGGTTCAAGCATATCTCGTGAAAACGCTTCAAGTGAGACGTGGCAGACTCTCCCTTCATCCCTGAGAACTTAGGCAAGTGGTGGACGACTGAGGCGCTGACTGTGATGGCTGCGATGTCTGGTCCTTCATAAATTGGCCATGACTGGTCTATGAAACTAGGAACCGAGAGCTCGCCCATAGTAGGTCCCTCGTTTTCCTCCTCCTCATCGTCTCTAACTACCTGCTGGCGTGGAGGTCTCTGAGGTGGTGGGTATGGATGTTGTGGATGATATGGTAGTGGTGGATATGGTGGTGGATATTGAGGGTAGGGCGTTTGCGGATACTGTGGGTACTGTGGTGGTGGATACTGCTGATATGGCGGCGGGTACTGAGGGTACTGGGGGTATTGTTGGGGGTTGAGTGGTGGTTGTTGTTGCTGCTGAAACGGTTCAGGGATAGCCCCCCTGATTTCTCCATTCTGGACCATAGGCCCCTGATTTTGTACTCCTTGAACATTCTGGTTGACTTCATCATTGTTGTGACTGTTGCCACCTACGCTACTTCCTGCGTGAGACATGTTACAAGAAATAGCAAGCACCGGTCTAGCAAACACCGTAATAGCAAGAACAGACTATCAGCAAAGGGTCCCCAGGAGATTGGAGGAGTCACAGCGGTCTCACTTAAAACCCAAACTCCTTAGACTCGTAAGTCTTGGTGACAGAACCCTCTAAAAGCTAGAAAACGGAAATCGATACAGTTGAATATTACGAATTAGGAAATTACCGAATAGCAAAAGTTTGAAATAACAGAAATAAAAAGAAATAAATGAAAAAGGAAAGAGAACAAAATTCACCGTGCGTAGCTCCCCGGCAACGGCGCCAAAATTTGACACGCGTCGTCAGACGTCTCAAATTTAATATTTATAATTCCTGCAAGAGACTAGTCAGTGGCAAGCAGGGTCGAACCCTAGAGAGCTAGATGGTTACTACTTTGTTCTGTAAAGAGAAAAGAAACGATTGGGTGAAAATTAATTGATTAGACGACAGTAGTAAGGCACGAAATAAGTAAGAGTGTATCAATCCGAGACGATATTCAGGCTAGGGTTTTCTTCAATTGAGACTAAGTTTATCCTTGATTTCTAAATATTTATTCTTGTCTTCTTAGGGTTACTCCTGGTCAGGTTATAACCGTTTAATTCTAGCAAACCTAATACTCCTGGTCAGGTTATATTGGGTTTAGTGCTCTACTTATTCTAACGGGTCAGTATCAAATAAGCAGTAAATAGGTAGTGAGTATTACTAGGTTAAGTTGTACCCTTTCAGATCTCCCCTTAACCTAACAATTCAAACTGATAATTTGCACAAGAACTAAATAGAATGCAAGAATAATAATGAATAACGGAATCTCAAAACATCGTCACAATTATTCAACCCTAACCCGAATAATCCGTTTAGTTACACATACTCATTAAAACAATGCAAGAATTAAAAGAAACAAGATCACTTCACCAATGAACCGAGAGAACAAAGGACCGGGCGTGGCTGAGTGCGGCTGAGCTAGGCGGAGGACGGGAGGCGGTGCAAGCTGGTGAAGGCTGAGCAAGGAGAGGAGCTCGTGTAGAGTATGAGATGATTCTTACGACTGAGGAGCTCTTCTATTTATAGGGTTGGAGAAACCCTAAAGTTTCCAAATTCAGCCGAGATAACGATGTGAATATTTGAAACCGCCTTGATCAATAAGCCGCCTTGATCTTCTACTAGAACATTCCAAACCCTAGATGTAGTTCGCCCTAACTTCATATTGAATTGGGCCAGCCGAATTGGACTTTGAAATTGGCGAACGGAAGGTTGCTCTGCCGATCGGACGTCCTGCTATCTATCGCGCGGACGTCTTCTGAATTACGTTCCGCGGACGTCTCTTGAATTATTGAAATTGTTCACACGTCCGCGCGCCCTTATTGTTGAGGCCCCCGCGGAAAAACTCCATTGTGACGTTATTGGCTCAAAAAGCCATCTTTTGAATGCGATTCCTCCTAGAGCTTCCAAATCACCTGAAACACGAAACAACACTAAGAAGTAACTGTTCGTACAATAAAGTGCTGGAATTGGTGGGATTTGATGACTCGATGAGTCGTATAAATACGGCTCTTCAGCATGCAAAGGTGAAGTCTAGACTAGCATCTCACATTCATATCTAGGCTTATAGTGTTTTAGTTCAGTTTTTCCTCTTTTGACCTAGACCTTGTTCGGGACGAACAAGTATAAGTGTGGGGTGATTTGATGAGCCGTATTTATACGACTCATTGAGTCAACTAAACCCACCAAAAACGACACTTGGTCCTAAGAACACTTACTTGTTAAGGTCGTTTTGCATTACAGGCATTTTGGGAGTCTAAAGAGGAATCAAGCTTAAAAAGGGCGTTTTGTGCCAAAAAGGATCACAAGTCATTTTTGGCCAAGCCGGGCCCAAGAAAACTCACCCGGGGACCAAAGAAGTCTCAGCCGGGTCCGAGAAAACTCAACGAGGACCGAAGAACCTCAGTCGGGTACGCACTTCAGTACCGGGTCTCGAGCAAGTCCCGAGCAGAACAGTAACGGCGCCGGTCCCAGGTCCGAGAACCAGTACGGAGAATCGCTAAACCCCGTTTGAGGCCCGCGTCCGAGAAATGCCGGTCCCCGCCCGAGACTAGTGTTCGAGCCCGGCTGAGCAGCGCCCGAGGAGGAGTTCCAACCAAGTTTTGACTTAGTTCTGGGCAGATTCCGGCTTAGAGACCTTCTTGGGCCCATTTTCTATTGACTTTGTCGTTCCAAATCCGCGGTCCAAAACTCAAGAAGCTCTGATCAAAACCAACCAAGAACCGACCAAGCTCCGATCAAGTTTCGGCCAAGAACCAGCCAAGAACAAAAGTCCCAATATTCCGGGTACTTCCAATCCAAGTTGGTTGGCTTTGGCTTCTACTATTCAAGGTCGGTTGGCTTCTACTATTCAAAGGCGGTTGGCTTTTCGCTAAAGCCAATGCAAGTTGGTTGGCTTTTAGCTAAAGCGAAAGCAAGTTGGTAGGCTCTTGGCTAAAGCCAAGTCCAAGTCGGTTGGCTTTTGGCCTCAACTATTGATGGACCATAATTGTATGCATCATAAATACAGTTAAACCCACCAAATTAGACTGTTTGTCTATCTACTTCTACGTGTTAGTCCCGAAATATTTCCACAGGGCAATTGAGAGATAAAAGTGAAAACACGCTAAGGAGAGGTTTTTATGCTGAAAAGATATCAAGAGTCAATTGAAGGTCAAGATCAAGCACTGAACGAAGAAATCTCAAGATCGTGACGATGAATTACTCAAATTAAATCCAAATGAGGAATTATCAAAGACAGCCTGGAGTGAAATTGGACTGATAGTTTTGTAAAGATAGTACAAAACCGTCAAGACTCATCCATATGCATAAGGTGACCGGCTACTTGGTGAAAGGATGAGTCATTGGGTGGCAACACCTTCCTCCTCCTTGGGTGACCGACGGCTCCTCCCTCACATGGTGGCTCCTCCACTCTCCTTGCTCCACTTGTCACCACCTCACTCCTCCCCTCCCAAAGCCGGCGGCGGCTCTTTGAACCACCATGGGAAGATGACAAGTGGAGGATTCTCCTCCACATCTCCTCCCCCATCTCCTCCACCCTTGGATGCTCCTCCACATGCCACCATCTCCACCCTCCATCCTCCTCCCCTTAGCCTATAAATATGGAGCTCCTCCTCCTCATTTGTAAGAATAAATCCATACACAAAACACTTATCTCTCTAAGTTTGGTTACTTTGTAAGTTCGTTCGGTTTATGAAATAATACTCCTGTTTGTTCTTGAGTATTATACTATAGAGAATACTCCTGTTGGTTCTTGAGTATTCAGTAGGAAATTGGGAATACTCCTGTTGGTTCTCGAGTATTCCACCCCTTTCCCTCTTACTGTTTTCAAAAACCCCCGAGTATTTAGCTATGGTATCCACCTCTATGGATATTCGTAGCTAAACTCTTCATTCGGTGGAAGGTATTTTCTTGTATTATATAATGTTGTAATATCTTTTAGTTTCATTTCTTTGTATTCAAAACTTGTTCTATGTGCCATTTATAGTCAGAATTTCCAAGGTTGAGTGGATGCTACGAAAGGGCAAAACTCTTCCGTGGGGTTCGTGAACATACTCGGGTAAGTGGATGCTACGAAAGGGCAAAGCTTATCTGAGGAGTTCGACTTATCTAAAACACCACTTGGTCAATCGTAACTGTGAGATCAGGTGGATGCACAGAAGGCTAAGATACTTCGAAAGGAGGAATTAGTCTGAAGTAGAACAAGGGTTGCTTTAAACGATGTTGCAAGTCTTGCGCTACGAAAGGGCCTCGATTCATCTTTGAATACTTAGAAAAGTTACTAACGGTTTATTATATACATGTTATAATACAAGAGTACCTGAAACCGAATACTTTCTTTCAATCACAAAAACCCCCTGTATTTACTTTCCTAGTATAACTGTCCCGATCAACCACAACCATCAACCGCTCAACAACCGGAGGAATCGCAATCACGCATCACCCACTGTAAGTCTTCTAACCCTTATCTCTTTACTTTCAGTATTTAATTTCTGTATTTACTTTCCTGCACAAAAAACCCAAAAAACCAAAAACAGTAGTTTAATTACTCGCGCTAAAATCTCAATCATCCTAAAACACGTCCCTGTTAGTAAAAGAACAACGTATCCCCCTAATTCCCTTGGGTTCGACCCCTACTTACCACTTCTACCCAGTAGTCGCGAGTAGGGGACTTTATAAATTTATTTGTACAATTTGCTCTGACGACAAGCGAATTGTCAAATTGGCGCCGTTGCCGGGGAATTAGTTAATTAATCGGATAAGTTGTTCGAATCGATACGCACTTCAAAACAACCATGTCTCGCGAAGAAAGTCACCATGACTACCAGGATGACGAAGAAATAAACCTGTACGATCGAAATGATGAGATACCGCTTCCATTTATCGACGATCCCGAACAACTCATCAGAAACAGAGAGCTCGTGATAGGGAAGCTAACAGACGAAACCAAGAACCACCCGAGGACCGAAATGCAGCTGGTCCAATACAACCCCCTAGATATCCACCACCCCGACGCCCTCGACAAGTACCGAGACGTGAACCCGTCTTCGATGACTACTATGGGGATAACAACCATTTTCGTGAACCTACTATGGGAGAACTCACTGCCCCAGATTTGGAAACGCAGCCGTGGTGCATTTATCAGAACCCTGAACTAGAAAACATTATCGTCGACATCAACAATTTGCCAAGGTTCTCAGGAACTAATGAAGAGTCAGCAATGACCCATCTCCAGCGTCTACATGGCATTTGCCAAAATCTAAAACCTTATCGAGTGAATTTAAACGACTTCAAGTTAAAGGCGTTCTATTTTTCCCTCATTGATTCGGCAAGTGACTGGTTCCTTTCATTGCCTTCCGGAAGCATCAGAACATGGGCTCAGATGCAGAAGAAATTCTTAGACAAATACTACCCAGCAGGAAGAGCAATGCAAGTAAGAAGGCAACTGCAGGACATCGAGCAAGGACCCAACGAAACCATGTACGATTACCTGGAAAAGTTCAACCACCTGGAAAAGTTCAACCACCTGGAGAGAAGCTACTGTACTCTAGGATTACCCGAGAAGCTCATCATCGAATACCTAATTAATGGACTCACTAAGATAGACAAGATGTTTCTGGATGCCTCAGCTGGAGGATCCATAATGAATCTATCGTTGAGCAGAATTAGGCAGCTGATAAACAATGTTGCTGAAAATGCTCGGTTTAAAGAGGAGACTACTCGTCAAGATGAACCCTTCCAAACAAAAAACGTCTCACAAGCCGATGCATCAGTAAACTCTATGTCAGAAGAGATGAGACGAATGAAGGAAATGGTGACGCAACTCTTACAAAAGCAAACAGTTCAAGTAAGACCGTGCGAGTTCTGTGATTCGATGAACCACAAAACCGACACATGCCCGAGCCATCATCCAGGACTAAACAAGCCACTTGAGGACATGATAACACAATTGTCAGGGATTGTGCAACAGTTAAGCACTTCTATGCATCAGAATCAGGCCGAAACAAGGGGGAATTATCAAACTTGAAGAAGGACATCTCCCAACTCACTGCTTCAATTACCGCACACGCTAATGAGTCCGGCAGACTCCTTTCACAAACCATCCAAATCATGGAAAATGTGAATGCCTTGACTCTTAGGAGTGGAAAAACGCTTGCCAGCAAACCTTTAGAGCAAGGGAAGGACAAAGACCCAAGATTGCCCCGAGAAGAGCGAACGAGGGCTGAAACTCTAGAAACTCTAGAGGAAGAAGCAACCGATAAAGACGACGACTTAATTGAGGAAGACCGGTACGCGTCCGAAGAATAAGAGAATACGTCCCAGGAACACAGGCCTGACCCGGTGCCCAGAACTGAAAATCCTAGGATCAGTACAACACTTCCATTTCCAGTACCTACACGCGTGCAAAAACAACATGTTATGGATAAGGAAGTGTTGGAGTTGTTCAGCAAGGTTGAAATCAACATCCCCCTCTTGGAAGCCATCAAGCAAATTCCTCGGTATGCCAAGTTTTTGAAAGAACTTTGTATCAACCGTAGGAGGAATACTGGAAACGACCAGGAGCTAATGAGTAGAAACGTATCGGCAGTCATGCATTGAAAAGTTCCCCCTAAATGTAGAGATCCTGGAACCTACACCATTCCATGCAAAATTAGCAACATCAAGATCGATAACTGCATGCTAGACCTGGGGGCATCAATCAATGTTCTTCCCTTCTCTATCTATTCATGCCTTAAGATTGGACCACTCAAACCCACCGGTCTCACTATTCAATTAGCTGATCGATCATGCAAACAGCCTGAGGGCAAAATAGAAGACGTACTGGTCCAAGTAGGCAAGTTAGTATTTCCGGCAGACTTCTACGTCTTGAAAATGGAGAATGGCGGTCCTACTGATGATGTACCCATCCTTCTCGGCCGTCCATTTTTAAAGACAGCAACAATGAAGATAGACTGTGGAAGCGGAATGCTCTCGATGGAAGTAGAAGGAGAAGTCTTTAGCTTTGACATATTCCAGGCAATGAAGCACCCTATGGACTTTGAGGAAGTACACGCTCTCGACGCTGTGGATGACCTAGTCCAAGAAATTCAATCAGAACATGGAGTAGATCCCTTAGAAGCCATACTCAACGGAACCGAAAGCTCTTACGAGTTAACTGAAGACTGGCATGAAATGGTGGCCCACTTAACAATCTCGGAGCCTCTCACACCAGGGTATGAAGTCAACGAGGTAAAATTATTCAAATCAAATACCTTCTTGCCCTCGGTGACGCAAGCCCCCAAACTAGAATTAAAGCCCCTGCCTGGACATCTTAAGTACGCCTTCCTAGGGGATAATGACACTCTCCCAGTAATCATCAAAAGTGGCTTGGAAGCAGGACAGGAGCAAGGCTTGATAAAAGTGCTGAAACAACACAAGTTGGCTATCGGATGGACACTGGCCAACTTAAGACGAGTCAGCCCGGCTGTATGCATGCACCGTATTCTACTAGAAGATGGATCAAAACCATCAAGAGAGCCTCAACGACGACTTAACCCGATCATGATGGAAATCGTCCAGAAGGAAATACAAAAGCTCCTGGATGCGGATGTAATCTATCCAATATCAGATAGCCAGTGGGTGAGTCTTGTCCACGTGGTTCCTAAGAAAAGTGGTATCACGGTCGAGGAAGATACCGAAGGAAAAATGGTAACAACAAGGATCAAGAACGGTTGGAGGATGTGCATCGACTACAGGAAATTGAACGCTGTAACAAGAAAAGATCATTTCCCCCTACCATTCATCGACCAAATGCTAGACCGACTAGCAGGCAAACCATATTTCTGCTTCTTGGATGGATTCTCAGGCTACAACCTGATCCCCATAGCACCTGAGGACCAAGAGAAGACTACATTCACCTGCCCATTCGGTACATTCACCTTCAGAAGAATGTCGTTCGGCCTATGCAACGCCCCAAGGACTTTCCAAAGGGTTGTAACCAGCATCTTTTCAGACATGATCGGGGAATTCATTGAAGTTTTCATGGACGACTTCACCATCTATGGCGACACATTCGACGCTTGCCTCGATAACCTAAACACGGTTCTGGCACGATGTGTCTCAATGAACCTCGTGCTCAATTACGAGAAATGCCACTTCATGGTAACTCATGGAGTGGTCTTAGGGCACGTCGTCTCTCAAGAAGGCATAGAGGTAGATAAATCCAAAATAGATCTGATCAAGACTCTACCATACCCCTTCACTGTGCGAGACATCCAATCCTTCCTTGGGCATGCGGGTTTCTACCGACGATTCATCAAGGACTTTGATAAGTCGTAATTGTATGACTATTTTATGTGTTTAAACCCCATCTCTTAATGATTGCCTATATATTATTTCACTACTTTTGGGTAGTTTTCATTCTCATGCGCATTCGGAGACCATAAAAGGAATATCGGCTAAAAAGAGCCTGTTAGAAGATGTTTTGCACAAGAATGCCCAAAAGGCACCAAGTGGGATCTATATTCCTTTTCAAAGGGCACGTCTAAATGGAGTTCATCTTCAAGAGGCAAAAGTGTCGTCCATGCTTCCACATGCTACATTCAAATTGGACGTGTGGGGATAAGAGTAGAAGATGGAATGTGCATATACAAAAGAAAAGAGAGATTAAAGAAAAGAAGTAAAGAAAAGGGAGATAAAGAAGATGGACATGCACGTTGGAAAGAAGAGAAGAAAACAAAGAAGAGAAGAAAACAAAGAAGTGAAGAAAGTGTGCTGTACTTTTGAAAAGACAAAAGAAGAATTAAAGAAGAAGATTATTGTAGCTTTAAGAAGAAGAAGAGGAAACACACTTGGAAAGAAGAGGAAGAATGCACAACCGTGTGTCCTTAGAAGAAGAAGACAAGCTTTGAAGATAAACAAAACAAAAGTGGAGAATAAGAAATAGAGAAAGGACATGTAGAATATGATAAAAGGAACACAATGTGTTCTTTGGAAAACAAGTCTCATTGGGAGCTTCAACCGTGTGTGTCCTTGAGACACTTTAGAGTAGGAAGAGAGAAGAGGATTTTGTGTGAAGCTGTTAGAGGTTGAAACCCACGGTTGGAGAGGAAGGAGAAGAAGAAGAGTTCATCATTTGTAATGTTATTCCATTTTTATTCACAATCTTGATTATGTATTCTCATTGATATTATGAACTTGAATTTGTGTGACAATTGATCTCTTGACAACGGATCATTGTTGCATACTTTTATTTTCACTTGTTACTTGTTCGAATATTACAACCCCCCCAATTGTCTTACTTTTGTACTTAGTGAAACAGATTCTCAACCGATCTCTGTGGACACGACCCGACTTACCACTTGCTAGTCGGAAAATTATAAATGTTTTTGTGCAGGTATAACGACACCTGTCAGACTTCTCCAAAAAGGCGTTGCCTCTATCCACTCTTCTTCAAAAAGAAGTTCCTTTTGAATTCACCAATGCATGCAAGGAAGCCTTCAACGAGCTTAAGAAAGCCCTCACTAGCACACCCATCATCCAAACTCCGGATTGGAAAAAACCATTTGAGATCATGTGTGACGCAAGTGACTTTGCTGTGGGAGCGGTTCTCGGCCAAAAGATAGATAAGAAGGCGGGAGTGATCTACTATGCCTCACGAACCCTAGATCCTGCCCAACGGAACTACTCCACCACCGAAAAGGAACTCTTGGCAGTAGTATTCGCTCTAGAAAAATTCAGACCCTATTTGCTTGGAGCAAAAGTAATAGTTTATTCTGACCATGCTGCCATCCGCTACCTGATGAAGAAAAAGGAGGCCAAGCCAAGACTCATTCGGTGGATATTACTACTGCAAGAGTTCGATATGGAAATAAGGGACAAAAAAGGGATCGAGAATACCGTGGCCGACCACCTAAGTAGGATTGTCCGAAAGGAAGAAGAAGGGCACATAACCGAGTCATTTCCAGACGAGCACCTATACACCGTCTCAACCAAGGTACCATGGTATGCTTCGATCGTCAACTACCTTGTGGGAGGTTTGTTTCCTCCTTTCACTAAAGCACAATGCATGAAACTTAAACATGATGCTAAACAATACTTATGGGATGATTCTTATTTATGGAAAATAGGACCAGATCAAATACTTAGGAGATGCATCCCCGATAATGAAATAGCTTCTGTTATTAGTTTTTGCCATGAATTTGCATGTGGAGGACACTTCGGGCCTAAGAGAACCGCCAGAAAAATCCTAGACAGCGGGTTTTTTTGGCCTAATATACATAAAGATACAAATGAGAAGTGTCAAAAGTGCGATAAGTGTCAAAGAGTAGGAAACGTGTCGGCTAGAAGTGAAATGCCACAAGTACCCATATTAGTCAATGATGTTTTTGACGTTTGGGGTCTTGATTTTATGGGACCATTCCCAGTCTCATGCGGTTATACTTACATTTTAGTTGTTGTTGATTATGTGTCAAAATGGGTAGAAGCCAAGGCCACAAGGTGCGACGATGCAAAGACTGTCATAGATTTTTTGCGCACTAACCTGTTTTGTAGATACGGGGTACCCAAGGCCATATCAGCAACCAAGGAACTCATTTCTGTAACCGCATGATGGCTGCCACCTTAAAACGCTACCATGTCCACCACCGAACATCCACGGCATATCATCCCCAGACCAATGGTCAAGCAGAGATCTCTAACCGCGAAATCAAGAGTATTCTATAAAAGATGGTGAAACCAGGTAGGAAAGATTGGAGTCAAAGGCTAGATGAAGCTCTCTGGGCTTATCGGACGGCATACAAGACGCCAATTGGAACCTCCCCCTTCCGACTTGTTTATGGGAAGGCATGCCACCTTCCGGTGGAATTAGAACACAAAGCCTATTGGGCACTCAAGCAGAGCAATCCAGATTTGAAAGCTGCCAGACTAGATAGGAAGCTTAAGCTATGCGAACTTGAAGAATTGCGTCTTGAGGCCTATGAAGGGCAAACCGACTACAAGGTGCGAACGAAATTATATCATGACAAATTCATCCTCCGGCGCTCATTCGAGGAAGGACAACAAGTACTACTCTTCTCCTCACGGTTGAAGTTGATGCCCGGTAAACTGAGATCAAGATGGACCGGTCCTTATACTGTGACTAAAGTATTCAACCATGGGATGCTTGAGTTAGAAAGCATGAACAATGGAAGCAAGTTCACGGTAAACGGGCAGCGAGTTAAACAGTACAACGACGAAGTCAACTTAGCCCCACAGAAATTTGACCTGAGCCACCCATGGGATCCCATCCAATGATCCAGAACGAGGTACTGTCGAGCCAACGACGTTAAACAAGTGCACTGGTCGGGAGGTAACCCGACACTATCTTACTTTCTGTTATTTAAATTTCCAATAAGCGCTCTCACCCACTTTTTGCCTAGAAGGAATGTCTTTCATGTAGGAATTAAGTTTTTGGAGCAAGATCGGATCAGCCAGGCAGCTTCCGTGAATTTACTGGGCCTGCGCTGAGAGTTTGAGGCCCCAGCTGAACTCCCTCGATTATCCAGCCTCATGCCATGTCGTTCACTCGCCACCTTAAAGGGAGTTCTGTTCTTCTTTTTCTTTAATGTCATTTCCTTCTCCTGTATATATTGCATGACTTTTGAACTAAGGCTTGCCTTCGTTCAAAAGTGTGGGGTGAGAACCAACTGCATGTTTTTTCTTTTTTTTAGTAGTATCTTTTTGGAATTATGAACTTTAGAATGTGAAAAAGATAGATCATAATTCATGCATCAACCTAATGAAAATGCAAACTGTTTAAAAACTTAGAATGTAACTTCTCATTTGTCCCTTTGTGCTGAGATAACCTAGGGATGTGGAGTTGATAGAAATTGCCCTAGAGGGGCTTGGCAAGCACTTGAAGGATCAGATCAAACTATATGGTTTTCGAAGTCAGTGGAGGCTGCACTTCGGGGTTCAGTGAATAATTGAAGTCAACTCCGCCAAGAAGCATCTATGCAAAGGCGAGGACGGGAATCAGACCGTCCTGTCTCTAGTCAAAATAGCCGAGAAAATAAATGAGCGACCCTCATCTTGACCCACGCGAAACGACGAAGACGAGAGGAGCGGGGAGGTATTTCCATAGGCTTGCGGGCGATGATTGGACCTCCCAAAAAGGCTGAGAAAATGGACTAGCAAGTCACAAAGAAGCAAAAAACTCAAAGAAGAAAATCAAAAGAGGCCTAAGGCCAAAAATTGTGAAGGTTTTAACCGAGCAAAAGTGAAGCACTCAAAAAAGACAGATCATAAAGCCAAAGGCAGAATCACTACAAAAAGCTAGTCCCTCGCCAAAGAAGAAAAAAGAAAATAAAAAAAAAGGCTCAACTCACTGAAACCCGAATCGAATCACGTGCTAGAGAAAGCTACAAGAAAACCATATAGTGCGAGACGGTCCCGAAGGTGTAGTCCAGGAGCCTGAAAAGGGCTATCTCCCGAAACATCCAAAATAATTTGCATCTCGGCACGAAGGTACAAGTATCAAGTTTCTTCTATTTATTTACGCAGTTTAATTTGGCAATAAGTAGTAATGCATGAATTAGGAGAAATCAGGTACCACAGTCTAATTTTCATATTTCAACAAGCTTACTTAGTGCCGCCCTTTAATAGCATTGTTCGGGACGAACAACTAAAAGTGTGGGGTGATCTGATGGACCATAATTGTATGCATCAAAAATACAGTTAAACCCACCAAATTAGACTGTTTGTCTATCTAACTTCTACGTGTTAGTCCCGAAATATTTCCACAGGGCAATTGAGAGATAAAAGTGAAAACACGCTAAGGAGAGGATTTTATGCTGAAAAGATATCAAGAGTCAATTGAAGGTCAAGATCAAGCACTGAACGAAGAAATCTCAAGATCCTGACGATGAATTACTCAAAATAAATCCAAATGAGGAATTATCAAAGACAGTCTGGAGTGAAATTGGACTGATAGTTTTGCAAAGATAGTACAAAACCGTCAAGACTCATCCATATGCATAAGGTGACCGGCTACTTGGTGAAGAGGATGAGTCATTGGGTGGCAACACCTTCCTCCTCCTTGGGTGACCGGCGGCTCCTCCCTCACATGGTGGCTCCTCCACTCTCCTTGCTCCACTTGTCACCACCTCACTCCTCCCCTCCCAAAGCCGCCGGCGGCTCTTTGAACCACCATGGGAAGATGACAAGTGGAGGCTTCTCCTCCACATCTCCTCCCCATCTCCTCCACCCTTGGATGCTCCTCCACATGCCACCATCTCCACCCTCCATCCTCCTCCCCTTAGCCTATAAATATGGAGCTCCTCCTCCTCATTTGTAAGAATAAATCCATACACAAAACACTTATCTCTCTAAGTTTGGTTACTTTGTAAGTTTGTTCGGTTTATGAAATAATACTCCTGTTTGTTCTTGAGTATTATACTATAGAGAATACTCCCGTTGGTTCTTGAGTATTCAGTAGGAAATTGGGAATACTCCTGTTGGTTCTTGAGTATTCCACCCCTTTCCCTCTTACTGTTTTCAAAAACCCCCGAGTATTTAGCTATGGTATCCACCTCTATGGATATTCGTAGCTAAACTCTTCATTCGGTGGAAGGTATTTTCTTGTATTATATAATGTTGTAATATCTTTTAGTTTCATTTCTTTGTATTCAAAACTTGTTCTATGTGCCATTTATAGTCAGAATTTCCAAGGTTGAGTGGATGCTACGAAAGGGCAAAACTCTTCCGTGGGGTTCGTGAACATACTCGGGTAAGTGGATGCTACGAGAGGGCAAAGCTTATCTGAGGAGTTCGACTTATCTAAAACACCACTTGGTCAATCGTAACTGTGAGATCAGGTGGATGCACAGAAGGCTAAGATACTTCGAAAGGAGGAATAAGTCTGAAGTAGAACAAGGGTTGCTTTAAACGATGTTGCAAGTCTTGCGCTACGAAAGGGCCTCGATTCATCTTTGAATACTTAGAAAAGTTACTAACGGTTTATTATATACATGTTATAATACAAGAGTACCTGAAACCGAATACTTTCTTTCAATCACAAAAACCCCATGTATTTACTTTCCTAGTATATTTGTCCCGATCAACCACAACCATCAACCGCTCAACAACCGGAGGAATCGCAATCACGCATCACCCACTGTAAGTCTTCTAACCCTTATCTCTTTACTTTCAGTATTTAATTTCTGTATTTACTTTCCTGCACAAAAAACCCAAAAAACCAAAAACAGTAGTTTAATTACTCCCGCTAAAATCTCAATCATCCTAAAACACGTCCCTGTTAGTAAAAGAACAACGTATCCCCCTAATTCCCTTTGGTTCGACCCCTACTTACCACTTCTACCCAGTAGTCGCGAGTAGCGGACTTTATAAATTTATTTGTACAATTTGCTCTGACAACAAGCGAATTGTCAACTATCTAAGTCGGTTGGCTTTTGGCCTCAACTATCCAAGTCGGTTGGCTCTTGGATGAAGCCAAGCCAAGTCGGTTGGCTCTTCTCTATTGCCAAACCAAAAGCTTAACCTCCAAGTCGGTTGGCCTTTAGATCCATTTCTTATAAATATTAGGTCATGGCCAAGGAAATGTGTCCTTGATCCTCTATCTACTCTACTCTTATCATCTTCTCTCATCTTGACACTTGAATACAAAAATCTCTCCTCAATTTTGAGACTAGCTACGACTTCTCTCTACTCTTTCCTTAGTAAACTTTTGTATCCTTTACTTTTCCTTGTAATGGCTATTGTATTCTTCTCCATGAATACAAGTAGCTAAACCCATATTCGGTCAAGGGTTCTCACCCTTGTGAATACATCTTGAGTCTTTTGTACTTAATGCTATTTTACACTTCTCTAAGTCCTTGAGCTTATTCCTAAGGATCATACGGCAAGACTAAGTGGATGTTTTGCCACAAAGCTTAATCGAGCTAATGGTCCTTATAGTTAATATCTACTGGATGCTTTGCAGCAAAGGTAGATAGTAACATCTAGTTTGAGTAACATCTTTGCCAGGTTATTCAAGCTAGGAAAGGACTAGAATCATAAAACCTTGTCAAGCTTAGTTGTGGAGTACCACCTTTGCCGGGGTACTAAGGTGTCTCCTTTGCCGGGACACCACACAACACCTTGTCGGGTTGAGGGTGTGGAGTGCCACCTTTACCGGGGTACTAGGGTGTCACCTTTGCCGGGACACCACACTTAGAATTGTAGAAGAGATCATTTGAAGTCTATGATGGATGTATCACAAGAAGAGACCCTATACTGAATATTACTCTCATTAAATTACTTTTCAGTTATTACTCTTATACTTACTTTCGAATTACATTTCAGTTATTTACTTTCAGTCTTAAAACCACTTGTAGCCCCAATTGTCTTTACTTTATTTACTGCTTTCAAGAACAACTCATCCAATACAAACTCCCTTGGGTTTGACCCCTACTTACCGCTCTACTAATCCATAGTGAGCCTAGAGTAGCGGACAATTATAAATACAAATTTGCAGTACACAACGACGTACTGTCATGCAAATCTCACAAGCAACAACGCATCCAAAGGTGCGACTAGTTTATATGGCCATGCGCCTTAATTGTATTTCAGGATTGACATTCTCTAACTTTTTGTGCTACTTTGGCTCGGGTACATGCACGTGGACGTTTGTAATGTGTTTGTTCCCTTTTGTGTATTGTTTGCCTGAATTATGTATGTTTGCCGGAATTATGTTTATTAGCCGGATCTCTCTTTTATGTGAAAAAACCCCTGTTTGGTACTATGACTTAATCCATGTAATGCGACATTTTATTGTATGTTATTCTAGTGGTTTTATTCTTTTTA
Organism: Rhodiola kirilowii; assembly: GCA_033675215.1. Taxonomy (NCBI): domain Eukaryota; kingdom Viridiplantae; phylum Streptophyta; class Magnoliopsida; order Saxifragales; family Crassulaceae; genus Rhodiola; species Rhodiola kirilowii. The sequence continues at coordinate 49,046,256 of CM066201.1, forward strand.
TGCGACATTTTGTTGCATGTCATACCAGTCGTTTTTATTCTTTTATGCGACATTTATGTGTTTCAGTTTGTAAGCCTAAGTTGGTTTATGCGACAATTATGTGTTCAAAGTTTGTAGCGTAGGTAGTTTTATACCACTCCAACATGGATGGTTTTAAGCTTATGAACTATTACGCGACATTTATGTTCGGTAATTTTGTCGCGTTAAACAGCTAATGTGACAAATTTTTGAAAATATTTTCATTGTAAATTTAGCATATGCCCATAAAGAGGACAAACCATTCCAGTCTTTATGTGACTAATTAATGGAAATGCCGCGTAAGAGTAAAACTTTTACGCGACAATGTGATTTTTAAAATGTCGCACGAACATTACGCTACTAGGCTTATGTCGTCGCGTAAACGATATGCGACAAATATAGGACATTACGCGACAGGAAAAAACTATGTCCTAATCTGCAAAATGGTGTAGTGAAAGGAGGGATCAGATGGCACTGTTGAGTGAAATAGGTTTCAGGGATTCTTACCAATAGTAGAGGGATTTGGAGGAACATGAAAGCTAAGACATATAAGTCACCAGACACCACAGCAGCCCCAAAGATGTTAGACACTAGGTGCTTGTTATCTTTCCGGGAACAAATGAGTTTTTCAATGTGTTTGTAAGCTTAAAAAGTCGACATAAAATCTACAAATGGAGTAAAGACATTAGGGCATTAATGAGTCGTATTTATACGACTCGTCGAGTCAACTAATTCCATCTATTTCGACACTTTATTATGCGAACAGTTACTTTCTAGTATGGTTTTGCATTTCGGTTGTTTCAGACGCTCTAGGAGGAAACGTGTTGCGCCAGCCGGTGTGAGCTGGGCAAGGGACCAGAGGAAGGGAGATGAGAAGGAGATAGAAGGAAGAAGAAATGACTCAATTGATTCTTATTATGTCTTCAATGTAACATGAAACTACTTATAGTAGTTTTAGTACAAGAATTGAAACGTACTTGGAAACTGATCATTTGTCATCCATAATGATTATGGATAAAAATCCTCATATTTCTTTGGTCTTGTTCTCTTCTGTTTGGTCTCTTGCTCTCCAGTCTTAATGTGCTCATTAACTTCACCATTAGTGTTGTTCCCATTAACTAAGCCTGTAACACTCCCCCGTGCATCCAAAATGACCTTGTCCACAAGGTCTAATGCATGATGGTCTTTGATGAAAGTGTTGGCTGACACCCATGATGCCTCCGATGTTGGCAAACCTTCCCACTTAACCAAGAGTTGTGGAGTTTGCTAAGACCCGTCGACAATAGAACGAAATCCCAAAAGATCAGTAGGACGTAACACAGGATGAGAGGCCACTGATGTAGGTGGAAGAGACACTGGGGATTGTAAGGGGTCTCCACGGCATGGTTTGAGAAGAGAGACATGGAACACATTATGAATCTTCGAGGATTCCGGAAGGGCGACTCGGTATGCAACAGCGCCAATCTTGGCTATGACTTTGAACGGGCCAAAGTATCGTTTTGACAACTTATGCATGCCATGAATCCGGACAGAAAGTTGACGATACGGTTGAAGTTTGACAAACACCCAATCTCCCACTTCATAAACCTTATCTGTACGATGACTGCCAGCCTTGTTTTTCATACGTAGTTGTGCGCGATGAAGGCTTTCACGAAGCTTTTTGATGACTGCAGTTCTAGTAGCAAGCAAATCATCAACTTGTGCATTAGCAGCTGTACCTGTCATGTGATCCATGACCGTAGGAGGGACTCTGCCGTACACGGCTTCAAAGGGGGATGTACTTGTCGATGAATGCCAAGCTGTATTATAGCAAAATTCTGCCCATGGAATAAACTGCGTCCAGCGATTAGGGGAGTCAGCCACAAAACAACGGAGGTAATCCTCTAAGCAGCGGTTCACCACCTCTGTTTGACCGTCCGTCTGCGGATGATATGAGCTGCTGGTGGAGAGAACAGTGCCTTGAAGACGGAACAACTCTTGCCAGAATTGGCTCATGAAAACTGGATCTCGGTCAGAAACTATAGCTGTCGGGAATCCATGGAGTCGCACAATTTCTTTTATAAATGCTTCTGCTACGGAGGGTGCTGTGAAACCAGTGCTTAATGGAATAAAATGGGCGTACTTTGAGAGACGATCAACCACAACCATAATGACTGTCCTTTCGTTCGATGGAGGCAAATGAGTGATGAAGTCCATTGAAATTTCGGACCAAATGGCGCTGGGGATTGGAAGCGGCTGGAGAAGTCCAGGTGGTGCTGAGTTCAGTGACTTGGTTTGCTGGCAAGTGGTGCACTGTTGAACATACTTTCGCACTGAGTCTCGTAGGCCTGGCCAAGCAAAATTAGTCGCAATACGAGCAACAGTACGTTGCATGCCAGCATGGCCGCCAACAACTCCATTTTGGATTTCATGTAAGATGAGGTGACGCAGTGCTGAATCTTCAGGAACCCACAGCTTATTATCATATAAGATTAATCCATCACGAATGGTGAACTTGGGATGAGCTGATGGATTATGTGAGATGGCCCGGACAAGGTCAATAGCAACTTGGTTGGTGGAAAATAATTGTCGTAAAGCTTCCAAAACTCCAAAAATTGGCCGACTTACTGCTTGTAGTGCCATGTGAGAAGCAGATGGTATTCGAGATAAGGCATCTGCGGGTGCATTTGCTTTTCCTGGACGATAAACAATGTCGAATTCATAGCCGAGCAGCTTCGCAATCCAATGTTGTTGTTCTGGAGTGTTGATGGTTTGCGTGAGTAATGCACGTAATGGCTGGTGATCGGAAATAATGGTGAATCGTCTACCAATGAGGTAAGGCCGCCATTTTAGCACAGCTTGAACCACAGCGTAAAGTTCTCTATTATAAGCTGATGATCGTTGGAGTTTCGGAGCTAAAAGCTTGCTGAAGTACGCCAATGGATGACGATCTTGGGATAGGACAGCGCCTATGCCCATGCCCGAAGCATCAGTTTCAATTGTAAATGCTTTAGAGAAGTCGGGTAGGGCTAAAACCGGTGTAGTGATCAGTGCCAACTTTAGTGATTTAAATGCCTTCTCTGCTTCTGGAGTCCAAGTAAAGGCCTCTTTGCAAAGCAAAGATGTCAATGGACTTGCAAGTTGTGCGTAGGCACACACGAATTTGCGATAATACCCAGCCAGCCCAAGAAAACCACGAAGTTGTCTAGCATTAGTAGGTTCAGGCCATTCTTGAACTGCTTGAATTTTTGCTGGATCCACGGCTACCCCCACTGCTGAGATAATATGGCCTAAGAAAACTAATGAAAGCCTACCGACATCGCATTTACTTGATTTAGCAAAAAATTGATGGGCTTGCAAAAGTGACAGTACCTGTTGTAGATGATGTAAGTGATGTTCCCATGAGCTGCTATAAATAAGAATGTCGTCGAAGAAAACCAAGACGAACTTGCGCAAAAATGGCTTGAAGACAGTGTTCATAATGCTTTGAAATGTTGCCGGGGCGTTAGTGAGTCCGAACGGCATCACGAGAAATTCGTAATGCCCCTCATGTGTTCTGAAGGCTGTTTTGTGAGTGTCATCTGGGTGAACTCGAACTTGGTGATAACCGGAGCGGAGGTCGAGTTTAGAAAACACCTTAGCTCCATGAAGTTCATCCAAAAGCTCCTCAACTGTTGGAATTGGAAACCGATCGCGCACTGTGCATGCGTTTAAAGCTCTATAATCGACACAAAATCTCCATGTTCCATCTTTCTTTTTAACCAAAAAAATTGGTGAAGAAAAAGGGCTGCTGCTAGGTTGGATTATGCCTTCCCGAAGCATGTCAGCGACGAGACGTTCAATGGTAGTCTTTTGGCTGTGTGGATAACGGTAAGGCCGGACATTCACTGGTGCCGATCCAGGCCATAAATGAATGGAATGATCTTTAGGTCGTTGAGGGAGAAGGCCGTGAGGGACACTGAAGATTTTGACAAACTGATGTAGGAGGTTGCAAAGTGCAGCATCATAAGTAGGGGACTCTGTAGATATATGTTGAGTAGATGGTAGCAGTATAGCCTCGGATGAACTGTGAGAATCATCCGTGGGACCAATTGCTGATAAAATAAACAAGGAAGCACCAGTGTTTCCTTGAACTATTTTAGAGAATTGGCCAAGTGAAAGCTGGGCGAGGCATGCTTGGCGTATGCCATGTAGCTTGATGGTTTTTCCAAAATAGTCAAAAGATAACCATAGGTCCTTGTAGTCAAATACTATAGGCCCCAAACTTGCAAGCCACTGGACACCTAAGACTATGTCCGCACCATGTAGTTCCAAGAGATGGAGGTCCACCTGAAATATATTATCATCCAGTGTAAGTGGAACGTTAGAGCATAGTCCTGCGCAAGATAGTGAGTCCCCATTGCCCACTGTAACGCTGAGATGAGGTGACGACACAATAGGTAGTTGCAGTGTAGACGCCAGAGTTGTTTGCATAAAATTATGCGTCGAACCACCATCGATGAGAACCATAACTCGACGACCAGAAATGAGCGCTGCGAGTCGGAGAGTGGAGGGGACAAAGTGACCCTCTAATGCATGAAGTGAAATATTTGGCGCAGTCGTGAGAGAGACATTGGCAGAGTTCGGGTCGGTTTCCACTTGGTGTTCATGATAGAGTGGTGGCTGATACAATGGTTCAGTCAGATCCTCAACGTCTGACTCAATCAACATGCACAAAAATTTTGGTGTGCAGTGATGATTTAGGGTGTAATGCTCGTCGCAGTTGTAACAAAGACCTTTCTGACGATGTTCGCTCATTTCAGTTTTCGTCAATCGGCGAATAGGTAAGTTATTTTGCGTCGATGTTGGGGATGAATGCTGAGGATGGTGTGGAACGATGGCAGAACTAGAGCGCTGCGCGGGTGGTCGACTATGAAAACGGTGTGCATCTACTTTGGATTCGATGAGTTTTGCTAGACCAACTGCTTCCGATAAAAGAACCGGCCGATGGACAAACAACTCCCGTTTGATGTCTTCCCGAAGTCCGGAAATGAAACAATTCAACAGATTGTGGGTAGTAAGGCCCGGGGTACATGTAGATAACGACTCAAAGTCAGAGACATAACTGGAGACCGATGACGTCTGACGAAGTTTGTATAATGCTGCTTCGTGATTGATGAATGTCGAGGGTCCAAACCGAAGCTCCAAGTCACGCCTAAAAGAATCCCAAGAGGTCAACTGCTTTGTTGAGTGCATCCATTGATACCAAAGAAGTGCTGGTCCGGTCATATAAAAAGTTGCAATGACGAGCCGCTGGTCGGGGGGTGTGACATGTAGATGGAAAAAGCGTTCGATCTGAAAAATCCATCCGGTGACATTATCGCCGGTGAACAAAGGAATTTCCAATTTTGGTAAGCGAGGTGTGTTTGTGTGGGTGTTGGTGTCGGATGGTTGAATGAGGGTTTGTTGGAGTGGCGATGCTGGGTTTGGAGGTGTAGGAAGCAATGGTTGTTTTTCCGCTTTGGCGTTAGCAACAGCAAGATCATGGAGCTTCTGGTTAATGCCAGCTAAGGCATCCTGAATTGACATAAATTGATCTGAGTGTTTGAGAACTGTTGCGGATAGTTCTTGAATTTTGGCCTCGGAAGAGGACGCGCGTGTGTCTGGCATAGTTGAACTCAGTGAAAGCACCAATGTTGCGCCAGCCGGTGTGAGCTGGGCAAGGGACCAGAGGAAGGGAGATGAGAAGGAGATAGAAGGAAGAAGAAATGACTCAATTGATTCTTATTATGTCTTCAATGTGACATGAAACTACTTATTGTAGTTTTAGTACAAGAATTGAAACGTACTTGGAAACTGATCATTTGTCATCCATAATGATTATGGATAAAACTCCTCATATTTCTTTGGTCTTGTTCTCTTCCGTTTGGTCTCTTGCTCTCCAGTCTTAATGTGCTCATTAACTTCACCATTAGTGTTGTTCCCATTAACTAAGCCTGTAACAAAACGCGCTTAAAAGATGACATTTCAGGCCAAAACATCACAGTGGAGGCTCGACCGATCGGCTGGTTGAAGACCAAAGCGGGAGGAAGAGTCTAAGTGCTGGAACAGGCCGACTCAACCCCAGGCCAACTTCTCAACTGACCGGCTCAGTCCGTCAGAGAATTCAGGATTTTCAGGACAGCTCAACCGGCTAGCTCAACTGAGTGCACAAAACTCAGCCGGCTCAAAGGGTCCGAGAGTTGGAGTCTTCAGAAGTTGCTCCCAACCGGCCGGCTCACACAAAGCCAATTTCCCAACCGACCGGTTCGCCGTCAGGTGCAGAATTCTAGGCTTGTTTCTTAATTTCGTTTTTTGGGAATCTGGCCAAGATACAGATATAGAAACCCCAGAACTTATAAATAAGAAGATTGGGTTAGGGTTTTCGGCATCAAAAAGGAATCCAAGATAATCATTCATTCTACAAGGACCTCGACGGCTCTGGAGGAGAAGAACGCAAAGTTTCGACGAAGAGAAGAATTTTTTTATTACTTTCATATTTGTGTTTTTGTTATGGCTATGAGTAGCTAAAATTTTAATTCGGTTTAGGGTTTCATTCATTGTGACAAACGTTTTGAGGCTTTTTACTTAATGCAATTTCTTGTTTCTCTAGTTCTTGTGCTAAATTTCACGGACTTAATTGTGAAGCTAAGCAGATACTTGACATGGTAAATCTTAGCCGAACAATTCAGCCCATATTGTTAATGCTTGTTTGAGACTTACTCGTAAAAACGAGTAGTAGCACTTAAACTCGATAATACCTTACCCGAATTATTAGGTTTAGGAGAACTAGAAGTCTAATACCTTACCCGGATTAGATTGTGGTGTATTGCCTGAAACGGAATACTTTAGGTTATAACCTGAAAAGGAGTAACCACACTTAGAATAATGAAATTAGATAATTAGCAGTCAATGATAAACGTGTCATAATAGAAACCCTAAACTGGATGCTTTCTCTGATTGAATTCTCTTCGTGTTATTTCCTCTTGTGCTTTACAACAATTGCTCACAAAAAATCCCTCTTAATTTACTTACAGTTACGACTTCAACGCACCAGTTCTCTAGGGTTCGATCCCTGCTTGCCACTATACTAGCTTTAGAAGGAGAAAAATATAAATTTAAATTTGACGCGTCAGACGACGCGCGTCAGGCATCTACACTAAGGGGAGCAATAAGCAATAATAGAGAGAGACTTTATTGCTTATTGCTCTCATGTAGCAGGTGAGCAAAGAGCAATACTTGATTGGTGAGCAATAATAAAGAGAGTGTGGGATAGGAAAGCAATTAGTGGGGCTCACGTATATTTATGAAAAAAGACAAAAGGAAACTACTTTTTGTTGGTTTTGAATGAAATAAAAACAAAAAATGTGAATATTGGAACAAGTCCAATTAGTCAAATTCAATCCCACAAAATAAAAATATTATAATCTAAAAAATAAGAAAATGTTAGAAAAATTAAATAAGTAGGTTGTAAACACTAGAAAATACTTCAGAAAAATTATATAAGTAGGTGAGAATACTAGAAAATAAATTACAATAAAAAAACACAACTAGAACATCTAACTAGCTTCCTCAGCAAAGCAATGTTAGGTGGCTAGTGTCCACTCTTCGTTCCAAGTTCTTAAGCTAGTGTCCTCTTTCCCTAAAATAGAAACGAACACAACATCAGTCTAGATTTAATGAGTAGTTGTAGCGAAAATGTCTTCTGGGATAAGTTTTAGTCCTAACCCCAGTCATCGATGTCTAGGTGTCCCTATGAACCTAACACGACAATTAGGCGTGGAGAATGAAGAACGCATCCGAGTGGAGATTGACGAAAGCGGCGGAGTGGAGAATGAAGAAAGAAAGCGGCGGCTGTGTTTGTAAAGATGAGAAGTACGATTTGTTTTAGGTCAAGCGGTGGAGTGTAGAATGAAGTTTAGCGGGCTGAGGCCCAATTTTTCAATGAAGCAATTTCGGCTTTCTTATCCTGCCAAATTAAAAAACAAAGGAATTGAACGAATTCACCAAATTGAAAAAGTTAAACAGTAGGCAGGTGTGCTTTTGTATTGCTGTGTTTGTTTGTTTTGTAAGCCAGATGTGGCATTAAAAAGGAGAAGAAGTTAAACAAATTAAAACGAATTCAACATCTGGCCAACAATAATCTTCATAATCACTTTAAACTAATTGAAACGAATTGGTCCAACATACACTTCACCAAGGACTTGAAAATAATTGAAAAACATAATAATCTTCATAATCATGTTCATGTTCATCTTCATCTTCATCCTCATCCTCTTCATCTTCATCCTCATCCTCTTCATCTTCATTTTCATTTTCATCCTCTTCATCATCATCTTCGACTATTTCATTTGCATCTTCATCAGAATAATCATCTTCGTCATCTTCTGTTTCATCATCTTCATACCTTTCTTCTAGGGGTTGATCATCATCTTCATTTGCATGACCATCATCAAAATAATCATTGTGAATACAATCTTCTTGATATGCTTCATGTATTGGTAATATGTTTTCATCGAGTGGAAGTGATGTAACATTGTAAGTTCCTCTCGGCGCCACCAAGTTAACAACTTTCCAATTATCGCCTGCTTTTGGATCGTCTAAGTAAAATACTTGTTGTGCAGTGGAAGCAAGACAATAAGGCTTATCATCATACCAACTTGTCGAAGATAACGGGCATTCCTTCTGCATACTTAAGTTCAACTACATTTTCCAGAATATCATAAAACTTAACTCCATCTGTAAAGTAAAAGAAACCAAATATGATTACAAATCTACAGCTTAACTAATTAATTAAGGAGACATGTATACAAATCAACCAAATATGCAAAACTTAACCTGCTACGACCATTAGTCCGTTGTTTTGTATTTTTAATTTGCGATCTCGTTCCCAAAATCACAAAATTTATCCCAATATCAGTCACATGGGTCCCACACACAAATCATTTCTTTTAGTTAATTAATGACAAGCTTCTTAGGCGACTAACATTCCCAGTATCAGTCATCTGGAATTCTGCTTCTAGAAACCCCCATACAAAGTTGGTGTGCAGCCGTTGGGACTTATTAATGTGCCTAATTTGAAAATACACTTTTGATTAAACTTTAATATGGTAAAACATGATAGTCACCTACAACACTTTAAGCGACGCAGTTATTTAGTGGCATATGATTCAGTCGTCTACCAACACTTAAGTGACACACGTTGGTCAGTGGCATAGGTGTCTGCCGCCTACGACCGCTTAAGTGACACACGTTGGTCAGTGGCATACGAGTCAGTTGCCTAAGACCGGTTATGTGACATACGTTGGTCAGTGGCACAAGTGTTTGTCGCCTAAGTTGAATTACGCGACACGGGTAGTAAGTGTGTCGCGTAACGATTCTTGGGCGACGTACACTTATACCACTGTAGCAAAATCAGTCGCCTAAAATGGAAAATGGTGTAGTGCGCAATTCACTATTATTGTCCACTTACTGCCACCTAGATAGCCGTGGTGAGCATGAAATTCAGCATTGGGTACTCTGGAATCAGACACAGTAACATTTTTGGCTAGCCTTCAGGCACACCAGACCTGTAGATAACGAACATTTAGTGGTTAGACATCAAGCTTGCGGAAGGAGCACACACATGCATTTATACAATTGGAAGAATGTAAACATCGACTTATAAATGTAGGTTCGTAACAATTTAGTGCAGATCAAGTCATACCTCAACCATATATGTATTTGTGAAATGTAGGTCTCCAATGTTACCTTCCCAAGTGAAATCTTCCCCAGGTAGATGAGATGTTGTTTTGTTCGGGTGCAGAACAATATCTAGAACAACTAACACAAAAATTAAAAGCAGTGCATAAAAAATAACAACACGCAAAGTTGTTACCCAGTTCGGCGTTAACGAGCCTACATCTGGGCGGCCGACTCCTAGCTCGGTGAATAGCAATTCACTAAAATTGAGTGGTGCGAGTACAGGGTTACCATTTACAGAATCCCTCTTAAACTATCCTGAGCCTCGAACACTCTAGTAATTGCACTCTAGGTCACCCCCTAGAACTTTGCTCCCGCTCTGTATCCACCAAAGCGATTCTTCGTGAGAACCAGCGCCTCTCCCGAATGTGCAGTAACACAACACCAGTGCGTGATCCTTCAGCTTTGTTCCATGATCAATCTGCCGAGCACCAGCACAGATTGAATCCGAGCGCCTTTGAGTAACCAGTGACGATTAGCTCTCCGGCCGATTACCTCCACCTCCCTTCAATGTATGTGAGCGTGAGTAATTTCTCCGTAAGTGCTAACTAATACCTAGGCATTAGCCCTCCTTATATAGAGCGATAGAAACCCTAAAGTAATTAGGATTCCCGAACTAAACCGCCTCTAATCTTAGGAAACCTTTCCTAATCTTTCGCGCATGTATTTTGAAGATAATTCTTTATTTGAATCTTCAATCTCGATTGGCCATCCTCGAATATCTTCAATCTTTGAAAATCTTCTCGAATAAGATAACTTCAAGCGTAAGCAACCGACTTCAAGGATATCTTCGATTATCCATATGCACCGACTTGCCAAAACTGATCTCGGAAATATCCTCAGGCTAAGTTGTGCTACGTCGGCTGAAACAAGTTTCCAAATCTAAATTTGGAAACTTCTAACTTCTGTCCACTGATGTGCAACCGCCTTGCTCTTCCAATGGTCGGCTGAGTGTCCTAATCTGAATTACGAAACACTTCGTCTGCTTCAACTTGTTCTAGGACAGTTGTCTCTTCGAGTCTGGAACAACAGCTTGAACAACTATACTAAGTTTTGTCAAACTACATGCCATAAAACTAACAATCTCCCCCTTGGCATTTTTGGCAAAACTACCTGTACTACTATTATAGTTGAATCTTTGAGGAGATTTCAAACTCCCAAGCTGTGCTACTAACTAAGCTACCAACCGAATCTTTGAGGAGATTTCAAACTCCGAACAAGAAATTAAGCACTCGACGAATCTGTTAAAGAGATTTCAAACTCTACACATGTCTAATCAAAACAGCACAACTGAATCTTTTAAGGAGCTTTCAAACTCCGAATCTACTCCCCCTTTTTGCCATAAATTGACAAGGGAGCACAAAAAGTAGCTTTGCACAAAAAACTAAAGAACTTTTTACCTTATTGTCTCTTATTCTCTGTGGACCTTTGACGAAAAACTCCTTTTCGATTCCAATATTCAAGCCGTTCATCCTTCCTTCTGGGTCAACCATCCATTCAGAGACACGCACGCTCTGGTTGACCACCTTGTACTTGAACAACTTAGTTGTCAACGACACACAGACCCAGTGAGGATCTAAGCATCTCGAACTGAAGATTGTCCAAGGCTTTTGTGAAGATTTCTGCCAGTTGTTTCTCAGTTGATACGTGGGTCAAGGTGATGATCTTCTTCTCAACCAGCTCTTGAATGAAATAATTCCTGATGTCGATATGCTTTGTTCTGGAATGTTGCACCGGATCCTTGGATATGTTAATGGCATTCATGTTGTCATAGTAGAGAGTCATCACATCTTGTTTTACTCTGTATTCTTCTAGCATCTGTTTCATCCATAACATCTGGGTGCAACAACTCTCGGCCACAATATATTCTGCTTCAGCAGTAGATAGATATATACTGTTCTATTTTTTACTGAACCAAGAGACCAGATTGTTTCTAAGAAACAAACATCCTCCTAAGGTACTTTTGCGATCCTCTGCATTCCCAGCCCAATCTGCATCGCAATAGCCTACTAGACACGAGTTAGTTTTCTTAGTGTACCACAGCCCATAGTCGGCTATTCCACAAACATATCTGATAATTCTCTTCACATTCATCATGTGGCTTTCCTTGGGATTAGCTTGAAATCTGGCGCAGACTCCAACCGCATGAGCAATGTTCGGTCTACTAGCTGTTAGGTATAATATCCCATTCATACTTCTGTAGAGGGTTTGATCCACCCCTGCACCAGCTTCATCCTTTCTAACCTTCACATGAGTTGCAACGGGGGTTCTCTTTTGCGTTGCCTTTTCGAGATCAAACTTCTTGATCAGGTTCCTGGCATATTTGCTTTGGGAAATAAAAATACCATCCGCCTTCCTTTTGACTTGTAGGCCAAGAAAAAAACACATCTCTCCCACCATGCTCATCTGAAATTTGCTCTGCATTTGTTTGACAAACTTGTCTACCAGCTTTTGATTGCTAGAGCCGAACACAATATCATCCACATAAATTTAAGCAATGATAAAATTTGACCCTGTGTATTTCACAAATAGCGTCTTGTCTACTCCTCATTGCACATAGTCATGGTTGATTAAAAATTTAGTAAGCCGCTCGTACCATGCTCTGGGCGCCTGTTTGAGACCATAGAGAGCCTTCTTCAGGCGATACACATAGCCAGGATGATGTGGATCTTCGAATCCCTTTGGTTGCACCACATACACTTCTTCATTCTGCAGCCCATTTAAGAATGCACTCTTGACATCCATCTGGAACAACTTGAACTTTAGGTGACAAGCAAGAGCTAGAAGCAGTCGAATGGCTTCTAAATGGGCAACCGGTGCAAAAGTCTCATCAAAATCTACCCCTTCAATCTGTGTATAACCTTGAGCCACGAGTCTCGCCTTATTTCTGGTGATGTTCTTATGTTTGTCCGACTTATTCTTGAATATCCACTTTGTCCCAATAACGCTCAAATTATCCGGGCGCGTAACAAGATCCCATACATCACTCCGCTGGAATTCACCGAGTTCTTCTTGCATGGCGACATCCCAGTATTCATCATTGATGGCTTCTTTGATGTTCTTGGGTTCTATATTAGATGTAAACCACTCAAAGCCAGCCAATTGACGAAAATTGACAAGTTTACCTTGAGTTTTTATGCCTTCTGTAGGATCACCAATCACCTCACAGACGGGATGATACTTTTTCAACTGCTCTTGATGGATGAAGGATGCGTGGAGGGGCAGGGGATGTTGGTGCAGTTTCCGTATCTGTTTCCGTATCAGCATCCTCTTTTGATTTGTGTTCATTTGTCGCAGGATGTTCTGGATCTTTATCTGTATTGATCTCCAGATTGGGAGAAGTGACGGCAGGTTGTTCTGGATGAGGTGGGACATCATCATCATCTACTGTATTTGTCTCAGATGCTCCTGGCACAACGTCTTACACAAATACAATGATAAATTCCATGACGACTCCAGTTCGTTTGTTGTAGACACGGTATGCCCTGCTGTTAGTAGAATATCCCAGAAAGATCCCTTCATCACTTTTAGGGTCCAGCTTTTGCAGATACTCTCGATCTCTGAGAATGTAGCACTGGCTTCCAAAGATATGGAAGTACTTGACCGTGGGTTTTTTACCTTTCCACAATTTGTAGCAAGTCTTCTCTGTTCCGGATCGAATCATAACTCTGTTTATGACATAGCATGCTGTGTTCATGGCTTCCGCCCAAAACTTTAAAGGAACCTTCTTTGCATGCAGCATTATGATAAGTTGTAATTGTATGGCTATTTTATATGTTAAAACCCCATCGATTAGTGATTGCATGTATATTATTTCACTACATGTGAGTAGTTTTCATTCTCAGGTGCATTCGGAGACCATGGAAGGAATATCGGCTAAAGAGAGCCTGTTAGAAGGTGTTTTGCGTCAAAGGAATAAAGTCAAAAGTGCTTGAAGTCTGAGTCAATGAAGGACGCGGACGGCTCAAGGATTAAGGGCGCGGAGGTATGAACAATTAAAGAAATTCAGAAGAAGTCCGCGGAGCATAAATGAGGGAGACGTCCGCGCGGAATTTCCAGCTGTCAAATTTCCTAAAATCAATGTTTTCTCGGGAAGAAAAAGAAACGAAAATCGGAGAGCCAATCTCGAAAGAATGAAATCAGAATTTGAGGAGCCACACTTGAGAAGATATAAAGAAGAAAGAAGGAAAGAAACATTTGTCTTCTCTTTGTCCGTGTGATTTGGAGGAGACAAAAACAGACATTGGAGGTCTTGTCTTTTGGCCGTGAGTTTTGTGGAGGTTCGAAGGTTTTGGAAAAAGACACACGGCAGAGAAGGAAAGATTGATCAGTGGCTCAGAATTGAAGAAAGCTTGGTGGATTATTCGACAATAGTATTTTCATTTCATTTCATTATAAACTTGATTATGTATTCTATTACCATGAGTAGCTAAACTCATTTGTGTAGGCTAGAACTTGATATTGTCATGCTTTGATTTGAGACTCATATTGAATTTCTATGTTTTGCGCTATATTACTATGCATTGTTTATGGACTTGATATGCTAGCATGAGTGGAACCCTGGCGGGGGAGCTTTTGTTTGTGTGTTAATTTCGATTATCAAAGTTTACTAGCAACCTACCGGGGATAGTAAACTAGGATACGAGTAATATATCACTAGGATTGACACCCTTGGACAACTTGTAGTGGAACCTAGCGGGGAGCTATAAGTTGTAAAACATTAGAAGTCAAAACGGTTGGGTTAATGATTTAGTCTTGCATCACAATCGAAAGTTCTAGCTTGCACTGTTCTTTGACATTTGATACTCAAGATGTGTGACGGTTTCTCTATTGATAATTGATCGTGTTTTGATACTTGCGTTTTTATTTGACTTGTTCAGAATTTACCCCCCATTGTTACTTTATTACTTAGTGAACAGATTCTCACACCGATCTCTGTGGATACGACCCGACTTACCGCTAGCTAGTCGGAAATAAAGAAAAGTATTATTTTTGACGGGTACAACGACGCCCGTCACTCCTCTTCTTCTTCGGTTAGGAGGGTGCTAACGTATATTGGACGTGGATTTTCGGTGGTTCCGAGATTCACCTCTTTCAAGTCATCAACAGTTGATTGCCCACCGTCTTCAAGTACCTCCGGAGCTTGATCAACCTCTACTTCTTCGACTTCATTTGGAACTTCTTCGGCTGTTACATGGTAGGATGTCGCTACATCATACTCCATTATGTCTTCCTCTTTATTGTTTTCGATTTCATCTGCAGTGATTTGGTGAGCTAATGTAGCATCTTTTTGACGATGGATGGAAATTTTCACAGGTGGTGGAAGCTTGTAACCCAGACTAGCATGTTTGTTAGCCGTTCCGTGAATCTGGGCGAGACTGTAAGGATGAGGTTCGATCAATTCTCCGAGCATAGCTGGTCTTTTAAAATCGTATCCTGACTTCTCCATCAACTTATAGGCGTTTCGATCGAATTTTCCCTCCAAACTTACATTCCCTTCGTGTGGTTCGATTGACTCCGAAATGAATCCTTCTAGCGGGGGCCTCAGAACCTGTGTTGTATTTGCGCTAGGTAATGGAATGACTACTTTTGCCACCCATTCTTGGTTGACCATCCTTCTGACCTTCTTGTGATCTGCAAAACTTACCTCTGATTTTTGACAGTCTTCCAAGGGTCTTTGCCCTGCTTTACGTCGAGATTTAGGTATATATCGCAAGATAGGGAGTGTGCTTTCAGGAGTCGGCCTTTGCGTTTGTACAGGTGTCATGACACATGCCCTGTTCCTAGCCTTTGATTCAATTTCTGATTTTATTTTCGGCCGGTTTTGGTTTGCTTTCGGTCTTTCCTTATCTTTTTCTCTAGTGGAAGGGATGATTGATGGCAGTAGTTCACTTGACACACCGTCTTCTTCAAAGAACTTAGCATCCGCAAAAAATGAATCTGCCTTGGTAAATGGTTTGACGTCCCCATTTATCTTTCTTTCACCGTCACGATAATATTTCAAGCATTGATGAAGAGTTAATGTAACAACTCCATTCTCATGCTTCCATGGTCGACCGAGTAACAACTTGAATAAAGTTCTAACGTCAATGACATGAAACAAGGTATCAGCAGATAGCTCTCCAATTGCTAGATTGACACGGATCATGCCAATCGCACGTTCAGTCTTTAGGTTGAATCCATGAATTAAAAGCTGGCTATTAGAGAGTTCGTCCATAGTGATTCCCAATAAGTCCATGGTTTCTTTTGGCATGAGGTTTACTCCAGAGCCTTCGTCCACCAAAATTCTTCCCACCTTTTGTCCTCGAATGTAGCCTGTGACATATAGAGGTCTGTTGTGAGGTTTGGATCCAAGGAGAAGATCTTCGTCAGAAAATGTCAAGGTCGTGTTGCAGGAGGTGCATTTGGCTGCATTTTTGATGATGTCCGTCTTCAGCTTTGGATGTAGGAGTGCTTGCACTATTTATTGTCGTGATTCCTCTGGAAAGTGAAAAATTTGCTCCCACTGCACGTGTTTAGGGAGGGCTTCTAGGATATCAAGCACATTAGCGTCATCTTGGCGTTCCCCATAATTACATCAGCAAGACTGAGATCCGCATCGGTCCGCCCAAGAACAACACTTTGGCCCAAAGAGTTCCAGACAGGACCACATTTTCAGCCAAGGAGTCCAAAACCGGCCATTCTAGGCCCCGACCAGGTTCCGGCCAAGAAATCTTCATGAGCCCCGTTTGGAATCACCTCAGCATTCCAGAACCGTATCCAAAAGGCCGAGAACCGAAGTCTAAATTTTCGGCCCCATCCGAGTCCAAAACCGGCCATTCTAGGACTCGACAAAGCTCCGGCCAGGTTCCAGCCAAGCAACCTTCATGGGCCCGGTTTGGAATCATCCCAGCATGCCAGAACCGCATCGCAAAGGCCGAGAACCGAAGTTTGAAAACTGGCACGCATCCAAGGTCCAAACCCGAGTTCCAAGAACAAGACTGTGCCCACCTTAAAATCTCGCCTCGTCTTTCGAGGCATGCCATTTGGCTCATGCCAAGACCTCTTTGACTCATGACAAGCCGCTTGGGCTCAAGGAATAAAGTCGGTGGAACTTTGGCTCTCTCCAATTCACTTATGCCAATCTAAACTTGGTGGCCAAGTTAGTGGAAACCCTAGATCATTTCCTATAAATGGGACCTCTTGGTCTAAGAAATGGGCAGCCTTGGATCTTGGTTGGAGTCTCGAAACTCTCTAGAAAACTGATCACATCTCGGAGCTTCTCTCACTACTTCTTCATTGTGGCAATAGAATGCACTTCTTTACTTTTTGGTCATTTGCTATTGTATTCTTGTTCATGAATACTAGTAGCTAAGTTCCCTATTCGGTTTAGGGGTTCATATATTGTGGCAAAGTTTTGAGACCCTTTACTTAATGCTATTTTGTGTCCTACTAGTTCTTGTGCCATTTATCTTGGATTGAACAAGCAAGGCTAAGTGGATGCTTGAAATGGCAAAGTTTGGCCGAGCAGTTCAATCCCTCTATTGCAGCTCGTTTGATACTGAAACGTGAGAACGAGTGGCTGCACTTATCCTAATACCTCTTGAAATAGAGTATTAGTCTTACTAGAACTAGAAGTCTACATCTTGAAATGGAGTAGATTGTGGTGTAAGTGCTTGAAATGGCCTTACTTGGGGTTATACCCTGAAACGGACTAACCACACTCATGGACACAAAATCAGATCACTAGAGGTCGATGATGAAAAAGCCATAATAGTATTTGTCAACACATTTTGAGATTCTTGTACTTAATGCTATTTCATAATTCACTAGTCCTGTGCTCATTCCCACGGATCAAATGCGAGGCTAAGTGGAAGTTTTGCCATAAAGCTTAGTTGAACAAATGATCCTTATAGTTAATATTTACCGGATGCCTTGCAGCAATGGTAGATAGTAACACCTAGATTGAATGACATCTTTGCCGGGTTGTTTGATCTAGGAAAGGACTAGAAGCCTAACACCTTGATAGGGAAGGTTGTGGCGTATCACCTTTGTCAGGATACTTGGGAGTTACCTTTGCCGGAACACCACACTTTGAAATATGGAGTTAATCATTAGCTATCCATGATGAATGTGTAACAATAGATCCCTAGACTGAATACTTCCTTTGATTGTTTACCTTCCGCTTATTTACTTTTGCACTTACTTTCAACCATTTGCAAACCCCAATTGTTTTACTTCCTTATTGTTTTCAAGAACAACAAGTAACCTCACCAGCTCCCTTGGGTTCGACCCCTACTTACCACTTTTCTAGCTCATAGTAAGCCAATAGTAGTGGACTTATAAATTGTAAATTTACGAGGTCACGACAACGAATCTTGTCAAATTTTGGCGCCGCTGCCGGGGAGTTGTGCATTAGTGAAGTTGTTCTTTTTACTGTTTTCCCTTTTGTTTCTGTTTCATTTTATGGTCCACTATGCCTTCTTGGATGATTCGGCATCTTCCCCAATTTGGAGGTACCATCGGGGAAGACCCAGTGAGACATGTACAAACGTTTCACTCCATCTGCGGCCACATGAAGCTTAAAGACGAGTCATTAGAGGGGTTTAAGCTGAAATGTTTTAAGTTTTCCCTACCCGACTCTGTAATATCTTGGTATTACTCATCATGTGCATATTATGAAAGCAATTATTGAGGTCTACGAGCCCGGTTCCTAGAGGAATTTTCTCCGCCATCCCTTCGACTTGAAGTCCGCGAGAAACTTATTACTCTTACACAATTCCCGGGCGAAACACTCTATGAGTACTATGTGCGCTTCGATACCCTTCAAGGAAGCTGTCAACACCATGGATTCACGGATTTATCTCTTCTTACCAAATTTCTTGGTGGGATGATACTACTGCAGCGGGATGTTCAATATGAGACTTATGCGTGGACGAAGCCTGGGATTTGGTAGATGATGAGGCACAGAAGTCAAGACCTAGACGAGGCCCACTGCACAAAATAGAAGATAAGGCGCAGATGGTGGAAATGGATTCAGTAAAGAACAAGCCCAGCATCACAACCATTACAAGCTTACCCGCAATAATGCCTAACTCGAGAAATTAGCAAGGGCCGAGCAAACTGCTAGAGGACACTGTAAAGGAGCTAGCAGCTAGCACCCAGTGGTTGGCCAACACGGTGCACCAAAATCAGGCCAGAACCGAGGGAACCTTGGCCGAGCTATCAAAGCAAATGTCCGACTTGGCCTAGACCGTGTCCAAACTAAGGAGAGACCCGGGGAAGCTACCATCCCAAAATGAGGCAAGGGTCAGCGAGGAAGAGCCTAGATCAGATTACACTGAGCCAACAGAGGACGAGAACCCACTGATGCCTGAAGAATAACTAGCCGAGACATGCCCGGTCCCCACTGTCGGGCTGGCCGAGACAGACCTAGTCTTCACTGCCGAAAAATCCCAACTGGACCCTCCCCCTTCGTTTTGTATACGGATCACACCTACTAAAATCATGTAATCAATGATGGGGTGCAAGGTGAGTTGGAGGCGAAGAATGAGCCAGAAAAGCCAACAATAGAACACTCACTCGCCATGAGTCAACAATCGCTGCCTGAAAAGTGTAAGGATCCGAGACGACCGTTCCTCTTTGCCACAAAGACAAGGATTGGCAAGGGCACATGCTTGATGTCGCTTGTGTTTGATGGCAAGATACTGAACTTCCAAACTCGCGAGGATGCCAACCATTCATACATAAAGAAGCGACCGAGACATGGCACGTTTGAATGGAAACCCGGATGGAGAAACACGAGAGCACGACTCAATGGACCAGAAGCTATGGTCTAGTTTTCCTCGCCTACTCGGAAGGATGTAAAGGCGAACCCGCCTGATCAATAGAGAGCAGAACCGAGCCCGCTGCCATATGAGTTCTTTGGGCAGATTGTAAGAGCAGCTGGGGCAAAGTTTACCTCACACGCCCATGGGACCCTAACTTGTGATCCCTAAAGAGGTAACGTCGAGACAACAAAGTTAAACAAAGGCGCTCGTCGGGAGGCAGCCCGGCATTTTTATAGTTTTTCAGTTTTATTTACTTATGTCGTTTGTGTTTGAGTCTTGAGGCATACTCACCCCATTGCATTTGGAAGGGAAATGATTTTTTCATGTAGGGAACAGTACTGGACCTTGACCAGGGAGCGCCCGAGAAGGACCGGGCCGTGTCCGAGAAGTACCGGGTGGCGCTTGAGAAGAACTAGGCTTCGGACAAACTCCCTCGAGCTTCAACCGAATCATGCTGGTCCGAACCTCATCGTTTGCTCATACAGTCACGACACTCAACGACATGACAAGGGGAGTACTGTTCGACCATTGCTCTACCTGTCGTTCCTTCCTTTTGTTTTGCTTGCATTATGTGCCTTGAATTTAAGTCATGCCGTGAGGACACGACTTTGTTCAAAAGTGTGTTTGGGAGAGTCGTTTGTTGTGTCAGCACATTTATTTCTTGCACATGCATAGAGTCAGCACGTTTCCCTTGAATTTTAAATTTTTTGAAAATATGAATTTCTTTCTATTTCCTAGATATGAGATATTGAACTTTGATGATGTGAAATAGATAGAGCCGATTACATGCATTTCTCTTAGAAATCTGAATTGTGTGACTACATGTGAACTTAACCTTCTACGTACCCTTGTGAATTGGGATAAAAAGGGATGTGGAGTTGATAGAAACGTCCTAGAAAGGCTTGACAAAGTACTCAAAGGACCAAACTTTGATCTATATGGTTATATGGATTTCGTGGAGGCTAGCACTTCGAGACTTATCGGTTCAGGGTTGACTCCGCCACTGCAGTGTTTATGCAGAAGGCGGGACAGGAAAATAAACCGTCCTATCTCTAGCTCGAAGTAGCCGGGAAAAGAGGTGAGCGACCCTCATCTTGACCCGCGCCAAAAAGGACAAGGATGAGAAAGAGCGTGGAGGTATTTCTATATGCTCACGGGCGATGATTGGACCTCTCAAAAGAAAAGGAGAAATGGACAAGCAATTCACAACAAAGGAGCAAAGCTCAAGGAAATCAGCCAAATTGTGAAAGTTCTACCCGCAACAAAAGTGAAGTACATCATTCATACATCAAAGCCAAAGGCCAAACTCACTACAAAAGCTGTCCAACCAAGCAACAAAAAGAACTCAACCCTTGAAGCTCGAATAAAGCAATGAAGTATAACAATATAGCAAGAATTCGGAACCGAGAGTGTAGATCATGGGTCTAAGAGGACTATCTCCCACTCATCCAAATTGGTTTGCAACTCGGCTCAAGGTAACACGTATCAAGTTATTTCCATGTATGAGCATGATACTTTGAGTAATGGTTGAGTTATGCATGGAAAGGTGAAGTCTAGATTAGCGACTCTTATTCATATCTAGGATGTCGAAGGACTTCTGGTGTTTCAGTTATTTTCCTCTTATGATCTAGACCTTGTTCGGGACGATCATGTATAAGTGTGGGGTGGTTTGATGAGCCGTATTTATATGACTCGTCGAGTCAACAAAACCCACCAAATTCGACACTTTGTCTTGAGAACATTTACTTGTTAGTGTCGTATTTGCATTTCAGGCATTTTGGAAGGTCTAGGAGGAATCAGGCTTAAAAAGGGCATTTTGTGCCAAAAACATCACAAGACTATTTTAGACGACCAGTCCACACTTTGGCCTGAGAAGTTCCCGAGGAGTTCCAAGCAAATCCGCCATTTGGCCACTTTGGCCCGAGCAGGACCAGGCCGCGCCCGAGAATTCTTGGTCGGTCCACAAGCCACAAGTGACCAAGAATGGCAAGGACCGTTCAGAGCAAGTTTGACAGGGCCCAAAGTTGGGGTTCCCCATAATTACATCAGCAAGACCAAGATCCGCATCAGTCTGCCAAGAACCACACTTTGGCTCAAAGAGTTCCGGACAGGACCACATTTTAGGCCAAGGAGTCCAAAACCGACCATTCTAGGCCCCGACCAGGTTCCGGCCAAGAAACCTTCATGAGCCCGATTTGGAATCACCTCAGCATTCCAGAACCATATCCAAAAGGCCGAGAACCGAAGTCCAAATTTTTGGCCTCGTTCGAGTCCAAAATTGGCCATTCTAGGACCCGGCCAGGCTCCGGCCAAGCAACATGATGTTCCCATGAATGGCATGGGGTTTGGCAAAACGGCTTTAGACAGTTCTAGCTAGAGTTCAAGAAGAGTTCAACCACGGACTAGAACAGAAGTACAGCGTACAACAGACGCAATGATTTGAATTCGGAAGGATACGAAGATAGAGGATCTGTTCGATTGAAGTCGGCCAGTGAAGAAACAGATATTCGAGATGTCATTTGAATATCTCTGAACCATAATTGAAGATCGCCTGCCTAACTTACCGTAGAAGATATCTCATGAAGATCTGAATATCCAAAAGATATTGACGAGATTATGTGATCTGGACGATCGAAGATCTGATTGGAGTCGGCCAGCGAAGTACTCAAAGATCAGATATTCGAATGAATATCTTCATATCAAATTAAAGGCAGCGTGGCTGACTTGGCGAGGAAGTAATATCCTATTCTTCCTACCGATTGGAAAAGATATACATCAAATATATAGGAATATCTCCTAAATATTTGATGGGATTATCTTGTGCAGATTAGGGTTTCGTCCAAGCATATAAATACAATGCTAGGGCGTCCTCATTCTGTATCGCCCCCGGAGAGAAAAGAAAACACGAGAGCATTCGTGAGATTGGAGGAGGAGCGATCGACCGGCTGAGTATTCCACATCGGAATATCAACGGTGAAGAAGCAGTCTGTTCAGTGTGCTATTCAGACTGCTCTTGGAGAACTATCAAGCGCACACACACAACTATCAAGCTACGTCTTTGAGAGAAGGCGACTGGACTTCCGAGAAGTCCAAGACTAGGCCTACCCACAGGGGATCGAGGGGAGTAGCGACAAACCGAGATTGCAAATCCAAGAGACGGAGTGTTAGTGGTGAGGCCATTACAAACAAGGTGTTGTGTATGAGTAAGACCTCTTGTAACCCTAAACTCGTAATAAGATTTGTTGTCCCTTTTTCGGGTGTGGGAAACGCCCCAGAGTAGGCGAGGCCAAACTGGGTTGTCATATCGTGTGTGCTCCTATTTGTTCTGTTTACGTTCTGTCTGCTAAGGTGTTCCAGCCTCTGTTTACACACAAGCTGAAACTGTCCAACAAGTGTTCGAGACGCAGTTCGAACACCATCTGGAACTTGTCTTGACTAAGACAAGTAGATTTCAATTGGTATCAGAGGAGGCACTCGACATACAGAGTGTGATCCGGCGACTGTTCAAGATGAGTTTGAAGGAAGGACAGAGCGCTAACCAACCACCGTTGCTTGAAGGGCCGAATTATGCCTATTGGAAATCCAAGATGAAAGCCTTTCTGAAATCTCTCGATGAAAAGGCTTGGAGAGATGTATTGGTAGGATGGACAGAACCCATGATGGCCAACCCCGAAGGAGTTGTTATGCCAAAACCTGAAGCTCTGTGGTCTGAAGCAGATGAAGTAGCGGCTGTTGGGAATTCAAAGGCCCTGAATGCAATCTTCTATGGAGTGGACGAGAACGTGTTCAAACTGATTGCTGAATGTGAGGTGGCCAAGGAAGCATGGGATACTCTCAGAATAGCCTATGAGGGTCCAGACAGTGAATCTAACGATGAGGAAAAAGAGCTTGAGAATGTCAATATCATGGGACTTGTAGTCAGTGTTGAAGACTGCAGTGAGACAAGTAAAAGCCCATACTCCAGTGCACTGTCTGAAAAGTCTGTTGACGACGCATCAAGCGTTGATGATGAAGGACTTGCTCATGAGACCTCAGCCGAGACGTACAAAGACCTATATGAGAAATGGCTGCTGGTGATCAACCTCAATAAGAAGCTTACCGATTCTGTAGCCAGTATGACTGCCGAATAAGACAAGATGAGGCAGGAGGTTGACACACTGGTTACACAGAAGGTGGAACTCCAAGGTAAGATTGATGAGCTGAACACACAACTAACTGAGATGAAACAGGAAAGATCTTGCCTGCTTGCACAAAAAATGGAACTCCTGGGTACTATTTCTTCGCTCAAAGTCAACGTGGACTGGCTCCAAGAATTTAAACGATATTCTCAGGTCTCAGAGGATGGAGTCCGGACACCGAGGGCTTGGCTACACGGAAGAAGGCAGCTCAAAAGGTACAATGTTTGTTAAAGCAAAACCAGTGGCTGAACAGAACCTGGAACTGAAGGTGAAACAGAACCAGAGACGGAAGGAGAATAAGCACCTGGGAGAGAAGGTGAATTAGCACCCGAGACAGCACCTGGGATAGAAGGTGCATCAGTACCAAAGAAAAACCCCAGCTGATCTGAGGAAGACTAGCAATGCTCACTTCGGTTCTTGCTCAAAGCAGAAGCAGGACTCTCGCACATGTTGGTACTGCTACCAGGTTGGACACATCAAACCTAAGTGTCGGCTGTTCCTTGCTGAACGAAGGGCCTTTCAACAAAGGACTACACCTCGACTGAAACAGGTCTGGGTACCAAAGACAAGCAAGACCGTATGCATGGTTGCTTTCAGTTCATCGAGTCACATGGAAAAAGACCGTTGGTACTTCGATAGTGGATGCTCCACCCATATGACAGGTAACTCTAAGTTTCTTACACATGTTCGACCTGTTATGAAGAAGCAGTTTGTCACTTTCGGAGATGGAGGAAAGGGTCAGGTGATCGGCTGTGGGACATTGAAGGTTCCGGATCTCCCTGTACTCAAGGACATTCTCCTGGTTGAAGGATTGAAGGTGAATCTTATCAGTATTAGTCAACTATGTGATGATGGACTTCATGTCAGCTTCACTCACGACTCATGTCACGTGTGGGATAAGGAAGGAGACACACTAATGAGAGGCAGCAGGGCAGCCAACAATTGTTACCTCATAGGTTCTGCTGGAACAGTTGCTGCATCAGGTTGTTTATCAAGACAAGGGAATAAGATGGCACTGTCTCATAGACGCGTGGGTCATCTACCTCTCAAGACCTCAAAGAAACTCTCCTCAACTGGACTCATCCGAGGAATGACCAATGTGAGAGGTGATACAGCGGTTCTATGTGGAGAATGCCAAATCATGGAAACTATTGAAGATCCATCTGAAGTAATGAAGAGTCGAGCGAATGAGAATGAGATCAAGTATCGAGAACTGACTGCATGTTCATCCAGTCCGAAGAATGTCAACAAAGCATTTATTTATGAGATTTCGGGGGTGGCCATTCACGTGGAACTGGGAGAGTTCACCAGATCTGAAGCATGGAAGTTATATCATCTTGCACATAGTCACGAACTAAAGAAGACCATGTACGGACTTACACAAGCGCCCAGAGCATGGTATGAGACATTCCTCATCGACCATGGCTATGAGCGATGGGGAAAGAGAAGCATATGTTCGTCATGAGTACACAGAATCTGGTTGGCCAGTTCGTGAGACTGATGCAAAAGGAGCTCCAGCTGATTATGGTAGGAGAGATGAAACACCTTCGTGGAACACATGTTGACCAGATGCTGGGAGAGCAGGAGGGCATCGCTGCAGGGAGCTGCTGCACTCAGTTCCTATGGATGAAGCAGAATCTGTCTGAACACGTAATGGAACGGGTGAAGAAGTTGCTGCTCAATAACCCAGTACAACACTCCATGATCATATATCACTTCATCAAAGAGCTAGTGGACAAGAAGGTCATCACATCGAAACACATGACAACTGTTACTGTCGTACTCACCGTGCCTCTAGACGCCACTCAGTTCGAAACACTAAGATCCTCTCTGGGTCTGCGTGTTATCGCAAACTAAGTGTTCCAGACGGAGGTCAGCCAAGAGCAGAAAATCAGCAAATCAGATGGGCAGACCTACCAAAGAAGAGGGCTGGAACAAATGGTACGTAGTTGGAACTGATTACTAAATTCAGCTTATCTACAGTTTTATGAGGCGAAGACGACTGCAATGGGAAGTGAGAAATCAAAAAGTCAATTGAATCGAAGTCGGATGAGGATACAATATCAGCAAACCCTAAGATCGGAGAAGGGAAAAAGAAGGGAGAAGAGGCGGCTGTGACAGAACTTAAAGAAGCTACTTCAAAGGCGTCAAAGGTTGATCCTAATCCAACTAAAGGGATTATGCAGACTGCGAAGGAAAATCAGGTGATGGCTGAACCACCCCTCAATTAGGTAATCCCTTGTTCTCACTCCCAAGCTATTGCACTCAATTTTGTTGATGAGGAAGTACGGGCGATTGGTAAAGATTCAGTGAGTCATAAGGGTGACAAAGTGGTTAATGGGAAGCCGAAGGGTTTGAAACCTGCTGTAGATTCTGTAGCCGATGCTGCAGAAGAAGGTGAAGCCAGTAGGGCCAAGATTGGGGTTTCTGATAAGAAGAAACTATTGAATGCAAAAGTGCAGGCCTCCGGTTTTGTGCTAAAGAAGACGAGGTTTCGCAGGAAGGTCGTGACTCAAATGAATGACACTCCCACGGAATACGTTACTCGGTTTTGTGCTGTAAGGGGGAGGAGACTTGTAATGTCAGAATCAAAGGCTGAACAGTTTGTTGAATCATCCTGCAAGAGGAGTCTGGTTCTTGAGGAAGACTCGATGGAAGGAGAAAAGAAGTCAGATGATAAAGATTTGAATCCGGAAGGATCTGAAGATAGAGGATCTGTTCGATTGAAGTCGGCCAGCGAAGAAACAGATATTCGAGATGTCATTCGAATATCTCTGAACCAGAATTGAAGATCGCCTGCCTAACTTACCGTAGAAGATATCTCATGAAGATCTGAATATCCAAAAGATATCGACGAGATTATGTGATCTGGACGATCGAAGATCTGATTGGAGTCGGCCAGCGAAGTACTCAAAGATCAGATTTTCGAATGAATATCTTCATATCAAATTAAAGGCAGCGTGGATGAGTTGGCGAGGAAGTAATAGCCTATTCTTCCTACCGATTGGAAAAGATATACATCAAATATCTAAGAATATCTCCTAAATATTTGATGGGATTATCTTGTGCAGATTAGGGTTTCGTCCAAGCATATAAATACAATGCTAGGGCGTCCTCATTCTGTATCGCCCCCGGAGAGAAAAAAAAACACGAGAGCATTCGTGAGATTGGAGCAGGAGCGATCGACCGGCTGAGTATTCCACATCGGAATATCAAAGGTGAAGAAGCAGTCTGTTCAGTGTGCTGTTCAGACTGCTCTTGGAGAACTATCAAGCGCACACACACAACTATCAAGCTACGTCTTTGAGAGAAGGCGACTGGACTTCCGAGAAGTCTAAGACTAGGCCGGGAGAGAAGTCTCGTCCTACCCACAGGGGATCAAGGGGAGTAGCGACAAACCGAGATCGCAAATCCGAGAGACGGAGTGTTAGTGGTGAGGCCATTACAAACAAGATGTTGTGTAAGAGTAAGACCTCTTGTAACCCTAAACTCGTAATAAGATTTGTTGTCCCTTTTCGGGTGTGGGAAACCCCCCAGAGTAGGCGAGGCCGAACTGGGTTATCATATCGTGTGTGCTCCTATTCGTTCTGTTTATGTTCTGTCTGCTAAGGTGTTCCAACCTCTGTTTACACACAAGCTGAAACTGTCCAACAAGTGTTCGAGACGCAGTTCGAACACCATCTGGAACTCGTCTTGACTAAGACAAGTAGATTTCACAACATTCTTGGGCCCGGTTTGGAATCATCCCAGCATGCCAGAACCGCATCGCAAAGGCCGAGAATCGAAGTTCGAAAACTGGCCCGCATCCAATGTCCACACTCGAGTTCCAAGACCAAGACTGGGCCCACCTTCAAATCTCAGCTCGTCATTCGAGGCACGCCATTTGGCTTATGCCAAGACCTCTTTGACTCATGCCAAGCCGCTTGGGCTCAAGGAATAAAGTCAGTGGTACTTTGGCTCTCTTCAAATAACTTATGCCAATCCACACTTGGTGGCCAAGTTAGAGGAAACCCTAGATCATTTCTTATAAATGGGACCTCTTAGTCTAAGAAATGGGCAGCCTTGGAGCTCGGTTGGAGGCTCGAACTCTCTAGAAAACTGATCACATATCGGAGCTTCTCTCACTACTTCTTCATTTTGGCAAGAGAAGCACTTCTTTACTTTGCGGTCATTTGCTATTGTATACTTCTTCATGAATACTAGTAGCTAAGCTCCTTATTCGGTTTAGGGGTTCATATGTTGTGGCAATGTTTTGAAACCCTTTACTTAATGCTATTTTGTGTTTTATTAGTTCTTGTGCCATTTATCTCGGATTGAACAAGCAAGGCTAAGTGGATGCTTGAAATGGCAAAGCTTGGCCGAGCAATTCAATCCCTCTATTTCTGCTCGTTTGATACTGAAACGTGAGAACGAGTGGCTGCACTTAGCCTAATACATCTTGAAATTGAGTATTAGTCTTACTAGAACTAGAAGTCTACATCTTGAAATGGAGTAAATTGTGGTGTAAGTGCTTGAAATGCCCTTACTTCGGGTTATACCCTGAAACGGAGTAACCACACTCATGGACACAAAATCAGATCACTAGAGGTCAATGATGAACAAGCCACAATAGTATTTGTCAACACATTTTGAGATTCTTGTACTTAATGCTATTTCATATTTCGCTAGTCTTGTGCTCATTCCCACGGATCAAATGCGAGGCTAAGTGGAAGTTTTGCCACAAAGCTTTGATGAACAAATGATCCTTATAGTTAATATTTATCGGATGCCTTGCAGCAATGGTAGATAGTAACACCTAAATTGAATGACATCTTTGCCGAGTTGTTTGATCTAGGAAAGACTAGAAGCCTAACACCTTAATAGGGAAGGTTATGGCGTATCACCTTTGCTAGGATACTTGGGAGTTACCTTTGCCGGAACACCACACTTTGAAATATGGAGTTGATCATTAGATATCCATGATGAATGTGTAACAATAGATCCCTAGACCGAATACTTCCTTTGATTATTTACCTTCCGCTTATTTACTTATGCACTTACTTTCAACCATTTGCAAACCCTAATTGTTTTACTTCCTTATTGTTTTCAAGAACAACAAATAACCTCACCAGCTCCCTTGGGTTCGACCCTTACTTACCGCTTTGCTAGCTCATAGTAAATAGTAGTGGACTTATAAATTGTAAATTTGTGAGGTCACGACAACAACTCTTGTCACTTATCCTTAGTCAGAAGGGTGACTTTGTCGGCTTTGGTGCCAACTGGGGGTGTCCACCCATTCTCAACAATTTCCCAAACTGATTAATCCTAAGACTTTAGGAAGGCCTTCATTCGCACTCTCCAATAGCCATATTTGTTTCCTTCCAGTAGCGGCGGACGAGTGATGTTCTGCCCTTCTCTTAAATCCATCTCAAACAACCTCTGGATCCTACTCTGTGTGTCGAGTATTTGCTTTGATACCAATTGAAATCTTCCCCAGGTAGATGAGATGTTGTTCTGGTCGGGTGCAGAATAATATCTAGAACAACTAATATGAAATTTAAAAGCAGTGCAGAAAAAATAACAACACGCAAAGTTGTTACCCAGTTCGGCGTTAACGAGTCTACGTCTGGGGGGCCGACTTCTTAGCCTGATGGATAGCAATTCACTAAAATTGAGTGGTGCGAGTACATGGTTACCGTTTACAGAATCCCTCTTAAACTATCCTAAGCCTCGAACACTCTAGTAATTGCACTCTAGGTCTCCTCCTAGAACTTTGCTCCAGCTCCGTATCCACCAATGCGATTCTTCGTGAGAACCAGCGCCTTCTCCCGAATGCGCAGTAACAGAACAACAGTGCGTGATCCTTCAGCTTTGTTCAACGATCAATCTGCCGAGCACCAACACAGATTGAATTCGAGCGCCTTTGAGTAACCAGTGACGATTAGCTCTCCGGCCGATTACATTTACCTCCCTTCAATGTATGTGAGCGTGAGTAATTTCTCCGTAAGTGCTGACTAATACCTAAGCATTAGCCCTCCTTATATAGAGCGGTAGAAACCCTAAAGTATTTAGGATTCTCAAACTAAACCGCCTCTAATCATAGGAAACCTTTCCTAATCTTTCGCGCATATCTTTCGAAGATAATTCTTTATTTGAATCTTCAATCTCGATTGGCCATCTTCGAATATCTTCAATCTTCGAAAATCTTCTCGAATAAGATAACTTCAAGCGCAAGCAACCGACTTCAAGGATATCTTCGATTATCCATATGCACCGACTTGCCAAAACTGATCTCGGAAATATCCTCAGGCTAAGTTGTGCTACAGCGGCTGAAACAAGTTTCCAAACCTGAATTTGGAAACTTCCAACTTCTGTCCACTGATGTGCAACCGCCTTGCTCTTCCAACGGTCAGCTGAGTTTCCTAATCAGAATTAGGAAACACTTCGTCTGCTTCAACTTGTTTCAGGACAGTTGTCTCTTCGAGTCTTGAACAACAGCTTGAACAACTATACTAAATTTTGTCAAACTACATGCCATAAAATTAACACCAAGCCATCTGCAGAGAGAGAGAAATGTTTAAGGAAAAGAACCGATCCAGAAATCATAATAACGCCTCATAGATGAAAAACTAGAACTTACGCAAAAAGGGTCAACGAATAGCTACGTAGACTCCGACTAACATTTCGCAGACATATGTAGACCCTAGTCAAGACAAGAAAGTCATCATCAACTAGCTTGGCAAGACACCTGGTAAGGTGATAGAATTTGTGGACAGCTGGGGTGCTTACGTGATTAGTATCAATGAAGTATAAGGATGCAGCTTATTGGAGGAGATTTTGTCCAGCTTGTATACGTGCTCAAACCAAAGATAGCCAACCTATGAAATTTCGGATTTTTATCAGAGTCGGAGATTTTTTGAAAAAAATTGCTTATCTAGTCAGATATGGAAGTAAATTGATAAAATTGACATGAAACATACCGTTGAGGCAATGACTATGATAGCTGCTTTGACTGATATCCTGAATTTTACTTCTGCTTCTTCAAATTTTTCCATCCACTTCTCAACCTATATTAGCCAATTCCACTAATCATTATTTTGATCTCAGAGGGAAAGAGAATAACAAAAGAACCCCAACTACGATAGGGTACGGATTTTACAATACAAAAAAGACCATCCAAGTTCCAAGATGCAACCTAATAAGAGATCATATCAAAACTTACAGTGGGGTGAAAGTAAGCATATATCATTCCAATAATCCATATATAGCGATCAAGCCTGGAACGAAAATGCCATTCATGTAAGAGAGGAAGATTTGGTTTGGCAGGATCCCTATAACCTGTAAGAAATTCATGTGTCAACTGATTGAAATAAAAAGCAGCGTAGAAGACGATTGGCAGCTTCGGAAAATTACAAACCAACAAGGAAGGTGAGCGGACTCCAAAACACTTCAAAAACTCCTGGTACCTTCCACATCAATATGACCACCAGGAAGCAAACAACAAACTTAGCAGCTATTACTGAACTCAGTTCGTTGTACTTGTGCATAATGCCAAGTGCCCCATAGACCATAACAAACTTAGCAGCTATTACTGAACTCTCTCGACCACTAGGGACACTTAAACACTAGGAGTATCCAATAACACCGCTGACATGATAGCCTCCCGGTATCAGCCAGCCCTCTCGAAATACTCAGTAGACTGACAGGTCGTCGTCAGTACCTGCAAATTTAAATTTATAATTCCTTACTGTAGACTGTGGGTTAGTACAGTGGCAAGCAAGGGTCGAACCCAAGGGAGCTAGATGGTTACTACTTTGTTCTGTAAGAAAGGAAAGAAAAGACAATTGGGGTTTGTGAGAGATTAGGAAATAGGGCAATAAGGAAATAACCGAGAGAGTAATAATCAGAGAGAAATATTCAGGCTAGGGTTTCTGAATTGTGACTTAGTTTATCCTTGATTTCTAAGTATTTTATCTTGCTTTCTTAAGTGTGGTTACTCCGGGTCAGGTTATAACCTAAGGTAGGACCGTTAAGTCACTACGCCACAATCTACTCCTGGTCAGGTTATAGACTTTTAATTCTAGCAAACCTAATACTCCTGGTCTGGTTATATTAAGTTTAGTGCATCTACTTATTCTAACGGGTCAGTATCAAATAAGCAGGATAAAGAGGGCAAGTATTACTAGGTTAAGTTGTACCCTTTCGGATCTCCCCTTAACCTAATAATTCGAACCAATAAATTGCACAAGAATTAATAGAATGCAAGAATAATAATTAAGTACTGAATCTCAAAACATTCGTCACAATTATTCAAACCCTAGCCCGAATAACGGGTTTAGTTACACATAGCCATAAGTAAATAATGCAAAGGTAATGAAAATATAAGAGAACTTCACTAAAAACCGAGGGAATGAGCAAACGGCCGTGAGGGCTAAGACGTGGCTGAGCTAGGGCAGAATAGGGCTGAGGCAGTGGCACAAGGCAGAGGAAAGGGCGGAGCAAGGAGGAGCTAGGGAGGAATTAGGGTTTCGGCCGTGAGTTAGGGTTTGAGAGGAATTTTGTGGAGAGAGGAGCTCTCCACGTTTTGGGATGCTTTAGAAGGCTGAGGAGAGCTCTTATTTATAGAGTTTGAGAATGCCCCAAAGTTCCTTAAATAATCCCAAAAGATTATTTAGGAAATATTCCCATATCTTTCTTGATTTATCTTCTTTGCTTGGGAATTAAGCCACCTTAAACCTTCTTGAATATTCCGAAACCATAGATGTAAGTTGCCCTAAATATGAGATTGGGCTGGACGAATTTTGGGCTTTAAACTCGGTCAACTCGGCTGCGACTCGGACTCAACTCGGCTGATCGTACTAGGTAGTTTGGAGCCAATTTGACTCGCCTTCGGACACTCTTCTGGCCGGGCTCTTGAGCTGCGCCACAAGCTGGACATGTATACTTGATGTCCAAACCTTGAAATCACCCTATTGTATTGACAGATTAGGCCGGGGCGGCTCTCAAAGTTGGCATCTCAGCCAGCCGGAAAACAGGCCCTGAATTTGGCTAAGTCCTGAAATCTGCGCTGATTGGACTAGTGACTTCGGCGACGATTTACTCTGGCCTCGGACAAGCTTTTGGTCGGGATCTTGGCCATGGGAACCAGGTGGACATCCGGACTTGGTGCTAGGACCTTGAAATCACCCCTTTGTGTGGACGGTTTAGGTCGGGGAAGCTTCCAAAGTCGGGGTCTCGGTCATGGTGCACCGGGCCCAAAAATCTGTCGGAGCGTCCGATTTGCGCCCTTTTGCTCCCGAATGAAGTTCCTTGACTCCGCTTGACTCCAAAATCATCTTGTGATGAATTTATGGCTTAAAATGCCATCTTTAAGCGCAATTCCTCCTAGAGCTTCCAAATCACCTGAAATGCGAAACAACACTAAGAAGTAACTGTTTGCATAATAAAGTGCAGGAATTGGTGGGATTTGATGACTCGATGGGTCGTATAAATACGGCTCATCATAGACCCTGTAAAGGACTCACTGCTATCTCTGAAAACCTCTACTAAGCCTGCCGAAGGATTCCAGCCACACTCCGCAATAAACCTCTGGCCAACAACCTCAAGAGACGCTAAAGGTCACCTCTTTCGCCCCTCTTTGAAAAGATTGTTACGCTCCTCGGACATTTAATGTCTCCCTCCTCTGCTCATTTCCCCATCTTCTCTCCTATATTGGACGATAGAATCTGGATAGCTTCCTCGCCCGACACACTGGTTTTAAGCCCTACCAACCTGGGATACTCAAGGATATTCTCTGCTTCCTTCCTCTGGATCATTCCCAACGCAGGTTCACCTGACCTTGAAACTTCTTTCACTTGAATAGGGACAGAGGACGCAACCTCAGATTTATCCAGCGCCTCTACATAGCTTCTTTTTAGTCTTTCTAGGCGTTCCTTCTTCTTTCTTCTCTTAACTTTCCTTTCCTTCATTACCTTGGAATCTAATTTGGAGGTCAAATTTCCTTTAATACCTAAAGTTTCTTCCTCAAGACTGCTGTTATACCAAGCCAAAGTTGCAACAGGGGCGATGACCTCCTATTTAACCCCTTGCACCGGAAAAACATCTTTCACACCATGTGAAGGCAGATTACGCACATTAAAAGATGATTCAGAGTCATGGACTTGAAAGCTTACACTGTTGGTTCTTTCAGCTGATGAAGGAACAACAGGTCTTGCATCTTTTCACGGATTGACTAACACCCAACCTGCGTTCTCCGACGGATCAAGGACATCGCTGCCCATCTTGAAAACTTGTACTGAACCTGAGACAGCCTTTGGGAGGGATTGTTCAGGTGGGATGAAATGCTCTGTAGGAAGAACTTAACTTTTCTTCATCTCTCGTTTAAGAACCGCTTTCCTACACTCATCCACCACATGGCCCTGCTTCTTACAGAAGGAACAGTTGGATAGACTGGTCTCTACCACCATAGATTGCCTGAATCCCTTGTTGATTGGCAGGTCTACCCAAATCTCTTTTGGGATGGGGACCGTCACATCCACTTCAACGCAAGCACGAAGCAGACTCGGATCATTACAAGCCTTTGAACGGTCGTCCACATCCAAGAGCCTGCCGAATGTCGAGACCATAACATCAACGAAACATTTTTCATATAAGGGCAGGGGGAGGTCGGGAAACTTAATCCAGGCCGTAGCCATCTTCGGATCTGTCCGAGGATTGAAGTCTGTAGTCCACCTAAACATCCGGAACTTGAACTGACCTATTTTGCACAGAGGACAAGCTAAAACGGACGCTGCCTCAGCCTCTGAGTCCAGTATGATGAAGACATGTCTTGGATCCCAGATAGCGCTGAAGGTGGCTCTTCCCTCAATCTTCCAACACGCCTGGAAAGCCATCTGGATCACAGAAATTAGAGGGCGACCTCCTAAAAAATTTCGCCACGAGTGAGAACTGAAAACGTTTGGCACCAGTAGCAATCTCTTTTGCGGAGAACAAAACCAAAGGACACCATTATTAATTATAACATCTGAACTACATGATAATGGGTATAAGGAAAAGCAATATAATTGTCCCATAAAGCTGGACTAATACTATCAACCATTATTAATTATGGTACCTTCTATACCTGTTTTGATTCGCCAAAAATGTTCTTTCGGTCACATACTCACATATATATAAATATGCCAAAAGGACACCAAACTCGGCCCTGATAACCAATAGAAAAAGGCATGTTACAAATGGTGGCATTAGTTGGAAACATCATCTTCTTATCAGCGAAAGACAGTTATTATGCCACAAACTCCATCAACTTACATGGCTCTGAGTGTCAGTCGATTTACAATCAAGAATGCCTCGTCCATCATGACAAATCTGAATGAAAGCAAATGTAGAATGCAATAAGCAATCTGAGTAATTTCAAACAGATTGCTTGAAAACCACCCTTGTTACATGTAAACACCTGATAAGAGGAGTACTAAAGGGTGAACTTCGAGGTGCTGTTGCTCTAGGAGAGGCCGATTGAAGACCTCACTACACCATTTTGCTTGCTAGGCGACTGATTTTGCTGCAGTGGTATAAGTGTACGTCGCCCAAGAAGCACTACGCAACTGTCTGTGTCGCCTACTGATGGAGCATATTTATATGATTCATTAAGTACTACTAAACCCACCAATTAGACATTTGATCATACGAACAAGTGCTTGTTAATACCATTCTGTGTATACAGGCCATTTTGGAGTCTAAAGAGGAAACACGCCTAAAAATGGAGATTTATGCCCAAAAGCGAGCCAAAGCCCGAGGACCTCAACGAAGGACCGAGAAATGTCGGGCCGTGTCCTGGAAATGCCAGACGCATCCGAAGCCGAGTGCCGAGCGCCGAGCCGGGAGTACCGAGAAAACCAGGCCCGGCAGGAAGAATATAGGACACGGCCTATCTCCGGTGGCGTTCCAACCAAACCACTTTGAGCACTTGATTTCTATGAAGGATGTCGTTCCAAATCCACACTCAAAAGACCAAGAACGCAAAGTCCAAAATCCAAGCCATCCTAGGCCAAGGGGCCGAGTTCTAGGCCATCCTAAGGAACGACCATGCTACACTCAAAATCAGCCTTAACATCCTTCATGGAACCGACTTGGAATCACTCAGAAATGCTAGATCCATCGCCCAAAGGTCAAGAACGCAATGCAAAGGGCCCAAGCCCGGTAAAGGCCAAACAAGGGCAATATCAGCCGTTTTGGGATTTCGACCTTGTTCCGGGCAGAATTTGGCTTAGCATCCTTCTTGAGATCATCTTAGAAAGACTTTTTCATTCAAAATACACCCTCCAAAATCCAAGAAGGTCCGACCAAGGCTCCGGTCAGATTCCGGCCACATTCCGGCGAACTCCGGCGAGCTCCGATCAACCACCGCCTTACCTCCGACCTAGCTCCGGCCATGCCACGTGGCACCACTCAGCTGGCTGCAGGTGGCGCAGCCATGTGCAAGGAGGTGGAGAAGCAAACTTAGCCTCCAAGTCTTTGGGATATTGTCAAGCAAACTTAGCCTCCAAGTTTTTGGGATATTTTCAAGCAATACTTAGCATCCAAGTCTTCCTCTTCTATAAATAGAGGCCTTGCCTCATGTAATCCATATCCTACTCCCTTGTCACTTGTACCCACATTAGAGAGAAGAGAGCTTAACTCTCTTTCTCTTCACTTTCAATACAAAACACACTTTTGTTCTTGAGTTCTCTCACTTGTCTTGCAAAGCCACGGTTCCTTACTTGCTCTTGAAGTTTGAAGTTAAGTTCCCTTTATTTTCCTTGTTGTTCTTTACTTTTATGTTGTTCTCCTTACTTCCTTGTTTCGGTTACTTTTGTTTTCCTTGTTCAAGTCACGGCTACTTGTATTCCTTGACATGAATACAAGTAGCTAAGGCTTAGATTTGGTTTAAGGGTGTGCTCGTATCATAAAATGTTTTAGACCCTTCTCTTAGTGCCTCTTTGTGTTCAACTTGTTCTAGGTGCCTTATATTAGGT
Organism: Rhodiola kirilowii; assembly: GCA_033675215.1. Taxonomy (NCBI): domain Eukaryota; kingdom Viridiplantae; phylum Streptophyta; class Magnoliopsida; order Saxifragales; family Crassulaceae; genus Rhodiola; species Rhodiola kirilowii. The sequence continues at coordinate 49,082,991 of CM066201.1, forward strand.
CAGAACTCCATTGGTTGAGTGGATGGTCGGAAGAGCAAAGCTCTGTCATGGGTTCGTGATCTTCCGTGGATAAGTGGAGGCTCGGAAGAGCACAGCTTATCTGTGGAAGTCAACCTCTTTAAAACACCATTTGGTTTATCAGGAATGATGATCAAATGGATGCACATACGAGAACAAGAGTTCTTTGTCTTGCAAAAGACTAGACGGTGTGGCAAGTCATGTGCTAGGAATAGCCTTGATACACTTTTAAACACTTAATATGATCATTAGAGGTCAATGATAAACAAATTTATGATACAAGGGCCCTAAAACCGAATCCTTTCCCTCCATTAAAATATCAACTGTTTACTTTCTGTACATTTACTTTCTGTCATTTACTTTTACGCACTGTAATTTACTTACTGTATAAACCACTCAAACCCAACCCCAATCGCTCTTTAATTTATGTGTAAGCTTCATCTTTGGAACTTAATAGATGATTTGGCCGCGAGGTCAAGACCAAGACAAGATCAGGCCATGCGGCGCGAAGAAATGGACAACACGATGCAACAAATCACGGCCAAAACCAAATTATGGGCAGCAGAAAACGAGCTGGCAGCTAGCACCCAGTAATTGGCCGCAGACATACAGCAATTGAGTGCCTCGATGCACCAATTCACGGCCGAACCCGAATCATGGGCAATAGAAAGGACGGCTGAACCCGAGGAGCCGGCAGAGAATGAGGACCAACAGATGACCGAAGAAGAACCGGCCAAAACAGGCCCGGTCCTCACTGTCGGAGCACCCGAGCCACTTGAACCGGTCCTCATCACCAATCTGCCCGAGGAAGTCCCGGACGTCAAGGAAGAGCCAGCCGAGACATGCCCGGTCCTTGCGGACGAGCTGGCCGAGACAGATCAGGCCGCGCCTGAGCCGGCCGACCAGCACCCAAAGCCAAACCTCATTGCCGAGATGCCCGAGACGTGCCCAGACCTCACTGCCGAACCAACTGAGAAAATCAAGACAGGCCCGGTCCTCACTGAAGAGCTGCTCGAGAAAGGCCCTGTCCTTATGGCCGAGAAGCCCCTACTTAACCCTCCATGTTCTATGAAGATCACGGCCACCAGAGATGAGATGATCAATGATGATGCAGTGCTAGGCGAGTTGGAGGAGAAGCATGAGCCAAAACAGCCAACGAAGGAGCTCCCACTCATCACAAGCCAAGAAGAGCCTCTAAGAAAGTGTAAGGACCAAGGACGGCCAATTATCTCTGCCACAAAGAAGAGGGTTAGCAAGGGCGCATGCTTGAGGTCACTTGGCAAAAGACTGAACTTTTAAACCCGCAAGGATGCTGGCCATTCAGACATGAAAAAGCGGCCAAGACATGGGCCAAAGGAATGGAAGCCGGGAAGGAGGAACAAGAGAGCTCGACTTGATGGACCAGCAGCTATGGTCAAGGAATCCTCGCCTTCTCAGGGATATGTGAAGAAGAAGCCTCCGGATCAAGGGAGAGCAGAACTGAACCCGCTGCCATATGTGTTCTTTGGGCAAATCAAAAGGGCAGCCGAGAAGAAGTTTGACCTCACACACCCATGAGATCCGAACTTATGATCCAAGAATGAGGTACTGTCGAGCTAACGACGTTAATCAAAGGCACTTGCCGGGAGGTAACCCGACATATTTTCTTTACTCGTTATAGTTTTTATGTTTATGTCATTTCCTTAGTTAACTAGCTTTTTGTGTTTTGAACTAAGTCGTTCCGAGAGGAACGGCTTCGTTCAAAAGTGTGGGGGTGATTGGGTAGTCTTGCACATATTAGTTAGTTTTGCACATATTAGTCTACATGTCTGTTCTTTTCCTTTTCCCTTAATATTAACTTTTTGAAAATACAAACTTCCATGATGTGAAAATAGATAGACCCGATTCATGCATTTCCTTGTGATAACTTAATTGTGTAAAAACATGCGAACTTAACTTTCTACTTGTCCTTGTGTGCTGAGATAATGTAGGATGTGGAGTTGAAAGAAATGCCCTAGTGAGGCTTGACAAGCACTTAAGGGACCGGATCCTTACTATACGGTTATGTGAAAATTGTGGAGGCTGCACTTCGAGCTTCTTGGTGAAGAGTGGACTCTGCCATGCAGCGTCTATGCAAGAGGCGGGACGGGAATCAAACCGTCCTATCTCTAGTCCAAGTAGCCGGGAAAAGAGGTGAGCGACCGTCAACTTGACCCGCGCCGAAACGACTACGATGAGAAAGAGCGGGGAGGTATTTCTATACGCTCTCGGGCAATGATTGGACCTCCCAAAAGTAAAGGAAAAATGGACATGCAAATTCTCATCAAAGGAGCAAAGCTCAAAGAAGAAAAGATAAAATCAGCCAAAGTGGTGAAACCAAACCGAAGCAAAAAGTGAAGTACTCAAAGATCCAAATCAAAGGCCGAAGACCAAACCTCACTACAAAAGCTGTCCAACCACACAAACAAAGAAAAAGAGCTCAACCCAAGTTGCCCGAATCAATTACGTGCTAGAAGAAGCAAGTAACATAACCATATAGTAAGATCGGATCCGAGAGTGCAGTTCAAGGGCCTAAAAAGTGGCTATCTCCCAATCATCCAAATTGATTTGCATCTCGACTCAAAGGTAACAAGTATCTAGTTACTTTCATATGTGAGCATAATTTCGTTTTGAAGCAAGTAAGCTATGCATGCTAAGGTGAAATCTAGTTTTGCATCTCACATTTACATCTAAGGCTTAGGGTGTTTATTGTTCCTCTTATTGACTAGACTTGTTCGGGACGAACAAGATTAAGTGTGGGGGTATTTGATGGAGCATATTTATATGATTCATTAAGTACTACTAAACCCACCAATTAGACATTTGATCATACGAACAAGTGCTTGTTAATACCATTCTGTGTATACAGGCCATTTTGGAGTCTAAAGAGGAAACACGCCTAAAAATGGAGATTTATGCCCAAAAGCGAGCCAAAACCCGAGGACCTCAACCAAAGACCGAGAAATGGCGGGCCGCGTCCTGGAAATGCCGGACGCATCCGAGGCCGAGTGCCGAGCGCCGAGCCGGGAGTACCGAGAAAACCAGGCCCGGCAGGAAGAACATAGGACACGGCCTATCTCCGGTGGCGTTCCAACCAAACCACTTTGAGCACTCGATTTCTATGAAGGATGTCGTTCCAAATCCACACTCAAAAGACCAAGAACGCAAAGTCCAAAATCCAAGCCATCCTAGGCCAAGGGACCGAGTTCTAGGCCATCCTAAGGAACGACCATGCTACACTCAAAATCAGCCTTAACATCCTTCATGGAACCGACTTGGAATCACTCAAAAATGCTAGATCCATCGCCCAAAGGTCAAGAACGCAATGCAAAGGGCCCAAGCCCGGTAAAGGCCAAACAAGGGCAATATCGGCCGTTTTGGGATTTCGACCTTGTTCCGGGCAGAATTTGGCTTAGCATCCTTCTTGAGATCATCTTAGAATGACTTTTTCATTCAAAATACACCATCCAAAATCCAAGAAGCTCCGACCAAGGCTCCGGTCAGATTCCGGCCACATTCCGACGAGCTCCGATCAACCACCGCCTTACCTCTGACCTAGCTCCGGCCATGCCACGTGGCACCACTCAGCTGGCTGCAGGTGGCGCAGCCATGTGCAAGGAGGTGGAGAAGCAAACTTAGCCTCCAAGTCTTTGGGATATTTTCAAGCAAACTTAGCCTCCAAGTTTTTGGGATATTTTCAAGCAATACTTAGCATCCAAGTCTTCCTCTTCTATAAATAGAGGCCTTGCCTCATGTAATCCATATCCTACTCCCTTGTCACTTGTACCCACATTAGATAGAAGAGAGCTTAACTCTCTTTCTCTTCACTTTCAATACAAAACACACTTTTGTTCTTGAGTTCTCTCACTTGTCTTGCAAAGCCACGGTTCCTTACTTGCTCTTGAAGTTTGAAGTTAAGTTCCCTTTATTTTCCTTGTTGTTCTTTACTTTTATGGTGTTCTCCTTACTTCCTTGTTTCGGTTACTTTTGTTTTCCTTGTTCAAGTCACGGCTACTTGTATTCCTTGACATGAATACAAGTAGCTAAGGCTTAGATTTGGTTTAAGGGTGTGCTTGTATCATAAAATGTTTTAGACCCTTCTTTAGTGCCTCTTTGTGTTCAACTTGTTCTAGGTGACTTATATTAGGTCAGAACTCCATTGGTTGAGTGGATGCTTGATGGACCATAATTATACGAATCAAAAACACAGTTAAACCCACTAAATTAGACTGTTTGTCTATTTAACTTTTGCTTGTTAGTTCCGATATTTATCTACAAGGCATTTTAGAGACTAGAGAGAATACACGCTAAGGAGGAGTTCTTACGCATAAAAGATGTTACGAGTCATTCCGAGGTCAAGATCAGACGCCGACTGAAGAAATCTCAAGATCCTGACATGGAATCACTGAAAACAAATCAAACCGAAGAGCAATCAAAGTCAGTCAGGGGCCGAAATACATCGATAGTTTTGTGAAAACATCACAAAACTCACACAAAACCTCCTCTTTCTCCTCCATGACCGGCGGCTTTTGGAGAAGGTGAGCCATTGACGGAGCCCACAGCACTGTCGTTAAGCTGCGGTGTTCTCTGTGCAAAAGCAAATTTATATTCCGCTACTCGTGACCTTACTACTGGGTAGCAAGTGGTAAGTAGGGGTCGAAGCCAAGGGAATTAGGGGGATAAGTGATTCTTTGAGGGAATTGTACAGCGAGGGAGCGTGTTTTAGGTTGATTGAGGTTTTAGTGCGGAAAAGTAAGTGATTGATTGGTTGGTTTTGGTTTTTAGTGTGGAAAAGTAAATGACAGAAAAGTAAATACTGTAAGTAAAAGTAGAAGACATACAGCAGGTGATGCGTGATTGCAAGTCCTCCGGATCGTGAGCAGTTGATAGAGCAGTTTATACTAAGAAAGTAAATGCAAGGGTTTTTTAAATCTAAAGAAAGCATTCGGTTTCTGGGGCCTTGTATCATAGCCTGTTTATCATTGACCTTTAGTGATCCTTCTAAGTATTCAAAAGTGTATCAAGGCCATTTCAAGCACTCGATTTGCACACACCGTCTAGCCCATTTCAAGGTCGTAGAGCACTTGTTCTATTTAGACTAGCACCCCATTTCAAGGTATACTAGCCTATGTGCATCCATTTGATCAATCATTTCCAATCAAACCAAATGGTGTTTTAGAGAGGTCGAACTCCTCAGATAAGCTTTGCCATTTCAAGCATCCACTTACCCGAGTATGTTCATGAACCCCCATGGAAGAGTTTTGCCATTTCAAGCATCCACTCAACCTTGGAAGTTCTGGCCTAATATATGGCACACAGAACAAGTTTTGAATAAAAAGAAGAGGCACTAAAAAGATGGCCTAAAACATTTTATGATACAAGTACACCCCTTCAACCGAATGAAGAGTTTAGCTACAAATATCCATAGAGGTGGATACCATAGCTAAGTACTTACGGTTTTTGAAAGACAGTAAGTAAGGGAAAGGGGTGAGTACTTCAAGAACCGACAAGAGTACTCGAGAATAAAGAAAATCTTGAGTACTCAAGAACCGACAGGAGTACTCAAGACCAAACTATAATACTCAAGAACCAACAGGAGTATTATATATTGAAAACCAAACTTACAAATGCCAAACTTTCTAGAGAGAGAAGTGTTTATGATTTTGGGATTGTGATTACAAAGGAGAGGGGCTTGTATTTATAGCCATGGGAGGAGGAAATGGGTGGTGAGGATGGAAGCACATGGCTTCATCCAAGGGAAGCTCCAATGGAGGTCATAGCCGCCGGTTGGAGGTCATGGGAGGAGGAGAGCTTCCTCCTTTGGCCAACCTCTCCAAAAGCCACCGGTCATGGAGGAGAAAGAGGAGGTTTTGTGTGAGTTTTGTGATGTTTTCACAAAACTATCGGTGTATTTTGGCCCCGGACTGACTTTGATTGTTCTTCGGTTTGATTTGTTTTGAGTGATTCAATGTCAGGATCTTGAGATTTCTTCAGTCGGCGTCTGATCTTGACCTCGGAATGACTCGTAACATCTTTTCTGCGTAAGAACTCCTCCTTAGCGTGTATTCTCTCTAGTCTCTAAAATGCCCTGTAGGTAAATATCGGAACTATTAAGCAAAAGTTAAATAGACAAACAGTCTAATTTAGTGGGTTTAACTATGTTTTTGATTCGTATAATTATGGTCCATCAGATCACCCCACACTTTTAGTTGTTCGTCCCGAACAATGCTATTAAAGGGCGGCACTAAGTAAGTTTTTAAAATATGAAAGTTAAACTGTGGGACTCGATTTATCCTAATTCATGCATTACTACTTATTACCAAATTGAACTGTGTAAATAAATAGAAGAAACTTGATACTTGTACCTCCGTGCTGAGATGCAAATTATTTTGGATGTTTCGGGAGATAGCCCTTTTTAGGCTCCTGAACTGCATCCTCGGGACCGTCTCGCACTATATGGTTTTCTTGTAGATTTCTCTAGCACGTGATTCGGTTCGGGTTTCAATGGTTTGGTCTTTGATTTTATTTTGGCTAGGGACAGCTTTTGTAGTGAATCGGCCTTTGGCCTTTGATTTGACTCTTTTAGTACTTCACTATTTGTTCGGTTAAAACCTTCACAATTTTGGGCCTTTGGCCTCTTGATTTGCTTCTTTGAGCTTTTTGCTTCTTTGTGACTTGCTAGTCCATTTTCTCAAGCCTTTTTGGGAGGTCCAATCGTCGCCCTCGAGCATATGGAAATACCTCCCCGCTCCTCTCATCCTTGTTGTTTCGCGCGAGTCAAGATGAGGGTCGCTCATCTATTTTCTCGGCTACTTTGACTAGAGATAGGATGGTCTGATTCCTGTCCTCGCCTTTTTTTCTTTTTGCATAAACACTGCATGGCGGAGATGACTTCAATCTTCACTGAAACCCGAAGTGCAGCCTCCACTAACTTCGAAAACCATATAGTTAGATTCGATCCTTTGAATGCTTGCCAAGCCTCTCTAGGGCAGTTTATGTCAACTCCACATCCCTAGTTTATCTCAGCACAAAGGGACAATTAGAAGTTACATTCTAAGTTTTTAAACAGTTGAATTTTCACAAGGTTAATGCATGAATTATGATCTATCTTTTTCACATTCTTAAGTTCATATTTTCAAAAAGATAATATTAAGGGAAAAGGAAAAACATGTTATTTATTTACAAAGGTGGATCTCACCCCACACTTTTGAACGAAGGCCTGCCTTTCAGCACAACTTAGTTCAAAAGCCATGCAAGCAGATTTTATACGAGAAGGAAATGATATTAAGGAAAAGGGAAGAACAGAACTCCCTTAAAGTGTCGAGTGAACGACATGGCATGAGGCTGGATAATCGAGGGAGTTTGGCTGGGGCCTTGAACTCTTGGCGTAGGCCTGGCTGGCTTAATGTTGTACCCAAGTTCGATTCCTGAATAGTCATTTCTTCTATGCACTAAGTGGGTGAGAGCGACTTACGGAAAAAAAACTAAATGACAGAAAAATAAAAGACAAAAAGTAAGATAGGTGTCGGGTTACCTCCCGACCAGTGCCTTTGTTTAACGTCGTTGGTTCGACAGTACCTCATTCCTGGATCATTGGTTTGGATCCCATGGGTGGCTCAGGTCATATTTCGCCACCGTTCCTGTGTTGATTTTTGCCTTGCCTTTTCCTGATTTCTTGCTTGGGTTAGAACTCCATGGTTTTGATGTTTTTTCTTTCCATTGTTTCTGAGAAGGCGGGGGACCTTTGACCATAGCTGCTCGTCTTATTGCTTTTTCGGTCTCTTCTGGCAGGTCAGGAATCTGTGTACCGTGATCTGAGATAGGTATAATGTCTGGTGGTTTCTTTGTATCCGTGCGGCTATTTTCAATGTAGAAATTTGCAATTTTGCCACCGAACTTAAGCGATAATGAGCCCTTGCCCACATCGATCCTTGCTTTAGTAGCGTAGAGGAATGGTCGTCCCAATATTATTGTTGGGGGGTCGTCTTCGCCGGTCTCTCCCGTTTGTATTACATAAAAGTCTGCAGCAACGACGAGCTCTCCCACATGGAGTATTACATCTTCTAGCACTCCAACCGGACAGATGCACGATTTATCTCCAAGCTCGATATTTGACCTGGGTGGTTTCAACGGACCAAGTCCTAATAAGTAATATAAGGAGGAAGGCATGGCGTTGACAGCAGCCCCAAGATTGACTAAGCACTTATGAATCTGGGTTTCACCAATACCGCAGGTGACTGTGAAGGCCCCTGGGTCTTTGTCTCTTTTCGGTTGTGACTCATGATCTAAAGTGAGGGCTCTTTCTATTGTCGGGCCATTCTGCCCATTCCTTGTCTTAGGATTTGTATAATCGGACCCTTTAATATTTTGCTTCGAAGCATAAATATTAGTTGGGGAGTCCCACCTTAAATTGTTATCGTCATCCCATCCAGATGCTGGTATGTCATAGTGTATGATTGGCGGTGGTGTTATGTAAACGGTGAATGCATATCGTCCATTTTCAGCATGCGTGACCCATGTTTTGCCATCATTGGGTCGGTCTTCCTCTTGATTCCACTCAGGACGACGCCTACGGGTGAAGTGTTTGTTGGTAAGTTTGTAAGTTGGGGATCGTGCTACTTCTCCCAGTGTCGCCTTTATGTTTGACCTCCTTATCATGCTAATATTTGCCTTTGGATTTTGGATGGTTTGTGAAGGAAGTCTGCCCGGTTCATTAGTGAGTGTTGACATTACGGTAGCGAGCTGGGACATTTGTTTGGTCAATTCTGAAATTGCCCCGTCAGTTTTCGCCTGGTATTGGTGTAGCGAAGTACCCAATTGATTTATGCTTCCTGCGAGCTCCTTCATTGTGTCATCGAGCGACTTGGTTGGTTCTTGCTGATTGTTCGGGCCGGTTTGGTATTGATTCGGTCCTCTTTGCTGATATGGAGCGTTCTGGTTATGCTGTCGGTGGGGGGGGGGGGTTGGTAGAATGACTGAGCTAGTTGAGGGACAGCTGGTTGTGTTTCCTTCTGAGGATAGTTGTTGTTACGCCAGCTCGGGTTGGTTGCTTGACCATATTGTCTGTTTTGTCCGGTTCTGTCGTTGCTGTTGTTGTTGTATCCTTGGTATCCTCCCACTGCATTCACTTCTGCCGGTTCCTCTTCTAGTAATGTCGGGCATGCGTCAGTTTTGTGGTCCGTAGAACCACAAAATTCGCAAGGCTTTACTGGAACTGGTTGTCTTCGTAGGATCTGAATCATCATCTCTTTTAATTGTTTCATCTCTTCGGGCATGGAGTTCATTGGTGTTTCAGCTTTTGCTACATTCCTTGTTCGGGAGAATTCTTCCTGCCGAGTTGTCTCTTCTCTAAATCGGGCATTTTCAGCAACGTTGGTGATAAGATCCCTTATGCCACTTAATGATAGATTCATCATGGATCCTCCAGCTAAGGCATCCAGGAGCATTTTGTCTAAGGGTCTTAATCCATCAATGAGATACTCGATGGTGAGTTTCTCAGGCAGTCCAAGGGTACATCAGCTTCTCTCCAGGTGGTTGAAATTTTCCAGGTAATCGTACATGGTTTCATTGGGTCCTTGCTTGATGTCTTGTAGTTGCCTCCGTACTTGCATCGCCCATCCTGCCGGGTAATATTTGTCCAGGAATTTCTTTTGCATCTGAGCCCATGTTCTGATGCTACCGGAAGGCAATGAAAGGAACCAATCGTTTGCCACGTCAATGAGGGAAAAGTAGAACGCCTTTAACTTGAAGTCGTCTACGTTCACGCCATTCGGTTTTAAGTTTTGGCAAATACCATGTAAGCGCTGGAGATGAATCATTACTGATTCTCCACGTGTTCCTGAGAATTTTGGCAAATTGTGGGCCACTGAAGTGTTGATGATGACATTTTCCAGTTCAGGGCCTTCGTGAATGCACCATGGCTGGTTTTTGAAATACGGTGCTGAGAGTTCTCCCATAGTAGGTTCGCGGAAATTGTTGTTATCCCCGTAGTAGTTATCGAAGGCGGGTTCTCGTCTCGGCACTTGTCGAGGGGGTGGTGGATATCTAGGCGGTTGTACTGGACCAGCTGCATTTTGGTCCTCCGGTGGTTCTTGATTTCTTCTGATGGCCTCCCTATAACGAGCTCTTCTGTTTCTGATGAGTTGTTCCGGATCGTCCACAAATGGAAGTGGCACCTTATCATTTCGATCGTGTAGGTTTATCTCTTCGTCATCCTGGTAGTCATGGTGGCTTCCTTTGCGAGACATGGTTGTTTTGAAGAGAGTATCAATTCAAAGAACTTATCCGATTATATAACTAATTCCCCGACAACGGCGCCAGTTTTGACGGAGCCCACCGCACTGTCGTTAAGGTGCGGTGTTCTCTGTGCAAAAGCAAATTTATATTCCACTACTCGTGACCTTACTACTGGGTAGCAAGTGGTAAGTAAGGGTCGAGCCCAAGGGAATTAGGGAGATAAGTGATTCTTTGAGGAAATTGTACAGCGAGGGAGCGTGTTTTAGGTTGATTGAGGTTTTAGTGCGGAAAAGTAAGTGATTGATTGGTTGGTTTTGGTTTTTAGTGCGGAAAAGTAAATAACAGAAAAGTAAATACTTAAAGTAAAAGTAGAAGACATACAGCAGGTGATGCGTGATTGGCAAGTCCTCCGGATCGTGAGCAGTTGATAGAGCTGTTTATACTAAGAAAGTAAATGCAAGGGTTTTTTAAATCTAAAGAAAGCATTCGGTTTCTGGGGCCTTGTATCATAGCCTGTTTATCATTGACCTTTAGTGATCCTTCTAAGTATTCAAAAGTGTATCAATGCCATTTCAAGCACTCTATTTGAACACACCGTCTAGCCCATTTCAAGGTCGTAGAGCACTTGTTCTATTTAGACTAGCACCCCATTTCAAGGTATACTAGCCTATGTGCATCCATTTGATCAATCATTTCCGATCAAACCAAATGGTGTTTTAGAGAGGTCGAACTCCTCAGATAAGCTTTGCCATTTCAAGCATCCACTTACCCGAGTATGTTCATGAACCCCCAAGGAAGAGTTTTGCCATTTCAAGCATCCACTCAACCTTGGAAGTTCTGGCCTAATATATGGCACACAGAACAAGTTTTGAATAAAAAGAAGAGGCACTAAAAAGATGGCCTAAAACATTTTATGATACAAGTACACCTCTTCAACCGAATGAAGAGTTTAGCTACGAATATCCATAGAGGTGGATACCATAGCTAAGTACTTACGGTTTTTGAAAGACAGTAAGTAAGGGAAAGGGGTGAGTACTTCAAGAACCGACAAGAGTACTCGAGAATAAAGAAAAGCTTGAGTACTCAAGAACCGACAGGAGTACTCAAGACCGAACTATAATACTCAAGAACCAACAGGAGTATTATATATTGAAAACCAAACTTACAAATGCCAAACATTCTAAAGAGAGAAGTGTTTATGATTTTGGGAGGAGAGGGGCTTGTATTTATAGCCATGGGAGGAGGAAATGGGTGGTGAGGATGGAAGCACATGGCTTCATCCAAGGGAAGCTCCAATGGAGGTCATAGCCGCCGGTTGGAGGTCATGGGAGGAGGAGAGCTTCCTCTTTTGGCCACCCTCTCCAAAAGCCGCCGGTCATGGAGGAGAAAGAGGAGGTTTTGTGTGAGTGTTGTGATGTTTTCACAAAACTATCGGTGTATTTTGGCCCCGGACTGACTTTGATTGTTCTTCGGTTTGATTTGTTTTGAGTGATTCCATGTCAGGATCTTGAGATTTCTTCAGTCGGCGTCTGATCTTGACCTCGGAATGACTCGTAACATCTTTTCTGCGTAAGAACTCCTCCTTAGCGTGTATTCTCTCTAGTCTCTAAAATGCCCTGTAGGTAAATATCGGAACCAAGCAAAAGTTAAATAGACAAACAGTCTAATTTAGTGGGTTTAACTATGTTTTTGATTCGTATAATTATGGTCCATCAGCCATGGAGGAAGCTCCCCTCCTCCCATGACCTCCAACCGGCGGCTTTCACCTCCTCCCCTCCTCCCTTGGATGAAACCATGTGGTTTCATCCTCACCACCCATCTCCTCCCCTTTTGGCTATAAATACAAGCCCTCCCCTCTCATTTGTATCATCCCAAAAATTATAAACACTTCTCTCTCTAAAGTTTGGCATTTGTAAGTTTGGTTTTCAATATATAATACTCCTGTTGGTTCTTGAGTATTATAGTTCGGTCTTGAGTACTCCTGTCGGTTCTTGAGTACTCAAGCTTTTCTTTATTCTCGAGTACTCTTGTCGGTTCTTGAAGTACTCACCCCTTTCCCTTACTTACTGTCTTTCAAAAACCATAAGTACTTAGCTATGGTATCCACCTCTATGGATATTCGTAGCTAAACTCTTCATTCGGTTGAAGGGGTGTACTTGTATCATAAAATGTTTTAGGCCATCTTTTTAGTGCCTCTTCTTTTTATTCAAAACTTGTTCTATGTGCCATATATTAGGCCAGAACTTCCAAGGTTGAGTGGATGCTTGAAATGGCAAAACTCTTCCGTGGGAGTTCGTGAACATACTCGGGTAAGTGGATGCTTGAAATGGCAAAGCTTATCTGACGAGTTCGACCTCTCTAAAACACCATTTGGTTTGATCGGAAATGATTGATCAAATGGATGCACATAGGCTAGTATACCTTGAAATGGGGTGCTAGTCTAAATAGAACAAGTGCTCTACGACCTTGAAATGGGCTAGACGGTGTGTGCAAATCGAGCGCTTGAAATGGCCTTGATACACTTTTGAATACTTAGAAGGATCACTAAAGGTCAATGATACACATGCTATGATACAAAGCCCCCGAAACCGAATGCTTTCTTTAGATTTAAAAAAACCCTTGCATTTACTTTCTTAGTATAAACTGTATTATCAACTGCTCACGATCCGGAGGACTTGCCAATCACGCATCACCCACTGTACGTCTTCTACTTTTACTTTCAGTATTTACTTTTCTGTCATTTACTTTTCCGCACTAAAAACCAAAACCAACCAATCAATCACTTACTTTTCTGCACTAAAACCTCAATCAACCTAAAACACGCTCCCTCGCTGTACAATTCCCTCAAAGAATCACTTATCCCCCTAATTCCCTTGGGTTCGACCCCTACTTACCACTTGCTACCCAGTAGTAAGGTCACGAGTAGCGGAATATAAATTTTCTTTTGCACAGAGAACACCGCACCTTAACGACAGTGCGGTGGGCTCCGTGGATGCTCGGAAGAGCAAAGCTCTGCCATGGGTTCGTGATCTTCCGTGGATAAGTGGAGGCTCGGAAGAGCACAGCTTATCTGTGGAAGTCAACCTCTTTAAAACTCCATTTGGTTTATCAGGAATGATGATCAAATGTTTGCACATACTAGAACAAGAGTTCTTTGTCTTGCAAAAGACTTGACGGTGTGGCAAGTCATGTGCTAGGAATAGCCTTAATACACTTTTGAACACTTAGTATGATCATTAGAGGTCAATGATGAACAGATTTATGATACAAGGCCCCTAAAACCGAATCCTTTCCTTCCATTAATATATCAATTGTTTACTTTCTGTACATTTACTTTCTGTCATTTACTTTTACGCACTGTAATTTACTTTCTGTATAAATAACTCAAACCCAACCCCAATTGCACTTTAATTTATGTGTAAGATTCATTAAAGAACCACTAATCCACCAATTCCCTTGGGTTCGACCCCTACTTACCGCTTTACTACCCAATAGTAGAGTACGAGTAGCGGACTTATAAATTTATTTTTGCACAGAGACATTGCACCTTAACGACAGTGCAGTGCGCTCCGTCACCTACGTAAACTTAGGCGACTGACTCATATGCCACTGACCAATGTGTGTCACGTAAGAGGTCGTAGGCGACTGATAGCGCGTATTTATACGATTCATCGAAGTGTTCAAAGATGTTTCAAGGCTATTTCTAGCACTTGACTTGCCACACCGTCTAGTCCTTTTCAAGACATAGAACTCTTGTTCTAGTTGGGCTAATTCCTTCTTTTGAAGTATCTTAGCTTATGTGCATCCATTTGATCAATCATTTCTGATCAACCAAATGGTGTTTAAAAGAGGTTGAATTCCACATATAAGCTGTGCTCTTTCGAGCCTCCACTTATCCACGGAAGTTCACGAACCCATGGAAGAGCTTTGCTCTTTCGAGCCTCCACTCAACCAATAGCGTTCTGACCTAATATAAGGCACATAGAACAAGTTGAACACAAAGAGGCACTAAGAGAAGGGTCTAAAACATTTTATGATACAAGCACACCCCTTCAACCGAATGAAGGGTTTAGCTACGAATATCCATAGAGGTGGATACCATAGCTAAGTGCTTGAAAAGTAAAGGTTTTCGAAAGACAAGAAAGTAAAGGTTTTGGAAAGTAAAGACAAGAAAAGTAAAGGTTTTCGAAAGTAAAACTTTAGAACACACTCAAACTCAAGAACAAACTTGGAGCTTTTGATTCAAAGTAAAGTGTTTACAAGGATTGTGGGATGGATTGTAGAGAGATTTCTAACCAAGCAACAAGTGATCAAAGGATTAGAACCAAGAACATAGCACACTTGATTCAAGGAAGGGGATGTGGTATTTATAGGCAATGGGGAAGAATGAGGAGAGGAGGAGAGCCAAACACTTGTCAAGAGGGGAGAGGAGGGCCAAAAGCCACCGGCCATGAGGTGGCAACACCCCAAAGCCGCCGCCCATGTGTCATCATCTCCTCCATAGCCGCCGGCCATGAGGTGGAGGGAGTGGGTGTGAGTGGATTGTGATATTTTGTTCTCCAAAAGCCATCGGTTGCCTCCCAACTCCGGTTAGACTTTGGTTGCCCCTTGGTTGCTTCTTGGTTGACATCAAAGGACAAGGCACAAGCCTTGCACATGGGTGGCTAGACTTTGCATTGACTTGAGTTCTTGATCTTTGTTGAGGTTTGCAACAAGTCATTGGGACTTAGTTGTGGCTTGATCGGAGTACTGCCGAAGCATGGCCAGTTCTGACTTGTAATCCACTTTTAGCGTCAAGAACTCCTTTTTAGCTCGTTTCATCTCTACTCTTTCAAATAGCCTGTAGAAAAAAGTGGAACTAACAAGTAAAAGTTCTATAGACAAAGTGTCTAATTTGGTGGGTTTAACTTTCTTAATGAATCATATAAATATGGTCCATCAATAGGCTATTTTGGGGTCTAAAGAGGAAACATGCCCAAAAGGGGAGATTTATGCCCAAAAAGCACACCAAGCATTTCTGGCCGAGGAAAATCGACCATGGCCCGAGGAAATTCACCCAGGACCGAGAGAGCCAAGGCTAGTACCGAGAACGCAGGACGCGTCTGGGAGCGCCGAGAACTTCAGCCAGGTCGTCCGAGAAAAGACGGACGCTTGCGTCCGAGATCGAGAAAGACAGACGCGTCCGAGTATTGTGCTCGAGAGTCCGAGCCAGCGCCGAGAAAACCTGGCCCGCGTCCGAGCCCGTCCGAGGCCTGCGCCCAAACTGAACTTCACACCAGGCCATGACCACTTTCCGGCGGTGTTCCGACAAAACCACTTCGGGCACTCGACTTCAAATCTCATTGTCGTTCCAAACCCACAATCAAAAGGCCAAGAACGCATGGTCCAAAATCTGGGTCCGTCCGAGGCCAAACAACCGAGTTCTAGGGCATTCTAGGGCCAATCATAATTCCGGTTGGGCCCTTACTAATCTAGCTCGAGCATTCATCTTAAAATCACTTCAAAATGCTAAAACCATCGCCAAAAAGCTGAGAACGCAATGCCGAGAACTGAAGCCCGCTCAAGGCCAAACTAGGGCATTACCGGCCGTTTTGGGATTTCGACCATGTTCCGGGCATAATATTGCTTAGAACCCTTCTTGAGATTGTCTTAGAATGACTTTGTCGTTCCAAATCAGCTGTCCAAAAGCCAAGAAGCTCCAGCCAAAGCTCCGGCAAGATTCCGGCCAAGCTCCGATCAAGTTCCGGCCAACCTCCGGCCAAGCTCCGATCAAGTTCCAGCCAAGAACCAACCAAAGTCCCAATATTCCGGTTACTTACAATTCATTTCGGTTGGCTTTTGGATTCCGGTTGGCCCTTACTATTCAAAGTCGGTTGGCATGTGATTGGCTCAAGCAAGTCGGTTGCCATGTGGAGGCTTTTGGTTGGCCATGGGCAAGTCGGTTATGGGGATGCAAGTGGGTTGCCAAGTGGTTGGCTCTTGGAAGAAAAGCCATGTGCAAGTGGTGGCTAAACCAATCAAAGTGGTTTGCTTTGGGATATTTTTCAAGCCAAACTTAGCCCCCAAGTCTTTCTCTTCTATAAATAGACACCTTAGCCTTAGAAATCCATCATATACATACTTAGGAAGTTGAGAGCTTATCTCTCTTCTTCACACCTCAATACCAAAACCTCTCTACATTTTTACTTGTTCTTGTTACTCTAGTCCGAATTGCTTCTACTCCTTCTTGTTCTTGTGATCTTTTATTTCATGTCTTGTCCTTGATTTGGAGCTCCTCTCCTTTACTTTCTTGCACAAAAGCCACGGCTACTTGTATTCCTTGTCATGAATACAAGTAGCTAAAGCTTTCTTTACTTTCCGTGTCAAAGCCACGGCTTTCGTTCTTTCCTTTACTTGCTCACGGTTTTGGTTACAAAAAGCTCTCGGTTTCCCTTGTTTTCTCTTCGGTTTTCTTTACTTTTATAAGCATGGTGCTTGTATTCCTTAACATGAATACAAGTAGCTAAAGCATATTCGGTCAAGGGTGTCCATACTTGTGTATGCATCTTGAGACTTAAGCTTAATGCTTCTTTGTGTGTCAACTAGTTCTTGTGCCCTTCATTCGGTTTGAACATACACGGTTGAGCGGATGCTTGAAATGGCAAAGCTCTTCCGTGGAGTTCATGAACAACGAAGTTAAGTGGATGCTTGAAATGGCAAAGCTTTTCCGAGTGATTCAAACCCCCTTTAAGTCGCTTGGTTGATCGGAAATGAGAGATCAAGTGGCTGCACTTTTGAACTAGAAGTCTATGTCTTGATTTTGGAGTAGATTGTGGTGTAAGAGCTTGAAATGGCCTTACTTAAGGGTTTATATCTTGAAATGGAATAAACCCACACTTATGAACACAAAGTAAGTCTATGATGGAAGTGTCACAATGTGAGACCCTAGACTGAATATCTTTCATCCTTACTTATACGCACTTTACTTTTCTGTCATTTAAATTCAGTTCTTACTTTCAGCACCTTACTTTCACGTACTTTACTTTCCGCACTTTTACTTTCATTACAGCAGTTTTCAACATCAATCAAACATAACATTTTGGTACGTATTGCGCTTGAAACACAGCGTGCGACCCCTACTTACCGCTTTACTAATCCAATAGTAAGGCCACAGTAGTGGAACTTATAAATGTAAATTTTGCAGCGTTCAACGACGCGCTGTCAGCGACTGAATCCTATGCCACTACATAACAAAGTCGCTTGAACTATTGTAGGTGATTAACCTGTTTTACCATATTAAAGTTAGTCACTTAAATATCAAAAATTTATTTTCAAAATCAACCACATTAATAAGTCCCAAAAGCCGCACACTACCTTTGTACGGGGTTTCTAGAAACAAGATTCCAAGTGACTGATATTGGCAATGTTAGTCGCCTAAGAAGCTTGCCATTTAATGAAGTAAAAGTAACTTTGTAACACACAGTACGTACAAGCACTCTTCCATTTTTGCAATATTGGAGCTCTTCCTTAAAACCTCAGACACAGTGGAAATAGCAGGTAGTCATCTTCTTCCATTTTCAATTCTGGTTTTATTTTAAGTTGTTGTTGTTGATAGATTTTGTTTTGTTGTTCCGATCCATATTCACTACAGTTTGAAAAATGGAATCATTGGAGATGATTCCAGTGGAGATGTTGAGTAGTTGAAATCATTGTTGAGTTGAAAAATAGAACAATTGATAATTTTTTGAGGTTATAAATCGTTGAAAAATGTCCCAGTGGAGATGACAAAAGTTGAGTTGTTCATGATAATTTTTTTCCTTCATATAAATGATTACTCATATGTGCATAGTTTTTAGTCCAATGATTTCAATTTATTTGTCAACTAAATCTGGCAGGTCAAATGTCCTCAATTTGGTAGTCCAAATTAATTTGTTGTTAATTTTAGTTCTTGTTCAATTCAGCTAATCATTGTTTTTCTTACAGATTTAAATGGATAAAAGTTGGATGACCTTAGAAAGATGTGATCCTCGTTACATCGAGGGAATTGCTAATTTCATTGATTTTGTTAAGCAGAATTCCGTTGATCCTAAACATCTATGTCCATGTCAACGTTGTAAACTACATAAAAGGAAAATTTCATTGGACGAAGTCTACTTGCATTTAATTCAACATGGTATGATGTGGGGATACACCACATGGACGTCGCACGGTGAAGTTGGTAATGGACGTGCAATGTATGCGGTGAGACAACAATACTTGATGCATAGAAGTGGAGAAAGTAGCTCACAAAGTCAGACACATAATTGTAATCCTACTATGGAGATGCTACATGACACTTTTCCGTACTTTCACAACGATGTGATGAATGATGCCATTGAGGTTGATCATCTTGGAGAAGTTGCTTATAAGAAGTATCAAAATCTTGTTGCGGAAGCCCAAACTCCAGTATACATTGGTAGTGAAAAGACGGTGCTTGAGATGATTTTAAAGACAATGCAAGCAAAAGTGGAGAATCGGTGGTCAACAAGAGTTGTAATGACATATTACGTCTCACAAAATTAGCACTTCCTAAAGAAAACAATTACCCTGATTCTTACTAAGACGTGAAAAAAGTTTTGAAGAACTTGGGTTTAGGTTATGAGACAATACACGCATGTGAGAAAGGTTGTATCTTGTACTACAAAGAATTCATGGCTTTTGAAAGTTGTCCCGCATGCAATGAGCCAAGGTACACAGATACTGAGGGTAGCAAGATTCCAAACAGAGTTGTAAGATATTTTCCTTTAACTCCTAGATTACAACGTCTTTACATGTCTCCACAAACAGCAAAAGAAATGCGTTGGCATGGGGAAAGAGACTAGAGTGATAAAGGTCTTTTAAGGCATCCCGCGGATGGAGAAGTATGGCAAAATTTTGACAAAGAATTTCCAGAATTCGCAAAAGAAATTAGAATTGTGCAACTTGGTTTAGCAACTGATGGATTTAATCCGTTTGTGATGTTCCCTTGAGTGGCATGTATTTGGCAAAACGTCTTTAGACAGTTCGAGCAGGAGTTCATGGGGAGTTCGAACACATCGTAGCACTCATGTACAGCGTGGAGCAGACGCAAGGATGGTTTCTGGAAGGTTCTAAAGATCGAAGATCTTTTCAAACTGAAGTCGGCAAGCGAAGATTTTGAGCTTCAGATATTCAAACGAATATCTTCTCATCCGTTTTGAAGAAGGATGGCTGACTTGGCGTGGAAGAAATATCAAAGATCTTCCCAAAGATTGGATTAAGCTATACATCGAATATTTAGGAATATTTCCCAAATATTTGATGAGAATATCTGAACAGATTTGGATGCCGCCCATGCATATAAATAGAATGCTAGGGCATCCATATCTATATCGCTTTTACAATCAACATACACACGAGTGCATTCTACCGATCGGAGAAGAAGAAAGCGACGGCCGTTTGTTTTTCCCCATTGGAAATCCGTCGGTGCAAGTACTGTCTGACTAGTGTACTATTCAGACTGCCTGGAACTGATCCTACCGCAGCACACAACAAAGACCAACTGGCTTTCGAGAGAAAGCAACCGAGCTTCAGGAGAAGGTCGAGCACGTTCGGACAGAAGGTTCGGACGAAGGGGACCATGGTGATTTGCGGTGAACCAAGATTGTAAATCTGAGAGATAGAGTTTTAGAGGCTAGGCAATTACGAAGTGTAAGCGTAAGTCCACGTGTAAGCTCTAAACTCGTAATAAAGATTTGTGTCCCTTTAGGGTGTGGGAAACCCCCCACAGTAGGCGAAGCCAAACTGGGTATCATTATGTGCGTTCCTCTACTCTGTTCTGTGTGCGGAGCTGTTTAAAAGGGTGTACAAGGTATGTCTCATCTACCCCTTGATTAGAAGCTTAAACAAGTGACAAAATTTCTATTGGTATCAGAGCTGACACTCGACACACTAAGTGGAATCCTGAATTGTTCAAGATGACTCTGAAGGAAGGACAAAGCACCACCAGACCCCCACTGCTTGAAGGATCAAACTATGCCTCCTGGAAGCCCCAGATGAAAGGGCTTGGAAGGCAGTCTTAACTGGATGGACTGAACCCATGATGGAAAACCTCACTAGAGAAGTTGTTCCGAAACCAGAAGCTCTATGGACTGATGCGGAGGACAAAGCATCTATGGGAAACTCAAAGGCTATGAATGCAATCTTCTCTAGAGTAAATGAAAACGTGATGAAACTGATCATTAACTGTGAAGTGGCGAAGGAGGCTTGGGATATTCTCCAAATGGCTTATGAAGGCATGGACAAAGTTCGCAATTCAAGAATGCAGATTGTGACACCAAATTCGAGGAGACGAAGATGAAGGATAGTGAAACCATCCCTGAGTTCAATGCTAGAGTTCTGGATCTGTCAAACGAGGTTGCTGCTATGGGAAAACCTATTGATGAAGAAAGAATGGCAAGTAAAGTCTTAAGAGCGCTCCCTCCGAGATTTTCCATGAAGGTCACTGCCATTGAGGAGATGCATGATATCTCTAAGCTGAAACTGGACGAGCTGATGGGCTCTCTCAGAACTTACGAGATGAATCACGAAGTCCAACCCTGAGATGTGAAGGGAATTCCCCTAAAAGCAAAAGTTTCCGAAGACATACATGAATCTGCCTGCACCACTGAGCAACTGGCTATGATGGCTCAGAATTGTGGCAGGATGGTGCGGAAGATCAATAGACGTGGTCCAGAACAAGGTCAGTCTTCCTCCAATAATTTTTGAAACTAGAAAAACGGCAAATCAAGGACCAGTGATATGAGGCAAGATTCTTCTGAACAAGGGAAAGAGATTTAGTGCCATGAATGCAGAGGTTTTGGTCACATCCAAGCACAATGCGCAAACACCCTCATGAAGAAGAAGGCAATGGTCGCTAGCTTCAGCGACAGTGAGTTAGATGGGGAAAAGGAGGGGAGTGAAACCACCAACTTTGTGGCATTTGTCACAACTCTAGGAGAATGCAGCAAAGCCAGTGAAGACATGTCCTCTCAGTTGGAACACCCAGCTGACAGTTCCTCAGACAGTGATAATGAAGAACTCACAGAGGAAACTCTGGCTGAAACTTACAAAGAGCTATATGAGAAGTGGCTGTTGATGATCAAGGTCAATAAAAACTGAATGACACAGTTGCGAGCTTGACTATAGAGAAGGATAAAATGTGGCAGGAGTTCGAGATTCTGGTCACACAGAAGGTGGAACTCCAAGGTAAGTCGATTTGCTGAATACTCACTTGACCGAAATGAAACGGGAAAGATCGTGTCTGCTAGCTAAGAAAATGGAACTCCTTGGTACGGTCTCCTTGCTGAAAGTCGACATGGAGAAAGATCATGAAACTCATCCTATAGGCATGGTAGGCCTAAGGAAAACGATCACTGATCTGAAACACAAGGAGGTGTTCCTTCTAAAGAAAGTGGAGTCACTGGAGCTTCAGTTGGAATCTGAAAAGATGGACCGCTCAACTGCTGAGAAGGAGCTCAATCGGCTCAAGCAGTCGGTAAGGATGTTAAACTCTGGCTCTAAATATTTGAATGATATCCTCAAGGCTTAGATGATGGAATCTGGACATCGAGGGTTGGGATACACTGAAGAAGGTAGCTCAAAAGGAACTACCTTTGTTAAAGCAAAACCAGTGACTGAACAGAACCCAGAACAGAAGGTGAGACAACATCCTAGACAAAAAGTTGATCTGTCCCAAGGAAAAGCCACTGGTGGTCAAAGAAGAACTCGCAAAGATCAATTCAGCTCGCCTTCAAATCAGAGGAAAGATTCCAGGACATGCTGGTACTGCTACCAGATTGGACACATCAGACCAAGGTGTCGCTTGT
The DNA here is from genome assembly GCA_033675215.1 of Rhodiola kirilowii. NCBI lineage: Eukaryota > Viridiplantae > Streptophyta > Magnoliopsida > Saxifragales > Crassulaceae > Rhodiola > Rhodiola kirilowii. Next base: position 49,105,106 of record CM066201.1, read on the forward strand.
TTCTTGCTGAACAAAGAACCATGGGACACAAGAAGAAACCTCGAATGCGACAAGTCTGGGTTCCAAAGGCAAGCAAGACCGTATGTATGGCTGTGTTCAGCGTATCATGCCACATAGAGAAAGATCACTGGTACTTCGATAGTGGTTGCTCCACCCATATGACAGGTAATCCTAAACTCCTTACGCACATTTGACATATTACAAATAGACAGTTTGTCACTTTCGGAGATAGAGGAAAGGGTCAGGTGATCGGCTGTGGGACATTGAAGGTTCTGGATTTCCCTGATCTCAAGGATACTCTTATTGTGGAAGGATTGAAAATGAATCTTATCAGTATCAGTCAACTATGTGGTGATGGACATCATGTCAGTTTCACTCACGACTCATGTCACGTGTGGGATAAGGAAGGAGGCACCCTGATGAGAGGATATTGGGCAACCAATAATGGTTATCTCCTAGATACTATTGGAACAGTTGCTACACCAGACAAGCTTACAAGTCAAGTGAGTGAAATGACACTGTGGCACAGGCACCTGGGTCAGTTGAATCTCACCATGATGAAGATCTACTCAGTTGGACCTGCCCGAGGAACGCTGACGGAGGGCCACCGCACTGTCGTTAAGGTGCAGTGTCCTCTGTACAAATAAATTTATAATAGCCGCTACTTGTGACTACACTACTGGGTAGTAAGTGGTAAGTAGGGGTCGAACCCAAGGGAATTAGGGGAATAGGCTATTCTTTTAGGGTGATTGAATTGGGGGGAGCGTGTTTTATGGTTGATTGAGATTTTAGCGCTCTAATTAACTACGTGATTTTTTAGGGGTTTTTGGTTTTGATTGCGGAAAAGTAAATAAAGAAATTTAAATGCTGTAAATACAAAGAAGACTTACAGTGGGTGATGCGTGATTGTAATTCCTCCGGTAGATCAGCAGTTGGTGATTGCGGTTTAACAGTAAAGAAAAGCATTCGGTTTCAGGTACTCTTGTATTATAACATGTATATAATAAACTGTTAGTAACTTTTCTAAGTATTCAAAGATGAATCGAGGCCCTTTCGTAGCGCAAGACTTGCAACATCGTTTAAAGCAACCCTTGTTCTATTTCAGACTAATTCCTCCTTTCGAAGTATCTTAGCCTTTTGTGCATCCACTTGATCTCACAGTTACGATTGACCAAGTGGTGTTTTAGATGAGTCGAACTTCTCAGATAAGCTTTGCCCTTTCGTAGCATCCACTTACCCGAGTATGTTCACGAATCCCCACGAAAGAGTTTTGCCCTTTCGTAGCATCCACTCAACCTTGGAAATTCTGACTATAAATGGCACATAGAACAAGTTTTGAATACAAAGAAATGAAACTAAAAGATATTACAACATTATATAATACAAGAAAATACCTTCCACCGAATAAAGAGTTTAGCTACGAATATCCATAGAGATGGATACCATAGCTAAATACTCGGGGGTTTTTGAAAACAGTAAGAGGGAAAGGGGTGGAATACTCAAGAACCAACAGGAGTATTCCTAATTCCTACTGAATACTCAAGAACCAACAGGAGTATTCTCTACAGTATTATAATACTCGAGAACCGACAAGAGTATTATAATTTCCAGTATAATACTCAAGAACAAACAGGAGTATTATTTCAAAACCGAACCAAACTTACAAGTAACAAAATGTAGAGAGAGAAGTGATTACAATTTTTGGGATCATTTATGAGGAGGAGGAGCACCTCCTTTTATAGGAAAAATGGGTGGAGATGGGTGGTGGAGATTGGTTTGATCCAAGGGAGGAGGAGGAGGCAAAGAGGAGCCAAGGAGGAGCCACCAAGTGGCGGAGGAGGAGTGGTGGAGCTCAGCCGCCGGTAGCCGGTTGTGGTGGAGGAGCAATGGGTTGTTTCCTCCACCTCCAAGGCAAGTAGCCGGTCACCAAGGAGGAGGAGGGGTGGCGCCGCCGGTAGTGGGTGGTGGAATGGGGAGGTTTTCCTCCTTTGGTCACCTCTTCATCAAGTCACCAAGTCATCTTGCCATATGTGAATTTTGTACAGTTTTGTGCAGTCTTTTCACAAAACTGTCAGTGTGTTCCTTCCCCGGACTGTCTTGACTTCACTCTTGATTCTTCTGATTAATTTATTCTGGTCAATTCAACGTCAGGATCCTTGATATTTCTTCAGTCGGCATATGATCTTGACCTTGGATTGACTCTTGTTATCTTTTCAGCATAAAATCCTCTCCTTAGCGTGTTTTCACTTCAGTCTCTAAAATGCCCTGTGGAAATATATCGGGACTAACAGATGGATGTTAGATAGACAAACAGTCTAACTTGGGGGGTTTTACTGTGTTTTTGATTCGTATAATTGTGGTCCATCAAACGCCCTATACGAAAGGCGACGTAAATGTGATATGTGAAGAATGCCAGATCGGGTCACAGATAAAGGCCTCGCACCCCATCACCTCGCAGATCAGTACTAGCAGACCATTGGAACTGATCCATATGGGTCTTATGGGTCCGATGCAGGTTGAGAGCTACGGGGGGCAGATATACATTCTAGATTGTGTGAACGATGTGCCCCAAATTACCTGAACTCGACTTCACAAATTGTTTATCCTCAAGTAGTCTCTCGTCAACCATCAATATATGCGAGGGGGAGTGGATAAGACCCTGTTGGTTAAGCGCACCAGGTCAGATCTAAGTTTCACACAAATCTATATTGACGATGTAATGGTTGGATCCAACGCCCATAAGCTGGTGGAACAGTTCGTGGCACAGATGCAGAAGGAGTTCGTGCTGTGCTTGGTTGTAGAGATGAACTACCTGCTTGGATGCCAGGTGATATATAAGGATGCTGCACGGTTTGAAACACTACAAAGAATTCATGGCTTTTGAAAGTTGTCCCGCATGCAATGAGCCAAGGTACACAGATACTGAGGGTAGCAAGATTCCAAACAGAATTGTAAGATATTTTCCTTTAACTCCTGGATAACGTCTTTACATGTCTCCACAAATAGCAAAAGAAATGCGTTGGCATGGGGGAAGAGATCGGAGTGATAAAGGTCTTTTAAGGCATCCCGTGGATGGAGAAGTATGGCAAAATTTTGACAAAGAATTTCCAGAATTCGCAAAAGAAATTAGAAATGTGCAACTTGGTTTAGCAACTGATGGATTTAATCTATTTGTGATGTTCCCTTGAGTGGCATGTATTTGGCAAAACGTCTTTAGACAGTTCGAGCAGGAGTTCATGGGGAGTTCGAACACATCCTAGCACTCATGTACAGCATGGAGCAGACGCAAGGATGGTTTCCGGAAGGTTCTAAAGATCGAAGATCTTTTCAAACTGAAAAGTCAGCCAGTGAAGATTTCGATCTTCAGATATTCAAACGAATATCTTCTCATCCATCTTCTCATCAAACTGCGGTCTTATGGGTCTGTGCTTGGTTGGAGAGATGAACTACCTGCTTGGATTCCAGGTGATACAGAAGGATGTTGCACGGTTTGAAACACTTAGACCCTCCTTGGGTTTATGTGTTGTCAATTACTAAGTGTTCCAGAATGTGGTCAGTTACAGGCGAAACTCCAGCAAAACAGTTGGACTGATCACTATTACAAGAGAGATGGAACAGAAGGATGACTTTTGAAGATTGAATATGTTTTTTCAAATATCTTGAAGATTTGTTTCGAGCCGTTGAGGAAAAAGAGGATATTCTCGAGGACGGTTTTGGGAAGTTGAAACGACCGACCTTGATTTGAAAAATCAAATCAATTTCATATGTGGCTCTTCTCACTCTCTTCCCAAACCTAGAACGGTTGCCTGTTGCAAACTCTCTCAATCTTTCATCTCTTCGGCGAAGATGGTGAACACCAGAAAATCCTTCAAGTGCAGTGTCAAGTCTTCTAAGAAGAAGAAGAAGAACATGCAGTCATCCAAGGCTCTGGCGGCAAAGCCCAGAATTCCAAAATCGAAGGAGTCGAAGGTGAAAAAGGCATCGCCTTTACATGCCGATACTACAACAATGCCTGAAGCAAAGAAGACTATCGGAGGAGCAGCCTTAGAAATCCCTAATTCTAGAACGGTGGAGAAGCAAGGACCAGAACCTGCTGCAAAGCAGAAGACGATGCCCTCACATGCCGCGGAGGATACGTCTAATCCAATCGATGCTAGTTCGACATCACCAAGTTTGTTCCCCCACCTGCTATTCCCCTTTCTGAGGTAATTCCAAACCCTAAAACTCAGACTGTTTCTTCCGTTTTTGTGCAAGTCGCTGCTGTTGAAAATACTATGGTGGAAGAGGTTGTAAATGTGGTGTCTGAGAAGGGTGGTGAAGCCAGTAGGGTTGTGATTGGTGACAAAGCGGTCAAAATCATGAAAGAAGGGAAACCCAGCAAGCCTATGTCCAAGGTTGCTGGTGGCTCGAGAGCATGGAGGGAGAAGATCCATGCCACTGGTTATGTGCGTCCAGCAAGCCTATGTACAAAGATATTGATGAGGTTGTCAAAGATCTGCAAAAGGAGGGGGAATCTGAGATTCCTATTTTGGAAAAGATAGATCAGTGCTCAGAAACCCAGGATGAAAGGGTTGAAGTTTGTATTCCTGGCAACAAGTCAGAAGCTGCAAAGGAGGGAATTGTTCCAGACGCTGGCTCTTCTCAGAGTTGGCCGAGAGTTGAGACAGTTGTACCCCAGAAGCCCCATGTCCCAGACGCAGTTGAAGAGGAGGAGACAATTAAAGCCTCAGAGGAAGAGTCACCTCCACTCCACGTCCAGAATGGCGATCACTTGGAGAAAGCTCGTGTGGAGGAGGATTTGCCAGCCTTTCCTGATGCAGAGATGAAGAATGATGCTCGGTCAGTCCCTTAGGCAGTGACCCTATCAGACACTCCTTCAGAGGATGCTCATGACTCATTTCCCCCTGCTAAGCTCAAAAGGCCACGAAGGGCAAAGGAAAATGAAAGGTGGCTGTTGAGAGCCCAGGAAAGAAGGACTCTGTCTATGATGCAGAGGCAAGCCATGATGCAGGGGGAGCCGATGCTTCCCAAAAGTGGAAAAGGGGAATTCCATCTATTGTCTCAGAAGATGCTAGAAGATGTGAAGACCCATCTCCTGATTCCGACGCTGCTCCAATTGGCCTGGATAAGAAGGGGATATGGTTTACAAATAGAGATGCGGCACGAAAATGGAAGTGTGTACTGAAGAGGAAGATCATCCCAGAAAGGATCCTGGATGAATCTCGCTACAGAGTGAAGGAGGTGGTTGACGTTCTGAAGCAATCAAGTCTGCTTTGGACCCTATCAAGAAGTAAACCTTTTAACGAACAGCTTGTTTGAGAGGCCATTGTTAACCTCCCACCTCGGTTTGGTGTCATTGGAGACTCAGAATGTGGGGTGTTTTTCGTTCGAGGTAGGAAGATTAGAATTGACCCCGAGCTCATCAATGTGTATTTCTCCATGGATGACCCGGTAATAGATAAAGAAGAACCAGTGTTTGAGAAGATTGTGGACACCATCACTACTGGCTCAGTTCGTTAGCGGCCTGACACTATCGTGCATACAACAGATCTTTCAACTTTCTACTCGATGTTGTTCTTTATTACCGTGTTCAACTGGAGACCCTCGTCTCACCAGTCCACGATCAGCAAGGACGTGGCTAAATTGATATATCAGATCGGGAACAAGTTGAAGTTCAACCTGGGAAGAGTCATGTTCAAACTGATTGCCGAGCACGCTTCCTCAAACGATCTCTCCACCAGATCTGTTTCCCTTCCCTGATATATGAGTTGATCATGTATCAAGCTCCGGACTTGAAGACCTCAAGTGATCGTCTCACCGAGACCCCTCAGAAGTTCACTGTTTATCACAAACTGTTCAAAGGCCGTCATGTGAACGATCTTAAAGAGCCAAATCAGAGAGGGAAGGATGTCCCAGAGTCTTCAAGGTAAGGGGGAGCCAGGATGGGCCGTGACGAGAGGAGTAAGCTGCTCAAGGATCTGAATGCCATTATTGCTACTGACAAGGAACAACGCAGGCGCATCAACAAGCTAGCTCGTGCCCTCAGCTACCCGAGCGAAGGTGAAACTGAGGCCACAGATACTGATGATGACACTGATGATGAGTCGTCTGCATGAAGGTCCTTGATTTCAAACTCTCTGAACTCTATTTCAATTAAACTTTCTTATTGCCTGTGCTTGTTCTGGCACAGTTTGCTTTGCTGTTCGAACTAGATTGGACCCCTTGCCAGTTTGTGGCAAAAAGGGGGAGTAATTTCAGGTGACCAATTTTCGTTCCTGCATGCAATGAGCCAAGGTACACAGATACTGAGGGTAGCAAGATTCCAAACAGAGTTGTAAGATATTTTCCTTTAACTCCTAGATTACAACATCTTTACATGTCTCCACAAACAGCAAAAGAAATGTGTTGGCATGGGGGAAGAGATCGGAGTGATAAAGGTCTTTTAAGGCATCCCACGGATGGAGAAGTATGACAAAATTTTGACAGAGAATTTATCGAATTCGCAAAAGAAATTAGAAATGTGCAACTCGGTTTAGCAACTGATGGATTTAATCCATTTGTGATGTTCCCTTGAGTTGCATGTATTTGGCAAAACGTCTTTAGACAGTTCGAGCAGGAGTACAGGAGGAGTTCGAACACATCCTAGCACTCATGTACAGCGTGGAGCAGACGCAAGGATGGTTTCCGGAAGGTTCTAAAGATCGAATATCTCTTTGAACTGACGTCGGCCGCGAAGATTTCAAGCTTTAGATATTCAAACGAATATCTTCTCATCCATTTTGAAGAAGGATGGCTGACTTGGCGTGGAAGAAGTATCAAAGATCTTCCCAAAGATTGGATTAAGATATACATCGAATATTTAGGAATATTTCCTAAATATTTGATGAGAATAACTTAAAAAGATTTGGATCCCACCCATGCATATAAATAGAATGCTAGGGCATCCATATCTGTATCGCTTTTAGAATCAACATACACACGAGTGCATTTCTACCGATCGGAGAAGAAGAAAGCGACGGTCGTTTGTTTTTCCCCATTGGAAATCCATCGGTACAGGTACTGTCTGACTAGTGTGCTGTTCAGACTGCCAAGAACTGATCCTACCGCTGCACACAACAATGACCAACTGGCTTTCGAGAGAAAGCAACCGAGCTTCTGGAGAAGGTCGAGCACGTTCGGACAGAAGGTTCGGATGAAGGGGATCGTGGTGAACTGCGGTGAACCAAGATTGCAAATCTGAGAGACGGAGTTTTAGAGGCTAGGCAATTACAAAGTGTAAGCGTAAGTCCACGTGTAAGCTCTAAACTCGTAATAAAGATTTGTGTCCCTTTAGGGTGTGGGAAACCCCCCAGAGTAGGTGAAGTCGAACTGGGTATCATTCTGTGTGTTCCTCTACTCTATTCTGTGTGTGGAACTATTTAAAAGGTCTACAAGATCTGTCTCATCTACCCCTTGAACAGGTGATAGAATTTCAGTTTTGAGTTTCCGATCTTTCTCATAGCACTTGGCCTATTATTGTGATGCCGTACAACTTCTCACCTTCTATGTGTATGAACAAGGAGTTTAACATACTTGGTATGCTCATATCTGGTCCTAAGTCTCCTGGTAAATGTTTGAACGTCTTCATGAGGCCGTTGATTGATGAGCTCAAAATATTGTGGGATACTAGGGTTCCTACATATGATCGTCATGATGGATCATCATTTATTATGAAAGCTGCCGTATTGTGGACGATTAGCGACTTTCCAGGCTTAGGCATGTTGGGAGGCCTAAATACAAAAGGGTATAAAGCGTGTCCCTTATGTTTGGATGACGTTGATACTAAATATTTAGCGGGTAGAATGTCATATCAAGGGCACCGTAGGTGGCTTCCAAAAACTCACATATGGAGGAAACAAAAAGATAAATTTTAAGGTCAAATTGAGTGGAGGGATGCACCGCGACCACTGTCAGGTAGAGAAATTTTGGAGGAGATAGATAAGCATGAATATCCGACACTTAGCTTGCATCCACTGTTGAAGCCTAAAAGTAACACGGAGAGGCTTTGTTGGTCGCACAAAACCATATTCTATGAGTTGCCTTATTGGTAAACATTTAGTCAACCCTATTCGCTTGATGTAATGCACATTGAGAAAAATGTCTTCGATAACATAATTGGCACCATTCTTGGCCTTGAAGGGAAGACTAAAGATGATGTCAAGGCTCGAGAAGGTTTAGAGAAGCAGGGAGTTCGTAAGCATCTATGGAAGAAAATCATAGGGCCATCTTCAAGAAAAGATAGAGTTTCTCAAGCACCATACACCGTGTTACCGGAACACAAGATTGAAATACTTGAGATGATGAAAGATGCCAAGTATCCATTTGGTTATGTCGGCAGCTTACAAAATAAGATTAACTTGGATGACAAAAAATTTAATGGATTGAAGACACATGACTTCCATGTGATGCTACAACGATTACTTCCCATCTTTATTTGGCATTATCTACCGTATAATGTTGTCAGTCCTCTTGTGTCACTATCTCAATGGTTTCAAAAGCTATGTTGCAGAGAGTTAAATAAAGTAGATTTTGAGAGGATAAAAGAGGATATTGTGATGATTCTTTGTCAGTTAGAGCGGATTTTTCCACCAGCTTTTTTCACCATCATGGTGCATCTTATGATACACCTACCTGATCAAGTTTTACTTAAGGGTCTTGTGCATTTCAACTGGATGTATCCGATGGAAAGGTAAGAACTTCAAATATGTACTTTCTAATTATTTCATTCTTCGGCATTCTAATTATTTGATATTCGCATGAAACTAGGTGAGTACAAGAAATATGTCAGAAACACACAATATCCTGAAGGATGCATTGACGAGCAATAAATCACAGCCGAGTGTGTGAGGTATTGTAAATCGTACATGGGAGACACTAGTAGTACCTCTGCGGAATCAAACGTACAAGATAGAAAGAAGTTCAAACTTAAAGTTGTTTCTGATGTAATCAAGCCATTGCGTTTCCTCCCTAATGCAAAACTCAGCAAGAAAGAAGTTTCTATGCCCATTGGTGTGTGATAGAACATTGTGAAGAAGCTAAAGATTACATTGAATACCACAGAAATACATTCGACGAAGAGTATCCTAATAGTAGTGATGATTCACGATTGATTCATTTTCATCCATATTTTCTTAATTGGGTAATTTTTATTTATGCTTTTATTTTCATTCTTTCTCTTATTTGCATTTTTTTTGCTTATTTGTACTTTTTTGCTAATATTGATTGAAATTGAATTCTACAGATGCCTATTCTACAAAAGAAAGGAAGCGTTTGATATGATCGCGAACTCCATATATTAGCATGTCAACCACAAGCGTACAACTGTTATTCGCAGTGTGATGTGAACGACATAAAATTTGTGATTTGGGAATGAGATCACAAATTGAAAACACAAAACAGTGGAGTAATGGTCGTAGCAGGTCATATTTGATTTACATATTTGTTTGTATACATGTCTCCTTAGTTAATTAGTTTTGTTTAGATTTTTACTCATATTTGATTTCTTATAATATGAAGATGGAGTTAAGTTTTATGGTATTCTGGAAAATATAGTTGAACTTAAGTATGCAGAAGGAATGCTCAACATTGTCTTCAGATGCAAGTAGTTTAATACGGATCCTTCAGAGAGAGGGAGCGCAAGGGTTGATCATGGACTACTTTCAGTTGACACTTCGACAAGTTGGTATGACGATAAGCCTTATTGTCTTGCTTCAACTGCAAAACAAGTTTTTTACTTAGACGATCCAAAAGTAGGCGATAATTGGAAAGTTGTTAACTTGGTGGCGCCAAGAGGAACTTACAATGTTACATCACTTCCGCTCGATGAAAACATATTACCAATACATGAAGCATATCAAGAAGATACAACACAAAATATTCTCGTAGATGGTATTCACAATGATTATTTTGATGATGATGCAAATGAAGATGATGATCAACCCCTTGAGGAAAGGTATGAAGATGATGAAACAGAAGATGATTATTCTGATGAAGATGCAAATGAAATAGTCGAAGATGATGATGAGGAGGATGAAGATGATGATGATGATGAAGATGAAGATGATGATGAAGATGAAGATGAAAAAGATAAGAATGAAGATGAAGATGATTAGGAAGATTAATAAGTTTTTCAACCAGTTTAAAGTGCTTGTTAAAGTGTATTTTTTTTGATGCAGTTGTTAAAGTGTATGTTGGTCAGGTGAATTGGTGAATTCATGTTTGGTTTGGAGATGTTTCAATTTGGTCAATTAGTTTAGGCTTGAATTGGTTTGGTGGGAAGTTTCAATTTGGTGAACTTGTGAAATGGTAAATTTGGAAATCGGCGCTTGAATGAAAAATTGGGCCTCAGCCCGATATTACCACTTGTTCGAACAACTTGACCTAAAAACAAATCATACTTTTCTCACCTTTGTTCTTGGTTCCCCACTTCGCCGCCTCTTTCGTTCTTCGTTTTCCACTCCTGCGTTCTTCTTTCAATCTCCATGCTTCCACAAAAGAGGAAAACGCTACAAGAAATTAACAACGCAAGCCGGAAGACTATGAAACTCCGGTCTCTGGCGAGTCGACGTCCACCAAACGATTATAGTCCACCAATCAATCCTGTCAAGCGGCATCCTAAAACTACCCGCACCACCATCCCCAAACCTCCACCGCCCGCACCAGATCCAGTACTTGAACAGCCAGCTTCACCAGAACTAAATCTGGTGTCGGTTAGGCCAGCTTCACCTGCTCCTGCTCATCCACCATCATTGTGTCGAAGCCCTAGGCCGTCTAAATAAGTTTGTATATGCTGAGAAGTTTAACACCCTCAACAACTAAATCCACCACCATCAGCCCCTGCTCCTGTTAGGCTAGCTTCACCTGCTCCTGCTCCTGCTCTACCGTCAGGAGTTCATCAAATGCCTATATCAGTTTGTCAAAGCCCTAGGCCGTCTAAAAATCTTCCAAGGCACCGAGAAGTCTACCCTCAACCCCTAAATCCCCCACCATCTGCCCCAGTGCCTGATAGGCTAGCTTCACCGGTTAGGCCAGCTGCAAACTTACCTGTGAATTCCACACACTCCACCCTACCCAGTCACATAGAACCTCGACTCCCTCCATCATCGCCACCCCCTCTAAGTTCCGTAAACTTGAATGCAGCCGTATCTGAAGGTCAAGCCTTCATTCCTGATGAAATTGATATTGATGATGAATTTCCTATACCGGAAGATCCAAGGAGCATTCCTTACAAAGGATTGAAAGTATCAGGTTGGTTTTCAACTTCTTTGTCATTGTTTTTTGTTTTTGACGGTGCTATTCATTTATCTTTACATGCTAAGCATTTACTAGTTATATTTTGTATAGAAATTGAAGATCCTGCTAATATAAGGAAATGTGGATTGGTGAATGGTGTGAAAGCAGCAGGCATCGTAAGAAGGACGGGTGACAAAAAAATTGTAATATCGAGTGGCACTGAATATTTAGGCCCTGACAATCGAGATCAATATAATTTGTTGATCCATGTTAGCACCTAGCTATGCGGAACTTAACAACGAGGATACGTGGAATATTGTTTATAACCATCTCTCTGTAAGGACTTGATACATTAACTATAATTATATTCATGTATTTACATTTAGTCTTAGTATTATTAACAATATGACTTGTTACATCTTTTTCTTAGATTCATTTTGAAGTTTCGCCAGATATTACTTGGATGTGGGACTACATCGGAGGTGCTGCAGCGGACAGATACAAAGACTGGAAGTCCAAGTGTAGGGCACACTGGAAAATTTACGTTAAAGAAGTCCCTTTAGAGTTTATCGATCGTCGTGATCAGTGGGAGTGGCTCGTATACCATTTCAACGAGCTAGCACAACAGGTAATTTGTGGTTTTCATTTGATTTTATTTTTTTAAATAAAGCACTGATTTTCTTTACTTATTCCAACAGGCAATATCCAAAAATATGAGTTATGCTCGATCAAAGAAGATGAATCATCGCTCTGGGAAGGTCCTCTTCGCTCATAGGGCTAAGACACAATTGCTCAAGGACAAAAGGCGCCTCACGTGGCAGTTTATGGCGAGGCGTACGCGGGTGAACCAGCAGCAGCCAAAATAGTGGTATTTTGGTTGCTTTTCTTAAATTTTCATATTGTTGGTGTTGTTTGACAATGGAATTGTTATATGATATAGATTACCTAATTGAAATGATTGTGTAGAAAATAATAATGTGAAATTTGTTGGTTGCTTGGTGCCACGTTAATTGTTGTTTAGTGATAGTACGTATAAATAATAGTGGAACCTATTGGCAGTGGCATACATTTTATCATTATATATTGATACATTGATACATCGATACATAATGATGCTTAGTGATGCGATTTGTCATGATAATTTCGCAGTGGTTGTTATGTGGCATACATATTGATTTATCTTGTAGTTATATAACTATCTCAGTTTGTAGTTAAAAGTTCTTTTAAATTTTGTGCAGGAGGAAATGGAAAACAAGGTTCTTAATATGGTTGATGAAGACGGGAGCTCCTTAGAGGAACCTCTCTCAGAGGAAATCCAATTCGCTATCATTAGTGAAGCGGTTGGCGAGAAAAAAGGGACCCGAATTTGTGGTGTTGGGAAATCCTTTAGGAAGCCTCCACGCCCTAGGGGTGGAGCTTGAGTGTTTGCCCAAACTTTACAAATGAGAGTGGAGCCGAATAGGGCCAATGAGGATTCATTGAAAAAAGATGAGAGGATACTAATGTTAGAAGAAAAAATGCGGGCGCGTTAAGAGCTAGTGCGAGGAGGGGCAGGAAGTAACAATGTTACAGATGGAGCGAGCTATGGTGTGATTCGACCTTGATATTTTACTGAAGTTTAGTGATCTATTTGATGCTCTTGCTTGGAACTTAACTTTTCAGAACACAAGAATATTTGTATTTTGATGGTTGTTTGGAACTTGTAGTTGAATTATGTATCTCTTTGAAAGCAATCTACTATGCTGGGTTATAATGTAACTTGTTCATGTCTTAGTTTATTATGAAATAAGGATGTTTAATGTAACAGAAATGACCAGAAAAATGTAACAACAAAGTGGATTTTCTACAATGTTTATGTGACATCCAAAGTAAGTTAGTTAAAGTCCTATGTCACTGACCTTAATTCAGTCGCCCAACCATTTGAGCGACATATCCATATGAATATGTCGCCTAAGGTCCAGGAGACAGGCCCAATTAGGTTCTGTCGCCTACGTACTTAAGCGACAGAGGATATTAGGTTCAGTCGCCTGCAGACTTGGGCCACAGTAGATGGACCACTACCCTTAGGCGACAGACGGTTAGTCACATATGTTCCTAGGTGACTAAAAATGAACTTGGGCGACTCATTTGATTCGGTCGCCTAGCAAGCAAAATGGTGTAGTGCCTCCACCTTCCAGTATCACAGCTCTGTCATCCTCTTTTATCGCATCACTTCCCAGCTAAACTAAATTGATATCAGAACGGCTACATCCAAAGTAAAACTTTTGTTAGTCCAACCATCTATGGAAAAATGTATGAGGACCAGCAAACTAGACTTTATCCGAAGAAAGTATTTCATAGAGCACGCAATAAAATACACACATAGCAAGTACTCTGAATATATCCAAGCTACGAATAAGAGGGTTTGTATACAGAACTCACACTTTAGAGGTGACGGAATTTTTCTTGTACTCCAAGTACTCTGAATATCTCCAAGCTACGAATACTGGAACAAAAGCAAGGAGAAATGACACCTGCAATAGCAATATAGAAACATGTCATGACCACAATTCACCACAGACTGAATTTTACTAAAAGAACTTCATGATTACACATCAAACAGTGCATCTCCATATTTAAGACTTAAAAAGTGAACGTGATACGGGGTAGGTATCACACCAACGATTTGGGACGAGAAACTGAAGAAATGGGAGAGAAGATAGACGAAGTTGGAAATAGGGTTTAGATGAAGGGGAAGAACTATAGGGAATAGACTAGAAATTGAATAATTGATTGATTGCTTTCTAAAGTCCGATTACATTTATTTTATATTAAACAAGTTATATCAAAATACAAAGGCATCCTTTATGTTTCCTATTATTCCCGTCCGTAACATTCCTCCCTTCTTAAAATCGACCTTGTCCTCAAGGTCAGCTACTTCTGGCGGTCTTGGCGATGAAAACCAAAATGACAAAGGAAGCCAAAATGAGATGCGATTTCAGGTGGTCTTGGCAATGAAAACCAAAATGACAAAGGAAGCCAAAATGAGATGCGATTTCAGGTGGTCTTGGCAATGAAAACATGAAAAAATTGTTAAGGTAGCGCACCACCAAGGCGCCAAAGCCAGCAGAATGGAATGTTGTTCCAAACCAGCCTATCCCATACTCATACTCATACCTCATGTCGAGCATGATAAGCACTGCATCTCCATTCTTATTCAGCTTTTCAAGGCTCTGAGATTTACCAGCAGCCTCCTTGCTCTCATTGGTCATCGAATAGGTGTCATTCTGACATCCCATCTTGCTCATCGATAAAATATGACAAAGTATGCTGAGAAATAAGTGATCAGAATTGTCGACAGCCTTAATAAATCAAGAGCACTTAGGGGTGAGTCTCTCACAATTATCCATGACGAAGAACCTACTGACATAGAGCTTGATGATGTTCATCTTCTTATGAATGTCAAAGATGCCAAAGGGTGCTCTTCTAGGAACAAACATAATGAATTTGATTTGAAGTTGTCCCTTCGTTGCATGCCCGCCAAGTTTTTCAAAGGGTTCAGCCCATATTCTTATAATCATCACATGAGAAACATCAATACCCACAATATCATAGATGAGATAGAAATCCTTGAATCACTACACCATTTTGACACAAATGCAACGAGGAATGACACGATGTTGCATATACTACGTAGCATAAGCCATCTCGCAACGACGGCACATTTGTTACTTATGTTACGTGTTGCATAAGAATCAAAATGCAACACAAACAAATCCAGCGTACCATTATGCATTGCGTAATGTAAGAAATGCAACACATACATTAGCAGCAGACCGAGCTTTGTTACGAAAAATCTTTTATGCAACAGCAGCAATAGCAACATGTATGTAGTTGTCGCATAAGTGTAATCATACAACATTATCTAAAGTAACTAGCGACATACGTTGCGTAGTATTACTTATGTTGGACAACTTGTATACTTACGCAACGCATAGAGGAATAACCTGTTGCGTAAATTATGGAAGATTTTAATTCAAAAATCAAGTATGATGAAGATATTTAATTAATTATGATGAAAATATTTAATTAATTTTGAAATTCTACACCCTGTTCAAGCTTGTGTTCAAGGTACAGTTGAGACAGACCTTGAACTCTTTTCACAACAGTTCAGTAGACAGAACAAATAACAGAAGCAGGCACAGAATGATAACCCAGTTTGGCTCCGCCTACTCTGGGGGGTTTCCCACACCATAGAAGGGACACAAATCTTTATTACAAGTTTAGAGCTTACACGTGGACTTACGCTTACACCTTGTAATTGCCTAGCCTCTAATACTCTGTCTCTCAGATTTGCAACCGAGGTTAACAGCAGTTCACCTCGATCCCCTTCGTCCGAACCTTCAGTTCGAACGTGCTCGACCTTCTCTTGAAGCTCGGTAGCTTTCTCTCGAAAGCGTGTTGGCCTTTGTTGTGTGCAGCAGTTGGATCGCTTCCAGGCAGTCTGAGTAGCACGTTGATAAGACTGCTCTTGCACCGATGAATTTCCAGTGGGGAAAAACAAACGGCCGTCCCTTTCTTCTTCTCCAATCGATAGGGTATTCTCGTGTGTATTTGATAATGAAAGCGATGCAGATTATGGATGCCCTAGCATTGTATATATATGTCAGGACGATCTCCAAATCTGCTCCAGATAATCCCATCAAATATTAGGAAATATTCCTAAATATTTGATGTATATCTTTCTCAAATCGGTTGGAAGAATTACTAAGACTTCTTTCCCAAGTCAGCCACACCGCCATCAGATCTTGTCATGTAGATATTCATTCGAATATCTGATGTTCGAATTCTTCGCTGGCCGACATCAGATTGAAACGACATTCGATCTTTTCAAACCTACCGACACCATCTTGGCGTCTGCTCCACGCTGTACTGTAGTTCCAGAATGTGTTCGAAATCCCCCTGAAAACCTGCTTGAACTGTCTAACTACGTTTTGCCAAATACATGCCACTCAACGGAACATCAATCTCCCCCTTGGCATTTTGGCAAAACCAAATCTACTAGATAACTAGATCTATCTAACTATCTAGACATTAGACTATCTTGAGGGAACAAACATTGTCTCCTCTCAAAATACTCCCCATTTTTGCCACAAATTGGCAAGGGGTCTAATCTAGTTCGAACAGCCAATCAAACTGTGCCAGAACAAGCACAAATAAAATGAAAGTTTTAAACGAAACAGAGTTCAGAGAGTTGGGTTATTAAGGGACCTTCATGCAGACGACTCATCATTTGAATCCTCACCAGTAGATGTGGCCTCAGATTCATCCTCGCTTGGGTAGCTGAGAGCACGAGCCAGCTTGTTGATGCACTTGTGTTGTTCCTTATCAGCAGCAATGATGGCATTCAGATCTTTGAGCAGCTTGCTTCTCTCATCACGGCCCATTCTGGCTCCCCCTTTCTTTGAGGTCTCAGCGACATCCTTCCCTTTCTTGAGTCCCTCCTTAAGATCGTTCACATGACGACCTTTGTACAGCTTATGATCAACAATGAACTTCTGAGGTGTCTTGGTGAGAAGGTCACTCGAGGTCTTCAAGTCTGGAGCTTGATGGATGATCAACTCATAGATCAGGGAAGGAAATCATATCTGGTGAAGAGTTCACTTTGAAGTAGCATGGTCAGCGATCTGTTTAAACATAACTCTACCCAGGTTGTACTTTAGCTTGTTCCCGATCTGATAAATCAGTTGGGCCACATCCCGGTTGACCGTTGAACGGTGAGTTGATGGTCTCCAGTTGAACACAGCGATGAAGAATAGCATGGAGTAGAACGTGGAGAGATCAACTGTATGCACAACGGTGTCAGGCCTCCACTGAACTGAGCCTGCAGTGATGGTTTCTATAACCTTCTCAAAATCGGATTCTTCTTCATCAGCTACTGGATCATCCATGGAGAAGTACACATTAATGAGCTCACGATCAAAATTGATTTTCCTTCCTCGAACGAAGAAGACACCACACTCTGAGTCACCAAGAATCCCAAACCTAGGGGGAAGGTTTACAATGGCCTCTCTAACAATTTGTTCAATGAACGGTTTACCTCTGTCCAACGTCCAGAGCAGATCAGATTGCTTCAACACCTCAATGACTTCCTTCCCTTTGTAGCGAGACTCCTCCAGGACCCTTTCTGGGATAATTTTTCTTTTCTGAACACATGACCACTTTTTTGCAGCATCTCGATTTACAAACCACACTCCTTTCTTGACCACGCCAACTGGAATAGTATCAGAATTAAGAGATGGGACCTCACATCTTTCAGCATCCTCTGAAATAGGGATCGAAGCTTCAGGTTTCCTGTTTTTGGATGAAACAGCTCCCTCTGCCACGATGCCCACCTCTGCATCATTCTGGACTGGCCCCTTAGCAAATTTTTCAAAAGACACCTTCTTCTTTTCTTTGTCCTTCTTAGCCTTTTTGAGATTGACAAGAGGAACAAGGTCTTGGTCATCATCCGAAAGAGTAACCTCCTTTGAAACTGGCTTAGTAGCATCCTCACGAACGAATGAACCATCTTCCTGCATATGATCACTGCGAAGATCATCTTGAACAACAACTGGGTCAACCACTTCCTCCTCAACAGCAACTGCCACTGGAATACCACCTGTCGCAACTTCTGTCTGCACACCTGGTTCCTCTATTGGAACACTTACCTTCTTCAAGGCATCTGAATTGAGGGCAGGTGCAGCGTCTTCAACCCCTACAGCCCAAACTTCTGAAGGCTGATCTGATCTTGGCACTACAGGTACAGAAACCTCCTTTTACAGATTTTCAACAAAATCATCAATATCCTTGAGCACACTGTCCAGATCTTTATCTTCTTTAGCACGATCAGATCCTTCCGCTATTGCATCATTCAACCCATCACCCTTCTCTGATGGATTAACCTCCTCGGTTACCGTCTCAACTTGCTTATGGTGAGTTTCATTAACGATTCCTCCAAGATTTTCAATAGACTCATCATCAGAAGCTTTATTAATCACCAAATTCCTATTCCCCGAGGCATCAAGAATCTTCTCTGTCTCCTCATCAGACATTGCTATGAGCCTCCCTCTGATTGAACTGATCTTGGCTAGACACTGTCTTGGAGAAACAACTCAGCGAGTCCCCTTCTTTCTCCGTAAACCTTCCGGACGAACATATCCAGAAGCATGGATTTTCTCCCTCCATTATCCTGATCCACCAGCACCTTTAGACACAGAGATGCTGGGCTCTATTTCATTCATGGAACCAGTACCATCTTCACAAACAGCAGCCCTACTAGCTTCACCACCCTTCTCAGACACCGCACACACAACTTCTTCCACCATAATATTATCAACAGAGCCAACAGTTGCAGAAACGGAAGAAACAGTCTGGAATTTAGGAGTTACCTCAGACTGGGCAGCAGTCGGTGGAGGAATAAAACTTTGCGATGTTGAACTAGCATCGAAGGGTTTAGACAAGGCCTCCGCGGTAGGCAAGGGCACGGTCTTCTGCTTTTCCGCAGGTTCTGGTCCATTCTTCTCCACCACTCTGGAAGGAGGGTTTTCAGACACTGCTCCTTTGACAACCATCTGGGCTTCAGGCAAGATGGCAGAGTTGGCAAGTAAAGGCGATGCCTTTTTCACTTTTCCACCCTTCGATTTTGGAATTCTGGGTTTTGTTGCCAGTGCCTTGGAAGTTTGCATGTTCTCCTTCTTCTTTTCAGCGGACTTGACTCTGGATTTTGAAGATTTTTTGGTGTTCACCATTGCAATCGAACGGAAGAAGGATTTGAGAAAGAGAGAGCGTGAACTCGGTAGACGAACTAGGGTTTCGGAAGAGACAAGAGACGCAGACCAAACTGTTTGGATTTTCAAATCAAAATCTTTTTCAAATCGAAATCGGTCATTTTAACTTCCCAAAACCGTCTTCGAGAACATCTTTTCAATGGCTCGAATCTGAATCCAAAAAAAAAACTTTCTGTTCCAGCACTCTTTCTTAGGTGGTCAGTCCAACTGCTTTAGTTGGGGTTTCGACTCTGACTGACCACCGTTGGGCACAGTTAGTGTTTGACAACACATAGAGACAAGGAGGATCTGGGTGTTTCAAACTGTGAAATGCCGTGTGAATTGATGAAGGTTTTGGTCAATTGCATGTCCGTTGTGACATGCTTCAGAGTTATCGCCCTCTGTTGCCCTCCATATTCACGTTCTCTTGTCTGGTTCCTGGCATATTTCTGTGGGTATAGTGCGAACTCCTTCTGCAATTGTGACACCTTCTGGTCCATCGGTTTCCTGGTACACTTGTCAACATAGATTTGTGTGTTACTCCAATCAGACCTTGTGTGCAGGGTCTTCTCCACTCCCCCTCGCATAAATCGATGTCTGGCGTGTATATAGTCTAGAGTAAACCGTTGTTTGCCATAGCCCTCGACTCCCATCGGACGCATCAGACCCATCCCTATGGTATAGTAGTTATTTGCACCCCTTCTTCCTTTCATCACAATACCGCCATTCTTGTCTAAGACGAGGCATTAGTCGCAAGAGAATGACACATATTGTCCATCATTACACAATTGACTGATGCTAATAAGATTCATTGTCAGACCTTCAACAAGGAGGGTGTCCTCGAGTAGAGGGAGATCCGGAACCTTCAATGTCTCACAGCCGATCACCCGACCCTTTTGACCATCCCCGAAGGTGACAAACCACATCTTCTCAACAGGTCTAATATGAGTAAGGTATTTAGAGTTACCTGTGATGTTCCCTTGAGTGGCATGTATTTGGCAAAACGTAGCTTAGATAGTTCGAGCAGGAGTTCATGGGCAGTTCAAACATATCCTAGTACACATATACAGCGTGGAGCAGAGGCACGGATATTTTCCGGAAGGATATTGGACAGCGAAGATATCGCCAAGTTAAGTCGGCCAGCGACTTATTCGAGCATAAGATATTCGAATGAATATCTACATTGAAGGCGGCGTTGCTTACTTGGGCAAGAAAACTTCGTATATTCTTCCATCCGATTTGAAAAGATATACATCAAATATATAGGAATATTTCCTAAATATTTGATGGGATTATCTTGTGCTGATTAGGGTTTTGTCCAACGCATATAAATACAATGTAGGGGCGTCCTTAGTCTGCATCACTTTAAAGATTAAAATATACACGATCTAACCCTATCGATTGGAGAAGAAGAAAGCGACGGCCGGTTGTGTTTCCTCACTGGACACTTATCGGTGCAAGAGCAGTCTTATCAAGTGCAACTAAGACTGCCTAGAAGTGATCAAACTGCCGCACACAACAAAGGTGAACAAGCTTTCGAGAGAAAGCATCCGAGCTTCAGGAGAAGGTCGAGAACGTTCGGACTGCAGGTTCAGACGAAGGGGATCAAGGTTAACTGCTGTAAACCTCGGTTGCAAATCTAAGAGACGTAGTGTTAGAGGCTAGGCGATTACTAGGTGTAAGCGTAAGTCCACTTGTAGCTCTAACTCGTAATAAAGATTTGCTGTCCCTTCTAGGGTGTGGGAAATCCCCCAGAGTAGGCCTGGCCGAACTGGGTTATCATTCTTTGCGTCCTTCTACTTTCGTTCTGTTGTCTGAACTGTTGTGATACGAGTGCAAGGTCTGTCGCAACTGTACCTTGAAATGTCTGCTGAACTGTTTTGAAAAGAGTTCAAGGTCTGTCGCAACTGTATCTTGGACACAAGCTTGAGTAGGGGATATAATTTCAATTGGTATCAGAGCAAACACTCAACACACTGAGTGGGATCCTGAACTGTTCAAGATGACTCTGAAGGAAGGACAAAGCATCACCAGACCCTCACTACTCGAAGGATCGAACTATGCCACCTGGAAGCCCGTGATGAGATCCTTTCTGAAATCCATAGATGAAAAAGCGTGGAAGGCTGTTCTGAAAAGATGGACGGAACCCATGATGAATAATCTCACCGGAGAACCAATCCCGAAACCGGAAGCACTGTGGACAGAAGAGGAGGACAAAGCATCTATGGGAAACTCAAAGGCTATGAACGCAATTTTTTCTGCCATAGATGAAAACGTCATGAAGCTCATCATCAACTGTGAAGTGGCCAAGGAAGCATGGGACATCCTCCAAATTGCCTTTGAAGGCACAGACAAAGTTTGCAACTCTCGCATGCAGGTTGTCACAACCAGGTTTGAAGAGATGAAGATGAAGGAGAGTGAAACTATCACTGAGTACAACACCAGAGTTCTGGAACTGGCTAACGAGGCTTCTGCTCTAGGGAAACCCATCGATGAAGAAAGGTTGGCCAGTAAAGTCTTAAGATCACTCCCTCTGAGATTTGCGATGAAGGTCACAGCCATAGAGGAAATGCACGACATCGCCAAACTAAAACTGGACGAGCTGATGGGTTCTCTCAGAACCTACGAGATCAATCATGACTTTCAACCTGGGGAAGTGAAGGGAATCGCACTAAAAGCGGACATGTCAGAAGACAAACTGGATGGTGGCTGCACTACTGAACAACTGGCTATGATGGCTCAGAATTTTGGTAGAATGGTGCGTAAAATCAGTAGACGTAGACCAGAACAGGGCCAGCCATCATCAAATAGCTTCCGAAACTGGAAAACCGACAGGTCAAGATCCAGAGACATGAGACAAGACTCTTCTGACAAAGGAAAGGAAGAAATTCAGTGCCATTAATGCAAGGGGTTCGGACATATTGCCTCCCAATGTGCGAATACCCTCATGAAGAAGAAGGCAATGGTCGCTAGCTTCAGCGATAGTGAGTCAGACGAAGAAAAAGGTGAAACCACTAATTTTGTGGCTTTTGTTACTACTCTTGGAGATTGCAGCAATTCCAGTGAAGGAGTACCACCTCAGTTGGAACTCCCGGTTGAAGACCTCTCAGACAGTGACGATGAAGAACTCACGCAGGAGTCTGTGGCTGAGACATATAAAGATCTGTACGAGAAATGGCTGATACTGATCAAGGTCAACAAGAAGCTGAATGACACAGTAGCAAGCGTCACTAAAGAAAAGGACAAGGTCTGGCAGGAGGTCGAGATACTGCTTACACAGAAGGTAGAACTCGAAGGCAAAGTAGACTCACAGAACACTCAACTGGTTGAAATGAAACAAGAAAGATTGTGTCTTCTTGCTCAGAGAACAGAGCTCCTGGGTACTGTCTCTTCACTGAAAGTCGACATGGAAAGGGACCGTGACACTCATCCTGTAGGCATGGCGGGTCTAAGAAAAACCATCACAAATCTGAAGCGCAAGGAGGTGTTCCAACTAAGGAGGATAGAACAGCTGGAACTTCAGCTAGAATCTGAGAAGATGGATCACTCAGACACTGAGAAGGAGCTCAATCACCTCAAACAATCGGTAAGGAAGCTAAACTCTGACACTAAAGACCTAAATGATATTTTCAGATCTCAGAGGATGGAGTCTGGACATCGTGGGCTGGGGTTTACGGAAGAAGGCACTTCAAAAGGCACTACCCTCGTTAAAGCACAATAGGTGACGGAACAGCGGCCTGAACAGAAGGTGAAACAGTGTAGAGGAAAGAACCTAGCCAATCACAGGAGGTCTCCTAGCACACCAAATGATGGAAAGAATCGTGGAACACCCGTCCAACGCCGTGATTCCTCTCTAGTAAAGCAAAGGAGAGAGTGGCGCACTTGCTGGTACTGCAACCAGATGGGACACATCAAACTTAAGTGTCGCTTGTTTCTTGCTAAACGACGTGCTTTCCAACAACGGACCATACCGCGACAGAAACAAGTCTGGGTTCAAAAGGCAGACCAAACCATTTGCATGGTGGCCTGCTACTCCTCAAGCCACACAGCGCAAGATAGTTGGCACTTCGACAGCGGATGCTCCGCTCACATGACAGGTAACTCTCAGTATCTTACCCATATTAGACCTGTTGAGCAGATGTGGTTTGTCACCTTCGGGGATGGTGGAAAGGGTCAGGTGATCGGCTGTAGGACATTGATGGTTTCGGATCTCCCTGCACTCAAGAACACCCTCCTTGTCAAAGGACTGACAAGGAATCTTATCAGCATCAGTCAGCTGTGTGACGATGGACATTATGTGTCATTCTCTAGCTACTCATGTCTTGTCCTAGACAAGAATGGCGATACACTGAGGAAAGGGAGAAGGGATGCCAACAACTGCTACACCATTGGGATGGGTCTGATGGGATCGATGAACGACGAGAACCATGGCAAGCAACCGATTGCTCTTTCCTGTGCAAACGCTCAATATAGATTTCTATGAGGGGGAGTGGATAAGACCCTGCACACAAGGCCTGATTAGAGATGCGCACAAATCCATGTTGACAACTGTCCCAGACAACTGTTGAATCAGAAGGTGTCACAGTTACGAAAGGAGTTCGTACAATACCCACAGAAATATGCCTGGAGCCGAACAAAAAAATATGAATATGAAGGGCACCAGAAGATGATAACTCTGAGGCATACCAAGACCTTTGTCAACCACTATGGCAGGTTACGGAGTAGAACACCCAGATCCTCAGTGGGTCTATGTGGTGTCAACCACTGAATGCATCCGACGGTGGTCAGTCAAAATCGAATCTCCAACTGAATAGTTGGACTGACCACCTAAGGAAGGGAGCTGGAACAGAAGGCACAGCGCGTGAAGACTAATTTTTTTTGAATATTCTCAAAGATTCTTCATGCCGTTATTTGAAACGGGAGTTGACAAATTTGGGAAGTTGAAAAGGCTAGAGTATTTCTTTTGAAACACAAATCAGTTCGCAGTCTACTCCCTCTCTCGCCCAAACCCTAGAAAAACTCTCAGCGACTTCTCTCTCAACCGCTCATCTATTAAACATCGATGGTGAACACCAGGAAATCATCTAAGTCCGGCATCAAATCCGCTGAAAAGAAGAGGGAAAGCATGCAGTCCTCAAAAGCTTTGGCGGCGAAACCCCAAATCCTGAAATCAAAAGCTCCGATGGTGAAAAAGGTGTTGCCTTTACGCTCCGACACCGAATATTTGGCCGAAGCAAAGAACATTCCTCAGTCGACCGCGGTGGACGCGTCCATCTCAATAGATGCTGGTACGTCTCAAGAAGTCCGTCCCCAATCTGAGGTATTTCCAACTGTTCGTTCAGATTCTGCAAATACTCCGTTTGTTGAAAATTCTGTGAAGGAAGATCTGAATGTGGGTGTCGAGAAGGAGGGTAAGTCTATTGAAAGTGATGAAGCCAGTAGGGCTGTTGTTGGTGATGGTACTAGTAGTGTTGCTAATAGTGATAAGGCGATTGTTGGCGACAAGGCCGGTAGTTCTGTTACTGAAAACAATCCTGACAAAATTATGGAAAGCGGCGAGTCGAGCAAAGTGGTTGGTGGCTCAACATCATAGAGGGAGAAGATTTTTGCCACCGGATACGTACCTCCAAAGGCTGGTCACAGGAAGAAGATTAAGCGGGCTCGTGACTCTCCCAGAAAATATCTAGCTCAGATATATGCCACTAGAGGTCGGCAGATTTCAATGTCCGATGAAGAATCAGAGAAGTTCATTGAGTCCCCGGGGAAGAGAAATTTGGTGATTAATGATGCTGAGCCATCTAAGAATCAAGAAGGAGTCATTAATGAACGTTCCGGTAAGCATGATGAGACTGTGTTAGAGGAGATTAATCCATCAGGGAAGACAGATGTGTTGAAAGAATCCATACAAGAATAATGAGACCCATCAGAAAAGGATGAGGAGTTGGAGAAGATGTACAAAGACATTGATGATGTCATGGAAGATCTGGAAAAAAAAGGATCGAGGAGTGGCAAGTTCAGAGGAAGTTCCACGTGATCAGGCCGTTGGGGCAGAAGAGTCTGTTGCAGAGAAAGCTTCAAGTGTTCCAACTGCGGAACCGAGTGTTCAGTCTGGTGTTGAGACTGGAAGAGTTGCAGAGAAAGCTACAAGCGTTCCAACTGTGGAACCAACTGTTCAGACTAAAGTTGAGACTGGAATAGCTCCAAAGGAAGTTGGTACTAAGGAGACAGTGGCTGTACATGTAGTTGTTTCTCAAGATGATCATATAGAGAAGGATGGTACATCAGTTCGTGAGGACACTGCAAAGCAAGTGTCGAAGGATGCTACTCTTTCAGAAGATGACCAAGACAGTGTTCCTCTTGTCAATCTCCAAAGGACAGAGAAGGACAAGGTAAAGAAGAAGGTAGATTTTGCAAAATCTACAAAGGGATCAGTTCAGAAGGTTGCTGAGGTCAGCATTGGTGCAGGGGGAGCCGGCTCTTCCAAGAAAAGGAAGCGCGATGCTGCGGTTCCTGTCTCTGAAGATGCTGGGAGATGCAAAGTCGCAGCCCCTGAGTCTGAGACTGTTCCAGTGGGTAAGGTCAAGAAAGGAGTGTGATTCGTTAATAAAGACGCTGCGTTGAAATGGAGTTGTGTGCTGAAAAGGAAAATCATTCCTGAGAGGTTGCTAGATGAGTCCCCATACAAGGGAAAGGAAGTGATTGAGGTGCTCAAGGAATCTGATCTGTTCTGGACGTTGGACAAATGCAAGCCGTTCAATGAGCAATTGGTGCGTGAAGTCATGGTAAACCTTCCTCCTGGGTTTGGGTTATTGGAGAAACAGATTATGGGGTCTTCTATGTTAGAGGAAGAAGGATCAATATTGATCCTAAGCTGATCAATGTATACTTCTCCATGAACGACCCGGCTGTTGATGAAGAGGAATCTAGCTTTGAGAAGATAGTGAGCACCATCACTGCAGGCTCTGTTCGGTGGAGTCCTGAGTTAGTTGTGAATACAGCGGATCTGTCTACGTTCTATTCGATGTTGTTTTTCATTGCTGTTTTGAACTAGAGGCCGTCTACTCATCGCTCTACTGTCAATAAGGACATGGCCCAACTGATTTATCAGATAGGGAATAAGCTGAAGTTCAACCTGGGCAGAGTGATGTTCAAACAGATTGCTGAACATGCCACTTCGACGAGAACTCTGCACCAGATTTGCTTCCCGTCTCTGATATATGAGCTGATCATCCATCAAGCTCCAGATTTGAAGGCCTCGCCTGACCATCTCACAAAGGCACCCAGCAAGTTTGTCGTTGACCACAAGTTGTTTAAAGGGCGTCACATGAACGATCTCAAGGAGGGGAACAAGAAACGTAAGGGTGTTGCGGAGTCGAGTCGAGGGGGAGCCAGGATGGGCCGGGATAAGAGGAGCCAGCTGCTCAAGGACCTGAATGTCATCATCGAAGTTGACAAGGAACAACGCATGCGCATCAACAAGCTCGCTCGTGCCCTCAGCTACCCAAGTGAGGATGAATCTAATGATACTGTTTCTGAGGATGCCACTGATGACAGGTAGTCTGCATGAAGGTCCTCTAAAAAAACTATCTCCCTGAACTATTTGTTTACAACTTTCGTACTTAGTGCTTGTTCTGGCACATTTTGATTGGTTGTTCGAACTTGGATCGCACCCCTTTCCAGTTTGTGGCAAAAAGGGGGAGTATTTTGGAGAAGACAATTTTTGTTTCCCTCAAAGTTGTCTATTGTCTAGATAGTGAGATAGGCGTGGTTATCTAGTAGATCTGGTTTTGCCAAAATGCCAAGGGGGAGATTGATGTTCCCTTGAGTGGCATGTATTTGGCAAAACGTAGCTTAGACAGTTCGAGCAAGAGTTCAGGGGCAGTTCGAACATATCCTAGTACACATATACAGCGTGGAGCAGACGCAAGAATATTTTCCGGAAGGATATTGGACAGCGAAGATATCGCCAAGTTAAGTCGGCCAGCGACTTATTCGAGCATACGATATTCGAATGAATATCTACATTGATGGCGGCGTTGCTTACTTGGGCAAGAAGACTTCGTATATTCTTGCATCCGATTTGAAAAGATATACATCAAATATCTAGGAATATTTCCTAAATATTTGATGGGATTATCTTGTGTTTACTAGGGTTTCGTCCAACGCATATAAATACAATGCAAGGGCGTCCTTAGTCTGCATCGCTTTCAAGATAAAAAAATACACGATAAAACCCTACCGATTGGAGAAGAAGAAAGCGATGGCCGGTTGTGTTTCCTCACTCGAAACTCATCGGTGCAAGAGCAGGCTTATCAAGTGCAACTAAGACTGCCTGGAAGCGATCAAACTGCCGCACACAACAAAGGTGAACAAGCTTTTGAGAGAAAGCATCCGAGCTTCAGGATAAGGTTGAGAATGTTCGAACTGCAGGTTCGGACGAAGGGGATCGAGGATAACTGCTGTAGACCTCGGTTGCAAATCTGAGTGACATAGTGTTAGAGGCTAGGCGATTACAAGGTGTAAGCGTAAGTCCACTTGTAGCTCTAACTCGTAATAAAGATTTGATGTCCCTTCTAGGGTGTGGGAAACCCCCCAGAGTAGGCGTGGCCGAACTGGGTTATCATTCTGTGCGTCCTTCTACTTTCGTTCTGTTGTCTGAACTGTTGTGATACGAGTGCAAGGTCTGTCGCAACTGTACCTTGAACTGTCTGCTGAACTGTTGTGAATAGAGTTCAAGGTCTGTCGCAACTGTATCTTGGACACAAGCTTGAACACGGGATATAATTTCAACCTATCATGTGGGCGGAGCATCCGCTGTCTTGCACTGTGTAACTTGAGGAGCAACAGGCCACCATGCATACCGTCTATTTTCCCTTTGGTACCCATACCTATTTCTGTTGAGGTTTGGTCTGTTGTTGGTATGCCCGACATTCAGCAAGAAACAGGCGACACTTCAGTTTGATGTGTCCCATCTGGTGGCAGTACCAGCAAGTGCGCAAATCCATCCTTTACATCACGGGAGTGTGATCACGACTTTGGACGGGTGTTCCACGGGGTTTTCCACCACTTGGTGTGCGATGAGTCTTCTTGTGATCATCTTGGTTCTTTCCTTTGGACTGATTCACCTTCTGTTTAGGCAGCTGATCCATCACTTGTTTCATTGTAACAAAGGTAGTGCCTTTTGAGGTGCCTTCTTTCGTAAACCCCAAGCCTTGATGTCCAGACTCCATCCTTTGAGACCTGAGAATATCATTTAAGTCTCTAGTGCCAGAGTTTAGCATCCTTAACGATTGTTTGAGGTGGTTGAGTTCCTTCTCGGTGTTTGAATGATCCATTCTTTCAGATTCCAGCTGAAGTTCCAGGTGTTCTACCCTCCTTAATTGGAACACCTCCTTGCGTTTCAGATCTGTGATGATTTTCCTTAGACCCACCATGCCTACAGGATGAGTTTCACTATCCTTCTCCATGTCGATTTTCAGCAAAGAGACAGTACCCAGGAGCTCTGTTTTCTGAGCAAGCAGACACAATCTTTCCTGTTTCATCTCAGCCAGTTGAGTATTTAGTGAGTCTACCGTGCCTTCGAGCCTTACCTTCTGTGTAAGCAGTATCTCGACCTCCTGCCAGACCTTGTTTTTTTCTATAGTAATACTTGCAACTGTGTCATTCAGATTTTTGTTGACCTTGATCAGTAGCAACCACTTCTCATACAGATCTTTATATGTCTGAACCAGAGACTCCTGCGTGAGCTCTTCATCGTCACTGTCTGAGAGGCGTTCAGCCAGGGGTTCTAACTGAGATGGTACTCCTTCACTGGTATTGCTGCATTCTCCTAGAGTTGTGACGAAAGCCACAAAGTTGGTGGTTTCACCTCCTCCTTTTTCTTTGTCTGACTCACTATCGCTGAAGCTAGCGACCATTGCCTTCTTCTTCATGAGAATATTTGCACATTGTGATTAGATATGACCGAAACCCTTGCATTCATAGCACTGAATCTCTTCCTTTCTTTTTTCAGAGGAGTCTTGCCTCATATCACTGGACCTTGACTTGCCGGTTTTCCAGTTTCGAAAACTAGTTAATGAAGGCTGACCTTGTTCTGGACCACGTCTGTTGATTTTCCGCACCATTCTCCCAAAGTTCTGAGCCATCATAGCCAGTTGCTCAGTGGTGCAGCCAGCTTCCAGTTTGTCTTCTACATGTCTACTTTTAGGGCGATTCGCTTCACATCTCCGGGTTAGAAATTGTGATTAATCTCGTATGTTCTGAGAGAACCCATCAGCTCGTCCAGTTTCAGTTTGGAGATGTCTTGCATTTCCTCAATGGCAGTGACTTTCATGGCAAATCTCGGAGGGAGTGATCTTAAGACTTTCCTGGCCATCCTCTCTTCCTCAATAGGTTTTCCTAGTGCAGCAGTCTCGTTGGACAGTTCCAGAACTCTAGTGTTATATTTAGAGATAGTTTCACTTTCTTTCATCTCTTCAAACATGGTTGCGACAATCTGCATTCAGGAGTTGCAAACTTTGTCCGTGCCTTCATATGTCGTTTGGAGGATATCCCAAGCCTCATTCGCCACTTCACAGTTAATGATTAGCTTCATAACGTTTTCATCTACTCCAGAAAAGATTGCATTCATCGCTTTTGAGTTTCCCATGGATGCTTTGTCATCCTCTTCAATCCACAAGGCTTCTGGTTTCGGAACAGGTTCTCCAGTGAGATTGTTCATCATAGGTTCAGCCCAACCTTTTAGGACTGACTTCCAAGCTTTTTCGTCTAGGGATTTGAGAAAGGATTTCATCATGGGTTTCCAGGTGGCATAGTTTGATCCTTCAAGCAGCGCAGGTGTGGTGATGCTTTGTCCTTCCTTCAGAGTCATCTTGAACAGTTCAGGATCCCACTCAGTGTGTCGAGTGTTTGCTCTGATACCAATTGAAATTCTACACCCTGTTCAAGCTTGTGTTCAAGGTACAGTTGAGACAGACCTTGAACTCCTTTCACAACAATTCAGCAGACAGAACAAATAACAGAAGCACGCACAGAATGATAACCCAGTTCGGCTCCGCCTACTCTGGGGGGTTTCCCACACTATAGAAGGGACACAAATCTTTATTACGAGTTTAGAGCTTACACGTGGACTTACGCTTACACCTTGTAATTGCCTAGCCTCTAATACTCCGTCTCTCAGATTTGCAACGGAGGTTCACAGCAGTTCACCTCGATCCCCTTCGTCCGAACCTTCAGTTCGAACATTCTCGACCTTCTCTTGAAGCTCGGTAGCTTTCTCTCGAAAGCGTGTTGGCCTTCGTTGTGTGCAGTAGTTGGATCGCTTCCAGGCAGTTTGAGTAGCACGTTGATAAGACTGCTCTTGCACCGATGAATTTCCAGTGGGGAAAAACAAACGGCCGTCGCTTTCTTCTTCTCCAATCGATAGGGTATTCTCGTGTGTATTTGATATTGAAAGCGATGCAGATTATGGATGCCCTAGAATTGTATATATATGCCAGGACGATCTCCAAATCTGCTCCAGATAATCCCATCAAATATTTAGGAAATATTCCTAAATATTTGATGTATATCTTTCTCAAAACGGTGGGAAGAATATACTAAGACTTCTTTCCCAAGTCAGCCACGCCGCCATCAGATCTTGTCATGTAGATATTCATTCGTATATCTGATGTTCAAATTCTTCGCCGGCCGACATCAGATCGAAACGACATTCGATCTTTTCGAACCTTCTGGAAACCATCTTGGCGTCTGCTCCACGCTGCACTGTAGTTCCAGAATGTGTTCGAACTCCCCCAGAACTCCTGCTCGAACTGTCTAACTACGTTTTGCCAAATACATGCCACTCAAGGGAACATCAAATTTCAATATCAAGTGTGTTGTGTTCAAATATATATACCATATGTGTGGCCAAATGTGGTTGGGTGTTTGAACAAGGGATGTTAGCATTTTTTAGCCCATTTGAAGGTTAATTTCAATATCAAGTGTGTTGTATGTTGATTACCATTTGTGTGGCCAAGTATGTTGAAGGTTTACATTTTTTTTATTAGAGGGTGTTTACATTTTTTTAAGGTTACCAAATGGGATGTTAGCCCATTTAAAAATTCAATTTCAATATCAAGTGTGTTGTGTGTTGATTACCATATATGTGGCCAAGTATGTTGGGTGTTTGCATTTTTTTAAGCAGGTCACTTAAGCAACAGCTCACGATTATGATTGTTGCATAAGAAAAATATGAAAGGCGGGAATTAATTTGGGAAATAAGGGACTGAACAAATTTTGAGGGGGAAAGGAAATACATGGCTAAAAAATTTCATATTTCAATCCCGCCGTATCAAATGCAATAGTCATATATGCAACAAAGAAATGTTGTTGTGTTACTATGAACGAAACTTAATTTTCATTTCCCGCCAAAAAAAATTCAATTCCCGCTAACCAAATTATATAACATATGACACAATGCAACTTGGTATACCCTCTGTTGCATTAAGTCCGAACCCTCCGTTGTGTAAGTGGTTTCTCCTTAATTAACCCTCATTTAATACATGTTTAAGGTTACGATAATTGATTTTTAGAACATTGATTATCCTACAAAGCAAATATTCAAACCAAAGATTACAAACATTGATGAATTTGGTGATGAATGGTTATGTTGTTATGAGATAATAGTTAGATTACAAACAACATGTTCAAACAACATATTCATACCAAAGATCAAGATTACAAACATTGATGAATTTGATGATGAATGGTTATGTTGTTATGAGATAATAGTTAGATTACAAACAACATGTTCAAACAACATATTCATACCAAAGATCAAGATTTACAAATAGTGATGAATTTGGTGATGAATGGTTATGTTGTGTTATGAGATAATAGTTAGATTACAAACAACATATTCAAAGTTAGATCGAGATTACAACCAAGATTACAAACATTGATGAATTTGGTGATGAATGGTTATGTTGTTATGAGATAATAGTTAGATTACAAACAACATATTCAACCAAAGATCGAGATTACAAACATTGATGAATTTGGTGATGAATGGTTATGTTGTTATGAGATAATAATTAGATTACAAACAACATATTCAAAGTTAGATCGAGATTATAACGAAGATTACAAACATTGATGAATGGTTATGAATGGTTACAAACCAAAGCAATGACCAATGAAGATTACAAGAAATTTATGGTTCAAACAACATATTCAAACCAAAGATCAATATTACAACTAATGACCAAGATTACAAACAACATATTCAAATCAATGAAAGGTTTATGTTTGTTTGCATTAACAAATTCTCTAAAGAAATTTTATGTATTCACCAATGAAGTATGAATTCAATATATCATGTGTTCATAGTTATAACTTATTGGTAAATTTGGTGATGAATTCACTAATGGAAGATTTATTTGGTTATTTAAGGTTACAATTTGGTTAATTTGGTTAATTATGGTTATAAATTGCTTAATTGGTGATGAATTACGGTTCTGAATTGGTTAATTATGGTTCTGAATTGGGCACGTGTAACTTGATTTTTTTTGTTTAAGTATAACTTGATTTTTTATATAACTAGATTTTAAAAACAATGCACATAGTAAATTTTGGGAACATTTCGTGTAAAAATTTGGGGATTGCCGCTTAACACATTCATTTTCCCTCTTCCCCACAACTAAGAAACCATAAACAACACAACATCCCAGTATCAAACACACTTGACACCGCTCTCCACAATCGAAAACCCTACACACCCATCTTCCTCCTTCGCCTAAAACCTCGTCGGGCTTCTTCGTCAAACATATCTCTGCTAGCTATCGAAATCCGGCAAATTCTCCGCCACGAATTACTAGAAGCTGAGCTCAATTTTTATTCGTGCAACCACCGGATTGAATCGCTTCGAAGTGACAGCCGGGTCGGCGGCCGAATCAAGATCGTATTATATGACTACCCTGACAAGGAAGACGCTTTACTCAAAGATCTGTCCATTGGGGGACCCTAGAATGACCTAGCAGCTGCCCATTCTTTATCATAAGGTCTGTTCTATCTACTATATATTTAGGTTTTTTTATTTGTGCTCAGTTTTTTCATAAATGTTTCATCCGCAGGCTGTAAATGTGAAGCATCACAAAGTTGGCGAAGACAATGAACCTGTGATTTATAGGATCACTGATGATCTGGTAACTATTCCCATTCTTTATCATACGGTCATAAAAGGAGCATAATCGATATAGCAGTACCCTTTGGTTGTTACTTAATTGCTTCAGTTTTGTTCAGGAATATTCAGTTGAGATTTATGAGTGGTCTGGCACAAACTGGGAACCATATGTTACTGATGATGTTCAAGTGCAATTTTACATGATGAGCCCATATGTGCTAAAAACTTTAACCACTGACAATAAGGTATATTCGTGTACTCAGACTTCTAGTTTTACTCGTTTAATCTTTATAACATTAGACTTCTAGTTTTACTCGTTTAATCTTATAGCATTACTCTTAAAGTTTGCTCAGACCACCTTTACTGGCTAAACTCTATTTGCAGGGCCTGTATTTTACATCATTCAAAGTTCCAGATGTGTATGGTGTGTTCCAGTTCAAGGTTGAGTACCAGAGGCTCGGATATACAACTCTATCCCTTTCAAAGCAGGTAAATAAATATTCTGCAATCCGACTCAAGTGAACATAGCATTGGCAAAAGCATTTTGGCTCTTTTGTGGGGATGTCACATCTTTGGGTTTTCTTTGCTGTAGGTTTTGAATGAATGCAATGAGCATCATGCCGAGGCTTGGCTGAGATTGAAGAAACGGTACCAAGATGCCCTCCCTAAGTACACCAACAAACTCCTCTTTTATGCCGACGTTAAGACGAACGTGTCAAGTTAATCATTTTAGTCGTATATAAATATTGAAAGTGTATGAACTTTTGTTGAGATTATGAATGAAAATGTAGTCTTTTGGATGCTACAATAGACTGTTTGTTTGACAAGTGACGATCTTGTTGCACATTTATGTTTATGTTGCATATGTTTTAGTAATACTTGGTCTTCTAAACATCCGTTGCGTAAGACAGCTGTTGCATTTTTCACAGCACAACTAAATGCTTGTTGCATTAGACCACGTTGCATATGCCTTGTTGCAAAATCATACTTCAACGAGACTTTAAAATGTGTTGCTTAAGATTGATATTAATGCAACACGACTTTGTGTTGCACATGTCGTGTTGCATTAGTATTTCTTACGCAACAATAACTTTTTCGTTCGTTGAAATATGATTTTGCAACAAGGCATATGCAACGTGGTCAAATGCAACAGTGGAATTGTTGCGCGTGACCACTGCAACGTATTTTGAGTTAAAGCGACACATTTTTGCATGTAGCGTATGTGTCAAAATGGTGTAGTGAATCCGACCATATGCGTTGGCAGCATAACGTCTTTTTGAGGTATCGAATCCCCAAGTCGTATAAGCCTTAAGAATTTCAACTCCTTCAGAGCCTTCAATGCCTTAAGTCCTTTCTCAAACATACTGAGTATCATTGTCACTAGTACTTTCTCACTATTGTAATTCTTTCCCATGTTCAAGCATGTATTCAAGGTACAGTTGAGATAGACCTTGAACTCCTTTCACAATAATTCAGCAGGTGCAGAAGGAACTAAGGCACGCACAGTTTACTAGACGTGAACTCACGCACAGTTTACTAGACGTGAACTCTACAAGGTTGTGTTCCGATAGTAGTTTAAATAGTTGATCGAACATAACTTAATGCGGAAGAAGACAGGAGCACACACGATATGTTACCCAGTTCGGCCTTGCCTACTCTGGGGGGTTTCCCACACCCTAAAACGGGACACACATCGTATTACGAGATTAGAGCTACAAGTGGTCTTACTCTTACACAACACCTTGTTTGTAATCGCCTAGCCTCTAATTCTACGTCTCTCGGATTTGTAATCTCGTTTCACCGCAGCTCCCCTCGATCCCCTATGGGTAGGACGAGACTTCCCTCTCGGCCTAGTCTTGGGCCTCCCAGAAGCCCAGTCACCTTCTCTCAAAGACGTATCTTGATCACTATGTGAGTGTGTGCGCTTTGTTGTTCTTCAAGAACAGTCTGAACAGCACACTGAACAGACTGTTACTTCGCCGTTGATATTCCGATGTGGAATAATCAGTCGGCCGTCGCTCCTCCTCCAATCTCACAAACTCTCGTGTTTGTTTCTTTTCTCTTAGGTAGCGACAATCAATCTGGACGCCCTAGCCTTCTTTTTATAGGCTTTGGTGAAGCCCAGATCCAATCTGAATATCTTGTCAAATATTTCGGAATACTCCTAAATATTTGCTGAATATTCAATCCGTATCCAAACTCCGACAATGACTTTTACGCCAAGTCATCCAACATTCTCTCAGCCAATCTAGAATCTGTAAGAATATTCAATCGATCATCTAATCTTTGGAGATGACTTGTCGATTGGTTCCAATCAAATAATCTCGTCGACATCTTCGGGAGATCCAGATCCCTATTCAAGACTTCATGAGATATCTTCTTCGGTAAGTTAGTCAGGCGGTCTTCAATTCTGGTAAGGAAATATTCGAATGACATCTCAAATATCTGTTTCTTTGCTGACCGACTCCAACCAAACAGATCCTCAATCTTCAGAATATTCCGAATCTAGATCATGCGTCTTCTGTATGCTATACTTCTGTTCCAGTATGTGGTTGAACTCCAGCTTGAACTGTCTAAAGCCGTTTTGCCAAAGTCATGACATTCATGGGAACATCAATCTCCCCCTTGGTATTTTGGCAAAACCAAATCTATCTTTAGACACAACTTTGAGGAACTACTCCCCCTTTTTGCCACAAACTGGCAAGGGGTCAAATCGAGTTCAAACAGCCAATCCTTCGCTGTAAGTGGACATTGTCAGGATTCTTATCATCAACTCCGGGGTCAACCATCTGGTGAGACATACCGGTGAGAAGGGGATTGATTCCAATTCTGCGCCCTACGTTCTCACTCTCCATACTCGTGACACCTTGGTTCGATGTGCCCCTTGGTTTGATGTGCCCCTTCTTGTGACAGTACCAACAGGTTCTTTTCTTATGAACTTCTTCTCATCAAGCAGTCTCTCAGGGATGATCTTTCTTTTCTGCACTACCTTCCACTTGGCTGCTGCGTCTGTACTAGCAAAACACACTTTATGCCTAGTCACTTTAGTTGTAACACTAAGTAGAACAGAACCTAGAACCTGGAACACTCCTTTTCTTTTTCTTAGATGCACTTGCTCCCCCGGTATCTGTTCTCTTACCATCCTTCTTGGTAGTTACTTCCGTCGAGCATGCTTGGATGGTCACTTTCTTCTTTTGGTTTCTCCTTTTCAGACTTCTTGAGCTCAGCCAATGAAACTGAATTCCGATTGTCTTCACAATCTCCATTATCTGGTCTCTCTAGATCAGCTTCATGCATCTCCACATCTGGGTTAGCTGGTAGTTCTAGCTCTTTCGGAACATCTCTTTCTCGAGTGATAGTTCATTCCTTCTGCAAGTCTTGGACAACCTCATCAACATCCTTGTACACTTCTCTACCATCTGACTTCTCTTCCACAGAGTCTTCCTCAAGAACAAGACTCCTCTTGCAGGATGATTCAACAAGCTGATCAGCCTCTGATTCTGACATAACAAGACTCCTCCCCCTTAGAGCACAAATCCGTGCAGCGTATTCCGTGGGAGTGTCGTTCCTTTGAGGTACAACCTTCCTACAAAACCTCGTCTTCTTTAGCACAAAACCGGTGGTATGCACTTTTATATTCAATAGATTTTTCTTATCAGAACCCCCAATCTTAGCCCTACTGGCTCCACCTTCTTTTGCAGCATCGGTCGCAGAGGCTACATCAAACTTCAATTCCTTCGGCTTCTCATTAACCCTCTCGTCACCAAGTTTAGGGATGGTTGAGAAAACGCCTGATTTTCCTTCGCGGTCTGCACACTCCCTTTAGTTGGAATCGGACCAGCCTTTGATGCCTTTGAAAATGGTTCTTTCAGTTTTGTCCCTGTCGCTTCTTCACCTTCGTTTTATAATGGCACAGGACTGATTTCTGAATATATAAGAAAGTAAATCTCCAAATATGTACCTTCTGTTCCAGCTTCCTGTTGATAAGTGGTCAGCCCAACTGTTGAGCTGGTGTTCCGCCTGTGACTGACCACTATCTGGAACACTTAGTTCTTGATAACACACAGGCCCAGGGAGGATCTGAGTGTTTCGAATTGAGCGGCATCAAGAGGTTTGGTGAAGATGTCCGCCAATTGCTTGTCTGTTGTAACATGCGTAAGAGTAACCACCTTCTGTTCAACCAGCTCTCTGATGAAATGATGTTTGATGTCAATGTGCTTCGTCCTGGAGTGTTGTACTGGATTCTTTGAGATGCTGATTGCGCTCATATTGTCACAGTATAAGGTCATCTCTTCTTGTTTGACTCCGTATTCAGACAGCATTTGCTTCATCCACAGTAGTTGAGTGCAGCTGCTTCCTGCTGCGATATATTCTGCTTCAGCCGTGAACAGTGAGATGCTATTTTGCTTTTTGTTGAATGACGAGCGATGTTGTACCCGTCAAAAATAATATTTCTTTTATCTCCGACTAGCTAGCGGTAAGTCGGGTCGTATCCACAGAGATCGGTATAAGAATCTATTTCACTAAGTAAGAAAGTAACAAGGGGGGTTTTGAGTTCAACAAGTAAATAAAACGCAGTAAGCCACAATGATTACTAGAGAAATCGTCACGCTAATTCGAGTATCAAATATTAAAGAACAGTGCAAGCTAGAACTCTCGACTGTGAGGCAAGACTAAATCATTAACCTAACCGTTTTGATTTCTAATGTTTTACAACTTATAGCTCCCCGCTAGGTTGCACTACAAGTTGTCCTAGGGTGTCAATCCTAGTGGTATATTACTAGTATCCTAGTTTGCTATCCCCGCTAGGTTGCTAGTAAACTGTGATAATCGGAATCAACAAACTAACAGAAGCTCCCCCGCTAGGGTTCCACTTACGCTAGCATATCAAATCCATAAACAATGCATAGTAATATAACGCAAAACATAAAGATAAATATAGGTTTCGAGTCAAAACATCACAATGTCGAGTTCTAGCCTACACGTATGAGTTTAGCTACTCATCGCAATGGAATACATCATAAAGTGTTTGAATGTAATGAAACGAAAATACTTATGATGAATTCTCCACCAAGCTGCAGCTCAACTCTAACACTCCAAACCGTGTCTCTTTTCCACACTCCAATTCCAGGTCTGGTCGCCTAGGGTTTCATCTTATAATTGTCCTTTTATAATTCCTGAAATTGCCAAAACGAAATTAGGAAATTTCGACTTGCCAGCTGTCCCCGTGGACGTCTCCTGCATTTGGTGTCCACGGACGTCTCTTGATTTATGGTAATTGTTCAGACGTCCGCACCCTGAATTCTTCAGCCGTCCGCGGTTGGCACTGACGAAAACTCCAAGTGCCTCGGACTTCATTTCTTTCCGCGCCAAACATCTTCAAGTAGGCTCCTTTTAGCCGGTATTCCTTCCACGGTCTCCGAGTGTACCTGAAAATGAAAACTACACACAGGTAGTGAAATAATATACAGATAACACTAAGAAACGGGGTTTTAAATATATAAAATAGTCGTACAACTACGACTCATCAAACTACCCCACACTTGAACTTGTTCGTCCCGAACAAGAACAAAGCCATAGAACGAATTACAATGTACTAGTCATGCTAATCCTTACATCTCAATCTTAAATACAGCAATTAATCTTATCATGCTTAAGATTCTAACAATGCGAGTATAGATAGATTTTTCGATACTTGTTACCTCGCGAGTTGCAATTCAAACGACCTTAGATGTTTGGGAGATAGTCCTTTATAGGTACCACGGACATTGCATTCTTTTCGGAGTTTTGGTCTTTAGATTGAGTCGGCGGCTTTCTCTGACACATGATTAATTCACTCCTTTCATACCATTAAGTAGGGCCTTGATAAACAACACATCTTTGCTTGAATCAATCAGATTTCTGATTTTCTTCTCACTTGATAGTTTGCCTTCGGCTTTTGAATTTGTTTCTTGTCCACATAATCATTTGCGCCTTCTGCTCTTTCTCATCGTCGTCCTTTTCACGCGAGTCAAGCCGAGGGTCACTCGTCTGTTTTCCCGGCTACTCGGACTAGAGATTGGACGGTGTGATGTTCTCCCGTCCCACCAAACCGCATAAGCACTGCAGTGGCAGAGCAGACTCTCAGGATTAGGCTAGTGAAGCGTCAACCTCCACCGCTTTTCTCAATCATCAGAACCAAAAACTCAGAACTTCCTGCAATTTGCCGTACCTTTCTAGGACATTTCTGTCAACTCCACATCCCTGCATATCACAACTCGAAAGAACAAAGCATCGAAATTTTTTTAAATTTTGCATTTTTAGTCAAATGAGCACAATAGTCATAAAAAGCTGGAAATAAGATTTTTGACATATGAGAAAAGCATAGCAGTACATCATCAGTTCATTACGAGTTCATCAAGACACATAACATGCGACATAAAATTTAAAAATAGACACGACGCGCAACTGACTCAACAACATCCCACCCCACACTTAGATGGACACGTGTCCTCACGGAATAATTCAAGAGATGAGATGTGTAAAAAATAGACTCAAATAAAAATAAAAAGAAATAAAATAAAAAACGAAAAGAACTGGTACTCCCCTAATAGTCTGGTGGTGGTGCTGCAATTTACCATCTTCCGCGGACGTCTTCTTCGTTAAAGGGCCGCGGACGTCTGATGATTTAGCAACAATTGTTCAGGCGTCCGCGCATGTAATTGTCAAGACGTGCGCGATATACACTCATGTAGAATTCCATTCTTCATTAAATCACTTGAATCCACCATAAATAAAAAGAAATGCACTCGAGGTGCATTATCAGCTTCCCAATTCCACTAATTAACCTACTCTTAACATAAATAAAATAAAAACACACCGGGTTGCCTCCCGGTAAGCGCCTTTGTTTTACGTCCTTGGCTGGACATTACCTCTATAGGATCACAAGTTAGGAT
Organism: Rhodiola kirilowii; assembly: GCA_033675215.1. Classification (NCBI taxonomy): domain Eukaryota; kingdom Viridiplantae; phylum Streptophyta; class Magnoliopsida; order Saxifragales; family Crassulaceae; genus Rhodiola; species Rhodiola kirilowii. The sequence goes on from CM066201.1 coordinate 49,145,260, forward strand.
CCCATGGCTGCTCCAAGTCATACTTACTGCTCAGCGTGCTTCTCTCCTCAGTACGTTCACTAGTTGATCTTTTTTCAATTCTCAGCCCGCCATCAGGTGGCTTCGATCTCCAGTTCTTTCCCGTAGGTGTCCACCACTTTCGCGCGCCCACCCCACACTTTTGTTTCTTTACTCGCTTCTTATCTGGTGGGCGCGTTTTCTTTGTTACCTTTAGCTGCTCACTGAGACCCTGAATCACACGCAACGATTCATCAGTTGTAATATTAAAACAAGTTCTACTAGTTTTCTCAGGTGGTTTTCCCGCACAAGGCCGGTGGTCATTCTCAAATACACAAAACTCAGCCATCTTGCCACCATATGTGAGCACTATGGTACCCTCAGCAACATCAATCTTCGCCTTTGTCCAAACAAGACAGGCCATCCTAGAATGAGTGTTGGTGACTCCTTAGTCTGGGTGTCCTCCATCTGCAAGACATAAAAATCTGCAGGCACAACAACTTCACCAACATTCACTGTTAAATTCTCAAGCAAACCATAAGGATGAACACATGACTTGTTGCCTAACTCAACAGTTAACTTGATCGGTTTTACCGATCCAAGTTTCAATGAACAGTATAAATCATAAGGCATAACATTAATAGATGCTCCCAAGTCAATCAAACAGTGGGGAATAAGCATGTTACCAATGCCATAAGTTACCGTGAAGGCACCTGGGTCTCTAGTTCGAGTGGTCAACGCTCCTTGTTTCCCTTGCTCCAATTCTTGCATTTGGACTTTGGTTCTCGCGTCCTGATTCCCCTTCAGCTGAATGTCATTATTTATAGCTTCGTGGCTCTCAATACCCTGTATGGGAAATGGCAATGGCGCAGAAGGGTTAGAATTCAAAATCTGGAAATCACTTACATGAAATTCCGCGCACGGCTCCTGATTTTTTTCCGCGGACGTCTCTTGATTTTGCAATAATTCACCAGGGGTCCGCGCCTTAATTATTGAGACGTCCGCGTTTTGCACTGAGGTAGCATCCAAATCTTGCTCTTTTTCTTCTTTTTCTTCTTTTTCTTCAGTCTTTATCACGATCACACTGACATTTTGCCTTGGATTAGGGATCGTTTGTGAAGGCAGCTTCCCTTTGTCTTCTCGCTGTTCGTAAACTGCACTGGCAATTTGAGACACTTGCCTCTTTAGCTCGTTAATGTCTCCAGCATGGTGGCCCATCTTTTGAGTGAGTTCTTTGAACATGCCTCTCACTTCATCCCTGAATTCCTTGATCGGGTCCTCATATCCTTGTCTGATCTGTGGTGGTTTGTATGGCTGCTTTTGTGGGTACGAGGATTGCCCCACTTCGTAATTGTTGTTCCTTTGCCAACCACCATCGTTTTGCCTTGGCTGCCATTTGTTGTTGCCTTGATATCCATCATATCTCCTTGGTGGCAAATCCCCATTGTTTATGTAGTCCACTATATTCAGGTCTTCTGTTCTTTCCTAAAAAATAGCGTTATCATTATTTATCGAATTAAAAGTGGACTTGTTTACCTTACACTCCACTTGTTGATTTCTTTGTGGTTGTTGCGTCATCATCTTAGCCATCATATCCTTAAGTTCCTGCAATTCAGAATGTACATTTATGTTAGCAACAGGTGCAGGTTTATAAGTTTCTTCTAGATACCTTGTGCTCTCGGCAACTTTCTCAATCAACTCCCATATCTCCTCGGGGTACATGTCAAGGATAGACCCTTGGGCTGAGGCATCTAGCATTCTTCTTTCCATGAGAATCATCCCATCCATAAAGTATTCAAGCAGCATCCTTTATGGGATTCCATGATTCGGACAACTCTCTTCCAAATGCCGATACCTCTCCAAATAGTCGAACAACGTTTCTGCACGTCCTTGTCTAAGCATAGAGAGCTCCTTTCTTTCTTGAGCCGCCTTCGAATGAGAGTAGTACTTGTCCATGAACTTCCTTTGCAATTGATCCCATGAAGTAATCGAACCTGCAGGTAAAGACATTAACCAAGATTTAGATTGACTTTCTAAAGAAAAAGGAAATGTCTTTAGTTTAAAAATATTTTCCGGAACCGATGCTGATTTCATGGACATGCAAACTCCATGAAATTCCTTCAAGTGCCTTAGGGGGTTCTCATCGGGCATTCCTCCAAACTTGGGCAAGTGGTGTATCACCCCACTCTTTATCTCGATATCCTCTACGTCCTCATCCAACCTAATGCACCAAGGCTCCTCATCAATAAATGGCGCACAAACTCCTCTCATCGTGCGTCCCAAATCCCGACGCCTAGCTAACTGTCCATATTGATTTCCTCCACCGAGGTATTGTCGTTCCAGCTCGTCCTCGTAATCATCGTGTCTAGCTGCACGATGTCTAGCAAACTCATTCACAAATTGCTGATTCCTGGGGGTGGTAATCTTTGATTAACAGGGGGCAGTCCTTGCCTCTGTTCCTACATGTTATCTCCTAATACACTTCCTTGCTCTTTACCATCATGTTCAATACTTCTCTGTGACATGGTTACTTAAACAGAAAAAAATAATCAAGTGACAAAAAATATAAAGACAATAAAATAAAGCTAAAAGAAAGTAACACTTAGTGAGATTCTTCGTTACCAATCCCCGGCAACGGCGCCAAAATTTGACGGGCGTCGTTGTACCCGTCAAAAATAATATTTCTTTTATCTCCGACTAGCTAGCGGTAAGTCGGGTCGTATCCACACAGATCGGTATAAGAATCTGTTTCACTAAGTAAGAAAGTAACAAGGGGGGGTTTTGAGTTCAACAAGTAAATAAAACGCAATAAGCAACAATGATTACTAGAGAAATCGCCACGCTAATTCGAGTATCAAATATTAAAGAACAGTGCAAGCTAGAACTCTCGACTGTGATGCAAGACTAAATCATTAACCTAACCGTTTTGATTTCTAATGTTTTACAACTTATAGCTCCCCACTAGGTTGCACTACAAGTTGTCCTAGGGTGTCAATCCTAGTGGTATATTACTAGTATCCTAGTTTGCTATCCCCGCTAGGTTGCTAGTAAACTGTGATAATCGGAATCAACAAACTAACAGAAGCTCCCCCGCTAGGGTTCCACTTATGCTAGCATATCAAATCCATAAACAATGCATAGTAATATAACGCAAAACATAAAGATAAATATAGGTTTCGAGTCAAAACATCACAATGTCGAGTTCTATCCTACACGTATGAGTTTAGCTACTCATCGCAATGGAATACATCATAAAGTGTTTGAATGTAATGAAACGAAAATACTTATGATGACTCCACCAAGCTGCAGCTCAACTCTAACACTCCAAACCGTGTCTCTTTTCCACACTCCAATTCCAGGTCTGGTCGCCTAGGGTTTCATCTTATAATTGTCCTTTTATAATTCCCGAAATTGCCAAAACGAAATTAGGAAATTTCGACTTGCCAGTTGTCCCCGCGGACGTCTCCTGCATTTGGTGTCCGTGGACGTCTCTTGATTTATGGTAATTGTTCAGACGTCCGCGCCCTGAATTCTTCAGCCGTCCGCGCCCTGAATTCTTCAGCCGTCCGCGGTTGGCACTAACGAAAACTCCAAGTGCCTCGGACTTCATTTCTTTCCGCGCCAAACATCTTCAAGTAGGCTCCTTTTAGCTGGTATTCCTTCCATGGTCTCTGAGTGTACCTGAGAACGAAAACTACACACAGGTAATGAAATAATATACAGATAACACTAAGAAACGGGGTTTTAAACATATAAAATAGTCGTACAACTACGACTCATCACTGAACCATGAAACCAAGTTATTTCCTAAGTAAAAGCATCCTCCAGATGTGCTCTTTCGATCTTCAGCGTTTCCTACCCAGTCCGCGTCGCAGTAGCCAACCAGATGTGTGTTGGTGTCCTTGGTATACCAGATTCCAAAGTCAACAGTCCCGCATACATACTTTATGATTCTCTTAACTTGTAGGAGATGACTTTCCTTTGGATCCGCTTAGTATCTTGCACACACACCTACGCCATATGCTATGTCTGGTCTACTGGCTGTCAAGTACAAAAGGCTTCCAATCATACTCCTGTACACCGTCTGATCGACCTTTGTTCCAGCCTCGTCTTTGGTTATCTTTATGTGCGTAGCAGCTGGAGTTCGTTTGTGAGTTGCCTTCTCAAGCTCAAATTTCTATATCAGATTCTTGGCATACTTGCTTTGTGAGATGAAAATGCCATCTTCCTTCCGAGTCACCTGGAGTCCTAGGAAGTAGTTCATCTCCCCAACCATGCTCATCTTGAACTCCTTCTGCATCTGTTCTACAAACTGATCCACCAGTCTCTGGGTATTGGACCCAAAGACAATATCGTCAACATAGATTTGTGCGATAATAAAATCTGACCTCGTGTGTTTAAAAAACAGGGTCTTGTCCACTCCCCCTCGCACATATCCATGATCGACGAGAAACAAAGTGAGGCACTCATACCAGGCTCTGGGCGCCTGTTTGAGACCGTATAACGCCTTTTTGAGGTAGTACATAGATGCTCGATGATGCGGGTCCTCAAATCCTTTCGGCTAAGCAACGTAAACTTCCTCATTCAGAAATCCATTCAGGAAAGCACTTTTGACATCCATCTGGAACAGTCAAAATTTCAGGTGACATGCCAGAGCCAGTAGTAAGCGGATGGCTTCAAGTCGTGCGATCGGAGCAAAGGTTTCCTCAAAGTCTATCCCTTCTATCTGAGTGTATCCTTGTGCCACAAGGCGAGCTTTGTTTCTTGTGATGTTCCCTGATGCGTTGGACTTGTTTTTGAAAATCCATTTTGTGCCAATGACGTTAACCCCATCAGGTCTTGGAACCAGATCCCATACATCATTTCGAGCAAACTCCTCCAATTCCTCCTGCATGGCGAGGACCCAATACTCATCAAGCAATGCCTCCTTTATGTTTTTTGGCCCAATTGAAGAGAGAAAGCACGAGCAGGCAGCCAATTCTCTGGAGTTGCTCAGTTTTCTGCGAGTTTGAACTCCGTCACTTGGTGATCCAATGACCTCAGAAATTGGGTGATCCCTGGCAATTCGTTGGGAGGGTTGTAACGAAGTGACATTCCCGTGAGTGGTGACCATATCGGTTTCGTTAGATGAGGAATTTTCAAGGAGGTTGTCAGAGGTGTCTTCAGTCGGTTCATGATCAGTCTGTTGGGATGATGGTCGTGTCTCAGTTACCGTGCTAGTACTGTCGTCAGTGTCGTCTGTGATAGCCTATACAAACGCTTCATCCTTGACTTTGACATTTATAGATTCCATGACTGATCCTGTGCGCTTGTTGAACACCCGGTATGCTCGACTGTTTGAAGAGTACCCTAGAAAGAACCCTTCATCACTCTTTGGATCCATCTTCTGTCGGTACTCTCGGTCATTTAGAATGTAGCACTCACTTCCAAAAATGTGGAAGTATTTGACAGTGGGCTTCTTTCCTTTCAAAAGTTCATAGCACGTCTTCTCTGTTCCAGAGCATATGGTAACTCGATTTATGATGTGACATGCTGTGTTCATAGCTTCGGACCAGAACTTCAGAGGAATCTTCTTGGCATGGATCATCACCCGGGCCATCTCTTGAATGGTACGATTTTTCCATTCCACTACTCCATTCTGCTGAGGGGTGATTGCCGATGCGAACAGATGAGCAATCCCATGTTCCGCACAATAGGTTCCCATGGTAACATTCTTGAATTTTGTGCCATTATCACTCCTGATGGCCACCAATTTTTCTCCTCGGTCTTCCCTCTCTCGTTGGATCAAGGTAGCAAGTTCTATGAATTGTTGAGCAGCTTCAGTCTTTTCCCGAAGGAACCTTGTCCAAGTGAATCTGGTGAAGTCGTCAACACATACAAGGACATACTTTTTCCCACCATAGCTCTCAGTTTGCATTGGTCCCATCAAGTCCATATGGATCAATTCTAGTGGTCAGTTGATGCTGATTTGTGAGACCTTTGGGTGTGATGCTTTGGTCTGTTTCCCGATCTGGCATTCTCCACACACCACGTCCTGATTTCCTTTGACATTTGGCATTATGAGTCTAGATGAGCAGAGTTTCTTCAGTGTCTTGAGGTTTAGATGACCCAAACGTCTGTGCCAAAGGGACATCTCATCTACTTGGCTAGACATGCAGGCTAGCGCAGCACCTGTTCCAGTGGAGCCGATGAGGTAACAATTATTGGCTGCTCTGCTTCCTTTCATCAAGATTCCTCCATCTTTATCCAAAACTTGGCATGAGGATTGAGTGAATTTGACCTGATGTCGCCCGTCACAGAGTTGACTTATGCGGATTAAGTTCACTTTCAGTCCCTCAACTAAGAGAATGTCTTTGAGGACGGGTAGATCCGGAACCTTCAATGTCCCATAACCGATCACCCATCCCTTTCCTCCATCTCCGAAAGTGACAAACTGCTTCTTAATAACAGGTCGAATCTGCGTAAGGAACTTGGAGTCACCAATCATATGGGCGGAGCATCCGCTACCGAAGTACCAGCGATCTTTCTCCATGTGACTTGACGAGCTGAACGCAACCATGCAAACATCTTTGCTTCTGTAAGTCTCCGTATTTATCTTCCAGTCATGGACCATGCTCGAGGGTAACTGTCCTTCCTTTGCAGTAATCTTGAACAGTTCAAGGATCCCACTCAGTGTGTCGGGTGTTTGCTCCGATACCATTTGAAATTCTTTCCCCTGTTCAAGCATGTGTTCAAGGTACAGTTAAGACAAACCTTCAACTCCTTTCATAATAATTCAGCAGGCGCAGAAGGAACTAAGGCACGCACAGTTTACTGGATGCGAACTCTACAAGGTTGTGTTCCGATAGTAGTTTAAACAGTTGATTGAACAGAACTGAAAGTTGAAGAAGACAGGAGCACACACAATACGTTACCCAGTTCGGCCTTGCCTACTCTGGGGGGTTTCCCACACCCTAAAACTGGACACAAATCATATTACGAGATTAGAGCTACAAGTTGTCTTACTCTTACACAACACCTTATTTGTAATCGCCTAGCCTCTAATTCTCCGTCTCTCGGATTTGCAATCTCGGTTCACCGCAGCTCCCCTCGATCCCCTATGGGTAGGACGAGACTTCCCTCTTGGCCTAGTCTGGGGCCTCCCAGAAGCCCAGTCGCCTTCTCTTAAAGACGTATCTTGATCACCGTGTGAGTGTGTGCGCTTTGTTGTTCTTCAAGAACAGCACACTAAACAAACTGTTACTTCGCTGTTGATATTCTGGTGTGGAATAATCACTCGCCCGTCGCTCCTTGATGGACCAAAATTATACGAATCATGAACACAGTTAAACCCCATTAATTAGACACTTTGTCTACTTAACTTTTGCTTGTTAGTTCCGATATATTTCCACAGGGTATTTCAGAGCTTAGAGAGAATACATGCTAAAGAGGAGATTTTAAAGCAGAAAAGATGTTACGAGTCATTCCAAGGTCAAGATCATATGCCGACTGAAGAAATCTCAAGGATCCTGACGTTGAATCACTCATAACAAATTATACAGAAGAGGAATAAAATCAGTCCGGGGCCAAAATACCCTGATAGTTTTGTGAAAAGACTGCACAAAACTCACAAAACTCATCCATTTGCCAAGGTGACCGGCCACTTGAAGAAGAGGTGGCCAAGGGAGGAGCTCCTCCCCTCCATGACCGGCGGCTCCTCCTCCCCACCACCGGCAACCGGCGACTCCTCCCCCCCCCCATGTGGCGCCTCCTCCTTCCTCCTCTTCTCCTCCCTTGGATCAAAAACACATGCCCATCATCTTAGCCCTCCATTTGTCTATAAAAGGAGGAGCTCCTCCTCTCATTTGTATCAACACATACACAATATTCACTTATCTCTCTAAGTTTTGGCATTTGTAAGTTTGGTTTTGGAAATAAAAGATTGCTCCCTTGGCGCTTCAACGGTTGTAAGTATTTTAATATTTATTTACTATCTTAAATTTTCCAATTCCTTCGTTATAATGTTTAGCGCGATGAATAGTAGCTAAACACTTCATTCGGTTAAAGGGGTGTACTTTTATTATAAAATGTTTTAGACTATTTTAGTGTTTTTTCTCTGTATTCAAAACTTGTTCTATGTGCCATATATTAGATCAGAACTTCCAAGGTTGAGTGGATGCTTGAAATGGCAAAGCTCTTCTGTGGAAGTTCGTGAACACACTCGGGTAAGTGGATGCTTGAAATGGCAAAGCTTATCTGAGGAGTTCAATCTCTCTCGAACACCATTTGGATAAATCAGAAAAGACAATCCAAATGGATGCACATAGGCTAGTATACCTTGAAATGGGGTGCTAGTCTAAATAGAACAAGGGCTCTACGTTTTCTGCAAAAGATTAGACAGTGTTGCAAGTCGAGTGCTTGAAATGGCCTTGATTCACTTTCGAACACTTTTGCAAAAGACTAGACAGTGTGGCAAATCGAGCGCTTGAAATGGCCTTGATGCACGTTTGAATACTTAGAAGGATTACTAACATGATAAAACAGGCTATGATGCAAGGCCCCTGAAACCGAATGCTTTCCTTTAATTATAATAATTGTCATTTACTTTCCTGCACTCAAAACCAATCAAGCAACCACTCACTTACTTTTCCGCACTAAAACCTCAATCGACCTAAAACACGCTCCTTCGCTGTACAAACCCCTCAAAGAACAACCTATCCCCCTAATTCCTCTGGGTTCGACCCCTACTTACCACTTGCTACCCAATAGTAAGGTCAATAGTAGCGGAATACAAATTTGCTTTTGCACAGAGAACACCGCACCTTAACGACAGTGTTGTGGGCTCCGTCAAAACTGGCGCCGTTGCCGGGGTATTAGCCGTCGGATTAGTTGTTCTTTCCCTCCCCCCTTTCATTTCCCTATGACACTACCCTCTACATATGCATGGACAACGCGATATCTGCCCTTGTTCGGAGGAACGGAGGGAGAAGACCCAGTACAATACTGCCAAAACTTCCACCAAGTTTGCCACCACAAAAAACCTGAGAACGAGGTGTTAGAGGAATTTAAGCTTAAATGCTTTAAATTCTCTCTAACCGACTTCGCAACAATCTGGTACTACACATGTACCGCTAGTAGTGCAGAACATTACGTGGAACTCTGCGTTCCATTCCTGAAGGAATTCTACCCACCATCCTTACGCCAAGAAACCCGTGAGAAGATCATGTGCCTTCAACAATCCCGGGATGAGACTTTGGATGAATACTACATGAACTATGATTCCATCGTCTCAAGCTGCCCGCACCATGGATTCACGAAGAAAGTTCTTCTTCAAAAATTTCTTCATGGGATGAGGTCCGAAGAGCTGGGAAGAGTTAACGAAGCAATGAGAAGATCAGCCACAAACTTCACCATTGTAGACATGTGGAACCTTATAATCGGCCTGGCCGCAACCACAACACGAATACCCCAAACTGACGAAGGAATGCAGACAGAAGAAGCGGACCCTGAGGCTGATAAAGAAGAAACTACCGAGCCATCAGAAGAATCAGACATGGAAAGCACTGGAAGCAACGAGGAAGAAGTCCGGAACACCGCTGACGAACTACCCAATCCATACCCGACTATCATTACCCAGGCGGCCGAGACTCCCTACGACCAGATCCTAACTAACGAGACAGACCCAAGCCTTATGATGCAAGCTTCCCGACTTTTCCCCTTGATCAATGAGCAAGTTGCAAAAAATTATGTGATCAATGAAGAGGCTGAAAGAAGAATGGGAAAAGGGCCTGAGCAGAACGACTCCTCGATGAAGCATGTTTACGCCGCAACTGGACAAGGCAGTCCTAAATACAAAAACTTCAAATAGCTAGTAGTGAAAGGCCCCTCGCCTGCTCAGAAATATTGGAAAGGAAAAAAACAAGAACCAAGGAGTCCTGACCCGAGTACAACATCCAGCAAGAAGTCAGGAAGAATAAAAGCAAGAAGCAACACCAGAACAGTGGCGAAATACGACCTGAGCCACCCATGGGACCCAAACCAATGATCCACAAACGAGGTACTGTCGAGCCAACGACGTTAAACAAGTGCACTGGTCGGGAGGTAACCCGACACTATCTTACTTTCTGTCATTTAAATTCAGTCATTTAATTTTCTGTCTTAGTTATTCTCACATATATATATATTAGCTCGCATGACTTTTGAACAAAGGCACGCCTTCGTTCAAAAGTGTGGGGTGAGAACCACCGTTGTATATAAATAACATGCTTGCTTTTTTCTTTTTTAGTAGTATCTTTTTGAAAATATGAACTTAAGAACGTGAAAAAGATAGATCATAATTCATGCATTAACCTTCTCATTTGTCCCTTTTTGAAAATATGAACTTAAGAACGTGAAAACTTAGAATGTAACTTCTCATTTGTCCCTTTGTGCTTAGATAAACCAGGGATGTGGAGTTGACATAAACTGCCCTAGAGAGGCTTGGCAAGCAATCGACGGATCGAATCTAACTATATTGTTTTCGAAGTCAGTGGAGGCTGCACTTCGGGTTTCAGTGAAGAACAAAGTCATCTCCGCCAAGCAGTGTTTATGCAAAAAGAAAAGAAAAGGCGAGGACGGGAATCAGACCGTCCTCTCTCTAGTCAAAGTAGCCGAGAAAATAGATGAGCGACCCTCAACTTGACCCGCGCGGAACGGCAATAATGAGAGGAGCGGGGAGGTATTTCCATATGCTCGCGGGCGACGATTGGACCTCCCAAAAAAGAAAGGCTTGAGAAAATGGACTAGCAAGCCACAAAAAGGCAAAAGCTCAAAGAAACAAATCAAGAGGCCAAAGGCCCAAAATTGTGAAGGTTTTAACCGAAAAAAAGTGAAGTACTCAAAGAGTCAAATCAAAGGCCAAAGGCCAATTCACTACAAAAGCAGTCCCTCGCCAAAAAAGAAAGAAATCAAAAAGGCTCAAACCACTTAAACCCGAACCGATTCACGTGCTAGAGAAAGCTATCAGAAAACCATATAGTGCGAGACGGTCCCAAGGTTGCAGTCCAGGAGCCTAAAAAGGGCTATCTCCCGAAACATCCAATATAATTTGCATCTCAGCACGGAGGTACAAGTATTAAGTTTCTTCTATTTATTTACACAGTTTAATTTGGTAATAAGTAAGTAATGCATGAATTAGGATAGATCGAGTACCACAGTCTAACTTTCATATTTTAAAACCTTACTTAGATTGCCGCCCTTTAATAGCATTGTTCGGGACGAACAACTAAAAGTGTGGGGTAATCTGATGGACCAAAATTATACGAATCATAAACACAGTTAAACCCCCTTAATTAGACACTTTGTCTACTTAACTTTTTCTTGTTAGTTCCGATATATTTCCACAGGGTATTTGACAGCACTACCTTGTCACGAGGCAATGTGTACAAATAAATTTATGAAAGTCCACTACTCGCGACTACACTACTGGGTAGCAAGTGGTAAGTAGGGGTCGAACCCAAAGGAATTAGGAGGATAGTTGTTCTTTGAGAGGATTATTCAGCGAGAGAGCGTGTTTTAGGTTGGTTGGTTGGTTTTAAAGCTACCAGCTAAGTGATTGATTGATTGGTTGGTTGGTTTTAGTACTGGAAAGTAAATTACAATTGTTATAATTAAAAGAAAGCATTCGGTTTCAGGGGCCTTGTATTATATCCTGTTTATCATTGACCTTTAGTGAATCATCTAAGTATTCAAACATGAATCGAGGCTATTTCTAGCTCAAGACTTGCAACATCGTCTAGCCTTTTTCAAGGTCGTAGAACACTTATTCTACTTCAACTAATTCCTCCTTTCGAAGTATCTTAGCCTTATGTGCATCCATTTGGTCCCTTTGGTCCAGTTTCCAAATGGTTTTTTAGATAGATCGAACTCCTCGGATAAGCTTGCCCATTTGGTCCCCTTGGTCCGGTTACAAATGGTTCACTTACCCGAGTATGATCACGAACCCCCACGGAAGAGTTTTGCCCTTTCGTAGAATCCACTCAACCTTGGAAGTTCTAACCTTATATATGGCACATAGAATAAGTTTTGAATACTAAGACGAGACCCTAAGTTAATAGTCTAAAACATTTTATAATATAAGTACACCCCTTCTACCGAACGACTAGTTTAGCTACTATTCATAGCGCTAAACATTATAACTAAGGAATTGGAAATTAAAGACAGGAAATAAATATTAAAATACTTACAACCGTTGAAGCGCCAAGGGAGCAATCTTTTATTTCCAAAACCAAACTTACAAATGCCAAAACTTAGAGAGAGAAGTGATTTACAATTTTGGGATGATTTTTTTTGGATGATGAAATGAGGAGGAGGAGCTCTCCTTTTATAGCCAAAGGGAGGAGGTAATGGATTGAGGAGATGGTTGCACATGGCTTTTGATCCAAGGGAGGATAAGAGGAGGAAGGAGGAGGCGCCACATGGGGGGGGAGGAGGAGCCGCCGGTTGCCGGTGGTGGGGAGGAGGAGCCGCCGGTCATGGAGGGGAGGAGCTCCTCCCTTGTCCACCTTCTCTTCAAGTGGCCGGTCACCAAGGCAAATGGATGAGTTTTGTGATTTTTGTGCAGTCTTTTCACTAAACTATCAGTGTATTCTGGCCCCGGACTGACTTTATTCCTCTTCTGTATAATTTGTTATGAGTGATTCAACGTCAGGATCCTTGAGATTTCTTCAGTCGGCATATGATCTTGACCTTGGAATGACTCGTAACATCTTTTCTGCTTTAAAAGCTCCTCTTTAGCATGTATTCTCTCTAAGCTCTGAAATACCCTGCAGAAATATATCGGAACTAACAAGCAAAAGTTAAGTAGACAAAGTGTCTAATTAAGGGGGTTTAACTGTGTTTTTGATTCGTATAATTATGGTCCATCAGATCACCCCACACTTTTAGTTGTTCGTCCCGAACAATGCTTATTAAAGGGCGGCACTCTAAGTAAGGTTTTGAAATATGAAAATTAGATTGTGGTACTTGATCTATCCTAATTCATGCATTACTACTTATTACCAAATTAAACTGCGTAAATAAATAGAAGAAACTTAATACTTGTACCTCCGTGCTGAGATGCAAATTATATTGGATGTTTCGGGAGATATCCCTTTTCAGGCTCCTAGACTGCAACCTCGGGACCGTCTCGCACTATATGGTTTTCTTGTAGCTTTCTCTAGCACGTGATTCGGTTCGGGTTTCAATAGTTTGGTCTTTGATTTTCTTTTTGGCGAGGGACAGCTTTTTTGTAGTGAATCGGCCTTTGGCCTTTGATTTGACTCTTTGAGTACTTCACTTTTTGTTCGGTTAAAACCTTCACAATTTTGGGCCTTTGGCCTCTTGATTTGCTTCTTTGAGCTTTTGCCTTTTTGTGGCTTGCTAGTCCATTTTCTCAAGCCTTTCTTTTTTGGGAGGTCCAATCGTCGCCCGCAAGCATTTGGAAATACCTCCCCGCTCCTCTCATCATTTCCGTTTCGCGCGGGTCAAGATGAGGGTCGTTCATCTATTTTCCCGGCTACTTTGACTAGAGAGAGGACGGTCTGATTCCCGTCCTCGCCTTTTCTTTTCTTTTTTGCATAAACACTGCATGGCGGAGATGACTTCAATCTTCACTAAAACCTGAAGTGCAGCCTCCACTGACTTCGAAAACCATATAGTTAGATTCGTTCCTTCAATTGCTTGCCAAGCCCCTCTAGGGCAGTTTATGTCAACTCCACATCCCTAGTTTATCTCAGCACAAAGGACAAATGAGAAGTTACATTCTAAGTTTTTAAACAGTTTGAATTTTCACAAGGTTAATGCATGAATTCTGATCTATCTTTTTCACATTCTCAAGTTCATATTTTCAAAAAGATAATATTAAAGGAAAAGGAAAAGAAAACATGTTATGTACACAGGCAGTTCTTACCCCACACTTTTGAACGAAGGCGTGCCTTTCAGCAAGACTTAGTTCAAAAGCCATGCAAGCAGACAATTATGAGAAGGAAATGACATAGTCATTTGATTCTATGCACCAAGTGGGTGAGAGCGACTTTATTGGAAAAAACTAAATGACAGGAAATAAAAGTACTGAAAGTAAGATAGGTGTCGGGTTACCTCCCGACCAGTGCATTTGTTTAACGTCGTTAGCTCGACGATACCTCATTCCTGGATCATAAGTAGGGATCCCATGTGTGCTTGAGGTCGAACTTCTTCTCGGTAGCTCTTTTGATTTGAGAGGGTGAGGCTTTATTGACCATAGCTGCTGGTCCAATGAGTCGTGCTTGCTTGTTACTTCTTCCAGGTTTCCATTCTTTCGGCCCATGTCTTTGCCGCTTCTTCATGTTTGAATAGTTGGCACCTTTGCGAGTTTGGAAGTTTGGTTTTGTGCCATTAAATGTAGGCGACATTGAGCACGCGCCTCTACCAATCCTCTTCATTGTGGCAGTGATGGATGGTTGTCTTGGAACGAGTGAGTTTTCAGGCAGTTTTCCTTGGCTTGTGACGAGTGAGAGTTCCTTTGTCGGCTTTTTTGGCTCATGCTCCTCCTCTAACTCCCCTTGCACCTCATCATTATTGATTATATGATCTTCGGTGGCTATGATCGGCGTAAAACACAAAGGGTTAAGTTGAGGCACTTCAACCATGAGGACTGGGTCTGTTTCAGGTGCTCCGACAGTGAGGACCAAGTCTTTCTCGAACAGTTCGGCAATGAGGTTTGGGACTTCCTCGGGTGCTCCGAGCGCAAGTACCGGGCCTGGCTTGATTTCTTCGGCCGATTCGGCAGTGAGGTTCGGGACTTCTATTGGCTCGGCAGTTAGGACAGTGATTTCCTCGGATGGATTGGTGATAAGGATCGGGCCTGATTTGGGCAGTTCTTCTTCTAACTCCCAGGGATAATCTGAATGGAGCTCTTCTTCAGGCAACCATGGGTCCTCATCCTCTTCCGGCTCCTCGGGTTCAGCCGTCCTTTTTATTGCCCATGATTCAGTTTCGGCCGTGAATTGGTGCATCGAGGCATTCAATTACTGTATGTCTGCGGCCAA
This sequence comes from Rhodiola kirilowii, assembly GCA_033675215.1. NCBI lineage: Eukaryota > Viridiplantae > Streptophyta > Magnoliopsida > Saxifragales > Crassulaceae > Rhodiola > Rhodiola kirilowii. The sequence goes on from CM066201.1 coordinate 49,160,280, forward strand.
TTGCTGGGTGCTAGCTGCCAGCTCGTTTTCTGCTGCCTATAACTCGGTTTTGGCCCTGATTTGGTGCGTTATGTTGTCCAGTTCTTCGCGCTGCATGGCCTGATCTTTTCTTTGTCTTGACCTTGCGGCCAAATCATCTATTAAGTTCCAAAGATCATTATCGGTTAAGTCCATCATTGATCCTCCTGCTGCATCATTTAGCTGATTCCACTCATGTGGCAACATCCCACAGAGAAATTTTATTTGAAGATCTGAGTTGGTGAATCCATGGTGCGGGAAGCTCGTCACAATGGAATCAAAGTACCATAAGTACTCGTCCAATGTTTCGTCCCGGGATGGCTTTATGTTGTTGATCTTCTCGCGGATTTCAGGTTTGAAGGGTGGTGGGGAAAACTTCTCATTGTTCCAAGGCTCCATTCCGTAGTAGTATGACTTAGTGAATTGCATGATAAAACAAAAAACAAAATAGAACAACTATTCTGTTTCAAAACTCCCCGGCAACGGCACCAATTTGACAGAACGTTACCTCGTCGTTAAAGGCAGTCTGTGCAAATAAATTTATAATAGTCCGCTACTCGCGACTACACTATTGGGTAGCAAGTGGTAAGTAGGGGTCGAACCCAAAGAAATTAGGAGGATAGTTGTTCTTTGAGGGGATTATTCAGTGAGAGAGCGTGGTTTAGGTTGGTTGGTTGGTTTTAAAGCTACCAGTTAAGTGATTGATTGACTGGTTGGTTGGTTTTAGTACTGGAAAGTAAATTACAATTGTTATAATTAAAAGAAAGCATTCGGTTTCAGGGGCCTTGTATTATATCCTATTTATCATTGACCTTTAGTGAATCATCTAAGTATTCAAACATGAATCGAGGCTATTTCTAGCTCAAGACTTGCAACATCATCTAGCCTTTTTCAAGGTCGTAGAACACTTATTCTACTTCAACTAATTCCTCCTTTCGAAGTATCTTCGCCTTATGTGCATCCATTTGGTCCCTTTGGTCCAGTTTCCAAATGGTTTTTTAGATAGATCGAACTCCTCGGATAAGCTTGCCCATTTGGTCCCCTTGGTCCGGTTACAAATGGTTCACTTACCCGAGTATGATCACGAACCCCCACGGAAGAGTTTTGCCCTTTCGTAGCATCCACTCAACCTTGGAATTTCTAACCTTATATATGGCACATAGAATAAGTTTTGAATACTAAGACGAGACCCTAAGTTAATAGTCTAAAACATTTTATAATATAAGTACACCCCTTCTACCGAACGACTAGTTTAGCTACTATTCATAGCGCTAAACATTATAACTAAGGAATTGGAAATTAAAGACAGGAAATAAATATTAAAATACTTACAACCGTTGAAGCGCCAAGGGAGCAATCTTTTATTTCTAAAACCAAACTTACAAATGCCAAAACTTAGAGAGAGAAGTGATTTACAATTTTGGGATGATTTTTTTGGATGATGAAATGAGGAGGAGGAGCTCTCCTTTTATAGCCAAAAGGAGGAGGAAATGGATGGAGGAGATGGTTGCACATGGCTTTTGATCCAAGGGAGGAGAAGAGGAGGAAGGAGGAGGCGCCACATGGGGGGAGGAGGAGCCGCCGGTTGCCGGTGGTGGGGAGGAGGAGCCGCCGGTCATGGAGGGGAGGAGCTCCTCCCTTGGCCACCTTCTCTTCAAGTGGCCGGTCACCAAGGCAAATGGATGAGTTTTGTGATTTTTGTGCAGTCTTTTCACAAAACTATCAGTGTATTCTGGCCCCGGACTGACTTTACTCCTCTTCTGTAATATTTGTTATGAGTGATTCAACGTCAGGATCCTTGAGATTTCTTCAGTCAGCATATGATCTTGACCTTGGAATGACTCGTAACATCTTTTCTGCTTTAAAAGCTCCTCTTTAGCATGTATTCTCTCTAAGCTCTGAAATACCCTGTAGAAATATATCGGAACTAACAAGCAAAAGTTAAGTAGACAAAGTGTCTAATTAAGGGTGTTTAACTGTGTTTTTGATTCGTATATTTATGGTCCATCAGTATTTCAGAGCTTAGAGAGAATACATGCTAAAGAGGAGCTTTTAAAGCAGAAAAGATGTTACGAGTCATTCCAAGGTCAAGATCATATGCCGACTGAAGAAATCTCAAGGATCCTGACGTTGAATCACTCATAACAAATTATACAGAAGAGGAATAAAATCAGTCCGGGGCCAAAATACACTGATAGTTTTGTGAAAAGACTGCACAAAACTCACAAAACTCATCCATTTGCCAAGGTGACCGGCCACTTGAAGAAGAGGTGGCCAAGGGAGGAGCTCCTCCCCTCCATGACCGGCGGCTCCTCCTCCCCACCACCGGCAACCGGCGGCTCCTCCTCCCCCCCATGTGGCGCCTCCTCCTTCCTCCTCTTCTCCTCCCTTGGATCAAAAACACATGCCCATCATCTTAGCCCTCCATTTGTCTTCATTTTGGCTAGAAAAGGAGGAGCTCCTCCTCTCATTTGAATCAACACATACACAATATTCACTTATCTCTCTAAGTTTTGGCATTTGTAAGTTTGGTTTTGGAAATAAAAGATTGCTCCCTTGGCGCTTCAACGGTTGTAAGTATTTTAATATTTATTTACTGTCTTTAATTTTCCAATTCCTTAGTTATAATGTTTAGCGCAATGAATAGTAGCTAAACACCTCATTCGGTTAAAGGGGTGTACTTGTATTATAAAATGTTTTAGACTATTTTAGTGTTTTTTGGGCAGAGTAAAAGGGTAGCCGAGAAGAAGTTCGACTTCACTCACCCTTGGGATCCGAACTTATGATCCATGAGTGAGGTACCGTCGAGCCAACGACGTTTTTCAAAGGCACTTGCCGGGAGGTAACCCGACATATTTAGTCTTTTCAGTTTTATTTATTTATGTCATTTCCTTTGCTTGCTTACTTTTTTGAGCTTTTGAACTAAGTCGTGCTGTGAGGCATGCCCTCGTTCAAAAGTGTGGGGTGAGAACTGCCTTTGCACTTAGTCATTTAACATGCTTTCTTTTTTCCTTTTCCCTTAATATTATCTTTTTGAAAATATGAACTTGAGAATGTGAAAAAGATAGATCTAAATTCAAGCATTTGCCTTGTGAAATCTCAACTATATAAAAACTTAGGATGTAACTTCTCATTTGTCCCTTTGTGCTGAGATATACAGGGGATGTGGAGTTGATATAAAATGCCCTAGAGAGGCTTGGCAAGCACTCAAAGGACTGGATTTTGCTATATGGTTTACGAAGTCAGTGGAGGCTGCACTTCGGGTTTCAGTAGATTCTGAGTCATCTCTGCCATGCAGCGTTTATGCAAGAGGCGGGACGGGAATCAAACCTTCCTATCTCTAGTCCGAGTAGCCGAGAAAACAGGTGAGCGACCCTCATCTTGACCCACGCGAAATGGCGAAGATGAGAAAGAGCGGGGAGGTATTTCCATATGCTCTCGGGCAATGATTGGACCTCCCAAAAGGTTGAGAAAATGGACAGGCAAATCACAAAGGAGCAAGTACTCAAAGAGCAAATCAAAGTCCAAAGGCCAGTGTGAAGGTTTTAACCGAAAAAAAGTGAAGAAACTCGAATTCAAAATCAAGGGCCGAAGGCCAAATTACTTCAAAAGCTGTCCCTCATCAAAAGAAAATCAAAAGAGCTCAGATCATTGAAACCCGAACCAAATCATGTGCTAGAGAAAGCTACAAGATAACCATATAGCGCGAGTCGGTCCCAACAATGCAGTCCAGGAGCCTGAAAAGGGCTATCTCCCAAATCATCCGAATTAAATTGCATCTCGGCTCTAAGGTACAAGTATCAAGTTTCTTCTATTTTTTTACACGGTTTATTTTGGTAACAAGTAAGTATTGCATGGATAGGATAAATCTAGTACCACATGCTCACTTTCGTATTTAGAACTTTAGCATGGAGTATGTATACCTCTTTCAAATAGCATTGTTCGGGACGAACAAGTATAAGTGTGGGGTGATTTGATGGAGCGTATTTATACGACTCATCGAAACAGTTAAACCCACCAAATTAAACACTTTGTCTTATCAAATATTACTTGTTAGTTCCACTTTTATTCTACAGGCTATTTTGAGGTTTAGAGAGGAAACGCGCTTAAAAAGGGAGATTTAAGCCAAAATCATCACAAGACCATTCCATACGAGCGCACAAGGAGCCCCATGCAAGCGCATGCCTGGCCATCGCCCAGGTCGCGACCACCGCGCCCTGCCGAGCCTCCAAGGGCCTAGATCAAGTCGCTCGAGCAAACCACCTAATCTGACAATTCCACCTCGACCAAAATGTTCCAAATGAAAAATAAGGTAGAAGATATTGAAACTCCAACGCGAACGCCCATGCCGATTGACAGTTGGCCCACATCCAATTCCAAAGGTCCCGCACGCACAAGCACCAAAACCAAGTTGCTCGACCAAACCATGGAATCCAGAAAATCTGGCTCGACCAAAGTGTTTAAAATGTCAAATGACTTGGTGAATCTCAAATTCCAGATAAAACGCCCGAGTGAATTCATCCATGGCCGAGAAAATCATGTCGCGCCCAGGTAGCGCCCGAGCCGCGCCCAGGTAGCGCCCGAGCCGCGCCCAGGTCCTGACCCGAGCACGCCCGAGACCAGCGCCCGAGGCCACGGCCGAGAAAACCAGGCCCGCGTCCGAGGCCTGCGCCCAAGCTAAACTTCAAATCAGGCCACGACCATGTTCCGACCAGATTCCGGCAAAACGGTCTCCACCATTAGTCTTAGAATTGCTTCAACATTCAAAATATGCAATCCAAGAGCAAAGCACTTCCGACCAAAAATCTGGCCAAGATTCCGACCAACTCCGGCCAAGCTCCGGCGAGCCTCCGGTTGAGCTCCAATCAAGGGCATCCATGGACCAATCATGCTCCAGCCAAACTCCGGCGAAGACCAACTAAATATCTTAAAGATCCAATATTCCCGGTTGGTTTCTAACTAGTTTAGTCGGTAGATCTTTTAGGATGAAACTACCCTTGTAACCAATAACCAAGCCTCAACCAAGCTCAACTAAGGCTAGTGGTTGCCCTTTGAAGCCCTAGCCGCCCATGTGATCTCCATGTGCCACCCTTTGGCTCATCCAAAATACAACCGAAGAGCAACTAGGTCTAAACCGGAGTTGGGGAGGAACTAGAGGCATTGGGAGAGAACTAAAGCCAAGTGGGGAGCAAAATATCTCCTCCTAAACCGCCACTCCGTGGCTATAAAAGGAGGTGCACCCCTCCTTGAATTATCATCCCTTAATCATCTCATCACAACTTCTCTCTTGTACTCTTGTTTGTTCTTGAAGTACATCTCTCTTGTTCTTGAATACTCTTGTTTGTTCTTGAGTATTCTTGCTTGTTCTTGCTTGTTCTTGAGTTACTCTTGTTTGTTCTTGAGTAATCTCTTGTTTGTTCTTAAGTACTCCTGTTTGTTCTTGAGTTACTTCTTTCCAAAACCTAACTTTCTTGTCTTTGATTTTCAAATTCTATTTACTTTCTGTTGTACCTAGCTATGGTATTCACCTCAATGAATATTCGTAGCTAAACCCTTCATTCGGTTGAAGGGGAGTACTTGTATCATGCAAGCGTTTTAGACCCTTTTCTTAGTGCTGCTATTGTATTCAAGCTTGTTCTAGGTGCTCATAGTCACTTGGTTTGATCGGAAATGAGAGATCCAGTGACTGAACAAAGGCTAATATACCTTGAAATGGGGTATTAGTCTAGCTAGAACAAGTGTTCTATGTCTTGAAATGGACTAGACGGTGTGGCAAGAGCTTGAAATGGCCTTGTTACGGGTTGTATCTTGAAATGGAACAACCCACACCTTTGAATACTTAGTATGATCATTAGCGGTCCATGATGAACGAGTTGTGATACAAGGCCCCTAAACCGAATGCTTTCCTTTGATCAAAACACCACCTTGCAATTTACTTTCAGTACCAATATCAACAATTTACTTTCAGTACCAATATCAACTGCTTACTTTCAGTACCCATATCAACTGCTTACTTTCCGCAAGTCTTGTCCTTCAAGCATTTACTTCTCGTAAGTCTTGTCCTTCAAGCATTTACTTCTCGTAAGTCTTGTCCTTCAAGCATTTACTTCTCGTAAGTCTTGTCCTTCAAGCACTTTACTTTTACGTACTTACTTTCAGCAAGCCTTGTCCTTCAAGCACTTTACTTTTACGCATTTACTTTCAGTATTTACTTTTTATCATTTACTTCCAGTACTAAAACCACAATCAACCCCAACTGTATTTATTTTAGTGACATTTCCACGGAGAACTACTGTCCCCTAATTCCCTTGTGTTCGACCCCTACTTACCGCTTTACTAATCCAATAGTGAAGTCACAAGTAGTGGACTTATAAATTATATTTTGCACACATTGCACATAATGACTGTGCAGTGCGTGTCAGATATCTTCTATGGTAAGTTAGTGACAGGCGTCGTCTGTACCTGCAAATTTAAATTTATAATTTCCTTACTCTTGGCTATGGGTTAGTACAGCGGCAAGCAAGGGTCGAACCCAAGGGAGCTAGATGGTTACTACTTTGTTCTGTAAGAAAGGAAAGTAAACGATTGGTGAGAGTAAACAGTTTAGGAAATAAAGGCAATTGACGAAATAGACTAGGTTGTAAATATCAGAGAGAAGTATTCAGACTAGGGTTTGATTGTGACTTGTTTTATCATTGACTTCTAATATTCTAATTCGTGTTTCTATGTGTGGTTGTCCCGACAAAGGTGACTTCCCAAGTAACCCGACAAAGGTGTTACGCCACAACTTAACCCGACAAAGGTGTTAAGCTTCTAATTCCCCTAGGTTTAATAACCCGACAAAGGTGTTATCTAACCTAGACGTGCTACCTATCCAAACGACAAAGTATTAGATAGATGATTAATATAGAAATATGCGCAACTAGGTTTTACGACAAAGTATCCGCCTAGTCTAGCAATAATTCATGAAATTCATGCACGAGAATTAGTAAAACAATGAATATAGCATTAAGAATCAAGTCTCAAAAACATCGTCACAATGTATAAAACCCTAGCTCGAATAATGAGATTAGTTACACATGGCCATTAGGGCACAAAACAGTAAATAAAAACGAAGAACTTCACTAAAGCCGAGAAGAGGAGGATGATGACCGGCCGTGAGGGCTGAGCAAGGCGGAGCAGCGGCTGAGCACGGCTGAGGCAGGGGCTTAGCAGGGGCGGACAAGCGGTGGAGCAAGGAGGAGCAAAGGGCGTACGAGAGGAGTGATTAGGGTTTCGGCCGTGAGTTAGGGTTTAGAGGAGAGGAACTCGTGTAAGTTGTGAGGGGTGATTTAGAAGGCTGAATTGCACTTCTATTTATAGAGTTTGAGAATGCCCCAAAGTTCCCTAAATAATCCCAAAAGATTATTTAGGAAATATTCCCATATCTTCCTTGCTTTATCTCTTTGCTTGGGGATTAAGCCATCTAGATCCTTCTTGAATATTCCGAAACCCTAGATGTAAGTTTTCCCTAAATATGACATTGGGCTGGACGAATTTGGGCTTTGAACACGGTCAAATCAGCTGCGACTCGGATGCAACTTGGTCAACTCGGTTGGAACTCGGATGCTAGGGCTGATCGGACTGGGTAGTTTGGGGCCGATTTGACTCATCTTCAGACACTCTTCTGGCCGGGTTCTTGGTCTGGGGCACTAGCTGGACATGTATACTTGATTCTAGGACCTTGAAATTACCCCATTGTGTGGACGGATTATGCCGGGGCGGCTCACAAAGTTGGTATCTCAGCCAGCCGGAAAACAGGCCCTGAATTTGGCTAAGTCTTGAAATCTGCGCTGATCGGACTGGTGTTTTTGGCGACGATTTACTCCGGCCTCGGACAAGCTTTTGGCCGGGATCTTGACCATGGGAACCAGGTGGACATCCGGACTTGGTGCTAGGACCTTGAGATCACCCCATTGTGAGGGCGGATAAGGTCGGGGTGGCTCTCAAAGTTGGGGTCTCGGACAGGGTGCGCCGGGCCCAAAAATCTGCCGGAGCGTCCGATTTGAGTCTTTTGCTCCCGAATGAAATTCCTTGACTCCGCTTGACTCCAAAATCATCTTGTGATGCATTTATGGCCTAAAATGCCATCTTTAAGCGCAATTCCTCCTAGAGCTTCCAAATCACCTTAAATGCGAAACAACACTAAGAAGTAACTGTTTGCATAATAAAGTGCTGGAATTTGTGGGATTTGATGACTCGATGAGTCGTATAAATACGGCTCATCAAACCACCCCACACTTAAACTTGTTCGTCCCGAACAAGAACTAGGTCATAAGAGGAAAGAAATAATGCAAACACCACAATGCCTCAACATCCTAGACGTGCTACATGGTCATGACTCGGTTACTCTAGATCCCTCCTTCTATGCATGCTTGTTACTAATCTCCTTGTGCGAAAACATGGGTTAAAGATACGTGTTACCTTTGGGCCGAGATGCAAATCAATTCGGATGTGTCGGGAGATAGCCCTTTTTAGACCCATGAACCGCATTCTCGGACTCGAACTCGCTGCTATATGGTTATGCTTTGCTGCTTTTTCTTGCACGTGATTGATTCGAGCTTCAAAGTGTTGAGTGCTTTTCGGCCAGCTATAGATGATTTCGGTTTTAGTGCTTCAAAGACGCTCTACACTTGATTTCGGTGTAAACTATCACAATGATGATGGGTTTGTTGCTTTGTGGTGCGGATTGTGACTTGCTCGAACCTACTTGCTCTCACTCATCATCGTCCTTTTGGCTCTGGTCAAGCCAAGGGTCGCTTGTCTATTTTCTCGGCTACTTGGACTAGAGTTTGGATGGTGTGAAGTATTCCCGTCCCAACCAACCGCAAAGGTGCCGCAGTGGCGGAGCAGACTCGTACTATGTTGCCTCGAAGTGCTAGCCTCCACAAGCTCTACATAACCATATATCCTGAGTTCGGTCTTTGAATGATCTGTCAAGTCCCTCTAGGGCATTTCTATAACCTCCACATCCCTGTTTATCTCAACTAACAAAGGCACGCAAAGATTTTAAGATCACATGTTAGTCGCACAAATCAATTTTCACCAAAGACATGCATGTAATCGGCTCTATCTATTTCACCATATCATTATCCAATACTGCAAGTCTAGGAAATAGTGAAGTATCATGTATAAAACTTTTAAAGATCATGGGAAATGTGCTGACTCTGTGCAGGGTACAGGAAAATAAATGTGCTGACTCACTGACTCACTCTCCCACCCCACACTTTTGAAATAAGCCGTGTCCTCACGGCACGACTTAAATCTAGACTCACAATGCATGCAATAAATATAAGGGAAATAAGAAGAGAGTAACGTTGGACAGGCACTTCCCTCGTGCGTGCATGACGACTAGAAATAACTGAGTATTCTCCTATTAGTCCTCGAAGAGAGCACCATCGAAGCTTGCATCGCAACGTGAGTTCGTCACCAAATGAAAGGTCTGTGTCAATGACATTAAGACGAATAAGGGATTCCCAGGAGGTTGGAGGAGTCACAATGGTCTCACTTAAAACCCAACCTCCTTAGACTCGTAAGTCTTTGTGACAGAATCTTTAAACGCTCGTGTTTCTTGACACAATTTACTCAAGGTGTGAACTACTCACGTTTGATGCAGTCTTATGCAATATCTTGGATACGTCCGCCTCTGTCCCAGCATGAAAATCATCTTCTTTCCCAAGTACAATGTGATAATAAAGACTCAAAACATAAAATGAGGTAAGTAAATAAACTGAAAAAGTAATGCCGGGCTGCCTCCCTGCGAGCGCCTTTGTTTTACGTCGTTGGCTCGACGGTACCTCGTTAGAGATCACAAGTTAGGATCCCATGGACGTGTGAGGTCATACTTTGCTTCTGCAACTCCTTCAATCTGCCCAAAGTGCTCATGTGCCCGCGCGGTTGGTTCTGCTCTCCATTGATTACGCGGGTTCTTCTTCACATATCCCTGAGAAGGTGAGGACTTCTTGGCCATAGCTGCTGGCCTAGTCGTCTGTATGGTCTGCTCTGGTGGGTCTAGAACTAGGGCATCGTAATCTGATGTGTGCACACTGTCCGGCGGCTTCCTCGTGCATGGACGGTCGTCATCCTCATAGATGTAGAAATCTTCTGTCTTTCCACCGAATGCAAGTGATAGTAGGCCCGTGCCCATGTCAATTCTGGTTTTGGTGGAGAAGAGGAATGGCCGTCCCAAGATGAGTGCCGGTGGTACATCGTTCCTAGAGTCGCCCATCTGCAAGACGTAGAAATCTACAGGAACAAGAAGATCTCCTACTCGGAGTGTTCAATTTTCAAGTAAACCATCAGGCCGAGTACATGATCTATCCCCTAATTCTATCATCAATCTAGGTGGTTTCAGTGGGCCAAGTTTCAATGAACAATATAAAGAATATGGCATAACATTAATAGCAGCACCCAAATCAATTAAGCAGTGATGTATCTGGGTCTCACCGATACCACAGGTAACCGTGAAGGCCCCTGGGTCCTTACTCTTTCCCGGTGATGCTTCGTGACTTGTGGCAAGTGGGTGCCTCATAATTGGGTCGTTCTGCGTAGGCCTTGCCACCGATACCCCTTCCATTTCGTCCTTGTGGGTCATACGGCCTTCAGAAGCAACTACCTGCATGGCACATGAAGAATCGTGAGTTTCAGAATGCTCGGCCATGAGGACATGGCCTGGTTGGGCTGTGCTGAGTGTGTCTGGGCCGAGTGCCTTGGCTGGTTCTTCTTCGGGTGAAAGTGGGCCGACGTCCTCTGTTGGCTTGGTGGGCTCTAGGCTTGGCTCTTCCGTGCTATATCTTGCCATCGTGTTGAGCATCTCGTCTTCCCAACATGCGGACTTCTTTGGTGCCGTGTCCACTACTCCTACCATGCTGACATTCCCCTTTGGATTCTGAATGGTTTGCGAGGGAAGTCGTCCAGCGTTGTCTTCGAGCTTTGAGACTGTCGTAGCAATCTGGGACATCTGTTTTTTCAAGTCAGCTATTGCTCCGTTGGTCGTGGCCATATGCTGGTTCATGGTTGCATTTAACTGCTGGTTGCTAGCTGCCAGCTCTTTCATCATGTCCTCGAGTGACTTATTTTGACTGCTCGGGCCCGGCTGATTATTGTTCGGACCTCTCTGCTGGTACTGTCCTGGTGCATTCTTCTGAAACTACCGATGTGGGGACTGATAAGGCTGCTGGTTCTACTGAGGTGCACCCTGATGTGCTGGCTGGGCCTGATTCTGCTGATTGTTGCTCTTCCAGGGCTGTCCGTTGACTCCTTCATTATTTGTGGCTGCTCCATATGGTCGGACTGGCCCTGGCCAGTTACCATAACTCTGATAATCTCCTACTGCATTGACCTCAGCCTGGTCGTCTTCCATCAAGGTCGGGCACTCATCTGTCTTGTGATCTGTAGCTGCACAAAACCCGCATGGCTTTGTCTGGACTGGTTGTCTCCTGATCACATGTTGCATCATGTCCTTCAGCTCCTTGATCTGCTCGGCCATAGCACTAACTGTGGGCTCAACCCTTGACACGTTTCTGGATCTGGCATATTCGTCCTCCTTAGTAGATTCATCCTGGAACCGCTCGCTCTCGGCCACTGCCATTATCTTTCGTCGGACTCCGGCTGGGGATAAGTCCATAAGATTGCCTCCAACTGAGGCATCTAAGAGCTTCCTGTCGAGCTTGCGAAGACCGTCTAGCATGTACTCCACGAGCAACTTCTCTGGTAGGCCTAGGTTGCAGCAGCTCTTTTCCAAGGCGATGAATTTCTCCACGTACTCGTACATGGTCTCGTTTGGTCCCTGCCTAAGCTCTTGTAACTGGCACCTGACTTGCATGGCTCGTCCTGCCGGGTAGTACTTGGTGAGAAATTGTCTCTGCATCTCCTCCCATGTATATATGCTGTCTGAGGGCAGAGATAAAAACCAGTCTGTAGCGGAGTCAGTGAGTGAGAAATAGAATGCCTTGAGTTTGAAGTCATCTACTGAAGCTCCGTAGGGTTTGAGATTATGGCAACTGCCATGATAGCGTTTCAAGTACCCTGTAGCTGATTCTCCCCTTGCTCCCGAGAATTTGGGAAGGTGATGGACGATTGAGGTGCTGATAGCTATTTCTTTGAGTTCTGGTCCTTCATAGATGGGCCATGACTGGTCTTTGAAGTCGGGGACCGAGAGCTCTCCCATGGATGGCTCCTCATCGTGATAATAAGCTTCTTCCTCGTACACCGGCTGTCTGAGTCGTCGAATGGGCGGTTGGGGCTGGACCTGGTGTTGAACTTGTTGCTGCGGTCGGGCCCGGACTTGTGGGTGGGCCTGGACCAGGTGTCTAGCTGGGGCCTGTTGTCGGACTTGTTGCTGACCCTGGATTAGATTTCGGACCGGAGCTTGCTGTTGTACCTGTTGCTGGACGTGTTGCTACTGTCGGACTGGTCCTCTTCCCTGTTGTATTCCAGCCGCTCCTTGGTTCTGTCGAGCTGCTTCTCGTTGTGCTCGCCTTTGATCGCGGACTAGTTGTTCCGGATCGTCATAGGTTACCTGCTCTTCGATGTTGTTGTTGTTGATTACTGGGGGGTTTTCGTCAAGGTTTTCTAGCTCGAACTGTCCCTCCTCTTCTTGGTCATTGAAGTTTCCTTCCTCGTATGGTTTATTATTAGCAATTCCATCACCTGCGCGAGACATGGCGCAAGAATAGCAAAGCACCGAATAGCAAGACACCGAAATAGCAAGAACAGACTAGCAACAAAGGGTCCCCAGGAGATTGGAGGAGTCACAGCGGTCTCACTTAAAACCCAATCTCCTTAGACTCGTAAGTCTTGGTGACAGAACCCTCTAAAAGCTAGATATTGGAAATCGAAATAAACGAAATTGGAAAATAAGGAAATCGAAATAATTAAACTGGGAAAATTCACCGAATAGCAAGACATACGAAATAAGCAGAAAAAAAAGAAATAAACGAAAAAGGAAAGAGAACAAAATTCACCGTGCGTAGCTCCCCGGCAACGGCGCCAAAATTTGACAGGCGTCGTCTGTACCTACAAATTTAAATTTATAATTTCCTTACTCTTGGCTATGGGTTAGTACAGCGGCAAGCAAGGGTTGAACCCAAGGGAGCTAGATGGTTACTACTTTGTTCTGTAAGAAAGGAAAGTAAACGATTGGTGAGAGTAAACAGTTTAGGAAATAAAGGCAATTGACGAAATAGACTAGGTTGTAAATATCAGAGAGAAGTATTCAGACTAGGGTTTGATTGTAACTTGTTTTATCATTGACTTCTAATATTCTAATTCGTGTTTCTATGTGTGGTTGTCCCGACAAAGGTGACTTCCCAAGTAACCCGACAAAGGTGTTACGCCACAACTTAACCCGACAAAGGTGTTAATCTTCTAATTCCCCTAGGTTTAATAACCCGACAAAGGTGTTATCTAACCTAGACGTGCTACCTATCCAAACGACAAAGTATTAGATAGATGATTAATATAGAAATATGCGCAACTAGGTTTTACGACAAAGTATCCGCCTAGTCTAGCAATAATTCATGAAATTCATGCACGAGAATTAGTAAAACAATGAATATAGCATTAAGAATCAAGTCTCAAAAACATCGTCACAATGTATAAAACCCTAGCCCGAATAATGAGATTAGTTACACATGGCCATTAGGGCACAAAACAGTAAATAAAAACGAAGAACTTCACTAAAGCCGAGAAGAGAAGGATGATGACCGGCCGATAGGGCTGAGCAAGGTGGAGCAGCGGCTGAGCACGGCTGAGGCAGGGGCTTAGCAGGGGCGGACAAGCGGTGTAGCAAGGAGGAGCAAAGGGCGGACGAGAGGAGTGATTAGGGTTTCGGCCGTGAGTTAGGGTTTAGAGGAGAGGAACTCGTGTGAGTTGTGAGGGGTGATTTAGAAGGCTGAATTGCACTTCTATTTATAGAGTTTGAGAATGCCCCAAAGTTCCCTAAATAATCCCAAAAGATTATTTAGGAAATATTCCCATATCTTCCTTGCTTTATCTCTTTGCTTGGGGATTAAGCCATCTAGATCCTTCTTGAATATTCCGAAACCCTAGATGTAAGTTTGCCCTAAATATGACATTGGGCTGGACGAATTTGGGCTTTGAACTCGGTCAACTCGGCTGCGACTCGGATGCAACTCGGTCAACTCGGTCAACTCGGATGCTAGGGCTGATCGGACTGGGTACTTTGGGGCCGATTTGACTCACCTTCAGACACTCTTCTGGCCGGGCTCTTGGTCTAGGGCACTAGTTGGACATGTAAACTTGATTCTAGGACCTTGAAATTACCCCATTGTGTGGACGGATTATGCCGGGGCGGCTCTCAAAGTTGGCATCTCAGCCTGCCGGAAAATAGGCCGTGAATTTGGCTTTGGCGAATAAAGAGTCCTGAAATCTGCGCTGCGAATAAAGTTGGCATCTCAGCCTGCCGCGAATAAAGTCCTGAAATCTGCGCTGATCGGACTGGTGACTTTGGCGACGATTTACTCCGGCCTCGGACAAGATTTTGGCCTGGCTCTTGACCATGGGAACCAGGTGGACATCCGGACTTGGTGTTAGGACCTTGAGATCACCCCATTGTGAGGGCGGATAAGGCCGTGGTGGCTCTCAAAGTCGGGGTCTCAGACAGGGTGCGCCGGGCCCAAAAATCTGCCGGAGCGTCCGATTTGAGTCTTTTGCTCCCGAATGTAATTCCTTGACTCTGCTTGACTCCAAAATCATCTTGTGATGCATTTATGGACTAAAATTCCATCTTTAAGCGCAATTCCTCCAAGAGCTTCCAAATCACCTGAAATGCGAAACAACACTAAGAAGTAACTGTTTGCATAATAAAGTGCTGGAATTGGTGGGATTTGATGACTCGATGAGTCGTATAAATACGGCTCATCAGTTAGCCAGGCGATCTTCAATCCTGGTGAGGAGATATTCGAATGACATCTCGAATATCTATTTCTTCGTGACGGAGGGCCACCGCACTGTCGTTAAGGTGCAGTGTCCTCTGTACAAATAAATTTATAATATCCGCTACTTGTGACTACACTACTGGGTAGTAAGTGGTAAGTAGGGGTCGAACCCAAGGGAATTAGGGGAATAGGCTATTCTTTTAGGGTGATTGAACTGGGGGGAGCGTGTTTTATGGTTGATTGAGATTTTAGCGCTCTAATTAACTACGTGATTTTTTGGGGGTTTTTGGTTTTGATTGCGGAAAAGTAAATACAGAAATTTAAATGCTGTAAATACAAAGAAGACTTACAGTGGGTGATGCGTGATTGTAATTCCTCCGGTAGATCAGCAGTTGGTGATTGCGGTTTAACAGTAAAGAAAAGCATTCGGTTTCAGGTACTCTTGTATTATAACATGTATATAATAAACTGTTAGTAACTTTTCTAAGTATTCAAAGATGAATCGAGGCCCTTTCGTAGCGCAAGACTTGCAACATCGTTTAAAGCAACCCTTGTTCTATTTCAGACTAATTCCTCCTTTCGAAGTATCTTAGCCTTTTGTGCATCCACTTGATCTCACAGTTACGATTGACCAAGTGGTGTTTTAGATGAGTCGAACTTCTCAGATAAGCTTTGCCCTTTCGTAGCATCCACTTACCCGAGTATGTTCACGAATCCCCAGGGAAGAGTTTTGCCCTTTCGTAGCATCCACTCAACCTTGGAAATTCTGACTATAAATGGCACATAGAACAAGTTTTGAATACAAAGAAATGAAACTAAAAGATATTACAACATTATATAATACAAGAAAATACCTTCCACCGAATAAAGAGTTTAGCTACGAATATCCATAGAGATGGATACCATAGCTAAATACTCGGGGGTTTTTGAAAACAGTAAGAGGGAAAGGGGTGGAATACTCAAGAACCAACAGGAGTATTCCTAATTCCTACTGAATACTCAAGAACCAACAGGAGTATTCTCTACAGTATTATAATACTCGAGAACCGACAAGAGTATTATAATTTCCAGTAAAATACTCAAGAACAAACAGGAGTATTATTTCAAAACCGAACCAAACTTACAAGTAACAAAATGTAGAGAGAGAAGTGATTACAATTTTTGGGATGATTTATGAGGAGGAGGAGCACCTCCTTTTATAGGAAAAATGGGTGGAGATGGGTGGTGGAGATTGGTTTGATCCAAGGGAGGAGGAGGAGGCAAGGAGGAGCCAAGGAGGAGCCACCAAGTGGCGGAGGAGGAGTGGTGGAGCTCAGCCGCCGGTAGCCGGTTGTGGTGGAGGAGCAATGGGTGTTTCCTCCACCTCCAAGGCAAGTAGCCGGTCACCAAGGAGGAGGAGGGGTGGCGCCGCCGGTAGTGGGTGGTGGAATGGGGAGGTTTTCCTCCTTTGGTCACCTCTTCATCAAGTCACCAAGTCATCTTGCCATATGTGAATTTTGTACAGTTTTGTGCAGTCTTTTCACAAAACTGTCAGTGTGTTCCTTCCCCGGACTGTCTTGACTTCACTCCTGATTCTTCTGATTAATTTATTCTGGTCAATTCAACGTCAGGTTCCTTGATATTTCTTCAGTCGGCATATGATCTTGACCTTGGATTGACTCTTGTTATCTTTTCAGCATAAAATCCTCTCCTTAGCGTGTTTTCACTTCAGTCTCTAAAATGCCCTGTGGAAATATATCGGGACTAACAGATGGACGTTAGATAGACAAACAGTCTAACTTGGGGGGTTTTACTGTGTTTTTGATTCGTATAATTGTGGTCCATCACTTCGCTGACCGACTTCAACCGAAAAGATCCTTTATCATCAGAACCTTCCGGAATTAAATCATGTGTCTGCTGCACGCTGTACTTCTGTTCTAGTCCGTGGTTGAAATCTACTTGAACTCTAGCTCAAACTGTCTAAAGCCGTTTTGCCAAAACCATGCCATTCATGGGAACATCAATCTCCCCCTTGGCATTTTGGCAAAACCAAATCTAGGCTTTTAGACACCACTTGAGGAACCAAATCAGTTACCTCAAAATACTCCCCCTTTTTGCCACAAACTGGCAAGGGGAATCTTGTCTACTGGCATCTTGTCAACTCCCCCTCAAACATAGCCTGGGATAGTGACACAAACTGTGAGTCTGACAGACCATGGTGACTCCAGAGTGATCTCTACCTCCTTCAGTAGCTATCCGCGTTCAGCTCGGGACAACTTCTCACCAGCATCTCTCCTTATGGAAGACTCAGGTGTGTCCTTCCTCTTCAGCCCGAGGTCCTTGAGATCATTCTTATATCAACCCTGGAACAGCTTGTGATCCGCTACCAACTTTAACGGAGCACTTGATAGTCTGTCCTGGTCAGTCTCCAAATCTGGATGCTGGTTGATAATCGACTCATAGGTAAGCGATGGGTAGATTATCTGGTGCAGATACTTTGTAGATATGGCGTGTTCTGCAATCTAGTCGAACATAATTCTTCCCATGTCAATGAGCAGCTGTCCCAGCTCCTTGCTGACCGTGGTTCTATCAGATGTAGGCTCCCAGTAGTTATACAGCTTGCAGTCTTGTCATAGTTCTCCTCTTTCACCACCTCGTAAGAATCATCCATTGCAAAGAACACATTGATGATCTCAGGATCAACCTTGACCTTCTTTCCTCTCATAAGGACTATGCCACAGACTTTATCACATCAATCCCAAACTATCTTGGTAGAATTGCAATAGCTTCTCGTACCAACTGTTCATCAAACGATTTGCATCTTTGGACGGTCCAAGTCAGATCAGTAACCTTCAAGAGCTGGATAACCTCTTTCCTTTGTACTTCTTCTCATCAAGCAGCCTCTCAGGGATGATCTTTCTTTTCTGCACTACCTTCCATTTGGCTGCTACGTCTGTACTGGCAAACCACACTCCATGCTTAGACATTCCAGTTGGTAGACTAGGCGGAACAGACCTTGAGACACTCCTCTTCCTTTTCTTGGATGCACTTGCTCCCCCTACATTTGTTCTCTTACCATCCTTCTTGGAAGTTACTTCAGTCGAGCATGCTTGGAAGATCACTTTCTTCGGTTTCGTCTTTTCAGCTTTCTTGAGCTCTGCCAGTAAAACGGTGTCCTAATTCTCCTTCTGAGTGATCTCGTTCTTAGCCTCTTCAAGATCAGAAAGAGGGACGAAGTCCTGAGCATCCTTCACCTCAAAATCTGGAATAGCTGGGGGATCCACCACCACATGTGCATCATCTGGCACACTTGCCTTCTTCTCAACGACCTGGGCTTCTGACGACTGATCAGCTTTTGTCTCAACAAGTATTGAAACCTCCTCTTTTAGCAACTCATCAACAACATCATCAATATCTTTGAACAACACATCCAGTTCTTCATCCTTGCCGGATGCATTAGACTCTTCCATCATATTGCCAGATTGCTTAGCTTGCCGTTCTCCACTTGCATCCTCATCCTTCTGCTTGTCAGAACATCACTTGTAGCCCTACTGACTTCACCTTCTTCTGCAGCACCGGTCACAAAATCTACAGCAGGTTCCAATTCCTTCGGCTTCTCGTTAACCACTTTGTCACCTTTGGCTCACTGACTCTTGACCAATCGCTCGTATTTCCTCCTTAACAGTATTGAGGGCAGTAGCATGGGATGAAAACAGGGGATTACCTCATTTAGGGTTGAGTAATCATCTGATTTTTCATCACAGTCTGTACACTCTCTTCAGTTGGATTGGGATCAACCTTTGGTGCCTTTGAGAACGGTTCTTTAAGTTCTGACACTGCCGCTTCTTTACCTTCATTTTATAATGGCGCAGGACTCATTTCTGAATATATAAGAATGTAAATCTCCAGATATGTACCTTCTGTTCCAGCTTCCTATTGATAAGTGGTCAGCCCAACTGTTGAGCTGGTGTTCTGTCTGTGACTGACCACTATCTGGAACACTTAGTTCTTGATAACACACAGGCCCAGCAAGGATCTGAGTATCTCAAACTGAGCGGCATCAAGAGGTTTGGTGAAGATGTCCGTCAATTGCTTGTCTGTTGTAACATGCGTAAGGGTCACCACCTTTTGTTCAACCAGCTCTCTGATGAAGTGATGTCTGATGTCTATATGCTTCGTCCTGGAATGTTGGACTGGATTCTTCGAGATGCTGATTGCGCTCATATTGTCACAGTACAGGGTCATCTCTTCTTGTTTGACTCCGTATTCAGACAGCATTTGCTTCATCCACAGTAGTTGAGTGCAGCTGCTTCCTATTGCGATATATTCTGCTTCAGCCGTAGACAGTGAGATGCTATTTTGCTTTTTGCTGAACCATGAAACCAACTTATTTCCTAAGAAGAAGCATCCTCCAGATGTGCTCTTTCGATCTTCAGCGTTTCCTGCCCAGTCAGCATCGCAGTAGCCCACAAGATGTGGGTTGGTATCCTTGGTATACCAGATTCCAAAGTCAACTGTCCCGCAGACATACTTTATGATTCTCTTGACTTGTAAGAGATGAAATTCCTTTGGATCCGCCCGGTATCTTGCACACACCCCTACGGCATATGCAATGTCTGGTCTACTGGCTGTTAAGTACAGAAGGCTTCCAATCATACTCCTGTACAGCGTCTGATCGACTTTTGCTCCAGCCTCGTCTTTGGTTATCCTTATGTGCGTAGCAGCCGGAGTACGTTTGTGACTTGCCTTCTCAAGATCGAATTTCTTTATCAGATTCTTGGCATACTTGCTTTGTGAGATGAAAATACCTTCGTCCTTCTGAATCACCTGGATTCCTAGGAAGTAGTTCATCTCTCCAACCATGCTCATCTTGAACTCCTTCTGCATCTGTTCTACAAACTGATCCACCAGTTTCTGGGTATTGGACCCAAACACAATATCATCAACATAGATTTTTGCGATAATAAAGTCTGACCTTGTGTGTTTCACGAACATAGTCTTGTCCACTCCCCCTCGCACATATCCATGATCGACGAGGAACACCGTGAGGCGCTCATACCAAGCTCTGGGTGCTTGTTTGAGGCCGTACAGGGCTTTCTTCAGGTGGTACACAGATGCTGGGTGATGCGGGTCCTAAAATCCCTTAGGCTGAGCAACGTAGACTTCCTCATTCAGAAAGCCATTTAGGAAAGCACTCTTGACATCCATCTGGAACAGTCGAAACTTCAAGTGACATGCTAGAGCAAGAAGTAAGCGGATAGCTTCAAGTCGTGCGACCGGAGCAAAGGTTTCCTCAAAGTCTTTCCCTTCTATCTGAGTGTATCCTTGTGCAACAAGGCGAGCTTTGTTTCTTGTGATGTTCCCTGATGCGTCGGACTGGTTTTTGAAAATCCATTTTGTGCCAATGACGTTAACCCCATCAGGTCTTGGAACCAAATCCCATACATCATTACGAGTAAATTCTTCCAGCTCCTCCTGCATGGCAAGGACTTAATACTCATCAAGTAGTGCTTCCTTTATGTTTTTGGGCTCAATTGAGGAAAGAAAGCACGAGCAGGCATCTAACTCTCCGGAGTTGCTCAATTTCCTGCGAGTTTAAACTCCGTCACTTGGTGATCCAATAACCTCAGAGATTGGGTGATCCCTGGCAATTCGTCGGGAGGGTTGTAGTGAAATAACATTCTCCTGAGTGTTGACAACATCGGTTTCGTCAGATGAGTTGTCAGAGGCGGCTTCAGTCAGTTCATGCTCAGTCTGCTGGGATGCTGGTTGTGTTTCAGGTACTGTGTTTGTACTGTCGTCAGTGTCATCTGACGCAGCCTGTACAAACACTTCATCCTTGACTTTGACATTTATAGATTCCATGACTGATCCTGTGCGCTTGTTGAACACCCGGTATGCTCGACTGTTTGAGGAATACCATAGAAAGAACCCCTCATCGCTCTTTGGATCTAGCTTCTGTCGGTACTCCCGGTCGTTCAGGATATAGCACTCACTTCCAAATATGTGGAAATATTTGACGGTGGGTGATGGACCATAATTATACGAATCAAAAACACAGTTAAACCCACTAAATTAGACTGTTTGTCTATTTAACTTTTGCTTGTTAGTTCCGATATATATCTACAGGGTATTTTGGAGCTTAGAGAGAATACACGCTAAGGAGGAGTTCTTACGCAAGAAAGATGTTACGAGTCATTCCAAGGTCAAGATCAGACGCCGACTGAAGAAATCTCAAGATCCTGACATGGAATTACTCAAAACAAATCAAACCGAAGAACAATCAAAGTCAGTCCGGGGCTAAAATACACCGATAGTTTTGTGAAAACGTCACAAAACCTCACAAAACTCATCCTTTTACCCCATGTGACCGGTGGCTTTGGGGAGAGGTGGCCAAGGGAGGAAGCTGCCCCCCTTTCTTCACCCACAACCGGCGGCTCTTACCTTCTATGGAGCTCACCATGGATGAGAGCCATGTGCTCTCATCTTCACCCTCCATTCTCCTCTCCCATGGCTATAAAAGGAGAGCTCCTCCTCTCATTTGTATCATCCCAAAATCACAAAACACTTATCTCTCTAAGTTTGGCATTTGTAAGTTTTGGTTTTGAAATAATACTCCTGTTGGTTCTTGAGTATTATAACAGTTTTAGAGAATACTCTTGTTGGTTCTTGAGTATTCAAGTAGGATTTGGGAATACTCCTGTTGGTTCTTGAGTATTCCCCTTTACTTACTGTCTTTCAAAAAACCCCGAGTATTTAGCTATGATATCCTCTTCCATGGATAGTCGTAGCTAAACTTATCATTCGGTTGAAGGGGCGTACTTGTATTATAAAATGTTTTGGACTATTTTAGTTTTCTTTCTCTGTATTCAAAACTTGTTCTATGTGCCATATATTAGGTCAGAACTTCCAAGGTTGAGTGGATGCTTGAAATGGCAAAGCACTTCTGTGGAAGTTCGTGAACATACTCGGGTAAGTGGATGCTTGAAATGGCAAAGCTTATCTGAGGAGTTCGATCTCTCTCAAACACCATTTGGATAAATCGGAAAAGACAATCCAAATGGATGCACATAGGCTAGTATACCTTGAAATTGGGTGCTAGTCTAAGTAGAACAAGGGCTCTACGTTTTTTGCAAAAGATTAGACAGTGTTGCAAGTCGAGTGCTTGAAATGGCCTTGATTCACTTTCGAACACTTTTGCAAAAGACTAGACAGTGTGGCAAATTGAGCGCTTGAAATGGCCTTGATGCACGTTTGAATACTTAGAAGGATTACTAAAATGATAAAACAGGCTATGATACAAGGCCCCCGAAACCGAATGCTTTCTTTACATTTGAAAAACCCCTTGCACTTACTTTCAATCTTAGTATAAATTGCTCTATCAACTGCTCACCTTCCGGAGGACTTGCCAATCACGCATCACCCGCTGTAAGTCTTCTATTTTTAATTTCAGTATTTACTTTTATGTCATTTACTTTTCGCACAAAAAACCTAAACCAACCAAAAAGTAACGTAGTTACTACCGCTAAAACCTCAATCAACCTAAAACACGCTCCCTCGCAGTACAATCACTTCAAAGAGCAACTATCCCCCTAATTCATTTGGGTTCGACCCCTACTTACCACTTGCTACCCAGTAGTGTAGTCGCGAGTAGCGGACTATAAATTTATTTGCACATTTGCTCTGACGACAAGCATCTGTCAGTGGGCTTCTTCCCTTTCCAAAGTTAATAGCACGTCTTCTCCGTTCCAGTGCGTATAGTAACTCGATTTATGATGTGACATGCTATATTCATAGTGATGGACCATAATTATACGAATCAAAAACACAGTTAAACCCACTAAATTAGACTGTTTGTCTATTTAACTTTTGCTTGTTAGTTCCGATATTTATCTACAGGGCATTTTAGAGACTAGACAGAATACACGCTAAGGAGGAGTTCTTACGCAGAAAAGATGTTACGAGTCATTCCGAGGTCAAGATCAGACGCCGACTGAAGAAATCTCAAGATCCTGACATGGAATCACTCAAAACAAATCAAACCGAAGAACAATCAAAGTCAGTCCGGGGCCAAAATACACCGATAGTTTTGTGAAAACATCACAAAACCACACAAAACACATCCTTTTGCCCAAGGTGACCGGCGGCTTTTGGGAGAGGGTGGCCAAAGGAGGAAGCGTCCCTCCTTTCTTCACCCATAACTGGCGGCTTCTACCTCCATGGAGTTCACCCTTGGATGAAGCCATGTGCTTCCATCCTCACCCTCCATTCCCCTCTCCTTTGGCTATAAATACATGCCTCCATCTCATTTGTAAATCATCCTCAAATTGAAAAACACTTCTCTCTCTAAAGTTTGGCATTTGTAAGTTTGGTTTTCAATATATAATAGTCCTGTTAGTTCTTGAGTATTATAGTTCGGTATTGAGTACTCCTGTCGGTTCTTGAGTACTCAAGCTTTTCTTTATTCCCGAGTACTCTTGTCGTTTCTTGAAGTACTCACCCCTTTCCCTTACTTACTGTCTTTCAAAAACCGTAAGTACTTAGCTATGGTATCCACCTCTATGGATATTCGTAGCTAAACTCTTCATTTGGTTGAAGGGGTGTACTTGTATCATAAAATGTTTTAGGCCATCTTTTTAGTGCCTCTTCTTTTTATTCAAAACTTGTTCTATGTGCCATATATTAGGTTAGAACTTCCAAGGTTGAGTGGATGCTTGGAATGGCAAAGCTCTTCCGTGGGGTTCGTAAACATACTCGGATAAGTGGATGCTTGGAATGGCAAAGCTTATCTGAGGAGTTTGACCTTTCTAAAACAACATTTGGTTGGTCGGGAATGACTGATCAAATGGATGCACACATGCTAATATACCTTTGAATGGGGTATTAGTCTAAGTAGAACAAGTGCTCTACGACCTTGGAATGGGCTAGACAGTGTGTGCAAACGAGTGCTTGGAATAGCCTTGATACACGTTTGAATACTTAGAAGGATCACTAAAGGTCAATGATAAACAGGCTATGATACAAGGCCCCAGAAACCGAATGCTTTCTTTAGATTTAAAAAACCTTACATTTACTTTCTTAGTATAAACTGCTCTATCAACTGCTCGCCTTCCGGAGGACTTACCAATCACGCATCACCCACTGTAAGTCTTCTACTTTTACTTTCAGTATTTACTTTTCTGTCATTTACTTTTCCGCACTAAAAACCAAAACCAACCAATCAATCACTTACTTTTCCGCACTAAAACCTCAATCAACCTAAAACACGCTCCCTCGCTGTACAATTCCCTCAAAGAATCACTTATCCCCCTAATTCCCTTGGGTTCGACCCCTACTTACCACTTGCTACCCAGTAGTAAGGTCACGAGTAGCGGAATATAAATTTGCTTTTGCACAGAGAACACCGCACCTTAACGACAGTGCGGTGGGCTCCGTCAAAACTGGCGCCGTTGCCGGGGAATTAGCCGTCGGATAAGTTGTTCATTCCCTTCCCTTCTCATTTCCTCATGACGCTACCCACTACGTATGCATGGACAATAAGATATCTTCCCCGGTTCGGAGGTACGGATGGAGATGACCCAGTACTACACTGCCGAAACTTTCACTACGTTTGCTGCCACATAAAACCTGAAAATGAAATGTTAGAGGAATTTAAGCTTAAATGCTTCAAATTTTCTTTAACTGATTTTGCAACAATTTGGTATTACACATCAACCGCTAGTAGTGCAGTACATTTTGTGGATCTTTGCGTTCCATTCCTGAAGGAATTCTCCCCCCATCCTTACTCCAAAAAACCCGTGAGAAGATCATGTGCCTTCAACAATCTCGGGATGAGACTTTGGATGAATACTACACGAACTATGACACCATCGTCTCAAGCTGCCCGCACCATGGATTCACGAAGAAATCTCTTCTTCAAAAATTTCTTCATGGGATGAGGGTCGATGAACTGACAAGGATTAACGAAGCAATGAGAAGATCAGCCAGGAACTTAACCTTGGCAGACATGTGGAACCTCATAAATGACCTGGCCGCAACCACAAAACGAATACCCCAAGCTGACAGAGGAGTGCAGATAGAAGAAGCTGGTCCAGAGACAGACAAAGAAGAAACTCCCGAGCCATCAGAAGAGACTTCCGAGCCATCGAAAAATTGGGATATAGAAAGTATCGGGAGCAACGAGGAAAAACCTTCAGGGGAACAGAATGCCGTGTCAGCAATGGAAGAAGTCCAGAATACCACCAGCATGCTGCCCGAGCCATACCCAGCTATCATCACCCAAGCTTCCGAGACCATCTACGACCAGATCCTCACAAACAAACATAACGAGGCAGAACCAAGCCTTAAGATGCAAGCTTCCCAACTTTTCCCCTCGATCAATATGCAAATCGCTGAAAACTATGTGATCAATGAAGAGGCTAGAAGGAGGATGGGAAAGGGCCTGAGCAGAACGACTCCTCGATAGCGCATGTTTTCGCCATGACTGAACAAGGCAGTCCTAAACACCAGAAAACCCGATTCAAGAAACTAGTAGTAAAAGGTCCCTCACCTTCTCAGAGACGTAGGAAGGAGAAATCACCAGAACAATGGGAACAGGACCCAAGCACATCATCTCACAAGAAATCGGGGAAAGGCAAGGCAAAAATCAACACAGGAACGGTGGCGAAATATAACCTGAGCCACCCATGGGATCCAAACCAGTGATCCAGGAATGAGGTACTGTCGAGCCAACGACGTTAAACAAAGGCACTGGTCGGGAGGTAACCCGACACCTATCTTACTTTCTGTCTTTTACTTTTCTGTCATTTAGTTTTTTCCGTAAGTCGCTCTCACCCACTTGGTGCATAGAAGAAATGATTATTCAGGAATCGGACTTGGGTGCAACATTAAGCCAGCCAGGCCTACGCCAAGAGTTCAAGGCCCCAGTCAAACTCCCTCGATTCTCCAGCCTCGAGCCATGTCATTCGACACAATAAAGGGAGTTCTGTTCTTCCCTTTTCCTTAATGTCATTTCCTTCTCGTATAATATCTGCTTGCATGGCTTTTGAACTAAGTTGTGCTGAAAGGCACGCCTTTGTTCAAAAGTGTGGGGTGAGATCCACCTTTGTAAATAAATAACATGTTTTTCCTTTTCCCTTAATAATTATCTTTTTTGAAAATATGAACTTAAGAATGTGAAAAAGATAGATCATAATTCATGCATTAACCTTGTGAAAATTCAACTGTTTAAAAACTTAGAATGTAACTTCTCATTTGTCCCTTTGTGCTGAGATAAACTAGGGATGTGGAGTTGACATAAACTGCCCTAGAGGGGCTTGGCAAGCATTCGAAGGATCGAATCTAACTATATGATTTTTGAAGTCAGTGGAGGCTGCACTTCGGGTTTCAGTGAAGATTGAAGTCATCTCCGCCATGCAGTGTTTATGCAAAAAGAAAAAAGGAGAGGATGGGAATTAGACCGTCCTATCTCTAGTCAAAGTAGCCGAGAAAATAGATGAGCGACCCTCATCTTGACCCGCACGAAACGGCAAAGATGAGAGGAGCGGGGAGGTATTTCCATATGCTCGCGGGCGACGATTGGACCTCCCAAAAAAGGCTTGAGAAAATGGACTAGCATGCCACAAAAAGGCAAAAGCTCAAAGAAGCAAATCAAGAGGCCAAAGGCCCAAAATTGTGAAGGTTTTAACCGAACAAAAAGTGAAGTACTCAAAGAGTCAAATCAAATGCCAAAGGCCGATTCACTACAAAAGTTGTCCCCCGCCAAAAGAAAACCAAAGACCAAACCATTGAAACCCGAATCGAATCACGTGCTAGAGAAAGCTACAAGAAAACCATATAGTGCGAGACAATCCCGAGAATGCAGTCCAGGAGCCTAAAAAGGGCTATCTCCCGAAACATCCAAAATAATTTGCATCTCAGCACGAAGGTACACGTATCAAGTTTCTTCTATTTATTTAAGCAGTTCAATTTGGTAATAAGTAAGCAATGCATGAATTAGGATAAATCGAGTCCCACAGTCTAACTTTCATATTTTAAAAACTTACTTAGTGCCGCCCTTTAATAGCATTGTTCGGGACGAACAACTAAAAGTGTGGGGTGATCTGATGGACCATAATTATACGAATCAAAAACATAGTTAAACCCACTAAATTAGACTGTTTTTCTATTTAACTTTTGCTTGTTATTTCCGATATTTATCTACAGGGCATTTTAGAGAATAGAGAGAATACACGCTAAGGAGGAGTTCTTACGTAGAAAAGATGTTACGAGTCATTCCGAGGTCAAGATCAGACACCGACAGAAGAAATCTCAAGATCCTGACATGGAATCACTCAAAACAAATCAAACCGAAGAACAATCAAAGTCAGTCCGGGGCCAAAATACACCGATAGTTTTAGGAAAACATCACAAAACCATACAAAACTCATCCTTTTGCCCGAGGTGACCGGCGGCTTTTGGGAGAGGGTGGCCAAAGGAGGAAGCTTCCCTCCTTTCTTCACCCACAACCGGCGGCTTCTACCTCCATGGAGTTCACCCTTGGATGAAGCCATGTGCTTCCATCCTCACCCTCCATTCCCCTCTCCTTTGGCTATAAATACATGCCTCCATCTCATTTGTAAATCATCCTCAAATTGAAAAACACTTCTCTCTCTAAAGTTTGGCATTTGTAAGTTTGGTTTTCAATATATAATACTCCTGTTAGTTCTTGAGTATTATAGTTCGGTCTTGAGTACTCCTGTCGGTTCTTGAGTACTCAAGCTTTTCTTTATTCCCGAGTACTCTTGTCGGTTCTTGAAGTACTCACCCCTTTCCCTTACTTACTGTCTTTCAAAAACCGTAAGTACTTAGCTATGGTATCCACCTCTATGGATATTCGTAGCTAAACTCTTCATTTGGTTGAAGGGGTGTACTTGTATCATAAAATGTTTTAGGCCATCTTTTTAGTGCCTCCTCTTTTTATTCAAAACTTGTTCTATGTGCCATATATTAGGTTAGAACTTCCAAGGTTGATTGGATGCTTGGAATGGCAAAGCTCTTCCGTGGGGTTTGTAAACATACTCGGATAAGTGGATGCTCGGAATGGCAAAGCTTATCTGAGGAGTTTAACCTTTCTAAAACACCATTTGGTTCGTCGGGAATGACTGATCAAATGGATGCACACAGGCTAATATACCTTGGAATGGGGTATTAGTCTAAGTAGAACAAGTGCTCTACGACCTTGGAATGGGCTAGACAGTGTGTGCAAATCGAGTGCTTGGAATGGCCTTGATACACGTTTGAATACTTAGAAGGATCACTAAAGGTCAATGATAAACAGGCTATGATACAAGGCCCCAGAAACCGAATGCTTTCTTTAGATTTAAAAAACATTGCATTTACTTTCTTAGTATAAACTGCTCTATCAACTGCTCGCCTTCCAGAGGACTTACCAATCACGCATCACCCACTGTAAGTCTTCTACTTTTACTTTCAGTATTTACTTTTCTGTCATTTACTTTTCCGC
Organism: Rhodiola kirilowii; assembly: GCA_033675215.1. Classification (NCBI taxonomy): domain Eukaryota; kingdom Viridiplantae; phylum Streptophyta; class Magnoliopsida; order Saxifragales; family Crassulaceae; genus Rhodiola; species Rhodiola kirilowii. The sequence goes on from CM066201.1 coordinate 49,188,720, forward strand.
ACTAAAAACGAAAACCAACCAATCAATCACTTACTTTTCCGCACTAAAACCTCAATAAAAATAAACACGCTCCCTCGCTATGCAATTCCCTCAAAGAAACACTTATCCCCCTAATTCCCTTGGGTTCGACCCCTACTTACCACTTGCTACCCAGTAGTAAGGTCACGAGTAGCGGAATATATATTTGCTTTTGCACAGAGAACACCGCACCTTAACGACAGTGCGGTGGGCTCCGTCACATAGCTTCGGACCAAAACTTCAGAGGAATCTTCTTGGTATGGATCATCACCCGGGCCATCTCTTGAATGGTACAATTCTTCCGTTCCACAACTCCATTCTGCTGAGGGGTGATTACTGATGCGAACTGATGAGCAATCCCGTGTTTTGCACAGTAGGTTCCAATAGTAACGTTCTTGAATTCTGTGCCATTATCACTCCTGATGGACACCAGTTTTTCTCCTTTGTCTTCCCGTTCTCGTTGGATCAGGGTAGCAAGTTCTATGAAATGTTGAGCAGCTTCAGTCTTGTCCCGAAGGAACCTTGTCCACGTGAATCTGGTGAAGTTGTCAACACAGACCAGAACATACTTCTTCCCACCATAGCTCTCTGTTTGCATTGGACCCATCAAGTCCATATGGATCAATTCCAGAGGTCTGTTGGTGCTGATTTGAGAGATCTTAGGGTGTGAAGCTTTGGTCTGTATTCCAATCTGACATTCTCCACACACCACATCCTGATTTCCTTTGACATTTGGCATTCCTATGATGAGTCCAGATGAGCAGAGTTTCTTCAGTGTCTTGAGGTTCAGATGACCCAATCGTCTGTGCCAAAGGGACATCTCATCTGCTTGGCTAGACAAGCATGCTGTTCCAGTACCTATTCCAGCACCTGTTCCAGTGGAGTCGATGAGATAACAATTGTTGGCTGCTCTGCTTCCTTTCATCAAGATTCCTCCATCTTTATCGAGAACTTGGCATGAGTTGTGAGTGAATTTGACATGATATCCCCCGTCGCAAAGTTGACTTATGCTGATCAGATTCACTTTCTGTCCTTCAACTAGGAGAGTGTCTTTGAGGACAGGTAGATCTTAAACCTTCAATGTCCCACAACCGATCACCTGTCCCTTTCCTCCGTCTCCGAAGGTGACAAACTACTTCTTAATAACAGGTCGAATCTGCATAAGGAATCTGGAGTCTCCTGTCATATGTGCAGAGCATCCGCTATCGAAGTACCTGTTCACCGCAGCAATCTCCATCTCTCGGATTTGCAATCTCGGTTCACCACAGCTCCCCTCGATCCCCTAAGGGTAGGACGAGACTTCCCTCTCGGCCTAGTCTTGGACCTCTCGGAAGTCCAGTTGCCTTCTTTCAAAGGCGTAGCTTGGTTACTGTGTGTGTGCTTTTGTTGTTCCTCAAGCACAGCCTGAACACCACACCTGAACAGACTGTTGCTTTGCTGCTGATATTCCAATGTGGAATGCACGGCCGTCGCTTCTCCCCCAATTTCACGATATCTCGTGTTTTTCTTTTCACTCAGGAAGCAATAATAAATCTGGACGCCCTAGCCTTCTTTTTATAGGGTTTGATGAAGTCCAGATCCAATATGAATATCCTGTCAAATATTTCGGAGATACTCCTGAATATTTGCAGAATATTCAATCCGTTTCCAATCTGGGAAGATGAGTTCTTCGCCACGCCATATGATATTCTCTCAGCCAATCTGTATATATTTGATCGCCTATCTGATCTTCGGTGATGACTTTTTGATTGGCTCCAAACAAATAATCTCGTCGATATCTTCTGGATATCCAGATCTCATTCCAATCTTCATGAGATATCTTCTATGGTTAGTTAGTCAGGCGATCTTCAATCCTGGTGAGGAGATATTCGAATGACATCTCGAATATCTATTTCTTCGCTGACCGACTTCAACCGAAAAGATCCTTTATCATCAGAACCTTCCGGAATTAAATCATGCGTCTGCTGCACGCTGTACTTCTGTTCCAGTCCGTAGTTGAACTCTACTTGAACTCTAGCTCGAACTGTCTAAAACCGTTTTGCCAAAACCATGCCATTCATGGGAACATCAATGTTACTTAGGCATTTTATCAAACACTTCGTAGCATGGCATGTATTAAGTGCATAGGGAACATGAAATTGACACCATTAGATGAGATTAATTAATAATTCGCTCAATGACTAACTCCAATGAATTAAACATTCAATCCTAGTCAAGCAACCATATCCTAAGGTTCACTTACATGATTTAAGATATAAATCATTTTCTCCATCCTAGAACTATTCCCAAGGGTTTCCGAGTCCTAGGTTAAAGTTTTAGTCCAAGTTGTCACTTAAGCATTTTATCAAACACCTAGAGTGGGTCGATTGGACTTCTTAGTCGACCGACTGAGGCATTTTTGGTGGTCTTCCTGTTCGAATTTGGTCTTGGCGTCAACTAGAGAGTTGTAGCCCTTTGAGTTAGCTTTATAACAATCTTTGAATCAACCAATTCGGACACCGTATTCGCCCTGGGCGTCCAAAACAAGTCGCAAAGGTCATTCTGCTCGGTTTTGCCCCGAAACTCCTTGTTTTGCGCCGAAACTTCTATTTTCAACCAATCTTCATATATAGGCCTTGACTATGGGGGAAACTTGTTTTTTACCTGAAATGTAGAGATAGAGGTCAAATGATATCAAATAATAATGTCGGAAACGACCCAAAACTATAGTGAAGAATGACCATAAATCAATTGAAAACTCGACTAATCATACTTCTCGTTCTTCAGTCCGATCTACCTGCCACTTAGATTAATGTGTTATTATTTTATTTTATTTGTAAGTGTTAACGTCACTCGATTGGTGTCTTTGAATTAGTACAGCTACCTGCATTAACGTCGTCAAGTCATGTAAGCTGTCGGTGGTAGCGGCACATTGGGCCCATTCAAAGTTTCTAACTGGATGGGGCCAGTTTGTTTTCTTGTCCAGATCGTGTTTCTGGAGTTGAACCTCAATCGGAGCACAAATGGCGGCAAATAAGGATTTATTATTGGGCCGTAAATAATTTGGGCTACCCGAGTCAACGACTCAAAGTACAGAGACGTTAACGCGTGGCAGCATCTTCTTCTTCTTCAACTCAACTCTCTGCAACACATTTCTCAACTGGAGTATCGAAAACGAAAACGGAAGCCTTTATTAGCGCACTTCGCCGACAGAACACATCATCTCGGCGTAGTATCATTCCTTTTAAACTAGCTCAGTCTCAAACACGATCGGTGCCGAAGTGTGCTAACTTGGATTGGAGCCTGCACGATCACAACCGGAAGCTATATTGGAATTTGATCGCATACACCTCGCATTTCGGACGAGCTCGGCCGCGCGTTTAGAGGAACAAGTTAGAAGTTGAATGGTCTGGAATCGGTTTCTCACATTTCCCGCCTTTTTTAAGTATGATAGATTCTTCAGTCGTGCGGATGGGGTAGTTTTTGATGACTAATGAATGGTCGTTTACCGAAGATTTTGTTTATGTCAGTGAACTGAGAAGGAGAGAAATCGGAGATGCAGAGGATTTTGGGGAGAAACTTCTGGAACTTGCCATGGAAGTGGCTAAGGTTCAAATTGTAAGGGGCTTATGCAGGTGAGTCTCTTTTGATACTATTTTTTTTTATCAAAAACATTAAATTAGGGATGTACATCCGGTTCGGACCGGACCAAAATTTACGGTCCGGTCCGGATCGATATATCGGAATATTTCAAAATTTTGGACTATGGATCGAACCGGACTAGACTGAATACCCTTAATTTTACAGTCCTTGACAGATCGATGGACTAGAATTTATGAAAAGTATACAGCACTCCAGGACAAGACGAAGCACATAGGCATCAGACATCATTTCATCAGAGAGCTGGTTGAACAGAAGGTGGTGACCCTAAAGCATGTAACAACGGACAAGCCATTGGCCGATATCTTCACCAAACATTTGGATGATGCACAGTTTGAGACACTCAGATCCTCCTTGGGTCTATGTGTTGTCAAGCACTGAAGTGTTCCAGGCAGTGGTCCGTCACAGACAGAACTCCAGCAGAACAGTTGGATGGACCACTTAAGAAAGAGAGCTAGAACAGAAGGTGCACAGTAAGAGGGTGAATATTTTGTAAATATTTCAGAGATTTGTTTCGTGCCGTTATGAGGAAAGAGGAGATATTCTCCAAGACAGTTTTGGGAAGTTGAAAAGGCTGAACTCGATTTGAAAAATCAATTTGTCTCGGCTGGTGCTATTCACACTCTCGCTCTCTCTCAAACCCTAGATCAGCAGCGTGTGGTGAAATCTCTCATTCCCTTCATTCGTTCGGCGACAATGGTGAACACCAGGAAAAACTCCAAGGCACTTGCTAAGACTTCACCAGAAACAAAGAAGGCGGACAAGAAATCAACTAGAGCTCTGGCGGCAAAACCTAAAATTCATAAATCGAAGACGCTGAAGGAGAAAAAGGCATCGCCTTTAGATTTCGAAACTGCAACATCGTCTGCAGTCAAATTTACAGACGGAGGAGCGGTTCCAGCAAACCCTAAAACCAGAGCGGTGGAGAAGAAAGGACCAGAACCTGCTGCAAAGCAGAAGATGGTGCCCTCGCTAACCGTGGAGGATACTTCTAAACAAACCGATGCTAGTTCGTCATCAACAAGTCTAGTTCCTTCACCGGCTATGCCCAAGTCTGAGGTAATCTCAAACCCTAAAGCTCCTGTTGTTACTTCCGTGCATGTGAAACAAGCTGATGTTGAAAATAAGATGGTGGAAAAGGAAGTGAATGTTGTGGTTGATAAGGATGGTGAAGCCAGTAGGGCTATTAGTAGTGAAGATGCTGTCAAAGTTGTGAAGGAAGGGGAGAACCCATCATGCCTGTATCTAAGGTTGCTGGTGGCTCAGGAGTGTGGAGGGAGAAAATCCATGCTTCTGGATATGTGCGTCCATCAGGATTTCAGAGGAAAAAGGGGACAAGTCAAATTGCCTCTCCAAGACAGTATCTTGCCAAGATCAGCTCGATAAGAGGACGGCTCATTGTTATGTCAGACTCAGAGACTAAACAGCTTCTTGGATCCTCTAGTAAGAGGAATGTGTCTATTAGTGAAGAATCTGAAGATGGTTCAGGAGAAAAGCATGAGGCTTCAGGTGATGAGCAGCGTGCAAAGCAAACTGATGTTGTCGCTGAAGAATCTGATCCTTTCGAGAAGGATGAAGAACTGGATAGTTTTTACAAGGATGATGCTGTCCAAGATTTGCAAAAGGAGGAGGCTTTTACGCCTGTTATTACAAGACCAGATCAGTCTTCAGACGCCCGGGATGTATGGGTTGAAGACTCAGAACCTGCCAACAATTCACCAGCTGTAAAGGAGGCAAGCGTTCCAGCACCTGTTGCATCTGGTAGTCAGCAGGGGGTTGAGACTGTCGTTCCTCAAGAATCGTCTACCTTTGTAGCAGTCTCAGTGGAGGAGTCTGTTGTAGCTCCAGTCAATGTGCAAGATGGAGTGAAGGATGCCCGTGTGGAGGTGGAGTGACAGGTCGTCGTTGGTACCTGCAAATTTAAATTTATAATTCCTCACTCTAGGCTAGTACAGCGGCAAGTAAGGGTCGAACCCTAGAGAGCTAGAACGTTTACTTTTTGTTCTGTAAAAGAAAAGACAATTGGGTTTTGAGAGATTTGGAATCAAGTGCAGAAATAGGAAATAAACGAGTAATTTCAATCAGAGAGAATATTCGGTCTAGGGTTTCTAATTGTGACTTGTTTTATCATCAACTTCTAATTATCTATTTTCAAGTTCCTAAGTGTGGTTACTCCCATTCCAAGTTAGAACCTAAAGTAGGGCCTTTCCGAGCGCCTACACCACAATCTACTTCCTTTCCGGGTTATAGAATTCTAGTCCTAGCAATCTAATACTCCATTCCAAGATATATCAGATTAGTGCACTATTTGTTCTCAATGGTCTAGTATCAAACAAATAGCAAATAGGGGAATTGAATTGCTCGGCTAAGCCTAACCGTTCCAAGTATCAACTTAGCTTCGCAATTCAATCCAAGACAATTAAGCACAAGGACTAGTAGAATAATGAAAATAGCATTAAGCAACAAGTCTCAAAAACAACGTCACAATGTATTAAACCGTAAACCGAATAATGAGTTTAGCTAGACATGGCCATGGAAACAAGACAATAATTAAAAGAGAGTAATTTCTTCTCTATTGCCGAATGAAGGAGGAGGGAACCGGGCCGGAATGGTGAAGAACCGTCGGAGGAGGAAGAAGCCTAGAGAGAAGCTATGGTCTTCGAAGCTTGAGGGATGATTTGAAACCCTATAAGGTCTTATTTACAGAGTTGGACAAGGGCCTCGAATCTTCTTTTGGAGTCGGTCCAAATATTGGCTTTAGGAAACATGTCCATAATTCGTCCTTTGCTTGGCTTGTAAGTAAACTTAGGTTGCAAGTTTACTTGGCCAGCAAGTCTTCCAGAGTCTTCCAGAAGCTTCCTAAACCGCCACGCATGGAGGAGAAGATGAGCCGAGATTTGTGACTTCGAACTCGGCTTGGGCCGGCCTTGACTCAATTTGGATCGGGCCGACTCGACCGGACTCGGTTCCGGGTGGGCTTGACTCGGCGCACAAACGACGAGCCGAGAATTGGGTTGTCATTGCCTTGACTCGGCCGTGACTCGGCTGGGCTCGGTCCGGGACGCCGGATGTGGTTCTTGGACACCGGTCGAGTGCTACAGTAACGGGCCTCGGTGCATAGCCGGGAACGCGGCTCAGACGCTGGGACGCGGCCTGGAATGCTCAGACACTGGCGAGTGCTACAGTACCAGGCTCGGCACACTAGCGAATGCTATAGTAATAGGCTCGGCGCATGGTTCTGCTGTTCTTGGACTGCTAGGTCCTACTCAAAGTGTGGAACGGCTGGTCCAAAACTCCTTGTGATGTTTTTGGCACTGAATGCCATCTTGTTTCTGTCGAGGCTTGATCTGTTGTTGTTGGTGTCCTCGACGTTCAGCAAGAAACAGTCGACACTGCCATCTGATGTGTCCTATCTGGTAGCAGTACCAACATGTCAGCCAGTCTTTCTTCTGATTTGAACTGAGGTAAGTAGTTCTGGACTTGTCTTGGGATAGATCCACTTTCTGTATAGGGTGCTTTCTCACCTTCTGTTCAGGCAACTGTTCAGACACAGATTTAGCTTTAACACACATAGTGTCCTTTGAACTCCTTTTTCCCACGAACCCCAATCCTCTACGTCCTGCCTCCATCCTTTAAGCGTTGAGGATTTCATCTAAATTTTCTGAGCCAGAGTTCAACATTCTCACTGACTGTTTGAAGTGAGCGAGCTCCTTTTCAGCAACTTCTCGGTCCATTTTTTCTGACTCTAGCTGGAGTTCCAGCTGTTCTATCTTTCTGTGTTGGAACACCTCCTTGCGTTTTAGATCTGAGATAACCTTTCTTAGCCCAGTCATGCCAACAGGATGAGTTTCACGGTCTTTTTCAATGTCGACTTTCAGCGAGGAGATAGTGCCCAGAAGCTCCGTCTTCTGAGCAAGCAAACACAGTCTTTCCTGTTTCATATCAGCCAGTTGAGAGTTTAGGGAAGTTACGGTGCCTTCAAGTTCAGCCTTCTGTGTGACCAGAATCTCCACTTCTTCCCAGACCTTATCCTTTTCTGTAGTGATGCTTGCAACTGTGTCATTCAGCTTATTGTTTACCTTGATCAGTAGCAGCCACTTTTCATACAGATCCTTATATGTCTCGGCCAGAGATTCCTGCGTTAGTTCTTCACCGTCACTGTCTGAGAGGTCTTCAGCTGGGAGTTCCGACAGAGGTGGAATAGTTTCACTGGTGCTACCGTATTCCTCCAGAGTTGAAGTAAAGGCCACAAAGCTTGTAGTTGTGCCTCCTTTTTCTTCATCTGACTCACTATCACTGAAACTTGCGACCATTGCCTTCTTCTTCATGAGTGTGTTTGCACATTGTGAAGCAATATGACCAAACCCTCTGCATTCATGACACTGAATTTCTTCCTTTCTTCTGTCAGAGGAGTCTTGCCTTGAGTCGTTGGACCTAGACCTGTCGGTTTTCCAGTTTCGGAAACCGGTCGATGAGGACTGCCCCTGTTCAGGACCACGCCTATTGATTTTCCGCACCATTCTTCCAAAGTTCTGAGCCATCATGGCCAGTTGTTCAGTCGAGCAGTCAACTTCTGATTTGTCTTCTGCCCAATCTTCTTTCAGTGCAATTCCCTTCACTTCTCCAATTTGGAAATTATGATTGATCTCGTAGGTTCTGAGGGAACCAGTCAGCTCGTCCAGTTTCAACTCGGAGATATCATGCATTTCCTCAATGGCTGTTACCTTCATATTAAATCTTGGAGGGAGTGATCTCAGGACTTTGCTCACCAATCTGTCCTCGTCAATGGGTTTCCCAAGGGCAGACGCTTCGTTGGACAGTTCCAGAACCCTGGTGCTGTACGCAGCGATCGTTTCACTCTCCTTCATTTTCATCTCTTCGAACTTTGTTATGACAGCCTGCATACGAGAGTTTCGAACCTTGTCTGTTCCTTCAAAGGCTGTTTGGAGAATGTCCCAAGCTTCCTTGGCCACTTCACAATTGATAATCAGCTTCATGACATTTTCATCAACTGCCGAGAAGATTGCATTCATTGCCTTTGCGTTTCCCATGGATGCTTTGTTCTCCTCTTCACTCCATAAGGTTTCTGGTTTTAGAACAGGTTCTCCAGTGAGGTTGTTCATCATAGGTTCAGTCCACCCTCTCTGAACTGTCATCCAGGCTTTCTCGTCTAGGGATTTCAGGAAGGATCGCATCATAGGTTTCCAGGTGGCATAGTTCGATCCTTCTAACAGCGGCGGTCTGGTGATACTTTGTCCTTCTTTCAGAGGCATTTTGAACAGTTTCAGGATCCCACTCAGTGTGTCGAGTGTTTGCTCTGATACCAATTGAAATTATATCCCCTATTCAAGCAAGTGTTTCAGGTCGTGTTTGGACAGACCTTGAACTCTTTCCACCAGAGTTCAACAAACAGTACGAACAGAACAGTAAAACACGAGTACGCACAGATTGATAACCCAGTTTGGCTACGCCTACTCTGGGGGGTTTCCCACACCCGGAAAAGGGACAACAAATCTTTATTACGAGTATAGAGCTTTTCAGTGGACTTACACTTACACCTTGTAATTGCCTAGCCTCTACTACTCCGTCTCTCAGATTTGCAACCAAGGTTCGTCGCAACTCCCCTTAATCCCCTTCGTCCAGACCTTCTGTCCGAACGTACTCGAACCTCTCCTGAAGCTCGGTAGCTTTCTCACGAAAGCTTTGTTCTGTTTGTGCACTGAACTTGATCACCTCCGGTCAATCTGAATGGCACGTATTAGACTGAGCTCACACCGATGTTTTTCCAGTGGGGAAAACACAACGGCCGTCGCTTTCTTCTTTTCCAATCGATAGGATTTCTTCGTGTATTTTTTGATCTTGAAAGCGATGCGTATTAGGGCTGCCTTTGCATGGTATTTATATGCTCGAGCAAAACCCTAATTTGCATAAGATAATCCCATCAAGTATTTAGGAATATATTCCAAAATATTTGATGCATATCTTTCAAATCGTTGAGAGGGAAAAATGACGACTTCCTCTCCAAGTCAGCCACGCCGCCATAAATACGATATATTCATCTGAATATCTGGAGAGAGATTTCTTCGCTGGCCGACTTCAGATCGAAGAGATATTCGATCTAGAACCTTCTGGAAAAATCTCTGCGTCTGCTCTACTCTGTTCAGTAGTTCCACGAAGTGTTCGAACTCCCCCTGAACTCCTGCTCGAACTGTCTAACTGCGTTTTGCCAAACACATGCCGCACAAGGGAACATCACCATGTCTTTATCGCTTCTTCATGTATGAACGGTCGGCACCTTTGCAATTCTGGAAGTTCAGCATTGTGCCATCAAGTGTAGGCGACTTTAATCATGTGCCCATGCTAAGCTTCTTTTTTGTGGCAGCGGAGATGGGTTGTCTTGGAACAAGTGAGTTTTCCGAGCAGCTTTGTTTAGTCATGGTGAATGAGCGCTCCATCATTGGCTTTTCTTGCCCTTTATTTGCCTCCAACTCCCCTTGCACCTCATCATCATTGATTCCATGATCTTCGGTGGCTATGATCTGCATAAAACATGAAGGGTTAATTTGGGGCTTCTCGGCCATGAGGTCCGGGTCTTTCTCGACCAGCCCGTCCGTGAGGACTGGGGCTGTCTCGGCTAGCTCGCAAATGAGGACCGGGACTTCTGTTGGCTCGGCAGTGAGGACTGTGTTAGAATCGGCTGGTTCGGCAATGAGGTCCGGGACCGGCATGATTTCCTTGGGTAGATTGGTAATGTGGACCGGGCCTGAATTGGGCAGTTTTTCTTCTAACTCCCAGGGGTAATCTGAGTGGAGCTCTTCTTCAGGCAACCATGGGTCCTCATCCTCGTCATTCATATGGTCTCCAGGGGCAATCACACAGAGGTCCGGGTCTGATTTGGGTAGTTCGGCAGTGAATACTGGGACTGATTTTGGCAGCTCGGTAATGGGGACCCAGCCTACCTTGGCTGGTTCTTCTTCGGTCATCCGCGGGTCCTCATCCTCTGTCGGCTCCAATGTAGGCTCTTCCTTGATGACCCTTAGATTGAGCATCTCATTGATCCCGTCAATGTTGGCCTGGATTTGGCGCATCGTGTTGCCCAGTTCTTCACGCCGCATGGCCTGATCTTGTCTTGACCTCTTGGCCAAATCATTTATCAAGTTCCAAAGATCATCCATGTCTAAGTTATTCACCGAGCATCCCGCTGCATCATTTAGCCAATTCCACTCTTGTGGCATCATCCCACCGAGAAACCTTTGAAGAAGGTCGAAGTTCGTGAATCCATGGTGCGGGCAGCTCGTTACAAGGGAATCGAAGTACCATAAGTACTCGTCCAAAGTTTCGTCCCGGGATTGCTCAAGGTTGATTATCTTCTCACGGATTTCAAGTTGGAAGGTTGGTGGGGAAAACTCCTCATTGTTCCAAGGCTCGCTTCCGTAGTAGAAAGACATATTGGGCTGCAAAACAAAAGCAAAAACAAAAGAAAATCAAATAGAACAACTATTCCAATTGCACGACTCCCCGACAACGGTGCCAAAATTTGACAGCGCGTCGTTGTGCGCAGCAAAATTTACATTTATAATTTCCACTACTCGTGGCTCACTATTGGATTAGTAGAGCGGTAAGTAGGGGTCGAATCCAAGAGAGTCAGTGTGGAATAGTTGTTCTTTGAAAAGAAAGAAAATGAAAGTAAATACAGGTTGGGTTTGAGTGGTTTAAACTGAAAGTAAATGACAGAAATTAAAGTGCTGAAGGTAAAGACTGAAAGGTAAATTGCTTGAAAGTAAATTGCTTGAAAGTAAAGTGGGGGAAAGTAAATGTGCTGAAAATAAATGACAAGAAAGTAAAGTGCGTAAATGTAAAGTGCGATAAGTAAGGATGAAAGATATTCAGTCTAGGGTCTCACATTGTGACACTTCCATCATAGACTTACTTTGTGTTCATAAGTGTGGGTTTATTCCATTTCAAGATATAAACCCTAAGGTAAGGCCATTTCAAGCACTTACAACACAATCTACTCCAAAATCACGACATAGACTTCTAGTTCTAGCTAGACTAATACTCCATTGCAAGATGTATTAGCCTATGTGCAGCCACTTGATCTCTCATTTCCGATCAACCAAGCGACTTAAAGAGGGTTTGAACCCCTCGGAAAAGCTTTGCCATTTCAAGCATCCACTTAACCTTGTTGTTCAAACCGAATGTATAGCACAAGAACTAGTTAACACACAAAGAAGCGTTAAGCTCAAGTCTCAAGATGCATACACAAGTATGAACACCCTTTGACCGAATATGCTTTAGCTACTTGTATTCATGTCAAGGAATACAAGCACCATACTTATGAAAGTAAAGGTAACCGAAAAGTAAAGACAAGTGCAAGGAAAGTAAAGGTAACCGTGAGCTTTGGTAACAAGAACAAGCTTTAGCTACTTGTATTCATGTCAAGGAATACAAGTAGACGTGTCTTTTTTGCAAAGAAAGTAAAGGAGAGGAGCTCCAAATCAAGAACAAGACATGAAAGTAAAGAGAGCTTCGGACTAGGACACGAAAAGTAAAGTGAGCAAGAACAAGTAGAGAGCAATTGTGTTTGTATTGAAAATGAAGAGAAGAGAGTTAAGCTCTCTTCTCTCTAAGGACTTGGGACTTCGAAGCACTAGCACATTACATGAGGCAAGCCCTTTATTTATAGGCAAAGGGAGACTTGGGGGCTAAGTTTAGATTTGGAAATATCCCAAAGCAAACACTTTGATTGGCTTAGCCACCACTTGCACATGGCTTGGCTTCCAAGGGCCAACCACTTGGCAACCCACTTGCATCTCCGCCGCCTTGCACATGATCACATGCCACCCCTCCAACCGCCATAAACGTGGCACCACTCACCGGCCAGCCGCCACTTAGTTGAAGCTCAACCGAGTTTGAATAGTATAGGCTAGTAGAACCCAACCGAGTTTGAATAGTAAGTAACTGGAATAGTAAACTCTGGTTGGATCTTGGCCTGAACTTGGTCGATAGTGGGTTGGTCTGGATCGGAGCTTGATCGGAGCTCGATCGGAGTTTGGCCGGAGGTTGGCCAGAATTATGGTCGGAGGCTCTTGGCTTGAGGACCACGGTTTCTGAATGACAATGTCCATAAAAAACGGTCTCAAGAAGGATGTTAAGCTTGATTCTGCCGAAAAGAGGTCGTGGCCTGGTTTGAAGTTCTGTTCGGGTGCTTGGCCGACAGGGCTCGGGTGCGGGCCTCGGACAGGGACCGGTTATTCACGGTACTGGTTCTCGGACATGGGCCGGAGGTTCTCGGACGCGGGCCTCGGACAGGGATCGGTGTTTCTCGATACTGGTTCTCGAACAGGGACCGGAGGTTCTCGGACGCGGGCCTCGGCGCATTGGCGAGCGCAACAGTTGCAACGCTCAAACACATTCGCGGGCCTGGGTACCCGGTTGAGTTTTCTCGGTCCCCGACTGGGTTTCTCGGTCCCTGGTTGAGACCTCCTTGGCCTGGCTGGATTTGCTCGGGCCATGGTTGAATTTCCTCGGGCCCTGGTTGAGACTTCTCGGCCAAAAATGACTTGGCATGCTTTTGGGCACAAATCTCCTTTTTAAGCGTGTTTCCTCTTTAGACTCCAAAATTGCCTATATACACAAAATGGCATTAACAAGCACAAGTTCGTATGACCAAATGTCAAATTTGGTGGGTTTAACTGATTCGATGAATCTTATAAATACGCGCCATCAGTGCGCCAGGCTTGAGCAGTAGTGCAATGCTCAAGCGACGCATTGAGATCCCAATAGCAAACTATTGTGGTGGACCTCACCCCTATAAAAATTAATTTAATATCATGTTACTCAATGAGTCACATATCAAATAGTAAATTGATAAAAACAGAAACTACACTTAATCTTAGCCAAAAGGCCGAGATAGGTATGCCCTTAACCATTGAAACAATTATTTTTTATAGCATGCATTTTTCAACCTGTTCGTTACATTAAGCAGTGCGGGACTTACAGACATTAAATCACGTGCCACACACATAATTTAAGTGACTACAGGGAAAGTAGCCAGCATATGTTTGCAGTCTAGTAATTGAGTATTCAATCAGTCCAACATTTTTGCAGATTTGAGATCTGTTTGCTTTCTGTGGCCCTCACTCTCTTGACTCTTCTCATGTACTGACTCTGAACATCTGTAGAGGATAACGTTTTTAGTAAAATATGTGCATCCATGAATAAAATTGCTGGTTAGTATCTCCCTCGGCTTATGTGGCTTTAGATATAGATCTGTTGCCTATCGCTGCGCGTAGGAGCTTTTTCATGCCCACCCAAACACCGTTCGATAAAATACAACAAAATTCCATGAAATTCGGAAAGACATTCGAGAATGGTCAAGCTACATCTGAATGCGTGAGACTTGAATAGACAGAATGTGCAGGCAAGCTTTAACCCTGAACTTATGTCATTTGGCTACGCAATTTAATTTCTAGGTGCCCTATTGTCTAGAATATGGTTGATTTTTTCTATCCAATGAAATGACTTGTTCATGTGCATCTTTTATTTTTGACTTGTTTTATTTTACGTTGGACAGCTTGTGATGTGGGGCGAATGGTGCGGACTTACATGCAGAAATTGGAACATCCGAAGAATTTACGTACAAACGGATGTTCCCGCGCTGGTGTCAAAATTTGATGAAAGCCTAGTGTTTTTTGGGTGGAAACGACGTTTGAGCAAGACTCATCGCTTTGCCTTGAACTCGGCATTTTTGTAGGCAAATTCGATCATCTGGAGGGTCAAATTCGCGTTTTAATCTTCTTTCGGAGACTTTTTTGTTATATTGTTATTCGTTATTTCCTTATTTGTTATTTCCTTATTTTGGAAATTAGGGTTTGCCATTTAAACACTTGTTACTCGTTTTTTGTAGATAGTTTTTTGATATCAAATAAAAGTTGAGGTTTTCCTCCACATTTGTCAGTCTTCGGCATCTCTGTGAGATCAACGATTATTGACCTCCAATTCTCGGTATTCTAAAGAATCAGCGATGTTTTGGGTTTCAGGTCTTGCATTAAAGCCATGAACGATGCATCAGAGTGGTATCAGCTTCGAGTCGTTCCTGAGCTATGTCGCCTCGCAGACCATGGAGAGTAGGCGCTGAGGCAGCCATGGATGATACTGAATTGCAGAAAGTTAATGCTGCTCTGCGAAGGCAGCTCGAACTCCTGACCCAACGACTGGACGCATTCTCCCAGATGGGTGATGATGTCACTATCACGGATGAAAACCCTTTCGGCTTCGACCGAAATCACCCGTCCCCTGAACGACGTGATCGACGTTGGGAATTTGCCTTCAAGGTGGATATTCTAGAGTTCGATGGTGCTCTTAAGGCTGATGAGTTCATAGATTGGTTATCACAGGTTGAAGAGATTTTGGATTTCAAAGAGGATCCTGATGATCGTCGTGTTCCATTCGTCGCGATCCGCCTGCGTGGCCGCGCACAAGCTTGGTGGCAGCAGTTGAAGCAGACTCGTACCCATACGGGTAAGGAAAAGATTTCCAGTTGGGAGAAATTCAACAAATACATTTGGCAGCGTTCTTACCATATAATTTTGAGCATGAATTGTACCAGCGCTTCCAAAACCTTTGCCAGGGCATTCGTTCTGTTGCTGATTACACCACCATTTTCTACCAATTGTTGGCTCGTACAGATCTCAATGAGTCGCCTCTTCAGTTGGTTTCTTGTTATATTGGTGGCTTGCATCTACAATTACAGGATGTTCTAAACATGTTTGTCCCCCTGACGGTTGCGGAAGCGTATCAGCGCGCTTCACAAGCAAAAACACAGTTGGTGAGGCATGCAACCGTGAATTTTTGACAGGCCCCTACCTCGACAGGTGCTGCTAGTACTTCTACACCGTATGCTCTAAGTCCTACCGAATTCCCTCCCCGTCAACCAGTTCGAAGTTATTCATGCCCTTCCAAGGGACGTACTGGAGGTGGTCCACGATGCTTTAATTGCGGCGAGCCCAGCCATAGACAAGCCGACTGTCGCATCCCTCTGGTACACGCGGACTCCTTTCTACTGATGCCCGTGAGGTTGCTTCTGACGACATTGACGGTAATCCCATCTACGATGATTACACTTATGATGAAGAAGTACTCGAGGAACATGTGGCGGGAGACATTGGTCCTCTTTTGATTTTACTGCGAACCTTCTTGACCCCTCGTGCACCTGATCAGACCGAGTGGTTACGCAACAACCTGTTCCAGTCCACTTGCACTATTGACGGGAAAGTCTGCACCTTCATTATTGACGCTGGTAGTTGTGAGAATGTGATTTCTAAAGTTGTGATTTCCAAATTGGGGCTTACTACTGAAACTCATCCCAAGCCTTATAAACTCGCTTGGCTCTGTAAAGGTACCGATGTTACTATTTTCAAACGTGTCTTGGTGAGTTTTTCTATTGGTTCGACTTATAGTGATGATATATACTGTGATGTGGTTCCTATGGATGCTTTTCATTTACTGCTCAGCCGCCCTTGGCAATATGACTAATCTGTTTATACATGATGGTCAGTCCAAAACTTATTCTTTCATGTTTCGTGGCAAAAAAATTGTGACAGTTCCGACTAAACCTCGTGTGGTTTCTTCGGGTGGTGCTGCACCACAAACTACTCTATTGTCTCGAGTTCCTTTTCAGGCTGCCATGGAGGAATCTGGTGTGGTTTTTGTTTTATTCTGTGATCCAGTTGCTACGGTTAACTCTAGTGTTCCAGCTGTTGGGGTTCAGCCGCTATTACAGGAATTCACTGATGTATTTCCAGAGTCCTTACCCTCAGATTTACCACCATTGCGTGATATTCAGCATCACATTTACTTGATGTCGGGCACTGCACTACCCAACCGTCCACATTATCGTATGAGTCCGAAGGAGCATGAGGAATTGCGTAGGCAGGTGGAGGAGCTGCTTGCAAAGGGCCATATTCGTGAGAGTCTTAGTCCTTGTGCCGCCCCAGCCCTCTTGACACCAAAATAGGATGGTACTTGGCGTATGTGTGTGGACAGTCTTGCTATCTATAAGATTACAGTGCGTTATCGGTTTCGTATTCCTCGGCTGGATGATTTGTTAGATCAGTTGAGTGGAGCTTGTGTGTTTAGAAAACTGAATTTGAAGAGTGGGTACCATCAGATTCATATTCGCATGGGGGATGAATGGAAAATCTCCTTCAAAACCCGTGAAGGCTTATTTGAGTGGTTGGTGATGCCGTTTGGTCTTTCTAATGCCCCTAGCACATTTATGCGTGTTATGAATCATGCTTGACGCCCTTTTGTTGGCAAATTTGTCGTCATTTATTTTGATGATATTTTGATTTACAGTGTCAATCCTGCTGTGCACCTTGAACACTTGAGAGAGGTATTATTGGTTCTTCGTAGAGATAAATTATACGCCTCAACTGCTAAGGGTGCCTTTCTGACTGATTCGATTCACTTCTTGGGTTATGTGGTTTCTCGGGATGGACTCCGGGCTGATCCGAGCAAAGTTGTTGCTGTCGAGCAATGGCCACACCCTACTTCTATTACTGAAGTGCGCAGTTTTCATGGTTTGGCTTCGTTCTATCGGTGTTTTATCCCTCACTTTCGTGGCATTATGGCCTCGATTACTGATTGCATGAAAGGCACTAAATTTCACTGGATCGATGATGCCGAAGCCACTTTTCATGAGATTAAGCATCGGTTAACTTCTACCCCTATTCTTGTGCTTCCCGATTTTTCCCAGCCTTTTGAGCTTCATTGTGATGCCTCAAAAACTAGTATTGGCGCTGTTCTTAGTCAGTCTGGACGCCCTGTTGCTTATTTCAGTGAGAAGCTTTCTGGTGCTAAGCTGCATTTTAGCACCTACGATGTGGAGTTTTATGCGGTGGTTCAGGCTGTGAAACATTGGCGTCATTATCTCTTTCAAAGCGAGTTTGTTCTTTACACTGATCACGACTCCCTTAAGCATCTTGGCAGCCAGGATAAGGTCTCTCATCGGCACGCTTCTTGGCTATCTTATTGGCAGCAGTTCACTTTCGTGATTAAACACAAGGCTGCTGTTTCTAATCATGTCGTTGATGCATTGAGTCATCGTCATAACCTCCTTACAAAAATGCGTGTTCATGTACCTGGCTTTGAATTGTTTATAGAGCTGTATGTGGATGACCATTTCTTTTCTCACGTTCTGGCGAAGGTCCACGAGGGTGAACCCACGGATTTCTTCTTGGAAGATGGTTTTCTTTTTCACGGGGTTCAGCTGTGCATTCCTGATTGCAGCCTCCTTTTGAAGATTATCCAAGAGCTGCATAATGAAGGTCATGTTGGGCGGAATCGTACTTTTTAGTTGATTGTTGGTTCGTATTATTGGCCTTCTATGCGTAAAGAAGTTGCTTGATTTGTGGCACGTTGTCGTGTTTGCCAATTGGCAAAGGGCGCCTCGACTAATGCCGACTTGTATATGCCCCTCCCTATTCCCACACAACCATGGTCTGATGTGAGTATGGATTTTGTCCTTAGTCTTCCCCGCACCCGGCGTGGGAGCGACTCTATTTACGTGGTGGTTGATCGATTTTCCAAGATGGTGGACTTTATTCCGTGTAAGCGCACGGCTGACGCTGTCATGTGGCTCAACTTTATATCCGCGAGGTGTATCGCCTTCATTGCCTTCCTGCCTTTATTGTGTCTGACCGAGATACCCATTTTGTGAGTCACGTTTAGCAAAGTTTTGGCGCATGGTGAACACTCAATTGAATTTTAGTAGTGCCTATCACCCGCAAACGGATGGTCAAACTGAGGTTGTTAATCGCTCTTTGGGAAATCTATTACGTAGTTTAGTGGGGGATCATCCCAAATCGTGGGATTTAAAGTTACCGCATGCTGAGTTTGCCCATAATCATGTCGTTGACCGTAGCACGGATTTTAGCCCTTTTTACGTGGTGTACGGTTTACCACTGCGAGGTCCTCTTGACTTGCTCGCTTTGCCTAGCAAAGTGCGTCCACATGCCACTGCTGAGGACTTTGTTGCCCAATTAACTCAAATTCATCAACAGACACATTCACAGCTTACTGCTAGCACTGCAAAATATAAGGCCCATTGATGCGTTGTAATATTATGCATTTCAAATGTATGTGATTCGAAAGAAATATATTGATCAACAACAATTTATAATGACCGGTAAATACCGGGTCGTCCAAGGAGCAATTGTAAACCTAATATCACTATTCGATTTCACTAAATAAGTCTATTCCCTAAATGATGGTTCAAATTGTTGATTGTCAAATATTAAGTGAATCAATGAAAGGAAAAGGTTGTTTTCAAGGTTTTAAAAGGCGTTCCTAGGGTAATACGTCCCTCCTTGGTGTACTAGACTCTCAATAGGTACAATTTTATGCAAGAACAAGCAATGTAATGGTTAGATTAAGGCGTGCGACTATTAAAACAAATTCCATCCCTAGATTACTTCTTTGATCTAAGGAAGAGGCACCTCGCACGTGATCTTCAATCTCTCGATTTTTTTAGCTCACGTCCAACTCAAGGTTCTCAATCATCAACGCTAATTGAATGATCAATATCCAAGAGCGGTCTTGACCAAGCCTATTTCAATGCTAGAATGGGTCACACTAGTGATCACCACCTAACAATGGTGAATCTACTTGCATTCTAGAACTATTAGTCTCGTTCGCTGGAACACTCAACTTCAAGTTCATGTTTCTAAACCACCTAGGCATTTTATCAAACACTTAGAGGGCATAGAGTTGACATTTGATCAAAGTAGTTCACAATCATCAAAACATGTTATTCTAACATTGATTCATTATAGATTAGGAGTATTAACACACATAAGATCCATATGACCCTAGAATACAAAACACTACTCACAAATCATGTTCATAGACAAACACAAATTGTATTGAGTACATAGATGAAAATACAATGGAAGGAATGAACCAATCTAGTGTAGATGGTTTTCTTCCACCCTTTGAATCTTCAATCTTCAATGGATGATCCCCCTTTAAGCCTTGGTAGCTTGTCTCTCTAGAAACCTTCAATTTTTCGTACTCCAAAACCCTAGCAAAAACTCCCCGATCGAATCCCCCCATCATCTCTTTCTATTTATAGCCAAAGGCAAAAATCTGATTTTTTAGGGAAGACCCGGGCAGGTGCGATGGGACTCGGGTGAGTGCGAAATGGAGCAGAGAAGGCAGCACTAGGGACCCGGGCGGGTGCAATGGTACTCGGGCGAGTGTGGAGGACTCAGCGTGCTGCATATGCGAGACTCGGGCGAGTGTGGAGGACTCGGGCGAG
Source organism: Rhodiola kirilowii (assembly GCA_033675215.1). Classification (NCBI taxonomy): domain Eukaryota; kingdom Viridiplantae; phylum Streptophyta; class Magnoliopsida; order Saxifragales; family Crassulaceae; genus Rhodiola; species Rhodiola kirilowii. Next base: position 49,208,698 of record CM066201.1, read on the forward strand.
CTTCCAGCAGTTGTTTCAATGTCATAACATCCGAATTAGGTCTTGGCTTAAACTGAAGAGTTGTAGCACTTTGAGTTAGCTTTCCAACAAGCTTTGAGTCAACCAATTCGGACATCGTATGCAATCTAGGCATGCAAAATACGTCGTAGAGGTTGTTTTGCCTGTTTTGCCCGAAACTTCATTTTTTGCTCAAATTCACCCAACTTTTGCTCCATTTGATCTTTGAGGATCCGAGTGAGACGAAATGCATTTTGGGACCTAATAGACCAAGAAGGGTGTGAATTGGCATCAAAATTACTTGGAAACGAATCAAACAACTAAGAAAAGTAGGGGAAATATTAGTCAAGTATTTGACTCATCAAAATACTCCACACTTAGAGTTTGATCGTCCCGAGCAAACAATAATATCAAGCCAAACAGAAACAAATGGCGAATAGCTAAGTGATTATGTTTGTCGCCCATTTGCTCTTAACATCCATTTATAGTCTCAAGCTTTTATTTCTAACTACTCTAACACATATTTACAATCTAACTCCTTTTCGTAGGTGTTACGAGTGCATTTAGCATATGCACTAAGCCTTTAAACCCCTAGGATACCATAGTGGGCGAGTTATAGTCTCGTGAGAGTTTTCAGAGAAGGGAATACTCACAAATCCCAATACATTTATCCCACAAGAGTGAAAATAAGAGCGTTTAACAATTAAGGCATGGATATCTCAAAAACAACTTCACATCCCAAACTAGCACCACAATCACTATACTTTATAAGAGTTTTCAAACCATTTAAGTTCATATGAGGGTGCACATTCAAGGAAGTCAATACTAGAGCTATCGAGCGCCTAACCTAGAAGTCTATTCATTTTCATTGCAAGGCTTTTGAAACAATATTGATAGTTTGCACAAAAAGTGTCAATCGATCGCCTATGGGGCTAGTCCACAGGCTCACGATATAAAACTCATTTCCAAGTCTTAGACGCAAAAGTCATAATTCATATAGAAAGAGGAGTTTGACATCAAGGGTTCTTAAAAACAAGCATAAACCAATGGATAGCTTACGTGAAATCACAAGGGTCGTCCCAAAGCTCAACTCGCTAGCACACAATGCACATGGTGAACTCACACAAATACGAGATGATGGAAGGACATAAAGTCAAGTTTAAGTGGATTTTATTCACATTTTTTTCCGAAATGGCCTTTGGCCTACAAATGCTTTCGAGGGGGAACTTTTCTTCCTAACCCCCGGCATTTGTATCTTTTTGCAACAAAACTTCTCTAGTACTCGAGAAAGTTTTTAGTCGGGGTTTTGCCCTCTTTGACCATGTAATAATTTTTTTTGAATGGGGCCTATTTTTCGCCATCTTTTGACTCCACACTTAAAACTTGACAATATGCCCAATGTGAATATGGAATGTGTGAGAAACAACCACAAACAAGGCACTAAGCAAGAGAACTAAAGTCACCTAAAAGCAACCGAGAGGTTTAAGTTTTTCATAAAGGTTTTAAAGTGTGCTTGCTGAAAACTAAGTTCAAGGCATGCGCGAAAAATGCTTAGATTACTAGATAGGCAAAAGATAGCAATGAATATTGATTCACAAGAATGTGCATTCATTAGAACTATTTTGGTTCTAGACTCTAAATCAAGTAAAAGTAAAATGTGAGCTAGATGTGACTTATAGAAGTTTGAGAAATGATAGTCACAAGCCTTTAGTAGTATAACACTCCAAAAGAGTTGGGATAAAGCATGATGAATGCAAGTGTCCATTCAAAAATGATAGGCGTATCATGATATGAGTGAACTATGTGACTACCCACTCCACATTTAAGAGCTAGCTTAGTCCTTAAGCACAAACAACAAAGAAAATGGGATAAAGACGCATAGGAACTCCCCTCGTTTGTAGTAGATGTGCCCCCTTGAATAATAGAGACGTCAATGTGCTAAGCTTTATCATACATGATGCAAATACTTTCCTTGATGGCAAGAGAACATGAGAGGTTAAACGTAACAAGTGATATATATAGAAATAATAACCAACTCAAGCATGAGCAATATGGTATCACAAGGTCACAAAATAACATCATGACATTTATGTTTAATAAAATTCAAACAAGGAAGGTAAATCACATCCTCGAAAATGTGCACAAGATGTCTTAAGTGCCAACAAAAAATTGAAACTAAAGTCATCGCATGATATAACAAAATAGTTTCAATCTATCAAACTCAAATAAGACACATAAACACTAAGGGCGACAATCATCATTCATAGATAGATGGAGGGGCATGGGCGATGTGAATTGGGATTGGAGTGAGTGGACACTTAAGATCTCACTCTCTAAAGACATATCACACGCCACACTTAATATTTAAGTCACACTCAAGTCATGCAATGATTATGCCAAACAATTAAGCATTAAGAACGTGAATAGACAACTTACAAACCGGGTTACCTCTCGCAAGGACCTAATTTTTCCCGTTTTGGCAAAGACGTAGCAAAGCGCCCCATAGAATCACTCGTGAGAAGTCCTTTGCTAGGATCCCTTCTCACATGGCCGTCGATTTGGCGTGTCAATCCACCTTCAAATCCCATTTGAATTCTCAGCCATCAAGCCTACGATGGACTTTCAATTGCAAGTTCGACCCCTTCATAAATGTTAAACCCTTTAGAATTAAGGGGTCATTGGAGCTCTATTTGAATAATCTTGCAAAATATGGTAGGAAGCTCCAAAACTTGTCCCGAGGCTTTGTGATAAAGAAAGTATCTTTAATGCTAGCCTCTAGTTTGATGGGCACACCTTCCTTCAATTTTTCAATGATGTCTTTGGGTGCCCATTTCTCAATCTCCCTCATTAGACTTGTGTTCTTGCATGCGAGGTTGCTCTTTAGTTGATTCCATATATACCTCAACAAAGTCTTCATACTCTTGGAATCCTCGTGGCTCCATATGCTCTTGTTCAAATTCATCCCCATCAAAAGATTCAAGCTCGCCTAGTATTGGTGGAGGTGAAGGTGTCCCGAGAGTGTAGTATTTTGTGCTTGAATCATCTTCATCTAGCTCTTTGATAGCTTGGCCGAGCATTTCAAAAGAGCCATTTGGTAATTTATCATCACTAGATTTAAGGATTTCTTCTTCGGCAACCAAAAAGTCTATGATGCTTTCTTTGTTGATATCGGGTCCTCGGCAACCTGGAAATGATATTGATGTATACTTGGCTCCTCTGATAGATGATTTGAAGCTTTTATGGGACGAAGGAGTACGCACATATGACGCATCGAGGCAAGAATATTTCAATATGTGTGCTATGCTGATGCGTATGATCAATCACTTCCCAGCTTATGGTAACTTATCCGAGTATAGTATTAATGGATACAAACCTTGTCTTGTATACGGGGAACGGACACATGCAGGCCATTTAAGCAATTGTCGAAAAATGGTTTATATGGGACATCGGCACTTTTTACCGTGTCATCATCCATACAGACGAAAGAAAGATGCCTTCAATGGTGAGACTGAACACAGAATAGAACTGCAACCGGCTTCTGGTGATGAAATACTTCAAAAATTTTAGAATATTACAAATCGATTTGAGAAACCTAATTCTTGCACCGAAAGTGCTCCATGGAAGAAGCGGTCGATATTTTTTTTATTTCCCTTATTGGCATTCTCTTTACATCAGACACTGTATTGATGTGATGCATGTTGAAAAGAATATATGTGAAAGTCTGCTTGGTTCTTTATTAAACATTCCTAGAAAGACAAAAGATGGAGTTAAAGCAAGACTCGATATGCTGGAGATGAATATTCGTACCAAATTAGCACCTGAACCTCGAGAGCAGCGTACATATTTGTCGCCGTCATGCACCACACTCTCTAAGAGCGAGAAAACTAGTTTGTTCGGATGTCTGGGGGGAGTTACAGTTCCATATGGGTTCTCTTCGAATATTGTCAGCTTGGTTTCAATGAAGGATATGCGGTTGAATGGCTTAAAATCTCATGACTGTCATACATTGATGCAACAAATCCTGCCTATTGCAATCAGAGGTATACTATCTCCCAACGTAAGAACAGTTGTACAAAGACTTTGCGTTATTTTTAGCTCTTTATGTTGTAAGATTATTGATATATCGGAGCTTGATGGACTTCAGGAGAAGATAGTTGTTACACTTTGCCAACTAGAGATATTTTTCCCTCCCATCTTTTTCGATATAATGGTGCATCTTACTGTTCATTTGGTGCGTGAGCTTCGAATTCTTGGACTAGTTCATATGAGATGGATGTATCCTTTTGAGAGGAATATGAAGTATCTAAAGAGCCATGTGAGGAATAGAAAAAGTCCCGAAGGGTGTATCGTGTAAGGATACATAGCTGAAGAGACTGTTAAATTTTGCACTAACTTTTTGGGAAATACAACTGCGGTTGGGGTTCCAAGGCCACGTCATTTTGATCGATTTATGGGAAAAGGCACAAGTCGACATCAATTGATTCCTCAGTCATTTGATGAGTTAACGAAAGCTCATTTCTATGTAGTGCAACATATACCTGAAATAACACCTTTCATAGAGGATCACATAAACATATTGAGGAGTACAAACCGAGGAAAATCTGAGCAGTGGTTGCAAAAAGAACACAGTCGGTCATTTTGAAATTGGCTAAGGAGGAATGAGGTTTTAAATAATCAAACCAACTCTGAAAAAGAATCTGATGACCTTGTGAAGTGGCTTATGGCAAGCCCAAGACCTATTGTACAAACGTAGAAAGCTTATGATATTAACGGATTTTGTTTTCAAACAAAAGATTAAGATGAGCACACCGTTGTTCAAAATAGTGGTGATACTCTTGTTTCCAAAACCACTCATGTTTCTATCCCTGTCAATTATATTTTGGGTTTATCCAAGAAATATGGGAGTTGGATTACATAAAGTTTCGAGTACCCGTTTTTAAATGTAAATGGGTTAACAATTCGACGGTTCATATCGATGAATTTGGAATGACATTTGTCGATTTTCGAAGAGAGGGATATAAGGATGAGCCATTCATTATGGCCGAACAAGCAAGACAAGTATTTTACGTCAAAGACCCTTCGAACAACAAGCAATATGTTGTGATAAATGGAAAACAACAAGTAATCAGTGGTACATTTGAAGAGATGGTTGAAGATTGCCTACCCATTTGTATGACAGTTGCAGTAGACAACGAAGACAGCAAAGTTGATGATGAAATACAGTTGCGAGAAGATCACGACGAAGGAATACGGATTGATAAAGAAACTTAATTTTCTATGTATGTTGTATATGCTACTTATTTCGTTATCACACATCATTTTATTTGTTTAATAATCGTTTTTATTTATGTATTCATATATTTAATGTGTTTAATCTGTCATTTAATGTGACTCTTTTACAGAATCATGGCTAGCAGCAGCAGCAGCGGTGAAGATGACTATTGTGTCTCTTCCCGCACACCGAGACACAAGAAAGGCCATGTATACATGGCAAAGTTGATTAAGCAACACACAATGGCTGGTACCAAGATCACGATCAACTTCGATAGTAAGGATAATCCCAAAGGGAAGAAGGGAGACACTTGGAGGAGCTTCTTGGGTATGGTGGCTCGTTCTCGAGTTCCTATCACCTACAACGATTGGAGGAAAGTTCCTGACCATTATAAGACAACTTTGTGGAGAGATGCAACTGTAAGTTTTTCTTTAATTGACACTTATACTTGTTTGTGATGTTGATTATTTTTTTATTAATCATAACTTGTTATATGTCTCTTTAGGTAATTTTTGAGGGATGCAAGCCGCATAAAAAGCATGAGTTAAAGGTCGCTGGTAGCACGTGGGAGAATTTCAAGTCAAGACTGGGAAAAGATTACAGCCACGGTGACAAGGCAAATGAAGATCCTTTGGTCGAGTATAAGTATCTTGACAAAGAGACCTGGAGGATATTTAAGGAGCAGATGCTCTCTGAAAATGATATGAAAATCAGAGACTAACAAAGAGCTTGTTAAGAAAAATGTATATGCGCACATCCTTGGTCGAGGAGGCTACATAAAACTTGAAGATGAATTGACAACTGAGAAAATAGCCGAGTTACTTGCGCAGGGCGCAATTGAAGAGGTGCAGTCTTCTAATGTCACTATAGAGAGACATGAGATGTGGAAGAGGGGACGCAAAATAAAAAATGATGAGTTCATCACCGAGCCATCCCGGTGAGTGGCAACAAAGATTGTAAGTTATTTCTTATGTCAATTTCAATAGTTAATATCATACACTAAATTTTGGTATTTAATGATTGTTAATAGGATGAGTTAGTGAAAAGATCCTCTCAAGGACAGTTCTCGTCTCAGAATCGACGACATGACATACTGATTGAGGCGATTGGGACACCCGAGCCCAAAGGACGTACCCGAGGATTCAGGTCACACATTCCGTGGAGGGTTGGGTTACCAATCTCCACCTCCTCGGGTGGCACACCCAATTCAAGTAATATTCGATTAGATGCGTCCGATCACTTCAGCCATCGCTGTCCCGTTGATTCAGACCCGTGAAAGAACATACCAGAGGTACATTTACAATTATTAAATTTATTATTTATGTTGGTTAAATGTATGTAATAGTTTTTGTGTTTGTATACAAATTATTACTTCTACTAACAGGGTGGCCTAAAGAGCCTATTATACATCGAGGGGCAACTTGAAGGTGACAAACAATTTGTAGCTATTGGTCGAGTCGTAAATGGTCGGTTTGTTAACTTTCGAGCAATACCCAAAGATAACATGAAACTGAAGGTCGATATAGCACTTTTTCGAGGTCGAGGTGCAGCATTGCCAACACCCCATCCAAAGCACTCGAATGTTCAACATGCAGTTAACCATCACGTGGCTTGGCCGAAAGACTTGGTCGTTGTCAATAAAAGGGTGAGTCGATCGAAGATTATAACTTCATTTGCTTCATGGTGTTATACTCCCTCCGTCCCACTTTGTTTGTCCAAAAGGACAATGGACACGGGAATTAAGAAAAGCAAATAAAGGACAATGATAGAGAAAAAGTGGAGCAGAGTGTATGTGAATATGGGTCCCGTACAGTAAATAAATGATAATAAAAGATGGAAAGTGGAGGAAAGTACAATTTTTTTAATAAAAATAATTTTTTTGGTAGGAAAGAGAAGATTGATTTGATTATTGAGTTATGTATATAAAAGGAAAGTGGACAAATATTAGGGGACGCTCAAAAAGGAAAGTGGACAAACATTGAGGGACAGAGTGAGTACTACAAATAAAATAAGATATTTAAGCTTTACGGAAATTTAACATGCAGGCATATGACATGCAAAGATTTCGTAGATAAAATGTCCGTGGACTGACGACTTCTACGTGAGGTGTGAAAGAACCTGAGTAGAGATACGATTGTAGTACACGCCAACGCTGAGGTGTTCGGTGATGACTACAATATCGTAGTGGGCGAGAGGAAGTCACAGATCCATTAAAGTTAAAAGCGTTGGGGAACTCAACATCTGAGTTATATATATGGTAATATTTATATTTTTAATCATTTTTTTACAATTAGTCTAACTAACACAAGTTTTTACTTTGTAGTTATTTACACGAGCACCTGCTTCGTTCGGATATTAAGTTTGGTTTTTTTATTCCGTCATTAATGACCCCAACCATACGAGAGATTGGCGACGTTTGTAGGAAGATTGAATATGCCAGACAAAGACCAACTTTTTTGCTACTTTCTCCTTTATGTTGATCACATATTGTGAGTTCATCACTTACTTTATAAGTTGTTAAATTCTGTTCTAAACACATTTGTTTTTAAGTTAGTGGGTTTTTTTAGATGGCATTGGATGTTATGCGTCATATTTCCGAGACAACATAAAGTTCTTTGGCTTGATTCATCGACAGAAGAGAAGGATATAAACACTGATGCAAAAGAGTTGGTGGAGACGTAAGTTTGAAAATTACTTTTATCTTATAACTTGTATTAAAAGTCACTAATTACATTATGGTGTTTGTTTTAGGGGATTAAATCGATACTACCAAGGATGTGTACCGAGGAGTCCACGTAAAGTAGAGTGGAAGAACGTTATTGTATTCACAAATTAAACATTTTTATTGAATATTTTTTCATTTATAAAGTATGTTAACTGAGATTCTTGATCGTGCAGTGTCCAAGACAACCACCTAGCCATTTATGTGGTTATTATGTCCTTCAATATATTCGGGACATTATAGCATTTGTACGGGCTAATAATGGTGCGGAGGTTGAAGACATTAACCAAGTGAGCTTTTTAGAGATATATATACATATGTTATTCATTTAACTGTTTACTTGTTAATTGTTGATTTAGTTCTCTTGTTTTCACTCTTTAATTGTTGATTTAGCTTTTTAGAACTTTTTAGAGCTTAGTCGTTGATTTAACTTTTTAGAGCTTAATCTTTTTCACTCTTTAATTGTTGATTTAGTTCTCTTATTTTTTATAGTACTGTTTTCCTAATGGAGTAGAGTCATACGAACACGACAAGATTCTTGAAGTTCGGGATGAAATCGCCAGCTACCTACGGGACTATGTGACCAATCATTTCGCGGTATAGGACATTAACTTAGACACATCTGTTATGTAATATTTTGTGGCATATTTGTACCAAAGAGACAAATATATGTGTATGAATGATTGTATTGCAGAATCAGTGAAATGATCGATGTTCAGAATGTAAGCTGCATTGTATTTAAAAATTGGAACAGCCGGGTATATTTTTGATGTTTAATTTTAGGTGGATTTGAGCTTTTGTAAAGCTAAATCTGCCTTTTTTAAGGCTTATGCATCGGTTTTTGAATAAATTGTTGCATAAAGTTCAGACATTATGCAACGGTTTATTCAAAAACCGATGCATAATGGCTGAACATTATGCAATAGTTTTTAATGAACCGATGCATAATGTGCAGATATTATGCAACGGTTGATTATGCATCAGTTTGGGAACCGATGCATAATGCATCGTTTGCAGTAGTGGTGGTGTGAGATGGCGTAAGTTGTTTATTATGTATTGAAATGGGGTATGTAGTCCCTAGCGGTCTAATGAGTATATGTGGTTTCCTTAATGTCCATAGAAAAAACCCCACTAAATGTCTAGATTTTCACACGTTGTGGTTAGCCTATTGAATGTTTTCAAAAAAAACAAAAAATTTCCTTGACATCCAAAGAGACCTTCATGAATGGTTTTTACTTTTTAGTTTCATTAGAATGTAGGATACTTGCATAAACAGAATGTACAAGTAATTTTAACTGTGAACTTACAGAATAAGGCTGTTTTCCTTCTCTAAGAAATAAAATAACAAGCTCTTGTGCATCTTTCTCTTTGGTTAGAAAATGGTTGTTTTTATGTAAGCAGTAAAATGAAAGGTTGATCTGATTTTGCATCACACAGCTTCTTTATCAATTACTTCACGATTTAAAAAAGTCCAGCTCTTTTAGTTATTCAGTGTTTACCCTTTATAGATTTGATCTCACTTCAACACTAGCTGGTTGATTTTACTCCTCGGCTAACAGAATCTTCAAAGACCTTGTTCTCCAGTCTTTTGTTAATTTCTACTTTTACAGATCTAACAAATAGTTGCCAAAGGTAGAAAGTTGTGAACTTAATTATGTCATACTGCACCAGTGTTATTAAAATCGGACCGGACCGGCTGGTTCGACCGATTGGATCGGGAACCGGTCACCAAACTGGTTCGGTTCTATAATCGGATCGAAAATGCATCGATTCGGTCAAACCGATTAAGACCCGGTCGGTTGAATCGGTTGACCCGGTGGATTGACTCGATTGACCCATTTTTTCATTAAAACGTGATTTGATCGATTCAATCTATTCGATTTTGGTCTGAAAAAATATATATTTATTTTGACTTGTACAAGACTCGAACCTAGTCTTCCTCTATAATTATCCCCTCTCATTCCACCAAGCTAAACATGATTTATGTTTTATTATTTGTTTTAATAATGTATATTCATTTATCAAATCTATCAATTTAGCTAGAAATTCAATTAGTCTTAGAAATCGCTTATTGTTGTGACTTACAAATTAAGAGTAAAATTGTTATTGTTGTATTATTGATTTGTACTTTATTAAATTCTAAATTTGTTATGGTATGTTATTGTAATCAGATCATAAACATGTAATATTTATTTAAGTCATAAATATGTTAAATTATAATATTATATATAAGTATTTTATTTTTATTATTTAATTTGTGCGGGCAAACCGGTTCGATCCGCTTGAACTACTAACTCATTGGTCCAATAATTTGACCGATTCGATCACCGGTCCAATTTTAATAACACTGTACTACACTACTATTTAATTTCTAGGTGATGTGGTTGTTTTTTTATTCAATCAGTAAAATGACTAGTTCTTGTGCTTTATATTTGACCTGGTTGCTGTCAAAAATAATCTAATGATCTAAGAGTCTAGATCTTTAAGGTTTTATCCTATTAGATGTGGTCTGTCATAAAGCTGGTAAAATTATTCAATATTCGTCCAATAACCATTTATTAAAATCCATGCATCCATTCATATCCATATCCATTAATAATACATTAATAAATAGATTAAACAGTTTAACCCATCAGTCCATTAACCAACCATTAATAAAATATATTTTTCTGCTCCTGCGCATCTCCTCGTCAAGTCCAAGGCCGAACTCCTCTGCGCATCTCTACGTCATGCTCCAGCGACCTCGCATCTTGCCGCCAGCTCGCCGCACGTCTGTCCTCTCCCCGTCCCAAAGCCAGGTAATATTCATTGAGGCTACGCCAGAGCCTCAGATCCGAAAATGGGATTGGAGATTTTCACTAAGATGCGAAGTAGTGGGGTTATGGGAGATACTTATACGTACCCGTTTGTGCTCAGGGCGTGTGGATTGATGCGTGGGTTGGTTGAGGGGTAGGCTGTTCATGGGAATGTGTTGAAATTGGGTCTGGGGTTTGATGTGTTTGTGGTGAATGGGTTGATTGGAATGTACGGAAAATGTGGGGCATTGGGTTGTGGCAGGAGAGTTTTCGACGGGTTTGTTGGAAGGATGTGGTGACATGGAATGTGATGTTGAGTAGGTATGTGGAGTTTCAGGATATGAAAGAGGCGAGGAAGTTGTTTGATGAAATACCTGACAGAGATGTGATATCTTGGTCTGTTATGATTGATGGATATGGAGAGGTGTGCTCCTAACATAGTTTTTCTTGTTGCTTCTTTTCTTAAATTAATTTTTATATAATTGATTCGAAAAACACAAACAAAAGTCAAATAACCTAGACAACCATCTGCTGAAGTGCTGATCTCAAATTTTTTGAACTTAGCATATTTGTTTATCGTCACTTTTAACTGGATGATATAGTAATAAGTTAAAGTTCAGATATAATGAGATTGATTTATTACTGGTTTCTCTTGCAGAGATTAGGCGATGTCGTTCGTCCTCGAGAGCTAGTGATGTTCAAGGATACTTTACATTCCTTATACGAGGCGTATGCGGATAAATGGTTGAGTCAAACTAGTTCAAGAGATCATGTGGATGAGAGATGCTCATATTCTCAAGATGAAGATACATTATTTTGGATTTGACTATTGATCGAGGGAACGAATGTGTATGATGATACAACTAGATTTATGTGGAAATCAAATATTTCATTTTACATGTCTTGCAATTATTTTTGATACATCTTGCAATTATCAAATAACGAAACACGTGAAAAATTATATGTATACATCATGCCATTCATAAAAAGTTTTGATACACAAATAAAATAAATGGATTAAATGAGTAAATGCACTAGATGGATTAATAGGGTTAAATGGATCAAATGGATTCATCTGCTAATCCGCCAATCGTTAGTGATTCATCTGTTTAATCCATTAACATTAATGGATCTTAATGGATTTAATCCATTTAATCCGCGAACCGTTTAATCCATCCATGAATCCATCCATGAATCCATCCATCCATCAATTTTGCCACCTCTAGTCTGTCACTATTTACTATTAGTTAATTTTACTGAAATTTTATGAACTCGGAATAATCACATAGTATTAGGACTCGGAGATTAAGAAAAAGTATTTAGCTAAGGTTTGATGGGGTTATAACCACAAGGTAAGACCCAAATACATTATTTATTTAATATAAGGCCAAAGAATAGTAGCTATGTTTTCATTGCAAGGCTGCTGCATGATTTACTAAAGTCACATCGTACTCATTTCACACTTTTCTATGATTATTGTTCTCACCAACCAATGTGGGATATCAATGTCACTTGTGGCAGTAGGCAGAATGTTGCATCAATATTTCCTTGGTTGGGTTCATTTACAAATAAATTTCTCGAGTGCTGAGATTGTTAACCTGAGAAGCGAAATTACAGGCAATCGACAGGGAGATGATAATGGAGCATGTTCAGGCATTAAGGTACGTCTGGACGAATCTTGAATGCCGGAATCGATTTCTTGTGAAAAAATGTTGCCAGTTAAACATGTTAAAGACAGTTCGAGTAGTTAATGGTTTGCAACTCTATAGGTGAGAGTCGTGTTCGCTGAGAGGCAAACAATGTCGGGTATGGCTGATGACCTCCGTTCAAGAATCCCCAGCGTGACAACTGTATGAAGGTTTTGTTACTTGATTGAACATAACATGCTCCTCTGCTTCAAGCTGGGTCAACTGCTTGCGAGTACTGTTTGCATGATGTTTTACGGTTATGAGTTACCCTTCAGAATATTATTTGAGAGCTGCAGCGGAACATATTCAATGCGCTGTGAACACAAGTATATGCAGGCTCATCATTTTGTACTCATTTCTCATCTAACAGAACTTTATTAACTTGGTTTTTGAATTCAAGCATGTAAGTATTCCGAATGAGGCATCAACTCTGATGCATTTGGTGTTGTTCTCTGGGCGGCTATGAGATTCAGTTTGAATTTTTTAGATGCTAAAGATGATGAACGTGACTATGGCAGATGACCGCGGAATGATACGAATATCTGACAATATGACGCCGATAAAAGTTATTCACTGTTTACCCTAAATGGATTTAATCACGTACTTATTATCTATTCACTTGTCTCTCCTAATAAGTAGTATCTTGACTTCTCCACTAGTTGGTTGATTTTACTCCAATGCTAACAGTAACTTCAAAGAGCCTGTTCTCCATTCTGTTAATTTCTACTTTTACAGATCTAACAAATAGTTACCAAAGGGTAGAAAGCAAAGATTAAAGTTTCTGTGAACTTATGTCATATTGGACTACTATTCAATTTCTAGGTGTTATGTGGTTGTTTTTTATCTAATCAGTAAAATGACTAGTTCTCGTGCTTTATATTTGACATGATTACTTCCTATTGTTTAATTTTACTGCAAATGTGCCTAGTAAGATTAAGCACATAACTTTAGGACTAGAAGCACTGTAACAAAAAAAAGTATTCAGCTTAGGTTTGATGAGGTTATAGCTGTAAGGTAAAACCCTCCAAAAATGGCGTATGCCTCTTTGTGCAATGAGAACACGGCATTCTTTAGTAAAAAGCGTAAGAATAGTTCGCTATGTTCTCAATGCAAGGCTGCATGATTCATAATTCTAAGGTCACACTCACATCGTAGTTATTTCACACTTTTCTATGGTTATTATTCCCACCAACAAATGTGGGATATCAATGTGGCTTGTGTTAGGCAGTAGGCACAAATGTTGTATCACTATTCCATTGCTTGGGTTCATTTACAGATAAGTTTCCCAAGTAATGAGCTCGTTGATGAGAAGCAAATGTAAAGACAGTCAACATGGCAGATGAGAATGGAGCATGTTCAGGCATTGAGGTACGTCTGAATAAATTCGAATGCCAGAATAGATTTCTTTTGAAAAATGATGTCAGTTAAATCTGTTAAAGATAGTCAATGGTTTGCAATTGCAACTCTTATAGGCGGGAGTCATGTTCGCTAAGAGGCAAAGAGTGTCGGGTATGCCTGATGACCTCCGTTCAATGATCCCCAGCGTTACAAACGTATGAAGGTTTTGTTGCTCGATTGAACATGCCATGCTCCCCTGCTTCAAGCTTGGTCTACTGGTTGCATTATGTTTCACAGTTACCCTTTAAAATACTATTTGAGAGCTGCAGCGTAACATATTCAGTGCAGTGTGAACACAGGTATATGCAAGTTCACCATTTAGTTCTCATTTCTCATCCAACAGAACTTTATTAACTTGGTTTTGGAATTTAGGCATGTAAGTATTTAGAATGAGGTATCACCACCGATGCATTGGTGTTGTTCTTTGGGTCGGCTAAAGATGATGAACGCGACAATGGCAGATGAACGCAGAATGATAGGAGTATCTATCAATATAATGGCGGTAAAACTTATGAGTATCCGATCTACAGAATTCGATTTATTATTACATTTCAATTTGTCGATGGAGACTAGTCTTACAAGTTTGCACATCTGTTCTAGCTTCATACTTGATGTCCTAAGTTCCACTTTGTGAGGAAACATCATATCATATAGATGAGATTTAGTCAGTTCAAAAATATTGGCACCTTGATTGCAGATGCTCCTGAAAATGTGAGAGGATGTGATTTCAATTTGGTTTGAACGATTTCAGAACTTCCAGTAATTTTGGCATTGGCGGTGCGGCGCGTATTTGATTAAGGTGGATAATCTTAGGAACAACTGCGAGAGAAAGTTAAATGAAAAATACCAGGTCGGTCACATCCACATGGAAGACTGGTACATGTTTTCTCACTGTGTTCCTGCATAGTGGTTTAAGGACGAGAGGCGGTAGGTGTTGTGAATTCTTTCTATTAGGCCTTCTATGTGCTGCTTTTTACTCCGAGGATTACAAAAAGAAACATCTGCAGAGGGCTCGAATAGAATACGCTACATGGAGTGAATGTATTTTCGAATGGTCTTTTCTTTTCAACATCAATCCTCGAATATTAGCTAAAATAAACATATACTGAGGGCTCGAATAGAATACGCTACATGGAGTGAATGTGTTTTCGGATGGTCTGTTCTTTTCAACATCAGTCCTCGAATATTAGCCAACTTGGAAACCACAAGTCAGGCACGCTCTGCCAATGATGAAATGCTTTTTTACAGCAAGTTACCATCAGCACTAGGATTGGCGAGTATACTCAGCTTAGCAGCCCTTCAGGAGATGGGTATTTTGCTTTGTTTTCTATCCATATTAATTTACTTCTGTATTTTTCTCTTGCATTAGTAATTACATATAAAGGCTAAATTGCTTTTTGATTTTCTTTTTCTGTTTCTTGATTAAATCATTCCGGCGTTACATTAAGGTCATGTCCAATTGGCATATATTTTGTGATGGTTAAGATAAGATAAGTTACTTTCATGCACTATAAGTTACTTTCAGTTACTATAAGTTACTTTCAGTCACTTTCAGTTACTTTCAGTCACTATAAGTTCATTTTAAGTTAAGTTACACAACCACCACCGCCAGCCGCCCACCACCGCCGCCCACCTCCGGCGGACTTTCGACCACCTCCGACGGACTTCCGGTCACCTCCGGCGAACTTCCGGCCACCTCCGGCGGACCTCCAACCACCTCCGGAGGTGGCAGGAAGTGGACGGAAGTCCGCCGGAGGTGGCCGGAAGTGGACGGAAGTCCACCGGAGGTGGCCGAAAGTCCACAGGAGGTGGGCGGCGGCGGCCGGCGGTGATGGGTGGCGGTGGTGGTGGGGCCCTTCTTTTAAGTTAAGTTACTTTAAGTTACAGTTAAGTTGATATCAATCACTATAAGTTATTATCAATCACTATAAGTTACTATCAATCACTATAAGTTACTTTTAGTCATTATAAGATAAGGCACTATAAGATGTATGTCAAATGCACAGACCCGAAGTCTCCGTGTGGCTTTGTATACTCAATTAAAGTAATGTCCAAAATTAAACACTACAACATCAACATCAACATCCAAGGTGCAGATGGATAAGGAAAGAAATTTTTTCAAATGTTTTGGTTGGGGTGCGCCAGGTGCAACACTGGATATTTACATATTCTAATAGCTAACTATTATCTAATAAAAAAATAGCTAACTATTATAATGAACCCCATCAACAAAAAAAAAGCTATTATAATGAACCTAAACCATATACTATTAACCAGTGCCTTAAAAATTATGATATGAAGTTTATAATTGATTTGGTTGGGGTGCGCCAAGCTTGAGCAGTAATGCAACTCTCAAGTGACACATTGAAATCCCAATAGCAGGCTATTGAATTGAATCTCACTCTTATAAAAATTAATTTAATATCATGTGACTCAATGAGTAACATATCAGATATTAAACTGATAAGAACCGATACTACATTCAGGGGCGGATTTACCTTGTAGCTAGCCTAGCTAGATTTGAAAATCCACGTTGGAAAAAAGAAAATAGCCCGATCAAAATTTAGAGATAAGTTAGAGAACAGAAACAGAAAAATTAGAGCTCACAAAATCACGCAGTTGGGGAACTCACGAAATCCTTCTAGCTCAGAGTCACTAAGCTTCGCTCGCTTACCTGCCTCATCTTCGATTTCAATCTCCCTGAGTCGATTCAAGTAGCGATCACATCGCGGTCAATGCCTCCTGATCATCACCGTGAGGTATTCAATATTCACTCAATCGACCTCATGTTTTTGTTAAATTAGTATCGTGCGAGACACTTAGTAGTTTGAGTTTAGATTAGGAGACTGGTGATGAAGCTTTAGATTTTGTTGAACGATGATGAGGCTTTAAATTAGTATCGTGCAATTTGGTTACGGCTGGATCTCGTCGGACAGATCTGGTTCTCTTCGGATAGATCTAGCGAGGGGTGGCGAGGGGAACTTTGGACACGGCTGGTGGTGGTCAATCCTCATGTCAATCTCCTTCACGGCTGGTGGTGTGACAAACAGACGATGAGAAGAAGACAAGCAGGAGAGAGTGAGAGTGTTCGGCTGCGCGAGGTTTAGAGAAGCAGGAAATTAGAAGTAGAGCGATGAAACCCTAAGGAGGAGAAGGAATTGTTTGTTTTAAATTTTTGCAAAAACGCATGTTTTAGTAACACTTAGGTTTTGTTTTAGAAACTTGGCCTTTTAAATTTTCAATAAGCATAGAACCTTGGTCTTTTTTTTCCATTCATTTATCCAATATACTATCTCTATGCTTTAATGTTACAATTAGAGCATTATAAGCATCAAGTAGTTTTTGATAAAGATTTTCAGAAATTGTCTTCTCTTGCACAATTATGTAGACGATTAGTTGAAGCAAACTTAGTGAAGTTGTTTCCCTTGGTTGATAGATTGATTCGTTTGGTCTTGACACTTCCTGTTTCTACTGCAACTACTGAGCGTGCATTTTCAGCTATGAAATTTATAAAAACTAGGCTTAGAAACAAGATGAAAGACGGGCACCTTTAAGGTTGTATGATGCTTCACATTGAAAAGGAATATGTAGATGATATTGATTCAAAGATGGTGATTGATCATTTCGAGTCTATTGGAGATCGTAGAGCGCAATTCAGATAGAGCATCATATACTTGTAATGTATGTCTTAGGTATTTTGATTTACAATTTTTATCTCTTTTGATCAAATTCTTAATGAATACTATGTAAAAATTGTGTTTTGACTTATCAAGAATTTTACCTATTATTAATTATTATTTTTTCGCTCACCTAATTTTGAAACCCTAGATCCGCCACTGACTACACTTGATCTTAGCTAAAAAGTCGAGAAAGGTATGAGCTAACCTAGATAAACGTTTGTTTTTTATATGATACATTTTCCGGGTTTCGCTCGCTACATTTAGCAATGTGGGACTTGTGGACATTAAGGGCTGTTTGATTGAGATGAAATTTATGTTATGTTAATTGAATTTATGTTATGTTATGTTAATTTATGTTATGTTATTTTTAATTTATGTTATGTTAATTTATTTTAATTTATTATAGTTTATACCAACCTAACATTACATCATCATCATGTCACCATCATCACATGACATCATCATCATGTCACCATCACCATCACCATCACCATCACCATCACCATCACCATCACCATCACCATCACCATCACCATCACCATCACCATCACCATCACCATCACCATCACCATCACCATCACCATCACCATCATCATCATATTATCATCATCATCATCATCATGTCATCAACATCATCATCATGTCATCAACATCATCATCATGTCATCATCATCATCTCATCATCATCATCATCATCATCATCATCATGGCATCATCATCATGGAATTATCGTCATCATCATGTCATCAACATCATCATCATCATCATGTCATATTACTATTCATCATCATATTACTATTCATCATCATATTACTATTCATGTAGTACTATTCATCATTATATTACTATTCACCATCATCATCATGTCATCATCATCATATTACTATTCACCATCACCATTATGTTATCATCATATTACTATTCACCATCATTATTATGTCATCATCATCATATTACTATTCACCATCATCATCATCATCATATTACTATTCATCATAGTACTATTACTATTCATCACCATGATGATGATGATGCATGATGCATGAAGATGATGATGATGATGATGACATGATGGTGATGATGATGATGGTGGTGGTAATATTGATGTTCCCTTGAGTGGCATATATTTGGCAAAACGACTTTAGACAGTTCGAGCAGGAGTTCAGGGGGAGTTCGAACACATCCTGGTACTCATGTACAACGTGGAGCAGACGCAAGGATGACTTCCGGAAGGTTCTAAAGACCGAAGATCTTTTCGAACTTAAGTCGGCCAGCGAAGAGTTCGAGCAGGAAATATTCGAATGAATATCTACACATCAAATTAAAGGCGGCGTGGCTGACTTGGCAAGGAAGTCTTCGAATATTCTCCCCAATCGATTTGATAAAGATACACATCGAAATATTTAGGAATATTTCCTAAATATTTGATGAGATATCTAGAGCAGATTTGAATAGCGCCCACGCATATAAATACATGGCTAGGGCGTCCATAATCTGCATCGCTTTCACAATAAAATATACACGAGTATACTCTATCGATTGGAGAAGAAGAAAGCGATGGCCGTTTGTTTTTCCCCACCGGAAATTCATCGGTGCAAGTTCAGTCTGATCAGAGTGCAATTCAGACTGACTGGAGTTGATCCTGCTGGTGCATGCAACAAAGACCAACCAGCTTTCGAGAGAAAGCAACCGAGCTTCAAGAGAAGGTCGACACGTTCGGACAGAAGGTTCGGACGAAGGGGATCGAGGTGAACTGCGGTGAGCTAAGATTACAGATCTGAGAGACGGAGTATTAGAGGCTAGGCGATTACAAAGTGTAAGCGTAAGTCCACGTGTTAGCTCAATACTCGTAATAAAGATTTGTCCCTTTTAGGGTGTGGGAAACCCCCCACAGTAGGCGAAGCCGAACTGGGTATCATTCTGTGCATGCTCCCATATTGTTCTGTGTGCTGAACTGTTAAAGAAGGTGTACAAGGTCTGTCTCATCTACACTTTGAACAGAAGCTTGAACAGGTTACAGAATTTCAAATATGATGATGATGATGATATGATGATGGTGGTAATTTATATTATGTTAATTTATGTTATGTTAATTTATGTTATGTTAATTTATGTTATGTGGTGTTAAAATGATTTATATAATACAAATTTAAAGTCCAGAAAACAGGCCCTAAATCATATGCCACGCGCATGATTTCAGCAACTATTTGGAAGTTTTGTTTAGTCTTGTAATGAAAGCTTGGAGTTATTAATCTAGTCCAGCATTCTTGCAGGTTATGTTAGTAATTGTGGATTTGAGATATGCTTGCTGGTTGCCCTCACCTAGGGGGGAGCAAAATTCGGTAATTACCGTTTACCGTCGGTAAATTTATCGTTACCGAATCAATTCGGTTCGGTAAATTGGTAAATTTACCAACGTTAAAATGGTAAAAATAAGTCGGTAAACGGAATAAATTTTGAAATCGGTAAATTTACCGTTTTACCGTTTTATCGAAAAATATAAATAAAAAATAAAAAAATTATATATTATAAAGAAAAAAATTTAAAAAATATGTATATATATTAAAAATCAACATATATATTTATAAGATTTATAATATATATTTAAAAATTTATAAAAATAATAATTTTCGGTAAACTCGGTAAATTCGGTAAATTTACCGAAATTTACCGATTTACCGAAATATCGGTAAAATGGTAAATCGGTAACGGTAAACGGAATAGAATTTTACATGTTGGTAAATCGGAAAACGGTAAAACGGTAAACGGTAAAACGGTAATTTACCGTTTGCTCTCCCCTACCCTCACCAGTGGCGGACCCATGCCTATCACTATGGGATCAATTGCCCCCAATGATTTTTTAATTTCACTAATTTCTCCACTAATTTCCAGTAAAATATACTAATCTTTCTAGCAAATGTCTTTATTGCCCCCACTAATTTCTTAAAAAATGCTCTATGCCCCCAATAAAATATAAGGCTAGGTTACTAATTTCTTAAAAAATATTTTTTATGCCTCCAATAATCTTTGAGGCTGGGTCCGCCACTGGCCCTCACTCTCTCAGAGATACGCTTGCTTGCTTACAGCTTGTTAATCAGTTACCTCAGTTTAAGATATAATAGCTCTTTGAGGTAAAGGTAATTAGCTATTTTATAGATGTGATCTCTTACTTGATTGGCTTGCCTATCCTTATAATTAAACTCTGCCAGTTATTGGTTATTTATTATACAAGCCTTATTTCTCCAGCTTTCTCTTCATTTTTACTCTCAAATACACTCCCTTGATGTCTGACATATGAGCTACTTATAAACATCATTTTTATTCATTGCTCTATCGCATATAGCTGCAAAAGTATTTCCTTTCTGTCCTGCCCGGTGCGGGGAGGTCGGAAGAAGAAGTAGTGGGTTCATAAAGCTCTCTAGGATAAGCAGTTTTAATTAATCAGACAAAGCAGGAAGCAATGAAACCAAAGACAGAGTTCTAGCAGTAATCCTAACAGTGAAGTGCTTACATTTCATGTTATGGCTTACTGCTGTTGTGATGTTTGTATGTTGAATAAGAATGCCCAAAGTAGTTTAGTACTTGTATATATGTGCCAAGATGAAATTGCAGGAGTTCTGGGTTTAAGCCTCAAAGCCCCTGTTTGAGTTTTGAGCCAAAATGCTCAAAACGGCGCCGTTTAAACAAAGCGGGATTGAGTTCGTTTTGAAGTCCAAATGGAACGAAGTTGTTTAGCCAATAGCGGGAGTTTCGGTTTAATGGAACGCCGACGTTTTCGGCGAGGCGCGCAAATCCGATAAGTCTGTTACGAGCGCTTGGACGACAGCGTTTCATTCATCTCCTGCGTTTTTATTCAAAAGGGAAATCAATTGGGGATTAGGGCTCAGTTTGTCCTCTGCAACACACGCGATAAATCCAGAGCGATTCAAGAGTGAAAGTTCAAATTGGCGAACGATACTAGAGCGACTGAAGTCGAGAAGGTGTGCGACGACTAAGGCGTGTCTCTATTGCAGCAAAGTAGCAGTGGAGCGTCGGAGACTCGAAGCAGAAGCACAGCTCCGGTTAGGACCGTGCGACGTCCTCTCTCGTCCGATTCGTCCCAGCTAAGTTGTCTAACTTGTTGCTTGGATTGACAGTGTATTGGGTTACAATTTGCTGTGTAATAATCTAGTAACATTAAGACATTCATCTAGGCTTTGTTTTGTACAAACTCTTTGGGCTAAATATCAATAAAGGGTAAGGTTTAATCAATATACATTGAATTGATCCTCCTACAACGTGGTATCAGAACCAACTAGATCGTTCTTGACTTGTTCTTGACGATCTTAGGGTTGTGTACCTTAACCTTTGAACATTTAGTCTCCTTGTTTGTGTTCTTTGGCCTTGCTTCATAATTCTTGTGATGGCTGAATCCATGAAGTTAAAGCCATTTGATGGCACCTCTGACTTCTCTATGTGGAAGATGAGAATGAAGGTCATTCTTGTCAAAGAGAGGTGCTTTAGGGCTGTGACAGAGGAATGGGTGGCACCAACCTCTGATCACCAGAAAATTGATATGAAAGAGCTTGCTTATTCTGAGATAATGATGAAATTAACAGATGATGTAGCTAGGAAAGTGATGCATCATTCTGAACCTAAAACTTTGTGGGATGAATTGGATAAAATGTACTTGGCTAAGTCTCTCCCCAACAGGATCTCCTTGCAAACAAAATTGTTCACTTTCAAGATGGATGTGTCCATAAGTTTGCAGGAGAACTTTGACATCTTCTTAAAAATAACCATGACTCGAAAAAGTGTAAGGATGAAATTAAAGAAGAACACCTTTTCTGTCATTCTCCTTAATTCAATTCCATCTCAGTTTGACACCCTTAGAGATGTTATTCAGTATGGAAATGATGAAGTGGCAGTCACCAAAATCATTGGAGCTATTACTTCAAAGTGACAGTCTTAAAGTGTTTAAGACTAAAAATGGGGTTAAAACTGAGAGCAAGTCAGAAGTGATGATGGATAAGGGCAAAAACAAGTATAAACACAAGAATAAAAACTATAACCATGGATCTCAAGGTACTTTTAACAATGAATCAAATAAATCTCAGAATAACAGAAATCCTGAAAAATCCCAACATCAGGGTAATTCCCATAGAAATGGTCCAGTTAAGTGTTTATATTGTGGAAAACTTGGACACTATGCCAATAACTGTTTTAAGAAACAAGATGATACTAAAAACAGTAATAATAACAAGTCCCAAAGGGAAAACTAATTTGGTTTCTCCAATATCTGTGAGAAGGGTCCAGAATACAACCATGAGGCTCTTGTTGTCTCTTATGGAGATGACAGCAGCTCCTGGATCCTAGATTCTGGATGCACCTTGCATGCCACTCCTCACAAGCACCTCTTTGGCAACTTAGAGCATTGTGATGGGGGAGAAGTCATGCTAGGTGATCACACATCATTAAAGATTAAGGGAATTGGATCAGTCCCCTTAAGAATGTTTGATGGTGTGATAAGGTCTATTCAAAATGTGAGATGGGTTCCACATTTGAGGAGAAACCTTTTGTCAGAATCTGCCATTGACAAGATTGGATGCAAAATTACAACTTATAAACGAATAAGAGAAGTTTCTAGGGATGGCAGGGTTGTCAATAAAAGTGTAGAAAAGGGTGGTCTCTACCATGTGGTTACTTCCCCTGAAATTAACATGTCTGATGATAAATCTTCCCCTACTCTAGAAAACACTAAAAAAATGGCATTCAAGGCCTGGTCACATAGGGAACAAAGGCTTAACTTACTTGTCAAAATCTGGCTTAATTGATTGCAAACCAACTGATCTTAAGTTTTGTGAAACTTGTATTTTTGGTAAGAAATCCGCTCATCCCTTTTCTAAATCTACTTTTACTGTGAACAAACCATTAGAGTATGTCCATTCTGATTAGTGGGGACCTTCACAAGTTCCCACAGTTGGAGGAAGATCATACTTTATTTCAATTATTGACCAATTCACTAGGAAAGTCTGGATTTACCTTTTAAAAACTAAGGATGAAGCATTTGAGTATCTTAATAACTGGAAGATCATGGTTGAAAGCCAATCTGACTTGAAAGTAAAATGTCTAAGAACAGATAATGGACTTGAATTTTGCAATAAAATCTTTAATGACTTTTGCATTAAAAATTGCATAAGAAGACACTTAACAGTGCCTGGCACCCCTCAGCAGAATGGAACTGCTGAGAGGATGAATAGATCCTTGCTGGAAAAGGCCAGGTGCATGATGATCAGTGCTGGGGTCAAACCATCCCTTTGGGGAGAATCTGTGATCACAGCAGCTTACTTAATCAATAGAAGTCCCTCTTCTATTAACTTTAAAACTCCTCAAGAATTGTGGACTGGTAAACCCCCTAATTTGCACCACCTGAGACCCTTTGGATGCACAGCATATGCCAAGGTTTCTCAGGGGAAATTACAGCCAAGGGCTGTTAAATGCATTATGTTGGGATATCCTGATGGAGTTAAAGGATATAAGCTTCAACCTGGTGGTTATAAAGTGATTGTTTCTTGTTCTGTTACCTTTGATGAAAACAGTTTCATTTTAAGTCTAAACTAAACCATGAAGTTGAGTGTTATGGCACACCTGAAGGTGTGACCAGTTTCATCCCCACAGGCCCTTTTGGTAGACAGAATGGTGATGATAATCAGCAGGGGAGTGATGAAGGATCAGCTCAGATGGGACAGTCACTGGACTTTAATCCAAGTGAAGAGCACTATGAGGTAACACAAGAAGGGAGTAATTCTGCTGGAAATCCATGTATTGAGCAACCACACCAATTAGGTGGAGGAGTAAGCATTTCTAACTCATCTTTACAGTCAAATTCAGCTCATGCTAGTCATAGGACTGCTAGTCTTAGGACTGAAAATTCTTCTGCAGTGAATTTTGATCTGAATGATGTTGTTTTGACTGATTCTTTGCCTAGTACATCTACTTTGAATGATGCTATGAATGATGTGACTGATATACCTTCCACATCTGCTGCCCCTGCCCCAGTCCAAACTGATTTAAGTAATTACCAATTGACTAGAGACAGGGCACCTAGAAACAGAATTCAAAATAGAAGGTATACGGCTAATTTAGATGAGTCTTGGAATGAGAAATGCTGTAATATTGCTGAGTTTGCTCTTGTTTCTGCTGAGAAAGTGAAATATGAGATACCTGAAACTTATGAGGCTGCCCTTAGGGGACCTAATGCAAGAGAATGGCAAAATGCAATGGATGAGGAAATTAAGTCTATGCATGTTAATAAAACTTGGTCTTTGGTACCCAAACCTGAAAATGCTAAAGCTATTGAATGTAAGTGGATTTATAAACTAAAAGAAGGTAATTCTGAATTAGATCCACCTAAGTTCAAAGCTAGACTAGTTGCCAAAGGTTTTAGGCAAAGGGAAGGAATTGACTATAATGAAATTTTTGCCCCAGTTGTAAAGTATAAAACTTTGAGATTTTTGCTTGCTTTAACTGCTGTTTATAACTGGGAATTACACCAAATGGATGTAAAAATTGCATTCCTTCATGGGGACCTAAATGAGACCATTTACATGACTCAACCTAAGGGATATATTGATAGAAATATGCCTAATCACTGATGTTTGCTTAATAGGTCCATTTATGGACTTAAACAATCTCCTAGACAATGGAACAAAAAGTTTAATGACTGCATGATGTCCTTAGGCTTTGCTAGGAGCAATTATGATACCTGTTTGTATTTGAGAAGGCTTAAGCATGAAACTGTTTCTTATGTGCTATTATATGTTGATGATATCTTGATCATAAGTAACACTAAGCCTGAAATTACTGGTAGTAAAACTGATTTAAGAAAACACTTTGATATGAAAAACATGGGATTTGCCCAAAAGATTTTAGGCATAAAACTGTTTAGGAACAGAATTTCTAGAAAAATGTTTTTGTCCCAAGTGGACTTTGTTAATAAATTACTGGATAAGTTCTCTATGAAACATGCTAAGTCCACTAGTATTCCCTTAGGAGGGCACTTGATTTTCTCTAAAGATGATTGTCAAAAAACTGAACTAGAAAAACAGGAAATGCATAATATACCATATGATGTTGCTGTAGGTTCTGTAATGTATGTTATGCTGTGCACTAGACCTGATCTTGGCTTTGCCATTACTGTGTTAAGTAGATACATGTCTAACCCAGGAAAACAACATTGGGAAGCCATGAAATACTTGCTGAAATATTTAGTAGGAACTAATAAACTTGGTTTGTGCTATGCTAATCATGAACCTGATGCTGATATTGTTGGATATGTAGACTCAGATTATGCTAGTAATAAGGATAATAGGAAGTCTACTACATCTTTTTACTTTACATGGAATGGTAATTGTATTTCTTGGAAAAGTCAGTTACAATCTATTGTTGCATTATCTTCGACTGAAGCTGAGTATATAGCAGCCACTGAGACTGCTAAAGAAGCAATCTGGCTGAGTGGTTTGTTAAAGGAAATTACTGGTTTTGCATGTTCACCTAGGATATATATGGATAGCCAAAGTGCCCTTTGTTTGTGTAAGGATCCTGTGTATCATGAGAGGTCTAAACACATTGATGTTAGACTTCACTTTATTAGGGACTTGGTTGAATCTAAGACTATCACCATTGATAAAATCCTAGGGGATGAAAACCCAGCTGATTTTGGAACCAAAATTGTGCCTGTTAATAAGTTCACCTTTTGCGGGAAGAGTCTCCACATTGATGAAGCTGGATAAGCTCATTTGGAAGTCTCTTGAGGTCCTTCTAGTGGCCTGTTTTCCCCTTACCCTTGTTAAGGTCAGATTTTTGCTTAAAAGTCTTCCTTTATTCACAACTAGCATTAGGAGGGCATATTGTTATGGCTTACTGCTGTTGTGATGTTTGTATGTTGAATAAGAATGCCCAAAGTAGTTTAGTACTTGTATATATGTGCCAAGATGAGATTGCAGGAGTTCTGGGTTTAAGCCTCAAAGCCCCTGTTTGAGTTTTGAGCCAAAAGGCTCAAAACGGTGCCGTTTAAACAAAGCGGGATTGAGTTCGTTTTGAAGTCCAAATGGAACGAAGTCGTTTAGCCAATAGCGGGAGTTTCGGTTTAATGGAACGCCGGCATTTTCAGCGAGGCGCGCAAATCCGTTAAGTCTGTTACGAGCGCTTGGACGACAGCGTTTCATTCATCTCCTGTGTTTTTCATTCAAAAGGGAAATCAATTGGGGATTAGGGCTCAGTTCGTCCTCTGCAATACACGCGAGAAATCCAGAGCGATTCAAGAGTGAAAGTTCAAATTGGCGAACGATACTAGAGCGACTGAAGTCGAGAAGGTGTGCGACGACTAAGGCGTGTCTCTATTGCAGCAAAGTAGCAAAGGAGCGTCGGAGACTCGAAGCAGAAGCACAACTCCGGTTAGGACTGTGCGACGTCCTCTCTCGTCCGATTCGTCCCAGCTAAGTTGTCTAACTTGTTGCTTGGATTGACAGTGTATTGGGTTACAATTTGCTGTGTAATAATCTAGTAACATTAAGACATTCATCTAGGCTTTGTTTTGTACAAAATTTTTGGGCTAAATATCAATAAAGGGTAAGGTTTAATCAATATACATTGAATTGATCCTCCTACATTTCACATAAGGGTTCATTTCCACATTAATGTTCCCATAATTTAAGGTTGTTGATCTCTATTGTGAACTGACAGGGGGGTAAAGATGGAGCGCCTTCAGGCATTGAGGGACTGCTGGAGACATTTCGAATGCTGGAACTGATTCCCTGTGCAATATGCCTCGAGTTAAACCTGTGTTAAAGACGGTCTGAGTAGTAAATGGTTTGCAACTATGTGGGTATAAATCTTGTTCAACGAGAGGCAAAGGGTGTTGGTTTATGGTCGATGGCCTCCTTTCAACTCACCAGTCACCAACCTGACATATGCATAAAGGTTTTGCAAGCAATATCCACAGAATGTCTCGTAGTTACTCTTGATATATATATTTGAGAACTGCAACATATCTTAACATTTTCAATGCGGTGTGGACATGAGTATGTGCAGGCTTAATTTTTCCGTCATTTCTCACCAACAAAATTTGATTATTTTTAAAGGAGAAAGACAAAAGGGAAGCAGTGAATGATTTGGAAGACTTGGAGGTGGTAGAAGAGACTCCGCTTGAAGGTGTAGGAGCAGAGGAAGAGGATGAAATCGTGAATAATAGCCCTGAGGAAAGGGTAGTTGAGGTTAACAAAGGTGGGAAAGCTATGACAAAAGCAGTGGAAACAAGTCAGCAGGGAGGTCAAGGAGCTTTTCAAGTAGTTCTCTCAAAAAGTGTTCAAAAGAGGGCAAGACAAAAGGAGAAAAGATTAATAGGGGCCAATGACAGTGGGAACTCTAAGAGTGCTTCGATCAGCAACACAGCTACGAAGCAGAATGATGAAGTTATGGGCAGGAGGAGACTAAAAGAATCCAAGGGGCAGAAAGGTGACAATGGGAGGAAGGAAGGAGGTAATAGACATACATATTTTTGATGTTTATTTTAGCCAGTTGGAATATAAGGGGTCTGAACAGCCTATGAAAATGTTTGAAGTATAGAACTGGATTAGAGGTAATAGAGTTGATTGTATAGCTCTTTTGGAAGTAAAGCTGAATGAGGAGAAGTGTGAGGAAGCAATAGTTAAGTGTAGTCCCAATGGGGATTGGAAGGGGAGTTATAGTACAAATTACAATGGATGGTCTCGGATCCTAGTGCTTTGGAACTCAGCTAGATGCGAAGTGACAATAGAGAAGAACTTTACTCACTTCATTTGTAGTAATGTGAAGACTAATTCTACGACCTTTGGTGTCACGTTTATTTATGCGAGTAACAACTACGCCGAGAGAGCTTCTATGTGGGAGAAGATTCAAAGAGAAACCAGTGGTTGTCAAGGAAGTTCGCTTTTCACAAGGGACTTTAATAGTGTCCTTAGCAGAAATGAAAAGAGAAATGGTGCTATGGTGAGGGATAGGGATATGCAAGACCTACAGAATTTTGTCACGCAAAAAAGGCTAGTCGACCTGGAGCAGGGAGGCTATTTTTATTCGTGGAACAACAATAATAAAAATCATGAGAACAGAGTTTGGTGTAAGTTAGACAGAGCCATGGGCAATGAGAGCTGGTTTGATGAATTTCAAGATGCTAAGGCCTTCTTTTCTCCACCGGGCATTTCAGATCACAGTCCTATATTGATTTCTTGGGGTGCAAGAGAGACGTACAAGAAACATTTCAGGTACTGCAGATTCTGGGAAGAGTTAGACAATTATAAAGAGAGCGTTGAGGGCTGTTGGAGGACTTCAAGGCCTTGCAAAAATTTATTTTTGTTGCAAGGTAAATTAAAGAAGATGAAGACAATGTTCAAAGAAAGTTTTGTTAATGAGACTGCTGAACTGGATAAAAGGGTAGAAGAGGCTAGAGGAAATTTTCTCAAAATTCAGATGTCAGTGCATGATAATCCCGGAGATGAAACTTTACTTTTTCTCGAAACAGAGGCAGCTAAGGAGTTTAGGAAACTGAAAAGATATCAAATGATCTTCTATCAGCAGAGAACCAAGATGTAATGGTTAAAAGACGGTGATACTAATTCAAGGTTTTTTCACAGTGTTATCAAGGGAAGAAAGAGCAGAAATAACATTAAATCAGTGAGGCTTGCAGATGGAAGTATTTCGTCACAATGCCCTCCCGACTGGGATCAATTTGACTGCTCTTGCCTTTATTCCGAAGCACGGTTCAGAAATGCATCCTGAAGAGTTCAGACCTATCTCTTGCTGTACCGTGCTCTACAAAGATTATTTCAGGAGTTCTAGCGGGGAGATTAAAGGACCTTATGCCGAATATCATTAACCAGGCCCAAGGAGCGTTCGTGAAGGGAAGATCAATTGTCGGTAATGTGAGTGTTGCTCAGCAGCTGATGGCAGGGTATGGGAGAAAGCACATCAGTGAGAGAATTGCCTGGAAAATTGATCTAAGGAAGGCTTATGACACAGTGTGATGGGAATTCTTGGATTCCATGCTCCATGAGCTTAAATTTCCTGTCAAGTTCATCGCTTGGGTCAGAATGTGTGTGAGATCTCCTTCTTTTTCTATCGTTGTCGGGATATTTGGGAAGTCACCTTTGTGGGGACGACCACACTTAGAAACATTGAATTAGATTGTTAGCAGTCGATGATAACAAGTCACAATACGAAGCCCTAGTCTGGATATTTTCTCTGATTGATATCACTTGTTATTTCCTATTCTTGCATTGTTTCCAGATCTCTCACAACCCAATTGTCTTCCTTTTTTACAGAACAATAAGTAACCGCTCTAGCTCTCTTGGGTTCGACCCCTTGCTTGCCGCTATACTAGCCAAGAGTAAGTGGAATTATAAATTTAAATTTGTAGGTACCAACGACGACCTGTAAACCTCCTTCAAAGGATCACGGATAAGCAATTCACGTCAAAGGAGCAAAGCTCAAAGAAAAGAAAAATTCAGCCAAGTTGTGAAATTCTTCCCGCAACAAAAAGTGAAGTACACCACCACTGCTACATCAAAGGCCGAAGGCCAAAGTCACTATAAAAGCTGTCCAACAAAGTCAAAACAAGAAGAACTCAAACACCTTGAAGCTCGAACAAATCATGTGCAAGAAAAAGCAATGAAGTATAACCATACAACAAGAGCCCGGAACCGCGAGTGCAGATCATGGGTCTAAAGAGGACTATCTCCCACTCATCCAAATTGATTTGCATCTCGGCCCAAAGGTAACACGTATCAATTATTTCCATGTTTGAGCATGGTTCTTTTAGTAACGAGGTATGCATGGAAAGGTGAAGTCTAGATTAACAAGTCATATTCATGTAGCTTATCTAGGATGTCGAAGAAATTGTGATGTGACAGTTGTTTTCCTCTTATGACCTAGTCCTTGTTCGGGATGAACAAGTTTAAGTGTGGGGTGGTTTGATGAGCCGTATTAATACGACTCATCGAGTCAACAAATCCCACCAATTCTAGAAATTTATTATGCGAACAGTTACTTGTTAGTGTTGTTTTGCATTTCAGGTGTTTTGGAAGCTCTAAAAGGAACGAGCATAAAAGATGGCATTCTGTGCTAAAAACATCACAAGGAGTTTTGGACCAGCCAATCCAGGCATCAATCCGAGGAGTGCCTGAGGAAATTTGAGGAATGCCCGAGGCTCGAGACAAGTGCTTGAGCAGACCCGGGCTCGCGTCCGAGAAACGTAGAGCAGGCCCGGTCCCGAGAAGTAGAACGGGCAGCGCAGGACCAAGGCTCGAGCATAACGGCCATATCAGGCCCCGACCAGGTTCTAACCAGGCATTAGTCAAATAAGTTCGGGAGCCCGGTTTGTATTCCAAATGATGTTCCAGAACCGCTCCCTAGAGATCGAGAACCAAAAGTTGAAGGACCGGCCCCCGTTCAAGACCAAAAGTCAAAGAACCAACAGCGCAGGGCCAAGGCTCGAGCAGAATGGTCATTTCAGGCCCCGATCGGGTTTCGGTCAGGCCCCAGCCAAACAAATTTAGGAGCTCGGTTT